>OY728155.1:1620395240-1622995205 GCA_963277665.1 Viscum album | reverse complement strand
AACCGCACTTCCGATTGACGTGCTGTCTACGCGTACACGTCACGAATAATAATGAGAATGTTTCACGGTGGTTTCAGCTTAATCCGAGGTCATCTGCTATGAATTTGACTGTTTGACGCCCGTTTTGGCCGTTTATGACACAAGAACTGTGTTGTTAGTCACCGCGGGCACATGGCACGTCCAATTGACGTGCCGTCTACTCGACCACTTCAGATATCACTCACCCGTATTTGTCGTCTGATTTCAGGTCATTCCGACTTCGTTTGGCCCATTTGGACCCCCCTCTCACGCGCGTTTACGAAGCGCGCGCATCACTTAAAATATGAATATTGAGCCGTACCGCGCATACTGAACGTCCTATTGATGTGCCGTCTGCGCGTACATGTCAAAAATAATAATTAGAATGTTTCACGGTGGTTTCAGCTCAATCTGAGGTCGTTGGCTATGAATTTGACTGTTGGACGCCCGTTTTGGCCGTTTATGACACCAGAACTGCGTTGTCGGTCACCGCGGGCACACGGCACGTCCGATTGACGTTCCGTCTGCTCGACCACTTCATAAATAACTATCCCGTATTTTCGTCTGATTTCAGGCCATTCCGACTTCGTTCGGCCCGTTTGGACCCCCCTCACGCGCGTTTACGAAGCACACGCATCACTTAAAACATGAATATTGAGTCGTACCGCGCAAACCGCACGTCCGATCGACGTTCCGTCTTCTCGTACATGTCACGAATAATAATTAGAATGTTTCACGGTGGTTTCAGCTCAATCCGGAGACGTGGTGTGGCCGGCACCACTCAAAGTGTCCGTCTTTTGTTTCAAAAGGACGTCATTTTAAGTGAAAAGTATCAACTGACATACGGAAAACCGACGAAACGCATTCTGAATCTATTGATAATTTATCCCAACAATCCATGGGTCATTTGTGACATGTACGAGCCAACCCGAGATGAATCTGAGTCGCGGTGTGGCCTGGATAAGTCTAAGTGACTCTCTTTTGTTTAAAATGGACACCATTTTAAGTATATACGGAAAAACAACCAGACGGATTCGGTTTCCATTGAAACATTAGGATAACGATCCATGGGTCTTATGTGACGTGTACAAATCATCCCCACTTCAATCCGACATGCGGTGCGGCTGACACCACTCAAAGTGTCCGTCTTTTGTTTCAAAAGGATGTCATTTTATGTGAAAGGCATCAACTGACATACGGGAGAACGACCAAACGCATTCGGATTCTATCGATACTTTAGCACGACGATCCATGAGTCATATGTGATGTGTACAAGTCAACCCCATCTTAATCCGAGACGCGGTGTGGCCGACACTGCTCTAACTATGTCTCTTTTGTTTAAAATGGACATGATAACAAATGAAAAGAACAACTGGCATACGCAAAACCGACCAAACTCATTCGTAATATTTTGATAATTTATCACAACGATCCATGGGTCATATGTGACATGTACGAGCAAACCCGGGATGAATATGAGTCGCGGTGTGGTCAGGATTAGTCTAAGTGTCACTCTTTTGTTTAAAATGGACAACATTTTAAGTACATACAGAAAACAGACCAAACGCATTCAGTTTCCATTTAAACTTTAGGAGAACGATCCATGGGTCATATGTGACGTGTACGAATCAACCACGCCTCAATTGGAGACGTGGTGTGATCGGAACCACTCATAGTGTCCGTCTTTTGTTTCAAAAGGACGTCATTTTAAGTGAAAAACATCAACTGGAATACGGAAAACCGACCAAACGTATTCGGATTGTGTCGATACTTTAGCACAACGATCCATGGGTCAAATGTGACGTGTACGAGTCAACCCCGCCTCAATCTGAGGTTCGGTGTGGCCGATATCACTTCAGGTGTATGTATTTTGTTTAAAATGGACATCATTTGAGGTAAAAATATATGGTATAGAAAAAACCGATCAAATTATGAATTGAATTTCGGATTCCACATATAATTGTCATCTAAATTTTAAAATGAATTCTGAATAAATTATGTATGTTTATAATTATGTTATGAATTCTACTTTAATTATGGATGTGTATATTTTCAGGATGCATTATATGTGTTGGTTGGTTGGTTTTCATTATTTGTATGTGTTGGTTTGTTCTCTATATGTATGTATTATATGTGTTACAGGTACAATAATTGGATTGAAAATGAATTGAAAACGAGGGCATAATTGGATTGAAAATTGAATTGAAAATGTCCAAAAAACAGACCTGCTGTGCAAATTGCAGGCTGCTGTGCAATTTTCACAGCAAAGCCTATGCCAACGGTTTGAAACTGTTGGGATACCCTGTTGCATGGTTGTTTTTACCAACGGTTCTACGAACCTTTGGTAAAAACCTTTCCCAGCGGTTTGTAAACCGTTGGGAAAGAAAATTATCTGTTGATTTACCAACGGGCCAAACCGTTGGGAAAGGCCTTTCCCAGCGGTTTGGCAGAACCGTTGGGATAGGTTGATTTTTTCTGACCTATCCCAACGGTTCTGTGTAAACCGTTGGGAAAAGCCATTCCCAATGGATTACTTCCCCACGGTTTGCAGAACCGTTGGTATAACATATACCAACGGTTCTGCAGCCTTTCCCAACAGTCCCAAACCGTTGGGAAATGCTGGATTTCTAGTAGTGGTGGTAAAAAATATCTTCATTGTGTTTACCATCCTTATAAATTTGGGCACGGAGTTTAGAACATAGTATTTCAGATAAGTCTGAAGGATGGAATGGATTATTTTTAAAATTGGTAACTATTTATATGGTTAAAAATTTTCTTAAAATTATTTTTGGAATGTTATAAAAAAGACAACCCTAAGGTCAGGTGGCAACGTGTCTCGTTCGGTAAGGCCGCGAGAATTGATCCCGCAACCGAAGGGCGACAAGGGTGCATCACCTACCACTGTCCTTCAAGATGTCCTAGATTGTATAATGCAGTTTTTTTAAAAGGTTTGAAAGATGAATTATTAATTCATTTTTTGAACCCTATACGATTATGATAATGAAAATGTATTTATGTTCTATAATCTTTTAGCGTAAAAGATGAGTTTTTTGGTAGGAATTATTTAAAAGACGGAACTCAACTTGTCAAGTATATTCTTTCTTTTATTATATGAAGAAATTAATTCATAAACATTAGGTACGGTGTCATAAAACCAAAAATGTGTTATCTTAATAACTTATGTTTCGTTGAACCGGTGATATTTTAAATCAACTTAGATTGATGACTTTGAGGCCTTCAATTTTACACTTGTTTGTATTTTATGACCTCAATCATTCCATATAAATATTTATGTTTTTCCTCCAATTATCTGTCTATAATTTCCACAAATGTTCTCCTATTCTAGTCCCTAATTTTTTGTGACTTTCTCATTTCCCTCTCCCTCTTATTATCAAAAAATATTATTAAATCTATTTTTAATATGGGTTTTCCACAAAGGTATTTTCTATTTTCAACCGTTGATATTCAAAAAAATATTTCAAATTTAGAGGAAAAAATTTATTAATGGAGGGTAGAATGTAACAACCCAGGATTTCATAGTACATTATCTATTTAAAATAATTCAATACCATGCGCTACACACAACACTGAGATCGAGGGCACCATGACATACCAAACTAACCATTCAAAAACTGAATAGGAATTTTATTAAAAATATATTGAATTAAATAAATATCCTATAAAATTTTAAAATTCGTATTATGTGTTTCATACACATAATTGGAGGTAAATTCAATTTTTAAGATAAATGAGTTATTTTTGTAAAAAAATATGTTTCCGTTATTTAATGGAGACACCTTTTTATATCCAATATTTTGATACATTTATATATTAAATTTAGTGAAATTAAAATACTATTTAGTGGAAGGACATAAAATATAATTTTGGATACTTTTTTGGTATTTTATGATAACTTTATAATTTAATGAATGGGGAAAATAATAAATTTTAATTAGAAACAACTTTTTTAATCGAAATAATTTATAGTGTTAAATTGTAAATTTGATTATTATCAAATTATAATTAGATTATATTTTTACCAATTAATCCAATGTTTGTCATTTCATATAATTTCACTTTTAAATATGACATAAACAGGTGTCAATATTTTGGTAGTTATTATTTCTTAAAAAACACGTTTTTTTGTTTTGACAATAGGAAATAATCTTAAATTAATTTATTCCACATATGTGTTTTAAATTTGAAAAAATTTATTCCATACAAGTAAATTAGATGTCATAATTATGGTAATATGTATCTTTTATTTTTAGAAAATATGAATATCTACATCAGTAAATATTTTATTTATCATGGTTAAAGAGAAAATATGGTAAATAAGGGTGTCCAAATATTATTATAATAATATTAAATTACCCAAACATATGTAATATTCCTGTTGGTTGATACATGGCCGACCATGAGCATACTTGGGTAATTTTTCATTCCCTAGGGTGCCACTTCAAAGTCATAATGACACTATATATTAATTAAATTAAACTAATGACAAAAATGGCATAAACATATATTTTTTAGTAAACCAATTTTTACATGGAGTCATATAAGATATCATTTTGACTATTAATATTAATTTTAAAGATAAAAAATATTTCCAACATCATGGTATATTCATTATAATGTTTATATCTCATATAAATAAAATTATTAATGACACAATAATGATGCAGTGTTTACCTCATTATTGTATGATTTCAAAAAATGAGATTATTAAAATTTAAACAAAATAAAAAACCAATCCAATTATTATTGGATGATTTTATTTAGAACATGATTCATCTTATATTATAATTTACTGAGTTTTTGGACCATTAGAAACCGAAAATAATTATATAATAAAATAATATTTTCAAACATTTTTAAAGAGCCCCTCCCCCCTTATAAAAAGCCATCACCTCTAACCTAGTATTCACACCTATCAAGCCACTTGTATCAACCATCCTATAACTAATTAAGCTCCCTACATCCCTATATTCCTCTTAGAAGCCTTACATTAGTCTTAATTCACTTTAAGGAAGCCTTTTGGTTCAATCCAAAGTGAGTTACCCGATTTAAAGGAAACATCTTCTCTTAAGTTATTTTCGTTTACCATACATATGCATCCCCCTAAACTCTCTTTACTCATTTATTTTATAAAATCACCAGTATCCTAAATATAAAAGGTTTTTAATGAGATTTTTTTAACTAGACTTACACACACCTCTATCTAATGGGTATAGAACATAATGTTTCTATGGACGTCGAACTACTGCCTCACGAAACGATGATTGTCCAATCTTCTACTACCACCTCTTCTAGTATTCAGTGTGATCTCATTATAATTATATATGATAAATATTTTTTCTATATTATTATTTAATTTTTTTTATAGAATAAATTTATTCATATCAAGTTTTAAATATATGATAAAGTCATTTGAGGAAATGCGGACTACCTCACACTCAATGTGATAAGACTTGTTCATAACAAAGATAGAACATATAAATAATGGTGTTAATGAACATAGTTAATGTAAAAAAAATAGTATGTTATAATTTAATAATAATATACCAATATATCATTTTGTCTTCCTCCCATTAAAAATAAACAACGAAATTGGAAGAAGTGTTCATGCCTACATAAGGATTATCGTCTCCACGAACGTGAAGAGATTCATTCCCCTTCGTAGCCATTAAAAATAATTTTCATTTGATTATTAAAAATAATTTTTAAAAATGTTATATAATTATGTATATGAAACAATTACATACTATCAAAAAAACATGACTTATGTACCAAACCATATAATGGAAAATGAATCATTTAACACCCAAAACAATAATACTAGTAAAATATTATTAACAAAGAAATATTAGAAGATAAAATATGGTATCATATTAATGTATGTAGTTATCAAATAATTTAATAACAATTATTTAACTATTATAAAAGAGGATAATTTACCCTTTACAAGAAAAAGTACAAGGTAAGGGTTAATTTCACAATCTCTTTATTATTTGAGGTTGTTTTTAGGTAAGTATATACTAGGGCCTCTTTATCATCCTCATCTGTGTTTCTTATAAATTTATTTGAGATTATTTTTACTATTTATTATATCATTGGATAAAGTCATTTATACAATTTATTTGACTATTTATAAAATGGTTAGAAAATAAACCTTCCATAGTTTTCTAAACAAATTACTTTATGACCTTTTCAACAAATTAAGGTAAGAATGCTTTCTTTAAATTATACGGTGGGTGAGGTTATTCTCCACCATTATAAAACCTTTAAAGAATCCCAAAAAATGTTATAAAAATATTTCCAAAATAAATGTTTTCTTATATAATTACATGTATTTTAAATGATTTTAAAATAAAAAGAGTTATTTCTCTCAAATAGTTTTGATTTCATCTTTGTAAATATTCATTAGTGGATTGTATACTTTTTTTTATGTTTATTTATTATGATAAAAATAATTCATGTTTCATTGAAGGTATTTTCATAAGTTTGACAGTGGATGTGTTATTTTATACCATTCATGGTTTTTGGTTAATGTATTAACATTTAATATGATAGATTTAATAAGAATGTATTTGTTAAGTTTCAACCATTTCATATGTGGAAAGCATTGGACATAGTAAGTGATAGGTGGAGCCCGCTATAGCTCCTCAATGCATCAGTAGGTCTCATGAGACAATCTAGTGTTTGGGTATAAGTCCTTAACAAAATATTATTTGTAGTAATTTCACGATCCCTTGACTATGTAATTATTATGTCCGGCATTATTAATTCTATCATTATGAAATTATCTATTGATATTAATTTGATTATTAGACTTGTAGAATATCCATGTGAATAAGAAAATGAAATTATTTGATTTATCATTTCTACATTATGATGATTTTTATGTTTAAAATGATTTTGTTTTAGTTTTATACATTCCATTAAATATTTATGTTTTTTTATGAAATTTTCCACTATACAATTATCCTCACTGAGCATCTGAGCTCACCCCTTTATTTGTTTTATTTATCCTAGGATGTGAATAAGTATTTTATGGATGACCTGAATAGATAGGATAAGGGATATGAATGTGTTTAATAGGGACAACATGTTGTTGTTTTTTTTATTTCATGAGGTAATGTAAAACTAATGTATGTATCTAGTACTTACAAGTGTACTAAACCGATCAGTATTTCGGGATTTGATCACATGTGACACTAATAATGTAATGTAATAATGTACTGACTCTGGGTAAGTAAGGTCGGGGCATTACATTGTGGTGTGGTAATTTTAATTTATGTATATCCTCTAACTAAAACTTTCCTAGTTAGTTTCCAAAGTGTGTGCACATAGATGTGTCCTAAAATTCTATTCCATAACTAGGATTCGTTATGAAAAGAATTTAAACAAGAAAAATTTTTATAATCAAAAAAGCTTAAATCAAAAGGATATACATTTTCATTTCTAAGACCAGTGAATAGTAAATAGTTTTTACAATTAAAAACATTGAATGCATCATTTTCAAATTTAAAATTGACACCAACATCACTCAACTGAGAGATACGAAGTTGATTTTTTTAATCCATAAATAAAACGTACTTTTGAAATTAATATAGTGTTTCGGTAACCAATTTGGCCTAAGCTGATGATCATACCATTGGCATTATCACCAAATGTTGCATGTCCACCATCAAATTAAATTGGGATATTGAATCATGAATAGTATCCAGTCATATTTCCTGATCATCCACTGTCCAAGTACCATAGTGTTTTACAGAATTTCTATAATCAATTTTCCTGCAATACATATTATGTGTAGGGTAACTTTGGTACTAAGATTTTCATGGGTCCAGATAGGTTAACAAGTAATGATTTGGGAACGAAAAAATGTATCACATGTTTCCTATAATCAACTGATATGTTTTTAGACTTTAATACAATATTAAGTTCATTAGAGAAGTTTTTATCAAAAGATGGTCCAGAACATGAATTACCAGTCAACTGTCTAGATTATAGAACAGGTTTATTTTTAATAATACTTATCTATCCTAGTTGATATCCTAGACTAGTTGTGAATTTTGGAGAAATTTATTTTCCTAGAAACTGAGATAAGGTATCTCAACCTGCAGTGAACTTCTCATGATCTATTTTTAATTAGTCATTTGATAATTCAAGATAAGTATTTTCTTTTAACAATTGAGCTCTATTTTATTCCTTTATATCTAGATCGGGCATATAATTAGCATTTATAGCATCTTGTGTTTTTAATAATTTATATTAACCTTGAGTACATTAAATGTATCCTCAAGAATTCCAAAATATTCAAATAGTTTATCCTTAGTCATATTATCATTATTATTTGATTCATTTTCATTCCTATAATAATATGAATTTTGTATAGGAGATTAAGGTATCACATCAGATGATTCTGTTATGAAACATAAGTTTTCATTTTTGTTCATTTCAATGTTAGAAGTGTCAGATCCACTGGATATATCTTATAAAGCACTCCAAGTAGCTTTCATATCCTTTTTAAATCTCTTGATATTTTCTTCATATTTCTTTTAAAATTTTAGCATGGGGCAATCAGCCTTCACACGGCCTTTTCATTTACACTCATATAATACAATATCATTTGTGTTTTCATTCAATTTTCACTCCTTTTTCCACTACAAATTAATATTATACCTTCCTTTATAGTCAAATTTTGTATAGAAATTTTCATACAGTATAACATATTGAATCTATTAGCAGGATGAGTCAAATCATCATCACTATCTGATGTAGAATAATCACTAGTGGATGTGTCTACTGGAGCTTGAATTTTTTCTTTATCTTTTCCCTTTAAGGTACCAGTCTTGAATGCTATAAGTTTTTTTCATTGTTCTTCTTCTACATCTAGATTAACCTTAATCTCTTTTTCATACTTCATAAATTATCCAATTAGTTTCTTCAATAGTAGCATGCATATGTCAAAAGGTCTTAGATTGAATCATAAGTTCCTATCCATCTATCATGTAGTCGTCGATGCAGCCTCATAATCTGATCCTTACTATCTATTAATTTCCAAAGCACACTCATGGTATTTACTATTTCATTGGTCAAGTGATACATTTCAGATATATTTTCATTAGGCTACATTTTACAATTATCAAATATAATAGTATATTTATTTAATCTAATTTCATTTACATTTTTTGTTCCCTCATGGGAAACAACCAATGTATCCTAATTTTCATAATAAATTTTATAGGAAAATATTATATTGAATTATTTATCACCTAAGGAACATTACAATACATTCCATTATTTACAGTTATTGTTATATGTAGCATTAGTAAAATGAGACCACATGTACTTAGATGTAATAGGCATGTTATGTTGTTATTTAATTGTGTCCCAGATTTCAGGGCCCATGATCCCTAAATAAATTTTTATATTCATCTTCCACAGAGCATAGTCATTATAATTAAAGAAAGGTTGCCTTCTTATAGTATCACCCTCAAATATGTTATCCATATTTAATTATAATTTAATGAAAAGAAAATTTTTATATGATAGAAATTTTAAGATCATTATGATACAACTAATATAATAGTTTAAATGAATTTGAAAACATATATAACAGTTCAAATAGAAGTAATAAAATGTTTGATTCATTTGATACTAAATTTTGGTAGTAGTAGAAACTCAAGAAGGGGTGGATTGAGTTCCAACTTAAAATGACTGTTAATAACATTTTTCTAAAGATACCAAAATTTTGAAACATCCCTATTAATTAAGGTAGTAGAGATATAAATTTTTATTTGGTCAACATGTTTCTAAACTGGTGATTAGACCTCAATTTAATTTTTTTAAAACAATTCTTAACATCAGAAATAATTTTTTTAAATTAAACACAGACACAAACTAAAATTAACTAACTATCAGAGTCAATGTAAAAGAGTTTTCTATTTTTGAAATTATAATCAACATAAAATACACAAAAAATGTATTACTAACTATATTACACTATAGGGTAAACCCAGAAGTTCAGTCTCAAGCTGAGACATTATCATCTTCACTAGGTGATTAATTTCCACCAAGTAGTTTTTATAAATAGTAAACATGATACACATCCTGTATCAGGCTTCACAATAGGTTCCACAAACAGTCGAGGGCTCACACCCACAACCAGAGTACTTGGAATGAAAAAGTATGATGTTAATACACTTACATAATGTATATAAAATATGATATATTACTAGAATAATAATATACCTATGTATTATTTGGTTTTCATTCATTTTTAATTAAAAAAATGAAATGAAACTAGATTTTATGCGTACATACGACTTACCATCTCCATGAATTATGCATTTCATTTTCATATACCCAAATGATGTGGACTATTATAAATAAATATATACTCGATATATATGATATATGTGATATATACATAATTTATTGGTATCAAGGAAATGAAATGATGTCTAAAACATGGAATTATATAGTTTTTTAAGAGTTTTTATTTTATGAAAAAAATGGAAACCGAGTAGAAATGACTACATTATAATTTATGAAATGTAATTTAGTAGTTATAGACTAATTATCTAAACAACATAGACTGAAAAGATCCTCAATTTGAATTCTTGAAAGAACAAAATATTTGTTAATGGTTAGTTATGGGGCCTTGTAGTTGGTCTCAGATGTCGGTTTAAACAACTTCAGGGATTATGAGTTTTTGTTAGACACATGGTTATTCACAATGTCTACAATATATGTTAAATATTTATTTGTTATATTTTTTAGATCAAGGAATGTGTGTTAGAAATGGAAGGAGGAGGATCTCAAACAACATTAATATCTATACCTGATGACATTATTTCAAAAATTATTACAAAGTCTTATTCAGATGATTGTGAAACTATTTCTAGCATACATCTTACTTACAAGAAGTTGTTTTAGATATAAAAAACCTACACTATATCACTATATCATCGTGGATCATGGGTTGTCATTACTCAAATCACATCTTAAAAATATTCTATTATTTTTATGAAAGCTAACTATTATAAAGGCATTTTTAAATATTTAACCTTATCATAGTATTTTAAATCATTTTATAATTTAGAAAAAGGTGCTGAAGAAGGAGACCCTCACACAACCTATATTTATTTGGTTTTACTATATTGTCTCTCATCACATACTAATGTAATTTTAAAAGGACCATTGATTGAATGTTTTTACTCAAACACTATCCGACTATTTTATAAAAATAAGGTTTTATCAGATTTTTTGAAATTATATACCATAAAAGAATATTTTCCAAAACTATTTTTGTGAACACCAATATGACTGCTGTTGTACATGGTGTATTTGGAAGAAGGCAGAATATGATTTTGAAGGATCTATAAATCATTGATGTAATGCATGGACCTTCGACCTACTTGAACAATATTATGATGAAACCATATAGACACCATTATCAATGTATGATGTTCATTAAATTGGGAATAATTTTATTTTATCATTTGGAGGGGAAAAATTAAAATATTTAAGTTGTTGAGGTCATAATGTACTGGTATGAAAAGGAAATGTATAAAACAACATTGATTTTAAAACATGTTAGGGTAATATTTGAGTTATAAAAAAAGGAAAACCCATAAAATGGGTGAAAAACCATCGCGGCTGGAAAGGATGCATGAATAAAAACCCCAACCAATGATCGACAAGAGAGAATTTCCTACCACTAGCCTACATGAAGATCCTGGTTTTTATGACTAATTATTTATAGTTAAATTATTTAATGGATCATGAATAGGTTAATATTTGGAACTTCTGTTGTATCAATTTGATATAATTAATATGGTAAAAATGAATTTTTGATTAGGTGATAAATTTTATTTTGTATTACGTTCTCTTTTTTGGGGAAACAATATATTCTTAAAGGAAATAGAATACTATGGGATCTCATTTATGGAGTAATGGATGATTTTTTTAGAAGAATAATAGTTTTTATTGTATACATTTGGAGATTTTAGTTATTTATTGAAATTATTAACCTATTATAGAGAATTTGTGATTAGGTTAATGGAACTTCAGTATGAGACATTAAGAGTATCAGATGTTATTTGGAGATCAATGTTATGATTTAACATGGAAGACTATGTGATCAAATTCTTCTAAATTTTGGGATTCAATTATAGTTTGGTTTATATTGAAAAATTTCAAGGAAAATTGTTTATTGAATGATGTTTGTTGAAATTTGTGTAATGTTTATTGAATTTTGGGGATTAAGAGTAGTATTTATTTTTATATAAGATTATCCTTTTCAGGGATTATATTATCTCATACTAACCATTTTTTTGGATTATTTCTAATGATATGGGAAATATATTATTCATCTTTTGTGGATTATGTGATTCTCTAGAAGTTTATTGAAGCACCCTAGGAGTGACTAAGTAATATTGAATACACATAATTTAGAGAAAATATGATTTTTTGTAGAAATATATTAAAGGATGAAAATCTACTTGAAATGTATGTATATTTCCTTATGTTATTTGTTAATCTCATAAATAAATTCTACATCTTTATGAAACGGGACAAAATTTTTTTTGTCTGTTTACTTTTCTTATAGGGGAATCAAAGAGTGTTTACCCTATCACATGTTTTTGGTTTTATTTTTGTTAAATTTAGACTAGTAATTTTTTATATCACTCACCATTAGAACATGGAACTTAGTTTCTCCTCCAAATCAATGTTATCATTCATGGATCCTAGTATGTGTAATCTTAGGTGACCTTTAGACATACCATTATTTCCATTAATGTGATAGTTTTATTAACTCTTTTTCTGATTTGGGATGTATAATGATATTTCTGAGACCAAATTTAAAATTTCGAGGATGCAATTTCCAAAATGGGGGAAGGATGTAACATCCGAGGTAAATAAAGAATATGAAAATTACTTATTTATTAATATTTGTGAATTAAAAATTAATTTAATTTATATAGGGTTCTATGTTCGATCGCGTTCCTAACACACTATATTGGGTTTTTCTCATAATCTCATGTTCTGCATAAGGATGAGTCATACTGAAAAATAATAACATAATATTATTTTAAATGGTAGTTAATTCCTTGAAATTGTTTTGGAGGTAACAAATATAACTAACTAAAATATGATTATTACTAATTTTTTAATGTTTTTTACAATTATCAAATAAATATTAGAGGCTTACAATTTGAATGAATTGAATTTTAGCCATAAATATTCTAATATTCTTTAGAAGGTCTATTTACCACCTTATTTGGGTGAAACATTATTAAATAAATTGTTTTCACCTTTGTAGGTTCAATTTTAGAAAATAAAATTAGTCATTATAATTAGGACATAAAAATTTACTTCGGGTAAAATTTTGGTATTTTTCAAATGAAATTCATTTTTTAATAAATCGGTAAAAATACATCATTTTAAATCAAAACTGCCTTTTCATATGATATATTTATATTGTTATTTTGTTATTTTAATTGGTTTTAATGTGTAATTGAATTATATTTTTACCATTTAATCCAATTTTAGTCATTGGATTTTATTTCACTTTTAAATTGGACATAAACAAAGGAGAATCTTTTGATAGATATTATTTCTTCAAAACACGCTTTTTGGTTTTGACAAAACGAATTAATTTTAAATTAATTTATGAAACTTCTATGTTTTGAATTTAGAAAATTGGATTCCATATTTGGAATCTAGAGGTCCAAATTGTGTAATTAGGTAACTTTTATTTTTATACATTGTGAATATTTTATTTACATGGGTAAAGGATTAATCATGTAAATATGGGTGAAAAATAATATTATAATATAAATAAATTACCCTTACACTTATCCAAACCCAATTGGACAAGATATTGCTGACAATGGGAATCCTTGTGTCGATTTTGGGACCCCATGGAGAAACATCGGAGTGATAATGACAAATTTATATTAATTAATTTTATATAAGGACAAAAAAATATAAACATATATCTTTTAGTAAGAATTTTTTATATAGGGTTATAAATGTGATATCTTCGACTATAAATATTAACTTCAAAGCTATAAATACTTCCAAAATCATGGAATTTTTTTATAAATTTTACACATGAAAAATATATATATTTATGACACAATGATGATGTAATGATTACCTCATTAATTAATGTATTAAATAAATGAGATTATAAAGGTTAAAATATAATTATTTTGAAAATTTTTATTCCATCCACGAATTTTAGTGATGTGTATGGCTTGTTATATTTGCATTATTTTAGGGTTTTTTTTAAATCAAGATGTTTTAGATTTTTTTTAAAAGACATGATATGAATTTTATTTAAATTCACATAAATGAGTTTTTAAATAAATAAATATTTTTTTAAATGTTATAATAATCCTAAAAATATAAGATTCGGCAAAATTACTTAGATAAGATTGATAATGTAGTTAATGAAGAACTAGTGGTTTTATTGTAATTATATGGTAAATATACCATATAATATGAATATATTAGAGAACATTGTAAAAGTTAAATAAGTTTACAAAGGGTTAAATAAAAAAGATTAGGATTAAAAATTATCCAAAACCTATCCAATTATTATTATTATATTTTATTTTGACTTATATGCACATTATATTCAAATTAAATAAGCTTTCAACCTTTTAATATTGAAAATCAGTTTATAATAATATAATATTTCCAAACATTTCTAAAGATCCCCACCTCCCTCTTATAAAAGGCCATCACCTCTAACCCATTACTCACACCTCTCAAGCCCCTTGGATCATCATGCATATTCCCAAATAATCTCCCAATATCCCTCTCTTCCATGAATTATTATATAATGGTTAGGGATGGGGCCTTATAGCTGGCATCAGAGGTCTGTTTAGACAACTTTAGGGATTATGAGCATTTGTTAGACACATGGTTAGTCTCTTGGTCTACTCAATAAGTTTGAACCTTATATGTTAACTTTTTCAGATCAAGGAATGTCTATTTCAAATGAAGGGCAAGGATATCAAATAACCTTCATATCTCTTCCTGATTACATTCTTACAACAATTATTGCAAAGTCTTATTCAAATGATTGTGAAACTTTTTCTAGAATACATCACCCTTGCAAGCAGTTGATTGATATATCAAACACCTCCACTATACCTCTATATCATCTTGGATTATGGGTTTTATTTAATCAAATCACATCTTCACAATATTCTCATATTTTCAAGAATAGTAAATATTATCATGGCATTTTAAAATATTTTACCTTCTCACAGTATTTTGAAGCATATTATGATTTTGAAAAAGGTGTTGAAGAAGGAGACCCTTGCACAACCTATGTATATTTGTATTCACTATATTGTCTCTAATCACATAATTATAGTATTTTAAATGTACCATTGATTGAATATTTTAACTCAAACACTATTCGACTATTTTATAAAAATCATTTCTGTAATGCATAGACCTTCAACCTACTTGATAAATATGATGATGAAACCATATGGACACCATAATAAATATATGATGTTATTTCAATTGGGAATAATTTTACTTTAACATATGTAGTTGAAAAAAAATTAAAATATTTAAGGTGTTTAGGTCATAATGTATTGGGATGAAAATTAGAGGTATAAGAAAACCTTTGAGTTTAAAACATGTTAGGTTTATTTCTGAGTTTTATAAGAAGGACAACCTTTAAAATGGGTGCATTCCCATCATGTCTGGAAATCCCGCATGAATCAAACCCCAAAATAATGAGTGATAAGATAGAATTTCCTACCACTGGAATACAGGAAGTCCCTGGTTAGTATTATTTATTATTTTGTGTTAAATTATTTAATGGATCATGAATATGTTGATTTTTGGAACATCTGTTTTATCAATTTGATATCCTTAATATAGGGAAATTATTTGGTGATTAAGTGATAAATTTTATTTTGGAATATGTTTTCCATTTTGTGAAACTTTATATTTATAAGGGAAATAGAATACTTTGGGATCTCATTTGTGGAGTAATGGATGTTTTTTTGGATGAATATATGTTTTCATTATGTACATATGGAAACTTGGGTTATTTATGGAAATTATTAACCTAACATAGAGAATATGTTATTAGGGTAATTAAACATCTGTATGAGTCATTAGGAGTATCAGATGTTATTTGGATATAAATGTTATGATTTATCATAGAGGACTGTGTGATCAAATTTTTCAGATTATTGGGATTCAATAATAGTTTTCATTATATTGAATAATTCTAAGGACAATTTTTTATTGAATGGTGTTTGTTGAACATTGGGCATTTTTTATCGAATTTTTGAGATTAAGAGTTGTATTTATTTTTATATAGGATTATACTTTTTGGGGATTATCTGATCTCATACTAAACATTTTTCTTTTGGTTTATTTCTAAAGATAGTGGAAATATACTGTTCATATTTTGTGGATTATGTGATTCATTAGAAGTTGATTCTAGAACTTTAGGTGTGACTAAGATATATTGAATACTCATCGTTTGGAGAACATATTATTTTTTGGTAATACATATTAAAGGATTAAACTCTACTTGAAAAGTAAGTATATTTACTTTCGTTATTTTTTAGTATCATAAATTAATTCTCTCACTTTATAAAAGGGAACATAAAAGAATGTTGGGCATTTACTTTTCCTATAGGAGAATCAAAGACTGTTTAACCTATAACAAGTTTGTGGTTTTGTTTTTTCAGCTTTAGACTAGTCATTTTTTCTATCACCCTCCATCAGAATATGTCACATAGTTTCTCCTCAAAATAAATGTCATCATACATAGACCCTAGTATGTGTTATCTCAGGTGAACTTTGTACTTACCTTTATTTCTTTTAAAGTGATAGTTTTATAGACACTTTTTCTGATTTGGGACATTTAATTATATTTACGAGCCCAATTTTAAAATTGTGAGGACACAATTCCCAAAAGGGGAAAAGGATGTAAAGACTCAGAATTTCCCTGTAATGTTTTTTCCCTTAAATGGTAATTTTACGGGTCCGTGAAGTTTTACGGCGTATGATTCCAAGGCCCGGAGTGCCCACAATGATCCATCGATGTTTTTTATGCTTATGTTATTGCACGTAAGAAGTTTTCCATAAAAAGTATAATAACTCGTAAAAGGTAAATCAGATCAGAAATCTGAGGGCACCATTGTGCTTGTAATGGTAGTTTTACCCTTGGCACGACTTAAGATTAGTCGGTGCGTGCCTCCTGTGAGAAAACCAAAAAATGGCATAATTGTAAATAAAAAAATTAAATAAATTATATTATTTTTCAAACGTTAATACCTAAAAAACGGTAACTCGGATTAAAAATCTGAGACCACCACTGAATTATTGAGTGTATGCTTTCTTTAAGAGGATACTAACTTTCACTAGCCCGGGCTACCTGAGAAAGTTTATTTTTGGCCGCAAATAAAATAATTAAGTGACAATTATTTTTATGTAAAATTTATAACATTTAAAAGGTAACTCAGATTGAAAATCTGAGAGCACTGTTGGTTTCGTTGAGGCATTTTTCACCAAGGAAGAGCCTAACCGTGATCGGCGCAGATCGAGGGTGACTAATAATAATTTTCCAAACATTGTTTTGGGTATGATCAGTAAACGCGCGAGAGGCATTTTGTAACTTCTGATGCGGTTCACAGAATTGAAATATGAGGGCACCATTGAACTCGCAGCACTAGTATTCCCTTAAGAATACATTCACTTCGATGGTAGTTGGTCGAGAATAAAAGTTAGTTTTTCACTTTTTATAAGAAATTAATAAAATAAAGTGTACAACACTTTATTTTATTTTAAGATTCCATGTGAGTGATTGTTGGTTAAAACCTCCCCTTGGGATTTGGAGGTGGGACCTCCATGCCCTAAACTGCCCTGAGAGGTTATGGTGGTGGGGCCCACCTGATCATAACCTCCTAGGAGAGGTTACGACATGGGGACCACCTGAGATCAAAACCTCTCAACTACCTCAATTAATTTCCTATGTCAGCGTAAAATTAAATGCTTTCAATTTAATTTTATGTGACAACCGAAATTAAATGCTATAAATTAATTTTATGTGTAAATATAAAATTATTTATTATCATTTTTTTGATACAGGATATGTGGGGAAGCCTCTAGAAATCTTCCCAATAATTAATCCAACACAAATTTTAAATTACGCCAATGCTATTTAATTCTATTGAACCACTTTTTAAATTAAGTAAATGCATCGTTGGAAATAAGAATATTTTTAAGAAATGATCCTTCATAAATTCCATGATTTTTACATACCTATCTCTCTTTCCTATATATAGGGATCTTGGGAGGAGGATTTGGGATGGCTTCACCAAGTGACGAAACACTGGAAATGTGACGTGACACCCAACACTTGGAGGATTACCCCTTCTCCAATGAATAACGAAGAACGTCGACCTTCATCGACTTCATCCTTGTACACCAACCGACGTGGAGCATCGTCACCGAGGCGAAACATCTCGGGTTTGGTTGTGCATGGCGGAAATGTGGAACGATGATCATCTATGTCTTTTTTCGTGACTCAGTCAATGAACGGCGTCCACCATTTTGCACCAACATAAACCAACTATGAGAAAGGTAGGTGTTTATTTTTTACTAAGTATGATATTTACCTATGTTTTTCCTTTCTCTAAAAAAAAGAATGAGTAATTGTTGTGCATCATAATTACGAACCAATTTCTATAACATCTAAATGCAGAGGGTGCGGGCTAAACTAACATGGCCCGACCCCCTCCACCGATAATTTGTGATGTCTCTACGGCAAGGCGATGAGTCGACGATGACAAAGGCGGAAACGACCAAGGCTACATTACCTGTGGCCTTAGCGAATCACGACACTCCCCTACAACACTCCAAAGCTTCTGAACGAACACCGTCGTCCCGAGTAACTCCCTTACAGTACACCCGTAACCTCCTGGCGCCCATCCCCGTGCGCGACCCACTTGCATGTGGCCTCCCGGCACCCGCCCCGCCTGCCCGCGGCCACTGCACCCCACCCGGTGCCCTACCAGCACCCCTGAGGCCATCCCGGCTACTGCCGCACCCTACTGGTGCCCCCACGGCCTTCCGGCACTCTGCCGACGCCCCTGCGGTCTGGCCGGCTGCCTCCGCACCCTGCATTGTGCCCCCGCGGCCTACCCGGCACCCTGCCACCCCCCCCCCCCCGCGGCCTACTCAGCCCCTACCGCACACAACCCAGCGGACCTGCGGCCTAACCGCACTCTACGCGGCATGCAGCTGCTCTCCCGACTGGCCCGAACTCCAGGGCCAGATCGCTCAACCCGCACCCCTCGTGGCGCTGGCCGAACCGGCCCTGACCTTTAGGACGATTCGCCTACATGGTGACCTCCGGGCCGAACCGGCCTCATAGTTCAGTGGGCCAGACCCAGAGGACCAGGCCAAACATAGCGGGATGAACGGGTTGACCCAAACCATGTTGGCTGCGTCTATGTTGGGCCAAGACGGTCCGACCAAGTCAGACCCGACCAAGGCCCACTACTGACCATTTCAACTTCGTGGGCCATATCATTGGCACCAGACATCCGTTTGACAAACCGTCAGCGGCTCCAGTTTTCATGCAGAAAAACCGTCCCATTGAGAATACCCAATTAGAGTTTGTGTTATTGTGGAGATACGATCATGTTGGATCATACACGAATCCAACCAGGCCCCCGAGACTAAAAGGCTAATAACTCACAGACTGAGAATCTGATTGACGTGCCATCAGTTGCACTGATACCTTTTAGACATGGTGTACCTTTGAGATACTTCTACATGAGACATCGTGATAGTTGGAGTATCGACCAGTAGTCTGTGGAGCGGATCATCCAGAGATGAGCAGGCATTTGTGCAGGAACCTAGTAGCTGGCTGGGACCTGAAGACTGCTGATCGATTTGACTCAGAGTGATTCGACTTGCCCAGTGGGGAGTGCTTCTATGAGAGCATGGAAGACCCAAGGTGGGGAGAACCTCTGTTTGAGAACATAATACCCTCAATACTCAACATGTGAAGTACCTTGGCATGCTACCAGGGGGAGCACCTCTGTGTGAGTGCATCATACCCACAGTGGGGAACGCCTCTATATGAGCGTGGAAGACCCACAGTACTTAGCAGGAGGAGTACCTCATCAGTTCAAGTAAGTGGGAAGTTCCTCTGTGTGACATTGGAGGCCCACTATACTCGATAGAGAAGGAGTTCTCCAGTAGCTGAGGGTTCAGATTGATACTACCCCTAGAATAAAATCTTGGCTGAGCTTAGTCAATGATTTTTGTGTTTTCCTCATGATTGAGATGGGTTATTAGTTAACATAGTAATATGTATGGGAATATACCTAAGTAATGGTTATCTGTTGATTTCATAATTTTTGGTTTAAACTTTTTTTATTTTGTAAGACCTTGAGGGTATCTAGGTTCATACTGAGTATCGTTATACTCAACCCCACACAGGCTATGCCTGCACCTCTTTGTGTTGGTTTCAGATGATGAACAACGTTCACTGAGGCAGAGTGTAGCAGGACTGGACTATACCCAGAGGTGGACCACTCGGTTTGATGGTACACGGAGGAGATAGAAGGACGAGAGTGATGAGGAGTACATCTGTTCCTACCCTTCAGGTAGGATCCCCGGAGGATGTCCCAATAGATGCTTCACATTTCTTCAGTTGTACTTGCTTTCAGTTGTACATGTACTTTCTTGTTGGGCATGTATTTCCAGCCCCTTTTAAATTCCAGAACTTCCTTTTTATACAATTTTACTTAGTTTTTTTCTTCCAGTTGTGTTCTCTTATGTTTTTATTTAAAGTTATAAAGGCAATGGCTTCCCAGTTTATGGAATTATGTCTTTGGTTCTAGTCGCCAACCCCTAGCTTTTGGAAGGTGGGCTTGAGGTAGTCATGATACGGGCCCCAGGGGATGGGTCGTGACAAATTTGTATTATAGGAATTCAGTTCTACCATATAACTTAGGACTCTAATCTTTCATTTATGTGATGAAATAGTGTTAAGCATACTGAGTGTGGTTTTCAGTTCAGGGAGTCCAGTGTTGGTGCGGTGATCGACGTATCTTTACACCAAGACCCTGACATCTGATTTTCAACTCATTACATGAGAACACTGATTGGGTGTGTGTTCTCAAAAGTTTTCTTTAAGTCATCTCAACACGGTCAGCTCACCAGGTATACATTTTCACCGTGTCACATCTGTTCTGGATGCCTCCAAGCATACTTCCAGTTAGAGTTCTAGATTCCTTCATATATTATATAGTGTATTATTTGTAATTTATTGAATGAGATGAGGTGATTTGTTTTATTCACATATAGTTATGATGAATTTATGATCATGTCACTTGCTGGAGTGGATATGAAATTAGAAAAAGAAAACAAGAATTTCTTGAGACCTAGTTAGCTTATGATTTTTAATGAATGTTTGTATCTTGTGTAATTTATTTTATTTCACTCATAAATATAATTTTATCCTAGGGGGCTAGTGGGACCCCAAAAATATTTTTATATCATACCCATAAGGGGAATATTGATTCATGTTCACATCATATATATGATTTTATGTCTTCATACAGAATGTATATTGGGTCGGGCTATGAGATCATGAGGGTATTTAGATAAAGTGTTTTTATTTTATAAAATAGATGCAGGGATGATTTTTTTGTTTATTTGATTATTTATTTTTTATATGTTCTCTAGAAACATGGTAGAACAATTGATGTCCTTTATTATATTACTACATCATGGAAATTGATTGCATTGTGTTTTATATATTACGAATATTCTTATTATATATTTTAGATGTTATATTTTTTTTATCTGCATATGAGTCTAAATATTTCTATGTTTATATCCACATAAATGATTAGTACATTTCCAACTATTAGTAGGCTCTAAAATACGTGGATTATTTCTTTATACTATATAACAATCAGGCCTAAAGGAAAATTTTGGTGAAGT
Organism: Viscum album; assembly: GCA_963277665.1. Classification (NCBI taxonomy): domain Eukaryota; kingdom Viridiplantae; phylum Streptophyta; class Magnoliopsida; order Santalales; family Viscaceae; genus Viscum; species Viscum album. The sequence goes on along the minus strand of OY728155.1, from coordinate 1,622,973,158 downwards.
TGAAAGTTTTTGTTTTAGTCAATTTTTTTATACACTTAATATATATGGTAAATAGGTGATTGTGGAATGTGTCAGATAATGTAATGTTCCTATAAAAAATATATGATAAAAATAAACCCTATTTGAAATTTTAATTACCAATTAAAAATGTTTTTTTACTTTTCAATATTGTGGTTGAGATATGGATTGAATATAATTTGTTATTTGTGATCATTATTTGTGTATTTCACTATTGAATGGAATTCATTTGGAAATTATGTATTCATAAATAATGGAATTTATTTCTCAAATGGAATAATTATATAATTAATTAAAATATTCAAATGTGTACTAATTTATTTTATTTTTTAATAAATCATTCATGGTATTTTTGAATATATATTTTTTGGAATTCAAAGCAATTAAAACCATATATTTCACTCATGGAAGGTTACGTGGATGCTTCTATTGGAATTTAACACATAATTATTTTAATACACACACTTCACTGGATATATTTAATAATTGAAACATATTAGAATAATCTTATGTTTTTTGAGGAGTATTTTCAACAGGTTAAGAATTTCAGCCAATGTAAAATGTGACATGAATAATGTTATTTTGATTCAAGTGTGTAACCCAGATTATGGTAGTGTGATACCTTCTATATAGGTTATATCTAGTATGATTGTGAGAGGTTAAAGTGATTTATATCAAGGTGGATCACTCATTCTATAGGAATAGATCGGGATTTGGATGTCCTTTTTAGGGAATATTATCAATGTTTAATGTGTATGATCATTGACTAAAAATTGTTCCATATATATTATGAATTAATTAATGGTACATGTAACGAATTATTTATAATGTTTTTTGTTGTGTTTGAGACTGAGTAGTTATAAAATGATAGTTTTGTGGTGTGGTGTGTGAATACATTGTGTGTAGGGGTCTAGGGATATTGTTGATGAACCTCAGAAGTATGTTGTGATGTAATAATTGTTGTTAGGAACTATAAAAACACAAAATCATATGTATAAAAATATTTCTTGTAAATAAATGATTCTTGTAATAATAATTTATATATTATTTTATATATATACTACAATACAAAAACAAATAAAAATTAATTTATATAAATTTGGAATATTATATTTAATGAATAAAAGTGGAAACAAAAATTTAATGTACATCAATTATTTGACAAAAACTATATATTAGAATTGAAAATTTTTTATAACACTATTATCCTATAACTATTTATCATGTTAATAGAATTTTGAAAAATAAAAAATACTATTAGTCAAATAGATATTTTATACTTGAATGGTTTAGTTATTTTTAGAAGGTTGATGTGAACAATGAATCATATAATTATGTGGTATTTTTAAGATGTTATATGACTGTTAAAATAATAATATGACCTTGGGGAATAGACAAATGGCTATTATGAAATGTAACTTAATGGTTGGATCGGTAACCCAACATCAAAATTGAATGATTTCAAAGAATATTATTTTAATGAATGTAATGTTGTTACCACTAAGGCTCAAACCACTTCACTTTTTATTACATTGGCATGATAACAAGGAATCAAATTTCAAAAGACTGCACATTGTAGGATTTTTCGAAAGCTATATTACATACATGAATCACATGTAATGATGTATTCATCCTTTAATTTCATTATTTGGGTTCTTCTCTATATCCTAGGGATATTAATCATAATGAGGATAAAATAAAATTTTCACTATGGGTAATTAAGGTTAACCTAATAATTAAATAAAAAGAATAATCCACATGGAGTGTTAAATAATTGACAACACATGGTATTCAAATATATTGTTATGGAATAATTTGTATAGATTTTTAATAAAATGAATCACATTTCATTTATCCAATAAAATGCGAATAGAGTGAATCCATATATATGTAAAAGGAAAAATTTCATTGGTAAATAATAACTAAGTCTAAATGAAGGAAATTATTAATTCTTGCACGTCATGTTTGAGGGAAATGAAAACATATACCATCAAAACATTTCATAATAATGTTTAAAACTACATGTAGAAACAATTAAATATTTATAGCATTTTTTTCCCAATGAGAAATAGCCAATATATGGATGGGCTATATAATGTTTGGGCCCCACTCATCATTGAATGTCTAAATAATTCCTTATATCAAATAATTGTGATAAATAATAAAAAATATTCCATATCATAAAATGTCCATATTTAATAAAAAATAACTAATTATCATAAATTCATTAATGGAGGATATATAAAAACTAGGGGTGTATGTGTTGATGGATGGAAATACGGCCGAATTATCATAAAAATTATTCTTAAGAAAAATAATCTTTAAGCATTCGAAAGTGTCCCATACCACATTGAATTTTTATATTCATTATACCTATAAAGAAATAAAATTAAATGAAATTTAAAATACAATGAAATCAATTATATCAATGACATAACAAGTCAAATTTTAGTAAATACACCATTTAATAGTGAATTGGAGCATTATATCATATAAATCATGATAGATTATAAATTGAGATGAAATCATTTACATTGTGTGCAAATTATCATTTGTGCATTTTTCATATTGAATAATAAAATTATGTTCATTATTTAAATTTCTTCTGAACCATTATTATTATTATTATTTAATTTACTTTATTTATTATAATTTATTATTAAACTATTTAAACAATTTTGTTTATGTCTAGTCATTCGACCAAATTCGGTTCATGTGTTAAAAATGAAATGGGTAGGTCATTTTTGGACTAAGAGATAATTATATATAAATTTATATAATATGAATAATGTAATAATTATAAAATTTATTCCTTAATTATGATTTATGAAAATATCCTTATTTATTGGTATGAAAAATGATCAAATGTTACAATCATTTATTTGTTAGGTCATACGTAATCTTGAGTAACATTTCCATTTTTAAACAATAATTTTTTAAAGAATGTATGTAAAATTATATCTTATGAAATTTATAATCATATTATAAAATAAATTATATTTAAACATATATAGTTTTATATAGATTTTTTTTAGAAAAGGAATCACATCATGTAGAAGTGGCGGTAGTCCACACATCCCAAACCAACATTATCAATTTATTATTGTGTGAAAAGGGTAATAAAAAATGATATATTATAAATAATTTAATATTATTAGGTCATGAATATCATATATATTTCTTCTGTATCACATTTTTTAACTGAAACCAAACTTTATGAATTTGATGTATTGTGTGAATTAGTCACATCACTTTGATGATGTGGTCATCCAAACTTCTAAAAAACTATGTTATCATATTCCCACAAAATGGAAAGCATAAATTTATATCGAATATAAAAATTGATAATATTAGATTAAAAAGGAATTTTATATATATCATATATTAATACCATGTACATCATACTACCAAACCAAGAAATTTGGTGAAGAAAAAAATGAAAGATATTGAGGAAGGTAAAACCCTTAGAAAAAAATAAACTATAATATTTTTTAGGATATGATTTCATTATAAATTCATGGAATAATAATATTTTATGGGTTATATAATATTAATAAAACAAAATATATTGATGGAGGTTGTGACCTCTTATACGGGTAACTCATTTTTTTACCAAAGGGATTCCTTGAATGGGGTTATGATGACAAATGGATTAAAACATTAGGGTAATAATTTTGAAGAGATATTTTCCTAGATATTTTTTGAACCATATTTTCTTTAGTTGTGATAGGGAGTGGGAGGGGTGAGTGGATTTTTATTGTGGAGGAGGAGTGGCATTCTTGTAATTCATTTGAAAGGAAATTCCAACTCTGTTTTTATTATTCCAAGTGGCTACAATAATGGAAGAATATAGATTCAATGTAGTATAAGAAAATAATATGAGATAAGAAATGTATTTTGGATATTTTTCTAGGTTATTTTTTCCTTTTGTTTATGGTTTAGTCCCTTGTTAATCTAATTTTCTACTTTATTATAAAGATTAATATTAATTATATTCACTAGTTTTTTTGGTAATGAAAGAAATATACATTGTTGAAAATAATTAATTATTTGGATTCTAAATATGGATTATATTTTTAAATATTTCATTCCCATCAGTGGTATAAATTAATTAAAATTTAATTAAGAAGACGGGACGAGAAAATTGAGTTTTTAATGAAAAAAGGTACAAATGTTTTTAAGGTCTTTATATTTAATTTCAATGTGAAATTGATTTCAATAACCTTAATTGGATTAACTAATGTATTATTTACCTACATTAAATGTAATACTGATAAAAAAGAATTTATCTTTATAAATAATTTATTTTTATATGTGTCTGTGAATAAAATTTTAGTGTTTTAACTATTACTTAAAAATGAGACATCACAACAACAAAAATCATCATATACTAATTTTCATTCTTTTAACTAAACAATTACATTTATATTGACATATTATATAAATAAAAGACTACAACACTATGATAAATATAGTTTCCCAAGGAAAAGATAATAAAACTACCATTATAAAAATAATGGGTGTTTGAGTAATTTTAGGTGTATTCTTATCCTATGATTATAAAATATATTTGGTGAAAGTTAAAAATATTTGATTGATTATATAATTATTATAATACATTAATATCACTCACTAATTTAAATTAATAAAATTTAGTAATATAAAATAAAATTGTGAGCATAAATATATATATTTATCGAAACATTAACATTATATTCATTTCTTTCATATATTCATTTCTAATTAATTCATAACCAATAAATTTGAAAATATATTTTCATAAATATTGTATCCTTTTTATAACAATAAAATTAATACCTAGTGTGTGTCTAATTATATTAAATTATAATAGTTTTTATTATGTATTATTGTTCAGAAATACTCCATATTCATCAAGAAAATATATTTAATAAGGGGTCAATTTTCTAGAATTGTACATATAATGATATTTTAAAATTAATCTTAAATAATAATTGAGTTTAATATATTTTTATTATTTTTAAATAATTTTTAAAATTATTAATTTTAAAAAACATCAATAATGTAATTTTCGCACTATTCACATCATTGAAATTAAATAAATTCTAAAAAAGAGAGTTAAGTTCATGTCTAACCATTGAACAGTAAAATAAAATTCCATATTCATCAAGAAAATTATTTGATGGCATATACTTGGTAAAATATTATTTATTTTAATATTTATAATATCATTTATTTGAATCCTTTATTAACGAAGAAATAAATTCATCGTCATTGTTTCATAATTTAATTTATTTATTTAATTATTAGAAAAATAATTATAAAATACCATGATGTAAAAAATAGTTTTATTTTTTTAGTGAATATATATATTCTAATGGGTCCCTTATATAACCCCACTATAAAATTATATAAGTAAAAATATTCATGTTTATGTTATATATCCCCTTAAATTAAATTAATTATTATAACATGTTATTTTCACACACAATTGATATCAAAATTCCATAATATCATCCTAAGGATTTTCTGGGTCTCCCATGATTCATCCAATAATATTATTACACGTTTTCGTGTAGAATAATATTATTATAATATTATTATAATATTATTTTAACACATATTTAACAAATTTACCCTTTAACCGGAGAAAATAAAAATAATTACTGATGTTACTTTTCATAATTACTTAAAATAAAAGGTACAAATTTACAGAAGAACAAGAATCATCAGTGACGTTGTAAGTCATCGATCCGCGGAAGACGAGCGTCGCTGAGGTCAGGTGTCGCAGAATATGGACGTCAATTCCGTTGATGTCGGGGTGCATCTGAAGATGAAGAGTCATTGAACAAGTTATTCGCGTTCATTTTCGGATATTTTCTTCGTGGAAGAATGATGTTCTTCGTTGAGAGAAGAATTCTATTCTTCTAATTCTCCAGATCCTCCCTAACCCAACAAGTGTCCCCCAAAATAATAGCTTAGGATATTATTTTATTCCCACATGTTTTTTTTTCAAAATTCAAACACTTAAATTAATTAATTAATTTGTGGAGTTAAAATAATTAATTAATTGTGTGGTCATATTGATGACAATATGTGGCAGGTGGAGAGTTCAAGAATAAAAGAAGAGAGTTGCCAAAATTAATTAAAAGGGAGTTAAAGGGGAGTTGAGGGGATAGGCTCATGTGGGCCCCACACACATTATCCTCACATGGGAGGTTATGTGGGTTGTGGACCCCACCTCCAACTCCTCCTTGAAGGAAATAACCTCTCATAACAATAAAACTGTGTAAACAACAATTTTATTTAATTCAGTATGAATCCCCAAAAGAAATTAAATTCTCCTCCCTTACAAACGAAATTGCGGTAAAGTTCCCCTCAAGCGAATATCGGTGCTGATAGTTCATCGGTGCCCTCAGATTTCAATTCCGAGCACCGGTTCAAAAGATATAAAAACACGTACATACGTTTACTAAACATACCTAAACAAAACTTGAAAAAATTGATTCTAGGAAAACTGTGCCTCGGAATAAGGCACTGTCAGAAACTACAGACTTGTAAAATTCCATAGAATTTATGAAAAAATTTACCTTGAAATTTCCAGGTCTTTACATTACCCCCACCTCAGGGATTTATGCCCACATAAAGCTAAAACACACACTAGGGAAACAAAAGGGGGTATTGAGCATGCATATGAGCCTCCCACTCCCATGTGCTATCATGAAGATTCCCATGTTACCATCGAATGTGCACCAGAGGAATCTATCGTCCATGTAGGACCCACTATTGTTGATCTTGGATCTCCACTGGAACCTCCATGAATGTATCCCCATCATCGATGTCCAGCTTCATATGGTCGATCACGTGGGATCGGTCTTGCACGTATCTCCTCAACTAAGATAAGTGGACGACGTCATACACCCGATTCAACTGAGCTGGAAGGGCCAGGTGGTAAGCCATCTCACCTACTCTGTTGAGGACCTAGAATGGACCGAAAAAGCACGGAGATAACTTGCCACCTCGTCCAAATCTATGTAGACATCATCGAGGTATGACCCATTGGAAGACATGGTCACCATTCTCGAACAGCAGTGGTATCTGTCTCCTATCAGTAGAGGACTTCTATCTGCTCTTTGCAGTCTTCATCTGCTCCTGGATGATCATCACCTTTTCTGTCATCGCCAGAACCATCTCTGGATCTACAAGTTCTAACTGCCCAGGGTCTTTCCAGTATACAGGTGATCTTCATGGTCGGTCTTACAGTGCCTTATAAGGTGACATCCCGATGGTGGGGTGATAACTGTTGTTGTAAGTAAACTCCACCAAGGGTAAGTGATCCTATCTACTGCGACCAAAGTCGAGGACACATGCACAGAGCATGTTCTCGAGAGTCTGAATGGTCCTCTCAGTCTGACCATCTTTCTGAGGATGGATGGCGGTGCTCAAGTGAAGTTGTGTCCCAAAAGCCTCCTGTAACCCCTTTAACAGCCGGGAAGTGAAACTAGTATCTCGATCAGAGACAATAGTAGATGGTACACCATGAATCCGTACGATCTCCCAAACGTAGAGGCGTCGCAAGCCTTCCACTGAGCCATACTCTCTTATTGGTAGGAAGTGGGCCGACATGGTGAGTAAGTCTATGACCACCCAGATAGAGTTGTGTCCTCTAGATTTACGTGGAAGCCCCATCACGAAATCCATAGATATCCCATCCCACTTCCAATATGGGACCTCTAAGGTCTATCCCAATCCTACTGGTACCTAGTGCTCCGCCTTCACTTGCTGACATGTGAGGCATCGTGAAACGAACTCTGATACTGCCTTCTTCATACCCGGCAACCAGTGTTGTCTTTTGAGATCCTAATACATCTTCACCACCCCTGGATGTACCTCTAGAGGGGAAGGGTGGAACTCCCTCAACACATCCTCCTATAATGCAACTGGTACAATGGTACATCCTATGAAGTGGATGAAATGATCCCATCCTTCAGAAAATCCATTTGGCGCATGCCCTGTGGATATCTAAGCACGTCACGTCTCACGGTCAACATCCCCATGATGTGCCTCTCATACTAGCTAAAAAAGTGGAGGAGTGATTGTGAGTGATTGAAGAAAGGCTGCACCATCTCTATCCACAAAGGATAACTGTAATGCAGCCATTATCTCTATCGCCTCTCCTAATAGGTGAATGCCCGATCTGCTGCTAAGAGCATCTGCTACAATGTTCCCCTTCCTAGGAGTATAGACTATATCAAAGTCATAGTCTTGGAGGAACTCAATCCATTGTCGCTATCTGAGGTTTAGGTCCTTCTATGAGAATATTTACCTGAGACTCTGGTGGTAGAGTAGACTGTAAAGCACTCACCCATCAGATAGTGCTTCAACATCTTCATGGAGAAGACCACTACTACTAACACTAAGTTATGGGTAGCGTAGTGCTTCTCATGTTGTCTAAACTGCCATGAATCATATGATATCACTGCTCACTCCTGCATAAGGAAACCCCCGTGTCCGGTCCCTGATGTGTCACAGTAAACTACATACCCTACGACCTCCTCTAGTATCATCAAGATGGGTGCACTATTCAACAACTACCTCTGCTTCTAAAAGAATTGAAGGAATCTATCTAACCAAACAAAAGGTTTCCCCTTCATCATCAAAGATAATTGTGGTGCTGCAACTCTAGGGAAATCAGGCACAATGGTAAATCAGGCCTACTCCTAAGTTATCAACTGCACCCGCTTAAGCATGATTCCATCCTGTGCTTCCTAGGATTTCCTGTTCATTGACCATGAAAACCCCATACCAACGTTGTAGATAAACCACAACCTTTTTTCCTAATACAGTCAATCTGTGTATGAACTGTTGTTGCCATGTCCATTCCCAAATTAACGTCATAAGGCCTGGACACTTCCACCAAGAGTTTCCGACTGAAAATCCCGCCTCAAGGGTCAGATCACACCATAGGTGTAAGTGTGATTATCGAGTCTCCTCCCAAGGTTTTTCCAGACGTGAGGATCATGTCAACATATTAACTGAAAACTATAGTTTTGGGACAATATTTGTGGAAGGAAGGAATGATTGATACCTATGTGTATTCATACAGAAACTAGTAGTTGACATAGACCGCATCTCTAATGATTTATAGATCCCTTAGTTCACACTCCTTGACCGGATGTAGCTACTCTCTTACCTTTCCCACTAGCTCCATGAGCGTAACAGGGACTATAAAGGTAGGTAGTTGTAATCATGTCGAAATGTTCACCACCTCATGCTACTCTCCTGGATCTGCTTCCATGTCTGCTGCCCTGAAGATTCATATACCTGTAACACTTCCTCTTCTCAAAAACTTTTACATGTTCAAGTCTCTATGACTGACGACATTTTCATACTTTCCAACTGTTAACATTTACTGGTTGTATCCGCTCATCCAATGAACATTCAACCACAATGGTTCTCTCTAGCACCCTAAAATTTTAGGAATGCATAGAGGAAATTTTTTTTTCTCATATATCCTTCATCACACCTTGCTCGGTGATCCGAACTCTAAAGCACTGATCTAATCATATTCATCGAGTACCATGAAAGATCAGTATGCCTTGAAGTATACTCTGTTACCAAAACGTCATCCTACTGAAGCTGTATAAGCTCTTAAAAACTCTCTTCCACCTCCTCAAGTCGGTCATCAGCCGCCTGTGGGTTGGGATCACCTTATAACTTGAGAGATATCCAGTGCTAAAACACATGTGAGGCACTAAGCATACAGGTGTCCTATACTGGTACCGCCGGTAGTGGCTGCTAACCAACAGACATTGATATAGTTGGAAAACTTCTTGAATATACCATCTCAGAAAATGGTCCAAGTACCAAAAATTCATCATTATGTGGACCATCCTCATGGTCACTCTCTGAAAAGGATTTGTAGTTATGATAATCATATGCTCTACTATTGTCTCTACTAGGCGGAAAACTCTAGTAATCTCTTCTATATAGTACTCTGATGCCTAGGAATCTGTCTCTCCTCAAAACATCAGAGGCCTCTATGGCTGGAACTCGTGTAACGTGCTCAGACAGCTTGCACCATCTGCCAGTGTGTCTGGTGGCATCTGATATCCAACGGGTGATGGTTCTACTGGTACACCACCCATAGGTTCCAACAATGTAAGAGGACGCTACACTAGAGCCTCGTCGATCGGTGGGCTGTAATCTTGTACTCTCTCGGGAACCCTAGCTGGCTGTCTACACAGAGGCATCCAGATAAGGAACAGGGGAACCACAATCAAAACTATATACATGGTGAGCTGACACAAATAAAACTTCTCAAACACACATTCAATCTGTGTTTTCATGCACTATGTCAGAAATTAGATGTCAGGGTCCTGGTGTATGGATACATCAGCCGCCGCACCAACACTGGACTCTCTGGAGTGAAAACCACACTCATTGCTCTTAACAATATTGCTTTATAGAAAATAATGATCAGAGTGCATAGTTATACGGTATAACTGAATCCTAGGATACCAATTTTTACGACCCGTCCACGGGACCAGTGTCGTGACTACTCTATTCCCGCCATCCATAGGACATGGGATTGCTACTAGAACCACAGGTGTAAATCCCTAAGCTTAAATGGCATTTCCATTATGAAAGTAAACTAACACAACATAGTAAGCAACAGAAAGTAAACATTATGTGAAAACTGTACACAAAAAGTAGTGCTGAAAGTAAAAGGGGCTGGAAATAGAAGCCCAATGGTAAAGTACAGGTACAACAGAAATAAAGTACAACTGAAAAAAGGGACAACGGCTAAAAAGGGAATCTCTTGGAATGTCTGCCGATTATCCTACCAGATGGGTAGGTACATATGTCCACCTCATCACTCCATGTCTATCGGTCTACTTCGTGCACCGTCTCCCCATGTGGTCCACCTCTGGGTACTATCCAGTCCTGGCTCTCTTTATACCTTTGTCAACATTGTTGGACATCTGTATTCAACAAAACGAGGTGCATGCATAGCCTGTGTAGGGGTGAGTATAACGATACTCATTAGGGACCCCGAGACCCTCGATGGTCTCCCAGAATCCACAAAGTATAAACCACAGAAAAAAGATACAACCAAAAAGTATCAACCAACCCTTGTTACCTATGTGCCCATACATATACCTAAGTTACCATACTCAGTCTGGCTCCAACTCACGAGCCCAAGCACAAACCAAGACCAACTATCTTGATGATCAGATGTAGCCACTGGATCATCTTAGCTATCAGACCCACATAGGATACAAGAACAACTAAGCTGCCAGACCCATAAAGGATACAAGACCAACTATCTCATGAGTAATAGAGATGATCATATGTAGTCATTGATTCATCTTGCTGTCGGACCCACATAGGATACAAGACCAGCTAAGCCGTTGGACCCACACATGATACAAGACCAGCTAATCTATCTAACCCCCACAGGATACAAGTACATAGGTCAAACTACTAGACCCAAACATGATACAAGAAAAATATTATTCTCTATCGAACCTACAGAGGATCCACGTACAGTATTCGTCATTGTCAAACCCACGAAGGATTCCAGTACTGTAGTCATCGCAATCTCAGCCTGCTCTGGGGTTCCCGCACATAGCATGCTCGATCCCAGGAGGGTCCTCTCCTCGAGAAAAGAGGTCGATACATCAACTATAACCAGGTCCTGAGTTTATGTATCTCGAAGTTATATCTCATCAAAATAAACCCAACGTGATAGACGACGCGTCAATCAGACGCACGGACTTAGAGTTATTATCTTTTCCATGCTACGGGCCCAGTGGGAATTATGCTCGTTCCAAAACTGGCCGTTTTATAAGGTTTTCAAATACTCACATAGAGTATCGCAAAAGGACCACCATATCATAAGTGTCCATGTGCCGTAGACGGTGCGTTGTTCAGACATGCATTCTTGAAGATATTCACGTTTAATCAAAACGGGCCCGACCCATCAAGCCTGGTTGGCTGGCGGGTCGGACCGACCCAGTACGGTGGGTCCGACCCAGTAGGAGGGGTCAGCCTGGCCCGGGGGGGGCATGACCCGACCTGGTGTTGTGGCCTGACCAGCGCGATGGAGGCCCTACCCGGTGGGGCATGGCCCGACCTTGCGACAGGTGGCCCGACCCGTGCAAGTCAGCACGATCAGTGACGCTGGCGGCCGGATGCGGCTCAGCCAACATGCTGATCAGTCCGGGGGGCGCGACCCTCTGTTTTCCGAAACGGCACCGCCGAGTGGCACCGCCCCTCCAGTCCGGCTGGCCAAAGCCGACCGGTCTACTCCGACGTGAGCGGCCCACATAGGTGGGCCCCTGTTCTCCCACACAGCTATTTAGGGTGTCGTAGCCCTTCTTTAAGTCGGTCGTCTGCCTGCAGGCCGACTCACCCATTGATGCAACCCGCCCAGCGCAGGACGCTGTTCTCTACATCAGGAGTCCCTCATTGCGATGCGGTTCTCTGCAGCGTGAGGCCCTCGTTGCGCCGCGGTTCCTTCGGGGTGGCTAACATTAGCCGTCTGGTTCTTCTTCGGCAGAGCGGATCGTGGATGCAGGCCGCAGTTCTTCTCTATGCGGCCGGCACACGGCCGCTACATCCTCCAGTCATTGCTGCCTCTTCCATCTCTGCCCCCATTGCGAATAACAAAAAGAATCATAGGAGGTTCATCACGTCGTGTTCTTCTGGCCCGCACCCACCGAGTTAGGAGATTGCAGTTGGCCGAAGACATCCAAGAAATTCGATGAAGAATATAATACAAATTATTCACTTCAAATTATACAAACTCCTACCTTGTATATATAATTTTACGTCGTCGTTCCTTGGAAGACCAGCATCTTGGAGTTCGGGGGTCACAAAATACGGATATCGATTCCATTGACATCGGGGTGAATCCGAAGAGGAAGTGTCATTGAGGAAGTTCTTTGTGTTCTTCGTCAGAGATGTTCTTCGTGGATGAATGGTGCTCTTAGTTGAGAGAATAACTGTATTCTTATAAATCTCCAGAGCCACCCCAACAAAACAAGTTCCCCACAAAATAAAATCTTAGGCTATTATTTTATTCCCACATGTTTTTTTCAAAATTCAAACACTTAAATTATTTAATTAATTTGTGGATTTTAAATAATTAATTAAACGTGTTGTCATATTATTGACAACTATTGGGAGGTGGAGAGTTCATCAATAAAAGAGGGGAGTTGTCAAAATTAAGTAAGGAAGAGTAAATGGGGAGTTGAGGGGTTAGGCACATGTGGGCACCACACACATTATCCTCCCATTGGATGTTGTGTCGGTTGTGGCCCCCACCTCTAACTCCTCTTTGGTGAAAATAACCACCCATAATAATAAAATTGTCTACAAAACAATTTTATTTAATTTATTATGATTCCCCCAAAAAATTAACTTCTCCACCCTACAAACGCAACTGCGGTAAAGGTCTCCTTAAGCAAATACCGGTTTTGCAAGTTAATCTATGCCCTCAAATTTCGATTCGGAGAACCGATTCAAAAGATAGATAAACCCGTACGTACGTTTACTAAACATACCTGAACAAAACTGTAGAAATTAATTCCGGGCACACCGGGCCTCAGAATAAGGCGCCGTCAGAAATTGCGGACTTGTAAAATTCCAAAGAGTTTATGAAAAAAACATTCCTTGAAATTTCAGGGTCTTTACAAAACACTCCTCACCAATTCATGCTACAAAAATCTACTTTAAAATTAAAATAAAAACAATGGAATATTCAAGAACACATTGAAATCCCCCTATGAAAACTCTCTGGGTCAGTATCTCATATCAATGATTATGATATAAGTGGGTGGAGTGACATAAGATAAGGGGAAGAAATTAAATTAGAATAAAAGAATGAATATAAAATATAAAAGGTATAGAGGATGATATGGAATGAGAATAAAAATGAAAGAAGAATTGTAATAGTAGAAATAAAATAAAAGAATAAAATAAAATATTATTGAGATGATAGGGATGTATATATAGATAAAAAAATTAAATATAGGTGTATTAATAGAACAACAATATAAGGAAAAATTACCTAGTAAAATGTAATGTTACAATAAAAATAAAAAGAAAAAATAATAATTAATATAATATAATAAATAAAAGAATAAATTAAATATATGAATAATTATAATGATGAAGATGTTGAAAATTAATTACGGAGATGAAACATTAATAAAAATATTCATGTAATATAACTAAATAACTAAAATCTCAAATTACAATTTAATTGAATCCCAAATAATAATAAAAATAAATAAATATGGAAATAAAAACATGGGAATGTAGTAGAACAACCTCCCCCAAGGTTGGTGCTCTACATGGGGAATCGAGATATGGCCTTCATCTTGGGTGAACATCTCCTTATATTGCCCATCAGGGTTCCATCCTTCTGTATTGAAAATTGAGATCATCCAAATATCTATATATGATCTCCTCAAGATTATTCCCACAAATTTTTTATACATATTTTATCCTTTAATAAATGAATTTAATCTTGTTGTATTCTTACATGATTCTAAAAACTAGGCATTATGTTTACTCTCTAAATATAATGAGAATTAAAAATATATAAAAGAATATATAACACATTTAGTGAGTTGACCACTATCGGTATGAATATTTTTTCAAATTTCTATCTATTTGGATCATCCAATTGATGTATTAATGATGTAATATATCCATTCTCATTAATGGTAAAATGAGACACTAAATTTTCATTTAAATAAAATTAGAGTAACCATAATTGGACGTGTGTAGTGTGACCATTGAGTGAATTACTAAGGTGGGATCTACACTATCGTCCAAAATAAAAATTCAGAATGATTAGTTTTTATAGACTTCATTAGAATGAATCGAAACAATCTATAAAATACTACGTTAAATCCAAAAATTTAGGAATCCTAAAAAAAATCCTCTCAAATTGGATTGATATTTTAAATGTTATGATCAAAACCACGATTTGATTAAAATCATTCAAAATTCCAGAATTAAGAAATGTTCACATGTTAACCCAAAACAAACCATAAATAAAAAATTGATGCTCATTAGATGATTTTTATAAATTTTTATGGATTATAACTTGGAAAAAAATGTAAACGGATACAAATATTATCTCTATCAAACATAAACACTAAATAAATAAATTATCATAAAACCTAATTTTGATGTATAAATCTAACTATATAAAATCACATCTATATAGTAAAGGATCAATTCTAAAGGATCAATTTTAGATTGGGAATACCCCTAATTCAATCATATTTATCATGGTCCACTCAAACCTCTATCTTAGTGGAATAATTCCAAATCATAAATGGTTTCAATACAGATTAAAGTCCCATTTATCTCTTGAGATATTGATCATTTCAAAATTAAATTTATGGATATATTATTCAAGTCAACCCATCACATAATGGAAATTATATATATTTGTATTTCAAATGACCATAATGGAAGAATAATACAATAACTCAGAAAAACTGAAATAGGATTCATAAACATATCGTAACATAAGGAAAATACATGGGTTTCGTAATCATTTAAAAAATTATTCATATAATATCATGTAGAAAAAATAGGTTTCATTAATATAATTTCATCATATTCTTATACCACAAAAAAAATAGAGAAGGCTTTCATCCTTGGAATATATCACCGGCGTACAATAATTTACATTATAAGAGACTATCATAAATTAAAATTCCATTAAAATATCACTTGGAAGCTTTCTTAATGAAAATTAAATTCTCATATTCAAAAAGATTATTGAAATATAAAATTACTACAAATAAAAAAATAATAAAAAAATAACAATTTAAATAATATGGGAATATTCAAATCATTATGTTACCATGATGGCCTAAAATTACACCAATGATGTAAAATATAAAATAAGACATTCAATACACTTTTTTTGAAAACTAGTAAAAAATTACGTGAATTGAAAGAAGTCTATATGAGTTTTTCGAGAACAATATTTGTTGTTTTGTTTGTTGGTAAAAATAAATTTAATATATCATATGAAAATATTGAAATCAAATTGTAGATTTTTTTTGAAATCATGGATAAGGAAGAAAAATGTTTATTGAATAAAGAGTTTTATAAAGATAGTTTTACATAACAAATATCATCTTCTATATTGGGTGAATAATGTGAGTAATTTGAAAAAAAATATTTAAATGTAAAAAAAATTTTGATTAGAAGAAAATAAAAGTTCTTTTTGAGATGTAGATCATTAAATTTCATCATAAAAAACATATTCATAATGAATCTCATTAAAAATTGAGATTACAACATAAAACATTTACTATTTCTATGAATAATATCATACATGTTCAATACCCAAGTATAATAAATATATATTTATTATAAATATAATATATTACCATAATTATAATTTTCTTATATTATATTAATTACTTATAAAATTTTATCTCCCATTATTAAAAATTCATTTTGAAAAAAATGGTTTAGTTGGAAAACTGGTTTGGTTTTGTTGTACATTTTGGATTAGTAATTATTGTACATGTACATTGATAAAGGTTACATATTTTTCATAATTTTAATCCTGAAATATATTTATTACATCTTAAATATTTAATTTCAACCATAAACCTACAGATATTAAAATTAATTACAGTAGTTATGGAGTTTATATGTCCTACATAAGCATGAATTTTGTGTTGACATCTCAATAGATGGAATGAAGGAAACTATTACAAAAATTAACCATTAAAAATCATTATTATATCATATAAATATTATATGTTAACAAATTCCCTATTTAATATTATTCATGTAAAGGAAAAAATAAAAAATATCTCACCAAATAATAGAGGTGGTAGCCCACACATTTGAATGAGTGAAGTTGTCTTTTATTAATAGATTGGAATCTAAGAAGGTATATTTGCGTTTGTCATCATATAAGACAAATAGTATATAAAAAATTATATATAAACATTAATCCCATCATAATTCCCATTGATGAATCGTCATGGAGAGTAATGAATTAATTCAGAATATGGAGACAATAGGTTGTAGATGAGTGAGGAAAATATTCATATTGAATTTGATGGTAAAGGAGGAGGATAATGGTAGATTAACAATAATAAATTTCCTATATATTTAGAACTTAATATTTATGAAAATTACTAATGTTTTATAGGAGGTAGAGTAATAAGATAAAATGATATTGTATAAATATGGAATTTACAACTTCTGGAAAATAACCCTTTAGATCTCTTCACAAAGATCGTAGAAATTGAATTTTTTAAATCACGTATAAAAAGTTACCAGGTTTGATATTATAGAAAATTTCAAGATTTATTAATTAGGATGGATCAAATTTGTTTAAATAAGAGAATGGATTTTTTTTCCATTTCTATGGGGAAGAGATTACAGTTTTTATATTTCCCATGTGATTTAAATATAATAATGTAATTAACTATAAAAAAATAATAAAATGTTAATATATTATAATATGTAATAGTATTTTATTTTAAACCCATCTAAGAATAATAATATAATTGGATTTTGTGGTTTTATAAAACTTATCATTTTTATAGATGGCTTAGTTAATCTATTTCCATCAAAACTATGGTAATGATATTTTTTGTCATAAATGGCCATTATTTTAAATTATATATGTATATATTATTCATAAATGATAATGGGAGGAAATAACAGACAATATCTAGTGTACCTTTTCCCGTTTAAGTATTTGTATTACATTGATAAAATTTAACGATATATTATCATCCTAAAAAATAATTAATATAATATTTGAAACTATTCATTTAATTAGAATGTAATGTTTTTACAAAAAAGATTAAAATAACATATAATAATTTCTAACATCAGTAATATTTTATTTTTTACTGCAAAAATATTCATGGAAGCCAATAACTCTACTAAATTATATTATTTTTGATATTTTTTTAAATCATTTACATAATTTCACAATTAATTGAATACATATTGTACTAGTGTTTCATAAGGATTTAAGGTAATTATAGAATGAATAAAAATTATAAATATATTAAAATCCATAAAATGATTTCATTATATGAAATATTACATTAAATATTAATTCAAATCCTTATTTTTTCCTAATATGAACATAGAAGTGATATATTAATGTATGAGACATGCATATTGTATTATTATATGTATTGAAAATTATATAGGTGGTTTTAATGTAAATTCATTCCATAAACAGCTAATTTTAGATCAGAATAATATAATGGTCCAATTACCATCATCAAATTATAATTAATGTGAAATAAATGACCATAAAATTTAGCTTTGAATTATGCTAACCCATTTTACCCTTTATCGAGGAGGTAAATTTTACATTCATTATTATTCAAAATGCATAAACCAAAATTAATTAATTAAAAAATTTGGACCACATTTTTTTAAATATTAAATCCATTTATGATAAGTTAATTTCTAAAATTTGATGAATTTATTTTGAATATATGTATCAAAAACACAATGAAAACCATTTTTAGACACAATATATTTCAATCCTATTATTATATTTCTTTATATCTATTGAATGAAAAAAATTAGAAGAATTTGAAATATTTTATTGATAGTATAATATATAACCAACATAAAATTAATTTACAAATATGTAATATTTAAGTTTATGAAAAAACTCCAATTTCAATCCTAAAAATAGTATTTAAGAAAAAACCACACATTTATTTTGAACTATATTTTCATTATAATTAACTGATAACCAAGTCAACAATTTTATTTATATACAAATACTTCTTCCCTAAATGTTTTTATTACTATTAATATTTTCCAATCTAATTGATTAGTGAAAACATGAACAATTGAAATAATATTTTTATTGTATTTCATGGTTCGTTTATACTAGGTGTTATGTGTAATGCATGATATCAATGAATTGAATTTTATTTAGAGAGAAATATATACTAAAATATTCTTTTTTGACATCCAACACCCCTTAAAATGATTTTCACTCTCAATAATCTATCACTCATATATAAAATAGGAGGATATATATGTTTCATTACAACCTAATATTCTGATGTAGCATCATTCAATTTTGGAATCCTTGAGAGATATTAAACCAGGTGATTTTTTGTTCCTCATATGACATGAGTATTATGATCAATGAATTTATCAGCGTTTCCATCATATAAATTATCATTCTCTTGTAGTATGACCTATCAATTAATAACATGGGAGTGGTCATGTTTTAACATCCTCTACAGAGTTACATTGAACAAATCGTGTGCTTGAGAGAGGTTAGGTGGAAATGTTTTTGATTAACTACTATCAAGAATGAATCATTAATATCAAAAGGTCTAATATGACTAGGTAATAACAATATATTAATTATAATTCACATAAATTTATTACATGTGTAAAATTATAGATATAACTTCCCACCGATATAAAATTAATTTTCTTAATATTATAATCAAAAAGATTATTTAGAATCTGCGGTAACTTGATTGGATTTTGAAAGGTTGAAATGATTCATTTCATTTCCTCATTCAACATATGTCCCAAAATATTTATTCCTCAAATATTATCCTAGCTTGATGGATATATATACAACATTCAATAGATGATTCATAAGGATCTATCTGAATCTTGACGGGAATTTAGAGTTTTATGAATACTAGAACATTAGAAGTTGTCATCCCAACAACTTTTTTACAACTGTAGAATAATATAATATCATAAAATCCCTAATTTGAGTTGTTCTATCTTACTTAACATCTTTCTAATGATTATTCAATATAAATAAAATCAAAAATATATCTATATCTTATTGAATACATCACTGAAAGGGTCACCTCTAGTATGAAATTGACAGTCATTAGATAGAGCTATCCTAGATTCAATATGCATTCTGGACATTGGAAAATATTATGTTAGAGTAGTAGATATTCTTGGATATAGAAAAATGACCAATTATGATGTTGTTGAAAAAGTGTAAGAGTTATAACGTGTTATGTAGGCGGACATTGAATCCATTGATCAACTATGAAAATCTATGACATTACTGGAGAAATGAATTCTTTATCATAATGAGTTGTCCATGTTGGTGATTCAAGGGAAATAGAATATTTCAATCAAAATTGGCTCGTACATTTGTATGAAAAGATCTAGAATGTTTAGATCCATCCTTTTATATAGTATCGATGGGTCTGTTTCTCAAACATTATATGAAATGTCGGATTTTCTGTTATTCAGTTATTTAGGATGTTTTTTTTGATACCCATCATTTTCTTTGCATCTCATGGTCATGAATGTCAGATCTGTTGAGGGATCAACTCGGTAGGAATTGTGAACTATATAATTGTAACATCACATATATACAAAAATATTTTTGAATGTGATAATGCCATGTAGTGGTAATCACAATAAAATAATTTTTCAATAGTTTAAGGTCTTTTAGATGAGAAAATATATTTCAATAGTTTAATGTATAATATCTCGAAAAATCATTCTCATTAGTTTAAGGTATTTTTTATGTAGACTATCTCTTGCATTAGTTTATGGTCATTTAACTCCAACCATCTATTTATTTAGTTTAATAAAATTTATCTGGGAAAATATATTGCATTAGTTTATGGTCTATTAACTCATTACATATTTTCCATATTTTATGATCTTTTAACTTGTACAATCTATTTCTTTCTTTTAATGTATTTTAACTTCATCAATCGATTCATGTTATATGGGAAAGACGTCACATGAATGACCATAAGTTCTCTGATGTGTATGATCTTACCATGGTGTATTTTAAGCCTACATGGATAAAAATGATTGTTTTGTAGAGTTAATCATTTTGTAGATGGCCATATGAATAAATAAAGTATCCATGGGAATGTATTCATTGTCAATGATAGGTTCCTTGAAGTCGATATCCTTTCCATGGGCTATAGAATATTTATAGTGGAAGTACTAATGACTTTGTAATACATGGGATACAAAATGTTCCTATGTAGTTGGGGTTTGGATGATGTAAATCATTACATGTGTGTTGGAGTCCATGAATATGAGAAGGTGTTGTCATGTTGGGTATGTCCCTCAACATTCGAAAATAATATGTTCTACTGCGGTGTTTCAAAGGCTCACAAGGATGAAATCTTAATTCTAGAAAGGTGAATATGCACTTAGTTAGTAGGGATAATCCTTTATGCATCTCCAACATGGAAATGAAAAGGTTATATATATTTATTTTTTAGGGATATATTGGATTTATAAGACTTGTATGTCTAGATGATGATGTTTTACATTGGATGAAATCTATACAGGAAGGGTTTTGGCACCCTAGGGCAATGAGATCTTCAAATGATTCTTGATAACTACACCATGAGGTTTCATATCAAGATATGTGAACCATAAAAGGATAGGAAATGAATTGTTAAAGTCCACCATTATGAAACGGTATGAAACACAGTTACATAATATAGATTATATTGAATCATGTTTTACAGTTTTGTACGGGGATGGTAAATCAAGTTATATGGTGCTCAAATCTAGAGCATTGTACAAGAAAATCATACATGGAGAGGTTCAAACACATTGTGGTGTTGAGTTTTGACATGATAATTTTAGGTATAATGATAACTGTAATGTCCTTTTTTGAGTAATGCATTTTGTTAATGTCCATATGAACATATACATGATCCATGGGCATGTATGAATAGTCATGGAATGGGTCATTTATGTACGATAATATTTAATGTTTACAATAAAGGTAATGAATCTTTGAGTCATCCCAACTCATTTATTGTTGTTCTTTGAGGATTTAAATACAATGTAGGGTTTGAATTCCTTAAAGAATGTATCACCACCTAGCGAATATAATCTCATGGCCAGGATTTGTGACCAATATTTCCAAAACATTTACCTGGACTAGTATGTGTTGTGATCATAAAATATCGTTTACTATGGCTAAGGACCCTATTATATGTTTTATTTTTTTTCTAGCACAAATATTTTTCCTAAAATCTGTGGATGAAAAGTTTACAGTGTGGAGACACATATTTTTCTCAGATAACCGAATGTGGGTTTTGAGCCTGGAATATTTTAGGTAACTTCAACGAGGAGATTATGCTATTATGATTTGGAACACAATGGTATAGATTTAGTATTCGTACGAATTTATTAAATCATATATTGAGTAGGATTAGTACATGTAATGACCTAGATTTTATTATGTGATATAAGAGGTTCATTAGGATAACCCATTTTATGATCAATCTTAAATTTTCTAAATCAGGAAAGAGAAATGACTTAATTTAGAGACAAGTTCATTCAAGTCATGAATAATGGCTAGTATGATTCATAAAATCAAGGGATTAGATAGACTAGGGTGTTGAATAATATTGCGAGGAAGTCAGAGCTCACAATGATTGGAATATCATTTTTTACAGTGATGCATTTGGTAGACGACTATAAGCCCAAAAGCTAGAGCCACGAGAATGCATGCATAGTCCTGAAAAGTGTTCATGAAGATGGGAGTCCATTCCAATGGCCATAGAAGGTTGGTGGTAGTATGAGATACTCAATATGTGATGTGTGAAGTATAGATTGAGGTTATTTTAAAAGGTGATAGAGGGACCCAATATTTTGGTTGAACATGGCAAGATTCCTGTTTTCCATTGATATATAATGAAAAATGGATAATGTTTTAAAAGGTATATCTTCATGCAGTGTGGATGATTTACATCAATTTTTAATTTCCTATAACCAATGAGCTTTCGATACAGTTTAATACCATGCAGTATGGACCTATTTCCATGCATTTTAAATTCATGCAGTGAGGACATAAGTTGTGATGCAGTTTATTGTAAAGCCTCTTAGATGATGTGGAATAGTTAAATTTCTTGTTGTATGGACATATTCTGATCGTTTAGCATCATGATAGTCAGAACATAAGATTGATTTCCTAATTTGGATATGTGTAGTGTGGTTCTATGAAGGAATATGACATCAATATAAACTAGATAGGTCTCAACCAAACCAAGAACCATTCATGGAAAACTTATGATTAATGGCCTAGAAAATGTTATACATGTGGATAGTCACTAATTTAAAAATTTATGGAAGTCGTTACATATATAATGAGGATGGTAATCAATCAATACATAGTTCTAGAAAAGGGGATTATTTAAATAGATAAAACCAACATATAGAGGTTAGAATCATTTATGTTGACAATTGCCACTGGACTTAGGATTTGGTGATCAATTCATAACCATGTATCATATATGGGAAGGAATTAAGATATATTTAGTTCTTTTATGTTTTATAAAATTTAACATCATGCGGTGGGGGAAAAGGTGGATCAATGTTATTTTTTTGAGAACATCATGGTTAGGTCCAAGGAATGATTATTGGGAATCACTACATATCTAATGGGGATGATAATAAACCCCCACATAGTTATTTGGAGGAATTTCTATTATAATATCTTACATAGAGGACAAAAGACTTATAGTTTAACATTGTGAGGAAAGGATTTATGGAATTCCTTTTGTGTTATTTCATTAAGGGTCAAAATGGAAATTTTATTAACATCTAATGCCTTTCTAATGAGGCTAACTCCATTACATAATTATGGTGGTCTAATGAGCTATACTCATTGTGAAAAACAAGGAGCAGAACATGTTCCTATAATTTGGAAATACATAAGGGGTGTATGACACTAAAGTTTTGTATTATGCAGTGACTAGACTAGGATATAGAATCAGGGTATCCGTACATATCTAATTTATAATTAGAATCAATTAGTACTTAGTTAAGAAAGGACCATGAAGTTTAACGTATTGCAGTATGGATGTTGGATTACTCAATGTATAAGGGAGGGGGAGTTGTGGATCTACGCAGTTTTTTATTGTGGTAACGATATTCTAGATAGTTTATTTTATTTCATTAAGGATGAATTTTATATAATTTAACATCATGTGGTTAGGATGATTCTCATATTGTATTATGTCATGTGGTTAGTATGAAATATTCCATGTAGTTTAACATCATACAGTGAGGATGAACTATATATAGTTTACTATTTTGAGGTTATGATGAGATGTTACATATAGTTAAACATCATGTTTTGAGAACCAATGAATGGTATTACTCTTGTGTGGATTCCCTTCTCTTATGAAATTTATTTATTATGATAACTCACATTGGTGAGAAGTGTGGCATGCTCTACCTCTATGGAGTCCAATGAATAGGCTTAATTATGATAGACCGAATGTATTATTAAATATCCTTTCCACATGAGGTCAAATTTCTAGGGCTTCTTTCAGAATATCATCGAGGCTCTAAGAGCCAACACTAGTTCTCCTAGAATAAATGAGTGGAGGTGAACCGCTTTTAAGAGCTCATCCAACCCAATTTTGGTGAACATTAAGGTTTTGAATTGTGAAGAAACTCTTCCCATATAACCATTCCAAATAATCCATCCATTTTTTTGAATATTTATCCTCTGAGTGGTATCCACAGAGGTCTATTTAGAGTGGGGTATGTCAGACCTCTTTATGCAACACTGCCTTAGGCCAGTACACCAGTGAGTATGGTGTTGCTTGTCTAGCTGTACACATGATGGTATGGTAGGCCCATAAATAATAAAAGTGATTGTATTGCCATGATATATTATCCCTATTCAACAACATATGTCGTATTGTTGAAAAGGACTTATTGAAGGAATATATACATGCATTTGTTGTAGCATGATAGATAGACAAGTGGTTAGACCCAGTGATCTAGTCCATGTAATGATTCTATAACTTTGTGGAATATATGTTGTTTTCATTGTCCATAAATATTTTGTGAGGGACATTGAACTTGTTAATTATATGGTACTTCATGATGATATTTATATCCATCTTCATGAATTCCATGAGAAGTATTTCCTCAGAAATTTTGAAAAGATGTTGGTAAATGTAAGGATATACTTGTACTTCGTAGATATGGCTTGGGGATATGGACCCACGACATCAATCCCCAAAACATATTATGTCAATGAATATTTAGTGGTATGATGAATGTTTGAGGGATGACAGATGATGTTTTCATGGATCGTTCGTGGATATCATTTCTTGGTGAATTCCACACAGTCTTGTATTAGGGTTTTCCTGTAATATCCCTACCTACTAATTTGGTGGGAGATCCTTGTTCTAGATTGATGTGAATTGCAACAGCTTGTTTGTACTTCCTCCATGATGTCAATAATGTCATCTTATGCTATGAAAAAAATGATAATTCCTTCTAATATGCACTTATAGGGTTTTTTCTACTCATTATGGACATAATGTATAGCTTCATTCTCCACCTATCACGGAATCTATTCCCTTATAGTATGATATAATGGGAGTGTCACATCTCAAAGATAATTGATTATGTGTTCCATCTATCCAAGGGTGGACATTTTATCACAATACTCAGGGGGTGGTGTTGACATAGTTGATCTCTTATATGTCACATATGATAATTGATGTCATTATTCATTGATGTGTAATAAGGAAGGATTATTCCTCCTAATCATGGTAATCAGGGATAGGTGATACATTGGTTAATGAAACAGAACGCGCATTAATTGATCAGGGGACATAATTCATTTTATTCTCAAAAGGAATTATTCCATTATTCCGTTAACTAGCCAGTGAGGGGGGGGGGGATTATTCCTTTTTATGGAGTGTTCACCATTGACATGATTTATGACAAGTTAAAGAGTCTCCTTTTATATTCAGGATGGCTATGTGTAGATATAGTAATAACTCTAACAAAATGATGAAGGCTTGCTATTTTTTCTCATTATTATTTCATCCTTTAGATAGAGAAATGGGTAGTGAAGAACTTCTTTGTAAGGAGTGATAAATTAAATCCCCAAGAAAGCATTATTGAGGTTTGAGTTCTCCATTATGGTTCCGCTTGGACTCTGGGAGGCACCATCAACGTACATATCCAATTATTTAGGTGTGACATGGGAATAAAATGCATCTTCGTCAAGGAGATAAGTGTCTTCCATTATATATTTTGTGGAATCTGGTGTTGTAAGGATATTAGCTAGTTCTATAACATTTACTGAATTATAAGATATGATATGGTTTCATATTACTATAAAATTATCACCCGTCGATGAAATATCCTACTCAACATTTTTTTCCATGGATACACATAAAACAATCAATACAAGAGACCGAGTGTACATCCTGGTGTTGTAATCAGTGCATCATCTTTTCCACAACGAAGACGATATTCAGGTTGTTCTTTATGATATCATCGTATCAATTATTAGTACATAGCATGGTCTGGAAGAGGTATTAGAGACTATTACCACTTATAGAATCATTATTATGTATGATAAGGATTCCTAATGAGAATTTCATTATGGAAACACATAAGATGAATGGCCTCCCTTCCATAAGAGGCATCAAAAATAGTGGGTGCAATAAGTAATACATGATTCATTCATGTTTTTTTACAATCATCATTCCATTGGAAGGAAGCTATCTTCTTAATTAATGTGGTGATGGGGAGATCTGTTCTGGAAAGCATAGATTTTTCTCACCAAATGCTGGTGAGGTTTACCAAGAGTCCCATTAGTTATTTCATGTTCCTAGGAAATGAGTTTTCTAAAATAGAACAAAAATTTTCAGGGAAAAACTCAATGCCATGTTGGTGTTCCAAAAAGCTGAGCCTCATGTCTAACATTACCCCTGATGTCACAATTTATTAGATAAATCTTCAGAAAATGTTGTTGCAGCATGTAAAATATTGATCATATTTTTGTGAAGTGATCACATCACCATTTTTATTTAATGACCATGTAAATGATATAACAACCGACATAACACTCGACTATATTTCATAAAATGGATTAAATATGTGAAACCTTGTGTTTTGTTTCGTAGTGCCTCAATTTGTTAATACAATTCACATGAAATGATATAATAATATCCCATGGGGTTCTTTACGGTGGTTTCTCCTACATATTTCATCATCCTCATTATTTGATTGTACCCCGAGTACCCATCCATTAAGGAAAGGGTCTAGAATCCATCAGTTGTATTGATCAAGTGTTATATTATTAGTCGTAGAAATTTTTCCTTTGGGAAATACATATTATCATCTATGAATTCAATGTAGACCCTAATATTTCCCTTATTCTTCATGATGGTGATGATGCTGGAATGCCATATCAGGAATTTCACTTATCAAAAAAAATGTCTTTGATTAACATGGTGATTTCTTGCCTCAATAATGGTGGCATGGTAGTATTGTATCCTCCAATAAACATTAATGAATACTCGATTATCATCTATCAGTGTGAGATGATGTGTTTCCACTTCTGGATTCAATCCATTCATTTATGTGTTTTCACAGGAAAAAACATATCAATGTTTCTTCATAAATACAATATACATATCTTCATATTCTATAGGAATGGAAGGAATAATCAAGGAAGGGCGCGAGTATTCTTATTCCCCCAAATTTATTTTCTTGGGATCGCCTATGGTTGAAGAGAATTCATCCTCAAAATGCTGGAGATGAATTTTTGAGATCATCCAAATCCATTTACAGTATGTTGAGATGTATGAAACTAATGATGGTATTTTGGGAGCCTATCTATTAGTATCAAGGTGACATAGGCTGTTATAAATGATATCACAATCACCAACTATTTGGGTTGTTTTAGAGTGAGATGATTGATGTCGAGATTATGATTGGTTTGGACCTCTAGGGCCAGGTATACTAAATTGACCATGTTTTTTTGGAATAACAGAGTCCTCATCAATCATATTCATGGTATTCATAGGTGTGTTCCCAATCCATTGGGTTTGTTACCTCTATATCATTAACCACCATTGGTCGCCTACCTTCATTCTTATGGACATATTATTTGGTATATGTTGATTTTGATGTCTCAAAGTGGGAAATGTCACCATGTATAGTTAAATCATATCCACTTATGGGGTACATCACACATTAAAATAATGTTGGAGGTACTTCAAGGTTGCTATGAAGATAGAGACATTAATTTAAGACATCATATGTGGTATCCTACTTGATAACCATGAACATCGAATGAAATTTGAGCTCCCCAAATTGGGCTTTGAGTTTGATTTTCCATAGGGCTATCTTCTCATGAATTTCATATACATGGATAGTCTTCATTGTAGTGGATAAATCCCCTACACTATAAAATATATATCAGAGAGTCCATACTAGGATAACATTGATCCCTTATCCAGTATAAATCAATACCCTTTGGATATAGACATTATTAAGTCTCCTTGAACTATATATGGGTTTGAAATTCCCTAGAATGTCCTCCTATTGATCTCGATCAATGAAGGTGATGGAAATATTGAATCTAAGGGAAATAGTTTCCACTAGATAGGAATTGAGAACAACATCCTCTCTCTTGAATTAAATGGGCTTTGGTGGACATCAGTAAGTTCCTCTTATGTTTGTTTCACTTCTTCGAGGCCTGTTGTTCTAGAGTTGGACAATCTCAGGATGATGGGCCTGGTGCTTGCGTTATGGCTGGGGGGTCTACTTCTATTGAAGAAGGTTTCACCAGTGTTCTCCATTTTTTTGGTTGATTGTATTAGGCCACCACTAGGCATCAATGAATCAAAATCATAAATGAGAAACTATATGAGGCTTATATGGCACCTCCCCATCTATTTTGGGTACATTGTAGGATTTTACCAAAATTCTCGGCTGCATATTTGTCCTCTATAAGGACATGATTAAAATATTGAGTCTGACCATGTCTGTATTGTCTCCAATATCTTTGTATTCAGTGCATAAATCAATCTACTCCTCAGTTAAATGAGGATAAACCATATTCTGGGGAATTCTCATCATCATACATTTAATTTGTCTCGTGTATTGTGTTGACAGAACCAAATATGAATTTTTCATCCCATGATGAATCCATTATTTGGGGTGGTGTTAGTTTTTCTGATGCGATAGGGAAGAAATCACTAATGGTTAATGTATGGTTTGGAGGAGAACATGCCTCTTCATCTTTTGTTTCATTATGCTCCTGGTTGTCATTCCCACCTTTGGGAGGCACATCTAATACCCAGATAATGGGTTGTGGTTCTATTTATACACGGTTAAATTTTTCTCTTTTAGTGGCACATTCTTGATAAATTGTCTCCTGAACCATACATTTTTTGAAAATTAACAGACATCTAACCGAGACCTCATACCACTCATCCTAATATTCTTGTTTATCCATTTTTATGAAAACACTTTATCTGGGGAATTATCCAGCACTACTTTTCTGCATTAATTAAGACTAGAAATACGACATTGAATATTAAAAATTTCTGGGTATTATGACTATGCTTTCTATAGAAAATGATGTTTTCCTACTTGTCAGTGTGGTTGACATCATCGGGCTTCCTAGGATGTGGACGTGTGAGCGGATTATTGTTCATGGCTGTAATGAAGAAATCACAGACTTGATTATTCTGGAAGGAGTATATCTCATTCATCCATTCATTTAAATCTCTGAAAGACATGATTTCTATATGCTTTTGGATGACGGTGATTCTATGGTTGTTTCCACTTGTTAAGAGGTGCTGGGTTTTTTGGGTTCTACCAAGGAATCATTATAGGTGATTCATTGGGCATGAGAGTTGCATATGAAAATTACATTCTGGTTGGCATTTTATCATGTGCCAAGGGCATGAGTTGATAATTGGAATGGGTATTTTAAATAGTTTATTCAAGTAATTGTTCTATTTAAATAAATTTATTGAATATATATAGATATTTCATATAAATAATGGTTTTCTCCCACTCATACCTAAGTCTTTCAACATATATTTCTTGCAGAATCTATTTTGAGAGATGGATATTGCGTTTTTTGGTCAAAACCTTCAATTATTATATGAATTCATATGCCCCCTCATATTTGTGTAGTTTCCACACAATCTGGTTGACTATCATTTTTTCCCTCATCATAGACCTAAATTGATAAATTAATTATTGATTGAGGTATTCCCATACTTACAAATGTCCTACATGTAGATTACATTACCAAACCTGGTCAGCCCAGTCATATTCATTACGAAACACCTTATGATGAGTGCCTTATTCTATTCTAGAGGTCACATCATTGGACTGCATTAGGATACAATGTTTTTGAGATGATTCAAGGTGTCCTATAAAATGTCGATTGTGGAAAATGTATGATTTCTAGAGATGGGAGGAGGTGCGTTATCATCGACCCATTTGTGATATGGATTCATCTCAAGATGCA
This sequence comes from Viscum album, assembly GCA_963277665.1. Classification (NCBI taxonomy): domain Eukaryota; kingdom Viridiplantae; phylum Streptophyta; class Magnoliopsida; order Santalales; family Viscaceae; genus Viscum; species Viscum album. The sequence goes on along the minus strand of OY728155.1, from coordinate 1,622,942,824 downwards.
CATACATGATCCTCCCTTCCATGGAGTCTATTCATGTATCAAGGGACTCGATGAAGTTAAGGAGATCTGAAGGAACAACTTCATGGGACATCTCCCACCCATGGAAAGATGAAGGGGGATAATGAGGTGGCCGTATTCATATCTCAGGGTGATTTTTAATTCATCCTAATATTGAACAGTTTTCCTAATAGGAAAGAGGTTGTTTCCACAATAGAGGAAAGTCATGACCATTTTCAACTTCTTCATGAGTGTGGGATGGTTTCCTAGACAAATATACAATCTTATATTAATAGTATTACCTTGATAATGGAGCGTCTACATTATGGAGAAATTTTTTCTCTTCTTGAAGATGATACCTCTTGGGAATATTTACCCTATGTAATTACGCATTAATTTTCTAGAGTGATTCTATTTTACCCTCACATTATGATAATCTACACTCTAGGGAAGTAACATTTCTCGTAATAGGAGGTGATTGAGATGTGGATATAACCTTCCACATAGAAAAATATCCTCAGGGTGGAGACCACTCGATATTATGATTTTTTTGAAGCCATCATTGGTTCCTGGTTCATGTATCCTCTTTCAGGGTATTCAATACACCCTCTTCATGAGGAATATTTCTTGTTCTGTGAAATAATTTATTTTTCTCATGATCAATATCATACTTTTTGATAGGGAATACATTCACATAGACATATCAGTAAATGGTGGACTTTCAATTGCTTCCAATGCAACAAGATGATTCTTCACAATGTCCATTCGGGTCACTATACGAACTATTGCTCTTATTTGGATGTTTTGTCTTGTGACCCCAGAGGGTCATAACCATATAACCTATATGTTCCTCCCATCTCTGTTTATGAATAGTGAACATGAGGGAGTTCCTGATTGGGTCATCCAAATGGATAGATGTGTGTCTTATAGTAGATGAGATTTCGAATGTTGATTCATTTTTTTAATATAGAATAAACCAAATCACTCTATGGTAGTGATGATGATGAAAATGTCTCATCCTTATTGTATAGGGTCTTTTGGTGTTTCTATTGGTATGTACTGGTCCGATTGTTGAGGATCCAATGGCTCTAGTGGGGGATTTGGTGAATCTTGATATGAATATTAATATTAAAATATCCCATGTATAGAGGGGTGAGGTTTTTCTGTGATAACCAATGACATATCTAAGTTCCTTACTGGGGATGATTGTCTTGGGAATAGTTTTCAATATTTATATTTCCCTACCCCAGTGGACTTGGGTTGACTTCTAAATAATGTCAATGTATCCAGAATCATCTTAGTAATAGATGATCCAAGTGGTGGAGGTAGTGGTAGATATTCCTCCACCCCAACAAGATTTTTATTCACGTAGATAGCTAATAAAATACCTACAATTGTGGTATTATTAATGTTGTGAAATTGTGATCACATAGGAGGCTTCTGTGATGGTGAGCTGAGATGATAATCATTTTTCAAATGAAGTTTTCGGGGTCATCAAAAACCCAGCCTATGTGATTTAAATGTAATATTATTGTTTTGAGGGGCCCAATTTGATGTCATGTAGGCTATAATACTTCTTTTTCCATAATTTCTAGGTACAATTGGAGCAGAGGGATTCTGTTACAGTGACTAACTTTCCTGAGACTTACCTAGTCCCCTAGTTTCTCCAGAGGATATAACATTTCAGGAAGTCATATCTTATGGGATATTTTATTATAGGGGTATAGTGAAGTGTAATTCTTTATAATATCCCCTTCCTAAACTATGGATGTTAGACATAACATCATATATAAGTTGTCTAAACATCATGATGCATTGGTGGTAAGAGTGTTTTATATTTCCATTTTTCTTTTTTGGGTTTGGATCATGGAATATTGAGTTAGAAGCTTCATCGAGCTGGTAAAAGGGGGTCCTGATTGTATAAAGATGAAACTCATATCTAGGATAAGAGATATATTGATCATTGAGTCGCTAATGAGTATCCCTAATATTATTGTGTAGATAATGGATTAACGCCTTTTCTATCTCATCTAGAATCACATAAATTTGAGTAGTGTGAGGACAAAACATGATGTAGAGGATGTTTTTGTCTATCACTCTATTTGTTTTACTGTCAGTATCCTCCTCATTAGACATACATGCCTCCAGCTGGTCAGACTAGAAAAAGGCTATAATGGTTGCATGCTAATGGGAATGGAGTGATGCATAAAGATGATGGGGAACCATTGTAACAACCACTAAGGAAATTGTTTTAATGAATTAATGATATGACTCAAGTCAACAAGTTACATCTAGCTTTTGGGGAACCTAATTTATTAGAACTATATAGTTATATGTTCTTGTCCAGGAATAGTGATCAAGGTTGGTGAACTTATGTGATGTTTTCCCATTGTTTTTGGGAGTGAGGAGATGGCACACTAGAAAGGATTTGTTTTGGAATATGGAGACTTTCGATAGTCGGATGACCTGTTTAGGCATGTGTCTGGGCCCCAGGGTTGTGGAAACGTTTCTACAGGGCCACTGGTGTTACCTGGTGGTTTAGGAGCTGATTTCCAAGTTAAAGAGAGGTGTTTGTGTTGTCCCTAATACCAAATTGTCACATTTGGTATCTAAAGAGGGACCCATATTTATGTGTTTTCTACTACCTGGGATGATATGTAGGACCCACAATTACATTTTCTTGATATAAAGTGGGTGAATGTAACACCCCAATCCTATAAAGAGTTAAATTACTAAATGACATGACTAATGTCGACCAGGTGCACCTTCCTTTTGGGATACTTACCTGATACGAACTCCATAGTTTAGTGTGCTAGGCCTAATGTTGTGATCATGATGTGTGACTTTCGGGGATGTTTCTTAGGGTGTCTACATGTGAGGAAAAAACACAATGGAAAGGAAATGGGTTGGACTATGGGGAATGTCATTAGTCGGATGACATGTTCTCACATTTGGGTGGGTAACATTGTGGGGACCACATGTCAATGGGGAAACTGGTGGTACCTTGTGGGCCCGGACCAGATGGGCTTGTTACAACAAGGTGTATGTGTTGTCACCATGGTGCAATTGTCATTACCATACATGTTTGACCATACTGTTTTGAGAACATTCTTACATGATGGCTTTGTGGTTTGGTTTAACTCTCTATATAGTGGTGTCTAAGGTAATGGAGGATTGCCTTTCCCTTGGGAGATATCTTCATGGGTAGGTTGACTAAGATAGATGTTAAGAGAAGAGCCCTTGTGATCCATCTCCTCACTACCATGAGGAGGAATACTATTTTAATGAACATCTCCTACTTTTTCTTCCAAAGAATATTAGAAGGACCCTTATAGAATTGAAAATGTGTCTTGAACAACCCTAAGGACTATAGCATTGAGAAACATATAAGAATGGGCCATGTTCGGCATTGAGGTAGGAATATCACAACAATCCTTTGGTAGCTTTTCATGAGTGATAACCTATTTAAGGAGGTTTTGGAACTTTTATAGAACAATATGTTGTTCTGGGAGTATTATACCACTTCTCTGAATCTTTTGGAATATGTTGTTTAGATGTATTGTTATTTTAAAAGAAATGAAATTGTCATGATGCATGTACCATACACACTTGGTGAGACTCAGTCAATATGGGAGTGTGAGCCAGATATTGATCTTTTGGGATATGCCACTGCTCTTTCTTCACAAGAGAATGAACCATACTCGAGCTGTGGGTTTCTATCACATAGTTGGCCCTGATTGGATATGGAATGTGAACCTAGTCCGAATCTGAAATCTCCATCGGAATATGCCAATGGAACTCTAGAATGGGAGAAATAATATAATCATTTTCTTATATTGCGTTGCAATGTTTCTGGTGTAGTCATTAATCACCAAAAAGTGGAATGTGATACTCAGTTTAATGATCTACTGGAATATGTCACAGAAATCCATTGAAAAAATTATGATCATGTCCATGGTATTGTTCCATTCTTATTTGGTCGGCCATATCAAGAACATGGATATGAGCTAGATCATTGTCTTTTAGAGTATGACTAAATAAATCATTGAAAAGTTTGTGCCACTGTCTTGAGGCATATGTAGCTCTATCCAAGGTAACCCTAGTTGAAATTGTATAACACCTTGATATGATGACACTACCTTCATCAGAATATGCTGATTAACCACTCTGGTAGGAGAAAGATTGGGCTCTTTCTATAGTATAACAACATTTTCATGCTGATTAGAATTTTGTAATGTCATGGCTGTAGGGATATAAATATATGTATATTTGTTCATATGAATTTGTATCAGAATATGCTAGTTGACTTATTCAGTTGTAACTTATATTTATAGGAATTTTAGTGGAGTTTATGTATAAATTTGATATTGTATATTTTTTTGTCTCAATGATGAACTGGATATGTCTCCTATTGATGTTGGGATGTGTTCCTACTTTATTACTAATAGTTCCACCAGAGTATTCTAGTGATCAATGTACTAAATGATTACAAAATTAACCTCCCCCATGATTGCTATTGGAATATACATGTATGATTATTTAATGTGGCAATGTATATGATCATGGTGGATGGTCCCTGTCTGAGTATGAAGTATGTCATCAAAGATGGGATCAAGGATATATTCCCTCTCTTGGTTATCCAACACCTTCATCCTCAGATTTGTTTCCTTCCATACCGTGTGGGGGCGTCAGAAGGTGATGTTTCTCAGATGATACCATCAATAGGTGACTAAGGGGTTCCTACAAGATGGTGTTGGAAATAGAAGATAGAAGAATTTTTTTTAATGGTTCCCAAATATAAAGGGATCCATATCTAGATTCATGGTCTACCTTCCTCACATACGGAAGGTTGATGTTATCACACTATAGGGATTTTTTCTTGATGCTGTTGGTTGTGGTGGTGTGAGATGCATGTTTAGATTCATCCTTTATGGGATAATGTGGGGTTGTCGTATATCTCATATGAAGGTATTCATGATAATCCTCCATTTTCGAGATAGTACCATATCAATGTTACTCTCAAATAATCATATTTCCTATATAGTGATGTAGTCTCTAAGGAGGTCAGACTATGTTAAAGTGTACAAGTGTTTCAGTTACAAATGACGTTCTGGACCAGATGCAGGGTGATAATGAAATCATCTTTAATTACGCTAAAGAATCAGTATCATCAATTATGAAGATGAAAAAGAAAAATTTTATCCTTCATGGAAGTATTGTGGGAATATTATGCTCAATAAGATATCCATTTTAATTCATTTTTCGTTCATTTTTTATTCATCTATTCCACACATTTGGACTTATCAAAATAACGATGGACATATGAGAACCCTGTCTATAGGTGATAATTTTTTAGATTATTCATTTCATATTTATTTGTTCGTATTTATTTTCGAAAATAGCGTGTCTTGACATATTATAACCTAATATATTTTTCAATGGAGATATCGAAATTGAGTGCACTATTTTTTGTATCGTCTATATATGTGTTGTGGAATCAGTTTCTCTCATAACATTTCCTTTTTCACCTTCCCCAAAAACACCTAATGATTCTCTTATCCATATTTGGGTATAAAATAACATTCCCAAGGCCAGTAGTCCTCTAGGTTTGTAGTCTTAGCGACTCTTAGGGCTGCACATTAGTCATGAGGATTCTATATGAATTAATTATTGATTTATGATATGTTCATGAATCTCTTCGCAATCCATATATGATACCAGTTACAATATAAAAATTACTATAGGTCACTTTCTTCTTTATTTCTTTCATATGTATGATTCTGAGTTTATTCATCATTATTCAATAACATGGGGTTTCTTATGTGTTGAAACCATATAACCAAGTGCTTCAGATGATAGTCCCATATTAGGAGGTGATTAATATTTTGATGAAGATATTGAGCAATTATGAGGGATCCTACATATCCTAATTATTGTATGAATAAAAAAATGTATTTCATTTAACCTTTGATGTTTTATATTATGATAAAGGACATATATGGGCGCTCTAAGAAACATTCAAAGATAGGTCCTAGAGAGATGTCTTACATATCCCTGGATTTAGAGAGAATTAGTGTTATCCGAGTCATAGGTTTGTAAATGACACTATTTCCACAATTCCATAAGGTCATGTGATCCATGATCGGTGTGGGAAACAACGGATAGCAGGTAACCAATGAAATTACTTAGTTTATGGGACTCAGATGCATATATCGCACATGACGATCAGTATGGAGCTTGATCCTCATATAGAGGTAGCCTAGGTATCCTAGTTTACAATCCATTGTTCCCATTATGTTAGGGATTAAATAATATGGATTCCTAGATGGTGGTGATTTTTTATGCTAATAAAGTTGTTTTCCGTCCCCCTTAGGTCACGTGATCCATGATTAGGGTAAATACCAGAGGAAGCAGATGACAAGGCTCATGGAATATGTGTATGGGAATTAATTATGAGAATAGTCCATGGGGAGTTTGATATAGAGATGTGCCTTAGAGATGTGTCTAATGTATCCTTGTTAGGGAAGGAATCAGAGTTCACATAGTTCATTTTATGTAGGGGTTACACACTGAACTTTCCCTATAACATTATAGAGTTTTGTATGGATGTTGATATTACAATTCAAAATCCATACTCCCACCTGATCAATGTACGCTTATGAGAAATAATTTATTGAATGTAATAAATATCATTTCTATGGACAAAGAGATCATATGTTGTTACCTCCATGGAGGATCAATATGGAGCTCAGATTGTAAGGGGAGGTGGCCTACGTTTCCTGAATATGGAAGTAGCTAGAGTCATCATAGATCCCATTATATCTGGGGTTACACACTATGAATTCCCTATTGATCAGTGTTTACATTCTCAGTACATACCAAATTATCAGATCCTAGGATTCCCTATTCTCAGGGACTTCTTTTCTAGAGTATTATGTGTTTCAATGTCTATATGACTTGACGGCCATCACATGACATGGAATAGAACACATATAAGGTTTCATGATCTCTAGTGTGGCATAGTATGATGGATTTTGTGTATCTTGTATGAAAACTATAATATTCATCACAAGACCTGATTGACCTATCAAGAGGGATCCAAAAGTTGTAGTTGACTTTCCCCAAGGGCATAGCGATGGATTGGCAGTCAACTCTAGATGATTTTACAAGACTCAAATCACATGAGTGAATGAAGTTATGTGAGTCCTGTGGGGTGTCTGAGGGGATTTAAAAGACTTGTGTGATAGACCCAGAGTGTTCTTGTGATTTAAGTTCCATCCACATGAGAAAATTAGGACTTTACATATCATGTCTATAATAATCCTTGTGTCCCAGTTGGCATGTCCAGGGATCCACTGCATGAACTGGCTTTACACACATATAATGTGTCTCAATAGAGAATGTGGAAATGTCTGAGCAGTGTGATGCATCTTGCAAGAAATCTGTAGGAGTCAACTCAATACATAACTTACAGGTTTGGAAGGAACCACGATCCTTATCTAAAGATCTTATAGGTCATCACTAGAGCTTTGATTTAATGTATGGATGATTTCATGAGACAAGGATGACATGAGAGAATGATGTTATGTGAGTTAAAAAATGGGTCTGAGGGGTGTTAGATGACTTGGTTGTTGGACTGAGAGGGTTTGAAGGATCGAAATGGAATCTTTAGGGGAACTATATGATGTTATTTAACAAGTCCAGAGGACATCACATGTCCATGATGATATGTCAAAGGGGTGTCATAAATTTAGGGAGACATTCCCTAGTGCTTTCATGTGTCTTCAGATGACACACACGAAGTAAAACAGGGGTATTGAGCAAATATTTAAATTTTTCCTTATACCATTGATCATAGATCAATATATTTTATTCAAAATGCCTTGGTTTCATTCAGTTTTAGTTTGTCTTGAGTGTCATATGATCTTATATACTTTTGGAATAGTCATCACATAACCTACATAGAACGTTCCCTTGATCTATGAATGGCCATGCAAGTGTTTTAAACATAGATAATGACTACTACAACTATCCACCATTGTATTACCTATGAAAATTCTATCTGGTCACATGATCTCTACGATAAGTCCATACAAGTAGAGAGAATAATCATGTAGATCATGGTGATCCATTTAATCAAGAAACCAACATGTGTGGTGTTCATAAAAAATAACACACTATAAATTTTGGGGTGGGAATTGATATTAATATCCACCCATTACACTCTGAGATTTGTGTGGAATATCTGGAACAATCCTAGGCTAGATTTGGTGAATGGGCCTAGTTGAACGTGCATTCCCAAGTCTATGCCATGAACTATTCATGTGTGTCGCCTGGTTTTTAGTATGATGCTACTTTTTCATTAGAATTCTCTTTATCATATTATTTCCAATTATTGATGAATTCATAGATCATGATGATATGTACATGGACATACATGATGTTATTCTGATATTTTATGGGGTCTTCAGAAGATTAAAATTCTGGTACGTTGACACTCATGATACCTTGGATGACTCATCCTGGGGACTCACGAAATAGCATTATGGGTGCGCTGGGTGCATCACATGTATTTTGATGACTGCGAACCACTCTCGACTCCTCCCATTCAATATCCATTGTATATTTTTACAATTGTCATGGATCATTCGAGGTAGCATGAGGGATATGATTTTTTACATGATTTATGGATGATTCTTTTCTTGACCAATATGGTTCATATGGAGAGTGTGATAACATGTAGTGGAAAGTTCTATCCATCTGACTATATAGAACATATGGGTTTCTTGGATATGTCTAAAGACATCCATGTGGTGAGGATAACATGATATGAAGCTTTAATGAGGGGAGGTGGAGGTTTCAACAAGGACTCGTGATGTCTTGCATGCTTCTTGGGGTGAAAATTTCATATTGTTCAGTGACCATGATCCCCTACCACCTATTCCCCTTTATATTCTTCATTTTATATGGGATGTCTTGTAGGATATGTGAGATTGCCAAAATATAATCAAGGGATTGTTTCTTTATAATGGTGCAGGTCGCATGAGATAAGTGACCACTGGGGGTTCATATCATTCAGTATGTCATCCTTTTTATCCTTAAAGGATTTTGGTAGGTTTTTCAGTTCATCATTCAGTTATCTGTGTGGGGGGGGGGGGTAATGAAGATATGCATGATTGCTATAGAAGGCTCTCCATGACTATCCATGAGGGGTGTACCATAAATGTGGTCTTAATAGGACCTTGAAATGGTCACATGATCATGAGTCTCTCATAGGTTTCCGTAAACATCGACCATTACATTTATCATTGCTTTCATAGGGAAAATAATAGTACATACTTTATGGGATTTTCTACTTTTGTGATTTTTGTGTGTTTATTTTGTGGGATTCAATAGCTTCATGTCACATTCATATGAAATTATATCAATAGTGAAATAATATATATATAACCCTTAAATAAAAATTCAAATAAGTAATGTCGTAGACCCTCATGTGTCATATTTTTCTTTATTTTTCTTGGTTTATTTAAGTATTACTAATTATGTTTTCGAAACATATAATCACTGAATCTCTAAATAGCTTTGTGAACATGTAATAGTGAAATGTATGACTGGATGGATATATGTAATTAATTATTATAGTGGATAAAAAATATACTAATGAATTCACATATTCTCATTCTAAACATACATATATAATAGATTCTAACCTGCAATGATGCTTAAGATTATGTATTAGGTTTTATACAATGGATAAATTTTAATATGACAGAATATTATAAATACAATATCAAGATCCATGAGGACAACAACCCAATGTATGATATGAATTCAGATATGGTTATCTTAAATAAGATGATTTGATTACCATTCTTCTATTATAAGAAGAATTTCATTTTTAAAGATCATAATATTACAAAATATATATTCACACATAAATAGATCAAAACAGATTAATGAATGTGGATATAGATGATAAAGGACTATGGTTTCTCAAATAACTAATTACCAGGAATGGTGAATAAATATAGTGATTTCAATAGAATGAAAGAAAATATAACTGAATCCATCATATAGAATGAAAATTTTACTTTCAGCAATGGTATATAAAGCATGGATCATTAAATCATAATGAAAATTAATATATTTAGCCATTAATAATTGATTTACTAACTAACTATCCCATATGAGATAAATTTTGTCCACTAGATAAATTGGTGTATAAAATAATGGACTTATTGTAATATAATTTAACATTCATGAATTCAGCATCAATATAAATAGTGTCATTATGTTTAGAAATAAACATTTTCTATCTTCATAACATTAAATAATAAAACATAATTTTAGTAATTTAAATAGATTATCATTCTATATTCTTCATGAATGTTGATGTGTATGATAATCATTGTATGAATATCTGGATGGACAACATGAATAAGGAGATTATTGACTATCTCCCAATATTTTTGGATTATTATCAAGTTAATATTGAATAAAAAAAGTTCTATTAGATGATCATATCACTACATAGACCCATATTGAAATGTGATAACATCACCATATACATTATCACTAATCTCCCAATGAAATAAAAATGATGACGTATAATGTTTGTTGTAGTGGATATATTAACCAATATATCACATGTCATTACTGTTTAGGATTATTTCTCATATAAATTACATTACATTATATTCAAATATGATTTAGGGATGGTTTGTGGGGAATATTAATAAATTATTTTTTTATCATAATCAAATTTTATTTTCTAAATTATGTATAATTAATCAACATGATACTAAAACTAAATTTATCTGAATTTTGAAATATTACACCCAAATGGTTTCCCCAAAAATTAGACAATTCAAACAGTCAAGGAAATGATTCATTCTTTCTCAACAGAATGTAATTGATGATATTCCCAACATTACTAATTGGTGGATTTATCTTAAAAATTAAATTTCATATGAGTATTAAAATGGAATTACATGAATATGTTTATATGATGTGATATATAACTCATGTAGGTTAGGGGTTTTCATTGAATAAAATTTGGTTGTATCCAATTATATAAATGAAAGGATGTAGATGATTCAATAAATATAATAACACATTGATGTTATTCATACTTGAATAAAATTGTATAATTGTAATCATGTAAGGGAAATTTAATATTATTTGATAGATAAAGAATATCATTGAGTATCACCATATAATAGATTAATGAGGATTTTATAGAATGGAAACCATAGACATATGTACATTTGACCATATCTGATCCAAAATCACAAAGGAGTTGTTCCTTATCTATTACCATTTTCACCATACTCATCCCGCGTTTGTGATTTCGCCAATGTATCTCTCCTTAATAACTACATATCTAATCATGGACATATAATGAGTCCTAATGTGTAAAATCAAAATATGACCACTCTGATGTGAATTTCTCTATTATATTCATGGACTATATAGATAAATTTATTTTACATAGGATAAATAAGCCCCTTTAAAAATCATTGGATGATTTATAATTAGTCATAAGAAATATTGAGAAAAAAAATCATCAAATAATGAAAAAATGCACTTATATATTCTTAGTGGAGGGTATGAAATAAACTTTTAGGGTAAAATTTCTAAACGGGGAATAATGATAAAACCCAATTCTACATATTTAAATATCATTCGATTTTTTTCATAAATTGTACTATTTATTTTTATAGAAAAATAGATTACCATATAAAACTAAATAAATATTATTTAATTATGTTGGTAACATTTAATTTATGGAAAAAATATCTCATGAATTGAAAAATTGTATAATTTTTCAATAGAAAATTGAAAAATAAGAATTGTTAGTAAAAATGTTGATCATGTTCATCACCATGAATTATTACACTCGTATATAGATGTTTAAAAAAGAAAAAATAAAGTAGTAATCCAATAATCATTATTGAAATTAAAAATGTATAACAGTTTGGAGGATAAGGATGAATGATGAACGAAGGATGTCAAGTGTATTTATAGAAGGTAATATAACCATTGAAATAGTTATATGACTATTTTAAATAGAAACCAAATAGTTAAAATGGAATATTTACCACTCAAATTGTAATCCAACCTCAATATTTTAACATTCTGGATTCGAGTACCGACAAAAGGTACCCTGAACCCGGTTGGTCACATGTCCTCATGAGCATTTACACAAATTCTAGAGGATGCCGAATAGAAGTGGGGGCTAATGTATGATAATGGGGAAACTATTCCCTTATTTGACGAGTGTACACGGCAGAATAACAAATAATATAATGTAGCGGAAATAGAAATACCATACTACATATGTAAACTGTGAAAGACTAATAGTATAGAAACATTAGGATATATAAATAAATGTTGTAGGTCACATTTATCTAGGAATGTATCCAAAAAAATCGCATTGCTGGAAATACATTCATGAAACCAATGTACCGAAAATAGAAAACTCCAACATAATCACAAGCCATATCATGGTCCGATGCTCTCCAACTATAACAAAAATCTGATACCTGATGAAGAATAGAGAATTCCTTTCTCTATACCTACAACTATATAATCTATTTTGTTCCAAAATCTTGACCCCTATAGGGTGTATGACGAATCCTAGTCGAAATCAACGAAAATATATGTGCTTAACAGTCAGTGAATATATATAGAATACAATATGCAAAATTTATGCAATATACTATGAAGTACTCAAAAGTAAACAATCCTTATATTTTCAATTACATTCATTTTTATTTTTAAATTATTCAAATCATTGAATAATGTAACCTCAAGATCCAGACTAAGATATGTATCCCATTGTATAATAGAAACAACATATGTCCTAGAAGCCTATCGAAACAAACAAGTAAGACTGAGTCCTTGCGTGTGCATTAGTTTGGAGACCTATCAAAATATCAATAAAAATTCATTACAACCCTCTACGAAAGCTCTAACGGTCTAACCCCTATGGGTTAAACATAGAACAAAATAAATCTAAATGACCACTTGTTAATCTCTCATAGTCAATACACTTGGGACCGTATGGAATCAATAATTTTACATCACCTACGGGTTGATATCATTGTTAATAACCCTTGGGTCAACATAGTATGATTAGTTATAAAAAATTTCCATGTAGCTTTCACAGTCAGTACCTCTTAGAAAAAAACAACACCTAGGCTCTCATAGTCATTACCTCTATGGTTTATAACCACCCAATATCTCTCACAGTCAACACCTCTTAATCAGTATAACAATAAATTATATATAAATTACACTACATCTTGTAGCTATCACAATCAGTTCCCCTGGTCAAGCATTCGACATCTGAATGGCATGCATCTAAAATAAATAGTAACTCCATCCCAATAATCATAGTCATGAAAAAAATGAAATCCTAACACGACTTCTATACCCAACTACCATAATCAATCAAACCTGGGAAGCACACCATAATCATGGAAACAAACCTAATGCATAATCAATAATCCTATCACAACAAACCGACTATTACTGGTCTTACACAGGGTAAAATTCATAAACATGCAATACCATAAAAGTGGTAATAATCACTTTCGACATATATAATCAAAGGATAGTCAAATTATGTCAAAAACCACCTTTATTTATATTGTATGATGAACACTCAAGAACATATGCCATATAATCCAACCAGGACATTGTAGATCTACAAAAGGTAGAAAATGTTGAACCATGAATAAATCATTAGAGATGATAAATCTAGAAGGGGTGATCAAGAGGAAAGAATACCTCACTGGTGGGATTCCAATGCACCCACTTGAGTTTGAATAGGACCTTTGATGGAGAAATGGTTTCTCGAACATTGATAGTTCCTCTTAGTTTCACTTGAAAAAACAAAGGATAGAAAAAGTTCTTTCTAGAGATTAGACATGACACCACTTAGATTAAACATTTAAAAAGAAAATTACATGTTGTGTTAATTTAATGAGCACACAATGTACTAGCCTCAACCATCTCGCACTTTAGGTGGTCTGTCGGTCACCTACACATGCATGTACTCGGCTATTACAATGCAGGACGTGGATAACCACAACAACCGGGTATATGTCGTGTACTCAAGTGTACACAACTTGTACATTAAGAAATTCAAAAACTTCTTTTCTAGTAAAAAACAACCTGAAACAATGATTTATAGCTGAAATTAGGATATAGGTTCTTAAAAAAACCCCCCCTTAAAAAATCCATCTATGTATTTTCCATCCAAGGGTGGAAAATAAGAATCTTTAAACAACATGGGCCACTACGATCATACATCAACCACCCTCTCCTATGTCTCATCCTCTACTACATCATGCTTCCATATAACCCATAATAGAGGAACACAATTTCAATAGATAACCTTCATGCTATGATCTAAAATTTGTATTGGGTGATCCTAGAAGGATGAATCCACCTCTAACTCAACTTCCTCTGGTTGGAAAACATGAGAGGAGTTTGAAAACTATCATCGTATCTAAGAAATATGGAATATGTCGTGCATAGCCCGATACCTCTGAGGTAACTGCACTGATTGGAAAGCAGAAAAACTCTCTACAAGACCTCAAATGAACTGATGTATCTCAATGAAAGGTTTCCCTATCTTCTAATCCTTCTATGTCCCAACCTCTGTGTAATATTTAAGAAAACCTGATCTCTGACCTTGAACTCTAGAAGATTTCTTTTTCGAACAACATAAGATTTCTGGCAATACAATGTCATAGATATCCTCTTTTGAATCAACTTCACCTGCTATGTGGTCTCTTAGAGAAGACAAGGTCCCATCATATCTACCTCTCTTATATCAAGCCAATATAGGGGTGATCGACATGGACTACCATATATGACCTCGTAAGGTTCCATCGGTATAATCAAATGAAAATTTTTATTGTTGAAAAAATCCACTAGGGTAATATATCTTTCCCAAGATCCCCTAAAATCCAGGATGCAATCTTAGAGCATTTCTTCCAGAACCTGAATTGTGTGATCGGACTGGACATCAATCAGTGGAATGTAAGCTACACTCACAAGTACCTATGTATGCAAATACCATTCTATTACCAACCGAAAACAAGAAGTAAACCAGGAATCCCATTATTAAATGATATATTATGGTACCCCATGAATATATAAAATCACTCAGTTGTACAAATATTCAATCTCATTAGCACTGATGGTTTCTTTGATTAGCACGAAATTTGTAATGTTTTTGAGTTTGTCAACAAAAAGACACACAAAATCATTTCATCATTGTAGCCATGGTTAACCCCTCATGAAATCCATTGATACCTAATTCCACTTACACTCAGCAATGGGTAACTACTATAAATTCCCTCCCATTAGTTGATTCTCTCCCTTCACCTACATATAGGTCAAACATCTTGTAACAAAACCATCATCATCTTTCCTCAAACTAGGCCACAAATAGTGATGGTGTAGATCTCGGTCAATTTTGGCGACACCAGGATGAACTTCCCAAACTGAAGAATAAAAATCTAAGATCATATTCTCATGTATGTCCGCTGACACCAATTCACATCCATGGAAATTCATGATATCATCATCACCTTAGTTATGGCATGGTGTAAGGTCCTCCCATGAAACACTCTCCTATAGCACCAGACCTTTAGAATCTTATAGCTTCATTATCTGTACTTGATCATGTTGTGTAGAGATAACAACTATAGATGAAAATAATGTGTTCCCCTGTCTATCATAAACATCCAAATACAACTCAATTAATAGATCCATAAGCTACCACTCCCTATTTTCTTTCTGTACATCATGTATCTGATTCATCTTTCTCAACGCGCAAACCACTACTTTTCCTTTCCTATGCGTGTAGGATAGCTCAATGTCAAAATAATTAAGGTACTCAACCCACTTTCAATGTCTCAAATTATGATAACAATGAGAAAAGATATACCTAACACTTTTCTGGTCAATGTACACCAAAGAATGTTCACCCAAAATATAATGTCTCCAAAAGCGTAAAGAATTCCCAACTACAGCTATATCGAGATCGTGGGTTGGTTAACTCCTCTCATGCAGTCTCAACTTCTGAGACCCATACAGAATGACTCTTTCCTCTAGAATAAGCACTACTCCCAGGCTGATACATAACACATCATAGTAAACAATGTAACTATTGGTCGGCATAGAAAAAATCAGTATCGGTGCTGAACTCAATCTTTCTTTCTTCTATTGAATGAATGAGTCACATGAATCTATCAACAGGTACCTTTTACCCCTCTAATTCAGACTCATAAATGGTGTTACCTATTGTGAAATGTTATGTATAATGCACGAGTAGTTACTACACATCCACAACAAATTATGTACCTCAATGATGGTGTTTGGATTCTCCCTGGAAAAATCCCATCTCTATTTCTCTAGGTCTACTTATACTCCTGTATCAGAGATAACATCATCCAAGAGGTGAATATAGAACAACCAATGGTGTCATATTGAGATATTATCATAAAATTTATTATAACTTTGGGTCCTAAAAATGATTATATGGATGGCATGGTCATGTCGATTAAGAGATTACACCAAGATATTATCCACTAAGACTACCACAAAAGAATCCATTTAAAGATTGAACACTTGGTTCATCAGTTTCAAAAAAACTGCAGGTGTAATCATGAGACCAGACGTCATAACCACATAAATCATATAGACCATAACTACATTGAAATAATGTAAGAGGTATATGAGATGGTCTAACATGGAACTAATAATAAATGGATCTCAAATGAGTCTTCAAGAACACCCAGGCTTCTCAAAGATGATCAAAGAGATCATCAATCCTATGTAAGTGATATCAGTTCATAACTGAAAAAATTCTTCATCTTCTGATATTACACACAATGTATGAGTGTACTGTTCACCTTATTTACAAAATGGACATGTGAAACCCAAGGAGATGTACTGGGTTCAATGAAACCATTTTCTAAAACTCTTCTAACTGCTTCATTGGCTCCTATAACTCTGGCATAGACATCCTATAATGAGGAATGAACACTGGTGCCACTCCTGTTACAATATTAATAAAGAAATTTCCCTCTCACTCCAATGGTAAACCAGAATAGTCATCTGGAAAGATATCCATAAAACTATCCACCATTGGAGGAATTTCCATCTTTGAAGTCCCCTGTTTATCCAGATACAAACTAGTAATATTGGCTATAATCCCTCTAATGCCATGATGATCGGGTCCAGCTCTAACCCACTGGACATTCAATTCTCACTTGTGTAGAAAAGGACAACCCTAGGGTGATGTGAAACACACCCAACAATGATATAAGTCATCAAATTATGAAATGAGGACTAACCAGTCCATTTTGATAATTACATCTATGATTTTCATCTCTAAGACATTGAGGTCCAATAAGATGTGACACCATACAACATAAGAGGGAAATCCTTGAACTAATGTAAACTAGACATCCTAATCCCTAATAGAGTTTCTAGTACCATAACATCCCTATAAGTGAAGATACAAAGTCCATGTCTATCCAAAATAGCAATGGATGTGAAATTATGGGAAGCCCCTATATCAAAAATAAAAGAATCTAAAACTGAGGCAACTAATATCGTACCTCTAACTATAGAAGATCCTTGATATTCCCTTATTGGGTCTACTCAACTACTAATGTCAATCATATACCATGACCATGTGCCCCTACCTAACTACCTTGAGCTGATCAAACCTGCTATCACTAAAGGATTCCCATTTGGCTCCCACAGCCATGGCCACCATCTTGGCCTGAATGGACGGAAGAACTCCAGTTTCATGATTGAGGGGAAACTGGTGATCCTACTGCTGAACATGGAGTCATAACTGATCCCCTATTAATATATGATGGTGAGAAAAACTGGAAAAACACTGAAGATGACCCATATTGCAGAATACTCGGAACTCAAATGGGTCCCTCGGGCATTGAGGCCTGCTGATCCCACACATCCTTCACTAGTAGCACCTCACATGGCTACCTATAAATACCTTCTTAGTACTGGAATCACAACATTATGGATCCCTATGATGCTTCATACTTTAAAATGATGGAGTAAACCCCTTGGATGCTAAATCTCATTGGATCATAGCTCCCAACTCCCTCATATTGCACTTAGTATTCAATGGATTATTCACTATAGCAATCATCAAACCTTTCCTGAAGACATTCACACACGATAGGATATCATACATAAGACCTTCATCAAATCGATCACCCAATGATAACTCATCACCTCCCATGGTAGTTTAAGAATGATGAATTTCAGTAAAATGAGATGAGTAATCAATCACTGAAAGAGCACACTACTCCAAATACTAGAAATCATGGGCTCGATTGTCCCTCAACATCTCGGGGTACATGTGGTCATAGAAGGTCCTATGAAACAGTTTCCAAAACATATCCTACCAAATTCACACCTATGTGATAACATCCCACCATATCTTGGTCGAATCACATAGCATATACATATTGAGCATCAACCTTCTCTCTAGAGGCATCTTCAGATGCTCAGAGATAGAATTCATGACATCCTACCCCGACATTGAAGTTAATGTTCCTCCAACCAAAAAAGGGAGGATGTTGGTGATGCAACAACCTCGTCAACTCTTCCATAGTAAGGTCATTACGGTACACCTTACTATGTAGCGCCCTTACGATACACCTGTAACCTCATGGCGCCCTACCCCACGTACGAACCGCCTGCCTGCGGCCACCCTACGCCCTGCCCAGCTTGCGGCCGACATGCTCGTGGCCTCCTGGTGCCCTGACCGGCGCCGGCCCCGCCTTCCCGCGGCCCCTGCACCCCGCCAAATGCCCTTCCGGCACCCCCGCATCAAGACCAGCTGTTTTCGCACCCTGTCGGTGCCCCCACGGCCCACCGGCACTCTGCCAGCGCCCCCGCGGTCTGGCCAGCTACCACCACGCCCTTCCCAGCGCCCCCGCGGCCTACCCGGAACCCTACCAGTGCCCCTGCGGCCTGCTTGGCCCCTGCCGCACACTACCCGGTGAACCAGCGGCCTGTCCGCACTCTACACAGCTTTCCGCCGGACTCCTGACCGGCCCGACCTCCCGGCCAGGTCACCCTACCCGTACCCATCGCAGCGCTGGCCGAACCGGCCCCGACCATCAGCACCTGTCGCCTACGTGGTGACCTCCATGCTGAACCACCCACATAGTCCAGTGAACCGGGCCCAGTAGACCAGGCCAAACATAGCAGGCTGACAAAGTCGACCCAAACCAGGTTGGTCCCGTCTGGGTTGGGCTGAGTCGGTTCGACCGGGTCGACCAGACCCAAGAACACTACTGACCAGTTTTACTTCTTGGGCCATATCTTTGGCACCAGACATCCATTTGACAAACCGTCTGTGGCACCAGTTTTCATGGAGAGAATCCTTCCTGTTGAGAATTCCCCACTAGAGTTTGGGCAATTATTGAGATACGACCAGGTTAGATCATAAACGATTCCAACCAGGCCCCCTGGACTGAAAGGCTAATAACTCACAGACTGAGTATCCGATTGACTTTCCATATGTTGCGATGAGACCTTCTCGACATGGTGGACCTTTGATATACTTCTACATGGGTCTTCATGACAGTTGGAGTATCGACCAGTAGCTTGTGGAGCAGATCTTCAAGAGATGAGCATGAATTTGTGCGGGAACATAGTAGCTGGCTGAGACGTGACGACTGATGATCGATTTGACTCTGAGTGATTCAAATAGCCCAGTGGGGAGTGCTTTTGTGAGAAATGGAAGACCCACAGTGGGGAGTACCTATGTGTGAGCACAGAAGACCCACAATACTTGACATGTGGAGTACCTAGACATGCTACCAGGGGAGTGCCTCTCTTTGAGGACAGTAGACCCACGGTGTGGAGCGCCTCTGTATGAGCGCGACAGACCCACAGTACTCAGGAGGAGGAGTACCTCAGCAGTTCAAGTTAGTGGGAGGCACCTTTGTGTGACATTGGAGTCCCACTGTACTCGATAGAAAAGGAGTTCTCCAGAAGTTGAGGGTTCAGATTGATACTACCCCTAGAATAAAATCGTGGTTGAGCTTATTCAATGACTTTTGTGTTTTCCTCATGATTGAGATGTGTTATTAGACAACATAGTTATATGTTTGGGAATAAACCTAAGTAATGGTTATCCGTTGATTTCATACTTTGTGGTTAATAGTTTTTGGATTCTGTAATACCTTGAGGGTCACAGGGTTCATACTAAGTATTGTTATACTCAACCCTACACGGGCTATGCTAGAACCTCATTGTGTTGGTTGCAGACGACAAACAACGCTGACTGAGGCAGAGAGTAGCAAGACTGGACTAGAACCAGAGGTGGACCACTCCGTTTGACAGTACAAGGAGGAGACAGACGGACGAGAATGATGAGGAGGAAATTTCTTCCTACCCTTCATGTAGGATCCCTAGAGGACATCCCAGTAGATACTTCACATTTCATCAGTTGTACATGCTTTCAGTTGTACTCATAATTTCTTGTTGGGAATGTATTTCCAACCCCATTTAATTGCCAGCACTTCTTTTGTATACAATTTTATTTAGTGTTTTTCTTTTAGTTGTGTTCTCTGATGTGTTTATTTACAGTTATCAAGGCAATGCATTCCCAATTTAGGGATTAACTCCTTTGGTTCTAGACGCCAACCCATGGATTATGGAAGGCGGGATTAGAGTAGTCCGGATTAGGGCCACAGGGGATGGGTCATGACAAAATTGTATTAGAGGACGTCAGTTCTACCCTATAACATAGGACTCTGATCTTTCTTTTATGAGAAGAAATAATGTTAAGCGTACCAAGTGTGGTTTTCAGTTCAGGGAGTCCAGTGATGGTGCGGCGTCCGACGTATCAATACACCAGGACCCTGACTTCTGATTTTCCACTCAGAACACGAGAACACTGATTGTGTGTGTGTTTTTAAAAGTTTTTTATGTCATCTCAAACCGGTCTGCTCACTAGGTATAAATTTTCACCGTGTCACCTCTATTCTGGATGCCTCCATGCAGACTGCCAGTTAGAGTTCTGGATGCCTTCATATATTATATAGTGTATTATATGTAATTTATTGAATGAGATGAGGTGATTAGTTGTATTCACGTATAGTTATGATGAAGTTATGATCATGTCACATGGTGGAATGGATATGAAATTATAAAAAGAAAACGTAAATTTCTTGAGACCCTGTTGGCTTATGATTTTTAATGAACTTTTGTATCTTGTGTAATTTATTTTATTTTACTCATAAATAAAATTGTATCATACGGGGGGCTGGTGGGACCCCAAAAATATTTTTATATCATACCCATCATGGGAATATTGATTCATGTTCACATCATATATATGATTTTAAGTCTCAATACAGAATTTATATTGGGTCGGGCTGTGAGATCATGAGGGTATTTAGAGAAATGGTTTTGATTTTCTAAAATAGATGTAGGTTTGATTTATTAGTTTCTTTGATTATTTATTTTTTATATGTTCTCAAAAAACATTGCAGAACAATTGATGTCATTTACTATATTACTTCATCAAGGAAATTGCTTGCATTGTGTTTTATATATTATGAATATTCTTATTATATATTTTAGATGTTATATATTTTTTATATTTTCATATGAATCTAAATATTACTTATTTCTATATTCACATAAATGATTAGTACATTTCCAACTATTAGTAGGCTCTAATATTCATGGAGTATTTTATTATACTGCATAACAACCAGGCCTAAAGGAAAATTTTGGTGAAGTTGAAATTTTTTGTTTTATTCATTTTTTATATAGTTAATATATAAGGTAAATAGGTGATTGTGGAATGTGTCAGATAATGTAATGTTCCTAAAAAAATTCTATGATAAACACAAACCATATTTGAAATTGTAATTACCAATTATAAATTTTGTATTTTTTCTTTTCAATATTGTTGTTGAGATATGGATTGAATATGATTTGTTATTTGTGATCATTATTTTTGTATTTCACTATTAAATGGAATTAATTTGGACTCTATGTATTCATAAATAATGGAATTTATTTCCCACATGGAATAAATATATAATTAATTAAAATATTCTAATGTTGAATAATTTTAATTTATTTTTTAATAAATTATTCATTGTATTTTTCAATATATTTTTTTTTTGAATTCAAAGCAATTAGAACCATGTATTTCACTCATGGGAGGTTATGTGGATGCTTCTGTTGGAATTTCACACATATTTATTTTAATATACACACTTCACTAAATAGATTTAATATTTGACACATATTAGAATAATATTATGTTTTTAGAGTAGTAGTTTCAACGGGTTAAGAATTTCATCCAACGTAAAATGTGACATGAATAGTGTTATTTTGATTCAAGTGCGTAACCCAGATTATGGTAGTGTGATACCGTTTATTTAGGTGAGATCTAGTATGATTGTGAGTGGTTAGAGTGGTATTTATCAACGTGGGTCACTCATTCTATAGGAATAGATTGGGTTTTGGATGTCCTTTTTAGAATGTTTACTGTGTATGATCATTAAATAAGAATGTTTCCATATATATTATGAATTAATTAATTGTACATGTAATGAATTATTTATAAATTTTTTTTGTTGTGTTTGAGACTGAGCGTTTATAAAATGATATTTTTGTGGTGTGGTGTGTGAATATATTGTGTGTAGGGCACTTGTGATATTACTGATGAACCTCAGTAGAATGTTGCGATGTAATAATTGTTGTTGGGAACTATAAAAACACAAAATCATATGTATAAAAATATGTCATGTAAATAACAGATTCTTGTAATAATAATTTATATATTATTGTATATATTTATACTAAAAAACAATAATAAATAAATATTATATTATATAAATTAGGAATATTACATTTAATGAATAAAAGTGGAAACAAAAATTTAATGTAGTTCAATTATATGACAAAAACTAAATATTAGAAATAAAAAATTTTGATCACACTATTATCATATAATTATTTATCATGTTAATAGAATTTTTAAAAATAAAAAATACCTTTAGTCAAATAGATATTTTATACCAGAAATGTTTAGTCATTTTTGGAAGGTTTATGTGTACAATGAATCATATAATTATGTGGTATTTTTATGATGTTATATGACCGTTAAAAAAATATGACCTTGGGGAATAGACACATGACTATTATGAAATGTAACCTAATGGTTGGATCGGTAACCCAACTTTAAAATAGAATGATTTCAAATAATATTATTTTAATGAATGTAATGTTGTTACCACTGAGGCTCAAATCCTCTTCACTGTTTATTACATTGGCATGATAATAAGGAATCAAATTTCAAAAGATTGCACATTGTAGGAGTTTTCTAAAGCCATATTACAAACATGATTCACATGTAATGATGTATTCATCCTTTAATTTCATTATTTGGATTCTTATTCATAACATAGGGATAGTAATCATAATGAGGATGATATCAAATTTTCACTATATGTAATTCAGGATAACCTAATAATTAATTAAAAAGAATAATCAACATAGAGTGTTAAATAATTGACAACACATGGAATTCAAATATATAGATATGGAATAATTAGTATAGATTTTTAATAAATTGAATCACATTTCATATAACCAATAAAATGACAATATAGTGAATCTATATATATGTAATAGAAAAAATTTCATGGGTAAAAAATAACTAAGTCTAAATATAGGAAATTCATAATTGATGCACGTCATGTTTGAGGTAAATGAAAATATATACCATCAAAACATTTAATAAGAATGTTTAAAACGACTTGTAGAAACCAATTAAATATTTCTACCATTTTTTTCTCATGAGAAACAACCAATATATGGATGGGATATATAATGTTCGGGCCCCACTCATCATTGAATGTCTAAACAATGCCTGGTATCAAATAATTGTGATAAATAATAAAAAAATGTCTTATCATAAAATATCCATATTTAATAAAACAAATAAGGAATTATCATAAATTCATTAGTGGAGGATATATACAAAATATGGTTGATTGTGTTGATGGATGGAAATACGGTCGAATTATCATAAATATTATTCTTAAGGAAAATAATCTTTAAACATTCCAAAGTGTCCCATACCACATTGAATTTTTTTCTTCATAATACATATAAAGAAATAAAATTAAATGAAATATAAAATATCATGAAAACAATTATATTAATGAAATAACAAGTCAAATTGTAGTATATACACCATTTAATAGTTAATTTGAGCATTATATCAGATAAATCATGATAGATTGTAAATTGAGATGAAATCATTTACATTGAGTACGAATTATCATGTGTGTATTTTTCTTATTCAATAATAAAATTATGTTCATTATTTACATTTCTTCTGAACCATTATTATTATTATTATTAAATTTAATTTAAATATTATAATTTATTATTAAACTATTTAAACAATTTTGTTTATGTCTAGTCATTTGACCAAATTAGGTTCATGTGTTAAAAATGAAATGGGTAGGTCATTTTTGGACTAAGATATAATTATATATAAATTTATATAATATTAATAGTGTAGTAATTATAATATTTATGCATTAATTATAATTTAAGAAAATATCATGAATTATTGGTATGCAGTATGATCAAATGTTACAATCATTTATTTGTTAGGTCATATGTACTATTGAGTAACATTTTCATTTTTAAATGATCATTATGTAAAGAATGTATGTAGAATTATATCTTATGAAATGTATAATAATATTATAAATTAAATTATATCTAAAAATATATAGTTTTATATAGATTTTTTGTTTTATAAAAGGAATCACATCATGTAGAGGAGCCGGTAGTCCACACATCCCAGACCAACATTATCAATTTATTAGTGTGTGAAAAGGGTAATAATGAAAATGATATATTATAAATAATGAAATCTAATTAGGCCATGAATATCATATATATTTCTTTTGTGTCACAATTTTTTAACTGAAAACATACTTTATGAATTCCATGTATTTTGTGAATTAATCACATCACTTTGAGGACATGGTGATCCAAACATCTAAAAAACAATGTTATCATTTTCCCACAAAATGGAAAGCATAAATTTATTTCGAATATAAAAATTAAGAATATTAGATAAAAAATTAATTTTATATAAATCATATATTAATACCATATCCATCATTTTACCAAACCAAGAAATTTGATGAAGAAAAAAAAGAATGAGATTGAGGAAGTTAAAACCATAGAAATAAATATACTATATGTTTTATTAGGAGAATTTTTTTATTATAATTTCATAGAATAATTATAATTTATGGGGTATAGAATTTTAATAAAACAAATGATATTGAGGGAGGTTGTGACCTCTTATAAGGGTAACTCATTGTTTTTACCAAAGGGATTCCTTGAATGGGTTTATGATGAAAAATGCATTAAAAAATTAGGTTATTAATTTTGAGGATCTATTTTTCTATATATTTTTTGAACCAAATTTTCTTGAGTTGTGTTAGGGATTGAGAGGTGATAGTGGATTTTTATTGTGGAGGAGTGGAATTCTTGTAAATTTTTTGAAATGGAATTCCAACTCTGTTTTTATTATGCCAGGTGGCTCCAATAATGGAAAAATATAGATTCAAGGGATTATAAGATAATACTATGAGTAATAAAATGTATTTTGGAAATTTTTCTAGGTTATTTTGTCCTTTTTGGTTATGTTTTAGTCCCTTGTTAAGCTAATTTTCCACTTTATTCTAAAGATTAATATTAATTATATTCACTAATTTTTTGGTAAAGACAAAAATATACTTTATTGAAAATTATTAATTATTTGGATTCATTATATGGATTAGATTTTTAATTATTTCATTCCCATCAGTGATATAAATTAATTAAAATTTAATCAGGAAGACGGGATGAAAAAATTGATTTTTTAATGAAAAAAGGTACAAATGTTGTTAAGGTCTTTATATTTAATTTCAATGTGAAATTTATTTCAATGATCTAAGTTGGATTAACTAATTTATTATTTATCTAAATGAAATTTAATACAAATAAATAACACAATTTATCTTTATAAATAATTTATTTTGATAAGTGTCTGTGAATAAAAATTTAGTGTTTTCACTATTACTTAAAAATAAGACATCACAACAACAAAAATCACCATATACTAATTTTGATGCTTTTAACTAAAAAAATACATTTATATTGACATATTATATTAATAAAAGACTCAAAAACTATAATCAATATAGGTTCCCAATGAAAAGGTAATAAAGCTACCATTATAAAAATAACAGGTGTTTGAGTAATATTGGGTGTATTCTTATCCTATGATTATCAAATATATTTGGTGGATGTTAAAAATATTTGACTGATTATATAATTATTATAATACATTAATATCACTAACTAATTTAAATTAATAAAATTTAGTAATATAAAATACACTTGTGAGCATAAATATACATTTTTATCGAAACATTAACATTATTTTCTTCTATTTCATATATTCATTTTTAATTAATTCATAACCAATAAATTTAACAATATATTTTCATAAATATTCTATCCTTTATATAAAAATAAATTTAATACCTAGTTTGTTTCTAATTATATTGATTATTAATAATTTTTATTATGTATTATTGTTCGGCAATACACCATAATGCATGTGACGTAGGACATCATGGAAAGTTAGTATTATGTGTAATGAAAGATAATATTGGAGTTCCATGTAAGGAATGATAAATATTATTATATATGTAACATAATAATTACATAGTGATTCCTATAATGAATTGTGGGGAAAAATAAAAATTATTTTAAAAGAAATATATTGCAAATTCTTCATGTGTAACATTTTCCCAACCTTAATTAAATTTTTTCCTAGAAATGTAAATTTGATCTCGGTACTCAAGGGATTGAAATTTGAAGGTAATATATTATTGAAAATCACACATAATTAAAAGGATCAATAACAAATATTCATAATAATATATAAATGGAAGTAAAACAGTTGTGTAACTATGTTCTCTAATAGGAGAACATAATTGATAAATGTAAATATGTATATAGAAGAATAATTATATAATAAATTTCTAATGTAGAGTGATATAGAAAATGTTCATATGAAATATTTTGACCACAAATCCATAATTGAATTTTATTAAAAATTTAAGTTTATATCAACAAAAATTATAATAATAGGACATGATTTTTATTCATGGAAATTTCTTATATAGATTTATAATTCATTCACTCTATAAGAATATAAGAAAAAACATGTTGCTGAAACCCCATATTTTCCATTGGTTATTCCATGAAATATTTATACTTCATTTCATATCACATGAGGTATCATATAGTGAAGTAATAAATTAAGCTCATAAACCTCTACCAAAGATCAATTTAAACTATTCATAAATTTTTATCATATCCAAAATATTATGAGGAAACACTTTATATGGAAGGTCACTGAATTTCCAAACCGATCTTATAAAAATATGATGGTGATTTTAATCATCGAAAACTAAACATGTAAATATGTAAATAGTAAGAATTAAAAGAAAAACATATTGAAAACATCCAATAATATAATTCTATAAAGAAAACATATATTGGTGGATATATTCATTAATCCAAAATTAATGTAAACCACTTCAATGTGGTAAAAAATTACATTGAAAAAAATAATTATTCTATTCCAAGATATTCCTCGGCTATTTGATTTTCATTATCCAAAAAAATCATTTCATTATCCAAACATAATTTTATTAACATTAATAACATCTTAATAGTTATATTTCATGAAACAATGTGTATTTGAAAATGTCATACATTCTCATGAATAACTTTTCATGGTGTCATTTATCATATGTTCTCAAAACATTAATTTAATGGTTATTCAATATAATCCATATATATTCTAAAAAATTTATAACCAATAAATTAATTATAAGAAAATTAAATTAATGAATTATTGAATCCAAACATATACACATTAATTTGTAATAATCATATATGACAGTAGAATAATCGAGACCATGATCCACTATCCTCTTATGTGGAATATTCTATTTACACATGAGACAATGATTTGTATAGTGTATCATCTCCATTCTATATAATAATTGTACTTTGGAATTTTCCTTATTTCCCTTCAAATCATGATCTTGGTGTCCTTCAACTAAACACATATAGAAAACTCCCATTCCCATCATCCATGTATCAGGTTTTTTTCTACTAATTATCACAATTTGGAAAGTACTTATTTAAAATTTTCACATTATGAAACTTATGACCTTCCATCATCTTCTATTCATGAATTCGTTCCAAGAAATATGACGTTTAGAATCCATTACCCATATCTTAATCACATAAAACAATGTCCTCATATGATGATAATTATTTGGAGACTATTTCATTCTAAATACTATCATTAGGCCAAATAGGTATGACACTTCATACTCTTTAGATCATTTATATTAGTGAGGTTCACATTACTTCTACTAGAAACTATTTTTAAATGATGACTTGAAGCTTATTATTTCATATCATTATAAAAGATAACAATAAAACTCAAAACTAGTAAAATACATAACATAAATTGATTACATTATTCATATCCAATATATAAATCATAAACATGGTTTCTTAGGGTTTCTTTCAATATTTAATTATCTCCTAATGGTTTTTAGAGAAAATTGGATTTATCATATGAATATATCTTATGAGTGCCAAACCATGTTCGTAAAAATTCATGTTGTTGTGTATCAACTTATGACGAGTCAGGTTGAACACACGTTGTTAGAGTTATTACCGCATGGTACATATGTGCTAGAACTATATCTACTTAGAGCATAGTGACATAGATTTATTTGTAAGAAAACCAAAACAAATATCTACCTAAAAAATTTCTAGGTTGTTTTTAAATACTTATCCTCTGTGAGTATATTTGTGTTATGGTCCTTATTCTATGTTTTGTAAATCTAGTTTCCATGTTTGATTCTATACATCTCTTGAGACCAATTTTAATTCCCTAATTATATATGAATAGATCTAGTAAATTATATAACCACATTGGAATGATCCCAATATTTTAACTAATTAAGAACCAAATACATTAGTATATTTGAAAATTTATATTACATAGAAAATAGAAACAATATAATGGAAAATAAAATAAATCATAAAACAAGTAAACCATATTAATAAATAAATCACACTCAACAGATTCCACTTCACATAAATGGTAAAAGAAACATAATAAGATATATTTCAAAGGATTAGTAAGTGTTTGTAAAGTGGCAGCAACAATAATTTGAAGATAATAATAATCATTTCATGGTATATAACTGACAACACATTCTATTAAAATACTACCTAATGAATAATAATTATGGAATTGTATGAAACTGAATCACATTCTATTTAATCAATAAATTGAGAATATAATACATCTATAGATATTTCAATGAAAAAATTACATGGATAAATAATAACCGAGAAAAAATGTGGAAAATTCATACCTATTGGACACCATGTACAAGGCCACATCCTTAAAACAATACAAAATGTTGAAGTAAGTCAATAATCTGTAATTAATTCACAACGAGGATTTATTTATCTTTTTTTTGTTTTAGATAATTTTTCCATTAATGAACAATTACATCTCAAATATTAAAATGTAACAACTTCTACTCTATCCATTGTTTATCACAATAATAAAACTCCATAAATAAAACAAGAATTATTTTATTGAAAAAAATATTCTTGAATTATTCTTTTCTCTCACACTTCCTTTTACCCTATGCAATGCTTTTCAAAATCATAGGATTATCATAAAAATATTATTATGGTTTATAAAATATGTAAAGAAAACATTAGTCAATGAATACATAAAAATCAATGAAATAATAATTTTTACTCATAAAAAATGATCATTAACATACCACATGTAATCATAATATTTATTAGTGACTCATAGAAATCATAAATCATAAAGGTATCATATGTCATCCCTAATATACAAACATTTTATATTTGAAATATATATAAGGATAAACCTTCTTTGTTACGTTTGGGATACCCATCATATAATATTCCACAAATATCTTAGAATAAAACTTAATATTTTACTCTTTAACATTACCCAATGCATTGGTGAGCTACCAATAGCTCACCAGCACTCAGTTTATGACAAAACCACTAGTATAGACCAGAAATTCCCAATAACCATTACTGAATCATAACATATGAAAATGTTTAAAGGAAAAATAACATTTCCACACAATAATAATGATATTCGTTTAATCAATCCATTCTTAAATCCATTTTTTATTCTGAAATAAATAGAAAGTAATAAGGTGTTTAATTTTCATTTTAAAAACATTACTGGTTTTAAAAGAATCCAAATATCAAATAATGGTTGCGGTGGCGGAAATTTCATTGTCACTACATACGTTAAAAATAAAAATTACTTTTTTTAAGAAAACACTTCATAAAAAAACATTCCATTCGAAACCCGTTGAATGATATTAAATATCAATGGGGTTGATTATACAGAGTATAAAATAATGACATATATAAATAAATATATGCCTTAATGAATAGAGACTGAGATAATTTCCATTACATAGATTATATCCTTAGATTAAGGAAAAATCAATGACACAATTATTTGGGTTGAATATAAATAAACACAATATATGTTTTTATTCATTGGAAACCAATGAGTTGTCATTTACATGTATTCGTGAAAAAAAACCAATGACCTTGATATTTAACAGAATTAAATGAGATCATGTTAGAATTTCCCTAATAAAGATCATTCTGATAATAAAATAGATCGATTAAGTGTATTAACTACACATAAAAATAATTGAAATATAATTACAATATCGGAAATAAAAGTTTATTTCATACAAAATCACTTCTACACATAATCAATAAGTAAAAGATTAATCCAAAGAAAGAAAATTTGGTTACAAACATTGCTTACCTTATGTATAATATGTCTTTTTTATTGTTATCATACCAAATTATAAATATAGATTAATTTTCACTTTCTTCATATCATTTTTCATGATTATTATTCCCATTACATCA
The DNA here is from genome assembly GCA_963277665.1 of Viscum album. NCBI lineage: Eukaryota > Viridiplantae > Streptophyta > Magnoliopsida > Santalales > Viscaceae > Viscum > Viscum album. Next base: position 1,622,911,654 of record OY728155.1, on the reverse strand, counting down.
CTAGTGACGGTGTAATAATAATATTTTGATTATTTGATTTCATGTTGGATGTTTGGCCAATAATCAGCTCTTGAGTCGAAAATCAACGTGGTTTAATTTCACTAGTCCATGTGGTCATAATTCTATCATCTCTATAATGAAATCCATGAAATATTAATCATTTTTATAGATAACCCATACTTTTTGTTTTAAAACATTAACTATGGTTATGTAAAATTAACAATGATATAATTTTCGAAAAAATAAGTCATACATACACATGAGTGATGTTTCTATTTTTCATTTATCATTATTGAAATAAGGTAATTTTCACTTTATATTACAAGATAGATAATGATATTACTAATATCATCCTAATTATTTAAATACACATTTGTGCACATGGAAGTAATAATGTAATTGATATTTTATTATCATTCAATTATTAATATATCATTAATAGAAAACATAAAAATTAATTCTATAAACAAAAAAATCTTAATATATAGTAATGTAAAACAAACTAAATCGGTATGTGGTGGTGATAATTCACACGTACACATGAACGATTAATTCTCGTACCATTTGAGGGATATATAGATGGTTTTGGGGGGTGATATTAAAATCATAACATCTTATTATATTAAATATACTGTAGTTATTATCTCATCCTGCTTGAATTATATTTGTGAGTGCGGAAAAAGAAACAATATAGAAACTATAATAGAAAATGATACCCCTTCTTCAATTAATCGCCCTTGAAGAAAAGCAAACAACCACTATGATGGGTGTTCTTCCAATAATAAAGCATTAAAAATGTGATTAGGGACTATATTAAGAGTCTTGGTATGATATTGGATAAAATAAAAGTCTTTGGAAGTGTGAGTAATAAAGAGAAATGGGTGGAACTTTACGGGAGAGGGGAATGTCACCCAGGGAATGTATTAAATTATTAAATTAATATAAATTACTATTTTAATCCAAGTGCCTCCATCTTGATATATATAGAATATAATATTAATATATTTCTAATTCCTCTCAATTAATTTATTTTAGGCATGTATTATTTTTTAAACATTACCATTTTTACTGTTAATTAGTATCATTTAATTTTAAAAGTGGTAACAACATTATAATTATTAAGAAGTTATTAATTTTTTTAATAAGGGGTCAATTTTCTAGAATTGTACATATAATTATCTTCTAAAATGAATCATAAATAGTAATTTAGTTTAATATATATTTAGTATTTTTATATAATTTTTTAAATTATTAATTTTAAAAAACATCAATTATGTAATTTTTTCACTATTCACATCATTTAAATTAAATGATATCCAAAAAAGAGAGATAAGTTCACATGTAACCATTGAATAGTAAAATAAAATTTCATATTAATCATGAAAATTATTGGATGTCATATACTAGGTAAAATAGTCTATATTTTAATATTTATAATATCATTTATTTGAATCCTTTATTAATGAAGCAATCAATTCATCGTCATTGTGTCATAATTTAATTTATTTATTTAATAATTAAATAAATAATAAAATACCATGATGTATAAAATAATTTTATCTTTCCAGTGAATATATATTCTAATGGATCCCTTATATAACCCTGCTATAAAATTATATATGTAAAAATGTTCTTATTTATTTTATATTTCCCCTTAAATTATATTAATTATTATAACTTGTTATTTTCATACACAATTGGTATAAAAATCCAATAAGATCGTCCAAAATATTTTTTGGGTCTCCCATGATTCATCCAATAATATTATGACACTTTTTCGTGTTGATTAATATTATTATAATATTATTTTTACACATATTTACCTAATTTACTATTTAACTGTGGAAAAAATAATAATTACTGATGTTACCTTTCATAATTACTTAAAATAAAAGGTACACATTTACATAAGAATAAGAATCCTCAGTTATGTGGTACGTCGTTGAGCCGTGGAGGACGAGCATCACAGAGGTCGGGTGTCGCGGGATACGGACGTTGATTCCGTTGACGTCGGGATGCATCCGAAGAGGAAGCGTCATTGAAGAAGTTCTTTGTGTTCATCGTCGGAGATGTTCTTCATGGATGAATGATGTTCTTCATTGAGAGAAGAACTCTATTATTCTAATTCTCCAGAGCATCCCCAACACAACAAGTGTCCCCCAGAATAATATCTTAAGCTATTATTTTATTCCCACATGTTTTATTTACAATTCAAACACTTAAATTAATTAATTAATTTTGGAGTTCAAATAATTAATTAAATCTGTTTTCATATTAATGACAACAAGTGGAAGGTGGAGAGTTCAACAATAAAAGAGGGGAGTTGTCAAAATTAATTAAAGGATAGTTAAAGGGAAGTTGAAGGGATAGGCTCGTGTGGGCCCCACACACATTATCCTCCCATGGGAGGTTATGTGGGTTGTGGCACCCACCTCCAACTCCTCCTAAGAGGAAATAACCACCCTTAACAATAAAATTTTGTATACAAAATTTTATTTAATTTAGTATGAATCCCAAAAAAAAATTAAATTTTCCTCCCTTACAAACGCAACTGCGGTAAAGTTCCCCTTAAGAGAATACGGGCGCTGCGAGTTCATCGGTGCCCTCATATTTCGATTCCAAGCACCGGTTCAAAAGATATAAAAACATGTATATATGTTTACAAAACATACCTGAACAAAACATCATAAATTGATTCTAGGCACACCGTGCCTCGTAATAAGGCACCGTCAGAAAATACAGAATCGTAAAATTCCATTGAATTTAAGAAAAAAAATTCTGTGAAATTTCTAGGTCTTTACATTACCCCTACCTCAGGGCTTTACACCCCCTTAAAGCTACAACACACACTAGGGAAACAAAATGGGGTACTGAGCATGCATATGAGCCTCTCGCTCCCATGTGCTCTCCTGAAGATTACCCTGCTACCAGTGAATGCACACTAGAGGAATCAATCGTCCAAGTAGGACTCGCTCCTGTCGATCCTTGATCTCAACCGGAACCTCCATTATTGTCACCCTGTCATCGATGTCCAGCTTCCTTTGGTTGATGATGTGGGATGGGTCCTGCACGTATCTCCTCAGCAGAGATATGTGGACAACATCATACACCCGGTGCAACTGAGGTGGAAGGGCCAGGATGTAATACACCTCACCTACTCTGCTGAGGACCTATAATAGCCCGATAAAGCAAGGATATAACTTTACACCTCAGCCAAATCTTTGTAGAACTCCTCGATTTGTGACCCGTAGGAAGACTTGGTAACCATTCTCAAACTCCAGTGTTCTCTGTATCCTATCAGCATTGGACTTATGTCTGCTCTGTGCAGTCTTCATCCGCTCCTAGATGATCTGAACCTTCTCTGTCATAGCCAAAACCATCTCTGGACCTACAATTGCTGAGTCCCCATGGTCTGTCCAGTATAGAGGTGACATGCATGGTCGGTCTTACAATGTTTTGTATGGTGACAAACCGATGGTGGAATCATAACTGTTGTTGTAATGAAACTCCACCAAGGGAAAGTGATCCTCCCAGCTGCGACCAAAGTCGAGGAAACATTCACGAAGCTTGTCCTCGAGAGTATAAATGGTCTTCTTAGTCTGACCATCTGTCTGAGGATGGAAGGCGGTGATCAAGTGAAGCTGTGTCCCAAAATCCTCTTGTAACCCCTTCCATTACCAGGAAGTGAAACGAGTATCTCAATCAGAGATGATAGTAGATGGTACACCATGAAGTCGAATGATCTCACAAACTTAGAGGCATCGCAAGCTCTCCACCGATCCCTACTCACTGATTGGTAGGATGCTGGCCAACTTGGTGAGTCAGTCTATGATCACCCAGATATAGTTGTGTCCTCTCGATGTACGTGGAAGCCCCGTCACAAAATCCATAGATATCTCATCCCACTTCCACTATGGGACCTCTAAGGGTTGTCCCAAGCCTACTGGTACCTGGTGCTCTGCCTTCACATGCTATTAAGTGAGGCATTGTGAAACGAACTCTTCTACTGCCTTGCTCATACCCGACCACCAGTGCTGTCATCTGAGATCCTGATACTTCTTCACCACTCTTGGATGTACCACTAGAGGGGAAGGGTGGAACTCCCTCAACACCTCCACCTGTAATGCAACTGGTACCATGAAACGTCCTCTGAAAGGGATGACATGCTCCCGTCCTTTAGAAAATCCATCAACCATATGTCCTATGGATATCTAATCATGTCACATCTCATAGTCAACATCCCCACAATGTGCCTCTCGTAGCAGCTAAAAAAGTGGAAGAGTAACTATGAGAGTCTGAAGAAAGGCTACACCATCTCTATCCACAAAGTATAACTTCAATGCGGCCAGCTACTCTATCGCCTTTCCTAGTAGGTGAATGCCTGATCTCCTGCTAAGAGAATCTGCTACAATTTTCCCTTTCCCTGGAGTATAGAATGTATCAAAATCATAGCCCTGGAGGAACTCAAGCCATCGCCGCTGTCTCAGGTTCAGGTCCTTCTACGATAAAATTTACCTGAGACTCTGTTGGTCAGAGTAGACTGTAAAGCACTCACCCATTAGATAGCACTGCCACATTTTCGAGTAAAAAACCACTAGTGCTAACACTAGGTCATGGGTAGCATAGTACTTCTCGTGTTGTCTCAACTGCCATGAACCATACGTGATCACTGCTCGCTCCTGCATCAGGACAGATCCGAGTCCGGTCCCTGATGTTTCGTAGTTTACTACGTACCCTACAACCTCATCCAGTAGAATCATGATGGGTGCAATGTTCAACCTTTACCTATGCTCCTAAAAGCACTGCTGGAATCAATCTGGCCAAATGAAAGGTTGCCCCTTCTTCTTTAGAGATGATTGTGGTGATGCAAATATAGAGAAATCATGCACAATGTTAAATATAGACGACTCTTAAGTTATCGACTGCACCTTCTTAGCATGATTCCATCATGTTCTTCCTTGATTTTTCTTTTTCACCGAACAAGAAAACCCCATCCCAACGTTGAAGATAAACCACAACCTTTTTTCCTAATACAATCAATCTGTTTATGAACTATGGTTGCCCAATCCATGCACAAATTAACGTTGTAAGGCCTGGACGCTGCCACCAAGAGGTTCTGACCGAAACTCTCGCCACAATGGTCCGATCACACCATCAATTTAAGTGTGATTATCGAGTCTCTGCCCAATGGTATCTCCAGACATGAGGATAATGTAATCGTCTTAACTGAAAACTCTAGGTTTGGGACAAGATTTGTGGAAGGAAGGAATGATTGATACCTATGTGTATTGATACAGAAACCAGTAGTAGACATAGAACGCATCTCTAATCATTTATAGATCCCTTAGGTCTCACTCCTTGACCGAATTCAGCTACTCTCTTCCCTTGCCCACCAGATTCATGAGCATAGTGGGGACTACAAATGTAGGTGGTTTTAATCATGTCGAAATGTTCACCACCTCATGCTACTCTCCTGGCACTGCTTCCACATGTGCTACCCTACAGATTCATCTATCTTCAACACTTCCTCTTCTCGAAACATTTTAAATACTCAAGTCTCTAAGACTGAAACTAGTTTCATACTTTCCAACTGTTAAAATTCACTGGTTGTATCCGCTCAGCCAATGAACATTCAACCACAATGGTTCTCTCTAGCACCATAACATAAGTAGGAATGTATAGAGAAAAAAGTGATGGATTGGATATCCTTAAACACACCTCACTCAGCGATCTGAACTCTAAATCACTGATCAAATCATATTCATTGAGTACCTGGAATGATCGGTATTCCTTCAATAATACTCTGATACCAACACGCCATCCCACCAAAGTTGTATAAGCTCTTGAAACCTCTCAGCCACCTCCTCAAACTGGTCCTCAGCTGCCTGTGGGTTGGGCTCGCCTCAGAACAGGAGAGATATCCGGTGCTGAAACACATGTAAGGCACTAAGCCTACAGGTGTCCTCTACTGGTACCACCAGCAGTGTCTACTGACCAATGGACACTGATATAGTTGGAAAACTACCCGAAGATACCATCTCAGAAAATGGTCAAAGTACATAAAATTAATCATTATATGGACCATCCTCATGGTCACTTTCTGAAAAGGATTAGTTGTTAAGATCAACATATGCTCTTCTATTGTCTCTACTAGGCGGAAAACTCTAGTAGTCTCCTACATCTAGAACACTACTGCCTTGGAATCTATCTCTCCTCGAAACCTCGGAGGCCTCTATGGCTAGAACTCATGCAACATGCTCAGTCATCATGCACCATCTGCCAGTGTGGCTGGTGGAATCTGCTGTCCAACGGGTGATGGTGATACTGGTACACCACCCATAGGTTCCAACATAGTAAGAGGGCCATACACCGGAGCCTCATCGCTCGGTGGGCCATCATCTTGTACTCTCTCGAGAACCCTAGCTGGCTGTCAACACAGTGGAATATGGATAAGGAACAGGGGAACCACAGTCAAAACTAAATACCCAGTGAGCTGACACAAAGAAAACTTCCGAAACGCACATGAAATCAGTGTTTTCGTGCACTGAGTTAGAAATCAGAGGTCAAGGACCTGGTGTATGGATACATCAGCCACCACACCAACACTGGACTCCCTAGATTGGAAACCACAAATCATTAATCTTAACACCTTTTCTTCACAGAAAAGAATGATCAGAGTCCAGAGTTCTACGGTAGAACCAAATCCTTAGTTACCAATTGTCACGACCCGTCTATGGGAACTGTTTCATGACTACTCCAATCCCGCCTTCCATTGGCCATGGGATGTCTACTATCACCAAAGGTGTAAATTCCTATGCTGGGAAGGTATTTTATTTATGAAAGTAATCTAACACAACATCGTACGCAACATCTAGTAAACACTATGTGAAAACTGTACAAAAAATGTAGTGCTAAAAGTAAAGGGGCCGAAAATACAAGCCCAACAATAAAGTGCAGCTACAACAGAAAGAAAGTACAATTGGAAAAAAGGAAAAAAGCTTAAAAGGGAAGCTCCTAGAATGTCTGAAGAGTATCCCACCTGATGGGTAGGTACAGATGTCCACCTTAGCACTCCACGTATATCGGTCCGCTTCGGGTACCATCTCACCATGTGGTCCACCTCCGGGTACTGTTCGGTCCTGGATTTCTTTCTACCTTTGTCAATGTTGTCCGACATCTGCATCCAACACAATTAGGTGCGTGCATAGCCCGTACAGGGGTGACTATAACGATACTAATTAGGGTCCCCGAGACACCCTGATGGTCTCCCAGAATTCACAAAAAATAAACCACAGAAGAAAGATACAACCAAAAATATCAACCAACCCAACTTACATATATTCCCATACATATACCTATGTTACCATACTCAGTCTGGATCCAACTCACGAGCCCAAGCACAATCCATTTCCACAAAGGTAGTAAAGTTAATCACTATGATGATAATGGTTGAAAGACATGTATCAGCTCACCCATGTATTCCACAATAGTAGAGAGATGTAGATGATCTGATGTAGCCACTGGATCATATAAGATGTCAGACCCACATATGATACAAGACCAGCTAAGCTGTTAGACCCACAAAAGATACAAGACCGGCTATCCCAAGATTAATAGAGATGATAAGATGTAGTCACTGATTCATCTAAGATATCAGACCCACACATTATACAAGACCAGCTAAGCTGTCGGACCCATACATGATACAATACTAGCTAATCAGTCTTTCCCACATAAGATACAAGTACATAGGTAAAACTGTCGGACCCACATAGGATGAAAGAACAATAGACTTCGCTATCAAACCCATAGAGGATTCAATTACAGTATTCATCGTTGCCGAACCCATAGAGGTTTCCAGTACTGTAGTCGTCGCAATCATAACCCGTTGTAGGGTTCCCGTACATAGCACGCTCAATTCCGGGATGGTCCTCTCCTCGAACAAAGAGGTTTATTCATAAACTATCTTTATGTCCTGAGTTTATGTGTCCCAAAGTTCCATCTCATCAAAAAAACCCAACGTGACATTTGGAGCGTCAACTGGATGCCTGGTCTGAGTGTTATTGGCTTTTCCGTTCTAGGGGCACGGTTGGAATTACACTCATTCCAAAACTGGCCGTTTTCTAATGTTTTCAAATACTCAATTAGAGTATCGCAAAAGGACCACATCATCAGAAGGGTCCCTAGGATCTAGATGGCACGTCGTTCGGACACGCGTTCTTGAACATATTCATGTTTAATCAAAATGGGCCCGGCCCATCAAGACTGGTTGGCTGGCGGGTCGGACCGACCCAGTTCGGTGGGTCCGACCCAGTCGGAGGGCTCAGCCCGGCCCGGGGGGCATGACCCGGCCCAGTGATGTGGCTCGACCAGCGTGAGAGCGGCCCTGCCTGGCGGGGCGTGGCCCAGCCTGGGCGGCAGGCAGCCCGACCCACGCAAGTCGGCCTGATCCGTGATGATAGCGGCCGGCCGCGACTCAGCCAACATGCCGATTGGTCCGGGGGGCGCAACCCACGATTTTTCGAAAGGGCGCAGCCCATCCAATCCGACCGGCCGAAGCCGACCAGTCTTCTCCGGTATGAGCGGCCCACAAAGGCGTGCTGCTGTTCTCCAACAGAGCTCCTTCGGGTGTCGCGCCCCTTCTTCAACCCGGTTGGCTGCCTACTGGCCGGTTCGACCGCTAACGCGGCCCGCCCAGCGTAGGCCGCGGTTCTCCGCAGCGCGAGGCGCTCATGGCGCTGATTTTCCTTCGTCCCGGCCAGCTTTAGCTGGCCGGTTCTTCTTCGGCCGATCAGCTCGTGGATGCAGGCCGCGATTCTTCTCTAATTGGTGGGCACATGGCCGCCGCTTCCTCCAGTCAATGCCGCCTCTTCCATCTATGCCTCCATCGTGAATAAGAACAAGAATCATCAGAGGGTCATAGCGCCGGGTTCATTTGGCCCGCACCCTCCATGTTAGGTGATTGTAGTTAGCCAAAGACATCCATGAAATTAAACGAAGAACATAATACAAATTATTCACTTAAAATTCTACAAACTCCTACCTTGTATATGAAATTATACGTCATTGAGCCACAGAAGATGAACGTCGCGGAGGTCAGGCGTAGCGGAATACGGACATCGATTCCGTTGACGTCAGGGTGCGTCCGAAGAGGAATCGTCATTGTAGAAGTTCTTCACGTTCTTCTTCGGAGATGTTCTTTGTCAATGAATGGTGTTCTTCGTTGAGAGTAGAACTTTATTCTTGTAATTCTCCATAGCCTCTCCAACACAACAAGTGCCCCCAAAAATAATATCTTAGGCTAGTATTTTATTCCCACTTGTTTTTTTGAAAATTCAAACACATAAATTAATTAATAAATTTTTGCAGTTCAAATAATTAATTAAATGTGTTGTCATATTATTGACAACTAGTGGGAGGTGGGAAGTTCAACAATAAAAGAGGGGAGTTTCCAAAATTAATTAATGGAGAGCTAATGGGGAGTTGAGGGGTTAGGCTCATGTGGGCCCCACACATATTATCCTCCCATGGGATGTTATGTGGGTTGTGGCCCCCACCTCTAACTCCTAATTGGAGGAAATAACAAACCTTAATAATAAAATTCTCTATACAACAATTTTATTTAATTTAGTATGAATCCCCCAAAAAAATTAACTTCTCCTCCTTATAAACGCAACAGCGGTAAAGGTCTCTTTAAGCGAATACCGGTGTTGCGAGTTCATTGGTGCCCTCAAATTTTGATTCAGAGCATCGATTCAAAAGACAAAAAAACTCATACGTACGTTTACTAAAAATACCTAAAAAAACTTCAAAAAATAATTCCTGGCACACCGGGCCTCGGAATCAGCCGCCATCCGATACTGCAGACTCGTAAAATTCCAAAGATTTTATGAAAAAAATTTCCTTGAAATTTCTAGGTCTTTACAACACTCGCCTCACCAATTCATGAAACAAAAATCTACTTTAAAATTAAAATAAAAACTATGGAATACTCAAGAACACATTGAAATCCCCTATGAATACTCTCTATGTCAGTATCTCATATCGATGATTAAGATATCACTTGATGGAGTGACATAAAAGAAGGAGAAGAAATTAAATTAGAATAAAATAATGAGAATAAAATTTAAAAGTTATAGAGGAAGAGATGAAATGAGAATGAAAAAGAAAGAATAATTGTAATAGTAGAAATAAAATAAAAGAATAAAATAAAATATTATTGGGATGATAGAGATGTATATAGAGAGAAAAAAATTAAATATAATTGTATTAATAGAACAACAAAATAAGGAAAAAATACCCAGTAAAATGTAATGTTACAATAAAATTAATAATAAATATAATAATAAATATAATGTAATAAATTAAAGAATAAATTAAAATATATGAATAATTATAATGATGATAATGTTGATAATGTATTATGGAGATGAAACAATAATAAAAACATGCATGTAATATAACTAAATAACTAAAATCTCAAATTACAATTTAATTGAATCCAAAATAAAAATAAAAATAAATAAATATGGAAATAAAAACATGGGAATATAGTAGCACGACCTCCCCCAAGGTGGGTGCTTTACATGGGGAATCGAGATATGGCCTTCATGTTGGGTTAATATCTCCATATATTGGCCATCTGGGTTCCATCCTTCTCTATTGAAAATTGAGATCTTCCAAATATCCATATATGATATCCTCATGATTATTCCCAAAATATTTTTATGCATATTTTATCCTTTAATAAAGGAATATAAAGATGTTTTATTCTTAAATGATTCTCAAAACTAGGCTTTATATTTACAATCTAAATATAATGATAATAAAAAATTTATAAAGGAATATATGACACATTTAGTGAGTTGACCATTATCTGTATGAATATTTTTTCAACTATCTCTCTATTTTTATCATCCAATGGATGTATTAATAATGTAATATATCGATGCTCATTAATGGTAAATGAGACACTAAATTTTCATTTAAATAAAATTAGAGTAACCTTAATTGGAGGTGTGTATCATGACCATTGAGTGAATTACTAAGGTGGGATCTACACTATCGTCCAAAAAAAATTTCAACATGATTAGTTTTTATAGACTTTAATAAATTGAATTGAAACAATCTTTAAAATACTAAGTTGAATCCGAAAATTTAGGAATCCTAAATAATATCCTCTCAAATTGGATTGATATTTTAAATGTTATGATCAAAAGCATGATTTGATTAAAATCTTTCAAAATTCCAGAATTAAGAAATTTTCACATGTTAACAAAAACACAGCATAAATAAAAAATTTATGCCCCTTAGATGATTTTTATAAATTTTTATAGATTATAACTTGGAAAAAAATGAAAACTGATAAAAATATTATCTCGATCATACATAAACACTGAATAAATAAAATTTTCATAACAATTAATTTTGATGTATAAATATAATTATATAAAATCACATCCATATTGTAAAGGATCACTTCCAAAGAAACAATTTTATTTTGGGAAGACCCTTCTGTCAATCATATTTATCATGGTCCACTCAAACTTCTATTTTAGTGGAATAATTCCAAATCAGAAATGGTTTCAATATAGATTAAATTCCCATTTATCTCTTGAGATATTGATCATTTCCAAATTAAATTTATGGATATATCATTTAGGTTAACCCATCACATAATGAAAATTATATATATGTATTTCAAATGAACATATTGGAAGAATAATACCATAACTAAGAAAAAATGAAAGTGGTTTCATAAACATACCGTAACATAAGGAAACTAAATGGGTTTCATAATCATTTAAAAAAGTATTCATATAATATCATGTGGATAAAAATAGGTTTCATTAATATAATGTCATCATAATCTTAAACCACATATATAATGGAGAAGGATTTAATACATGGAATATATCACAGGTATACAATAATTTAAATTATAAGAGACTTTCATAAATTAAAATTCCATTAAAATATCACATGGAAACTTTCTTAATGAAAATTAAATTCTCATATTGAAAAAGTTTATTGAAATATAAAATAATTACAAACAATAAAATAATTTAGAAAATAACTATTTAAATTATATGGGAATATTCTTATCATTATGTTACCGTGATGGTCATAAAATTAAACCAATGATGTAAAATATAAAAGAAGACATTCAATACACTTTTTATAAAAACCAGTAAAAAATTACGTGAATTGAAAGAAGACTATATGAATTTTTTAAAACAATATTTGTTGTTTTGTTTGTTGGTAAAAAAAAATTTAATGTATCATATGAAAATATTGAAGTCAAATTATATTTTTTTTAAATCATGGATATGGAAGAAAAATAATTATTAAATAAAGAGTGTAATAAAGATATTTTTACATAAAAAATATCATCTTCTATATTGGTTAAATAATGTGAGTAATACGAAAGAAAAATATTTAAACATTAAAAATTTCTTGATTAGAAGAAAATAAAAGTTCTTTTTGAGATGTAGATCATTAAATTTCATCATAAAAAATATATTAATAACAAATCCCATTAAAAATAGAGATTTCAATATAAAACATTTACTGTTTCTCTGAATTCTATCATACATGTTTATTACCCAAGTATAATAAATTTATGTTTATTATAAATATATTATATTACCATAATTAAACTTTTCATATATTATATTAATTACTTATAAAATTTTATCTTCCTTTATTAAAAACACATTATGAAAAAAATGGTTTAGTTAGAAAACAGGTTCGGTTTTGTGGTACATTTTGGATTAGTAATTATTGTACATGTACATTGATAAAGGTTAAATATATTTCATAATTTTAATCCCGAATTATATTTATTACATCTTAATTATTTAATTTCAACCAAAAACATACAGATAGTAAAATTAATTACACTAATTATGGAGTTTCTATGTCATATATAGGCATAAATTTTGTGTTGACTTCTTAGTAGATGGAATGAAGGAAGCTAATATAAATATTAACCATTTAAAACATTATTATATCATATAAATGTTATATATTAACAAATTCCCTATTTTATATTATTCATGTAATAAAAAAATAAAAAACATCTCACCACATAATAGAGGGGGTATCCCACACATTTGTATGAGTGATGTAATCATTTTTCAATGTATTTGAATGTAAGAAGGTATATTTGAATTTATCATCATATAAGACCAATAGTGCATAAAATTTTATATATAACCATTAAACCCATCAAAATTCCCATTGATGAATCATCATGGGGAGTAATAAATTAATTCAAAATATGGAGACAATAGGTTGTATATATGAGTGAGGAAAATATTCATTTTGAATTTGATAGTAATGGAGGAGGATAATGGTGGATTAAAATAATAAATTTCCTATATATCGAGAACATAATATTTTTGATAACTAATAATGTTTTATAGGAGGTAGAGTAATAAGATAAAATGAAATTGTATAACTTTGGAAATTATAACTTCTAGAAAATAACCCTCTAGATCTCATCACAAAGATCATAACGATTTTATTTTTTAAAACATGTATAAAAAGTTACCAGGGTTGATATTTTAGAAAATTTCAAGATTTATTAATGAGGAATGGATCAAATTTGTTTAAATAAGAGGATGGATTTGTGTCCATTTCTATGGGGGAGATATTGCAGTTTTTATATTTCACATGAGATTTAAATATAATAATGTTAATAACTATAAAAAATATTAAAAATGTTAATATATTATAATATAATATATTATTATATTTTAAACCCATCAAAGAATAATAATATTATTGGATTTTGTGGTTTTTTAAAACTTATCATTTTGATAGATGTCTTAGTTAACATATTTCCATCATAAATATGGTAATGATTTCTTTTTTTCATAAAGGGCCATTATATTTAATTATATATGTATATTTGATTCATAATTGACAATGGGAGGAAGTAACAGACCATATCTAATGTACCTTTTCCAATTTAAGTATTTGTATTACTTTGAAATAATTTAACGATATATTATTGTCCTAGAAAATAATTAATATAATATTTCACACTATTTATTTAGTTATAATTTAATGTTTCTAAGAAAATGATTTAAATAAAATATAATAATTTCTTACATCAGTAATATTTTATAATTTACTGCAAAAATATTCATGGAAGCCAATAAATCTACTAAATTTTATTATTTTTCATATTTTTTTTAAATCATTTTCATAATTTCACTATTAATTGAATACATTTGTACTAGTGTTCCATAAGGATTTAAGGTAATTATAGAATAAATAGAAGTTATAAATATATTAAAATCCATAAAATGATTTCATTATATGAAATATTACATTAAATATTCATTGAAATCATTCTTTTTCTTGATATGATCATAGAAGTGATATATTAATGTATGAGATATTCATATTGTATTATTATATGTTTTAAAAATTATTTAGGTATTTTTTATGTAAATTCATTCCATAAAAAGTAAATTTTATATCATAATAAAATAATTGTCCAATTACCATCATCAAATTAAAATTAATGTGAAAACAATAACCATAACATTTAGCTTTGAATAATGTTAACCCATTTTACCCTTTATCGAGGTGGTAAATTTTATAATCATTATTATTCAAAATTCATAAAACAAAATTAATTAATTAAAAAATTTAGACCACATTTTTTGAAATATTAAATCCATTTACGATAAGATAATTTCTAAAATTTGATGAATTTATTTTAAAAATATGTATCAAAAACACAATTAAAACCATTTTTCAGAATAATAAATTTAAAATCCTATTACTAAATTTATTTTATCTATTGACTCAAAAAATTAGATGAATTTGAAATATTTTATTGATAGTATAATATATAACTAACATTTAATTAATTTACAAATATGTATTATTTAATTTTATGAAAAAACACTAATTTCAAGCCTAAAAATAGTATTTAAGAAAAAACAACACATTTATTTTGAACTATATTTTCATTATAATTAGCTGATAACCATGTAAATAATTTTATTTATATACAAATAATTTTTTCCCTAAATTTATTTATTACTATGAATATATTCCAAACTTATTAGTGTAAACATGAACACTTGAAATAATTTTTTTTATTGTATTTCATGGTTCATTTATACTATGTGTTATGTGTAATGCATGATATCAATGAATTGAATTTTATTTAGAGATATATATATTCTAAAATATTCTTTTTCGAGATCAAACACCCCTTAAAATTATTTTCACTCTCAATAATCTATCACTCATATATAAAAAATGAGGATATATGTGTTTCATTACAAACTAATATTATGATGTGGCATCTTTGAATTTTGGAATCCTTGAGTGATATTAAACCAGGTAATTTTTTGTTCCTCATATGACATGATTATTATGATCAATTAATTTATCATGGTTTCCATCATATAAATTATCATTCTCTAGTAGTATGACCTATCAATGTAGAACATAGGAGGGGTTATGTTTGAACATCCTCTAAGAGTTACATGGAACAAATTGTGTGCTTGAGAGAGGTTAGGTGGAAAAGTGTTTGATTAACTACCATCTAGAACGGATCATGAATATAAAAAGGTCCAATATGACTAGTTAATAACAATATATTCCTTATAATTCCCCTAAAATTATTCCATGTGTAAATTTATAGATATAAAATAACACCGATATAAAATTAAAAATATCTTTGAATATTATAATCAAAAAGTTTATTTAGAATTTGAGGTAACTTGATTAGATGTTGAAAGGATGAAATGATTCATTTCATTTCCTCATTCAACATATGTCCCAAAATATTTCTTCCTAAAACATTATCCTAGCTTGATGGATATATATAGATCATTCAATAGATGATTCATAAGGATCTATCTGAATATTGATGTGAATTTATAGTTATATGAATACTAGAACATTGGAAGTTGTCATCCCATCAACTTATTTACATCTGCAGAACAATATAATATTATAAAATCCCTAATTGGAGTTGTTCTATCTTACTGAACATATTTCTAATGATTATTCAATATAAATAAAATAAAAAATATGTCCAGATCTTACTGAATACATCAGAGGAAGGTTCACCTCTAGTATGAAATTGACCATCATACGATAGAGCCTTCCCTGGTTCAATATGCATTCTAGACATTGGAAAAGTTTATGTTAGAGTAGTAGATATTCTTGGATATAGAAAAATGACCAATTATGATGTTGTTGAAAAATCGGATGAGTTATAATGTGTTATGGAGGTGGAAATTGAATCCATTGATCAAATATGACAATCTATGACATTACTAGAGAAATTACTTCTTTATCATAATGAGTTGTCCATGTAGGTGATTTCATGGAAATAGAATATTTCAATAAAATATTGTCTAGTACATTTGTATGAAAAGATCTGGTATGTTTAGATCCAACCTTTTATATAGTATCGATAGGTGTGTTTTTCAAACATTATATGATATGTAGGATTTTTTGTTATTAAGTTATTTAGGAAGTTGTTTTTGATACACATAATTTTCCTTGCATCTCATGGTCATGAATGTCAGATCTGTTGAGGGATCAACTGGGTAGGAAGTGTGACCTGTATAATTGTAACATCACATATATAAAAAAATATTTTTGAATGTGATAATGCCATGTAGTGGTAATCACAATAAAATAATTTTTCAATAGTTTAAGGTATTTTAGCTCAAAAAATATATTTTAATAATTTAATGTATAATATCTCGAAAAATCATTCTCTTTAGTTTAAGGTCTTTTTTCATAGACCATCTCTTGCATTAGTTTAAGTTCATTTAACACCAACAATCTATTTCATTATTTTAATGACATTTATCTGTGACAATATATTGCATTATTTTATGGTCAATTAACTCATTACATATTTTCAATATTTTATGATCTTTTATCTTGTACAATCTATTTCTTTATTTTAAGGTATTTTAACTTCGACCATTGATTCTGGTTATATGGGAAAGACGTCACATGAATGACCCTAAATTCTCTGATGTGTTTGATCTTACCATGGTGTTTTTAGACCTACATAGATACAAATGACTATTTTACAGAGTGAATCATTTTTAGATGGCCATATGAATAAATAAAGTATCCATGTGAATGTATTCATTGTCAATCAAAGGGTCCTTGAAGTCGATATCCTTTCCAAGGGCTATATAATATTTATAGTGGATGTACTAATGACGTTATAATACGTGGGATACAAAATGTTCCTATGTAGTTGGGGTTTGGATGATTTAAATCATTACATGGGTGTTGGAGTCCATGAATATGAGAAAGTGTGGTCATGTTGGGTATGTCCCTCAACATTCAGAAATACAATGTTCTATTGCAGTGTTTCAAAGGCTCGAAAGGATGGAATCCTATTTCTAGAAAGGTGAATATGCACTTAGTTGGAAAAATCCTTTATTCATAACCAACATGGCAAAGAAAGGGTTATATATACTTATTTATGAGGGATATATTGGATTTTTAAGACTTTTATGTCTAGATGATGATGTTGTACGTTGGATGAATTCTATACCAAAAGGGTTTTGGTACCCCAGGACAACGAGCTCTTCAAATGAATCTTGAGAACTACACCATGATGTTTCATATCACGAGATGTGAACCATAAAAGGATAGGAAATGAATATTTAAAGTCCACTATTAAGAAACGATATGAAACACGGTTACATAATGTAGATTATATTGAATCATGTTGGATAGTTTTGTACAGGGATGGTAAATCAAGGTATAGGGTTCTCAAATCTAGATCATTGTACGAGAAAATCATACATGGAGCGGTTCAAACACATTGTGGTGTTGAGTGTTGCTGTGATGATTTTAGGGATAATGATAACTGGAATGTCCTTTTTTGAGAAATAGATTTTGTTAATGGCCATATGAACATATACATGAGCCATGGGCATGTATGAATAGTCATGGAGTGGGTCATTTATGTCAGATAATCTTTCAAATGTACAATAAAGGTAATGATTATGTGAGTCACCCCAACTCTTTTATTGTGGTTCTTTGAGGATATAACTACCATGTAGGTTTCTAATGCCTTAAAGAATGTATCACCACCTAGCGAATATAATCTCATGGCCATGACTTGTGACCAATATTTCCAAATCATTTACCTGGACTAGTATTTCTAGTGATCATAGAATATCATTTACTAGTGTTAAGGACCCTATGATATGTTTTATTTTTTTTCCAGCACAAATATTTTTCCTAAACTCTGTGGATGAAAAGTTAATAGTGTGGAGACACATATTTTTCTCAGATAACCGAATCTGGGTTTTCATCCTGGCATATTTTAGGTATCTTCTATTAGAAGTTTACGCTATTCTGATTTGGAAGACAATGGTATAGATTTGGTAGTTGTACGAATTGATTAAATCATAGATTGTGTAGGATTAGGACATGCATGGACCTGAAATTTAGTATGTGATACAAGAGGTTCATTTGGATAACCCATTTTATGACGACACTAACCTTTTCTAAAGCAAGTTAGAGAAATGACATAAATTAGGCACATGTTCATTCAAGTCATGAATAATGTCTAGGATGAGTCATAAAATGAGCAGTTTATATAGAATAGGGTGTTGAATAATATTTTGAGGATGGCAGGGCTCACAATGATTGGAATATCCTTTTTTATAGTGATGCATTAGGTAGACGTCCATAAGCCCAAATGCAGGAGCCATGGGAATGCATGCATAGTCCTAAAAAGTGTTCTTGAGAATGTGAATCCATTACAAAGGCCATGGAAGGTTGGTGGAAGAATGAAATACTCAATATGTGATGTGTGCTGTATAAATTGAGGTGATTTTAAAAGGCGATAGAGGGACCCTATATTCTGGTTGATCGGGGTAAGCTTCTTGTTTTCCATTTATATAGAATGAAAAATGGCTAATGGTATAAAAGGAATATCTTCATATAGTTTGGATGATTTTCATCAATTTTTAATTTCCTATAACCAATGAGTTTTCGATACAGTTTAACGCCATGCGGTATGGACCTATTTCCATGCAGTTTAAATTCATGCAGTGAGGACATAAGTTGTGATGCAGTTTATTGTCAAGCCTCTTGGATGATGTGTCATAGTTAATTGTCTTATTGTATGGACATATTCTAATAGTTTAGCATCATGATCGTCAGAACATAAGATTTATTTCCTAATATGGATATGTGCATTGTGGTGCTATGAAGCAATATGACATCAATATAAAATAGAGAGTTCTCAACCAAACCAAGAACCATTCAAAGAAAACTCATGATTAATGGCCTAGAAAATGTTATACATGTGGATAGTCACTAATTAAAAAATTTATGGTTGTCGCTACATATCTCATGAGGATGGTAATCAACAAACACATAGTTCTGGAAAAGGGGATGATTTAAACAGGTAAGACCCAGATATAGAGGTTAGAATCATTTTTGTTGACAATTGTCGCTGGTCTTAGGATTTGGTGATCCATTCATAACTGTGTATCTTATATGGGAATGATTCAATATATATGTAGTTCTTTTATGTTTTATCCAGTTTAACATCATTCGGTGAGGGAAAAGGTGGATCAATGTGATTTTTTGAGAACATCATGGTTGGGTCAAAGGAATGATGCTTGGGAATCACTACATATCTAATAGGGATTATAATAAACCCACATGTAGTTATTTGTAGGATTGTCTAGTATAATGTCTTACATAGAGGACACATACCTTGTATTTTAATGTTTTGTGGAAATGATTTATGGAATTCCTTTTATGTTTTTTCAGTAAGAGTCTTAATGGGAATTTTATTCACATCTAATGCCTTTCTAATGAGGGTAACTTTATTCCATAATTATGATGGTCTGATGAGCTATACTCATTTGGAAAAACAAAGAGCGGCACATGTTCCTATAATTTGGAAATGTAGACGGGTTGTATGAAACTAAAATTTTGTATGATACAATGACTATACTAGGATATAGAATCAGAGTATCCGTACATATCTCATTTATAATTAGAATAAATTAGTACATAGATAAGAAAGAACCATGAAGTTTAACGTATTACGGTATAGATGTTGGATTACTCAATGTGATGGGGAAGGGGAGTTGTGGATCTATGCAATTTTTTTACTGTGGTAATGATATTCCAGGTAGTTTATTTTATATCATTATGGATGAATTTTGTATAATTTAACATCATGTGGTTATGATGATTTTCATATTGTATTATGTCATGTGGTTAGTATGAAATATTCAATGCAGTTTAACATTATACAGTGAGGATGATTTACATATAGTTTAATATTTTTTGGTTATGAGGAGATGTTACATGTAGTTAAACATCTTGTTTTGAGAACCAATGAAGGTTATTACTCTTGTGTGGATTCCTTTCTCTTATTAAATGTATATATTATGATAACTCACATTGGTGGGCAGCGAGGCATGCTCTACCACTATGGAGTCCAATGAATAGGCTTCACTATGATAGACCTAATGTATTATCTAATATCCTTCCCACATGAAGTCTAATTTTGAGGGCTTATTTCGCATTATCATCAAGGATCTGAGATCCAACAATAGTTCACCTAGAATGAATGAG
Source organism: Viscum album (assembly GCA_963277665.1). Lineage (NCBI taxonomy): Eukaryota > Viridiplantae > Streptophyta > Magnoliopsida > Santalales > Viscaceae > Viscum > Viscum album. The sequence goes on along the minus strand of OY728155.1, from coordinate 1,622,891,032 downwards.
TAGAGGTAAACCTTTTTTAAGAGATCATGCAACCCAATTTTGGTGAACTTCATGGGTGTGTATTGTGAAGAACCTCTTCCCGTCTAACCATTCCAAATCATCCATCGATTTTTAGGATTCTTTATCCTCTGAGTGATATCCACATATGGAAATTCAGAGTGGGGTATGTTAGACCTCTTTATGCAACACTGACTTAGTCCAGTACACTAGTGAGTATGGTTTTTATTGTGTAGAAGTACACGTGGTGGTATGGTAGGCCCATAAATCATAAAAGAGATTGTATATCCATAATATATTATCCGTATTCCAAATCATATGTTGTATTGTTGAAAAGAACTTATTAAAGGCATATATCCATGAATTTGTTGTAGCATTATAGATGGACGAGTGGTTGGACCTAGTGATTTAGTCCATGTAATGATTTTATAACTCTGTGGAATATATGTTGTTTCCATTGTCCATCAATATTTTTTGAGGGAATTTGAACTTATTAATGATATGGTACTTCCTGAAGGTGTTTATATCCATCTTCATGAATTCGATGAGAAGTATTTCCTCAGTAATTTTGAAAAGTAGTTGGTAAAAGTAAGGATATACTTGAACTTCATAGATATGGATTGGGGATATGGACCCACAACATCAATCCCAAAAACATCTTATGTTAATGAATATTTTGTGGTATGATGAATGTTTGTGGGATTCCAGATAATGTATACAAGGATCGTTCATGGATATCATTTCATGGTGAATTCCACATAGTCTTGTATTAGGGTTTTCCTATAATATCCCAACCTACTGATTTTGTGGGAGATCCTTGTTCTAGATTGATGTGAATTTCAAGAGCTTGTGTGGAATTCTTCCATGATGTCAATAATGTCATCTTCTGCTATGAAACCAATGATAATTCCATCTAATATGCACTTATGGAGTTTTTTCTACTCATTTTGCACATAATGTATAGCTACGTTCTCCACATATCAACGAATATATTCCCTTTCAGTATGATATACTGGGAGTGTCACATCTAGAAGATAATTGATTATGTGCTCCATCCATCCATGGGTGGACATGTGATCACAATACTCTGTGGGTGGTGTTGACATAGTTGATCTCTTCCATTTCACATATGATGATTGATGAAATTATTCATCAATGTGTAATAAGGAAGGATTATTCTTCCTAATCAGGGTCATGTAGGTTATAAGTTACATGGTTTAAGAAAACATAATGTGCACTAATTAATCAGGGGACATAATACATTGTATTCTCAAAAGGAATTCTTCCATTATTCTGTTAACTAACTAGTGAGGGGGGTGGGGGAAATTAATCCTTTTATGGAATATTCACCATTGACATGATTTATCACAAGTTAAAGAGTATCCTTTGATAATCATGTTGGTTATGTGTAGATATAGTAATAACTCTAACAAAATGATGAAGGCTTTCTATTTTTTATCATTATTATTTCAGCGAATAGATAGATAAATGGGTAGTAAAAAACTTCTTTGTAAGGAGTGATAAATTAAATCCCCAAGAAAGCATTATTGATCTTTGAGTTCACCATTATGGCACTTCTTGGACTCTAAGAGGTACCATCAACGTATATATCCAATGATTGAGGTGTGACATGGGAATAAAACACCTCTTCATCAGGGAGATAATTGTCTTCCATTTTACATTTTTAGGAATCTGGTGTTACAAGGATATTAGCTAGCTCTATCACTTTCACTGAATTATTAGATATGAAATGGATTCCATATTACTATAAAATTATCACCCATTGAAGAAATATCCTTCTCAACATTGGTGTCCATGGATACACATAAAACAATAAATACAAGAGACCGAGTGGACTTCCTGGTGTTGTAATCAGTGCATCATCTTTTCCACAACAAAGACGATAGTCAAGTACATTTTTATGATATCGTTGTATCGATTATTAGTACATAGCATGGTCTAGAATAGGTATTAGAGACTATTACCACTTATAGCATCATTATTATGTACGATAAGGATTTCCATTGAGAATTTCATTATGGACACATATAAGATGAGTGGCCTCCCTTCCACAAGAGGCATCAAAACTGTTGGGTGGAAAAAGTACTACATGATTCATTAAAGTTTTCTTACAATCATCATTCCATTGGTAAGAAGCTATCATCTTAATTAATGTGGTGATGGGGAGATCTATTCTGTCTAGGAATGATTTGACTCACCAAATGCTGGTGTGGTTTACCAACAGTCCCATTAGTTATTTCATGTTCCCAAGAGGTGAGTTTTCCAAAATAGAATAACTCTTTTCTGGGAAAACCTCAATGCCATGGTGGTGTACCCAAAAGATAAGCATCATGTCTAACATTACCCTGATGTCATAATTTATTAGATTAATCTTCAAGCAATTTTGTCGTAGCATGTAAAATATTGATCAGATTTTTGTGAAGTGATCACATCACCATTTGGATTTTATGACCATCTAACTGACATAACACCAAACATAACACTCGACTATCCTTCATAAAATGGATTAAAGATGTGAAACCTGGTTTTTTTTTTCGGGTTACCTCAGTTCGTTAATGCAATGAACATGAAATGATATAAGAATATCCCATGAGGTTCTCTATGGTAGTTGCTTCTTCATCTTTCATCATCCTCATTATTTGATTGTACCCTAAGTAACCATCTATTAAGGAAAGGGTCTAAAAGACATCAGTTGTAATGATCAAGTGTTATGGGATTAGTAATATAAATTTTTCCTTTGGGAAATACATATTATCATCTATGAATTCAATGTACACCCTATTATTTCCCTAATTCTTAATTATGGTGATGATGTTGGAAAGCCATCTCAGGTATTTCCCTTATCAAATTTTTTTTCCTTTGATCGACTTGGTGATTTCTGCCTCTAAAATGGTGTCATGGTAGCAGTGTATCCTCCTATAAACATTAATGAATACCTATTTCTCATCTGTCAGTGCGAGATGATGTGTAACCACATTTGGATTCAATCCATTCATTTAAGTGTTTTTACAGGAAAACACATATCAATGTTACTTCCTAAATAAAATATACATCTCTTTCTATTCTATAAAAATGTATGGGATAATCAAGGAATGGCGCGAGTATTCTTATTCCCCGAAATTTATTTACTTGAGCTCCCCTATGGTTGAAGTGAATTCATCCTCAAATGATGGAGATGAATTTTTGAGATCATCCAAATCCAATTACAGTATGTTGAGATGTATGAAACTGAAGATTGTATTTTGGGAGCCTATCTATTAGTATCAGGGTGACAGAGGATGTCATAAATGATATCACTATCCCCTACTATTTGGGTTGTTTCAGAGTGAGATGATTGATGTCGAGTTTATGATTGTTTTGGACCTCTAGGGCCAGGTATACTACATTGACCATGTTTTTGGGAAGAACACAATCCTCATCGATCATATTCATGGTATTCATAGGTGTGTTCCCAATCCATTGGGATTGTAACCTCTATATCATCAACCACTATTGGTCGCCTACCTTCTATCTTATGGACATCTTATTCGGTATATGTTGATTTTGATGCCTCAAAGTGGGTGATGTCACCATGTATAATTGAATCATATCCACTTATGGGGTACATCAGACATTAAAATAATGTTGGAGGTACTTCAAGGTGGCTATGAAGACAGGGACATAAAATTAAGACATTATATGTGGTATCCTTCTAGATAACCATGAACATCGAATGAAATGTGAGCTCCCCAAATTGGGCTTTGAGTTTTATTTTCCAAAGGGGTATCTTCTCATTAATTTCATATACATGGATAGTCATCATTGTAGGGGATAACCCCCCTACACTATAACATATATATCAGAGAGTCCCTACTAGGATAACATTGACCCCTTATCCATTATGAATCAGTACCCTTTGGATATAGACATTATTAAGTCTCCTTGAACAATATATGGGTTTGATATTCCCCTGAATGGCCTCCTATTGATCTTTATTAATGAAGGTGATGGAAATGTTCAATCTGAGGGAAATAGTCTACCCTAGATAGGCATCAGCAGCATCAACCACTCTCTTCAATTTCTATGGGCTTTGGTGGAAATCAGTAAGTTCCTCTTATATTTTTTTTCATTGATGTAGTGAATCCAGGATCAGTAGATTAGATTGGAAAATAGATAGATGTTCCAAAACATCATATATTTGATCCAGAGGTTGGATCTTCCCAATATTTCACTTATTCAAGGCCTATAGTTCTAGAGCTGGAGAATCAGAGGATGATGGGCCTTAGGCTTGCGTTATGGCTGGGGGCTACTTCTAGTGCATCAAGTTTCACTAGTGTTTTACATTTTCTGGGTTGATCGTATTAATCCAACATTAGGCAGAAATGAAATAAAATCAGAAATGAGAAACTATTTGAGGATTCTATGGCACCTCCCTATCTGTTTTTGGTACATTGGAGGATTTTACCAGAATTCTCAAATGCATATTTGTCCTCAATAAGGAAATGATTAAAATATCTAGTCTGACCATGCCTGTATTGTCTCTTATATCCTCGTATTCAGTGCATAAATCATCCTACTCCTCAGTTAAATGAGGTTAAACCATATTCTGGGGAATACCCATCATCATACATTTAATTTGTCACTTGTATTGTGTTGACAGAACCAAATAGGAAATATTCATCCAATGATGAATCTATTAGGTGGGGTGGTGTTAGTTTATCTGATGCGGTAGGGAAGAAATCACTAATGGGTAATGTATGCTTTGGAGGAGAATATGACACTTCATCTTTTGTTTCATTCTATTTTTGGTTGTCATTCCCACCATTAGGAGGCACATCTAATACCTAGTTAATGGTTTGTGGTGCTATTTATACACTGCGAAATTTTTCTCTTTGAGTGGCATGGTCTTGATAAACAATCTCTCGAACCGTACATTTTTTGAAAATTAACGCACATCTGATCGGGACCTCATACCATTCATCCTATTATTCTAGTTTAGCCATTGTTATGAAAGCAATTTATCTGGGCAATTATCCAGCACTACTTTTCTACATCAATTATGCCTTGGAATACGTCTTTCAATATTAAAAAATTCGGGGTATTATGAAAATGCTTTCTATATAAAGGGATGTAATCCTACTAGTCAGTGTGGTTGACATCATTGGCCTTCGTAGGATGTGGAGGTGGAAGCACATTATTGTTCCTGGCTGCAAAGAAGAAATCAAGGATTTGTTCATTCTGAAGGGAGTATAGCTCATTCTTCCATTTTTTAAATCTCAGAAATACATGATTTCTATATACTTTTGGATTACGGTGATTCTATGGTTGTTGCCACTTGTTAAAAGGTGCTGGGTTTTTTGGGTTCTACCAGGGAATCGTGATAGGTGATTCTTTGGTCATGAGGGTTGCATGTGAAACTTACATTCTGGTTGGCATTTTCTCATGTGCCAAGGGCATGAGTTGATATTTGGATTGGGTATTTTAAACAGTTTATTCAAGGCATTGTTTTATTTAAAAAAATTTATAGAATATATCTAGATATTTCATACAAATAATGGTTGTTTCCCACTCATACCTCAGTTTTTCAACATATATTTCTTGTAGCATCTCTTTTGAGAGAGGGATGTTGAGTTTTTTGGGCAAAACCATCAACTTTTATATGAATTCATACGCCCCCTCATTATTGTGTAGTTTCTATACAATCAGGTTGACTATCATTTTCTTCCTCAGCATAGACCTAAAATGGGAAATTAATTATTGATTGAGGTATTCCAAAACTAACATAGATCCTACAAGTAGATTACATTACCAAACATGGTCAGCCCAGTCATAGTCATTATGAAAAACCTTATCATGAGTGTCTTATTCAGTTCTAGAGGTCCTATCATTGGACTACATTAGGATATAATGTTTTTGAGATGTTTCAAGGTGTCCTCTAAAATGTCAATTGTGAAAAATGTATGTTTTCTAGAGGTGAGAGGAGGTGGGTTATCATCGACCCATTTGGGATCTGTATTCATCTCAGGAAGCACATAAAAAATCCTCCCTTCCATGGAGTCTATTCAAGTATCAAGGGGCACTATGAAGTTCAGGAGATCAGAAGGAACTAATTCATGGGACATCTCCCACCCATGGGAAGCTGACAGTGGTTGATGAGGTGGCAGTATTTTTATCTCAGGGTGATTTTGAATTCATCCTATGATTTAACAGTTTTCCTGATGGGAAAGAGGTTGTTTCCACAATAGAGGGAATTCATGAGCATTTTCAACTTCTTCACGAGTGTGTGATGGTTTCCTAGATAAATATCTAATCTGATATTCATAGTATTACCTTGATGATGGATCATCTACATTATGGAGAAAATTTTTCTCTTCATGAAGATGATACCTCATGGGAATATTTCCCCTATGTAATTACTAATTAATTTTCTAGAGTGATTCTCTTTTACCATCACATTATTACAATATACCCTCTAGGGAAGGAACATTTCTCATATTAGGAGGTGATTGAGATGTGGATATAACCTTCCCCTTGGAAAAATTTTATCAAGGTGGCGACCACTCAATATTATTATTATTTTTTGTTTTGGAGCCATCATTGGTTCCTGGTTCACGTAGCCTCATTTGGTGTATTCAATCCACCCACTTCCGGACGAATACTTCCAGTTCTGTGAAATCCTTTATTTTTATCATGATCAATATTATACTTGTTGATAGTGAATACATTCACAAAGGCATATCAGTAAATGACGGACTTTTAATTTCTTAAAATTCAACAATATGATTCTTCACAACGTCCATTAGGGTCATTATATGAACTATTTCACTTATTTGGATGTTTTTCCTTGTGACCCAATTGGGTCATAACCATACTACCTATATGTACCTCCCATCACTGTTTATGAATAGTGAACACAAGGGAGTTCTTGATTGGGTCTTCCAAATGCATAGATATGTGTCTTATAGTAGATGGGATTTCGAATGTGGATTCATTTTTTTAATATGGAATAAACCATATCACTCTATGGTAGTGAAGATGATGAAAATGTTCCATACTTATTGTATGGGGTCTTTTGGTGTTTCTATTGGTAATTACTAGTCTTATTGTTGAGGATACAATGGATTTGGTGGGGGATTTGGTGATTCTTGATATGAATATTAATATTAAAATATCCCATGTGTAGAGGGGTGAGGTTTTTCTGCAATAACCAATGATATATCTGGGTTCCTTGCAGGGGATGATTGTCATAGGGATAGTGGTCATGATTTATATTTCCCTACCCCAATGGACTAGGGTTCACTTATAAATAATGTCAATGTATCCATAATCATCTTAGTAATCGATGATCCATGTGGTGGAGGTGGTGGTAGATATTCCTCCAACCCAACAAGCTGTTTCTTCACCTAGATAGCTAATAGAATACCTACCAATGTGGTATTATTAATGTGGTGCAACTGTGATCACATAGGAGGCTTGTGCGTTGGTGACCTGTGATGATAATCATTTTTCAAATGAAGTTGTCGGGGTCATCAAAAACCCAACCTATGTGATTTAAATGAAATATTCTTGTTTTGAGGGGTCTAGTTTGATGTCATGTAGGATATAATACTTCCTTTTCCATAACGTCTAGGTACTATTGGAGTAGAGGGATTCTGTTATAGTTACATGCTTTCCTGAGAATTACCTAGTCCCCTAGTTTCTCCAGAGGATATAACATTGCAGGAAGTCATAACTTATGGGATATTTTATTATAGGGGAATAGTGAAGTGTAATTATTTCTAATATTCCCATTATAAACTATGGATGTATAAAATGACATCATATATCAGTTGTTGAAACATCATGATGCAATGGTGGGAAGAGTGTTTTAGATTTCCATTTTTCTTTTTTTTGGGTTTGTATCATTGAATATTGAGTTATAATATTCATTGAGCTGGTAAAAGAAGGTCCTAATTGTATAATGGTGAAACTCATATCTAGGACAAGAGATATATTGATCCTTGAGTCGCTGATGAGTATCCATAATATTCTTGTGTATATAATGGATTAACACATTTTCTATCTCATCTAGTATCACATAATTTGGAATAGTGTGAGGAAAAAACATGATGTAAAGGATTTTGTTTTCTAGCATTCTATTTGTTTTACTGTCAGTCTGGTTCTCATCAGACATACATGCCTCTAGCTGGTCAGACTAGAAGAAAGCTCTTATGGATTCATGCTAATGGGAATGGAGTGATGTATGAAGTTGATGGGGAACCATTATAACAACCAATAGTTAAATTTTTTTAATTAATAAATGATATGACTCAAGTCAACAAGTTACATCTTCATTTTGGGGATCCTACTTTATTAGAATTATATAGTTATGTGTGATTGTCCAAGAATAGTGATTAGGGTGGGTGATATTCTGTGATATTTTCCCATTCTATTTGGTAGTTAGGGTAAGGCACACTAGAAGGAATTTTTTTGGCCTGTGGAGACGTTCGATAGTCGGATGACTTGTTCAAGCATGTGGCTGGGCCCCAGGGTTTTGGAAACATTTCTGCAAGGCCACTAGTGTTACCTGGTGGTCTAGGAGCTGATTTCCATGATAAGGAGAGGTGTCTATGTTGTCACCGATAGCTAATTATCACATTTGGAATCTTAAGAGGATCCCATATTTATGTGTTGTCCACTGCCTAGGATGATAAGTATGACCAACAATGAGGTTTTCTTGATCTAATGTGGGTGAATGTAACACCCCAAACTGATAAAGAGTTAAATGACTAAATGAAATGACTAATGTCGACAAGGTGAACCTTCTTTTTGGGGAAAATACCTGATAAAAAATCTATAGTTTAGTGTGGTAGCCCTAAAGTTGGTATCATGATGTGTGACCTTTCGGGATGTTTCTTAGGGTGTGTACAAGTGAGTGAAAAACACAATGGAAAGGACATGGGTTGGACTCTGGGGGATGTCAATAGTCGGATGACATGTTCTGGCATGTGGTTGGGTAATATAGTGGGTACCACATGTCAATGGGGATACAGGTGGTACCTTGTGGGCCATGACCAGATTGGCTTGTTATACCAAGGTGTATGTGTTGTCACCTGGGTGCAGTTGTCATAACCATACGTGGTTGACCATAGTGTATTGAGAACATCCTTACATTATGGTTTTGTGGTTTGGTTCAACTCTTTATATAGAGGTGTCTAAGGTAAGGGATGGTTGCCTTTCCCATGAAAGATATCTGCATGGGTATGTTGTCTATGATGGATGTTCATAGAATAGCCCTTATGATCCATCTCCTCACTGCCATGACGAGGAATACTATTGTAATGAATATCTCCTAATTTTTCATCCAAAGAATATTAGAAGGACCCTTATGGATCTGAAAATGTGTCTTGAACAACCACAAAAACACTAGCATTGAGAAACATATATGAATGGGCCATGTTCGACATTGGGGTAGGAATCTCAAAACCATCCTTTGGTAGTTGTTCATGAGTGATCACCTATTTAATGGAGGTTTTTTTAACTTTTATAGAATAGTATGTTGTTTTGGGAGTATTATACCACTGCTCTAAAGCTTTTGGAATATTTTGTTTAGATGTATCGTTATTTTAAAAGATATGAAATTTTCATGAGGCATGTACCATACTCACTTAGCGAGCCTCAGTCAATATGAGAGTGTGATCCAGATTATGATCATTTGGGATATGCCACCGGTCTTTCTTGGTAAGAGTATGAACCTTCCTCTAGATGTGTGTTTCTCTCACATGGTTGGCCCTGATTGGATATGGAATGTGAACCTGGTCTGAATTTGAAATATCCATCGGAATATGCCAATGGAACTCTAGAATGGGAGAATGAATATAATCATTTTCTTATACTTCGTTGAAATTATGTTGGTGTAGTAATTAATCACCAAAAAGTGGAATGTGATACTCAGTTTAATGATCTACTGGAATATGTCACACAAATCCATAGAAAAAAAATATCATCATGTCCATGGTATTGTTCCATTCTTATTTGGTCGTCCATATCAAGAACATGGATACGAGCCAGATCATTTCCTTTTAGAGTATGAATAAATAAATCATTGAATAGCTTGTGACCCTTGTCTCGAGGCATGTGTAGATCTATCCAATTTTTCCCCAGTTGAAATGGTATAACACCTTGATATGATGCCTCTACCTTCATCAGAATATGCTGATAAACCACTCTGGTGGGAGCAAGATAGTGCTCTTTCTATAGTATAGAAACATTTTCATGTTGATTAGAGTTTTTCTTGTCATGGATTTAGGGATATAAATATATTTCTATTTGCTCATATGAATTTTTATCAGAATATGCCAGTTTAGTTCTTCAGCTATAACTTATATTTATAGGCATTTTAGTGGAGTGTATGTATAAATTTGATATTGTACATTTTTTGTCTCAATGATGAACTGGAGATGTGTTCTATTGATGTAGGGATATGTTCCTACTTTATTCCTCATAGTTCCACCTGAGTATGCTGATGATCATTGTAATCAATGATTACAAAATAAACCTCCCCCATGATTGCTATTGTAATATACATGTATGATTATTTAAATTGAGAAAGTATTTGATCATGATGGATGGTCCCGGTCTGAGTATGCAGTATGTCATCATAGATGGGATCAGGGATATGTTCCCTCTCTTGGTTATCGAACACCTTCATCCTCATATTTGTTTTCCTTTCATACCATGTGTGGGCGTCAAAAGGTGATGTTTATCAGATGATACCATTAGTAGGTGACTGAGGAGTTCCTACAAGATGGTGTTGAAAATAGAAGTTAGAAGAATTTCAATAACATGGTTCGAAAATATAAAGGGATCCATATCTAGATTCATGGCCTACCTTCCTCACATACAGAAGGTGGATGTTATCACACTCTAGGGATTTTCTCTGGATTCTGTTGGTTATGGTGGTGTGAGATGCATGTGTAGATTCATCCTTTCTTGGATAATGTGGGGTTGTCATATATCTCATATGATGGTATTCATGAGAATCCTCCACTTTATAGATAGTACCATATCAATGTTACTCTCAAATAATCATATTTCCTATATACTATTGAAGTCTCTAAGTAGGTCAGACTATTTTACAGAGTACAAATGTTTCAGTTATAGATGATGTTCTGGACCAGATGCTGGATGATGTTGAAATCATCTTTAATTGGGCTAAAGAATCAGTATCATCAATTATGAAGACAAAAAATAAAAATGTTATCCTTTAGGGTATTATTGTGGGAATATTATTCTCAATAAGATATCAACTTTTAATACATTTTTCATTCATTTTTTATTCATCTATTCCACAAATTTGGACTTATCAAAACAACTATGTACATATGAGAACCCTGTCTATATGGGATCATTTTCTAGATTATGCATGTCATATTTATATGTTAGTATTTCTTATTGAAAAAAATGTGTCTTGACATATTATAACCTAATATATTTTTCATTGGAGATATCTACATTGAGTGCACTTTTTGTTTGTATCGTCCTCATATGTATTGTCGAATCGGTTTCTCTCATCACGTTTCCATTGTCACCTTTCCCAAACACCCCTAATGGTTCACCCATCCATATTTGGGTATAGAACAACATTCCAAAGGCTAGTGGTCCTCTAGGTTTGTAGTATTAGTGACTCTTTTGGGGTGCACATTTGTCATGAGATTCTATATGAATCAATTATAGATTTATTATATGTTCATGAATCTCTCCTTAAACCATATACAATACTAGTTACCATAACAAAATTATTATAGGTCACATTCTTCTTTATTTATTCCATATGTACTTTTCTGAGGTTCTTCATCATTCTTCAGTTACATGGGGCTTCTTATTTGTTGAAACTATATAACCAAGTGATTCAGATGAGATTCCCATATTAGGAGGTGATTAATATTTTGAGGATGGTATTGAGGAATTATGAGGGATCCTACATATCCTCATTATTTTATGAATAAAAAAAATTCAGTTCATTTAACCCATGAAGTTTTATGTTATGATAAAGGAAATATATGGGTGCTCTAAGAAACATTCAAAATTAGGTCCTAGAGGGATGTCCTCCATATCCCTGGATTTAGAGAGAATTATTGTTATCCGAGTTTACTCATTCAGGACACATATTTGTGGTTATGTTTGTTATCATAGTGTCTTAGGTGTGTAAATGACACTATTTCCACAGTTCCATAAGGTCATGTGATCCATGATCGGTGTGAGAAACAATGGATAGCAGGTAACCAATGCAATTACTTAGGTTAAGGGACTCAAATGCATATATCGCACATGACGATCAATATGGAGCTTGATCCTCATAGAGAGGTAGCCTACATATCCTAGGTTACTATCAACTGTTCCCATTATGTTAGGGATTAAATAATGTTTATTCCTAGATGTTGGTGATTTATTATGCTAATGAAGTGTTTTTTCATCCCCCTTAGGTCACGTGATCCATGATTAGGGTGAGAAACTAGAGGAAGCAGATGACAAGCCTCATGGAATATGGGTATGGGAATTAATTATGAGAATAGTCCATGGGGTTTTTGATATAGAGATGTGCTTTAGATAGATGTCTAATGTATCCTTGTTAGGGAAGTAATATGAGTTCACATAGTTCATTTCATGTAGGGGTTACACACTAAAGTTTCCCTATAATATTATAGAGTTGTGTATGGATGTTGATATTACCATTTAAAATCCATACTCCCACTTGATCAATGTACTCTTGTGAGATGTAATTTATTGAATGTAATCAATATCATTTCTATGGACAAGGGGATCATATGTTGTTACCTCCATGGATAATCAATATAGATCTTGGATTGTAAGGGGATGTGGCCTACGTTTCCTGAATATGGAAGTTGCTAGAGTCATCATAGATCCCATTATATCTGAGGTTACAAACTAAGACTTCCCTATTGATCAGTGTTTACATTCTCAATACATACCAAATTATCAAATCATAGGGTGCCCTGTTCTCATGGACTTCTTGTCTAGATCATGTCATGTGTCCATGTCTATATATCTTGAGGGCCATCGCATGACATGGAATAACACACGTATAAGGTTTCATGATCTCTAGAGTGGCATAGTCTGAGAGATTTCGTGTATCTTGTATGAAACCTATAATAGTCATCACAAGACCTGACTGACCTGTCAAGAGGTATCCACAAGTCATAGTTGACTTTCCCAGAGGGCGTCGTGAGGGATTGGCAGTCATCTCTAGATGATTTTACAGGACTCAACTGACATGAGTGAATGATGTTATGTGAGTCCTGCGTGGTGTCTGAGGGTATTTAAAATTCTTATGTGATAGACCCAGAGGGATCTTGTGATTTAAGTGCCATCCACATGAGAACATTAGGATTTTACTTATGATGTCTATAATACTTCTTGTGTCCCAGTTGGCATGTCCATGGATCCATCTGGTGACCTGGCTTTACACACATATAATGTGTCTCAAAAGAGAATGTGGAAATGTCTGAGTACTGTGATTTATCTTGCAAGAAAACTATAAGATTAAACTCAATAACTAACTGATAGGATTGGATGGAACCACGAGCATCATCTAACTTTATTATAGGGCATCACTATAGCTTGGATGTAATGTCTGGATTCTTTCATGAGACAAGGATGTTATGTGAGTTAAAAAATGTGTATGAGGGGTGTTAGATGACTTGGTTGATGGACCGAGAGGGTTTGAAGGATCGAAGTGGAATCTTTAGGGGAACTATATGATGTTATTTAACAAGTCCAGAGGACATCACTTATCCCAGATGATATGTCAAAGGGGTGTCATAAAATAAGGGAGACATTCCCTGGTGCTTTCATGTGTATTTAGATGACACACATGAAGTACATCAGGGGCAATGAGCATATATTTATATTATTTCATATACCATTGATCATAGATCTATCTCTTTTATTCAAAATGACTTGGTTTCATTCATTTTTAGTTTGTCTTGAGTCTCATGTGATCTTATATACTTTTGGAATGGTCTTCACATAACCTACATAGAATGTTCCCTTGATCTATGAATGGCCACACAAGTGATTTAGACATAGAGAATGAGTAATCCAGTTATCCACCATTTTATTACCTAAGAAAATTTTATCTGGTCAGATGATCTCTATGAGATGTCCATATAAGTAGAGGGAAGAATCATGAAGATCATGGTGATCCTTTCAATCAAGAATCCAACATGTGTGGTGTTCATAAAAAATAACACACATTATTAATTTTGATGTGGGAATTGATATTAATATCCACCCATTATACTCTCAGATTTGTGCGGAATATCTGGAACAATCCTAGGCTAGATTTGGGGATTGTTTCTAGTTGTACGTGCATTCCCAAGTTTAGGCCATGAACTATTCAGGTGTGTCGCCTGATTTTTAGTATGATGCGACTCTTTCATTAGAATTTCATTTATCAAATTACATCCAATTATAGATGAATTCATAGATCAGGAGGACATGTACATGGACAACCATGATGTTATACTGATATTCTATGGGGTCTTCACAGGATTAAAATTATACTATGCAGACATTCACGATACCTTGGATGACTCATCCTAGGGTCTCACGGAATAGCATTGTGGGTGCACTGGGTGCATCACATGTCTTTTGATGACCACAAACCACTCTCGACTCCTCCCATTCAATGTCCTTTGTATAATTTTACAAATGTCGTGAATCATGCGAGGTATCATGAGTGATATGATTGTTTTTACAAGATTTATGGATGATTATTTTCTTGACCAATATGGTTCATATAGAGAGTGTGATAACATGTAGTGGAAAGGTCTATACGTCTGTCTATATAGAAAAAATGGGTGGCTTGGATATGCCTGAGGACATCCATGTGGTGAGGATGACAAGATATGAATCTTCAATGGCGTGAGGTGGAGGTTTCACTAAGGACTCATGATGTCTCGCATGATTCTTGGGGTGAAAAATGAATAATGTTTAGTGACCATGCTCCCCACCCACATATTCCCCTATATCTCCTTCATTTTATATGGGAAGTCTTGGAGGTTATGTGAGACTGCCAAAATATTAGCAAGGGATTTTTTCTTTATAATACTGCCAGGAACATGTGCTTAATGAACACTGGGGGTTCTTTTCACTCAGGATGTCATCCTTTTTTATCCTTAAAGGATATTGGTAGGTTTTTCAGTTCATCAATCTATTATCTGTATAGGGGGGGGGGGGTAATGAAGTTATTCATGATTTCTATAGAAGGCTCTCCACGACTAGCCATGAATGGTTTACCATAAATGTGGTATTAGTAGGTCCTTGAAAGGGTCACATGATCATGAGTCTCTCATTGGTTTCCCTAAAATTTGACCATTACCTTCATTATTGCTTTGATAGGAAAATTAATAATACCTACTTTGTGGGATTTCCTACTTTGGTGATTTTTTTGTTCTTATTTTGTGGGATTCAATATAATCATGTCACATTCATATAAAATTATATAAATAGTGAAATAATATATATATATAACCCTTAAATAAAAACTCTATTAAGTAATGTCTTAGACCCTCATGTGTCATATTTTTCTTTATTTTTCATGGATTATTTGAGTATAAGTAATTATTTTTTCAAAACATACAATAACTGAATCTCTAACCAGCCTTGTGAACAAGTAATAGTGAAATGTATGATTGGATGGTTATATGTAAGTAATTATTTTTGGGGATAATAAATATACTAATAAATGCAAATATTCTCATTCCAAACATACATATATAATATATTCTACCCTGCAATGATGCTTATGATTATTTATTAGGTTATATACAAAGGATAAATTTTAATGTGACAGACTATTCGATATAGAATATAAAGATTCATGAGAAAAACAACCCAATTTATGATATGAATTCAGATATGGTTATCTTAAATAAGATAATTTGATTACAATAATTCTATTATAAGAATCTTTTCAATTTTAAAGATCATAATATAACAAAATATATATTCACACATAAATAGATCAACAAAAACTAATGAATATGGATATAGATGATAAAATACTATGGTTTCTCAAATAACTAATTACCAGGAATGGTGAATAAAGATTGTGATTTCAATAGAATAAAAGAAAATATAACTTAATCAATCATATATAATGAATATTTCCCTTTCAGCAAGGGTATAAAAATCATGGATCATTAAATCATAATGAAAAGGAATATATTTAACCATTAATAATTGATTTACCAACTAACAAACTCAAATGAGATAAATTTGGTCCACTAGATAAATTGGAGTATAAAATAAAGGACTTATAACAATATAATTTAAACTTCCAGAATTCAGCATCAATAACAATAGTGTCATTGGGTTTAGAAATAATCATTTTCTATCTTCATAACATTAAATAATTTAACATAATTTTAGTAATTCACATAGATTATCATTCTATATTCGTCATGAATATCGACGTGTAAGATAATCATTGTATTAATATCTGGATGGACAACATGAATAAATGGATTTTTGACTATCTCCAAATATTTATGGATTGTTATCAAGTTAATATAGAATGAAAAATGTTCTATTAGATGATAATATCACTACACATACCCATATTGAAATGTGATTGCATCACCATACAAATTCTCACTAGTCTCCCAATGAAATCAAAAGGATGATGTATAATGTTTGTTGTAGTGGATATATTAAACAATATATCACAAATCATTACTGTTTATGATTACTTCTCATATAAATTACATTTCATTATATTCAAATATGATTTAGTGAGGGTTTATGGGGAATCTTAATAAATTATTTTTTATCATAATCCTATTTTATTTTCTAAATTATGTATAATTAATCAAGATGAAACTAAATCTAAATTTATCTTAATGTTGAAATATCACACCCAAATTTTTTCCCAATAAATTGAACAATTCAAACAGTCAAGGATATGTTTCGTTCTTTCTCAACATAATGTAATTGAGGATATGACCAACATTACTAATTAGTTGATTTCTCATAAAAATTAAATTTCATATGTGTTTTCAAATGGAATACCATGAATATATTTATATGATGTGAGATATAACTCATACAGGTTAGGGGTTTTCATTGAATAAAATCTGGTTGAATCCAATATAATAAATCAAAGGATATAGATGATTAAATCAATATAATAACACATTGATGTTATTAATATTTGAATAAAATTATATAATTGTAATCATGTATGTGATATTTAATATTATTTGATAGATAAATAATATCATTGAGTATCACCTTAGAATAGATTAATGAGGATTTTATAGAACGTAAACCGTAGACATAGGTACATTTGACCATATCTGATCCAAAATCACAAAGTTGTTGTTCCCTATCTATTACCATTATCACCAAACTCATCCCATGATTGTGATTTCAGCAATTTATCTCTCCTTAATAACTACATACCACATCATAGACATATAAAGAGTCTCGATCTGTAAAATCAAAATATGACCACTCTGATGTGTATTTATCTATTATGTTATGGAAAATATAGATAAATTTATTTTACATAGGATAAATAACCCCCGTTAAAAATCATTGGACGATTTATAGTTAGTCAAAAGAAATATTGAGAAAAATAACATCAAATAATTAAAAAATTCTCTTATATATTCTTAGTGTAGGTTATGAAATGAAATTTTTGGGGATAAATTTTTAAAAGGGGAATAATGATAAAACCAATTTCACATATTTAATAATTATTCAATTATTATAATAAATTGAAATATTTATTTTTATAGAGATGTAGATTACCATATAAAACTAACAAAATATTATTTAATTATGTTGGTAACATTTAATTTATGGATAAAAATATCCAGGAAATTGAAAAATTGTATAATTTTTCCATAGAAAATTGAAAAATAAGAGTTGTTAGTAAAAATGATGATCATGTTCATAACCATGAATTATTACACTCGTATATAGAAGTTTAAAAAAGAAAAAATAAATTAGTAATCCAATAATCATTATGTAAATTAAAAATGTATAACAATTTGGAGGATAAGGGTGAATGATGAATGAAGGATGGCATGTTTATTTATAGAAGGTAATATAACCATTGAAATAGTTATATAACTATTTTAAATAGAAACAATATAGTTAAAATGGAATATTTACATCTCAAATTGTAATCCAACCTCAATATTTTTAAATCCCGGATTCTAGTACCGAAAAAAGGTGCCCTGAACCCGGTTGGTCACATGTCCTTAAGCGCATTTAGCAAAATTCCAGAGGATGCTGAATAGAAGTGAGGGACAATGTATGATAATGAGGAAAATATTCCCTTATTTGAATATTGTACACTGCAGAATAACAAATAGTAAGATATAGAGGAAGTAGAAATACCAAACTACATAAGTAAATAGTGAAAGAGTGATAGTATAGAAACATTAGGATATATAAATAAATGTTGCAGGTCACATTTATCGAGGAAAGCATCCAAATAAATCACATTACTGGAAATATATTCCTGAAACCAATGTACCGAAAATAGAAAACCCCAACATAATCACAAGACATATCTTGGTTCCATGCTCTCCAACTCTAACAAAAATCAGATACCTTATGAAGAATGGAGAATTCATTTATCTATACCTACAACTATATAATCTATTGTGTTCCAAAATCATAAACCATACAGGGTGTATGACGAATCCTAGTAGGAAACAATGAAAAGATATGTGCTTAACTGTAAGTGAATATATATAGAGGACAATATGAAAAAATGATGCAATAAAATATTAAGTTCTCAAAATTAAACAATCCTTATGTTTTCAATTACATTCATTTTCATTTTTAAAATATTCAAATCATTGAATAATGTAACCTCGTGATCCAGACTAAGATATGTATCCCCTTGTATAATAGAAACAACATATGTCCTAGAAGCCTATCGAAACAACCAAGGAAGACTGAGTCCATGCTTGTTCATTGGTTTGGAGACTCATCAAAATATAAATAAAAATTCATTATAACCCTATAGGAAATCTCTAATGGTCTAACCCCTATCGGTTAAACATAGAACAAAATAAATGCAAATGACCACTTCTTAAGCTCTCACAGTCAATACACCTAGGACTATATTTCATCAATAATTTTACATCACCTATGTGTAGCTCTCAATGTTAATAACCATTGGGTAAACATTTAATGATTATTTATGAACAACCTCTAGGTAGCATTCACAGTTAGTACCCCTTGGACAAAAACAACACCCAGGCTCTCAAAGTCATTACCACTCTGGTTTATAACCACCCAATAGCTCTCACAGTCAATGCCTCTTAATCAATATAACAATAAATTATACATAAATTACAGTACCTCATGAAGCTATCACAGCCAATTCCCCTGTTCAAGCATTCACAATCTAAATGGCATGCATCTAAAATAAATATTAACTCCATCCCAATAACAATAGTCATGAAAAAAATGAAATCTTAACATGAATTCTATACCAAACTACCATAATCAATCAATCCAGGGAAACACACCATAATCAAGGAAACAAACCTAATGCATAATCAATAAACCTATCTCAACAAACCCACTATAACTGGTCTTACACGGGGTAAAATTCATAAACATGCAATACCATAAATAGTGGTAATCATCACTTTCAACATATATAATCCAAGGATAGCCAAATTAATTCACAAATGTAACACCCGAGACTTTTATGAGAAATATTTTGTTTTTCTGTTATATAAATCATCAAAGGAATCTTTCACTACACGCAATCACGACCTTCCTCGATAGCGTGTGTAGTACGCAATACCGAGTTCCACTAACCAACGATATATTATTATAATATTATAAAGTAGCTGTTATGAATAGTATTAACTGAATATTAAATTTTACAACATTATTATTAATCTTACACATTCTATAGAACATGGTAAGATAACAAAATAATTTCTTTTTGGTAAAATAAGAATTTATAAATAAATGCAGTTTTGCCGCCTTTTGATGGCGCACCGACATTAAATCTAGTTTTTGATATGTTTATAAATTCAATTTGATAAAATAAAATTCTTCTTTTAAATCAGAATGTAAAAATTTACTTTGGATAGATTTTTGATATTTTTCTGATAACTTTCATATTTTGATTAATAGTAAAAATACGCTAATTTTTATTTAAAAACAACTTTTTACATTGAGATAATTTATATGGTTAAATTATAATATTTAATGGTTTTAAAGTATAGATAGAATACATTTTTACCATTTAATATAATTTATGTCATTATCATTAATTTCACATTGGATTCATAGGTAAAACCATTTCAATCTTTGTCAATGTTTTAACTTCTAAAACTCGTTTTCTTAACAATGAGATTTATTTTAAATTAATTAATGCAACTTATATGTTTTGAATTTTGAAAAATGGATTCCATATTCAGAATCAGTGGGTCCAAATTATGTTAATATGATACTTTTTATTTTTGGGCATTATGAATAGTAACTATGGTAAATTTTATTTACCATAGTTAAAGGTAAATTGGGTAATTAAGGGTAAATATAAGATTATAAAATTACCCTAACACCTGAAAAAAATCCTATTGGATGACAACAAGTCGACCCATATCACCTAAGGGTCAGATTAGATTGATTTAATAGACTTTTGTACATGAAATTAATTTAATTATTATCAAAACC
Organism: Viscum album; assembly: GCA_963277665.1. Lineage (NCBI taxonomy): Eukaryota > Viridiplantae > Streptophyta > Magnoliopsida > Santalales > Viscaceae > Viscum > Viscum album. The sequence continues at coordinate 1,622,870,314 of OY728155.1, read as the reverse complement.
AAAGAATGTGACAACATGTAACTTTCTTAAATCTTATAACTATAAAAATTTTAATTTGGTGATAAACATAATTAAACTTCGAACATAAATAGTCTCCAGAAAGCTAATACATATTATCTACATCATTGGAATTTATTTTGAATTTTTAGGGATTAAATAATTATCATTAATTATGACACAATAGTGATGTTGAAATTATTTTATTAATTAAAATATCAAATAAATGGTTTTAAAAATATTAAAATAATTATTATATGCACTATTTAATGTGATCCACTAATTTTATAGATACATATGAAATTTTATTAATCTTTTAAAGCTTTTAGTTCAAACATATCCTCTGTATATATTTTATTTAAATTCAAATAAATGAATAGTGTCAAAATTGACACTACTGTTATTTTATAAAAATAACATATTATAAAATTGTTTAAAAATCACAAAAAAATTGAAAATTTATAATTTAAAATTTATACTGTCGACAATGTCATAAATTGTCAAATTATGGGAAATTCACAACACATATGTAATTATTAATAATAATTTAAAATTTAGAATATTATTACCACAAATAAAATTAAATTGATAAATAAGGATAAATCAAGTTGATAATGTTTAAAATATATTCCTAACATGTCTAAATATTCTTGGTTGATGAGATTACAACCCTATAGCATCTAATATTTGGATATGAGTCATTTTAGAAGTTTTTATGTGGGGTTGAGATTTAATATAAACTAATATTTCTTATATTTCAAAGGTTCCCCTCTCCTCCTTTATAAAAGGGCACCTCCTCCCACTCCGCGTCACACCAATTTGAGCCTTCAAGCTTGGCCAAACCCTGCCCATTTTACTTCCCAACTTCCCTAGAATCATCCTATAGGTTCTGGTCTTCTTCAAAGACCAACCCTACTGCCCTATGAGGAGGTTAAGAAGAGGCGCGTTAAAAAGAGGTAATATCCATTACCGATCCTTTCCTAATTGATTCTTCTTCAACTTCTTCTTCTTTAGTTGTATCATTATGAAGTAATAACATCAGTATCACTCATATACTGATATGTTATTATAATTATGAAACCACCCTATTTCAACATCTATCCATCCTACGGAAAATGAAATCAGCGTGCGTGCGTACGTACAGAATACCGTCTCCACGCTGTGGTGTAATCTATTTTCCCCCACCACCTTACTTGGATGGGTATAATGGTGTAAATAATTACTATATATGATTATTGTAAAGTGATATTGATTTTGATATAGTATACATACAATCCAATACAATTCAACGATCATGGGAACGATATCATTTCTCGTGCGTACGTATGGAATACCGTCTCCACGATGTGATGTGATTTGTTCTACATGATCTTCATTGCATAATGATTATATATATTAATTTAATGAATAAATCTGATATATAGTACATTAATACCATTATGGAAATGATGTATCTATAAACTAAAGATAAGCATAAGCATTTATTCGACAAAACAGGCATAAGAACAAAAGGTTATAAACACTCGAATAACAAGTAGCAATGAAATATTACTACTAAGAAGCTAAGAATATGACCATATATGATATCATAACAATAATTATGATTCTGTAATAAGTCCATAACATTATTTAAATCATTATACAGGAGGTTCGGACACTTACGAGGCAAATCAGACCTAAGGTAAGGGAAAATATCACTATCTCATTTTATCTGAGATTGTTTATATGTTGGTATTTACTGGGGTGTATTTTATCATCCACATCAATGTTTCCTCAATATGTAATATTTTTTCCATCCACCTACAATTGTTTAAATAAAATTTTACCCTTCAGTTAGTTTTTAGTAAAAGATATGAAAGGAATATTTTGTCGTTTTTCATACGAGTTACATTTTGACTTTTTCGACAAAAGTACGAGAAGATTTTTTTTAAACTTATACAGCATGAATGGATTTTTAAAACATTATTTCCAATAATCTTACTTTACAAGTTTTCAAGTTTATTTTTAATCAACTTCTTTTCATTCAAAATTGTATGACATGTTAAAAAGGATAATGTTTTTGAAGTAGAAAGGATATTTTCCTCAAGAATGTAGTTCAAGTGTTTTATCAAAATTATTTTCCATCTAAGATAATATAGGGTTCTGTTTCTATCCCTATTATTACATTGATTTGATTATGTTGTGATGGAATTAGTTTTATTCCTTTATATTATATGAATTGTTTTATGATGTCATGTTGTTTATGAATCCCATTTTTATTACATGGTTTATGCTATGATGTATGGTTTATGATTTTGTGGAACCCAAAAGAATGGTATCATTATGAGATGGGTGGGACCTATATATCCCTCAAATGCATTGGGTAAATATTTTATATCTCATGAGATAGACATGGCTGGAACGGCAGGTTATACCAGTTTAGTGAAACAGGACTGAAACGTGGAGTGAACTCGGTTCAGAGATGGAATTTGTCCACTAAGATAGTCTTGGAAATGAGTCTTGACTAATAAGAAATGATTCAATATGATTATGTGTGTATGCCACAATGTTTCATGTTTTATGTTATGATTATTGTGATTTCATTTCACTACTATGATTTATCCCATGTTATGAAATTATGCTCTCTTTTGAAGGATAAGATTTCCAAAATGTTATGTTCTTATGAATATGATGTGATTGATATTTCTTTTACCCTTACTGAGCATTTGAGCTCACCCTTTTATATGTTTTCTTTCCCAAGGTCAGTAAATAAGCTTATTAAGTAAGATATGCCAAAAGGGACTATAGATATGATGAAATAAATGGGATACAGTGTAGATGCTTTATGAACCAGTTTTTTATGTTTCCCAGTTTCTAAAGACACTACACCTATACGGTCCTTTCATGGTTTTGTTATATGTTGTAATAAGTATGCATCAATTTTTAAGTAATAACAATGTATGTAAAGTATGGGTCGTTATAGTTGGTATCAGAGGAAAGATATAGTCATCCATTGGAAACTAGGATGTGAAATCGTTAGTAAGAATCCTAAGGATATGTCTAAGCATAGAGCAAAATATTACTATTTTATAAATGTCCATGAACAACCTATGATAAGACCTTAAGTGTGAAATTTTATTCTTGATTATGTGGTTTTCCTATTATAATTAGTGTTGCTCACACTATTCTTCTTGGTTTTAGTCAATGGCTGGAACCTGAAGGAAACGTGTTAATGCGGAACGCGACGGGAAATGCAATCATTGTCCCCCTGAGCAACCAAACGTTATGGGAGCTAGAATGAAAAATCATGTAGCTATGCTCACACAACTTTCTCAAGCTATGAATCATGCAGGACATCCAAACAAGCAAAGGAAGGAGAAACATTCTATTTAATCCTTCATGAGGTAGCGTCCACCTTCTTTCTGCGGGTCTACTGATCCATTTGTTGCTGAACAATGGATTAGTACTACTGAAATGATATTTTCAGTTCTTCAATGTTCTGAAAATGATAAAGTCTTCCTAGCAGTGTATTGTTTGGAAGGAGATGCTGATCAATGGTGGAATCTTATTAAGAATACGAGGCAAAGGGATGAAATTGAGTCCATGGAATGAGACGAGTTCAAGATCTTATTTTTCAATAAGTACTTCCCTCATATTCTCCGAAAAAAGATGGAGAAAGAGTTTATTGAACTAAAGCAAAAGGATGACGAATCTGTTGGTACCTATGAATCGAATTTTACAAGACTTTCATGGTATGTTTCTGGTATTATTATCCAACCTGAGTGTAAGATCAATCGATTCTTTAGTGGCTTAAAACCAAGTCTTCGATGGGTGTTAGCCCTAAGGGACATCAATAGCTATGAGGAAATCGTTCGATGTGCTCTCAATGTAGATATGGAGATTGGAGTAACCCATCAGTCATATGGGTTTGATAAGAAGAGGAAAATGGAATTCAATGGAAAATCTGAAGAGCACACTGAAAAGAAGATGAGCTTTCCCTTATGCTCAAAGTGTGGAAAGAAATATGGAGGGAGTTTCCTTAAAGGGACAAGTAAATGTTTCAAATGTGGAAAAGAAGGTCATCGGGCATTTGAATGCCGCAATGATGGGAAGAAGATGTCTAATGATGCAAACAATGGAATGGACACACATAATGGACCTTCTACACTTCAATGTTTCATGTGCAAGGAGATGGGGCATTATTCCAATCAATGCCCAAATCCAAGGGTTGATGATGATGGTCGATGTCAAAAAACTCTAAAGGCTAAAGACAAAGGAGAGTCACGTGCAATTTCTATCAGCGATGTGGTGAAAGGTACACTTACCATCCACTATAAAGTAGCAAATGTTTTATTTGATTCTGGATCCACCCACTCCTTTATTTATGAAGAATTTTCTAAGGATATCACCGCATTACCTCAACAATTAGATGTTGAGTTAGCTGTGACAACCCCTAATGGCACAACAGTCGCATCAAAAGTTTATAATTCTTCTCCAATTGAAGTTTGTGGGAAAGTGCTTCCTGTAAATCATGTGATCCTTCCTATAGTGTAATTTGATGTGATTCTTGGCATGTATTGGCTATCTTTATATGGATCTCATATCAATTGCCAAAGAAGGGAAGTCACATTTCATATTCCAGATCAATCTATGATCGTCTATCGATGCAAGGATGAACATAACATTCCAGTGGAAATTTCCTCCATCTTATTGGTCTTGATTCCACTTAATGAAGGTTATTTATCTCAAATGGTTGGTGATAAAGTCACGATTAAGAATATTTCTATTGTACGGGAGTTTGACGATGTCTTTCCGGAGGAATTGCCGAGTCTTCCACCAAATCGTAAAGTTGAGTTTTCTATAGAACTCGTACTGGGTGCTTTGCCTATTTCAAAGACACCTTATAGAATGGCCCCAATTGAGTTGTAGGAGTTGAAGAAGAAACTCCAAGAGAATCATGATAAAGAGTTCATATTCCCTAGTGCATCACCTTGGGGAGTACCTATTCTGTTTATTAAGAAGAAAGATGGATCAATAAGACTCTGTATTGATTATCGAGAACTTAACAAGATCACTATCAAGAACAAATATCCTCTCCCACGCATTGATGACTTATTTGACCAACTACGAGGAGCTCAATACTTTTCCAATATTGATCTTCATTCAGGTTATCGCCAATTAAGGGTCAAAAGGGAGGATATACCAAAGACGACTTTCCATACAAGGTATGGACACTATGAATTTATAGTGATGCCATTTGGTCTTACTAATGCCCCTGCTATCATCATGGATATGATGAATAGAGTTTTTAGAGACTATCTTGATCAGTTTGTGGTAGTCTTTATAGATGATATTCTTGTATATTCAAAGAGAAAGGAAGAACATGAAGATCACTTGATAATTATATTGAAGACCCTGAGAAAGGATAAGCTTTATGCCAAATTTACCAAATTTGAATTTTGGATTCAATGAGTTTCATTTTTGGGTCACATAATCTCAAAAGAGGGGATATTTGTGGATCCAACAAAAATAGAGGTTATAGAAAGATGGTTGAGACCAACAACAGTAATTGAGATCCGAAGGTTTCTTGGTTTGGCTGGATATTGTCGGCGTTTTGTGAACTATTTTTCACGATTATCTATTCCACTCACCAAGTTGGCTCGGAATGGATTTATGTTTGTCTGGATGGAGGAATGTGAATAAAATTTCAAGGAGTTGAAAAGAATGTTATCGAGTGCACCTGTGATCACACTTCCTTGTAGTGGAGAAAGGTTTGTGATCTACAGTGATGCATCCAAGAAGGGACTGGGATGTGTTCTCATGCAAAATGATATGGTGATATCTTATGCCTCACAACAGTTGAAAATACATGATAAAAATTACCCAACTCATGATTTGGAGTTAGCTGCAGTAATCTTTGCATTAAAGATTTGGAGGCATTACCTTTATGGTGAAATTTGTGATATTTATACTGTTCATAAAAGTTTAAAGTATATTTTCACACAAAAGGAGCTTCATATGCGCCAAAGAAGATGGTTGGAGCTGATTAAGGATTATGACTGCTCAATTCATTACCACCCTAGGAAAGAAAACAATGTGGCAGATGCATTAAGTCGATAAGACCATGCCAGTTTATCAATGATGAGGATCAGAAAAGATCCAATATTTAAGGATTTACAAAGGATGTATCTTGGAATTATAATGGAAGGGGGAAAATCATATCTTTCTCAAATGAATGGTCAAAAATCTATACATGTGAAGATTAAAGAGGCAACGAAATAAGATGTCAAGTTACAAAAGAAGGTGAGAAATGTTCCTGAATTCAACCTTGATTGTGATGGGATAATAAAGTTCAGGAATCGGGTTTGTGTTCCTCGCATCCCCGAATTAAAAAAGGAGCTGCTGGATGAGGCTCATAGTTCTTCATTCTCTATTCATCCTGGAAGCAAGAAGATGTATAGGTACCTGAAGGAGTACTTCTGGTGAGATTGCATGAAAAGAGATGTTGTTGAATATGTCTCTCGATGCTTGGTTTGTCAGCAAGTTAAAGCTGAGAGACAGAAGTCTAAGGGGATGTTACAACCATTACCCATACCCGAATGGAAATGGGAAAACATCACTATGGACTTTGTCACAGGACTTCCTAAAACATCCAAAGGCAATAATGCTATCTGGGTCATAGTTGATCGTCTTACCAAGTCTGCACACTTCATCGCTATTAGAGAGGATTTCTCTCTGGATTATCTTGCCAGGATATATGTAAAGGAAGTGGTAAGATTGCATGGAGTACCACTTTCTATTATATCTGATCGGGATCCGAGGTTTACCTCAACGTTCTGGAGAAGTCTTTAGCATACTCTGGATACATATTTGAGTTTCAGCACTACTTATCATCCTCAGACAGACGGTTAGTCTGAGAGAACAATTCAAACTCTAGAAGATATGTTGAGAGCTTGCTCTATGGATTTCAAAGGTGGTTGGGATCAACAGCTACCTTCGGTGAAATTTTCTTATAATAATAGATTTCACTCCAGTATTCAGATGGATCCTTATGAAGCTCACTATGGAAATAAATGCAGGACTCCAACTTGCTGGGATGAAGTTGGGGAAAGAAAGCTATTAGGAACTGATATTGTTGATGAGATGGCAGAAAAGGTCTGATCTATTCAACAACACATAAGAGAAGCTCAGAGTCTACAGAAACGTTAGGCCACAACCGAAGAAAAGACCTATAGTTTGAAGTGGGTGATAATGTGTTCTTACGAATATCTCCCTGGAAGAGGGTCATGAGATTTAGAAAGAAGGGGAAGTTGAGCCCTAGATATATCGGTCCTTTCGAAATACTGGGTCATGTTGGGATGGTAGCTTACCGATTGGCACTTCCACCGAATCTCTCTCAAGTTCATTATGTGTTCCATGTATCTCTCTTGAGAAAGTACATATCTGATCCTTCACATGTACTCAGCTCAGAAGTTGTACCACTGGAGCAAGATCTTTCTTATGAAGAACAATTGATAGAAATTCTGGATCGTAGTGAAAAATTCCTACGAAACAAGACCACTCGCTTGGTGAAAGTTTTATGGAGGAACCACCAATTAGAAGAAGCTACATGGGAGCTTGAGGATATGATGAGGGAGAGGTATCCTCATATGTTTGTTACAAAGTGACGAATTTCGAGGGTGAAATTCATTTTAAGGGGGGTAGAATGTAACACCCAAGAATTTTTTGAGAAATATTTTGTTTTTATGTTATATAAATCATCAAAATAATCTTTCGCTACACGCAATCGCTACCTTCCTTGATAGCATGTGTAGTACGCAATACCGAGTCCCACTAAACAACGATATATTATTATAATATTATAAACTAGCCGTTATGAATAGTATTAACTGAATTTTAAATTTTACAACATTATTATTCATCTTACACATTTTCTAGAACATGGTAATAGAACAAAATAATTTTTTTGGTAAAATAAGTATTTATCAAAAAATGCAGTTTTGCCGCCTTTTGGTGGCACACCCACATTAAATCTAGTTTTTGACTCGTTTACAAGTTCAATTTGACAAAATAAAATTCTTCTTTTGAATCAGGATATAAAAATTTACTATGGATAAATTTTTGATATTTTTCTGATAACTTTCATATTTTGATGAAGAGTAAAAATACGCTAATTTGTAATTAAAGACAAATTTTTTCATTGAGATAATTTATATGGTTAAATTATAATATTGAATGGTTTTAAAATATAGATAGAATATATCTTTACCATTTAATATAATGTATGCCATTAGCATTAATTTCACATTGAATTCATAGGTAAAAACATTTCAATCTTTGGCAATGTTTTAACTTATAAAACCCGTTTTCTTAACAATGAGATTTATTTTAAATTAATTACTGAATCTTATATGTTTTTAATTTTGAAAAATGGATTCCATATTCAGAATCAGTGGGTCCAAATTATGTTAACAGGATACCTTTTATATTTGGGCATTATTAATAGTAACTACGGTAAATTTTATTTACCATAGTTAAAGGTAAATCGGGTAATTAAGGGTAAATATAAGATTATAAAATTACCCTAACACCTGCCAAAATCCTATTGGATGATAAAAGTCGACCCATATCACATAATGGTTGGATTATATTCATTTAATAAACTTTTTTCTGTGAAAATAATTTAATTATTATTAAAACCAAAGAATTTGACAACATGTCACTTTCTTAAATATTATAAGTATAATAATTTTAATTTAGTGATAAACTTAATGAAACTTATAAAATGAATAGTCTCCAGAAAGATAATACAATTACCTACATCATAGGAATTTATTTATAATTTTTAGGGATTAAATAATTATCATTAATTATGACACAATAATGATGTTGAAATTATTTTATTAATTAAAATATCAAATAAATGGTTTTACAAATATTAAAATAATTACTATATGCACTATTTAATGTTCTCAACTAATTTTATAGACACATATGTCATTTTATTAATCTATTAATGCTTTTAGTTCGAACATATCCTCTGTAAATATTTTATTTAAATTCAAATAAATGAATAGTGTCAAAATATACAGTACTGTTATTTTATAAAAATAACATATTATAGAATTATTTAAAAATCACAAAAATATTTAAAAATTAAAAATTACAATTTATATGGTCTAAAATGTCATAAAGTGTAATATTACGGAAAATTAACACCACATATGTAATTATTATTAATAATTTAAAAATTTAGAATATTATTACCACAAATAAAATTAAATTGATAAATAAGGATAAATCAAGTTGATAATGTTTAAAATAAATTCATAACGTGTCTAAATTTTATTGGTTGATGATATTACAACCCTATCTCATCTAATATTCGGATATGAGTCATTTTAGAAGTTTTTATGTGGGGTTGGGATTTAATATAAACTAATATTTCTTATATTTCAATGGTGCCTCTCTCCTCCCTTATAAAAGGGAACCTCCTCCCTCTCCTCCTCACACAAATTTGAGACTTCATGCTCGGACAAACCCTGACCATTTCACTTCCCCACTTCCCTAAAATCATCCTAGAGGTTCTGGTCTTCTTCAAAGACCAACCCTAGTGCCCTTAGAGGAGGTTAAGAAGAGGCGCATCAAAAAAAGGTAATATCGATTACCGATCCTTTCCAAATTCTTTCTTCTTCAACTTCTTATTCATTAGTTGTTTCATTATGAAGTAATAACTTCAGTATCAATCATATACTGATATTTTATTATATGTATGAAACAACCCTATTTCAACATCTATCCGTCCTACGGAAAAAGAAAATCACCGCGCGTGCGTACGTACAGAATACGGTCTCCACGCCGTGGTGTAATCTATTTTCTCACACCACCTTACTTGGATGGGTATAATGGTGTAAATAATTACTATATATGACTATTGTAAAGTGATATTGATTCTGAAATAGTATACATACAATCCAATACAATTCCACGATCATGGGAACGATATCATCGCTCGTCCGTACGTACGGAATACCGTCTCCACGATGTGATGTGATTCGTTCTACATGATCTTCATTGCATAATGATTATATAAATTAATTGAATGAATAAATATGATATATAGTACATTAATAACATTCTGGAAATGATTTATCTGTAACCTAAATAGAAGAATATGAATTTATTCGACAAAACACGCATAAGAACAAAAAGTTATAAACACCCGAATAACAAGTAGCAATGAAATATTACTACTAAGAAGCTAAGAATATGACCATATATGATATCATAACAATAATTATGATTCGTTAATAAGTCAATAACATTATTTAAATCATTATACAGGAGGTTCAGACACTTACGAGACAAATCGGACCAAAGGTAAGGGAAAATATCACTATCTCATTTTATCCAAGATTGTTTATATATTGGTTTTTACTGGGGTGTATTTTATCATCCACATCCATGTTTCCTAAATATGTAATATTGATTCCATCCACCTACAATTGTTAAAATCCAATTTTACCCTTCGGTGAGTTTTTAGTAAAAGATATGAAAGGAATATTTTGTCGTTTTTCGTACGAGTTACTTTTTGACTTTTCCGAAAAAAGTACGAGAAGAATGTTTTTTTAACTTATACGGCATGAATGGATTTTTAAAACATTATTTCCAAGAAGCGTAATTTACAAGTTTTCAAGTTTATTTTTAATCAACTTGTTTTTGTTTAAAATATTATGACATGTTATGAAAGGAAAAAAAAATTGAAGTAGAAAGGATATTTTCCTCAAGAATGGAGTTCAAGTTTTTATCAAAATTATTTTTTCCATCTAAGATAATATAGGGTTATGTTTATATCCCTATTATTACATTGATTTGATTATGTTGTGATGTAATTATTTTTATTCCTTTATCTTATATGAATTGTTTTATGATGTCATGTTGTTTAAGAATCCCATTTTTATTACATGGGTTATGCTATGATGTATGGTTTATGATTTTGTGGCACACATAAGAATGGTATCATTATGAGATGGGTAAGACCTATATCTCCCTCCAATTCATTGGGTAAAGATTTTATATCTCATGAGATAGACATGGCTAGAACGGTAGGTTATACCGGTTCAGTGAAATAGGACTGAAACGAGGAGTGAATTCGGTTCAAAGATGGAATTTGTCCACTAAGATAGTCTTGAAAATGAATCTTGACTAATAAGAAATGATTCTCTATGATTATGTGTGTATTCCACTATGTTTCTTGTTTTATGTTATGATTATTGGGATTTCATTTCACTACTATGATTTATTCCATGTTATGAAATTATGCTCTCTTTTACAGGTTAAGATTTCCAAAATGTTATGTTCTTATAAATATGATGTGATTGATATTTCATTTACCTTTACTGAGCATTTGAGCTCACCCTTTTATATGTTTTATTTCCCCAGGTCAGGAAGATGCTTATTAAGTAAGATATGCCAAAAAGAACTATAGATATGATGAAATAAATGGGAGATAATGTAGACGCTTTATGAACCATTTGATTATGTTTATCGGTTTCTAAAGACACTATACCTATACGATCCTTTTATGGTTTTGTTATATGTTGTAATAAGGATGCTTCAATTTTGAAGTAATAACAATGTATGTAAAGTATGGGTCGTTTTAACAAACCACATTCATTGATGTTGTATAATGAACACTCAAGAACATATGCCCTTTAATTAAACTAAGACATTTTACATCTACAAAAAGGTAGAAAATGGTGTACCATGAATAGCTCATGAGAGATGTTAAATCTAGAAGAGATGGTCAAAAAGAAGGAATAACTCACTGGTGGGATTCCAACACACCCACCAGACATTGAATAGGACCATTGATGTAGAAATGGTGACTTGAACATTGATAGTCGCTCTTTGTTTATCTTGGAAGAACAATGGATAAAAAAGGTCTTTCTAGAGATTAGACATGACACCGCTTCGAGTAAACATTTAGAAATAAAAGTACATGTTGTGTTAATTTAATGAACATGCAATGTACTAGCCTCAACTAACTCCCTCTTTAGGCAGTCTATCAGGTCACCTACACGTGCATGTACTCGGCTATTACAAGGAAGGAAATGGATAACCACAACATCCGGGTACACGTCGTGTACTCAAGTGTCACAACATGTACATTGGGGAATTCCAAAACATCCTTTCTAGTAAAAAATAGCCCTAATCAATGATTTATAGTTGAAATTAGGATTTAGTTTCTTAAAAACATCCCCCCTTAAAGAAATTCATCTCTGAATTTTCCATCCAAGGGTGGAAAATAAGAATCATTAAACAACATGGGCCACTACGATTGTACATCAACCACCCTATCCTATGTCTCATCCTCTACTACCACGTTCTTCCATATAACCCATAACATTGGAACATAATGGCTATAGATAACCTTCGTGTTATGAACTAAAAATCGTATAGGGTGATCCTAGAAGGATCCATCCACCTCTAACTCAACCTCCTCTGGTTGGAAAACATGAGACGATTTTGAATACTATAATCGCATCTGAGAAATATGGAAGATGCCATATATAGCCCGATACTTCTTAGGTAACTAAACTGATTGGAAACTAGATATACTCTCTACAAGACCTCAAATGAACTGATGTATCTCAATGAAAGGTTTCCATATCTTCTAATCCTTTTATGTCCCAACCTCTGTGTGAAATTTAAGAAAACCTGATCTCTATACTTGATCTCTATAGGATCTCTTTTTCAAACAACATAAGATATTTTGACGATACTGTGTCATAGAAATCCTCTTCTGAATCAACTCCACCTACTATGTGGTCTCTTAGACAGACAAGGTCCCATCATAGCTACCTATCCTATATCAAGCCAATACAGGGGTGATCGGTATGGACTACCATATATGACCTCGTATGGTTCCATAGGTATCATCACATGAAAACTGTTATTGTAGGAAAAATCCACTAGAGAAATTTGTCTTTCCCAAGATCCCTTGAAATCCAGGATGCATTCATAGAGCATTTCCTCCAGAACCTGAATTGTTTGATCGGATTGGATAGAAATCTGTGGATTGTAAGCTACACTCACAAGTACCTATGTAGCCAAATACCTTTGTACTACCAACCGGAAACAAGATGTAAACCCGGAATCCCATTATTAAATGATATATTATGGTACCCCATGCATATATAAAATCACTCAGTTGTATAACTATTTATTCTAATTAGCACAGATGGTTTCTTTTATTAGGAAAAATGTGAATTTTTTTTGTGTTTTTCAACAAAAAGACACATAGAATCATTTCCTCATTGTAGAAATTGTTAACCCCTCATGAAATCCATTGGTACCTCATTCCACTTACACTCAGCAATGGGTAACTGTTATAAATTCCCTCCCATTAGCTGATGCTCTCTCTTCACCAACAGATAGGTGGAACATCTTGTAACAAAACCATCATCATCTCTCACCATACCAGGCCACAAATACTGATGGTGTAGATCTCGATCAATTTTTGTGACAGCTGGATGAACTTTCCAAAATGAGGAATGAAAATCTCAGATCATCTTATAACGTATGTCTGCTGACACCAATTCACATCCATGGAAATTCATCATATCATCATCACCTATGTTATGGCATGGTGAATGGTCCTCCCCTAAAACACTCTCATATAGCACCAGGCCTTTAGAATCCTATAGCTTCCTTATGTGTACTCGATCAAGTAGTGTAGAGATTATAACTATAGAAGAAAATAATTCCCTCCCATGTCTGTCAAGAACCTCCAAATGCATATCAACTAATAGAGCCATAAGCTACCACTCCCAACTGTCCTCCTGAACATCATGTATCCGAGTCATCTTTCACAACACATCAACCACTACTTTTCCTTTCCTATGCGTTTAGGATAGCTCAATGTCAAAAGACTGAAGGTACTCAACCCACTTTAAATGTCTCATATTTAGATCACAATGAGAAAAGATATACCTGATTCATTTGTGGTCAATGTACACCAATGAATGTTCACCCAAAATATAATGTCTCCAAAATCATAAAGCATTCACAACTGCAGCTATCTCAAGATCGTGGCTTGGTTAGTTCCTCTCATGTGGCATTAACTTCTGAGACCCATACAGAACGAATCTTTCCTCTATAATAAGAACTACTCCTAGGCCGATACATAACACATCACAGTAAACAATGTAACTATTGATCGACATAGAAAAAATCAGTATTGGTGCTGATGTCAATCTTTATTTCATCAATTGAATGACTCAGTTACAAGAATCTATCAACAGGTACCTTTTACCCCTATAATTTAGACTCATCAATGGTGTTGCCTATTGTGAAATGTCATGTATAATGTGCCTGTAGTAACTATACATCCCCAAAAAAATTTGTACCTCAATGATGGTGTTTGGATGATCCCTGGAAAAAACCCCTATCCCTTTCCTTGGTCAACTTATACTTCTGTCTCAGAGATAACATGATCCAAGAGGTGAATATGGTCCAGCCAATGGTGTCATATTGAGATATAATCATATAATTTATTATATCTCTAGGACATCAAAATTATAATATGGATGACATGGTCACGTGGATTATGAGATTACACCAAGATATCATCCACTAGGACTACCAAAAAAGAATCCATTTACAGATGGAAAACATGGTTCATCAGTTTCATGAAAATTGAAGGTGTATTCATGAGACCAGACGTCACAACCACATAACTCGTATAGACCATACCTACATCGAAATAATGTAAGAGGTATATGAGATGGTCTAAAATGGAACTGATAATAAATGGATCCCAAGTGAGTCTTCATGAACTCCCAGGCTCCTCAAAGCTGATCAAAGAGATCATCAATCATATGTAACAGATATCGGTTCATAACTGAAAAACATTTTCATCTTCCGATAATTCACACAATGTATGAGGGCACTGTTCACCTTATTTACAAAAAGGACATGTGAACCCCAAGGAGATGTACTGGGTTCAATGAAACCCTTTTCTAAAAATGTTCTAATTGCTTCATTGGCTCCTATAACTCTAGCGTAGACATCCTATAATGAGGAATGAACACTAGTGGAACTCCTGTTACAAGATTAATAACGAAATTTACCTCTCACTCGAATTGTAAACCAGAATATTCATCTGGAAATACAACCCTACAACTATCCACCATTAGAGGAAAATCCATCTTTGAAGTCCCCTAGTCATCCAGATATAAACTAGTAATCTCGTATATAATCCCTCAAAATCCATGATGTTCGGGTCCAGCTCGACCCGCCTGGACATTCCATTCTCACTTGTTTAGAAAAGGCCAACCCTAAGGTGATGTGAAACAAAACCGAAGACGATATAAAGCCTCCATTTCTGAAATGAGGACAAACCAGTCCATTTTGAGAATTACATCACATCTTTTCATCTCTAAGACATTGATGTCCAATAAGATGTGACACCATAAAACTTAAGAGGGAAATCCTTGAACTAATGTAAACTAGACATCATAATCCATAATAGAGTTTCTAGTATCATAACATCTCTATAAGGGAAGTTACAAAGTCCATGGCTCTCCAAAATAGCAATAGATGTGAATTTATGGGAATCCCCTATATCAAAAATAGATGAAGCTAAAACTGAGGCAACTAGTATCATACCTCCAACTATAGAAGATCCTAGATCTTCCCTTACTGGGTCTACTCAACCACAAATGTCAATCCTATACCACGACCATGTTCCCCTGCCTTACTACCTTGGACTGATCAAACTTGTTGTCACCAAAGGATTAACATTTGCTTCCCATAGCCATGAACACCTCCTTGGCCTGAATGGCATGAAGAACTCCAGTTTCATGATTGAATGAAAACTGGTGATCCTACAACTGAACATGGAGTGATAACTGATCCCCTATTACTAGATGATGGTGAGAAAAACAGGAAAAATGCTAATGATGACCCATATTAAAAAATGCTCGGAACTCAAATGGGTCCCTCGGGTATTGAGGTCTGGTGTTCCCACACATCCCGCACTAGTAGCACCTCACATGACTACCTATAAATACCTTCCTACTACTGGAATCACAACATTATGGATCCCTATGTCTCTTCCTACTTTAAAATGAAAGATTACCATCCTTGGATGCTAAATCTCATTGGATCATAGCTCCCAACTCCCTCATATTGCACTCAATAATCAATGGATTATTTACTATAGCAATCACCAAACATTTCCTAAAGACATTCACGTACGATAGGATATCATACATAAGTCCATCATAAAATAGATCACCCAATGATAACTAATCTCCTTCCAAGGTAGTTGAGGAATTATGAAGTTCAGTAAAATGAGATGAGTAATCAATCACTGAAAGAGGACCCCACACCAAATACATGAAATCATGGGCTCGATTTTCCCTTAACATATCGGGGTACATGTGGTCATATAAGGTCCTATGAAATAGTTCCCAAACCATATCCTACCAAAATCCCACATGTTTGATAACAGCCCACCATATCTTGGTGGAATCACATAGCATATAAATATAGAGAATCAACCTTCTATCTAGTGGAATCTTCAGATTCTCAGAGATAGAATGCATGACATCCTACCCTGGCATTAAAGAAAATGTTCCTCCATCCAAAAAAGGGAGGATGTTGGTGTTGGAACAACCACGTCAACTCTTCCATAGTAAGGTAATTATGTGGTTCTTCCTAAAAGTTTTTCATCATACTCATAAATCCTTGATAGACCTATTAATTAGAACCTTTTTCTGGTATAAAAGATGGGGCCATGACGGGAACAATATGAAGATTTGTGGGTAGTCCCTGATCTTCCATTCTGGGTGTCTGGTCATTGCCCTGTATCTGGAATAAAATCAAGTGATTATGTATAAGCATGACTCTATAAGGTCTTGCACACAATTCAGTTCAATATTATCATGTACAAAAACATATAAGTGAAATTAAATACCAGAGATTAAAACATTCATGTTTTAAAAAAATAGGGTTTCACAACATGTATAACCCCAATAAAGCGTGTACCCATAAGATTTTAACCTGGGACATACCTCTAAGAAACCTGGTTGTGTAACACCGATACATGAGACATGTTTCTTCTGAGTCACAACATGTACTTGAAATATTTTTCCTCTCCTTCTCAGGTTCCGCTACATGGCTAGAACTACATGGCTCCTTCAAGGGTTACACTATAAGAAGTGTTCAGTCTAGAATAGGCAAGTACTACATTAGATCCCTATACCCTTATCATTCCTCAGATGGTAGGATACACAGTAGACTCTACATGAAATCTATAAGATATACACAATGGGTAAAACCTATGTATCAATCACCCTTGTCATTGGTCACAAGGTCCGATACATGGTTCTCTACAAACAACGTGTGAAATTTGGACACCGTATATTATACTAGATGTTTCTGATCCCTTAGTCTTTTCTAAATCACTCTATAAAATAGTCAAGTACTCAACCACGTGTACTCCCAGAACACAAAGTGTACATAAGAAAAGTTGTTTCTTATAGTATAGAAGAACACAAAGCGTGTTTTCATCACACCACACGCCGGGGTGGTTGGGTTTCCATACATTAATCCTCTGAATCTTCTCCAAAACCCATAAAAACACAAAATTTTGTCAAATACATGAAATATTTTGACTCGTGAGTGCCTATACTCCCACGAAACAATGTTTGGAATCCTTGTTCATTTGAAATCTTAAAAAAATTCCATTTAAGAAGGTTATGAGACACCAAATTTTGATCCAAGAGGGACAAAAGCATATCGTTCATCCAAATGAATCATTACATATTCCAATACCCTATAAAAATAATAAGTTCTATATTATAGAATCTATCTCAAAAACAGGAATATCTTGCACAAAAACAATCATAAATGAATGCAATTTAGTAATTCACCCTAAATGGCATGATAAAAATGCATGACATGTGATCTCTAGAAAGTGATAATATGATGCTTGGGATGTAAAACCATAATATCATCAGGTTGCAATAGAAATTGAACCTCTATGATATCAATGATAACAGAACAAAACATGTGAATCACGTAACAGTGGAATCATATCAACTGTAAAAATAACAAAACCAGAAAAATTTCAATAATTGAAAAATTGCAATATTTGAGGTAATATAAATTTCTCCAATAAACAGGTTAGATACTCCTCACCGCAACATATTACCAACTACCTATTGCTTCTTATACCTTTCTATAAGCTCTAAATAGTAAGTAAAATTAGATAAAAACTCATTCGATACAACTTTTTAACATCTCAGATTTAGGTGCTGACCAAAGATGACCAGAACACGGTTGGTCACTAGACCTCAATCGCATTTCCCAAATTCCAGATAATGGAAAATTGTAGTGAGGTACTATGTCTAATAATGAGGTAAATATGACCTCATTGTAAGAGTATAAAAAATGGAATAACAAATAATAAACAATAGTAGAAGCATCAATACCATAAAAAAGAAGTAAATAGCGAAAGACAAATAGTATAAAAACTGCATCATATATAAATAAAATATGCACTCCACCTATATATAGGAAATCAGCCAAGAATTCACACTTTTTAAAAAAAATTACTAAAACTGATGAATATAAAACAATAAACTCCAACATCATGGCAAACCTTAGCTTAGTCCCATGCTCTCCATCCACGACATCAATAAAGTAACTTATGATGAAGGGTACTTTCCCTTATCTATACCAGAAAACATATAATATTTTTGGATCCAAAATAATGTCCCAAACATGGTGTGAGATTAATCCTAGTAGACAAACACCAAAATATATGTGCCTAACAGTCAGTGAATATATATAGTAGACAATATGCAGAAATTAGGCAATAAACTAGGAAGTATTCGGAAGAAAAAAATCGTACAATTTTCAATTACATTCCATTTCATTTATAATTTATTCCAATCAATTAATAATGTATCCACATGAATAACCCTACACTTTATATACCTGTGTATAATAGTAACACCAGACATCCCAGAAGTACATCAAAACCACTATGTAAGACTGATTACATGCATCTTCTTTGTCTTGGTGGCTCGTCACAACATCAATCAAACATTCAGGACATCCCTCTAAGAATTCTCACAATTTCTAACCCCATTGGTTAAATTATAGTAGTAAAAAACACAATTGACCACCTATGTAGCTATCATGGTCAATACCCCATGGGTCAACATAGTATAATTTATCATAAACATACTCTAGGTAGCTCTGACGGTCAATACCCCCTGGTCAAAATCTACAACAAGGCTCCCAAGCTCAATACATATTTGGATTATGACCACCTTTTATATCTCATAGAAAATACCTCTTGTGAAACATTATTAAAAATTATATGCAAATGATCATAGCTATGGAATCCCTCATAGTCAATTCCCCTTGGTCATTCATTCACAATAAGAATCACATGCATCTCATGTAAATAGTGAATCCATCCAAAGAACACTTGGAATGAGTATTAATGAATGCCAAACATGCTTTCTTGACCAAATGACCATAATTAATCAAATAAGGGAAATGAACCCATAATCAAGGAAATAAACCTTCTGCATAATCAATTACCCTTTCGAAATAAAAAAAATAAACCATAACATGTTTTAAACAAGGTAAAATTCCAAAACACGTAATTCCATAAACATGGTTATTCATCACATTTAGCATATATAATCAAAATACCTTAAAATTAAGGCAAAAAACACCTACCTTGATGTTGTATAATGATCAATCTAGAATGTTAGCCCTTGAATCGTCCTAAAAATTTGTATATCTAAAAAAGGTCAAAAACATTCAACCATGAATAACTCATTAGAGATGAAAAATTAGGAATATATGGTCAAGATGAAGGAAGAACTCATTGGTGGGATTCAAACACACCCACCGGAGTTCGAATCAGACTTTGGGATGAGAAACAATGGCTCAGACATTGGTTGTGTATCTCAGTCGATCCTGGATGATCTAAGGTTATAGGAAGGTCTATTTGGAGAATATATGTGACCCCACTCCGACAAAACTAATAAAGAGAAAAGTACATGGGATGTTTCTTTAATGTACATGACATTTATTAGCCTCAACCAGCTCCCACTTTATGATGTTTTCCAGGTCAATTACATGGCCCTATACTCGACCATTACACAACCAATACACAGGTACCCGACCTATAATCAAGAGTATATGGCTTCTACTTATAAATATTTGAAACCTTATTTTTTCCACAAAAATAACACGAGACAAGGATCCATACCTGAAATGAAGAGCTGGGTTCTTACAAACATAGTAAAATATCATATAAATAATTTTTTCCAACAATAACACTCAAAATAATAAAAAATTTGATGCCATTAAAATCATATCATGGTTTCAAAAACACTGATCTTATAAAAACGTCTCTTATAAACCTTTTTTTAATGTATTTATTATGAAATATAATGTTTATTTTAGTAATAAAAAAAATATTTTGAAATTTAATTTGATAAAAATAATTTATTTTTTAAATCAGAATGTAATAATATATCTATGGTTCTTTTTTTTTGTAATTTTATTAAATACTTGTTTTGTTTGTTAAATAGTAAAACTATCAGTTTTATGTAAATACTATGCTTTTATAATAATTAAACACTTAATGATGAAATAATCAATAATTGAATATTATTACTAAAAATTCATCCTTAATACCATAAATAATTCATGAAATTATAATCAAAATCTAAAATATATTCTTCAATGTCTATATAAGAATGTTTTCCAGTAATGAATGTTTTTTTAAAAAATTTTATCATTTTTATAAAATAATGATGTTGGTTTATAAATGTA
The DNA here is from genome assembly GCA_963277665.1 of Viscum album. NCBI lineage: Eukaryota > Viridiplantae > Streptophyta > Magnoliopsida > Santalales > Viscaceae > Viscum > Viscum album. The sequence continues at coordinate 1,622,849,464 of OY728155.1, read as the reverse complement.
TTATAAGAAATAAAAAAATTATTGAGAAAAAGTACTTTATAATTTCAATAATTTCAATATTTGATGGTTTACCTTGAAAATTATAATTTATTCAATATATTATCCTAATAGAAACCCTACCCTCATGTGTAATTTCATCCTCCAAAACACATTGAAATCCACTTCCATTTTTATTAGAAAATTTAATTCTCTAAAAAAATTAGATCTTGTAAGACTCCTATAATAAATAGAACCTGTCATGATTCGTAAAAACAAATAATTCTTAGGGTTAAGAACTATAGAATCAGAACATCAGAATTAATGAGGTTAGATTCTTTCATATTTTTCATTAACATTAATATTCAATTTATCATCCCTTCTATTTTATCTATATAATACATCATTGAAATTTATTTTATATTGTTTTATCATTTTTTAAATTTTATTAATCTACTATTATGATTTTAGTTACATCATATTTATATAAAATATATATCTCTCTACTTCTTTTGGTAATATCATGTTAACACTCGGTTAATTACTGATGTGGACATTTACAACAATATAGTGATAAAAATAATTATAGAGGTTGATAATTATTTTATTATAATATATAAATTTATCAATATAATAATATCTACTTTTCTAGAGATAATTTATTAAATATTAATTATAAAAAAATAAAATCCTGAAATCTAGATAATACATTAAATTTTAATGAAATTATAATATTTAATTTTTTCATATTAATGAAATAAAATTAGTTAATAAATTAAAATATATATAATAGATCAATAGTGGAAAAATAAATATATTTTAATATTAGATTCATGTTTTTATAAAATATGGATATTATATATAGAGAAAAGATATGATGAAACACATTTGGATCTAAGGTATGTTTGAAAACTAAAGAGTTTATATTTATTTCGTCGAAATAAATATGAATCATTCAATAGAATTCCTTTCATGTTTCCCCATGTATAAAAGAACATGGAAATAATATGGGATTTAAAACAAATCTATTTGATTTGTATGTATGATTAGGGTTAACAACATTTTTATATATACATTTAAATGTTTTATTTAATAAAAATAAATTGAATATGGTTTAAGAAATAATCATTAAATTTTAATAAAATTATATCATGATTAAAATACCCACTTCTAAAAAATATCTTTCCTGGTGGTATGAATTTTGATATAATAATTATTTTTTAATAATTTCAATGTTATTTTATTGAAATATATTTTTAATTTAAGAATAATTATTCATTAATTATTTATCTAGGGGTTGGAATGAAATTAAAATCATTTTATTATAAATGAGTTATTTTTTCAAACAATTTTTATGTAAAAAATGTCTTCATTATAATAATATTTTTTTAAAAATACTTTTTTACTTATTCAGATAATTAAATATATGGATAATATAATTATAAAAATGTCGTAACATTAAATTATTATATTTTATAAGTAATTAAATTAATATATACAAAATCTTATAAATAAAATTTTATTTTTCGAAGAATAAAATAATTTTTTCATTGAAATTTTCATCATTATATAACCTTTTTAAATTTTTCCATTTTTGGAGAAATCATTTTAAAATATGATACTGACTCCAAATTAATTATTTGTTATAATTAATTCAAAAAATTGTAAAAATATATCACCATAGTAGTAATTATAATGGGATTATCGGGTGTTAAACTAATAGATATAGGTGAAAAGTATACTTTATCTTAAATCAAGATAATTTTTATGTTATTTTGACCTAATAATATATTAAATTTCATTTTATGTACAAATTTCTCCGCTATAAAAATATCGCGACTATATATCATAAAAATAATTTATGTAATTTCATGTTTTTACATACACTTAATTATAAATGTCACATATTCTCCACCCATATTTAAAAATATTGAACCACATATATCAATCAAGAAAATTCCCTAAACAATTATACAACACTTCATGCCATTCATGAGATCCTTTTCCTACCCTAAGACTATCCTAAGATGGTACAAAGTTAACTCCAAATTACTTCTTTCATATTAGTGGTTATGGTCATACACAACTCATTCATTGATTAAATTTGATTCAACATATTTTCAATATATTGTGAAAATCCAAAAATATTTTCTCTATTATCGTAATTGTGCAATGATTTTATTTTTTTTATGGTTAAAAAATTTTCCTCCACTTTTTCATAAAATGAATATTAAATGTATCTTTCTTGTATATGAGTAGATTACTGTCTCCATGTAGGGATATGAATCATTTAACCTTACCACCAAAAATGTTTGAATTTTTTTTGTATATAATACATATATATGTTATTGATGAAATAATTATAAATAAGGAATAATAATATGTTAATTAAATTTCATTCATTCTCTCAAATAGAGAATTTAAAAAGGATTAATGTATATGTATATATAGACATGTCCATGAATTGTGTTAGTAATTTCTCATTTAATTATATTTTATAGAGGAAAAAAATTAGTACATATAAAATACATATGATATTGAAATAATAGTTGAAATTTTATTAGGGTAACAATAGTCAAGATTTAGGGGAAAAATTATGGATTCAAAACCTACACGAAAAATGACATACTTTATACCATTAATGATGCAGATAATGAATTATTGAAAATAGACAGTGGATGAAATTTTTATTTTATAATATACATAATATTATAAATATGAATATTTTTATAGTATACAATTATAAGAAATTTAACAATATTATACTATATGTTAGATAAAAAACCATGCAAGGGTACCGAAGGAAAGGGTTTCCTACTTCAAATTTGTTTCTTGGTGAAATATACCATGACCTTCACTTGTTACATTAATGTGAGGTATGTAATCCTCAATGAAATTTATATTTGATTAATAAATTAATATTAATTGTACTTTAATTTTTATTAGGGTGATTTGAGTCTTGGGATATGATTAAAATGTAATAAAAGTTTTAAGGGTTTTATTATAAAATGACACTTAGTTATTCTTACATTTTCGATGATAAATGTTTATGATATATTTCTCATGAAAATATTAATTTTATTCAAATACCGTATTCTATTAAATTATATTTCATCCATTCATTTTACAGCCACTATGTACTAAATAGTCTTAATACTTGTTTAAATTGAATGTTATCTTATTTTTAATTCAATCGATATTATTTTCATCTATGAAAATTATATCCTTAAAACACATTCTACAATCTTTTTACTATTGTTTAATTACATATTATTTTCCTTTATACCAATTTATCACATTATATAATATTTTCGAAATGAAATATAATTGTTTTTTTAAATGAGGAACCATTTACCAACTTGGAGAATAATATTTTTTTACAGTTTTCCACATGATTGGATTTCCCCATAACCATAAATATTCACTACCTTGAATATGAAATTATATATATCCATATTTATTTTCAAGGGGATTTTTCTTCTATTTTATGTAAATTTTTAATATTTTAAATATGAAATTGAAATATAAAAAACCTAATTTTTGGGAAAAAACAATTATATATTAATATTATAATTGTTTTTCATTATTGAAATAATCCATAGAAACTATATATTCTTCCTAGAAGAAATGATCTAGTTTTTATTATTTATTACTGTAAATTAATCATTTTAAAACAAATTTATTTAAAATTTGTTAAGATATATTGAAATAATATTTTTATTTGATATTGTAGAATACATAAGAATTAATTTTGTTTATGTGAAATGTGGGTAATTTAAATCTTTAAAATTTATTGGGAAATGCTTAATGTTTGTAAGATCAAGGGGTAAATGATAGGTTATCCCAAGACCAAGAGAGGTCACATTACAGGATAAAAAAGTCCCAAAAAGTCTACAAATGAGGTTGTCCCATGCCTAATGTAGGTACACATATCATTATCCTAGAACCAACATATGATAAGTGTTTTTGTGGGTAAACATTATATATGATTTCTATTTTTTTTATGATTCCAAAAATTATAAGTTGAACCCATTTAAAATACTCCCACAAACTGGTACACAATTTTTCACTATCACATACTCGAAGGGAGTTCATAATTTCCATGGACTAGTTACTAACACCCAAGGAACAATAGTAACTAGAGGGATCAATTTCTCTCATCCATAAGTATATGAACTATGATTTATTTATTTTTATATATACAGATGATAGGATGAAATATAAGAAATATAAAACAGTACATATCTATATATATATCAAGAAAAATGGAATACCAGTACTGATGAAAAATCGGAGTTTTTATACAATATCCTATTTACAAGTGCAATGAAAAATTAAAAATATAATTGAAATAGCTACACCATGGGAAGAGTTAATATTCTCCCACAATCTCTCCACCATATACCTCGACATAGATGACATAAATATTTCTTCTTCACTATCGTTCCTTTCCTTTTCATCCATCAAATGACATAAAACGTGCTATGAAATATTGAAAAGATGAGAAGGGTGTCGGATAAATAGGTTCATTAGGATCCCAAATAGGTGTTACATAATAAGTATCTATAAAATAAAACAAACATGATCAAAATTAAATAATTAAAATGGAAAATAACCCCTTAAACTGTACTTATATCGAAAGAATGATAAAATTTTCGTTTTTTATAGATTTTATAATTTTCCACGATAAACAATTTAACATAATATTAAATACATCTTCCTAACAAAGAAATTATTACATATTATAATAAATAAAATTTTTTATGATTGAAAAAAACATATAAAATCATGTTAAGGATCAGTATAGGTTGTTCTAGATAGGATACTAATACCCAAATATTGAAAATCATTATAACACCATCAATATTATATGGTATGTTTATTATTAAATAATTTAAATTCATTTGATATCATATTATGCATGTAACACAATGTCTATTAGAAAGTTAACGTTTTTATAAGAGATTTTTTGACCAATGAATTATTCATAATTTTTCTTCTTCTGTTATTTGATTTTTTAAAAAAGGACATACACAGTTATAATCAGTAAGTAATTTAAAGTATGATTTGATGAACATAATTTTTCATTGAATAGTAAAATGACCATTATGAATAGTAATTTACTTTATAAATAGTAAATTTTCCATTTTTTATTGTAATTTATCCTTATAAATATTATTTTAACCCATATAAGTGTAAATAATGATTAGGCACCTAATAAATGAGAATGATTAATTTTATGAAATAATTATGTTTCGGTATTTTTGTGATTAAAAAATATTTAGTTACAGTTTTATAAATAATAAACTAATTATAAATATAATTCATTTTCATAAAATGTATTCATATATCCATACTTTATTGTTTTATGTTTTTCGTATAATTTTATTAGACCATAGTAATTTTTTTATGGCATTATAAAATTTGTTATCATTTTAAAAGATTATTTTTTGAGGCAATAGTAATTTTAATTATAAATTAAAATTATCATATCTAAAAAATTATTTTTATAAAATGGAGTTTTTTTTAATATTTTACAAAAAAAATTGTTTTATGGTGATTGTTTGAAAATTTTATGAAATACCTGAATTTTTTGTGATTTGTGGAATTCGATAATTTATGAAATATGAGAAATTAATGAATTTATGAATCATGATTGAGTCATGGATAATGTAAATGGAAATTATTTCAAAATCACTTGAACTCAATACTATTTTTTGTCCCATGAATCAATATTATTTCCAGTCATGGAAAAATGTTTAAATAAGGAATAAAAAATTCAGAAATCACTCATCTTCTCCACTTTAAACCCACCCTTACCCCTCTTCCCATCACTCTTATAAGACTTGAATCTTGTAAATATTCTTCCAAAATAATTTTCCATATTCCTCTACAAATACACGGGCTCTTGTTCTTGAAAAAATTACAAGATCAATCCACTAAATGAGATTCTTAAGGAGGAGTATTCAAGAGGCAAATGCTGATTCCATTTCATTTTATTTCCATTTCATGTTCTTTATATATTTACAATGATCATCTCACATCCTCCTACCAAATGATTATGATAACTATCGTATCATCTATATACTTCAATTAAATCATTTTAATGTAATATTCATCATCAATATCTTTACTCTCTATCTTTTATTATAAAAACAAAATAATCATTCCAGAGGAGCCGATTTGCAACCTTCATTGATGGCAATATTTAATTCATCAATTTCTCCTTCATGTCAAGTCATGAAATTTTTTTTGATGGAACCAGATTATAAGATATGTATTATCAATTATATATGGGCCAGGAATCATTTTATATTCATGCTATTAAATAAATGAACAAAACTAGTTCATTGTGATCTAAACTAGCTAAAATAATGCTAAACTATTATCACTAAATATCATATATAATAATTCATCCTCATACCATTGAACCAAATGATATTATCAACCATCCAAAATAATTTTATCTCATTAATTTTAAAAAATTCTAATTCTTCAGAATCATTACCATTTTACACGAATGTCATTACATGTATACAAGTGAAGCGATCATGAAAACCAATTAAACTAATGATATCGAGTGATTAAATTGTGTCATATAACTTATTAAAAAAGAACATAAATGAACATAAGGGAATTATAATAAATAATATATATATTTATATTTTTATGAATTAATTAATTAATGGACTTAAATTGGGTATCATTGAAATTATAATCAAATTAATAATACATTCGGAAAGAATCTAAGGGTTTTCATATCTCAAATTTATTTCCAAGAGATTTACATTGTTCACATATATTTATTGAATGTGATGTATGTATACTACTATATTATGTATAATATAAATATTATATAAATATTTATTTTATTATGTCATTAATTTTTTGATTATTAATTTTTGGTCATACGATTTGATTGATTACAATGTGGGAATTGACTTCTTCTCAATTTTTATTTCTATTAGACATAATTTTTATTATTCATATAATCGTTATTATGTGGTCTATATACTATCCCTTTGAAGTCATTCTGAATTTTATATTATAATTCTAGTAATTAATCATATTCTTCTATCATTGATATGTATATTGACTTATAAATATACCATTTTACATATGGTAATTAATTTAAATTCTATTTAACTGGGGAAATGTTTATGAATCAGTATCCTGTACTTAATAATGTTTTTAAAAAGGAATAATTTTCTCACATTAAATCTTTTTATATTATTATTTTTGAATGTTTAGTGATATGTTCGGACCACTATATACCGTACATGCATAAACATGTCTAATGATAGAAAAAGCGGGTGAAAAACCCATTGAGTTTATTTCCCAAACATTATTAGACGGGTTTCTACACACAAAATTAAATTATCAAGATGTTTTGATGTTTAATTTTCCTTATACAAGACATTCAAATATTAAAAGTTCTCCTTTTTCTATATTCATATATTTCCTTCCATGATAATTTTACTATGAAAAAATATATGGATAAAAATTTATTCTCAGTTTATTGATGGCGTGTGTTTTCAAAAACTCAGCATGACATATTATTTATGTCTGATTGATTATTAATCACTTATTATTGATTCATGATTCCCATATATGTTATCCTTATTGATCATTTGATATATCCCCTTTAATTTATTTACTTTACCCATGTTATGATGACATGATTATTTACTGTGTTTTCATGGATTCTGATTGTTAAATTCTATTATATATTAGATGTTGTTTTCATATATTAATGAAAAATTCATTTTATATATGTATCTCATTTATTCAATAATACTAAACTGATCATTCCTTTGGGATATGATTACGTGTAATCATGAAAATGTAATAAAACAATACACTACCTCTGAGATTTTGGTTCGTGGTGTTATAGTTGGTATCAGAATAATTTTAGTAGAAATCATGGGAACTGGATTTAGATAACTTAGATTAAGGGGAAAAACCCTATGATAGAAATTTATATTTTGTATAGAAGAACATACTATAATTTATTGAATTTATAGATTAGGTAGATATTCCAAATAATAAATACCTATCTAGTTTCTACAAGTGGACGTGGTTCTATAAAAAATTTACCTATGACTAACAACATTGAAAAGGTGTTCTAGGCCTGACTCGGGTTAACATGTTCCATGAAAATGGGCCATACATCACACGTGGTTTGAATCTCATAGGCGATATTTTTAGGATAATTCAAAATTAATTTACAAACCAACATGAAGGATTTAAATGTAAATATAAATCATGATTTTTATCGTGATATTTATTGATAATAAATTCTACCATCACGTTAAGTGTTATTCTATTTTGAAATTATGAATTTTGATTTATAACCAAATTTAGTGTATTCCTTTGTTTAGTGATTCCACCTAATGGATGAAATTAGAAAAGTACCCATTTACTATGTTGGGATTTCCCCACTTATAATGTCAACATAGTTAGTGTTCAAGTTAAGATGATCACGACTCCCTTAGGTCAATAAACACTAACTATGATGAGTAACCTTGATACACAAGTGTAATATCTTTTTTTGCAATGGAATCCCCCACATTTTAGTGGGACTACTAATCCATTGGTAAGGGATAAGTGGAACATGTGCCCTAAAAATATATTTATGGAATTATGATGTAATGAAAATGAAAAGGTAGAAATGGTTGTATAGTTATCTTAAGGGTGATGTTGATCAATGGTGGACCTTCATCCATATTACCTTTGAGGAAGATGAAAATCATGAACTAGATTAGAGAACTTTTGAGGAAGTATTCTTTGAAAAATTTATCCTTCCTGATAAATGGACTGAAATGAAGAGAGAATTCCATAGCTTTATAAAATGGGAAGAAGAGATTGTTGTGAAGTATGATGTAACATTCACAAGACTATCAAATTATGAAATATATTATATATATGATTCCAAATTCAATATTGATCATTTCGTTGAAGGTCTTACGCCATGTCTTCAAAGGGAACTTGCTTCTCAAACATTTCCATCATATGATGAAATACTATTAAGTACCATAAAAATAGAGAAATTATTTTTAATATAGAATTTATTCAAGGTGAATAAAGAGAATAATTTGTATTTTAATAATAATGTAAATGGTGAATCACCAAATTAGAATAAGGGAACAATGATATTTTCATTATACTGGAACTATGGAATGAACAATATTTCAAAATTGTTGGATGGAATCGATGTATATTATAAGTGTGGATATAATGGTCGCCAATCAAATGAATTCCAGTTAAAGGGAAAAATCAATGATGATAAATGATATAATTGTACGGATATGGGAAACTATGAAAATTATTTCCCTAAATGTCATGGAAAATTACGTTAGAAAAGGCCATGGGGGAAAGAGAAGGCTTATGTTGTCCCAATTGCAGAGGTTTATGTTTCTAATGTAATAGTTGTAGGTACATTAATCATTTACTCAAATTTATAAAATGATTTATTCGATTATTGATCTTCGCATGATTTTATATCTTCCTCGATTTCGATGAAAATTAGAAATTTCTAATTGGATTTAATAAAGGAGTATTCAATAAAAACAACAATGTGAAAACTTGTTGAAAGAAAGAAGTGTCTTTCAGTCACCTTTATGACACATAAAAAAATATAGATTCTCAAATTATCACAATAACTATGATTGACATTGATATAATTATCATTCTGAACTGGAATTGAAATTAAAATGAAAAGATATATTGGAAGAAGAATGGAGTAACAATTTCCGAGAAAAATGTTGAATCCCATACTATTAGAGCAGAAACATCTTCATTGGGATATTATCCCGAACCTCCATCAAATGTACTTCTAAATGAATGTCATGGGGAGTAAGTGAAAACACCATATTTTTATCTTCAAATATATGATATACCTATTCTGCAAGAATAGATTGATGTATTTTTAGAGGATTTGACTAGGAATCCTCTAGAGGTGGAAGTTGACTTCACTGTTGATTTAATTAATGGTGCGAGACCTTTATCATTGGTTCCCTATAGAATGCATAATATGGAAATAGTATAGTTGAAGAAAAAACTATTGGAAATTAGTGTAAGTTGTTCATTTACACTAGTAATTCTATATGGGGTGCCCTTGTTACCTTTATCATTAATTATTATGGATACATGAGGTTATGTAATGATTATAGAGGAATCAATGCTACTACAATAATAAAAATGTATCCTCTACCTCACATTTATGATCTTTTTGATCCACTACATGAAGATCAATATTTATCAAAGATTGACCATCAGTTTATATATCATCAGTTACGTGTGCAAAATGAATATATCCCAATGATTGCATTTCGAACGATTTATGAAAATTATGAGATTATAGTAATGGAATTTAGACTGACTAATCCACCATCCATTTTCATGGACATAATTATTAGATTTTTCATGGATTATGTTGTTTATTTTTTTATGGTATTTATTGAGGATGTTTTTATATTTTCCAAAACCTATGAGGACCGTGAGAACCACTTGTGGATTGTTTTGGATAATCTTAGAATAAAAGAGTTATATGGGATGTTTATTAAATTTGAATTCTGAAATCATGCAATTTATTTTCATGTACATAATGACTCAATGGATAGAATCTCTATTTATCCTTTTTAGGCGAAGACAATCCAAGAATGGCCTTATACAACTAACATAATAGAATTATGTTGTTTTACTGGATTAGGAGGTTACTATCAATTTTATTGAATTGAGAACATCTCGATTAGCTAAGAAAATAATGAATCCCAAATTTTGAATGGTTTTTGTTCACCAAGAAAAAAAGAATGTATAAAATGAATTGGAAAATTTAAAATAAAATTGGTCAATTCTACAGATTTGAGTCATCCATCATGATGTGATGGTTTTTTTAATATACAATGTTGAATCAAAAAATGGGTTGGGATATTTCCATATGAAAATTGATAATGTTAATTATTATATATCAATTTAGTTTATGAATCATGAATAAAATTCTCCATCTTTTGATCATGAGTTAGTAGCTGCAATCATTGCTCGAAAATTATCAAGATAGTATCTCTATTTTGAAAGATGCGAGATATATAAAAATTATAAGAGTTTAAAATAAGTTTTTACATAGAAAGAAATCATATTATGGAAAAGGAGATGACTCGAGTTACTAAATGGCTGTGATTTTTTAATTAAAAAACACCCTAGAATGGAATACAAGGTGACATATGCATTAATAAGGAATGTTCCTGGAATTATGAGCCAAATGAGGATTGTGAGGGATATTATATTAAATGATTAATAAATGATAGACATGGGAATTTTTATTTAAGAGGAAATATATTTCCATCCTCAAATTATTGTTAAACTATATTTAATAGAGATGTAAAAAAGATCTCAATTTGATGATAATGATAATATAAAAAAGAGAATATAAGATGTTAAGGATGGAAGATAAGAATAATTCCTATTTGAGGAATGAGTTATAATATTTGTAATGACTTCATGCATTCCATTAGTACTAGAGAGAAAAAATGAACTATTAGATTATTCTCATGGATAAATGTTTTTATATACCATGGTAGTACAATGATTAATATAGATATCAAGGAAACATTTTTGTGGGATAACATGAAGTGACACATTTCTTACTATTTGTCAAGGTGTCTTGTTTCACTAAAAGTGTAGTTTGAGAGACAACATCCTTGAGGGGTATTGTAACCTATACATATTACAATGTAAATGTGGGATGAAATTACAATGGAAGTTGTTAGAGGAATAGCAAGAACACCTTCATGGAACTATTCAATATGTGTAATTGATGATTGTCATACTAAATCAGTTTATTTACATGAAATAAGAAATGATTTACCACTTGTGCACCAGGAACGACAGTATATTATTTAAGTTGTAACAGTGCTTGGTGAATCTCTACAATTGAGATCCCATAATTACATAAAATTCGGGAAGAGTATTCATAAGTCTTTTGATACTGAGAATCATATGAGTACTACTTATCACCCCGAACCAACTAATAGTGTTAAAGTAATTTTCAAACACTAGAAGATAGGATGAGATCATGCTCACTCAACATTCAAGGTATATAGGATCATTACATACCTTTGGTGATATTTTCATACATTAATAGATTCCATTATAGAAATGAAATTGTTCTATATGAATCATTATATAGAAACAGATGTCAATCAATAACATTATGCAATGAAGTTGGTGAGATGAATCTTATAGGCCCTGATATTAATGAAAAGATAACAACAAAGGTATAGGCAATTAAGGACTATATTAAAGTAGTCCAAAGTAGGAAAAATATTTTTCTGAAAATCAGATAATGTATTTTTTTTTCTAGTGGGAAATCATGTATTTCAAAAAGTATCTCTAGGGAAGTGTGTCTTATGGTTCAATAAGAAAATGAAACAGAGCATTAGAACATCATTCCATTTGAAATTATGTAATGAATTGGAGTTGTAGCTTACTATTTATAGATTTCCCCAAGTCTATCAAAATATAATGATGTGTTCCATATGTCATTGTTTAAGAAGAAAATTCAATGACCAACTCCTGTACTCGCCTATGAGGATATAGAACAAAAACATTATTTTTAATACTATGAAGTGCCTCTCAAGATTCTCAAAATGAGATTGAAATTATTGAGAAATCAAAAAAAATATTTGTAATGGTTCATTGGAGAAACAATTAAATAGAGGAATAAACATCCAAATGTAATGAATTCATGAAGTGGATCCACCCACATATTTTTAGAGATCTATATAAATGAAAAATTTTGAGGATGGAATTTTATAAGGAGGGAAAAATATAACACCCCAGGATTTTATAATATTTTTCTTCTTAAGGAACTTTTATTCATTAGATTTCATATTATACATGAAACTTAGAGTCTCTATGAAATAGAAAATTGTTATAGGAGATAACAATAACCTATCCATTTAGAATAATTTTCCTCTTCTGTGACTTGAATTAAAAAAAAGACTTACACAGTTGTGTTCATTATGATATTTACAGTTTGATAGGATAAACATAATTTTTGATGAATTGTAAATTGAAAATTATGAATAGTAATTTAGCATTAAGAATGTTAACATTACCCTTATGAATAGTAACATGCACTTATAAATAGTACCCTTAGCTATGTATGTATAAATAAAATTTAGGCACCTTATAAATGAGAGTGAATATATTAAAATAATTACTATGTTTTTGTATTTTTTGTGAGTAATGAATAATTAATTAAAATTTTATAAATAATCTATTTATTATAAAGATAATCAATTTTAATTAAATGTATTCAGATATTAATATTTTATTTTATAATTATTTTTGTATTATTTAATGACATCTTAGTAAAATTTTCAAGGTATTATAAAATCAGTTATATTTTTAAAAAATAATTTTTCGAGGAAATTGATTTTTTAATTAAAAAATATATTTCAAAATTCTAGATAAATATATTTATGAAATGGTATATATTTTTGGTTTCTACACCTTGATAAACTGATAGGTAAATATTTTGATTTTATTGAAATAATTGAATTTTTGGTGATTAGTGAAATATGATAATTTATGAAATATTATTAATAAATAAATTTTTGCATCATTCATCAGTCATGGATAATGTAAATGGCCATTGGTTTGAAATCATATTAACTTATTACTATTTTTTACTATAATATCTACTATTTCATGTCTTGATAAAAACAATATTATAATGAATAATATATTGGCAATTCACTCCTCTCTTGGACAATAAATCACACCCCTAACCCGAACTTTTCCAAAATATTATAGGCCTTGATTCATGTAAATGTTCAACCCAAATCTTCATCCTTAGTACTTTCTATCATTCCCATGATCGTAGTTTTTCCCAAAGACCTAAATCCATTCTTTTAAAAATATTCTAAAGGAGGGGTATTCATGATGTAAAATCCACTTCCTTTCCTTTTATTTAAATTTCATGTTCCTTCTTTGTTTATTATTCCATCATCACCTACTCTATGAAAATGAACATGATTAACCCAATATCATATATATAATGGGATTTTATCATGATAATGGATGATACATCATAAATCTCTTTACACTATCTCTCTCTTTTGTATGAAAAATGAAATCATCATCCGGGATGTGCCGATTTACAACCTCCCCGGAAGAAAAACGTGTGTTCTTCAATTTATCATTCAATTATTGCCATTAAACCATTTTTATGGTTGAAAAATATTATAAAATAAGTATTATATATTATTTAATGTTATTGTATCCATTATATATATATATATGATATTAAATAATAGAACAATACTAGTTCATTAAGATCAAAAACATCTAAAATTTAGTAAAATCATTGTCACTAAATAACTTATTTAATGATTCATAATCATAAAATATAACCAAATGATATTTATTACCACTACCAAATATTGTTTTCTTTTAATTTAATAGAATTTCAATTATGGTTAATTATGAACATTTTCCATGAACATCCATACATGTATACAAGTGAACAAATCATGAAAACCATCAAAATGAATGATCCCGGGAAATAAGATTGATCCATAAAACCAACAAAACATTCCATAAATGAACTTAATTAAAGTATAATAAGTAAAATAAATGTTTTTAATGTTATGAATTAACAATTTAAAACACTTCTTTTTAATATCTTGGACATTAAGGTCAAAAATATACATATTCCGACATATGGTAAAGGGTTTCTCATATCACATTTATTACTGTGAAATTAGCATTGTTCCCCACTTATTTCATGTACTTTTTTTATAAATACTGCCATTTTATATATAATATAATGATTTTATTGTTAGTCATTATATTAAATTATTCATTTTTTTATAAGTAATTTTTCATCATATAATACGTTTGGTAACAATGTTGTATGAGAATTTCTCTTGATTTCCATTTCTTTTAATCAAATATTGTATTGTTCACCTAATAATTATTAGGTGGTGCATATAATAATCCCTGGAGATCATTCTAAACATGAAATAATAATTATATTAAATATCTATATTATTGTGTCACATATACGATTATTTTCATAGCAAGATACCATTTTACAAATGTTATTTTTTTTGATTGCTAAATAATGTGGGAAATATTGATGAATTTATATTATATAACCACTATTGATATTGAAATGGAATATTTTACATGTTTTAAATCATTTTAAAAAATGTTTTTTTTAAATTTGTGATGTATGGGCCCCCCTATAGCACCTTGATGCATCGACATGTCTAATAAGACAAAATAGTTTGTGACCAACCATTCGAGTTTATTTAAAAAACATAATCAGATCGGTGTATACCAACCACATTAAACCGTCATGATGGTATGATTGTTCATTCTCTATAAATATGATGTCTAAATAATAATAATTCTCTTTACTCATTATTCGTATATTACTTACCATGAGGTTTTTAGTAATACAAAATATTTGGATTCAATTTCATTAAAATTTAATTCATGGTGTGGGTATTAAATCACTCGCCATGACATATTATTGTTGTCTAATTTATTATGATTCAATTATTATCGATTCCTGCTTCTTGTAAATGTCACTCATTCTGTGAATTTGATCTAACCCATTTAATTTATTTTCCAACCATATGTTTTCAAGAGGGCATCATTTACTGAGATTTCAAGGATGTAGATTATTAGATTATTATGCATTTTATGTTGTCTTCATAACCTAATGTTAAATGGGTTTCATTTATGTATCTATTATCTTCAATAATAATAAAAAATTGGGTTTCAAGGATATGATTCCTTGTATTCATAATAATATAATAAAATAATTCATTGAATTATGGCTTCTGGGGTTAGGGTGCTACAATCGTGAACCTCAAGGCTCTAGAAATATGCATAAAATCTAGAATGAAAAGGAAACCCCAAAAATGAGCCTCTAAACAGGTATGAAAATTCTCAAGAACAATAGGACTAGTGATTATAGAAACACACTATGAGTCAATCCTTTAATGGTATCAATTCAAGGGGACTAATACTACACCTTCAACTTTTCCACCCAATGTTATCCACATCCTTCATTTTCCAAACCATTTCATAAATACCATGATTTTAAAACCATTTCATAAATAAATTTCCAAATTCGTTTAATATAAAATTTACTTTCACCGAAAAAGAAGAATCCATCATTTCTCTATAACCAGTTTGCATATAATTAAAAATAAATCACATGTTCATGTAATTTTATTTATAAAAATAATTATCAAAACTAAAAAAATCATGGTACATCAAAAACAGGATAGAAAAGTAAGCACCTACAAAAATAATTGTTCATTCATTCAAACAATATAATCCAAAATAATGGAATCAAATAATGAAAACAATATATGCCATTTGATTAATCCTCATGTTGAATAATCAGTTAAATCATAAGAACTATGTCTATAAAAGATAAAACATCATGTACATCAAGAAATTGTCACTACACACAAAAATCATTAAAAAATTATCATCTAAAAGAATATTGATCAAAGGATATATAAATTATGGAGAATAAATAATTCCACAATACCATTATAACTAATGATATAGTGAAATGTGCTATAATGTACACTAAAAATGAAGAAGTAGAATGATCACATAACTGAAGAGACACATCACAAATATAATGATGATAAATCACCAATATAATCAATCCAAATGTGTTTAATATAAGATATATACCTTAAGAGAAATCATATGTATTTCTAGATATGCTTTAATAGAATGAAATTATAATCATATGTGTACTGTATAGAAACCTACAGGCCACACACAATTCCTGATTAGAATCTTTGCATTATGACATGAAAATTAAAAAATCTATATATGATGAATTAGGTGTCACGACAGTTAAATAATATGATAATGGTTTTCATTATTAGATCTTGTTTCACGTAATCGTATATTTTCAAAAATTATAATTTTACATGGAATCAATCTTTAATAGGATTAATGTCATTTTAGCAGTTCATAATGAGAAAATTAGATTGTGCGTGATTTTGTTGAATCATCATGAAAATGATCCTAGGTCAACCTGAACACCTTTCTAAATCCACTTAATACCTTTTCACATTTATACCAGGATTCTATTTACACAAAAAAGGTACACATCCCAAAAAAATTGGTTATTTTTCATTTTAAAATATCTATATCCCCAAGAATCTGATTACCCACATAAATAAAAATGTAAAATTATATTAGAGATGATATATAACTGAATTAATGTAACATGTTCATTAAAAAAACACATTATAAGACTTTTCATCCCAAATATATCTTCTGAATTAATGGTGTCTATAATGAGGTGAGGACAATGCTCTCTCACTGAACAATTTTTCCCCCATGTCTCGTGAAAATATGATAAATTTCAAAATAATCGATAACCCATGAAATCCACTCACCATTGAATACATTGACCAATGTGTCAATAACCTCCAATAGTTTCACAATAGTAGAATCATATAGCTCAAAATCGATTTCTTCCTAATATAGAACATGAGATGGATTATGATGGGGTTCCTATGTTGAGATATGATCCAAAAGTCACCAATAACTGTCATCTAAACTATCATTTCCAACAAATATGTTACCATCCCATACTTAATGGTGTCCTCATATGGTATAATATATATCTAAGACAACAATTCAAATTTTCCAAGATGGAGGTGACCCAATAGAGGAGAAACTTTTATGTCAATACGGTGAAAAAAATGAAAACTCCATATAATGAAATTTATTACCAACAAGTAATTTTTAAATCCTATATACTATAACCAAACAACAATGTATATTTCAAATCATCATTGACATCTCATAAATTTTGAAATGAAAAAAAATCCAAAAAAACCTATAAATATAAAATAACTCATTTTACTTGAATACCATAAAATCCATGATGGATTCATTGTGGTATGACTAAAAAGTGTATTTATAAAAACAATTGTTTGTCTATTCGATTCTCTCCCTAAAAAAAGACATTATCACAAATAATATCCTCAATGATCTAAATAGTGTTATCCTTCTATTCATCCATTTGTGGATGATAAGATGTACTCATCTTAACATGAGCCCCCATCACCACCTTGGGACTCTTCTAGAACCCTGAAGTAATCCTGGAATCCATGTAGAATTGACTGGAAATTTTAAACCCATGTAACTTAAATACCTCATGTATATATAGAACTCAAATTTCATCAACAATAGTCATTTATATTACCGGAATGAAGTGAGATGAATTTTTATCAATCTAATCCCAGACAACATAGAAAACCGACCACATTATCTCTATGGTAATGCAACTACATAGTCTACGGATAACACTTCCCATTCCAAAAATAACACTAGATGAAGTTGTAGAAACCTAGAATTTATCATATTAACTTCCACTACAATTGGGGATTCATATCAATGTATCACGTAATGTTGATTTTCATGCCTCATACAAATCCCCCAAATCAGTACCAAATTAATGGCCTATTTAGTAATCTAATATCCAAACAAATCATATATCATCAAAATACTAGGAGGATAAATATATCACCTAATCCTAGAATTATATATTACGAGAGAGACAATCAATATACAGTTTCCCAAAAATTTGCATTTCTCCAATTACCAAGATCTTATCATCCTACTTCTCATCCTATAGAATAAAATCTTGGAAGTATGATGAAATGTAAAAAATAAATAGCACAATTACTAACTATAATCCATAGAATCGAGGAGAAATTTAGTGAAGATCCATATAAGGTTCTACTCCTTCATTGATTATTGAATTGTATGCAATGGAGTGTTCATGCTGAGGGTATCTGAAACAACTATTTCCATCCATAGTGTGTACGATATGTGAAATTAAAAAGGGTGATGGTATTGAAACCAACAATTCTAAAATATATTTATGTATTTTTTAGTAAATTAATATCTTATGATGTTACGGTATGAAAATATTTTTACCCTCTCCCCAAAAATATATTTTCCCCGACTTTTAAGTGCAAGAATAACTCAAATAAGAACCATATATTGAGTGGGTTAATTAATCTGATGTAGAAAAATATATAATAATTCTTAAGAAGTCACATGAACAACATACATGATTGGTCAACCCAAAAAAGTACCAAAATAATCCAAAATATTTACATACCACTATTCAGGATTAGGTAAGATCGGAATAGTAGATGATGTTAGTATTTATTTCAACTCATTGAAACATGATTTACAAAATCATCCAATAGTAACTTCATCATTCACATAGTAAGATAAATCGAAGTTAATTAAAACCTCGTGAAATCCATCACTAACATACGGTAGTACCCACCATGACCAAGGAATAACTAAATCTCAAGTAATTTATGGGGATCTTCCCATGATAACGAATCCCTCACCATATAAGGAATAAAAAATAATCTTTTTTCTGAAATTATGTGACCCCATATAACCACAACATTGTTCCGAAATTAGTATTTGAAATTATATCCATAAAATTGGGGTCTCAGAAATATTTTTAAAATCGAATTTTATTTTACCTTCATTCTCAGAGGTCATGAATAATAAAAAAAATTAATCTCCATGAATACTATAATATATGTGTTAAAATACTCATAGAATAGAGGATTCATCACAGCCATAAAAAATACAGTTATTTTATTCAAACCAAATGAAGTCATAATAAATTTGAAATTTCTATACATACATTGAAATTCTGTATTTTATTTATCAGACTCATGAACATTGAATGGATGATAGCCGACACAAAGTTCAATCTTCATACGAAGCTTTTCAAAATTAACTTCACAAAAAAACAATCACATGGTAAAATGTTTAATTATCCTTTACTGTTACCTAGTTAACATTCAGACAGTCCACAAATAATCGAAGTGAACTATTAGAATTCATATTCACATGCTCCAGGGATACTAATTGTGTATCACTATGGTGAACAAAAATATTTTCCTATCTTATTATCTGACTGAATGTTGAATTATTTCACCACCTCTATAGCCATCCAATAAGAGGGCAACATGATCATAATTGTATCAGGAACCAGATAAACAATAATATACACCTCCATCATTGGTGGATGACTAAGGACATCAACTAGTAAAATATCACAAAAATATATGAAAAAAGAGTTTTTATTTCCCAAAAAAGTATTATCATCAGGATCTAGGTAAATAAGAATTAACTGACACAAGAGCTCAAGGTGGGTTGGTCATATACAAACAGAAATAGATTCACTCACTTACTGAAACATGATAGATTACTCTAAATCTAAAATAATCATAAAAAAATAATGATAAATTTCAATATCATCATGAGTAGATATTAGACAAGACATCATAGAGATGATTTAAAATATATCTCGATCGATAATGATAAAATCCTTGAAAAACTACCAATCAACTATCGACAGCTTACATGATGTATACATACAAACCATATCCTTCATATTTATAAGTGGATTCAAAGACTCCATATGATACTAAATCTGTTCCATTTCATGTTTAACAATACCCTCAAAATGGGATGTTATAAACAAGGGAGATCGAATCATATTGAATAAATATTTTTCTACTAAATATACAATAATTTTACTACCTATAACGATCACGATACCTACATATACTTCAATGGATACTCATTAATTATCAATAGGTGATAAACCCATGATGTCTATTACTATTTCCCTATCAACATTTAAAAGCATTACTTCTCCATAGTAGATATTTAATCTAAAAACTATGATCATGCATATATACAGGCAGATAGAAATAATGGACATTCCCATAATGTAAAAAACTATTACCCATCTTTGTATTTTTAGAATAATAATTATTGGTGTACCAAAATTTTTTATGATGATAGAAATATTATAGAATAATATTATTTGTATCTTAGGGTGCATTGGGGGACCCCTACTGAGAACCTCCCAACATGTACAACATAAATGAAGGGGTGGAATAACAAATAATTACAATGATATACATATCTAAAATAATTTCACTATCTACTATCTCCATATAATTAGAAAATTTATCATCAATACCTATGACTAGAAATCAGGTCCAAAACCTATTCGTATTTATAATCCTTTATATTGTGATTCATTTCAAAATTCAGAGAAAAATAACCATTTCCACAAATAGTTTGTTTTAAGCCAATCATTAATTTTCTCCCTCATTTAATAATATGACCACCATAGAAATAACATCATTACCTACAATGTAAAAACTATTTAATTAGATAGATAAAAGGGAATCTTTTAATCTATGAATACATGTATATCTTATTGTATCATCGAATCTTACCATATTCCATAATATTACACATATGTGAAAACATCAATAGGGGAATTTAAATTCCCATGTTTCGTGTCAATACATGACCTAGTAGGACACAATGAGTAACCCTTAATATAAATTTATAAGGAATACACATGAAAAACATTAATGTAAAAATATAGACAATGAAATAAATAATATCATATATACACAACACATATGACAAGTCCTTAGAGAATGGATCGATATACATTAGAACCATGTTAAAAGGAACATTGCTTTTTTACCTAAAAAATTGAAAAATATGGGATTGTTGAATTACAAGTGTTAAAAATCCTTCTAGTTCGGATAGGTCATGTACATAATAACCTATTTCTAACACAACCCTCTTACGGGATAGTTGAATATTCAATACATATACACTCATCTAAAAATGAAAATCATCCACACATAGGATTAATGATACAAATATTTGATCAAAATCATATCATATAAATAATGAATTGTAATCCATATCATTAACCATTTGAACAAAAAATAGAAAATAAATCCTTAAAATGAAACACATGCATAACTTATGTGATCATGATTTAAACACCAGTCTAACTGGGCATCAAATGAATGAAACAAACATTCTATGAACTGAGTGAAAATATGTGCCAAAAGAATTTTTTTTCCTGAAATAGGTTCCTTATAATTAATAATAACGGATCAATTTCAATGTACAAATTCACTACTGGACCCTTGAACCAACACCATGCCACCAGGACATAGAATCCTAGTATCAATTATTAGAATAAAATAATCCATAATGGTAGGTCATGGCTTAACCTAGTTAATACAATCCATATTCACAGACTATTTTTTATGGGTTGTGAGGACTTAGATTCGCACAATCTAGGCATTGGTAATATCAATGATCTATAAATACTTTTTATATCATTAAAAAAAATTAAAAATATTCATTGAATTTAGAATTTAAATAGTGTTGATCATAGAGAAGTGAATAATATCAATCCAGAATGAAGAGGAACTAATAAAGTGAAGAACTCAAAGTCAAATTAATAATATTCCATCAAATATATGTTATAAAAGGGTCGTATATAAATCCAAAATCATTAGAGTTGATTTATATTAACATCATTGTGAAATGACTCCTTAGTGAATGTGAATATGTGATAATAGGTAGATGTTTTAAATAAATGGCTAAAAACATTGTGTTACTTATTATGTACATCAAAATCATGTGAAAAGGTGATATCCTCCCCAAGATGTTTGATGGGATCTAAAACCATGTTATAGATTTTAATACACTACTAGTGAGATAGTGGAGTTCAAATAGAATCTTTATGTTAGAAAATCCTCAACATGTTTTCATTTTTAACATGTATGAACATTCAAAAACCTATAAGTGTCTTCAATGAACCTAAAAAAATTCCAAATATATATGTAAATTATAAATGAGTTATATACCTTATAATATTTGGGTCAAATATATCCTCCTCTTACAAATTAACACCCTCAAGAAGAATCCCTATAGGTTTTTGACAAAGAATTTGATTCCGATCACCAAAATTTGAGCATTCGACTCCCACCTCTCTTCAAGAACATTCCCATAAAACCATTGAATTATATAAAGATGAAATTTTTTCAATTTAAACAATTTTTTATTCTTTTTAATTATCATAATAGACCATTAATTAAAATATACACCTTTACCCAAATGAACATCCTCACATACAAGTACATGCATGGGATCATACTCATAATATTGTTGTAAAGGAACATGGAACACATTATGTATATATTGATATTGTATAGAATTTTCCAACTGATAGGTCAAAATATCTATAAATTCAATGATATATAATGGTCCAACAAACCATTTCTCATATTACACATATCTCTTAGGATAATTATGCCCCATTAAAGGGTAAAAAACAAGTGAAAAATGTTTCCACTTCAAAACCCATTGGCCATCTTCTCTATTTAGAATCTGAGAATTTAATTTTTTATTTATAACTAGACATTTAGGAATACACATCAACCAATATGAGGTATTCAATAAAAATGGCTTCCTAGAATAATAATATTTACATTTATCATCCAATGGTAGTGGTGGAAATTGTCACCTCTCATATAGAGCTTTATATATAGCAATTTAAATTGGGGGTTGGTGTTTTTAATTGTAGGTTAAGACTATCAAAACTATGTTATTATCCAAAAAAATTTAATGTACAATTATAACTTTTGATTCATGTCTGTTAATTTTTGTATCATTCTCAATGGATACCAATTATCCAATGGATTATTTTTAGTACTCATCTTTAACTTATTTCCCAATACCCTCTATAATCCGTTGAAAATTTGTGACATAATATGGGAATTTCAATGTGATACAATTCCATAATTCACTATATATATAATTACAATCTAATAATATTTGAGATTCATATCATATCCAACGAGATTGCCTCTTGAATATGTATAAAATTATCCACCTTTTTCATGGAGTTCACTACCACATTAATGTTTCCTTATCCTCTAATGTTAATGAGGAACCATTCCCAGATTTTTTTTGAAACCACATCAAAATTATATATTTTTATTATGAGTGGTTTTAGTATCCCTACCATACATTGATTCACATCCTTGTTTCCCTTTCATGTTAATTAGAGAATAAAATATGTGTTGCCTCATTTCATTTCAACAGACCGAAATATTCACATTATATTATGATAAATCTTAGTATACCCCATATACACTTCACATTGTGATTCCATAGAGTCTCAAATTTACAAATCTCTTAGGGAATATGTAACAACCACTCTGAAACTAACCAAAAGCACTCCATAATAGTTTACGGACTAACATGAGTGAGAATTTTTTTCGTCCAAAAAACCAAACATATAACAACCTTTAGGGTAATGTTACAAACTAGAATTCACATTTTCAACCATTGAGTATGTCATTAATTAGTGTTCAAAAACTAATTCCATTTTATTCTCATTTATATCAATGTTCTAGTCTACCCAAAGAGTGTAAAAACCTGGAAATTTCAAATATTTTTTTTCGTAATTTCTTTGGAATTTTGCGAGTGTGCGGTTTCCGACGGTACCTGATTCCGAGGCTCGGTGTGCCAGGAATCAATTTCCAAAGTTTATCTCGGGTACGTTGAGTGAACGAACGAGCGGGTTTATCTATCTTTTGAACCAGTCCACGGAATTGAAATCTGAGGGCACTGATGAAACCGAAGAGGCGGTATTTTCTTAATAAGACCTTTCCTGTTGGCGTGTTTGCTCGGAAGGAGTTGTCTAAAATTGTGGATTAAATTTAATGTAAAATAAAATTGTGATACAATTTTATTTCCTTATTCTAAGTGGTTTAATCCTATGTGTAGGAGTTGGGGTGGGACCCACTGGTTACTAAAAACCATTGAGAGGATAAAGGTGAGGTGGAGCCCACACAAGCCCCACCCCTTCACATTCCATAAACACCCAAACTCCCCCCTTTATGTGAGTAACACCTCCCTATCACCCCCATTAATCTTGCTAACATAAAACCCCATTTAATTTGACAACTCAATCTCATTTAGTTAAATGGTTTTGTTTTTGAATTTTTTGTTTTTGAAAAGTAATTGAAAACATAATAAAATAAGGGGGATGCCTTATTTTATTAGTTTGGCTAGTTGGGTGAGGATATTGGGTGAGGTAGAGCTCTTGTCCCTTGGAATAACTTCATCTCCTTTGGCGAAGAATTTCCCCACTTCAATGAAGAACGCTTTTTCTCCGAGGGAGAGCTTCGACTCGGTGACTCAGTTTATTCCATCATATTCCTCCTCCACGACCAAGGAGGAGGCACCGAAGTGAAAACTCACCATAGATGTCGCCATACAATATTATCTCTGCGACAAAGGAAGGGAGACACCGCTCCCGCCTCTAAAGTTTTCCGTCGACGTATATAGAGCTTCTCCTCACAATGTCGTTTCCCATAATGATCATCGTTCAACAATTTGTGTCAAGGTAGGGGTTAATTTTACATTCATGATTTTTTTTACGTTCATCGTTAAATAATTTTGCCACTTGTTATCGACATAACGAGAGGATATTGGATTGCAAAAACAATTCCGATCCTTCTCCCCTTAAATTTGTTGATCCTTGTTGAAATTTCAGCGAAGGCGGAGCGATGTCGTAGCACTGCGGAGGAACGAAAAGGGACCGTGCCGGAGTGTGCCACGGTGGAGGTGCGCGGTGCCGTCGCGCCGTGCTGGAGAAGCCGAAGGAGGTCACGGCCAAGAGTAGTCCACGGCGGAGGGGCACGACGCTGTCGGGCCGCGCCGGTCGGATGGGAGCCGCGGGCTTAGGGTGCGGCGGTTCAGCAGGAGGCGGCCGGGCTCGGCCAGCCGCCGGTGCCACCTGGAGGGGGGAACCCCTAGAGTCTCGCGATTACACAAGGTCGACCTTAATGGCCGACTGTTCAGGAATAGTTGGGGGCTGAAATGCCCAACCAGTGCAAGGGGAGATACCCCCCCCCCCCTTTGCGCCCCTCTCGGCCAGCGCCGAGCCGCCCGCACTGGTCCGGCCCGCCCGCACCGGGCCGGACCACCCGCGCCGGGCCGGACCGCCCGTGCCGGGACGGACTGCCCGCGCTGGGGCGGGCCGGCGCTGCCGGCTGGGCCGGGTCACACCAGCTAGTCCGGGCCTTTCCCAACTAGGCCGGACCCAGACCTGGGTCCGGTTGACCCGGTTCGGGCCGACCCAGGGGGTATCGGGCCGGGTCGGACCGGGCCCGAACCCCCTACTTCCAGACAGATCCGTTTAAATGCCCATAACACGGGCTAGAGACCTCCGTTCGATGCACCGTCACTTGAGTTGGGATCGGTTGATCGAGACGGACGTTTTAGTATATTACACTCAATGTTTTGGTGAATTTTGGGTATGGCCGAGTTCCTTCAAACCCGAAACCAACCGCACCCTCGGAGCAGAAACAGTTATAACTTGAGTTCCGGATGTCTGATTGATGTGTCGTTGACTTTGTTGGATTAATTTTTAAAATACAGATATTTTGGTATACTTCACCAGAGATTTGGACACAGTTGGAGTATCGTCAGGTTGGATTGGTCCCGAAATACAACCGGGCCCCTCGAACGGAAAAGACGATAAGTTTCATACCGAACGTCCATTTGGAAAACTGTCAGTAGTGTTGGTAATCACGTTGAGAAATGGTACCTATGAGTATACCCTATGAGAGTTTGGGGTACAGTTGATATACAGTCGGGTTGGTTCATACACGAAATCAACTGGGCCCCCGGGACAAAAAGGCTAATAACTCACAGACCGGGTGTCTGATTAATGCGCCGTCTATTGAGTTGAGACCCCTATGAAGAGGTGGTCCATTGAGATACTTCATCATGGGAATTTGTGATACTTGTAGTATATACCTGTAGCCATTGGAGTAGACCCTCCTGGAGACGATCGTACAGAGTACGGAGACCGTGTAGCAGGCTGAGACCTGATGACTGCTTGTCCGATTTGAGTCGAAGTGACTTGTATAGTATAGTGGGGAGCACTATTGTGTTTGGGTGACGGACCCACGGTGGGTAGCGCTACTGTGTTTGGGTGGCAGACCCATGGTACTCAACAGAAGGAGTACCTATGCAGGCTATTTGGGGGGGGGGTGCACTATTGTGTTTGGCTGGAAGACCCCGGCTAGGAGGACTACACTGTTTGGGTGGATGACCCGCAGTACTCGACAGGAGGAGTAACTCTATAGTCTATGGTTAGTGAGAAGCACCTCAGAGTCGTGTCAGGATCAGTGTACCCGATAGAGGAGGAGCTCTTCAGCAGTTGCGGTTTCGATAATGAAAATCCTGGCTTGAGCTAAGTCAATGACCTTTGAGAATTCTTCATGATTGAGAAGGGTTACTTGATAACATAGGTATATGTATGGGCATATACCTATGTAGTGGTTATCCGTTGATTTCATATCTATGTGATACCTCTTGTTTGAGATGAGTTACTTGATAACTTAGGTATAAGTATGGCCTTATACCTAAGTAACAATTATCTGTTTAGATCCTGCTTTATGGTTATCCTTGTTGGATTTAGTGATACCTTGAGGGTCTAGGGGTCTCTACTGAGTATCGTATACCCACCCATGCACAGGCTATGCCCGTACCTCGTTGTGTTGGATGCAGACTACAGATAGCGCAGACGGAGGCCAAGTGTCCGAGGACTGGACGATACCTGGAGGTGGACCTCATGATGAGTCAGTACCCAGAGGGGGACCTCACGACGAGTCATTATCTGGAGGTGGACCTCACGACGAGTCACTATCTGGAGGTGGAATTCATGACGATACGGTACTCGGAGGAGGTTGACGGGTGAGAGCATTGCGGAGGATATATGTACCTACCCTTAATGTAGGATCCGTAGTGGACGATGCAGGAGCTGCGCTATCTGTACCTACCCTTTGGGTAGGATTAGAGGTGGAAGACCCAGTAGCTACTTCTATTCTTCCAGCTTCTTGTCTTATCTATTGTATTTTCGTTCAGTTTTAGCTGTACTTTTCATTTGGTTTTGTATTCTGTCCCATTTACTTTTCAGCACTTTCTATTGTACTTAGTGTTTTCTTCCGCTTGTACGCTGTTGTGTTGTTTACTTTTATAAAGGAAATTCCTTCCCTTTTTATTGGTATTTACCCCTTTAGTGAAAGTCACCGGCCCCTGGCCTATGGAAGGCGGACATGGGGTAGTCACGGCATGGGACCTGAGGACGGGTTGTGAAAATTTTGTATCAGACGAGTCGGTTCTACCGCAGAACATAGGCCTCTGATATTTCTTTTCTGTGAAACAATAGTGTTAAGGTTACTAAGTGTGGTCTTTAGTTCAAGGAGTCATGTTTTGGTGCAGTTGGACGACGTATCCATACACTAGGACCATGACTACTAATTTCCGACTCAGTGCATGAAAACACTGATTGCGTGTGTGTTTTCAAATGATTCTTTAAAATTAGCTCAAACCAGGTCAGCTCACCAGGTATAATCATTTGACCGTGTCACCACTGTTTCTTTCAGGATGACATCACCTAGTCAGACAGCATAGGCACCGAGTGTGGAGCGTGATGATATCCCACCAAGCAGTGAGCCTTGAGTACATGTCCCTCAACCAGTTGAGACATCAGCAGAGAGTGCACGCTGCTTGAGCGTGATGCATGTATTCCAGCGTCAGAGGCCGCTGAGGATTCGAGGCGAGTCAGATTTTCAGACAGCTGGACACTGGCTGGAGTATGTAGCACGTTCTTTCCACACAGTTGGGACAACTACAGACTTGATGGTGTACCTATCTATTATCCTCTTCTAGGGAGCAGCTGAGAGGTTGTGGATCTACATGTTCCAGTTTTACAATGAGATGACCTTCACCTGGGAAGACATCGAGACCTTCTTCAGGGTGGAGTTTATACCAATGACTCTACTCACCGAGCGTGCTTCGGAGCTGCTGCCTTTGACGCATGATTTTCCATCAGTAGCCGAATCATCTGAGGGAAGTAGAAAGATGATTCAGGGGTCAAGAGGACTAGAACAGCTGGTGGGAGACCTCGGGTTATAGGATCGGTAGTGAGGGACACCTGGGGTGGAGTCAGATCCTAGCGTTCTAGAAACGGACAGTGTGTCTCCTACAGCAGGAACGGTCACATGGCACATGAATGTCCGACTGCCCACACAGTTGATCCATAGGCGTTGGGGGAGCCACCATGACGGAAACATCGACAGGTGCTTGAGAAACATCTGAGCGCTGGAAAAGGCAGTGCAGCTCCACAAGCAGGTGGACAAGAGTGGAACTAGTGGATTCCTTTTTGTTCTTTGTACTTCTAGTTCCATGTTGTTGTTGTTGTATTTGTGTTTTTGTACTTCGAGTTGCAGTAATAAAAGACACTTATTTTTGTGAATTTTACATTCATGTCCTTTTTTTTGGTTGATACTAAGAGGTCCCGGTTAAAACTGTTGACATGACCCTCACTTATGAGATTTCTACAGGAGGAGACCAAGTGACCTAACACCGATGCTGACAGTGTGACTCGACCCTTGGAGGCGAGAGTGACGGTTGGATATCGTGGTAGTAACGTCGAGGCCTTACGACGTCGTCCATGGTATGAATGCATCATTCATGTCAGGATTGGTTGTATTATGAAAAGAACATGGTTCATCCAGGGGTTGAGACAAGATTTCTCTTTTCAGCAAAGGATAAATCTTAGTAGCTAATACAGATCGTGGGCGAAGAAGAGTGGTCATTGACCGACTTACCACATCGGAAAACTTCCTCCCGACCAGAGATGGTACAAGCTACGATGGAGAAGGTGCAGATCATCCATGAGTGGATGAAGACTGTAAAGTGCAGTAAGAAACAAGAAACTGGTGCCAGTCTCAGAGACTCGGGCGTGTATAATGTTTCAAGAAGAAGAATTGTTAAGGACAGATGAGTCTGCAGAGCAGTATCCATGGAGGCAGATCTAGGAGAGCAGCATGAGGTTGTGTACATTTCATCATGTTACAACCACCCACCTTTGTTATCCCCGTCAGGTTCTAGGAACTGGATGGCAGGGAAAAAGAGTAGCTGATTGCGGTCAAGGAGTTTGACCCAATGGCTCTGAGAAAGATTCGACGGACAGTCTGTGTCCACCTATAGCTTCCTTTACAACATATGTTGATACAAATAATTTATTTCTACCAAAAATCTTTTCCTAGACCTAGAGTTTCCAGTAAGACGTTGACTTGACCCTCACTTCTGGAGATAACTTTTGGAAGAGACTCGATAATCACACTTACGCCGACTGTGTGATCTGACCCTCGAGGTGAGAGTTTTAGTTATAATCTCTTGGTGATAGCGTCTAGGCCTTACGACATTGGTCTGGGTATGGATTGGATTCACAGTTCATACCCAGATTGACTGTATTAGGAAAAAAGGTTGTGGATTATCTACAATGTTGGGATGGTTTTTCCTATGTCGGCAAAAAGGAAAACCCAGGAAGCACAAGATAAACTCTTGCACTAGAGGGTGCGATCAAACAACCTTGAATCCGTCAACCTTACCTCATCGTAGAATGAGTTTTGAGTTTCAGTTCTAATAAGGAAATGGAGGCCTCTAGAGTTCGAGGATGGCGACCACGTCCTTATACGGGTCTCACCTCGATGGGGTCTACAGAGATGTGGATGAGGTGGAAAGTAATCTCCGAGGTTAAATGGACCTTCCAGGACCCCAGCAGAGTAGGAAGGTGGCTTACCTCATATCCTTTCCACCTCAGATGCACTGGGTGCACAACGCCATCCACGTATCTCAGCTGAGTAGATGTGTGCATGACATATCCTTCATCATTGACCACAGTGAGCTGGACATCGATGACAGGGTGAATTCACAGGGTTCCAGATGAGGTTGAGGATTGACAAGAGAGGATCCTACGGGGATGGTTGATTTCTCTTGTGCTCCTTTTTTGGCGACAGGTGAACCTCCTAAGAACACATGGGAGCGTGAGGCTCAGATGTGTGCTAGAAATCTCCTTTAGTTTCCCTAGTATTGTGTTGTAGCATTATGAGGACGTAATTCATTGAGGTGGGAGTAATGTAAAGACCCGGAAATTTCAAGGAATTTATTTTTCTTAATTTTTTTAGAACTTAGCGAGTGCACGGTTTTAGACGACACCTGATTCCGAGGCCCGGTGTGCCCGGAATCAATTTCCAAAATTTTTATCGGGTATGTTCAGTGAACGAACGAGTGGGTTTATCTATCTTTTGAACTGGTGCTCGGAGTTCATATCTGAGGGCACCGATGAAATAGAAGCTGTAGTATTTGCTTAAGAAGACCATTCCCAGAGATGCGTTTTCTCGGGAGGATTTGTTTAAAATTGTGGATTAAATGTAATTTAAAATAAAATTGTGTTACAATTTTATTTCCTTATTCTAAGAGGTTTAATGCTATGTGTGGGAGTTGGGGTGGGACCCACTAGTTACTAACAACCATTGAGAGGTAAAAGGTGAGGTGGGTCCCACACGATCCCCACCCCTTCACATTCCTTAAACTATCTAACTCCCCCTTTATTTGAGTAACACCTCTCTCTCACACTCATTAATCTTGCCAAATTAACACCCCATTTAATTTGACAACTCATGCTCATTTAATTGAATGGTTTTGTTTTTGAATTTTGAGTTTATGAAAAGGCATGGAAAAAAAATAAAATAAGGGGGAGACCTTCTTTTATTAGGTTGACTAGTTGTGTGAGGATATTGGGTGAGGGATAAATCTTGTCCCTTGGAAGAACTTCATCTTCTTCGGCGAAGAACTTCCCCACTTCAACGAAGAATGCTTTTTCTCCGAGGGAGAGCATCGACTCGGTGAATCGGTTTCTTTCCTCATATTCTTCCTCCATGGAAAAGGAAGAGGCACCAACACAGACACTACTCATAGACATCACCATAAAATCTTCTCTCCATGCTAGAGGAAGGGAGATGTCGCTTCCTGCTCGGACATTCTCCGTCGACGTATACAGAGCTTCACCCCGCAACGCCGTTTCCCGCAATGATCATCGTTTGAAAACATGTGTCCAGGTAGGGGTTAATTTTACATTCATGATTATTTTATCATTCTTCATTAAATAATTTGGCCTCTTGTTATCGACATAATGAGGGGAGATCAGACCGCACAAACATGGCAGATCCTCCACCCCTTAAATTTGTGGATCCTTGTTGAAATTGAGGTGAAGGCCGCGCGGTGCCGTAGCACAGTGCTAGAATGAAAAGGCACCGCGGCCGGAGCGGGCCGCGGTGGAGGTGTGCGGCACCAGAACATTGCGCTAATGAGGCCGAAGGTGGCCGTGGCGAAGCGAGGGTCACGGCGGAGGGGCGCGGCGCCATCGCGCCTCCCCGGTCGAACGAGAGCCGTGACCTTAGGATGTGGTGGTTAAGCAGGAGGCAGCCGGTCACGGCC
Source organism: Viscum album (assembly GCA_963277665.1). Classification (NCBI taxonomy): domain Eukaryota; kingdom Viridiplantae; phylum Streptophyta; class Magnoliopsida; order Santalales; family Viscaceae; genus Viscum; species Viscum album. The sequence continues at coordinate 1,622,817,187 of OY728155.1, read as the reverse complement.
GGCAGTCGGCGCCACCTAGACGCGGGACCCCCTCGGGTCCCACAGTTACAAAAGGCCCGCCTTAATGGCCGGCCATTCATGAAAATCCGAGGGTGAATCCCCTAGGCAGTGCAAGGGGAAGCACCCCCCCCTTTGCGCCCCTCTCGGCCAACGCCGAGCCGCCCGCGCTGGACTGGACCGCCCGCACCGGGCCGGACCGCCCACACCAGGCATGGCCGCGAAGGCTGGGCCGGGCCGCACCGGCTGGACCGGGCCGTACCGGGACCCGGGTCTGTTCGACCTGGTTCGGGCCGACCCAGGGGGTATCAGGTCGGGTCGGACCGGGCCCGAACCCCCTTCTTCCGGACATATCCGTTTAAATTCCCATAACATGGGCTATAGTCCTCCGATCGACGCACCGTCAGTTGCATTGGAATCCTTAGATCGAAAGGGTCATTTTGGTATATTACACATGATGTTTCAGAAAAGTTTTTATATTGACGGGTTTGTTCGAAACCGAAACCAACCGGGCCCTCGGAGCGGAAACAGTTATAAATTGAGTTTTGGACGTCCGATTGACCTACCATCAACTTTTTTGGATTCATTTTTGTAAGAGGGGTCTTTTGGTATACTTCAGATGAGGTTTGGACATAGTTGGAGTATGGTTGTGTTAGATTGTACCCGAAATCCAACCGGGCCCCTCGAATGGAAAAGCCGATAACATTCAGACTGAACGTCCGTTTAGCGAACCGTCAGCGGCGTTGGTAATCACGTTGACAAATGGTCCCTATGTGTATACCCTATGAGTGTTCGGGGGTACAGTTGAGATATGGCCGGTTTAGTTCGTATATGAAACCAACCGGGCCCCCAGGACAAAAAGGATAATAACTCATAGACTGGGCGTCCGATTGGCCCATCGTCTATTGCGTTGAGACTCCTATGATGAGGCGGTCTATTGATATACTTCTTCGTGGGACTTTGTGATACTTGGAGTATCAACCAGTAGCTCGTGGAGAAGACCCTCCCAGAGATGAGCGTACGGAGTACGGAGACCGTGTAGCTGGATGAGACCTGATGACTGCTTGTCCGATTCGAGTTGGAGTGACTTGTATTGTCCAGTGTGGAGCACTACTGTGTTTGGATGGAGACCCACGGTAGAGAGCACTACTGTGTTTGGGTGGAAGACCTGCGGTACTCGGTAGAAGGAGTACCTCTAAAGGCTTTTAGGGGGGTCCACTACTTTGTTTGGGTGGCAGACCCCGGCGGAGAGCACTACTGTGTTTGGGTGGATAACCCGCAGTACTCGACAGGAGGAGTACCTCACCAGTTTAAGTTTAGTGAGCAGTGCCTCGAAGTCGTGTCAGGATGAGTGTACTCGACAGAGGAGGAGCTCTTCAGTAGTTTCGGTTTCGATATTGAAAAACCTGGTTTGAGCTCAGTCAATGACCATTGTGAAATCCTCATGATTGAGATGGGTTACTTGATAACTTAGGTATATGTATGGGCATATAACTAAGTAGTGGTTATCCGTTGATTTCATATCTATGTGATACCTCTTGATTGAGATGAGTTATTTGATAACTTAGGTATATGTATGGGCATATACCTATGTAAGGGTTATCTTTTTTGATCCTGCTTTGTGGTTATCCTTGTTGGATTTAGTGGGACCTTTAGGGTCTCGGGGTTCCTACTACGTATCCTATACTCACCCCTTCATGGGCTATGCCCGCAGCTCGCTGTGTTGGATGCAGACGATGGATAATGCGGACGGAGGCCGAGTGTTTGAGGACTAGAAGGTACCCGGAGGTGGACCTCGCGAAAAGTCAGTACCTTGAGGTGGACCTCACGATGTGTCAGTATTCAGAGGTGGACCTCATGATGAGTCAGTATCCGGAGGTGGACTTCACGACAAGACGATACTCAGAAGAGGTCGAAGGGCGAGAGCGTTGAGGAGGCTGTTTGTACCTACCCATTAGGTAGGATCTGTGGTGGACGATCGAAGAGCTGCGCTATCTATACCTACCCTTCAAGTAGGATTCGAGGTGGACGAACCGGGATCTATCTCTATTCTTCCAGCTGCTTGTCTTATCGGTTGTACTTTCGTTATGTTGTAGTTTTAATTTTCAGTTAGGTTTGTATTCTGGACCATTTCCGTTTCAGCACTCTCTTTTGTACTTAGTGTTTGTTTCCACTTGTAATCTGTTGTGTTGTTTACTTTTATAAAGGAAATGAAATCCCTTTTTATTGGTATTTACACATTTGGTGCTAGTCTCCAGCCCCTGGCCTATAAAATGCGAGTTTGGGGTAGTCATGGCACGGGCCCCAAGGACGGGTCGTGACAAAGATCATTTAATCTATCATCCCTATACTGATGTCTATTCTCCAAGATCCAATGCATTTCCACTCAATTCAACATCAAAAAAATTTCAATCCCATGGATAACAGTCAATATCATAGTGAGGAATCTATAAATACCCATCACAATTCATCTGATGAAGATTAAGGTCACACTCGGGTAAGAAGTACCAAAAACAATTTTTATCTATATGCAGAAAATATTTCTATATAAATAGGTAGTTCTCCCTTCATTATAATATATAAGCCACATATTCAAACTATAATTAATTTTTTTTATTTCTATACATTGGTTGAAAAATGATGACACCTTTTTGAAATAAGCACATTGCCAATCATTGGAACATACCCTATCCAATTCCAAATGAATCATAGCATGAAGAATTCCCAAGTCATTATTGTGGAATAATAGTATTTTCGAATCTCATCAAATGTTTCATCAACTATAATAAAGCATCATCGGATTATTCTATCAATTTTAATATGCCCCCTTCTTAGTTAGATTAGCCACATACAGTTCTATTAGTAAAACATCGTTAATGAATCACTTATAGTACCCAATAAAAAAATGAAAACTCCTAATTTAAATAATTTTCCTCAGTGATTAGAAATATATTACAACATTAACCATTTTTTAAATAAACACTTATTATCACTTGAGATACCATGTTCCAATGAATCCTAAAATTTACATCCAAAATTGACACTATGAGTACATTATGGAATCTGAATGTACCTAAATCATACACAATATGATATCAAGGAGACTAAATGTGACTCAAGATTATCAGAATATATAAGGATTTAAAATGTGAAAGCAATTGAGAAAGTGTTAATATATGTGTTAATGTTATTATTTATGAGGTTCCTAAACACTATCATATCATCATTTAGTATAATGGGGATAACAATATTCATTTAAAATCCATATACATTCTTATGTTTTGCCTTCATTTTTTTTTGATGACCCAAATATTATTTCATTATTGAATAAAATCATTTAAAACCATTATGGTACTTTGAATTTATCAATAAATTCATATATTATTATCAAATGTTTCTTACAATCAATTTTATATTTTTTTCTCCTATATGTATACACAACGTTGATGGCTATCATTCTCCTAAAATGAGAACCAAATTGGAGAAACAATATTTATGATTTTAGTCTAATTGAGCATTTAGCCTCTTGTTCATCTACTAACACCTTCAAATATTTAAACTATTCTACTGTGAATATATCTGGTGGAATGAATAAGGGTTCTACTTCATGAATAAGATTTATTCCTTATTTATCTGTAAATTTTAATGGAAGCCATAATAAATCAAATTGAATTAAATCTTGTCATTAGTCAACTACCATTGGTAAAGTGGACAGAGTAACCACTAAATCCACTACATGGACAATAGAAAACACTTGTAAAAATAATTCCCTATACGGAGGATGAAATATCATTACTCCTACCTTGAAATCCCATTAATTGATTAACTTGAACTTATCCCCACTATTAATTCTGAATGTTACTCTTCTTTGAAAAAAATTGATGATTGTACGGTAACTATTCATCCCATTATTGAACATGGTTATATATTATAATGTCATATACAAAATTATAATCCACCAAACATATAGAGACCCAATAACCACTATCATATTGTTTATACATATATGAATATGTTATATTGTACTTCATATAAGAGTAATGATATATAACTTATTAAAGGAGAAATTGTTTTGGTAAATCCAACCTACAAACAAATCGAGTTCTAATAAACCATTTGGATACCCATAGTGAAATAATGAAATAGTATTACTAGTTGAAATTTCAATCATACCTTATACCATGGATTGTATTTTTTCAGGATCTGCTGATGGCTGGTCAACTAAATATGTGTTTATAAATTCCACTACAGGAAACCCCTAAGGACAATGAGTAACTTGATTTACTAAAACATGCAACATTGAAAACTACTATTGATTTTTTGCTCCTAAATTAATTAGTTTATCATTGAATCCCTATCAATGAATTGGTTCATATAACCTATCATCACACACTACTGAACATTCATGAGAGAATAGTTAAATTATTGGAGAATGTGTGCCATCATCGAAAAGTTTTAATTCCTATAAAATCTATCACCCCATTGTGTGTATAGGAACATACATTCCTTTGTCACTATTTAAGAGTTCCCTAGAATCCATGCAGTAACATTATCATTTTATTAAATATATGATAAACTAGAACTACAATGGAGTTTGTACATATTTTTCCACTAATAACTAGAAGGATACCTATAACTATATAGTCTTAATTACCAATCAGTGTGGTAATTTCAGGGATATGTACTATGGAATAGTTTTTAAAATTTATGTTCCTAACATATAGAACAATCAATTGATGAATCTATATATCAAATATTCATTCACCCCATGTTTTCTTCTAGATGAATAGAAAATAGAATTAGATCACAAATATCTGATGATTAGGTGGACATTGACATTTTTTCATGAATGAGTTCAATAAAATAATTATCCCATTATATATTCAGTGTTTTAGTGAATAAAATATAAAAGAAGTGTTCTCGAATCTTACTAGTTCTCTCACTATCCGTCCACCAAACTAAAGTATGAAATCCCACAATTGTTTAACTACCTAGTTAAAAATAATTGTCAATGCCATTCATTTTTTACCCTATAGTGTAATAATGAATTTTAATGACCTATTTATGTGTCCTTTCATGTCATCAAAATCCAAAGGACATCCATTTATGTAGGTGGATTAGGGTGTTGAATATATAATTCATGAGAAAAATATTCCTCCTTTGGACTATCCCCAATATGATAGTCTACAAAATCATTAATTAGTATGAGTACTATAAAATATCCTTGGTCAATTTATTCCATTACTCTTGAATCTTGTGAAAAAATCACTGCAAAATCCCCTTGCTCAAAATTGGGTATATCTGTTTGGGAAATGTATCTACTTGGTTGAATTTCATTAAATTTCAGAATAATCCTAGAAGTTTTCATCCACTTAATGATGATATTGTATTACAAGTAACATTGAAATAGAGGAGTTCACAAGATGTTTGAAAGTAGGAGGGTTCCTAAATAATGGAAAAAACATCCTAATATCTACCCACAACCGAATCCAAGACCCTAACAATAAAACATTAGTCAGACCTAGAGATATTAGCTTAGGAATAGAGTAAAGACACCTAATAATAAATTCCAACATATAATTCACCAAATTATATATAACTATTGAAACAATAACTTAAATACTCGGGAGCTATATAATTTACTAAATAGGTATATAGAATGTGATCTTAAATATCTGGTATGATTCAAGAACACACAATATGTTCTGATAAATTCTTAAACAACCATCCTGGGAATTACCCTATGAGAATTTTACTCAATGGATATGTAAAATATAAAAACATTGGATAGACATGGTGACTTATAAGTCCACAAAACTGTTCTCTAAGGACATTTAAATAGTTCCCCTTCAAACTTCCCAACCATTGATACTCATTTCTACCATGTCCCTAATTTTGGAAAGGAGTAGAACAAATTAGTGAACATGGTTATCTCATACCATTTTTTTAACACCATAACCAAAACCTCGTTCTTTTATATGGGTGTGCAAGAGGAACTCATTCATGTATCCCCATTATTATGATGTCTTGCAATATATTAAAGGATCATCAGAAAATTATGGGAGTGTAAATCACTCATTACAATGTACAAAAAGAGTTCATATAGTTGAAGATATATAACAAAAAAACTAAATTACAATAATCCATCACAAATGATGTATGTTATGTAAATAAAATGAATTTTTTATCATTATGGAATGAAAAAAAATGATCCAATATACGAGGTCTCACCTAAATATGGTCACTGACAACCTTCCTGATATGCCCATCATGAAACTACAAGACAATTATCCTAACATGATCAAATTTCCACTATATGGCACGTTATATTTGATGAATTAGTGAATATAAAATCTATAAGAACTCTAAAATTCAATATAAATTTGTGAGTACATGACTCTGATGTAGAACACCAATTGTCCATAACAAATGTGTATATGGTTTAAATGTATTTTCATTGAATGAAAACATAATAGATTTTAAAATTAGTTACCACATAAGAACTAAACATATAGTGGGTTCTCAAATACCATATATACATGATTAAATACCATTAAAAATGGAAAATATATCAATATTGGGACCCATAACCCATGATTGTATCCCAATAGAGTGTGTGAGACATGATGATTAATAGGAAGCTCAAGTAAATGTCGAACAATTTCTGATCCATCCCTCTTGAGGGACTTTATACTGGATCCAATAACATAATTAATTGTAGATTATAGTGAATATAACTTAGAAAACATGATTCCAACGACAGTTCGAAATAACATCATATCAATCCATAATAAAAATACATGACACTACACAAGCAACAAAACATTAAAAAAGGCAATAAAGGGATACATATGAAAACTAATTTGATAAAGAATATATATTGTTCACATTAAGATACACATTCATGGAAATAATATTCCATGAACCCTTTGAAAATATACAGTAAAATATTTGTATTAATACCTTATTTATGTGTTTATTTGGAAGGAATGGACACCTTACAAGTCAAAAATTAACTCAACATCCGATAACCAATCCAATAAAAAATTTATTTAGATCCTATAATCATGAATTTGTATAAATGAAAATATAAATTTAAGTTGAGGGAGAACATAAAAGATATATTAAATTTCTAAAAAAATTCTTTCTAAAAAGATGCTCAATAATCTAATTCTATCGATCCAGATATGGATTCTATCAATGATACATAAATCAATTTTTATATCATATAAAATCCAATACATTCAACAATTAATTTTATTATTTACTTATAAATACATATACCTAGAGGTTTCCTGAATTTATCATTCATGTATTGAAATTGTGTTCATGTAATTTTGGATCTTTACACATTATAGTTTTAGAGAAATAGGATTCCCCCCCTTAAAAAATGAATATTATAACCGAATGATTCCACATCCACTATGTAATAATTTTCTCTGGGGAAAGCTATTTATTAAATAGAAATTTCTCAATTCATGATATAAATTCACAATATTCATCTTGACCAAATAATTTCCCATAATCATCCATAAAATATAATGTAAAACATTTTATAACATGTGCTGAGAAAAAAATTCTTAGTAAGGAAATTAAACAATGGAATAAGGATCTATGTTAGTTCCTTAGTACTTATACAATATATTTTTTTCTCAAAATTAATATTTGGTCTTAAAAAATATAATTACCATTGAAATAAATATTTTTATCCAAGTCATTTCATAACAATATCATGAAAAAATTTTAATTAAAAAAATTCAAAATGGATCTTACACAATCATGAATAAAATACAAATTATTTTTAAAAAAAGTATGTATGTCCCCATTATGAGGAAAAATATAAAATGCATTTAATATAATATAGTGAGAAATCACAATAAAGAATTAAATTAAGTATAATGTTTCATAAGATCATAACATCATATGAAATATTCAGTCAATAAAAATATGACATAATAATATGTCATGGCTAATTACAAACACAACAACACATGGTCGATAGAGTCCCATCATGGATTTGGTTTACTCACAAATATAACTTATAAATACTAATTAGAAAAAATAAATACACAATTCATTACCGTGCTAAATGGGGAACCAAATCATACCTATTTCTTTAATATGTGTACCGCATTTGGAAATAAATTTCTAGGTTTAAAGAAATTATTTTCTCAAGGAATTTAATGGTTTTCATAATGATTATCATATCAAATTCAGAATGGATTTCATAATGGTGCAACAATATAAATATTGATAATTTATGTATTACACCATAAAATCAAATAAGAATTAGTTAGTATGATATGAGAGATATATATATAAATATCATTTTTAATAATTCTGTAAAATTAATTAAAATGATAATGTGATTTACAGTGAGAATAGAAATAACCAAAAATGGATGATCTAGAGACACACTTTGAAATCATAAGAAAATCATACCAGGATGTTAAAACAACCATTCCATTTAAAATTTGAAATAAAAATAAATAGAAAGTGGGATATATTGTTTTACATAGATGATAACAAAGATACATAATAATAACTCCAAGTATCATATAATGGATACATAGGTAGGAATATCATTTTATATCATATAAGTTAACATTTATCATTCTCATTATCATCCATTATTAAAGTGAAATTTTTTATTATAATATATGAAAAAATGATACCTTTTCAAAAATTCTAAAATAATATACAATATTTTATAAAAAATTATAATTCATTATCATTTATAAAAATATTTTAGTAAAATAATGTTAACAATATGTATAGGTAATATAATAATTATGAAAAATAAACATTAAACAAAAAAATGTTGTTATTAATGTAATGTTCCCATTAACAATAACAAAAATAATATTAGTTAAAATATATAAAAAAAATTAAAAAATGGTCGAAAATGATTTTTATAACACATTTAATAAGAATGGTTTTTATTGATTTTTTATGGGAGTATATATATCAATGAAAAACTGTTGGAGTGGAATCATTAAAATATGTTATAAAAAAAGTAATGTACATTGAGTTTGACTCATCTTGTACATTAATTATCATGATGAATAATAAAAATATCCCCATTGTATATATTATTATGAAATATTAAAAATTTCTTTAGACCATTTAATTAATTTATTTTTATGTTATATTATATTTTATAATCATTTATGTTCAGCGCATTTGTTTTAATGATATTTAGTCATAAGATAAATATAAAATTGGGAAGGTTAATACGATTAATGAGGTAATTATTACAGTATATACTAATTATTAATAATTAAATGAGTATAAGTTTTATAATTTAATTATATTTTAAAATAAAAATAGTAAATATTTTTGTTAAAAATGAAATATATTATAAACATGGGGTGTGTATAATGTACATATGTATGAGTAACATATCCATTTATCAACAATCATGGTGGAATGAATATAAGGAATATTTCCACACTACATAATAAAAATTATTTCCTAAATATCATATAATTTATTTAAATAGACATATATATTTTATTCTGGTGATGTAGTTATTAAAAATGAATCATATGACATGGTGGAGGTGTGAGTCCACATGTATGATTGAACGAAATTATCATATTTTAATGAATGGAATATTAAGAAATTATATGATATAATATTTTTATATAATAATACATGTTCATGATTATAATATATATACAATAAATTCATTATTAAAAGCATTCATGGGAGTTGATGATGAATTCCAATATATTTTAGTTTGTGGGAAGATAGTTTGTTGTACATATGAACAATGGAATCATTTCAATTTTTATAAAATGTGATAATTTTTTGGTTATTATATTAAAATTATAATATGAAAACATCTATTAGAAAATTTTATTATTATAACATCAGTATTGAATAAGAATTTATTTAGTGGAATGATGAAATAAAACTAATACTTTCATTTATGAACCAAAACACTTATTCAGAAACACTGGATATGATGACACTAAAGGTATTCCAATGATGTTTTCTAATAAAACCAATGAATATAGGATATGAAATGTGATGTAATGAAGGGATATTCTATGGGATATTATTGACAAAAATGAATCATATGTTTGGATAATTTAGGATAAGTGTTTCCCTTTTACAAGTGAGGGCATGTGAACTTTTGGAATTTATCACAGTATTAAAATTAATATAAATTAATTGTATAGGAAAAATTTCCCCAAAAAATTTAATTAGAATATTTTATGAGGATGAAACTAAATAAAATCATTAAAAAATATTTAAAAAAAATTATATCAGTTTAATACACATATATCATAATTTTTATCCAAGTTAAGCCTCCATAGAAATTAGTGTGATTAAAACGTTTTCTACTATTTAGGGGTCAAGATAGTAACTAATAAATGATAATTGGAAAAATAATGGAATAGGGTATATATTTTATGACCCAAATAAATTATTTTTCCAAAGGTATAATTTTTAGGTATATTTATTCATTTAATAAAATATTATTTTTTATACATTATCATTAATTTCTCTTTTGAAACTATTTATTCAATGATTACATTGATTAAATATCAAAAATATTTATTTTCAATATATTCAATTAAAACAAAACTAAAATGACATATTTATCTTCAAAATTAATTTAAAAATATATATTTTTTCAATTTATATTTCATTACATATTTTTAAATACATTGTTTTACTTTTTTAGTAACTTAATTAATAAATTTGTTGTGCTTCAAAAGAATATAAGTTTATTATTTCATTTATAAAAAATACACATAAATTACCTTCATAAAAAAATAAAAGAACATTTAAATTAATATTTGTAATATTGATTAATTTTTACCACTCCTATAAAATATTATACATATTAGTTGAATGAAATAGTCATTTTTCATTATCTTATATATATATATATATATATATTAGAAAGGGTAAAATTAATGAAATATAGATTGAAATGTCCTTATAAAAAATACTATGATATAAAATTATGATATAAATCTTCCAATAAGATAATATAAAGTTTTAGGGTAAATTGTTTCCTTATTAAATTTTATTTAAACATAATTACCTTTTTTACACTTACAGTGGTGATAATTCATTACAATTTTTTCTATTAATTGTAATTAAAAAAGGAATACATTCCAAATACTTACCATATACTTAAAAATATTTTATTTATTTTCATTATTTATATCATTTTTTGGTGTATTTAATTTACATTAAATACATAAAAATTGATGAATTGTTTTTATACAAAAATTAAATTTCAAGTATAAAAGTTTTTTCATAAGAAAATTAAGAATAAAATTTATTAAAATTAATTTGATTTGATTATGTTTATTTAAAACCATTAATTTAATTTCAAAACTAATCTAATATAAAATATAAATTAGTATAAACATTAATATAAATTAAATATTACAATAAAAATCATTATTTTTCTACTGTTCATTGGAAAATAAAACATCACCAAAAAATTTAAAAATTTTATCATAAGTTATTTTTTATATTATTTTTTTTAAAAAATTATACTTTTGATAATAATGTTTTATAATATTAACAAAATTGATCAAAAAATATTACCAAAAAATAAAATTAAAACAATTTTTTAGGTAGTGAGTTTTAATGAATAAAATTACATAACTAAAAATTTAATGATTATTTAAAAATAATTTATAATAAATTAATTTTGTGTAGGAGATATTAATAAATATATATTTATATATATAGTAAATTAGTTCATAATATTAATACATTCCAATTTTATGACTATATTATAAAATTTATATTTACATGTTTCATTGTTTGTTAATCCTTATTGATGCGTCTCTTATATGTTGTATGACATAGTTTTCTACTTCTAAAATATATTGGTTTTATATTTTTCCGAATTTTAATAAATTATTTCCTAAAAAATTTATCTCTTTTTTGGAAGAAAATATTTTAACATCATAAAATATATTTATTTAAATCAAATGTTTTAAATATTTGTAATAACATTCATCATGATAAGTGGGAAAGAATATTAAGTTTATCAAATACCTAGGATTAAAAACATGAAAAAATTATTGGGAATTGAAGGTATGGGAATGGATAAAAATATAATATCCAAATAATTTTAGATAGTGATATAGATCATTCCAAAAAATATATTAAATGGTCAATAAAAAGGGAACAATTATAAAACTACAAACTGATAAAGTAGGAAAAAACCATCAATTCAACAAAAATAAGAAGTTAATATGTTTTTTAATATAATTTTTATATAGTTTTTAATTTTATATTCCATTTAAAATATGAATATAATAAAATATAATAAATTTATTTTTTTTTAATTTCAACCACTAATCAATTTCCTCCACAATGTATTTTTTCCCCTAATGTTGATTATTCAAGATTGATTTTTTATTCCATATGCAATAAAGTATACTCTTAATGGATAATATTATCCACCGATGATAAAAATATCATCCATGTGTCTTATGATATTAACAAAAAAATGGTTGTAATAATATAATTCTAAAATTGAATTATATATCACATGATGAAATAAAAAAATTATTCACTAAAGACTCCAAAATAACACATAAATTCAAATTTTTATTATTTGATAAAATAAATTATATCATTAAAACTATATAAAATATTCATGACATTTATAAAAAACAATTTATAATATCTATTCAGAACTTATCATATCCCAACTATTTTAACATTTATCCCTAAATAAATCTAATCACACATAATTAATATTAACATACTAGATAGCCCTAATATTATATTATAATCATTCATATAAATTACATGAGTCACTATAATGGATCAGTAATTTTTTTGATTTAAATACATAATTCATGAATTATTCATCAAATAAAATACCATAATATTTTATTTTCCCTAATAATTTATGATTACCAAAATAGTTATAATCCTCTAAAATATCATTTGTTACATACTCACCATATCTGTTTTATATCCCATGGTTATCTATATGTTTAATAATATTTTCCAAATTTAAAATTAATAATTATCTATCAAATGTATTATTTTGATAAATGATATGATACAAAACATGAAATAAAATGCTCCAATGGTAAGTGTTGGGCAAAAATCCCTCAATGTAACATTGCAGCATTTTTGGGTTGATTGTATTTGTTGACAAAGCTGGTTTCCATAGATATTTGTCGAGTTTCCAAGATGTTGTTGAAAATCCTTGTTGACAAAGAACAATGACAAAGGAAAGGACGATCTGGAGGCAGTACAAAAATAGCAGTACAAGGTGGCGCTGTTTCCCAGTGTTTTCCAAATTTTTGGGGTCCAAAATTTGGAGTTTGGTGAGCATCGCAAAAAGTGGATTTCCATGAAGAGCATAATTTCATATGGCAAAGGCATGAATTTCGCGAAGATATGATGCATGGTTTGGAAATCGCGAGGACCAGAAGAATGGAGGCGGTGATGCTTCGCGATTACGTCAACGTTTCGCGAACGGCAGAGTTGAAGCGCATCGCGGTGGTAAAGGGCTTTGTGAGGGAGCTTCACGGCGAAGGCGCAAAGGAAAATTGGGCTTCGCGAGGGAGCTTCGCGGCGAAGTCACGAAGGTATGTCGACGGTGATTCTTCGCGACTACTTCAAGCTCCGTGAACGGAAAATTGCCGTGGAGCTTCGCGATTTGGACAGAATTCCGGAAGAATCATTGGAGCTTCGCGATTTGAGATGATGTGGCGTTGACTTCGCGTGGAAGGGACGAGGGTCGGTGGAATCACCTATAAATAGAGGTCGACCCCTTCGAGCGAAGTAAAGAGCATTTTCGTAGAAGATCATTCGCTCTCGATTTGTGAAGGTAGTTCACGGAGCCAGTGTGCTTCGCGAAAGAGGATCTTCGCGGCGGCTATTGTAGCTCCGCGAAAGCTGTGTGCTCCGAGTTGGCTCGGTGAGCTTCGCGAGAGAAGTTTCTTTGCAACGAGTTGAGTTTCGCGGGAGAGCTTCGCGAAAGAGCATTGCGAGAAAGCTTCGCAAAAAGGCAGGATCTTAGCGAAGTCTTGTTGAGCTTCGCGAAATTGGGAGCCTAGCGAAGTAGGGTGCTTTGCGAAGGTGTTTCCAAAGGTTGTTGCCCAGTGGTCAGAGACAAAGTGTTATTCATCAGTGGATGAAAGTTGAACTTCAACAGAGCATCTACATAGAGAGAAAGATTCATTCCTTAATAGAAATGAAGAGACCTACAGGTCTATAAACTGTGAGTGAATCTCTTCCAAGAGCAGTGAGCTTAGGAAGAAGAAGAAGGTGATCCTCTCCACCGGCAGTGAGCCAGAGAGAGAGAAATAGGGAGTGAACCTTGGGAAAGCAGTGAGTTGACCCTAAAAATTGTATAGCTAGTGATCCTTGGCAGAGAAGTGATCTACCCCGAACATTGTAATCTACAGCTAGTGAAGTCTAGTGGAATTTGGTACGAACCGGAAACTTGTCAGCGTATGCTCCTTGGACGTAGCCCTTAGCGGTGAACCAAGTAAAAATATCTGTGTCTGCCTGCTTACTTCACTGCATTGCATTCAAAGCATCATCATCAGGTAAAGGAGACAAGTGATCACAGTAACCACACAAGTGAAAACAAAGTGACCCTTGTATCCAAGAGGTCAAGATCTAGTGGGGCAGAAAGAACTTTGAAAAAGAATATCCATACCCTGATTCACCCCCCCCTCTCAGGGTATATAGTCCCCTATTGGCCCTAAAAATTGGTATCAGAGGGAAGGTTGCTTTTATCAGATTTGTGTGCTTCGACTTGGTGTAGTATTTCTGTATAGTTGAAGATATTGTTTTCGCTTATCTCGGTCTACCATGGAAAAAAGAAAATCTTCAAATAATAATCAGAAGTCAGGTGGTATCCCTCAGTGTGGAAGTGTTTTTGGAAAAAGTGTGATTCAACTAAAAGAATCAAACAACTTACTGAAGGAATCATGCAGTGAACAGAAAAATGATTTGGATAAATCATACAACAAAAATACTTACTCATTCAAATATGTTGATGGAATGAGAGAAGAACCTGACTTTCCAAGTGACGTTGGAACCACTGACGACGAAGAAGAAGAAATTGAAGGAAGAATTGATATGGGAGGTGAGTTGGAGGCTTCTCTTGAAGAGATAGATGTTTGGAGGTCCAAAACCAAGAAAGCTAACAAAATTGTTTGCGATGCCAAACTCTATATGCAGCAGCAGGAAGAAGAGAAATCTGAGCTGATGGAAGAAATTGAGAAACATAATTTATCAACATCAGAGAACTCAGAATCCGTTAGCAAGTATAAGCTGAAGGTTGAAGAACAGAAAATAGAGATCGATGGCCTGAACAAAAAGGTGGAAGTTGTCCATGAGACTAAAGAATTGGATCAGAAATCCACTGAGGAAATTAAATCTAAAGGCATACAGATCCATTGTCTGGAAACTGAGGTCAACAAGCTAAGAGGCTTAAATCAAAGTCTTATTGATATAATTACTGACCTAACAGAGAAGAATGATTCTCAAGGTGAGGAACTACAGAAGATGGATAAAGGAAAAGGAAAACAAAAGGCTGGTAAGTGTGAAGAGAATCAAGAGTCCGATGAAGTTCGGAATCTGAAAGCCAAGAATGATGATCTAGCTACATAGCTGTCTGAGTTAGTTCAGAAGAATCAAAGACTATAACAATAGAATTCATGTTGCTCCGATTCTATTGCTCAAGAAAAATTGAAAGTAAAAGAGAAAAATGACGTGGTTAATATGCTGAAGCATGAACTGGAAGATGAGATGAGTTGTGGAAAGAATCTCAGTAAAGAACTTGATGCTCAACTTGTATCAAGAGATTTGAAGATTCAAAAGTTGGAAGAAGAGTTACAATCAATCAAGAAGGAAATGGAGAAGTCTAAATCCAAAGATAATCCCAAGATGAAGGATGCATTGCACTTATTATTTGATCATCCTTCGGCAGGTGATGATAAAATGAAGTCCAAATATGCTGCATCGGAGGAGAAGCATGAAATGATTGTATCTTCCCAAAGGTCAGCCTTTTTGGGAAAATCTGGAATTGGATATGATAATCCCACACTTATGGATGATAAGAAAAATGCAGTGAAAAATTCCAAAGGTATGAAAAATCCTGTAGGTGCTGGAGATAGGCCTATGAGGATAGTTTCAAGGAGTGATGATATGTGTTATTTCTGCGGAGTTCATGGCCACACATCAAGCTTCTGTACAGAGGCTCTGGAGTACATTTTAGTCTATGAAAAGAGAAACATTAATAAATATGAGAACAGGAAGAAGCATCATGAGAAATTAGAAAGAATTACTTCTCAGAGGAAAGCATATATTATATGCTATTACTGCGGAAGAATGGGACACACTATGAGCATGTGTCAGGAAGATCAGGAGAACAATATCAGAGGAAGAACTAAAGGTGCATCAACATCTCAGCAGAGAGATGATAAAATGAGGTATGCCTTTGAGGGAAAATGTTTTATATGTTCTCACTATGGGCACATGGAGAGACATTGTAGTAAGAAGAAAGCAGGAAAGGGAAAGGAACAAGAAAAGAGATCTCCACCACAGGAAGTGTACAAAAAAGAAGCTGGTAGTGGGAGACAAAGTGGTAAGGAGAAGAAAAGGCTTCGAGCCTCGGGGAAATCACATGGAGCTGAACGAAAGGTGTATTAGTCACCTCCTCTGTCATACTCACAACAGCTCTCAAGGAGAGAATGTGAGCAAACCTGGTAGATTGATGGGAGATCTACTCCAGCGGTGATAAAGAAGAATGGACGTTAAATGGAGGACCCACCACCAATGAAAAATAGGGTGGTGACTCATAAATCTAATAAAAGGAAGATAAGGAAAGAACGCATTGAAAAATATGCAAGTCATGTGCCACAACAAGCAGTGGAGAAAAGGGGAAGATCCCTGCAATGGACAAAGAAGAAGAAGGGGAAGATTCCAAATAGAGAGGTTCATACTCAGAGAAATAATCAAGGAAAATAGCATATTGATAGTAAATAAAAGACAGAAGTGTGTACAAGTGGGTTCAGACCCCATATTGTGAAAAATGTCAGGCCTCCAAGAATCTTCATACCAGAAAAAGAGTCAGCATGTGAGTAATGAATTCTTAGTCATATGGCCAGAGCAATTGAAGTTGGCTAGGCAGCTGGAGGAAGCAAGAAAGGAGTATGGTGCCCTCTATGAAAGAATCAAAGGGTTGACCCATCATGATCAACCATCATCCTCATCTTGAGGATTCCGGAAGAATTCCCCTCTCCCTATGAATATAAATGCTATTAACTGATGATTCATGTGTTTCAGGTTTTAGGGAGATATGATCCAAGGGGAAGTGGCATCTAAGGATGCGAAGTGGAGAGGTGATATGCTCTAGAGTTTCAATTGATTCAAATCAGGTACTAGAGTTGAAGAAGAAAGGGAGCAACAGAGCATAATAAAATGTGATTGTGTTATTAAATTTGTCTCTTGTTTCCTACACCGAGTTTCAACTCAGTAGGCTTAGAGATTTTGTTAATGGCTCAACTCTGAGTGGAAGATGAGAACAAATGATGTAGGAGGAAAATACTAGTTATGCGTCTAAAATGTTTGTCCTAACTACGGGAAGAGTTTCATAACACAGGGGGAGAATTCTATATCCTAATCAGATGCATGATCTCAATATGATATGAAGGATAAATTTTTATGCTCATGAATAATGATTGGTGGAAAATCAGCAACCCACAGGTTTTCATTATTATCTATTTTGTTCTAAAAATGTTGTATCAGCTGACTGCTTTTAGGATTCTAAGATTCTACGAGAGAAAATCAAAGGAGTGTCACCAAAAATATGAGATAAGAGGTTCAAAGAAATGACGTCATTGAAAAATGACACAGAGAAAAGTAGCTGAAAGAAATTAAGCCACTGAAAAATGAGTCAGTGAATAGTTTCCTGGAAAAAGTGTTGAGAAAGAATGCAACACGGAGGGAGAAGAAGTGGCCGATGCTGATTCAGAAGAAGACACTGATGATGAACAAGAAAGTGTCAAGTATGTGTCTACAAGGAAGCCAAAGAGTTGAGTTGAAACTGATAGATAGAATATCATTAGTGATCAGTGAGCTCCAGTTCAGACAAGAAGAATAAAATCATTGCAGCAGACATCATTACTATCACAGGCTGAGCCGAAATGCATTGCTGATGTAGCTAAAGATGAAAATTGGGTTTAAGCTATGAAAAAAATGATTGATCAGATTGCGAAGAATTAGACGTCGGAGATTGTTTCGAAGCCAGATGATAAAAACGTCATCAGGAAAAAAATGGGTCTATTAAGGCAAGATGAATGAATATGGCACGATGATTCAGAACAAAGCACGACTGATGTGCAAAGGAGACTCCCAGATAAAGAGTAATCAAAAGATGATGAGGCCGGTCTATGAAGAAGACATAAAATTTGGCGGATCTGATGAAGCACAATGTGACACAGAGAAGGAATTGAACATTCATCTCTCAATCAAAATATGCTAAGGAGGTTCTGAGAAGATTTGGAATGGAAAATTCTAAGGAGATGAAGACTCCAGTTGCTACCCGGATGAAATTATCAAAAGATGAGGATGGCAGGGCAGTTAATATCACAGAGTACAGACAGATTATCAGCAGTTTGTTGTACATGACCACAACAATGCCTGATATTATTTTCACCACATGCCAAGCAGAGTTATTGGGATATACTGATGCAGACTGGGCCGGTTCAGCGGATGATTGAAAATCAACATCAGGAGGTCCATTCTATCTTGGTGGATTGTGTATTTCTTGGCTTAGTAAGAAGCAAGATTGAATTTCATTTAGCACCGCAGAAGGTGAGTATGTTGCGGCCACTCAAGCATGCACACAATTATTGTGGATGAAGCAGCAGCTTGATGATATGGGAGTTGAAGTGAAGTCTCCGATCGGAATCCAGTGCGACAACTCAAGTGCTATAAATCTTAGAAAAAATCATGTCCATCATTCAATGACAAAGCACATTGAGATTAAGTATCATTTTATCAAGGAGAAATTTGAGCAGGGAATCGTGAAGTTGGAGTACGTGCCTACAGAGCTACAGGTTGCAGACATTCTGAAAAAGGCCTTACCCAAGGAAGCATTTGAAAGGCATCGACTGGCTCTTGGAGTTCAGTCGATTCCCCTCACTTAAAATAGTGTGGATGTGGAATCCCCCCCCTCTCCCCGAGGTATGATGTGTTTTCCCTACTGTGCTGATGTGTTCTCTACTCTGTTACAGACTACAAAGGAATGACCTTTGGTTTCACTGACAAAGGGGGAGAAAAGTGTTTGTTAAAGGGGGAGAAAATAGTGATTGTTCAAGGGGGAGACAGTGCGGAGAGTTGAAAGATCATAATTGATGCTGGGAGAAGCTGACAGGTGGAGCATACAGAAAGGGGGTGCAATGAGAAAAGGGGAGAGTATTAAATCTGATGATGCTAGAAGTGATCAATCAAAGCATAGAAATCACGATAGCTGCGGATCGTGATAAAAGAGGAACAGTGGTGTTGGAAAGGTGAGAGAAGGTGTCCAGCTATCAACAATTGATATCAACTTAAGAATTCACCAATTGGTATCAGTATGGTTCAACAATTGGTATCAATTTAAGAATTGGTATCAGGTTGGAATCGATAATTTGGGTCTGACATGAAGTGATTCATTGATGAACTTTTCATACTACTCTTGTTTCTCACGCCGAGCATTGCTCATGTGGGCTTAGAGTATGTGTTAATTGAATCCTTGAATGCTATCAGAATCGCAAGAGACGAATGGTGGTAGCGGCTGGAAGAAGACTCAGTGAGGTATCAAAGTGCAGAAAATATTTCTGAGCATTGTTGTGAAGAGTTGTCAACAAACCCAAAGGGGGAGATTGTTGGGAAAAAATCCCTCAAGGTAACATTACAGCATTTTTGGGTTGATTGTGTTTGTTGAAAAAGCAGGTTTCCATATATATTTGTCGAGTTCCCAAGAAGTTGTTGACAATCCTTGTTGACAAAGAACGATGACAAAGGAAAGGACGGTCTGGAGGCGGTACAAAAAGAGTAGTACAAGGTGGCGCTGTTTCCCAGTGTTTTCCAAATTTTTGGGGTCCAAAATTTGGAGTTTGGTGAGCATCGCAAAAAGTGGATTTCCATGAAGAGAATAATTTCATATGGCAAAGGCATGAATTTCACAATGATAGGATGCATGGTTTGGAAATCGCGAAGACCAGAAGAATGGAGGCGGTGATTCTTCGCGATTACGTCAAAGCTTCGCGAACGGCAGAGTTGAAGCGCATCGCGGCGGTAAAGGGATTTTCGAGGGAGCTTCACGGCGAATGTGCGAAGAAATATTGGGCTTCGTGAGGGAGCTTCGCGGCGAAGTCACGAAGGTATGTTGACGGTGATTCTTCGCGACTACGTCAAGCTCCACGAACGGAAAATTCCTGTGGAGCTTCGCGATTTGGACAGAATTCCGGCCGAATCTTTGGAGCTTCGCGATTTGAGATGACGTGGCGTTGACTTCGCGTGGAAGGGACGAGGGTCGGTGGAATCGCCTATAAATAGAGGCCGACCCCTTTGAGCGAAGTAGAGAGCATTTTCATAGAAGATCATTCGCTCTCGATTTGCGAAGGTAGTTCGCGGAGCCAGTGTACTTCGCGAAAGAGGAGCTTCGCGGCGGCTATTGTAGCTCCGCGAAAGCTGTGTGCTCCTCGTTGGCTTAGTGAACTTCGCGAGAGAAGTTGATTTGAAACGATTTGAGCTTCGCGGGAGAGCTTCGCGATAGAGCTTTGCGAGAGAGCTTCACGAAAAGGCAGGATCTTCGCGAAGGCTTGTTGAGCTTCGCGAAATTGGGAGCCTAGCGAAGTAGGGTGCTTCGCGAAGGTGTTTCCAAAGATTGTTGCCCAGTGGTCAGAGGCAAAGTGCTATTCATCATTGGATGAAAGTTGAACTTCAACAGAGCATCTACATACAGAGAAAGGTGCATTCCTTAATGGAAATGAAGAGACCTATAGGTCTATAAACTGTGAGTGAATCCCTTCCAAGAGCAGTGAGCTTAGGAAGAGGAAGAAGGTGATCCTCTCCACCGGCAGTGATCCAGAGAGAGAGAAATATGGAGTGACCCTTGGGAAAGCAGTGAGATGACCCTAAACATTGTATAGTAAGTGAGCCTGGGCATAGAAGTGATCTAACGCGAACATTGTAATCCACACCTAGTGAAGTCTAGTGGAATTTGGTACGAAACGGGAACTTGTCACCGTATGCTCCTTGGACGTAGCCCTTAGCGGTGAACCAAGTAAAAATATATGTGTCTGCCTGCTTACTTCTCTGCATTGCATTCAAAGAATCATCATCAGGTAAAGGAGACAAGTGATCACAGTAACCACACAAGTGCAAACAAAGTGACCCTTATAACAAAGAGGTAAAGATCCAGTGGGGCAGAAAGAACTTTGAAAAAGAATATCCATACCCTGATTCACCCCCCCTCTTAGGGTATATAGGCCCCTATTGGCCCTAACAGTAAGTGTTTCACTAATTTCGGCCTTCGAGTTTGGGTTCGAGAGTCTCAACCTCAATCGATTCAATGAGTAATAATCTATTCTATGGTTTATCAATCTTATAAAACTATGTTAATTTAATTCCAATGAAAGTTCCACACATAAGATGAAGATCTGAAAAAAAATCACATTAATAGAATCAAAATAAAATATTGTATTAACTTCAAGGTGTTTTTCATGCCATTCAGATTTGATCACCCTAAATATAATATTAATATTATTAAATATTTTTTTACTTTAATAATGAGGGTTAAAAACAAATATTATTATATAATTTATCTAAAAATACACAGTATTATCTTAGTCACACAAGACATATTACCTCCAAATGGTTATATATTACTTTATAAATTTTCATAGTCCTTATAATTATTAAACAAAGACACTTTAGGATTATCCCATATAATAATGGAATATCACATAATTAAGTGGGTTTTATTCACAAATAATAGATTGAGAAGTATATTTAATTAATCCCTTGAACATCCTCTAGGACAGTCAGACCAAGTATTTGGTAAGAGAATTATCAGCGATCATCCGAATGAGGGTTTAGATATAATAAACTATCTCTTTATTGGTTTCTTACCCACAGATTAATTTTTGACAACACCACTTCCACTTATATAATCAATATATGTATGTATTTCAAAGAGATCCACATAATTTCATCCACACCTAATCATTTTAATGTTAACATGTACTTATGGTCATCATCAGGGTTTTTACTAATGTTCCTTAATAATATTTCCCAATAATAAATATAGATTCCCCTAATACCAACTCTAGTGATGGAAATCAAAAAGCATATTATATCATATGATCATAGAAACACATGAAATATGGATGATATATTAACATGATTTAATTATATGTGATGTTAAGATTCAAATATAATATCACATGGTGGATATAGTCCCATAGTGTAATATTTTTACTATTAATCCCATACACATCCCATTGTTGAATACATTATTTACCCAATGCATTAGGGAGATATCTAGGAATGTCGATAATATCATTCCCATGAATATGTGTTCCTAAAATATAAATCAATAATGATTACCCATGTAAATTTCACATTTAAGAAAATTTGATTCATAATCATTCCTCATATCCTAATCAACATATGATTCTTATTTAAATCATTAGAGTAAATAATATATGGATGATATTAACCCCATCAATGAAATATGAGTAAGCTATGTATGCATTTTACAACCATGTATAATGATTCTATAGTCATTTCATTACATTATAAATAGAGATAATATTAGTTTTGAGATAATGATCATAACTATAAAAAATTATTTGGGAGATACATTATAGAAATATGAACAACATAACCTGATATTAAAATATATATTCCATTTAAATACATCTTTTAAGAATAATTACTTAAAGGGACATCAGGATTGATGTTAAGAAATCTAGGGTTTTTATAAAGATATCCAAATATAAAATATATGTTTTAGTATTGGGTAAATTAGATGATGCCGTATATGTTAAAATAGTCAATCCATATTGTCTCTTTATATAGAAAGAAAAAAAAATTCATATAAAATAAAAAAAATAGACTGTTTTTGAAATCAATTGAAGTAAATCTCAAAGAGATATAAAATTTCCTATAATATATATTTCTTTCCTTAAAAATATATTAATGACAAAAATTTAAGAATATTTCCTTCGATGAGAATGGTTGGGAATTTAAATCATTATAAAAATAAAGACATGGTTTTTAATGTAATATCTCCCCTAGGGAAAACATAAAATCATTTTTTTCTGAAATCATTAAAATGAATGTTATATAGGGCCATCTATTGCGTGATAAACCAATAAATCATAAATAAAAATATTTTTAAAATATTTTGATGAAATATGGAATTGAATAAATATAATAAGAAGGGAACCTATTTAAGGGGGGTTTTAAAATAATATAAACCACCATACCTAGAGTCAGAATCAGCATGTACATCCTTTATCACAATGAATAATAAAAATGGGTTCATTATTTACTATATTATCCACATTCTTCAATTTTACATTGCAGATTACATTATTTATTATAATTTTATATTAAATTACCAATTAATTTATGTTCACATTAGATGATTTTACAATATTTAACCCATATATAGAAAATGAATTTTGTTGGTTCACCATATAGTGATCTAATTTTTTCAAAAATTAAAATTACATCATTCTAAATATTAACAAAAAATTCACTACACAATAATGATCCATCATTTTAGTGTATTGGGAAAATCGGGAAAATACATTAAATTTACAAAATAAAACTTTGTTTTTTAATTTCTTATTTTATAGCTTCATAGAGGTCTTCACATTCTCCATATTACATGTAATCAAATAATGATATAAATCAAATGTGGATGAGATAAAATCCCAGTAAGATAATAGAAAAGAATATGAAATAATATAACATGGGCTAAGAAAGATCGTTATCTTCAAATCATAGTCATAAGATCATAATCACGATAGAAATCCGTATGAAATGTCTTCAAATGTGACGACACATAAAAAACATCACGTATTAGTAGTTGACAACATAAAATAGTTGTGAAACAATATAGAATCATGTTCACAGATATTTCAAAATTTTCATGAGATATATCACATTATCCAATTCATTTAATATCTATTTAAATTATAGCACACCCTTCACAATATAATAGTTTCATTATGCCATATAATTTTGTGTGCTCCCATCACATAATAACATTTTCATTATCATACAGGACACATTGAACGTATATCAATCATGGAAATAAAATAAATAATAGGAAGGAATTTTTTTCATTATATAAATTGTAAAATAATAAATATATGGTTACTAAATGAATTATGTAATGACATATTTGATATTATAATCATCAACATATAGTGAAGAAAAAACTATCTCAATAAGTAAAAGGTATGATTTTAGAAATAAGAGTTCTCTTTGAAAACATTTTGTAGGTCATAAAATAATTTTTAAAACATTTATATCCTTGAAATGTTCAGATAATGGTGGTGAAATGATATTTATCAAATATCAATATTGAAAATGGGATTAAAAATTTAAATCAAAAATAAGGAGAGCTGTGTTCGTGAATTCCACTATACCTTATTTCTGAATTCTCTCATCGCATAAATATCTTGTATAATCACATTAAATTCATTAATTATTAAATAAATAGTAATTTATAAAAAAAATGATTCATTTGTATCTTATTAATTTTAGTAATGATATTTTATATGATTTACATAGTTTAATATCATTATTTAGAAGCAACCATTTTCATGGTTTTCTTGATTGATTTTCATGTATACATGAATTGATGATCATGAAAACTGTTGATAAACAACCAAATATTTTATTATATTTTATTAATGATCACCGATAATTTTAAATGATCTTATAAATTAATTTATCATATTCTATTTGGATGAATCATTAAATAAAATTTAAAAACTATCATTTTAGGTTATTTTTGGGGGGTTTTGATCATAATAAATTGATTTTGATCTATGATTTACTGCTAACAATAAATTTTAATTCCCTAAAAAAGGATATATAATAAAATTTAGAAACTATTATAGGACATTTAATGTTTTTTTAAAAATATTTTATGGTGTTAAAGGAAAATGAAAGTGCATCGCTTATGATGTGAGTAAATTGACACATCACAGGCGGCAACTTCATTTTTAGAATAAATGAGAGATAAAAAGGATTTTAATGATGGAAATTCGGGTAACATGTTATAATTATATTATATAAAAAATTATAGAGATTTTATTTTTTTGAATATGATATAATGATGATAATATAAGAAATGAAATGAAATTGAATTGAAATTAAGATAAAAAGGAAGAGGAAGAGGATTTACCATGTATATTTATCCTACTTAATATCCTCATTATAATTAATTTTTTTTTTGAGTTGAAAATGAGAACATAGAAGCAGGTTAATGGATTTTAGAGTGTTTTTCAAATAGTTTAGGCCATGATAAATGATTGATATGCATTAAAAGAAGAGGGTGTGAGGGGTAGTATTTATTGTGTAAGAGAGGCGTGATTTTTCATTATTATATTCACTTGTTTATAATTTTGGCTAAATAATTTGAATAGAGTAATAATTATATATACATATATTGAAATAGTGATATATTTTTTGGATATAGAGGTTCTTATACAAGTCTTATAATTAAAATGACTAAAGCATTCATGTATTTAGCATTTATCGAAAATTATAACATTTCACTATTTATCAAAAATTCATGTATATCAAAAAAGTCCCAAAAATTCAACCTAAAGATTTTTATATGATTAGAAATGGAAATTTTATCTTCATATTTTGAAAATTAATTTTGAAATCAATTTAATTTAATTTTCTATTAAATTTATCATTTAGATGATGAATATTGATTTCGAAGTTATAACTAATTTTATAACAAGTTGAAAAATTACCTATGGTCTCATAGAATTATCATAAAATATACACAAATAAAAATATTAATTTATGAATACATTTTATGAAAAAAATAATTTAAATTTTTTAATTATTCATAAAATTTTAATTACATATTTATGACTTATAGAAAAATTTAACACATAATTAACAATTTTTAAAAATTTCAAATAATTTTACTATGATATAATTATATCATATTTTAAATTATAAGTTAACTAAAATTAATTTCTTAAATTAATGGTTGGGGTTAGTATTCATTTAGATAGTTTTCTATTGGTAACGGTCATGTTCCTATTCAAAAGACATGTCACTATATCATTGGTATAAGTTTCGTAACTTATAAAAATACTTCTTATTACCTCAATTAATCATTAATAATGGTTTTATTATTTTATTTATGTTATTTAATGGGATTTATAGTACTTTTAATTAATATAAAGTGATATTCCATTTAAAAAAGTTAAGATGTTTAAATTCTTCTCCCCTTTGAAATTTCACCTTCAAAATGCCATTTTACATAAATAGGTTAGGGTACTTATCTTTCATCATCTCTTATAATTATAAAGATTATTATTCATACATATGGGTCTTCCACAACACTTTGAAAAGGTGGGCTGTCTTCTCGCATAATGTCATATCCCTCTAATCCATAATCATTACTAACTCCACATTATATGAGAGATAATCTTCCAACTAACAACCGTTTTGTTCAGTTCATGTGAGTGATCTGGATTGAACTTCCTCATGGGTTATACATGATACAATTCATGAATAGTATCCAATTTTTGTTGATGTGAATGGTTATAGGAAATGAATCCAAATCAATCATGGATCTCCAAGGGGTTTATATCCCGTGGGATTACATCCCATTTCCTTCCAATTGACATGACTCTCTTCCATGTTGATAATAAATGTAATACTTTATCTCTAATGTCGAACTCCAAGTCCCATCGATGGTTGTCTGCAAAGCTCTATTGTCCGATCTGAGTGACTTTGATATGTTTTTGGATTCTTCAAACCTTATATGTCATCTATTCCTCATGATAATTTCCATGTAGCATTATTTTAAAAATATCATCCCAATTGGATGGAGTTATACATCACTTTCTATACCAAGCTTTATTAAGATCCATATGAATACTCAAGTTGAAGCTATATTTTTATGAGAACACC
This sequence comes from Viscum album, assembly GCA_963277665.1. Lineage (NCBI taxonomy): Eukaryota > Viridiplantae > Streptophyta > Magnoliopsida > Santalales > Viscaceae > Viscum > Viscum album. The sequence goes on along the minus strand of OY728155.1, from coordinate 1,622,789,992 downwards.
ACCAATAGGAGATGTTGATCCCATATACCTTTAAATTGAAAACATTATTCTATTATCATATTTTCTATTGTTTGAATAGTTCTTCCATATTGGCCATCTGTTTAGCAGTTAAAGGATGTGTGTAAATTTGATTATGTTCTCAATGAATTTTGAATACTCATCAAAAAATTAGATGGGATACTAGGTTTATGATCAGAGAAAATTGAGAGTGGTACCCCATGTAGTCTCATCACTTAATTCACATATATATTTTCATATTTTTCATGAAATATATTTTCCCAACTAGGAATAACAATGATAGTCCTGTTGAGTCATCCCACCACAACCTATATCACATTATTTCAATTGGATATCTTCAGAAGACACATGAAAATTTCCATAGTGACATTCTACCATTTCCACATGGGAATAAGAAATGTTTTCATCATCCATTTGGTCTTATTTCACTTGGCATTTACATGTCGACATATCAAAAATCATGAGATATACTCTTCAATATTCTTCTCCATGTTGTCCAATTATAATTGTCTTTAGATATCATAGTACATCTTGGTAATACCTGGATGGATAGTGAATTTTGATCTACTTAAACTATCTAACAGATCCTTCTTTTTACATTTTAATGAAGGCACACAAATCCTCATTCCAAACCAACTCACACCATCATCATAAATATGTATCTCTTATTGATAGACTTTTATTACTGCATTCACCATGTTTTGTGACTTTAGATAATCACATTGTTCCTACATAATATTCACTTGGATATATGGTTGGGAAATCATTATGAAAATGTATAATGTATTCCATAATATCATTATTCAATAATCAATCCATTTCATATCCTGGATTATAGGTTTTTTGAAATTTACATCTTGGGTAGCCGTAGGATCTTTTATTCTAAGAGCATCAAATTCCATGTTCGACATTCAAGGATGATAGGGAAAAGTGAAATCATAATATTTTCTTAGATATAATGATATTATCAGATTCATGTTTATTTCCTTTTGAATGAATATATACCTTAGTATATTTTGATTATTATATATTCCAAACTTTCACCAAATATGTAATTACAACATATTTTCAGGGAAAAAATCCTAGATGTTGGTTATATATCAATTTTTGTATAGTTTTTTCTCACGTGTATTGAATTTTCATGATGTAAAGGCTATCACATTATCAAATTTCAGGAGTATACAACCCATTACATTATAGAGGAATCAATATATATCTAAAAAATTCTCAAAATTTCCGTATTTTCAGTACTGGCGCAGTGACCAACCTTCCCTTTATCTCCCATCAACCTTCCTTACATTCTTCCATCCTGATATAATTTAACCCTTTCAATGTTATCATAGTTATTGTGAATGGAAATCATGGGATATTTGTCAAAAAATGAAGATAGTTCAATATTAATAAAAAAATACTATGGATTTATATAACAGAAGAGGGTCTGGACCATTCCTCAAATCGCCTTTGTTTTTGATGGGGCCATAGAAATTCCGTCATTTGTGATCACATATCACTATAATGTGACTTTATACATCCAACATCCTTAGTTTCTAAACATTGAATAAAACATCTCATTCCTTAACGTCTCCATCAAAAGGAAATTTATGTTCTTCATGTTCCTTCTCTTTGTAGAGTATATGATAGTATCATCAATAAACAATAAATTTTTTTTTTGATGTAATGTCAGAATAGTCTTTTCATCAAATCCATGATGATTGTAGGGTAATTAGTAAGTCCTAAAATAATTACAAGAAAAACAGAGTGCCCATACCATTAAGGGAGGGAAACATCTTTGATATCTTCTTTCTTGACCATTAGTTGATGATATCAGGAATGAATATCCATATTTGAGAAGTATTTGAAGGGGAAACATGTTATTTAAATTTATGTTATTGAGTTCATGATAATTGATATTAATCCACGTTTATTCATCCTTATTCTTGACAAATAGAACTTATTCACCCCAAGGTGATGCACTATGGAGCATGAATTTTTTGTCCAAATTACCTTATAACTCTTTAATTAACTCCTATAGTTTAATAACAGACATCCTATATGGAGACATAGATACAGGAGTAGCTCTATGTCGGAGTTAAAATGAGAAATCTACCTAATGATATGGTGTTTTTCGGAGTAACTCATCATAAAATACATTTCTATATTCCCTAACAGTGGTCACTTCCCATAGGTTGATATTTTCCTTTATATAAACAATTTTTTGATGTAAGATTATACACAATGTATCCACACCCACACTATTTATATATTTTCCAAAAGAGATTAATCATCTTCCATTAATTTTTAGCGGAACACTGGATAGTTCATAACATGAAATGATATTTCCTTTTCATATCTTTTTATATGTTCTCTATATAAGGGGATCCAATTTATTCCCATTATTTTATCAAATTCCACTAATGAAAGTATCATTGGATCTGTTGCAATAATCATCCAACAAATTTCAATATGACCTAATTCATATAATTGTGATGAAATATCTACACCACTAGATGTGTTTATGGATATCTCTACTTTATGGTTCAAGGTTACAATTCAATTTTTCTAGAAAGCGTGAAATATACAATGGAATGTCTATAACTATAATAAAATAACACCTTTTCCATTACAAGTAATTTTACATTGTACTACATCATTTTCATGATCCACTTTTCCAATAGTGATGGTATACCCCTTTCATTCTCCATAGGATTTGGTGGCTACTTATGCAGATACCCTTGATAAAAAGTGTTTTAGTGAACTGACATGTATTGTTCCCTTGCACCCTACAATTGTAGCATTGGACCAAGAGTGGTTCTCTCTTTCCTTTACCACATTATCATTCTTACTCATTTTTTTACATTATCATTCTTACTCATTTTTTTAGACATTATCATTCTTACTCATTTCCGCATCACATTGAAGTAGATTCCATGATGCTTCATCCCCAATAATGTAAATGGGGACGGTTGAGTTTTCTTTCCAACCATATCTTGCTATACTCCATCTTGAAACTCCATATTTTAGTTCATATCACAATATCCATGGGACCATTCTCCAAACTCCATCTCCTCTTTGAAATAACATAGAATAAATTTTTCATAACTCTAGATGTCTCAAATATCTAGAGCCATTCAATAGTGTTTTTTAATCCAATATATAATCTATAAATTTATCTATCAATGCTGATAAAAAAACCCAAAGCGAAACTCGAAATAATTATGAATTCTTTCCATAGGTCATGATATATTTTCTTTCATCTTTATATAGCTCTATGAACACAGTATCCATTTCTCGATATATTTGTGTGAAATATTTTCTATAAAACATTATATTAATGAATTATCAGTCCATATATTCAATTTAATTATACCTCTGTGTGTTTTTAATCAAGTCCATATATTGTTTGGCCTCTCTATCTAGATGATATATATAGGGAGTCACCTTCTCTATCTTATTACAGTGAATAATAGAAAAGGTAATTTCAATTGATTTGAATTATTATTATGTGAAAAGTGTATTGAATGGTCCTCTAAACATTGGTGGTCATTTATACATAAAATAATCAATAGAAAGTTCCTCCCTATTCTGTGAATACAAGTACCATAGTATTCAGGTTATTGATCATAACCAGAGAAACAAGGGTAAGTATAACAATAATGTTTTGAACTCCACCTCCCATGGAATTGGGTATGTCATCTGCAATATTAGTGTAATATCAATCAAATTGGGTTTTATCTTGGTTTCTCCATGTTCTCACAGTTCACCAAATAAAAATGGCAAGAAACATACATAATCCAACAAGTCAGGAATAAATAATTTAATCCCATGTAAAATTATATCCAAATAAATTTCATTTTATATCCATCTATTTATCATATTATAAATGGACTATTATTCGGTGCTTACATATACTTAGTTTATTACTAAGGGGTTTCACTAAATATCCATAATCCTAATTCCGAAATTTAAAAAACCCTCCTTTGATACCATCTATAGTGACCTTACCCTTTATATATTAATATTACATAATTTTAATACTAAAACGTAAAATCCTTACACAACCAGGATACAATAGAGTAGTGTCTTTGGAAAATTAATACCATACACCACAATTAAAAAATAAAACATGGAAATTTTTTAATTTCATATTCTCTAGATTCATAGAGGTTTACACATTTTACTCAACACATGTTATCAAATGAGGATATACATAAAAAATAGATGAGCTAAAATCTGATTAAGAGGATAGAAAATAACACAAAACAATACGATATAGGGTGAGAATAATAATTATTATCATAAATAGGAATTGAATCACAATCATGAGTGGAAGCATTAATATAAAACCTTAGTTTATAGAAATTCATATAAATGAAACATAATGTCTATGTTGTAGACAACTACACATCGTTTTGAAAAAATATAGAATCATTTTAATGAATATTTCAATTTCCTCATGACATAGATCACATTAACCAATTCATTTTAGCTCTATATAATTCTATGTTCTCCTGTCACATCATAATATTTAGATTTCACAATATAATTCCAGGCACACATGTCACAACTCAACATTTACCTTATCATTCATGCCACATGGAATGTATATAAATATTTGACATAAAATAACCAATGGAATATATTGGGTTTTATTTCGTATATAAAATATTCATTAACATTTTGTTCCCACATTAATGTTTCAAAAAATTACATTGTCACGACCCCCTCCACATGAAGTGTAACCCTCCTGGGCCGGAAATTTGGAAAAGGAGATAATGACCCTCGAGTCCCGCCTCTAGTAGGCGCCGGGATAGCGACTAGCACCGAGGGTATAATAAACACACAAATTGGAGGCATTACCCTATAAGAGAACACATGTGGAAGGGAGAGATAATATAGACACCAAATAACTCCAACTGATGTTTAAAAGAAACCCAAGTGCATATATGAAATACCATGCAAAAGTACTAAAACTGAAAGGGGAAAACTACAAGTACCCAAAAGAAAGTAAAAACAATAGTGACCACAAGCCCGAACAGCTCCTGCAACCCCAAGCTATTAAAAACAAGCTTGATCTCCAACCTGCTCCAAGCGACCTGAAAACCAGTTTATATATACATAGGGTGAGCATAATAGTATACTCAGTAGGATTCTCCCCAAAGCCTCTCGTTCAAAAGTATAGAAAGCATGCTAAATCAAAGTGAACAACAAGTGAAACTAACTCGTCACCTAAACAGGTATACTAAGTTCCCAACCTAACCATGGATACTCTCACCAAGTAACACATACAAGTATATAGTATATAGTAAACAATATCATTGGTAACATGATACTACTTCCCCACTGATTTTCCGCTTTTCCCCAATGACATACATCCTGTGCATATCACTCCAAAGGATTACCCATATAAACATGGGCTACGCTCCATAAACTGCACCTCGTGCACCACAAAGGCTTTCCCACGGACACCTGGTCTAAGCACCACACTATCCTCTCAAAAAAAAAGTAACCAGGTATTTTCCGAGAGCCCCCACAACTCTCATAACGTGTATCATACGTCAGGTATTATACCTCAAGCCATTACAGCCGATACTCCGAGTAAGGATCCTTAATCCATCACATCCTATACACGTTACACCTATAATAGTCCATAGGATACTATATCCAGAATATATGTGTTGAAGTAACCACAATCCATTACAGCCCTCTACACACTTATATGGGGAAAACTAACTACTGTGCCAACGACACTAGTATCTACCAAGAGAAGAGAGTGGGGTCAAAGGGGGTAGTCAGCCATTCATCCACCCACCGAAATGTTTGGGGAAACACCCCCCCCTGGGGATCAGAATCACCGGGGTGTCAGTTTCCCTTACCGATAGGGTGGAGTAGCATATAGAAACACAAATGTACATAATATATGTAACTCACAACCACACTATGGGAATAACCTAGTCTTAGCCTCAACTACAACTAACGTCTCTCAGACTCCAGGATGCTATATTTAAGACTAGGTATCCTATAAGCACATAACCAATTAATGAACTTCATTAGGTTACTTCATTCCCTTTTTCATCAATTCCACTATAAGTTAATTAATTCTTCCATCATTAATTAACCATGAAAAACCCACATTAACATTCTTGGTATCACATTCCATATTTAATGTTCCTTTAAAGATACAACGTCACCATTAAATTCCAACATCTCCTTCCCTGTGGATTATAATCATTTAATCAAACTTTCATTTCAGAAATACATCCCCACATACCTAAGAATTATATAAAATCATCCTAAGCTATTACACACAAGGGGGGTCAATACGGTGAGTAGATATAATACCCATAGAGTCTTTGCCACCTATAGCATGTGTGTATGCCCATTCTCCCTCGAGAGGCTAAACACGGAAATCACGTGGCATACCCTGCACGTCTTAGCCCCTTTTGGAAGAAGGGTAAGCAAGATGAGCTGCCTTGAGATGTGGGGAAAAGTAATGAAGATAAACAACCAAGAATCAACAACATCCAACAACCACAACCATCCCATTCTATCATCAACGGTGTCCTCCCTGTCACCCATATGCATAAACTGATGCATATCGCCACTCTAGGCATCGTTCGCTTCCACAACCACAAGGCCTTTCTACCTCCACATATCACAACACCCCTCCAGGGTCACATCACAACATAAGATATCGAAGCACCCCTTCCAGGGTCACAGTGCAGCACAAGCATCAAGAAAACAATCATTACAACAAATGGGCTCTTGGCCCTTTAACAAGGCATACGGCCTTAAAACAACAAACACCAACAATCACATCAAATGGGATTTTATCCCTAATTCACAACAAGAGAGTAACTCCGAACCTTTCATGGAACTCAATTATGTTGTTTAATCCATCTTGAATTAACAAATTCAATTCGCTGGTTCCAACATGGTGAAACAATTCAGTAAGCTGTCACCGAAGATTAAACATGCTTACTATTCCAAATTTGATCAACATGAAATTAGAACAACTACAACAACGGAAACAACCAGATTTATTTACATTCCTCTTTATCATTCACCAATTATTTATCAATTAATTTCGGCATTACGTTCTTTATTAATATTCATCATGAACAACATGCTAAAAATAAAGGAATATATATCACACTATCTAGAAAATCAAGAGGCAAACCGTTATCATGGTACAATGCAAAAACATGTGAACAAAAAAATTCTTTTAATCTGGTTCATGTATTTAATTAGGTCAATTCCATTGTGATCCAAAGGGATAAATCATGCTAACTCTACGATTGCACATAAAAATTAGAGAAGCCACAAATCCCCTAACTCATGGGTATTCGAGGGAAACCACAACAGTCGATGAACGCCAAAGAAACCGGGTTGATTCTCCACGAATCGTCCATATATCTCCTCTCCTATCACAACCAAGACCAAATCACTTCACAAACGACATACAAATACCTAGATCTACCCATAATGAGCATAGATCTAAGAAGATGAGAGAAGAGGAGGAGTAGATCTAAGTAGATCTAAGAAACAAAACAAGAACGAGGAGGAATGACCATATACGTCAAGAAACCAGCTTCAATTCATGAAGAGAAGCCTCTGGACCACCTCCAAAATGCTTGGGAGTGGTTACTCCACCTCCAAGGAAGGGTAATCCCAAGTTATGGACGATTAGGTGTATAAATGAGGTGATTAAAGGCAAAATGAGTTATATCCACAATTTTAGGATCTGTCTTTAAGTGCCTGTATAGTTAGTCCACAGAGTTTAACAAACTGTGTGCTAACCGTGCGTTAGATTATACCATGACAACCCCTCCTCGCCTGGTCAGTCCGCATAGTTAGAAAAATTGTGCGCTAACTGTGTGTTAGCCACTGCCTCCAAGACCAGACTTGCACAGTTTGGCCGCACGGTTTAGGCATACCGTGCACATCCCATGTGAAAATCATAACCCTTTAGATTTCCTTAAAAGTACACCCAAACGCACCCCAAGACACGTTGACCTTCCAGATCACCTCCAACACCACATTTTCACAAAGGAATAGACCAGAGAGGTCCGGGACATTACATTAGATACCTATCAAAACATTCTCATCCCCGAGAATCCAAAACCCACCTAAAGAGAACACGAAACAGGGTCTGAACAACCACCCCTCGAGATACCTCTCAAAAGACAGCAATCCACCAAAGCAACAAAGGGGGCCATCTCAAAAATATGAAGGTCTCAAAACCAAAAAATCTACAATTATACATGATAAGATTTAAACATCAAACAACTATTGGTAATGAGCATGTATCTGTGACTCACGATCCCAAGTACTCTCTTTCAGGCCATTGTGTCGCCACAAGTCACAATCTAAGGGGATGGAATGTCCGCGCAACTGTAACGACCCAAAGTTTCATTAATGGAAATCCCTTGTGATCTAGTTAAATTTCTCTTTATGTATATATAAACTGTCATCTTATTTGGTTTTATGTTATGAATTTTGACCGTTGCTAATATAGTCATTGAACAGTGATCACATGATTAGTATAAATATAGGGATTTAACATATCCAAATTTACTCAGACAAAGGAAGCGATGGACTCATCTAGTAGAATTGCTCCATACGAAGCCCATTTGTCAGAGCTCGGAAAGGAGGTGGCATCCTTGGGCTTCGATCATGACCAAGCCCATCTGAGCTTTATCATGCCAAGATCAAACGGGACCGTCTACGGGAAAAGTGGATGTTGATAGAAATTACCACTCGAGCGATGTTATCCGAGCCACCCCAAGAGTCTATCACCATCACACACCTTACACTTAGGTCTCATGAGGCTGTTTTAAGGGGTTATGTAAAAAATCTCTAGTACTATGTTCATGTATATTATTTTTTATATAATAATGAATATACCTCGTTGTCATTTTTTTGATACATTGTAAATAGTTTTTAAAGTACAAATAGTGTTTTTAGTTATTATTTAATTAAGAAATCTATTTTTTTAACTAAGGAATTTATGAATTAAATAATATTTTAATAATATATTATTATTATTATTAAATTATGTTTAATAAATATCGATGATCTTATAATTTTATGAATGCAATTATATTTATTATTAAGGTTTGAAAGCCATTTCAGTCAAAACCCGTGAATTTTCAATAAATGTCAGTTTTTATTTTAAAAGTGAAAATTAACATTTTTAGAAAATTATTTAGATAAAATAAATGTTATTTATGGAATTAAGAAATCTAAATTATCCAACGGTGAATTTTTTATAATTTTTTGAGATAGTCTAATTGTTGGATCAAAATTAAATACCGTTTAAATATATAATGTGTTTTATGTCATCATAATGACCCAATAGTGATGTAATAAAATTCTATAATCATTATGTTCGTCCAATATATGTTTTAACATTAAAATAATGTGATTTTGGGTTTGTTTGACTTACTTTTCAAAACAGTAATGGACCCCTCAAGACTTATTAAACACCTTGTCTTTTTAAATTAATTTCCATGGGAGTGTTACTAACCTCTACATAAGAAACCTCATTAATTTAAGAATTTCGGACCTTGGAAATATAAAATATTTTTTTCCTCTTCCCTTTTCCAATAACAGTGGGCAAAAACCATGGGATGGTTTGTGGTTTGGATTAATTTAATATAAGGGGTCCCAAACCTAAATAATAAAGAATTCCCTCACCTTTCTTATATAAACCCACCCAAGCTCCCACTTCCTCCTCACTCAAAAACTTTGGAGTTCATAAAAACTCTGCCCTACTCTCTATATAATCTTTCCAAGGTGCCTTGAGCTCTTAAGAAGCCTCTCTCAAGCCTCTCTCAAGCCTTTGGAAGCACAGTTCCAAGTAAGGGTTTTTTCTTCCTTTCTCATTTTTGTCCAATTTTCTTTAAGTTGTTCTGCACCTTTAATTTCAATTATGAATGCTGGGGTATGGTTTCACATCTCCCTCATACTTCCCTATTTATTTTTGAATGATGGGATACCCCTTTCTCTTTCATTAAATTCCTTCCATGTACACCTGTTACTATGCTGAAATTCGGAAAGGATCTTCTCTTTCCTCATTTACATTCAAGCGATACTTTTGTATCATGAATTTAAATTCCATTACAATTGATGGTACATATATCTATATGACCTCCTTACTGTCCATTACCTGTAAATATGATAAGTAACCCCTTTCTCTCTCATCAACCATTTTTATGAATTCTTATGTCACGCTGTTGCGCTGCCGAAATCACACCGATTTCATAAGCCAACGCCATTGTGTAGTGAATACCATACCCATTTCTCCATCACGGATATTCAACTTCATGAACATTTAATTATTGATTATAATGTTTCATGTATTAATTCCACATTCCTTTATCATGAAATATATTATAATGTTTTCTGAATCCATGCTTTATGATCCACATGGCACACTTATGCATGAAATGAAATGTTTAAGAAGGGTGTGCCCTTATAGCGCTCCAATGCATTGGGTAAAGTATAGTATCATGATACATCATGTGCAATGTGTGTTGAATCCTGATAATTCATGTTCAATGAGGGTTTACTCGTGCTTAATGCGCAATGAGGATTTACTCATACTCTATGTGTAATGAGCATTGCCTCATGCTAATTCCATGTTAAGTGTTGTTGCCACATTTCCATGTTATGATTATCATGCTTTATCATGCCTCTATGTTAATGTTTCTATTGTGCTCTAATGATATGACTAATGTCTAACATGTATTGTACTCCTCATGTTATTCTATGTGTATTCCCTTACTGGGCTTTATAGCTCACCCTTTTCTTATGTATGTCCTCAGGTTATCACATGTAATGCTAAGTACGAGGGAATGTAGTGGTCATGTAAAAGATGTTTTCAATAATGATGTTATATTTCATATTTTAAGATATTATGTAATGATCTTAAGCCCCAAGTACACTGAACCACTCGATTGTCTTTGTTGTATCAAGTGAAGTTCTTTGTAATAAATCATGTTTATGTTTGTGATAAATGATGGGTTGTCATAGTTTGTATAAGAGGATAGGTTTAGTTATTATTGGGATTAGGATTAGAAAACTCAAGTAAATCCTTAGAGACAAGACTAAGTATAATAATAACATCCCTTTGTTTTGGTGAGTATTGAGAAAGTGGTTTATCAAGAAAATACATCCCTTTCTGGATACGAGCAGGTAGAGGCAGATCTAAAATAGATGCGTCCTAGGGGTAAGACCCGAAAACTCCGCTTTGAGCTAGACTCGAACAGGAACTAGTGCATGACAACGGCCCTTGAGACACTCTTGGTTACGACACTCATGGGGGATATGTTTTGATAAATTTACAAGATTAGTATGAATCCTTGTTAAGTGAATTAAAAAAAATTCCCTAAGAATACATGTTAGAAAGTAGATCATAAAAGCCTAGATTGAAGCCAATAAACTCATGAGTTATGGAAATGAATGTTTATTTATAATTCATCAACTTTTGTCTTTGGATTACCCTTTATGTGCTACCCCTAGCTTTCCTTTTATTCCAGCCAATGGACGGTAATAGGATTATCCGGGCTAACAACCGATGTGAAGATCAGTGTGATGACTATAACAATGAGATGCCCAATACAATGGGAGAATGAATCGTGAAATTTGTCATGCTTCTCTCCCAGATAACTCAAGTTTTGAATAGAAACACGGTCAAGTGGAAGGTTTAACCCCCCTAAGAAAGAACAAGTCGCTATCGAGAGCTTCATGAGAAAAAAGAATCATACTTTTAGTGGATCATCCGATCCCACGATCACTGAACAATGGATCAACTCCATTGAAAATATCTTCTTCATCCTTCAATGTTCAGAACAAGAGAAGGTTCTCCTAGTGGCTTATCGTATGGAGGGTTAAGCTGATCAATGGTGGACATTGATAAAAAATACGAAGCCTGAGGAAGAGATCGAGGCATTGGAATGGAAGGAATTCCGGAAGATGTTTTTTGATAAATATTTTCTACACACACTCCGGCTTAAGATGGAAAGGAACGTCCTTTACCTCAAGAAAAAAGGTGAAGAATATATTGGAGCGTACGAGGAAAAAAACCCAAGGCTTCCACGATATGCTTCCGATTTTGTCATTAACCCCGAATGCATAGTTGACCTCTTCTTTGGTGGGTTGAAGCCTAGCCTGCGGAATGAATTGGCGATCCGTGACTTCGACAGCTATGAGGAAATTGTTCGATGTTCCCTCACGGTCGAAATGGAGATCGGGGAATAACGTGGGTATCATGGGGAAAATAAGCGCAAGGTGGACTTCAATGATGGAGGTCCGATGGATAAATCCAATGGTGCTAAGACGATCCAGCACCCCACATTCCAAAAGTGCGAAAAGAAGCAGCCTGGAAATTGCCTTAAGGGGATGAGGAAATGCTTTAGGTGTGGAAGATAAGGCCACCTAGCTGTTAATTATCAGCAAGAAATACCCGCGGCTGCGAAAGAGGAAAGGAATTCTCCGTCCGAACCTCAAAGTGTAGTTCAATTCTACAAATGTAATGAAACGGGTCATTTTTCAAATCAGTGCCCTAATTCAAGGGTTTTTAGAGGAAACCAACAACCTCCGAGGCAGCAAGGATGAGATTTTTCCATCACTTCTGCCGAAGTGAACCCCGAAAACGAAGTGGTGACAGGTACGCTAGTTATTCATTCAAGAATAGCGAATGTACTTTTTGATTCAGGTTCTATGCATTCTTTTATATTTCGATAGTTTAGTAGAACAATCCCAGGACCACCACAAATCATGGAGCTGAAGATGTCGGTGAGTACAGAAAATGGGGAAATCATTGCATCCCATGAATATAAGTCCTCCCCTGTTATGATCTGTGGATTGAATTTCGCGGTGAACCTCATCATACTCCCTCTGGTGGAATTTGATGCAATTCATGGCATGGATTGGCTTTCCTTACATAGAGCCATCCTAAATTGTCTGGAGAGGGAAATCACATTCCATATGGAGAATCGACCCCCGATTCTTTACAAGTGTAAGGCGGAAGATGAATATCCTTTAGCTCCATCATCTCATGCATGGATATTACTGCCCTATGAGCACGCATATCTGGCTCAGATGATTGAGTCAAAAGAAGAAATCATCCTTGACGAAATGCCTATTGTGAGAGAATTCATGAAAGTGTTTTCCGAGGAATTGATTGGTCTTCCTCTTAGAAGAGATGTTGAATTCTCATTTTAACTTATACCAAGGGCTTTACCTATATGCAAGACTCAATATAGAATGGATATTGTAGATCTTGAAGAGCTGATGAAACAACTACAAGAGAATCTAGATAAAGGGTTTATATGCCCAAGTACATCACCATGGGGTGCACCAGTCCTCTTCATCAAGAAGAAGGATGGGTAAATGCGGATTTTTATCAATTATTATGAACATAAAAAATCATGATAAAGAACAAGTATCCTCTCCCAATAATTGATGACTTGTTCGATCAGCTGTGTGGATCACAATACTTTTCCAAGGTGGACTTGCGGTCGGGATATTATCAAGTAAGGATGAAGAAAGAAGATATCAACCAGAGTGATTTTCATACAAGATACAAGCACTATTAATTAATAGTAATACCTTTTGGCCTCACCAATTATCCAGAAATCTTCATGGACTTGATGAATACAGTCTTTAGAGATTACCTAGAATCATTTGTGGTAGTATTTATAGATGATATTCTAATATACTCCAAAACCAAGGAGGATCATGAGGTGCATTTAAGAACTGCACTGGAAACATTGCACAAGGAGAAGCTCTATGAAAAGTACATCATGTGTGAGTTTTGGTTGATGGAAGTCTCATTCTTGGGCCAAATCATCACAAGCAATGGGATATCTGTGGATCCCTCCAAAACAGATGCAATTGGGAGATGGCTGAGGCCATCATCGGTAACGGATATCCATAGCTTCTTGGGGTTATCTGGATATTATCGTTGATTTGTGAGAAATATCTCACGATTTTCCAACCCTCTTTCCAAGATAACTCGAAAGGGAGTAATGTTATATTGGAGTGATGAATGTAAAGAAAGACTCAAGGAGTTGAAAAGAAGTCATATTACTACACCCGTGCTCACATTACCCACAAGTGGGGAACTTTTTGTTGTTTTCACTGATTCATCAAAAAAGGTATTAGGATGTGTGCTGATGCTGAATGATAATGTTATATCTTATGCCTCAAGGCAGTTGAAAATACATGAGCGAAACTATCCAATGCATGATATGGAGTTGGCAGCAGTGATCTTTGCCTTTAAAATCTGGTTGCATTATCTCTATGGAATGAAATGTGAGATATATACTGATCACAAGAGTCTTAAATATATATTCACATAGAAAGAGCTTAATATGCCCCAGAGAAGACCGGAAGAACTCATCAAGGATTATGACTGTTCAATACATTACCACCATGGGAAAGCGAACAAGGTGGAAGATGCCCTAAGTAGAAAGGAACCAGTGATTATATCAATGATGAGAATTGAGAAGGATCCAATATTATTAGACTTGATGAAGATGGACTTGGGAATCATAAATAACGTAACATCATCAATCCTTTCACAAATGACTGCTCAACCGTCTCTTTTGGAAAGGTTAAAGGATGCTCAAAAGGATGATGTGGAAATTCATGAAAAAGTGGAAACTATCAAAAAGGGGAAATCCTAGGAGTTTAATGTTAATGATGAAAGAATTATGAGGTTTGGGAAAAGAATATGTGTTCCATCATGCCCGGAGCTGAAGAAGGAACTTTTGGATGATGCCCATAGTTCAAATTTATCAATTCACATAGGGAGCACAAAGATGTATCATGATCTTCGAGAAAACATTTGGTGTGATAATATGAAGAATGAGATCGCTGAATATACACCAATGTGCCAGGTGTTTGAGAAAGTGAAGGAAGAGAGGCAGTAGTCTAAGGGGATGATGCAACCATTTCCCATGCCACAATGGAAATGGGAGAACATCACCATGGACTTTGTCACCAGACTTCCAAGGACATACTAAGGAAACAATGCAATCTAGGTTGTTGTGGATCGTCTTACAAAGACTGCACACTTCATTTCAATTCAGGAGGATTTCTCTTTGGATCAACTAGCATGGATATATATCAGAGAAGTGGTATTGTTGCAAGGATAACCGCTATCTATTGTGTCTGACTGAGATCCAAGATTCACATCTATGTTTTGGAAGAGTCTTCAACATGATCTGAATACAGAACTGAAATTCAGTACAGCTTATCATCCTCAAACTGATGGCCAATCCGAGCAGACTATCCAAACACTTGAGGATATGTTGAGAGTGTGCTCAATGGACTTTAACCGAGGATGGGATCAACATCTTCCTCTAGTTTAGTTATCTTATATTAACAGTTTCCACTCGAGCATCCAAATGGCAATATATGAAGCCATGTATGGGAAAAGGTACAGAACAATGGCATGTTGGGATGAGGTTGGTGAACGTAAGATGCTAAGACTAGAAATGGTCAATGAAATGGTGGAGAAGGTGAAAAACATTCAGCAGCATATCAAGGCATCCCAGTGTCGACAAAAGAGTAATGCAGATAATCGTCGACGAGACCTTGAGTTTAAATATGGAGACATGGTTTTTCTATGCATATCTCCATTGAAGAAGGTCATGAGGTTTTGAAAGAAAGGGAAGTTAAGACCAAGGTACATCGGCCCCTTCTAGATTGTTGATCGTGTCAGGTCTGTGGACTATTGACTAGCACTTCCACCTACTATAGACAAAGTACATGATGTCTTTCATGTATCCCTCTTAAGGAAGTACATACCGGAACCTTCACATGTACTATCTTCCGAGAGGGTATAATTGGAAGATGATATTTCTTATGAGGAACAACCAATAAAGATCTTAGATCGTAGAGATAATGTTCTATGAAATAAGACAGTGCCCATTGTCAAGGTGTTGTGGAGAAACCACAAGTTTGAAGAAGTGACTTGGGAATTGGAGGAAATGATGAATCTGAGTTACCCACATCTGTAAAGTGTGGGAAAAGAAAAATTTCGAGGGAGAAATTTTTTATGGGGGGTATATTGTAATGACCCAATGTTTCATTAATGGAAACCCCCTTGATCTAATTAAATGTATCTTTAGGTTTATATAAAATGTCAACTTCTTTGGTTTTATGTTAATAATTTTGAACATTTCTATTATTGTTGTTGAACAATGATCACATGATTAGTATAAATATAGGGCTTTAACAAATCCAAATTTACTCAAACAAAGGAAGTGATGGCCTCATCTAGTAGAATTTTCCCATACGAAGCCCATTTGTCAGAGCTCGGAAAAGAGGTGGCATCTTTGGGCTTCACTCTTGACCAATCCCAAGCTGAGCTTCATCATGTCAATCTCGAATGAGACCGTCTATGGGGAAAGTGGAAGTTGATAGAGATTATCACTCGAGAGATTTTACCCAAGACACGCTATGATTTTGTCCCCATTTCACACCTTACCCTTGGGACTTATGCGGCTGTTTAAAGGGGTTATGCAAAACATCGCTAGTACTATGTTCATGTATATTATTTTTTTATATAATAATGAATATACCTCATTGACATTTTTATACATTTTAAATAGTTTTAAAGTACAAATAGTGTTTTTAGTTATTATTTAATTAAGAATTACATTTTTTTAAATTAAGGAATTTTTGAATTAAATAATATTTTAATAAAATATTATTATTATTATTAAATTATTTTTTATTATATATAAACGATCTTATAATTATATGAATGTAAGTATAATTTTTTTAAGGTTTGAAAGCCATTTTAGTCAAACCCCATGAATTTTCGATAAATGTCAATTTTTATTTTAAAAGTTAAAATTAACATATTCAAAAAATTATTTAGATACAATAATTGTTATTTATGGTATCAGGATGTCGAAATTATCCAACGGTGAATTTTTTATAATTTTATGAGACAATTACATTTTTGGGTAAAAATAAATACTGATTAAATATATAATGTGTTTTATGATATCATAATGACCCAATAATGATGTAATAAAATAATATAATATTTATGTTCGGACAATATATGCTTTAATATTAAAATAATGTGATTTTGGGTTTGTTTGAATTACATTTAAAATCATTACTGGACCCCTCAAGACTTATGAAACACCTTGTCTTTTTAAATTAATTTCCATGGGAGTGTGACTCACCTCAACATAAGCAACCGCATTATTTTAAGAAGTTCGGACCTTGGCCTTATAAGATTTTGTTCTCCTCTTCCCTTTTCAAAAAGCCATGGGCAAAAACCATGGGTTGGTTTGTTGTTATGATTAATTTAATATAAGGGGTCCCAAACCTAAATAATAAAGAATTCCCTCACCTTTCCTATATAAGCCCACCCAAGGTCCCACTGCGTCCTCACTCGAAACCATTGCAGTTCGTCTAACCTCTTCAATATTCTCTCTATAATCCTCCAAAGGTGTATCAAGCTCCCAAGAAGCCTCTCTCAAGCCTCTCTCAATCCTTTGGAAGCACACTGCCAAGTAAGGGTTTTTTCTTCCTTTCTCATTTTTGTCCATTTTTCTTTAAGTTGTTTTTCCCTTTTAATTTCAATTATGAATGCTGGGGTATGGTTTCTCACCTCCCTCATACTTACCTATTTATGTTTTAATGATGGGATAACCCTTTCTCTCTCATTAAATTCCTCCCATGTACACCTGTTTCTATGCCGAAATTCCGAAAGGAACTTCTCTCCCCAAATTTACATTCAAGCGATAATTTTTGTATCATGAATCTAAATTACATTACAATTGTTGGGAAATGTATATATATGACTTAATTACTGTCCATTACATGTAAACATGATGAGGAATCCCTTTCCCACCAATCAACCATTTTTATGAATTTTTATGTCACACCGTTACGCTACCGAAATCACACCGATATTCTAAGCCAATGCCATTATGTAGTGAATACCAAACCCATTTCTCCATCAAGGATATTCACCTTTATGAACATTTACTTATTGATTATAAATTTTCATGTATGAATTCCACATTCCTTTATCATGGAATAAATGATTATGTTTTATGAATCCATGCTTTATGATCCATGTGGCACACTTATGCATGAAGTGAAATGTTTAAGAAGGGTGCACCCTTCTAGCGCTACAATGCATTGGGTATAGTATAGTATCAAGATACATCATGTGAAATGAGTGTTGACTCATGATAATTCAACTACAACGAGGGTTTACTCATGCTTCATGTGTAATGAGGATTTACTCATGCTCTATGTGCAATGAGCCTTGTCTCATGCTAATTCCTTGTTAAGTGTTGTTACCACATTTCAATGTTATGATTATCATGCATTATCATGCCTTTATGTTCATTTTTCTCTTGTGCTCTGTTGATATGCCTAATTTCTAACATGTATTTTACTCCTCATGTTATTCCATGTGTATTCCCTTACTGGGATTTATAACTCACCCTTTTCTTATGTATGTCCTCAGGTTATCCCATGCAATGCTAAGTACGAGGGAATGTTGTGGTCATGTAAAGGAAGTTTTCAATAAAGATGTTGTATTTCATGTTTTATGTTTTTATGTAATGATCCTTAGCCCCAAAGACACTAAACCTCTCATTCTTCTATGTTGTATCAAGTGTAGTTATATGTAATAAATAATGTTTAAGTTTGTAATAATCGATGGGTTGTCAAAGAAACATTTTCTACTTGCGGTCTTGGATCTCCACATGTCGCTCATCAAATGTGGCATCATCATCAACATCGATCTCCCTCCAATTAATGATGTCACAGTCATCATCGAGATAATGACGGAGGTGTGAAAAATAGAAAACATCATGTATCCGACTCATCTGAGGGGGAAGTGCCACTCAGTACAGAACAACTCCAACACGAGCTAACACCTCTAAAGGCCCAACAAAACTGGGATAAAGCTTACTCCAATGACCAAACCTTTGCTACCCACGACAGGGAGTCTCCTTAAGAAACACATGATCCCCAACATTAAACTCTATGGGTCTCATTCTTTTATCGACATATGATTTTTGACAATCTTGCGCTGCCTTCATCCTCTCACAAATCACTTGAACCATCTCTGTTGTATTCTTCACTAGTTCCAGTATGAGAATTGGTGACACTCCGACCCTAGTCCAGCCCAATGAAGAATGGAAAGGTCGGGCATACAAGGCTTCAAATGGCGCCATACCAATGGTGGAGTGAAAACTATTATTGTAAGTGAATTCCACCAAGGGTAAGAGCCTCATCCATGAACCTCCAAAATCAATAACACAAGATTGAAAAATGTCTTCAAGTGTCTATATGGTTCGCTCTGTCTGACCATCCATTTGAGGGTGAAAAGTAGTGCTAAGGCATAGCTAAGTAATAGAAGCATGCTGGAGACCATTCCACACACTGGAGGTAAAATAAGGATCTTGATCAGAAATGATCTTCCGAGGAACTCCATGAAGTATCACCACCACCTCTAGATATTGCCTCAACAAAATATCCACTACGCTCGACTCCTTGATCACTATGAAGTGGGATGATTTTGTTAAACGATCCACTACCACCCAAATAACATTTTGTCCTCCTGGAGCTTGAGGTAAACCTGTAACAAAGTCTATTGAGATGTCCTCCCATATCCACTGAGGAATCTCTAATTGCTGGAGAAGACCACTAGTAAAACGGTGTTCAGCCTTCACCTTCTGGCAGACTAAACATCGAGACACAAACTCTGCAACCGCATTCTTCAACCCATGCCACCAAAACTGGCCCCTCAAGGATTTGTACATCTTTGTCAAAGTAGGATGTACTGCTAAAGGCAAACTGTGGAACTCTCTTAGAACCGTCTCGTGCATCACCAAAGGAAAAAAAGCCTTCCAGGATACAACACCTTGTGTTGTTCATCCTCAGACCAACCATCATGGGCCTCACCACAAACAACATGGTCCCTCCAGACATCCACCTCAAGATCCCCCAACTGGAACTCTTCCACTTTCTACACCAGGGATGAATGCACCGTCATATAAAAAAGACAACCGCTACCCCCATCTTCTCCCATATCAAGATGCAAAGCTGACATTTCCTCCATTACTCTCCAGGAATCACCGGATTCATGCACAACATCACTACTTGACATTCGGATCAGCACATCAGCTACAACATTCCCTTTTCCAGGTGTATACGATATTTCAATGTTGTATTCCTGTAGGAACTCCATCAACCGACATTGCCGTAATTTCAAGCCACGCTGGGAGAAAACATTCCTTAAACTATTATTATCAGTGAAATCCACAAAGCATTCACCAATGAGGTAATGTGTCCAAAAATTCAGAGCAAACATCACGACTGCCAACTCAAGGTCATGAGTGGTATAGTTGTGTTCACGGGGATGCAAATGTCGAGACCAATAAGAAACAACTGACCTCCGCTGAATGAGGACACATCCTAACCTTAGAGGTAAAGCATTGTAGAAGACATCAAACTGAAATCCCTCAGCCGGAAGAAAAAGAACTGGAGCACTTACTAATGTCTCTTTTAGATACTCAAAAGCTTTCGGTCACTAATCAGTCCATATGAAAGCCTGATCTTTCCTGGTCATAGCTGTCAGATGAGTTGCAACTTGAGATAAATAGGATATGAACCTCCGGTAGTAGCCTGTGAGACTAAGGAAACTTCGCACCTTCGAAACTATCTTGGGGGCTGACCAAGACACAAATGCTTCTATCTTCAAAGGATCTACAACTACTCCCTATTGGGACACAACATTCCCCAAGAAACTGACATCTCGAGCCCAAAACTCACACTTCTACAACTTCCCAAACAGCCAATGTCGACAAAGAACTCCCAAAATGGATCATAGATTCTTTGCATGAAACTCTTTAGATATAGATTATAAAAGGATTTCGTCGATGAAAACTACCACAAACTTGTCCAGGATCTCACAGAACTCATCATTCATCAAACCCATGAACACAGCTAGAGCATTCGTTACACCAAACGACATTAAAACTAACTCATAATGCCCATGAAAACAACAAAAAGCAGTCTTCGGGATATCCTCATCCGTCACACGAATCTGATGATATCCTGACCGCAAGTTGACCTTTGAGAACCAACATGAACCTTTCAGTTGATCGAATAAATCATCAATCCACGGAAGAGGATAGCGGTTCTTTATTGTCACGTTGTTTGAGCGACGATAATCGAAACACAACTACAAACTGTCGTCGGCCTTTTTCACGAATAAAACTGGTGCACCCCATGGTGACAAACTTGGTCGAACAAAACTACACTGCAAAAGACCATCAATCTATATATGTAGCTCTCGTAACTCATAAGGGGCTATCATATACGGAGAAATAAATATATGAGACTCTCCTGAGTGTAGATCGATCCCAAACTCGATCTCTCATCGAGGGGGTAATGCAACAACCTCTTCAGGAAAGACAACCGGGTACTTCTCTACGACCATAGGAAACGCCAACTACTGATCCTCTAATGAACTCAGCATCATCTCAGATGCCATGGTTGACAAGGATGGAATGCGCATATGACCCATCTGAGGATTTCTCTCACCAAAAATCACCACTTTCTCTCCATCCGCATCGATGAATATGAACCTCTTCTGGAAGCAATCCATGATAGATAGCACCTAATACAACAAATCCATGAAGATGATGACATTGTATGGTTGTATCCGTAAACATAGGAAATATCCCCAAGAGCGGTGTTGCCCCAACACTAGATTACAGTATCTACATACTTTAAACAAGCTATCTAGGCCTCCAACTAACATAGACAACACCAAGGGCACTGGAAGCCTCTCTACCTCAAGTCCCAAGGCATGGACAAGGGTAGGTGATTTGAAAGATTGTGTCACTTCTGAATCAAAAAGGAATACAATAAGGTTGAAAACAAGAAAATGGTACCTCGAATGACATCTGGCTCCTCTGGAGCTGGCAATGCTAGAGAATGAAGCTAACCACGGCCTCCTCCATAGCCTCTTTGACCCTGATGATGACCACCACCATGGCCGAACTCTTATCTCTAAGGATGAGGAGCATCATGGGGCTATCCTCTGCCCTCCCTATCTCCCCCCTGTTGATCAAAAGCTGGTGCAACTGGCTGATTTCGCCTCGGCTGGAACTGCCTCAATGGATGAACCTGGAGTGGAGAGCCTGACGCACGATGACTGCTCTAAAAGGTCGGACACTCCCACTGCTGATGGCCACGTCCACCAAAAGACAACCAAGCACCTGATACCTTGGCATATTCCTGAGAGTTGTATACTATGGAGAAACGAGATGTGAAGGTCTAGGACCTACCCCCTATTGAACAAAAACTCTTCTACCCTGAAATCTGGGAACCCCGGACCGCAACCTTTCTTCATGAAGATTCATGTTCATTCCCCTATCATGATGATCTGGTCCTGGCCAAAGTCATATCAACACCCACTGTCCTTGCCAACACCTCAAATATGTCTTCAGCATAAATGGGGTTACATGGTGCTAGATCTCTGGACGCAATGCCTCCTCCAAATGCCTCGCCCTGGAATCCTCATCTAGTAACAGGTCCGAAGCATATCGCAGATGGTTCCTGAAATGGATTCCAAACACTCGAACACTGGAGCTCCTCTGCTGA
Source organism: Viscum album (assembly GCA_963277665.1). NCBI lineage: Eukaryota > Viridiplantae > Streptophyta > Magnoliopsida > Santalales > Viscaceae > Viscum > Viscum album. The sequence goes on along the minus strand of OY728155.1, from coordinate 1,622,767,306 downwards.
TGGGTATGAATCTCCTAACGACTAGATGCCTTCGCGGTCAAGGAATGAAACTCAACTCTGAACTTGTCTTGGAACTCCTCCCATGAGATCTCTATCTCCTCACGATCCCCGAGGAACAAGAACCACCACTGCCTTACTGCTCCATGCGACATCGTCATAACTAAGGGCACCCAGTTCTCATTCCGAGCACAGATCAAACTATATCCTATCTCGGCCTCCTCCAACTAGTCTTCCATGACTGCATCTGAAATAGATCCATCGTACCTCTGCAGACTCTTGCGCTAAATCTCTTGGAGTGTCTTCCTCCAAGTGTCGTCGTCGTCAACTTCTACCATGCAGCGACATGCTGGAACAGCCTGCTGAATTTCTTCTATGAAAACCTGACGATGAGGTCGACCTGGAGACATACCTACAAAATAAAAAATAATTGGAGCTCCTAAGACTGGAATATGGAAGACCCACATTAATTAATTAATTGTTTTCTTTCATTTGTTTTAGGTTAACCTATCCCACGGTCTACCCATTCAAACACAGGCACAAAGAAGAATGATACATGATCCTTTCCTAGGTCTCTACCCTGCATCCAGTATCACCTTTTTTAGTATCCATTGTAACCATAATGGTTTGTGCAATAGATCATAGGGGGACCTAAACGCCTTTGTCTCTGCTGGTCTCCAGTGTTTACCCCACTTTCTAAACATGAATGACACCGTTGCCCTACCAACCCATGCAACCTCACCTGCGCCTAACTCCAAACTCCATCTTATCCCTCAACCATAGCTTTGATACCACTATTTCATGACCCCATCCCCAGAAAGTGTATCCCTCCTGGGACAAAAATGTGGAAAAGGAGAAAATGACCCACGAGTCCCGCCTCCAGTAGGCCCCAGGTTGGCGACTAGCACCGAGGGTATAATAAACACACAAATGGGAGGAATTACCCTCTAAGAGAGCACATGCGGAAGAGAGAGATAAGATAGACACCAACCAACTCCAACAAAAGTATAAAAGATTCCCAAGTGTATATATGAAATTCCATGCAAAATTACTACTACCGAAAAGAGAAAACTACAAGTACCCAAAAGAAATTAAAAACAACAGCGACCACAAGCCCGAACAGCTCCTACAACCCCAAGCTAGTAAAAACCAGCATGATCTTCAACCTGCTCCAAGCGACCTAAAAACAGTTTATACATACATAGGGTGAGTTTAACATTATACACAGTAGGATCCTCCCCAAAGCCTCTCGTGAAAAAGTAAAGAAAGCATGCTAAAGAACAGTGAACAACAAGTGAAACTAACTCATCACCTAAACAGGTATAATAAGTTCCCAACCTCACCATGGCTACTCTCACCAAGTAAAGCATACAAGTATATATTATATAGTAAAAAATATCATGGTTACCCCGCTACTACTTCCCCACTGGTTTGCTTCTTTTCCCTAACGACATATGTCCTGTGCATCTCCTTCCAATGGCTTACCCGTATAATCTTGGTCTGAGCTTCACAACCTTCACCTCGTGCACCACAAAGGCTTGCCCGAAGACACCTAGGCTAAGCACCACACCAGCCTCTCAACCAAAAGTAACCAGGTAGTTTCTGGGATCCACCACAACTCGCATAACGTGTATCATACGCCGGCTATTATACCTCATGCCATTACAGCCCATACTCCGAGTAAGGATCCCCAAGTTATCACAGCCTATACACGTTACACCTATAGTAGTCCATAGGATACTATATCTAGAATATAAGTATAGATGTACCCACAAGACATTACATCCCTCTACACAAATATATGGGGAAAACTAACAGATGTGCCAATGGCACCAGTATCTACAAAGAGAAGAGAGCGGGGTCAAAGGGGGTAGTCAGCCATTCATCCTCCCACCGGAATGTTGGGGAAAACACCCCCAGGGCTCAGAATCCCCGGGGTGCCAGTTTCCCTTACCGATAAGGTAGAGTAGCGTATAAAAACACTGAAAGTTCAGAAAATATGTATCTCACAACCACACTATATGAATAACCTAGTCTTAGCCTCAACTGAAGCTAACGTCTCTCAGACTCCGAGCTGATATTTCTATGATTATGTATCCTTTAAGAACACAACCAATTAAAGAACTTCATAAGGTTACTTCATTCCCTTTTTCATCAACTCCACTGTACGTTAATTAAGTCTTCCATAACTAATTAACCATGAACAACCCACATTAACTTTCATGGCATCACATTCCAAATTTATTGTTCCTTTATAGTTAAAATGTCACCATTAAATTCCATCATCTCCATCCCTGTGGATTATCATCATTTAATCAAGCATTCAATTCATAAATACTTCCCCAAATTCCCAGGCATTCTAGAAAAGTATCCTAAGCTACTAAACACAAGAGGGATAAACACAGTGAGTAGATATACTACCCTTCGATTCATTGCAGCCTATAGAAAGTGTGTTGGCCCATTCTCCCTCGAGAGGCTAAACACGGAAAGAACGTGGCATACCCCGCACGTCTTCACCCCTTTTTGAAGAAGGGTAAGAAAGACGAGCTTCCTTGAGCAATGGGGAAAAGTAAAGTAGATAAACAATCAAAGAATCAACAATATCCTACAACCACAACCATCCCATTACATTATCCACAATGTCCTCCCTGATGCCCATATGCTTAAATCAATGCATCTCACCACTCTATGCATCATTCGCTACTATAACACCAAGGTCTCCCTACCTCTACATATCACAACACCCCTCTAGGGTCACATCAGAACACAAGATATCGCAGCACCCCTTCCAGTGTCACCAAGAAAACATAAGCTACAGGAAAACAATCATTACAACAAATGGGCTCTTGTCCCTTTAACAAGTAATCTGACCTACAAACAACAAACACCAACAATCACATCAAATGGGATTTTAGTCTTAATTCAAAACAAGAGGGTAACTCCAAAACTTTCATGGCACTAAATTAAGTTATATAATCCATCTTCAATTAAAAAATTCAATTCGTTCATTCCAACACCATGAACCAATTTAGTAAGCTATCATCGAAGATAAAACATGCTTACAATGCCAAATTTGATCAACACCAAATTAGAACAACTACAACAATGGAAACAACCATATTCATTTACATTCCTCTTTATCATTCGCCGTTTAATTATCAATTAATTCCATCATTACGTTCTTTATCAATTTCCATCAAGAACAACATGCTATCAAGAAAGGCATATATATCACACTATCTAGAAAATCAACAGGCAAACTGTTAGCATGGTTCAAAGAAACAACATGCAATCAATCTAACTCTTTTAATCTGGTTCATGTATTTAATTAGGTCAATTCAATTGTGATCCAAAGGGATAAATCATTCTAAATCTACAATTGTACATAACAATTAGAGAGGAGGAGTAGTTCTAAGAAGATCTAAGAAACCAAACATGAACGAGGAAGAACAACCACATACCTCAAGAAACCGGCTTCACTTCGCGAAGAGAAGCATCTAGATCACCTCCAAAACGCTTGTGAGAGGTTCTTCCACCTCCAAGGAAGTGTAATCCCGAGTTATGGCCAATTAGGGGTTTAAATGAGGGGATTAAAGGCAAAACGAGTTAGATCCACAATTTTAGGATCCAACATTAAGTGTCTACACGGTTAGTCCGCACGGTTTAACAAACCGTGCACTAACCGTGTGTTAGCTTCTTCCTCGACAAAACCTCCTCGCACGGTAAGTCTACATGGTTAGACTAACTGTGTGCTAACCGTACATTAGCCACTACCTCCAAGACGACCCTGGCACAGTTTGGTAATACGGTTTAGGCAAACTATGCGCCTCTCGTGTGAAAACCATAACCCTTTAGATTTCCTTAAAAGCCCCCCCAAACGCACCCCAAGCCACCATAACCTTCTAGATCAACTCCAACACCACATTTTCACAATGGAATGGACCGGGGAGGTCCGGGCCATTACATACTAGATATACGAATCAACAAGATTGAGTGAAAAAGAAACAATCAAGTGAAGTTAAAGTTATTTATTTAAAGAATTTTTTTTTTGGAAAACAATGTCTTTTAAAAAAATTCAAGTTTAAACATGTGTATCAAAAATAATTTATGATAATGATGATGAAATTATATTTAAGTAATATCCATACAATAAATGGGTTGATAGAGCGTAATCCGAGAGAAAGAGATTTGCGTTTATGAATTCCCCTTATATTATGTCTGATTTTTTTCCTCACATTAATATCCTACATAATCTCATTAGATTGATTTTTTAATAAATAAATAAATTATTATTGTTGAATTTGAATCATTGTTGTTTTATTATGTTCATTTTTGGAATTTTTCAGTTTAGTGGTTAATTTCGTTGTTTGGAAGCATTTATTTTCATTGTTACTATAATTGTATTAGTTGTATACATGAATGTTTGTTCGTGTAATATGCGGATAAATATCCATATTTTTTATTAAATACTATTAATGATATTATATATGTTTAAATTATTTATAATGATATTTATTATATAATATGAGTATGAATCATTAGATTAATTATTATGATGATCATTTTAGGTAAATTTTGGTGGTTTTTCAATCATAATAAATTTATTTATTTTTATCATTTATTTTTAAGTATAATAGTTACTTTCATAACATTAAATGAGTTATAAAATATAAATAATCTGAATTTTACAAAATTTCAGTGGTTTTATTTACATCCTTTAAGGCATTAATTGAAAATGGAACTGAATATCCCACGATTTTAGTAAACTGATACATCAGGATCAATAATTTCATTTTTAGAATAAATGAGGTGGGGGAGAGATAACAGACTTTGATGTTGATTCATCCATTATCATGTAATAATTCTTATAAATCCTTGATAATGGATTTATTAATCCTTTTTGTTTTTTATTGGTGAGGATAATATAACAAAAAAATTAATTTAAAAGAAAATCAATGAGAAATAGGATTTTACCTCTTGGATTTATCATACTTGATAACTGCCCATTGAAACAAGTAAGGCCTTCTGATGAGACAAAGAGGTTTTGGAAGTGGGGGAGGGGTTTTATGGGCGTTTTTTTTCCAAATTTTGGCAAGTCTCAACACCTGAGTGTTTTGAGGAGAAGATGGTGTGAGGGGTGGAATTTATAGTGGAGGGGATGGGTGATTTCACATTATTATATTCATCAAATTTTTATTTTCAAAAAATAATATCAATAGTATGATAATTATATATACATATATTAAAATAATCTATTATGATTTCTGATTATGTCAATTACATCATTTTTATATAAAAAATGAATGAAACATTATTTGATTTTTTATTTATTAAAAATTATCGTATTTATTATTCATCAAAAATTACTTTTCAATAAAAAACAAAAATTATTCACCCTAAAACTTTTCTGACATGCCGAATTGAAAAAGGAAATCCATATTATCAAAATATTTTTATAAGTATGATTAATTTATATTGTGTTTAAATAATTATTCTCTTAATAACTATAGATTTTAATATTATAGTTGATTTTATATCACTTTGAATACTACATTCGGGACATATAAAATTAACATAAAATCATTTGATATAGAAAATATTATTTCGTGAATAAATATTATAAAAATATGATTATTTTAAATTAAAAAATTATTGTAAAATTTTAATTTAATATTTATGAATTCATGAAATGCCAACCCTTAATTAATAAATTTTAAAATAAATACATACATATAATATGATATAATTTTAACTCAATTTCATTTATAGTATGCCTAAATTTTATTTATATGTTAATGGGTGTAGATACTATTCATTTAGTAGGTTTACTATTCATAAAAGTCATATTACATTTCCTGGGGTCATGAGATTATTTCATTGGTATAGGTTCCTTAACTAATAGAAATAGTTATTATTTTATTTACTATTCATTTAAAAAACTTTTGTATTGGTCTACATGAGATTTAATGTTTTTATACTATATGAAATTACAATACTAAAGAAGAAATTCCATTGATAATAGTTTGGGTCAACTCACACCATGGACAATGAGGTCGTTATTTCATCATCCAAAAAGTAGTACTCATGATATAAGAAGTATTATTATACATCACATATTATTTTAAAACTATCCATGACATATTATTTTTAAATATTAATAATGATAAAATCAATGTGGAAGTATTTAATATCTATGAACGAATAACATTTCAAGTTTTCAAGTATCATGATGGAACGAAGTTAAGTGATATTTTATATTTAAATAATGATAACATTTTCATCAATACCACATAATATTTTGAATATACATATATAAAATTTATTTTTTCTATAATGTATAACGAATCTAATCACTTAATTAATACGGTAAGTCATACATATGCATGAATGACATTATTATATTTCAATGAATGGGAATGTAAGAAAATACATGATAAATTAATTTTTAAAAATTATTTTTATATAATAAATAATATACCAGAACAGATGTCAGAGGGTAACCCCCTAACCATTTATTAAATAAAAGAAAAGGATAGTAAACAAGTACCACAAGCTGAATGAGAAGATTATATATCAACGAAACCATACCCTCCACCACATCCATGATTAGAAGTCTCCTTCCAGTAGCTGATTCCCATTACGAGCTTTCATAATTCTTGAGAACCTTCACATACTTTATTCGGATGTTCATTTGTACCATGTATTGTAGCTCTGTGTTCCCAGTCAATGACCTGGAGGGCATCGGCTTTGGAAATTTGGAGTAGTCCTTCCTTGGCTTTCATCGTGATTGAGTATTCATTCTCCCTTGATTCCCAGTCATCTTCAGCGCTCGCCCTGAACAATATCACTAAAAACAGGGCCTGATCAGGCCTCTATCATTTTCCATGTCACTATCCAAGTAGTACCCCCACATTCCAGAAATATAGACCTCATGGGTGCCATATTCCCCTCCTCGGCCTTCCTGAGATATAAAATTAGGGTTAATCAGTTCCAGGAACTTAGGATACTCCAATAATTAATGACTATCAATAGTCCTCTTCCACAAGGAATCCTTCCTAATTCCATCCTATGGAGAAGAGATCTCCATTTGTATGCCTCCACCTTCATCCATTTGCATAGCCTCCTTCTCATTCACCTATTCCATTCCTTGGAACTGGTATTCAGTCTCAACTACATCCATCATAGCAGCATCCCTCACCCCATGTCTTTGAGACCAAGAACAAACCTCCAACACATCCACATGACAACTCACACAACTTACAGTGTGAGCCTCAATCACAATCTCCAGCTCCTTACAGTCGCCCACATCTTTCCCACTGGCATCCACAGATGGAAAAACCTCTTGTTGTGATATCTTGATCACACTATCACCCAATGGATCCCCCATGTCACCAGTCCCATGGACATCATTAGACTGCTTCTGCCAAACCCATGAAACCAGATCACCCCTCAATCGACTAAAAACCGATGAAACCAGCAGATTAGGGAGCTCTTCCAACTACTCAATGCAATCCGTATCACCATAAAATTCATGAGATCCGTTGTAGGTCCATGACCAAGAGACCTACCTAACTTCTCCTTCGGACCATCCATCATCCCAAATACTTCTTCACATTGACATTCAAAAAAGATGTTCCACAAACTACAAAAATTGGAGCAGTAATCATCCCAAGTCTCAAACACAACATCATACGTCCATCGGAACTCCTCACCAATGGTGATCCATATCCATTCCATCATAGGTTTCATGACATCGACCTCAACACATATTCGGGGATTAACAAGATGACAAACAGTGGAAGTTCAGACATCTGAACAAAGATAGCGGCCCACAATGTTTCTAATCATGCGGATAGTCACAGGGTTTTGAAATGGAAGAAGAAGTTGAGGAATACTCACCTCTACCGCGATGGTTGAAGGGTCACGGTTCATACATAAATCAAAATTCCAACGATTTTGGGAAAACGTACAGCCATTTCAACAATGAGGGGCACTGGACCAAGCTTGGATCAAATCCTCTTATGATGTAAACCGGACCATAATGTGATGCTTTTCAGGGAGACCGACAACTGCGCAGTCTTGCAAGTCCCATTTGCTGAATAAAAAATTGTCGAAATCATAAACCGAGGGTCGCAAGTAACTAAAACGAGCCAGTAGTGTTAAATCGCGATGGCGCGATGCTTCATAGAACTACTGAAGAGAGATCAGTTGCTAAGGATCACCAAGCTAAAGATCAGGGGCCTTCGTGCTCAGCGAGATCGCCGGAAATTTGGGAAATAAATTAGGGTTTAAAAACGTGGTGAATGGATTTCTCAAGACTGGGGGCGGCGTGATCAAATCGTCCTCCTTCATCAGCTAGGGCTTCATCGCGAGACCAAAGGTGGCACGATCTCCATAAAAAAATCCCATTAATTATATTATATTTGAAAATATAATAAATAATAATATATATATATATATTAAATCTTACACCATAAGAATCCATGATATTTGATTATATAATTGGAATTTTATCCATTCATAAGGTGGTTGTTCGTCGTACACTACAATGATAGTTCTGTTTCCCATTAAAATGAATAATATGCTGATTTATATTTTTCCTATAAAAACCCATGTAATGATAGAAGTATTAATTTCAATAATTATTACATTTCCTGAATTATGATGTTATATTCAATATAAATAAATTAAATATTTCTTAAAATCAAAAAAGAAATTATTTTAATAAACAAATTTCTAATAATATTTTCATTAAAAATTATATTGTAAAGTTAGAAAATTTTATTTTGATAAAAATAAATATCATTATTATATTTACCATGTCATAGTAATATTTAATTGAGTTTATTGAAATATTTATAAAATCTTAATTTCTCTTGAAATAGTTAAAAATAAAATTTTTATTTACAATTTAATGTTATTTTAATATATTTATATGGTAAAATTATTTTCATGATTATGTTAAAATTTTATATATGTAATCTTCAGTTAAAAATGTATAATTACTTTTTAAAAATTCATTTTTTAGTTTAATATTGTATTAAAACATTTGTATGAAAAACTGGGTTTCTTTACCGTATTAAATATTTTTCATTAATTAAATTATGATTTTTCTCTATTTTATCTATAGAAAAATTGAGGTAGTATTTCAAATATTTGGGACCAAATTTTTTTAAATCGATAAATTTTTAATATAAATAGTAATCTTAGAAATTTAATTACTATATTACAGGGTAAATAATGCACTTAAGGTTAAAAATAAAACCATAGGAACAATTTCGTGACCCAAAAAATTCAACTAATTTTTATTCGATTATTATATATCCTATTGTTTCATCTAATATTCTAATTTATGACTTTTGGGGGATAAATCAATAATAATATTACATTAAAATTATTGTATTTTAAAAATGTATGTCACGTCAATCTATTGTTTCTAATAATTATAATACATTAAAATATTGTGTTATATATAGTATAATTTACAATATAAATACTATTTTGAAATATAATGGATATATTTTAATCATGGATTTTTATTTGGATAAATTATTTAAAAAACAATTACTTTAAATGACTGCACGACACTGATTAATTATTTAAATTATTAATTGAAAACTCAAATAAATATATTAGAAATAATAAAATAAATACATTTTTATATATATAATGTGATCAATGAACATTCTATATGACCATGGAATGTTAGGTATATGATAAAATAATTTTTTTAATAGTATATTTTTTCATGATATTATTAATGTCAATATAATGAAAATTTATCATAGTTGAAAAAATTGATGTTATATAAGTTTTAATATATTTTAAAATGATATAAAATTATAATAAATACAATATTCTCCCAAAATATAATTAAAAATCGTTAAATATAATATATGGTCCTTTTATAGGTCATTTTCGATTTTAAAATAACCATATTGTCCTTATATTATTCAAATAAATGTTTTTACTCAAAGAGGTTTTTGGTTAAAAAATATAAGGGTATAAATATAGTCAAAACATGTATAGTTTTGATTTTATGATGGTATTATGACCAATACAAAATTTATAATTCCAATAACTCATAATTGATATATTGTTAATTAAATATTAATTTAGATTTTTCTAAAATTTTGAGAAATTCCAAGAGTACCCCCCATCTATTATAAAAGGGAAGATACTCTTACCATTTCCTCACACAAAAATAACAATATTTTATTACAATTCAAACCAAAATAAAATCCTATAATCCATCCACAAATTATTTAGTTCATGTATTAGGACTAATAACATTATCTGGTGTCATAAGGTGTTATAAAAATGAGGATTTGTAAATAATAGGTATAGTTTTTATATGCATGTTTTTGTTTTGATTTCTATTACACATTTATGAAACAATATTCAATATTAGTAAAATAATAAATACAATATAAATAAAATAATGAGATGTTATTATCTTTTCTAATTATATATATTGTTATCCACTTCCATTCAATGGGAAACGAAATCGTCATTCGTGTGTACAACGAATGATTGCGTCTTGAAAAAATATTATTTATTTTACATTAGTGTGATGAAACCTCCAAAAATAGATACCCATCCAAGGATAGAAATGAATAAATAGAGACAATGACCCCCAATGACACTTACAATAGGCCTGTGGTTTGCGACTTGCACCAATGTCATTCAAGTCTCACAATATTGGAGGCATTACAGTTTTTATAAAAGAAATGATTAGGATATGGGATGTATACACTATAATAAACACCATGAAATATATAAAATAAATATAAACCATACCAAAAATCATGTTTAAAATTAAAAATGATACATATAAAAGTCTACAAATGAAAATCCCAATGGGATCAAAAGTTATGGTTGCGATTGAGTAACATCTCTGAAGCATCGAACTAAAAGTGTCCATCATGGTCCACATTTTCCACAAAAAATGATATATATATATATTTCATATATATATGGTGGGGATAATTGTTTACTCAATGGAAAAACGACATTAAATCATGAACATGTGAAACTATCATACTAATGGTCCCCTCTAAAACTAGTAGAACTAAACAACACCTAAATAGGTATACTAATCAAAACCCCAACTTCTCCAAGGGTCTGTCAAAAAATAAAAAATCCAAGTAACATAATATATTATAAACCACATCAATGATATGGTACCACACACAATATTCCACTAGTTTATCTGCTCTATTACTGATGAAAAATATCATGGTGATTCCACCTATTCAAAATATAATACATCGCATGCCTCCCACCAACAATTGGGGCTCACAACACATCTCGCCAGCACACACATGGGATTCAGAACACATCCCACCCTGACACAACTACACCTAACAAGACATCATTCTTACACACACCTATCCCACATACCAAATCACATTTCTTAAAATCTCATCTCATATCATCACTAAGACACATTTGAAAGCATATCCCATCTCATCGCAAAGACACGTAAAAACCACGCCACGTCACATCACGAAGACAACTGGGCCATCACAACGACCATTTAATGTATTAATAGAAATTCAAATATCATAGCCTCTAGAATACATACCTATCTCGGTAGATGGTTTAGGGATGGGTGGGTGGGAATCCTTCTATCCTCCCATCAAAATGTTTGGAAATACACCCCCCATGTTACTACGTGAGTGTTCAGAATGTTGTGATCAAAGATGGTGGGGTTTGTATAGAAATCACATAAAGATACAATGTATATAAATAAATATTCAAATAACACATGACCAAATAATGGGTTGATAATCTGAAATAACTAACTCATAGAATTCACACAATCAATGGAAACTCTACATACGCCAAAACAAAAAAAACAAAACACAATCCAAAATTTTTATTTTCATCTCTAAATCATTTTACATAGTATCTATTTTATAAATAAATTACAAATTATCATCCACATTTATTTCTGTCATCATTATTCATTAAAAACCCAATTTCCTTAAAATAAAACTTATATAGTATTTTCAATCCATTAGTTCATATAATAACATTTTCAACTTAAACAACATAGCCAATCATTAATTTAATCATTAAACATTCCCAATTAAAATTATTAATCTGAGTTATTTATTTTTTAATAATTCAGTAAATACAATATGAACAACCAACAATCATAATAATAACACCACAATCAAAAATCCAAATACACATCAATTTACAACCACAACATTGTTCATTATCCCACTAAAAAATTCTAACAATACCATGATATCCCAACTGTTAAAACACAAGTCATCCACTTTCCCCACATAGATAAAAATATAGATAATTCACACTAAATTATTCCCGCATAGAAAAAACCACTACTGGAATTATACCCTTTACCCACAAGTCAGAACCATTGGAAAAAGGCCTGGAAACCATTGGTCTGTTATATACAAACGATTTCAAAAACCGTGGCCAAGTAAGCCGAGGGTAAAAGCTTATACCAACGGTTCTGGGTAAACAGTTGGTATATGTGTAAAAGTAATATATATTCCAATAGTTTCACATACATTTGGTATATGTTACCCTTATACCAAAGGTTCAAAACCATTTGTATGTAGTTTACATTATTCATCCAAAGAATATACGAACATTTTTTAAAAATGTTGGTACAAGTTTATACCGACAGTTATAACAAATCTGATTCTATAATATACATCAAAAGGCTATACCAACAGTTTTGAAAACCATTGGTATACATATGCTGCAACTCTACAGCAGCACCAACCAGCTCTAACTTGCAACTTGAAACTCATGAACTCCAAGAACACATACAGCAAAAATCCAAAATGCTATATGGGATGTTTAAAATTCATCCAGAATTAAAAATTTTAGAAATTTAAAATTCATTCATCACTCAAACCACAACACAAGACAAAAATCCAGAACCTAATACATCCACAATACAATACATCCAGAATTGAAATTAAATAATACCCATAAAACCTATACTAAATTAAAATCCAATACATCCAGAATCAAATAAACATAACAGTATTCAAAATTTAGAATTCATTACCAATACAGCAAGAATCCAAAACATCCAGAATTCAGAAATATAGAATTGAAAAGAAATAACACCGAAAATATTATTCAAATTTTTTAATTCACGCCTCACTCAAACAACAACACCAATACAAACAAGAGAAAATATATACATGTTATAGTAAGCACATGGGATGTTTACTCATGGTATTCGATGACTATCTTAAAACAAACTGAAAAACATGGTTATATTAGATATAGATCCAGATAACAGAAATATATACTATAGTAGTGGTCATGTTCTTAGACCTAAGATGAGTTATAGGATGCTTATTGGATGTTTATATTCCTATAAAGACTGTGTATCTATGTATAAATGTTTCCTGATGTGTTAGTGGGATACATTGGCCAATCTCGAAATATGAGATGGGTTACAAGAATAGCCTACATGTTATTCATAGACTTTTCAATTGGAATAATGGGGTATGTGGCTAATTGTAATTTGGTATCCTGGGTCTGATGTGAGATGAATCCCTGTTATGGGTTGTGGTTATGAATATTCAATTTTGTCTTTGGTATTGGGTTCCCAAAGGGACTATGGTTGTTCCTAGAACCCACTGTTTGAGGATGGATTGGCATATTAAATGTCATGTGTTTTATAATATGGGTTGGAGTTCCTCACATGAGAAGTGGATTGTGTGAGGCTGGACCATGGATTGTTATGAAAAAGAACCAACACAATACGAATACATTTGTTCAGTTTTCTGTATGCATGTTGTTTTCACTTAAAGCCCTGTCCATTTAAAATTAATGTGAGATAGTTTGAGTGGTACCGGCCACACCATGCCTCAGATTGAGGAGGAGTTGAATTGTACATGTCACAAATGACCCGTGGATCAGTTTCATAATGTATCAACATAATCTAAATGTGTTTGGTCTGTTTTCAGTATGCCAGTTGTTGTTTTCACATTAAATGTCGTCCATTTCAAATAAAAAGTGAGACACGTTGAGTGGTACCCACCACATCGTACCTCGGATTGAGACATGGGTGACTCATACATGTCAAAATGACCAATGGATATTTGTGCTAATGTATCAACACAATTAGAATATGTTTGGTCAATTTTCTGACTGACTATTGTTTTTACTTAAAACAGTGTTCATTTTATACAAAAGAGAGGCACATTGAGTGATAACGGCCACACCGTGCCTCATATTGAGGCGGGGTTGACTTGTACATGTCAAAACTGACTAATGGATCATTTATTGATGTATCAATAAAATCAGAAAGAATTTTTTTGGTTTTCTATATGCAAGTAGTTGTTTTCAAATAAATTCATGTCCATTTGATATAAAAGTGAGATAGTTTGAGTGGTACTAGCCACACCGTGCCTTAGATTGAGATGGGGTTGAATCTTACACATGAAAAATGACCCATGGATAATAGTCCCAATGTATCAATAGAATCAAAATGCATTTGGTCAGTTTTCTGTATTCAAGTTGTTGTTATCACTTAAAAATCGTTCCCATTTCAAATAAACATGAGAAAGATTGAGTGGTACCATCCACACCATGCCTTGGATTGAGGCGGGGTTGACACAAACATATCACGAATGACCCATGCAACATTTTTATAATGTATCAATAGAATCAGAATGTGTTTGGTCGGTTTTCTATATGCCAATTGTTGTTTTCACTTAAAATGTTTTCCAATTCATATAAAACCGAGACACATTAAGTGATACCGGCCACACCGTGCCTCTTATTGAGGTAGGGTTGACTTTTACATGTCACAAATGTCCCATGGAACTCTTTCCTGAAGTATTAATACATTCATAAAGCTTTTGGTCGGTATTCATTATTCAATTTGTTGTTTTCACTTAAAATCATGTCCACATCAAATAAAAGTGAGAGTGTTTGAGTGGTATCGGCCACACCGTGCCTCAGATTGAGGTGGGGTTGACTCTTACACATCCCAAATGACCCATGGATCATATTCCTAATGTATCAATAGAATCCAAATTCATTTGTTCAGTTTTCTATATTCATGTTGTTGTTTTCCCTTAAAATCTGGTCCATTTCCAATTAATGTGAGACAATTTGTGTGGTACTTTCCACACCATGCCTCATTTTGAAGTGGGGTTTACTCGTACACGTCAAAAATGACTCCTGAATCATTTCTCGAAATTATCAAAATAATATGAATGCATTTCATTGGTTTTCCATATTCCTGTTTTTGTTTTTACTTAAAATGTTGTCAAATTCAAATATAAGTGACACACTTTTAGTGATACCGGCCACACCGTGCCTCAGATTGAGGCACAGTTAACTCGTACACATCAAAGATGACCAAGGATATTTTTCCCGATGTATCAATATAATCTTGAAGTGGTTGGTCTGTTTTACATATTCAAGATGTTGTTATCACATAAAATAATGTCCATTTCCAATAAAAGTGAGATAGTTTGAGTGGTACTGGCCACACCAGGCTATAGATTGTGGCGGGGTTGACTCATACACATCACAAATGACCCATGGATCACTTTCATAATGTATCAACATAATCTGAATGAATTTGGTTGGTTTTCTATATGAAAGTTGTTGTTTTCACATAAAATGTTGTCCATTTCAATTAAAAGTGAAACACTTTTTGTGGTAACAACCACACCATCACTAATATTGAGACGAGTTTGACTTGTAAAAGTCAAAAATGACCCATGGATACTTCTGCTAATGTATCAACATTGTACGAATATGTTGGGTAGGTTTTCTGAATGTGTGTTGTTTTTACATAAAACAGTTTCCAGTCCTTTCATTTCAATAGTCATCAATTTGATCTTTCATTTTATCTCCATTGTGATACCACACATAGTGGTTCTCTTGAAAACCATATTTGGTTATGTGGTAGATGACTTCTTAATGGCTCAACGAAGGTCTACCAACACAATTGGAACATGGGTAGTGTATGTGACAACTATCTGAAGCATATTGAAATGAAAAATCAAAAAATATCTTCAAATTGTTTTGAAAATCGCTTGAGATCTGATCCATTTCACAAATCCAACATCTATCCATTATTTAACAATAATTGTTATAAGTCATTTTTAGTACACTCATTTTCCATTATGTAACCCTTACTGCATGGTTTTCATGGTTTTAAAGTAATCGGTGACTTATGAGAGAGTCGGGAGAACATTGACTGATGTTTTGAGGTAATGGGGAAGTCGCACTGACATCACATGATTTGTCTAAACCATGCTGCAAAACCATGCATAGTTGTTCTTGGAAGTAGTAGCTTCCACACGAGTGGCACCCGATTTGTCTAACTGTGCGGCTAAACCGTGCGTGGAGGGTCTGCCGAGGTAGTGTTTAATGCATGGTTAGTTCACGGTTTTTCTAACCGTGCGAGAAAACCATGCATCCACTTAAATGATATCCTATAAAGGTGGATCCCATGCGTTTTTTCCTCTAATTGGCTCGTTTTTTCTCCTATGCCACCCTAACATGGGATTTTTCTTCTCTTAAGGCCATTGAAGGTTCTCCCATAAAAGAGGCACCTGACTCAGATCCCATTAAGTGTTATATGTATCCTAAATCATTCACTCATGTTCAATAACGCATTCTTGTCACCCCTATGGTCATACATTTCATTACCCAATTAGTTCCCCAAGTAAAGTGCCCCACATG
This sequence comes from Viscum album, assembly GCA_963277665.1. Classification (NCBI taxonomy): domain Eukaryota; kingdom Viridiplantae; phylum Streptophyta; class Magnoliopsida; order Santalales; family Viscaceae; genus Viscum; species Viscum album. The sequence continues at coordinate 1,622,750,602 of OY728155.1, read as the reverse complement.
GGTGGATAAAGTTTAGGCTTCTACAGTAATAGGTTGTTCATGGATCATAAAGAGGCTTATTCTAAAATGTATATAGAAAAACATTTATTTTTAAATTTGAGATTAATAATAAAAAATGTCAATGATACTTAATATCATAAAAACACAAAATAGTGATTTTTTTAAGGTATTGTTTATAAACCATCTTCTATATACTCACATACATATACCAATCAAGTATTATTCATTGATTCAATATTAAATAGTGGGAATCCTTAAATTTTACAAAATCCCTAGAAATTGAAAAAAAGAAAGTGATCTTTCGAGATACTGAAATAAATATAGAATGGTTGAGAATAGAAGGATATCCTTGTATCTAGATCTAGGGGGTGGGGGTTGTCCGAGAGGGTGGGGTGGTGTCTCGGGTGGGTGTCCAAGGGGTGGGAGGGATATCCAGGGTGTGGGGTGGTGTCCACGGGGGCTTTCCAAGGGGTTAGGGGCATCCAGAGGGTGGGGGTGTCTCGGGGATGGGGTGTTCTCTTGGGGGGGGGGGGGGTTTCCAAGTGAGTGGTTCTGTCTGGGAGGGTTTCCGGGGTGGGTGGGGGTGGGGGTTTACTGGGTGGTTGTATAAGGTGGTGGGAGGGCTGTCCATGGGGTGGGTTGGTGCCCAGGGTGGTTTTCCGGTGGGTGGGGTGGTGTCCAAGGGGGTGGGGGTGTACAACTCACCTCCCTCCCTTGACATCCCACACCCACCCCCTATGTGAAATTTGTATAAGAAGATCATCATCAATTTTCTTATCCCATCCGACCATATACCATACCACCTAAGGAATACCCTATTACTTAGAAATATCCCAATGTTATATGCAATCCCATAGGACACAATCAATATATGGCCAATCTCATCAGCCACCCTTATCCGCATCATAGCATAACACCCCACTAGGTTTTAACCATTCCCCATAAGCCACAATGAACTCACATAACAATTTCCAACTTACCCAACTCACTAAATAATATATCCCCAAAGATTCAATCAGACCGTTATCCCTATCAAACACATTCCATGTACTAAATGAATAAAAAATCAAAGGATGTCACCATATATCTTTTTATGATGAGGTGTTACTACAAAAAGTCTACCAAAACAAAACCACACTTATACAACATCTTAAATTTATCAATAGAGACAACAAGATAAATAATACAAATCAATGAAACAGGTTATCACAATATATATAAAATCGATGAATCATATTTCTACTACACTATAAATAAAATCCCGCATAAATCTTGATTTATTATACTACCAATACCTCTCATAATTGAGATAAAATACCCCAAAAAAACATGACCATAATTATTCCACACCTCAAATGGGTAATCACTATCCACATGGCACACTAGAATGCCTTACTATACATATAAGGCCCCAGCCTTAAACCTTACTTAATCTTGAGTTATTACAAGATTACACATTGAGGATCTTTTCAGGTTTAGAGTTTTATAGAATTAGATCATGAAACTTGCATTACATTCCACATTTAAACAAAGAGGTTACATAAAAGACAATATTCATTCTTCCCATCAATGGAAACCTATTTAAAATAAAACACGGATTCTTTCTTGACACATCCTTGACACTATCGTCACATCATGTACCTTTCCCTTGACCTGTGAAAATCATTTCAAAAACTTGGGATGAGCATAAAAAGCTCAGTAAGGGTTATAAAAATATGGAAAGGAAACATGAGTTCATATATACATAAGAATGAAATCATACTTTACCCATAAAACATAGGCACATAAAATCATGAATAAATCATAGAAAACATAAGACATAAAGGTAACTTGAGGCATTCATAACATTCTTACGTAGGGAGTAACCCTCTTGGTTACGTTTGAAATACCCATCACAGTATATTCCCTAAATCTCTTCGGAGAAACATTAACGTTTCACTCCTTCGCGTTACCCAATGCATTGGAGATCTATATCGGGCTCACCCGCCCTTAGATTATCACGGAACCACCCGTTCTTCATAACAATGCCCAAGAACCATAACATAATCGTATCACATAAAACATGAATAAAGGAAACATAACATTTCCACATTTCAATCACAATATAACATTTTAGGATATTGAAATAATGAATCCATTCAAAAAGAAACCATTTCCAAAAACATTTAAAACATTTAATAAAGAGATTTTTTAATCAAAGTGTCCCATACCACCTTGCAGCTTAAACTTTTAAACCATTAATATCCATATAAATAAATCCTTAAAAACATTTTGAAAACATGGATATTAATAAGAACAAATGATTAAAACATTTATAATGATATTTTGGTTAAAGGGGTTTTACCAAAATTAGAGACACTTGAATACAATAATTGCGGAATAACATTTAGTCAGAACATTATAATATCATGAGAATAAATGGATTCATGATATAATACTCCAAAGTAAAGTATATACACCATATAAGAGTGAATTGGTGCATAACAACAATGAACCCTCAATAGAAATGTCAAATGTGATGAAATCCCTTATAAAGAAGGTATCCTTAAATTAAGGACAAATCAATCTCAAAAATATGTGTGACAAATATAAATACACCCAATATAAATGGATATTAAGTGTAAAAAAATAAAAGGTCATTCACACATATTCAATGGATAACATATTCAATGACTACATGTTGAACCCAAAGAAATCGAAATTGGGTTAAAAAGTTCCCTTGACAGCCTAACGGCATCACATCAAAATGAGTTGATGAGAGATAAAAAGTGTATCTCATCACTTGGACTTAAAATTTACATCAATAAGGATATATGAGAACATATCCCAACATAACAATATGTAAATTAAAAGACCGAACAAAAGAAGTCTTTTGAAAAAGAGGAGGGTGAAAGGTTTCCTTACCGACTTGGGTATCTTTCAAAACATACACCCCATGAAAGAAGGAAAATAGATCATTGATGTAAATACTCATAAACGAAAGTATATTACACAAAGAGTAGAATAATGGGCAGTACATACACCACTCAATGGAATTTGTGGCAAATGTAGCATAAATCTCACGGGAATAAAAGTGAGATGAAGAATCCCTTACGAAAACTCGGCAGCCTAACGGTGCCCCATAAAACATCCGAATATGGATTGATGAGATCAAATAGGGTATCTCATCACATTAAAATAAAATGTACAGAAAGACGAATATAAATTAACATCCCCCAACATTACAAATAGGATCTTAAAAGAAGTGACAGAAAGGAGAGTACTTAAAAATAAAGAGAGAGGTTAGATCTCTTACGAAAGTTCGGCAGCCTAACGGCGCCACTCAAAACTTCCAAAATTGATTGATGAGAGATATTAGGGTCTCTCATCACATGAAAATAAAAATTACAGTAAGTGTAATATAAAATATCATCCCAATAACAAGAAATATGAGCTTTAAAAGGAATGACATAAAAGTGTGTACTTAAAAAGAAAGAGAGGAGTAGGATCCCTTACCTCGGGTCCGACTTGACTCGATCGTTCTTTAATCTCCTGAATAATAAACTTGAGTTAATTTCTAATTCCTTAAGAACATTCTTCAAGTTCATTATTAATTTTATACCACTTATTACCATGTCATAAACATTATGTAATCATTTAAGTTAATAATATTGGTTTTGCCGATATTTGGTTCTTAAGTCGAAAGTGGACCTCTTACAATTACATGTTGTTCATGTGGCCAAATGTTTATTATATCCAGAATTGTATTCATTATGTAGATATCATATATGTCATATATATCCAGTACATTCATGCATTTATAACATTACAAAATCATTTAGAGGTATGAAATGAAATGCACCGTTCATGGAGACGGTAAGCCGTACGTACGCCTGAACGCTACTTTCATTTCTATTTCGTATTTTATAGAATGGAATAATAATGATATAAAGGTATATTATAATTCCAGTATAATATCATATATAATATCATATTTCCATCCTTTATACATCCCACATATGGTATTTAACGAATCAAATCACTTTGAGGGGGCGGTAGTCCGCACTTCCTTAAATGAAGATATCGCGTATACCAATAATGGAATCCATAAAGGTAAGACAAAAATGAAAAATACAGAAGCATAAATAAAACATAAACATATTATATATCATATATAAAAATAGTGACATCATAATGGCCACATTTAAAGGTGTTAAATGAGTATTGAACAATCATCGTTTCGGGAGGCAGAATTTCACCATCCACGGAAACCGTATGTTCTTTAACCATTTGATGTAGTTGTGTGAGAGTGTAGCTCGAATAAATATTATAACAACATCCTAGTAAATTGAAGATACTGGTGTTGTTACAAAAGAAGTAAATAAAAAGAGTTTAGGGGGTTGGAGAAGAAAAATAAAACAAATGAACATGAGAGAATGAATTACCTTTAAAAGTGTATGTCCTTTTGATTTGAGCCTAAAGGCTTCCTTTGAAAGGATTCTGCCCAAAGGTAATCCTCTAGGATGAGGATAAGGATGTGGAGAGAGTAAATGGGCAGGGGTTGGCCGAGCCAAAGGCTTGAGGAGTGTGTTAAATGAGGTAGAGGTGGAGGCCTTTTATAAGAGGAGAGGAGGGGTACTTTTGGAAAGTAAAGAAATATTACTTTATTTGAAAATGTGTTTCGGTTTAAAAAGGTCCCACATTGATATAATTCGTGGATAAGGTGATAAGGCTTCGAAATAGACTTATCCAATAAGTTTTTGACATGTGTAGTTCATAGATTATACATTATCTTTCGATTTTATTTAAATCGTCAAAAAATGATGTCATCACTGCAACATTATTATGTCATAAATAATTTAATTTATTTAATGTCTAAAAATTATAAAATAAATACTATGATGTAGGAAATCCTTTTATCTTTCCAATTAATATTTATAATAAAAAATATGACTTGTATAACCCCACTTAAAAATTGATTTAGTAAACCATATCATGTTTGTGTCAATTTTACTTTTACATTAAATAAAATGTTATTTATGTCATTTCCCAACCAAAGTGGATCCATTGGGTCCCCAAGTTGACCGATGGATTGTCTTGGTCAGCCATGATACAACCAATTAGGGTAAGACATGTTTCAAGCTCATCTCATTTTATTAAAGCATTATTTTTACCTTAAACTACACTAATTACCACTAATCGCGATTAAAAACTTAATAAGTTACTATTCACCAAAAAAATATTTTAATCTCATTGAACCACATTTTACTTCTTAATGAAAACCATGTATTTCGGATTTTTGATAATCAAAACACAATGATGGAAATATTTCATTTAAACGGAAAATCAGTTTTATAAGTACCACTTAGTGGTTTCACTATTCATCAAAAATTGAAGTTTTTCAGAAAAATCCCAAAAATTCACCCTAAGATATATTTGATATTCTGAATTCAAAAATGAAGTCCATTTTACAAAATTCAAAACATATAAGTCACATTAATTAATTTAATAATTAATTCCAGCTGTCATGACAAATAGCGTGTTTTATGATACAATAAGTGTCAAAAGATTGACACTAGTTTAAGTATGATTTCAAAGTGAAATTGATTCCAACGACCACTATTGGATTTAATGCTAAAAATATTTTCTAATTTCACTTTAAAACCAATTCAAAATATAATCTAATCATATAAATAAATTAGATTAATAAGTGGTTTTGAATTAAAATACAACATTTTACAATATTCATTAAAAAAATTAACTTTATCGGAAAGATACCAAAAATTTACACAAATTAAATTTTGATGTCCCGATTCTTAATAAGAGTTTTATTTGGTCCAAAAGAATGTTTAAGAGTGAACAAAACTATATTTAATGACGTTTCTCCATCAAAAGGTGATAAGTGAGCCTTTAGTGAAAACTAGGGCATATACGCCTAAAATTGAATTCTTTCCGTATTTTAAGCCATTATCTTTTATTGTATAAATGTAAAAATATTTAAGAACATATATAATCATATTTTAGTTATTTCTATCCATTCCCGCCATTACAATGGCTACATGTTAACTACCATTTAGAATAATATTATTTTATTATTAGAGTGCAACGTATGATTCCCAAGAAACTCGTTGTTGCGTGTTGGGTACGCCATCGAGCATAGCGTCCCCTTTAAAGTCATATTAATATTTTATTCACAAATATGGATAAATATGAAAATGTAATATTCCTTATTTACCTGGGGTGTTACATCCTTCCCCCCTTTTGGGAATTGCGTCCTCGCAATTTTAAAATTGCGCTTGGAAACATCCTTGAACGTCCCACATCGGAACAAGAGTCGGTAAAACAATCACTTTAAAATAAAGAAAGATAAGCACAGAGGTCACCCGAGTTAACCCATACTGGGATTCTAAGTATGAAAATATGGAAATGGAGGAGAAAACATAGGGTCATGTTCCGATGGAGAGTGATAGAAAACATGTTTAGGAGAAAGTTAACAATAAGAAAATCACAAACTTGTGATGGGTTAAACGGTGTTGGGTTCCCCAGTAGGAAAAGTTAATAGACAACATTTTTGTTTTAAGTTACTTTTTATTGAGGAATTTATTCATAAGGAAGCATAATCACTTATCATGTTGACATTCAACTTTTACTAGATTCCTTAGTCAAACTCATATTTTTTCCAAAAGACAAGTATTAAGGGAGACTTGTTCGCATTAAGAGTACTATAAACAACTTCTAGAGAATCACTTAATCCCCAAAAGAGAACTATATACATCCCATGTATTTAGGCTTTACCCAAAACCAAAACCAAAAAGGATAGTACAAGATCAGATAATCCAGAAAAGGATAACCCCTTATAAAAAGAAAATCTATTCTTAATCTCCTAAATTTGTCCAACAAAACCCAAAGTCCAACGAGGACCATCCGATAAACAATTTTTCCATAAAATTCTTCAAAGTAAACCAATATAAGATTGAAACCCAAATATTTGAAGGATTTAGTCACATAGTCTTCCAAGTTAAATCGTAACATTTATCTCCAAACAACATCAGTTGCTCCTAAAGTCTCACATTGAAAGGTAATTATCCTAATCACATATCCTCCAAAACCAACTTACTCTTAATTCATAAAATCATATAACTAAAAAGAATCAGTCAAACTAACCAGGTACTTCACGTAGTCCAGTGGTAGGCGATAAATACCAGTCGCACTTTGGTTGTGGGTTCGATTCCCGCAGCATTGTCCGACGCGACGGGTTGTCACACGGTCTGCGTGTTGTCCTTTTTCCAAAACTATATAATTCTCAAATCATTACCCAAAAAGGGATAAAATCATCAAAAATAACCATAACATAATTTAACCTCAATTTTATCACATGCCTTTCACTTCAATCATAACATATGGTAACCCATAATTACCTCAAAAGTAAGGATCATATAAACCCAAATGGTTCTTTATAACTATGTCCACAAAAGAAAAGATAACTATTACTTGAATAAAATTTGCCTATATTAAACATCAGGGTTACACATAATATAAAAAGTCTTCTAATGTAACCCCATCATCAAAAGAGACTTAATACTCTTAAGAATTTCACCCTAACTCTTGAAGCCCTTATATGTTGACATCTTACTCATTCGACATTCTTCATGATCCATTATCCATTCCTTTCCAACTTATTCCGAAATACCTCTTTCCTACAAACAAAATCATGAATCATATCCTAAGATTCCAAAATAAGAAAACAATAGTCATGAAATAGTACATACCTTTGATTGGTCATTGTCAGTTTCTTCATCCTCAACTGGAATGGCATTAGGTATTGGTAAACGAATATTGGTACGCTCTTGGTGACGCCATTCACGAAACTTCTTCATAGGACATGTGTTTTCATAATGACCATGCACACCACATTTAAAACATTCAATTGATCCCTCAGAAAGAACTTCTTTCCCTTTCCTCGAGTCAACTGGATGATTCCTTTTTCCATGGCAGGTTCTTGCTTTATGACCTTAATTTCCACATCTATAGAATATTTCTGTCCCTTTGAAACATTTTCCTAGGTGTTTCTTTCCACATCTTTGACACATAGGTTTTTGAACACACTTACCTTTATGATTATTACCTGTACTTCCGTAGGGATTTGTTTCTTTCATATATGATGCCTTAGAGAAATCTCCAAGGTTTAGGTGGTCAATAATGACTCCAGATAGTTGGTTGAGGATAATCAAAAGAGTTCTCATTGCAGCTCCCATATCATTCAGTTGCTTGCTCAAAAAACTGTCACAGTTTCCTTCACATCCACTGTTACTTTGGTGCCTGCTAGATCCAGCCATTTACTAAAACCAAAAAGGTCAGTGTGAGTATATCAACAAAACCATCATGTACTAATGAGTAAGATAGACAATAAGATATACCTACTCATTCAATTTATCTAAAACTATGACTCTTTCTGAAATCCTAACCATTATGGTAATTGTCAATTATGCTTAAAGAATACCCTAACCTATAAAGTTATCTAAACCGACCGTTGATACCAACTATAAGGCCCCAGCCTTAAACCTTACTTAATCTTGAGTTATTACAAGATTACACATTGAGGATCTTTTCAGGATTAGAGTTTTAGAGAATTAGATCATGAAACATTCATTACATTCCACATTTAAACAAAGTGGTTACATAAAATACAATATTCATTCTTCCCATCAATGGAAACCTATTTAAAATAAAACACGGATTCTTTCTTGAAACATCCTTGACACTATCGTCACATCATGTACCTTTCCCTTGACCTGTGAAAAGCATTTCAAAAACTTGGGATGAGCATAAAAAGCTCAGTAAGGGTTATAAAAATATGGAAAGGAAACATGAGTTCATATATACATAATAATGAAATCATACTTTACCCATAAAACATAGGCACATCAAATCATGAATAAATCATAGAAAACATAAGACATAAAGGTAACTTGAGGCATTCATAACATTCTTACGTAGGGAGTAACCCTCTTGGTTACGTTAGGAATACCCATCATAGTATATTCCCTAAATCTCTTCGGAGAAACCTTAACGTTTCACTCCTTCGCGTTACCCAATGCATTGGAGAGCTATATCGGGCTCACCCTCCCTTAGTTTATCACGGAACCACCCGTTCTTCATAACAATGCCCAAGAACCATAACATAATCGTATCACATAAAACATGAATAAAGGAAACATAACATTTCCACATTTCAATCACAATATAACATTTTAGGATATTGAAATAATGAATCCATTCAAAAAGAAACCATTTCCAAAACCATTTAAAACATTTAATAAAGAGATTTTTGAATCAAAGTGTCCCATACCACCTTGCAGATTAAAATTTTAAACCATTAATATCCATATAAATAAATCCTTAAAAACATTTTGAAAAGATGGATATTAATAAGAACAAATGATTAAAACATTTAAAATGATATTTTGGTTAAAGGGGTTTTACCAAAATTAGAGACACTTGAATACAATAATTGCGGAATAAAATTTAGTCAGAACTTTATAATATCATGAGAATAAATGGATTCATGATATAATACTCCAAAGGACAGTATATACACCATATAAGAGTGAATTTGTGCATAACAACAATGAACCCTCAATAGAAATGTCAAATGTGATGAAATCCCTTAAAAAGAAGGTATCCTTAAATTAAGGACAAATCATTCTCAAAAATATGTGTGAAAAATATAAATACACCCAATATAAGTGGATATTAAGTGTAAAACAATAAAAGGTCATTCACACATATTCAATGGATGACATATTCAATGACTACATGTTGAACCCAAAGAAATCGAAATTGGGTTAAAAAGTTCCCTTGACAGCCTAACGACATCACATCAAAATGAGTTGATGAGAGATAAAAAGTGTATCTCATCACTTGGACATAAAATTTACATCAATAAGGATATATGAGAACATATCCCAACATAAAAATATGTAAATTAAAAGACCCAACAAAAGAAGTCATTTAAAAAAGAGGAGGGTGAAAGGTTCCCTTACCGACTTGGGTATCTTTCAAAACATACACCCCATGAAAGAAGGACAATAGATCATTGATGTAAATACTCATAAACGAAATTATATTACACAAATAGTAGAATAATGGGCAGTACATACACCACTCAATGTAATTTGTGGCAAATGTAGCATAAATCTCATGGGAATAAAAGTGAGATGAAGAATCCCTTACGAAAACTCGGCAGCCTAACGGTGCCACATAAAACATCCGAATATGGATTGATGAGATCAAATAGGGTATCTCATCACATTAAAATAAAATTTAAAGAAAGAGGAATATAAAAGAACATCCCCCAACTGTAAAGTCCCGAAGCCTGACGTACATTGACATTACATTACTTTTGCGGAATACTTAGTACATTACAAAAACACACACACAAGGACCGTAATAGTTTAGTGTCTTTGGAAACTCGGACTATAATTCTCTAATCGTGGTGAAAGATCTTCAATATCTCCCATAATGATCTTCCCTTTTTTTATACCTAAAACCTTTCTTTATATCCTGGGGAAAAGAAAACATAAAATGGTGAGCTCAAATGCTCAGTAAGGGTAACCAAAATAAATATCAATCACATCATATTCATAAGAACATAACATTTTGGAAATCATAACCTGCAAAAGAGAGCATAATTTCATAATCATGGGATAAATCATGGCAGTGAAAAAGTAATCCCAATAATCATAACTTAAAACATGAAACTTTGTGGCATACACACATAATCATAGAGAATTATTTCTTGTTAGTCAAGACTAATTGCCAAGACTATCTTAGTGGACAAAGTCCCTTTCTGAATCGAGTAACCCTCGTTTCAGTCCTGTTTCACTGAACCGGTATAACCTACCGTTCCAGCCCTGTCTATCTCATGAGATATAAAATCTTTACCCAATGCATTGGAGGGAGATATAGGTCCCACCCATCTTATAATGAATCCTTTCTTATGTGTGCCACATAATCATAAAACATACATCATCGCATAACACATGTAACAAAAATGGGATTCTTGAAACATCATGACATCATAAATCAATTCATATAAGATAAAGGAATTCATGAACATAATTCCATCACAACATAGTCAAATCAATGTAAGAGTATGGATAGAAACAGAACCCTTTATTATCATAGATGGAAAATAATTTTGATAAAACACTTGAATTGAATTCTTGGGGAAAATATCCTTTCTTCTTCAAAATCAATTTCTTTTCACAAAACATCATGCAATTTTTAAAAGAAAGAGATTTTATTGAAAATAGTCATGAAATATTTTAGAGGAAGCTTCATGAAAATAAGGCTTTATAAAACAGTAGAAATCCGTTCGTGCCGTATAAGTAAAAAAAAAACATTCTTCGTACTTTTGTCGGAAAAGTCAAAAAGTACCTCGTACGAAAAACGACAAAAGATTCCTTTCATACGTATTACTAAAAACTCACTGAAGGGTAAAAATGGATTTAAACAATTTTAGGTGGATGGAAATAATATTACATATTGAGTAAACATGGATGTGGATGATAAAATACACCCCAGTAAATACTTACGAATAAACAATCTCGGATAAAAATGAGATTGTGATATTTCCCTTACCTTATGTCCGACTTGCTTTGTAAGTGTCCGAACCTCCTGTATAATGATTTAAATCATGTTATTGACTTATTCCAGAATCATATTCATTGTTATGATATCATATATGGTTCACTTATGACATTATATTACCCGTTCTTTTGTAAATTCCATGTTAAAGAAGCGTTTTGGGTAAAATCGTTTCATTTATCGTAGGTGTTTTGACTTGTTTTTCTTGACATCATTATTACTTATATCATGATCTACTTACTTCCAGAATATAAAATATGATTTATATATCATATATATTCAGTATATATATATATATATAATAGATAGATAAATAAAATGAAAAACACCGTTCATGGAGACGGTAGTCCGTACGTACGCATGAACGCTGTTTTACTTTCCTTATTGTCTTGAAATGGAAGTAAGTAGATGACATACATATATATATATATATACATAAATCCAGTAACTTTATAATGTCATATATTTCATTATTATTTCTTATATATACTTTATAATCATTCTTAAATGGTTAACATGGAGAATGAATCTCATCGCGTCGTGGAGACGGTAGTCCGTACGTACGCACGAGCGATGATATCATTTCCATAAATATTGAATCGAATTGGAGTGGATTATACAATATATCAGAATCAATATGATGTTTTAATAACTATGTATAGTTATTCTTTACACCATTATACCCATCCATGTAAGGTGGTGGTGGAAAATAGATTACACCACGGCGTGGAGACGGTATTCCGTACGTACGCACGCGCGGTGATTTCTTTTTCCGTAGGATGGATAGATGGTGAAATAGGGTTGTTTCATACTTATAATAACATATCAGTATATGAGTGATACTGATGTTATTACTTCATAATGAAACAACCTAAGAAGAAGAAGTGGAAGAAGAAATAAAGATGAAAGAATTGGTAACGGTAATTACCTCTTCTTTGAAGCGCCTCTTTGAGACCTCCTCTTAGGGCACTAAAATTGGTCTCTGAGGAAGACCATAACCTCTAGGATGTTTCTAGGGAATTGGAGAAGAGATTTTGGCAGGGTTTGGCCGAGCATGAGTGCTCCAATTGGTGTGAGGAGGAGGGGGAGGAGGTGTCCTTTTATAAGGGAGGAGAGGGGCACCTTAGGAATATCTCAAAATATTATTTTATATTAAAGTCAAAATCGGTTTATAATGGTTCCAAAGGGTCTTATTTCGAAGATAAAGTGGGGATGGGTCGAAATCCTATCAACCAATAGGATTTAGACAAGTTTAGGTTATTATTTTAACCTTATCAATTAGATTTAACTCTAAGTTAAATAATTTAACTTTTACCGTGTCTTTTTGTTTTCTTTCACTATATGGTTAATACACTTACTATAACATTCCAAACGAACCCCAAATTGTATATTATTAATAAATATATCCTTATCTAAGTCATTTGGCCGAACCGTACATTTTTAGGAATAAAATAACAATTAATAATATAATATTTGATTTAAAAACTATTTTGTGTCAATTTTGACACTATTTGATATATGATTTTTGTGAAAGTCATAACAGAATTATATGTTCTAACCAAGTTGATTAAATCAACGCTAATATATCATAGTAACCTAGAAAATTAGTTTAATTCATAAAAAGTCTCAAATTACATTCATCTGAGCATTTATAACATCAATTATGTTAATATTTCCTTGAATGGGTAATTACTGCATCATCGTTGTGTCATAAATAAATTAATTTATTTAAAGTCAAAAAATTATAAATAAAATATCATTATGTAGGAAATCTTTTTAGCTTTCTAATGAGTATTTTCAATCGAATTTATCTTATGTATAACCATATAATAAAAATGTTTTAGTAAATAAACTTTGATTTTATCTCTTTTAACTCTTCTTTGAATTAAATAATAATAAATGTCCTAATCTTATCCAAGTGGGCCTAAATGATAATATTTTACACTTAAGGTTGTTTTTGGTCGAGATACACTTGTCCAATAGAATTAGGACATGTTTTAGGATAATATTAATATCATTCTTACCCTTAATTACCCTATTTACTTTTAACCGTGGTAAATAAAAGTAAAAAGTTACTATTCACCAAAAATTATTTTCATCTCATTGAACCACGTTTTACTTACTGACATCAACCGTGTCTCTCGGATTTTTGAAATTCCATTCACAGAAGCGGTAAAATTAAGCTTTATGAAAAATTCAGTTTTTTAACTACCACTTAGTAGTTTCACTATTCATCAAAAAATGAAGGTTTTCAGAAAAATGCCAAAATTTCATCCTAAGCTATATTTCATATTCCGAATTCAAAAATGAAGTCTATTTTACCAAATTCATAACATAGAAGTTGCATTAATTAATTTTATAATTAAATCCCGCTGTTAAAACAAATAGCGTGTTTTTAAGAAACAATATCTATCAAAAGATTGACACTTGTTTATGTCTGGTTTAAATGTGCAATTACATCCAATGACCAACATTGTATTAAATTGTAAAAATATATTCTAAATATACTTTAAAACTACTCCAATTAATAATTTATCACTATTAATTATTTCGATTAAAAAAGTTGTTTTTTAATTATAATTTAGTAATTTTCACTATTCATCAGAATATGAAAGTTATCCGAAATGTACCAAAATTTCACCTTAGGCTAAATTCGATACTCCGAATACAAAAATGAAGTTCATTTTGAAAAATAAGATTTACAGAATTTTAAAAAGTGGTTATTACTATTCATAACGGTTAGTTTTAATGACATTTTAATAGCATATCGCTGTTTAGTGAAACTCGTTATTGCGTACTACACACGCTATCAAGGAAGGTCGCGATTGCGTGTAATGCAAGGCAAGTCAAGGATGCATGTTGTGCAAGCTCCTTTTGGTGTAGCGTACAACACAAGACATTAATAAAATTAAAAAGAATATTTTTTATAAAATCTTGGGCTGTTACATTCTACCCCCCTTAAAATGAATTTTGCCCTCGAAATTCGTCGGGGTTATAAATGGTTTACTATTTGAAAGTTTCTTTAATAGAAACCCACATCGTAAAAAGGAATATCAAAACCAATCTTTAAAAACAAAAGTATGAAACGTAACGGTTACCCAAATAAACTAATCATTGGGTTTCCACATAGGTGAAAATATGGATATGGAAGAGAAATCTAACCATCATGTTCTGATGGAGAGTGGTAGAGAACATGGCTATGGAAAAGCCAATAATCAAAAATCCATAAATTTGTGACGATCTAAGGTACCATCCGATTCATCAGGTATAAGATCACTAGGACAACATTTTTTGGTTTTCAAGATCATTTCTCTAAAGTTGAAAATTTGAATTGGAATAAATACTTTCTTTATTTTGGTACAATCTCACTATTGATCGTGCCTAGAACAATTTCCACTTCATCTCTTAAATGAAGTTGAATTTGTTATTCGTGAAGTGTTAGCAGATCATGTGATAGAATGACGGGTCATTCCATCTGTCTCAAACAAAAGGTTAGCAAAATTATATACATAAGTCAATCTATAGTGAGATTAATCATATATAGTTCCTAAAATGGACTTATACTTCATATATCATACTGCTTAATATAATAAAACTAGTTTCTACTAAACAGGGACTTCCTGTAGGCCAGTGGTAGGCGATAAAGGCCAGTCGCACTTCGGTTGTGGGTTCGATTCCCACAGCCTTGTCCGAAGCGATGGGCTGTCGCCCGTCCTGCAGGTTGTCCTTTTTCTAAAACTATATTACTATAACATCCCATAAATAATATCGAAAAAATTTCTATCCTTAAACAATACTAACTTATGTCCAACATAATCCATTCCAATCTTTAGTACTATCCATAATACTTCAGTCCATTCTCATAACATAGTGAAAACGATTACCAGAGATTTAATACCATCGTTGATCCCCATATATCATAAGATATATCTTGTTGGACACATTCCAAACATTCAAAGGCCTTAATCTTGTACTCTCTTGAATACCCATTGAACCTTAGTGAAAACTTGAATGCAGTTAAAAGTTAACACTTTCCACATACCAAAATCCTCAAAATTCTATATACTCAAACCATGATATCACTTAGTCCTTATATCAATCATGAGCTCATTAATACTGTTAAACATTTCATTTTCTCGTTTTCCCTTCATTATGCGCATAATATCTCAATCACTTTGAATACCACATTAGACCAATACATAAATATTCCAATACACCATAAAAGTACCTCAACAACATTATTCTTGAATACCAATACATAAACACTTCAGTCCATCCACTTCAATGACTGTCCTGGAATAAGTCCTTCCTTTATTTAGAAGTATCTTTTTAGGTCAGGGCATTGAGTTGGGTAATGCCCATGTTCTCCACAAATAAGACATTGAACTCCATAACAATCTGTCACTCTATGACCCTTTTCTCCACACAGATAACATCGGTCCCTCCATTTGAGGTATTCCTCAAGGTTCTTCTTCCCTTCTTTAGAAATCTCAATCTTCCTTTCTTTATGCTCCTCAACATGCGAACATGCATAATAGTTTATCTTCCTCTTCTTTGATGAATTAGTCATACCACTAAATTTCACCTTGTTAATCATATATCGCGATGACTGATTCGGCATAATCACAATATCTTTATCTCTAGGAATTACACAATTTTGTTGCTCATAGTCACCAATTTTTCCATTGGATTCAATGTTAACTGAATTCCTTCTGGTTCCCTCCATTAACTAAAACACAAAAAGAATTTTGTGAGAGGCGAAATCATGCTAGGGAAAACAACATAATAAAGGGGTAGTACCCTCAATATCAAACATCTTAGGTTAAATTCTAAGATCGTTAGAGAAATTCTAGGACTATAACCTATACGTATACTTAACCTTAGAGACATCCCTAGACATACCTTAGAAATATCTCTAGGGATCTCACTAACGTTTTCGCATCCTAGTTTCCAAAGGTTGACTAATCCTTTCCTCTGATACCAACTGTAAAGTCCCGAAGCCTGACGTACATTGAAATTACATTACTTTTGCGGAATACTTAGTACATTACAAAAACACACACACAAGGACCGTAATAGTTTAGTGTCTTTGGAAACTCGGACTATAATCCTCTAATCGTGGTGAAAGATCTTCAATATATCCCATAAAGATCTTCCCTTTTTTTATACCTAAAACCTTTCTTTATATCCTGGGGAAAAGAAAACATAAAATGGTGAGCTCAAATGCTCAGTAAAGGTAACCAAAATAAATATCAACCACATCATATTCATAAGAACATAACATTTTGGAAATCATAACCTGCAAAAGAGAGCATAATTTCATAATCACGGGATAAATCATGGCAGTGAAAAAGTAATCCCAATAATCATAACATAAAACATGAAACTTTGTGGCATACACACATAATCATAGAGAATCATTTCTTGTTAGTCAAGACTAATTGCCAAGACTATCTTAGTGGACAAAGTCCCTTTCTGAATCGAGTAACCCTCGTTTCAGTCCTGTTTCACTGAACCGGTATAACTTACCGTTCCAGCCCTGTCTATCTCATGAGATATAAAATCTTTACCCAATGCATTGGAGGGAGATATAGGTCCCACCCATCTTATAATGAATCCTTTCTTATGTGTGCCACATAATCATAAAACATACATCATCGCATAACACATGTAACAAAAATGGGATTTTTGAAACATCATGACATCATAAATCAATTCATATAAGATAAAGGAATTCATGAACATAATTCCATCACAACATAGTCAAATCAATGTAAGAATATGGATAGAAACAGAACCCTTTATTATCATAGATGGAAAATAATTTTGATAAAACACTTGAATTGAATTCTTGGGGAAAATATCCTTTCTTCTTCAAAATCAATTTCTTTTCACAAAACATCATGCAATTTTTAAAATAAAGAGATTTTATTGAGAATAGTCATGAAATCTTTTAGAGGAAGCTTCATGAAAATAAGGCTTTATAAAACAGTATAAATCCGTTCGTGCCGTATAAGTAAAAAAAAACATTCTTCGTACTTTTGTCGGAAAAGTCAAAAAGTACCTCGTACGAAAAACGACAAAAGATTCCTTTCATACGTATTACTAAAAACTCACTGAAGGGTAAAAATGGATTTAAACAATTTTAGGTGGATGGAAATAATATTACATATTGAGTAAACATGGATGTGGATGATAAAATACACCCCAGTAAATACTTACGAATAAACAATCTCGGATAAAAATGAGATTGTGATATTTCCCTTACCTTATGTCCGACTTGCTTTGTAAGTGTCCGAACCTCCTGTATAATGATTTAAATCATGTTATTGACTTATTCCAGAATCATATTCATTGTTATGATATCATATATGGTTCACTTATGACATTATATTACCCGTTCTTTTGTAAATTCCATGTTAAAGAAGCGTTTTGGGTAAAATCGTTTCATTTATCGTAGGTGTTTTGACTTGTTTTTCTTGACATCATTATTACTTATATCATGATCTACTTACTTCCAGAATATAAAATATGATTTATATATCATATATATTCAGTATATATATATATATATAATAGATAGATAAATAAAATGAAAAACACCGTTCATGGAGACGGTAGTCCGTACGTACGCATGAACGCTGTTTTACTTTCCTTATTGTCTTGAAATGGAAGTAAGTAGATGACATACATATATATATATATATATACATAAATCCAGTAACTTTATAATGTCATATATTTCATTATTATTTCTTATATATACTTTATAATCATTCTTAAATGGTTAACATGGAGAATGAATCTCATCGCGTCGTGGAGACGGTAGTCCGTACGTACGCACGAGCGATGATATCATTTCCATAAATATTGAATCGAATTGGAGTGGATTATAAAATATATCAGAATCAATATGATGTTTTAATAACTATGTATAGTTATTCTTTACACCATTATACCCATCCATGTAAGGTGGTGGTGGAAAATAGATTACACCACGGCGTGGAGACGGTATTCCGTACGTACGCACGCGCGGTGATTTCTTTTTCCGTAGGATGGATAGATGGTGAAATAGGGTTGTTTCATACTTATAATAACATATCATTATATGAGTGATACTGATGTTATTACTTCATAATGAAACAACCTAAGAAGAAGAAGTGGAAGAAGAAATAAAGATGAAAGAATTGGTAACGGTAATTACCTCTTCTTTGAAGCGCCTCTTTGAGACCTCCTCTTAGGGCACTAAAATTGGTCTTTGAGGAAGACCAGAACCTCTAGGATGTTTCTAGGGAATTGGAGAAGAGATTTTGGCAGGGTTTGGCCGAGCTTGAGTGCTCCAATTGGTGTGAGGAGGAGGGGGAGGAGGTGTCCTTTTATAAGGGAGGAGAGGGGCACCTTAGGAATATCTCAAAATATTATTTTATATTAAAGTAAAAATCGGTTTATAATGGTTCCAAAGGGTCTTATTTCGAAGATAAAGTGGGGATGGGTCGAAATCCTATCAACCAATAGGATTTAGACAAGTTTAGGTTATTATTTTAACCTTATCAATTAGATTTAACTCTAAGTTAAATAATTTAACTTTTACCGTGTCTTTTTGTTTTCTTTCACTATATGGTTAATACACTTAATATAACATTCCAAACGAACCCCAAATTGTATATTATTAATAAATATATCCTTATCTAAGTCATTTGGCCGAACCGTACATTTTTAGGAATAAAATAACAATTAATAATATAATATTTGATTTAAAAACTATTTTGTGTCAATTTTGACACTATTTGATATATGCTTTTTGTGAAAGTCATAACAGAATTATATGTTCTAACCAAGTTGATTAAATCAACACTACTATATCATAGTAACCTAGAAAATTATTTTAATTCATAAAAAGTCTCAAATTACATTCATCTGAGCATTTATAACATCAATTATGTTAATATTTCCTTGAAAGGGTAATTACTGCATCATCGTTGTGTCATAAATAAATTAATTTATTTAAAGTCGAAAAATTATAAATAAAATATCATTATGTAGAAAATCTTTTTAGCTTTCTAATGAGTATTTTCAATCGAATTTATCTTATGTATAACCATATAATAAAAATGTTTTAGTAAATAAACTTTGATTTTATCTCTTTTAACTCTTCTTTGAATTAAATAATAATAAATGTCCTAATCTAATCCAAGTGGGCCTAAATGATAATATTTTACACTTAAGGTTGTTTCTGGTCGAGATACACTTGTCCAATAGAATTAGGACATGTTTTAGGATAATATTAATATCATTCTTACCCTTAATTACCCTATTTACTTTTAACCGTGGTAAATAAAAGTAAAAAGTTACTATTCACCAAAAATTATTTTCATCTCATTGAACCACGTTTTACTTACTGACATCAACCGTGTCTCTTGGATTTTTGAAATTCCATTCACAGAAGCGGTAAAATTAAGTTTTATGAAAAATTCAGTTTTTTAACTACCACTTAGTAGTTTCACTATTCATCAAAAAATGAAGGTTTTCAGAAAAATGCCAAAATTTCATCCTAAGCTATATTTCATATTCCGAATTCAAAAATGAAGTCTATTTTACCAAATTCATAACATAGAAGTTGCATTAATTAATTTTATAATTAAATCCCGCTGTTAAAACAAATAGCGTGTTTTTAAGAAACAATATCTATCAAAAGATTGACACTTGTTTATGTCTGGTTTAAATGTGCAATTACATCCAATGACCAACATTGTATTAAATTGTAAAAATATATTCTAAATATACTTTAAAACTACTCCAATTAATAATTTATCACTATTAATTATTTCGATTAAAAAAGTTGTTTTTAATTATAATTTAGTAATTTTCACTATTCATCAGAATATGAAAGTTATCCGAAATGTACCAAAATTTCACCTTAGGCTAAATTCGATACTCCGAATACAAAAATGAAGTTCATTTTGAAAAATAAGATTTACAGAATTTTAAAAAGTGGTTATTACTATTCATAACGGCTAGTTTTAATAACATTTTAATAGCATATCGCTGTTTAGTGAAACTCGTTATTGCGTACTACACACGCTATCGAGGAAGGTCGCGATTGCGTGTAATGCAAGGCAAGTCAAGGATGCATGTTGTGCAAGCTCCTTTTGGTGTAGCGTACAACACAAGACATTAACAAAATTAAAAATAATATTTTTTATAAAATCATGGGCTTTTACACCAACATTACAAATAGGATCTTAAAAGAAGTGACAGAAAGGAGAGTACTTAAAAATAAAGAGAGAGGTTAGATCTCTTACGAAAGTTCGGCAGCCTAACGACGCCACTCAAAACATTCAAAATGGATTGATGAGAGAGATTAGGGTCTCTCATCACATGAACATAAAAATTACAGTAAGTGTAATATAAAATATCATCCCAATAAGAAGAAATATGAGCTTTAAAAGGAATGACATAAAAGTGTGTACTTAAAAAGAAAGAGAGGAGTAGGATCCCTTACCTCGGGTCCGACTTGACTCGATCGTTCTTTAATCTCCTGAATAATAAACTTGAGTTAATTTCTAATTCCTTAAGAACCTTATTCATGTTCATTATTACTTTTATTCCACTTATTACCATGTCATAAACATTATGTAATCATTTAAGTTAATAATATTTGTTTTGCCGATATTTGGTTCTTAAGTCGAAATTGGACTTCTTACAATTACATGTTGTTCATGTGGCCAAATGTTTATTATATCCAGAATTGTATTCATTATGTAGATATCATATATTTCATATATATCCAGTAAATGCGTGCATTTATAACATTACATAATCATTTAGAGGTAAGAAATGAAATGCACCGTTCATGGAGACGGTAAGCCATACGTACGCATGAACGCTACTTTCATTTCTATTTCGTATTTTATATAATGGAATAATAATGATATAAAGGTATATTATAATTCCAGTATAATATCATATATAATATCATATTTCCATTCTTTATACATCCCACATATGGTATTTAACGAATCAAATCACATTGAGGGGGCGGTAGTCCGCACTTCCTTAAATGAAGATATCGCGTATACCCATAATGGAAGCCATAATGGTAAGACAAAAATGAAAAATACAGAAGAATAAATAAAACATAAACATATTATATATCATATATAAAAATAGTGACATCATAATGGCCACATTTAAAGGTGTTAAATGAGTATTGAACAATCATCGTTTCGGGAGGCAGAATTTCACCATCCACGGAAACCGTATGTTCATTAACCATTTGATGTAGTTGTGTGAGAGTGTAGCTCGAATAAATCTTATAACAACATCCTAGTATATTGAAGATACTGGTGTTGTTACAAAATAAGTAAATAAAAAGAGTTTAGGGGGTTGGAGAAGAAAAATAAAACAAATGAACATGAGAGAATGAAATACCTTTAAAAATATAACTCCTTTTGATTTGAGCCTAAAGGCTTCCTTTGAAAGGCTTCTGCCCAAAGGGAATCCTCTAGGATGAGAAGGGGGATGTGGAGAGAGTAAATGGTCAGGGGTTGGCCGAGCCAAAGGCTTGAGGAGTGTGTTAAATGAGGTAGAGGTGGGGGCCTTTTATAAGATGAGAGGAGGGGTACTTTTGGAAAGTAAAGAAATATTACTTTATTTGAAAATGTGTTTCGGTTTCAAAAGGTCCCACATTGATATAATTCGTGGATAAGATGATAAGGCTTCGATATCCACTCATCCAATAATTTTTGGACATGTTTAGATCATAGAGTATACATTATCTTTCCATTTTATTTAAATCGTCAAATAATGATTTCATCACTGCATCATTATTATGTCACAAATAATTTAATTTATTTAATGTATAAAAATTATAAAAAAAATACTATGATGTAGGAAATCTTTTTATCTTTCCAATGAATATTTATAATCAAAATTATGACTTGTATAACCCCACTTAAATATTGTTTTAGTAAACCATTTCATGTTTGTGTCAATTTTACTTTTACATTAAATAAAATGTTATTTATGTCATTTCCCAACCAAAGTGGATCCATGGGGTCCCCATGTTGACCCATGGCTTGTCTTGGTCGGCCATGATACAACCAATGAGGGTAAGACATGTGTCAAGCTCATCTCATTTTATTAAAGCATTATTTATACCTTAAACTACACTAATTACCACTAATCGCGATTGAAAACTTAATAAGTTACTATTCACCAAAAAATTATTTTAATCTCATTGAACCACATTTTACTTCTTAATGACAACCATGTATGTCGGATTTTTGAAAATCAAAACACAATGATGGAAAAATTTCATTTAAATGGAAAATCAGTTTTATAAGTACCACTTAGTAGTTTCACTATTCATCAAAAATTGATGTTTTTCAGAAAAATACCAAAAATTCACCCTAAGCTATATTTGATATTCTGAATTCAAAAATGATGTCCGTTTTACAAAATTCAAAACATATAAGTCACATTAATTAATTTAATAATTAATTCCCGCTGTCATGACAAATAGCGTGTTTTATGAAACAATAAGTGTCAAAAGATTGACACTAGTTTAAGTCTGATTTTAAAGTGAAATTGATTCCAACAACCACTATTGGATTTAATGGTAAAAATATTTTCTAATTTCACTTTAAAACCAATTCAAAATATAATCTAATCATATAAATAAATTATATTAAAAAGTGGTTTTGAATTAAAATACAACATTTTACACTATTCATTAAAAAAATGAATTTTATCGGAAAGATACCAAAAATTTACACAAAGTAAATTTTGATGTCCCGATTATTAATAAGAGTTTTATTTGGTCCAAAAGAATGTTTAAGAGTGAACAAAACTATATTTAATGGCGGTTCTCCATCAAAAGGTGATAAGTGAACCTTTAGTGAAAACTAGGGCATATACGCCTAAAATTGAATTCTTTCCGTATTTTAAGCCTTTATCATTTATTGTATAAATGTAAAAATATTTAAGAACATATATAATCATATTTATTTATTTCTATTTATTCCCGCCATTACAACGGCTACATGTTAACTACCATTTACAATAATATTATTTTATTATTAGAGTGCAACGTATGATTCCCAAGAAACTCGTTGTTGCGTGTTGGGTACGCCATCGAGCATAGCGTCCCCTTTAAAGTCATATTAATATTTTATTCACAAATATGGATAAATATGAAAATGTCATATTCCTTATTTACCTGGGGTGTTACAATACAAATGAAAAGGATTACACTAGAAGGAACTTTTACCCAATGCCCCCATCACCTTAAATAATATAAAACCTAACTCTCATGATCTTCTCTTGTAAAAGGGTATTATGAAAAGGGGACATGATAGAAGAAATAAAAATATAGGAAGAAACAGACCACATGGATCTTGTTTAGGAGAAATCAAAATAGATAACAAACAAAAATATATGCCCACTTATAGATTAGAAGTGTAGAAGTAAATAATTACCTGATTGCAGGGAGTGCTTCGAGAGATACCTTGGGGTGAAGAGATAGCATTGGAAACGATTAGGTTGGATTTAATTGGGCATAGGGATTCTTGAAGTTCTACTATTTGTGGCGAAACATTCCCAATGGTATGTTAAAACCGATGGTAAAGATTTTATTTACCAAAGGTTTTTAAAAACCGTTGGTATATATATAGATCTTCCATGATTTTCCCACCATTTTACTCAAACTGTTTGGAAAATCTAATTCTCATCCCATTATACAAACGGTTTGATGAAACCTTTGGGAAAAATTATGTATACCAACAATTTATTCAAATTGTTGGTATGTACGTTTTTGGAAAAAACAATTTTCCTGCAGTGAACAAAACAATCCCATACAACACATCATATATCACAACAGAAAAAAATTCATATTTAACTAAGGGGGGTCTTATTCAATTTCACTTATTTATTTAATTAGAGTTATCATTGAATCCATAATATACTAGGGAATCAATTTAATTAACCGAATAAACATGGTTAATACTTTATTTATTTATAATGATACCATTCAACCACAAAAGTAGGGGATTTAAAAAAGAAGTTACTGCAACAAAATAATGTCACCCATAAAGACATTTTCCTCAAGGTTGTATGTCCATAACAACATAGTATTTATATAGATGATGTAAAATCAATAAAAGAGGTAAAAATAAAACTTCGCATTCCCCTCCAACATTAAATAAAATATAAAATGTTTCATTATCATTCATAATCAGGTTGCGACCATATTCACATGAGTTAAAAATTATTCATACATCCATCATGATACACATATATATAAATAAAGGAAAACCCTACTTGGAAGAATGATGATCAGTACATCCCTTTTCCCAAACTCGATTTAACAAAACAGGGGTACACCTATAACAAATAGACATTCCAAAGAAACACAAATAAGCATCATCTACATGCTTACATTACTCGTTTGGTAAGAAAAAATCATAACCTTCATTATTATGTGAAAGGAGGAGGAATAAATGAATTTATGTTCTCCATCTATGAATGATTATTTTGGAACTCATATGATTTGTAACGAATTATAATATCCAATAATGGTAGATCCCAATAATGTACACTGGTTGACCCTTTAAAATTATATAGGAAATAGAGAAATTTATGAAAAAATTTATTTCTATTTAGTTGGTCTTAATGGCTTTCAAATTTTCTATTAAAATCATTCTAATTTAATTAAATAAGTCAAAAGGAAAAAACTGGGACAATTTGAAGCACTATACATGAGGAACCACTAGGGAGGTATGACGAGTGCGGCCCCACCAATCATGGCACCTCAACTGAGTTAGTGCTAGAAGAGGCACCACCGGTACGACACCAAAAGTTGATGTACTTACAAACAAGTAATTTCTAGATGAGGTACCATAGATTGAGTGACCACCACCTAGCGACAACCAGATTAGCGACCCCTAGTGAGTGACTGTTAGTGGGATTCCAAGAGTGAGCCACTATGTAGTGATACACTTCTAGTAAACCACCAATTGGGTGAGACACTTCTATCGACCCACCCCAAGGGAGAAACACTACAATAACAACATGCCATTTAAAAATCATTTATATGTTGAATTTTGGAAATTGTTGAAATTGAGACACTATTAAAATGAATCAAATTCCCCAGAAAGTGCCCATACATTCCCCTAGACACCTCGAACAACATATTTTCCATAAATTATTATACTAGTGGGTCCATGTCGTTACATTAGATACCTATCTAACTATTATCTCCAATGATATTTCAAATCCTACCTAACATATCGATACTTCTCAAGGATGAAATTTTACCTGAAAAATCATCATCAACTAAACGTGTTGTCATGAATTCCCATAACAGCTATACAACCATTAATTCTATAAAGGTTGGAATTTTTTAGAACACCCTATAATGATAATAATGGTACATGTGTTTTTTTTATAAAATCACATAATATACCTCTAAAAATATATTGGTCCTTCTAAAACAAAAAAACATATAAGGAAAGAGTGTTAGGGTCAGAACAACCATACCATGGGATACATCTCCTAGATCTCGACATGTTTGGGACACAACAACCACTCTAAAACCATCTATTGGGGAAGAAACCTCTCAAACAAAGACATAAACACATTGATAGGTATACCAAGTCTAGTAGAGAATGTATAAGTTTAAAAACTTAATATTTATACCATGTAAGTGAACACATTAAAATCTCATCACATTTTTTTCAATATAAGGATTTGATTTCAGATAGAAGATACCTTTATTACTCCTTTTACATCATTACCTCTAATTAGACCTGACATTATACAAATATCTATAAATGCATCATCTACATTTTTTCCAGAAAATTAAATTCAAAACATTTGAAATGTAACATACTTAACATATCATGATAAAAAATATTATCATTCTTAATGTATAATTAATTACCAACATACAAATGATATCTATGAAATTTTATTAATTCAAGTTAGTTAAGGAGTTTAAAAGATAAACATGAATTTTCAAATCACATATTACATTTTTTACATATATCTAATAATTTTTTGAATGAATTATTGATTGAAATTATTCTTATAAAATCATGTCCCTAAAAAATATAAAACAAATTCAGTTGGATTAGAAAACCACATTAATTTAAACCCACATTTCAATTATTTTTATATCATGGTATTTATCAAAATAATCATTCTAATAGAACATTCTAAAAAATTTGTAATACCACTTTCTTTCAACCATTTTTTTCCCATGAAATCTTAAATAAATTCTAAGGATTTCTTCTTTCTCCGAATTTATCTAGTTATACCAATATAATAATATAAATCTATTTACCATATTAATATTAACAGAGCATAATAATAAATTTAGTAAACTAGCCTTAATATATTGCATGCATCACAAATGTTGAATGATTTTTCAATGAAGCAACTTATCCATGTTTAAAATTATTCCTGGGTTTTTATCAAAACATTAATAACTAGGAGAATTCTTTTGAATAAACAAATTGTGGTTCGACATTTCAAACATAAAAATTCCAAAGGTGGAAGAAATTACATAAAGGTTTTTTTATAACATTCACCAACTAAACTGAACAATTTTATTAATAAATATAGAGCTCCTACATGAATTAAAATCAAATGATCTTTTCCATTGTACCAAAATATTGTCTACTTTTTTCGGTATTGTCTCACCAACGTCGCTTTAAAACATGGTGTAATATAACATGTCTTCATGAGGTGAAAATGTTTCCCTCTTTACATTAGTTTAAGGTCATAACCCATGTCATAAAAAATTAATCTATCCAAAAAAATAACCATAATGAAAGTAGTAAAAAATTGTAATCAATTCCTAAAAAATTGATCTACAATTGGGTGGAAAGACAATCTTCCTTATTTTCTAAATTTCCAAAACAACCCCATTTTATTTTATTACCCACTCAAAGTGATGAATCATTTCTATTTAAGGTGATAAATTCCATAAATTTAATCACAACACATCCCAAAAAAATAGATTATCTCACCATAACACCCACATATATATTCCACAACAAATCCCCACCACTGCACAACACAACCATTAGCAAAATTTACTCTCCAATATAAAATATGTCATGACATTCTGCACAACCACATCACCATAACACCATACCATACACTTAAAACAAATATTATTAGCATAAAAGCATTTAAAACCTTATCCTAATCTTTTCCTGGCCAAATATCAGCAAAATTAGAACACATAAATCCTCAAACACACATATCCAGTAATCCACATTCCCATGTCTGTATATAATCCGCTTTTGGAGGCTCTTACTAGCCAACAAAGTTTCATTCACATCAATGTATAATTAATCCATGTCATTATTTAGCATGGTTACTTTGAAACAATATTAAATAATCCCTAGGAATATGTTTCATTAACCGTATATAAGTTATTATATATTTAAATGAAATGTTTCCAGAATAAATTAGCTATATCATGGAACTCATAATTTACAACATTAACATTAGAAGCATTGTGTTGAATATAAGTAATTTTCTTCGAGGACTATCAATAATTCAATGTAATGATAAAAATGAAACTGAAAAAATAACCCTATAATCCTAGATTATTTCCTATGAAATATTATGCATTAAATTTTAAATAGTTATAACATACATCCATGTTAATGAAATAGTGATACACATGTTATCTCACACACCATTATTAATATACATAACTAGGACATTATATGTTCAACTTAATGTCAATAAAATTCACTTCCTATATTCATATGAAATTAAATACATACTAGTATCTTGTGCCCAATTTTTATAATCCATTTCATATACAATATAATTATTGATTCATCAAAATAAAACATACCTTTTGATAATTAAATAAAAAACTTCACATGTTATATTACTATATTTCAAGGTTTCTCATTCTTAAGAAAATGATTATTAAATCATTTCATTTCTATAATGAATATGACTATATAAAAAATAAGTATTAATTGATTATAATTCTATAATTAAATACAACATATTAATCATAATTAATCATCATGCCTCTCATACTATAACATCTATAGTTAACAAACAGATTATTTCAATATTAGGAACTCTTCCCATGACAAAATACTTTTGACATAACATGTGAGGTAATTTAAATTTAGTAATTAATATTTATTGGTTAACATAAAATAATAAGTTTAATTTTTTAAACAATTTTATGTACCAAAAAGTTAATAGAAGGCATTCTTATCATTTTAAAATGGTTGGAAATGAAAACCACACGAATTTCTACACTAACCAATGAATACATCATACGATAACATCAATACAGAAGAACTATAATCATTCTAAGAAGGTTAATATTATTATTTCCAAGGATTAATAATTCAATGGTAATACCAATAATTATGATTTAAATTTCCATAAATATAATTATAAAAAAATAAAATCCAACTGATAGAATTGTTTCAGAACACATGATGATGATTAATTAAAAATGGAATGGAGGACAAGAAATATTATCTAAAATGTGAACTAAAATAATTATAAAAATTATCTCAATATAATGCACATTATCATTATAGTGTGAAATATACTTTTAAGATACTTTCATTATATGGGTTTACAAAATTCAAATAGCATATAACAACAAAATACAGTATGTATAATTCACTAAGAACATTAAGAATTATAAAACATGATGACATGTTATAAATTTATAATAATCGATGAAAAACTCAATTAATTTAGATTCATGCAATTAAATGATATGAAACAACACAATCAATGAAAATGATTGCACAAAACAAACAACAAATGATATTTAATTATAATTGTACTCTTTCAATTTTGGATATATGAATAATTTTGTAAGAAATATAATTTTATTAGACATAATTACATGGGAAAATTCATGGGAACACCAAAAAATTTCATGAATTCGTTAATTAGTTTTATATTCCCAAAATCACTCAATTAAAATAAGAAAAGATTATATCTTGAAGCATGTATGCAACCTATGCCCCTACCCTACAAGCGGGGACACCTTATTTGGCCATTCTGTATGTTCATATTCCTTGAATTGGATCATGAGGGGCCCTAAAATCATGGTTCCTATATGTTCTCTCTTTCCTATGTCACATACAAAGGTAACATGACTTTGTTTCCATAATAACCCATGAAATCCATAATGTGTATAACTCTGAACATCACCATATATCTCAACCATCAGCCTATGATAGCATTCTGTCATGACCACCTCCTTTAATAGATACCCATCCTAGGATGGAATTATTGAAATGGAGATAATAAACCTTGATTCTAAACTTCATTTGGCCCCATGATGGAATCTATCACCATGGTTGTACAAATCTAACAATATGAGAGGCATTAACCTTTATAAATAACATGATCGGGAGATAAGGTGTACCAACCATATGAAAATAAATAACATATATAAAATTTATTCCAATAATCCCAAGAAATGTATAAATTGTAATTGTTTCTAATAATAGTGTCAAAATGTAAATCCAAAAAGACCAAAATATATGGTACTGAAAAACAACATCTATGAAGAATTAATCAATAAATTTTCAGCACTATCCACCAAGTCCTCCTAGAATCCTAAAAGTTATTTTAATATAAATAGGGTGATTATAAAGTTACAATTAATAAGAAATTAAAACTCTCTCCATAACATGTGAAAAGATAATACTAATATACCCCTGCGAGTTTAGTATAACAAAATAACTCTTAAATAGGTGTACGTTTGAAAACCCCTCATTCACCAAGGTTCACTATCTAAAAACTCATCATAGTATTTTATTATATCATAAATCACATAAATGATATGGTATCTCAGAAAGAATTCCCCTTTATTAGATGCTCTCTCCCAAATATAAAATGTCTTTCTGATCCCATCTCCATAGAATATAGCACATCACATACCAACCTCAGAAAACTAGGCCACACAACACATCCCACACGTACAAAATTGGGCCCCAAAAAACATCCCACCCACACACACCTTGGACTCAGAACACATCCTTCCAACACCCATATGGGAAAAATTCCACATTACTTCACATCTCATATCATCCTGAAGACACCTTGGAATATACATCACATCTCATCCTGAAGACACCAGGGACACCACATCACATCTCACCCCCAAAAACTTTGCCACCACAACCACCACTAATACTCTATTAGATATCCAACCATCATAAACTATGAAATAATAACCTCAAATAGATTAGGGAGCATCTAAGAGAGGGTGTCCAACCACCCATCATTCTATCATGTTGTTGGGATAGATACCACACCTCATTACTATGTGGGTGGTTGACACATAATTCTCAATGTGGTTGGGGTGAGTTTAAAAATTATAAAAACATAATGTGTATATAAAAATAATATTAAATGTAGAAAAGCACATCCTATGGGTTTAAAATAAGAAATAACAATCTGAATGAATCCACACAATCACTACCTGTACTAAATGCATAATAACTCACAAACCAAACAAAATCCACAATTCATATTTTAGTTGTTTATCCATTTTCAAGACACATTATTTTTCAAAAAAGTTAAACATTATCAGCTACAATAATTATTTTCATCAACATTCATTATAAAAACCATTTTAGTTATAATGAAAAAATATCATATATTTTCAATCCATTAGTTTATATATAAATATTAACCATTCAATCGACAGATCCCATAATCAATTTCCTTATTAAAGATTTCCAATTTAAATTATTACCATAATATTTTAATTCCATTATTACATTTGTAGATAAAATAGATCCAACAAACTAACATAAGAATAATTCAACCACATTAATTTTATATCTATATCATTATACAACAACATCTAGTTTCACCACCATGCTATATAACCATACCAAATCCATCAAAACCCAAATGTAAAAACACATGTCATTCAGTTCCCCCATAAACATAAAAATATGGATAATACACATTACATTAGTCACACACACACCAAACATACAAATCCAACACATCACCTCATATCTGAAAAAACAACACATTCAGGTATAGAAAGTGGGGACTTATTAAATTTCAATTATTTATTTAATGGTGTTGTCACATAATCCATAATATTATTGGGAATAAATTTTAGTCATAAAATATAAATAGTTGTTCATTTATATAATTAGAATGATACCAATGAACCACAAAAAAATGGATTTAAAAAGAACGTTACATTAAGACAATGAAGTCCCCCATATTGACAAATTTCGTTAAACAAGTATGCCCATAAGAACATATTATCAAAATAAATGGCATAAAATCAATAAATTATTTAAAAGTCATACTTAACATCCCATACCCAATAACATTTAATATAATCCTATTGATTGACTTTAATAATGTAGTTTCATCTATGTTCATAATATTTAATGAAAACAAACACATACATCAGGATACATAAATGAGAAACAAATAAAAAACATTAAGAGAAGAAATACCATGGACACAGCCTTTTCCCAAACATGTTGCACTAAATCCCAAGTGTACATATAGTAAAATAATATCTAGGAAAAAATTAAACAACCTCACAAACCATGTTACATGGGTAATATTGTAATAATTATTAGGAACATCAATTATTATGTGAAATGAGATGGAATGAATGAATGGACATACATCTTATTATAATGATGAGATTTGTAAGTCAAAGGACTGAATATGAATTCTAATTTTCATTAATAGAGAATATCAATAAACAACAAAATTTTTCCATAAAAATGTATTTTGGAATTTTTAAAATTCAATATGTAATTTATGGTATTTGAATTGGTCCAAAACCAATTTTAATTTGGTATTAAACACATTTTATGTCAAATAATTACGTTAAAACAGATAAAACGGGAGAATTTTGACCATTGTATATGAGGTAACACCAATGAGGTTCCACCATCATGCCCTACCAAGAGAGGCACTGTCTATGAGGCACTACCTGCGAGGAACCGCAGAACAAGGCACCATTGGATGAGGCCCATCCAGGAAAGGCATTGTAAAATAAAAGACCACTAGGAAGTTACCTCTAGCGAACCACTACTTGAAACTAACTACCAGGGAGCCACCGTCAGGGTGAGATGCTGCTAGTGATCCACTACAAGTGAGACACTGCCAGAGATAGGGAACACTAGAATGTAACACAATAGAGAACTAGAATATTTGGAATTTAGGAATAATTCAACAAATGAGACATCGTTGGAATGACTCAGATGTCATTAAATCTCTCTGGACATCCTTCCAAACACCTCTACCACTAGATTTCGCACAAAGTAATTGACTGGGGAGTCTAGTCCATTAGAACTGGAGTCTCCCAAAATAGGTTAAAATTATAATATTAATGTTTATATATTATATTTATGAATGATTTATCATTATTAAATTTTAAAATAACCATTACATTCACATCATTCCACATATAGGAAAAAGAAAAATAACATTCATGCATTTGTGTGAACTACCACATCCACAAAGTGATGTGATTCAATTTTCATCACGATTCCACCTGAATGTAAAATATAATTAAATTTAATGTAATACTATAATATTTATATTATGATTATAATTATATAATGAAAAAATTGTAGATACATTATTTCAATAATTTCAATTTTGAAATTGAAATGTTACCAATGCATATGTATACACAATGGGATCCTTGACTGTAATGTACTTAATTCATTAGAATCATATTTAATTGATATATTTATATTTATAATTTTTTTAAAATTCATGTTCATTACAATAATATTAATCTAGATATTGTGGACTAATCTCATTTTTAACCACAACAAACATACTAATCTCATTTTGGTCTTATGAACTGAATATCATCAAAATGAAGGAGGTTCACTAAAATTTTTATGTAATTTTATATAACATGATAATAATTCACTAAATATAAATAAAGGACATTAATAAGCTATGTAAATAAAAAAAATTAAAATTTATTATTTGAGCTAATAATCAATTTAAAATTAAAATATGAATCACTGTAAGAGACTTATTTTAAAAATAAATATTTTTCATGTTTACCTAAAAAAACATTTTTCATCTATGTTAATGTATTAAAAATTGTATTAAAAAAACTACTAATATTATTTTATGATTTTTTAAAATTAATTTTCATTATGTTTGAAATTTTTTTAATGGTTTTATTGGAATAGTTTTATTTATTTGTAAATGATATATTGTGTGACATTCCTAAAGGAACATTAGATGGAATTTATTCATTATTATACAAAATGAAATGATTTTAACACATTCCTTATTATTTAATGTTTAGTGTTTAGTTTATAACATTCAATATATATTTTTGAAGAAAATAGAGTATTTATATTGTGTTTTTTTTATATTTTTTAAGAATTCTGTAAATTAATCTACTATTTCGATATACAAATGAGTTTTTATTGTGGTTTACCGGGGTTCATGGAATTTTATTATGATTAATACGTGAATGGATAAATTTTTTATTCATGATATGGTTCATTATAATTATATAAAGATTTTGTTAGCCTGATATATCATATATTATGTGTTTAATACCATTATAATTCACAAGTGAGATAGATATAACTTATATTAAGGGTTGATCCCTATTATTGTCCATAAAAAATGTGTGACCCTAATATAGACTATATAAATGTTCATAACCATTATATAACTATAATTAATTGGTTATTGATTATGTTCCCCATATATTTTTATTAGAATCTAGTTGTATGATTATTCTAATTTTTAGGTATTTCAATGATTTTTATAACTATGATTTTCTATGTTACCAAAAACGATATTATTTATATTATAAATATTTTAGTTTCTTTTACTAAGATGAATTTTTTGGGTTGTTGGTGTCAGAATGTTTATTTTCAAACACTAAAAGAATATTAGAAATAATATTAAATATTAAAAGGGATTTCATGTTTTTCACTATACTAATATATATCTTCTTTTTATGACCCTCAATTTAATTTTTTCCCTATCACATATTTCGAATTTTTAGCCAAAATTTTATGGACATAGAAGATTCGATGAGGTAAATTTTGATGATTTATCCGAAAAAGTGTAAATTTATTTTTGTGGGATGAATAACAATAAGTATAAGTTTTAACATGAATTTATAGCTTCCCTTTGTGAGAGTATGTACTAATGCTATAAAACT
The DNA here is from genome assembly GCA_963277665.1 of Viscum album. Taxonomy (NCBI): domain Eukaryota; kingdom Viridiplantae; phylum Streptophyta; class Magnoliopsida; order Santalales; family Viscaceae; genus Viscum; species Viscum album. The sequence continues at coordinate 1,622,715,759 of OY728155.1, read as the reverse complement.
GTAAACAAAAAATATCCTCAGTATTGTATGAATGTGATTTCAATTTCATGGATACTATTGAATGTAAGGGTAATGTATGGTTCCTTATAGTTGGTATCATATGAAGGGTAAGAAATCATTATAGATTAAGATGTCCTCAAATTTTGTAATTTCAAAATTTTTTAATACGATCATGGACTTACTTGTATAAGTTTATTGCTTACAGAAATGTCTTGGACATACCTTTTTAGGTTTTATCTGGTGGATGAAAAAGATTACTAAATGTATTTTCAAATCATTTATCATATGAAAACCCTTATTGTAAGTAATTATTTTAAGGAAATATTTCATCTTCTATAATTCCTTTAATTTTTTGGATGTATTTTTAATCATACATATAACAATTGATTTTAATAATAATTTATATATTGAGGTAATTAGGTGTTTTACTTTGTATGATGAAAAATGAATGGAATGAGATAACTACTTAGGTTAATATATTTAATTAACGATAAAAATAACAAGGTATTATTTTATTATAGTTCTATAATTTATATTATTTTATAATTATTCTCTTTATATAGATTTTAAAGAGGATAACCCATATCTTGGTTGAAAATTCATTATGTTTGGAAAGCCTTTGAGGTTTGAACCCACTATTGATGGGCGACAAGGGTGACTCTCCTACCACCTAAAAGCATGATTTCCTAGTTTGTATTAATTTAATTTAATTTATTTTAATCAACATAAGTATAAAAGATAAGATCATTTTATGAAAATATATTTTATAAAATATATTATAAAAAGGTTGAGAATTTACTTTTTTACTACTGTCATTTCAAAATAATATCACTACAATTATAGGTAGAAATACATGATTTAATGAATAGAACTATGTTATAATTTATTTTGGAAATTATGGTTGAATTATGTTGTGGATTAATATATGATTCTATTGTGAATTTATGGTAATTAATTTAATTTATTTAAATGGAAATCATATCTATTGTATTATGTGATTTAGGGTAAGACATTGGTATTAGGAGTCATTAAGAGTGATTCATTTATTAATTGATAAATTTTAAAATTAATAGTTGAATACTATGTGATACAATCATTTTTTTTTGTGAAATGTTAATCTAAATTTTTTTTATTAATTTAAAGGATTCTTATTCATTTAATGGGATACTTTTATTTATTTATATTACTATTTATTTATGGTGAATAAAATTATATTTACTTCTTTTGATTGTGTATTTATTTTTGGAAATTATATTGTCTTTTAAAATCCATAAGGGGATTTCATAAATAATAAAGTCATTGGGAAAAAATAGTTTTTATTTTTTTTAATATTTTGTATGGATATAATTTCATTCATGTTCATCATGATTGAATAATGAATATAAAATTTGAATTATATGAATGAATTGATGATTTTTTGGAAATATATTAAATGATGAAGTTATAAATTTCATAAAATAATATTTTTTATGCTCGTAGTAGTAATCTATGTAGACTTCCAAAATATTAGGAGAATGATTTTGGAAACAAAAAATTACACATTTAATTATCATATAAATAAATCAGTGGCATGTTTTACCATCACATATTTTATATGGTAAAAATTCTCATGAAAATATTCTCTATCGCTCTCGACCGGTCATTAGAAGGTAGTTTTCCCTTAAATAACCTATTTCATGCATCCAAATAATGTTATAATATTTATAAAACTAGTTATTTGTTATTTTTGATAGCCTTTATACATTCCATTCACCCTTTTTATTTGGATTTTTTAGGAATCCTTTTTGAAATATGGGATTTCAATAATGGTATTTTGAATTGTCATACCCTATTTTTGATTGCCGAGGAAAAAATTAAACTTGACACATATTCCCAAAATGAGGGGATGTGTATAAGAACATGTTATGATAAAACAATTTATTTTATAATATTTATTGTTGAATAATTATTTTTCCATAACCAAAATAAAAATATTTTGTAATTTATAAAATCCAAATGGAAAAGTTTTATTAAAATCATATCATAGATGATTTTATTAAATATTACAATTTTAAAATTCTAAAATTTATATTCGAAAAAGGTTTATCATTATTATTTAACAAGATAATTTATACTTATAACAAATTCTTGAGAATTTATGAAAATATTGATTTTACATGGAATAGAAAAAATACAATTTTTTTTGAAAATAATTATTTTCTAAAACTAATGAAAATGTAAAATTATCTTTTGGGTTTATTTTTTTATTTAAAAATTAATTACTAAATATTTAATACAATACAAATTTTGTTTTTTCAATTTATTTTTTTCTATGACATACTATACAAAAAATTATAGGAAAATAATGTTTTATGAAAAAATCATTTTTTTCATTTCCATTTTAAATTATATTCTAAAATTTATGTCTATTGAATTTTTAAAAATAAATTATATATTTGGAATCTCTGGTTAAATATTTATTATATATTTTCCTACTATTTTTATTAACCATAAAAATTAAACATAATTATTTAAATACCCTGATAATGGGAGAATATTATAATTTAAATTTAATAAATAATAATAAAAATAATTAAATGACCAAACCACTATAATATAAATAATTATTGAGTTTATATAATTGATAAACATAAAAAGATCTATTTTATGACCTTATTGGGACACTTGGATGTGATTATGAAAATTATATTGTTTTATTTAAATGAAAGTCTTACACATAACACTCTTTTTTGGATAATTATAATATTTTTAATATGTTATTATATAGATGATAATTTTGAATATAAATATTACTTCAAACATATAATATATTTATTTTTATAAATGTAATTTAATGAAAGTTAATTGAATAAATATATACCTTAAATTATTATACATCGTTGATGTAGTAATTAATTATATAATTAAAAAAAATAATTAAATGATAATAAAAACTATAAAATGAATATAAATTTTCATAGAAAATGTGATAAATGAATATTATATATTAACATTATTGGTTAGGTATATAAAAAACTTTTCTAATTTAATTTTTTTCATGATATTATTAATGTATATATAATGAGTAGTTATAAAAATTTTCATAATAAATCATTAATTAGAAATAATATTTTATTAATTATAATTTTTAATAACATTTGTTTTTTCGAAATAATATTTTTTCATTTTATTTATTCTATATATTACCATCACAATCAAAAAAACTATATTGTTCCGGAATTCTTTAAAGGGGTTAAACATGGGTTGAAAGAAAATGATATTATTATAAATATAGAAAAAATACATAAAATATTTAGTTTATATGGTTATTCAGACCCTTCCAAATAATATATTCCAAATAACTAAATATGGAGATGTTTCAAATTTAAATTTAATTTATGTTAGTTTTATATTATGAGAAATTTCAATATTTCCCCTATAATATCTTTTAAAAGGGAACCATGTTTTGTCATTTATTAACACATGAAAACCATTTTTATTATACATGACCTTTATATATACCTTTTTGTTGTCCCTACAAAAAATTTGGATGTATTTTATTCAGCATAATACCAATCGAAGAGTTCTTAATTTGTATTGAAAATGAGTATTTCAATGAATAGGTTTAACTTTTATTAGCATGTTTTATATTTTGTTCATCCAAATCCATCAAACATTATTAAAATATTATAAAATAATAAATCAAGTTTCATTCATATATGAAAATATAAATATTTTTACAATAATGTGTAATATTCCTCACCGCTTCCATAAAATGGGAAACAAAATTGTCATTTATGACTACGGAAGACAACCGCCTCGCAAACATAGGTATTTAATTTTCCTTCATCATATCTCATATAGAAAATATTGATTTATTTATTTATTAAATATTATATAAAAGAATAAATAATTTATTATCTTACCATTCTATGTATAGAGAAAATGATTAAACCGTTAGTGTGTTAGTATGGACTAACATCATCACAATTAAATGTGATTAAATTTTCATAAAGATTCATATTAATAGATTATAAAATATATTTATTTTTTTAAATATATATATAATATAAATCCCATTCATTAATGAAATTATAATACCGACCTTGTTTCAATAATGGTCATTAAAAATTAGAACATTACTCATTTGTATGCTTGACCTACGATCAAAATGATTATGCCATTATTAATTTTTCATAACCATGATTATTTATTATATTTAATGGTGTAATTGATTTATAAATTATATAAATACTTCAGAAATATTATTCTATAGATTTATGGTTAATTTCATTTTTTACCATAGTAACCCTACCAATTTCATTATAGACCTTTGTATCGAACCTCATGAAAACATTCTATGTGAACACAAATGATTATGTAATTGAATATAACATGAGAATACAAAATAAAAAAAGTAACAAACCTGATAAAACATTATTTGGAATGAATATAATGAATCTTATATTATTTAGGAATATAAGGATCATAAGTGAAAAATCATACTCAAGGTAAGAGATCATCTATAAAAAATTATCTTTTTAATATTTCCCTAAAAACACATTTCCTTACTTTTTTATATTTTCAAGAAATGTTTTCAATATTTTATATTTATTGTACGACATGCAATTTAATTCTTATGATTTATTAATTTTTTTAATATAATTTAATTGAACAATTTTTTCATCTTCCAAACAATGTACTTTGATAATTTTATGACAAAAATAAAAATTGAAATTTTGTAAACGTATACATAATGAGAATACATTCACACCATCAATACACAATAATGATTTGATGATTCCTTTATTAATATTTTTGTGGTTTTTGATGAAAAATATTTCGTTATGATTTGTAGTATTTATTCATTTTAGAAATTTATTTTAAAAAATTTTTATTTTCATATCCAAATGTGTTTTGATATGGGTTGTAATGTGTTTTAAAAATGGTATTGTGAATAACTGGTAAAATAAAATAAAATCATGTTACTTTAAATAGAAATTAAATAAAAAATAGGAGAGACTAATACAACTTATACCACTGGTTGACCCCATTATAGATCCTAGTTGAGCTTGGTGTAGCTTATATGATTTTGTAAGCACCATTATATTTAATTAATATTGTGATAGCATGAAATATATAATAAGATGTGTGAGAATAATTATATATCACAATTAAATTCGTTGTTTATTGGGTTCTCAAGAAAATTATATTATATTTATAACTTAGTTACTAATTTCTAGGGTTTTGAAAGGGTTTTATAAATGTTAAGATCCATGATTCCAAAATGGGGTTCTATTTACATTTTATGGGATTTATTTCATTAATTTGAGAAATAGGTGGTATTTATTTACTTTTATAAGTTTTTATAAATCAAATAACAAAAATTTAATATAAAGGTAATTATTAAATGTGTTTTTGATAATTTTCATTTTACTAACATATATCTTCTTTTGTATGCCCCTTAATATGAATTTTTCTCATAAAACAATTTTTTAATGTTTTTAATAATTATATAGAAGAGTAAGGGCATTATTGATGTCAAAATGAATATTGTAAAATTTTTCAAGAATGAAATATGTGTTTTATTTTAATATGTATTTATTATGGGAAATGGATGCATTGATTGTGTTTTCACCCTTAATTTATGGGTTTTTAGGGTCTTGGAATCACTAAATACAACCCTTTTTTCCAAGTATTTTACTGCTCGGAGGAGGAATAGATTTATTTTGTAGAAGGATGAATAATAAAATATGGTAGTTGGTAGAATAAATGAAATTTTAGTTGTTTTCATATCATGGATTTAGACGTCATTTCAGGTTAATGTTGGTTATTGGGAACCTTCTCGAAATTCAAATATCCATGATTAGTATTTTTGAGGTGACATGTTTTTTTGTTAGAACTAAAATTTTATCTTTACACAACGAGTGTGAATTATATAATGTTTAAATCCCCACTATGATTTATTTTTAAATTTTTTAGCTTCTCAAGATTTATCAAAAACCTATATTCATTAGATCATGTATCATGTTCTAGGAAGTCCACTACCCTCACCGACAATGCTTTGAGATCCCTCTAATTTGGTTCAACCCTTGTGATTTCATCATCAATTACTTCTGATATGAGGTGATATAAGGTGACTTTCTCCACTATAAGTGGCATTTTATTCCCATTCATCGTCATTTTATTATTGTTACTGCATTCAACGGGACTTAGAATCATCAATATGTTTCTAATGGGGTTTTCATTGTTTTTGTGTTCGATTTAATCACAGCATCTCTTGATGGGTGAAACCACCTCCCAGAGAGGTTATCATGATCAAAAATTTTGTATTATTCTCATAAAAAATATACACCTTTTAGTTGGGTGGAAATTTTCTCCCCTTATATTATTTACATACAATCACAAATTGATCATTATTTATCACTTTTTATTTAAATCGAATTGAAATAATAATATTTAATAGTATTATAAATTAATTTTTTTGGACATATCATATTTATGATTTATTATGTTATGATGGGTAGCCTCTTCATTTTTTAGAGAGTGTAATATCTATGATTTATACATTATACAATTTTAATATTCAAGGAGTATCAATTTGGATTTTGTAAAGAACATAAAGATAAAATTAATTAATATTAAATTCATTATCATTAATTTAATGAGTATGCATGTGAGTAAATAATGGTTGATGTATATTGATGGAAATCAAATTGATGAAATGTGTATGTATAATTAGACAGGATCATCCTTTTATATAATGGAATTGATAATGTTTTTGATGAATTATATTTTTCATTATAGTAATTTAATTGAATGTTAAATGATAAATTTTTAAAAAATCTAGACAGCATGTGGATAATGTAATTTCTTTTTAAAACATTATTCCATTGGTTTTCTATAGATGGAACATGTGTTTAATGATTTTTATTCAATATTGAATAAAAATTGATATTATGATAAATCTATTTTTTAGTCTAGATTTGACCACATTAATGACAAGTTCATGTGCATATTTTGGGATATATGATATCTCATTTTTAATGTGAGGGCTCGATTACTTGTTTTAAAGGGAATAGATTTCCATGTATTCATATTTTTTGGTTCATGATAATTTTGTTTCTGTTCTTTGAATAAAATTCAGGTTGAATAATCTTATGATGGATTTTTATGGATGGCTATTGAAAAATGGGGTAGAGAGGCCTGGATGTGTAGTGAGTATGGAATGGATGATCCTGAGAAGGACTATGTGATTGGGTGGGATGTTTATTCGATGTAAAAAATTATGATTCATATAGTGGTGAGATTATTTAGATTATCTGTGTGGTTTTTGGAATGGTAATAGAGATTAATTAATGTTTCTTATCATAGATTACCCATTAATGTGATATTTGAGATCTGGGATGCTCTAATGTAAATCATTTTAATGGAATATTATTAGGTTTCTTGTTTTATTTATGTTCATTTTTTCCACTTTGTGAGGCAATTGGATGAGCTGGATTATTTTTTATTCTCGATGGTATATTATGATTGTTTTACTATTTTACCTAAAGAATTCAATTATTATAAATACGAGTAAATATTTCATAACCATCGGGGTTTATTGATGATGTAATGAAATTTTGTAAAGCTGAAAATCTTGTTAAACTGAGTCCCCATTTTGGAATATGTGTATAGGGAAGTACATTACTCAAATGGTTAATGTAATTTAATCTAGAATAATTGTAATTTTTAATAAATAGATGATGATATAAATGACTAATTAAACTGATAAAAATAAAATAATGAATTTTATGTAGCACATTAAATAAATCTATGATGATAAGATATCTGGTCCTAGTAGTCTATGTTTTGTGTCATAGAGACATTAGATACAACTGAGTTAAATACATTTTTATTCCCATTTTGTTGTTATGAGATATATTATATCATTTATATTGTGTTATTTCATACAATACACCACCCATGTATGTTAACGAAAATGACACCCAATCGAATCTGGAAGGTTTTCTCCAACATCTCAGTCTGTGGGTGGATGATTAACTATCACATGATTCCCTACTCCCATATCTTGGTAGTTACCAATGCCAGTATGCATGGATGTAATATTTTTCATATTTGTGTTTATAATTATTTAATTTATTGTGGTTAGTTTACACACATATATTACCATATATATTGTCAAAAGCATTATTATAGGTATTACAGGAATATAATATGATGTCTCGTGGTACCTTACTCGTTGTATGGGTTGTAATGAATTTTTGTATGATATAAAATATATGATACATGTTATATGAGATACAATTTATCTTAATATCTAAATTTATAATATATGGTGATATGTGATATGTGAAAATTTGATGACGTGTTGCAAGAGGTGAATATTGTGATACCTTTCCAAGGATTTTCATGGCCGGTTTATTTTGGATAGAGATAGATCATGGCTCAAAATGATGGGAAAGAGTGGATAAGAAGTGGGTATATAAGATGTGATACATTTAATGATGACTTATAATATTATAAATTTTTTAGTTTGATTCAAACTAAGAATATACATTGTGATCCTAGTAAAATACAGTAATTGTTTAGTTTATGTGTTAGTTTCCCGTTTGTCACTACAATTTAGGATGAATTAATTATCTTTTTTAACAAGATGATATGAATATTATTATTATTATTATACATTAATGGTCACCCTATGTATATATAAACTATTTTTAGGTCATCCACAAGAGGATGGAGATCTGGTAGTACATAACTATATCATGGGTTATTCAGGATATGTATTGGATATGTGGACACTATATTGTTACCATTTTGTTTCTCGTAGTATTCTTTAATTTTATTTCTGTATTTTAGGTAATATCATGTTTTTTATTGATATTTCATTATCAATAACAGTATAGGCATGTTTTAGATGAATTTAACTTATTATCTATCTCCTATGTTTTCTTCAAGAGGGTAATGCCTCCTACATGCATGTATTTTATAAATATGGTTCTAGACTCCAACCCATGACCTACTAGAGGAAGGACTTCGGTAGTAACTATCTAATTCCCATCATTAAATTATCTATGGCATGTTTTTTTCATGAAATGGTGGTATTAATGCTTTATATTTTGGGACATGATGGAATTTAGAGTTAGTAATTGCATAGGGTTCATAGAAAGGTAGGGAAATGATGTTATTTAAGATTATTCAGTTTTCTTAACATGGGAGACCAGTTGAGAAAATTGTATTTCAGACCATATGAAAAATTACTCATGGAACATTATGTTTTATAATTCTACCAAATAATGTGTTACTGCATATAGAGTAGATACCACAGAAAGTATCAAACATTGTTCTGATGTAAACCTATGTTTGATATGGGTATCCTTTGTGTTATATTAAAACCATAAGAGGTTGAAAAATCATTAATTAATAAATATTAGGTATTCCAAATTATAGTATTAGTGTATCTAATAGTTTATTAATTTTATAGGAATGGCTCTGTGTCGACGTCCTTATCATGTTCACATTGAAGATGTTCAATATGATGTTCTAGTAGATGAACATAGTTTATAGGTTGATGAAGAAACCACTTGGATAAGGGCACTTTGAAGGTTTTAGAACAAGATTCTATAGATGTTTGAGACACTATTTCAAATATTTTCATGGAAGAATACTTAGAGGTGGTTGAGATAAAATTCATTTCATACTGTGATCAGAAAGAGAATTGGGTTTTCATGGACGTGATGATGCTTCATGGGATACAGAGGTAGTGTAGGTTCTTATACCTCGATGACCATGTGGAGTCTCTAGTCTCGAAAGGGATGCGCAAAGACTAATTCTAATAATAATTTTGTTCATTGTAAATAAGTGTTTCTATAAATTAATAAATGTAAAACATTCAGTATATGTGTTAAACCATGTAATATTTGGAGATCCATTTTAGAATAATTGTAAAATATGCTTCCGGCCTATTTCTAAATGAGGTGACCATGGAATGGTATTTCAATGATGAATTTTAAAATTAGGTCAAGTTCCAAGTAACCTCGTTTAAACTACTAGAGTATCTCATGGTGATATAAATATAATATATTAGTGAGAGGTTGATGCCCACAACTGGATCATCCTGGGAGGGATGTCATCATGATTTATAAGGATGTAGAGCTAGGGATTGGTGTTCCCATTTTTCATTATAAAATATCTTTTTGGTAAACTGGGGTACATCCTAATATGAATCGCCTCATTACAAATTGGTAACAAACACTCAGGAAGATGCATTGAGATTAGACACATGATTATATTTTGGTGGATAAGGCCATCAGTCGAGTGAGTTCCTGAGCTTATTCTGAAATTAGTGTGTTCCTGGTGTTCTACATCATGTACCTCCATTGATGTATTTTTTTCCATGGACACAAAATTAGGGTTCTCTAGTTTGGAATAATCACAGAGGAGATGGATAATGAAGTGTAAAACAACAAGACACTCTTTATCTTTAGAAATAATAATATGATTGTGGAGGTACTCATCAACATGGAGAGGGAGGCCATAGATCATGCTGTACTCCACCTCATGCATCAACATTGCAAGTTACAGGAAAAAGATCCAATCATTATAGGAAATCATTTCTTATTTTCAACATGTGTGCATTCATTGGTTTACTGTGGAATGATGTTGGTCATTATATCCACTACCAATGATCATTATTTGGGACATTAGGAATAGCATCTACAATTCCCTATGAATTGAATAAATGGGTCATTTTTCAATCTGAATTTTATTATGTATGTAAAGACTATGAGAATTATTTAGTGAAGAACCACTCTCGTGGATATTTATTATATTTAGTGGTTGATTCAAATGACACAATTCAATTCATGGATTGGATTTTTTAGTGAATCCTTCCATGGACTAAATTAGGAGGTTGGTTTTTTTTTATGATATTTATGGAAATATAATATCATTAGTTAGAGAGATAAACCACTGCTGGGTTGGATCCATGTCATATACATGTCATATTTAATAGATAAGTTGATTATGAATTCATTGGATGTCCAGTTGTCCATACTCTCCATGGTTGTCAAAGAGTACTCTTGTGACATTTCATATGATGTTGAAGTGCAGCAAACATGATAGAATATTCAGTTTGGGTTTAGGATACTATCAAGAATTACCCCCATATCGATATATCCATATAGTATGGACCCTTATGAGTTTCATTAGCTACCATTAAAATCAACGATATATTACTTTGACGGTTTTTTAGGCAATGTGTGTCACTATGGGGTTCACCTGCTTACTTCATAAAAAATGACGATTGCAGTTTCATGATTTTAATCAATTATCATCGCATGAACCAAGTGGATGTTATGAATTACTATTATCTTCGATGGATTGATTATCTATTTTATCAAATTAAGGTTGAATGTGACTTATCGAATATAAATTTGTGGTATGGTTATTATCAGATTCAGGTGATGGGTGAAAATATTTAGTAGACATTTTTCCAATGATGTCATGGAAATTGTTATATAATTGTAATTTATTTAATTATAATTAACCCTCCTATTTTCAGGGTGTGGATGAATGATGTGTTTAGAGAGTTCATATATATTTTTTTGGTCATTTAATTGAAAAAATTCTTATTTTCTCTATTTAAAATGATTATAATGGAGGGGATCTAGATGTTGTTTAGGGACTTCATTTTCATGGGAATCTATTTAGGAATTATATGATTTATATCTTTAGTATTGAGATGTATGTTTATTGGGGAATTTTTTCCAAATATGGAATTAATTAGGATCCTCCAATGATAGATCAAACTTTTTTGGGGAATCTCCCAATAACATTGTATATTTCAAGAGTATCATTTGATTTATAATCAACTACTTGTGGTCTATAACTAATATAATTTGGGTTGTGATCCCTCTGATAGCCTTGACCCAAAATGATTAGGTGTTCTTATTGAAAATCAAATCCTTGTAAGCTTTTATGTACTTGATGTTAGAGTAAGTCAGTGCAGTAGTCCTTGTTTTCCCAACAGTGGGATTTCAGTTTGGTATTTTTCATTACACTTTCTGTCTGGGATTGGGATGTGTTATGATACAATATAGATTTTTCATTATCTTGGGGGTGTGGAAAATTTCATACCTATGAGAATAATATTTTTATTTGTCATCTTGTTTAGGAAATAGTGGGGTTTTTATTGTTGTTATGTAGACGTTACCTCCTTAAAATAGTTATTGTGTTTCTTACCACCCATAAAAACATGAGATATGTCCTCTCCATTTGTGAAAATAATCGTCATTAGAATTAGTGAATGGAATAAATGTAGGATTACATTTTTTTATTTTATATATGATATAAAGGGTAATTGAGTAGTCGAGGAACTGTGTAGGATTTCATTATGAGATTTTTTTCATTGACTCTAGATACTACATTGGTGAAATTAACGAAATATCAACGATTCATCCATATTTTGTAGAGGATGGAGGAAGATGATACAATTTATAGACTAATTCGTTGTTAGATATGGTGGAAAATGAGGAGGAGTTTCATCTTGAGTATTATGAGGAAGAATTTAGTAAGGACGTTATTGTTTCTATAGTTTCCCATAATGATTGATCATATGATAGAAAATAAAAAGTTTTGTTTCTGGTACCATTTTTCATTCATTATACAATACATGATATTTTTCTCTTTCAGTTCATTGGATAGAATTTAGTTGCACATACAAGTGTTATAAAAATTTAGTGATCATTGAAATGTCAATTTTGGGGTCATGTGTTGATGAATCTAATTGTAGAGTTTCTTTCTTGATTATTAGCCATCTGGAAGGTGAATTTCATATACCTTATATCACGTGGTTATCTTTATCAGTTATATGATCCCTAGTGGAAGTGTGAGTTTATATTAATGTACGTTGTTAAAATTCTATTTTGAGCTCAGTGACTCTATAATGATATATGTGTTATATTAATCATTCCATAAAATCATCAATCTTTTTAAAAATCACACTACTATGATTGGTAGATTATGGGTTGAGGTATTATATAGAGGAGGTGTCATGACTCCATGGTGTACTAATGATGATCATTTTTTATTGATGACTTCATTTTTCATCCAGGGTGTGGAGTGGTCTCCAACAAGATTTTGGTTCCTAGTTATTCCTTAAAACTACTATTCATTTAATAATGGATGGTCAATTATAGAGTACAATCAAAAATCATGAATATTTATTGTGCCCAAGGTCTTATATTTTGGAGGATTCTACATGAGGAACTAACCATTGGATTTGTCTTCATACTATATCAATCTCCACTCCCCATTGAAATGTTTTAATTTGAAAAATTTTATATCTAATATTTATGTTCTCTACTATACTACACGGGGGTTGGAGAGGCATAAATTTTCTAGCAGGAATTACTATAAATTAAGATATTGATGGTATAGGTAATTTTTTAGATGAATAATATAGTGTTGGATTACCAGATATCTTATGTTGATCATAGGATGAGACCTATAGAGTCCGATGTATAAGAAAATGTATTCGGGATGGTGAATCCTTTATCATGGGAAGTGTAGAATTGGATCTATGAGTCACAATTCTCCTTATTATTATTGGAATTTCAAGGTTTTCATTAATAATTTACTTTAGGAATATTATATAAAAAATATCTCAATTATGATAGGGTTACTAGATGTTTTTTTTTATATTTCACATATTTTTCATTATCAAAATGATGAATATAATTTCATCACACTAGGAGAGAACCATGTTGATAATGAAGTGACCATCATTTAATGGCTAGTGGGGATTTATGTTTTCCAGATAAAAGGTGTTGTGCAAGTGTGTAATTCCTTGGGATGAAGTCTTCTTGAGGCATGATGTCCTAGAGGATAGTATATAAGAATTTGTGTATCAGATATGTGCTGTTATCCCGGATATTTTTTATGTTTATATATTATCTTGTAATGTTGTTATCTTATAGATGTTGAACATTCTAGTTCATGAGATTACTCACTCGTGTTTATTTTGTTTATTAAATCATATTCAGGAGGTTTATCATATTATATAGTTCTTATTAGATCAATGTTTCTTTTTCATGGTTTCATACTATTCCTCTGATGAGGTGGATTATCTCCAATATTAGTGAGATATTATTGATGGATCTCATGGGGTGGATATTCTGATGACCTACTTTTTTCACTCTGCTTTGGTTCTCGATTAAAACAAAGAAGAATTTTTTTAATAGGTATATAATGTATGTACAATGATCTATGTAATCCAATTATTTTCAATTTTCCATGGCTTTGGGGTCTCATATGAGGCTTTGAGTGACTATGTAGGGATTCAGTAGTTAAAATCATGAACCCAAAATAATTCAAAACAGGTTGTATATTTGATATCTTGTATGATAATATTATTTATTGTTAATGATGGTTAAAATGTGCTTCATTAAATATTATTATTTATGCATAAATGGTTATAGGTGATTTATTTTTGAGGGAGATTTGAAACAAGATGATTACATTATGTATAATCATTAAAAGATACATAAATCCCATTTTTGATCTGTTCTGAAATGAAGCATCAATTCATGATATATCATAATGCTATGAAACTCTATTTTTATTCCTCAACCTATGAAAACTGTGACCCTGCCCTCTATTGTTTTAGACCACTATGATAGAGATTAACAATTAGGCTTCTATCATTATTTTGTGTTTATCCCATGTGAGTAATACATTTCTTATGGTGGTTTCATTTAGTTTGGTTAAATTTTCCTCTAGTTTCAAAATTATATGTCATGTATGACCATATAAATGTTCATAACATTGTTTTATTAATTTTTATTGGTTTTTTTGTTCCATGAAATCATTGGATGTCTTTGGTTTCTAGATGGATTTGGTATTTATATCCCAAGGTTGGTTCTTTTTCTAGATAATTGTTTTTAACTTTTAGGTGAGGGACTCCTTTATTCTCATACAATTTATGCCTAAAAATGTATTATGGAAAATGGTTTAGTTCATCTAATGGGAATGGAAATTAACTAATAATACTAATCAAAATTTTAATTTACATGTCTAATGATTCCAAGTTGATGCTTTATACCCATATGACATGTTTCATCTTTATTTGTTTGATAGTGTTATACCCATGTTGTATTATTCCATAACATGTAGGTACCCATGGATAACATGTTGAATATGTTAAATAACAATAAAAAATTAATTATTATTATTTTTTAATGATTATTTTAAATAAGTGGATTGTTTATAATCCTATGATTAAGTTAATTTAATTGTAATCAAATGGATACACTATGTAGGTATAATTATATATTAAATTCTAATTTTAATTGAATTGAAATAAATATTTAAAATGGGTTGTGATTTATTATGTTAGTATAAATTATTGTTAAATGATAATAGGTTATATAATTTAGTGCATGTTTCTCATTGGACATATTATTATATCTTGATACTTTCAGTTTCCCATAGTTGGAACCTATTTTTAATAAGATGTTTGATTAAAGATGGATTATGAAATAGTTTTCTAAAAAATAGTTTTTATTGTTACGGATTCACCCTCTTTATTTATAAGGACTTGCGTCGTTTTTGGGATATATGATATATCATTTATTGGTGAAGGATGGATTACATGTTTTACATCCTTGGGTTCACTATTGGTAATTATTTTAATTTCATAGAGATTTCAGAGATGTGATTTGGATAAAAGAAATGTGTTATGAGTAGACCATTGTAGATCCTAGAGGGATATTCAGATATGGGGCTAGGAGGCATAGATGTGATGTGACGCTATTATAGTTGAGATTGGTACAGATGGTGATATGGGGTGTGGATTCCCAAATGATGTCATAGTAGATTACAATACTGATGGTGATATGAATTAGTTTAAGGATTTGGTGTTAGGTAAGGAACCATAGATAATGTAATGAGATAAATGTTTTCATACCCTTTGATATGATGTACAAATATTGGATAAATTAATGTGAATGTATTTATATTCTAGTAGTGAGGTCTCTTGGTTACCCTAAATTTCTATTTCTCACTACATGAGGCACATGGATCTACATGGTTTCATGTTTTCTATTTTTGGAATCATATGATTATTTTACTAGAATATATGGTTCATGGAATGATTCTAGTAATGAATAAATAATTTATAAACTATGGAATTGGTTGATGATGGAAGTCAAATTATAAAAATGTTACTCTTATTAAACTGAGTCCGTGGTTTCTATTTTTCATGAAGAGCATGGACATTTCTCAGATTGTGAACATAATTTATTGTTGACTAGGTTTAATTTTTAATTAACATTTAACAAAATTATTAATTAATGAAATTAATAATAATAAAATTATTAATTTAATGTAACTTTTTAAATTCTTGTATACTTTTAGGATATCAAGTCTTTTGAATGGTGTCCCATATTTTGAGGGACATTACCTAATGTTGAATCTTAAATAAGGTAATGATTGTAGAGTGCTTGTGAGCTATATATTTAGGAATATTTTGTTATTTTTTATTCTTCCCCACCAATGATGGATAGGGTAATTGAAACCTACTGGACTCAAGGAGCGTCTTTTCCCCAACATCTTGTAGGGATGATGGATGTATGACATTCCCTATGCACAAAGACTCATATTTGTTATGTTAGATGTATTGGTATGCCTGGTTGATAGATTTCCCATATGTTTGTAGAGTTCTATAATATATTGTGTTCATTTGACAAAAATTTATAACCATGCATAGGATCAAAAGAATTATTCTTTATTTGACAAGTGTTGGATGTGATGGTTTTTATTACCTTAATTAGTAAATGTAATGTAATGGATTTAGGTTTATTAACTGATGTATGATACATATAGTATGATTTATGGTGTCTCTCAAGAAAAACATTGTTACGATATGTGTATATGTGATATCGGATGATGTGGCAATGTGATGCACAAGATTCACCTTTTTATGAATTCCAAATGTGTTTTTGGGACAATATATTTTGGATAGAGATGGATTAAAATGTATAATATTAGGGAAGAGTGGGAAAACAATGGGGAATTAGTAGTTGGTAATCATTGAGGTATAATTTTTATATTATATTATCTTTTATATCTGAAAAATGGTGACAATTACCATGGAGTTGTTGGAAACATATAATGCCATTTTATATGATAAATTACTTCTAGAATTGTTTATTATGCTTCAATGTGATTTAAATATTATATTAGGAGAGGATAAAAGTAGTATCCTACCAAGAAATCAATTATAATCACCTTATTTATATATAATATATTTTTTTGGTGAGCTATTCGAGGCCTATAATTTGACATCACATTACTAGATCATGGTTTTTCAATACCTGTTTGGGCTTTATGGTTAGTGATGTTTTTTAATATAGATTACTTGTTTATTTTTTTGTTTTTTAATTACTATATGGTGCCTCAATGTTTTTCATAATATCACATTACATATATATTTTTGAGTAGGTTTTGGTTGGCGTAGGATTTTTATCTCATTCTAAATGTTTTCATTGATTGAAATACCTCCCACACACTTGTTTATTACATCATCTCCTCTAGTCATAATCTAGGGGCCTTACATGGGAGGGAGTTTGAATGTCTCTACCTCTATCTCCTAATTTCAATGTCATTCATTTTGTGGTCCATTACTGGTTTACTATGAAAGAGTATGTACTGGTTATTATAAACCCTAAACCGAATACATCCCTGGATTTTATGAATGTGTATTGAGGATAAAATAAACTAGTATATGTAATTATTATTTCTAGGTTAGTAAAATTACATTAATATAACAACATATCAATATATGTAAGATAATAATGTTTCTATTTCATCATTTATTGATAATATGTGATGGAAGTGCGGTAATAAATAAAAAATCCTCAGTTGAGAATGATACTTCATCTTCAAAAAACCAATTTATTTTTACACCAAATAAATTCATAGGAGGGTTTTTATTAAAACATAGACTATATGAAATGAGAATGTATGTATTTAAGATTATTGGGAGGGGCTTGGTTGAACCAAAAGGCTTTTTATGTTTAAAAAAATATAGGTGATTATATTCCATTTATTAAGTTAGGGGAGTGGAACTTTTTAAATTTCATGAAATAAAAATTTCATATAATTTTTTTTTGTGTGAAAATGATCCAAAATAATAAAATTAAAATATAATATGATTATGGGTTGAAATACGAAAACTCATTATATTTACGAAATTTTTATATAAGGTTTATACCAATTCCACTTTCTTATCTACAATTTTTCCATTTTTACAATTACCATGATAATATTGATTTTTACACATTATGGTGAAATACAATTACTATAAAAGAATAATTGAACAAAAATGGATAATAGTTGATAACTAAATCCATATCTCAACAATTTCAACCACTATATGAATTTTATAAAATTTAAATCATATAATAAAATTATATGTAATATAAAATATCGTTATTTTTCCAATCATAAAACATTTAATTAATTAGACCTTAAAAGCATCGTGATGATAATAGAATTAGTATACATGATATAATAAAATAAATGAAATTTAAAATTCACATAAAAATCATTAAATATAATAATTATTTTTTTTAATTATATTAATTGTTTTTTGAAATTAACTATTTTTTTCTTTTAGTGGAATAAATACATGACTAACATGGAATAATCATTTAATATAATTATTTATTTAATAAAAATCCAAACTAAATTACCATAAAAAAATTTAAATAACATTAATATTTGTATTTATAACAGAATATATGTTGTTTTTATACCTATCAAAAAATTAGAATACTTACTAACTGAATATATGTTGTATATTTATGTTTATCTTTAACGTAAATATAGTAAAGGATAAAATAAATAAAACATGAAATCATGGGAATATATATTAAAAAATGGATTTAAAAATATGAAATAAAATTATCGAATTGGTTGTGAGAAAAATCTACTTTTAATTTTAGTAATCTATAACATATTATTGAACTATAATTTCGAGATTTACCTATATTGTAACACCCAATGTCTATGAGGACATTTCTTCGAATGAATTAATTTTTGTTGGTGCCTTGAATAAAAATAATTCAAACCTTATATACAACTACTATGTGTTATACATTTCACAAAATATAGATATCATATATGTTTCATGCAATACCAATTGGTGTATATTACACAGACAATCGGCATTGCGTTCATATCTTGCGACACAGAGTCTCTACAAAAAACCATTTTATTGTTATAAATATTTAATAAAAGTAATTATTACCTATAAATTATACATATTAATATGATCAATAATAAGTAATTTAAAAGTATTTTTAACAATGGTATTAAATAAATAAAAAATATCTCTAAATAGAGAAATAAACTTTTTAAAGTCCCTATATGTTTGAAAATACTATTTTCTCAAATGAACTAATTATAATGTACTTATCTGAAGATAATTAAACGTTACATTAATAAAATTTAGAAATATAATTTTAATAAATATTAATAATTTTGTAATTTAGAACGAAAAAATTATCTTAGGGTGATGTTTTGATATTTCTATAAGAAATTTCAGTTTATGATGAATAATGATAATTACTAAAATTTAATTCAAATCTTATTTTTCATCTAATTTTTCTAGATTGATAAATTATATTTTTTAATTTTTTTAATACTTTAATTAGATCTTGTTTTTATAAATTAGTCTAATATTGGTCATCAAATACAATTTCACAATATAGTTGGATATAATAACATATAAATCTTTTTATCATTATTACTTTAAAAACCCTACAGTATCATACCAATAGTAGGATTAAATTTTAATTTATTCTTTCCACATATGTGATCATAATATCTAAAATGGATTCTGTGTTTGTAATAATTATAACGTAAAATTTATAGTAAGTTCTTCTTAGTTTTTTTCTAAAATCATAGTGAATGAAATTTATATTAATTGAAACAATTAAGGTGAAATTAAGTTAACAAGTGAATTATCCTTAAGCATAAGGGGTTAAATGACATAGAAACATGTACAAAACCCATTTAATGTATGTAAATTCACTATAGAAATTAATTTTTTGTTTCGTTTTTTATAACTTTTTTTAGATGAAAACATGTGTAACCCTAACTCATTTTCAAAAATTTCATGTTAGTCCATTCCCTTCCCAATTAAAGGCCACCACATCTTCCCCTTCTTCACACCACTAAAAAACATATATTTGTAAATTATCTTCCCGATTATATTTCAAAAAATCTATCTATTCCTCCTTGAATAATCCATTTTGGAAATAAATAAATAAATTTAAGCCTTTTGGAACAATCCAAAAGGAGATACATAATTAATATGTAGTATCTTCCTTAAAGATCCTTTCACTTATATTCATTCTTCACCCTCTAAACTCTAACTATTACACAATTATTCAAGAAGAAAAATATCCTAATTATAAAAAAATAATTTTATTTTACTATTTAAAACATATACACAACACCATCTAATGGGTAATAGTCATATTGTTTATGTGTACAGTGAACCTCCACCTCACAAGACAATAATTGGTTGTTCTTTCTTTACTGCTTCTAATGGTAAGAATTATGATATAATATCTATTTATAAACAATATATATTTCATTTATAACCTATTAATGACTCCTTATTTCATTATAATTAAATTCATTGTACATTCCCATTATTTATAATGACCATAAATTCGTTTGATAAACTGTAGACTATCACCCCCAAAAAGTTATGTGATTCATTCACATACAACACAAAATATATTAACGGTGGGTTAATTAATCATGTATGATATATATTATTTAAAAATTAAAATTAAAAAATTATTTATATATAATAATATGTCACTTACTCTCTTTCCTTCAGTTTGATAATAAAAACAGAATCAATTTCTATACATGCATTCAACATATTGTCTCTACGAATAAAGTATTCCTTTTCATACATTCATGTTATATTGTTTTTTATAATAAAAATATAATTGATATCAAGGATATTTTTATCATGTATTTTATCTGGAATCATCATATATGTATAAAGACAAATGATCTAATTTATTGAGTCACATGAGAATAACATAGAACATGTTACATGAAGTGAAAACATAACATTTGATAGATAATTAGAGGGTAGTAAGAGGTAATAATAAAACCATGTTTTGTATTATATATATGAATATTATTATGTAAAATATTTATAATAAAATTTCATTAATTATTAATTATTCTTGTACAATTAGATAGTCAAGAAAAAAATGTAATGGGAATTCTAGTATCACTATTATTTTTTTGTGATTTAAAACTTATTCACCACTCAACTATTTTATATGGTGATTATGAATCCCATGAATATACTATATTGTTGTAATCCCAATTTTTATGTGTAACTTCTTGGATCCTAATGCCACTAAAACGTTCCATGTACCATGTTGGCCACATGGCGTTAAGTGTATTTGTCCAAACGCTTGAGGCTACCAACTAAAAATGTGGCCCTCAGGTGTGTTGGTGGGGAAACCATTACCTCATTAGGAGAGTGTAACATGGAAGTATAAATATTTACAAATAGAAAAATTAGTAAACCGAATGAAAATGAAATAAAACAATATAATTATAATAGAAAAATATCCAAATCATAAACCATATAAATTTTATTATAACATGTTATATATTCCAAGAAAGCATCAAAAACCGGATACACTACAATTAGATACATATAATATACAAGGGAAGAAACAGAAATAAAACTCTGAAGCATCATAATCCTCTTCATGGTCCCATGCTCTACTACTCATAAGTTGTAATCAAGTTCCTGTATAAGGTTAAATTCCCTTGTCAATATCTATAATCATATAATCAGTTTGGGCCCATTAACATTACCCAAAATGGGCGTGTGACTAATCCCAGTACAAATCCACCAATGATTCATGCCTAATAGTCAGTGAATATATATTCAACAACAGCAAGGGAAAACAGTAACTAGAATGTGCTAATTTAAATATCCATATATTCTATTTATGTTCTTTAGAAATCCAATTTCACTTAGGAGAAACCATCTCATGATTTGGCCTTCCTTCGAATCCCCCATTTAAAAGTAACAACAACAGATGTCTTAGAATATTATCTTGATAAAAATTGAAGACTAAATCCAATATTGTTATTCTGTATGGTTGATGCATCATAAGTCATTCCATTTCATTTAACAAGTTCTATGAACATTACTATGGTCTCGTGTTCCAGACTAATCCCGTCAACCCCTCTACAGATGTAACAATCAACTCATGAAATAATTATTGCACATATAAGAATATCTGCATTTGGGAATTTAATATTTTTTTCAACTACCAATAGAGCTTGTACTATGTATCCCTCAATGGACTAAGGATTCTTTTGACATTAAAAAGTAAGACTTATAAAACCTTACCCCTAAAGAAGTGTCTTTCTCAAGGTCCTTAAGTAAATATGTTTTTCAGTCCAATCATTGCCTTTTAACTGACATGATGGTTCATCCAAGTAAGAAAGGCGTAATAAGTCACATGAGCCTAACCTAGACTTTTAACTGAGACTATGGCTCTCCCATGTCTAATTACCTCTTTTAATAATTTATCATTTCATTTCAAAAACAACACATATGAATTAAAATATATCATGGCTTTAAACATGAAAACTCACATGGGAAAATGAAAAAGCAGCCATCACATGATAATTAAACTCTTGCATGGTTTTTATCACAAAAATATATATCATTTGAATCAACCCCAAAAATGGAAACTAGTCTGAAGCCTCTGGGGAATTCTTTCAAAACAGCTAACCATAGGAAACACACCCATGTGTTACCCCTAAATAAATAATCATAAAACCACATGCTTCAAATTAATATAATCAAAAACCAAAACATCATTATGTATCAACAAGTTGCAATTATAGAGAAAAAAAATACAGAAAAATGGTCTCATACCAATAGAAACATTAAATCAACTCAACATTTAATGAAAGGAACAGTAACACCTACCTTGATGTCGTATAACTGATATCATGAATTTCAATTCCAATAGTGTTGAAGGAATATCTGAGAATAAATCTGGCCACTGAGCACGTTTGTTAGACTTCCTCTCCCATGCCTCATTGTGTACCAATCTGTCCATACATAGCACCCATACTATTGTAACTGACTAGACTTGGAGACACTTTGTGCTACTATCAATTATAAAAATCAGATTCTCTTTAACGGATTCATTATCCAGAAGCTCAACATCCTCAAGCTGAAAAATGTGAGATGAGTCTAAGTGATAATGTCTTAGATGATATACATGGAAAACGTCATCCATGAATCCGTATCTATGAGGAAACTGTAACCGATAGGTAACCAACCAGACGCGTTCTAGAAAATCAATTGGTCTGACATATCATGGTGAACGATTACCATGTCTCCTAATCCTCTGGTGTCCCAATATCGATACGACTTGAAGGAAACTCTATCCTCAAATTCAAACTCCAAGGGACATCTACAAAGAACAACATAATATTTAAGACGCTATGGTGTTGTCCCCATCGATCTCTGAATCAAGTGAACCTACTCAGTTGTATCTTAGACAAGATGTGGCCCCTTCATAGCTGCCACTCCTACCTCAAACCAATACATGGGTGGTCAGCAGGGCCTACCATACAAAGCCTCAAGTGGTGCAATTTGAATAGTAGCCTGAAATCAATTATTATAGGTGAATGCAATCAGGGGTATATGATTCTCCAATGATACCCCAATGTCCCAGACACATGAACACCACATGACTTGTGAATCCTATATCCTATGCTCGGACTGGCCATCAGTCAGAGGGTGCTATGCTATGCTCAAAATCCCCTGCGTACTAGCACAATCTGAAAACACATTGCCGAAATGAGATGTAATGTGTGAGTCCCTATCTGAAATGATAGAACATTTTACCCCATGAATTCATACATCCTATCAAATATACATCATTCAGAGCTCTTCAACAACAAAGATCTCCTTGATCGGAAAAACGTGAGCGACCTTTGTAAGCCTCTCAACTACAACCCACACATCATTTTTTCCTCTATAAGACCTCGGTAACCCCGGAAAGAAACAAAAAAGTTACATCATCTCATTTCCTCTTAGGATTTGATAGATATTGTAATAGTCTTGTGGGTTATTGGTGTTCTTCTCTCAACCGCTAACAGGTGAATCACCTCGTAACAAAACCATCTACTTCTCGCTCCATTCCCAGCCACCAGTACTAACGGCGCAAGTCCCGGTACATCTTGGTGAATTCGGGATGCACTACCCATGACCAAGAATGAATCTACCATATCATATCCTCGTGTATATCCCCTAGAAACCAAAAACATCCATCGACGCATAGAACTACATCCTCACCTATCATCCATCCAAATGAAGGGTCTTTACCTGCCACACTCTCTTGTATAACTAGACATTCAAAATCTGATAGATGCATCATCCAAAATATTTCCTTTTGGGTAGCGGTAAAATTATAAGATGAAATATATGTCTATCCATGACTATTGTTCTCATAAAAATTCCTCTTACAAAACAAATCCAAAAGACTCCCCTCACCACTGGCCTCCTACACGGATTGTATCCATGTCCTTTTATTTTTTTTGTGTCAGACACTCCATTACCTTTTCCAAACATATATGCAAGGACAATGGAAAACAACTGAAGGTATTCCACCCACTGTGGTTGTCTCACATTCAAATCATGATGAATGAAGATGTATTTGAGACTTTTAGGGACTATTTACACACAAAAATTTTCCCCCAATAAATAACGTCTCCAGCAGTGAAAGGCATGACCACCTATAACCATCTTGAGATAATGTGTCAGGTAATTCATCTAATGTGGACTTGATTTCTGAGACCCATACGCAACTACTCGATCTCCATGAATTAGAACCACTCTCAGTCCAATACCGGATGCATCGAAGTACACATAATTAATCTTTCTTGGCTATGGAAATATCAATATCAACGCTAAAGTCAAACATCCCATCAACTATTGAAAGTATACATAACAAAATTATGATCATTACCACATAACACCTTTATTAGGCATGTCGTTCAACAACATGGATAAGATTGAGAAGTTCTATATAAAACTCATGGAGTAGTCATCTAGCCCCAAGAAATTCTGCACCTCAAAATATTTCCTGGGATGCTCCTAGGTAACAACTGCCCTCACCATATTTGGGTCCATAGATATTCCCATCTATGATTTGACGAGACCCATGATGTGTATAAGATCTATACAGAAGTGTTATTTTTCTATATTAGTATATAACTGATGCTCTCTCAGTGTATTCAAAATGATATCAATATGGTTGTCATGGTATCATCGATTGTGAGAATACACGAAGATATATTCCTTGAAAAGCATCACAAAAGAATCAAGGTAAGGATGGGACACCAGGTTCATAAGCCCCATGAAAACAAATGTTGTGTTCGATAGACCAAACGACATAACAATGTTCTATTTAAGGCCATACATTATAAGAAAGGATATACGAGGTATGTCATCCAATCGAACATGTACCTAGTGACATCATGACCTTATGTCATTCATCAAGAACAAATGATCCCCTGGAAGTTGATACAATAGGTCATCTATTCATGGTAGGGGATATCAATTTTTAACCATCAACTCGTTCTTTTTTAGATAGTCCACGCTATGCAGACTAGTGTTCGACAATTTTTTGAAAAGGACTGATGAACCCCAATGAGAAGTACTAGGTTACATAGAACCCTTAGCTTATCGATCTTCCAACTGTATCTTGAGCTCAAAAAAATTTGTCATAGCCATCATGTAAGGAGGAATTGATATTGGTGTAGCTCTTGGAACTAACTTGATAGTGGAATCCAAAACATAAAGTAGAGGTATGCATGAGACGTTGTCTAGGAAATCATATCTAAAATGACCAACCACTGGAGGAAAATAGACCTTACATGTTCCGTGATCATCCAGATACAAACTCGCATTCTGGGCTTTCATCCCACCCATCCCATGATTCTTTAGTCCTATTCAACTCTCCTAGACATCCCATTCGCCCATGTATAGAAAAGACCCAGACTCTGGTGACATAAAACTGACCATGTGGCAATTAAAATCAATAAAGGTATGATAGGATACTATCCAAACCATTCTGATGATGAAATCAAAATCTGTCATCTCTAAGACGTAGATATCCCAAAATAAGTTTCATACACCAGTATCAAGGGGGAACTCCTTTCACAAACACAAACCTACCATTATATTCCCAAAATATGTGTCTTGATATACAACATTCTCAAATGTATAAACACAAATACCATGTATCTCCACAATTGAAACATATATAAAACTATGAGAAACACCAATATCAAAAAGTGTTGAAGATAAAATAGAGGAAACTAGAACAGTACCTATGATAGTAGAGGGTCTAAAATCCTACTAATTATCGGTTTGTTGCACTTCATTTTTCTGTCTTGTACCAAATCCCTGTGACGCATCCTGGATTCCTTAAGCTGACCCGTCCTTCTGTCATAGAAATCCTAGGGATTTGCGATCACAACCAGGGCCACTACCTTTTCCTACATTCCACGACGTATTCCAGTTTCAAAACTATTGTTAATCTACTAACCATGATCCTTGAAATATCATCTGTACATAACCTCTCTCCCTAGCCACTGTTGGAAACGTGCTACAGAAGCACAATTGATGGACCATCATTTCACAAGCTCGACACTCAACTGGGTCCTTCGGGCATTGTGGTCTGGTATACACTTATCTGCCACACTGATATCACCACACCTAGAAACCATATGATAATTTTGGATTTCTCGTATTACTATGTGAGAAATCGATATTATTCTTCTTGATTTTGGTTGAGATAGTACCTGAAATCGGTGTCGAACTGCCTTGAAAAAGTTCACCTGCACTAAGATGTCATATTAAAGAACTTTTACAAATTGCCTATCTCTAAAGGGCTCAAAACCCATTATAACATGTGAGAATCATTGAAGCACTATAAAGTGGGTAGAATAGTCTATCACTGACAAAGCACCCTGCTTTTGATTCATGAAATTATGGGATCGATTGGCCCAGAGGATCTCATGAAATAAGTAGTAATGAAAGATGGTTTGTAAGTCTCCCCATGACATGTCCCAATGGCACTCTATTTCTGTGATAACATCCCACCACCTCTTTAAGGAATCAAATAGAATATAAGATGCAAGCTTGATCCTCCTCTTAGGAGGTGTCTGAAGACGCTCAATGATATTTTTCACTTATTTCAACCATGATTCCAGAGCCTGTAGTCTGCCATCCCCATAAAAAATAGGTAGATTCTACAGGTTGAATATACACATTAGTTCTTCTAGGGATTTGGAAACCTACACTGTTCCTTTAATGGAATGCATAAACCTCCCAAATACTTCATATGACTATGAATCTACACCCGCGTCCGGTATAACAGATGGGGATGCAGCTAGGACTACTGTTGGAAAAAATGAAGGTTCTCTTGGTATCCCATGGCCTACCAAATATGGTGTATACTCACCGCCAATTTCCTAGCACACATATCAGTGTTATCGTGGCACCATTTCTTAGTAATTTCAGCACACACTCATGAACACATGTTTTAACGAATAGAATACTGCACGCTAATGTGAAAAACGATACAGAGAAGAAAAACACTCATGGTTTTCAAAATAATTGTACATATTGTGTATAACTACTTAAACAACCTGTTCAACGAGTCCTCTACAAGGGAATGTACTAATTCTCAGCATTGTATTGTTACACACCATGTACACGACATGTTCCCCAAGAGACATGACATGTTCTTAGATTTTCCTTTTTCCCAGATTCTTCTACACAGCTGGAACTACACGGTTTTACCAGTGTAGGGATACATGGAATTTTCACCCTAGAAATTAAATATACATCAACATTGTAATCTACCCATGTCATTAGTCCCAAATATAGATACATGGTAGAATATTACATGGCGTGTACTCAGATTACACGACATGCCCTACTCAAATCTCGACAACTCTTGTTCGCTCCATGAATGGCATGTTACATGGTCAGGGATTATATGGCATTTATAGATGGTAGACGGTGTGTTATTATAAAATCTATTCTTCACCAAACTGGATGAAAAAAACGGTGTGTTTGAATAGTCTACACGCTGGGTATACTGTGTTTCTTAGGATATAATCTCTATATTTCCAAGAAAACTCATGTTCTCTTGAAAACCAATATGCAAGATGCCAAATTACGATCTGTAAGGCCCCATACTCCCTATAGATAATTGTTTTAAACCCAAATAGGACATTTAATAGTACACATATAGATAACAAGTTGGCTAATGATCTGCCTAATTCCTATCCTAGAAGGCCCATAACCTACATGTCGTCGGATATAAACATACTTCATATACCAAATTGAAATGTATCGGATCTGGATTCCAATAAAAGGTGCCCTGTACGTGAGGGACATATGGACTGCAGCACATTTCCACAATTTCTAGAGGCTGGTGGTTAGTAGAAAGGAATATTAGGTGTCATAGCAGGGAAACTTTGCCGTCATTTGGAATATTAAACACATTAGAATAAATATTAGAAAATAGAGGATGCAGTAAATAACATGCAACCAGAACAAAACTTAGGAATTATGATAGATAGAAATCCAATTCTTAAACTATATAAATGATAAGGCATCAAGTTAAATATTCTATGAATGAATCCAAAAAAGGATAAACTACAATTATATACCAATAAAATAAATGTGTGGAAAAATAAATAATTATCACAAGCATCGCAAGCCTAATCTTGGAGCCGTGATCTCTTACTCCTATGTATCAATAATGAACATGAATAAGGGAT
Organism: Viscum album; assembly: GCA_963277665.1. Classification (NCBI taxonomy): domain Eukaryota; kingdom Viridiplantae; phylum Streptophyta; class Magnoliopsida; order Santalales; family Viscaceae; genus Viscum; species Viscum album. Next base: position 1,622,686,830 of record OY728155.1, on the reverse strand, counting down.
ATTTCCCATTACTATACATGACAACTTATAATTTTTTTTGACCAGAAACATGACACAAATAGGGTGTGAGACTACTCCCAGTGGGCAACCACCACAAATGCATGCCAAATAGTGAGTAAATATATATGCAAAAAAATCATGGGAATACAGTAATTTAGAATTCCTGATGTAAATATCCATTTATTTTTTTATATTCATTAGCAATTCAGTTTCTTTTTGGGGAAACTATATTTAGATTTGACCTTCCTCAAAATTTCCCATATTAATGATAATACATCAGATGTCTTAGAAGATCATATAGATTAAAAGTGATTACCAAATATAACATTAATCATTGTCTTGTATGATGGATCATAAGTCATTCTATTTCATTTGTTATGTTCTGTGAACTTTACCATGGTCTCAAGTTCTGGTTTAGGACCGTCAACCCCCCCTTCCGTACCAAATTAATCATCAACTCGTGAGACAACCATCACACATTTTCAAATATCCATATTTCAACATTTAATCATTTTCTCATTTTACAATATATCCCTACCAAAATATCCCTAAATGGACCAAGTATTCACTTGACATTTACAGGTAAGACTCAGAAAGCCCGACCACCAAAACTGTGGCTCGCTCACGTCCCTTAAGTAATTAACCTCTTCAGTCTATCAATTTCCTTTTAACTAATACGATGGATACACCAAGTTATGCAAGGCATAATTAGTCACACAAGTTAGACCAATTCTATTGAACAATATTATTTCTCACCCAAGGCTAAATACCCCTTTTATTCATTTATAATTTCATTTCAAAAAAAACCACGTGTTAATTTAACTATCACATGGATTTAAACATAACTACTCACGTGGGAAAATCACATAACATAAAACACAAAAAAATTTAAATATTTCATCTTTTAATCATAATGATATATTTATCATTATAATCAACCCCAAAAGAGAAAACCATCAAATTCTCATAGAGCGTTCGTTCCAAATGCATAACCATGAGAAACACACACATGGGGTTTCCCTAAATAAACAATCTGGAACCACATTATACAAATTCATATATTAAAATACCTAAACATCATTAGGTATCAATAATATTCCATTCTAGTTCAAAAAATACCCAAAATTGTCTCATATCATTCTGTACATAAAATCAACTCAACATTTAACGAGTGGAACAAAACCACCTACCACGATTTCTTATAACTAATATAATCTGATGTTGGCCCTTCAAATGGCCTAGAATGGTGTAGATCTATGAAAAGATGTTAATAATTCAATCTTGAATAACATTATCAAGAACAAAAATCAACATGAACACTCAAGGAGAAGAATTTCCTTACCGATATGAATCTAATGAGACATACTTCATCTGAATTATGTTCCAGAAGATGAAACAAGAGAATGAAATGTCATCACCGCTCTTGGTTCATCACATGGTGGTCTCTCTATCTAGGATAAAATAAAACGTGTCTACTGCATATTTTATGATGAAATTTATTAGTACAGGGCATGTAAGTTAGTATAGACAGTGTGTTTATCATTTGACTGTTCATAAATTCCCCAACCTACATAATGTGTCTGTCACCTACCAGCCGATTTGACAACACAATTTTTACTATGAATTACACAACATTTAGAGGATTCTATTTCCCTTCTAGGCCAAAAAATTACCAACCATGCATCCCTATCCTACACATCTAAACAACACAACATGTATAATTGATTAAAATGTGTGTTATACTAAAACATAACATTTTTTCAGTTTTCTTTATTTTACAAAAAAACAAAAAGGAAAAGAAAAAGAACAAACCCCTAAATCTTAAGAAGAACAAGTTTATTATATATTGGATTTTTTAGTATCCATATGATGAACTATCTTTAATGGGTTTGATTTTTTAAGAGTTACCAATTCAATAAAATAGTTTTGTCTCAATTTTCTTCTTTGAGAAATATACCATAAACCTCAAGAACTATGTTTAAAAATAAAAAAATATGATATTTTATTATTATTTTCAAGGAAAATATATTTTAAAACGTTTTTCTTATGGTTTTCAATAATCCTTTATATGATTAATAAAATTTCACATAACTTTTTCTGAACATCTTTTGATGCATCACTTTTTAGGAAATGTTTGTCAGAGTGCTTTTAGTATTCTTTTATATGTTTTTGAAAAAAACAGGAATAAAATTTTTATTAATAAATATTTATATTATTAATATAAAATATTTTCTAATTTTGTTTAAAATAATTCTTTTTATTTTTTCATTTTTATTATTCAATTAAAAATCAACAATTGTGTTTTTTTTCAAGAGACTATTTCAAATAAGAACGAATAACTACCTCGACAAATGTTTTCCAAATTTCTTACAATGTTATTTTTATTCTAATATAAAATAAATTTTTGTTACACAATCCCATCCATCATATTATCCATATTGTCCATTAATATTTCTTGTTGAATTTTTTTTGGAACTACGGTTCTGCCACTTATTTATCTTCGACAAATAATATGCTTTTGATCGCTGTTTATTTTCTTGTGTTATTCATTGATGAAATGATAATTAAACCTATCTATTTTACATAGGTTATTATGAAATTAAATATTAGTGATACCCATTTCATTTCATGGGTTATTATTTGATGTTTATAGAATTCACATCTTTTTATGGGTGATGATATGATGAATGTTTTTTCTTAGGGTAACTTCAATTAATGGTTTTATTATTAAATTAGGGGAAATTATATCTCCCTCCAATGAATTGGGTTATGATTTATATCTCATTATATTAATTATTGGAATTAATTCAACAGGATTTCAAAACTATCAGATGATGGGAAAACCTAATCCCTTGAAAAGAAAGGACTGTAAATTTGGATGGTGATGTGTCACACCCAGTAGGTGTAATCACCATGATGATGGATAATGGGTAATCATGATCCCTTACAAGGAATAAATTGTGATTGGGTATGGTTGAGTGTCACAACAATTTGGTGTAGTTACCATGAATTTCCATGATATGTTGTAGCTATGCTTCTTGACTTATAGAGAAAGGTATCACAGGTTTATGTATTCCACAAATTAATTTCTTATTCCAAAGATATAATTTTCATGTATTATGTTATTTACGCAATTATGATTCAATTATTTTTAATTGAAATGTATTATTCAATGGTTAATGTTTTTGATCTTATTATATGAAGGGTATGATCATATAATGTTATGACCACATTCTCTTATCAATATGATCAAGTTTAAGAATACATGTCTCCGATTTTTTCCGTTACTGATCATCCGATCACACAAATTTTGATGTTTTATTCTCTATGATATGAATATGTATTATGTTTTAGGTTTTTAATAAGGGTACCAGTGATGAAGATACTTGTTTGAGATAATTTAATTCACTTTTGTATCAGTGTTTATAAATCAATTTTTCTATAGGAAGTAGCCTATTATGTTATTTGGGAGTCTGTTTGTATAATGTTTTATGTATTCATAAAATATAATGTAATGTTAATGTATGAATTTTATGGGTCACTATAGTTAGTAATAGATAAATGGTTTAATTATCCTTTTGAAACTTAATGGAAACCACTGTAGTGAAAAATCCCTAGAAAGGTATAAGAATATGAAAAATGATTAGGAAAGGTGTAGGAAAATGTTATATATTTATGTTAATGGGTAGAGTTATTGATTTCCATGAAATAAATTCCTTTATGGATACTAAATGTGGATGTTGATCTAGTTTGGATGTACCTTGGTGTAACATCATCAAAAAAATTTTCCTAGGCTGAGTCAAGGATACGCAGTAGTTGACAAAGGGACATTATGCGCAACTAGTTTGACACTCTCGGTGGATTTTCTTTTGGAATTCACAATCCCTTCACATACCGTCATGAACTATTTGAATATATGTTGGCTACAAACATTATTAGATAATCAGATGGTTTCATATACTATGGAATGTGTCTTGATTTACATATCATATAAATGAATTTTAATTAATATGTGGTTCCTCATTTAGATGATCATTTCATACTCTATTATTTTTTGTTTAGTAAATGGTTGGAAACAAATGTAACCCTAAAATAATGATTACGATGGAAAATGAAACAATTTTTCACTTGATAAACTGAATTGTATGTGATATGGAACGAAAAAAGATCATTTCTTTTATCACAAAGCATTCTCAAGTTATGGTTCACGGTGAACTTATCAAGGAGAAAAATAGAGAACAATATATTATTTATTAATTCATGTAGAAATTCACCCCATATTCTCGTGGGATTTCTAATCCAAATTTTTCAAAATTCTAGATTAGTACCACTAAATATATATTCTCTATTCTCTAGTGTTTCAAACATGATATTTTTATTCAACCTATTTGTCGGTTTGAATATGAAGTAGACTGGTGGTGGACTCTATTCAAGAAAATGGGCAACAAAGATGATATTGAATCCATGGATTGTGTCATGTTAATAAACTAATTATTCAATAACGGAATTCATTGTGGTTTTTTTGATTAAGGAAAATGAGTTCCAATAGTAGATATAAAGAGGTTGTGAATTGTGTAATAAAAGTTGATAAAATGTTTCGGGATACATATAAAACTCATGGATTTAACATGAAATGTATGTTTGGAGTTTAGTTGGGAATCAGAAAACCATGAGGATAATAAGATGAACCTTATATTGTGATCTTTGTTGTGAAAGAATCATGGATATAATTTTCTTATGGGTTATAATATGGGTTTCATGTGTTGAAGGTATTTCCATCTCAACATTTATTAGCACCCTGAATTTAAAACGTTTTCCATGGATGAAAATCAAGGAATAATCTACATAGAGTGAAACTACCACACTTCAATTATTTTTGTGTAAAAATATTTTTAAATATTCTATAATGTTCCAAAATCCAAGGGCTGGTGATGATGATTGACATTTGTATCTTTTTATTATTTGGAATTGATATTTTGAATGAATTGTGTAAAAATGATGTGATCAATGTTATGTATTCAATCAACTCTATAACATATAATGCCTTATTTGATTCTCAATATACCCAATCATTCATATCTAATGCATTTTATATTATTTTTACAATTCTACCAAAATTATTTGATGCGAAATTAGATGTAAATTCCCTTAATGGTATGATAATTTCTTCCAAAGACTATGCTTCCTCTCTTGATGTTCATGGGAATGTTTATCCTGAAAATCATTCCATTTTTTCATTTGGTTCAATAAGATATCACTGAATTCATGTTTTAAATTTCTATTTATTAATCCCACATAAATTTACAATAAAGGGATGTTATGTTTTATATTTCAAACCCTCCTTTGATTGTCAATATATTTGATGATAAGTATGAACATCATGTGGATATCACATCTGTTGTGTGGCTTAATTCCCATTATGAAGGGTTGTTTATCTAAACAGTTTGGGGAGAAAATCGATATGGATTATTTTAATATGGTTTGAGAATTTTCAGAAGACTTTCCAGAATATTTGTATTCCCTTCCATCAAAATTTAATGTTGACTTCTCGATGGAAATTATACCAGGTTCAACACCAATTTCGTAGACTACTTATAGATTGGATTTGATTGAGTTGCATGATTTAATGAATAACAACCATGAAAACCATGAAAAGGGATTCATTATCCCATGCTTTTTACCTTGGGGTGCACCCATTTTTTTATGATATAAAATTATGGATCAATGCGACTCTAAATTGATTATCATGAATTTGACAATATCACAATTCAGAAAAATTGACATCTTCCAAGTATTAATGACTTCTTTGATTAACTATAAGGAGCTCAATATGTTTCCTAGATTGACCTTTGTTCTATATTCCATCAATTGAGTGTCAAGAAAGAGGATACACGAAATATGTAAATCTAAACATGGTAAAAATTCTATGAATATATATATGATTTTTGGTCTTAATAATGACCCTTCAATCCTCATATATTTCATGGATAGAGTCATTAGAGAATATTGTGGTAGGATTGAGGTAGTATTATATAATACAATCTTATCTATTAAAATTTAAAGGAAGAGAATGGTGATCTGGTCTGAATTGTAATAAATGACATTGAAAAGGAAAAGGTATATGAAAATTTTAAAAATCCTGAATTTTAGGTTCAAAATGTTTCATTATTGGGTCAAATAATATAAATAGATGGTATATACTTATATCCATTAATGATGGAGTCTTTTGAATGCCTTCCTATACCAACCATGGTGACATAGATCTAGAGATATCTTGCTATATATGGATATTATCAACAATATTTTTATAATTTCTCACTACAATCTAATATTATGACCATGATAACTTATAAGGGCGCCAATTTCCTTTGGACATTTTAATGTTGGTAATATTTGAAAGAAATAAAGGTAATTTTATTTATCACAACTACTATTTTATTACAATATAATACATAATGGTTTGAAATATATATAAATGAATCCATAAAGAGATTAGAACATGTTTTTAGGGAGAACAATATGGTTATATCCTTTGCCTCACGACTATTGAGGAATCATAAAAACAAATTCCCAAATTATGATTTGGAATAGGAAAGTGTAATTTTATTTGTTAATGAAATAGATTTATTATATATATAGTGAAATAGTTAATATATATACTGATATAAAATGTTCGAAATAGATATTCACCCAAAAGTAGTTGAACATGTTCTAGATAAGATGGTTAGAGTTGATAAATTATTATATCTTCTTGATACATTACCACCCTTAGAAAATGAATATGTTTGATGATTATTTTAGTTGGAAGGATCATTGTAGCTTATCCATGATGGGGATCTCAATAGATCCAATATTTTATGATTATAAGTGGATGGACCTAGAAATACCAATTGAAAGAAATAAATAATTCTTTCTTAAATGAATGTTCAACCTTCTATGCATGTAGAGATGAAGGATTCGTAGAAGAAAGATATGTATCTATAAAATAATGCCAGATATTTTCATGAGTTTAACCTTGATTCGAATGGAATGAGGATATTCACGAAAAATGTATATGTTCTTTCCATACCAAATTTGAAAATGTTGTTTGAGGAAGTTCATTGTTTTTTATTATGTTTTCATCATGTAAGTACAAAGATATGTAGGGATTATAAATAGTACTTTTGGTGGGATGGAATGAAGAGGGATATCACAGAGTTTTTGTCTTAGTGATTAGAATTATATAATGTTATGAATGAATGATAAAAGCCTTATGGGATGATTCATCCATTAACCAGGATGGAATGGAAATGAGAGAACATCCCTATGGATTAAATTCAATGGATAACCCAAAACATCTAATGAATTTAATGCTACATGGGTGGTAGTTTTTCACCTTACAATGTCAATAACTCTTCATATCTATTACATAATACCTCTCTATTGATCAATATTCTAGGATATACATTAAATAATTAGAATGGTTTCATGGTGTACCACATTCCTTTATATCAGATTGGAATCTGAGGTTCAACTCGATGTTCTTGAAAATAATTCAAAAATAAATTGATACAAAATTGAGTTTTAGTACTGATTATGGTTGACATATATTTGGTAAATCTAAATGTAAAATTCAAACTATATAAGATATTTTGAAATCTTATGCTCTAGATTTCAAATGTTGTCTGTATAAACAACTTCTTCTAGATCTGTTTTCATATGACTATAACCTTCACAGAAGTATTTTTTGGTACCTTATGAGTAATCTATGGTAAGAGATGTAGATCTCTAATGTGAAAGGATGTATTTTGAGAAATAAATCTGTTAGGACTTGAGATCACTAATGAAATGGTCATGAAGGTGAGAACAATTTAGCATCCTAATAATTCATCTCAATGATAGCATTAATGTTACACTATTAATCGATAGAGTACTCTATAATTTAGTTTCATTGAAAATTTGTTTTTATGATTCTCACCAAGGAATAATGTTCTGAGTTTTGAGAAGAAAGGTAAACTGATCACTTGGTATATGAGTCCCTCTAAAATTATTGATCATATGGGGAGAGTTTCCTATCACTTTTCACGTCCTCCAAATCTCTCTCATGTCTATGATGTGTTCCATGTGTATGTAATGAACTAATGTTTTATCAATGTAATTACCATCTTGTAATTATATATTTTATCATAATCACAAATGATACATATCATAACACTATAAAAACATTTTAATAAAAAATTAGAGAAATAAATGGTTACTCTAGATGTTAAGGAACACATACTGATGAAATAGTAGGCCGACCTTTTGGAATATTAATGTTGCCCATATGAATTGTAAACTAAGAAATGTAATACTAATGCCAAACATGACATAATAAATAAAATTTATCCATCATATAAGTGTCAATATAATAAAATAATATCATAGTATAAGTAAATAAATATATTATAAATCATAATGTAAGACATGGAATTTTTGGAAGTAATGTATCTGTAATTAATATTTAATGATTTATTTAATATACCAAAATAATAATTATATTCAGAAAAATATATATAATATAATAGTTTTATTTCATAATATTAGAAAATAATTTGATGAATCCTTGATTATTTTTTCAATGTATTGGAAAATCAGTTTTAATTTTAAAATTTGTATTTTCAATGTAAATTTTGATTTTAATGTTAAAAAATAGAATTTATAGAAATTTTAAATTTTTTATAAACATTTTGGTCATATTTTGAATTCTACAAGAAAAAAAATAGATAAGGTAATTTGGGGGGAATTTTATGAAATAATTGAATTTTTTTGGTGAATAGTAAAATTCTATAATATAGAGTATATAAACATTATATGTTAAATAGAATATTCATTGAGTCCTAGAAGATGTAAGCACCATTGGATAGAATTCATGTGATCTTATTATTGTATTTAGAATTAATAATCAGTACTATTTCTTGATAACAAACAATTGAATTACATATTGAGAAAACACTCAAATCCTTATCTATAAATTCCACCCCTCACATTCTCTTCAATTCACACCCCCCAAACATCGATCATTATCCAAAAATTGATCAAACAACATCCCAATACCCTCCCAGACGTCCATGATCTCTTAGTATCATAAAAATACCAAAAAATATTCCCCAAGGAGACTCTCGAGGAGGATAAACTCCACAGGTAAATTCAACTTTCTGATTCATTAATTTTATTTTCAATTTTGTTTCTGTTAGTTTTCACTCTTCAACTCCCCTCATCAAAATTGTATGATATGTCATGTACCAGATATATAATGGTATTTTGTTATTATAATGCAATAATTCTTCATAATATGTCCTCCCCTCCTTTTTAAACTAAAAACTAAAACATCATTTAAAATTTGTTAATTTTTCATATTCAAGGATGATTAAGATTTCAATTACCATTACCCTATTTATGGGTAGGTCATGATACCATTTTTATACTTGAACTAGAATATAATATAATATTATATCTAATGTAATGTCATAGAATAAATTTTCACTTATGATATTAATTTATAACACAAAACGAGTTCATTGTGAACAAAAAAACAACAAAATTAACCCAAACGATTATCATTAACTATTTATAAAAGGATTCATCCTAATGTAATAAAATTAAGTGATATAATATAAATTTAACCATATTAATATCAGGAAAAATATATTGTTAAAACTCTAGATAATTAACCCAACATTACATGACCCTTCAGGCATGTATACAAGTAAACTGATCATTAAAACCAAGGAAACCCATCGCTCCAAATAAATTAAATTCAATCATTTAACCAATAAAATAGAAATAAAAGAAAATTATTATGTTATAATAAATCATATTCATGATAATTGGTTGTTTAATTAATAACTATGGAATATAATTTTATTATATATACCTTAAGATCATGACAAGGACACATTCAGACTTAAGGTAAGTAATACAACTCAAACTGCCATTATTACTTTGTGTTATTTTTTCTCTTTATTTTCTCAAATGAAAATATTTTTTATTTTTTATTTTCCTGTTATAATTTTTTTATATGTACCAAATGAAAGTTTCATGATACATAACTCATTCTTTTACATTGATATACATTTTTTAAAAGCTTCCTGACTATTTTATTCCCGATAAGCATGTCGATGCAACCAAATTTCCCAAATTAAATGCATATTAAATTTCAACATATATTCCATTTTGAGAAACCATATGATTTATTAAATCAATAATTTAATTAGATATACCTTATTGGTTAACTACTGGTATTATAGAAAATATTACGTCATATTCTATTTGTAATGCTCATTAATATTTTCCATAAACAAGTATAAAATGTTTTAATTATAAAATTCATAAACACTCTTTTTACATTTTATCTCTTCAGTTGGAAAAATATTATCACAATCTATGTCTATTTTACCTTATGAATGTCCTTGTATGTTAGAAATCCATTCTTCTAGGTAATATTTTATGATATTCTTATTTGTAATGCCATGTGACATGATTATGATACTCATTTCAATCAAAAGTAATACTTTAAATGATGTTTGATTACATAGGTATGACTCATTATGTGGATATCATATTAATGAACACGTTATGTTTTCCCAGATAGATCTCTAATGCATTGGGAAAAGTATAGTCTCATGAGACATTATGTGCAATGGACATGTGGTAAGCCCTGAATCATTCTCCATGTGAAATGATATTTGGGGTTAGCCTAGACTCATTATTTTCTCTGTGCAATAATCCAAAACTCAAGATAATATCATGTTTTGTATTATTGTAAAAATACTATGATTCAATTGCAACATGATCACATGTTTTATATGTCATGAATCCTTTTATCATATTCCGTTAAATTTTATATCATTATTTAATGATTTATAACCCATTCACTAGCATTTGTTCATATTATTCTTCCGTTGATAAATTTTTATCTCATCCCATTGTTCATGTTATCCTCAGGTTATTCTATGATGTGGTTTGAGAGGAATATATGATAGGGTCACAATGTGGATATTAAATAAAATATTATTTTATTAAGTTTAAATATGTACATAATATTTTAAGACACAATAAATTGAAATCGATGGATTTTTATATACTGTTTAATTATGCATCTAATGATGTAATTTTATGTGTAAAAGGCTAGGGAATCTATAGATGGTATCGTAGGAGTGTCTAGTTATATTTGTAGATTATGAATAGAAAACACTAGTATGAAACATAGTCATAAGACTAAGTGTTAAAATACAACTCTATATTTTTTAAGTATATAGTAGGTGGTTTGTTAAGGAAATACATTCATATAAGGATAATAAAACTGGAAGTCGTTATGGAAAATATGTACTATGGAGTAATAACTCTAACTATATGTTTCGAGACAAACATGGGGTAACCTCGTACATTAAAAAATTCCTTAAAATTCACCTAGTTTTACACTCCCTGGGGGTACACATTTTATTATTCATAAGCACAATATGGTCAATTGTAATTAGAACAAGAAAATCCGAAATGAATATATTTTACAAAATAGATCATGGATAACGTAGATTAAAAGATAGAGAATCAGAATTTTGGATATGCTTTTCCATTATGATTTCTTCCTTCAATGATTAAATATTCATTCATTCCTTTATTAGGTAATTATCAATTACCCCAAATTTATTTTTTTTCTTATTTAATGGTATGAAATAGATGAACACATGCAAATAATCAATTTGATAGGAAATGTGATGATTTCCAAATGATATGGGAAATATTATGGGAATGGGGGCTCAAAACATTATTAACGTACTCTATCATGACACGAGCCTATGGGTTCTATGCCTCAACTCCCCAATCCCACCTCTAATAAGCCAATGGTTGGAAACTAGAACCAAGAGGACATATCACTATCATGAGAGGCATTGCTTATGTACCTGTACACAGGCGCACCATTCCAATCTCACAAAATGAAAAAATATAAAAACCAAAGGCAACCCATGCATGCATAACTCTATGTCCCACAACTAGAGTACAACATTACTATTGAAAGCATAATATGGTAAAGACATCACCCACCAATTAAAACTATAAAAGTATCCAACAGACTCCGAAGGAGGGGATTGATTCCGACTACAACTACTGGAATGATCCTTGTCTGTGATCTAGTAAACACCTCTATCTATCTATATCTCTATTATCTTGCTACCTCAGGTCCTAAATTCTGTTGTCGAATTCTCTAGGGTCTATACATAGAAGAAAATATGTTCATTAAATACCTGTGTAGGGATGAGTATAAGAATACTCAGTGGGAACCACCAAATCCCAAAAAATAAGAAGGGTCCAACTGAAAGGAAAAATACCACTCATCCTTCTAAGTGTGAATACCAGTAGATAGACGAAATACATATCAAACCATCCTCAGTCGTACAAGACATCACATCTGTTTCTACAAGGAGTTCCTACCATGATATATGAAAACACCACAAGGACACCCAAAAAATAACCATGATATATTCATCTCAGAATCTATGTCTCATTAGGTTCCAACCTCATAGATAATAGCATAGTTTTTTCTAATAGTCTATGACCATAAAATAAAACAATGTGAAGAGACAACATGATTCCATCCATCCAGGATGAAACGTGTCAGAGAGAATCACTCTTTTAGAAAAACACTATAATTACAAATGGTATGCCTGAGAGAACAAGTTCCATCTGGAACAACTTACTAGGTCTCGCAATATTTCCCCTACACTAGTGTTCATGTCATATTTACCTTATTACCAACATAATCTAAATAAACACAAATGAAGAGGCTCACACCTCATCACTACACATAATTTGTGGAGTACTACAACAGAATGGGCACCACGTGAATCATCTCTAACAAGAGAGAACAGAGGTAACTGTAACATGCCACTACCCTTCATTTAATTGAGTACTGAACATAACAAACAAGTGAACCATATGTGGATCCTATAATGAGTTTCCATCACCTCATTCCATGAAGGGTAAAAAATACCTGGTCTATTAATCGCTCGTATCTAGCATATGGGACCACTCCTCATAGTTGAATCCCAAAGATGAAGGAGATCCATATCCAATGGAGGAAATTAACCACACTTCTACGTAGAGATTGGGGAGTATGTAAATATCTATGACAACATGTTCCCATATCCAATAGTGGAATACAACTCCTGAAAAACCAGCACCCTTATTGGATAGGGGAGTTTCACTTTCGAGACTGATGGCCAAAACACAAACTGGGTAGGAGAGTAAAACTTACTGGCTAGAGGACCAGCATTGTAACACCCGAGACTTTTATGATAAATATTTTGATTTTATGTTATATAAATCATCAAAGGAATCATTCGCTACATGCAATCACGACCTTCCTCGATAGCGTGTGTAGTACGCAATACCGAGTTCTACAAAACAACTATATATTATTATAATATTATAAACTAGCCGTTATGAATAGTATTAACTGAATATTAAATTTTACAACATTATTATTCATCTTACACATTTTCTAGAACATGGTAAGAGAGAAAAATAATTGTGTTTGGTAAAATAAGTATTTATAAAAAAATGCAGTTTTGCCACCTTTTGATGGCGCACCCACATTAAATCTAGTTTTTGACACGTTTATAAGTTCAATTTGACAAAATTAAATTCTTCTTTTGAATTAGGATATAAAAATTTTCTTTGGATAAATTTTTTATATTTTTCTGATAACTTTCATATTTTGATGAATAGTAAAAATACGCTAATTTTTAATTAAAAACAACTTTTTTCATTGATATAATTTATATGGTTAAATTATAATATTGAATGGTTTTAAAGTATAGATAGAATATATTTTTACCATTTAATATAATTTATTTAATTAACATTAATTTCACATTGAATTCATAGGTAAAAACATTTCAATCTTTGGCAATGTTTTAACTTCTAAAACCCGTTTTCTTAACAACAGGATTTATTTTAAATTAATTACTGCAAATTATATGTTTTGAATTTTGAAAAATGGATTCCATATTCAGAATCAGTGGGTTGAAATAATGTTAATAGGATACTTTTTATTTTTGGGCATTATGAATAGTAACTACGGTAAATTTTATTTACCATAGTTAAAGGTAAATCAGGTAATTAAGGGTAAATATAAGATTATAAAATTACCCTAACACCTGACAAAATCCTATTGGATGACTAAAAGTAGACCCATATCACCTAAGGATCGGATTAGATTCATTTAATAGACTTCTTCCCAAGAAAATAATTTAATTATTAATAAAACCAAAGAATGTGACAACATGTCACTTTCTTAAATCTTATAAGTATAATAATATTAATTTGGTAATAAAATTAATTAAACATTGAACATAAATGGTTTCCATAATTATAATAATATTATCTACATCATAGGAATTTATTTAGAATTTTTAGGAATTAAATAATTATCATTAATTATGACACAATAGTGATGTTGAAATTATTTTATTAATTAAAATATCAAATAAATGGTTTTAAAAATATTAAAATAATTATTATATGCACTATTTAATGTGATACAATAATTTTCTATATACATATGACATTTTATTAATCTATTAAAGCTTTTAGTTCAAAAATATCCTCTGTATATATTTTATTTAAATTCAAATAAATGAATAGTGTCAAAATTGACAGTACTGTTATTTTATAAAAATAACATATTATAAAATTGTTTAAAAATCACAACAAAATTTAAAAATTATCAATTAAAATTTATATGGTCTAAAATATCATAAAGTTTCAAATTATGGAAAAATCACAACACATATGTAATTATTAATAATAATTTAAAATTTAGAATATTATTACCACAAATAAAATTAAATTGATAAATGAGGATAAATCAAGTTGATAATGTTTAAAATAAATTCCTAAGCAGTCTAAATTTTATTGGTTGATGAGATTACAACCCTATCCCATCTAATATTCGGATATGAGTCATTTTAGTAGTTTTTATGTGGGGTTGGGAATTAATATAAACTAATATTTCTTATATTTCAAAGGTGCCCATCTCCTCCCATATAAAAGGGCACCTCCTCCCTCTCCTCATCACACCAATTTGAGCCTTAAATCTCGGCCAAAACCTGCCCATTTCACTTCCCCAATTCCATAGAATCATCCTAGAGGTTCTGGTCTTCTTCAAAGACCAATCCTAGTGCCCTAAGAGGAGGTTAAGAAGAGGCGCGTCAAAAAGAGGTAATATCCATTACCAATCCTTTCCAAATTATTTCTTCTTCAACTTCTTCTTATTTAGTTGTTTCATTATAAAGTAATAACATCAGTATCACTCATATACAGATATGTTATTATTAGTATAAAACAACCCTATTTCAACATCTATCCATCCTACGGAAAGCGAAATCACCGTGCGTGCGTACGTACGGAATACCGTCTCCACGCCGTGGTGTAATCTATTTTACCCCACCACCTTACATGGATTGGTATAATTGTGTAAATAATTACTATATATGATTATTGTAAAGGGATATTGATTCTGAAATAGTATACATACAATTCAATATAATTCCAAACTCATGGGAATGATATCATCGCTCGTGCTTACCTACAGAATATCGTCTCCACGATGTGATGCAATTCGTTCAACATTATCTTCATTTAATAATGATTATATAATTGAATTGAATGAATAAATATGATATATAGTAAATTAATACCATTATGGAAATTATGTATCTATAACCTATAGAGAAGAATAAGAACTTATTTGACAAAACACGCATAAGAACAAAAAGTTATAAACACCTGAATAACAAGTAGCAATGAAATATTACTACAAAGAATCTAAGAATATGACCATATATGATATCATAACAATAATTATTATTCTGTAATAAGTAAATAACATTATTTAAATCATTATACAGGAGGTTTGGACGCTTACGAGGAAAATCGGACCTAAGGTAAGGGAAAATATCACAATCTCATTTTTTTCCGAGATTGTTTATACAATGGTATTTACTGGGGTGTATTTTATCATCCACATCCATGTTTCATCAATATGTAATATTATTTACATCCACCTACAATTGTTTAAATCCAATTTTAAAATTCAGTGAGTTTTTAGTAAAAGATATGAATGTAATCTTTTGCCGTTTTTCGTATGAGGTAATTTTTGATTTTTCAGACAAAAGTACAGAAATAATGTTTTTTAACTTATACGGCATGAATGGATTTTTAGAACATTTTTTCCAAATAATATTCCTTTAAAAAAATTTCAATTTTATTTTTAATCAACTTCTTTTAGTTTAGAATTTTAATACATGTTAAGAAAGGAAAAGTATTTTTGAAGTAGAAAGGATATTTTCCTCAACAATGGAGTTCGAGTGTTTTATCAAAAATATTTTCCATCTAAGATAATATAGGGTTCTGTTTATATCCCTATTTTTAAATTGATTTGATTATGTTGTGATGGAATTATTTTTATTCCTTTATCTTATATGAATTGTTTTATGATGTCATGTTGTTTAAGAATCCCATTTTTATTACATGGGTTATGCTATGATGTATGGTTTATGATTTTGTGGAACACATAAGAATGGTATCATTATGAGATGGGTGGGACCTATATCTCCCTCCAATGCATTGGGTAAAGATTTTATATCTCATGAGATAGACATGGTTGGAATGGCAGGTTATACCGGTTCAGTGAAACAGGACTGAAACGAGGAGTGAACTCGGTTCAGAGATGGACATTGTCCACTAAGATATTATTGGAAATGAGTCTCGACTAATAAGAAATGATTCCTTATGATTTTGTGTGTATGCCACAATGTTTCATGTTTTATGTTATGATTATTGGGATTTCATTTCACTACTATGATTTATCCCATGTTATGAAATTATGCTCTCTTTTGCAGGTTAAGATTTCCAAAATGTTATGTTCTTATGAATATGATGTGATTGATATTTCATTTACCCTTACTGAGCATTTGAGCTCACCCTTTTATATGTTTTCTTTCCCCAGGTCATGAAGAAGCTTATTAAGTAAGATATTCCAAAAGGGACTATAGATATGATGAAATAAATGGGAGACAATGTAGATGCTTTATGAACCAGTTGTTTATGTTTCCCAGTTTCTAATGACACTATACCTATACGGTCCTTTCATGGTTTTGTTATATGTTGTAATAAGTATGCTTCAACTTTGAAGTAATAACAATGTATGTAAAGTATGGGTAGTTATAAGAATCCTAGAAATAGAGTGTAGCATCGACCCTACAAACACATTCAATTTGAGTACGCACACATTTGAATGATAGGGTAGTACCTACCCCAAGCTAGAGGACCCTATCTATAACACTGCAAGGGAGTTCTGATTCTTCTGGAATGACACATAAGGAGGACTGTCAGCCTTGAATGATAGAGGAGTACTGACTCCAAGAATATTGTACATACACCCTATAATGAAGGGGATTACTCACTCTATCTATACATCATATATGGAAGACCCTCGCCCAAGTCCTGTAGGGGAGTACTAACTCCACAAATAGAAGACCTGCTCCCTAATCCCATAGGGGGTACCTAGTTTACATTCATGAGAACCATAGAGAAACACACACCATAGTCAATAAGGGTAGTAACACCCCCAAAACAAACTACCATAAGGTATAAAACACTTTCCCCTGATATGGGAATACCTTTCTCTGCCTAAGAAGTGTGGTAAGGAAAACCCACACCCAATCCCATAATGTGATGGAAATCCAATTGTCTCACAATATGAACTGCAAGGATATCCAACATCTTCTCAGAATGGATCCGTAATAATCATTCTTGATTCATTCCATAACATATCTTGTAATATTAATCAGAGTCCACCATTGTGATCTACGTAGAAAACCACTAAGGATATACAACTCACAATCCTGATTCCGAGTCTAAGATAAGAATATATTCTAGGACTAAGATCCACATAGGTACTCCTAGTAGTACATGGCTTGTACAAGGGCCCACAAGACATGTGTTCCCACCTGAGAATATGCATACGTATCATATTGACACCATTTCCAACCATTGTAGAAGTACACAACATGTATTGAAGGTACATGTCATCTCTCTCATCTCCTTCCCCAATCCATCATCCTTGTGTAAATGGACTTGATGACTATGTCCCATATGCTTTGATTATTCCATACAACACTGTGTGTTCATATAAATAACTACTTTATAGTTTAGTTTTCCAATTTTTGTTTACCAAACCCTATATTCATGTATCTGGGTCTTCTGTTAGTAAATGTCCATGTGTTTTGACATGGCTATACTAAAAAATATCATATATTCAGAAGGTTTAGGTAACTACATGTTATGTAACAACCACACATGGAATACTGTCCCAAATGATCATCTACCCTAAACAGGAAAAGATACAAAACATGTCTCAATAAACTACATTTCCTTTTGATGGTGATTCCAATCAAGAATCACCTACCAAATCACCAAATACAACCATGTTCAACCCAATAATCATAGATCTACCTATCAGAGATGAACCCAATGTAAAATTGATCTTTAGAAAAATAGAACAATGGAAAATGAAAGGGATCATTACCAAACTCAAATCCACCTACCATGTTTAGAAAATTCCAATTCTTCTAATCCAGAATGATGTCAGGATTATTTTCGTTCATGATATAATGATGATCTACTTCCGAAATAGAGAAAAAAGATCCCTCATTTCATGGATGCAGTGTCAGTATCTTCATCATAAAATGGAAGATATGTGATGTTCTCCTCGATAGGGACATGTATTCATAAGTGTCGGGGGAAATTTATTTTAATAAATCAAAACCAATTAATATCTCTATCAACACAATGTCACCAAAATGGCCACTGAACAAATCTACCGATGAAGATGAACTTAAGGTGGTCCTACATTATTCATGTTGATCAAGACTCAAACACGGCCCCAGAAATCCGATCTAACACACTGAATATGATTCGTTTATGTTTCATGGGAAATATTGTACACCCAACATAAAATATTTAATATTTTTAATATCATCGTACTGTAGCGCCACAGGCCCTGACATCCTGTGAAGACTCAGTTCCCACCTCAGAAATATTTTTTATAAATAACCTAATATCTTTCACTTCAAAACTATATTCATTTAATTATCCCAACCAATGATGTTTGTGTCCATGAATGAAAATTTGTGGAATAAGGGAAGAAACTGCGTACCACACTAGACCCCCACACCAGAAAGCTTATCAAGGGATCAGGTTCTTCTTACAAGAACACACATAGAGGAACCACCATGATCAAACCACTCTTATGTATAACTTCTAAAAGGAAAAGATCATGTAACAAACAAGAATATATATCCTTAGCTGTGATAAGTGGGAAAACACATAACACCATGGTACAACTTCGGTCATGGGGTCTAGTGGTAAACCACCATGTTAATCTAACATAGATAATGATGACACCCTACATTTCTCATCTATATCTGTATAGACACTACGAAATCCTCCTCATGCATTGTTTTTGTACATGATCTCCCCTGATCATGATATGGAATTTATAAAAAAAATTAGGATTACAATGTGTAAAACATGGTCATACCAGGACCTTCGTATATAGACCTCCAACTATAACACTACTCAAAAACAAATATATACCACCAAACCCAATAGTGGAATCATAGCTATGTATGGATGATAGAAAACCAATCCATTTTGTAGAAATATCATAGGATATAACTCTTCCACTATATATTGATTCAAGGCCAGGATCTACCACTATATGGGCTGCCAATTTAAACGGGGTAGATATGGAAAAACATTGCTGGTAGGACCAAGTCCTACTCATGCACATCAATTCATACACCTTCCATAAACTTTCAATCATATTGATCTCATTCATCAAACCTTGATACTCTATTATCTGGGTGGCACTGACTCAGCCACGAGGTTCTGATCACATCACCAAAATTTTTATCCATGGGGAAATTGTCCCCCATCCCCCTAAGTTCAATAATACGAAAAAATACACAACATCATCCTCGATTATGTTGGATAAAAAGATGACACCAAACATGTTAGAGAGATTATGAAAAACAAAGGGATGTGCGACCACACATTGGATCTTACTAGAAGTCTTCCCCAACTACAACAAGGGGTTCTACCAATGCCCCACATCACCCTAGTTAATCATTGAGCATGAGAAGAAAGAAAAGAGTACCTGCAATAGTGTCCAACAATTTATACTAACCAAAAGTTAAAAGGAAACATGGTGTTCCTCTTTTTATCATTAGAGTTTCTGTGTCAATGGACTCTATGACGCGGTGTTGTACTTTCCCACATTTTC
This sequence comes from Viscum album, assembly GCA_963277665.1. Lineage (NCBI taxonomy): Eukaryota > Viridiplantae > Streptophyta > Magnoliopsida > Santalales > Viscaceae > Viscum > Viscum album. Next base: position 1,622,666,462 of record OY728155.1, on the reverse strand, counting down.
AGTTCCATGTGCCGGATGAAGACCACTGGGGGTGGTGGCGATAACCAAATAAATTTTCTTCATCCACCAACCTCCCTTTTGGCTCATCTAAATCATCTACTTCCTTGTGAGACTCCTTTACCAATGTTTTGTCTCTCCCAATGCGGTTAGTTAGATGAATCTCTATCAGTAGCAGAGTGGGTTAGAAAATCTCTAATGATATTCCCCTAGTGGTCGTAAGCATATCATCGACTCTGATACAAATGATCTAATCCATGGTGTATCTCATGTGCTAGAGACCCATATGTCTTTTCCTGGGCATGGGTGTGCCTTTTATTCTATGATTCAGTTACCTATATTCTTTCATCACCTACAGAAACCTTAGTCTAGTGACCAATATCGTGGGTCAAATACACATGTTCATTAGCAAGGAAACATCCATCCACCAAATTGAACTCTAGAACAACACCAGTGTAGGAGTTAATGCACAATGGAATAAAAAACACATATCTCATAATGAATAACATTCTTTACGTCCTGGGCTCTGAAGAATAGATCTTGAGGACTATCTATCGAGTACCACGACATGTCTATGAACCACATATTAAACTCTTACACTATCATTATACCACACCAAAGCTACAAGATATCATGTATATTCTCTAATCTCAATATCACTTGGTAATGATCTCCCATGAAGAGTCACTCGATCTCTTCCCATGTGAGTGTCACCTCATCATGAGTCTGTATCACCAAAATCCTCCATCATCATGTTGAACCCTATAGAAGCCGCTCAACAAGATTAACCATCTGATCAAGGGGATTCATAAATAAGTGGAAATCTGATTTTAAATCTTTGATGCATTCATATTCAACCTAGGGGTATGGATAACCCCAGTAACACAGATATCAGTACCTTTGGAACCTGAGGAGCACATTCAACCTTATTATGTCCACATTATAACTGACAGTAAAACCTACTTCTCTAGGTGTGGTGAAACAACCTGTAGACCACTCAGAGGTAACACCATAGAATATATTCCCTACACTAAAGCCTCAACATGTTGTGGTCCATTGTCATGATCCAGCATAGAATCCTACTAGATATCTCTGTAGACACATCTTGAAATTGAATCTAGATGTACCATGGTTTTTTTAGAAAGGTTGGGGTACGAAGCCCCAGTTTATTGATAAAAAGGTTCAGACAGATAGGAAAAACATTAATAGAAAAACATATTTGTCAAATCCCCCTTCCTAGAGGCACTATTTTTTTTATTCTTTTCTACAATTATCTGCTCCTTTTCACGTAATTCATTCCAATGTTGTAATTGGATGCGTCCACGACCTCGTCCCCTTCCATATTGAGCTTCAATCTCCCTATCCTGTTGGAGTAATTTATCCACGTCTTCATCAGAGTCTGCATTTACAGCCTGCTCCTCTTCATTTATCATTTTCACTTCAACTTTTCTACTGCTTCTTCTTCTTCTTCTTGCTTCCTCCCAAGATCCTTCATCCTTGTCCACCACTTCCATATTTTTAGTCTGTAGTTCAGAAGTCTGTTTTGTTTTTGACACCACCTGCACACTAGAAGAAGAAGTATGATCATGAGAAGGCTCCCCTAGAAGAATACTTCCTTCTTTAGAACCAGGTGTAGCAGCAACTTCTTTTGTATCAATCACAGAATGGTCAACAGAAGCAGGAATCCCATACTTTTCTTTCTCAGATTCACAAGAATGAGAAACAGAGGCAGGCTGGTTTTGTTGATTAACTAAACCTGCATCCTTCACTTTGGCTTGTCCATCATCCTTCGGATTTATGTTTACCTGTGCACAAGAGGCATCACTAGAGGAAGAAGAAATTAAATCTTGTTCCATGAGACTTTCATGGGCCACACTAGCCAAGGAGGAAACCTCCATACTAGTGTCAATCTGAGTAGAATAAGATTGACACAGTGAAGGGGGCCTGGATTCCTTGCTTTGAGAAACAACTTGAGAATAGGAATGGACAATAGTAGTAACAGGGAGATCAGGTGCAGGATCCGCAACTTCTTGCACAATTTCATCCCATGAGATATGGTTGGGTGTACATACCTTCTCATTATCATTCTTGGAGTCATAAACAACCATCCCTTGATTAATAGGCTCAGAAAACTGCCTTTTAATAAGGTTTTCAGAACCGGAGGCGCATTCTTTCTTCCTTTGTATTGTTTTCCTCTCTAAATCAAGGTTGGAACATGATTTATGATCATTCCCTCATCGAGAAAAAAGGGTGAAAATAACAGATCTTCTGTAGTTTTTAACCTCATGCCCAATGACCTTACAATCTGGGCAAACATTTTGGTATGTTCTCAAATTCCACTCTACGTTCCAGCTCCTCTTCATTAGTTTATAAATAAAATTTATCCTCTAATGTGAAGAAAAGGTCTATTTCAATAAGAAATCTAACATAATGTAAAAATCAGGCTATTTCAGTTTCTTGATCCATCTTAATTGGAACTCCAACAGCTAATGCAATGTCATATATAATTCTAGGATGCCATCAAACCCAGTTTAAGCCATAGATTTTAACCCATACCTGAACTGAGGTCTTACCGATTTCATATGGGTTGAATTTCCAATACCATTAATGTATATGCACTGCACCTGTATTGAGTGAGAGGGAGCCAAAACCCCAAGCATTCAACTTCTGCTCTTTATAAGGGAAGAGTATTTGGAAATAACCTTTCTCGAGTGACACAATCTACCATGTATCATAACCCCAGATGTTTGATAATCTGTTTGTGAGTTTCTACATCCTCTATGGTTTGGAACCTTTGGGAAGTATAATCCTAGCGACGATTGAATGAGCATCGAGATTCAACCTTTCAACAATCACCTCCGGATCAACTTTCACATGAGCGGTCGATCCTCTCCTGCAAATACCAACATTCAAACACTTAAAATAGGAAAATGACCTGGCGGAATCGCCAACCTCAACAGTTTTAATGCCGAGGGTTAATCTCTTTTGTGGATCCCATCCTTCTCGAATATCCTCCGACTGTATATGCGAATTGAATCTTCCCGGAACTAGAAGACTTTCCATTATCCAGGATATTGCGAGAGAAAGCCCTAATCGCCACCCTTGCAAGCACAAGGGATCAGGAAACCATAGTCGCCTTTGAGAATCGCCGGAGAGAGCTCCCAAGTTCTCCTTTAGATGTACCATGGTATAAGTGTATATCTAAGGAGAAAACTCAAGAATGATTTGAAAAAAACAAATCTCTAACAAATATGACTCATAAACCATTTATTTACCAGTCTATAGTGTCGTAATGTACCGAGTTGAAAAGAAGGTTATTAATGACCTGGTGAATGGATATGTCAACCACTACACTAACACTATTACCTCTAGCATGAGAATTATAATTGACACATCATAACACTATCATTTTGAAACCCAACCTAGTCTCATGACACTATGGACCCAATGGTGAACTGAAAATCTCTAATACCACCCTCTAATGACATGAATCAATGGGGTTTGTGCTGCCACTACCCAATCCCACCTATAATATCCCAAGGGCTAGAGACTAGCACCAGGAAGTAATATCACTATCCTTGGAGTAATTTCATATATAATTGTATGAAAATACACACAAACATATCCAAGATTACAAAATAAATATATTTAAAAAAGAATGGAAAAATGGAATGCCAAAATCTATTTCCCACAACGAGAGTAAAATAGAAGTATTGAAAAAATAAAATCTGAAAGCCATATCACATCAAAGAAAACATGAAGAAGTTACCAACCTACTTAGAAGGAGGGGATCACTGTTAACTACAATTTACAAAAAGCTCATTATCCATGCTTTGTAAAACTACTCAGAATGACTATCTTACTAAGATCCTCCATCCTCAGGTCCACCATGGACACCATCAAAAGGAATTTCTTTTCTATAAGATAATAAAAATGTGTAGGAAAATACCATGTAGGTATTAGTATGTTTAAACTCCATATGCTCCCTAAAAACCCAATCAAAAATGGGGAAACTAAAAAGAAACCTTCCACTCAACATATCTAGAGGGAAACCCCATCAAGAGAATATCTTCATATTGAACCATCCGTGGTATTACATGACAATTTATCTCGGTTTAAAATGGATATAAACCCCAACACATGAAAACATCACAAACACTCCCATAAAACCAACAAGATACACTCATCTCATATATGATGTCCCATGAGGTTCCAACATCTTACCCAAGAACAAGATTCACTTTGTAGGCTCTGACCATAACATAAAACAAGGATAACACAGCCCATGAGATCAACCATCCTAGATTTCACCTGTCCAATATATTCACTCCATATGGAACAAATATACCATTCCAAATGGAATAGAAGAGATAATGTGCTTGACCATGTGCATCATACTAGGTTCATCTCTAATGCCCCACACCAGAGGTGTCATCATCATTACCTTCATCCACGCCGAAACAAAAGATACACATATAATGAGGACCTCCCATCACAACTAAAATATTTAAGGTATAACAACACCAAAATCTACACCATATGAATCCCTTAAAACAAGAATGAATGGAGGGTCCCACACCTCCCCATTGACCCATTTTCTAAGAAGCAGTTCTCCTAAAAAATATATGAAACCATTGTTGCTTTGGTATGGAGTGGTCGACAGATATTCCAATCGAGGGAGCACTAATCCTTATATATGTATCATTAAAATCAAGTTAATTGTATTTCTCCACGTAGTTGTATCCCAAAACCGAGGGATCTCACACTCACATGGGGGACCCGCTCCCCGATGCTACTCAAAGACTGAGGAAACTACTTAGTAAGTATGGAACTGAACCCTAATTCAATATTTGAGTACTAATACTGAAGGACCTATACTCTGATATGATAGGGTAGTGCCACTTCATATATCTAGGACCCACATACTACCCCGGTAGCTGAGTACCACTTTATAGGCAAAGGACACGCACCCTAGATCAACATGGGAGTACCGACTCTACCAACTCATTCCATCTGAGGGAACCTTTACCCTAGAACGACAGAGGATTTCTATTCCCTGGCTAGAGTACAGTTTCCCATACATGTTATTTGAGTATAGACTCTACCAGAATAACGTGTTTGGAGGACTTGTGTCATGGAACGATTATGGTGTTTTGAATAAATGAATATAGAACCCTCACCCTAAAACGGTAGGAGGGTACCCACAATTTCTATACATCATATATAGAGTAGTCATGTCCCAGTCCAATAGGTGAGTACTGACTCCATAGATAGAATAAATTCTTCCTGATCCAATAGTTGAGTATATACTCTACCTCCACGATTATCGTGGGGAAACATGCACCCTAGTCCATTGAGGTTGTAACATGCCCAGTATAAATTACTAAAATGTATCTAAACCACACCAATGACTTGGGGAGTCTTATCTCTAACTATGAATTGAGATAAGGAATATCCACACCCTATTTTATCATTGAATTAACAGTCCTAGCATCTCTCTCTATGAACTGCACCGATCTTCATCATCGGATGAATGCTTCTCCATAAGTGTATTGCATGATACCAGAAACCTCATCTATTTTAAACTATAGTTTAGTCCACCATAATTTTATAAGTGGATAGAGACATAGGTTGGAAAATTTAAAATCGTAAGCCTACACCCCATTAAAGAAGATACAGGAGGTGGATGTTCCCTAGAGGATCTTCAAGCAGTACCGGGCATGCACCAAAGCAAAAACAACATGAGTGCCTACCTTATCACCTACCAGTTTTATCCCATCAATATGATATGTAACCTATGTAAGGGTACATGTTGGGTTTAGGATGAAAACATAATTTGTCTAATCTCTCATCCCCTGACCAAGATCCTATAATACACGCACCAGCCAAACGTGTCCCCTACACACCAACTATTACATACTACATTTTTTGATCTGATAAACAACTACCTTAGTATGTTGTTTTCCCATGCAATTGTATTAGAACCTATGTATGTGTATAATTTATATGTTTTATTACATGGCCATGTGTTTTTAGAAAGTTATCCAAGGCCTTGTCCCACAGTCATAGGTTTTAGGGAACTATACGACATTTATCACCCATATAGAGAGTGTAGTCTGAATTGTTGGTCTCCTATGAATAGTAAGATCAACATGGCATGTGACACTGAACTAAAAAATGTGTAGATGGGTATTCCGGTCAGGAATCATAGGGAAAGTAACCCAATATTCTCATATTCATCCCAAAACCCATTCATATTCCATGTAGGGATCAACAAGAGTAATAATACGGCTATCACGCCATAGAACATCACAAAACTATTGGAATTAGGAAGAAAACTCAAATCTTCCTACATTGTTGGTGATGCACTAATGTTTTTATCAAGAAAAATTCCCTGATCATTTTGTTTTTCTATCTAATGTGGATATTTTTCTGAAATGGAGATAAATAACACCTCATTATGTGGATTCACTTTTGGGTTTATTGACATCAATGAGAGGATATACATGAATCTCTTTACATCAATCGTATGCATATGAGTGTTTGGGGGATATTTGTTTTTAATAAATTAAAACCATTTAATTTCTATCAAAATGTCACAAAACAAAAAGGGACCTAAAAAAAACAACATATGCAGACCACCATAGGTTTTGTTTAGGGTAAACATGATGTCCCTAACTCATTAAAAAATATTTTTCAGTCTAGATCCTTGAGCCCTAGTTTCCTATGCCAACATAGAACTTGAATAAAAACAATAATGAAATATTCTGAAGATATATGGGAAAAATGTGAGTCATTTCATACTAAATTGATTGGATCTTGTTCGAAAAAAATAACTTCAATCGTGTGGAATTCAATCCCTCTCTTAAGATTTAACAACTTGTTTTTTAATCCATCATGTGTAAAATTCATCCTGTGATTAGTGGATCTTTCAATCCACTCCCCACAGAATAGTGCATAAAATACTTTGAATACTTATTATATGTCTTCCAATGCTCTAATGAAGATAAATTAGTGATTATAGTCTACTATTTTTATAAAAAAGATGGTCATTCGTGCATAGTGATAAAACATATGATGTCTAATATGTTAATTTATTCCATTGATTGGTTGGTATTCTGGAAAATATTTTTCAAATAAATATTTTCATTGAACCCTAGAACTAAAGATGTAAGGATGGTTCATCAAAAAAAAGTTGAAGGATTGTGATTCTATTGGGAAATATGTATAAATCAACACAAGGCATTCAAGAAACACCCATGTCATTGAAATTATCAATCAAATCAAGGAGGATTGAATATTTAGTTCAATAATGTTGATTATATAAAAATCATTTCTGAATCATGTCTTCATCATTTATGAGGATATTTTTTGTTGTTCCCTCACAATTGAAAAAGAGATCGGAGAGTCTCAATGGTCTTATGGAACAAGTGAAAAAAATAGGATAATGGAGTATAATATTAGAGGTTCTAAAATTGAATCCCATGATGGACATAATATCAAACATCCCACTTTTAAATATAATGAGAAGATGTATTCTGGGAACTATCTAATGAGAACCATAAATTACTTCAAATGTGGATGAATGAGACATCCCGATAAGAGTAGACAAAGGGATATGAATAATCTCACTAATGTAGAAAAATAATGAAAGGTTTTTATCAACACTCAATCCAGTGGTGATTTTTATCAAATACATGGAATAAGGGAATTCTAAGAACCATTTCCCAAAGCTGTGGAATATTGATGGAAATCATCAACAACAACCTAGGTAATATGGAAGGGCCTATGTTTTCACTTCTGATGATCTAGAGTTGGAAAATAAATGTTGTGCCTGATACACTTGTTATTAATTCATGAATAGAAAAAATAATATTTGATTTTGGTTATATGAATTATTTCAAATCATTCTTATTTTTAAGAACATTTCAAATATCTCATCAAAATATAGAGGTTGAGTGATATATGAGAACATAGAATGGGTAAATTATTACATACATGGTTTATAACGCCTCCCTTGTAATGTATTACGAACTATACTTCTTATAAATATTTATCTTAATCATTATTGTAGAGATTTATGCTATTGTTTCCAGGGATTTGATATCTTTATATAAAAGACAACATAAATTTTCAGGAATGGTATATCACTCTTCACATCCCATTGCATCCCCTAATATGGCCCAAGTGTAAGGAAGAAGATGAATATCTTTCAGAATAATCTTCTCATGTGTGAAAATGGTTGGCTTATGAATACACATATCTTTCTCAAATGATGGTGAAAATGGAGAGAATAATGAATAAAGAAATTCCCATTGTGTTGGATTACAATGATTAATTCACAAAATATCATCATGGTCTTCTTATTGATCGAGAGGTTGATTTATAAATTGACCTCATTTTTGGATCACTACCTACATTAGGGAATCATTATTGAATGGAAAACATTGATCATGAGGATATGAAAAGGCAATTATAAGATATTTTGGAGAAGTGTTTTACACAACTGAGGGCTTAACCATGGGGTGCACCTATCATCTTCCTTAAGAAGATAGATAAATCATTATGCCTAAAAATTGATTATAATGGTCTCAATAAAATCAAGATTATAAACATGTATCCCCTTCCATGGATAAATGACTCGTTAGACCAAGTATCTGTGGATAGTCATTTCCCGAATGTAGAACTTCACTTAGTATATCACCAATTAGATGTGAGTAATGATTCTATTCACAACATATCAATTAAAATTATGTATAGGAACAATGAGTTAATAGTTATTCCATTAGGACTCAATAATAATCTAGAAATGTTTATTGATTTAATGAATATAGTATTTTGATATTATTGTATAAAATTTGGGGCAGTCATTATCCATGATATTATACTATACTACTAGAGCAAGGAGGAACACAATGAGAATTTGATTTCAATGATAATAAATTATTTAAGAGGGGATCTATATTAAATGTGTAGTAATTATGAGTTATATATGGTGGAATTCTCATTATTGTGGCATGGTATCACCATAAAAGGGATATCTATGGACTCTTCAACGAAAATGTAAATTGAAGGGTGGCATGGGACAACATCTGTAATAGATATTTTTAGTTTCCATGACATGCTGGGTATTACCAATTAATTGTGGAGAACTTATCATTATTTTCAAACCTAATGACAATGATGGAATTGAAGGGAGTGTAGGTTTTCTAGACAAAAAACAATAGTAATTCTTTAAGGACCCCAAAAATATGTTTATCACTTTTCCAGTACTCACACTCTTGAAAAGTAGAGAACACGTTGTAGGGTACAATGATGCATCGAAGAATATATTATGCTTTTTAATGAAGAAAAATAAGAAAATTATACCATATTCCTAATGTTAGTTGAATTTTTATGAGAACTATCCCACCCACTATCTTGGTTTGGATGCCATGATATTTTCATTTAAAATATGGCGGATTTATCTCTTTGGGGAGAAGTGCGAGATATATACTAATCATAAGAGCCTAAAATATATATCTATATAGAAGGATCATAACATGAACCAGTGAAGAAGGTTATAGATCATAATGGATTATGAATTCTTAATTAACTACCATCTTGGTAAGTAATATAAGGTAGTTGATGTTCTACGTATAAAAGATAATGCATCTTTATCAATGATAAAAATTGAGAAGAATCCAATGTTTTCAGAGTAGAAAAAGATCAAAAATAGAATCATTAGGGTAGTGAAAACATTAATCATTTGTCAAATGGTTACTCCACCAACCCTTGTGAAGAAAATAAATGATTCCCGGTGAAACGATGTGGAATTAATGAAGATGGTTGAATATAATAAAAATAGAAAATCCATTGAGTTCATGATTGATGAAGAAGGGGTTGTATGATTTTGTTCACAATTATATGTACCATTTTGTCTATATATAAAAAAGACCTTCTGAATGAAACACATAACTCAACGAATTCAATTATCCCATGGATAAAATAGATGTATTGTGATATTTGAGAGAAATATTGGAGGGGAAATATGGTGAAGGAAATTATAGAATATACATCAACGTTCGTGGTATTTCAACAGGTGAATTATGACAGAAAACATTATAAGTGGATGATAGAACCACATACCTTCCATCATAAAAGTGGGAGAATTTTTCCATAGACATTTTTGTTGGACTTCTAAGCACATCCCGAGGAAACAATATTTTATGGGTCACTATGGATCATCTAACACAGATATATATATTATTAGAAGTTTGGGAGGCAATATCATTATATTAACATGAAAAGATTTATATCAAAGTGGTTGTTAGGATACATGTATTACCACTATGGATTTTATTTTTTTGAGATCAATGATTCTCATTGATGTTGTGAAACATTCTCCAACAAACACTAAGCATGGAGCTGACAATAATTACAACCAATCATCCAAAAACTGATTTCTAATATGATTGAACTATTTAGACATTGTAACACATTTCTAGACTGTTTTCTACGGTCATCGAAGGGTTATGGGACCCACATATTCCTTGGTTGGGTTCTCTAACATCAATAGTTTCCACTCCAATATCTAAATGGATTCATATGGATCTTGTTAGGGAAAAAGGTGAATGAAAATAGCATACTTGGATGAAATTAGTGAATAAAACATATTTAGATGTGAAATGGTCAATGATGTTGAGTATGTGGTTAAAACCATGCAGTAGTACATGAGGGAATCCCAAAGTCGAAAGAAGAGATATTCAAATAATTGATGATGGAACTTTAGTTAAACGATTGAGGCATGGTATTCCTTTACATATATTCAGAAAATAATGTCATGAGATTTGGGAAGAATGGAAATGTATGTCCCGTGTACATAGACCTATTTGAGGTCATTGATTGCATTAGAGATATGACCTATAAAATTTCTCTTCCACCTACCAGGTTTACTGTACATGATGTTTTCAATGTAGCCCTCTAATTTAAGTACGTAGCAGATCCTTCACATGCACTGTCTTTGTAGGTGGCACAGTTGGAGAATTGTCTTTATTACGAGGAGAAGGCAGTGAAGATCTTTGATCATAGAGATGATGTTATTCCCAATAGGACAACATACCAGTGAAATGTACTATGGTAGAACCATAAGTACACAGTGGTATCATGGCGACTAGATGAAGTGATGTATGATAAGTACCGACACCAATTTTCATCCTACAATGTAAAAAGAAATTTCAAGGGAGAAATTTCAGAAGGGGAAATAATTTAATGAAAAAATGTTTTATCAATTGAATTTTTTTCTTATAATTGTATTTTATATTTTATTAAAAAAATATTATATATAGAACACCATAATGATATTATAAATGATGAATTTGTGAATTAAAAGGTATCTCTAGATGTTAATAAACACATACCAATGTAATTGTAACTTGTCATTTGGAATAATAATATGATCCTTAGGAATAGAAAACATAAAAATATATTAGTAAACTCACTAATGAATATATTAAGAAATTTTATCCATCTTATAATTATCAATATGATATAATTATATTATAGTATATATAAATAAATAATTTAATTTTTTTTAATTAATTGTTGGTATTTTTGTAAGTCATGTATTTGTAATTACAAATTTAGTATAAATGTAATAAATTAAAATAAAATATACATTAATAAATATTATTCATGATATAAAATTTTGATGTTTAATAATTATGATATAATTTTTTAAGACCATAATTATTTTTTCAATGTGTTTGAAAAGCAGTTTTATTTTTAAAATTTCAACTCTCTAAGTAAATACTAATTTTAATTAAAATAAATATATTTTTCATATATATAATTTTTTATAAATGGTGTTAATTTATAAATTCTACATGTTGAAGAATGGTTAGGTTAAATATTGGTGATTTTTCTGAAATACAGATATTTTATTGTGAATAGTAAAATACAGTAAGTTACGGTGTATATAAATTATAAGTTAAATAATCTATTCATTAAGTAATGTGTAATGTAATAACCATTGTTTAGAACTAATATGATATAATTACTGTATTAATTCTCATGAATCAACACTGTTTCTTGATAATAATCTAATTAATTATATAATGAGAATATTGTCCTCTTCTCCACTATAAACACCACCCCTCACCCCCTCTTCTCCTCACACTTGTCAATCCATGTGACTTGGTAAAATTATTTAAAAATATCATCCCAATACCCTCCATTATGACTAAGACATAATATTTTTCATCAAAATATAGAAATTTCTACCATAAGGAGGATCTCAAGGAGGACAAATTCATGAGTTAAATTCCCCTTTCCGATTCTTTTATTTTATTTTCACGTTCTAATATTTCCCTTTTCTCTCCTCATCTACCCTTGTACAAGTGTTATGATAAATATTGTATCTTAAATATAATGGGATTTGGTTATTATTATGTAACAATTCATCATCATATCTCATTTCTCCTCATTTTATACTAAAAATGAATACATTAGCTGAGATGTGTTAATTTATCAATTCGCGGATGATAAAGTATTAAAATTATTTTACCTTCTTAAAGGGATGTCCATGATTCCATTTTTAGGGATAAGACAGATTATAATATATGTATATTATCTTATGAATTGTTCATGAATCATTTCTAACTAATTATCTGAATTTATAACACAAAATTAGTTTGTTTGGATTTAAAAACCTCCAATATAATCCCATTCAGTTATCTTTAACTATTTATTTAATAATTTATCCAAATTTTACAAAAACAAATGTTATAATATCAATTTAATAGGTATAATATCATAAATAATCTAAAGGTTCAATTATGGATAATTAAAAATATTTTACATGTCCCATTTTACATGTATACATGTGAAGAGATCATGAATACCAAGGAAAACCAATGCTCCCAAGCACTAAAATTGAATTATAAAACAAAAAAAATCCATAAATGAAATTAATTAAGTAATAATAAATAAAATTCATCTAGAAATTTTTCATTAATTATTAATTAATTAATATAATTTTATTATCTAGGACATATAGATCAAGTGAAAGACATCATTAGACACAAGGTATGAAAATATTCAAGAACCTCCATTATTCTTTATTGTTAATAATTATCTCTCTTTACCCAAAAAACAAATAATATTTAGGTTTCTCAAATACTATGTATATTATTTATATGCTCCATTCTAAAGTATCTATATCCATTATTCTTTATTTTTGGGGACATATTCGTTGTCAAAAGGTTCCCCACACAATTCTTCCTAACTTGTAAGCCTGATTTAAGAGAGCATCCCAAATTCATAACAATTTTAATGTAGACTATATAATATGTTTTGAGGAAACATTTTTTTTCTAAAAAATTAATTTTTTATATAAAATTTATTGGTTCACTTCTAGTTTTATATTGAAGAATATTTCATACACTGTTTTAAAGGTTATTTAAAATATTCCTAAGACAACAAAAAATATTTATTACTCTTTTTTACATGATCTCACAATGGTATGACAATACATATCATGATCTATATCTATTTATCCTTATAAATGTCCACGTATGTTCTAAATGAACACTTTCATGAATACTTTTAAGATATACCCAATTGTAATTCCATATGAGATGGTTATGATACCAATTTATTTCAAGGGGTATCCTTTATGATTTGTTTGATTACATTTTTATGCAAATTTCTGGGGCATGAATATTAAAGAACATTTTATTATGGGTGAACCAAAGTAAAAATACAATTTATTTGGTAATTTATAGTCTCATAAGACATTATGTGCAATGGTCTTGGTGGTTAGCCTTAACTCGTGGTCCAATTGAATCAATCTGTGTGGTTTTCCTAGACCTATGCTCCTTTATATTATACAAGTATTGACCCATGCTAAAATCATGCTTTATTTTTCTTCCAAATTACAGTGATTCAATATCAATATAATCCAATTTCTTATATTTTATTATTCTATATATCATGTTCTATTCAATTTTATATCATTATGTCATTCTTCATGACCCATGTTCTAGGATTATTGATAGGAATATTCCCTTATTTGTAATTTTTCCTCATCCCTTTATTCATGCTATCCGCAAGTTATGCTATGAAAAATCTTGATCAAAATTCAATTTATGGGTTAAATGCGGATATTATATATTTTATTTATGATTTTTAATTATGTACATAATCATCCCAGAAACTAGATTTTACGATCACTGGCTTGAAATATGATGTTTAATGATGCATATAATTATTTAATGATATGTGTACAAGGATAATATTTTTATATTATATATCCTATGTATTTACAAACCTAACCTGTCACAATGTACTAAACATATAGTAAATACTTCTAGATCATGATAATTCATTCTAGGAACAACCAACAGATATTCAGGTCCATATAGAGAATGTTATGTGAAGCAATTCCACTCCCTTGGTAAATGTTTTTGTTGAAATAAATTGTTAGTGAAATATTTTTGGGAAGATAATTATATTATTAAGAAGAAGTATCTTAATTTTTTACCTGAATGATGACTTTTATTAGTTAAATTCAATTGATATGGGGTAGAATGTTACAACCCATGTATTTTTAGATCTTTTGATTCAAAATAATTAATTTACATCAATATAATTCATTTAATTATGTATAATATTTAATGAAACAATGACTTGGATTATGATTCATGCAACACTTTGTCGATGGAAATTCCAAAAACACCTTCTTGGAATACAATACACAAAACACTACCGTCGCATATGTAACATGCATCACAAAGAGTTTATGAAACACAACTATGTTATTATAATTCTCTCAACCAAATAATTACAAAATAGCTATCAATCATAGTAATATGAATATTAATATCTAATTTTCAAATATAATTTACACTTGATTTATTAAAAAATTAAATTCTTTAATGAATGATATAATTTTTTATATCGTCCTCATATGTTAAAAAAATACTTTCTCAAATAAAATGCATTTATTTAAATCTAGAAAAATCTGTAAAATTATTTTTAGTTATATTTAGAAATTTAATTTATAATATGAACTGAATTTTTAGATTTAGTATTTTTTAATTATTATATGATGCATTTTTTTTGAATTTCATTAAGAAACATTTTTTTGATGAATAATTATAAATACTGAACATTTGTTCAAAATAATTTTTCATCGAATTTGATCATAAGTAAAATTTTTATTTTAAATTGGACTAAAAGTTTAATTAGTTCATATGTTTATAAATTAATAAAATTTAGCATATTTGAAGGAATTTTTCATTAAAATTGGATATAAAAACATAGTAATCATTTGATCATTATTAAATTAAAAACATACAGTGTCATCCCGTCATGGTGCAAAAACATAAATTAATTTAGGAAACTTGTGGGATGATAATATTATGGAAAACTGATTCCATATTTAGAATAAATATAATTTATAATGCCTAAAAAGGTAAAATAATTTTTTTTCCAAAAATATTTGTGAAAGAGATTTAAATTAATTATAATGATTGAGGTATACTTAATATTAACAAGGGAATAATAATAATTATTATGATCCAAAATGACCTACCCATATGTTCAAATCCCATTGGGTGGATATTATTTTGCCATCCACCTTCCATAGTTGTGTTTATTTTTTGAATAATAATTTTGCTTAAAAGGTGGGTACACCACACTTGTTTTCAAAAATACCAAATGATCCCTTGTCGTACACTATAAAGGGCCATCATCTCTCCCACATCCCAAAATCTATCAAACAACATATGTTTGGAAAATAAATTCCAAATAAAATTTCCCTAATATATCCCTTAATCGTTCATGCCTTAATTTGGGTAGAAATAACACTAAATAAGGAATTTTTAATAAACCAAAATGAGTTACACGATTAATAGGAAATTTCTTATATGTAGATCCTTTGTTTAATTTTCATAATCCACTCCCAAAAATCTCCTAATTCTATGATTTTATAAAATTTACCTTAATATATTGATAAATTTTTATGCTATGTGTAATCCCTACAATTTCAGACACATCCATCTAATGGTTAAAAACAAACTGTTTATGTGTATGGAAAAAAACTACCTCAATAAATGATGATTGTTCCTTTTTCCTTTACTGACACTCAAGGCAGGAATTATGATGGAAAATATATTCATATTAAATATATTTAAAATTTATAATGACTTTTAGATTCTATAATTCATTTGAAATTTACAAATATATATACTATCAAATTCTTGTAAATAAGAAAATTTATTTATAGAAATTGTGGACTACTACCCCCTCAATGAAATATGATTTGTTCAACAAATACATAGAATATATTGTAGACGAGTTCATTAATAATTTATTATATATATCATATAATCATTCTATTGGAATAATGAAATATATATATATATATATATTCTTTTATTTCACTTACTCTCTTTATTTGAAAATGATAATAAAAAAGAAACAACGTTGATAAGTATATACAGATTATCATCACCATGAATGGTTTATTCCATTTCATACATATATGCTCTATATATAATTATAACAATAATATATAGAATATAAATGAAATTTATATAATATTTAACCGTCATGATTCCTAATATATTAATATTAAGTGAATATATAACAAAATAAGAGACTTGAAATGAATAATGCGAATATTACAATATGTGAAAACATAACATTGAAATTTTTTCAATAAGGTAATAAGAATTAAAAATTAAATTTTTTTTTATAAGATATAAAAATAAATTTTTTTCAAATATTACTCATAAAAATTCAATTATTATTCTCAAATGTTGTTTGGTTACAATGTGAGTCAAAACAGAAGGTGAGGGGATTTCTTGTCTCACTTTATTATCTATGACATTTACACCTTTTTCACCACCCATATATTATGTGAAGTTATTATACATACCCTGAATATATTTTATATTTTTATGCTTGTATTTATTTATATTTACAAATACATTTTCTTTTCTATTTCTTTAATGGTGTTTATGTTTCAATAGTTACAAAATCTATAAAGTTGTTTTGTCTCAATTTTCCTTCTTTGAGACACATACCTTGAAAATAAATAACCATGTTATGTAAAATCATTTAAAATATGACATTTTAATATCATTTTCAAGGAAAAATAATTTTGAAAATGGATTAAGGGTTTTTAGTCATCTATTTTATGTTTACAAAATATTTTCAAAGTATCATTTTCCCAAAAAAATAAAGAATCATATTTTAAGAAATGGATTCCAAAATTTTTTCAATATTGTTTTTTATTTTTTAAGGAAAATGGTTTTAAAACATATTTCAATCTGTCAATATATGATTCCAATGAAATTGTTTTCCCAAAAAGATTTAAATTATTAATTTATATATTTTCAGGTTAGATTTCATGAAAATATTTTTGAAAAGGTTTTATGTTTTAATGATCCTTTTTCAAAGATGATTGGATACATACCTCAGGTTATTTTTTCAAAATAGCCATCAATGTTGTTTTTCATAAATCCTATCATTTATTGATGTTACATGTTCCCTTATAAGAAATTATCAAAAGGATCCATTCATTATTTTTCTTGATTGGTCTTTGCTTAGATATATCGATCCTAATGACACCCATTTCTCTTCAACGTGTTATTTTCTTTTGAATCCTTCTTCTTTTCACAATTAATGATTTGATGAAAAAATTATAAAACCTATTCATTTACCATAGGTTGTGAAGTTATTAAAGTTAAATGATTCCCATTCTATATCATGAGTTATTATATGTTGTTTATAAAACCCATCTATTTTCATAGGTCATGATATGATGAAGGTTTTATTAACTTGTTTCTCATATATGAATGATTTTGTAATGATATGGGTGGGACATATCTCTCCCTAAAATGTATTGAATGAATATTTATATAGCATGATATAATGGTGGGTGTCAATTTTATGGGCATGATATAATATGGTAATATGGGGAAACATGATCCACATCATAGAAAAGGACTATGATGGGGGATTGGGGTGTGTCCCACCTAGTAGGTGTAGTCATCATTAATAAGGAATATGGGTTAACCCGATTGCTTAAAATTAATGAACTATATCTTGGAATGGTTGCGAGTCCAATGAAGAATGATTTATTCCCACAAAGATACATATTATGTTATATCAATCCATCATTACTTATAGGGAATTATATCAAAATAATATATATTCCCCAATTTCATGAATTATTATTATGGGACAAATTCAAGGATTATATTATTTATTCCCTTACAATTCATGTCTAATGAACTACCATGTTTAATGAAATGTATGATTTTTTTTAATCTTATGATATGAGGGTTATGATGTTATATTTTTATTATCTCATTATATTACCAATTTTATCATATTTATTGTTACATATATGGTTTTTATCCTTACTTTTCAAATGAGGTCACAACTTTTTATATTTCCTTCCCCATGTTATAAAGATATGAATTATGTTTGATTTTTTTATGAAGCATTATAATTATAAAGATCCCAGTGGGATATAATGTAACTCATTTATATAAAATCATTTATGATTACATGTTTCTATGGGAAGTAGAATATTATGGTCTTTTGGGGTTCATCTCTATACTATTTTATGTATTCTTCCACAATTATATAATGTTAACGTATGAAAATCATTGGGCATTATACATATCATGGTGATAATTAATTATTATAGTTAATACCCATAATAACATAATATAATGTGGGTATATTTAAAAAACATTGACCTCCTTAATATATATATTTATAAAAAATCCAAATAAAATTCATTGAAGTGGAAGAATTTAATTTCAAATTATACTAGAAAAATATGAATAAAATATTTTTTTCTTAAAAATTATTTTTTCCGTAAAAACAAGTTGATATGATAATGGTCATATGCAAATAATTTGGTACTTATTTAAGAAAATTTAAATTATTTAATATTGAGTATTAATGTTTTATATATTTCACAATTCTTTTATTCGTATTCATGCACTGTAATTTAACATTAATATGATAATGGTCAAATTTAAATATTTCACTTATCTTTTTTTCCTCGACATTTCTGCATATCATATGACATAAAGCATAGAATAATATTATTAAAATAATTGGTTTTTATAACAATTATTATTGATAATGGTGAAGATAATGCCATTTATATAGATTTAGGAATAACTCGTTAGATAAAGAAAACAAAATCTTTTCATCATTCGGGCATCAAAAAGAGGTTCTATAAGGGAATGAGATAATTCCTAATCCATTAGAGGGGACCCCAATATTTTTCATAGTATAATAAATAATGAGAATATATAAAAGATAAAATAGAGATATTGTTTAAAAAAATCTACAATAACATGGAATTCCTACTGGGCTTTTTCCAATGGAAATGGACAACTGATGGCCTTCACTCTCTACCTGGAGAATTTTGGGATGACCAAAATTTTTTAGGATCTACATTGTTGTCTGTGTGTATAGTGTCCATGTATTATAGCTTCATACTCTACCATATTTGTAGTGGAACCCCCACTAGTTACATGAACTTTTTTTATCTTCCATCTAATATAATAATATCACTATCATTTCTCATTATTCCATGTGACCACATTGGTAATACATACCATAATAGAATCACATAAAAACTTGAAAAAAATCAATTTAATGGATGAAAATGTTGTGTATTTGGAAATAGAGTTGTTACAATTGTCTAATGATTATACTATCAGACATACATTAAATATCTAGTTTGGGTATATGTAGAGCTACACTCTGTTATATCTTACTATGTTTTGAGGACCACTATATTGGTTTTAAAAAATTATCATTAAGATTTTTATACATAGTTGTGTCTTAGTAAATGTTTTCATTCATATAAATATCATCCATATATGGTAAAAATTCATACCCTTGATGAAAACATATTTTTATGTTTAATATATCTTAATTTTTTTTGGTTGTGATCATATTCCTCATATCAAATATTATAATAACTATAAACTTCATTGGATCATATAGGTGGATCCATATGATGTATTCAATGAAAAAAGTTTATAAATTTGGAAGTCTTGGATAATGTTGTTGAATTAATTCACTATCAGCCTCTTAAAATGAGGAATTTAAATATTTTGATTGAGATGTTCATCAACACATCAAATCCACTCGTAGAAGACATTAGACTCATACATAAAATCATTACAAATTCCAGAAATTAAAATTTCATGAGGTGTTATTTTTATGAGTATCTTCATGAAATATGGTTATACTATTTAGATATAAAAGAAAGAAGAGGCTTTGATATATTATCCTCGTTGATATTATTATTCATTTTGTAATTGTAGCATATTTTTATAATGTCCACCGAGCATCAATGATTATTATTTTGTTTTCCATATAAAAATTGTGAGTAATTTAATAATTGATATATTAAATTTACATAACAGAGAGGCATACAAACATGGGAATGATATTTCCAATTATGAAAATTAGGTAGAAATATTTGATCCTATATAAAAAAATCAATAAATTATGAATAATAACTTTTTAAATATTATTTGGCAGAATCCAAAATTCATGTATGCTACTTATGAACCTGATGATGTCATGTAGTTATAGTAAAATCATTTGATATCATCTAATGGATGGAATTTTGAGGTAAAATGCAATTTATGAGGGATTTAACCTAATAAAACTATATTTTTTCTATATTAATTTGAAATAAATTTGAAATAATCGATTGATTTCATTATATCCACCCCTTGTCTAGATAAACAAAGATATATTTTGGCCTTTAATTTTATGTTGTTTGATTAATGGCTAATAAAATGTTTAATTATATTGTGAAATATTTAAATTAATTTTTACCTATATTATAATTAATTATTAATTTAAATATAAATATTTATTAAATAATAATAAGATCAATTCTTGATTAAAATAATAATCCCATATTGGGAAATGTATTTCAATATGTTTTATAAAAGTTCATATATATAGAAATTAGTTTCACTATTAAATTTTTTTTCAGTGAAATTTAATTTTACTGCCTGAATAATATTTCATTTATTATTTTTTATATGGTAAGGAATGAGTATATAATCATATGATATTAAATGAGTTATTTTAAAGAAAATTTGGTTTTTCGGTGTAATGTGTATTTATCATACTAAGTTAAATAAACTAACACTGATTGGTTTTTATATTTCTATTTATTTAATATATAATCAACAATATATATTAATATTAATATTATTGTTTTTAAAATTCATGGAAGAAATGTTAAATCTGTTTATAGATAAAAATACGCCTTAAAAAAATGAAATCTCTAGAATTTTTCAGGATTATTTTATAATTATGTTATACAATTTATACAAAATGAATTGTTAAAAAATGGGTTTCATATTTATAATCATTAATTCCATATTTTTTCAGGATTCCAAATTCATTTTTTCATAAATGTTGTATAACCCAATTTTTATATTTTACCACATATATGATTAAAATGGATTATCTAGAGGGGTAAACATAAGAGATAAGTGAAAAATTTGGTCATAAAGTTTCCTAAATAATATATTATGATGATATTTCATCATTATAATATATTAAAATTAAATATATTTCCATTTTATTACATTCAATTAAATGGGAAATTATATTATTTAAATGTTTTATGTACTTCAATGCGTGTCCCACCCATCACCTATAAAATGGAAATCTTTCCCCACCCTTTTCAACCAAAATCAATCATTCTAAGTCAGCCTTATCCCTAAGAAAATTTATTCTCTACCTTAACTTTATTTTGTATGTCAATTTATTACCATAACAACATGTTTATGAGGACTATGTTGTAAGAAAATTGTGGTCTTTTAAAGAAGAGGTAATCATCTTTCCCAACTCTTTAAAATTCATTTCATCATCCAGATTCTCTAAATTTTTCGTATCCATAATTCTATAATAAGTCCATTTGTATAAATATATTTAGATATTATTATGATTATGTAAAAATAAATTGTCACATCCATTATATCAATGGGGAAAGAATACATCACATGACTGTACCTTTGAACGACCACATCCACATAGTGATATTAGACAATTCCAATCTCCATATCTAATTGATGAAGGTAATGAATTGTTTAATAAATAAATATTATAATTATTAAATAGAATTTGTAGTGATAAAATATTATTTACAATTGTTTCATTTTTTTAAAACCGAATGCAACGTTTATTCATATATACCAACTAAAGTCTCTTGGAATTGTAATGTTTATATTTACTTTTCTATATTATATATATGGTTATTAATATGTATATAATGAACATATAATATATTTATTTAATGATTATAAAACAATGAAATATTAATCAATGATCAATATGTATGTATGATCAAAGTTAAATCAATGTATACATTAAAATTGAAGGAGTTAACAGCTGAAGTGATTATAATATTGAGTTTTCATTAATGTATATGTATTTTGATGCTATAAATAAACCATGTATGATTAAATAATATTTAATATGGATATATTATAGTATTATAATAATTTATAACTATTACAATGTATATTTGATCTATTATGTTAAAAGTGAAACTTGGGAAAAGGGTTTCTAATATACCATTTGTTTTTGTGAGTCATTTGACATATTTTAAAATAATTTAATTTATTTTGATTATATAATAATAATTTTATCTAATATATCATAAATACATCTATATTAATGTTTTATTAATTTCCAAAATTCTATTAATTTATTCATGTGTTACTTGATTCTGATGAAACTAATGTGGATATAGTATTGTGTTTCTTACTAATTATTTATAGGGATTTATTTTGTATATTTATATTTATAAAGTTATATGATTTATATGAGAAATATAATATTTCCTTATATTAACATCTTTATATCCATTAATTGTCTGGTTTACATTAATTTTTCTCCATACATGCAATCAATAATCTGGAAGTTATTTTTTTTAGAAAACCAACATTGTTTTTCTATTTCGTTGTGATTTTTTTATTCCATATAAATACAGTATTTAAAAAATTTAAAATAATTTGTTTTTACTCTAATATTTGTTAATTATATTCCTTCTAAACCATTCTTCATATTCTATAAAAATAAATAATTAGAATCTTCATTTCATTTTGTTATCATGGTTGGTTTTACTAATGGTGTGAACCAAATCACTATTTTATTGATTACAAGACAATCATATTTTTAATTATATTGGATGTTATAATCCATAATCCTTATATTAAATTTCCCCATGTACATTTCAAATAAGGTTTTTCTAATATTTAATAATTTAAATATTTTTAAATAATTTCTTCAAATATAAAAAAGTTGTTTTTGGTGAGTAAATATTCTAGAGAAGATTTTATATTGTTCTTTATGTATGAGAACATCAATTGATTTTTATTATGCATCCTAAGGGATATAAAATATGTTCCAATAATTATTATTATCATTGTAGATTTGTTTTATTATTCTTAAATCATAATGAATCCCAGTTACTTTTTTTAGGTTGATCTATATTCAAATGTTAATTGATTTGATCATAGCGAATACATATTAAGGAATTATGAATATGGGATTAGTGGTGGTATTATATTCTTTTAATGAAATGGGATATATTTAATTATATCACCATAAATAGAGAATGATATTTTTTACAATCCAATAACTAGGAATACTATTGGATACCCAACCAAAAAAATGGTATGTGTGTTGTTATCATATTCCCAATTTAGATACATGGCTGGTTATAACAATGATAAATTGATAAAAATTTATTGGGGTAGAATTTATATATAGTTTCAATGATTATTCAGATTGAAAAATTATTCCACCCTCTCATGAAATGTTTTTATTAAAAATTTAGATACTCATGCCCCATGAACCTTGATTATCATATCAATCATGATTTATGAAATACCATAGAATTGTTCAACCATTATTGTTTCTAAACAATGAATTGTAGTTTTTAAGCTTCTTATGGTAAGATCATACTCTTATAGAATTATTCATATAAATTATTTAAATATTATCATTGAATGCAATTTATAATTATTACCCCTACTGATCAATTTATATCATGCTTTCTTTTGAATTATTTCCCCATGTTTTGAAGAATGATTTTATGAAGCCTTTGAATATGTAGTTCACAATGTGAGACAAATTTCGGAGTGATGATAATGATACATTCTATAATTAGAATATGATTAATATAGTAATCAAATATTATAACCCTTTATAATCCTTATGATTTCTTTATTATGAAATATTTTTGATATTTATCTAAATTGATGGAATATTCTTTTCATGATTGGTTTTGGTTTCCTTAATAGATTTATTCCAAATCCCAAAACACCCATTTTTTGTTGTCACCCACTTCTCAATTTTTCAATATATATTCCTATAAAACAAACTTAGAATGACCATTCACTATAATTTATCTTTATTTACATTGAATATACATAGTAATATTAAACTGAAAAAAAGTATGCCTTCTATAAATAATTTTTTAAATCATAAAATTCCAAAACATTTAATTGAATCCCCTTGGGTTGTTTATTAGTATTCTACAAAAGAGTAATATTGTATACCTAAATATGTTATTTATTATTCATTAGAGATCCCCATTTGATATTATATATATTTAATAATTAAATCCTCATGAAACCCATTGATATACATGGTATTGATTCTTTTATATGACTGTTAAATGTTTTCATTCCATGTGTGATTCATGAAAATGAGTATAATATGATGCACTAGGTGGGAGTATAATTATATATACCATCAATTGATTTTTAAAATTAGATATATCTTATGATATTATGTTTATTACAAACGAATGAAATGATTTCATTTTCTAACATTATGATATTTTGATTTGTACACATATGTTATGTATTAAATTGATGTTATCTTCATTCACATCATATGTGAAGTATTGGAAAACTATTTTATAATAATTCATTATTATTCATTTTTGACATTTAATTTCATTATTAAATTCGTCCTACTTTCCTATTATCATCTTTTTATTCTTATGGTAATATGATGCTTGTTAGTATCCCTTTTTTTCATGTACTTTAGACTCATGTATCATATTCCTTCCATGTAATTCCCCTATAGTTGGATTCTATATCAGTTTTTTTGTTGTTGTATATCTCAATGGGAATAAAATTTCTATATAGAACATGATATATTATATAATAAATATGATTAATTAAATTAATAATGAATAAATTTTGTTATTTATATGTGATTTATATTATTAATTTCACTAGGATAATTTACAATTAATTTTTGGAATGTATTTTTATTTTTTATTAATTTAATTAATTATTAAAGTCTCATATTTGAAAGAATTTGGCATCTATTTGTTCCATGGATTGGTTTACCCAAGTGTGATCATATATATTAATTAATATTAAGGAATGGTTATGGGACCACTTCTATTATGGTCTTGAGAAGAGGCGTAATAGAATCCACATTGTGTGATGTGGAAAACCTCATATTAGAGTATTTTCATATGGAAGGGTTAAGGGTGGGAATAACCAATGTTATTTTGGATACCTAATATATTAATGGAAAATCCACTTCTAATCATTATGTTTTGTATTAGATGTTTCATTTATAATAGAGAAGAACATCTAGTTTGGAATTTCGGCATAACTATACACATATGGGTGAGATTTTATTATGGATCATGGGTTACTTTCCCTCGTGTATGATGAGTTATGAGTATGGAGAGACTCCTTGAGGGACGGTTTAGGTGTATCCATGGAATTTGCATGATATATGATCTATTTTTGTTTCTCCACAGAAAATCATGAATTTATATTTTTCATGTTGTGGCAGGTAGTAATGGAGTATTTTTGCTTATTTAATGTGGAGACTTTATATTTTGTGAGAGTAAAATATATCTATGGTTCAATAATGATTGGATTGGGACTATGTGGGATGACATATATAGTTATATATTAATTCATTGAATAAAATGTATCTTGATATTTAGGCCATATTTTGGGTTTATGTATGGTCATGTATGACATATCCATGTTATTTAATTTTGATTACATGACATTAATGTGTTGATAGTTCGATCTATATTACTATAAAAAATGTATCCCTAGGATGATAGAATGTTGTTTTATTTTTTAATTAGATGCGAAGATGTAGAAAATATATCTATAATCTTAATTGGACTTTGGATGCAAATTTATATATGAAATTATTTCGATAGAAGTACCATTTCATATAATTGACTAATATTAGAGGAGACATATAGGGCAGATCAATGTACATATCATATAATAATAGATCATAAAAGTTATATTACCTCACTATAGGTGGTTTCCCTGAGTTTTTTTAATTATATCCAGTTAATGGTTAATGAGTTTCTAGATATCTAGTGAATACAATTATTCACTATTACGATTTTGTAGTTATGATTTTTGTGAATTTAGATATGGAGCATGGTGACATCTTGATGAATTTAATTTCATCACTGTCAAGATATATTTTTTAAAATTACCTCAATTTATTGGGTGATTATAAGAGTAATGTATTTGATTTTATAATACCTCATATAATATTATAGGTATCATGATTTAATGACTGTTTGAACTATTGATCAAGATTATGGGTTGTTACGTTAATTGGGATTCATGTCACGAATCTGATTGTCTGACAATATCAAAGAGGTGATTTTATTATTTTAATGATGCATGCAGTGGTATTATGTTGTCTCGAAAATCATATAGAGTAATAGTGTGGTGACTTTACATATATAATTTATAAACATTAGTATTATTATGAAAAAAACTAGATGGTCAAACCATCATGTACTAATGATTGGGAGTCCACATCATTGAATGTTCCATGGGGTTATCATTGGGGTGGATGAAATCTAGTGTAAACCAAGAACCCGCAAAATATAGGGGTTTTCCCATATATATTTTTTAAAAATTGGGAGAAGTAGGTAGTGTAACACAGATAGGGTAAGGTGATGGACTATGCAGAGGATTATACTATAAAAGGGTGAGGATTTATACAGTCATCAATCTTGTTAGGTGTCGACTATATAGTTGACCAATGAATGATAATATAGAGCTTATTGAGGGAGTAGTTCCACAACATAGAATAAGGTTAATATCATGGTGGATTACTCGTTATAATGAAATGTATGGATGACCACACATTTACCTAAATAGGGTACGATTATTGACTATGGTGAAGATTACTTTATTATAGGGTGAGTAGTTCTACAATCGTTTATTTGGTTAGGGGTTAGCTACATTGTTCACCAATGGAGAATATATAATTTGGTCTTTATTGAAGAGGGTTTTATAATTGCATAGAGTATAGACTATTGAGTATTATATGAGATCTATTAGGTAGCCCTTCCTCCTAATAACTGACTATACTGCAGCAGGGATAGACACAATGATTCATGCCCTAATAGGGGCCCTATAACATATATCCGGATGGTTAATCTATATAGTGGTTTCTCTTAGGGGATACTACTACGAGATTCTAGGAATGGATCCCTTATCCAAAATGGAGTTAGTGGTCAATGTCATAGATCTTGAGGAAATAATGAATTAATTACCCATCATAGTTTCATAAGCCCTATAGGAAATTGGTCTTTAATTGGTATAAATCCATAATTTTAATGGGAATTTTTATATTAAGATATACTATTATGATTACACACCATAATCATTTTATAGCCTCTAATCCCCCATGTTAGGGGATGTTTCTTGGTGCATTATGATAGTGCATATGAGTTATGATCTATTTTTATTTTTTATTCTTTAATATACATGTATAAATCTACTTATTATGACATTTTTATCAACTTTCAATAATTATTTTACCCTATTAAGGTGAAAAAAATCAAATCCAATGGATATTATTCACGGATGGGTTAAAGGAGGACATATGAAAATGAATGCATGAGGACACATTTGGAATCAGTTCGATAACAAGTCTTGTTGAGAAGTTCCGGAATATGGAATTTTAGATAATTTAAAATTAAATTATAACTCTTTAAAATTATTCTTTTATTGTCTATAGAATTCAATATGAGTTTAGGTAGTGTCAATTTATGTAATTATTAATTCAAGGGATGGGATAGGAGCATGTTGATCTTGAATTTGTTGTAAAATAAATTGTATTTGTAGGTGACCCCATTAATACATGCTAATAAATTTATTTAAAAGAAATTAATTACAAGCATTCTTGTTTCATGGGATCAGGAAAAATGGATACTGAACATGTCTTATAAAATAAATGTAAAATATTATGTGTGGCCAGTAATGATCAATATAAGTCCGCATTGTCACATGGGTTTACATAAATCTCTAAAAAACAAAATTTATATATATATTTTTTTAGTTGAGTTGAGGATATATATTTTTATTAAATATAATGTGAGATGAATCATAATCATCTTAATTTGGTTCCTTATGGCTATATGAAATTTTACTAGATTGATATTTCTAGTAGTGATGGGTGAGATGTCTATTCATCTCAGAGTATTTACATGAATATCCCTATGTGGGAGTCTATATCATTGTGAGAATCATGGTTCAAATGAATCCTCCTAGATTGGATGAGATGTTGAAGAGTGTAAACTACCTAAACCAAATTACCTATAGTCCGTGCATTATTACATTAATTGGCAAGATCACGAGAGATCATGTCATAAAAGACTGATCCCATTAGTATCCTTGGAAGTACTAGGTACATTCATAAATTTTATATTACAATATTTAATGAAAAAAGCAACATTGTGTCACAATAGAACACACTAATACGACTTATCCTATCCCTATAGTTTATTAAAAATAAAATTCTACACATCCAGGAAAAAATAAATCATATGAAAGGGGTGAGCTCAGATGCTCAGTGAGGAAAAAAAATATAGAGGAAACTTTCAAAAATAACTATAAATATTGAAGGAAATGTATAATACTAAAACATAATACTTTTAAACATAAAACTCATCATAATATTGAAAATATAAATGAAATAATTCCATTTACATATTCAAAAGGATGTAATGTAAGTTGAATAATCATACGTAATATCCATTGCTAATTTCAAAATGATGAATGCATAATGTGGGACATCATTACATCATAGTCATGAAGCCCTTGAAAGGAATACAAATAATAATTTTTTCAATTCCTTGTGCCAAGACAATATATTGTCTCATTAGACATACTGATATATTGAGGGGGGATAGCAGGCCCCATCCATCACTTATACATCCAATGCAATTCTCATTTGAAAAGGATGACACATAACATAAAAATACCTATTAAAACTAGAATTCAAAATGATAATACGTTAACAATGAACCATAAATTGTATAAAAATAGAATATCTATAGTAAAAAAATATCACAAAACCTTCAATACCTTATTGAATATTGTATCATAAAAAATCAACTTCAAACAAGGATAAATTCAGAAAAAATGATTTTGATATAGATGAAATCAATCCAAAAAATCCTGATTGAAATATATCTTTCCAATTTTAAATAATTTAAAAGTTAATAATGAAATAATTTTGAAAATATTCTTATAAGCCTTTAGTGGAAACTTATAAGGTGTTATAATGGTGGAAAATAGCTTCCCCCACCATATATGTTAAAAAAAATCTTTTAATAATATGTCGAAAATTTCATAAAGTACCTTGTTTAGAAAATGGTGGAAATATTCCTTTCAATAAATATTATAAAAATTAAAAGAATTTTATTAATGAATTTATCTAATATTCTATGAAATACTAAAAAATGATGTGAACTAAATTTTTAAAAAACATGGATGTGGATGATAATGAAGTCATCGTATAAACTTCAGAATAAACATCCTCATATAATAAAGATATAATAAAATTAACCCTTACCTTGTATTTTTCCATAGTATAGGGTACGTTAAACTCATTTATAATATATAAATAATTTTTAGTAAATTATCAAATAAACACATAAAAAAATATAAAATCAAATATGATCTTCTAATATTGGTAGTTAATAATATTCTAGTAGTATCATTGTTTCAGGTGTCAACTGATTCATATACCTTCATATGACTTGTTATGTCAGTCATGATAATTATGGATATGATGTATTTGATTCATATCCAACATTTGTTTAATTTCTAAAACATTATCTTTAATCACCAAATGGAAATGTTTCTTTAGTGGTAACGTTGGGGAATGAAATCTCATCTTGTCGTGGATAAGGAACGATGTACGTACGGACGAGCGACAATATCATTCTATTGATGGTTAAATCGTATGTAATTGGATAGTATATTATATTTAAAGAATAATTAACATTATATATATATATTATTTAAATCAATTATTCTCAATATTATACCCATCCAAATAATGATGTATTGAATAACAGACTACATCATAACGTGGAGTCAATAAACCGTACGTACGCATGTGTGGTGACTTTTTCATTCCTAGGACGGATAGAATAATGAATATGGTTGTACCATATTTATAATAACTTCTCAGTATTTTTAAGGTTCTAGATTTACAATTTTAGTATGGAAACAACAATGAAAGAGGATGTAGAAAAGAAAAGAGCTTTGAAAGAGGTGATCAAATAATCACCTCTTATTCGGGTTTTCCTTTTGATTTGAACAAAAGGGCTTTGTATGATGGAATTTTGACCAAGTTAATGCCTATTGGATGATTTTAGAGTATTTGGGAGGATATTGTATTATATTTTGGCCGATCCATAAATATTTGGAGGATTGAATATGAGTGAAGGGGATGTACCCATTTATAAGAGAGGTCATGTGCTCTTTAAGAAATGTTTAAAATATTAATTTATTATTAAATTATATTCAATTTCAAATAGATCCAAATGGAATTATTACAAATATAATGTGGGTATGGGTGGAAATAATCTCAAAAAATAGTTGTTAGACCAGTTTAGGTCACTATATTAACCTTTTCATGTATATTAAACTCTTAGTTAAATTGTTTATCATTTACCGTGTCTTCTTGTATTTTTATATTTCATGGTTAACAAATATACTAAAAAATTACAAGGGAAACTCATGTGGTTAATTAATGATATATTTAACCTTATATATCTTTAATGTTTGAATCATAGATTTTTGGGATTATTATATCATTTAATAAAATTGTATTTGTTTTAAAAACTCATTTATTTTAGTTTTGACACGATTTAGTATTTGGGTTTTTCTAAATTCAGAACAACATTATTACTTAGAAAAAAATACATTTAATCAACCCTAAAAATGTCGTATTAACCTATGAAATACGTAGATGGCTTTAAAACATTCAAATTATACTTATTTTTGTATTTTTAGTATCATTTATTAGATTATTTCATTAATAAGGAAAATACCGTATCATTACTATGTCATAAATAAATATAATTACATTATGTATAATAATTATAAAAAAAATACCATGATGTAGGAAATATTTTAAAATTTATAATGACTGTTTATATTCTATAAGATAAATTATATAACTTCATATTAAAATTGATTACCTAAATGAAATATGTTTTTGTTATGTTTTCCTAAACATTAAATTAATTTTCAAAAATTGTCATTTTCACTTATAAAAGGCCGTATGGGGCTCCAAAATTTATTCAAGGATTACCATTGTAGGACATGTTTCATAAAATAGTTTTAAGACACATGTTTGGGAAATATAATTTTATTATAATATTATGTTTTTCCCTACTATACCGGATTAAGCCTTTAACCTAGGTTTATAAAATATTTACTAATGATACTATTCATAATGTCTAAAAATAAAAGGTACCTATTTACACAATTTGGACCAAATGATTCCAAATATGGAATCCATTTTTCTATATTAAAAACAATAAAGTGGTCGAAAATAATTTAAAATTAATTCTCAAATTCAAAACAAAAAAGAGGGTTTTTAAGAAGTAAAAACAATCAAAAGTTTGGCAGGTGTTTATATAGAATTTAAATGTGAAATTATATCCAATGACCTATATTAAATTAAATGATAAAAATATAATCTAATGAAATTTTAAAACCACTCAAATTTATAATTTAAAACAATAAATTATTTCAATTTAAAAAGTTATTTTTAATTAAAATTTAGTATTTTCACTATTCATCAAAATATGAAAGATATCAGAAATGTGGAAAAACATCACCCTAAATTAATATGGATAATATGAAACCAAAAATGAAGTAATATATGAAAAATATAATTTATAAAAATTTTAAAAGTGGGTTACACTATTCATAATTTTTTTCTAAATTCCTAGTTTGATAGGTGTCAGTGTGCTAGAACTCAGAGATGAGTACATCGCAAGAAATTGAATTATTCCAAGAGAAGAATATCATAGAATCTTGGGGTGTTACATTGTTCCCCCTTAAAATAATTTAATTATCAATCTTTATAGAAAACTACTATATAAATATATTTGGGTGGTTCTTCATCATAAGTTCCCCAGGTTACCATGGTGCATCTTCCATTTTTTGGTCTCTCCAAACAACATTTATAGGACAAGTCTTCTGATTTTTCAACACTTGTTCAATTTTATCAATAATCATGATACAATCGTCATAATAAGATAGATCGGGTTCCAGTTCTATTTCATCAAAGATGAGTACATGGGTTGGGTTTGGCATTATTTTCTCAACAGTGATCTGTGGAACACATCATGAACTTTATAAAGACTTGGTGTCATTGTCAAATGGTTAGAAACAAATCTAATTCATTATAAAATTTAGAATGTATTGATGTTTAAGGGAAATAATTTACCCATCCTAATGAATCATATATCACCCTTCCATGGATATATCTTCATGAATAGATGATCTCCTACATGAAATTCCAAATCCTTTCTTCGGTTATCAACATAGATATTTTGCCTATTTTGAGTTTCTTTGATGCAACCAAAAATAACCGAAACCTTTTCCATTGTTTCCTCAACATGTTCTTGGCCTTTGAGTTTTTTTTCACCAACATCATCTCAATAAGTTGGTGTGTGACCTCACTTTCTATATGACGCTTCATATGGCGCTATCTAAATACTTGAATCTAAGCTATTTTTCAAAGAAAATTCTACCATAGGTAAATAATAATCCTACATACCTTGAAATTCATGTGAGAAAGATCTAAAAATATCTTCTAAGGTTTTGATAGTATATTCTTATTGTACATCGGTTTGAGCGTGTTAGGAAATACTCAAATGATGTTTAGTATCAATGTGTTTCAGAACACTATTATAGAATCCTGATGTGAAACGAGGATTATGATTAGAAACAATCCAAAGGGTTACCCCATGAAGTCTTACAACATCATTAATATATTATCTTTCTAAACATTCAAGTGGTAAATCTTCTCTTATAGCATGTAAATGTGTTGACATTTTAAGAAGATCAATAATGACTGAAATTTCGTCATTCCTTCTTGGTGTTTTTGGTAGCACCATGGAAAATTTTATTATAAAATTATCCCATTTCCATATAGGTATGGGATGATGTTTCATGACTCCACCAAGTTGTTTCCTTCCACCGTTCATGTGTTGAAAACCCCCACATCATGACACATTATCAGAAATATTCCTCTTAATTTTTTCCACCCAAAATGACCCTTCAAATCACTATACATCTTAGTACTACTAGGGTTTATAGGGAAATTGGAGCAAAGAGCATCATCGAACAATTCCTTTTTTAGATTAGTTATATCGGTAAGAGAAGTATATTACCAAATTTAAATATTTCAACATCATATATGAAGTTGTTCAATCTCCCATCATTCATATATTTAATTTTCTTGTGAAACATTTCATCATTAGTTTGATAATATAGTATCCTTTCTAGTAAAGATGGTTTGGAAACCATTCAATAATGTTTCGATGTTTTACATTCCATGAATATTCCCATATACATATTTACTATATCCATGAACATATGATCCCATTTTAACTCCCATCTTGTTCAGAACCCCAGGATCATTTCTACTCAGATCATCTTCTACATTATTTTCCTTCCCTCGGTGGTAGTTTATAGTACAATCATAATCATTGAGTAGTTAAACCCCTCACCTTTTCCTCACATGGAGTTATTGCTGTGAGAAAATATACTTTAAAATTTATTGATTAGTATATATCCCACATTTTTTACCATATAGATCATGTCTCCATTTCATCAAATAAAATATTACAGTTGGTAACTCAAGATCTTGAAAGGGATCGTTTTTTCATGAATTTTTAGCTACTTTGACACATTGGATATAACTCAATCATTCAGAATAAACACACAAACAAGTCCTCTCTTGGATGAATCATTATAAATAACAAATCCATCATTCCCTGATAGTTGAGTCATGATAGTGGAAATGAAAAATATTCTCTTCAGCTCTCCAAAACATTCTTCACATTCTTTTGTCCCAAAAAATTTATCCCATTTACTTGTGATCTTGGATAATAGGTTTACCAATTAGGGAAAATTATGGATGTAATGCTAATAATAACCTACTAAACCAATAAAACTACATACCTCAGATATATTCGTCAGTTTTGGCCATTTTTTGATAGCCATTTCCTTAGAAAGATCAAAAATTATTCTACCCATAGAGGCAATATGAAAATGAAAATAAATATCATGAATCCATAATTCACACTTGTTAAACAACCATTATAATTTATTCATTCTAAGAGTCCTTAAAATAATACACATGTGATTTCCATGATCTTTGGTGATTTTCATGTATACCAAAATATTATAAATAAATACCACTACAAAATAATCAATATATTCCTTGAAAACATTATTTATTAGATCCATGAAAAATGAGGGTTCATTAGTCAGTCGAAATGGCATTACTATAAACTTGTATTGCGCATACCAGGTTTGAAATGTTGTCATTGGAATGTATTCCTTCATCACGCACAATTGATTATATCATGATCGACATTACATCATTGAAAAATATTTAGCCCCATGAACTGGACCAAATAAATCATTAATAAGAGGTAGTGGATACATGTTCTTTGTTGTTATAGCATTGATCTCCCTGTAGTCACTGCACAAACTCTTAGATCCATCTTTAATCTTAAAAAAATAGGGGCTCTGCATAGAGAAACACTACTGAGAATAAATATTTTATTACTTAATTCCTTTAATTGATTATTTAATTGAACAAATTCCACAGTGGCCATTCTAAATGGCGTCTTTGATATTGGTCTTGAACTAGGAATTAAGTGAATAGAAAACTCAATTTCATATTTTGGGATGGCCATGTAACTCCTATAGAAAAACATCAACATATTCTTGATCAATATGTACAACCTCTATTTGGAAATTTCATTCCACATCTATATTTATTTTAATCCATTCCTCCACAATAATTTAATTTAGTTGAGCTACTTATGGTGGATCTTGATGAGAATAAGATAGTAATGATTCTTATCTAATGTTTAGGTATTACTTACCATCATCCAAAATTTTAACCACCTTCTTCTTACTATATATATTCACATCATGGATTGAAATCCAATTTATATCAAGGATGATGTGAAATTCAATCATGTGTATGAGAATAAGATCCACAGATAAAGCATGTTTATATTCCATGATGGAAACTGATTAACAAAACATTATTGCTATGATACTTCCCTAAGGAGTTTTGACTGAAAACTACCTAGTTAAGTAAAATTTGATATATCTAATTTTCATGAAAACATGGGATTATATGAATGAATGAAATGATCTAGAATCAAATAAATCATCTAATAATTTTGTGGAAATTATTAATGTACCTTCCACCACATTATTTGGAGCATCAACCTCAGTAGTAGTGATCACATAAGCATGGCCTTTCTCCTTGGGACTTTTTTGAGGTATGTTTCCTTGGTTTATAGGCCATTCATCTACATAATGGCGCATTTCTCTACAATTTTAGAATTCAACATTGACAATAACTTTCATTCCCTTACAATCACGAGCTTGATGGCATTTTTCTCCACACATGTAACAAACTCTCATCCCCTTCAGGAAAGTACCATGGTATTTATTCCAACATTTACTAAAGGGTGGAAAGTAAACATTAATATCCTTCCCCTTATTTCCTTTTTAAGAGTGTTCAGTAAATATCTTATTTTATTTCGTCACTTTAATGCCATATGACAGAGATAATTCTTTTTGTATTTTTATTGAAGTAGATACTATATATTTGTTAATTGGGAATGATTATAAGACTAATGATCGAT
Organism: Viscum album; assembly: GCA_963277665.1. Lineage (NCBI taxonomy): Eukaryota > Viridiplantae > Streptophyta > Magnoliopsida > Santalales > Viscaceae > Viscum > Viscum album. The sequence continues at coordinate 1,622,630,170 of OY728155.1, read as the reverse complement.
AGTGATACTTTTTTACCCCCTCAATGAATCAATAAATCATACATATAGGGATACATATGTAATCTACATCATGCCTTTCAATCCTGGTATAGTTATCCTGATAGTTTGCAACATTATCATTCATATTTTTCCTCAGACTCAAAAATTTCCATTCAATATCTAGTGGATGTTCACGAAGAAATTATTTTTCATTGAAATTATCTTTAAACTCCATCCATTACATATTTGATTCCTATTCATCCTCCTTTTTTAAAAAATGACCACCATTTATCTTCATCTCTTGTATGTTAATAAACTATCATGAAACCATTTTCCATTTCTTACTCCCCAATTAATGAAATATTTTCTCTATGAAAGGTATCCATTTCTCAACTACAAATGGATTTGTAGTCCCATTGAATGTTGGTGGTTGTTTCATCAATAAGAGTTGTAAAATTTATACTCTACGTTGTTGATGAGTGTGATCCATATGGGTAAGGTTACTATTCATAACCTGAGTGGGTTTTCCCAGTGTGGTTAAAATCAATTCAGCACTAGTTGAATCACCAGCTCCACTATAATTATCTTGAGTAGGAGAGAAATATCTATGTGTATTACATGCGTTGATATGGTTTAAATTCTTTATAATAGGCTCTAATTCATAACAATTCCATACACTAGATTAGTTTATAAATCACAATTCATAATTCCAAAATTTTAAAATACATAACATTAATTGAACAATTTATGTAGATAATCCAGAATCATAAAAATCTTTTTGTTGGGGATGTATTTACTCAAAAATAACTTATAATGGGTTGTAAATAAACGGTGAACTATATTATGAATATCCCATAGGAGTTTCATACTAGGGGCATAGAAATACCCATTTCATGTACTCAGGATACCCTAAGTCATGTCTAAAACTCATTATTTGAGTTTTCACTCCAACTTAAATCTTCCCAGAACCACATCCACATGTAGCATCCAAAATAGGATTTATTTCATGGAAAACCCATATAATATCTTCATTACCAAAATTCATGGAATTTCTTCTACACTAAACCTCCATGTCTATCTTAGTGTAATGTTATCTAATTATAGTTTTTCTAAATCTAGATTTCATGGTTTGTAATGAACTTTCGCTGATACCAAATGTAAACACCCCAACATCATTTATCCAGAATTAGTGAATTATTAAAAAACATCTTCATGATCACAAGATATCATGTCTGGAAAGACCAATCAACTTAGTATCCATTAAAGTACTATATTAATTCAGCAATTAAACATTACAATATTAAATAAAAAAAGAAACATTGTGTCTTTGTAAAACACAGACATATCCCTTGGCCTATCCCGAAAGGTTATTCATAATATAATTCTTCACATCATAGGAAGAATAAAACATAAGAATTGGTTGAGCTCAAATGCTTAGTATAGATAAAAATATAGCTGAAATTTTCATTAATATGCATAAACAGTGGTGGAAATGCATAAGTTTAAAACACAAACCTATTTAAATTTAATCATCATCATAATATGGAAAATAAAAGTCAAATAATTCCATTTAATTATTACCATTGATATTCTATGATTCAAATAATCACACGTAATATCAATAGCTAATTTGATAATGATTGAAGGCATAATGTCAGACAACATAACCACATAGTTAAGGCATCATGCCTAGACTACAAATAATACATTTTTCAAGGCCTTGTTCCAATAAACTAGTATGACTCGTGAGACCTTCTGATGCATCTCGGGCCGTTAGTGGGCCCTACCCATCTCTTACAACATCCTATAAATTCATCATATGAAAAGGATGAAACATAACCATTGTATTTTAATTAAATATAGAATACGATATGTTAATACTTTAACTATGAAACGTGAATTGTATAAAAATATCACATCCATAGTCAAACATGTTACAAAACCTTCAATATAGTATAGAAGATTTTATCCTAACAAAACAACTTCAAACAAATGTAAAATTCAATAATGTATTTTGACATAGTAGATATCATTCAAACTAATATATGAGTGAAATATCTATTTCCAATTTAAAATCATTGAAAAGTAAAGTATGAATTTATTTTTAAAATATTCATATAAGATTTTAATGGAATATTTTATGGTTTTATAATGACATAAAATAGCCGCAACTCCTGTATACTTTAATAAAACAATATTTCCTTAATTTGTCGAAAATTACATAAAGTGCCATTTTTGGAAAATGACTATAAGATTCCATTAAATGAATTTTTAAAAAATAAAACAAACCTATAAATTAATATAACCCATAGTCTCGAAAATAGATAAAAAAATTTAAATACATTTTTAATAAACACATATGTGGATGATAATGAAGTCCTAGTAGATAATTACGTATAAACAATATCAGAAAATAATGAGATTGTAAAATTAACCCTACCCTGTTCAATTCCTTCGTCGAGGGTAAGTTAAACTCCAATATAATAGTAAAAAAATTGTTATTAAATTATACATGGACCACATACATAAATACAATATCATATAAAATCTTGTAATATTGCATTGTTAATAATATTTCGGTAGTATCATTCTTTCGAGTGTTAACTGATTAATTTACCATTATATGTTATCTTACGAATGTCATGATAATTATGGATAGTATGTATTTGATTCAAATCCAGAATTATACTATGTTATTAATTTTTTTTAAATCATCAAATTAAAATTATTCTTGAATGGTTACAATGGGGAATGAAATCTTATCGCGTCGTCAATACGGTATGTTGTACGTACGTACGAGCTATAATAGCATTCTATTAATGGTGAAGTGATATATAATTGGATGTTATATTATATATAAAGAATCATTATCATGTTATATTTATTATTTAAATAAAGTTTACTCATTATTAAACCCATCCAAAAAATTAATTGTTGAATAACAAACTACACAACCATGTGGACACAGTAAGCTGTAACTACGCGGGTATGGAAACATTGTCATTAATAAGATGGATATAATAATGATTTTTGTTGTACCATATTTATAATACATTATCAATATGTATAAGTTAAAGGAGTTATTAATTTTAATGGACGCAACAATGAAAGAGGAAGTGGAAGATGAATAGAAATGTGAATGAGGGGATGAAATAATTACTTCTTCTTTAGGTTCTTCCATTTTATTTGAACAAAAGCGCTCCATAGGATCGAATTATGAAATAAGTAAGATCATTAAGTTGAATTTTGGGTATTTGGGAGGAGATTTGAGTTGGTTTTTACAAAGAAAAATTTATTTGGATGTGTAAATATTAGTGAATGGAAAGTACACTTTTATAAGAGAGGTGAGGGGCTCATTTAGAAAACCTTGAAATATTAATTTATTATTTAATAATTTTCAGTTCCAAATTGTAAAAATGGATTTTTTTAGGATAAGGTGGGTATGGGTCAAAATATTCTCATCAAATATGTTTAAAATTCGTGTAGTTCACAATATTAATCATATCTTTTAGATTTGATTCTTAGTTAAAATGTTTATCATTTACCCTTTTTCTTGTATTTATATATTACATGGTTAAATAACTAACTTTAAAATTCCAAACGAACCTAAAGTGGTTCATTAATGATATATCTAATTTTATTAATGTAAATTTTCCAAATATTATATTTTTATGAATATTATATCATTTAATAAAACAATATTTTTTTTAAAACTCATTTTTGTCAATTTTGACACTATTTGGAATTTGGATTTTGTCAAAGTCATCACAACTTGATTGCATATAATAAAATATATTAAATAAAATATAACAAGTCATTTAAACATATTAAATATGTGGATGTTATCAAAATGTTCAAATTATATTTATTTTAGTATTTATAACATCATCTATATGATTCTTTCATTACTATGGAAAATATTGCATCATTATTGTTTCATAACTAAATATTTTTATTGTATGTCTAAAATTTATAAATAAAATTTCATGTAGTAATATTTCTTTTTATTTCTAATTACAATTTATTTTGTAAGAGATAAATTATATAACCTCATATAAAAATATTTTTACTAAAACATATATGATTATGAAAAATTTTAATTAACATTAAACTAATATTTATAAATAGACATTTTAAATTACAAGTGGCTGCATGGGGTCCCAAAATCAACCAATGGATGCCCATAGTTTGACATGTTTCAGAAAATAGGGCTAGGAAATGTTTTAGGGTAATTTAACATTATTATAATATTATTTTTTACCCTTGCTTTTAAGATTTACCTTTTAACCATGGTAAATACAATATTTACTGTTTTTACTATTCATAATGTCTAGAAATAAATGTTACCGATTTACATAATTTGGACTTCTTAATTCCAAATATGAAATCCATTTTTTAAAATTCATTACTCATAGGTGGACGAAATTAATATAATATGAATTCTGGTAGTCAAAACCAAAAAATATGTGTTTTAAGAAGTAAAAAACAATCAAAATATTGACATGTGTTTAAGTAAAAAATAAATGTGAAATTACATCAAATAACTTAAAATAAATTAAATGAAAAAAATATAATCTAATGAATCTTTAAAACGGCTCAAATGTATAATTTAACTGTATAAAATATATAGATTAAAAAAGTGGGTTTTAATTGTAATTTAGTATTTTCACTATTCATCTAATTTCGAAAGTTATCTGAAATTTGAAAAACATTTACCCTAAGGTAATTTTTATATTAATAAAAAATAAATTAATTAAATTATTAAAATTAAAATTTATAAAATTTCAAAAACTGGTTATTACTTTTCATAACTGCATTTTAAACATCTAATTTGATTGGTCGTGGTGTGCTGAATCTCAGAGATGCGTACATCGCATGTTGTTGCATTATTCAAAGCGAAGAGTATTGTGGATGTATGGGGTGTTACATAGAGTCTGAATTGACTAAATGATAGTTTTTAATTATCATTTGAGATTAATTTCATATAGATCCCGGTGGAATGTTTTGAAGTGGGAATGGGATGAGAATGTGGAGAATAGTATAGATATTTACTCTTGTCATTGAAAAAATGATGGTATGTCCCCAAAATGTTATATATGTTAATGGATTTGTTCTTCCAATTCCCTGTAGGTAATGTGGGACAACTAGACACCATGATGGGTGATTAAACATGTGTTCAAGATTATGGAATTTCTCTAGGAGACGGGTGAACAAAGGGATAGATAAGAATATATATTAAATGATATTTTCCATTTATATTTATACTTAAGTGTCCAATGCAATTGTAAAATAAACAGATAGGGGAGATGATTTAGAGGACTTACCCCTCTTTGAGTGATTTTTTCATTGATGAATTATTACGGGAATGATGGTGTGCTTATTCAAAATATAAGACACATAATTTAGCAGCTCCATTCATAAATATTTACCATTCTGAGAGTATTCCTGGGTTTGGGATAAGAGAAGATTTTTTCCCCATGATGTGATATGAGAGTAGGATAATGTAACCTTACATGAAAGAAATTCTAGTTGGTTGGTTTGTTGATGTGACAATAAACCCTGTTCTATTTTTAAATTGTTCTTAGACACTGAATATTACCACCTAGAGTCATCAATTATTGTTATGGATATACTTTGATATTGATGGAATAAAAATAGTTGAAACATGTTACAATAAAATGTTATGAAGAATGTATGACCATGTGTCTTGGTGGACTATTTTTTATATGGAGACCTGATACACATTGATTTATGGTGGAATTACATTCACACCACTATTAATGCGCATGTGTGAAAGGATTGATTTCATAATTAATAAATGTATATGATGGTTTATAATATTACAACATGGTGAAACACAACCAATATGTATTTAACACTCAAAAAATGAGAATCATGGATCGTATGGAGGCTTTATATATGATTTTGTCATCAAATTATTATTCATAGTTGATTATGATAAATAATGTTCAAGGTGTCTATAGAAAGTGTTGTTTAATCCAAAGGATTGATGAAGTATCAATGTTTTCATTAATTTTTAGGTATTAATTTTCGATTTTTAACATTCATAGTTGATGACCAATATTGATGTAGGACAATGTAACATCACTATAGATTTGTTAGTGATTATGAGTACATTAAAAACTTGTTTGGTATGATTTTTTTTAATTTTATATATTTTTAATTATATTAATCAATGAAATTATCCCTAGATTTTATGGATTATGAAAATCACTTTATTTAGATGAATCTGATGTATATAGAAGTTCACATGGGGCCATGTGACCCTCTTTCATAGATAGGTGTTTGAAGTCATGGTACCAAAATCAAGCTCCGCTTTTACAAATTAAAAGGCATAAAATTAATTTAAATAAATTATATAACAAATTTATAATGATTTGGGTTTATAAAGAACTTATTGATATATATTTTATCATTCTTATCAATTTTATTATCATTTTAATAATGTGATTTAACAATTACCTCGTAATCAATGATTTCATCATTTAAAAAATCATTTTATACCAAAGGTATGTTCACTATGTGAATCTAAAATAAAATTTCTTTTTTCATCGAAATGAATATTTATTATGTCATATAGAACATCAATTAGAAATACCTATATGGACAAGAATGTCCATCAATGTATAACATGTACATATTATTAAATTTTTATGACAAACACAATGAAATAAACTACGATAATAAATTTTACAACTCTAACACATAAATATTCAATCAAACAAATTTGATAATTGAATTAATTGCATCCAAGGTATAATTACCCATATTTTAAATGCATAACTTAAATTGCACAGTCATTGTAATTTACCACAATAATTAAGTTTCTACTATCTCCCACATCTACATGACATCTATATTTTCCATTCACATGAAATTAAATTAAAATCATGATTGACAGTTGATTTTTTATATCATGAATTATAAGGTTATTAATAGTGTAACATCATTAAGTAATAATTTTACATTATCATAAATAATTATGAATTAATATTTTGGTGTTGATATTAATTATTTATTTTGTATTCAATTAATTAATTTCTCGTTTTTCAAAATAAAATAATTATTATATTTGATCTTTTAAAGTAACTGAGTTATCCACATGAAATAAATATATTATTCATGTTAGGAAGTACATATATTTCATGGAATGGACCGAGTGGCCAATTTGGATTTATCTGAATGTATGTTAGATTGGAAAAAACACACCAAAAATCATATCCAATTATTTTCATCCTTTTCGAATATAATTTCATATCTCATTTCACATTATGTTTCACACTATCTATTTCATCCTCATGGAATTAATTTTTTTTATATGGATCTACATATTACTCGTAGTGTATAAGAGTCCCTTCCTCAATTCACTTGTCACTTTTTCATCCTCTTATTGTAATTTCATTATATCCATATAGTGTACTTTTCCTTAGTGGGATGAAAATTTCTTCTTTTCATTATTTTTAAAATTTTACTAACATTTACTTCATGTTGTTTAATTCTATCATAATTTTGTTATGTTAATATCTAAATTTATTTTTAATTTTTAGTTATTTATAATTTAAATCCATTCATCTTCATCTCTTGTCCTTTTATTTTTCTCTACACTTTCTATATCTTGTATATGATGGAATCTACATTCCATGATGTAGAATACCTACTTCCATATTTTTATATTGATGTAATGATTACCTATTTCAATGTTTCCTTAATATTCACCCTAACCAACCAACTTATATGTTTTTCCACATTACAATCCAAATTTTGATTAATCGTCCACCATGTATTATTTCTGTTTGGAGAAAATATCATTTGACATATATTATATTGGATCACGTATAAATAGATTAATAAACTGGGGTTTATGATTCTTCTATAGTTATAATGAGAAAATTCAAGTATAGATTGTCATTGTGCTTATACATTCCATTTTAATTACATTAATCACTTACATATTGTTTTATAAATATAGAAATATTTATCTTTAGTTGAGAATCATAAATTTAAGCACACACATCATCACATAATAAATGATAATTTATAGTGACCATTTATCCTATTATTTCCTTTTACATATAATTATTCTAAATTTGATTTTAATACCTTTTCTGTTTAGATATTTTCTTATCGTTAATATTAAAAAATATTACACTATACACTAATTCTATTCCTGTTAAATGATGAACTTATTAATGAAATTTTATAAAAAACACATGTTATAATTTTTTATGGGGAAATATTAGATTTAAATCTTGAATCATTCTCCTGATGGAAAAATTGATTCAATTTTTTTCTTACAGAAGTGGATTTTAGTGTAAAAAATCATTATCATATAAATTAATTCGAAAAATCCACCCATGTATTTAGGGAATTTTTTCTCCTTTAAATAGTCATACCCTAGATTTCTATTTTAGAAAATAAGGACATTAACTTACATTTCTCCCATCATGATAAACTAAATTTAATTGAGTGTACTACATATTAGTTAAGATTAAATTTATTAATAGTATAACATCATATAAATGAAATCAGATTAAGAATTACAAATAATGTAAACAATAATTCTATATATAATATTTTATCAAATTATCTATAAATTTAATGTATGATGGTTTAATTAATATCTTAGGGAAAATTGTTTCCATGAGACTTAGTAGGTATTTCTAATTTTGAAGTATATACTCATTAACATACTGGTATTCTATGTTGTAGACTCTCATATTAATATTTCATTTGTCTAGATCCATAATTGTATTTTTATTAATTATATGCAATTTTATTTCCATCCATGGGAACCAATAAAATAGTTTTTTATTCATGATCATTAATATTGTATACTTACAATTTTAAAATGATCAATTAGTGACTAGTCTATAATGATAAAATGTTAGTTAATATGTTTGAATTCATTAAAAATTATATTTTATAATTTTTAGTTCATATATGGATTATTGAACAAATTTAAATTCTATAAACACCCATATGAATGGATACTATTCCAGAAGTTCTTCAATATAAACTATTTAATAAATATAAATATATGCCTTAAAATATTTCAATATAATGGAGTATGAAAAAAAGTATCTCTCTATGTTTTATCCATTGGAATGAACTATTTACATCACACATTACATTGATGTGAGTGTTAAAAAATATTTTTAGGTGTTTGTGTATGTGTTGTAAAATAGAAATTTCATCGATTCATGTAATAAATTGATATATTTAGAAGTCATATATGAATAAAATGAGTTAACATTTGCGTGGGGTGGGTAGGATTTTCTTTTTTAATTCATGTTATATTGCCTATATTTTCAATGTTTATTCATTGTAAACTCACTCTTCCATTACATTTTATGTTATATTTCTTTTTAATAATATGAAATTATATTCATTTATGTTTTTACATTATTACAAAAATTGTATAATTAAGCTCATTAAGTAAGTGATATATCTAACATATCAACATAATAATTGAACCAAATTTAGAGAACTATATTTATACCCAAAGCCTATGAAGATGGAAATTCAATTTTATTTCCTCATCTTCTCCCCTATATCAATCGACTAGTTTATTATAATAGTAAACGATTAATAAAATAATTATAATATTTGTCTGATTTGATTCATTCGTTAATTAATAACAACCCCAAACTACACCACACACATTCCCACTAGGTTAATAGAAACATATACACATAGAATAACAATATATAATAAATTAGAGAAGATGAATATTCTTTACAGAATGTTTGAAAAATATATTCTATTTCTCTCAATATATATATCAATATCCCCCAATTTTATTACATACATACTCTTTATATATATCTATAACTTACTGAATTAGAGCATCACTATTTACCCATTCTACACTTATTTGATTGTTCCACTTGGCTTGTATGTTGTGAGATCTCAAAATGTGGCTAGAAAAATGTATATTCCACAACAATGTTTAACAACCATTACCTTCATCATTAATCACATATCACCTATATAATGATAAATAAGAGTCTTGAATGTAAATGAATTCTCTGATTTGGTCTGGAATGATTTCACAAAGAATCACTTAGACCCATGAGTTATTAATCTCCTCTATGTATAATATCTAAGGATTATTTTCCCCATAATTTTGATATCACTTAATGATATTTTGAACAATCATTGAGAGTAATTCAATTGTTATTTAGTAACTCAATTTCTATAAAATCAATACTTCAGATTTTCAATTCTATAAATAATCCAAATGATAAAATTGAATTCAACGTAATGATGTTTTGGTTTGTTTTTACATCAACATAAGAATGTATTTAGGAGTTGGTTCACGATAGGAAACATTATAATGATGAAGTAAAATTTTTTTGATGACAAAATGTATTAAGTCCCTTTATATATTATATATGAGTAACTAGGGTTACAATGATTTTGTTATAATCTGGTATTGTAAGATCATATTACATAAATACAAAAACATAATATCATTATTCATTATTTTTTCCATTAATTAAAAAAACAATATTTAATATAATTACCTAGAGTACATATACTACATTTCCTCTCTAGGAAACATCCGATTGCATTCGGTGCCTCAAGTGTCTTCGTCTAATTTCTTCATAGATATTTCTATGTTAGTTAGTTGACTAAAAATCCATCGATGACTAGATATAAATATTTAATGATTTTTATGTGATGAAATCATCTATATTTTGTTCTTTGACACATCTTTGAAACATTAATTCACAATTTTGAATGTATATGGATTCCCATCACTATTTTTAAGGAAATGATACATTAGTATGATTTATTATGACACTATATTTTACCGAGAAGTACCCAATGGGGTTAACATCAAAATTAGTTTATTAAATATTGTATTTCACAATTAATTCTCCCATGATGTATTTCTAAGCATTAAAAAATTATATATTAATGATATATATACACAATTTTATATTCATAGTATGGATTATATGAAGGCTATTTAAAGGATAAATTTGTAAAATTCATATCATATTACCACTTGTGAAAAATTAAAAAAACTATAATAAAATACATTGTTGTGATAAATAAATAAACGATAAAAGAGAAAAATTTAATGAAGTGAATTGTCTCATGATTTTTATATTATACAATGTATTGTTTTGGATACCAATCATGACTTTTTGGGATATTTCGATTGGAAAATCATGACTTTATATAGAAAAATTAAATTTTCCTATAGTTTGTTTATGTAATAGTAGGTGCAATAATGATAATATACTATTAAATCATATTTAAATCCAAATAACTTTTCGATACATCTTTAGTGGATTTTGAGAATAACATTCGATATGTACTTTTTTATTAATTCAAAATAAATTTATAACTTGATGCCGCATATGAATATTTATTTCATTAAATTTCTATATTTTTCTGTATTTATAAATATTTGATAATGATCTAGAAGATGGTTTGTGAATAGTAGTTAATAAAATTAGAGAATGGTTATTCGACTATGATGGGTATAAAAAATAAAAAAAAATTGTATTATACATATTCTAATTGTCTAATATTAAATAAATATAAGAATAGTGGTTTGAGATATGATTTTTAAATGAGTTATGCTTTACATACATTCATTTAATGACTAATTCCTAAAACATAGTAGTATATAATAAAAATTATAGTGAAGGTAGATACCATGGATTTTTGGGTCTTGTGTTCTGACATCCCATAAATAAATTGATGGATGGCTTTATTTGATGGAAATAAATAGATGACAGATGACATAAATGGGATGAATACTAAGTAATTATTTTGGTAATATTTTATGGGGGGACCATTAGAATGATTTTGTTTTTGTGAAGCAATGAATGTTAAATGGAAATTACATAATCATACATGAGTGTGCTATGGATGGTGGTTGTATGAGAAATATATATGAATTATTAATGGTTACCCTAAGATAATAGAGGAGGATAATATAATCATGTCCTGGTATTGATGAAACATGTTTATGGATTAGGTATTGATAAATTTAGATCTCATCAATGTGTATATAGAATTCAATGGGAGGATATTTGAACACTTAAATTGAATAATGTGATATTATACACTACTACGAAGGGATGATCAATTAAAATTTTTGATACATGTGTATATTCTTTAAGTTGTATAATTTTGATATATTCATTGTTAAATGATACATTATTTAATATTATATTATCAAATTCATTTATCTATATAGTATTGGATTATTTTATAGATTTTCATGTATTGGAGGATCAATGTTATGTTAGAATAGATAGTAAATATTGAATAAAATGTGTCATGAATTACGTTTCCTTTGAATTATATATTCATTGGAAATTAATAATTAACAATGAAAGTTTTTGGATTCCAATATTATATTATTATTTAAAAATTATTATTGATTTATTGATTATACATAATTCGAAAATAGGCTATAATCTCCGGGTAAATTTATTTAGAAATGAATTCAATTATCCTCTCATTCATGGGGAATCGTAAATCTACATTAACAAGGATGAAACAATTCATATCATTATGATATTTATTTTATATAAATTTAAAGGATAAATTCATAGATCTATAATAATAATTAATCCAACAAAACTCGTATGTCATGATTCTTCCATAATTACAACATGGTGTTGACTTATTTTATAAGACATAAATTTTTTGTTTTGAATGTGTTTTGAATAAAGGGTGTGAAGTTGTTGAATATGATTTTAAGATGTAAATACCTAAAATAAATAAATATCTACTGTATGAATTTGATTTTAATGATAGTTTTAATATTAAATTGGGTTAAAATAATGACATTTTTTATTAATAAATAATATATATATATATATATATATCATAATAGATTAAATAATATTTTTCTAAAATTAGGGTCACCACTTATGATTGTATTAGTTAGTGGTGTACATTAATGAAATTAATTATATTTATATACCATAAAATAGGTGTATTGAAACCATTTTATTGGTTATAATATTTCAAACCTAAATAGTGACTACCAATAAGGTGTTGCTATATTTGATTTGTTTATCTACCAATTTTTACATTGAGTTAAATAACATGGTATATGGTGTGGTTATCAATAACTATAATATGAGGTCGATGTTGGAATATATATTATAAGATGGTTTTGTTAATGGAAATATTTACTGACATGTGAAAAGATATATGGTGATGAGGACATTGATGGAATGATTTTTGTGGTCAATTACATTTTAAATTTTTTATTATAGATGATTTCTTGTCTATATATCAATAGATATGACATATTATTTTTTAACAATATCAGTTTAAAATTATATCATACCAAAAAAAGATATAACATAATACCAAATGACAGTAATAGTTAGAAATAATTTAAAATAATATAGTTTGATTTATTTTTCATTGTTTTAATAGTTAGTAGATAAATAGAAATAAAAGATAAATTATAAGTGTTTTAAATCATTTATCAGGTATAGTAATTATACATCTAAATAATTTGTTGTACTTTTCAATTAGATTGCTATGGTCACCTTAGAATAACTATAGTGTTTGGGATATAGATTATTATCTTGTCCTGTAAGTTCATTCAGCCTATTTGAGAGAAATATTGAGTAAACGTAATTTTTAAAATTATATTGAATAATATCATTATACATCAATGGTTTCTATAGTTTAAAATTAGTAATATAGAACGATAGATTAAATTTATATTCTATAATGGACTCTTTAATACTTTTTAGAAACAACTAAATCACTGTACCGAATTCTGTCATATGAACGATGTAACACGCAAAAAAATTATCCAATGGATATTTTGAATAATATCATTCACCAAAAAACCAATCTAAAATAAAAACTATATTATATTTCCTTAATGTAAAATACGATACTACAATATATATACTAATTTATTATGAGATTGAAATACACTGCAAAATTATGAAAAATATACGAGGAATAAAACAAAATAAAAGTACTAGAAACTACAAATGATCCAGATTATAATATTCCATGAAGATAATATTGATAATTATATGTATATAAAAATTAAAACATTAGAAATATAATATATTTATAAAATAAAGAAAGATAAATTTGGAATAAATTTATATATGTATGTATTGTTATATATAATAATTAGAAATGACAATATGGTCATTATATATCTATTAGAGAAAGATATTACAATTTCAATTTTTTATAGCAAAACATTCTATTTTATATTTTAACTTGGGTTTATAATACAATAATATAAATAAGTAATCATTTATAACATAACATGCTTTTTAAAATATTTAAAACTAATATCTAGTAAATAATGGAGTAATGAAATAAATTAAAACAATATTATTTGTTCCATAAAAAATATTATTTATTTAAATTATTTTAAAATATATTAATTTTAATCAAAATATAAATTTCTCATACCAATAAAATGATTTTTTATTTAATAATTTATATATATTTTATTGTAACGTTAAAAAAATTTCAAAACATGGAATATATTATTATTAGGTTAAAAATATATCTTCACAGTAAAATGTTTATACCCATATAAATTTAAAATGAGTTAGATACTTTAAATTAACAACTAATTTCTTATCAAATCACAATATATATCTCAAAATTGTGAGTTGGATAAAACTAAAATAAAATTCCATTTTTCCACATTTCATTAAGTCTCATTTATTAATTACATTGCTTAATCATTAAAATCATAGTATTTGTTGCTAAAATTAACATATAAAAAAAACGTATTGTACCATTCCATACAAGATCTTTTCGTTTATAAACATTAATAAACACCACAATCCCATCTCATATAGTTCTCTAATGTTTTGTGTTGATTACGATCCCATGAAGGTTTCAAAATTACTATATTATGAATGAATTTACATTAAGATTGGGCGAATTAATCATAGATATTATAAAGAGTTTAATTATATTTATCAATTTCTATATCATGTCTACTTTTATTGTAACATCCCATGTAAATAGAGAATATGAAATTTTCATAATTATTAATATTTGTGAATTGAATATTAATATTACATTTAAGGGGATGCTATATCTGATAATTTAGTAAACACACAAAAAATTGTTTCTCCTAAATCTTACTTTGCACAAACCGTTGACTTATACTGAAAAATAATATAATAATAATATTATTTTAAATTGTACTTAACCCATATTGGATATATTTCAAGTAATGAATATAACTAAATAAAATATGAAATTACTTGTTTTTAACTATCTTTACATTTATACAAAAACTAATAGAGGATTAATAAAATAATGAATACGATTTTAAACATGAAAGACAGTAATATCCTTTAAAAGGTCGATTTACCACCCTTTTAAGGGAAACCCATTTTAAATCTAGTTTTCTTTAAATTTATTTGTTCTATTAGAAAAAATAAAATTATTATTTTCAATCAGGACATCAAAATTTACATTGGATGACATTTTGGTATTTTTAGGATAATGTTCATTTTTTAATGAATAATGAAAAATACTTCAGTTTAACTCAAATCTAACTTTCAATCTAATTTATTTATATAGTTATATTGTACTATTAGTTGTTTTAAAAGAGTAATTAGATTAAATTTTTATCATGTTATCCAATATTGGTCATTGAAGGTAATTTCACATTTAAATTGGACGTAAACCCAAATCAATATGTTTATAGTTATTTCTTTTTAAAAACCTGCTTTTTTGTTTTGACAATGAGAATTGATTTTAAATTAATTTCTGAAGAATCATTATTTTGAATTTGCAAAAATTGTTCCCATATATGGAATCATGGGGTCCAAAATTTGTAAATATGTAACTTTTATTTTTTTGCATTATGAATAGAAAAATCATTAAATATTTTATTTACCTTGGTTAAAGTGTATATATAGTAAATAATGGTAAAAATTTAAATTATAATAATTTTAAACAACCTTAACACATATCCCAATATAATTGGATGAGATGTTTCTGACCATGGTCATCCTTGGGTTGATTTTAGGACACCATGGAGCCACATGGATTTGAAAATGACATTTTATAAAAATAAATTTAACGTAATGAAAAATGTTACAAAAACATGTGTATTTGAGTAAAAAAAAATTTATATGGGGTTATATAAGTGAAAATTTAGACATAAATATTCTTTATAAAAATCAAAGAATTATTACATCTTGTTTTTTTATTTATAATTTTTTGACATTAAATATATAAATATTTTTGTGACACAATAATGATGTATTGATTTTTATATTAGAGAATGATTTAAATAAATGATATTATAAATATTTTTGAAAAAATTTATTCCATCATAGAATTTTATGGACGATTATGACTTGATATATTTTAATTAATGATTTTTTAGAAAGAATAAACTTGTTATGGATTTTTCAAAAGTCCTGATATGAATAGGATAAAATGTAACATAAATGAGTTTTAAAAATAGATTGAATTTTATTAAATGATATAACATTCCTAAAATCAATTGTTTAGAAAAATGACTTAGATAATGTTGAAAATTTCATTAATGAACCACTTTAGGTTCTATTGCAATTTTATAGTAACTATATTAACCATATAGTATAAATATACAAGAAGACATGGTAAGAGTTAAATTAGTTAACTAATGGCTAAATCTAAATTATAATGTTAAATTTGAAACCAAATATTTTATAAAACATATCAGTTTATATGATTTAGAAAAATTCACACATTATCTTATAATTAAAGGTGGTTGAGACCATTTGAAATAGTAATTCTCTTTATAATAACATAATATTTCAGGATATTTCTAAAGTGCCCCCCATCCTCTAATAAAAGGGCATCATATCTAACCCTTATTCACACTTATTAATACCCTTGGCTCATCAAAACTACACTAAAATAATCTCCCAATATCCCTTTATTCCCCATAAAAGGCTCATATTGGTTATAATTCAATTAAAGAAATTATTTTACCTGAAATCAAAATGAGTTACCTGAATTGAGGTAATGACTTCTCCTAATGATTTTTCATTTATTTTCCTTATCCAATCCCATAAACTTTCTTTATTAAATTATATTTTTACACTGCCAGTATATTCAATATTCTAGGATGTTTTTATTAAAGGTGTTTTTGACTACATTTACACACACCTCCATCTGACAGATGAAAACATACTGTTTCTATGTAAGGCGAATTGATGCCCCACGAAATGATAATTGATAAATTATATCCTACCACAAGACTAGGTGACCATTTTGATGAACCTTTATTTATATATTGTATTTATTATATATTTATATTCTCTACTGCCCCTTCAACATGAGATGAATCATTCATTCCATTCATGGAATGTATAATGAATGGGATTAATGAACTTATGTAATGTATATATACTATTATATCTTACTAGAACTATAATAATATTTTGTATTATTTAGTTTTATTTCCATTTAAAATGAAAGGGATGAAATTGGTGTTCAAGCGTACTTAATTCTTACCGTCTCTATGAACGATGCATTTCATTTATTATCTCGAACTGTTATAGAATATTATAAATACATATATACTTGATATATGTGATATATATTTTATTTAAATCATTAATATAATTTATCAGATTATTTAATTTTTACCTCATGTACAATTTATAATAATAACAAGATCATTTTTTACTCATGTACTGAATATTTTCAAAACGACCGATATTAACATAAATAATTGTTTATTTTTTATAACATGGTAATAAGTGATATAAAATAAATAATAAAATTGAAAAAAGATTTTATGTTTGTATAAATTACCTAAAATTTATTATTTATGATTAACAAGTAACATACATGACATGTCGGACTCAAAGTACAGAAACATTTCAGCCACATATTTTAGGCAAAGACTTCTTTTATGTTATGTATTTTGGATTAATGTTTATTTTTTTGGGATATGATATTATATATCCTTATTTATGTAAATTTCATGTCCAATTTTTTATATAACATTTTCTCTGTCGAAAACAAATTTTTTGAATATTTATGTGACACCTTTAGGCGGCCAAATTTTCTTAAGGGACTTTGTCTCAATTACCTTTTATTGCTGAATATTTTAATTTATACACAACATTCTATAATAAAGTGTATAAAACAATTTTACATTTGACTTCATTCATATGTAATCTTTTATTTATGATTAATTTTACTAAATAATAAAAGAATACATTCTATTTAATGTAAATGGGGAAAATGGCCTTTCCGTCACCGCGAGCATAATTTGATATTTTTCATCCTTAACAGTCCAAACAGTTTTTAAAAGAAAAATAAATACCACATACCCTATTATGTTCTTTTTTATTTAAAATTATTTTGAAAATTCCTTGATTATGTCGAAATCATGAAATGATATATTGTGATTGCAATGTGGAAATGATATCTTTCTTTTATGCGTGTTTTATGTGTTATGAAAATGTTATGGTTATGATGAATTTTTTACTTATATGGGTGGTTCATGTTAATCCTAGGAAGGGTGAGCCTAAGATATCTCTCCAATGCATTGGTTATCATAAAATAGGTAAACATTAATGTTTCTCCAAATATATTTAGAGAATATAATATAATGGTTAAACCAAATGAAACTCCGATGTATTTGTGAAATCAACTATGCAAGTATGTTATGGATGCCACAAGATACCATTATGATTTATGATTTCCTTGTGTTATTCATATATCTTTTTATTTCTAAGGCATGTTAATGATTTTATGTTATATGGGTGACAATCATGATTTCATGGATTTTTATGAATTGATGGAATTTTTTTTTCAATTCATATTTTATAACCCTTACCAATATTTTTATACTCATCGCATTTTTTTGAAATGCTTTTTGGAGGTTATAAGGAATGGATAGAGAATGTATGAATTCAAGAAGATTTATATCAATAAAATAATTCTTGTTTTAATTAATTATTTTTATTGTTGTGAAAAAATTTGGTTAGATTAGAAGTAGTTGTGTTGTAATATATAAGGTGTAATTTAATTTTTATGCCCTAATTATATAAAAATCTAAACATGAAAAGATACTAAAGGTGAATTATTTATATAACTCTAGATTATGTAGTGTTTTATGGTTGGGGCCATGTAGTTGGTATCGAAGGTCAGTTTAGACCACTTTATAGATTGTGGTGTTTTGTAACCATAAGTGGAATGGCTTATATAACCATAATGGTTAGAATATTAGATTGATCCATAGTTATGAATGAGTTTTACAATAACATGAATACGAATATGTTTGTGTTTACCCTCCTCGTATGATAGTATATGATGATTTTAGAGATATACTCTCATTTACCTTTTTGGTTTTAGTAAACTATTAGATATTTGAGTCACAAAAGTATCAATGGATGTGAAAGAAAACTATAGTATTATTTTTTTGAATTAGAAACTAAATGATATAGGGATTTAAATTAGATCTATTGTGGTTATACTCAACCTATTATCTAGAGTCATGATTCACCAATTGAACCATGGGTGTTTTTCTAAGGAATTGTATATATGAAAAACAAATCCCAATGGATCTTTATGTAATGATCGTAATGGTAATTATTTTCAGAATACTATATGTCTAGGATTTGAAAAGAAACATGTTGGAAAATTCTTCATAGGGATTGGGAGATGTTATATATGTGGTAATGAAGGTAATAAAACAATAACCTATCATGGAAAATGGAAGTGTCCAGTTGAATCTAAAAATGGGAAAGAAGGTTGTTCTAAGGGATCAATAGAAAGTTTTAAACGTGGTGTACATGGTTATTACACAAATAGATGTCTTATGGAGAAGGATCATGAATGGGATCCACATGACTGTACTAACATATGTTTACTAATACCAAATTTCATTCCAATTGAGGATTATAAAACTGAAAATTACCAATGAATGGTATGTATTATTATTTAGCTATGGTTTTAACCTTATTGAAATCATATGTCATTGTGAATGATTTTTTAGGAAATATTTATAAAAGAATAAGATGAATAACCAGGATGAAATTTCGTGAAGATTTTTCGATGACTAGTGTTTCTTATAATTTAATAGTTTTTTTGGATCTTTGTATGATGAAATGTATAAATGTATAGATTATATGATTACATTGGAATACGTTTTCCAGTATGTGTAACCCTATTGTTTAATATGTGAAAATTTTATTCAATGGAGAATAATATTTTCATGTGTGGACATAATGGATAACCTTATGTGTTGAGGATATGTTTTGTTTTTTATTAAATCATGGGTTATTAGTTTATGGGATGTAAAATATGTGGTATGAAATTACCATTGTGGTAAAAATATGTAATTGATATTTCTGAGGATTTTATCTCATTTTGTAAATGTTATTATAATTAAACAGTTTTATAAAAATTTAAACTCATAGGATGCAAACAACGAGTCACGTCTGGAAAGGCTATAAGAATTGGACCCACAACCGAAGGGTGACACGGGAGAATCACCTAACACAATCCTATAGGAATGCCATAGTTAATATTAATTATACTTTTCAGTTAAATGATTTTATGCATCAAGAATAAATTCATTTTGAGAACATCAGTTTAAAAAATTGGATATCCATAGTATAGGTAAATAATTTGGTGATTTAGTGATAAATTTTATTTTAGAAGATGTTCTCTCTCTTGGGACCATTATATGCCTAAAAAAATAATAATATTGTATTTAATTTGTGGAGTAATGGTTTAAATATTATTTTGGAATGAAAATAAGTTTTATTGTGGACCAATGTCTATTTGGGATATTTATCGAATTGATTAACCTATCATAGAGAATATTTTATTTGGTTAAATATTTTTTAGTGTGAGACTTTAAGAGTAGTCGATGTTATTGGGAGTAAATGTTATGATTTATCATGGATGAATATGTGATCAAATCCATCTAAATTTGGGGATTCAATCATAGTTTCATTATTTTAAAATCATTTTAATGACCATAGTGTATTGAATGGTATTTTTTGAAGATTTGGGTATTGTTTGTTCAATTTCAGAGATTATGTATAATATTTATTTTTAAAAATGATTATCCTTTTATGGATTATCTGATATAGTACTATTCATATTGGTATTGGTTAATGTCTAAAGACAACAGAAATATACAGTTCATCTTTTTTGTAATATGTGATTCTCTTGATGTTTATTCAAGCAGTTTAGGTGTGACCATGTCATCTTGAATACTCATTATTTGGAGAAAATATGTGTTTGTTTTTACAAAATGATGAAAATATACTTGAAAAGTTTGTATATTCCCTTATGATCTTAGTCAATCACCTAATTTGTTTTACAAATTTATGAACAGCAACATTAAACAAAAAATATTGTCTATTTTATTTTTTCTACTAGAGAATCAAGTACATTTTAACCTATCAAAGGTTTGTGATTTTCTAATGGATAACATTCTCATAAAAATGTTTTCTATGACTCTCCATCCTAACATGATGGTTAGTTTCTCTTCCATATATATTTTTTCTTACATGGGATCCTAGTATGGTTTATTTCGAGTGACCATTGTACATTTTTTATATCATTTAATGTGAATGTTTTATTGAATGTTTTCTGCTGTGTGGCCATAAAGGATGTTTAAAGCCTAAATTTAAAATTATGAGGATTAATTTTCTAAAAGTGGAAAAGATATAACATCCTAGGTAAAAAAATATGAAATTTTCACATTTATTAATATTTTTGAATTGAATATTTATTTTATTTTAATGTAGATGTAATGTGTAACTCCCCCAAATTTTATGAGAAAAATTATTATTATTTTTTAATTTATTTTATTTCTTGTGTTATAAACTACAAGAAGAATATATTGAACTATACGCAACACTGTATTAGATTGAAGTATACACAACACTATTATTGCCTTTCATTACACGCAATCGCGACCTTGCTCGATAACGTGTGTAGTACGCAATACCGGGTTTCCCTAAACAATGATATATGGTTATAATATTATTATCAACTAGCCATTATGAATATTATTAACTATATTTTTAATTTTATAACATTATTATTCATCTTACACACTTTCTAGATCATGGTATGAGAACAAAATAATTTTTTTGGGTAAATAAATATTTTTTTAAAAATGCACTTTTTCCACTTATTAATGGCGCACCCACTTTAAATCTAGTTTTGAAATGTTTATATGCCCTATTTGACAAAATAAAATTCTTCTTTTGAATTGTGACATAAAAATTTACTTTGGATTATATTTTAATATTATTCTGATAACTTTCATATTTTAATTAATAGTAGAAAACGTTATATTTTAATTAAAATCATCTTTTTTCATCACAATAATTTATATGAATAGAATATATTTTTAATTGGTTTTAAAGTGTAATTAGAATATATTTTTAACTTTTAATCAAATTTTTGACATTGAAATTAATTTCACATTGAAATTGGACATAAACAAGTGTCGATCTTTTGATAGTTATTGTTTCTTAAAAACACGCTATTTGTTTTGATAACGGGAATTACATTTAAAATTAATTAATAGAACTTATATGTTATGAATTTGAAAAAATAGACATCATTTTTGAATCTGGAATATCAAATATTTAATAGGTGGAATATTTGCTATTTTTCTGAAAAACATCAATTTTTGATTAATAGTGAAACCACTTAGTGGTAGTTAAATAAATTGACTCTTTCATTAAAATGAAATTTTACAACTTATGTGAATTGAATTTCAAAAATCCTTCATACATGGTTGTTATCAAGAAGTAATATGTGGATCAATAAGTTGAAAATAAATTTTGGTGAATAGTAACTTTTGACTTTTATTTACTGCAGTTAAAGGTAAATAGGGTAATTCAAGGTTAAAAGAATATTATAATAATTAAAAATTATCTTAACACATGTCATAACCATATTCGATGAGTAGTGGTCGACCATGGGAATCCTTGGGTCGATTTTGGGACCACATTGAGCCACATGGTAGTGATAATGACAATTTAGATTAATTAATTCACTATAAAGACAAAATTGACATTAACAAAAATCATTTAGTAATTAATTTTTATTAGGGGTTATAAAATATATATTTTCATCTATAAATATTCATTGAAAATATAAAAAGATTTAATACATGGTGATTATTTTTCTATAATTTTTAGACATCAAATAAATTAAATTATTTATGACACAATAATGATGCAGTATTTACCTCATTAATAAATGATTTAAATAAATAAGATTATAAAGATAAAAATATTATACAAAACATGTCCAATTCTGATTGGATGATTTTATTTAGACCATGAGTCATCTTATCGTTATCTTTAATTATTTTTGGACCTTTTAAAACTGACGATAAGTTCATAATAAAATAATATTTTCACACTTTCCAAAGGTGACTCTCTCCTCCCTTATAAAAGGGAACCTCCTCCCTCTACTATTAACACCCTTTTGAGCCCAAATACTCAGAAAAAACCTTCCAATTACTCTTCCAAACCACTCTAGGTATATCATAGTTGTTCTGGTATTCTCAAATTACCAACTCTAGTGTCGTGAGAAGATGTTTAAAGTAGGTGCGTCGAGGAAGATTTAATCTCTTCTACCAACTCTTTCAAGTTTCATTCTTCTTCTACATACTCTTCATTAGTTTATTCATTATGAAGTAATGAAAACAGTAATAATTATATACTGATATGTTTTTATAAATATGAAACATCCCTATTTCACCTTCTATCCATCCTACGGAAAATGAAATCACCGTGCGTGCGTACTTACGGAATACCGTCTCCACTCCGTGGTGTAATCATTTTTTCCACCACCACCTTACATGGATGGGTATAATGGTGTAATGATTCACTATATATGATTATTATAACATCATACCGATTCTGTGATATTATATCATCCACTCTAATTCGATTCAATAAATATTGTAATGAAATCATCGCTCGTGCGTACGTACGGATTACCATCTCCATGACACGATGAGATTCATTTTCCATGTTAAAAATTCAATATTGATTATAAATTATATATAATAAGTAATAATGAAATATATTACATAAAGATGATACTTTATTTATGTACATATATGTTTGATCTATTAATTCCATTCAATTCAATAAGGAAACCAAAAACAGCATTCATGCGTACGTACGGCCTACCGTCTCACTGAACGGTGTACTTATTTCTATTTATCGATCTAATATATATATGTATATTCTGAATATATGTTATATATAAATCTTGTTTTATATTCTGGAATTATTTAATCATGTTCTATGTAATCATATTAATAATTAAAAGTCAAAACATGGATGATAAAGGAAACGATTTTTCCCAATATGCTGTTTTAACATGGAATTGACAAATGAACGGATAATATAAAGTCATAAGTTAATTATATATGATATCATAAATATTATTAGGATTATTTTACAAGTTAATTATATGTTTAAACCCAGTATACAAGAGTCTTAGACACATACATAAGAAATTATACATAAGGCAAGGGATAATTTTTGCAAATCTCATTTATAACTGATATTTCTTATACGTAAGTATTGAATGGGTTTATTCTTATCACCCATGTCCATGTTTTATAATAATGTTTTCATGTATATTTAATGTCCTTTTAACCCAATTTTTACTTTTACCACATATTATGGATGGAAATCATTTTTTTGTTTACTATACAGGGAAATTTTTATCTTTTCTTACAAAAGTACGGGGAGAATGTTTTTTTACTTATATGGCATGAAAATATTTTTACAGTTTTATATCACTTAATTTTCAAGAATCTTCCTCTAAATGTTTTCAGGGTTTTTTTAAATAAAATCATTTTCTTTTAAAATTGTGAAACATTTTGTGAAAAGAAAATGATTTTTAAGGAGAAAGGATATTTTCCTCAAGAATTCATTCCAAGTGTTTTATCAAAAATATTTTTTATCTAAGATGACATTATTTATCATGTCTATGATTCATGTATAATGTCTCTATTATTTACATGGTTTGATTATTATTATGATTAAATGATATCTATTTGTTTTATTGGATTACATTATGATGGGATGATGTTTATGAAACCCATTTTATACTTTGGGTTATGATGAATGATTTATGTTTATTTTGTAGCACAAGTAAGAATGATTTAAATATGATATGGGTGGGACCTATATCTCCTTAAAATGAATTGGGTAAATATTTATATCTCATGATATATACATGGATGTAATGGTATGTTAATCCGGTTCATTGTTACAAGACTCAAACGAGGAGTGAACTCGATTCAGAAAGGGACTTTGTCCACTATGTTGGTCTTGGCAGCAATGCCTTGGCTTCTATGGAAATTATATCATTTGCTTAAAGATTTTACACAATTTAATACTCTATTCCAATTGTATTTTATCATGATTATTGTTCCTCTATGACCTATTCCTTACTTACTACCATGATTTATTTCACAACTCATGATTTTGATATGTAAACTTTATGTTCATGTTTTTAAGTTCAAATGTATATGGTTTGTTTCATTTTCCCCATCCTTACCCTTACTGAGCATTTGAGCTCACCCTTTATTTTTTTTATTTTCCCCATTATATAAAGAATGTTATTAGGAAAGAAAAAAAAGGGGAAGATCATTATCGGAGACATTTAAGATATTTCACCACGATTAGAAGTTTATGTTCCGAGTTTCCAATGACACAAAACTATTACGGTCCTTGTGTGTTTGTTTTTATTATGTATTAAGTATTCCTGAAAAGTAATGTAATGTCCATGTACGTCATGGCTGGGGTCTCTAGAGTTGGTATCAGAGGCAAAGGAGGTATGAATGAATCTGATCCTTGGGAACTCTCACATGTGAGCGTTAGACAAATCATGGCTCTCTGCCCAAGGGCTTCATGAGGAAATGGTTGCCACTGGGGATGGTGGTGTGTCCTACCCAGTGGGTGTAGTCGGCCATGGAGTGCTATGATAGGTATCAATTATAGTCTACTGGAAGTAATTCTTGACAGCTACAATTGGTATCAGAGGAAAGGTTTAGTTAACCTTTGGAAACAAGGATGTGAAAACTTTAGTGAGATCCCTAGAGATATTTATAAGGTATGCCTAGGGATGTCCCTAAGGTTAAGTATTAGTATATTTTATAGTCCTATAATTATAGTAACAATCTTATAATTAACCTTAATATGTTATATATTGACGGTACTCACACATTTTTATGTTTTTTTCCCTAGCATGATATTTCCCTCTCACATTATTCTTTTTGGGTTTTAGACGATGGATGGAACCCGAAGGAACAATGTTGATCAATGTAATGGACAATGAAATTATTGTCCTAGTGAACAAACCAATGTTATGGGAGATTGAATCAAAAATCTTATTGATATACTTACACAAGCTATTAATCATTCTGGATGTCCAAATTAGTAGAGAAGGGAACAATATTCTATTGAGTCCTTCATGAGGCAATGTCCAACTTCATTCAGTGGGTCTTCTAATCCACTAGTTTCTGAACAATGGATCAGTATAATTGAGAAAATATTTTCCATCCATCGCTATTCGGAACATGAAAAAGTCATTCTGGCTATTTACCATTTAGAAGGTGATACAGATCAATGGTGGACTATAATTAAGAATAGAAGGCCCCAATATGAAATTGAATCCATGGAATGGGATGAGTTCAAGAACTTATTTTTCAATATGTATTTCCTTTGTATTCTTAGACCAAAGATTGAAAAGGATTTACTTGTGCTTAAGAAAAAGGATGATGAATCTATTGGTATATATGATGAAAATTTGACAAGGCTAGCAAGGTATGTATCTGGCTTTATCATCAAACCTGAAAGTAATGTTGATCGAATATTCAGTGGCTTAATACAGATTCATCAAATGGAATTAGCTGTAAGATACATCAGTAGATATGATGAAATTTTTCATTTTTCTATCAATGTTGAAATGGAAGTTTGTGTTACATATCCATTTCATGGTTTTGACAAGAAACAAACGATGTAGTTCAAGGATTAACCTCAGAATAATGGAAAAAAAGAAGATGAATGTTTCTTTATGATCAAAGTGTGGAAAAAATCATGGTGGAGATTGTCTTAAAGGGACTTGAAAATGTTTTAAGTGTGGAAAAGAAGGTCATCGAGTAGGTGAGTGTCGGAGTAATGGAAAAAGGGTCACTAATGATGTGAATAAATGGAAGAAAACAGAGAACGCACCACCGACACATCAATGTTTCAAGTGCATGGAATTGGGGAATTATGCTAATCAATACACTAATCCAAGGGTTAATGAAGATCAATGTGAGCAACCTATTAAGGAAACGGATAAAGGGAAGTCACATACGATCACTATTTGGGATATTGATTATGACAATGATGTTGTGTAATGATTAAGTGTTTATGTAATGGGATTTCAAAATAGTATCATGGAATCTTATTTATGGCATCGTGGATTTTTGGAATATCTATGTATTGGTTTTATATAATTATATGGCACCAGTAACCATGAAAATTGATTGAAATATTTTATTAAAGAAGATGATAATCTCATAATGATGCGATAATGAAAAAAATGAAATTATATCATGATTCATATAAGGACAAAGTTATATAATGGTTTGAGTATATAGAAATTTTGATATTTAGGTATGTGGAAAGTGTTAAATTTTTACAGTATTCATGTTTTCACTAAGGGTCAATGTGTATCCATTTTTCAAGAGAATACATGATTAAGGTATTAAAATGTTTTTAATATGACCAACAAGATATATCGTATGATATATGGGGGATAAATGATGACATTCACATGCTCGGCAGATGACATTTCAAGTAATTGTTTTCTTTATACTATGAGCATGGAAAAAAGTATTTTGGATAAGCCTAAAGAATGGAATGGATTATGATTGACATAAGTCGGTATTGTTTAAGGATAGAAATTTTTTAAATGTTATTTATGGAATGTTATAATAATATAGTTTTATAAAAAGGAAAACCTACAGGACGGGTGACATCCCGTCACGTCGGACAAGGCTATAGGAATCAAACCCACAACTGATGTGTGACAGGCCTTTATCACCTACCACTATCCTATAATAAGTTCCTAGTGAGTAGAAAATAGTTTTATTATATTATGAGGAATGATATATGAAGTATAATTCTATTTTAGGAACCACATATGATTAATCTCAATATATATGGACTTATGTATATTTAATAACTTTTGTTATCCTTTTGTTTGAGACAGATTAAATGGCCTATCATTCTTTCGCATGATCTGCTAACACTTCACAGAAGACAAATTGAACTTCATTTATTTAAGAGTTGAAGTAGAAATTGTTCAAGGCACAAAAAGGTACGTTTGTACCCAAAATCAAGTAAGTATTTCTTTTAATTCAACAATTCTTCAAATTTAGGGAATTGATCTTGAAAACAAACAAATGTTGTCCTAGTGTCCTTATATTCGATGAATTAGATGGTACCTTAAACAATCACAAATTTATGGCTTTGTGATTAATGGATTTTTCATAGCCATGTTTTCTACCACTCTCCATCAAAATTTGATGGTTAGGTTTCTCTTCCATATCCATATTTTCACCTATGTTTTCCTTTGTGGAAACCCAGTGATGTGTTATTTTGGGTAACTTTTATGTTTCTTACATTGCTTTTTAAAATTATTTTTTAGTATTACTTTTTACGATTTGGGTATCTATGAATGAAATATTCAAGTAGAAAACCTTTTATAACCCCTATGAATTTCGAGGGAGAAATTCATTTTAAGGGGGGTAGAATGTAACACCATGAGATTTTATGAGAAAAAAAATTATTATTATTATAATTTTAATTTCCTTGTTGTATTGTGTTGTACGCTACACCAAGATTAACTTGAACTATAATAAACACTGTATTAGCTTGAAGTATACACAACACTATTCTTGGCTTGCATTACAATCTATCGCGACCATCCTCGATAACGTGTGTAGTGCACAATACTGGGTATCACTAAACAACGATATATGGTTATAATAGTATTATAAACTAGCTGTTACAAATAGTATTAACTACATTTTAAATTTTATAACATTATTATTCATCTTACACACTTACTAAAATATGGTATGAGAACAAAATAATTTTTTTTTGGGAAAAACAAGTATTTTTCAAAAAATGTTGTTTTGCCGCCTTTTGATGGCGCACCCACATTAAATATAGTTTTTGACATGTTTATAAGTCCATTTTGACAAAATATAATTCTTCTATGGAATTAGGTTATAAAAATTTACTTTGGATAAATGTTTCATATTATTCTGATTAATTTCATATTTTAATGAATAGTAAAAAACATTATAATTTTATTACAAACATCTTTATTCATCTCAATTATTTATATGGTTAGATTACCATTTTATTGGTTTTAAAGTGTAATTACAATATATTTTTACCATTTAATCCAATTTTTATCATTTGAATTAATTTAACTTTGAAATTGGACATAAATAAGTGTCGGTCATTTGCTAGTTATCATTTCTTAAAAACAAGCTATTTGTTTTGATAACTGGAATTATGTTTAAAATTTATTAATAAAACTTCTATGTTTTGAAACTAGAAAAATGGACATCATTTTTGATTTCGTAATATCAAATATAGATTATGATGATTTTTTGGTATTTTTCTGAAAAACATCAATTCTTGATGAATAGTGAAACCACCTAGTTGTAGTTAAAAAAACTAAATCTTTCATTTAAATGAAATTCTACCACTTCTATAAATTGAATTTAAAAAATCTTACATACATGGTTGTTATCAATAAGTAAAATTTTAATTAATTTATTTAATGTAAAGACAAAATTGACATTAACAAAAATATTTTAGTAATTAATTATAATTTGGGGTTAT
This sequence comes from Viscum album, assembly GCA_963277665.1. Classification (NCBI taxonomy): domain Eukaryota; kingdom Viridiplantae; phylum Streptophyta; class Magnoliopsida; order Santalales; family Viscaceae; genus Viscum; species Viscum album. The sequence continues at coordinate 1,622,600,255 of OY728155.1, read as the reverse complement.
ATAAATTATCATTTCGACTGTAAATATTCATTGGAAAGATAAAAATATTTACTACATGGTGGTTGTTTTTTTATAATTTTTGGACATCAAATAAATAAAATTATTTATGACAAAATATTGATGCAGTATTTACCTCATTAATAAATGATTTAAAATAAATAAGATTATAATGATTAAAATTTTATAAAAAACATGTCCAATTAGAATTGGATGATTTTATTTCGACCATGAGTCATCTTATGTTCATCATTAATGATTTTTTGGACCTTTTAATGCCTAATATAGGTTTATAATAAAATAATATTTTCACACATTCCCAAGGTGCCCCTCTCCTCCATTATAAAATGGAACCTCCTTCCTATCCACTTTACACACTTTTGGGCCTTTAAGATCGACCAACCCCTGACAATTAATCTTCTCAACATCTCTAGTTATATCATAGAGGTTCTGGTATTCTATAAATACCAACTCTAGTGCCCTACAATGATATCTAAATGAGGTGAGTCGAGGAAGAGGTAATCTCTCTTACCGACTCGTTGAAGTTTCATTCTTCGTATATTTCCCCTTCTTTAGTTTTTTTATTATAATCTAATACCCTTTGTATTAAATATATACTGATATGTTATTATAAATATGAAACAACCCTATTTTAACTATTATTTATCATAAGGAAAATGAAATAACCGCGCGTGTGTATGTACAGAATACCGTCTCCACGCAATGGTGTAATCAGTGTTTCCACCACCACCTTACTTGGATGAGTATAATGGTGTAAATAATGATTATATATGATTATTATAACATATTACTAATTCTAAGATATTATATCATCCACTCAAATTCCATTCAATAAATATGGGAATGATATCATCGCTCGTGCGTACGTACGGATTACCGTCTCCACAATGCGATGAGATTAATTTTCCATGTTAACAATTCAAGAAGGATTATAAAGTATATATAATAAGTAATTATGAAATATATTAACTAAATATGATATTGGATTTATGTACATATATTTTTAATCTACTGAATTCCATTAAATTCAATAAGGAAATGAAAAACATTGTTCATGTATACGTACGACCTAACGTCTCCATGAACGGTGTATTTATTTCCATTTATCAATCTATTATATATATGAATATTCTGAATATATATTATATTTAAATCATGTTTTATATATGTAATTAAGTAATCATGATCCTTGTAATCATATTAATAATTACAAGTCAAAACATTGACGATAAATGAAACGATTTTACCCAATACGCTGCTTTAACATAGAATTGGAAAATGAACAGATAATATAAAGTCGTAAATGAATCATATATGATATCATAAATATTATTATGGTTCTGTAACAAGTTAATAATATGTTTAAACCCACTTTACAGGAGTCTCGGACACATACGAATGAAATTGGGCATAAGGTAACTGATAATTTTGGCAAATCTCATTTTTATCTGAGATTTCTTATACATAAGTATTTGCTAGGGCTTATTATTATCAACCATGTCCATATTTTATAAAATAATTCCTGTATGTTTAATGTCCTTTTCAATAATTTTTTACTTTTACCACATGTTATGGAAGGAAATATTTCGTTTGTTTACCATACGAGGAACTTTTTCACTTTTCCGACATAAGTACGAGGAGAATGTTTTTTTACTTATACAACATGAACAGATTTTTATGGTTTCATATCACCTAATTTTCAAGAATATTTCTCTATAAGTTTTCATTGTTATTTTCAATAAAATACATTTATTTTAGAATTATATTTCATTTTTTGAATGGAAAATGATTTTTATGGAGAAAGTATATTTTCCTCAACAATTCATTTCAAGTGTTTTATCAAAACTATTTTCCATGTAAGATGACAATATATAGAATGTTTTTGTTTCAAGTATAATGTATCTATTATTTACATGGTTTGATTCTTCTTATGATGAAATTATATACATTTGTTTATATGGATTATGTTATGATGGGATGATGTTTATGAAACCCATTTTATTCGTTGGGTTATAATGAATGATTTATGTTTATTTTGTGGCACAAGTAAAAATGATTTCAATATGAGATGGGTGGGAAATATATCTCCCTTAAATAAATTGGGTAAAGATTTATATCTCATGATATAGACATGGATGGAATGTTAAGTTAATCCGGTTCAGTGTTACAGGACTAAAACGAGGACTGAACTCGATTCCGAAAGAGACTTTGTCTACTAAGATGGTCTTGGAAGAAATTCCTTGGATACAATGGAAATAATATCATGTGCATAATGATTTTCAACAATTAAATGTTTTATTCCAATGATATTTTATCATTATTATTGTTCCTTTATGACATATACCTTACGTACTGCCAAGATTTATTTCACAACTCATGATTCTGATGTGTAAACTTTATGTTCATGTTTTGAAGTTCAAATGTATATGGTTTTATTATTTTCTCTATGCTTATTCTTATTGAGAATTGGATCTCACCCTTTATATGTTTTCTTTTCCCCATGATATAAAGAATGGTTTTAGGTAAGAAAACAATAGGGGAAGATCTTTATGTGAGATGTTGAAGATCGTTCACCACGATTAGAAGATTATGTTCCGAGTTTCTGAAGACACTAAACTATTACGGTCCTTTTGAAATTTTTTTTATGTATTATGTATTCTGTAAAAGTAATTTAATGTCCATGTATGTCAATTTTGGGGTATCTACATAATGTTTGATAGCACACTCAACACTCAACCACAGGTTCCTCCGAAATAATACATTCCACACAACGTGGAGTTATACAGAAAATTAATATTAAAACAATATTATTATAAATGGTAGTTAACGGATAACCATTGAAATGGAGGGAATGAATACAACTATATAAATTTGATTATTCATTTTTTAAAATGTATTTACAATTTAATAATAATTTTTAGATGCTTAAAATAAGAATAAATCTCATTTGAAGCCTGAAATACTATAATATTATTTAGAAGGTAAATTTATCACATTTTGATGGAGAAACCATTTTAAATTTACTTTTTATCAATTATATATGTTATATTTGAATAAAAAAAATTACTCTTTAGAAGTAGGATATTAAAATTTACATTGGATGAAAATTTGTTATTTTTCTGATAAAGTGCATTTTGTAATGAATAATGAAAAATACAACATTTTAATTCAAAACATATTTTTAATATAATTAATTTATAGTGTTATATTGTAATTATATTTGGATTTAATGTTCAATTGGATTATATTTTTTCCATCTAATCCAATTTTGTTCATTGTATGTAATTTCAATTTTAAAATGGACAAAAACACATGTTATTATTTTGATATTTATTAATTTTTAAAGTCCAGTTTTTTTGTTTTGACAATAGGAAATAATTTTAATATTCTGTCTCCAACATCTATATTTTGAATTTGGAAAAATAGATTCCATATCTAGAATCAGGGGTCCAAATTGTGTAAATAAGTACCATTTATATTTAGGCATTAGGAATAGTATCTTCAGTAATTATTTAATTTACCATGGTTAATGGGTAAATCTAAGGGTAAACAAAAAATATTACAATAATTTTAAACTACCTGAACACTTTTACTAATGCAGTTGGATGATATAAATCCGACCATGGGAATAATTGGGACAATTTTGGGACTCTAGGGAGCCACATGGATGTGAAAATTACATTTTATAAGAAGTAATTTAAAATAAATAAAGATGACGCATAAACAGGTATATTTTTGTTAAACAATTTTTTATTGTGTCATATAAGAGATATTTCCATCTACTAATATTAATTAGAAATCGAACGGTATTAAATATATCAAGGTATTATATATATATATATTAGACCTTAAATAAATAAATATTTTTACGACACATTGATGATGTAGTGGTTTCCTAATTAATGAATGATTTAAATAAAGGATATTATAAATATTAACGTAAATTTATTATGAAACTTTTTATTCTATCCATGAATTTTAAGGAATATTCTGATTATTTATATTATATTTAATGATATTTTTCGTATATAATAAACATGTAATGGATTTTTAAAAATTCATTATATGAATAGTTTACAAATTGACATTATTTAGTCTTTAAAAAAATATTACGAAATGAAATAACAGTTCTAAAAATATAATATTCGGCCAAATGAAATAGATAATGTTGAAAATGTAATTAATGAATAATGTGGGGTTCTATTTTCATTTTATTGTTACTACATTAACCATATAGTAGGAATATACTAGAAGACAATATAAGAGTTAAATTAGTTATCTGAGGGTTAATGGTAAAGGATAATGATTAATTTAAATCCAAAACATGTGTAAAACCTATTTCTTGAGAGGATATAAAACAATACTAACCTTATCATCTACTTAAATTAGTTTAGCACCTTTTAAAATCTAAATTCATTTTATAATTGTCTAATATTTCAAGACATTCCTAAAGTTACCCTCCTTCCTCTTATAAAAGGTAATCGCCTCTAACCCTTACTCACACCTATCAATCCCCTTGGCTCACCCAAACTCTTCCCACATATTCTTCCAACATTTTTATCTTCCTCATAGAAGACTCATCTTAGGCCTACAGGAAATCAAGAAATCCATTTATCTTAAATCAAAAAGAGTTAACCTATTTGAGGTAATGTCTTATCTCATCCTTCTTTCAATTATTTACCTTCTCCTACCCCTAGTCTCTATTTATTCAATTATTTAATAACAAAAATAGTATATTAAATATTCTAGGATTTTTTTATGAAATTTATTTTAACTAAACAAACACACAGCTCTATTTTATGGATATTAACATATTGTTTCAATGTACAGCGAACTACTGCCTCACGAAATGATGATTCTTCGATTATCTCCAACCACCGATCATTATAGCCATTATAATGGAACAATATTTATATATAACTTATATTGTATTTATATTATATTTATGCTTCTGTTTTTTATTTAATTCATACCTCCATTTTGTTAATAATGTGAAAATATGATAATTTTATTTGAGTATGTCCATACTACTGCTCCCTCAAAGTGAGATGACTCGTTCATGCCATACAACGAACATATACATAATATTGTTAATGAAATTATGTAACATATATATCATTTGATATTATAATTGCATTATAATCAATATATATAACATTTATAACGTGGTAATAAGTGATATAAAATGAATGAAAAACCTGAAATGTTTTATTAAGAAAATATAAATTAAATTTACTTTGTTATTCAGGAAAAAATAACATACATGAAATGAAAAAATCAAGGTATGGGAACCATTCACCCAAATTTTTTAGTCAATGACTTGTTTTATTTTTGATCTTTTAAGTTAAAATTTCTAAACTTGGGATTTTATCTTATATATCCTTATTGATGTACATTTTATGTTCAATTGACGAGATACATTTTTTTTCTCTCATCAACTCATTTTTTGAATTTTTTTGTAACGATATTGGACTTCAGAATTATCATATGGAACTTCATCTCAATCTCCTTTCATTGAGGAATATTTTTATTTATACATGACTTGATTTTATACAGTGTATAATCCCCTTTTACTTTCAATTTCATTCAATTGAATTTTTTTTCTACGAAACGTTTTACTAAAAAGGAAATGATTCTTTTTAACATAAGTAGTGAAAATGATCTTTCCACTACCATGTGAATTATTTGATATATTGATTCTTTAATAATGAATAACTTTTTTAAAATGAAAATAAATATCATATACAATTTTTATGTATTTTGGTATTGAAAATGGTTTCGATAAAGCATTGATTATTTAAATATATTTAAATGATATACTGTGATTGAAATATGGAAATGATATCTTTCATTTATGCTTGTTTTATGTGTTATTCATAGTTTATGGTTCTTGGGAATTTTATATATATATGGGTGGTTATAAGATAAAACTAGGGTCTGTGAGACTGAGATAGCTTTGCAATGCATTGGGTAATGTGACAGAGGTAAACATTAATGTTTCTCCTAAGAGATTTAGGGAATATACTCAGATGGGTATTCCAAATTTAACTCCCTATGTAGTTGTGAGAGCAATATGCGTGTATGATATAGATTCCAGAAGAAACATTTATTTGTTTTCTTTCTATGCGTTATTCCTAAATGTTTTGATTTCATGAGGTATGTTAATGATCTTATGTAATATAAGTGAAAAATAATGATTTCATTGATTTGTATGAATTGTCTGACAAATATTTTCTAACCATATTTTATAACCCATAGTTATATTTTGATGCTCAACCCATAATTTTTTTTTCAAAGTTTATAATAAAGGCTAATAGAAAGTAATAATTCATGGTGATTTATATCATAAATATAATTCTTATTTTATTTAAGGTGTTTTATTGTAGTGACAGAAATTTGTTAGGGTATATATGTCTAATTTTTAATATTTAAGATGTAATGAAATAGTTATGGACTAGCCCTCGAAAACTCTAACCCTGAAAAGATAAAAAATGTGGATTCATGATATAACTTCGGATTGTATAATGTTTTATGGCTAGGGACTAATATTAAATAAATCATATTATATTTAAAAATGATGTAATATAAAAAATATAATCCATAAGTCAATAATATATTAATACAATATAACACCGTATTTTAACCCATTCACTAGTATAACATTTTATTACTTTGGTTGGATAACCTTCATATATGATGTAATCTATAAAATTTTCAATACTGTTACCATGGATCCATATATAAACAATTTGAGGGTAAAATATTGTATTAAATAAAATTTAATGTTATAATAAAAATTTTGTAATAGTGAAAAAATTAATTTATCATTAAAAAGTAACTCATTGATATATATTCCATTAAATGAAATATTTCTTCAATGAATTCCATTATTATGAACCACACTCATTCAATACATAAAATATATATAATAAAATATATATAATAACAACATTTTCTCTTCTAGGACATAAAAATTAATGGATTCATGATGTTCTTAATAATTAAATATGCATAACATCACCAAACTGTGATTGGTAAGGGGAAATAAAAAAACATACTCCCAACGATCCAAATACCCAAAAAATAACTAATTTATAATTAATAAATTACAATATTTAAATAGTATTAAATAGTAATATATATGAATTAGTTTATTAAAAATTGATTAATTTGTTTTCCTTTTTAAATATATGATTAATCATTTAAATTGGATATAAGACTTATATTTTGAACATATGTATTAAATTTTAATTTCAGACCCCACATTTCAATTATTATTAATATATTTTTATTTTAAAATAATTACAAAAATTTCCCAACTCATTAATTCATAATTTACCTGTTATGATTCTAGTTTTTTAATTTTATTTAACTCAATATTTACATATGGAAATCATTGTCCTCCTTAATTGTATTTAATATAATAAAATATAGATATATTTATCTCTAATTCAATGATTTCATAATGTTTATAAGAAATTAAATTTTACAAATTGAAAAAATTGAATTAATATTTAGAATTTTTAAATTTTCCATTTTACATTCGGTTACTTTTTGTAATAAATTAGTCTATATTCATTTTTAGGATTCCATTTAATATTTTCATAATAAAAATTATTTTCATGAAATTATTCCTTTTTTATTTAAACAATTAAATATTTTATTCAATATAAAATATATTTTAGAAATATAGATAAATTTTCTAATTATTTGTAATTTTAAATGTTAAATTTGTTTAATCAACAAATGTTTTTATATTAATGAACAAATATTTTAATTCAACAATTCCTTTATATGTTCTCTAGAAACAAATTTATATATATTAATGAAATAAACCGGAACCAATATATTATTGACTTATGTATATCATGTTTATAATTTATAGTACTAATTCAATCACACAAGATAGCACGTTATAATAGACATATGAATATTGGTATGTTCATTTGCACAAAAATATATGGATATTATTTATAAGTCATTATATGTATTTTTATGGTACATGAGAGGTAATACAAATTATCTAAGTTAGTATCCATGTTTTCATACTAGGTTATTATAGTCATGTTGGAATAACTTGACATGTTAATTTATATTCAATGATTATTTGAGTTCTTAATTTCTATTTCTTGCTTAATTCCATTTACATATTCATTGGATTCTCTAAAATCCATAGGTTGCTATTCATTTTTAGGATTTTATTCCATTTGGTAAGATGACCTTATATTGTGGGCATATACATTAATTATAATATCATTCCATCCTGGTATTATTTTACTAACATATAATATCCATCGTTGTCTCTTATATTCTTCTAATTATGGCCTCACTTGTTTTACACCTTATATACATCCAGACCTCACTAATTACTTATGTTTATATTTAATAAGGTCTTGAATAATTATATTATATGGGATATCACTTTTAAACTATTTTCTAATCAAATTGTAATGTACAATGTTGAAAAAGTACTTTAATATTCTTTTTGCATGAAAATAAACTCCTAATAAATTTAATAAGTGGTTCTAGTGGTTTGATTTATTATGAGTAGTAATGCTGAATAATAATATTGAATTATGTGGTATGTATATATTAATTTTTGGATCATATCAGTTATAATAAATTATGGGAATTTCTAGTTTTAGGGATATGAAAATAGTGAATTACTAGATCAATCTTAAATCCACATAATATGTACATGAAGTGACATTGGTTAAACATAAAATAAAAAATGTTAAAATAATCGGGTAATTTTTTTAGAGAAATTGTGATTTCTTTTCTTTAATGGTAATGTTTTATAGTGGATAGTGTTTTTTATAACCCAAGAAACATTTTTTTGTTTTATGCAAGGAATTATTCCATATATAAAAAAATAATCATGATTGGTATAGACAATTTAACAACTATCACAATGTATAACAAAATAGGAGTGGAACATTCATGAAATATTTCATGGTTAATATCATACAACTTTTTTATGATATGATCAATATAATAAATCATGTAAAAATAAAAAATTATCAATATAATGAGTGACATGATATAGAGTCAGTCATATGATAATCCCCAATATCCATTAATTGGTGTTCTATTACTCTATTTATTGAAGAATGGATCGGAAAAATATAAAATGTGTTTACTCATATTAATTTTTCATAGAATATAACATTATTTTTATTATATATTTTAAAATCATAAGATGATTAATGGTGGAATATAATTATGAAAAATAGATAAATTGAGGAAAAAAACTACAATTAATATGCAGATATAATGGAAATATTTTAAAAGTAATATTTTCTTCGATGTAATTTCATTAAAAGACACAGAAAAGTCTTTCATATGAAAATGATATAGGATGATTTATTTGGTACATAGGTTGATAACATCACCAAACAGAAAATTAACACCTATAATTTAATCATAAAACATTAAAATTAAATCAATCTTATCAATAATGGAATAAAACATAACCTCAAGGAGAATATAGCAATAACGAACTACAAAAGAAATTGATAAATTGATTGATGTCAACATAAAGTGGAAATATAAATTAGGGAATCTCATTAGTCTATTAGATTTAGTTATGGGGTGGAAAAAATATAATTTCATTGAAAATAAAAAGATACAACCTATAGAAGTATGATGTTTCACATTCCTATATAGTGTAAATGTTTTAAGAATAATGAAATAATTACGTCAAAGAAAGGATGAAATCATTATTGTTTATATATTATTTTTATCAATTATATGAAATTAACGAGATATAAGGATACATATATAAAATGTGTAATATATGAGTTTATCGCTGAATGCACCCATCACACATTAATGTATTAATTTTAAAGACTCAATATAGTACAGAAACCAATGTGCTAACTTAAACGATAATGCATTATATTTATGACAAAAACTGTAACACAAAATATAAAATGTTATATATATGAAATACATGTTACTAGAATAGATCATTAGGTATTTCCTTCATGGTTTATAATAAAACCTTATAATTTAATAATTTTCACATGATTAGAATATTTTGCATGATGTATGTAAATAAAATACAAAATTTATAATCAGTATTGTATTATAAATCAATATTATAGCTACATTTGATGATTCAGTTTCTCTGTCTCTAAGAAATTATTTAATATTATCATGTTTACTGTATCATTATCTATGAATTATGTATTTTTTAAATATGTTTATTAAAACTATTATATATTTTTGTAATATCATACATATTTTTATATTTCTCTAAAATACATTTTTTTAAATTAAATTTTATGTTATCATAAATAATTTTTTTTCATATCTATATCAACATAGAAAAGGCCTCTGGTGGTCAGGATAACACATGAGGCTATACGGAATACAATCTCAACTCCTAGGTCTGAGTTTCCTTTTGGGGGTTTAATATATAATATCCATCATTGATATGCTTACATAACAAAATTATTATAAAAATTTAAAATTAGGAGGGATATGTAAACATATCATAATGAATTTGGTCCATATCCATCATGGAGTTCAAACACATTTGATAAAACCTCAAATCATAATTTTCATTCATAATTAATTTTCATCCTTTTAAGTTATAGATGTAATGTATCCATTACTAGGAATTAGTGTACCGAAAATTTTCGTGCCCATGTCCTCCTCACATGATCCATTAATCGTTGATTATACATTATTTATGGATATATTGTTTTCAGTTCATATATGTTATTATTAGTGTATCATTATATATATATGATGAGAATAATAAATTAAAAAATTATGAAAATATTCCATTGATAATTCATCCCCAAACTAACATAATACCCAGCTAATCACAATATCATTTTTCTTTTAAAAATTTATAATTAAGGTTACCAACTAATTAAAATTTTTTATTTAATATTCTATTCATTTTAAAATATTTTTGAATGAAATAAATTGATTCATGATGGTAGTTATTTAATGTATTTTAATTGTGAAATTTCATGTCTAATTTTATTTTTATATTAATTTATAAAATATACATTGATTCGTAATGTTTTGAGGGATTTTAATGATAAATGATTAAAAGGATTGAAATGTATGAAATTGTATTGCTCTATACACATATCATATGAAATAGATGATAATATCAAAAATTATCTTCCAAATCACTGGACTTTTCCTTATATTATAAGATATTATCGATCATTTATATTAGTAGAGTATTGATCTTAATAAATTATCCACATCATATAAATAAAATTAGCAGTCTTACAACAATTTGTCTTTTCTTTGGTGACCATGAGAATTCCGTTCATAATCAAATCCTAGCAGGAATGGAAAAATTATGATACTTAAAAATTATTTGATAATTCCATAAATAACATGTTTTTTTGTATATCATACATTATTTTCATCATGTCCAGCTCATATAAGTTTTTCAATTTCTCGGGTTAACTCGTTCCATTATGAAATTTCTTACCATCCTTAGTAGTAAGTCTTGTATGAGGATTTTAGATGACATATATCACTCCATCATATTAAATTAAAGGCATTCTAATTATATAGAATTGGAAAATACGTTTCACATAAAATCTCCATCATATTTTTTAATTTTTTGGGTTCATAAGAAATGAGTGACCCTAGTGGATCATATGACATCAGTCAATGAAATTTATCCCCATAGAAAAATTGTATCCCTGCAGAAAAATAGAAAAACGAAGTGATAGAAATAAGATACGAAAAAGGTAAACCACATGATGGTGAGATATATATAATAGTATTCCTCAAACATATACAGTTGTAAAAATATAATTATAAAGGAAATGTAAACCGTCAAACTCCTTTAATCCATTATGTAATGGCCACCACATGTAAAATATATATAGGGGAATGTAGTGAGGTTGTATAAAAATAATGTGAACAATTCAAAATCATAATCATTGTAACTAATGAAAATCTGTATGGGTTATCAAAAAAATTAAATGTAAAGGTACCATAATTTCTCAAAAATTTAATGGCACAACCTCAATTCTCATTTCATTTTAAAATTCATCAAAAATTCATTAAGATATTTTACATGAACCCATGTGAATATAAAATAGTTCCTGATGATTTTAAAGATCATGGTAAGATATAACCTGAGAACATTATTTGAGAGTAACCATAGAGAATCATAAATGGAAATTTATGTAGGCATTTAGATGAAATTAATGAATATGTTTTAGGAAAATATATTTGAGTAATTTTATAAAATAATTGGGAATTGTGATTGAATGAAATGGGTACACATTCATCTTATATAGGAGATAAGTATTCATAAGAAAGAAATAAAAAATGTACTACATCAATAATATGCATAAAATTCACTAATGTAGAAGGTATATTAAGGTTAATCGATTTAAGAGATGATTGTGAATTTTTTATTACAATTTATTCTAATGCCTCATGTGATTGAATACTATAAAAGTATATGGTGGTCTGAGAATATTAAATAATAATAAATTAATTAATCGCGAGTGTAATTTATTAATCCCTTCACCATATATATATATATTTCTTCATGATTTCCTATAAAAAAATTAATTTTTTCATTTTGCATTACATTTATTTTATTTTCCTCTAACAAAAGATTTTAAAAACACCTAAAATGAAAACTCTAACTTTTAATTAATGATATATAATGGGATGATCCAAGAGTAATAAAAGAATTATATTTAATCGACTTGGTAAGATTAGAGGATTTAGTTTTATTTTATTCTAATTTCATTATACAAATTCACTAAGAAATGAAAAAAAGTAACTATTTGAAATGATGTGAATAGAATATTAGAGTGAATTTGAATAATGATAAAATTTGTATAAATTGGGAAATATATATTTGTCCCAAACTTTCCAAATATAATTATAAAATTAATATAAATTCATTATGAACATGATTGAATCCATTTTTCATACAAACATAACATATAAAATAATTTAATGGAACAATATAAAAACTCTCCTCTCTATATACAAACTATGTCCTAGATACTGGTATATTTGGGGTTAAATAATATAATTTTAATATCCCAATAAATGACACATAACTAACCTAGTACCATTTTTGTGTGTTATTTTATCCTATATATAAATTGTTTTTCTAAATAAAAATTATTTTTATACATCACTTGGTATAGTTCAAAATATATATATGGATTTGATCTAGTGAATGAAAGAATTGGTCTGGAATGATTAAAAAATATAAATGTCACTTCCAATTTGGAGTTATATTTTTTGATAATATCTCTAATATTCTATTCATATTATTCTACATTATCTAATAGATTCTCCTTAGGATATTGGGGTATGGATTAAAATGTATCTCATCTGAATATGACACATATAAAGCTTTATGAACACAATTTTATTTACAATTACTTTAAATTTCAACCAAATATAAAAATATATTTTTATATTATAGTTTTTATAACAACATTTTATCCTTTTATATATGGTTATATATAATGTATATTTTAAATGTTTATAATTTAAATAAAAAATAGATCAGTTATAGAATCACAAATTAACTGCAAGGTTTTCCCCTGTTTCTTCTTTAAGGATCATCTATGGAATATCTATAAAACATCTATCCTAGAGAAATATCTACTAGGGATGGACACCATAAGGATATCTCCTAAAATATGTTCCCAATAATATGGACAATACATCATATAAAATATATTTATATTATCATAATAACACCTTTAAAAACACTAAATGAGTTTTGAGAGAGACTATTTTGAATTATCTATCTATTCCTATATAATGTATGCACCCAAACATAAAAAATACATATTCTAATTATTTTAAAACAACAAAACACACTCTTTTCAAAAATATCATTTACTATTCTAAATTTAGAGAATTAGGAAACACCCTTTTATTATTAAACTATATTTTTAATCTACAAATTATTTCTCAATATCTATTTTTTGAAAATACATCCAATAAAAAATGATTTCTATTCATGATATGTATTCAAAAAAATTTTCATAAACTCATACTTGTCTATGATAATCCTAAACCACTATGAAATATATTGAAAAACATGGTATTATCAAGAAAAGAAAAATTGGGACATAAATGAAGGAAATACATTAGTCCCATGAAAACAAGAATAATCATATAAAATTTATTATTACACTCAATGTTTATTGAATATATGAAAGAAAATATTTTCCCATAAAAAAACATGGTGATCCTAGTGAAATCTATACAATTCATAGAATGAAATTTAAAACCCTATTTATGTAATATAGAGAAACATATTCAAAAAATCTTTCCAAATCCGTTTTAAATGTTACGTCGGACATCCAATATAATTCTTTAAATAATATATTCATTACCCAATTAATTATAGATAATAATGGGGATCACATTTCATATAAGATATATTAGGCCCATAATTTTTTTTATTATTAATAATGGGGGTATTCATTTTTTAATGTTATATCAGGAACAACTATGGACTATAATGGTGTACAACCACTCGTATAATCTATATCAGGGTCGCATGTTTCATATAATTCTAACATAAAATATCATAAATACATCATTTTTAGGATTTCACTTTCACATATAAAATAATTGAATAATCATTAAAATCACATGGGAAACAACTTTTGATATCAAAATAACCATTTATTTGTTTAAAAATTAAAAGAAATGCATTGAGTAAGGGATTTTTTTTGAAAATCCAATGAAAATCAATCTTAAGGAACAAAATCATTTTCAAACATTTATTCAATAATTGAAAAAGTTTTCCCCTAATATATGAATGAATTATATTTAACGAAAAATATTTAATAACATAATGGATTCTTAAAAACAATTATGTGTCATTAAATATGTTAAATTGGAAAATTTTGATTAATTGAAAATAATATTTCACAACAATTGTTTCGATGATATTCGGTCCACAAGTCCAAAATGACTTCGATTAATGGACTATATTCAGAGTAATAATAATTACATATTCTATATAATTAAATTAATATTATAAAAATAATTTTATACATATGTTTTACTTTTAAATTAATATATTAATTTTTTATGAAATATGAATGGTGTTACAATCAGGGAGACAGTAGGTCGTATGTACAAATGATTAATGTTTTCATTTTTAAAATATTATGAAAGAACAAATGTAAGTATAATTTCTATTAAAAAATTTATCATAATAAATTAAAATAATATTAATTATATAAATATTATTATATATATAATTCTTCAAATGTTGTGATTAAAAATCAATCACATCACCTCATGGAGGTGATAAATCACACATACAATTGAACAATGTTTTCATTTTTCAAATAATATAATAGTAAAATGTGATATATTATATAGTAATAATAATAAATATGTCTTGAATATCATATATAATATTTAATAACATCATTGTTACTTGTACTGAGAGATAACGATTAAAAATGAATTTCAACATTTTGTGATGCGGTAGTTCGTCATATATACGAGTGATAAATTCATTTCACATAAGATGGAAGAGGATATGGATATGGTTCATTGCAAAAAAATAATAAGGTCTCAGAATATTTATGATACTGGAGTTATTATTATAAAATTTTCAATAAAAATTTTAATGAGATGATATAGAAAATAAAACATAATTACTATATTATAAAAAACAAATCTTCTTTTGACAAAATAATTTATTAAATACCTTAAGACAAAAAATGATTATGTTCATCCAAAAATATGTTCCGTAGAATGATTTTAAAAATCATAGGAATTTATTTTTATTAGATATTATCTTTTGGAAATAGATTTATAGGTGTATAAGAAATAGATGTTTATGTGTCCTTTTATAAAAGAGGGGAGGGTAACTATTAGAATTTCAAAAAAAATTAAATTAATTCAAAATAAAAAGTGGATCATAAATGATTTATTTTTATAATATGATGAGTATGGGTTGACATCCTATAATCCAATAAAATAGAGATATATTTCGGATATGTTTTTAACCTTATCATTGGGTTTTACCCCTTATATAACATCATTAATTGTTTCCACCAAAAGATGTATTTTTACTCTTTTATTGTTAATATGGTAATAATAAAATTCCATAAGTCCCATAAATGATTAATTGATGGAATTTTCAAACATATCCAATTAACATTCTTTAGTAATAAAATAATGTTTAAATTCTTCACCATAATGTTGATGACACCTAGAAATTTATTTAATGAAATTAATTATCTCAAATTATATGTATTTTTCTATTATTTGTATCATTTACTTGATAATTCTTTTAGAAAAATAATTACCACATTAGTTATTTGTATGTTGTTAATGTATTTATTTTTCAATAAACATATAATATATATTACATTGATGTAGATAAATATTTTATATTTGTTGTTACCCTTTATAGTCTATGATATCATTAAGAAAAATATATATTATTAATGAAATATTTATTATAAATAAGAGTGGGACATCATTGACTTGTCTTAAAATTAATAAATATAAATGTCATAATCTCATCAAACTAGCCTCAAATTCCATTAAAATATTTATTTTATGAAAATAAGTTTATAATGTATATAATATAATCTCATATTCATTCATTAGCCACCTGTTTTTCCATGTTGAATCACAATATAAATTTCTAAACAAAAAAGTGATATTTTTGACTTTTATTCCTTTCAATAATCAAGAAATCCTTTTCATGGAGAAGATTCCAAAATACTAAATTTCAATCATTATGGTTATAATTTATAATTTAATTTATTCGATAATATTTTTATAGTGTTACGGTTGTTTTAAAGTCCTCATTATTTTAATCATTACCCTAATTACCAAGTTTACTATTTACCATGGAAACAGAAATTTCTAATTTTACTATTCGTATTATACAAAAATAAAATAGAACTATATATTAACACTAAATTCAAGTAATAATTTAAAACTGAAAAAATATTTACTTATATAATTTTAATAAATTAATATACAATACATTTTTTGATAAAAATAAGTATATTTAAAAAATCATTGAAAATTTAATATTTTCAAAATTATTCTCAAAATTTCACAATTAGATTATTTGGATATGAGGTTTTCAAAAAATAAGTTCATTATATCAAATATACCTATCAAAAATTTTGTTTACATAAATCATTCTAATATGATATATTTCACTCTACCCAAATTAGAAATTTAAACCCCTTATTTTTGACATAAATATCTGGATTTGGGTTTTACTTTTTGAAATACATTTTTGAATACCCACATCAAAAATAATGATTAAAACACATCTGCATTAAGATAAATTAGGGGAGTACTATGGTTATCATGAAAATAATACAACTATATTTCCTAGTAGGAATACAATGAAGAATGATATAGAATTTAAAACCTATGTACTAATAGATTGTTATAGAGACCATGATCTAGAAAAATAGAAAAATCAATAATCCAAAAAAATTGGATGGGTGAAATATTTATTGATTTTGGAGTTATAAAATAAAATTAATAATTTTTTTGGTTAATATAAATTTCATATAACTGCTAATTTACCATACCACCTTGATTAAGAAAATAATTAAATATAATTACATGAAATATAGATTTTCAACTTCTAGATTATTTTCACCACAATCACATCTTATTCTCTCTAATTGATTAGTATTCCTGATGAATTTTTATTTCATGCGAATTGGAATTATATTCCATAGATCAAAAAAACTACAAAATATAATAATTTATTCTTCATGAATGTTGGAATAGAAAAAAATGAGTATGATAAAATAAAATAAATCTCTATAAATAAAAATTATTATATTATGGAAAATGAATTTTATCTCAAAAAGTAGACAATAATAACTAATGTTCAATAAATAGCATTCGATAAATAAATATTCAAAAAATTATTAAAAATATTACAATTTTTGATTTGAAACAAAAACAAGGTTAATTTTTTATATTTAGTATTCTATGTTAAATTTATCATTAATCACTCGATTATATCAATCAATCATAATGCCTCATTAAAAATTAAATTTCAAAAATAAATTAGTCTTTATATAAAAATAATCATATACATAAATAACCTAAATCACAATAAATATATAATAAAATAATATAAATTTTTGAAATAAAATTTATTCATCATTTCTAAAAAAATCGATAAGATTATTTATGTTTCCCATAATTTCATTATTTGTTAAAATAATATCATATGCTCCGACGTTGTATCAACCAATAATTACCTCAAAATAAATGATAATAAACAACATAAATGACTCCAAAACCATTAAACTATTCTCTAGAAAATGTATATGTATCATTGGTCATTTCATAATAATAAGGGTGACATATACGTAAAAGCATTACCAATACACAATAAATGTATCCAAATTAATTAACATCACCCAGACCAAAAAATGTGGGATTCCTTAAATTTTGAATAGATGATCAACCATTAAAATAAAAATAGCTCCATAAATCTATCATCACATTAACAACTATCCCAACATCAACAGTTGTAGTAGAAAATTAAATCTCAACCAATATTTTCTTCTAATCAGGATTTTTTCTATCATGAGTAACTGCCTTCAGAAATAATTAGCATAACATTCCAAATCATTATAGATAATGTGTTGTTCCATTTATTGAATATCTTTTATCTCAATGATTTTTTTATGAAAATTTTCATTAAATTTTTGTACAATGTGATAAAACATAGCATAATAGTAACACTTTCAGACCATGAAAAACATTCACAAAAATGAATTTTACCACACCTAAAATGTGTTTGGTTCTTACATCTAGAATTATTTTTTAATTTATTCGAAATTTCCTTCCACCAAAACTATTTATTATTCTTATTATCTCAAGAAACATAATATTTATAAAACCCTATCAAAAAATTATTATCATAATGAACTAATTTTAAATAAAATTTTTATTCCACTGATGTTATTTCTATTCATAAGAATTTTTTCAATACTGGGTGAAGTCTATTAATATTAAATTAATGATATTAACATATTAGGTTAAATAACAAATCAATTATATGAATATTTCTTCATATGTAGCCACAAATTCTTTATTATTTTGACTGATATCTGAAAATGGTTTCTCCATCCTATGCCAAAAATCCCTTTGTAAATATTTTTCAAGAAACTGATTAATGAATTTTTTGAATTCCATATCATTAATATAACTTTTATATATTACATTATTAAGAAATAACATCATTTATCAGGATCACATTAAAAAGGAGAAATGTAAAATTTTCCATTTTTCATTCTAAGAACCCATGAAATCAAATATTTTTCCAGAGTAATGACACATCCTTCAGATACAGGATGATCTTATGATAAACTCAACGATGGGGGATAATGTCTCAGAAAATTCTCCATTGACGGCATATTTCTATTGGATTTTTCTGGATTATATCTTGCATGAAGTCCACCACTATTAATATCTTTTGAAAAGTGACCCATTATTGTAACAAATAGATCAGTTTCATTTCCAACCATATTTGTATGCCAATTTAATATTATATTATCATCTTAATGACATCCCACTATATCTTCCATATTCCCTCTATGGATAACCATTCCAAATATTATGTACATTCAAATTAAGTATTAAGTAAAACCATTCAAGGTACGGAAATTAAAAATATCATAACCATTAATATAATCTCATCCATTCTATGTTAAAAAATATAGAATGACCCGACCATAAAAAACATGTTATAGTTATTTGAAAACTAGATAACACTTTCTTTTAGAAATGATATTTTAGTTTTATAGTATTATATATTTTGAAAAAAATATTATATAATAACCTCGTAATTTCAAATTATGACTCATATACAATATCACTTATATTTTCAAAATATATTCATTTTAAATTAATCATGCTTTCCCTTTATTTTAAATATTCACAATTTTCTTTAAAATATCATAATTGTCCCAACTCAATGTTAAACCCTAATTTTTTTAATGTAGTTTTAAAATAAAAAACATAATAAGGGACATTATATAAATAAAATAATTTGTCCTAATATATCTATAAAACCCATATAAATTTTATGTTTACCATCAATGTTCATTGATTATATGAAAGAAAACATTTTCACATGTAAAAATACCCAATTTTTTCTCAAATAAAGTCAATAAATGTAATGCCCCAACTCGAGAATCCTAGAGCCAATTCATTATTTTAATAAATAGGCATTATACATGGAATCATGACTATAAGAACCGGTCAGTTTACCAGTCTGTGAAAATATTTTAAATTGATCAATAATATATTACAATTCAGAACATAAAGTATATCATATTTAATCATATGGGAAAAAAATTATTCCCTTACATTAACCATGAATATAAAAAACAAACCACTTCTAGTAATCCTATGAAAATAAAACATAAGAAAGTGGTGAGGTGAGATGTTCATAAAGGATAACAATTTACAAGAAAATATCATAAATAAGCATAAAATTTAAATTATAGGTATAAATTTGAAACACAATGTCTTTAAACTTAAACATAATCACCATATCAAAATGTTAAATCAAATAATTCAATTTATTAATTTACATGGATATTCTACTAGTCGAATAATCACATGTAATATCAATAATTAATCTCATAATGATAAAATATATAATTCTAGACATCATAACCATGTAGTCAAGTCCATGTGCCAAAACTACAAATAAAAATATTTTCAAGGCCTTGTTCCAAGAATTAAATTTTTCTTATGAGACATACTGATTCATCAAGGGGATATAGAAGGAATCTCTTATCACATACTATGTCACGTACGTAACCTATTATAGGGTTATTTTAAATTTATTTTCCACTCATGATTTGTTTTGGTGGTTTACCAAGGTTTTATTGAGAATATGTGAGTTTTCATGAATTGGGCCAAACTGCGAGCCCAATTCCAGATTTAAAAATAAATTTTGTTTCATTTATAACTTTTTCAATTTTTAATATTTTTCACTCATTCCAACTCCTAATTGTTCTCCCCTGATATATTAACCCCAAATGTAAATTTGGGGACTTTATAAATCCATAAGCATGGGGGATGTTTGTTTTTATTTGAGAGTTGGGCCAACCCGAAGGCCCATTTTCCAGTTTTAAATTGTTTCATTAATTTATTAATATCTTATTCATTAAAATGGATTTTTTCGGTGATGCCACCTCCCTATAGACCCTAAGAAGCCCAGGCGCGACCCCATACCCTCCTCCCACAATTTGGAGCTCGATAGGGTCGCTAAAATAGTCGAAACCTTCTGGATTTCAGAAATCGTCCAGATTTTGGAGAGGTAAATTGATCCTTTAATAACTCCTTCTATTTTTAATCTTTTACCTCCATTCCAATTCCTAAATGACCTAATAATTATTTTGAGACCATAACCTGAGTTTTGGCCGTTTTAAATTTGAGATACTAGTGTTTTGGGGAGATTGATTCTAGATTTCTCAAGTAAGTTTGTCCATTTCTTTTCCCCTTTCAAATTGATTAGGGTTTCATTCTATTTTTTTAGGGTTTCATCCCTTTTTATTGAAGTGAACAATGACCAGTGGGTAGGGGTTCGAATCTAAGGTTTAACCTTGGGTTTTCTTGGTCCAATTTTATTTTTTTAGGTTTGATCTACCCTTCTTGAGGTGCGGCGGTGGTGCGTTTGTGTTTTCGCACAAAGGATTCAATGGTTTCATTTGATTTGGTAGGTGATTACAATGTTGATGCAATATTTTTGTATTAGCATGCTGTATTTATCATATTTTAAGATTTATATAATTTTATTATTGCTACAAAAATTGGTTCTAATGATGTTTCAATTGCAATTGAATTTAAAATGCCATTTTGGTGTGAAATTGGGGGTTTTCCAAAGAAGTGTTTTGTTTGTTTATTTGGGGATGACCTATAAATACTTAGTTGTTTTTATTGATCTGTAATAAGTCATAAAATACTGTTTATAATTTTTATCCACTTTGGTAATTTCTGCAAAAAATGGGTTTTAATTGTGTTTGTAAAGAAAGTGATGTTTTGGTTCCACTTTTGTGTGAAAATGAAGGTTTTACAAAGATAACACTTCTTGTTTAACATAAGGATGCCCAAAAATTTATTTGTTGTTTTAATTGATATTTATTGGGCTGCCTTTACTTTTTTGGTAACTTACAATTGTGAACATCATGTACAAGTGGGTTTCTTAAGGGGTTTTGTGTGCAAAACTACACGAGATTTTGTGAAATTGATTTATTCAAATTCAAAGAGTTTGTTGTGTGTTTTAAGTGGTATAAAATGAGATAGCTACTGTATTTGGTGTATGTGACCAGTAGTGGTGTTTTACATTAAAATGGATGTGTGTTAAATCCTGAAATTGTTTGAGCACAAAGGGGGAAGCCCGGGTACCTAGGTGGGGCGGATTTGTACTAGTACGGCTAGTGGACCGGATGGGTTTTGTCCCTGTTTCACTTAGCATTTGGATAACGAAAACTCTAACTAAACTTTTTGGATGATGATTGGGGACCACTAGGTTATGGGTATGTTCCCTAATAGTGGCTTGTGCACGAGAAAGGATTTTACTATGGTTACATTACACTGAGGTACGAGGTACATGGGGCCTGAGACTATCTAGTGCCTAGGGGTGTTCCCGGTTTTGTTGCTCAGTGGATTTGTGGTATTTGCCCTTGTTTTTGGGTGTCTTTGGAATTATAATGCAGTATATAATATTACTATTTAAATGTGTTAACATTCTGAAAGTTTTATATTGAAAAATGTTTTCAATTTAAAGTTTCATTTTGTGGAATTTTTCACCGCTTTTAATTGCATATTAAAACTGCTTGCTTTTACACCTTGTATTGCATGCACCTTGGAATCATAGGGTGGTATCCTATTGGGCTTAGGCTCACACCCTACTTACACCCCTTGGGTGTAAGTAGACCTTTTTTTTTTGACCCAGGTAAAGGAAAGGCTAAGGGTGATGGCAGTTCAGGGTGTTAGTCCTCATCCTTGGGGCGGAGTAGTGGAGACGACTTGGGGGTGATGACCCCTTGTCATGTGGAGTCCATGGGGCTGTTTTTTTTCTGTTACATTGTGTCATTGGACTTTTTGTATTGAATCTAAACCTATGTATTCCGTTCTGGTTTTTTTTAAACATCATTTGGTATAAATTTTCAGATTCAGTTTATTGATTGTTTTTTAATGGTTTATGACTTCATATTCGGGTAAATCGTTCCCAAACCTAAATAAATGATACTCGGGCACTTGTGCCAGCCCGTGGGGATCGGGAACGCCCTTCGGGTCATGTCACGAGCTGTGTTTGGTGCCGGTTTGGGCGGCGACCAGATTTGGTTCGTGACAAAATGGTATCAGAGGAGGTTCATGTTAACTCTTTGGGTCATGTAATTTCGGGAAGAGTCCGGATATCATGGAGTTAGGATTGTAGAGACTTGGTATTATAGTTATGGGTAGTGTGATTGATCACCACACCTCATGACAGGATTCATGTTTCCTAGGGAAGTCAGGATTTATCTAAGTCCTTTGGTTTTCTTGTTTTAATGATGGTTAGGGAAATGAAAAGAGGGTTGGGTTAATGGTCTCCGTAAGCTCGCAGGGCCTGGCAAGCCATGTGAAGCTGGGGATATTCCCTAAAACACTCTCTGTGACAGTGAAGTGATTGGAATATGGCTGCCAACCATATTTCCAAGTCACCCATTGAAACTAGTTTCCTCTCGGATTATTTTGTGCTTTAGTTTTGAAATCCTGGCACTTTGGTTTTCTGGTGACTTGGTTTTAATAAGCGTAAAGTTTTTATGAAATGATTTTCAAATAAAGAGGGAATGGTTCGGTTTATGAAATTGAGGAATTTAATTTTCAGAATTTTTTTGAAATGTAAAATGGTGTGCTTACACCTCTTTTGAAAGAAGGAACTATATTAAAGTTGGTTTTGAAAAGTGTTTCCAATAGAGTTTTCTAAATAATAAAACAGTGTTTTAATGGGATGAGATGTTTTGATATTGATATGAATATCTTGAATGTGGGTTCTTTTCCAAATTGTTGTGTCTTTATGAAATGTTTTGTAAGATTGGAATTGGGATTTTGATCTCATTCTTAGCAGTTTTGAGAAAAAGGTTGGGTTGGTTGAGAATTTTGTTTTTGAAAAGTGGAAGGAATTTTTGTTTTACCCTTTGGTATTTCCATGAGTGACCACATGCATGGGGTTATATGGGATGATGGATGGTTTATGGCATGACTGGATGAGTGATGGGATGGTTATGAGGAGGGTGCCCGGTGTGACCCAAAAACATGCATGTGTGAGGCCCATGGGGTACCAATGGTGGATACTCTTTCTGCAAAACCGTTTCTTTTCAAAGAAATAGTTTTAAAGAAAAACATGATGTATTAATGAATAGTTTGGTATAGTTTTTATTATTGGTTTTTGATAATGTTGATGTTGTGGGATGTTTTGAGTCCAAGAACCCCTCCTGTTTGAACTGTGTTTTGGGTTTGTGTTTGGTCGGTGAGCTGTGTTGTAGGGACGATTAGTGGTCTCTTATGAAAAATGTTTTTGGATGCCTCTACGGTGGTTCCATTCCTGTGTTTGGATCTGGTTTGAGGCATGTTTTGACTAATGGACCAGATTGTTTGGGTCCTTGGGTTCTCTCATTGGATAAGGTATGCCCCCATTAAGGGTTAATGCACAACTGAAGTGAAATCCATATTGTTTCTCCATTGGAAAATCCTCCAGTTGATCAATATAAGGAATATTTTATCGATCATTGTTGATTGAGTCTACACCCATTAATTTCGTTGTTTTTTGGATCCTCTTGTAGTGGTAAAGTTATTGTGGAAGGTTGAAAGAAACCATAGTTTCTAATGTTTCATGATTCATCGAAGGTGGAAGTGTTCTTTGGTTGTATGTGTGGATGAGTGTCTCGATGGTGTCTAAGAGGACCTTTGGGTTCTTCAAAGTTTCTTTGATGCATTAATTCATGTTAAACCACCGGTGTGGGAAATATGGTCACGATAGGATATTGTGGCCACTTTCTAGAATTGTGTGTTGTTTGGGGATGTTGTATAAGGTCCCTCTCCATGAATTGTTTATATCAGTTGAAATGGTCATGTTTGGTGATGCCTTATGATGTCATGTACTCGATTGACTGTATAGGTGAAAGTAGTGAAATCCTCTGAGAGTCCCTGTTATGTTGGGCAAATGTCTCCCTTGGAGAAACTTCAAAATCATCTATTTTAGAGGAATGTGAGTGTAGGTGTTCTTTACTTATATTGTTTCTCACCTGAAGAAACAAGTTGTGATGTGTGTGTATCTTCTCAGCCCTTGTTTCAGTGAAATATCGGGATAAGGTAAAGTGAGTTTGGAATGTGTTATGTCTAGAAAACTTATTTGGGACTGCGGTGTAGTTTTTGGTGGCACCGAAAAGAAGAATTCTCATTCAGTGGGTTTCAAAATATTAACTACGAGGCCAAAGATTCTTAAATCATTTGAGCTCCAGCCATAGGTCTCGGAGAGAAGCTGGCTCGTAGTCAGGGAAAATCCCAGGGCCATTTAAACCCTTGTACAAAGTCCTATCCTTAGTATAAAAGATGGGAATAGTTCAAACCTATGGTTTCGTCATGGTTGAGAACATAGTTTGTGCACGTTTAGTAGTGTCCGTGTGCTAGGAAGCCATGTAGAAAGAATTATATTCATAGTTAGTGCAGAGTTTCCCAAACCATGCATACTAATCTTGCGCCCTTCCTAAATATTTGGTTTCTTTTTGGGTCTTTCTTTGTCGGCCCATGCTGGTCGGTTAAGATGGTCAGTTCTTATGGTGGGGAGACCCACTATGATTCTCATGAATATTCCTTCATAAACATTTAATGGAAGTATATCCCTTTTACTTGAGAGTATGTTTGGGTCTCCCACTATTAGTGTCTTGATTCTGTCTCGGGAAAACAATTTAAGTTGTCTCTTATGGTGGGGAGCCCATTTGTGTCTCTTCATACGAGTAACTCATTTTTTTTTTCTTTGGACTTGTCTGGGAAGTAGGTATTATCATTCGAAGATATCTAACTACCTACATATTCATTGGGTAAACATTGATATTGGAGAGTTTCCAATGGTTTAGTTATAGTTGGGAAGTGTAACCTTGTTCAATGTTGTTGTTTTTTTTGGGTAAATTGATTGAGTATTGTTCAGATTGTATTTGAGGAGTTTTCATTTGGGATAAATCCTGAATGTACATTATTGTTTCAGGAAAGTGGTGTAAGTTTGGTTTGTGATAGTATTCCTTCCATCATTGATCACTGGAGGTGTTTTGACCTTTGGGGGTGAAACCTGGCAAGGGTGTACCTATTGGTTTCTCAGTTGGGTTTGGTTGTTGCTTTGACCTTGCTGTGACTTTCCGGGGAAGAAAGTTTTCAAGGTGGGGAGAATTGTCACGTACATAACATATTCTAGGGTTATTTTAAATTTATTTTCCACTCATGATTTGTTTTGGTGGTTTCCAAAGGTTTTATTTAGAATAGGTGAGTTTTCATGAATTGGGCCAAACTGCGAGCCCAATTCCAGATTTAAAAATAAATTTTGTTTCATTTATAACTTTTTCAATTTTTAATAATTTTGACTCATTCCAACTCCTAATTGTTCTCCCCTGATATATTAACCCCAAATGTAAATTTGGGGCCTTTATAAATCCATAAGCATGGGGGATTTTTGTTTTTATTTTAGAGTTGGGCCAACCCGAAGGCCCATTTTCCAGTTTTAAATTGTTTCATTAATTTATTAATATCTTATTCATTAAAATGGATTTTTCGGTGATTCCACCTCCATATCTACCCTAAGAATCCCAGGAGCAACCCAATTCCCTCCTCCCTTTTGAGCTCGATAGAGTCGCGAAAATAGTCGAAACTTTCTGGATTTCAGAAATCGTCCAGATTTTGGAGAGGTAAATTGATCCTTTCATAACTCCTTCTATTATTAATCTTTTACCCCCATTCCAATTCCTAAATGACCTAATAATTCTTGTGAGACCATCTCATGAGTTTCGGCCGTTTTAAATTTCAGATACTAGTGTTTTGGGGAGATTGATTCTAGATTTCTCAAGTAAGTTTCTCCATTTCTTTTCCCCTTTCAAATTGATTAGGGTTTCATTCTATTTTTTTAGGGTTTCCTCCCTTTTTATTGAATTGAACAATGACCAGTGGGTAGGGGTTCGAACCTAAGGTTTAAACTTGGGTTTTCTTGGTCCAATTTTCTATTTTTAGGTTTGATCTACCCTTCTTGAGGTGCGGCGGTGGTGCGTTTGTGTTTTCGCACAAAGGATTCAATGGTTTCATTTGATTTGGTAGGTGATTCCAATGTTGATGCAATATTTGTGTATTATCATTCTGTATTTATCATATTTTCAGATTTATATAATTTTATTATTGCTACAAAAATTGGTTCTAATGATGTTTCCATTGCAATTGAATTTAAAATGCCAATTTGGTGTGAAATTGGGGGTTTTCCAAAGAAGTGTTTTGTTTGTTTATTTGGGGATGCCCTATAAATACTTAGTTGGTTTTATTGATCTGTAATAAGTCATAAAATACTGTTTATAATGTTTATCCCCTTTGGTAATTGCTGCAAAAAATGGGTTTTAATTGTGTTTGTAAAGAAAGTGATGTTTTGGTTCCACTTTTGTGTGAAAATGAAGGTTTTACAAAGATAACACTTCTTGTTTAACATAAGGATGCCCAAAAATTGATTTGTTGTTTTAATTGATATTTATTGGGCTGCCTTTACTGTTTTGGTAACTTACAATTGTGAACATCATGTACAAGTGGGTTTCTTAAGGGGTTTTGTGTGCAAAACTACACGAGATTTTGTGAAATTGATTTATTCAAATTCAAAGAGTTTGTTCTGTGTTTTAAGTGGTATAAAATGAGATAGCTACTGTATTTGGTGTATGTTACAAGTAGTGGTGTTTTACATTAAAATGGATGTGTGTTAAATCCTGAAATTGTTTGAGCACAAAGGGGGAAGCCCGGGTACCTAGGTGGGGCAGATTTGTACTAGTACGGCTAGTGGACCGGATGGGTTTTGTCCCTGTTTCACTTAGCATTTGGATAACGACAACTCTAACTAAACTTTTTGGATGATGATTGGGGACCACTATGTTATGGGTATGTTCCCTACTAGTGGCTCGTGCACGAGAAAGGATTTTACTATGGTTACATTACACTGAGGTACGAGGTACATGGGGCCTGAGACTATCTAGTGCCTAGGGGTGTTCCCGGTTTTGTTGCTCAGTGGATTTGTGGTATTTGCCCTTGTTTTTGGGTGTCTTTGGAATTATAATTCAGTATATAATATTCCTTTTTAAATGTTTTAACATTCTGAAAGTTTTATATTGAAAAATGTTTTCAATTTAAAGTTTCATTTTGTGGAATTTTTCACCGCTTTTAAATGCATATTAAAACTGCTTGCTTTTTCACCTTGTATTGCATGCACCTTGGAATCATAGGGTGGTATCTTGTTGGGCTTAGGCTCACACCCTACTTACACCCCTTGGGTGTAAGTAGACCTTTTTTTGACCCAGGTAAAGGAAAGGCTAAGGGTGATGGCGGTTCAGGGTGTTAGTCCTCATCCTTGGGGCGGAGTAGTGGAGACGACTTGGGGGTGATGACCCCTTGTCATGTGGAGTCCATGGGGCTGTTTTGTTTCTGTTCCATTGTGTCATTGGACCTTTTGTATTGAATCTAAACCTATGTATTCCGTTCTGGTTTTTGTTTAAACATCATTTGGTATAAATTTTCAGATTCAGTTTATTGATTGTTTTTAATGGTTTATGACTTCATATTCAGGTAAATCGTTCCCAAACCTAAATAAATGATACTCGGGGACTTGTGCCAGCCCGTGGGGATCGGGAACGCCCTTCGGGTCATGTCACGGGCTGTGTTTGGTGCCGGTTTGGGCGGCGACCAGATTTGGTTCGTGACATACTAAGTCTAATGAAGTCTTCATATTAATATTGAGAATCATAATACATACATTTGTATTAAAACTAGCATAAGAAATTTTAATATGTTAAAAATAAACCATTAATGGTATAAAAAAGCCCATCCACATCATAACATATCATAAATCATTTAAAACAATACGGAAGACTATTTTATAACAAATTTTCCTCAAACAATAAAAAAATCTAATAATGGATGTTGACATAGATGAAAATAATCAGTAAAAATCGTTGAGAGAAATATCCGATTTTCATAAAAACATTTTAATGTAGCACAATTTATAAGTGAATTCATTTAAAAATATATTTTAATCAATTTTTACCATACCACTTTAAAACTTTTAAAATGATTTATCATTTTAAAACAATCTTGTACATATAAATAAATCATTAAAATTATTTTTAAAAGATGCGCATTAATTGAACAATTTATGAAAACAAATCATTAATGCATTTAAAAAGATTATCTAATTAAAGATTACCTTCCGAAAAAACATAAAATATTTCCATGGAATAAATTTTAATAAAAAATGGACGTTGATGATTATTCTTTTCCATTAAATACGTATACATAAAAAAACTTTCGTAATTATGAGATTAAAGAACTAGCCCTCACCTAATACTTTCCTTTAGTATATATTACATTTAACCTAAAGTATAATGACAATAGTATGTCAGTAAATTCTACCAGAAGAATATTTATAGTAATGATATCAAATTTTATTCATTTATTACTTTATACTAACCATTTAATAAAAATTCCCTTGTTAAAGTAACATTATGAGTTACAATCTCTTCCTTTATCGTATGTGTTTTAAAATATTATCTTTGATCGTATCACTTAGATCATTGTTAGCATACATATAAAATATAAAACATCATTTATATATCATATATATAAAATATTTATATATATATATATATATTAGATAGTTATATGCAATGGAATACACCATTTATGGAGACGGTTGGTTGTATGTACTCATAAATGCGGTTTCTATTTTCCTATATTATTGAATTAAAGTATGTGAGTGAAATATATATAAAGAAATATATAATTTTTCCTTGTTTAATTATTATGTCATATATTATATACATATTAATAAAATATAAATTTATAATAATCATTTAATGTTGAACGTGGAAATAAATCTTATCGTGTCGGGGAGATGGTAAGTCTTACGTAAAAAAAGCGACCATATCATTTAATTTGTTATTATATGGTGTGTAATTGGATATTATATTAAATATAAAGAAACATATAATGTTATTTAATTATTTATATACATATTAATCATCATTATATCCATCCAAATATCATTGTGTTGAATAAAAAATTACTCCAGTACATGGAGACAGTAAGCTATATGTACGCACACACGGTGACTTTGTCAATCATAAAATAGATATAATAATTAATATGGTGGTATAAAATTTATAATTACATCACATAATTTATAATTTAATAGAAATATTATTTTACCCATCATACAACAACGAAAGACGATGTAGAACAAGAATATATCATTTATGGAGGGGATAAAATAATCACCTCTTCTTTTGGTGTTTCCTTTTAATATGAACAAAGGCGATCCATAAGATATATTTGTGCTCAAATTAAGTCATCTATAATGAATTTAGGGTAGTTTTTTGGATAATTTTCCAGGTTTTGGCCGTTAAAAATAGCTTTGTAGATGTGAATTAAAATAAATGGGAGGTGCGCTTTTATAATATAGTTGAGGGGAACTTTAGAAAAAATGTTGAAATATTAATTTATAGTAAAATTATTTAGGTTTTATAAAAGATCCAAATCAATTTATTTCTAGGATAAGATGCGTTTTGGTCAAAATTATCTCAACCAATCTATTTTAGATATGTTATGTTAATAACAGTGTCCTCATCCTTTGGCATTAACCCTTAGTTAAACAGTTTTACTCTTACCATGTTTTCTTGTATTTTTATACTATATGGTTAATTTAGAAACAATAAAATGACAAGGTAACCTCAAGTGGATACATAATACCATTTTTATCATTATATTTTACTTGTAATAATCGTATATTTATTGGCTTTTTATATCATTTAGAAAAATAGTATTTCTTTTAAAACCTCATTTATGTCAATTTGACACTATTTAGTAATTAAATTTTACTAAATTTATGACAACATTATTCCATTGAACCAAACGAACAAAAAAATCCCTAATATTTCTATTTTAGTCATAAAATTTATAAATAGAATCAAAGTGTTCAAATTACATTAATTTTAATATTTATAAAATCATTTATTTTAATCATTAAATAATACGTTAATTATTACATAATTATTGTGTCAAATATAAATATAATTATTTAACTTCTCAAAATAATAAATAAAATAACATGATATATAAAGTATTATTATATTTCTATGTAATATTTATAGTCAAAATTATCTTATTTATGAACCTATATTAAAACTAATTTCGTTTTTAAAATTAGAATTTAACACTTTTAACTATTCTATGAATAAAATATAATAAATCTACTAATCGAACCCAATTGGATAAAAAAGATCATATTTTTATTTTGAGTTTGATTTTGGTCGAATAAAAAAATATCCAAAATAATTTGGACTTCTATTGTTGTAATTTAAATTTTATATAATGTAACTTTTTTCCATTAATTAACATATTTACTTTTAACAGTGGTAAATAAAAGTTGAAAGATATTATTCAACAAAAATTATTTTCATCTTATTGAACAGAATTTTACTTACGAATTACAACCATGAATGGTGGAATTTTTAAATTCATATCATAGAAGTGGTTAAATTATATTTCATGTAATTTTAAAAATGTGCCTAGATGATGGGTACATGTGCGTAGAAAGTGGGTAAAATTATGTTAAAAAATCCAATGATTTTTTTATCTAATTCTATTAAAAAATGAATTAAATTAGATAATTTGGGATAATATTTATTATGTATATATTCTTACATTATGATATATTTTAATTAAAAATAATTATTTAAATGAAAACGTTAGTTTTTATGTACTATGCAGTAATTTTCCCTATTCAACAAAAATTGATTGTTTTTAGAAAAATAACAAAAATTCACCCTAATAAATTTGTATGTTAAAAATTCAAAAATGTATTCTATTTTAAAAATTTGATTTTCATGAGTGTATAAAACTAATTATATTATATTTCAAAAAACAACTTAAAAATTATTTCTTTTATGAATACACCTTTTATAAATATATTTATATACTTTTAAAAAACATATATATTTTTTAAATATTTTTTATTTATGTGAAAACATTGTATATAAAACTTAATATTTATTTTTTACTATTCATATTATTATATTAAATTGATATATAAATATATAATAGTTGGTGTTGCCTGCAGTATAAGTTATTAAATAAAATTAAGGCGATAACATACTATGAATTATTGGGGTGTTACGTTAAAGTCAATAATAATTGATTTAAATCCATTTTAGGTAAGTTAGACAATAATTTTTATAAAAAGTTTCAAAAACCTAACATTTAAACAAAACATATATCCATCATACAATATAATTTTATATTGAATATAATCATTATCAAATTCATTGAAAGGATATAATGGGGATCACCATTCATATAAGAAATATCATCATAACTAATTTCTTTATAAGATATAATGTGGATAAAACCTTCATATAACCTATATCATTTTCACCCATGATATATAATGGGTCTCAAAACTATAAATAAATGTTATATTGAACAGATTTTTTATATAATTATCGTGTTCCACATCTGAAATTATACATTTTTTCCAAGAACATTTCAATATTCAACCATTCAATAACTATTTAATACTAAAACGTAAGAAGTTATTGGTTATAGAAATAAATTTTTTTTAAAGCATATTCTAATACTAAAATACCATAAAACATTTTAATAGTGTTTTTCTATGATGAAAACAAAATTAAAAAAAAATTCATAAATTTCTTTTTTCCAATTTAAACTTATTAATAACTTTTTTAGAAATATGAACACTTATATATGATAAAATTATATTATAAAATAAAAATTTAAGAATTTAAATAAATATTAAAAATATTTTTGATTCGTTAAATCCTTGAAATACACTTATGAATTATATTTTAGTAATCCTTTCATAAGAGTTTTGGAAAAAGAGATGCAAATATAACATTAAAATAGGAATTTTTAAAGGAATTCCCTTACCTCATCCCAGACTTGTCACATAAAATGTCTATCTTATAGAATAATAAACTCATGGTAATTTATACTATATTTTTTTCTATGTTCATTGTTCTTATTATTTTACTTTTTATGATATTATAATTTTTTAAAATCATGTTGGATAATTTTATGATATGATGTTAAAAAGTTTGAAATGACTTCGGTCGGTTGTCATTGGTCATAGCGGTTATCACTAATTAATATATATTATTGTAAGTAGTATATAATTAACATTTTAATATATCAATTATATTTTCATAGTCATAAATTAAATATTGTTATGAAAAATTAATGATGCTACAATTATAGAGAGGGTTGGTCATTCGTATTATTGAATAGCATTTTCATTTTTCGAAGATCATTATGGAATGAAGGTAATAATAAATATTAAATTTTAATAGTGGTATTAATATTGTAGTTATCATATTATGTTTTTAAAAATAGTTATATATTTAATTCATGTGTTTTAGTGATAAGAAATGAATCACATCACTTCGAGGATGTGATAAGTCATACATACGAACGAACAACGTGATAATTTTTATATGAATGGAAATGCAGTAATGAAAATGATATAATGTATTTCATTATGGTAAATATTATATTATTATCATATATAAAAATTTATTCAATTATATTTAATAATCTTCATAGATTATGATGGATAATTATTTATATCTGTTCATGAGGTTATAGTCTGTAGTACACGTAAATGGTAAAATATGTTGACATTTTATTGAATAAGATATGGATATATGTCATTACAAAAAAATTACTTTTATGTAGATTGAGGATAGTAGGGTTATTATTTCAGAATAGATAAATATGATTTGAATGAGGTGTATGATGAAATAAAATAGACATAATTCAACAAAAAATGATACCTCTTTTTCAGACAACATAGATTTTTAAAAATCGTAAGTGAACTGAGGATGGATTTATTAATAAAAAATGTTAATAGATTAATTTCAGTTATTTAGGTCATTTTTTTATATCTTGGCCAAATAAAATTGATTTTAAGGGCGGTGAAATGAGAAGAAGGGTCTCCCTTTTATAAGAGTGGGGAGGGGCACTCTTGGAATTTCACAAAATATTATATAAAATATATTAATGTTAAAATAAAAATGGATCCAAAGTAATTTTTTCCAATATATGATGATTATTCATCTATGTCCCATTATCCAGTAAAATTTATATAAGTTATGAATATATTTCTACACTTATCATCTATTCTATCCCCGACAATACCTCTTTCAAAATTACCAGGGTAACATGTATTTTTACACGTTGATTGTATATATAGTTACAATTGAATTAAAAATGTCCAATAAATGAATATAGTATGAAGTTTCAAATATTATCCCAGTCATTGGGATCATTTTAGTTTGTTATGGAGTTTTATAAAATTTATTAAACTTTTTTTTAATAACATTAATAACAGTTAACAAAAGAATCATTACATTAATTATTAAAAATATTACAGAAATATGATAGATTAGAAAAAAATATTCTAATGCATCAATTAAATGAAAAATTCAGCTAAAAATTTATATTATGAAAATATTTATTTCAGATTTAATAATTTTAGTATTTTTAGTACCACTTATTATGTAATTCCATTAAAAATATATTGTTTCAATGTTGAGTTTGTATATAAATTAGGTATTTATTCAATAATATTTGATGATAAATTATAATGATGTAGATAAATCCTTTATATTTTAAATCAATATTTATAATAAATGTGAACCCATAGATTACCCAATATTAAAAATGAAATATATATTTGAAGTATGATTATGACAACATTGACATTTATTAAAATAAACTTTTATAAATCTAATAACATCATCCATGTGGATTCAAAAGACAAAAATTGATTATATAATTAAAATAATATTAATATGATAATATTGGATATTCTGATTCATTCATAACCATAATTATAATAATCAAGGACACATAAGATATATTAAAGATGAAGAAAGTGAAATATTACGAGCTACTAGGATTTATATAATATGCAATCCATTTTCAGGGAAATGTTTCCATTAAAAATCATATTTATATCATAAGATATTAAAGGTTGTATTCAAATCATATATTAATTTTTTTAAAATTGTTTGGGTATTTTTTTATTCTTTATCTTTTTCTTTATAACCAAAATTAAATAAATTACCATGTATATTATTAACAAAATCTAATGGAGATACTTTTCATATTGGCCAAAAATAAAATATAAATATTTTATAAATATGAACCTATTGATTCCAAATATGGAATAATTTTTAAAAAAATAAAAATAGTGATGTTTTAGAATTTTGTTTTAGGTTAAATCGTTAAAACACAATGAAATTAATTTTTTTTTTTGAAAATTTCTTCTAAAATCATATATTTGTTTATAATAAATTAAAATATAAAGGCCTTTTAAAACCCACAATTTTACTTTATTAATATTCAAGAAAATATTTTAAATTAAAAACTAATAAAAATTCATTTTTATAATTTTACAATATTAAATACAATATTGTTCTCAATTAACATATGTAACTTTACAATCCATTTAATAATCAAACACTTCAAAAATTATACAATGAAAATATCCAAAGAAATTATGTGAATATTTTGATCTAAAAAATGAATTTATTTTTATCAAATATATATTATAATATTTCATAAAAGTTTCTATATTATCTATAAAAAAATTATGAAAATGATTTTTTTTGGAATAAAATGATTGTACTAAAAATATTGTAATTATGTTATTATAATTAAGTAATACATTAAAAACAAGTAAACTTATTAAATGTTTTATAAAATCATTATCAAAATTTATTCCCTTTAATTTGATATCATGGTTATAAATATCACATTATAATAGTTATTTTTTGTTGTTTATTTAAACATGATATGGTATATCTTATAAGCTATCAAAAATAGTGTTTCCTTTTAAAATATTAGGATGTTTCAAGTGAACTAATGGAATACCTTTGTTCTGTGCTAGTTATTAATCATATACTTTTTCAAAATAACCAGAATTTATTGTGCACATACTGTAGAAGAGAATTTATTGACTTGTCACCATCAAAATAAATAGAACTGAGAAAAATGATAACAGTGAATTATAAAAAATATAGTAAATGATCTATAATTTATTGATTATTTTAAGAAAATATTTAAAATATAATATAAAGCAAATAAATTGAATAACTAATCATTCATGTGATATAGTTATAACCTAAAATGTCCATGAAGTATCCCCTACAACACGCTATATTGTGTGCCTTATTTTTGAAATGAAATAATCTAAAAGGTACTTCCCTCATGTTCATGGAAAATAATATTTTAAATGTAAGAAACTAATATTTTGTGAATTATTTTGATGATTAATTTTTACATTTTTTTCTTTTTCATTTCCAGAAAGACTGAATATAGTATTTTTGATACAGAAGAACTATGTATGGCTTGATTTATACACAAAACTATGTAATTTTGATGTTATAATGAAAACATATATTATATTATGTTACATGAAAAACTATCATTATCATGTATTACATATAATAATGAGTCCCTTCTTCATATATTGGTACACGCATGATCGTGTTTTACCAAACTACAAGATACTATTAATTTTATTATTGATGTATTTTTATTTGTACTGAAAATTAATTTGAATTGATGTTATGAATAATATTAAATACATTTAGAAAAAATTAATTACAAATCTATTTAAAATGAATAATTTTTCTAGAAATTCGTAAAATATAATGTATGAACTATTTAAAAATAATCATATTAAATTTAAAATTAAACTAATTTTCAATGTATTAAAAATATAACATCATAAAATGTAACAAGAACATTATATTATTGTTTTCAATAATTTTTTTATTTTCTACACTCAATAAATTTTTTTATACTATATAATATATATTATAGGTATAAAATATAAATAAATCCAATTCTATGAATATAAATATGTGTTCTAATAAAAAGTAATATTATAACCTTTTAGTGGTGATCCATTTTTATATATTATTAATAATAATTTTAAAACTAATATTAAAATAAATATTTTTTTTTTGAAATAATTATATATAAATTATATTAGGCTGAATTTTTTATATTTTTTGTGATGTTTTATTTTTTTATAAATAATTAATAATACATGATTTTCATTAAAAAAAATCAAACATTTTATTCAAATAGTTTAATTATATTTTAATTCGGTATTAATGTTTTATTAGATCAATTATACATCAACATATCAAATTTAGGTATTTTAAGAATTTTTACAATGAAATTTCTTATCGAATCAAAAATAAAATATAGACAATTTTTCTTATAAACCCACAATCATGACCCGTCAGTGGGATTAAATTTAAATTACATTCTTCCACTTCTATGTGTATAATTTTTAGAAATGGATTCCATATTTTGAATCATAATAATTTCTAATTTCTAATATGTTCTCATTATTTTCATGAGAAAAAATTATTAGTGAAAGTATGTCAAATTAAAATCAATGTTGAAGAATAATATGTTCATAACAATTCACTAAACCATTCACATAAGGGCCAGAATGACCTTAAAATTTTACATAATGGAATCGTATGAGTATATTTAGGACTTATATTTCTATTTATCGAATTATATTATTTATTTGTGGGACATATGATCGGAAAAAACTATATTTGAATTCCCTTTTCAAAACATTTCAAGAATTACATATATCTTCCATTACAAAAAGTCACTCACCCCTCCCAGTTATTCACCACACTCAACACATTTTCATAACACAATATATACTACAAAAATATAATAACATCTATAGAATAGTTATTCAATAATTCTGTTGGGAATAAATTCATTTATGAATCCCCTTTATTTAATGCTAGAAAGAGTTACCTGATGAAGAGGTTACATCATTCCATAAGCTATTTTATATAATTTTAATTATCCAGCACATAAAAGTTTCTAATTCAATTATAATATAATATAAATAGTATCATTTATATATTTAATAGTTTATATTATAATTATTCCATCTAAAATTATGAACACATTCATAAAATCGGTAATAAACAAATAATTCTTCTATATGGTGAACTACCATCTCACAGACCAATTTTGTCAGTTTTTTCATTACCTCGTCACATGCATGTAAATTACGAAGGAAAATTTTTTTTATATTTTATTTATGATGTATTTATGATGTATTTATACTATATTAATTATTATATATCACATACCTCTATTCATTGAATTTTTTGTGTAAGATAATTTCTTTTGGGGATGTGTGGACTACATTCTCTTCAACGCGATGTGAATTTTTAAATCATTAAATAAAATTTATTTAGGATTAATATAGTTAATTTATAATATATATATATATATTGAATAATATTTATTCTAGAATAATAATATAATTATATTTCATTTACTTTATTTTTATCCTTTGAATTCTAAAATTAAATGGAAAAAAAATTGATGTGTACGTACGACATAATGTCTCTATGAATAGTATATTCAATTTAATACATATATCTTATGTATATTATTTCAAATAAATTTATAATTAAAATATATGATAATAATATTATATTATACATTTTATAAATATGTAAAATTGATCTATGTAAGATGATTAATAATAACAAATTAAAAATTTACAATATATAATTTGGATATTACTCAAAACGTAATGATAACATAAATTTCATAATAAGTGGGTAATATAAAGTCAAAATATATCATATATGGTATTATATATAATTATATTATTATATAGTATATATTTAAAAAAAAATTATTTATTATACAAGAGTTTTGAATGAGTACAATTAAATTCAAGACATAAGGTATGGGGATTATATCTCACATTTCATTTTCCTTAGATATGTGACATATTCACCACTTGAATCCTTCATGTTGTGTATATTCATCCTTATGATATTTTATATCATTAATTAAATTTATTTATTTACTTTATAAAATTTAAATAATGAAATTATTTCATGGTGATCATGATTATAATGTTACTCATATTGTAAAGATATTTCTAGTCTAGGTTTTATTTCTATGAGATTTAAATCTTATTCAACACCCATTTCTTATCTACGATGTATAAACTACACATGAATATGTTATGAGAACGATTTACATAAATTTATGGTGATTTATAAAATCATTTTATAATATCTATTTAATGTGGTTGATGTTTTGAAAGTTACTATATACGTAAAGTATTTTTGTCTCAATTTGAATACTTTGTTTTAAATGAAATGAATAAAATATACAATGTTTTCAAAAAAAAAAATTTATTAATTGTTTTTTACGAATAATTTCAATTAAAAAATATTTAAAAAAATTTATTTGGATTTCAATATTTTTTTATATGTTTTGAAATATATTTTGATATATAATGGTATTTGAAATTTTATTATGTCATAAAATGTTTTTTTAATTAGAATATATATTTTAATCAAAGAATCTTATTCAAAGTTAATCAAAAATTATTTTCCATAAAATGTAACAAAAATTGATGTTCCTAATTCTATTATGTGGATTTTATTGAAATGTTACATTTATATTCGTCCCCAAAATTGATTATATAATGACCCGATCTCTTATTAATAAAATTCTACTTATGAGTAAATTAATGTTCTTATTATGTATTATAGTTATAGAAAGAAGATGTACTTATTTTGTTTTATTTATTAATATTTTATTTATATTAACATTAAGTATCATTTACATTGATAATATAGCCTATGGATATGGATCACATTGTTACAATCAATATGGGGTTCTAATTAATCAAATTGGATCACACAAAGGAAGTGATGCCCTCAACCAGTAGGAAAATAACCTATAAAGCCCATTTACTAGAGTTTCCATGGGAGATAACTTCAGCATGATTTTTCTATAACTTATCCCAATATAATATCCACCAACTAAATCATGAAAAAATCCATTTACGGGAGAAGATCCAACACATCAAGATCACAACCCAAACAATGTATGTTGAACCACCCCATTAAAGTCCAACCTTTATGCACCATACTCTTAAGGGGTTTCCTATACTATTAAAGGGATATGAATCAAGAACCTATATCAATGAATATTAATAGTACATTTTATAGAATATTCAATTCACATCTAAAAAATTACTCCTTTTAAATGATTTATTACTTTGGTAAAAAAAATCACAAATATAATTTTCAGTTATGATTTTATATGTATTAGGGAATTTATTTCATTAAATAAATGGATTTTCGAGATAAGTAATATTTTAATAAAATATCTTAATAAAATATTTTTTATTAATTATAAATGGTAATATATTTTTATTAATTCAAATATAATTTTATATCATTTTGAAAATTGTTATTATTAAAAACCCATAGTTTATTAATAAATGTAGATTTTAATTTTCATGTTATAATTTCAATAATAAAAATATTGAAATTATCCAATATTTAAATTTTATTAATTGCTTAAATATTTGAACTTTCAGATACAAATTAAATATCATATAGACATATATTTTTTATTATGACCTCAAAATGAACTAAATGTTATATATTATATTCTATAAAATTTATCTACAAAAAAATAATTTTTTTTTCATTTAAAATGATGTTATATTAGGTTGATTTGATTTATTTAAGAAATCCATTATTAATCCTCCAAACCCAATAATAAATATAAATGTTTTGAAATCATTTTTGTAAGATTATAACTCACTGCTAAAAAATCAAGAGTATTATTTTATTAATTTATCCCTTGGAATTTCAATTTAATGAGATCACTCCCATTTTGTATAATCCATGGTCAAAAACCTTGGTATGGTTTTTGTTTTATTTCATTTTATTATATTTATTCCAAAACCGAAATACTAAATAAATCCACATTTTTTCTATACAAATCCACCAAAGAAAACATTTCCCTTCGCTTAAAATCCTTGGAGAACGTCTGAAGTCATCCCTCAAGAATCTCATGTTTTTCCTAGGCAACCACAAACTCTCAAGAAACTGCCCCCTAGATTTTTGAGTCACACTTTTGGGTAAGGGATCTCCCACTCCCCAATTTTAATAAATAATTTTTGTGTAATGTATCTAAAATTTCTTTTTCTTAATACTTGGATACTGTATTAAATATCCCGTTTACATTATATTTGATGTATGAATATTTAGAACTTTCTTTCAAAATATTTAAACCATCCATTGTATTTTATGTACACCTGTTACCATGTTGATATTTAGTACGATATTTCATTCTTCTCATTTCAATTCAAGAACATATTTTATGTTATGATTCATAAATTCCATTTAATTATGTTTTTCTATTTCCATACATATTTCCTTTATATTATATTTTATTTATAATTTATTAGATACCATTTTCACTCTCATTAAAAATTCAAGACCCTTAATGTTCAAACATTAGTATATCGATAATATTGATCGGATTCATTATTTTATTAAAGGTACTTTATTAAATCATGCCCTATATTTCAAATTTATTAGGCTAGGATATGATTTTCATCGCACTATAACATTCCATAGGATGCCTATGAAGTGATAGACCCTCGTATTTCTCACCATCCCATCTTCTGAATCAATAGGTGACATCAGTACGATTCCAAAAAAAATTCGTGATTGTTTCAGCCAAAAAAATTGTGGAGTGAATACAATACCCATTTC
Source organism: Viscum album (assembly GCA_963277665.1). Taxonomy (NCBI): domain Eukaryota; kingdom Viridiplantae; phylum Streptophyta; class Magnoliopsida; order Santalales; family Viscaceae; genus Viscum; species Viscum album. Next base: position 1,622,558,277 of record OY728155.1, on the reverse strand, counting down.
CAATAAAGGGTGTTAAAATTTATGAATATAAAATTTTTTATTCGAGCATTACATAAATTTATTCCATACTTCATTATCATGGAACAAAATATTATTATGAATGCACTAATGTTGTATAATCCATGTGGACCACTTAAGAATGAGAATAAAAAGAAAACGACAGGTTTTCCATGAATTATACAACACTCAAATTCATTGGGAAATGTTTAGTATCATGATATGTCATGTCAGTAAAGCAAGTGAACTCCATTCCTCTATGTGAGTTTTTCCACCAGGCTTTATTTTCGGTTTATCCTTTACCTATGTTTATAATTATGGGTTCAATATTGTTCCCACATTTCCCATTTTATTATTATCATGTTATATAATGTATCATTTGTCATTTCTATTATTCCTACTCATTTTATTCCACATTAATATAAATATTTTATATAATTTATTATTCCCTTCATTTTATGACTTATAATTACCTTACTGTTCTTTACAGATAACCCATTTTGTAAGTCCCCTTTTGATTAGGAATACATAAATGCAATTTTATGGTTCTTTCCGCATGATTTAGTTCATTTACCGAATGCACATGTTGTGTACCTAATGTACACATCATGTACTTGGGGACAAATTCATTTCATGAATTAGGGCTCATGTCGTGAACTAGTACACATCGTGTAACAGATGTAAATATCATGTAGTGTTTATATATTGGTTTTTTTACCTGAAGAAATGGTTTTTCAGTGTACTTTTCCAGTGTGGCCTTCACGTCCTGACCAAGGGGTATACATCATTACCTAGAATTCCCCTATTATATAATCACTTTAGAGGCTATTCAATCTCATTATTTTTGTTGGTTCTTCATTCATCTGAACCATATATTCTTTCATGGATATTTTTAGAGGCACTCATTCGGAATCGATCTTATTGCCTCTGGATATTCGTTGTGTCTATGGTACATCACTCCAGGTAACTGTCATATTTCATCAATGTCACCTCCAATTATAGTTCTAAGAAAAAAACCCTTTATGGATATATCTTTTTTTTTCAAATATTTTTAGATTTGGAATTAATTTTGATAATAGAAGGGTTCTAAGGCCATTTTATTGAAGAATCAACAACATTTCCATTACTTTTCTTCTTCATTTGTTGTGATTCTTCTATACCTTGACAAACGGAGGCTTTACTCTTGACTCCACATAGTAGAAATGATTAGATTGATTTCATTTTTAATGTGTTGTTTTGAATTGACTATTATTTGGTTGTTGATAATTTTTTAGAAACCATGTTGTGTGAATGTTCTGAAACCTAGAAAATTAGGAATTTTGAATCAGTTCTTTGGTTATTAGTTTTAAAATGTGGATCTTAATAAGGTAATTTTTATGAATTGTTCTCACATTAATTTGATTATATTTTTTTGAATAAAATGGAATGATTTATTGAAATGAAACTATTCATTGAAATTTCTTCTTCTATTGTTTTCAATAAATGATTCATTTTATTGATGTGGTCGATTTTGTTGATTGAAATATTTGGCATAAATGGAGTTGGTGTTAGTTCATGATTGACATGACCCTAATAAGGGGTGATTATCATTATGGTACTAGGTACAAAACCCTAGATCAAGGGTGTGTGTCACTGGGACAAAATGTAATTGGACGAGTGACTGCTCATGTGTATGGAATTGTCAAACAAAGCGTAAATGTGTGGGTGTGTTTTGTACTATGGAGTGGGTTTGCTAAATTGATAATAAAATTTGGTTTTTAGGATATGGTTAGTTATTTTTTAGGGAAATAACATTATTGAAATTTAAGATCCTTGAGGTTGAGGTACGTGGACATTAAATTTATTTTTAAAAATACATAATACATTACACAAATATATTCCATACAACCATATTAGTTTATTGTGTTTGAAACTCTCAAAATAATCTTCATACATGGAGAATGATCCCCATCATATCCCATAAAGATCATCCTCTTTTGTTAATACCTAAAACCAATGTTTATCTCCTTGAGAAAGGAAAAAAACGGTGATCTCAAATAATTAGTAAGGGTAACCAGGGAGAACATAAATAAACCATTATCTTTTGAATATAAAAATATGAACATAAATTATAGACATCAAAATCATAAGTCATGAAATAAATTTTGGAAGTGAAAAAGGTATAGATCATAAGGGAACATTAATAATGGTATAATATCATAGGCATAAAACATGTAATTGTAGAAAAATAATAAGCACATTATATGATTTCCTTAGTAGCCGAGCCATTTATACAAAGATTATTACAGTGGAACAAGTCCATTACATAACTGGAATTACTTTCTGTTCCATCCATGTATTATTGAACCAGATTTACAAGTCATTTCTAACATGTATTACTTAACATGATTTAATTTTTATTCCATTCATGTATTTCTAATGGGATATAAATATTTACCCAATGCATTAGAAGGATATATAGGTCTCACTCATATCCTAATGAAATCATTCTTATATGTTCCACAAAACAAAAAATCATTCACCATAGCATTACCAAAAAATTAAAATGGGTCTCTTAAACATCATTTCATCATAACATAATCCATATAATATAAATGGAGTTTATAAAAATAAATACATCCTAAAAATATAAAATCAAAGTAATAATAAAACAACATTACCCAATGTCATCTTAAATGGAAAATAATTTGGATAACACATTTAATTTTAATTCAAGAGGAAAATATCATTTCTTCCTTAAAAATAATTTTTTTCTGAAAATGTTGTTCAATTTTAAAAGAAAATAATATAGTTGAAAATAAATTTCAAACAATTTATAGAAATATCCATGGAAATGAGCGGTCATGAAAACATAAAAATAAAAATTCATTCCATATATGTTAAAAAAATTCTCCTTGTACATTTTCCAAAAATGTAAAAAAGTAACTCATGTGTTAATAAAAAGAAATATTCCATCCATACCAAGTAGTAAAAGTCAAAAACGGATAAATATGTCATTACAAACCCACAGAATAATTTTATCAAATTTATGATGTTTTTTAAACATGGACATCGATGATAAATATATCTCTATTAAATACTTATGTATAAACAATATCTGATAAAAATGAGATTATAAAAAATCATCTCTTACCTTAGGTCAAATACTCTCCATACGAGTCCTAGAATCAAGTATAAACATGTTAATCATATTATTAAACTTTATTCGAATACTAATAATTTTTATGATATCATATTTGATTTTTTATTAAATTATATTACCCATTTATTAGAAATTGCATTTTAATGCAACCTTTAGAGAAATATAGATTTGTTTATCATGTATGTTTTGATTTTTTATTCTTGATCATATTACATGGACCATGATTAACACACATTAATAATGTATAATATGATTTATATATCACATATATTCATTATATAAATATATAATATATATATATATATAACATAGTACACTATTTATAGAGATAGTACGTTATACAAATGTATTAACGATGTTTCTATTTTCCTGTCGTATTGAATGGAAATAAGTGAATGACATATATGTACATACATTCACATATATATAACATTGGTAGAATTATTATGTCATATATTTAATATTAATTTATTATATATATATATATATATACATTATAAACATTCTTGGAAGGTTTATATTGATAATTAATCTCACCACATCATAGAGACGGTAGGTCGTACGTACGCAGTAGTGACAATTTCATTTTTCTAATGACTAAAATTTATGGAAATGGATATTTTTTTAAATTAAATAAAATATTAATCATATAATATTCATCATTAATGTCTATTAGAGTCATTATTATATTAATCTATATAAAGTAATGTGGAACACGAAATTACACCATGACATGAAGACAACAAGCTGTCCACATACACGCACAGTGAAATTAATATTCACAGGAGGGATAAAATTATGAATATAATTGTTACCTGGTTATATCAACATATAAGTATGTGGATGATAATGGATTAATTACATCATTATAGAAACATTATAAAAATAAGATGTAGACAAATAAATGAATATTAAATGAAGGGATAAAAAGAATAACTCTTCATAAAGAGTCTCCTTATGATTTGAACAAAAGGGCACCATTGGATGGATATATACCCAATTTTATTACTTCATGATGATATGAGGTATTTTGGGGGAAGAAATGGTCATGGATTGGGTGAATTGAAGTTCTTTATTGTTGTGATTTAAAGAGAAAAGTAGGTTCCCTTTTATAAGATATGTGAGGGGCACTATAGGAAAAAGCATGAAATATTTATTTATTATAAAACGATTTTCACATTAAAATTTCTATAAAAATATTTATATAGAGACTAGGTTGAGGAGGGGTAAAAATCATCTCTTCTAATACGTTTTAGAGATTTTTATGTTATAAAATTAACATTTTCATTTTTATGTAAACCTATTTAAAATAATTTATCTCTTACAATGTCCTCTAGTATCATTATAAAATATAGTTGATATATTTACTATAAAATTCCAATATAACCTATTGTGGATCATTTATGGAATTTGAATCACTGTAAATTTTCTTTCGATGAAAAATAAATTTGTATGATCTTTATATCATTTAATAAAATAGTATTTGATTTAAAAAAAATTATTTCAATTTTGACACTATTTAAGAATTGTTTCTTAAAAAGTCATAAATAATTTATTAGTTAAAAAAAGGAATTAAATCATCCCTATTTTGTATATTTCATCCATAAAATTCATAGATGGAATAAAATTTTCAAATTAATTTTTTTAATATTTATAAATTCATTTATTTGAATCATTCATTAATGGGGTAATCACTACATCATAATTGTGTCCGAAATAAATATATTTTTTTAATATCTAAAAAAATTAATAAAATAAAATAATGTATAAAATAAGTATATATTTCTAATTAAAACTTATAGACATATATATCAATAATATAACACTATATTAGAATCCATTTAGTAAAAGTTAAAAGTTTATGTTATAATTATCTTTACATAAAATTAATTATTATTAAATATCAATTTCACATTGATGTGAATCCATGAGGTTTCAAAATTGAACCAAGGATTCACATGGTCAGAAATATCTCTTCCAATAGGATTAGGAAATGTGTTAGGATATTTTAGTCTTATTATAATATTATTTTTACCCTTATTTACATATTTACACATTAACCATGGTGAATAAATTAATTATGGAAATTACTATTCATAATGTCCATAAAATGGAAACTATTTGCAATATTTGGACCATATGATTATATGTACGAAATCCAATTTTCTGAATTCAAAATAGAGAAGTTGATGTAGTTAATTTAATATTAATTCCATTTATTAAAACCCAAAAGTGGGTTTTTTAAAAATTAATAACTATTTAAAGATTGACATGTGTTTATGGAAAATATTAATGGTAAATTACTTCCAATGAACAATATTTTATAAAATTATATTATTAAATTCCATTTATACTTAAAAAATTTTAAATAATATGATTCAGCCATATAAATTATCTCATTGGGAAAAAGTTTTTTTCAATTAAAATTTACCATATTTTAATTATTATTCATATCATTATAGTTATCAGAAAAATATAAATAATTCATCCAATTTTTTTCAAAATACTAAATTAGATTTTAAATTTTTCAAATATAACATAAAAAAGTGTAAAAACTAAATTTAAAAATGGTTATCCATAAAAAGAGGGTAAAATTGAAATTTTTTTATGATAAAACACTAGTTTTATCTGAAATATTGATTTTATTCTTATATCATGTTTATAAAAATATATTAGATGATTTTTAATTTTGTAAAATTAAAATTTTGGTTAATACTATTCATAAGGTCGAGATTATATCACATTAAATAATATTTTACTAATTTATCATTGACTTGTGAAAGTAGATATTTCGAACAATGGAAGCTATCGAAGAATGTTAGTCTTGTGTAAAATGCAATCCAATTCAGTGTTAATTTTAGCAAAATATTACTTTTGTGTTGTTTCTACCATAATCCAAATGTGGTTATTTTATAAACTGACCGAAATCTATAATTAGTGTTCTGTGAAATTAATTCTATGAAAAGAACCTGAAATTGTGTGTAACACAATCCATGAATAGTGTTATGTTTACAGCTAACTACAAAGGTGTTCTGTATAGTGAAAACTAATATTTTTGTACCATACAACACAATTCACAAATGAAATTAAAATGAATATATCACATAAAATCAAAGGGTGTTAAAGATTTTTTTGAGTTGTAATTGATTTAAAATTGTAATAATTGGTTTTGGAACATATTTATATTTCGTAATAAACTGTTTTGGGAAATTGTGTTATATGAATTGTTTTATATAATGTGAAAACATTTCTCTTGTAGAGACCCAATGTTTGACGTACAGTGACATTACATTACTTTTTGCGGAATATCTAATACATAACAAAAATAGACACCAAAGGACCATAATAGTTTAGTGTCTTTGGAAACATGGAATATAATTTTCTAATCATGGTGAAAGATCATCAACATCTCTCATAAAGATATTCCATATTTTTTCTTACCTAAAACCTTTTTTTATATCCTAGGGAAAATAAAACATATAAATTGTGATCTCAAATCCTCAGTAACGGTAAACATGGAGAAAATAAAACAAACCATATACATTTGATCTTCAAAACATGAACATAATATTAAAACTTCAAAATCATGACCAATGACATAAAACATGGTACTACGTAAGGCATAGATCATAAAGAAACATTAGTCATGATAAAATAGCATGGGAATAAAACATGTAATTATGGCCACCATTAGGCATATGTTATGATTTCCATAGTAGCCAAGGCATTGCTGCCAAGACCATCTTAGTGGACAAAGTCCCTTTTAGAATTGAGTTCACTCCTCGTTCTAGTCCTGTATCACTGAACCGGATTACCTTACCGTTCTACCCATATCTATATCATGAGATATAAATCATTACCCAGTTCATTGGAGGGAGATATAGGTCCCACCCACCTCATAATGAAATCATTCTTACGTGTTCCACAACATAAACATAAATCATTCATCATAAACTAAAGAATAAATTGGGTTTCATAAACATCATACCATCATAACATAATTCAAATAAAACAAATCGATATCATTTCATCATAAGAAAATTGAAACCATGTAAATCATAGTGACATTATACTTGAAACCTACACATATGAAATAATTTCATCTTAGATGGAAAATGGTTTTGATAAAACACTTGAAATGAATTCTGGAGGAAAATATCTTTTCCTTTTCAAAATAATTTTCTTTTCAAAAAATGCCATGAAATTTTAAAATAAAGTGATTTTTTTTGAAAATAGTCAATAAATATTTTAGAGGAAGATTCATGAAAATTAGGAGTTATGAAACTGTAAAAATTCGTTCATGTTATATAAGATAAGAAAACATTCTCCTCGTACTTTTAACAAGAAAGTCAAAAAGTACCTAGTATGGTAATCAAAATAAATATTCCATACAAAAAAATGTAGTAAAAGTAAATAATGGGTAAAAATAAATTTAAACATAAATGAAATATTTTTAGAAAATAGGGACATGGATAAAAATATAACCCCAGTAAATACTTACGTATAACAATCTCGGATAAGAACGGGATTAGAATAGTTATCCCTTACCTTAGGTCCGATATGCTTTGTATGTATCTGAAACTCCTGTATAATGATTTAAATATTGTCATTGACTTATTACTGAATCATATTTATTGTTATTATATCATATATGGTTCACTTATGTCTTTATATTACCCGTTCTTTTGTAAATTCCATGTTAAAGCAGCTTTTTCGGTAAAATCATTTTATTTATCATATGTGTGAAGAATTGTTGTTCTTGATATTATAATTGCTTATATCATGATTTAATTTCTTTCATAATGTAAATAATGATTTATATATCATTTATATTTAATATATATATATAATAGATGGATAAATGAAATGAAATTCACCGTTTATGGAGAAGGTAGGCCGTACGTATGCATGAACACTGTATTCTTTTCCTTATTGACTTGAATGGAATTAATTAGAAGATATATATATATATATAAAAGCTTTATCAGGTCATATATTTCATTATTATTCATTTTCTATACTTTATAATCATTTTTGAGTGGTTAACATGGAGAATGAATCTCATCACGTCCTGGAGACGGTAATCCGTACGTACGCACTAGCAATGATACCGTTCCCATAATTATTGAATTGAATTGGAGTGGATTATATAATAGATGAGAATCTATATGATGTTATAGTAACTATATATATTTATCCTTTACACCATTATACCTATCCACGTAAGGTTGTGGTGGAAAAATAGATTACACCACGGTGTGGAGACGATATTCCGTATGCACGCACGCGCGGTAATTTTGTTTTTAGTAGCATGGATAAAAGGTGAAATACAGTTGTTTCATATTTTTAATATAATATCCGTATATGAGTGATACTTATGTTATTAATTTATTATGAAACAAATAAATAATAATATGTTTAAGAAGAAAGAAACATGAAAGAATCGGTAGAAGAGATTACCTCTTCTTCAACACACCTCTTTTAAACTTCTTCTTAGGGCGCTAGAGTTGGTCATTTTATAATTTAAGAACATTTATTATATAGATATAGAGGTTGAGAAGAATAATTGGCAGGGTTTGGCCGAGCTTCAATTCTCAAAAGGTTGTTAAGAGAAGAGGGAAGTGGTGCCATTTTTATAAGGGAGGAGAGGGGGACCTTTGAAAAAACATAAAATATTATATTATAATAAAGTCATATTCGGTTTATAATAGCCCCAAATTAATTTATTTCGATTTTAAAGTGGGTATGAGTCGATATAATTCCAAACAATAGGATTTTGACACGTTTAGGTTACTATTTTTACCATATCATTTAGATTTTACTCTAAGTTAAATAATTTATCTTTTACCATGTCTTCTTATTTTCTTACACTATATAGTTAATAAACATACTATAAAAAGGAAAACGAACCCCAAGTGGTTCATTTTTAAAATATATAACCTTATCTAAGTCATTTGGCAGAACCTTAGTTTTTTATGAATAAAATAACAATTAATAATATAATATTTATTTAGAACTATTTTATTTCAATTTTGATACTATTTGGTAATTGATTTTTTGTGAAAATCATAATAACACGATTATTTCGAAAAAAAGTTAATTGAATCAATAATAACATGTCATATTAACCTATAAAATTAGTTTAATTCATAAAAAGTCTAAAATTACATTTATTTGGTTATTAATAACATCAATTATGTTAATATTTCATAAATAAGGTAATTACTTCATCATCATTGTGTAATAAATAAAATATATTATTTTATGTCTAAAAATTATAAATAAAATCCCATTATGTAGGAAATATTTTTATATTTCTAATAAATACTTATAGTCAAATTTATCTTATGCATAACCCTATATTAAATATGTTTTAGTTATCAAACTTTGATTTTTACTATTTTAACTCTTCTTTAAATAAAATAATAATAAGTGTCCTAATCTAATTCAAGTGGACCTGAAGGGTAATATTTTATTCCAAAGGTTTTTTATGGAAGAATTACACTTATCTAATATAATTAAGACATTTTTTAGGTTAATAATAATATCAATTTTACCCTTAATTAACCTATTTACTTTTAACAGTGGTAAATAAAGTTACAAAGTTACTATTCACCAAATATTATTTTTATCTTATTGAACCACATTTTACTCCTTGATATTAACCGTGTATCTCGTATTTTCAAAATTCCACTCACAAGAGAGTTAAAATTAAATTTTATGTAAATTTTCAAATTCTCATAGTAGGTGGGTAAAAGACGGTGAAAAGTTCAATAAATTTTTTATATATCTAAAATTATTATGAAATGACTCAAATTAATTAAATTGAACGTATACAGGTATTATGTGTCAATTTTGACCTAAAATAAAATTAATAAAGATAAATAATAATTTAAATAAAAAGTTGGTTTTAAAATAGTAACCTAGTTTTTTCACTATTCATCAAAAATTTAATGTTTTCATAAAAATACCAAAATATCAACCTAGTATAATTTCGATATTTAGAAACCAAAAATGATGTCCATTTTGAATGATAAAATTCATAAAATTTCAAAAAGTGGGTATTACTATTGATAACGGCTAGTTCATAATAATATTATAATAATATCTCGTTTAATGAAACTCAGTATTGCGGACTACACACGCTATCGAGGATGGTCTTGATTGCGTGTAATGCAAGCCAAGTCAGGGCTACATGTAGTGAAAGATTAGTTTGGTGTTGCGTATAACATAATCCAAACTTATTTTATTTATATATTATACAAAATCTATTATTAATGTTGCGTAGAATAATTTCCACAAAACGAACTTGAAATTGTCTGTAACACAAGCCATGAATTGTGTTGTGTATACTGCAATACAATACAGTGTTGCATATATAACAAGCTTATCTTAGTGTAGTGTATAATAGAAGGCATCAAAGAAGTCCAAAATAAAATATCTCATAAAATATTTGGGTGTTACATTCTACCCCCCTTAAAATGAATTTCGCCCTCAAAATTCGTCGGGGTTATAAATCATTTACTACTTGAAGGTCTCATTCCTAAAAACCCACACAGTAAAAGGAATACTAAAACTTAATTTTAAAATTTAATGTAAGAAATGTAACGGTTACCCAGATTAACTCATCACTGGGTTTCCACATAGGAGAATATAGGTGGAAATATAGATATAGAAGAGAAATATAACTGTCAACTTCTGATAAAGAGTGGTAGAGGACATGGCTATGAAAAATCCAACAATAAAAAAGAAATAAATTTTTGATTATCTAAGGTATCATCTAATTCATCAGATATAAGTGCATAGGACAACATTTTTGGTTTTCAAGATCATTTCCTTAAAGTTGCTGAAATTGGAATTAGAAGAAATACTTTCATGATTTTGGTTTAATCACACTATTAGTCATTCCTTGGACAATTTCCACTTCATCTCTTATAGAAATGAGGTTTAATTTATCATTAGTGAAGTGTTAGCAGATCATGTGATAGAATTATGGGTCATTCCATCTGTCTCAAACAAAAGGTCAGAAAAATTTATCAAATATAAATAAGTCCATTTATAGTGAGATTATTCATATATGGTTCCTAAATGGACTTATACATCATATATCATACTTCTTAATATAATAAAAATAGTTTCTACTAACCAGGTACTTTTTGTAGGCTAGTGGTTGGCGATAAAGGCATGTCACACTTCTGTTGTGGGTTCGATTCCCATAGCCTTTTCTGACACGATGGGTTGTCGCACGTCCTACTGGTTGTCCTATTTCTAAAACTACATTCTTATAACATTCAATCAATAATATCTAAAAAGTTTTATCCTTAAAAAATACTAACTTATTTCCAACATAATCCATTCCAATCTGTAGTCTTATCAAAAATACTTCATTCCATGCTCATACTATAACAAAAACAATTACTAGAAATCTCATCTACCGAGCATGTGAATATCATCATTTATCCCCCATATATCATACAATATATATTGTTGGTCAAAATACAATCTTTTTAATACCTTAATCATGTATTCTCTTGAAAAATGAATAACCATTGAACCTTAGTGAAAACATTAATGATGTAAAAATTTAACACTTTCCACATACCAATATCCCAAAATTTCTATATACTCAAACCAGGATATAAATTTGTCCTTGTATTAGTCATGAGATCATTTAATTTATCCTTATTCCTTCATTATTCACATATCATCTTCTTTCCAAAAATATTTCAATCACTTTTCATGGTTACCAGTACCATATAATTATTGAATACCAATAGATAGATATTCCAAAACTCCATGATACCATAAATGAGATTCCATGATACTATTTTGAAATCCTATTACAAAAACACTTAATCATTACGAAACATCTTTTTCATACTCAACTTCACAAATAGTGGTTGTATGTGACTTCCCTTTATCCTTTTCCTTAAAAGGGTGCGCGCGTTGATCATCATTAACACTTGGATTGGGTCATTGATTAGCATAATACACCATTTCCATGCACTTGAAGCATTGAAGTGTTAGTGGTGAATTCTATGCAGTCTTTTCTTTATTCACTTCATTAGCAAACCCTTTTTTCATTACTTCAACACTCATCTACTCAAGGACCTTCTATTCCACACATAAAACATTTTCTAGTCCCATTAAGAGAATCTGAACCATGCTTCTTTCCACACATTGAGCATAAAGAAACATTCATATTCTTTTCACCATTATTATGAGATTTCTCCTTGAACTCCATCTTTCATTTCTTGTCAAAACCATGAGATGGATATGTAACAACAACCTCCATTTCTTCCTTGTTATCACAACACACAATTTCTTCATAGCTACTGAAGTCTCTTATTGTTAATGCCCTTCTAAGACTTGGTTTTATGCCACTGAAAAATCGACCAACTTTACTTTCAGGTAGGATGATAAAGCCAGATGCATACCTTGCAAGCCTTGTAAAATATGCTTCGTATATACCAACAAATTCATCAACCTTATTCTCAAGCTCAAGGAAATACTTTTCAATCTTGGTTCGAGGAATACGAGGGAAGTACTTATTTAAAAATAAGTTCTTAAACTAATCCCATTTAATAGATTCAATTTCATCTAGGGGCCTCGTATTCTTAATTAGAGTCCACAATTGATCTGCTTCGCCTTCTAAACGGTAAATATCCAGAATGAATTTTTCATGTTCTGAATAGCAAAGTATGGAATATATCTTATCAATGGTACTGATCCATTGTTCAGTAACAAGTGGATTAAAAGACCCACTAAATAAAGGTGGGTGTTGCCTCATGAAGGACTCAATATAATATTTTTCCCTTCTCTGCTCATTTGGAAGTCCAGAATGATTCATAGCTTGTTTAAGTATATCAATAATATTCTTCACTCCATCTCTCATAACATTGGATTGTTTAGGAGGATAATCATAGTAGTGTCCATTAAATTGATCAACACGGTTCCTTCGGGTTCCAACCATCATGTAAAACCGAAAAAGAATAGTGTGAGAGGCAAAAATTATTCTAGGGAAAACAACATAATAAAGGGGGAGTACCTTCAATATCTAACAAATTATGTTTAATTATAATATCGTTAACAAAATACTAGGACTATAACCTATACTTATACATAACCTTAGGGACATCCCAATATATACCTTAGAAATATCTATAGGAATATCACTAAAGTTTTTTCATCCTAGTTTAAAAAGGATAACTAAACCATTCCTCTAATACCTACTGTAGAGACCCAAAGCTTGACATACACAAAAATTACATTAATTTTTATGGAATATCTAATACATAATAAAAATAGACACCAAAGGACTGTAGTAGTTTAGTGTCTTTGGAAACATGGAATATAATCCTCTAATCATGGTGAAAGATCTTCAACATATCCCAGAAAGATCTTCCTTCTTTTTTCTTACCAAAAAACATTCTTTATATCCTGGGGAAAATAAAACATATAAAGGGTGAGCTCAAATGCTTAGTAAGGGTAAGAATTGTGAAAATAAAACAAACCATATACATTTGAACTTCAAAACATGAACATAATATTTGATCATCAAAATCATGAGCAATGACATTAAACATGGAAGTACATAAAGCATAGATCATAAAGAAACATTAATCATGATAAAATATCATGGAAATAAAACATGTAATTGTGGAAAACATTAATCACAAGTTATCATATCCATAGTATCCAAGGCATTGATACCAATAACATCCTAGTGGACAAAGTCGCTTTCTGAATCGAGTTCACTACCCGATCTAGTCCTGTATCACTGAACCAAATTAACTAACCATTCCATCCATGTATATCTCATTAGATATAAATCATTACCCAATGCATTTTAGGGAGATATAGGTCCCACCAATCTCATAATGAAATCATTCTTACGTGTGCCACAACATAAACATAAATCATTCATCATAACCCAAATAATAAAATGGGTTTCATAAACATCATCCCATCATAACATAATCCATATAAAACTAAAGGATATCATTTCATTATAAGATAAGTGAAGCCATGAAAATCATATAGATATTATACTTGAAACATACACATATGAAATAATTTCATCTTAGATGTAAAATGGTTTTGATAAAACCGTTTAAATGAAATCTTGAGGAAAATATCATTTCTTTTTCAAAATCATTTACTTTTCACAAAATGCCATGAAATTTTAAAAGAAAAGGATTTTGTTGAAAATATTCTTGAAATATTGTAGAGGAAGATTCAGGAAAAATAGGAGTTATGAAACCGTAAAAAATATGTTCATGTCGTATAAGTTAAAAAAACATTCTCCTTGTACTTTTAACGGAAAACTCAAAAAGTACCACGTATGGTAATCAATAGAAATATTCCTAACATAACATGTAGTAAAAGTCATTAATGGTTAAAAATAACATTAAACATACATGAAACCATTTTCATAAAATAGGGACATGGATAATAAATATAAACACAGTAAATTCTTACGTATAATAATCTCGGATAAGAACGAGATTGGAATAGTGATCCCTTACCTTAGGTCCGATATACTTCGTATGTTTCCAAACCTCCTGTATAATGATTTAAAAAATGTCATTGACTTATTACATAATCATATCAATTGTTATGATATCATATATGGTTCACTTATGACATTATATTACCTGTTCATTTGTAAATTCAATGTTAAAGCAGAGTTTTTGGTAAAATCGTTTTATTTATCGTACATGTTTGGACTTGTTGTGATTGATATTATTATTAATTCTATCATGATTTAATGACTTGAAGAATGTAAATAATGAATTATATATCATAAATATTTAGTATATATATATATTTATAATAGATAGATAAATAAAATGAAATTCACCGTTCATGGAGACGGTAGGCTGTACGAATGTATGAACACAGTTTTCTTTTCTTTTTTGAGTTGAATGGAAGTAAGTAGATGAAATATATATATATATATATATATAACTCAAGTATAATTATCATGTCTTATATTTCATTATTATTCATTATTTATACTTTATAATCATTCTTGAGTAGTGAACATGGAGAATGAATCTCATCGCTTCGTGGACTAGGTAATCTATACGTAAGTACGTGCAATGATATCGTTCCCATTATTATTGAATTGAATTGGAGAGGAATATATAATATCATATAATCAGTATGATGATATCATAACTATATATAGTTATTATTTACACCAATATTGTCATCCAAGTAAGGTGGTGGTGGAAAAACATATTACACCACGGTGTGGAGACTGTATTCCAAAAGTACGCACACACGGTGATTTCATTTTTCGTAGGATGGATAGAATGTGAAATATGGTTGTTTAATATTTATAATAACATATCTGTATATTAGATAGACTGATGTTATTAATTTATAATGAAACAAATAAAGAAGAATAAGTTGAAGTAGAATGAATCTTGAAAGAATTAGTAGAAGTGATTACATCTTCTTCGACGCAGCTCATTTAAACTTCTTCTTACAACACTAGAGATGGTCTTTTGAGAAGACCAGAATTTCTATGTTATAACTAAAGAGGTTGATAAGAGTAATTTTTAGGGGTTTTCCGAGCTTCAAGGCTCAAAAGGGTGTGAAGAGAAGAGGGAAGGGGTGCCCATTTTATAAGGGAGGTGAGGGGCACCATTTAAAAAACATAAAATATTTTTTTATAATAAAGTCATATTCGGTTTATAATATCTCCAAATTGATTTATTTAGAAGCTAAAGTTGGGAATGGTCTAAATCCTCTCAACCAATAGGTTTTAGACAAGTTTATGTTACTATTTTAACCTTATCATTTCTGTTAAACTCTATGTTAAATAATTTAACTTTTACCGTGTCTTTTTGTTTTCATACACAATATGGTTAATAAACTTACTATAACTAGTAAAAAGAACCCCAAGTGGTTAATTATTAATATATATAACCTTATCTAAGTCATTAGGACGAAACATAGATTTTTAGGAATTTAATAACAATTAATAATATAATATTTTGATTAAAACCTATTTTATGTCAATTTTGACTCTATTTGGTAATTGATTTTTGTGAAAATCATAAAAACTTGATTAGTTACAAAACAGTTAATTGAATTAGTACTAACATGTCATATTAACCTATAAAATTATTGTAATTCATAAAAACTCTAAATTTACTATTATATGAGTATTTATATCATCAATTATGTTAATATTTCATTGATAAGTTAATTAATGCATCATCATTGTGTCAAAAATAATATAAATCATTTAATGTCTAAAAATTATATATAAAATACCATTATGTACTAAATCTGTTTATCTTTCTAATTAATATTTATTGTGTAATTTATCTTATGAATAACTCTATATTAAGAATGTTTTAGTTATTAAACTTTGATTTTAACTATTTTAACTCTTCTTTAAATAAAATAATAATAAGTGTCATAGTCTAATCCATGTGGACCTAAAGGGTAATATGTTATTCCTATGGTTTTATTTGGACAAATAACTCTAATACAATAGAATTAGGACATGTGTTAGGGTAATAATAATATCATTTTTACTCTTAATTACCCTATTTACTTTTAACCATGGTAAATAAAAGAAAAAAATTTACTATTCATCAAAAATTATTTTATTCTTATTGAACCACATTTTACTCTTTTATATTAACCGTCTCTCTTACATTTTAGAAATTCAACTCACAGAAGTGGTAAAATTATGTTTTATATAAATTTTGAAATTCTCCTATGAGGTGGGTAAAAGACGGTTAAAAGTTAAATAAAATTATTATATGTCTAAAATTATTATAAAACGACTCAAATAAATTAAATTGAACTTATATAGGTATTATGTATCAATTTTGACCTAAAATAAATTTAAATAAAATATATAATAATTTAATAAAAAGTCGGTTTTAAAATAGTAACACAGTGTTTTCACTATTCATCCAAAATTGATAGTTTTAAGAAAAATTCCAAAAATTCACCTTAGGATAATTTCGATATTCCGAATCAAAAAATGAAATCCATTCTGAAAGATTATATTTATAAAATTTCACAAATTGGGTATTAGTATTCATAACGGCTAGTTCATAATAATATTATAATAATATCTCGTTTAGTGAAACTCGGTATTGCGTACTACACAGGCTATCGAGGAAGGTCTTGATTGCGTGTAATGAAAGCCAAGTCAGGGTTGCGTGTTGTGAATGCTCTGTTTGGTGTTGCGTATAACATAATAAAAACTTATTTCATTTATAAATTAAACAAAATATATAATTAATTTTGTGTAGAACAACTTCCACAAAATGAACTTGAAATTGTGTGTAACGGGAGACAAGAATAGTGTTTCATATTCGGAAATATAATATAGGGTTGCGTATAGTACCAGCTAATCTTGGTGTAATGTATAATGGAAGACATAAAATAAATTAAAAATAATATATCTCATAAAATCTCGGGGTGTTACATCAATCCTAGTGGCGTGTGTAGGTATTCATTAGGGAAAACCTATTGAGTTATATACTCTCCTCTACTTTGTTACATTTTTTTTAATTTATAGATGTTATCTTTTAGAATAGGGGAAAAGGTACAGTTTTACTTGTTTTTAGAATAACCTTGTGAGACAATAGTTTTTCAGTGTTTTGGGATATTGTAGATTGTGGGGAATAGTGTATTGTGGTCTCTTGAATTTCTTTAGTTGTTTATCTACTATTTAAATCGACACCTATTTGGTCTTCTATTGTTGAACACTTTGATGTGGATTTGAGATAAATATTGTTGTTGAGATGTATTTATTTTTTTTTCATGAATAATTTAGTGACTGGTTTGATAGTATATTGGTTCATTTTTAAAATGGTAACTCATCCCCCACAAGTATTCAAAACCCTATGGAAATTATTTCAGGCCATTGGAGTCTTGGGGATGTCATTTACGACCAAGTAATGACTCTTTTTACATTCAAGCCAATGAGAATTAGTGGGTATTTACTAATGGTATCCTCTTGATTGGTCCATTCCTAACATTTAGTTATAAATGTTCCTGGTCTTGGAGTTGAAATTTGTTCATCTCTATTCCTGGTGTTAGAATCATAGAAAGGATTATGATTGTTGGAAAATGAAATTTATAGCATAAAATGGGGTAGTTAACCCTTTTATCCTGAAGCTCATGTTACAAGATTATTGGGTACATATGTGTTTGTAGACAAATCTAGAATGATGAAAATATCATTTTCAAGGGTTTAACCAATGTGACGATCTTGACATGAATTGTAGTATAATGATGTAACTCTAAGAGTGCATACCTCATTTCATATAATTATTCATGTTGTAAAAAAATGTTTATTTTTGAAAAATAACTAAATTGGATTTCAAATAAATTATTTTGAAAAGGTGAATTCTTATGTTATAGCTTTAATTTTCAAAAATAAAGTTGAATGTATTAAAAATGGTCAAAAATGGAAAAAATTTTGTTTTTGGGAAACAAAGTCGTGATTGTTAATGTGGTAGAATTTAAAATGCTAAGCCATGAGTTACTATAGAGTGAGACTTATATAGGTTGGATTTTGTTTAGAAAATGGGAATTGGTAGGAGTCATCGAAACCCGCCTGATGAAGCTACGTATAATGTGGTTGCACCTGAACCATATGTAAAGTAAGAGAGGGACTAAAGTATTGTCCAATATTTTCAAAATGTGGATACAAAGAACTATAGAAATGAGGCAAGGCATGTGAATCATACCATCCAGTTCATGAATCCCATTCCATATAACTTTTATGGTGATACAAAATCTGGAACGACAGAGGTGTGGATGAATATAGTGAATCATATCTTAGATTTCATCCGCACGCCATCGAAGCTCAATGTCAAGATGGTGACTTATATACTCAAGGATCGGTCCAGCCTATGGAGGGATTCAACCGTGCATGCTAAATTGGATAATTTCCTTACATGGAAGGATTTTGATGAATTATTCGACAAACAATTAAATCCTCACATGTTCAATATCTATAAAAACAAGTATTTTTTTAGCAAAACGAAGGATAATGTCTCTATTACGAATTATGAGGATAAATTAATGAATTTAGTGTTAATTGTACCAACAGTAATAGAATGTGAATTGTTGAAGGCACACTGCTTCAAATCAATGATAACGAGGGAGATTTGACTAATGAATGTGGTGGCCTGTGTGATTGATTTTAAAGATATAGTGAATAGAGATAATGTTGAAGAATTCGATAACATGGGAGCTATGGGATGAGGTATGATGATACCTATTAGGAATGGTTGGAATACAAATGATGAGAGAAAGTAGAAAATGGAAACCTATTTCCAAGGTGAAAGGGGAAATCATAATTAGAAGGTCGGATTAATGAATCATCCTTCACAACCCAAGAGAAAAGAATGTTGTTTTTAATGAGGTTTACTTGACCACATAAAGAGATACTGTACTGTAAAACCTATAAAATGTTATATGTGGAAGTTGATAGGGAATATTCAGTTCTATTGCTACATTCCTCTCAGGTCTGGTTCTCATGAAATATCACAGGCATCATAAGCAACATACGATTTGACAAGGTGAGGAAAAACGAATCTGTCTCATCAGCTGAGTATAGCTATCCATGATGAATCTAGAAATACCATGACTCCACAACTAGTGAAATATCATCAAGTAAATAAGATGAATTGTGCAGCAATGAAGCAACTGTATGAAGCTGATCAGATGATTGCCGATGATTAGGCTGGAGAATCATTGGTGAGAGGTACAATTCATTTGAATTATACCCTTGTGAATGTTCTCCTCAATACTGGTGCATCACATTGTTTCATTTATTGATCTTCTATTTATTTTCTATGATTAAATTGGTAAATGATTCCTTCTATTATTAAAATCCAAAACCCCCTGAGGAAATAGAATGTTTAGCCTTTGTGTGTAGATCATGTTCTATAACTTTTGATGGAGGTGACCTATAATGGAACTTGTTGGTGTTGGACATGAATTTCGATTATGTAATCCTATGTATAGATTAGGATCTAATGTTCAAGGCCCACATCAACTCTTATAGGAGAATAGATAATTTCATGACTAAGGACATCATCTATCTTCTCTTCAGAGGATAGAGGAAAATAAATACAGTTGAAAATATCATGTTGGCAGTTCTGGTGTGAACGATCTCATACTGGATGGTTGACTTTAATTTCAAATCAATGGAAGTGAATGAATAGTTTAGTTTTCTAGTAGATATGGATCAATTTTATGATTTCCTTCTGGAGAGCTTCTCTGGGTTTCCTAATATGAGGAGAGTTGATTTTATGATTGACCTCCTTTAAGGAACTAGTCTTTTTTTTCCTTCCATATTATAAAATTTCTCCAATAGAGTACAGTGAATTGGATGTGTATTTACACGAACGGGATTGAAAGGGTTTCATTTGGTCATGTAAATCTCTATCAGAAACACCAGTCTTGTTCATGAAGAATGCTGATGGAACTTTTCTTTTGTGCATTGATTATCTTACAATGAACCAAATTATGATAAAGAAATGATTTCCACATGAATTAGTTGTTGTTATATTTGATTAATTAAGGGGTTACCAGTGGTTCTCCAAGATTTTATTGTGATTATGATATCACTGATTACATGTTCGGAAGAAAGATATTCAAAAGAAAACTTTTATAAGAATATATGGCATCTAAAAATATGTATTCATTCCTTTCGATATAAAGAATAAACCAATTATCTTCAATGGATTTGATGAATCATATATTTTAGCGATATTTGGACTCTTTCGAAGTGGTGTTTGTGGAAGTCATCATGATGTATTGAAACAAAGGAGCTGACCATGAGGAGAACCTGAAAATAGTGTTTCAAATCTTGAGAGATCACCATTTGTTTTCCAAATTTTCCATGTATGTTTTTTTAATAGAGGAAGTATGTTTTCCTGTCCATGTTATTTCTAAAAAAGGAATTTCAATTGATCCTATAGAGATATAAGTTGTTATCTTATAGAAACCACTCAAGAATTTCTTCGAAATACGAAGCTTTCTTAGTTTAGCTGGTTACTACATATGATTTTTTCATGATTTATCATAACTAGATTCACAAATGAAAGCTCTAGAAAAGAGTAATGATCCATTAAAATGGATATAGGAATACAAAAAATATTTCCAAGTACAAAATTTTCACCATACATAATTCCATATCATGATTTTTCCAGATTCAGGATAAGGTTTTGTGGTGTACTGTGATGCTTTGGGATCTGATATGTTTTGAGTTATCATGAAAGGATACAATGTGGTTGATTATGGTTCATGGTAGTTGAGGGTTCATGAGATGAATTACCCAACAAATGTTTTTTATTTACCTAAATACCTCCATGATTTGAAAACAATGAGATACTATGGCTTGGGTGATAAATTCATTGTGTACACAAACCCAGAAATGCTTGAAACACATTTGATCACAACATGATTTGAAAATGAAGAAAAGGATATCGATAGTGTATCACCAGAAGTTATACATTGACATGATGTCTCCACCAGGAAATGGGAATTATGTGGAAGATTCAACGAGTATAAATTCATATGGTTAGTTGGAAAAAGAATTTGTAGATGGCAAGCAGATGATGTTAGTCTTAACCAACATGCATTTAAAATGTCATGAACAATGCGATGTTTCAGTTTTATATTAATCTATTATTGTTCATGTTTTGATAAAGATGGTCGATGATGCATGTAACACCCAGATATTTCATAGTACGTAATTTTTACAAAGTAATTCAATAACATGTACTACACGCAATACTGAGTTCAAGCTCACCACGACATACCAATCTAGCAATTCAAAAGAGGTTATGAATTGCATTAAATTCATTTTGAATTTTATATATTCCATGTAATTTTAAAATCTATATTATGTGTATCATAGATATAATATAAGAACAAATTCAATTTTTTAGATAAAGGAAGTATGTTTCAGAAAATGAAATTTCACCGCCTTTTCAGGGTGAACACTTTTTAAATACAATAATTTTCACTTCTATATATTCAATTTGAAAAAATAAACTTCTAATTTTGAATCTGGAGATAAAAATATAGTTTTGATTAAATTTTTGTATTTTTCTGATAACTTTTAAATTTTGGTCAATAGTGAAAAATACTAAATATTAATTAAAAAAAACATTTTAAATCGAAATAATTTATAGTTTTAAATTTTTAATTTGACTAATTTAGAAGTATAATTAGATTATATTTTAATCTCTTAATTCAAATTAGGTTATTATAATTTATATAACTTTGAAATTGGACATAAACAAGTGTAAATATTTTGATAGATATTGTTGCTTAAAAACACTCTATTTGTTTTGACAACGGGAATTAATTTTAAATTAATTAATGGAACATATATTTATTGAATTTGGTAAAATAGAAATCCTTTTTTAACTCGGAATATCAAATATATATTAGGCTGATTTTTTGGTATTTTTCTGAGAAACATCAATTTTTGATGAATAGTGACAAGCACTGAGTTGTTGAACAAAACAAAATTTTTATTTAAATAAATAGTTATATTACTGAAATTTATTTTATGTTAAAATAGATACATAATACCTATATATGTTCAAAACAATTCATTGGATTCATTTTATAATATGTCTAGATATATTAAAATTTTATTGAACTTTTTACCGTATTTTACCCACATCCTATGAGTATTTGCAAGTTTGTATAAAACATAATTTTACCGCTTCTCTGAGATGAATTTCGAAAATCTGAGAAACATAGTTAATATAAATTTGTAAAATGTCGTTATATAAGAAAAAAATAATATTTTGTGAAAAGTAACTTCTTACTTTTATTTAACCTAGTTAAAGGTAAATAGTGTAATTAAGGGTAAAATGATATTATTATTATCCTAACACATGACATAACTCTATTAGATAAGTATAATTTGACCAAAAACAACCATAGAATTAAAATATGATACTTTAGGTCCACTTGGATTAGATTATGACATTTATTATTATTTTATTTATAGAAGAGTTAAAAGAGTTAAAATCAAAGTATAATAACTACAACATTTATATTATAGGGTTATAAATAAGATATATTCAACTATAAATATTCATTAGAAATATAAAAATATTTCCTACAAAATGGTATTTTATTTATAATTTTTAGACATTAAATAAGTAAATTTATTTGAGACACAATGATGATACAATAATTACCGTATTAATGAAATACTAAAATAATTGATATTATAAATTTCAAAATAAATGTATTTTGAGACTTTTTAGGAATTCACAAAATTTTATTGGTTAATATGACATGTTTGGGTTGGTTATATGAATATTTTTTGAAGTAATAATGCTGATATAAATTTATCAAGAAGAAAATTCCAAATATTGTCAAAATTGACATAAAAGAGTTTTTAAAAGATATATTATATTATTAATTTGTATTCTATTTCTAAAAATCTAATGTTCATCCTAACGTCTTATATAATAATATATATGACAATAATGAACAAATTTGTGTTATATTGAAATTTTATATTATGTTTATTAACCATATAATATAAACATACAAAGAGAAATGGTAAATGTCAAACTATTTAACTAATAGTAAAATCTAACAGTTAAGGTTAATATGGTGACCTAAACTTCTCTGAAACCTATTGGTTGAGTGGTTTTCAACCCATACCAACCATAGCTTTTAAATAATTTATTTTAGAGCCTTTAAAAGTCTAAAATTATATTATTATAAAATAATATTTTAAGTTTTACCTAAGGTGCCCCTCACCCCTCTTATAAAAGGCAACTTCCCCTTCTCTAAAATTCACACCACCAAAGCCATTTGGCTGTGCCAAAACCTGCCCATATATCCTCAAAACTATCCTAAATTCATCCTAGAGGCCATCCTCTGGTCATAAATCCAACCAATGGAGAAAGTTTGATCAAATCAAAATGAACAACCTGAAGAAGAGGTAATGATTTCACCACCCTCTTTCATGTTCTCTTATTCTTCCACTTACTCTATCGTTGTTGTTTACGTTCTAAAATAATAACTCCAGTATCTTTAATATACTATAATTTTATTATAAATATGGCATAACTATATTCATTTTGATATATATCTTCTGAATGATACTGTCACCATGCGTGTGTACGTACGTTTTACCGTATCAATGTCGTGGTGTAATTTTTTATTCAACACTATGTTATTTGGATGGATAAAATGATGGAAAATATGTATATAAATATTAAAAATAACATGATAATGTCTCTGTAAAATTAATATACCATCCAATTCCACTCCTTTAAAGAAATTATATTTTCGCTCGTGCGTATGTACGGATTACCGTCGCCATGAGTATGTAATATATGAAATAATAATGCTACTTGAGATATATATATATATATATATATTTATTTATGTACTTACATATATCATATTCAATTAATTCAGTTCAATATGATATTAAAGTAGAAACAACGTTTATGCATATGTACGGTCGACTATCTCAATAAATGGTGTTTTCCATTTCATATATCAATATATAAAAAATATTTATTATGACAACCCTGGTTTTTATTACAACTAAAACATGATACATTAAAGAAAAAATCACTTGATATAACAAAGAAGATCGGGAGTTTTAGTGTCTCTGGGGCTTAGGATCATTACATAAAAACTTAAAACCTAAAATACAACATCTTTATTGAAAACTTCCTTTACATGACCACTACATTCCTTCATACTTAGCATTGCATGGGATAACCTGAGGACATGCATATGAAAAAGCTGAGCTATAAATCCCATTAAGGGAGTACACATGGAATAACATGAGGAGTAAAATAGATTTTAGACAATTGGCAAATCAATAGAGAATAAAAGAAACATGAACATAAAGGAATGATAAAGCATGATAATCATAACATGGAAATGTGGCAACAACACTTAACAAGGAATTATCATGAGCCAAGGCTCATTGCACATAAAGCATGAGTAAGCCCTCATTGCACATGAAGCACGAGTAAACCCTCGTTGCACTTTATTTAGCATGAGTCAACACTCATTGTACATGACTTATCATGATATTATACTTTACCCAATGCATTGGAGCGCTATAAGGGCGCACCCTTCTTAAACATTTCATTTCATGCATAAGTGTGCCACATGGATCATAAAACATGGATTCATAAAACATAATCATTTATTCCATGATAAAGGAATGTGGAATGAATACATGAAACTTTATAATCAATAACTAAATGTGCATAAAGGTTAAAACCCTTGATGGAAAAATGGGCATGGTATCCACTACACAATGTCATTGGCAGCGTAACGGCGTGACATAAGATTTCATAAAAAAGGATTATGAGAGAAAAAGGGGTTCCTCATCATATTTACATGTAATGGATAGTAATGAGATCATATATATACATGTCCGATCATTTTTAATGGAAGTTAGATTCATGATACAAAATTATTGCTTGAATGTAAAAGAAGAGAGAGAAGTTCCTTTCGGAATTTCGGCATAGTAACGGGTGTACATGGGAAGCATTTAATGAGAGAGAAAGGGGTCTACCATCATTAAAACAATAATAGGGAAGTATGTGGGAGGTGAGAAACCATACCCCAACATTCATAATTGAAATTAAAAGGGAAATACAACTTCATGAAAATTAACAAAAATGAGAAAGGAAGAAAAAACCCTTACTTGGAAGTGTGCTTCCAATGGCTAGAGAGAGGCTTGTGAGAGGCTTCTTGGGAGCTTGGGGCACCTTGGGAGGATTCTAGAGAGAGTTGGGCTGAGGTTGGACGAACTCCAAGGGCTTTGAGTGAGGAGTAAGTGGGATCTTGGATGGGTTTATATAGGAAAGGTGATAGAATTCATTATTATTTAGGTTTGGGAGCCCATTATATTAAATTAATCCAAACCACAATCTATCCCATGGTTTTTGCCCATGGTTTTTGAAAAAGGGAAGAGGAAGACAATATTTTATAAGGCCAAAGTCCGAAATTCTTAAAATATTAGGGTTGCTTATGTGAAGGTGAGTCACACACCCATGGAAATAAATTTAAAAAGGCAAGGTGTTGAATATGTCTTGAGGGGTCCATTAATGATTTGAAATGTAAGTCAAACAAACCCAAAATCACATTATTTTAAATTTAAAACATATATTGGCCGAAAATAAAGATTATGGTATTTAATTACATCACCATTGGGTCATTATAATGTCATAAAACATATTATATATTTAAACGGTATTAATTTTTACCCAAAACATTGACTGTCTCAGAAAATTATGAAAAATTCACCATTGGATAATTTCGACATCCTGATTCCATAAATTAAATTTATTTTATACAAAAAAATTTCTAAATATGTTAATTTTCACTTTTAAAATAAATACCATCATTTATCGAAAATTCACAGGTTTTGACAGAAATGGTTTTCAAACCATAATATAAAATTTTAATTGCATTCATAAAATTATAAGATCATTTATATTTAATAAAAATTAATTTTATAATAATATTATTATTTTATGAAAATATTATTTAATTCATAAATCCCTTAATTTAATAAAATAGATTTCTTAATTAAATAATAACTAAAAACGCCATTTGTACTTTAAAAACTATTTACAATGTATAAAAAATGACTAGAAATTATATTCATTATTATATACATAAATAATGTACATGAACATAGTACTACTTATTTGTTACATAACCCCTTAAAACAGCCGCATAAGACTTAAGGGTAAGGTGTGCGATGGTGACAGACTCTTGGGGTGGCTCGGATAACATCGCTCGAGTGGTAATCTATATCAACATCCACTTTTCCCATAGACAGTCTCGTTCGAGCTTGACATGTTGAAGTTCAGCTTGGGATTGGTCAATGGCAAAGCACAAGGATGCCACCTCTTTTCCAAGCTCTGACAAATGGGCATCGTATGGGCAAATTCTACTGGATGAGTCCATCGCTTCTTTTGTCTGAGAAAATTGGATTTGTTAAGGCCCAATATTTATACTAATCATGTGATCACTGTTAAACAACTATATTAACAATGGTAAAAATTCTTAACATAAAACCAAATAAGTTTAAATCTTATAAAAAAAATATTTTTCATAAAGAGACATTTAACTGGATCAAGAGGGATTTTCCATTAATGAAACTTTGGGTTGTTACAATATTCCCCCTTAAGAAATTTCGCCCTTGAAATTTTTCCTTTTCCCACACTAAAACATATGTGGGTAACTCAGCTACATCTTCTCCTCTGATTCCATGCCGCTTCTTCAATCTTTTGGTTTCTCCACAACACCTTGACGAGGGGCATTGTCTTATTTCGTAGAACTTTTTTTCTACGATCTATGATCTTCACTGGTTGCTCCTCATAAGCAAGATCATCTTCCAATTGTACCACCTCAGAAGAAAGTACATGTGAAGGGTCTGGTATGTACATCCTTAAGAGAGATATATGAAAGACATCATGTACATTGGCCATGGCAGGTGGAAGTGTTAGTCGATCGTCCACAGCCCTGACACGATCAAGAATCTCGAAGGGGCCGACGTACCTTGGACTTAACTTCCCTTTCTTTCCAAATATAATGAACTTTTTCCATGGAGATATGTGTAGAAACACCATGTATCCAACTTTAAACTCAAGGTCTCATCGACGATTATCTTCATAAATCTTCTGTCGACTCTAAGATTCCTTGATATGCTACTGAATGGTTTTCACCTTCTGCACCATTTCCTCGACCATTTCTAGTCCAATCAGCTTACGTTCACTGACCTAATCCCAATATGTTGGTGTTCTGCACTTTTTCCCATACATGGATTCATATGGTGCCATTTGGATGCTCGAGTGGAAACTGTTATTATAAGAGAACTAAACCAGAGGAAGATGTTGATCCCATCCTCCTTTAAAGTCCATTGAGCGCACACTCAACATATCCTCATGTTTTTGGATAGTCCGCTCGGATTGGCCATCAGTTTGAGGATGATAGGCCGTACTAATGTTCAGTTCAGTATTAATTGCATGTTGAAGACTCTTCCAAAACGTAGAGGTGAATCTTGGATCTCGGTCAGACACAATAGATAGTGGTACACCATGCAACCTTTTCACTTCCCTGATATATATATCTGTGCCAGTTGATCCAAAGAGAAATCCTCCTGAATAGAAATGAAGTTTGCAGTCTTTGTAATACGATCCACAACAACCCATATTGCATTGTTTCCTTTGGATGTCCTCGAAAGTCTAGTGACAAAGTACATGGTGATGATTTCCCATTTCCATTCTGGTATGGGAAATGGTTGCATCATCCCCTTAGACTTATGCCTATCTGCCTTCACTTGCTGACACACCAGGCACTTTGATGTATATTCAACAATCTCTTTCTTCATATTATCCCACCAAAAGTTTTCTTAGAGATCTCAATACATCTTTGTGCTCCCTGGGTGAATAGAGAAATTTGAAATATGTGCATCATCCAAAAGTTTCATCTTCAGCTCCAGACTTGATGGATCACATAATCTTTTTCCAAACCGCACAATTCCTTCTTCAATAACATTAAACTCCGAGGATTTCCCCTTTTTGATAGCCTCCACTTTTTCTTGAATTCCCACATCATTCTTTTCAGCATCCTTTAACCTTTCCAAAAGAGATGGTTGAGCAATCATTTGTGAAATGATTGATGAATTTCACTTTTTTATGATTCCCACGTCCATCTTCATCAAGTCTATGAAGTTTGGATCCTTCTCAATTCTCATTATTGATATAATCGCTGGATCCTTTCTACTTAGGCCATCTGCCACCTTGTTCGCTTTCCCAGGGTGGTAATGTATTGAAAAGTTATAATTCTTGATGAGCCCTATCAATATTCTCTGGCACATATTAATCTCTTTCTGTGTGAATATATATGTAAGACTCTTGTGGTCAGTATATATCTCCCATTTCTCACTATAGAGATAATGCCGCCATATTTTCAAGGAAAAGATCACAGCCGCCAACTCCAGATCATGCGTTAGATATTTTCGCTCAAGTATTTACAACTGCCTTGAGACATAGGATATAAATTTATAATTCTGCATCAGCACAATTCCTAATCCCTTCTTCGATGCATCACTGAATAACACAAAAATCTCCCCACTTATGGGTAAAGTGAGAACGGGTGCAGTGATAAGACTCCTTTTCAACTCCTTGAATCTTTCTTCGCAATCATCACTCCAAGAAAACTTTACTCCCTTTTGAGTTAGCTTGGTAAGAGGGTTGGAAAATCGTGATAAATTTCTCACAAATCGTCGATAATATCCAGATAACCCAAGGAAGCTATTGATATTCGTTACCGATGTTGCCCTCGGCCATCCCTCAATTGCATATGTTTTGGAGGGGTCCATAGATATCCCATTTCTTGTGATGATATGGCCCATGAATGAGACCTCCTTCAACCAGAACTCACATTTTCTGTACTTTGCATAGAGCTTCTCCATGCACAAAATCTCTAGTACAGTTTTTAAAAGATCCTCATGATCATCCTTGGTTTTGGAGTATATTAGAATATCATCTATAAAGTCTACCACAAATTTTTCAAGGTAATCTCTAAAGAATCTATTAATCAAATTCATGAATATTACTGGAGCATTGGTGAGTCCGAAAGGCATTACTATGAATTCATAGTGCACGTACCTTGTACGAAAAGTAGTCTTGGGAACATCTTCCTTCTTCACCCTTACTTGAGTATATTTCGACCGCAAATCCACCTTGGAGAAGTATTGTGCTCCGAGCAGCTGATCAAACAAGTCATAGATTCTTGGGAGAGGATAATTGTTCTTTATCGTGATTTTGTTAAGTTCACGATAATCGATGCAAAGCCGCATTGACCCATCCTTCTTCATGATGAAGAGGATCGGTGCCCCCCATAGTGAAGCACCTGGGCGTATAAACCCTTTTTCTAGATTCTTCTATAGTTGTTTCTTCAGCTCTTCAAGCTCTAAAATATCCATTCTATATGGAGTCTTAGATATTGTTATCTCCCCATGTATAAGTTCAATTGAGAACTCAACATCTCTTCTTGGAGGAAGACGATGAATTTCCTCGGGAAACACTTCTACGAATTCCCTCACAATAGGCATTTATTCAAGGATAGTTTCTTCCTTGGGATCAATCATTTGAGCCAAATAGGCTTTCTCATAAGGCAGTAATATCCATGTGTGAGATGATGGAGCTAAGGGAGATTCAACTTCCTGCTGACACTTGTAATGAATCGGGGGTCGATTCCTCATATGGAGTGTGATTTCCCTCTCCCGACAATTTATGTTGGCTCTATATAAGGAAAGCAAATCCATGCCAAGAATTGCATCAAATTCGACCAGAGGGAGTATGATGAGATTCGCCGGGAAATTAAATCCACAGATTATAACAGGGTAGGACTTATATTCATGGGATGCAATGATTTCACCATTTGCGGTACTCACCGACATCTTTACTTCCATAATTTTTGGTGGTGCTGTGATTGTTCTACTAAACTTTCGAGATATAAAAGAATGCATAGAACCTCAATCAAGAAGTGTGTTCTCTATTCTTGAATGAATAACTAGTGTACATGTCACCACTACGTTGTCGGGGTTCACTTCGGCAGAAGTGATGGGAAAAGATCTTCCTTGCTATCTTGGAGGTTTTTGGTTGCCTCCAATATCCCTTAGATTAGGGCACTAATTTTCAAAATGACCCAGTTATTTGCATTTGTAGCATTGAACAACAGGTTGACTTTCGAACAGAGAGTTCCTCTACTCTGTCGCAGCCGCAGGTCCTTCTTGCCGATAGTTAACAGCTAAGTGCCCTTCTCTTTCTCACCTGAAGCATTTTCTCGTCCCCTTAAGGCAATTTCCAAGGTGCTTCTTTCTGCACAATTTGAAAGTGGGGTGCTGGATCTTCTTATCACCGTTGGATTTATCCATCGGACCACCAGCATTGGAGTCCACCTTACACATCTTGTCCCCATGATACCCCTGTGATTCCCCAATCTCCATTTGGACCTTGAGGGCACATCGGACAATTTCCTCATAGTTGTCGAAGACACGGATCTCTAATGCTTTCCGCAAGCTAGGCTTCAGCCCACAAAAGAAGTGGTCGACCTTGCATTCGGGGGTAACGACAAAGCCGGAAGAGTATCGTGCAAGCCTTGTGAAGTTTTCCTCTTACGCTCCAACAGATTCTTCATCTTTTTTCTTGAGGGAAAGGAAGTCCCTTTCCATCTTAAGCCGGATGGTGCGCGGAAAATATTTATCGAAAAACATCTTCCGGAAATCCCTTCATTCCAACGCCTCGATCTCCTCCACAGGCTTCGTATTTTTGATCAACGTCCAACATTGATCATCTTCACCCTCCAAAAGATAGGTTGCCGGGAGAACCTTCTCTTGTTCAGAACATTGAATGATGGAAAAGATCTTTTCAATGGAGTTGACCCATTGTTCAGCGATCGTGGGATCAGATGATCCACTAAAATTATGTGGCCTTTGTCTCATGAAGCTCTCGATAGCGACTTGTTCTTTCTTAGGGGGGGGGGGGTTGAAAGTTCATCTTGACCCGTGTTTCTATTGAAAACATGATTTATCTGAGAGAGAAGTGTGAAAAAGTTCACGATTCCCGCTCCCATTGGATTGGAAATCTCATTAGTACAGTCATCACACTGATCTTCAAAACTGTTGTTATCCCAAGTCCTCCTATTACTGGCCATTGGCTGGAATGAAAGGAAAGTTAGGGGTAACACATAAAGGGTTATCCAAAGACAAATGTTTAAGACTTATAAATAAACATTCATTCCTTAACTCATTAGTCTATAGGCTTCAATCTTGGATTTTCATGATCTACTTTCTATGAAATATTCATAGGGGAATTTTTTTAATTCCCTTAATAACGGTTCATACTAAGTTTGGTAATTTATCAAAACATATCCCTCGAGAGTGTTGTAACCAAGAGTGCATCAAGGACCGCTGTCGTGCACCATCCCCCGTTCAAATCTAGCTCAAAGTGGTGTTTTTGGGTTTTACCCCTAGGATACATCTGTGCGAGAGCCTCCTCTACCTGCTCGTATCTAGACAGGGATGTATTTCCTTGATAACCCACATAATCAATACTCACCAAAATCATAGGGACGTTTTTATTGTACTTAGTCTTGTATCTATGGCTTTACTAGGGTTTCCTAATCCCAAAAATAACTAAACCTATCCTCTGATACCAACTATGACAAGCCTGCTTTTTATTACAACTAAAACATGATTCATTACATAAAACATCACTTGATATGACAAAGAAGATAAAGAGGTTGAGTGTCTTTGGGGATTAGGTTCATTACATAAAAAATTAAAACATAAAATACAACATCTTTATTGAACACTTCCTTTACATGACCACTACATTCCTTCGTACTTAGCATTGCATGAGATAACCTGAGGACACGCATAAGAAAAGGGTGAGCTATAAAGCCCAGTAAGGGAGTACACATGGAATAACATGAGGAGTACAATACATGTTAGACAATAGGCATATCAATAGAGAATAAAAGAAACATGAACATACAGGCATGATAAAGCATGATAATCATAACATGGAAATGTGGCAACAACACTTAACATGGAATAAGCTTGAGCCAAGGCTCATTGCACATAGAGAAGGAGTAAACCCTCATTACACATGAAGCATGAGTAAACCCTTGTTGCACTTGAATTAGCATGAGTCAACAACCATTGCACATGACATATCATGATACTATACATTACCCAATGTATTGGAGCGCTATAAGGGCGCACCCTTCTTAAACATTTCATTTCACGCATAAGTGTGCCTAATGGATCATAAAACATGGATTCATAAAACATAATCATTTATTCCAATATAAAGGAATGTGGAATTCATAAATGAAACTTTATAATCAATATGTAAATGTGCATAAAGGTGAATACCCTTGATGGAAAATGGGCATGGTATCCACTACACAATGGCATTGGCAGCGTAACGACATGACATAAGAATTCATAAAAATGGTTGATGAGAGAGAAAGGAGTTCCTCATCATATTTACAGTTAATGGACAGTAATGAGGACATATAGATACATTTCCCAACAATTGTAATGGAATTTATATTCATGATACAAAATTATTGTTTGAATGTAAAAGAAGAGAGAGAAGTTCCTTTCGGAATTTCGGCATAGTAACAGGTGTACATGAGAAGCATTTAATGAGAGAGAAAGGGGTCTCCCATCATTAAAACAATAATAGGGCAGTATGGGGGAGGTTTGAAACCATACCCCAACATTCATAATTGAAATTAAAATGTCAATACAACTTAAATAAAATTATCAAAAATGTGAAAGGAAGAAAAAACCCTTACTTGGAAGTGTGCTTCCAATGTGTAGATAGAGGCTTGTGAGAGGCTTCTTGGGAGCTTGGGGAACCTTGGAAGGATTCTAGAGAGAGTTGGGAATAGGTTGGACAAACTCAAGGGCTTTGAGTGGGGAGTAAGTGGAAGCTTGTATTTGTTTATATAAGAAAGGTGAGATATTATTTATTATTTAGGTTTGGGACCCCCTTTTATTAAATTAATCCAAACCACAAAGCATCCCAAGGTTTTTGCCCATGTATTTTGGCAAAGAGAATAAGAAAACAATATTTTATAAGTCAAATCTCCGAACTTCTTAAAATATTAGGGTTTATTATGTGGAGGTGAGTCACACTCCCATGGAAATTAATTTAAAAAGGCAAGTTGTTGAATATGTTTTGAGGGGTCCATTAATTCTTTGAAATGTAAGTAAAAAAAACCTAAAATCACATTATTTTAATTTTAAAACATATATTGGCCGAACATAAAGATTATGGTATTTTATTAGATCACCATTGGGTCATTATGATGTCATAAAACACATTATATATTTAAATGGTATTAATTTTTACCCAAAAATTTGATTGTCTCAGAAAATTATGAAAAATTCACCATTGGATAATTTCGACATCCTGATTCCATAAATGACATTTATTTTATCTAAAAAATTTATAAATATGTTAATTATCAATTTTAAAATAAAAACCAACATTTATCAAAAATTCACGCGTTTTGACAGAAATGGATTTCAAAACTTAGTATAAAATTTTAACTGCATTCATAAAATTATAAGATCATTTATATTTAATAAAAATTAATTTAATAATAGTATTATTATTTTATTAAAATATTATTAAATTCAAAAATCCCTTAATTTAATAAAATAGATTTCTTAATTAAATAATAACTAAAAACACAATTTCTACTTTAAAAACTATTTACAATTTATCAAAAATGACTAGAAATTATATTCATTATTATATACAAAAACAATGTAAATGAACATAGTACTAATTATTTGTTACATAACCCCTTAAAACAGCTGCATAAGACCTAAGGGTAAGGTGTGCGATGGTGACATCCTCTTGGGGTGGTTCGGATAACATCTTTCGAGTGGTAATCTCTATCAACTTCCACTTTTCCGGTAGACGGTCCCGTTCGAGCTTGACATGATGAAGCTCAGCTTGGGCTTGGCCAAGGGCAGAGCCCAAGGATGCCACCTCTTTTCCGAGCTCCGACAAATGGGCTTCGTATGGGGAAATTCTACTGGATGAGGCCATCACTTCTTTTTTCTGAGTAAATTGTATTTGTTAAGGTCCTATATTTATACTAATCATGTGATCACTTCTCAACGGCTATATTAACAATTGTCAAAATTCTTAACATAAAACCAAAGAATTTGACATCTTATAAAAAAAATTTCATAAAGATACATTTAACTGGATCAAGAGGGATTTTCCATTAATGAAACTTTGGGTCGTTACATTTATTATCTACATATATATGATATATGAATCAAGGTTTATATTCTGGAATTATTTAAATCATTACCTAAATGATACATTCATGAATAACATGTTATAATATGTATGATAAAGAAAGCAATTATTACCCGAAATATTAATTTAACATGAAAATAATTATTAAATGGGTAGTATAAAGTCATAAATGAATCATGTATGATATAATAAATATGAATATGGTACTATTATAATCTAATAACATAAAATTGACATTATACATGAGGTTAAATGTACCCTTGATCAAAGGGAAGTTCCAAATAAGGGGTTTCTTATCTCACTTTTACCATTGTGAGATTTCCATTGTTCACCACTTATTTATTGAATGTGGTGTATTGTGTACTGCCATTTGATATATATTATGATTATTCTCTTTATATTCATGATATTATATGATTAATTTTGTTTTTATTCACTATTGTTCATACAACTTGACTAATTACAATGATGTAAGGGTTATTTCCACAATCTCATTATTATCCGAGATTGTTCATGTGTAATTATTATCTGGGACATATGTAACATAGATACCCATATTTTATAAAAAATATTTCATAAGGAATATTTTAATGTTTCATGGGAGGGACTATTTAACTGGATCATAATTTTAAATGTTTTAATGATTTATCTTTCTAAACACTTTTAATTAATGTCCATGTTTTACAAATGATTTTACGGATTTATTTATATGGAAATGAATGTTTTCAAATGAAAATTCATTTAAAACGTTTCATAGTGATATGGGAAACATTCATTCAAAAATACCTATTAAATAACTACCCTTATAAATTGTGATAATTTTAAATGATTTCATGAAAAGTTTTACTTCTATCAAAGCATTTTACTTGTCATTTTCATCTATGTCAACATCCATTAATGGATTTTAAACTTGTTTGAAGTTGATTTTTTTATGATAAAAATCATCAATATTATATTGATTTTTTTT
Source organism: Viscum album (assembly GCA_963277665.1). Classification (NCBI taxonomy): domain Eukaryota; kingdom Viridiplantae; phylum Streptophyta; class Magnoliopsida; order Santalales; family Viscaceae; genus Viscum; species Viscum album. The sequence continues at coordinate 1,622,522,285 of OY728155.1, read as the reverse complement.
AAATGTTTGAATGTGGATGTGTTATTTTTATACCATTCATGGTTTATGGATAAATTATTGACATTTGGTATGCTAGTTTTATTACAAATGTTTATGTTATATTTCAACTTTTTCATATGATGAATGTATTGGACAAATATATTCCGGGTTGGGGACCTATAAAAGTAAGGCCTCCGGGTTTGGGTCCAGTTATAATAGACCCTCCATGATGGAGTTCGGTTACAGAGGCTCTCTCAGATGGATTCTGGTTACATAGGCTCTCTGGGTTGGAGTTCGGTTACAGAGGCTCTCTGAGATGTGGTCTAGTTACATAGGCGCTCCAGGTTTTGGTCCGGTCACAGTTAGCCCATAAGTCATGTCACGAGGCCTTGACATATAAATTAAAGATTGGTATTATAAATTCCATCTTTATAAAATTAATATTGATGGTTCATGTGGTCATTCGACTAGTAGAATACCCTTGATTATGTTTTATTATGGCATTATTTACTCATCTCATATTCCTACCATAAAATTATTCATGTTTATTATTGGTAAAAGAATGTGGTTTCAATTATTCACCATGCTTAATAGTTATGTTATCATCTATTGTATTACTTACCCTTACTGAGCGTTTGAGATCACCCCTTTCTATGTTTTATTTTTCCCTGGATTCCAAGAAGTGTATTTTGACTAATATACAGGGTTAGGATAAGGGAATAATGGCATTCATAAAGGAGTATTTATGTTGTGTTGTATTTAATAATGTGTAATGTAACATCCATGCATGTATTCTATTTTCCAAGACATCTAAACTGATAAATCCTTCGAGACATTATTCCTTGTAATCATGCCAATGTATAAAAATAATGCACCGACTCTAGGTAACTAGGTTCGGGGCATTATAGTTGGTATTAGATGATGTTTAGAAATAACTCTGGAAACAAGATTTAGATACACTATCATTATAGAAAATTTCTCAAAGATTGACTTTGAGGATTAGTATAAAAGAACATCCTAGAATTTTTTTAATCAAGATATTTTGTGATATTTTCATGAAAATATATCCCTTTCCAGATACGAGTAGGTAGACGAGGCTCTGGAACAAATGTACCAATGGGTAAAACCTGAAAACACATATTTGGGATAGAATTGAATGGGAACTGGCGAACGATAATGGCCCTTGCCGCACTCTTGGTTGCGACACTCCTGGGGGATATTCTTAGGATAAATCTCATTTTCTTTACAAATCATTATGAAGGTTTTATGAGTATATACATCCAGAAAGAAAATATTTTTATGATTATGAATTATATCCATAAACTATTCAATTTATGTTAGATATTTTACTAGTTTGGAATTATTCTTTGGAATTCAAAAAGTGACCTAGTGTTTGTCATTATATAGAAATGGATCCCAGTAGAAGGAATGTGAACTCCAAAAATACGTATGATCCAAAGAGTAAGAAGGATCATATCTTTCATAGTATTATGTTAACATTTAGTAGAGAAATAGTCTCCCATATATTCTTAACATATGAAGAAATAGTATCATGTGTTAATAATATAAGTAAATAACACTATGAGTCCTATGGATTTGAAGCGAAGAAAGAGATGAAAAGGATGTAAGTGAGAAATATGGATAAAGGGAATATGGAAAAGACATATTTTCCAATATGTGATAAATGTGGAATGAATCACCTTGGTAAATTTTTGATGGGAATGAAAGTTTGTTATAAGTGTGGAGGAAAATGATATAAAGTACGTGATTGCAATGGTATGAAAAAAGTTTCAAATGTATAATTCTTCATCTACAAGGCATTGAGACACTACGTGAATCAATGTCCCAGTCATTAGAGTATAACTTAAATGATGATATTAGATAATAATCAAGTTATAATACAACCTTACATGAAGAGGAGTGACATGTGTTTTTATGTTGTTATTATAGAATTATTTCATTTGAGTGTTGTATCAACAATATACTGGTTATATGAATTATGGAAATAAATAAGGATTGTATTGTAGTACTATTTCATTTGGAATTTGAGATTATATGGTCATGATACTAAGTTAGTAATTTTGGAATAAGAGATGATTGATTTGGATAAATTATATTGGATATTATTGACTATCTTGGAACTAATTAATGGTTTGTTTAATTCAAGATTGTTGGAATATTCAAAATTTTTGTATATAAGGAATATATCCAGTATTATATAAAGGATTATGGAGCATGAATGTAATCAATAAGGTTTTATGGTAATTCAGGTTGTTACCATGTTTAAAAATAATACATTATGAAGGTGTTTACATGTTATTACATGGAAAAAACGATCTTCATTGTGTTTAACTTCATAAAAAATTTTGGACTGTGAGTTTGGATAGAAATATTTGGGATAAGTCTTAAGGTTAGAATAGATTATGTTTAAAATTGGATGTTATTGATAAGGTTATTTTTGGATTGTTATAAAAAGGACAACGTGCAAACTATGTGACAATCTATCACATCAGACAAATTAGAGGGAATCGAACCCACTCCATAGTGCGATTGGGATTTATCGCCTACCACTGGAATACATGAAGTCCCTTGATGGTATAATCTAGTATTTTTTAAGGGTCTGATAGGTGAATTATAAATTTATTTTTTTGGAACTCTATATGATTATGATAAATAGAATTTTTTTTGAAATCTTTTGGATGGAAAGATGATTTTTTGGTAGGAATTAGTTAAAGGATGTAACTATACTTGTCAAGTTTATATATATATAATATCCCCCTTATTAAGTCTACATTTTATTTACCCAATTTATGATATGAGTTATCCACAAATGTATTTTCTATCTTCAAATTATTATTTTCGAGGAATAATTTAAAATTGTAAGGACCCAATTTATTGAAAGAGAGATGAATTTAACACCCGAATATTTTATACTACATTATTTTTCCTAAGTAATTCAATAACATGCACTACACGAAACACCGAGTTTAAGCACACCACGACTTAACAATCTACCCGTTCAAAAGAGGTTATGAATAGTATTAACTGCATTTTGAATTTTATATAATACTTATAATTTTATCATCCATATTATGTGTTTCTTATACAGAATATAAGAACAAATTCAATTTTTTAGATAATGTATTTTTCAGAAAAGGAAATTTTACCACCTTTTGTTGGAGAACCCTTTTTAAATCTAATATTTGACACTTTTATATATTAAATTTGACAAACTATTATGATTCATTAGAATCAAGAGACAAAAATTTAGTTTTGATATTATTATTTTTTTTTCAGATAACTTTCATATTTTGGTGAATAGTAAACAATACTAAATTTGAATTAACAACAACATTTTTAATCAAAATAGCTTATAGTGTAAAATTATGAATTTGATAGGATTTTAAGTATAATTAGATTATATTATTATCATTTAATACAATTTATGTCATTGTAATTAATTTCTATTTGAAATTGGACATAAATATGTGTCAATCATTTAACAGATATTATTGCATAAAAAAACACTATTTGTTTTGAGAACAATAATTAATTTTAAATTAATTGATGCAAATTATATGTTTTGAATTTGGTAAAATATACTACATTTTTGAATTCGGAATATCAAATATTTCTTAGGCTGATTTTTTTTTATTTTTCATAGAAACATAAATTTTTGATTAATAGTGAAAAACATTGAGTTATTGGTTAAAATTGACATTTAATTTAAATAAAAATTTATTTTATTTATATTTATTTTATGTTAAAATAGATACATAATTCAAATATGTGTTCAACATAATTATTTAGAGTCATTTTATAATAAGTTTGATATATAAAAATTTTATTGAACTTTTTACGCCCTTTTACCCACCTCCAAGGAGTATTTGCATATTTGCATAAAACATAATTTTACCGCATCTGAGTGTTGAATTTAAAAAATCTGAGAACCAAGGTTAATATAAAAGAGTGAAATGTGGTTCATTATGATAAAAATTATTTTTTATGAATAGCAACTTTTTACTTTTATTTACAACGACTAAAGGTAAATAAGGTAATTAAGGGTAAAATTGATATTATTATTTCCTTAACTCATTTCCTAATTCTATTTTCAAAGTATAATTCAATCAAAAACAACCTTATTATTAAAATATTATCTTTTAGGTCAACTTGGATTCTATTAGGACATTTATTATACTTTTATTTAAAGAAGAGTTAAAAGAGTTAAAATCAATGTTTAATAACAAAAACATTTTTATTATAATGTTATACATATGAAAAAATAGACTGTAAAAATTAATTAGAAAGATAAAAATATGGCATACATAATGGTGTTTTATTCATAATATTTAGACATTAAATAATTAAATTTTTTTATGACGCGATGATAATGTCGTAATTACTGTATTAATGAAATATTAAAATAATTGCTATTATAAATATCCAAATAAATGTAATTTGAGACTTTTTATGAATTACACTAATTTTTTAGGTACATTTTACATGTTAGGGTTGGTTATATGAATTTTTTTTTGATGAAATAATTCATTTATAAATTTGGAAAAAACAAAATACTAAAAATTGTCTAAATTGCCAAAAATGATTTTTTAAAACAAATATTATATTATTATTTGGTATTCTATTCCTAAAAATCTATGGTTAGGACAAAAGACTTAAATAATAATATATACGACATTAATAAACCAATTGGGGTTATATTGTCATTTTATAGTATGTTTATTAACAATATAATATAAAAATATAAAGAGACATGCTAAATGTCAAACTATTTAACTAAGAGTTAAATCTAATAGTTAAGGCTAATATGGTGACCTAATAATATTTAAAACATATTGGTTGAGTTCTTTTCATCATATAACCACTTTATCCTCTAAATAAGTCATTTTTGAGGCATTAAAAACCGAAAATTAATTTATTATAAAATAATAGTTTAAGTATTTCCTATGGTGCCCCTCAACCCTCTTATAAAAGGGCACTTTCCCTTCTCTCAAATTCACACCTCCAAACCTATTTTCCTGGGAAAACCCTGTCCAAATATCCTTCCAAATATCATACCTTCATCCTTGAGGCCTTCCATTGGTCAGAAAGCCAATCTATGGAGCACTTTTGATAAAATCTAAAGGAAGAACCCGAAGAAGATGTAATGATTTCACCACCCTCTTTCAAGTTCCCTTATTCTTCTACTTACACTTTATTTGTTGCTTCTATTCTAAAATAATAACTCCAGTATATTCTATTTAATTTGATCTTATTATAAATATGTCACAACTATATTCATTATTTTATCCATCTTATGAATGATACTGTCACCATGCGTGCGTGTGTATGGCTTACCATCTCCATGCTGTGGTGTAATTTGTTATTCAACACTATATTATTTGGATGGATATAATAATGGGAAATATGTATATAAATAATAAAAATTACATGATAATGTCGCTGTAAAATTAATATACCATCCAATTGCACACCTTTAATGAAATTATATTGTCACTCATGCGTATGTACGGATTGCCGTCTCCATGACGCGATGAGATTCATTTCCACATTCACCATTCATCGATGATTATAAAAATATATATTACTAATATGTATGTAATATATAAAATAATAATGCTAATGGAGATATATATATTTATACATATATATATATGTGTGTGTATTAATGTACTTACATATATCTTATTCACATACTTTCGTTCAATACGATATGAAAACCGAAATTGTGTTTATGCGTACATACGGCCAACCGTCTCCATAAACGTTGTTTTCCATTTCATATATCAATCTATTATACATATTTATATTCTAAATATTTATTATTTAATAATCATGGTTTATATTCTAGAATTATTAAAATCATGACCTAAATGATATGATCATGAATAACAAGTTAAAATATGTACGATAAAGAAAGTGATTATTACCCGAAATATTAATTTAACATGAAAATCATTATTAAATGGGTATTATAAAGTCACAAATGAATCATGTATGATATAATAAATATTAATATGGTCCTGGTATAATCTAATAAAATACAATGGTCATTATATAGGAGGTTAAATGTACCCTCGACCGAAGGAAAGTGCAAGGTAAGGTGTATCTTATATGACTTCTAATTCCGTTAGATTTCATTGTTCACCACTTATTTATTGCAAGTGGTGTATTGTGTACTGCCATTTGATATATATTATCAGGCTTATCTTTATATTCATGATATTCTAGGATTCAATTTGTTTTTATTGACTATTTTTCATACGACTCGATTGATTACAATGAGGTAAGGGTTATTTCCACAATCTCATTACTACATGAGATTGTTCATGTGAGATTATTTTCTGGAACATACGTATCATAGATAACCATATTTTATAAAAATGATTTCAAAATAAATATTTTAATGTTTCATGGGTGTGTCTATTTAACTAGATCATCATTTTAAATGTTTAAAGGATTTATATATGTAAACCCTTTTAATTAATGTCCATGTTTTCAGAATTATTTTAAGGATTTATTTATATGGTAATTAATGTTTTGAAATGATAATTTTTTAAAATATATTCAATGTGGTATAAGACACTTTGATTCAAAAATCCCTTTTAAATAACTACCTCTATAAATTGTGATAATTTTAAACAATTTCAGGATAAGGCGTATTTCTCTAAATGTATATTACTTATCATTTTAATCTTTGTAAACATACATTAATGGATTTTAAAATTATTTGAAGTTGATTTATTATGATACAAATCATTCATATTGTATTTAATGTTTTGTGATATGTTTGATTGTGGATGTGTTATTTTTATACCATTCATGGTTTATGGATAAACTATTTACATTTCATATTCTAGTTTTAAAATGAATGTTTATGTCTTATTTCAACCTTTTCATATGATGAATGTATTAGAAAAATATGTTATGGGTTGCGGAATGATAAAAGTAAGCACTCCGAGTTAGGTCTGTTTAAAGAAAACCCTACGGGATGGAGTCCGGTTACAGAGTCACTCTGGGATGGGGTCCTGTTACAGAGGATCTCTGGGTTGGATTCTGGTTATAGAGGTTCTCCGGGATGGAGTCCAATTACATAGGCTCTCCGGGGTTTGGTTTTGTTACAGTTATCCAAAAGTCCTGGCACTAGGCCTTAACATAGAAATTAATGCTTATTATTATACATTTATTCATTATGAAAATAATAATGATGGTTCATGTGGTCATTCAACTAGTAGAATACCCATGATTATGTTTTATTATATCATTATTTACTCAGATCATATTCCTGCTATAAAATAATTCATTTTTATTATTGGTAAAGGCATCTGGTTTTAATTATTCACCATGCTTAATATTTATGTTATCTTCTGATGTATTTCTTACCCTTACTGAGAATTTGAGCTCACCCCATTATATTTTTTATTTTTCCTAGGATTCCACGAAGTGTATTGTGATTGTTATGCAGGGTTATGCTATTGGAACAATGGCATTCATAATGGATTATTTATGTTGTTTTGTATGCTATAAAGTGTAATGTAACATTCATGTATGTAATATATTTCCCAAGACTTAAAAGACGATCAGTCCTTCGAGACATGATTCTTTGTAATCATGAAAATGTATTAAAATAATGCACCAACTCTATTTAACTGGGGTTGGGGCGTTACAATGCACAAACATCTGATGATGAATGTCTTGTTATTAGTTCAAAACTCAATATTTTGGGGATTATAAATGGATGAAAACTTGATGGGAGTTCATGGTTGTGTTTTAGAGATTGTATGATTGTACCTATGTCTGGTCAAGAATAACTCCTTCATGTTTACAATAATTTGAGATGGTATGTACATTTAGGAACACAGAAGATGTGTAAGGCATTAAAGGCGTAGTTTTGGTGGAGTGGCAAGAAAAGGATGGAAGAAAAGTACAACAGGAGATGCTTAACATGTCATCATGTTAAAGCAATGAATCATATATTTTTAGGTATGTTGTAGTCATTACCTATCCCAATGTTGAAATTGGAGCAGATAGTGATGGATTTTATTACAGGTCTTCCAAAATCTGTTCATAATCATGATGCATTATGGGTGATTGGTGGTGATCATACCAAGGGATCCCATAATTTCCATTTCATGATACTCATTTGGTTGAAAATTTACCCAAAATATATATCCAAGAAGTGATAAAGAGATATGGAGTAATAATTTCAATCATCTCAGATAGAGACCCACGGTTCACATCAAGTTTCAAGAAATCCTCATAGGATTCCCTTGGGAAATAGTTTACTATGCGCATGACATAACATACTCAGACAGATGCGATGTATGACTGGACGATCAAACATTGGAAGACATGTTTCAGGCCTGTGTAATGGTTTTCGGTTGCTCATGGGAGGAGAATCTACCCTTAGTGGAGTTCTCGTATAATAAAATCTATGAGGACTCAAAACATTATGATGATTTTAAATCATTTCATGTGTGTCCTTGTCATTCTCTAGAGTTTTGGGGGGAAATAAGTGATACTTCACTAGTTTAGCAGAGCCTTTTATAATAAACAACGTAGAAGATCCAGTTGATTAGAAAGAAGATCAGGATAGGTGAGAGTCATTGTAAATAAAATGTCGATAAAAGTCAAAGACCATTGTCATTCTCTTTAGGGATCATGTGTTCTTAAATATCTTTCCATGACTAGGAAAAATAGTTTTTATATGTTAGGAAATTTATCTCCTAGAAATTTTGGTACTTTCGAGATATTATAATGTGTTGGAGAGGTGGAATATCAGATGGAATTACCACCATGGTTTAGTTTTGGGCATAATCAGTTCCATGTATCTCAGTTCAAAATGTATCTAAATGATCCTAACTATGTGATTATATGGGAGCACATTGACATAGACTCAGATGATTCATTGATACATATACCAGTGTATATTTTGGATAGACAATAGAAAATCTATCATGGAAAAATCATCGGTCGTGTGTGGGTTTTATGGTCTCATGGTCAAATTGAGGAATTGATTTGGGAACGTGGTAAGGAAATGAAAGGGAAATGGCTGAAACACGTTCAAGGTAGGGAGGGTTTCCTACGTTATGAGTATGGAAATACCAATGGTGGATAGAATTTGATACACCAACTTTCTAGGTGGCGGCATCTAGTTACTTTGATTGAGTCCATATTATACCATTTCAATTCAAATTTTGATTATGACTCCTTAATATAAGTTATATTGGGTTTTCTACAGGTTTAAGGTCTTGTAATAGAGGTATACGCCATCTACCAATAATACACATCGTGTACTTGATATATACAATTTGTACATAGGGATGGATTGATGTCAAGAAGTGGGGGTAATGTTGTGAGCTGGTTTCCATCATGTTCCTAAGGTACACGTTGAATAATGTATATATATTCATTATTACCTAAGGTGTTGGTTTTTTTAGCGTAATTATCCAGCATGACCATAACAATGTGACTAGGGGGTAATGTACATGACCCATCACACTACCAATTTAAAATCATGCTTTTGGTAGTTCTATCACATTCTTTTGGATGGATATTCGTGTCACTCGACCCTAGAATCTCCAATGGAAATATTCAAAGGCACCCCTTCTAGATCGATCTCATCTGCTTTGGATCATCAGTTCGTCTGTGGTATGTCTCTAGGGGTATCGGTCATTTTGATATGCTTATCCAATCCTCTTTGTTCTACGATCCAAACCCTGTTACAGGTAGATAAAAGTGTTTTATTAAATATTTTGACAATTTGTTATGTTGTTGATAGGTGAATGGATCTAAGGCGGTTTCTTTAATGAATCAACCCCGTATTTGTTGGTGTTTTTCGTCCTTTATTGGGTTTTGTCTAAAAAATAGAGGTAGGAGGATTCACTTGAAACTCCACATCGAATAACTGATTAGTATGCTTTTAAATTTATTCTATTGCGCGGAATTTTTTTTTACTGTTTGAACAACTTTTAGAAACCTTCATTTTTGACATCGAAAAAATATAGAAAATTGGATATTTTGAATGACTGATTTGTTTCATTGATTAAAAATATGGATTTCAAAAAGTGTATCTTTATTGACAGTTGGTACATGAATTGGATTATATTTTTTGAATAAGAGGAATTATTTTTTTTGAAATTAAATGTTTCTTATTAGTTGGTTGTGATTTGGATTTCAATAAAAGTTCTATTTTATTAAAGTGATTGATTTTGGAAATATAAATATTTGTCATTATTGGTGTTTGTGTATGTTCATGGTTAACATGACCTTAATATGGGATGTGCACTTTTGGGATACACTGTGAGTAACCCAAGATCGGGGGAGGGTTTCAGTGGGACACAAATTAATTGGACGAGCGACCACTCATGAGTATGAAACTTTAAACTGAAGAATGCATATGTGTGTGTGTGTTGTGAATTATGAAATTGGTATGCAAAAATGATAATAATAATTGGTTTTTATATTTTTTTAGTTATTGTTCTATAAAATTACTTTCTGGGATTTGGATTTTTTTAACTCTATTTTCACATTATTATAATTGGTTTTCAAACATTTTTATATTTGGTAATAAATTGTTTTGGTGTAATTTTTTATATAATTTGTTTTATATAATTTGATAATAATTTTATCATTGTGGAATGAGTAGGTATGTTATTGAGGAAAACCTACTGAGTTCTATATGAACCCATTCATTGGAACATTGGTGCTTTTGCAGATGATATATTTCTGGATAGGGTCAATGGTAACATTTTATATGTTTTTATTAATACCACATGAGACATGGTTATTTCAGTTATTGTAGAGATTTCATATTATGGAGCATGGTGTCGTGTGTTCTCTTGAGTATCTATAGTTTTTTACTAGATATTTACTTTGATAATTTTTTTGTCATCCATTGTTTCATCCTTTGATGTGGAATCGAGATACATGACGTTGTTGAGAGGTCTTTATTTGGTCAATGAATCATCAACTGAAAGGGTTGTTGGTTTATTTTATTATTTCTAATAGGGTAAATCGTCCCCAACATGTATTTGAAAACATTCCTCATTTATTTATAGACATTGGTATCATGGGGAAGTCTCTTATGTCCATGTAATGACTCGTTATACCCTCAAGCCAATGAGACTGAGCAAGTAATTAATATTCTCCCTCCAGCTATCATCATGTATCCAGATGGGTTTCCTTATGAAATCTCTGATTTTCCACCAATAAGGAATGAATAACAATCTATTTATTTAGTTAATGGTTCTCAACTATTCATTATTTCGAATTGTCATATGAAATTCGATAAAATTAAAGTGATTATGATTCAGTTGGATGATATTAATGATAATGAATTTATACGACTGAGTGTTCCAACATGGGTAGTTACAGTTCTATTTCTATGAAATTAGATTGTTCAATACAACTTTTTTTTGATTACCAGAAACTAAAAAGGGTCACGGTAATTATAAAATATTACTTTACATTGATTAATGAATTATTGAATGGTTTAAGGGGAAATGGGGTGGTTGATGTTTTTCATTAAAAATGGTTACCATCAGTTGAGGATGATATAATTATTCATCATCAGAATAGCCTTCCAGAACATTTAAAATCATTATGAGTAATATTCTATGACCTTTGGTCTACCCAATTCTCATAGAGTTTTTAGGTATTTAATAAATTGGATTTTAAATTATTATGTTAATAACTTTATTGATTTCTATGTGGATGAAATCATGTTTGACTATATTTCTGACGAGGATCAAGTGTGAAATATGATACCATTTTAGAAAATTCAGAAAAATTACGAAAATTTATTATAATTTTTTAGAATGTGATATCTAGATTTTTTACGTGATGTCATTTTGAGAAGTCATGTCTAATCATGAAATATTAGTTTATCTTAAGATGGTGAAGGATGTTATGACATGGGAACAACTGCAATATGTTTTCTAAATTTAGAGATTCATAGGGATAACCGGTTATTATTTCTTATTCATTTTGGTCATATAAATGTTGTCTTGTCTATTGACTAATATATTACATATTGGAGTTTTTTTATTTGGATGAGAAATTCATGAATTAATTTTTTTATCTAAAAGTTTTTTTGAGTAGTATGCTAGTGTTGACTCTTCCAGATCCCATGAATGGTTATGTGGTCTTTTGTAATTCATTATGTTCAACTTGGTATTTAGTTCTTATGAAAAGAGATTGATTCATTGCCTATGGATCTCATCAATGTAGTCATACAAGAAGATTTATCTAACTGAGGACCATGAACATTCTACTAGGATGAACATCCTTAAAAGTTGGTGCATTGCATTCATGTAGAAAGGTAAACTATATTTTTGAAAAAAATAGGATGAGTTATATATTATCTCAAAAAAGTTTAAATATCCATAAGAGATGTTGTGTGGAATATTTGAAGTACTTCGATTTTGGCATCTCCTATACCCTAGGGAAGGGGAATATAATCCAAATTTCCATCAGCATGAAACTTCTAACCCAATAAGTGGAGGAATCATCAGAACAGTAAAACAAGATAGATCTCTTTTCAAATTTAAATATTGATGTCAATGAATCTGGCTATAATGTTACATTGGAGTGTTTCTATATAACATCCACTATTCTAAATTTTATTATTCAAGAAATACAACATAATAATGAGTTTTGTAGAATTAAAGACTCTCTGTATGTTGGGGAGATTGTAACTAATTGGTCATTCTCAAACGATTGAATTATATTTTATCATAACCTCAATGTTTTTATGATGGTGAAAATGAATGAATTTTTTATGGACATCCATTATTCTGGGTAGGTGGGAAACCATGGAACAAAATATATATTCTATAACCTGTAACCTCGAATATGGTTACCAAGTATGAAACATTTCATTGTTGAAATTTACTTGTGTTTTTAAAATTTTCAATTGGTAAAGTAAGAACACATGAAACCATTTTTTACCTTATCATCATTAGGGACCCACATTGAAGTGGGATGAGTTATCTATGGACATTGTTTTCATGATTCTGCATACCCAAAGAAAGAACAATGCGATATAGCTTTTGATTGATAGTCTTTCCATTTTATATTACATTATATTTATTTATGAAACTACCAATGATGTGAAGTTGAGGAAGCTTGATGCAGAATATTGCTTCCTCTTTTGGTGTGTTCCATATGTTATTGTATCTCATTGGGAACCTTGGTTAATTTTTTTGGAGTGTCCATTAGGAGACACAAGGATCAAAAGTTACATTTAGAATGGTGTACTATCCCCAGTTGGATTTCCTGACATACAGAGCATGATAGATTCTAATGGATATAATTCACACTAGTGTTATTGACTATTGTGGGGTTTGGGATGACCATCTGGGTTTGGATAAGTTTTTTATAACATTTATAAAAATTTTGTCTTTATAATGCTTCATTCTGAGGGATTTTATGTCCATTATTTCAGATCTCCTCTATGTTTTTCAGAGATTGGTGATTGGTCTTTGGATTGAACATGTTTTGTTCTTAATATGATTTTAATGATTTGGATTATTTTCCTGAAATTTTGGACAATTGTTATAAAATATATTATATATGATCACTATCATCTTAGACCATTGGAATTAATAGTTTTCAACTAGGTGTTCTTGAATGTTTCACATAGTTTGGTTCAACAACTGCTTGGAAGGAAATAAAAACCATCTACGTTATTTGTGTATATTTTTGGGGTTGTTGAACAAGTTCAAAAAGTTTTATATCAAAAATAAAATCCACCATAGATGATTTTAATAATAACATGTTCTATGTATTTAAATTGAGAATGTATGTATCCAATTTTCCATAAGTTCTGAGACGGATGGATCATGAGATCAAACCTAATTTTTCACTGACAGAACGACCATTCAGGATAGTAGATTCTGAAATAATGGATCCTCATGGGATAATGATTCCACTGGTTCATGAGATATAAAAGTAAGGGTCTAATTTTTATGAGTTCTGGGAAATGGAGGGACTAATGAGGGATCACTTGAAAATCATTTTCCCCTGGAATCCTATTTGTATTTTTTAGGGAATGAATGATTATATAGTGGGAAGGTTGTAACATCATTTTAAAATTTTCATGGATTATTAATATCTACTTATTCATTATTAATTGGTTTGTTTTTATAAGTGTAAATTATGGGAAATTTTAAATGTTTTGAGTTATTCTGGACTAGATCATGGTTAGCAAACAGTTTTCCCAAACCATGCACCCTCTCTTGGAGAACCTTATAGACCTAGGTAGTGGATTTTTGTATGGTTTTCACATGGTTGTAAAAATTGTTCCCCACAAAGGTGATACTTCTAATCCCATTAAAAATATATGCATGAATAGGGAACTCATTTTTTCTAAAATGTGAATCCATTCCCTAAAAACCAAGCATATTGTATTTTTAACCCAGATTATAGTTTTAATATTCTTTAAACCATCAAATTAGTACAATGGGGGATCAATATGACCCCAAAATAATGTATCGTTATTTGAGGTCACCCAATATATGTTTTAGCCACTCGAAACCCTCCCTAATGTGGATCTAATCTTGTAGAATAGCATTTGATCCTCTCTCAGTTAGTTTCCTCTTCCTATTCACAATCTCCCCCTTACTCATTTACTATATAGGGTTTTTACATCTTCTTATGGATTTGAGAATATAAAAAGCATTATTTGGGTTATAAAACCATTTTTTGAATCTATGTTTCTATTTTCATCCTTCTATGTTTGAGAATTCTAATTAGGGTTTCGATTTTTTGAATCTTTGGATTCTAAAGTAGTTTGTTCTATCATTATGACCAATTTTTATTAACACTAAATTAATTGATTTAAATTCATTTATTTATTTAAATTCAATTATGTTTATAAATTTAATTTCATCAAATTGAATTTCTAAAATCCAAATATCATTTATTTTTTTTTGGAATTTTAATTATGGCATGATATTTGGAATTCCAAAAATTCTATTAAATTATTCTTGTTATTTGGAAATAAATGGATATTGTGTCAATTAAATTATTGAATATAATTATACAGAATTATTAGTGAATTGGTTTCAAATTCTTATTCAAGAATTAATTTCATAAAAGGGTTTTGATAGAAACCATTAGTTTTTATCGTTAAAAAAATGCATGTTTTGATTAAACACCCATGTTTTGAAAAGGATAATTTGAATTATAAAATTAGATAGTGGGTTTTAATTATATTTGATGGTTTCTTATAATAATTGTCTATAATATTATTTTAATAGATCACATGATACACTAGATATTTAGTGAGTTATTTGTCACAAACACAGTAGCATGGGAACACTATAGAAAGAGATTGATGATATAACACTCTAACATAATATGTTTGGCACATTTACATCCTTAGTGGGATGTTTAGGATTAATCTCTAACCAGTGTCATGCGGAGTATTTACAAATTTTACTTATCACTATATATGTGTGTGAGGATCCCATTACATTGAACTACAACACCTCTTGGTAGATGAACATATTGCTCATTTTTTTTATATGAGATATAAATGTTTTCTAATATTTTGTAAATTTTTTACATGCCTTTTTATTTATATAATATATTTAATATAAAATTTTTTTATTGAATCCAATTTACAAAATAAATACCATCATTTTCACTGTAAACAATTATTTAATAATGTTATTTTGAAATTTTTATCCTATTTACATGAAATCAAAAGATCTTAAATTGGGTAAATAGATGTCGGAATCTATTATGGAATCCTAGGTGGGAACATAATGGAATTATGGCTCACACCAGACCAATACCTTTGTGTGATGGTAGATTATCTCCTAGAAGGTTTGAGTACGGATAATGAACCACTTGGATGTGGTTCTATCTTTTCATTGGTGGACATGGGGAGTTGCCTCCATGGGGAGTTATGCTATTTATCTTTATATTCTTCTAGTACATTGTTAATGTATTTTTGGATATTTATATGTGTTTTAATTCTAGTATAGTACTCCTATGGATATTTTATTGTATTCATACTAATTGTTTTCTTTACATTCTCAGTGTTTGGGGAATAATTTTCACCATAAACATTTTCTATTATTCCATATGATTTTCTCCAACCGATGGAGAGCAGGAATTCCCTTCAGGACATGTGAGAACTGCATCAGTTAGTGGGTTACCATTTTACCAGTGAAGGATCATGGCAATGAATAATATCCGATTCTAACATTATAATTTGAAAAAAAATATCAATATGTCTTTGTGGGAAGAAATATTTTTTTCATTTATTACCACCTTTAGCTAGATGGTTTCTAAGAGATCAGATAAAAAAGTATATGAGATTCAGATATCATATTCTAGGGATATAAATATATTTTTGTATTAAAATAAGTCATTGATATTGTTATTAAAAAACTACGCCTTTCATTTTATCATCAAAATCACACCATATGAGGATATATATTGAATTAGATATAAATCACCCACACAATGGGATGAAATTGAAGAAATAATACTTAAATAAAAATTCCTTTTCAAATAAATAATGAAGATAGTCCAAAAAATTAATTTATCTATAAAAATGATACAAATGAAATAAAACATTTATTATAACAATCATCTGATGGATATATAATATCTATTTTGGGATATTATATTTATTTTAATATCATATTTGAAACAATTAATGATTATATTTAACAATGGTTTTTTATCCCTATATATATAATCCATTTGAGATGCTTGATCATGTAACCCTTTTAGACCATAAATTATCTCCCACTACACATCTATACCTATTAAATGGTGTATTCCATATTTTTTTAGGATATAATTAATAGATGTATGTATATAATAATATCAGAAGCTGTGAAATTGGAACATGACCTCACTCATGAAGAAAATCCAATGGAGATCTATGAATGAAGACATATTTTACATTAGCATTCGACCACTCATCTAGTCATATGTCAATGGGTAGTTAATAATTTATATGTTTCTATGTGGGAACCTATATATGTGATGAGGAGAATGAACACTCTCTTATTTTCTTCCTTGTAATGAAAATATTAGGATGAAATTTATATAATGTGGTTGAATATGATGACCTAAAAATTAACGAATAAAAATATATTTCATTTAATTAATTTAATCATTGATATAGAAAAATCATCGGATCACTTTGTGTTATTATATCCAATTTTATTTAAATGAACATTATGTATATTTACCTTTTATTATATAGCCTTTCAATAATGGTCAAATTACTACTATTGATATTGGGTTTAAATGAATCCTTTTGACACAAAAAATGAAAGTGATGACCTTAACATGTCAGATCGTAGCAAATGAAGATCATATATCTGAGAATCTTGGGGAGATAACATTTATGGGATTTACCTTGAAAAATCCCAAGCTGATATCAAATAAAAAAATCATGAGTGAAACCATTTACGGGAGAAGTTCATACTCATTGAGGTCACAACCCAAAACATGTTCACTAAATGGCCCTATAAATTAACCACAATCACACACCTTACACATGAGTATTATTCTAGTGTATTAACAAAATATATAACTAGACCATAAAATTATGTTTTTGTGCATGATTATTTTTTAATGAATAATTAATACATGTTCAATAAATTATTATTACATTGTAAATTATTTTTAGAAATACAATAATATTTTAGGTTAAAATTCTAATTAAATAACTAAATATATTTTGATAAATTCATCGATTTGAGTATTAAATAATATATCAAAAAAATATTTGTAATAAATTACATTTTTTAAATTTAAATGATCGTATAATTGTTATGATGTCAATTTTAATATTTTTTTAAATCTGAAAAATATTTTTTTTAAAAAAAATCCATTTTAAAAGATTTCACTAACATTATTAAAGGAAAAAATTCACATATTTTAAAATTTTGATAGAAAAAATTAAAATTAATTTTTGAATCGAGATGTGAAAATTATCCAACGGTTTATTTTTTTTAATTTCATTAGAAAATTAAATTGTTGGGAAAAAATAAGTACTGTATATAAGGTATATTAGAACAAATATATTTTTTCCAGTTAAAATAATATAATTTTAGTTTCTTTTTATTTTTTATAAATTTATAATTATTTCTCCAAGAAATATTAAAAGTTTTAAGCATTTAAAATAATTTATTTGAAAGTGTGACTCCCCTCCACATAAATAAAATATTTCAATATCATATTCCCTTATCCTAATAAAATAATGTATTACACTCCCCTTTGCTATAAATCATGTCCAGAATCTATAATGTTTCATATGTTTCCAGTTATTATTATGAAATTTTATATGAAATTTTTATGAGAAAAAACATGGAGAAGACACGTCATTTTGAGGCTTAGTGAGTCCAGAATGGTGGTTTTATATTTTTTTCATGTTAAGTGAGTAGGAAGGTTTGCCCGGTTGTGGCAGTTTCCAAACAGATGCTCAGATTATAAATATTAGGGCATTGTTGCATTCACAATGACGACTTTACCTAAGAACTGACCTAACCAATACCATCACGGGTCAACGAATAAATTTAATTTGTAGTTGTGTTTAGTAAAATAATATCAAATAATGTAAAATATTTCTAAAATTTAATCTTATTTTATTTGAAACATTATCTACAGTGCAATGACAAGGTAGTTGTTTTGTTATTTAATACCACACCATAATGACTCATAAATAGCAATTCTAAATTAATAATTTCATATTGTTATGGAATTCTGAAACGTGATCCCTCCTTTTAGAGGGTTAATAGAATTTTTTTCATTGGAAGAAAAATTGAGAGGAACCATAGTGAATTTTTGGAGCCTTGGAGAGTAATCTCAACAATGAACTACGATGACATGATCGACCGATGCATCTTTGATTCGACAAACCGCGACCACAATCATGGCATAGTGATCATTCTTTAACAGAATCAAGGTAGGGGTTATTATTTAAATTCTTCTTTTCCTTGTTCTTTGATTTAAAGATGAATGCTGACCATACCACAAACAAGTTGATCCGCGGAACGTGCGTACTTGCGTGCGGTGGTTGATTTTTCCATTTCATTGGGGATTGATTTGGGAAATTGATTTGTGATAATAGTTGGATTATGTTTTGATTTGTCCTATATAACCATTCTAACATGAGAAAATTAACTCCATGACGAATGATAATGGAGGTGTGTTCCTATCTTGGTTATTTGTTTCTTCTTCCTTCAAACCCCCTGTTCTTCGCCTTCATCTTGGGGTTATGAAAAATGGATTATTTCTTGTCTGTTTTAAAATGTAAAGAACCCACATTAGAGATATAACATCGCATGACCTTGTGGTGGTGCTGCGATGATGTCAGATGACAAATCAGCTCGGAACTAAGAGGATAATTCATCGAGTATTCATCATGTAGGTGGATCGAAGCTTGTTTTCAGGGATGAGGAGATACCCAAAAACAATGGAAACAACATTGTGACATCAGGGTGATCTAGAATTTTGATTTTTGCTGTGATTAGGTGGATGAATTGATGACTGGAAGTGTACCCATGGCACATGGAGTATGTTTGCGATTCTCGAATTTTATGGAACACACAGTGTGTATCCCGATGAACATGTTGTGTGGACTGGTTGCGGGGACTAGGGTCTCTGTATTGCATGCGATGAAGAACACGAAGTGAATCTGGGGGTACATGGCGTGTGGACCCCACCCATTGGTGGCCGGAGTCCCATGCAATAGGAAGCGTAGACACAACATGTGACTACTGTCACATGACATGTGGGTCTTTACATGGGGCTCGCTGTGTATCTTATATGACAAATTGAAATGGGGTGGAGTACATATCATGTCCTCCACAACATGACCATACATGGCCAGTAATGTGGGTTACCCGATGTACCGATTACACGGGTGGGCATACATGGGTTTAAGTCATGTATGGGAACATGGATAGCATACACAGAGAAGATCCATGATACCATGACATGACATGTGATACTTTCTACATGCAGTGTAGTTGCATTTTACACGACAATCTTTACGACACGGGTCATTGTTCAGGGGTAGTACCCGGGGTCAGAAGACATGGTGTGTGACACTTCTACACGTTTGGTGCTTCTAAGTACATGGAAGGATATTTTTTCCACTATTCCATGGACATGATTGGATTGGGTTAGTTCCCCTTATTCTCTTACTTAAGATGATCAGGTATCATTTACATTCACTAGAGTATGATCCCTTCAAAAGGACTTTCTGAGAAATAGTTAGGTATCCTTCTGAGATGCAAGGAGAGAGATCTTATATCCTCTCATGACCCTCGGTTGAATCACGTATCGACATGACTAATCCAATATGATGCTGATCCACTACATAGTAGGTGAATCCGGATTATTCACTATATCTGCGAAGACCCTAGAATTGATACTCATATGTGTATCACCATTTTTCCTCATAAGGGAGTCTGTTCTCCTATAATAAGGGTATCTATCTCTCATAGACTTTCCCAATGAACAATACTTCTCAGAAAAACTTTATCAGAGCTATCATACTCATGGAGTGAGTTCTCCTGGATGAGTACATTTTAAAACTTTCGAACTGAATCCCTATTAAACGTATGTGGTTCCATGACATGCCTCTAGACTAAGAGTTTGGGTTTTGAGTATATCTGGATTTCCTTATCCTATAATAAATTTGGCCAATATATACTGTGTAGTGATGATTGTACTTTTACCTTATTTATTTCATTGTGGTATTTAGGGTCCCCCACTAGGTATTTTTATACTCACTCTTTCATTACCTTTGATTGAACATGTTGTGTCTTGGACAGACGAGCGACATTTTGACAGAGTCTTGGGTGGACCCAGACTGAACATAGCCTTCTGAGTTCCCAATAGGCCAAGGTGTTCCAAAGGCTAAGAGAAGCAGTCCCAGAACAACTTTGTGCTTACAGGATGGATTTTGTAGATTCTAGTCTCTTGTTTTTGATGGGCATGTATTCTGGACCTGTTTTACTTATTGCACGTTACCTATGATGTACTCTATAAAAGGGGTATAGTTTTACACATTCATTTTGTTTCATAGTGGGATTTTTAAATTTCACTATTTGTGGGAATGGAGCAGTGTGTGTGTGTACTCATACTTAGGAAATTCCTCCCAGGAGAGCAATGTGCCTACTCAGTACTAGTCACTAGCCCCTGGCCTATTGGGGGTGGGCTTGGGGAGGCGCAGTACGGGCCCCATTGGGATGGGTCATAATGAAGTGGTTTCTAAGGAGTTCAATTCAACCATATGACCAAGATTATGTGATATTTGTTTGGGGTAACCATGTTAAGTTTTTCGAGATCGTCATTTAGGCTAGAGACTCCAATGTTGGTATGGGCTGCCGATGTATCCATACACCCGGACTCTGATAACCTTCTTTTTCAACTCGAAACATGAAACACTAGTTGAGGGGAAGAAAAATAATGGTACATGCATCATATATGAATTGTTTGTGTTTTCAATGTCTTTTTTGTTAGTTGTCTAGATTTATTCATTGACCATTGTACATATTGTTTCTTTATAGGATGCCTCTGAAATGAATATTGTCTAGGATTCAGTTTCACAATCTTGAGGATTACCACATTAATGAAGAGTCATCGATACATGGGGTTGTTCCCCAAGCGTTTCCTCTAGGTGGTGCACTTGTTATACCACCACCAGTGGAGCAGCCCATGGTACATATAGTATCAACAGATGAGGAACAAAGACTAATCGTACTCCAAGAGTTCCAGTGACCTAGAACCCTCAGATTTCAAGGTGAGATCGACCCTTAGGCGGTTGAGAACTATCAGGAGTATGTGAACGGTGATTTCCTTCTAGTGAGGACACAAGAAGACAAGATGGTGATCCTAGGAGCGAGCCTTCTTCAGGGATTAGTAGGACGATGGTGGATTCTGTCCACTCAGACTCACAATTATGATACTCTTTCATGGACATAGTTCAATCAACTCTTTATGGGGAGTTATCTCTTGTAACAGTAAGAGTAATGAACCTCGAGGAGCTTGTTCAGCGCCAACATTACTGATTGATGGTGGTTGAATAATCATAAACGTTTAACAACCTTGTGAGGTACTCAATGGATATGGTCTAGGATTAGTACATCTTTTCCTGGACCTTCAAGCGAGGTTTACAACATGGTATCAGACATAGTGTCATTCCTATATGAATTTAGACTAATTCTTGAGTTCCTGAGATACCCTTGGAGATCGAGATATTTTTGGTGAAGCAGAGATAGTCGACGACAATCAGAAGAAGGAAGACAAGTGTGGATACATCAACTACAAGGAGACATTGTCTGTAATATATATCAGTACATGGGAAATGTCACAGGAGGACCCAATATTGGGGATAAACAATCCATGGCTCTCAGGCTGGATCCAGTATAACTAGGGGAGGCAATTATTCTCGTGCGACAGTAGGCAACATCTTGCTAGAGACTGTTTGACCTATCGAGATGCAGATAGGGAGGCATTGGATGGACCACAGAGGTATAGGAGAATAGTGGAGCAGAAAATCCCTCCAGGAGACAGATGTGGTAGAGAAGTATGGAGAGATGAAGGTGGTGAACGAAGCTTCGATCTACTTCCACCACCACCACGAGGAGGTCTGCACCTGACATAGGGAGACATGGGATAGCATCGGGAACATCATCATGCGGTCGAGGCATTCGACCAAGGGACTCTAGTGATTATCCGAGATATGATCTGTTTCTTCTATACCTAAGTTTTCATGCTTATAGACATAGGTGGAAATCATTTCTCCCTTTCAACATGTCTTGTGAGAAGCCTTGAGATTCCGGTAGAGTCATTGAATCGACGCTTACATTTTGACACTCATACATGAGGAGACTACCTGACCACACACCGTTGAAAATAGTGTTATATTGCCCTTCGAGTTGAGGGTTTCAGCTGGATCCATTTGGGGGCAGCATCGAGGCCTTATGACATTATTTTCAATATAGATTGCTTATCTTTGGTCCATGTATAGATTAGATACATTAGGTGAAGAGTGTGGTGTTTCCACAGCGATGGGATGTGGTTTTCCTTTTTCGCTGATAAAGAGACCCAAGATTCACAGAATGGGCTCATGCATAGCTGGGTACATACCATCACTCATAAGTGGCCTAGACTTACCCTCGATGAAGTAGATTTTGAGTGCTTCTAGTTCCCAATTGTAGTTGTGGAGTATGAGGACATATTTTCCAAAGATGTTCCAGGACAAACTTCCCTCTGAGAGATCAAATTCTACAAATAATTACACCCTTGGACAACACTGATATCCTCAATAGCATATCAGATGGCTCCTGTAGAGATTAGTGAGCTGAGGGTGTGGTTGGATGATTTGTAGGGAAAGGGTTTCATAAGGAAAAGAGTTTCACCCTCGGTGGCCCTATATTTGTTTTCAAAGAAGGCATATGGGAGTTTGAGGTTGTCCGTGGATTACCAGTGCCTAAACCAGGTGATGGGGAAGAACATGTATCCAATACTGAGGATCGATGACCTCATTGATCAACTAATAGGGGAACACCGTTTATCGAATGTTGACCTTCAATCTGGTTACCCTCAGTTATGAGTACGAGACATGGTTATACCGAAGATAGAATTTAGCTGCTGCCACCGTCACTATGAGTACTTGGTGATCCCTTTCGTTGTGATGAACGCCCCTACAATGTTCATGGGACTTATTAACTGAATCATTGAGCCATATTTATACCAGTTCTTATTGGTTTTCATCAATAAAATCTTTCTATACTCGGTGTTAGAGGAGAAGCATGAGAGACCCATGCGAATGGTTCTAGATGAACTCCGAAAGTACCAGATTTATGAGAAGTTTTTGAAGTGCGGGTTCTAGATTTAGGAGGACCACATTATCGGACATTTCATATCAGCATATTAAGTAGATGTGGACCCAACCAAGTTGGATGACATGTTTTAATGGGTGAGACCCTTGAGCATGACAGAGGTACGAAGCTTCCTTGGGTAGTCTGGATATTACCAGAGATTCATTCTAGATTTCGCCCAGACTTCAGCACCAATGTCAGCTTGTACAAGGAAGATGAAACCCTTCATGGGGAAGGAGATCTCCCAATTGGATTTCAAGGTGGAAAAATAGAGTTGGACAAGAACCATGAACTTGAGATTGTTGGAGGAGAGTGTTGTATACATAATTTTCAGCGATGCATCGGGGACCAAGCTGGGTTTTGTACTAATGCAGGGATATGTGGTGATTTCTTATAGTTCTCAGTAGCTAATATTACATGAGAAAAACTATGTGACCCATTATCTTGATTTGGTGGTGGTATTAATTGCGTTGAAGATATAGAAACACTTCCTTATGGGAGAGTGGTTTATCATCTACTCAGACCACCAGAGCCTTAGATATATCTTCTCACAGAAGAAGAAAAATTGCAGATTGATTCATTGGATAGAGTTACTCTGGGACAAAATTTTTTGGACCATCTATACTCTTGGGCATGATAACATGGTGGAAGATGCTATAATCAAGAGATCGAGATCACAGTTTTTGAGTGAGGTGACAGAACATTTGCCTTCGTTATAGTTATCCTTCGTGGAGTGATAGGATGTTTCTAACCTTAAGCTAGTGGTTTTAACCCCCCACATTTAGACTGAATTAGGGATCCAGTGTTAGGGGATGTTGACTATGAGACTTTATGTGATATGTTTTCCACTGTACATGGTACTGATTGATATTCTCAAGGCGGGGATAACGTAGTTCTATCACAGTTTACACTATTGTACTAGGGGAATTGTGGGTGTTGGACCTAAGGAAGATTCATACTAAACCCATGGCAGTACACACTAGTGTGGTTAAGATGTAGAAGGATCGATGATGACAGTTCTGGTGGTCAGGCATTAAGAAGGCACCAGTAGAGTTATTTTCTGGATGCCTTACATGCTAGCACGTGAAGGCTGAGCACCAATTTATAGTTGGTTTATCTCACCACTATAAGTTCTATAGTGGATGTTTGATGGAATATTGATGGACTTCATGACCATATTTCCATAGACTTTTGAGGGAGATGATTCTATCTGGTTTATTGTTGATCTACATTAAAAATCGACCCACTTCCAAACTATCAGAGAGAAGAGTTCTTTAGAGATCATGGGAATCCTCTATGTGCAGTAGATTGTTCAAATTCATGGTATCCATTCAGCAATAGTCTCAGATAGTTATTCCCACTTTAAATTATTTTATGGAAGGTATTTTTGGTGGTTTTAGAGACACAACTTTGCTTGAGCACAGTGTCCCATCACCAGACAGACAGTCAGATGGAGAGGACCATTCAGGTTATGGATGATTTGTTTCAGGCCGGTATCTTCTACATTGGTCACAGTTTAGAGGACCACATACCACTGATAGATTTTGCATACAATAACATCTAAACTCCACCATTTTCATGGAAAAATTAATGAATTATATGGGCTACCCTGCTTGTCACCGCATTGCTGGAACGCCCCAGGATAGTCATCATTACTGGGACAAGAGTTTGTGCATGGGACTGAAAAGATGGTTTTGATCATCCAGGAATGGAAAATGACTGAATAATTCTGGCAGAAGTCATATTTTAATAGGTGATGAAGACCCTTGGAGTTCAAGCTGGGAGTCCAGGTCTTCATTCGAGTCTCACCTTGATGAGGATTACAATGAATTTGTGGGGGTATAACGTTATCTTCAAGATTCATCAGACCTTTCCAGATACTGACCAGAGTTAGAGAGGTGGCATACTTCCCAGATCTACAAACTTAGTTTCACTCGATACATTATGTATTCCACAATTCATAGCTGAGGAGGTATGTGCATGATCCATCACATGTAATCGAGTAGGACGGGATGGACATTGAGGATGGAGAGACCTTTATTGACTACCCAGTAAAGAACAACAATCAGTAGGAGAGGATCCTTCATGGGTGATCGATTACCTTGGTGCACATATGGGGGATTCACAAGTATCTTTTAGACAACACATGGGAGCAGGTGGCTTAGATTAATGCACAGTACTCATATCTATTTTAGTTTCCTTATTTTGGCATTTCTGGGATGCATAGCCCCATTGTGGGGAGAATGTAATGTCTCATATTTTTCCATGCTTTATTTTGAAATATTTTATAGAATTATTTCAAGACCTAGCATGGAGATGGAATTTTATTCTGATGCTAGGTGATCCTAGAATGGTGATTTTTCCTTTTTTTAAATTTAATTGAGTCGGCGGGTGTGTGCAATTGTCAAGTTTTCCAAAAAAATACCCACATTAGAAATCTGAGGGCATCGTTACATTTGGAATGATGAACATACTAATGAATGGACAAATCATCAACCAGTGAAGGTTGAGGGAAAAGTATAATTCTTAGTTATTTTTAGTAAAATAAAATAAAATAAAATAATTTTAGAAGATTGTTTTATTTTTTTTTTACAATCATTCAATGTAGCGCAACAACTGGTAATATGTTTCGATATTTAATTCTGGACCATAGTAAATCAGAAATAGTAACAATAATTCATTAATTTCACAGCATGATGGAATGTTGAAACATGTTTCATCCTTTTAATGGTTTAATTGAATTTTGTCCATTGGCGGAAAATTGAGTGGAACCCTAGAGAATTATTGAATCCTTGGAGAGAACTCTCGACAATGATCGATGTTGATGTGATCAATCGACACATCTCAGATTTTACTAACCTCAACAAAAAACATGACATAGTGATCATTCATCAACCAAATTGAGGTAGGGGTTGTTATTTAAATACTTATTTTCCCCATTCGTCAGTTTAATGTTGAACGCTAAACAACCCTCAAAAAGGATGATTCTCGAAGTGTGTGTTGTTGTGGGTGGGTCTTGATTTTTCTTTTTCTTTGGGGTTTGATTTTGGAAAACAATTTTTAATAGTTTTTGTATTATATTCTAATTCATCTTATTAAATCCATCAAATGGGAGAGAATTGATGCTATGGAGAACAACAATGGAGGTGCATTCCTCTCATTGTAATTTGTTTCTTCTTCCAACTAACAATGTTTTCTTTGTGATCATTATGGTGTTATGAACAAATGATCTCTAAACATTTTGGTTTACAATGCAACGATACCAAGTTTGATATACGACATCACGACGACCTAGATATGGTGTGATGATGATGGTGAACAATGAATTGGCTCAAAACAAGGAGGGTTTTTCTTCGAGAATTCTTCGTGCAGGTGTATCTAATATTGTTTTTGGGGCCGATCGAAAGCTAGAAAACAATGGAAACAACATTGCGGTGTCAAGGTTACCTAGAATCTGGTGTTTCGTTGAGATTGGTTTAACTAATCAATGACCGGAAAAGTACTTGATGTTCTGTAGAGCAGGTTCGCGATTATGGAAATTTCTGGAACACACGACGTGTATCTTGATGAACACGACATGTGGACCAGTAATAACAGATATCCTTTTCACACTAATCTCAATGAAGAATGTGGTGTGACTCATGGGATACACAACATGTGGAGGCCAGATAGTGGTGGCCAGAGTCTCGAACAATAGGTAGCATAGACATGGCGTGTGACTCTTGTCACATGCTGTGTGGATCCTTACATGGGGATCAACATGTAGATCAGACGATACATATACATTGGTTGGATTACTAGCTATGTCCTCCCACCACATGTCCATATGAGTCCATTAATGTGGTTCACCCTGGGTGCCGATTACACTGGTTTTCATACATGGGTTGAGGTCATGTATGGGCACATGGCCAGTGTACACGGAGCATACCCTAGATACCTTGACACGACATGACATCATTCTTACATGATGTGTAGTTGAATTTTAAATGAAATTACTTATTAAATGGGCCATTGTACAATGTCAGTAACCAGGGTCAAGAGTCATAGGGTGTGACACTTCTACAAGCCGTGTAATTATTAGTACATGTCTCGATATTCTTTTCCACTCTTCCCCGAACAGGTTATTTTTGTGTTAGTTCTCCCTTTTCTCATTCTTATAAAGGTAATATATCGTTTCCATTCACTGTAGTATGATTCCATCTGTATGAAATTCATAGATAGAGTTATGTATCCCTCTATGATGACTGAAGTGAGATCATCTATTCATTCAAGACCCTAGGTAGAGTCAGGCAACGAGATGACTAACCCTACCGGACATCGATCCTCTACTTAACTGGGGAATCCAAATACATCGCGGTATCTGCCAAGGCCCTGGAAGTTTTCCTCATCAATGTATCATGAACTTTCCCCACTCAGATGTGTGTTCTTCTAGATTGACTATATTTATCTCTCAATGATTTTCCCAATGAACAGTTCTTCTCGGTCAAACGTTATCAAAGCTATCAGGCCATAGAAGTGAGTTCTCCCAGATGAGTGCTTCATGGAACCTTCAAACTGAATCCCTAGAGAAGATATGTTGTTTTGTGGGTTGTCTCTACAATATGGGTATGGGTTTTGAGTATATATGGATGTTCTTCTCTTATTATAAGTTCGGCATACATATACATTGTAGGGAAGATTGTAACTTAAAATTATGTATTGGTTTGTTGTTTTTGGGGTCCTCTACTGAGTATTGTTATACTCACTCTTGAATAGTCTTTTCTCTCACATGTGTTTTCTTGTGTAGATGAGTGGCCTTTTGATAGAGTATATGGAGAACAAGGACCGAACATTATTTCTGAGTTCCCTAAAGGTTGATGTTTTCCTATAACTATGTGCAATATTTCCAATACTTCTTTTAGTTTAGAGGTTGGATTTTTTAGATTGCACAATATTGTATTTCATGGGATTGTATTCTGGCGCAGTTTTACATTCTACACATTACTTCTTTTGTACTCGTTTGGTTGTGTTTAGTTATATGCATGCATTTTGTCCCTTATAGGTCTTGTTTACATTTCACCAGTTGTGGTCTTGGAGTTGTGTGAGTGTGTACATGTACTTAGGAAATGCCTCACTATTTAGTAATATTCCTACTTATTCCTAGTCACCCACCACTATCATATTGGAGGCAGGCATGGTATGTAATGGAATGGGCCTCACTGGGACGGGTTGTGACTAAAACCATCGTTTGATTTTTGGTTTAGAATATTTTTTTTGAAGGGTCCAAAACAAAAATAACATTGAATTATTCCACCATTCATATATAAACCCACACAAGAACCCATTAAACATTACTTAATCTCTTTAATGATATACCACCCTCTTCCATCTACTCTCTATAGTCCTCCATGGGTTTTCATACGCTCCCATGAATCGACCCTGAATCCTTTGGGATCAAAAATCAAAAAAATGGATTTCCTTCTATTGTTTTTTATGATGCACCTATTGTATGTCGTGCCTTTTAATTTCCAATTCCATGATTTAAGATATATTCTTCCAAAACTCCATACTTTAAATTTTATGTAAAAATTATGGTATCTTCCATACACTCCCATTAACCTCCCTATGATCCTTTAAACCCACCCATTACTATCCCAAAATTCTGTAATGGATTTCTCTATTCTCATTTCAATTATAGAATTTATTTTATATTATGCACTTAAATTCCATTTCCTATATTGGGATATTATTTTCCATTATACCATTTATATCCATCCCTTGTATAAATAATGAGATACACCTTTCACTCTCATCAACCAAATTTATGAATTTCCATATAACGTTGTTATGCTGCCAAAAATGCTCTATGATTTTCCATGAAAAAAACATTATGTAGTTAATATAATAACTATTTTTAAATCAAGGATAGTCATATTTAGTAAAACATACTTATCGAATAAAAACATACATATTTGAATTATAAATTCATTGATCATAGAATAAATTATTGTGTTGAATTAATCCACCTTATATTATCTATTTGGAACACATAAACATTAGATTGAATTTATTATGAAGAATGTTCCTAGATAGAACTCCAGTTCAATGGGTGATGTTTAGAATAATGATATGTCATGTTGTTATTTGGGTTTTATTTATTACTTTATAAAATTCTTGTATGCATTTTTGGGACATGGGTTAACCTGATTCATTTTTGTTAATGATGTAGTTTTTTAAATTGTTGACACACTTCCAGGTTATAATAATAATGCTATAAAATGAATTTATGTTCATGCTTTTCTTATGGTCCATTTATATTCTTATTCCCTAACATGTGTAGTTTTATTCATTTTATTCCAATTTTAATCCCTTATTGGGATTTAATGCTCATCTTTTTCTTATGTATGTCCTCAGGTTATGCCATAAAATTCTAAGTACGAATGAATGTTGTGGTCAGGGTAATGATTTTTTCAATAAATATATAAATTTATTTTTTTAATTTGTTCTGTAATTTTTGTAAGACTCAAAGACACTAGGATATCGATATTCTAGGATTTATTATGTGTATTTTTATGTAACAAATCATTTTTATGTGTGTGATAAGGACTCGGGTTGTTATAGTTGGTATCTGGGGGTGGTTTGGTAAATTTTGGGATTAGGATTAGAAATATATATAAAATAACAAAGGGATCAAACATAGTATATGAAAACAATATAAATTTATTATTGAGTATAGATTATATGGTTTATAAATTAAATAAAGAAATTTCTATAGATGGACATGTATTGGTGGATTATACCCAGATGTATCTAGGAGAAAACCCCAAAAACAATGCTTTTATGTATACATGAACATGAATAGGTGCAGAACAATGGGCCTTCCTACACTATTGGTTTGAAACTCATGGGAGTTATTCTCTGGTAAATTCATAATCATAGTATGTACAATTATAAATGGAATGAAAAAAATTCCTCTATGAATATACGATACAAAGTAGATCAAGGATAACATAGATAGAAACATAGAAATTTACAAGTTAAATAGATATGTGTAAATTGAAATTTATCACTTTTTGACATTGGATTTCCCTTTATGTGTTTAATTGTTTAAAAAATTGACTTATAATTTTCCTTTTGTTCTATCCAATGGACATTAATATGATTAATAGGGATAACAACTGGTGTGAAGATCAATGTGATGATTTCTCTAATGAGATTCCCATTATGATGGGATTGGGAATTACAAACATTGTCATGATACTCTCCTAAATAATACTATTTTTCAATGGAAACATGGATCAATTGTTACTTGCAACCACCCAAACAAATAAAAAGTCAAAATCGAGAGCTTAATGAGACAAAGGCCTCCAAATTTAAATCAATCATTTGATCCCTCATTCACAAAACTATGGATTAACTCTATTTATAAGGTCTTATCCATCCTTCATTGATCCATATAATTGATTGTTATTATGGTATCTTATCATATAGAGGGAGAATATGATAAATGGGGTACATTGATCAAAAATACAATTCCCGAATAAGAGATCAATCTTATGTTATGGATGTGTTTATAGAATTTTTTTCCAATATAAATTTTCTCCACACCCTCTGTCATAATATGGAATGATATTTCCATTAACTTAAGAAGAAGAACAAAGAATCGGTTGGGGTGTATGAGGAATACATCCCCAGAAATTCATGATACGACTCTGGTTTTGTCGTTAACCCTGAATGCATGGTTAACCACTTCCGTGGTTGGATAAAACATAGCCTACAGAAATCCCTGTCGATTTACAACATTCAGAAATATGTGGAAATTTCGGATGTTCCATAAAAGACGATATAGAGATCTCAAAAACATAGTATTATCAAGGAGATAAGAATAATAATGTGGAATTTAATTATGGTGATGCAATGGATAAATACAAGGGTGAAAAAAAATTACAACACTCCGCTTATTAAAATTGTGGAAAGAAACATCCTATAAATTTGTTGAAGGGTAAGAGGAAATGCATTAGGTGTGGGAAGGAAGGCCACCTAGCCAGCAATTACTGTCAAGAAAACCCCACTACCATCACAGAGGAAAGGAACACTCTTTTAGATACTCAACACATATATTATTTCTACAACTACATATAACCAGCTCACATTATGAACCTATGCCCAAAGCCTTGGGTTTCCATAGGTAACAAACATCTTCCTAGGCAGAAAAGGTGATATTTTTCCATCAATATCAACAATTTGGATCCTGAGAAAAAAATAGTGATCATTATGATGGTTACTCATTTAATAATAGAGAACATAAATTTTTATTATGGTTTTAAAAATTCTATTATATCCAGAAATATTAGCAGAACAATCCAAAAAACACCACAAAACATGTATTTAGATAATTCACTGAAAACACAAAATTAAGAAATTATTGCATCCAATGAATATGACTCCTCCCCTGTCACTATTTGAGGATAAAACATACAATAAAACCACATCATACTTAACATGGGGTAATTTTCTAATTCTTATAATATATTATAATTCCCTAAATGGAGCCAAAATTAATATTTGTGAGAAGAAAATCACTCACCGTATGGTGAATCAACCCAAGATTCTATTTGAGTGGAAGGAGGATGATAGATCTTCTTTAACACCATCATCTCAAGAATGGATATTACATCCCTATGATAATGAAAATCTTTCATTGATAAATGAGTCTAGGTAAATACCCATACTCGAAGCCATTCATGTTATAAGGGAATTAGTTGATGTGTTTCTTGAGGAATTTTGTGGATTCCTCCTTGATGAGATTTTTAATTCTCGATTGATTTTATACATGAGGAGTTTCTTATATCCAATACTCCATAGAGTGAATTAGTCCACTTCGCTAAGAAGAATAATGGGTCAATGAACCTTTTCATTGATTATTGTGATGTCAATAAAATCGTAATAAAGAACAAGTATCATTTTCTATTAATAGATGATTTTTTTGACAACTACATGGGGCACAATACTTCTTGATGTTTGGTATTCAGTCAGTATATTAGCAAGTAAGGGTGATGAATAATGATATCCCCAAGGATATTTTTTATATAAGGAATATGGACGATAAATTCATAGTAATTCCTTTCAGACTCAATAATTTTCCAATAATCTTTATGGACATGATGAAACAATTCTTTGAGGATTACCATGGAATTTTTGTGGTAGACATTGTAGATGATATTCTAATATACTCCAATATCATAGAGGAGCCTAGGGAGTATCTATGCACTGTACTAGAGTCCTTGTGAATGGAAAATAAATATTTAATGTACAATGAGTGTGAGTTTTGATTGAAGGAAGTGTCATTCATGGGGAATATCCTCACAAGAATTGGGATATCGTGGAAACCTTACAAATTCAATTTTTGGATAGATGTGGGCAAAATATGTGATAAATATTAGTATATTCATAGGCTTAGCTAGAAATTATAACTGATTAGGGAGAAATATATCACTATTTCCAAACCCTCTTACCGAGATAACCTAGAATGGAGTCATGTTTTCATGGAATGATGATTGTGAAGAAATCGTTATGGAGTTGTAGATGGTGAATATTACTTCCCATGTGCTCACAATACCCAAATGTGGGGTGATTTTCTTAATCATCAGTAATGCTTCAAAGAAGGTCCAAGGATGTGTGTTGTCGTCGAATGATAAATTCACTACCTATGTCCCAAGGTAGTTTAATATTCATGACCAAAACTATACCACACATGATATGGACTTTTAATTTGTGTTTATTTTGTTAAAAATATGGAGGGATAATATCTTTGGGAGAAGGTTGAAATATATACGGATCAAAAAAGTCTCAAATATTATTGACATGGAAGGAGATTAATATACAACAAAAGATATGGTTAGATCTCGTCATGTATTAAGATTACTCAATACCTTACAACTCTTTGAATGAAAACTAGGTAAAATATTCTCTATGTAGAAAAGAATCCACTTTTTCTATCAATGATGAGAAATGGAAAGGATCCAAACATCACTGATTTGTTGAAGATGGATTGTGGAATCGAAAATAAGGGATTATCATCAATCCTTTCTTAGTGATTTTTTAACAAAATCTTTTGGAAAGGTTAAAGTAAGCTAAAAAATATGATGTGGGAATTCAAAAGATAGGAAAAAGTATCAGGAAATAGAAATCCTAGGAGATCACTGTTAATGAATTTGGAATTTGTGAAATTCGGGTCAAGACAATTTGTTCATTCATATTTATAGTTAGTGAAATAACCTGAAGAAAGAGAATGCAAAATATGCATCAATATTACTGGTATTTCAGTAACTAATAGCAGATATAAATAAGTTTAAGGGGATGAGGCATCCATTACACATAAAAATATGGAAATGGGAAAACATCACCAAGGACTATTTAACCATACTTCTAAATGTATACAACAAAAATTATGCAATCTAGGTCAGTGTGTATCATCTTACATATATTGAACACATCATTGTATTTTGATATGATTTGCCACTAGATAAATTGTCACAGATATACAACAGAAATGTTGTAAGGCTACATGGAGTACCACTATTGATTGTGGTCAATGGAGATCCACGATTGACCTCTATCTTCTAATACAGTCTTCAAAAATCTCTTAGCAATGAGTTCAAATTCATCATATACTATCACCCTCAAAATTATGTCCAATAGTAGTGGACTATCTTGAATCTTAAGGACATGTTCAGAGATATCTCAATGTACATAAAAGGTATATGGGACCAACATCTTCCTTCTGTGGAGTTCTCCTACAACAACTCTTTCCACTCAGGAATCCAAATGGTGCCTTATGAATCCCATTATGGGAAGAGGTGTAAAAGACTAGCATGGTTTGTGGGTATTGGGGAAAGAAAACATCTAGATCTAGAAATGGTAGAATAAATGGTGGAAAGGGTTAACACTGTCACATAGCCCATCAATTCTTCATAGAGTCAACAAATGGGAGCTATGATAAAAATCATCAATGAGACCTAGAGATTGGTGTTGGAGACATGGTATTCAACTTCATATCTCCCTGGATGGTTTATATGAGAATTTGGAAGAAGGGAAAGCATATCACATGTTACATTTGGCCTTTTAGATCCTTGATTGCTTCTTGGTAATGGGCTATAGACTAGAACTACCACCAAACCTATCTCGTGTATCTGATTTATTCCATGTATAACTTTTAAGGAATTACATACCATACCCAAATAATTTAATCTATCCAATGTTGGTACCAATATAGAGTAACCTCATCTATGATGAGAATCCAGTGAAGATCATAGATTGTAGAGAAAAGATTCTTTTAAATATAAAAATGTCCATCATCAATGAATTTTAGAGAATTTTTTTTTGATGAAGTGATGTGGGAACCAAAGGATGTTACGAGGTAGACATACCTTCATCGAGTTTAGTGTTTGAAATGTAAATTTATATGGAGAAATTTCTTAAGGGGGATAGTTGTAACCACTTGATCATTTATGAATAAAATTTCCTTTATTTTAATTAAATGTATTATGGATATAGAAAACACATGCACTCCTTCTTTATTATATTCATTTTGATTTAAATGACCATTAAGTATCATTACAACTGATATTATAGTTTTTAAATAGTGATCTCATGACAAATATAAATATAGGGTTTTAAAAAATTCTATTAACATAGAAAAAATAAGTAATGACCTCAAACAGAAGGATCGTACCTTATGAATCCCATTTATTAGAGATTCTGATGGGGTTATCATTTCTAGGATTTTAAATAGACCAATCCCATGCCTATATCCATCAACTTAATAATGATAAAACCCCTTTACCAGAGAATTCCAAGCTCGTTGAGATCGCAGCCCAATCCATGTTAACTGAATAGACCCATGAATTCCCCCACCAAATCAAACCATACATTTGGGGAATATAATGGTGTAATATTGGGTTATCTAAACATTCCATAGAATTATGATTATGTGGAAATTTTTTTAATAGAATAAATAATATACATTAATTATATTATTTTTACGTTGTAACTAATTTTAACATAACAAATAGTATGTTTGGAAAATATTCAAATTTAAGTAAGAAAACTATTTTGATTAATTAATGAATTTTTGTATTTGATAATATTTTAGTAAAATATTATCATTAAATTAATTTTATTAAATATAAATGATAATATAATTTTTTTATGTCAATTGTAATTTTTATTGTGGTTCAAAAATATTTTTTATCAAAACCCTTCATTTTTAAATAATATTTGGGTTTTATTTTAATTGTTAAAGACAAATATTTAGAGAAATAATTAAATAAAATGAATATAATTTTTGGAATCGTGAAATATAAATTATCTAATGGTTACTTTTTCATTATTTTCTAAGGCAATCAAATTTTTGGGAAAAAATTAAATACCGTATAAATATATAATATATTTTAGGACATCATAATGAACCCATAGTGATTTAATAAAATGGTATAAAATGTGTCTTAAAAAACTATATTTTTTATTTAAACTAATATAATTTATTATTATTTGATTTATTTCATAAATCCTTGGTGAATCCTCCAAGACAAATAAAATATTTTGATATTTTAAAACCATTTCCTTGAAAGTGTGACTCACTTGCAAGAAAAAAAACTGAAATATTTTCATATATTCATCCCTTAGTCATTTAAATTTATTTATACCATTCTCCATTTCCATAAACCATGGGAAAATCCATTTGATGGTTTGTGGTTTTAAATATTTTAGTGTGTAGTGTCCAAAACCAAAAATTATAATGAATTCTCTCCTAATTCCTCTATAAACCCTTCCATGAAACCATTTATCATCACTTCAGCACTTTTTAAAATTTCCAACCCACTTACCCCTACTCCCTAGAGGTTTCCTAAGGATCCCGTAATCTCCCATGAAGCCTGCCTGAAGCCTTTGGTGTCACAAATCAAAATAACAGTTATCCCTCTATCATTTTTTCGTGAACCACCTCTTTAATGTCATTCATATTTACATTTTCTTTATTTGGGATATGTTCATAAATACATCATTTCTGTCAATTCTATTTATACATGATTTTATCATGCATTCACTCCCATTATGCCCCACCTATGATTTTTTAAACCCATCCATTACTTTGATTGAATTTCGAAATAGATTTCTATATTCTCATTTCCTTTCAAATATTTATTTTATATTATAAATATAAATGCGATTTCACATGTTGGAATATCATGTTATATAATAAACTTATTATAAATCACATGTATAAATAATTAAGAACCATTTTAAATTATGTCATCCCAATTTGTGAATTTCTATATAATTTTTTTATGCTCCTAAAATTACACTTGATTATTTATGCCAAAATAATAGTGTAGTTAATACTATACCCATTAATCTATCAGGGGAATTCTACTTTATGCACAAATTCATATCGAATGGTGACTAACATGTATAAATTTGACACTACCTTATTGTGGAATAAATAGTGATATAGATTGAATCCATGTTATATTATTTATATGGCACACTTAAAAATGAGATGGAATTGATTATGATGGGTGGGAACTGATAGAGTTCCAATGCATCGGGTAATGTTTATAATCATGATACCTCGTGTTAATAAATAAGTTCACTAATTTCCTTTATTTTAATTTTTTCCACCATGTTGGGAAAAGAGTTTACCTAATTCATTTTTATTGATAATTCAATGTTTTAAGTTGTTGACATATTTCCATGTTATGATAACCATGCAATATAATGTCTTTATGGTCATGTCACTATTATGCTTCATTGATATTCCTATTTTATAACATGTATTGTATTTTTAATGTTATGAATTTTTTAGCCATTACTAGACGTTATAACTCAATATTTTCTAATGTATGTCCCCAGGTAATCCCATGAAATGCTAAGTACTATAGAATGTTGTTGTCATGTAAAATTGATTTCAATAATGATGATTATTTTTTTAATATGTCATGTAATGTTCATAAAACCCAAATATAGTAGAAATCTCAATCATCTAGGTCATGTTAATTGCATGTTTGTGCAATAAATTATGTTTAAGTGTGTAATAAATAACTAGGTTGTTATATTAAATGTAATGATTGAGATTATTTCACATAAAATAAATTTTTTGTCCTCCAGTTTTCTATATAATGAATATTGATAAAATATAATGGTCTAAGGTAGTCATGTAATTAGTATGTATAAATAATGATAATTCCATTATGAAATATAAATATATATTTATATACCAATATAATCCAAATTTTACCACATTAACATAATCAAGGGAACACAATTTATACAACTAAAAAACTAATTAAATATTTTTTATTAATAAAATATATTTTATAAAATTTTTATTTTTCCATGATTTATACATTTTTTATTGAGTTTAATATAAGAATAATATATAATATTCAAAAAACTAAGATCATACAAGAAAATAGTGTTTCTAGATTTTTTTATTATTTTTCATTAAATTTATATGAATATATTTTTTGATGTAAATGGTAAAAAAAATCATCATCGGGTATTTATCTTGGTCAAATTTTTGTAAGATATGATTTTTTATTTTGTAAAAATATTTGTTTTATTATGTGAAAATTGGAAATACTATTTTAAAAATTTATATGATTTAATTAAATTATTAGTAAAATATCAAGAAATAGAAATTTATTACACCCTTTTTAATGATTACCTATTTACATTATATTATAAAATTCATCATTACAAGTATTTTTTTTTAATATTTTAATCCAATTTGTAAATATTATATTTAAGCGATATTTTTTATAAATATTAATTTTATTCATTTAGTAATATAGAAATAATTTTCATTATATATTAAAATTTATTATAATATAGATTTATAATTTTCACATATTATGCCCAAATTACATTATTAGATTCATTTAACAATTTTCATAAAAAATAAATTACTGAGGTAAATAATTGTTAACCTGAGAAAACATCAAATGCTAAGAGTGAGTAACGTAAGATGTGAACATACTTAAATATATTAATTATTATTAATTTATTAATATTGAGGTGTTTATATACCTTAAATCCTACCCAATCCATTTTTTGTCAATTTTTTTGGAACATTACACTATTGTGACATCAAAATTATTGAATAGTTTTTGGTAGTTACACAAATTTCACTCATTTACAATTCTAAAAGGTTATCTCAATGCCTCACATAACCACACACTAGTATTAAATCATATCACTCATAACACATTCCAAAACTATCCTACACAAACCTATATACCATAGAGTATTTATTTTATTATGAAAAGTATATCCCTTAACTGAATATTTTCCATAAAAAGTAGATAATCCAATAGGAGGTATATTGTTTCTACCTCTCTTTTTTTTATTTTTTTCTATAATTATTTTCTTCTTACATGTTGGGATTAACGTATTTAAATGATTTAAAATGTATCATTAATTTATATGTATTTTATTTTTATTATGGAAAAATAATTAACCACCCTTCCATTATCGATGAAGAAAATCAAAAACGTGAATTGTTTGTTATCCACACTAATCCCAGAAGAAACAAAAAATTTTAATTTTCACATGAAATCATGGTTTGTTAATGTTTAATTTGGATGATAATATATGATATATATAATTTAAAAATATAATTAATATATTTTTTTTATTAAAAAATTTATAATGACTATTATATGTTAATACATTAATATTTTTAAATAACTGAACACAATATCATAACTATTATCATTTTCAAGAAATTCATATAGAACATCCATGTCTTGTTATTAAAATTTTTTCAGTAAACATAATATATAAATTGAAGTACATGTAATATTTTTTTAATGAATGTGGTTTAGCATCTAATATGAACCCCACTTTTATGATCCTAGTTCGAAACAACAAGATTATTAACATATAATTATGAGAAGTGATTATAAGATTTTAATACATGAATATAATTATTTTTAAAGAAGAGTTTTAATTTAAATGAATATTTACATGTTTCTAAAATATTCAATGATTATATATATATATATGATACATGGGGTACAATATCATCAATATAAAAAAATAGTAAATCTATGGACTAGGTACATAAGAATTTTTAATTGAGTTATACAATTAATTAGTTGAAAAAAATTCCATAAATTTTCATCTTAATATATGTTCAATTTCCATATTTAGTGAAAATAATTTTTTGAATTAATTAAATTATCATAAATGTCTTTCTTCTCATATTTTCTATAATAATGGAGGATTTTTTAAAATATAATTTTAACTATAAATTTTACAAGGACGAATAAATAATGTTTTCTAAAATAAAATTTTATGATATTATTTTACATATTGACATCATGGTATAAATCACATTGTTTTTTATTTTACATTCCACCAAAAATTTATAATTAATTATACGATTTTTTTGGGTGATCTTATTATTTATATAAATATATTTTGTAGTGTATATAACATTATATCATTTGGATATTTTATTAGAACCACATTATTTTTTTAGAATCCTCAAGATAATTTAAATATTTAATTCATTACCCTGTTTTAAACCATATTTATTTACATGGTTTATTAATGAGGTGAAAACTTATTGACTTTATTATTCCCAAAAATCTACATATGTTGAGATTGGAAGAACCTATATCTACATACAATGAAATGAGTACTTGATTATAT
The DNA here is from genome assembly GCA_963277665.1 of Viscum album. Lineage (NCBI taxonomy): Eukaryota > Viridiplantae > Streptophyta > Magnoliopsida > Santalales > Viscaceae > Viscum > Viscum album. Next base: position 1,622,481,723 of record OY728155.1, on the reverse strand, counting down.
CATTTATGAGAGAAATGATAGTAAAACATGTTAACATGTAAAATTGGTCAAAATGGGTTTGTGTGATTGAATCATGGTATAATAATAACATTACAATTGTTCAATTTCTCAGGTCTCTAGGTTCACACAGATAATAAATTTTATCTCTATAATTTTTCAACATTTATTCCAACATTCCATATATTATGTTATATGATAAATCTTTCATTTCTTCCATTCAATGGTAAATGTGTAAATGTTTTAGATGTTTTACATATTTCCATAATATGGGTATTTCTTGTTAAAATAAGTTAATTTATATTACATTATATTCCTTATGAATGATTTTATATTGAGATATGATCTAGATAATAAAGAATTTATATGTCATCTCATTCTGATTGTTTGAGCTAACAAGCTGTTATGACTTCAATTTATTAGAATTTAAAAATTACTATCTTTCATGGAATTTATAAAAAAGTCATTAGACTATAGAGAGATATTCATATCCTGTGAAATATTTTTTTTTGTTTTTGTTATGGAATAACACTTAAATATTAGGTATGTAAGGCCCCATCCTTAATCAATACACAATCTTGAATTAAGTTAATAATTCACATTAAGGATATTTTCAGGATTACAGATTTAGAAATTTGGTCATAACATATACATAAAAACATGAATATTAAATGTAGACACTTCTACTTAGTATAAATTTTTTCATAAAATAAAAACACCTAAAAGAAAAGAATAATTTTTAGTTTAACGGTTTATACATTATGACATTTCCTTGATCCCATCCTTGACCCTATTCAACCTTATATCTTGTTAATTACATTTAAAATAAATTTTTATGATCATAAAAAGCATAGTAAATGATATATATAGAAGGAAAACTGTTAGTTTTTTATAGAAATCAAGTAAAACATGAATACATTATCATAAAGTAATACCATTCAACATTAATAAGTAGAGAAAACATTTCATTGAATAAAATATCATTTATTATCATTTTTTTGACTAAATGATTAAAAAAATCTCATAGAAGGAAACATATATCATATAAAGGTAATTTTAGACATAATCATTCTAAAATAGAATAACGATACGGTTGAGTTCAAAACCTATCAAAAAATGACATAGTCATAAAACCGACTTCCATACCCAATTCATGGGAGGTTTTTATGTATCCACCCGTCATTTGTATTGTCCCGTAACCACTTGACAAATATCCATGTACCATTATATAATCATCACACATAAAAGTTTGTAAATATATATATTTTAATAATAGAAATTTCATGTGAAATCATATGAAATTATTTCAAGATATTGGAAAAATTAATCCATTTCAAAAACCATTTTAAATACATAAAATACCAAAATGGAATAAATAATTTATTTTTGATAATAAATCATTAAGTCTTATAGAGGAAGATAAATAATGATTAAGGCGATGGGGAGGTCATTCTCACCGCAAATGTTAAAAACATTCCATTTTTTCATTTAGGAAAATTCATTATATATAAGAGATTCCTTTTGAATTAAATTAAATATCAAATGGTTTTATTATACACCGTATAAAAGAAGGTGGTGTATATTATCAAAATATGCCTCAATGAAAGAATATTGAGACAAATTCCCTTAGAAAGATCATTTTGTAAATAAAATAGATCGATTATGTGTATCCACTATAAATACAAATAAATATTGTATAAATACAAGATAGGATATCAAAAGTTATATCTCACATAATCATAGAATTTCATAATCCGAAAGTATAAGTTTCACCCAAAGAATAGAAATTGGGTCATGAAGTTACCTTACCTTTTGTCTGACATGACTCATTCATTATTTGATTTCCTGAATAATAAAATGAATTTTATTCTAACTTGATTAAGATCCTTTTTGATGTTCATTATTCTTTTCGTATCACTTATTACCTTACTATTACAATTCGTTTATTATTTTAGTTCATATCGAACATTTTATCGATGTTCTGAACATGATTAAAAAATGAACATGTTATAATTATAAAGTCTCCTTGTAGTCGAAATTACATTTTCTCTAGAATGATATTCAGGATTTGGATATAATTTATATCATATATACCAAGTGTATATGTCTTTATAATAGTCCATAATATTTTGATATAAGAAATGAAATGTATCTTTCATGGAGACGGTATGTCATAAGTACGCTTGAATGCTACATTCATTTATTTGTATTATTTAATGGAACATAAAATATATGATAAATAGGTATATTGTAATTAAATTATAATTTATATGTTATATATGTTACACAAATTAATTAATTCTATCATTTATACATTCCATATATATCACGAATGAGTCATATAATTTTTAGGGGGCGGTAGTCCGCACTTACTCAAATAAAATTATCGTATATATACAACTTGAGATGAATAGAGATATGTTAAAAATGATAATTATAGAAGTATAGAGGTAAATATAAATAACATAATTTTCATATATAATTACAGATCGATCATAATGTCCACCATAAGAGGTGGTAGAAAAATATTGACCATTCATCGTTTTGTGACGCAGTAGGTCATTGTCCATAGAAATAATATGTTCTATAACCATTAGACAAAGGTGTGTGTTAGAATAGTTTGAATAATTTTCATAATAACAACCTAGTATATTTAAGATATTGGTTTTGTTGTATAAACAATGAATAAGGAGTGATTTTAGAGTTGAAAAGGAAAAATAATGGAAAGTAACAAGAGAGAAGACGTTAGGTCAAATCAGGTAACTTCTTTTGATTTGAGCCAAAGGGATCTCTTGAATTTCATTCAGCCTAATGGAAGGCTACATTGAGGAAATGAGGGATTTTTTGAGCATTTATTCACCGTGTTTCTATGATCCAAGTGGGCTCGAGATGTGTGAGTAAAGGTTAGATGTGGGGTCCTTTTATAAGAGGGAGGAGGGGCACTGTAGGAATGTTTAAAAGAATTGTTTTATTGTTAATTGATTTTTTAATTCTAATAACAAAAATGTGATATATTTAGAATAAAATATGATTATTGGTATAAATATTACAATCCAATGGGTTGCAGGCATGTTTATGTCACAAAATATACTTATATTTTATCTTTAATCCTTAGTAAACTAATTTAACTTTTACCATGTCTTTTGGTATATTCATAATATATGGTTAATATAGTTACAGTAAAATGAAAATCGATCTTCAAGTGGATAATTAATTAATTTTAAATCCTTATCTAAGAGATTTTTCTAAATATTACATATTTAATACTAATATATAATTCAATAAAATAGTATTTGTTTTTAAAACTCATTTATGTCAATTTTTAAACTATTCATACTATGACTTTTTAAAAAATTCAAAACAACATTATCATTTTGAAAAAAATAATAAAAAAATATCACATGTAATAATCATCCATAAAATTCTTGGATTAAATAAAAAGATTAAAAATACAATTATTTTAATATTTATAATCTCATTTATTTAAATCATTCAATAATGTGGTAATCAATACATCACCATTGTGTGACAAAAAATATATTTATTTACACTATAAAATAGTAAATAAAATTCCATGATGCAGTAAATACTTTTAGAATGATAATTACTATTTATATTCTAAAAGATATCTTATATAATTCCATATAATTTATTTTATAAAAAGATACATTTTTGGTTATATTTTCCTTTACCTTAAATTAAAATTATTTAAATGATTTTTTCACACAACAATGGATACATGGGGTCCTAAAAAATTCCCAAGGATATCCAATGTCAGAAATATCTCATCTAATAGTTTTAGGGAAGGTGTTAGTGTAAATGAATATTATTATTATATTATTTTTACTCTAATTTACCGGATTTAACATTTAACCATTGTAAATAAAATATTTACTGAAGTTACAATTCAGAATAACTAAAAAAGGTTACATATTTACACGATTTGTATCTCCTAATTCCAAATATTTGATCAATTTATTCAAATTAATGACATAGAGGTTCTAGAAATTAATTTATAATTAATTCCCATTGTCAAAACCAAAAAATGTGTTTTTAAAAAGTTAAAACCTCAAAAATATTGACATGTGTTTATATCCAATTTCATAGTAAAATTAAATCCAATGAAAAAAATTGATTAAATTTTTAATTTATAATATAATTACCCATCACAACTAATTAAAAAGACCATCTAATCATATAAATAAACAAGATGAAAAGACAAGTTTGACGTAAAATACAGTATTTTACACTATTCATTAAAAAATCTACATTTTTAGAAATATTATAAAACATTTACAAAAATAAATATTGATGTTCCAATTCTAATAAAAAGTATTATTTTTTCAAATGAATCATATTAAAGTGAAAAAAACTTATATTTAAAAAGGCTTCTCCTTCAAAAGTTGTTAAATATAATTTTTAAAATATTAGAGTTTTTATGATGAAAATTGGATTCATTCTCATTTTAAGACTTCAAATTTTATTGGAAAAATTAAAAAACAATTAACAAACATGTTTAATCATTATATAGTTAGTTCTATTCAATCATTCTAATACAACAACAAGACAATAACTACCATTTAAAATAATAGTATTATATTATTATTATTTATCTCTGTGTGACTCAGCATTGTGCGCATCATAAGATTTTTGAGAAACCAATTTATGTGTGTTGGGTACACCATCAAACATAGAATCCCATCAGAAGTGAAATTAATTTTTAATTCAAAAATATGAATAAATTTGAAAATGTCAAATTCTTCATTCATTGAGATGTTACATCCTTTCCCCCTTTTGGGAATTGCGTCTTTACAATTTTTTTGACATATCATATATGTGGGGGTATTTATCCATCATAGCATTTTAAGATTCCCATGATTCCTATTAATCCATAATTTTTTTCCAAAAAACCATTACCTGATTAATTACCTTATTCTCTAACAATACTCTATTCAGACAAGAATCTGGACTGGTTGTTACTCATAAGAATGATTCATTTCCAACTGAACTATCTATGGACTCAAAACATGATATGGATCCAGAATATACTATCTCAACATTGAAATATGAAAATCATTTTTTACCTGGGATAAAATAATAGGTAAATCCACTCTATATGCAATTGATCCATCTTTCTCCATGATTTTATATGGTCCAATGAACCTTAGACTCATCTTCCACTACTTACCAAAACACATGACAAATTTCTATGGATAAGCTTTGGGAAAGACATAGTGACCTACCATGAAAGATATATCCTCTCTTCAATTATCGACAAAACATTCATGTATTCTCTGATATTTCCTCATGCGTTTCGGTAACAACTGAACATTCACCTCCATATCTTCTACCAATTATGGTTCCATCAACATTCCTTAACCTATATCATCCCAAAATGATAGAGTTTGAAACCTCTTTACATATAATGACTCAAATGGTGCCATCTATATACTGTAATGAAAATTGTTATTATAAGATAACCCAGCCAATAAAAATTGTTGATCCCAACTTCCCTTGTAATCCATTAAATAAGAATGTAGCATATATTCTAATGTCTGAATTATTTGTTCTGACTACATATCTGACTGAGGATGAAAATATGTAGTAAAATTTTCGTCAGAACCCAATGACTTCTGAAGGCCTTTCCAAAAGATAGAAGTAAACCTGGGATAAAAATCAGATATAATAGAAAGATGAACTCCATGAAGCCTATCGATATCTTTAACAAACATTTGCAAAAAATGATCTAGAGGCAATGAATCTCGAATAGGAATGAAAATAGAATTTGTATTCAATCGATCAATAATAACCCAGATTTCATTATTACCTCATGATGTGTTCATTTATCCCCCAACATTGTCTATGGATATATACTGCCATTTACACTCACTTACTAATAAAGTATGAATCACCCATTTCGTTAGCTGATTCTATGATTTAACCTAGTTACAAGTCTAACAATTTCATAGAAAAGTCAGCAATATATATTTTTATAACATCCCACCAGTAATACACCTGAAGATCCATGTAAATCATACTACTACCATGATGAACTAAAAACATTGAACTATGAACATCACATAACAACACTTTATTGTATATGTGACTCACAAGTCACAAAAATTCTCCTCCAAAATCTAAAAATACAATAATTATCAATGTTAAATTTAATCAACTTAGCCTTCTAAACAAAGATTGAAATTTTCTACAACTCAATGATTTCTTTCTACACTTTCTTAGTTCTATCAGATAATGATGATTTCACTGACACCTAAAAAATAGAGAAAATTATTTTTCCAAAAACATCAATAAAAATTTTCATCAAATATTTAATAAAATTATATTGTTCAAAACTTAACCTGGTAAATATAGTACTGATTTTTTACTCAAAGAATTGACCACATTATTTTTTTTCCTAGAGGGTAATGAATCATGAAATCATAATCCATTATTAATTTCAGTAATGTCCTCTATCTCATGATCAATTCGTTCTGAGTGAATATATAATTCTAACTGTTGTGATCATTATATATTTCTTATTTTACTCCAGACATATGATACCATTAATTTTTAAAGCAAAAACAACAACGGCTAATTCTAAATAATGTGTAGTGTAATTTGACTGAAGATATTTCAACTGACATTAAGAATAATCAATTACCAGATCATTTCTCATTAAGACACAACAAAGGTCGTTCAATGAAGTATCATTGTAGATAAAAAATTCACCATATCTAGAAGGTAATGCCAAATCTGCCGCATTCACCAATCTTCATTTCATTTCTCGATAACAATCATTACATTATTTTATCCAGATGAACAAAACAGCTTTTTTAGTTAACTTAGTTAGTGGTCGATATAACAGTGTAATATTTCTAATAAACCTTCTATAATAGCTATAGAACGAAATAAAACTATGAATCTCCTTCATATTTTATGGTCTTTCCCATTCTTCAACATTCTTTTTCAGTAGGATCAACAGTTATGCCATTTTTTAAACAATGTGGCCATATAATGAAATTTTTTGTAACCAAAACTCCCATTTGATAAAATTTCCATACAATTTTTTTCCTTTATGGTTTTCAAGACAACCCTTATATGACATTCATATTCATCTATTAATTTTGGAATATAACAAAATTTTATCACTAATTTAACCACAATCCTATCGATGAACTAAAAAAATTATATTTATGATCCATTAATATTATAGGAGTATTGGTTAATTCAAAATCCATAACTACAAATTCTTAATTGCCATATATTGTACGATACACAGTTTCTAGAATGTATGATTCATTTACTTTCAACTAAAGGTACCCCGACCTAATGTCAGTCTTAAAAAAATAATGTACTCCCTAGATCTGATCAATCAAATCTTTTTTTATGAGGAAAAAGATACTTGTTCCTAATAGTAAAATTATTCAATGATCTATAATCAATTCAAAGCCTCATTTTTCCATCTATATTTTTAGAAAATAAGATTGGAGCATCCCATGGTGATGTTCTAGTTCCAAAGAACCCTTTTTCAAACAACTTGTGGAATTGTTACTTTTATTCTAAAATTTCAATTTGATCTATTCAATAATGTGGTTTTGAAATTGTCTTAGTATCAAGAAATAATTCAAAAATAAATTCAAATTCCCGATAAGGTATAATACTACTAAAATCATCATGTTAAACACAATGACACTCATTTACTACTTTAACGTCATTACCCTGAACAATTTTTTTTTATTAAAACAATATGTGCAAGGTAACATTTATTTAAATTATTCACTAGTTTCTCATCTCCCTCATATGTTATCAGAGATAAGGGTTCATTATTTCACACAAACTAAAAGTCTTTCTGAAAAGAAACCACATTAGCTATACAGTCAATCGAAGCATTTTAAAGGGAAATCCAACCCATACCAAAAATATCAACATACTCTACTAGAGGAATAAAACGAGGCTTTCAGGTAAATGAGTTCCAAAAATAATGACTGGAAGATTCATATGATTTTCTTATTTCTCATCTTTTCACCCATCTGTTTCTACAATATGTTCTGGATTCATTTCATGAGGTGGAATTCCAAATTTAAATAAATATTTTTTAGAAATAAAAGAATGTATATATATTGAATCAAACAACTCATTGGAATAATATTAAAAAACAATCAATGTACTTGATACCACTTCATTTGATGTTCCCACATTAATTTTAGTAGTAGAAAATGATTTTTCCATATTCTAATTCTTCGTATATGTTTGGATTCCACCATGTGTAATCAACTTTGGACACACATTGGCATAATTCCCAAACATATTGAAACAAAAACATCTTACCGCAGTATTTTCATTGTCAACATGATCATCTTCTTTATAGTTATGATCAATATGAAAAGTGTAACAACACTAGAAGCACTTTCTATATTTTGAGATACATTCTCTTGGATGATTTTTACCACACTTATCTCAAGTAGGAAATTTAATTTTCTTACGTCCATGATTCTTTAATGAATATATTACCTTTTATTTCCAACACGACCACTTATTTTCTTACTCTCGGGGAAAACCTGATCATGATAAAACTAAATTTCTACCTTATCGGCACATCTAACATTTTTCTCAAATCACTTTAAATCATGAGAGGACAATTCACTTCATTATCACGTCATTACTCATGAGTAAAATAGATTTACCTTATTATTAAAATATTAGATGAAATTGGGATCATAATATTCCAGTTGAGTAAGCATCTTTTTGTATGCATCCACTATGTCATCCTCCTAGGTCAATTCAAAGAATTTTTATTCCATCATAAGTCGAACCACCTTAGGAAAATATTTCCAAATAAACATACTTTTTAAATCTTCCCTACCAAGAGAATCAATATCTTCATTATCCGTGATATTTTTAACCATTGACCACCACTAATCTACTTCTCCGTTGAAATGATAAATATAATGACTATATGATTGATTGTCTACACAACCCATGAAATCGAAAATCTTTTTGATTGTTTGATCCAACCTTCAGGTTAAATAAAGTCAGATGTTCCAATTAATGATTGAGGGATGTTTCCTCATGAAATGATCTCCTATAGATTTAATCATATGGAGTTGATCTATTTGATCATGTGCATGTATACCAAAATGATTAATTTCCAAATTCTACTATGCCATTACTACACCAAACTGTTTTTATTTGATTCCAACCATCTTGGGATTCTGATTTGGAAGATTATTCTCTTCTATATAATTTCCTATCACTACTACCTTGTTTCCTATGTAGAAAATCATTGTGAACAAACATATCTTATAAGAATAACAATGGTAATCATCAAATTATATATAATTTCAATTTGACAATATTGTAAAAAACATTTATAGATATTCTATTAATAAATTTCTAACTCCAAATGCTATATAAACCGACCTCTAAAACCAACTGAAAGGCCCCAACATTAAACATTAAATAATCATTAATTATTTTAATAAATCACATTAAGGATATTTTCAATTTTTTAGATTTATAGAATTATGTAATAACATATACTTAACAACTTGATTATTAAATGTCGACACTTCTACTCAGTATCCATTTTTCCCATAATATAAATACACTTAAATGAAGAAAAAAAAAATTTTGTTACAGGTTTTAAATAGCATGAATTTTTCTTGATCCCATCCTTGACCCTATTCCATGTTATGTCCAACGAAAAACATTTTAAAAACATGGGATTAGAAAAAAAAGCTTAGTAAGGACACATAAGGAAGGAAAACTATCAGTTTTTTATTAGAAAAAGTAAACCATGAAAACCTTATCATAATGTAACACTTTTCACATTTCATAAGTTAAAGAAACTCATCGTAGACTAAAATCTTATTACTTACACTTTTTGTAAACGAAATATTACTACAAAGCCCATATATATTAACATATATCATATAAAGGTAACATGTGACATAAACATACTGAAATGGAATAACCCTGTGGTCGACATCCACATAGATCACTAAATGGAAGAACCAAACGGTAGACTTCCATACCAAATACATTGGAGGTTATAACATAACCACATGTCCATGGTTTATCACGAAACCACATATCATTTGGTTTATCACACAACCACCCATCATATTTCTAAGTACCATTATATAATCATCACACATACAAGATTGTAAATATCCTCATTTTAATCATTAAAATATCATTTCCAATACCAAGAAATAATTTCTTGATATTGAATTTTGAAATCCACATCAAAATCCATTTTAAATATGAAATCACCCAAAACAGAATAAGGGATTTCATTTAGACAATGTATAAAAGAAGGAGGTGTATATTATCAAAAATGCCTCAATGAAAGGATATTGATATAAAGTCCCTTACAAAGATAATTTTGTAAATAAAATAGATCCATTATGTTTATCCACTATTTGTACACATATTTAATTAATAAATACATGATAGGATATAAAAATATATATTTCACACAATCACTGCATGGCATAATTACAAAGTATATGTTTAACCCAAGGAATGGAAATTAGATTAAGAAGATATCTTACCTCGTGTCTAAATTGACTCGTTCATTGTTTACATTCATTAATAATAAACATAAGTGATTTTAAATTATATTCATAACATTTTCAAGTTTATAATTATCATTATTTCACTTATTAACATTAAATACCAATTAGTTAATTATTTGGGTTTATATCGGACATTTTTTCGATGTTCTGAACTTGAGTGAAAAATGAACAAGTTATAATTATCAATAGTCCATGTGGTTAAAATTACATTATCTATAGAAGGATATTAATTATTTGGATATCATATATATCATATATATCATTAATTAAAGTATTTATAATTGTTCATTTCTCTTGTATATAAGAAATTAAATCCACCGTTCTTAGAAACTATAAGTCGTACGTACACATGAACGATAATTTAATTTATTTTTCTTATTTAATTGAATGAAAACTAAATGATTCATAGGTATATTATATTTCTAGTATAACAATTTTGTTATATATGTTAAACAATTTCATTAATTCCTTCTTTTATATCTGCCATGTTTAGTGTGAACGAGTCATATCTCTTTGAGGGGTCGTAGTCTGCACTTCCTCAAATGAAAATAACGTATTTATAAAACATGAGAAGATTAAGGATATGTTCTAAAATCGAATTAATGAATCATTTAGATAATAAAAATATAATAAATATCATATCAATTTATATTTCTATCAAAATGGCTACCTTAAAAGGTGGTAGAAGAATATTGAACAATCATTGTTTCGTGATACAATTGTTCGCCGTCCCCAGAAACAATAAGTTATATACATGTTACACGGAGGTGTTTGCAAGTGTTGATAAAATCCATATCATAAAAAACCCTAGTATATTGAGGATATTTTTTTATATAAACATGTAGTAAAAAGATACTAGGGAGTGGATAAGAAAAATTAATGGAGAGGAAAAAGGGAGAGAGGATGATACCTAAAACCGGGTAACATATTTTGATATGATCTAAAGGAATATTTTCAATTGCCTTATTCATAGTGGAAGGATTCTATGGGGAAATAAGGGATTTTCAAAGAATAATTGTGTTTAGGTTGGATGACCCAAGGGGTATTGAGATGTTTGAATAAGGGTTATATGTGGTGTCCTTTTATAAGAGGGAGGAGAGGAACTTTAAGAATGTTTAAATTAATTTTTGAATTATAATAACACAAAAATTATTTATTCTGAATATAATATTTCTATGGGTCGAAATAATCTCATAAAATGGGGTTTAGATATGTTTGAGTAAAAAATGTAACCTTTTCTTTTAGCATAAACCCTTAGTAAACTTTGTTAACTTTTTCCATGTCTTCTTGTATATTCATAATATACGGTTAATATAGTTACTATAATATTACAAAAGAAACTCAAGTGGTTAATTAATGTATTTTTAAATATTATACAAGTCATTTGGATGGATTATAGATTCTTAGGACTGTTTAATCATTTAATATAATAGTATTTGTTTTAAAAACTCATTAATTTAAATTTGTATACTATTCATATCATGAAATTTTAAAAAAAATATAACATCATGATTATTTCAAAACAAAGTCATAAATTCAAAGATAACAAGAAATAATCATACATAAATTTCCTAGATGACATAAAAATATTAAGAATAAATTTATTTTAATACTTCTAATCTCATTTATTTAAATCATTAATTAATAAGTTAATCACTACATCACCATTAGGTCATAAATAAATATATTTATTTTATCATTAAAATTTATAAATATAATTCCATTATATATACTAAATCATTTTATCTTTTGAGTTATATTTTTTGTTGAATGATAACATATATAACCATATATAAAATTTTTTACTAAAAATACATGGTCTGGTTATATTTTCATTAACATTAAATTAAAAGTATTTTAATGTCATTTTCAAACACAAATGGATCCATGATGTCCTAAAATTGACCCAAGGATAACCATGGACGAAAATATCTCATTCAATAGGGTTATGACATATGATAGAGTAGTTTAATATTATAATAATATTATTTTTACCCTTATTTAAATGATTTACCCTTTTATAATGGAATGTAAAATATTTATTAATGTTAATATTTGAAATTCCTAAAAAATTTACATAATTAAAAAAATTGGACCACCTGATTACAAATATGTAATATATTTTTTCAAATTCAAATTGTATAATTTTCATAAATAAATTTAAAATTAATTCCTATTATCAAAACCAAAAAGAGCGTTTTTAAGGATTAAAAACTACCAAATGATTGCCACGTGTTTATGTCCAATTTCAACATGAAATTACATCCATTGACAAAAAATTTGATTACATGATACAAATAAATTCTTATTACACTTTAAATAAAATTTAGAGGATAATATAATCATATAATTAAACTAGATAAAAAGGAAATCTTGACATAAAATTCATTATTTTCTACTATTCATTAAAAAATGATCCTTATGAGAAAAATACCAAATATTTCCCCAATGTGAATTTTTTTGAAAACAATATAAAGAAAAAGAATATTTTGACAAATGTAACATATAAAAGTGGCATAATATAGATCTAAAAATTGTTCTCTGTCAAAAGTTGGTAAAAATAACATTAAGAATATAAGATAATATAGGATTAAAATTGGATTAATTGACATTTTATGCCTATAAATTTTATTGGATAAAAATAAAAACATTTAAAAACTTGTTTGATCATAATATGGAATGTTATGTTCATTCCTGCAAGTACAATGTCTAAGCATTCACAACAATTTAAAATAATGATATTATATTATGATTATTTTTCTCATAAGGACTGAACCTTGTGTGCTAAATAAGATTTTGGATAAACCCATTGTTGTGTATCAAGTACGACATCATACATAGAATCCCTTTTAAATTAAAATAAATATTTTATTCAGAAATATTAATAAATTTCAAAAGTTAATTTTTTTATGTAGTATGTTACAAGGTCCTTGTTATGAGAGAGTACTTGTGGGGTTCAATAATTAATCCATGTTATCATTGTATTATTTATTTATATTTATATCTTGTTTCATCAATATTTAAAACAATATTCAATCCATATTCATAGTGTATCATTTTCTAAATAATTTAATTTCATTATAATGCAACATCATCAATAAAAAGTATAATCCTCATATATGGTAGATGATATAAAATGGAAATTAACCACTGAAAATTAATTCTCAAGGATTTAATAAAAATATGATATATTCTCATTTCATTGTACAACATAAATTCCAAGTCCATATCATAAATCTCTGATGACCATTCATTTTTATATCTCAATCTTTATATTAATAATAATGAAATCATCCAACCAAACATTATGCACATGAAATGTATGAGTATAAATATTGATAGTACAATACAATATATCCATTAATTTTATTTTTTAATTACATGGGATACAATTTTTTGAAAAATGAAAAAATAGTAACAAAAATACATTCAAGTCTCCTCAACATTCAATAAAATTGAACGAAAATTTTGGAATTACCTTAACTTTATAATTTTTTTGGAAAGAGTTAACATAAACTCATGGAATGAATACATATAACATAATACAAACCAAATAAAAAGAATGTGAAGATTGGAATCCTCTCAAATGGGAACCATATTGTAGGAAAAGTATAACATAACGATCCTAGTTAAAATTAATTTGAAACATATGTATTCATTAAATATTTGTACTCTGGAATATGAATCAAATAATTAGGAGTGGGTAAAAAATTCCAGAATAAAGAACAGAAATAATTCAATAATCCCACCAAGACACATAATCACTCTTAAAAAATAACATATGACCAACCTTGACACATTTCAAAAATACCAACATATAACAATATCCAAAGGGATTAAAATTTGGAAAGACTATACATGGATTTATGACACATTACATTAATCATTAGATGAAAAAATAACTCTAGATACATTTAATATGATATGGTTAACACTAACAAAAATCTACATCAGAACTCATGTTATAATATCTTGGAATAATTATAACCCATTTTAGTTGTCATGGTCATCATTCCACAAACGTTTTTTAAAAAACCTCTCAAAACTGTTCAAAATGTTGAAAATAAATACTTATTGAATTAAACAAGGATTAAATCCCTAAAACATATATCATAATATTTACCTTTTTTGTGTTCCAATCATGTTTGAAAAATATATGAACCTAGAGTATGGGTTTTTCCAAAACTATTGATTTTACCCAAACTCATTATAACAAAAAAACTAAATGTCATACAAACATAACACACAAACACAAAAATTATTGTTCCCAATTATAAATATTCAAAAAATATTAGTATAAACATTCATAAACATTAACAAACTACCTTAGAAATTAATATTTATATAATTTTCTACATTTAAATAAAAACTTTATTTCAGATAAATACATATATTAATATTTGAAAAGAATGAAATTTTAAATAAATTTATTTATCAAATAGATATTTTTTAAGGATTACAATGTATATATTTTGTGTGATAGAAATTTATTTTATTTGAATTTAAAATAATTATTTAATGATGAAAATAAATTAAATTCACATTGGATATTTTTATGATGGCGTTCAGTGAAGGGGTTTATAAATAGCTTCACTCTTTTTTAGGGTTAAATTTACAAATCATGGTATGTGACAGAATATATGAACTACATTTTAGTGATTATTAAACAATCCAAGAAGAATAATATCATATTAATGGGTACACCTTCCTCCGCATAAACGATTGAGACAACACAAGTAGCATCACGAACATAAGCTCTATCCAATTATTCTACACGCTAGATAATTATATAAAATAATGAATCTAGTATCGGTATCTTCCCTTTTTTCATACCTAAATACATTTTGTAGGTTCATTTACCTCTCTTTTTCTTGAATCAGTTGTGAGATACACAAATTAGGTCTCCTAAAATGACATGTAACACAATTGAACTAGTGAATATAATATAGAAAATATGATGTTATAAATATTATAAATTAGTAAGGTAATTTATAACCAAGATAGCCTGAGATCCTAAAGGATACCCCCATTACAGTACCTAATTCATCGTAGGCCACTATAATTTTCAATAAGTTTGATAATATATATATTTATATATATATTAGAATGTAATAACATATATGTATAAAAATATATACATATATTTTTGTTTCAATTATATTTTTAACATATATATACATATATATTTGTATGTAGCACAACATAGGAGAAAAAAACTATACATGGGGGTCCTTCCATAAATAAAAATGATTCATAATTTATATAAGGCTCATCATGTACAAATATATCATATTTTAATAATGGATTTCATTCATATGGATCCTGAATAATAATGTATTCTATATAAGAGGATCATGTGTATTAAGCGAAGACATTCATGATGATCATGTAAAACAACATATGATATGCTCCCTAATGATATATAATAAGGGAAACCATTTCAAAATACCATTTATTCTAAAGGAAACCTATTTCCAAGAACATATATAATAATGGATTTTATTCCCTTGGATCATATATCAAAATATAAATTATCAGTCATGATTTAAAATAATTCATGTGATGGATACCAATAATTTTCTGATACATTAATCTAATGGAATATATCAAAATATGAATAATAGTAATTTTACATTGTCAAAAAATTAATTTTTAAACAAGTTGACTTTATAATTTCATTTTTTGAGTCAATACAATACAATAAAATGTGGTTTGTTCACCCATGGCCATATTATGTCATGTTTTATTCATTAAAGGGCATAAAGAGTATGAATTAGTTGTTGCATTCATCCCCAACCAAGGAAAGTGTTAATAAAAACTTTTATTAAATTTCAATAAAAATTTAATATAAATTCATTTTTTGTGGTCACACAAGCCTGGTTTTGAATGTGGAATCAATGTATAGGATATGAATAGATGGTGCCTAACTTAAAGTACTAGAACCATATCTTGTGATTGTAGATAGTTCCACATTTACTATGGGACTTCAATCAATTCTATAAAGTGATAAATATAAATAATATGTGACTACCATGAAAATTGTTCTCATTATCTATCATTTATTTTTCATTACATATGTAGAGATAAATATAGAATAGAATGATGTCGATTGAAATATTTATACTTATCAATCCAATATAATGAATGGTATAAAGCTCAGATGTTGGATTGAGGATTTTTCTCAAATCCAACCATGATGTCCAAGGGTATCTCACAACATGAGGGGGAGTTATGAGAATGCGGTGTGGAAATGGTTGTGGTATATTATAGGTGAAAAGGGGAAAATGATGTTTTACCCAATTTAAAAATGGTGTAAGGATTTGAAGAATATTTGGCCAAGAAATTCTATTGAAATACGATAGGTCTCAACACCTCTTCAATATCTCAGTATTTTTCTGTAATTTTTTATATGGAATTATTTCTAGGTTGGGAAATCTGACAGCGTGTGATTTTGAATCCCGGAGTGCCTAGAATGACAGTTCGAAAAACTATTATGCTTAAAATAGCGCACATGAGAAATTTTTATAAAATGGGAAATAAATCCTAAACATGTGCCCAGATCAAAAATCTGAGTGCATCGTTGAATTTTAGATACTAGAATACCATAGGCACGACTAAAATTTAGTCGGCACATGCCCCCAGTGAGAAAACCCAAAAATGGGATAAACATAAATAAAATAAATAAATTAAATTATTTTAATTTTGAAATGCTTATAACACACAAATGGTGAATCTGTTAAAGATCTGAGAGAACCCGTGAACTCGTGAGTGTATTATATCCTCAGGTAGATACTAAAATTGTATAGCATGGGCCAACAGTGGATGTTAGTTTTTTATCATAAATAAAATAATTAGGTGACAATTATTTTATTGTAAAATCATTAACATATAAATGGTAACTCTGAATGAAAATATGAGTCTACCATTGAGCTCATGAGGGCATGTTCCCCTTAATAGATGGCTAACCTCGACCAGTGTGTGTCGAGGTTGATTGTGAATAAGTTTTGTCAAAAATTTCTAAAGGTACATTAATTAAACGCACGGGTTTCATTTTCTATCTTTTGAACCAGAGCTCGGATTAAAAATATGAAGGCACCATTTATTCTGTACCACCGTGATTCGCTTATGGGAGGATTAACTTTTATCATAGTTGGTCTGGTGAAAAAGTTTGATTTTACAGTTCTAAAAAAATAATAAAATATCATTGGAATTTTTATTATTTTTTTTTCTTACCAAATGTTGAGCGGCGGTTGTAGGGACCACATTGGTGGTCAAGGATTTAAATATGGGATATTAATTGTCCGGTTACACATCGGTTGTGTAACCACCCTTCGTGTAATTAATGTGGCACGTTAATTGCATCAATTATTGAATGTAATTAATTTCTTAGTTCATTACTCACCCTTTTCGCCAACTATTGAAATGGGGCTCTTGGTAGAGTTTGTGACATGACTTCTTCATGTGAGGAACCATACTCAAATCCAACTGGGACATACAGGAATCCAACTAAGACCTTAACACTAAAATTCCTATAACTTACAGACCTAGTTTCTGATTCCCACTCCATCTGTTGCATTGGAACCCTTATGACATTGATTATCATCAAGATACTTCCTTGTTGAACTGCGTGGTGGTTGAGGTATGGCCGATAAACAGAGGACCAGAACCAGGCTATTTCTTATAGTGTGATTTCGGATGGATACACCCTTGATGACTCAATGAGTGGGTATTCCTTACTCATCTACTCTGGTAGAGATGGGAATCCACATGTCATGAGTGTGGCTTCATTTCTCTCTGATTGGTTTTTCTAAAATTGGACTCGCTACTTACTTATTAGATAAGGGTGCGAGCCCCTTATTCATAACTCACATTTAGTCAGTTACTCACATACATGGTAGGGTGAAATCTTTCTATGATAGGAGTAGGTACTCCCATGTCAACCCAGGGAGTGGGTCCTCCTTATGCAATTATACTAAAGAGTGGTTACTCCACTTCCTTAATAGGGGACGGGTCCTCTAGCCAAGGGTTGGTACTCCCATAACGTACGAGGGAGCAGGTCCCCCATAGTGAATAAACTACCAGAGTTATACTCTCCAACCGGTTTGGGTGTGGGTCCCCACATATATAGTCAGTACTCCCTTATCGTACTAGGGTGCGAATCATCTAGTCTGGGGTCAGTACTCCTCTATTCAAATAGGGTTCAGGTAACCCACAAAAAATAATCTACTAGAGTAGTAATCCCAGGATGAGTAGGGTGTGTGTTATCACATATGGTGTAGTACTCACCCATATATGAGTAGCAATGGGGAGTAGGTCCTTTAGGGGAGTTGGATCTCCCTCGACTGCAAGACACAGTGTCAAGGAGTGGGACTCCACACATGGTTTCCCTTGGTATGGGCTTAGGCACAAGAATTTGACTGCGGGACCTCTTGTGACGGGCACTTGAGTCAGATATAGAAAAATATATCTGATGGAGCATGACATTTCAGAAATTCCATTAAGAATAGTTTAGTTGTACGTGATGGAGTACATCTGTCAGAAATTTTCCATCAGGGATGGCCAGTTCATGGAATGTGAACTCTTGATCCATGAGTTACGCTTTGAGCGTTCACTGGAATTCCTAGAAATGGCTTGATGTTGGGGACTTGTGATTTATTGTGGTGAGATGATAATATCTGGTTTGAGTTGTGTCTTTTGCTTTATGATTTGTTATTGAGAACATGGTTTGGTCTTCCATTGTGGAATTCTGAGAGTACTTCAGGGGTATCAAGGTCCCTACTCGGTATTGTTATACTCAACCCTACACGGGCTTCACCCGCACCAAGTTGTGTCTTGTGTAGTTGACGGGGATCCTTGACAGGGACTCGGGGAGGAGGGACCTGACGGTGGAAGGTGGTGACAGATGATGTGGAGAGCTATGGAGATAAGTTTTACCTACCCTACTGGTTGGATTCCCAGTGGACGATCTTATGAGTAGTTTTTTTTTATTTTGAGTTGTATCTTTTTAGTTGGGCTTGTATTCCAATCCATTACATTCAATACAATCTTTTACTACATCAGTTTCACCTAGTGTTTGCTTCTGGTTGCATTCTTGTATGTTAGTTTGTACAAGGTTAAATATAACACCTTCCTGTTTTAGGGATAATCCTTCCCGGTTCTAGTCACCTACCCCTGGCCTATGGAATATGGCCATGGGGTAGTCACAACACAAGACCCTAGGGACGGGTCGTGAAAAAGTGGTATTAGTGGGGCCCGGTTCTACCGAAGAACTATGACTTTGATAATTCAAATAAAACTTTAGTTATATGTTTTTTGTGTGTGGTTTTCAGTTCAAGGATTATAGTGTTAGTGCGGCGGCCAATGTATCCATACATCATGACCCTAAATTCATATTCCTGAATCGGTGCTCAAAAACATTAATTGCAATTGTTTTGGAAATGTTTTATTTTTATCTCTTTTGAGAAAGCTCACCAAGTATAACATATTGACCATGGATCATCTTGATTCTCTATCAAGATGATTCCATGCAAGCAACTGACCATGATTCCAATGTGTGGCCATGATGATTTTCCATATTGTGATGAGGATTCAGTACAAGGATTGTTGCCCGAGATAGCTACCTTCCAACGGTTTCCCAGCAATACCACTACTCATTGGTCACGAGTTACTACTGGAGCTACCGGTAGAAGAAACTTATAGGATATGTCACATAGAAGATTTTAAATGATAGATACTGCTATGGTTTCTAGGCAAGCCCGAATCACAGGCGGCTAAGGTCTGAATTGAGGTGGAGAATGAGTTTCCATCCAACCAAGGCACCATTAGATTAGATGGTGGTCCTGGCAGTGAGCATTCAATGTTGATTAGTCGGGCGATTTTAGGTTTTAGATTACCCCTATTGTACGATGAGGTTACATTTTCCATGGATAGAGCTTGTGAACCTTCCTCAGATGAAGGGGTCTTTTCCATAATATTCTAAGTGGTATGTGTTCCCAAGAGCTTCTATAGATTCGGTAGGATGACATGTCAGTAGCTAAATATTCATCGAGGTGTACTGACCATTCTCTGAACTCGATGAATACAATACTAATGGTGCATCTGGGGTCGACCCTTTGGGAGAGACGTGTATAGGGATATCCAAGAATGAAATATTCCTATATGAATTCCCATTTAATTTAGGGTGAAAGAGAGAAACATTGTGGTTGAAAACTATTTTCATAGAATATACATCCAATGAATGTCAAAAGTGGGAAAGGATGAAACCAACCTCATTCATGGAGACTTTAATGTGCTAAATGTTTCAAGAAGGGAAATTTACAGGGACAAATGAATCAGCAGGGCTGCAGACATGAAGAGGAGCTAAGAAATTAGCAGGACGTGGTATACATTTTGACATGTTACAACTACCACCCCAATGAGGTCCCCACAATGCTAAGGGAGCAGGAGGACAAGGGAAGGTAGTAGATACATGTGATAAAGGAGTGTAACCAAAGGGCTCCAGGAATTATTCGTGGAACGATATATATCTACTAATAGATTCCATATTAATAGACATATGTACTAATCATTCCTTCATGTAACAAATCTTGTTAAATACCTAGAGTTTCCTGTTAAACAATTGACTTGACCATTATGTATAGAGATACCTTTGAGTGGAGACTTGTAGAGACCCGAAGATTGACTTACATGGACAATACATTAATTTTATGGAATACTTAATAAATAACAAAAAAAAAACAAAACTCAAGGATCGTAATAGTTTAGTGACTTTGGAATGTTGGAATATAAACTTCTAATCATGTTGAATGATCTTCAACAACTCACATAACAATATTACACTTTCTGTTTCCTTACCTAAAACCTTTCTTTATTTCCTGGGGAAAATAAAACATAAAAAGGGTGAGCTCAAATGCCCTGTAAGGGAAAACATAGAGGACATAAAATAATCCATGATCATTTGAAAGCAAAAACTTGAACATGAAATTTAAACATCAAAATATTGAGCAAAGACAAAAATTGTGGAAGTATGTAAGACATATATCATAATGGAACATCCACCATGATAAAATATAATAGGAATAAAACATGTAATTGTGGCAACCATCCAGCACATGTTATGATTTCCATAGTAGCCAAGGCATTGCTTCTAAGACCATCTTAGTGGACAAAGTACCTTTCTGAATCGAGTTCACTCCTCATTTCAGTCCTGTAACACTAAACCAGATTAACTTACCATTCCAATCATTTCTGTCTCATGAAATTTAAATCTTTACCCAATGAATTGGAGGGAGATATAGGTCCCACCCATATCATAATGAAATCATTCTTTTGTGTTCCACAAAATCATAAATCATACATCATAGCATAACCCATGTAATAGAATGGGATTCATAAACATAAAGCCATCATAACATAATCCATATAATACAATGGATACCATTTCATCATAATAAAAGGGACACCATGTAAATAATAGAGACATTATACTTTAAACATACACATATGAAATAATGTCATCTTAGATGGAAAAATGGTTTTGATAAAACACTTGAAATGAATTCTTGAGGAAAATATCGTTTCTTCTACAAAATCAATTTCTATTCACAAAACGTCATGAAATTTTAAAAGAAAGATATTTTTTTGAAAATAGTCATGAAATATTTTGGAGGAAGCTTCATGAAAATAATGCTTTATAAAACAGTAAAAATCCTTTCATTCCGTATAAGTTAAAAAAACATTCTCCTCAAAATTTTGTCGGAAAAGTCAAAAAAACTACCTCGTAACATAAACAAAAGAAATATTCCCTACATACCATGTAGTAAAAGTAAAAATGGGTAAAAATGACATTATACATACATAAAAACACTTTTACAAAACATGTACATGGATGATTGCAATAACCCCAGTAAATACTTACGTATAAGCAATCTCGGATAAAAATTAGATTTGAAAAATTATCCCTTACCTTAGGTCTGATTTGATTCGTATGGATCAGAAACTCATATATAATGATTAAATAATGTCATTGACTTATTGAATAATCATAATCATTTTTATGATATCATATGTGTTTCACTTATGACTTTATATTACCTATTCTTCTGTAAATTCCATGTTAAAGCAGTGTTTTTGGTAAAATCGTTTCATTTGACGTATGTATTTCAACTTTTCGTTCTTGATATTATTACATATATCCTGATTTAAATAATTCATAATGTAAAAAATGATTTATATATAATATATATTCATCATATACATTTATATTATAGATCGATAAAAGGAATGAAATACACCGTTCATGGAGACGGTAGTTCATACGTACACATGAATGTTGTTTTCGTTTCATTATTGAATTAAAAAAAATTACGTAGATGAAAAACATATATATATACATAAATCCATTAGAATTATTATGTCATATATTATATGATTACTTATTATATATACTTTATAATCATTCTTGAATGGTTAACATGGAGAGTGAATCTCATCGCGTCGTGGAGATGGTAGTCCGTACATACGCACGAGCGATGATATCATTCCCATAATTATTTAATAGAATTTGAGTGGATTTTATAATATATCAGAATAATTATGATATTATAATAACCATATATAGTAATTCTTTACACCATTATACCCATCCATGTATGGTGTTGGTGGAAAAACAGATTACACCACGGTGTGGAGACAGTATTCTGTACGTACGCACACGCGGTGATTTCATTTTCCATAGGATGGATAGAAGGTGAAATGGGGTTGATTCATATTTATAATAACATATAATTATATTATTGGTACTTATGTTATTATAATATAATGAAAAAACTAAAGAAGAAGAAGTTTAAGAAGAAAAAATTGATAGAATCGGTAACAGATATTACCTCTTCTATGACACGCCTCTTTGAATCCTCCTCTTAGGGTACTAAAATTGGTCTTTGATGAAGACCAATACCTCTAGTATGTTTCTAGGGAAGTTGAGAATGGACATGGTCAGGGTTTGGACGATCTTAAAGGCTACCAATTGTGTGAGGAGAAGAGGGAGGACATGCCCTTTTATAAGGGAGGAGAGGGGAACCTTTGAAAATATAAGAAAATATTAATTTATATTAAATCCCAACCCCACATAAAAACATAAAAAATGACTCAAATCAGAATATTAGATGAGATAGGGTTGTAATCTCAACAACAAATAAAATTTATACATGTTAGGAATTTATTTTTAACATTATCAACTTGATTTATCCTTATTTAATCAATTTAATTTTATTTATGGTAATAACATTCTAAATTTAAAATTATTTCAAATAATTACTTATTTATTGTGAATTTTTCATAATTGGATAAATTATAACATTTTAGACCATATAAATTAACATTTGTAATTTATAAATATTTTTGTGATTTTTAAACAATTTTATAATATGTTATTTTTATCTAATAACAATAGTGTCAAATTTGACACTATTCACTTATTTGAATTTAAATAAACAATATACAAAAGATATGTTCAAAATAATATATTTAATAGATTAATAACATTTAATATTTATCTATAAAATTTTTCTAGAACATTAAATAGTTCATATAATATTTATTTTAATATTTTTAAAACCATTTATTTGATATTTCTCTTAATAAAATAATTTTAACATCACTATTATGTCACCTTTAATGATAATTATTTAAACCCTAAAAATTATAAATAAATTTATATGATGTATATAATTTTATTATCTTTCTGTAGACTATTCATCTTCTAAGTTTCATTATGTTTATCAGTAAATAAAATTTAATATAGTTATAAGATTTAAGAGAGTGACATGTTGTCACTTTCTTTGGTTTTAAAAATAATTAAATTATTTTCAAGGAACAAAGGCCATAAAATGAATCTATTCCGACCCTCAGGAGATATGGGTTTTCTTTTAGTCATCCAATAGAATTTTGGAAGGTGTTAGGGTAATTTTATAATATTATATTTACCCTTAATTACCTGATTTTCCATTAACTATTGTAAATAAAATTTACCGTAGTTACTATTCATAATGCCAAAAAATAAAAAGTAGCATATTAACATAATTTGGACCCAATGATTCCATATATGGAATCCATTTTTCCAAATTCAATACATAAAAGTTTCAGAAATTAAATTAAAATTAAGCCCTTTGTCGAAAGAAAACAGGTTTTTGTTTAAAACATTGCAAAAGATTGAATTGATTTAACCTACGAATTCAGGGTAAAATCAATGATAATGACATAAATTATGTTAAATGGTAAAAATATATTCTATTCATGATTTAAAACCATTAAATATTTTAATTTAACCATATAAATTATTATGATGAAAAAAGTAGTTTTTAATTAAAATATAGCCTGCTTTTACAATTCATTAAAATATGAAAGTTATCAGAGAAATATCAAAACATTTTCCAATGAAAATTTTTATATCCCGATTCAAAATAAGAAGTTTATACTGTAAAATGGAACTTATAATCATGTCAAAAACCAAATTTAATGTGGGTGCGCCATCAAAAGGAGGTAAAACTGCATTTTTTTAAAAATACTTATTTTACCCAAAAATATTATTTTATTCACATAAAAGGATTCAGAAAATTAATAAGATGAATAATAATGTTATAATAATATTATAACAATATATCATTGTTTAGTGAAACCTGGTATTGCGTACAACACACGCTATCGAAGAAGGTCGCAATTACGTGTAATACAAGCCACGTCAGGGTTGCGTGTTGTGCAAGACTCCTTTGTTGTTTCGTTATAACAGAATCCAAACATTTTTCATTTATACATTGAATATATATATATACATATACACAATCAATGTTTCATAGAATGACTATTATCAAACAAACTTGAAATTGTATGTAACACAATCTAAGAATAGTGTTGCGTATACTGCAAGCTAATACAGTGTTGCGTAGAGCCCAAGATAATCTTGTTGTAGCATAAAACACATGACATAAAATAAATTAAAAAGATAACATATCATAAAATATCAGGTTGTTACATTAGATCCCCCTTAAAATGAATTTCTCCCTTGAAATTCATCGGTTTTATACATGGTTTTCTACTTGAAAGTTTCTTTAACTGATACCCACATCGTAAAATGAAATACAAAAACATAACATTAAAAATTAAAGTATGAAACGTAACAGTTACCCAAATTAACTAATCATTGGGTTTCCAAATAGGAGAACATAGGTGAAAATATGGATATGGAAGATAAATCTAACCATCATGTTCTGATGGAGAGTGGTAGAGAACATGGCTATGAAAAATCCAACAATCACAGAGCCCTAGATTTGTGATGATCTAAGGTATCATCTGCTTCATCGGATAATAGTGCACTAGGACAACATATTTTTTTTCAATATCATTTCCCTAAAGTTGATGAATTAAATGAAATACTTATATGATTTTGGTACAATCTCACTATTGTTCGTGAATTGATCAATTTCCACTTCATCTCTTTATGTAATGATGTTGAATTGGTTATTCATGAAGTGTTAGAAGATCATGTGATAGAATGATGGGTCATTCCATCTGTTTCAACCAAAAGGTTAGGGAAAGTTATAAGTCCATCTTATGGTGAGATTAATCGTATACGATTCCAAAAATGGAACTATACTTTATTTTTCATAACGCTTAATAAAATAAAACTAGTTTCCACTAACCATGGACTTCCTTTAGGCCAGAGGTAGGCGATAAAGTCATGTCACACATCGGTTGTGGGTTCGATTCCCACAGCATTGTCTGACGCAATGGGTTGTCTCCTGTAGAGACCCGAATCCTGACTTACATAAACATTACATTACTTTTGTGGAATACTTAATACATAACAAAAACACACACAAGGACCGTAATAGTTTAGTGTCTTTGGAAACTCGGAATATAATCTTCTAATCGTGGTGAAAGATCTTCAACATATCCCATAAAGATCTTCTTTTTTTGATCCAAAATACTTTATTTATATCCTTGGGGAAAGAAAACATAAAAGGGTGAGCTCAAATGGTCAGTAAGGATAAACAAAAGAAATATCAATCACATCATATTTATAAGAACATATCTTTTGGAAGTCTTAACCTGCAAAAGAGATCATAATATCATAACATGGGATAAATC
Organism: Viscum album; assembly: GCA_963277665.1. Lineage (NCBI taxonomy): Eukaryota > Viridiplantae > Streptophyta > Magnoliopsida > Santalales > Viscaceae > Viscum > Viscum album. Next base: position 1,622,455,003 of record OY728155.1, on the reverse strand, counting down.
ATAGTAGTAAAATGTAATCCCAATAATCATAACATAAAACATGAAACTTTGTGGCATGCACACATAATCATAGAGAATCATTTCTTGTTAGTCAAGACTCATTTCCATGACTATCTTAGTGGACAAATTCCATCTATGAATCGAGTTGACTCTTCGTTTCAGTCCTGTTTCACTGAACCGGTATAACCTACCGTTCCAGCCATGTCTATCTCATGAGATATAAAATCTTTACCCAATGAATTGGAGGTAGATATAGGTCCCACCCATCTCATAATGATACAATTCTTATGTGTGCCACAAAATCATAAATCATACACCATTTCATAACTCATGTAATAAAAATTGGAATCTTAAACATCGTGACATCATAAAACAATTCATATAAGTAAAGGAATTCATAAAACTAATTCCATCACAACATAGTCAAATCAATGTAAAAATAGGGATAGAAATAGAACAATTTATTATCTTAGATGGAAAATAATTTTGATAAAACACTTGAACTCCATTCTTGAGGAAAATTTCTTTTCGACTTCAAAAACACTTTTCCTTTCAAAACAAGTCATACTATTATAAGCTAAATGAAGTTGATTAAAAATAAACATTAAAACATGTAAAGGAAGCTTCTTGGAAATAATTTTTTAAACATCTATTCATGCCGTATAAGATAAAAAAACATTCGTTGTACTTTTTACGGAAAAGACAAAAAGTACCTCGTACGAAAAATGACAAAAGATTCCTTTCATATCTTTTACTAAAAACTCACCGAAGGGTAAAATTGGATTTAAACAATTATAGGTGGATGGAAATAATATTACATATTGAGGAAACATGGATGTGGATGATAAAATACACCCCAGTAAATACCAAAGTATAAACAATCTCGGATAAAAATGAGATTGTGATATTTTCCTTACCATAGGTCTGATTTGCTTCGTAAGTATATGAACCTCCTCTTCTTTGAAGCGCCTCTTTGAGATCTCCTTTTAGGGAACTAAAATTGGTCTTTGAGGAAGACCAGAACCTCTAGGATGTTTCTAGGGAAGTGGAGAAGAGAATTTGGCAGGGTTTGGCCAAGCTTGAAGGCTCAAAGTTGTGTGAGGAAGAGAGGGAGGAGGTGCCCTTTTATAAGGGAGGAGAGGGGCTCCTTTGGAATACTAAAAATATTATTTTATTATAAAGTCATATTCGGTTTTAAATAGCTCAAAATTGATTTATGTAGAAGCTAAGGTGGGGATGGGTCTAATTCCTCTCATCCAATAGAATTTAGACAAGTTTAGGTTCCTATTTTAACCTTTTCATTTATATTTAACATTAAGTTAAGTAATTTTACTTTTACCGTGTCTTCTTGTGTTCTTACACTATAAGGTTAATAAACTTACTATAACATGCCAAAAGAACCCCAAGTTGTTTATTATTAATATATATAACCTTATATAAGTCATTTTGACGAACCTATGATTTTTATGAATAAAATAACAATTAATAATATAATATTTGTTTTAAAAACTATTTTATGTCAATTTTGACACTATTTAGTAATTGATTTTTGTGAAAATCATAACATAATTATTAGTTCTAAAAAAGTTAATTAAATAAATACTAACATGTCATATTAACTTATAAAATTAGTGGAATTCATAAAAAGTCTCAAATTATATTTATTTGGGTATTTATAATATCAATTATTCTAATTTTTCACTATTATGGTAATTACTGCACCATCATTGTGTCATAAATAAATTAATTTATTTAAAATCTAAAAATTATAAATAAAATACCATTATTTAGGAAATATATTTAGATTTCTAATGAATATTTATAGTTGAATTTATCTTATGTATAATCCTATATTAATAATAAATTACTTATTAAACTTTGATTTTAACTATTTTAACCCTTCTTTAAATAAATTAATAATAAATGTCCTAATCTGATCCAAGTGGGCTTAAATGTTCATATATTATTCCAAATGTTGTTTTTGGTCTAATTACACTTATCCAATAGAATTAGGACATGTGTTAGGGTAATAATAATATCATTTTTATCCTTAATTACCCTATTTACTTTTAACTGTGGTAAAAAAAGTCAAAAGTTACTATTCACCAAAAATTATTTTCATCTTATTGAACCACATTTTAGTCCTTGATATTGACTGTGTGTCTCGGATTTTTGAAATTCCACTCACAGAAGTGGTAAAATTAAGTTTTATGAAAAATTCAGTTTTTTAACTACCACTTAGTGGTTTCACTATTCATCAAAAAATGAACGTTTCCAGAAAAATACTAAAAATTAGGCCTAAGATATATTTGATATTATGAATTCAAAAATGATGTCTATTTTACCAAATTTAAAACATATCATTTAAATTAATTAATTTAAAAATTAATTCCCGTCATCAAAACAAATAGCGTGTTTTTAAGAGATAATAACTATCAAAAGATTGACAGTTGTTTATAACTGGTTTAAATGTGAAATTACATCCAATGACCAACATTGTATTAAATTATAAAAATATATTCTAAATATACTTTAAAACCACTAAAATTAATAATTTATCAGTATTAATTATTTCTATTAAAAAAGTTGTTTTTAATTAAAATTTAGAAATTTTCAGTATTCATCAGAAAATGAAAGTTATCTGAAATGTACCAAAATTTCACCCTAAGCGAATTTTGATATTCCGAATCCGAAAATGAAGTCCATTTTGAGAGATAAAATTTCTAAAATTTAAAAGGTGGTTATTACTATTCATAACAGCTAGTTTTAATAATATTTTAATAGCATGTCTTTGTTTAGTGAATCTCGGTGTTGCGTACTACCCACGCTATCGAGGAAGGTCGACATTGCGTGAAATGTAAGTCAAGTCAAGGATGTGTATTGTGCAAGCTCTTTTTGGTGTATTGTACAACACAAGACATTAATGAAATTAAAAAGAATATTTTTCATAAAATCTCAGGGTGTTACATTCTACCACCCTTAAAATGAATTTCGCCCTCGAAATTCGTCGGGGTTATAAATGGTTTACTATTCAAAAGTTTCATTACTAGAAATCCACATTGAAAAAAAGAATACCAAAACCAATCTTTAAAAAGAAAAGTTTGAAAAGTAACGGTTACCCAAAAAAACTAATCACTAGGTTTCCACATAGGTGAAAATATGGATATGGAAGAGAAATGTAACCATCATGTTCTGAGGGAGAGTGGTAGAGAACATGGCTATGGAAAAGCCAACAATCACAAAGCTATAAATTTGTGACGATCTAAGGTACCATCTGATTCATCATATATAAGAGCACTAGGACAACATTTTTTGTTTTCAAGATCATTTCCCTAAAGTTGATGAAATTGGAATTAGAAGAAATACTTTCGTGATTTCGGTATAGTCTCACCGTTGGACATTCTTTGTAAAATTTCCACTTCATCTCTTAAAGAAATGAAGTTGAATTTTTCATTCATGATGTGTTAGTAGATCATGTGATAGAATGATGGGTCATTCCATCTGTCTCAAACAAAAGGTTAGAAAAGTTATCAAAAAATACATAAGTCCATATATAGTGAGATTAATGATATATGGTTCCTAAAATGGACTTATACTTCATATATCATACTTCTTAATATAATAAAACTAGTTTCTACTAAACAGGGACTTCCTGTAGGCCAGTGGTAGGCGATAAAGGCCGGTCACACTTCGGTTGTGGGTTAGATTCCCACGGCCTTGTCCGACGCGATGGGTTGTCACCCGTCCTGCAGGTTGTCCTTTTTCTAAAACTATATTACTATAACATTCCATCAATAATATCGAAAAAACTACTACCTTTAACAATTATAACTTCTGTCCAACCTAATCCATTCCAATCTTTAGGCTTTTCCATAATACTACAGTCCACTCTCATAATATAGTGAAAACGATTACCAGAGATTTAATATCATCGTTGATCCCCGTATATCGTAAGATATGTTTTGTTGGTCACATTCCAAACATTCAACGGCCATAATCATGTATTCTATTGAATACCCATTGAACCTAAGTGAAAACATGAATGAATTTAAAAGTTAACACTTTCCACATACCAAAATCCAAAAATTCTATATACTCTATCCATTACATAACCTTCTCCTTATATCAGTCATGAGCTCATGAATACTATCAATCATTTAATTTTATCCTTATCCCTTCTATATTCCAAAAATATCTGAACATCCTTTAATGGATACTAGTACCATTAATCAGACACTTTCAAAACTCAAGGAAAGACAACAGTGTAACAATCCTTAGATGTCTCTGTATTCCATAGTACCATGAGATTACTTATACAACATTACACTTGATAATCATGTAACAATTCTTTCAACTCACATATCATTTTTAATCTCTTCATCATCATCAACATAAATACTACTCATACAGCCGTACTGATTCTCTTCATGAGACTTTCCCTTAGGAAATTGGTTTGCATTATGCCCGTACATTCAACATTTAAAACATTTAACCATTATTGATATCGTAGCAATACCATTATCCTCATCCATAGTGTTAACTGAACCTTTTCCTTTGCACTTACTGGATTTGTGTCCTTCTTTCCCACACCCAAAGCATCTTCCAGTTCCCTTGTAACATTATCCTTTATGCCTCTTCCCACATGATTTACATATGGGAAATTGAACTTTCTTTCCTCTATGATCATTATGAAACTCCATCTTTCTCTTATTAGTCGAGTCAGGAAACTTACCAAATTTGAGTTTATTGATCATATTATGAGATTGCTGATTCGGCATAATAATGATGGTTGGACTTCCAAATCCCATTTCATTTGGTTTCTCATGAATAATATCATTCCATTGTCCATAATAGCCTCCATTATCATGAATCATCTTGTTTCTAGCCATTTTCTAAAACCCAAAAACAATAGTGTTAAAGGAAAAAATCATAATAAAGGGGGAGTAACTTCAATATTTAACATCTTAGGTTAAATTCTAAGATCATTACCATAGTTCTAGGACTATATCCTATACATATACTTATTCTTAGGGGCATCCGTAGACATACCTTAGAAATATCTCTAGGGATCTCACTAACGTTTTTGCATCCTAGTTTCCAAAGAATGACTAAACCTTTCCTCTGATACCAACTGTAGAGACCCGAAGCCTGACGTACATGAACATTACATTACTTTTTCGGAATACTTAATACATAAGAAAAACACACACAAGGACCGTAATAGTTTAGTGTCTTTGGAAACTCGGAATATAATCATCTAATCGTGGTGAAAGATCTTCAACATCTCCCATAAAGATCTTCTTTTTTTTAATCCAAAATCTTTTATTTATATCCTGGGGAAAAGAAAACATAAAAGGGTGATCTCAAATGCTCAGTAATGGTAAACAAAAGAAATTTCAATCACATCATATTCATAAGAACATATCTTTTGGAAATCATAACCTGCAAAAGAGATCATAATATCATAACATGGGATAAATCATAGTAGTGAAATGTAATCCCAATAATCATAACATAAAACATGAAACTTTGTGGCATGCACACATAATCATAGTGAATCATTTCTTGTTAGTCAAGACTCATTTCCAAGACTATCTTAGTGGACAAAGTCAATTTCTAAACCGAGTTCACTCCTCGTTTCAGTCCGGTTTCACTGAACCGGTATAACCTACTGTTCCAACCATGTCTATCACCTGAGATATAAAATCTTTAACCAATGCATTGGAGGGAGATATAGGTCCCACCCATCTCATAATGATACCATTCTTATGTGTGCCACAAAATCATAAATCATACATCTTTGCATAACTCATGTAATAAAAATTGGAATCTTAAACATCGTGACATCATAAAACAATTCATATAAGATATAGGAATTCATAAAAATAATTTCATCACAACATAGTCAAATCAATGTAAAAATAGGGATATAAACAGAACCCTTTATTATCTTAGATGGAAAATAATTTTGATAAAACACTTGAACTCCATTCTTGAGTAAAATATCCTTTCTACTTCAAAAACACTTTTTCTTTCTTAACATGTCATACAATTATAAACTAAAAGAAGTTGATTAAAAATAAACTTTAAAACTTGTAAAAGAAGCTTCTTGGAAATAATGTTTTAAAAATATATTCATGCCGTATAAGATAAAAAAACATTCTTCGTACTTTTGACGAAAAAGTCAAAAGGTACCTCGTACGAAAAATGAAAAAATATTCCTTTCATATCTTCTACTAAAAACTCACCGAAGGGTAAAATTGGATTTAAAAAATTTTACGTGGATGGAAATAATATTACATATTGAGGAAACATGGATGTGGATGATAAAATACACCCCAATAAATACAAAAGTATAAACAATCTCGGATAAAAATGACATTGTGATATTTCCCTTACCTTAGGTCCAATTTTTTTCGTAAGTATCTGAACCTCCTCTTCTTTGAAGCACATCTTTGATATATCCTTTTAGGGAACTAAAATTGGTCTTTGAGAAAGACCAGAACCTCTAGGATGTTTCTAGGGAAGTTTAGAAGAGAATTTGGTAGGGGTTGGCCAAGCATGAAGGCTCAAGGTTGTGTGAGGAAGAGAGGGAGGAGGTTCCCTTTTTATAAGGGAGGAGAGGGGCTCCTTTGGAAAACTAAAAATATTATTTTATTATAAAGACATATTCGTTTTTAAATAGCTCCAAATTGATTTATTTTGAAGCTAAGGTGGGTATGGATCGAAATGTTCTCATACAATAGAATTTTTACAAGTTTAGGTTCCTATTTTAACCTTATCATTTATATTTAACATTAAGTTAAATAATTTTACTTTTACCGTGTATTCTTGTGTTCTTACACTATAAGGTTAATAAACTTACAATAACAAGCCAAACGACCCCAAGTTGTTTATTATTAATATATATAACATTATATAAGTCATTTGGCCGAACCTTATATTTTTAGGAATAAAATAACAATTAATAATATAATATTTATTTTAAAAACTATTTTATGTCAATTTTGGCACTATTTAGTAAATGATTTTTGTGAAAATCATAACAGAATTATTAGTTCGACAAAAGTTAATTATATAAATACTAACATGTCATATTAACTTAGAAAATTAGTGAAATTCATAAAAAGTCTCAAATTATATTTATTTGGGTATTTATAATATCAATTATACTAATTATTCACTATTATGGTAATTACTGCATCATCATTGTGTCATAAATAAATTAATTTATATAATGTCTAAAAATTATAAATAAAATATCATTATGTAGGAAATATTTTTATCTTTCTAATGAATATTTATAGTCGAATTTATCTTATGTATAATCCTATATTAAAATTTAATTACTTATTAAACATTGATTTTAACTATTTTAACCCTTCTATAAATAAATTAATAATAAATGACCTAATCTAATCCAAGTGGGCTTAAATGGTCATATTTTATTCCTAAGGTTGTTTATGGTCGAATTAAACTTATCCAATAGAATTAGGACATGTGTTATGTTAATAATAATATCATTTTACCCTTAATTACCCTATTTACTTTTAACCGTGTTAAAAAAAAGTCAAAAGTTACTATTCACGAAAAATTATTTTCATCTTATTGAACCACATTTTAGTCCTTGATATTAACCGTGTCTCTCGGATTTTCGAAATTCCACTCACAGAACCAGTAAAATTAAGTTTTATGAAAAATTCAGTTTTTTAACTACCACTTAGTGGTTTCACTATTCATCAAAAAATGATTGTTTCCAGAAAAATACAAAAAATTAGGCCTAAGATATATTTGATATTATGAATAAAAAAATGAATTCTATTTTAGAAAATTCAAAACATATCAGTTACATTAATTAATTTAAAAATTAATTCTCGTCGTCAAAACAAATAGCGTGTTTTCTAAGTGATAATAATTATCAAATGATTGACACTTGTTTATAACTGGTTTAAATGTGAAATTACATCCAATGACCAACATTGTATTAAATTGTAAAAATATATTCTAAATATACTTTAAAACAACTCAAATTATTAATTTATCACTATTAATTATTTCTATTAAACAATTTGTTTTTAATTAAAATTTAGCAATTTTCACTATTCATCAGAAAATGAAAGTTATCCGAAATGTACCAAAATTTCACCCTAAGCTAATTTCGATATTCCGAATCCGAAAATGAAGTCCATTTTGAGAGATAAAATTTCTAAAATTTAAAAGGTGGTTATTACTATTCATAACAGCTAGTTTTAATAATATTTTAATAGCATATCGTTGTTTAGTGAAACTCGGTATTGCATACAACACACGCTATCGAGGAAGGTTACGATTGCGTGAAATGTAGGGCAAGTCAAGGATGTGTGTTGTGAAAGCTCCTTTTGGTGTAGCGTACAACACAAGACATTAATGAGATTAAAAAGAATATTTTTCATAAAATCTCGGGGTGTTACATTCTACCCCCCTTAAAATGAATTTCGCCCTCGAAATTCGTCGGGGTTATAAATGGTTTACTATTCAAAAGTTTCTTTACTAGAAACCCACATCGAAAAAAGGAATACCAAAACCAATCTTTAAAACGAAAAGTATGAAACGTAACGGTTACCCAAATAAACTAATCACTAGGTTTCCACATAGGTGAAAATATGGATATGAAAGAGAAATCTTACCATCATGTTCTGATGGACAGTGGTAGAGAACATGGATATGGAAAAGCCAGGAATCACAAAGCCATAAATTTGTGACGATCTAAGGTACCATCTGATTCATTAGATATAAGATCACTAGGGCAACATTTTTTGTTTTCAAGATCGTTTCCCTAAAGTTGATGAAATTGGAATTAGAAGAAATACTTTCGTGATTTCGGTATAGTCTCACTGTTGGCCGTTATTTGGACAATTTCCACTTAATCTCTTAAAGAAATTAAGTTTAATTTGTTATTCGTGATGTGTTAGTAGATCATGTGATAGAATGATGGGTCATTCCATCTGTCTCAAACAAGAGGTTAGAAAAGTTATCAAAAAATACATAAGTCCATCTATAGTGAGATTAATGATATATGGTTCCTAAAATGAACTTATACATCATATATCATACTTCTAAATATAATAAAACTAGTTTCTACTAAACAGAGACTTTCTGTAGGCCAGTGGTAAGCGATAAAGGCCAGTCACACTTCAGTTTTGGGTTCGATTCCCACGGCCTTGTCTGACGCGATGGGTTGTCGCCCGTCCTGCAGGTTGTCCTTTTTCTAAAACTATATTACTATAACATTCCATCAATAATATCTAAAAAACTTCTATCTTTAACAATACTAACTTATGTCCAACCTAATCCATTCCAATCTTTAGGCTTTTCCATAATACTGCAGTCCACTCTAATAATATAGTGAAAACGATTACCAGAGATTTAATACCATCGTTGATCCCCGTATATCATAAGATATGTCTTGTTGGTCACATTCCAAACATTCAACGGCCTTAATCATGTATTCTCTTGAATACCCATTGATCCAAATTGAAAACATGAATGCAGTTAAATGTTAACATTTTCCACATACCAAAATCCAAAAATTCTATATACTCTATCCATTACATATCCTTCTCCTTATATCAGTCATGATCTCATGAATACTATCAAACATTTATTTTTATCCTTATCCCTTCTACATTCCAAAAATATCTGAATATCCTTTAATGGATATTGGTACCATTAATCATACACTTTCAAAATTCAAGGAAAGACAACAGTGTAACAATCCTTAGATGTCTCTGTATTCCATTCTACCATGAGATTACTTATACAACATTACACTTGATAAACATGTAACAATTCTTTCAACTCACATATCATTTTTAGTCTCATCATCATCATCAACATAAATACTACTCATATGGCCATACTGATTCTCTTCATGAGACTTTCCCTTAGGGCATTGGTTTGCATAATGCCCGTACATTCCACATTTAAATAATTTAACCATTCTTGATATCGTAGCAATTCCATTATCCTCATCCATAGTGTTAACTGAACCTTTTCCTTTGCACTTACTAGCTTTGTGTCATTCCTTTACACACCCAAAGCATATTCCAGTTCCCTTGTAACATTCTCCTCGATTCCTCTTCCCACATTATTTTCATAGGGGAAATTGAACTTTCTTTCCTCTATGATCATCATGAAACTCCATCTTTATCTTATTAGCCGAGTCTGGAAACTTACCAAATTTGAGTTTATTGATCATATTATGAGATTGCTGATTCAACATAATAATGATGGTTGGACTTCCAAATCCCATTTCATTTGGTTTCTCATGAATAATATCATTCCATTGTCCATAATATCCTCCATTATCATGAATCATCTTATTTCCAGCCATTTTCAAAAACCCAAAAAGAATAGTGTTAGAGGAAAAAATCATAATAAAGGGGGAGTAACATCAATATTTAACATCTTAGGTTAAATTCTAATATTGTTACCATAGTTCTAGGACGATATCCTATACGTTTACTTATCCTTAAGGGCATCCCTAGACATATCTTGAAAATATCTCTAGGGATCTCACTAACGTTTTCGCATCCTAGTTTCCAAAGGTTGACTAAACCTTTCCTATGATACCAACTTTAGAGACCTGAAGCCTAACGTACATTATCATTATATTACTTTTGCGGAATACTTAATACACAAATAAAAACACACAAAAGGACCGTAATACTTTAGTGTCTTTGGAAACTCGGAATATAATCTTCTAATCGTGGTGAAAGATCTTCAACATCTCCCATAAAGATCTTCTTTTTTTAAATCCTAAATCCTTTCTATATATCCTAGGGAAAAGAAAACCTAAAAGGGTGAGATCAAATGCTCAGTAAGGGTAAGTAAAATAAATGTCAATCACATCATATTCATAAGAACATATCTTTTGGAAATCTTAACCTGCAAAAAAGATCATAATATCATAACATGGGATAAATCATAGTAGTCAAATGTAATCCCAATAATCATAACATAAAACATGATACTTTGTGGCATGCACACATAATCATAGAGAATAATTTATTGTTAGTCAAGACTCATTGCCAAGACTATCTTAGTGGACAAAGTCAATTTCTAAACCGAGTTCACTCCTCATTTCAGTCCTGTTTCACTGAACCGGTATAACCTACCGTTCCAGCCATGTCTATCTCATGAGATATAAAATCGTTACCTAATGCATTGGAGGGAGATATAGGTCCCACCCATCTCATAATGATACCATTCTTATGTGTGCCACAAAATCATAAAGCATACATCATTGCATAACTCATGTAATAAAAATTGGAATCTTAAACATCGTGACATCGTAAAACAATTCATATAAGATAAAGGAATTCATAAAAATAATTCCATCACAAGATAGTCAAATCATTGTAAAAATAGGGATAGAAACAAAACCCTTTATTATCTTAGATGTAAAATAATTTTTATAAAACACTTGAACTCAATTTTTGAGGAAAATATCATTTCTACTTCAAAAACAGTTTTCCTTTCTTAACATGTCATACAATTATATACTAAAAGAAGTAGATTAAAAATAAACTTTAAAACTTGTAAAGGAAGCTTCTTGGAAATAATGTTTTAAAAATCTATTCATGCCGTATAAGTTAAAAAAACATTCTTCGTACTTTTGACGGAAAAGTCAAAAGGTACCTCGTACGAAAAATGACAAAAGATTCCTTTCATATATTTTACTAAAAACTCACCGAAGGGTAAAATTGGATTTCAACAATTGTAGGTTGATGGAAATAATATTACATATTGAGGAAAAATGGATCTGGATGATAAAATACACCCCAATAAATAACAAAGTATAAACAATCTCGGATAAAAATGAGATTGTGATATTTCCCTTACCTTAGGTCCGATTTTCTTCGTAAGTATCTGAACCTCCTCTTCTTTGAAGAACCTCTTTGAGATCTCCTTTTAGGGCACTAAAATTGGTCTTTGAGAAAGACCAGAACCTCTAGGATGTTTCTAGGGAAGTGGAGAAGAGAATTTGGTAGGGGTTGGCCAAGCATGAAGGCTCAAAGTTGTGTGAGGAAGAGAGGGAGGAGGTGCCCTTTTATAAGGGAGGAGAGGGGCTCCTTTGGAAAACTGAAAATATTATTTTATTATAAAGTCATATTCGGTTTTAAATTGCTCCAAATTGATTTATTTTGAAGCTAAGGTGGGGATGGAGCGAAATAATCTCATCCAATATAATTTTTACAAGTTTAGGTTCCTATTTTAACCTTATCATTTATATTTAACATTAAGTTAAATAATTTTACTTTTACCGTGTATTCTGGTGTTCTTACACTATAAGGTTAATAAACATACTATAACAAGCCAAACGAACCCCAAGTTGTTTATTATTAATATATATAACATTAGCTATGTCATTTGGCTGAACGTTATATAGTAATTACTGCATCATCATTGTGTCATAAATAAATTAATTTATATAATGTCTAAAAATTATAAATAAAATATCATAATGTAGGAAATATTTTTAGCTTTCTAATGATTATTTATAGTCGAATTTATCTTATGTATAATCCTATATTAAAAATGAATTACTTATTAAACATTGATTTTAACTATTTTAACCTTTTTTAAATAAATTAATAATAAATGTCCTAATCTAATACAAGTGGGCTTAAATGGACATATTTTATTCTTAAGGTTGTTTATGGTCGAATTACACTTATCCAATAGAATTAAGACATGTGTTAGGATAATAATAATATCATTTTTATCCTTAATTACCCTATTTACTTTTAACCGTGTTAAAAAAAAGTCAAAAGTTACTATTCACCAAAAATTATTTTCATCTTATTGAACCACATTTTAGTCCTTGATATTAACCGTGTCTCTCGGATTTTCGAAATTCCACTCACAGAACCGGTAAAATTATGTTTTATGAAAAATTCAGTTTTTTAACTACCACTTAGTGGTTTCACTATTCATCAAAAAATGAACGTTTCCAGAAAAATACAAAAAATTAGGCCTAAGATATATTTGATATTATGAATACAAAAATGATGTCTATTTTAGAAAATTAAAAACATATCAGTTACATTAATTAATTTAAAAATTAATTCTCGTCGTCAAAACAAATAGCGTGTTTTCTAAGAGATAATAACTATCAAATGATTGACACATGTTTATAACTGGTTTAAATGTGAAATTACATCCAATGACCAAAATTGTATTAAATTGTAAAAATATATTCTAAATATACTTTAAAACCACTCAAATTAATAATTTATCACTATTAATTATTTCTATTAAAAAATTTGTTTTTAATTAAAATTTAGCAATTTTCACTATTCTTCAGAAAATGAAAGTTATCCGAAATGTACAAAAATTTCACCCTAAGCTAATTTCGATATTCCGAATCCAAAAATGAAGTCCATTTTGAGAGATAAAATTTCTAAAATTTAAAAGGTGGTTATTACTATTCATAACAGCTAGTTTTAATATTATTTTAATAGCATATCGTTGTTTAGTGAAACTCGGTATTGCGTACAACACACGCTATCGAGGAAGGTTGCGATTGTGTGAAATGTAAGGCAAGTCAAGGATGGGTGTTGTGAAAGATCCTTTTGGTGTAGAGTACAACACAAGACATTAATGAAATTAAAAAGAATATTTTTCATAAAATCTCGGGGTGTTACATTCTACCCCACTTAAAATGAATTTCGCCCTCAAAATTCGTCGGGGTTATAAATGGTTTACTATTCAAAAGTTTCTTTACTAGAAACCCACATCGAAAAAAGGAATACCAAAGTCAATCTTTAAAAATAAAAGTATGAAACTTAACGGTTACCCAAATAAACTAATCACTGGGTTTCCACATAGGTGAAAATATGGATATGGAAGAGAAATCTTACCATCATGTTATGATGGAGAGTGGTAGAGAACATAGATATGGAAAAGCCAGCAATCACAAAGCCATAAATTTGTGACGATCTAAGGTACCATCTGATTCATCAGATATAAGATCACTAGGACAACATTTTTGGTTTTCAAGATCGTTTCCCTAAAGTTTATGAAATTGGAGTTAGAAGAAATACTTTCGTGATTTCGGTATAGTCTCACCGTTGGCCATTATTTGGACAATTTCCACTTATTCTCTTAATGAAATGAAGTTGAATTTGTCATTCGTGATGTGTTAGTAGATCATGTGATAGAATGATGGGTCATTCCATCTGTCTCAAACAAGAGGTTAGAAAAGTTATCAAAAAATACATAAGTCCATCTATAGTGAGATTAATGATATATGGTTCCTAAAATGGACTTATACTTCATATATCATACTTCTAAATATAATAAAACTAGTTTCTACTACACAGAGACTTTCTATAGGCCAGTGGTAGGCGATAAGGGCCAGTCACACTTCAGTTTTGGGTTCGATTCCCACGGCCTTGTCTGATGCGATGGGTTGTCGCCCGTCCTGCAGGTTGTCCTTTTTCTAATACTATATTACTATAACATTCCATCAATAATATCGAAAAAACTTATATATTTAACAATACTAACTTATTTCCAACCTAATCCATTCTAATATTTAGGCTTTTCCATAATACTGCAGTCCACCCTCATAATATAGTGAAAACGATTACCAGAGATTTAATACCATCGTAGATCCCCGTATATCATAAGATATGTCTTGTTGGTCACATTCCAAACATTCAACGGCATTAATCATGTATTCTCTTGAATACACATTGATCCTAAGTGAAAACATGAATGCAGTTAAATGTTAACACTTTCCACATACCAAAATCCAAAAATTCTATATACTCTATCCATTACATAACCTTCTCCTTATATCAGTCATGAGCTCATGAATACTATCAAACATTTAATTTTCTCCTTATCCCTTCTATATTCCAAAAATATCTGAATATCCTTTAATGGATACTGGTACCATAAATCATACACTTTCAAAACTCAAGGAAAGACAACAGTGTAACAATCCTTAGATGTCTCTGTATTCCATAGTACCATGAGATTACTTATACAACATTACACTTGATAAACATGTAACAATTCTTTCAACTCACATATCATTTTTAGCCTCTTCATCATCATCAACATAAATACTACTCATATGGACATACTGATTCTCTTCATGATAATTTCCCATAGGGAATTGGTTTGCATAATGCCCGTACATTCCACATTTAAAAAATTTAACCATTGTTGATATCGTAGCAATACCATTATCCTCATCCCTAGTGTTAACTGAACCTTTTCCTTTGCACTTACTAGCTTTGTGTCCTTCTTTTCCACACCCAAATCATCTTCCAGTTCCCTTGTAACATTCTCCTCGATTCCTCTTCCCACATGATTTTCATAGGGGAAATTGAACTTTCTTTCCTCTATGATCATCATGAAACTCCATCTTTCACTTATTAGCCGAGTCTGGAAACTTACCAAATTTGAGTTTATTGATCATATTATGAGATTGCTGATTCAGCATAATAATGATGGTTGGACTTCAAAATCCCATTTCATTAGGTTTCTCATGAATAATATCATTCCATTGTCCATAATATCCTCCATTATCATGAATCATCTTGTTTCCAGCCATTTTCTAAAACCCAAAAAGAATAGTGTTAGAGAAAAAAATCATAATAAAGGGGGAGTAACATCAATATTTAACATCTTAGGTTAAATTCTAAGATCGTTACCATAGTTCTAGGACTATATCCTATACGTATACTTATCCTTAAGGGCATCCCTAGACATATCTTAGAAATATCTCTAGGGATCTCACTAACGTTTTCGCATCCTAGTTTCCAAAGGTTGACTAAACCTTTCCTCTGATACCAACTGTAGAGACCCGAATCCTCACGTACATTATCATTATATTAATTTTTCGGAATACTTAATACACAAATAAAAACACACAAAAGGACCGTAATAGTTTAGTGTCTTTGGAAACTCGGAATATAATCTTCTAATCGTGGTGAAAGATCTTCAACATCTCCCATAAAGATCTTCTTTTTTTTAATCCTAAATCCTTTCTTTATATCCTGGGGAAAAGAAAAACATAAAAGGGTGAGATCAAATGCTCAGTAAGGGTAAGAAAAATAAATTTCAATCACATCATATTCATAAGAACATATCTTTTGGAAATCTTAACCTGCAAAAAAGATCATAATATCATAACATGGGATAAATCATAGTAGTGAAATGTAATCCCAATAATCATAAAATAAAAAATGAAACTTTGTGGCATGCACACATAATCATAGAGAATCATTTCTTGTTAGTCAAGACTCATTGCCAAGACTATCTTAGTGGACAAAGTCAATTTCTAAACCGAGTTCACTCCTCGTTTCAGTCCTGTTTCACTGAACCGGTATAACCTACCGTTCCAGCCATGTCTATCTCATGAGATATAAAATCTTTACCCAATGCATTGGAGGGAGATATAGGTCCCACCCATCTCATAATGATACCATTCTTATGTGTGCCACAAAATCATAAAGAATACATCATTGCATAACTCATGTAATAAAAATTGGAATCTTAAACATCGTGACATCGTAAAACAATTCATATAAGATAAAGGAATTCATAAAAATAATTTTATCACAAGATAGTCAAATCATTGTAATAATAGGGATAGAAACAAAACCCTTTATTATCTTAGATGTAAAATAATTTTGATAAAACACTTGAACTCCATTCTTGAGGAAAATATCATTTCTACTTCAAAAACAGTTTTCCTTTCTTAACATGTCATACAATTATAAACTAAAAGAAGTTGATTAAAAATAAAATTTAAAACTTGTAAAGGAAGCTTCTTGGAAATAATTTTTTAAAAATATTTTCATGCCGTATAAGTTAAAAAAACATTCTTCATACTTTTGATGGAAATTTCAAAAAGTACCTCGTACGAAAAATGACAAAATATTCCTTTCATATCTTTTACTAAAAACTCACCGAAGGGTAAAATTGGATTTAAACAATTGTAGGTGGATGGATATAATATTATATATTGAGGAAACATGGATTTGGATGATAAAATACACCCCAGTAAATTCCAAAGTATAAACAATCTTGGATAAAAATGAGATTGTGATATTTCCCTTACCTTAGGTCCAATTTGCTTCATAAGTATCCGAACCTCCTCTTCTTTAAAGCGCCTCTTTGAGATCTCCTTTTAGGGTACTAAAATTGGTCTTCGAGAAAGACCAGAATCTATAGGATGTTGCTAGGGAAATGGAGAAGAGAATTTGGCAGGGTTTGGCCAAGCTTGAAGGCTCAAAGTTGTGTGAGGAAGAGAGGGAGGAGGTGCACTTTTATAAGGGAGGAGAGGGGCTCCTTTGGAAAACTAAAAATATTATTTTATTATAAAGTCAAATTCGGTTTTAAATAGCTCCAAATTTCTTATTTCATTGCTAAGGTGGGGATTGATCGCAATCCTCTCATCCAATATAATTTAGACAAGTATAGGTTCCTATTTTATCCTTATCATTTATATTTAACATTAAGTTAAATAAATTTAATTTTACCGTGTCTTCTTGTGTTCTTACACTATAAGGTTAATAAACTTACTATAACAAGCCAAACGAACCCAAAGTTGTTTATTATTAATATATATAACATTATCTAAGTCATTTGGACGAACCTTATATTTTTAGGAATAAAATAACAATTAATAATATAATATTTGTTTTAAAAACTATTTTATGTCAATTTTGACACTATTTACTAATTGATTTTTTTGAAAATCATAACAGAATGATTAGTTCGAAAAAATTTAATTAAATAAATACTATCATGTCATATTATCCTATAAAATTTGTGGAATTCATAAAAAGTCTCAAATTATATTTATTTGGGTATTTATAATATCAATTATACTAATTTTTCACTATTATGGTAATTACTGCATCATAATTGTGTCATATATAAATTAATTTATATAATGTCTAAAAATTATTAATAAAATTTCATTATTTAGGAAATTTTTTTATCTTTATAATGAATATTTATAGTCGAATTTATCTTGTGTATAATCCTAAATTAAAAATGAATTACTTATTAAAATTTGATTTTAACTATTTTAACCCTTCTTTAAATAAATTAATAATAAATGTCCTAATCTAATCCAAGTGGGCTTAAATGGTCATACTTTATTTCTAAGGTTGTTTTTTGTCGAATTACACTTATCCAATATAATTAGGACATGTGTTATGGTATTAATAATATCATTTTTACCCTTAATTACCCTATTTACTTTTATCCGTGGTAAAAAAAAGTCAAAAGTTACTATTCACCAGAAATTATTGTCATCTTATTGAACCACATTTTAGTCCTTGATATTAACCGCGTCTTTCGGATTTTGGAAATTCCACTCACAGAAGCGGTAAAATAAAGTTTTCTGAAAAATTCAGTTTTTTAACTACCACATAGTTGTTTCACTATTAATCAAAAAATGAACGTTCCCAGAAAAATACAAAAAATTAGGCCTAAGCTATATTTGATATTATGAATTCAAAAATGATGTCTATTTTACCAGATTCAAAACATATCAGTTACATTAATTAATTTAAAAATTAATTCCCATCGTCAAAACAAATAGCGTGTTTTTAAGAGATAATAACTATCAAAATATTGACACTTGTTTATAACTGGTTTAAATGTGAAATTACATCCAATGACCAAAATTGTATTAAATTGTAAAAATATATTCTAAATATACATTAAAACCTCTCAAATTAATAATTTATCACTATTAATTATTTCGATTAAAAATGTTTTTTTAATTAAAATTTAGTAATTTTCACTATTCATCAGAAAATGAAAGTTATCCGAAATGTACAAAAATTTCACCCTAAGCTAATTTCGATATTTCGAATCTGAAAATGAAGTCCATTTTGAGAGATAAAATTTCTAAAATTTAAAATGTTGTTATTACTATTCATAACGGCTAGTTTAATAATATTTTAATAGTATATCGTTGTTTAATGAAACTCGGTATTGCGTACTACACACGCTATCGAGGAAGGTCGTGATTGCGTAAAATGTAAGGCAAGTCAAGGATGTGTGTTATGCAAGCTCCTTTTTCTGTAGCGTACAACACAAAATACTAATGAAATTAAAATGAATATTTTTCATAAAATCTCAGGGTGTTACATCTGCCATCCTATAGGTTGTCCTTTTTCTAAAACTACAATATTATAACATTCTAGAAATAATATCAAAAAAAAGTTATATCCTTAAACAATACTAACTTATGTCCAACATAATTCATTCCAATATTTAGGATTATCTAAAATACTTATGCCAATGATCATAGTATAAAGAAAAAAATTACTATAAATGTCATCTATCGAGCATGTGAATACCAACATTTATCCCCCATATATCATACGATATATCTTGTTGGTCAAATTACAAACATGTGAATAACTTAATAATTTATTCTCTTTAAAAATGAATACCCATTGAACCTTAGTGAAAACATGAGTGCTGTCAAAAGTTAACTCTTTCCACATACCAAAACCCCAAAAATCTATATACTCAGACCATGATATAACTACTTCCTTATATCAGTCATGAGCTCATGAATACTGTCAAACCTTTCATTTTCTCTTTATCCGTTCAATATGTGCATATCATCTTCTTCCCAAAAATATCTCAATCACTTTCCATGGTTACCGGTACCATAAAATTATTGAAAACCACAGTAGACCAATACATAAATATTCCAATATTCCATGATACTATATACAACATTATTTTGGAATCCCATTATATAAAAACATAATCATTCCACCACATCATTTTCATATTCAACATTTCCAATAGTGATCGCATGTGACTTCCCTTTGTCCTTTTCTGTAAGCGTATTCTCATGTCGATCATCATTAACCCTTGGATTGGGGCATTGATTAGCATAATGCCCCATTTTATTCCACTTGAAGAATTGAAGTGTTGGTGGTGTGTTCTCTACAGTATTTTCAATATCATTAGTAACCGTTTTTCTATTACTTTGACACTCAGCTGCTCGATGACCTTCTTTTCCACACTTAAAACATTTTCTAGTCCCTTTAAGACAATCTCCACAATGCTTCTTTCCACACTTTGAGAAAAACGAAACATTCAACTTCTTTTCACCATTATTCTGAGATTTCTCCTTGAACTCCATCTTTCTTTTCTTGTCAAAACCTTGGGATGGATATGTAACACCAGCTTCCATTTATACCTTGATAACACAACTCACAATTTCTTCATAGCTACTGAAGTCTCTTATATCTAATTCCCTTCGAAGTCTTGGTTTTATGCCACTGAAGAATCGATCAACATTATATTCACGATGGATGATAAGGCCAGATGCATACCTTGCAAGCCTTGTAAAATTCGCTTCGTATATACCAACAGATTCAAAATCCTTTTGCTTTAGTTCAAGAAACTCTTTTTCCATCTTTGTTTGTTGAATATTAGGTAAGTGCTTATTGAAAAATATGTTCTTGAACTCATCTCATTCCATGGACTCAATTTAATCGCTTGGCCTTGTATTCTTGATAAGATTCAACCATTGATCAGCTTCACGTTCCAAATGATATACTGCTAAGATGACTTTATCATGTTTAGAACATTGAAGAACTGAAAATATCATTTAAGTGGCACTGATCAATTATTCAGCAATAAGTGGATCAGAAGACCCACTGAAAGAAGGTGGACGTTTCCCCACGAAGGACTCAATAGAATATTGTTCTCTTATATGCGCATTTGGAAGTTCTGAATGATTCATAGCTTGTGTAAGTATAGAAATAAGATTTTGAACTCTATCTCATGTAACATTGGTCTGTTCAGAAGAAAAATCATTTCATTGTCCATTACATTGATCAACATGGTTCCTTCGGGTTCCAGCCATCGTATAATTCCCAAAAATTATAGTGCAAGAGGCAAACATCATGCTAGGGAAAACAACATAATAATGGGGGAGTACCTTCAACATATAACATCATAGGTTTAATTATAAGATCGTTTTTTTAATTCTACGATAATAACCTATTCTTATACTTATCCTTAGGGACATCCCTATACATACCTTTGAAATATCTCTAGGGATCTCACTAAAGTTCTCGCATCCTTGTTTCCAAAGGATGACTAAACCTTTCCTCTGATACCAACTGTAGGGACCCGAATCTTGACGTACATGGACAATACATTAATTTTGTAGAATACTTAATACATAACAAAAAAAACCAAAACTCAAGGATTGTAATAGTTTAGTGTCTTTGGAAACATGGAATATAAACTTCTAATGATGTTGAAAGATCTTCAAAAACTCCCATAATGCTCTTCACCTTTTTTTTTCCTTACCTAAAACATTTCTTTATTTCGTGGGGAAAATAAAACATAAAAAGGGTGAGCTCAAATGATCAGAAAGGGAAAACATAGAGGACATAAAACAATCCATAATCATTTGAATGGAAAAACTTGAACATGAAATTTAAACATCAAAATCTTGAGCAAAGACATATATCGTGGAAGTACGTAAGGCATATATCATAATGGAACATCAAACATGATAAAATATAATGGGAATAAAAAATGTAATTGTGGAAACCATTCATCACATGTTATGATTTCCATAGTAGCCAAGGCATTGCTGCCAAGACCATTTTAGTGGACAAAGTCCCTTTCTGAATCGAGTTCACTCCTCATTTCAGTTCTGTAACACTGAACTGTATTAACATACCATTCAAGTCATGTCTATCTCATGAGATATAAATCATTACACAATGCATTGGAGGGATATATAGGTCCCACCCATATGATAATGAAATCATTCTTTCGTGTGCCACAAAATCATAAATCTTACATCATAGCATAACCCATGTAATAGATTGAGATTTTTAAACATAATTCCATCATTACATAATCCATATAATAAAATTGATATCATTTCATCATAAGAAAATTAAAACCATGTAAATCATAGAGACATTATACCTGAAGCATACACATATGAAATAAAGTCATCTTAGATGGAAAAATGGTTTTGATAAAACACTTGAAATGAATTGTTGAGGAAAATATCCTTTCTTCTTCAAAATCTATTTCTATTCACAAAACTTCATTCAATTTTAAAAGAAAGAGATTTTTTTTGAAAATATTCCTGAAATATTATGGAGGAAGCTTTATGAAAATAAGGCTTTATAAAACTGTAATAATCCTTTCATTCCGTATAAGTTACAAAAACATTCTCCTCGTACTTTTTTCAGAAAAGTCAAAAAGTACCTCGTAACGTAAAAAAAAGAAATATCCCTTACATACCATGTAGTAAAAGTCAAAATGGGTAAAAAGGAAATTAAACATATATAAATACAATTTTATAAAAAATGGACGTGGATGGTAGCAATAACCCTAGTAAATACTTACGTATAAGAAATCTCGGATAAAAATGAGATTTGCAAAATTATCCCTTACCTTAGGTCTGATATGCTTCATATGGATCCAAACCTCCTGTATAATAATTAAATAATTTCATTGACTTATTAAATAATCATAGTCATTGTTATGATATCATATATGTTTCACTTATGACTTTATATTACATGTTCTTTTGTAAATTCCATGTTAAAGAAGAGTTTTGGGTAAAATCGTTTCATTTTTCATATCTGTTTTGACTTGTCGTTCTTGATATTATTAATTATATCCTGATTTACATAATTCAAGAATGTAAAACATTATTTATATATAATATATATTCATCATATACATATGTATTATAGATTGATAAAAGGAATGAAATACACCGTTCATGGAGATAGTAGGCCTTATGTACGCATGAACGATGTTTTAGTTTCCTTATTGAATTGAATGAAATTAAGTAGATGAAATAAATATATATGTACATAAATCCAGTAGCATTATTATTTCATATATTTCATTATTACTTATTATATATACTTTATAATCATTCTTGAATGGTTAACATTGAGAGTGAATCTCATCGCGTCGTGGAGACGGTAGTCCGTACTTACGCACGAGCGATGATATCATTTCAATAATTATTGAATAGAATTGGAGTGGACTGTATAATATATTAGAATTTCTATGATGTTATAATAACAATATATATTTATTCTTTACAACATTATACCCATCCATGTAATTTTTTGGTGGAAAAACAGATTACACCAGGGTGTGGAGACGATATTCCATAAGTACGCAAGCGCGGTGATTTCGTTTTCCATAGGATGGATAGAAGGTGAAATGGGGTTGTTTCATATTTATAATAACATATCAGTATATTTTTGATACCGATGTTATTACAATATAATGAAACAACTGAAAAATAATAAGTTGAATAAGAATGAAAATTGAATGAATCAGTAATGGATATTAACTCTTCTTTGACACGCCTCTTTGAAACCGCCACTTAGGGTACTAAAATTGGTCTATTAAGAAGAAAAGTAACTCTAGTATGTTTATAGGGAGGTTGAGATGGGAAATGGGTAGGGTTTGACCGTGCGTAAAGGCTCTAAATTGTGTGCGGAGAAGAGGGAGGAGAAGCCCTTTTATAAGGGAGGAGAGGGGCACCTTTTGTAAATATAAGGAAATATTAATTTATATTAAATCCCAAACCCACATAAAAACTTCAAAATGACTAAAATACGAAGCTTTGATGATATAGGGTTGTAATATCATCAATCAATAAAATTTATACATGTTAGTAATTTATTTTAAACATTATCAACAAGATTTATCCTTATTTAATCAATTTAATTTTATTTATGGTAATAACATTCTAAATTTAAAGTTATTACAAATAATTACTTATTTGTTGTGAATTATCCATAATTGGATAAATCATACCATTTTAGACCATATAAATTTAAATTTGTAATTTTTAAATATTTTTGTGATTTTTAAACAATTTTATAATATGTTATTTTTATAAAATAACAGTAGTGTAAAATTTGACACTATTCATTTATTTGAATTTAAATAAACAATATACAGAAGATATGTTTGAAATAAAAGATTTAATATATTAATAACATGTAATATTTATCTAGATAATTAGTGGAGCACTGTAAATATTTCATATATTATTTATTTTAATATTTCTAAAACCATTTATTTGATATATCTCTTAATAAAATAATTTCAACATCACTATTATGTCACCTTTAATGATAATTATTTAATCCCTAAAACTTATAAATAACTTCATATGACGTAGATAATTTTATTATCGTTCTGTATACTATTCATGTTCTAATTTTCATGAATTTTATCACTAAATTAAAATCAATATACTTATAAGATTTAAGAGAGTGACATGTTGTCACATTCTTTGGTTTTAATAATTATTAAATTATTTTCAAGGAAACAAGTCCATAAAATTAATCTATTCAGACCCTTAGGTGATATGGGTTAACTTTTAGTCATCTAATATAATTTTGGAAGGTGTTAGAGTAATTTTATAATCTTATATTTACCTTTAATCACCGGATTTACCTTTAACTATGGTAAATAAAATTTACAGTAGTTAGTATTCATAATGCCGAAAAATAAAAATTAAATTATTAACATAATTTGGACCCACTGATTCCATATATGTAATCCATTTTTCCAAATTCAAAACACAAAAGTTGAAAAAAATAAATTAAAATTAATCCCATTGTCGAAAAAACGGGTTTTTGTTTAAAACATTGCAAAAGATTGAATTGATTTAACCTACGAATTCAAGGTTAAATCAATGATAATGACATACATTATTTTAAACTGTAAAAATATATTCTATTAATACCTTAATACCATTAAATATTAAAATTTAACCATATACATTTTTATGATTAAAAAGTTATTTTTAATTAAAATATTGTGTGTTTTTACTATTCATTATAATATGAAAGTTATCAGAAAAATATCAAAACTTTATCCAATGTAAATTTTTATATCCTGATTCAAAATAAGGAGTTCATTTTGTAAAATTGAACTTATAAACCTATCAAAAACTATAATGAATGTTGGTGGGCCATCAAAAGGCGTCAAATCTTCATTTTTTAAAAAATACTTATTTTACCCAAAAAAATTATTTTGTTCACATAAAATGTTTTAGAAAATATATAAGATGAATAATAATGTTATAAAATTAAATTTTTTTTAATAAGATTCATAAAGGCAAGTCCATAATAATATTATAACAATATATCGTCGTTTAGTGAAACGTAGTATTGCGTAAAACACACGCTATCGAGGAAGGTCGTGATTGTGTATAATGCAAGCCAAATCAGGGTTGCATGTTGTCCAAGACTCCTTTGTTGTTTCGTTATAACAGAATCCAACCATTATTCATTTATACATTGAATATATATATATATACACAAACTCAATGTTGAGTAGAATGACTATTATCAAATGAACATGAAATTGTGTGTAACACAATCTAAGAACAGTTTTGTGTATACTGAAAGATAATATAGTGTTGCGTATAGCACTAGATAATCTTTTTGTAGAATAAAACACATGAAATCAAATAAATTAAAATAAATACTTATCATAAAATATCGGGTTTTTACAATACATGATTATCACAATTATTATGATGGTTTGATATGACCATTGAGGTAAGGATTTAGGTTGGATCCTCTGGGTGGCAATGTAGAGGCCTTACGAGGTTGGTTTGGTTATTGATTGGCCATCCACAGTTCATTCTTAGATTGACTATTTTAGGAAATAAGGTTGTGGTCAATCTATAGCGTTGGAATGGGGTTTCCGATGGTCAGCGAAAAAAGTAACCCATGAAGCATGGGTTAAACTCATTCATATGAGGGTGTAGACAATAAGTCTTGAGTCATCCATCCTTACCCTCGTTGCAGCAGGATTTTTCAGTTCTATGTTTCCAACAATAGTGGTAGAGTGGGGGAACATATTTTCAAAACATATTTTTATATTTACAACCCAGCGGAGAGAGGGAATCATATATTGACTTGTACCCAGCGACATCACCAATATATAGAACTGTTTATTGAGTGTCTCACACAGTGCTCTAGGAGTTGAGAGCATAGAAGGGGGATGTGGTGGCTGATGCACTCAGTAGGAGGTTTGATTTAAAGCTGCTGAGTGAGGCGACGAAGTACCCAACCACATTACAGAAACCCTTCATGGATATTGTAAGAGTAGATTACCTCTTGTATATAACTGTCACTCCCCCACACTATCCGTGATTTTGGGAGGCAAAACTTTGGGATGTGGACTATGAGGACTGACGTGCTCATATATCATCCGGATAGGCTCCAAAAATATTTTCTGAATGTGGGGACCACTTCAAACTTTTCATTGGATGAACTATAGTACCAGTGACACAACCAAAAGAGGTATTGAGGGAGTTACACCTATCCCCTTTAGAGGTTCATGTGTGGTGAATATGTACCAAGACCATCAGCATTAGTACTTATCGCCAGGGATGAATACTCCATAGAGACGGTTGATGTCTTTTGATGATAGGAGACAAAGACCTTTGGAGATCAAGGAGGGAGACAATGTCTTTTTGAGGGACACACCACAATGATGATTGTAAAGATTCGGTTGTGGCAACAAGCTATCTCTGAGGTTCATCGAACCTTTCTAGATTCTCAGTACAGTGGGTGAGGTGGAATACCATCAACGGATTCCCCCATAGATGCATCGAGAGCATAATTTTTTCCATGAGTTGCAGCTGAGGATATGCGTTCACGATCCATCACACATTAAGGACAATGGAAGGTTGAACTTTGAATATAGGGATACTTCTACGGAGTCCCTGTGGAGATAGAGGATCGATAGAAGCGATTCCTTCCTGATAATTCGATCCCTCAGGTGTGAGTTCGGTGGCATCGTGGGAACCTCCAAGAGAGCATGTGGGAGTGAAGACATAGATTCGTGCTCATTACCCTAATTTGATTGATTTTCCAATGTTTTGGATATTCAGGAAAAAAATTCTAAAGTATTGGATAATGTAACATCTCGGCATTTCAATATAATTTTTTATTTATATGGAATTATTTTGAGACCACGAAATCTGACGTTGTGTGATTTTAATGGTTAGAGTTCCCAGAATGATTAATGGAAAAAATGTTAAGCTTTAAATATAATGCGTGAGTAGTTTACCTACAAATGTTGTATAACTCTTAAACAAGTGTCATGATCTGAAATCCAAGGGTACATTTTCATTTACGATGGCGGGCTTACCATAGGTGCGACTAAAATTTAGTTGGCACATGCCCCCAGAAATAAAACCCAAATATGGCATAATCGTAAATAAAATTATTAAATAGAATTATTGTATTTTTCAAATACTTATAACTCAGAAATGGTGACTCGGATTAAAAATTAGACACTATTGTAGAACTCTTAACTGTAATCTTTCCTTAAGCTGATACTAACATTGGCCTACGTGAGCCACTAGTGGAAGTCATTTGTTTCCATAAATAAAATAATTTAGAGGCAATTATTTTATAATAAAATACATAACTTATAAATGGTTATAGGAATTGAAAATATGAGAGTACCATTGAGATAGTGAGGGAATGTTCCCCTTGAGCAGAGCCTATCCTTGACCATTACAGATTGAGGGTGACTTTTAATAATTGTTTTGAACGTTTTTTTAAAGGTACATTCAGTAAATGTACGGCTAGTGTTTTCTATCTTTTGGACCAATGATCAGATTAAAAATCAGAGGGCACTGTTGAATCCACATCACCAAGATTTGTTTAATGGAGGCATAGCTTCTACTATAGTTGTTTTGAAAAAAAAATATAGTTTCTACTACTTTTTTCCTAAATAATAAAATAACATATGAATTGTTATTTTTTTCATCCACCTATAGCACTGAAGTGGCAGGGATCACGGAGGTGGTTTGAATGTTAAATAAGGGATATTAATTTCTCTAATACACTTTTTTTAGGTAACTACCCATCGTGTAATTAATATCGCACAATTACTGGGTCAATTAATGAATCTCATTAATTTCACAGTGTGTTAATAAACTTTTACCACTCTATTTAAATGGGGCTCGGCGTAGAGTTTTTGACATGGCTTCTTCAAGAAAGGAACCTTTGGCGAAGTGACAGGACACCTTCCACTGATGGAGATGGATTCTCGAGAAACAACAAAACGATAGTGACAAATACCAGTGGCTTATTTAATGAAATGGATTCTCCTTCAACCATTGAGATGACTCCAGTGATTCATGAGGTATTGGTTATTTTTTAATTCATCAAATTCCCATGTTTCATCTTCTCATTAATGAATTTTCCGTTGGTCATTACGGGGGATATGAGTGGAATCTGTCATTAATTTAATTTGATGTATAAATGAAACCCATTTGATATAATTCTAATGTCGAGGGAGGGAGCCAAACAAATATGTCTTGGATCCTCCTTCGGTAGTTTTTCATTGTGTTCTTCAGAGGCGGGTTTTTCCAACATTACAGAACCTTGACAAAGATATCAATTCAATGACAGAGGCATCCCAAGAGGACTGTAGATATGTCCCAATGTATGACCGGACCCCCAGAACATAATCAGTAGACAAAAAATAAACTACTGGGGTGGCGGATCTGACAACTGGTTTCGACGAATGTGGGTGGCAGCCGGTAACCGCCGACCATGGTGGTCAGACAGGTGGCCGACAGCGGCAGGCCAAAAAGGTGGAGGTTGCACACCGTGCTGATGGGATCCATGGAATGATGAGGACCCACTCAACTTCGAGACATGTGGGTGATGAGGTGGTGCCACCAAGTGCCTAAAATAAAACAGAAGAACGACTCCTTTGATCCATTCAGGAATTGCAAACTACACGACCCCACGCGGGTCGTGCCAGCTGGAAGATCAGGACTGGCACGGCCCATCCTAGCCAGGGCAGTCTGGGCCAGTATGCGGCCCAGCGGGATGTTCTCGACGTATCCCTTCCCACCCGGACTAGGTCAGGTCCATCCGACCGGGTCAGACCAGACTCAGACCGCTCTCGTGCCCGGATATGCTTAAAAGGACATATCTTGCAAAACAGATGTCTGTTTGTTGAACTATATAAGGTGTAGGGATCCTTAGAGCAATAAAATACTTTTGAGATACTCCACATGACTTCAGGATAAAATTTTAGTTGTCATGGTTGGATCATACTCTAATCCAACCGGGGCCTCAGCACTAAAATGCATATAGCTGTTAGATTGGGTGTTTGATTGACACGCCGTCTATTGTGTTGGAAACCTTATGACTCGACAGATCATCAAGATATATCATTTTGGATATTCTATGTTTTTGAGGAATGTATGATAACCATAGGATTAGAACCATGGTGTTTTTTGTAGTAAGAGTTAGGATTGTACTTCCCTTGATAACCAAAGGAAAGGGTATTCCTTACTCCTTTTCACCGGTAGATATGAGACCCCCCACATCATGTGTACAAGTTTTTTTCCCTCAAATTGGTTTTTAATTCATTGGAGTCGGTACCCACCTATGGGACTAGGGCATGGGTCTTCCAGACATAACTCACATAGAGTGTGGTAATTCCCTTCCAGGAGGTGTTCATGTCCTCTCTGTTAGGAGTGGGAACTCCACTGTCAATCCAGGGTGCAGGTCCTCCTTATGAAGTGCTACCGCAGTGTCCGTACTCCCCATGCATGCTAGGGTGTGGGTCATCTAGCTGGGGGTCAGAACCCTTTTGACCTACTAGGGTGCGGGTCCCCCACAGTTAACAAACAACTATATTTGTACTTTCCATCTAGGTAGGGTGTGAGTCCTCACATATAGAGTCAGTACTCCTCAACTATTGTAGGGATTGGGTCCTCTCACCTAGGGTCGATACTCCACTAAAATACATAGTTGCAGGTCCCCAATAGATAACAATCAACCATAGTTGTCCTCCCCTATCGTGTACTGTGCGGGTACTCACATATGGAGTAGTACCTCCCATATCCGAGTAATGACAGTGTGTAGGTCCTTCTTGGGATTTGGAGTTTCGTTAACTGGGGGACAATCTGTTGAGGAGTGGGAGTATTAACATGGATTCTCTTGGTGTTGTTTCAAGTGCAAGACTTTGACTGTGATACCTCTAGTGTTATGCACTAGAGGTAGTTCTAGTATAATGATTCTGATTGGGAATGACCTTTCAAACGTTCTACTATGAATTGCTGATTTGTATTTAAAGGAGTACATCTCTTAGAAGGGTACCCTTAGGGATGACAAGTTCATGGGTTATGTACTCCTAATCTTTATGTTACACCTTGAGACTTCTTCGAAAATTTGGGAAATGTCATGAGGTCTGGGCCTTATGTATTTTTTTGTGGATGAGATTAGTATATCTTTTTTGAGCTTTGCCTATTACTTTGTTCGTTGTGATTGAGATCATACTATTTGTTTCCATTGTAGAATTCTGAGGGACCATCTGGGTATCAAGATCCCTATTGGGTATTGAAATACTCGCCCCTGTTCAGGCTTTTCCCGCACCTTGTTGTGTCTTTTGTAGACAACAGACTACCTTGACTTGGACTCGGAGAACAAGGACATGATGGTGGTCGGTGGTGATAGTTGATGTGGAGAGATATTGAGATGAGTTGTAACTACCATTAAGGTAGGATTCCTTGTGAATGATCTCATGAGCTCTGTTCTGTTTTTAGTTGGGGTTGCATATTTTCAATTGGGCTTGTATTCTTGCCTCTTACTTTTAGTACACACTTTTACTAGTGCAGTTTTACTTTTTGTTTGCATCTACTTGCGTTTGAGTCTCCGTGTTTGCATAGGCTTAAAGACAATGCCTTTCTATTTTAGGGATACATCATTCCAGTGCTAGTCACCAACCCATGGCCTATAGAGGGCGGGCTTGGGGTATTCATGACACGAGCCCCAGGAGATGGGTCATTACAACCTCATATGGGACAATGTAACTATTTGAATAACCATGATCAACTCATACAGAACCATTAAAATTTTTAGATTTATTCCCTCACCATCATGACAACTTACTTACATAGTTTCCCAAATTTTTTACTACCTCCATAATTTGGAACTGTAGAATGTAAACATGTTCCTACCATGTGCATCCACTATTTCCTACAAAAAAACAAGAGCCTCATCCTCTGAAAAATAAATAGAGACTCTCAGAACATTTCATCTACTTATTGGTATATTCATATAGATAAAACAATAGATTCAACTATATTATAAATTGTATTATCATCATAATAATTTCAGGACATTACACCGTCCCCTAAATAAAAAAAATTCATCCTCAAGATTACCATATGAGTTTGGTATGACATAATCAATTAGATATTTCCACACCTATGTGTATACATCAGCCACTCTCTCATAGCTATTATGTTGCATACAATTATGCATCAATTGTGGTAAAATTGTAAGAATAAACCCACCATAGATAGCCTTAATTCAAAAATAGAATATAAAAAATATGATTATCCTTAATAGAAGCATTTACATCTAAGATGATGAAATATATCAGATAGATCTAAATATTAATTTTGACGTTGGGATATATAGAATGTATCAAGCTTTCCCCAATACCTCTAAGCTTACTACAATATGTATCCTACCATTCAGAATCCCTATAAAATAGAATGGGATCCAATGAACATATTCACCATTGTCCCATATATTAAAATTAATTAATTCCCCAGTCTATGTGAAATGAATAAGAATTGTTGATCTCCAACCACAAATCTAGAATTCAACATCTATAATGGATATATTATTTTTTCCCTAGATTAATCTATAACCATAATTTTCCTGATAATATGCACCTAATATGAAGGATCCTAAAGAAGATGACATCCTAGTATTTTCAACTCTCTGATCACTAACAAGTTTTAGGGTTAGCCAAAAGTCCTACCATATAGGTATTCATAGAAATATATTTGTATATTCAATTTATAGATATTATTTTAAGATAATATTACAAGTTCAATATGATTCTCTCATGAACCTATAAAATAAATAATATTTTCTAAAATCACATACATTAACACATATATAGTACCCATCCCCATCTAGTACTTTTTTGGGTGATATAAAATTCTAAAATGAATAAAGGAACAATGTACCTTCAATAATACCCATAAAAATATGATTAAAATAGATTTTTTTTTGACATTATAGATTGTTGGACACTGTGAAGGTGTATGTGATCCATAGAATATATCCTTCAATGATCATCCCTCATAAAAGTATCATTAAATGGTGGAATGTTTTTAACATGGTTTAGCCTATAATTTACCACACACACTAAATCACCAACATGTGGTTAAATTGGAAATCATATCAAAAAATAAATGGATATATTATCCAACTTCAACTCTAGAGTGGAACAATGTTGTATTATTCAAAAAATTTATTGTTTTTCTTCCATCACATTATGATATGAATAAAAGATATAAATAAAATATTAAATTATATTATACATTAATTTCAATAAATAATTAACGAAAATTTCATAATACCCTTTTTTTATTATAGAGTGTACATCCCATGCTGAGTCTTGTGATTCATGAATAAAGGACTCTTGAACGTTTTTTGGTACCTAGACATTCCCACAATTACATATAATCTCATCATCATTAATAAGAAACAAAAACAGTTGTTAGTCTCCAAATTTCTCTCATAAATCATTATGAAATTAGGATCAAAATGATACATCAAAATTAATAGATAAAAAAGTGAATATTTCACAACCAAATCTATATGAACCGGATACCACTAACTCTACTAAATCTAAAAATTCATATTTGAGAATAGAAACATTAACTACCACTTTTTATTTGCCTCATTAATAGTGTCAGTATTAGTCATCTGGCTCATGGAATCCACCACATCATTACCCCCCATGTATATGTAATATAGTTCAATGTCAAATGACTATATATATTCAACTCAAATTTATTTGTTGAGATTCAAATAATGTTTTGTAAATATGTATTTGAGTATTTAATACAATGTGTATATAATTAATTTTTCTGAAAAAAGTAATTCCTCAAACAACACAAATCATGCACCATATATTATATTTTGAGATTATGCATTATCTAATTCCACTCAAGAGGTCTTAGCTAACATAACTACTATACCACGAATCAATCTCCCTCCAATAGAATGGATCTCAGACCAATGACTAGAGCATAATAATAAAAAATACATCCTTATCTATTCTCAAGTAAATTTGTGAGTGATTTTGATGATTTACATCCTTTATCCTGACAAAATGATCCATATCATGTTTCCCACCATATATTAATGACACCATTATTTTTAAAACATATAATTTGTGAGAAACTTAATTATATTTATTAAGTAAAAATCTATTTATATCCATATAAAAACTAGATTATATATATCTCAACGAATTTTTGGTTTTTTCCAATGAGACCATGTATCTCACCTTCTCTATATATATAGGTTCCCCTACCTCAATGCGTATGTGACCTAATATGTGAACCATATCATACACGAAATTAAATTTGTATAGGATGGAATACAAGTAATTCTCTCTCAGTGTGTTCATAATGACGTCATGGTTATTCCATGATTGTGTCGAGTCTATGACTACACTGACATTTTTTCCCTGAAAACAATTACCAAAAATATAATGATGTAAATACTAATTAATTTAGTCTATGAAAACGTTAGTTGTATTATTGGTACCTTATGAGATGACCATGTAGTCATAAATCCATATATATTATTCAATATAATATGTTCTATGTATGAGGATCCAAAATTACCTAATGATATCCCATCCTCGAAAAAAATCTATGAGTGAACTCAAGATCTTTCATCTAATTAATGTTCGTATCAAAAAGTGTAATGGTATAACCGTTCTTATAAATTAATTAATTAAATTTATGATAATGCACAAAATTAATTGGGTTCTAATCATCCACTATGGAAAAAGGATAGGTGATAGTAATGGTGTGTACCATGCAATATAAATCCATTATTTTTAAAGTCTACTAATTTCCTCAAATGCTACTCCAACATAGTGGTGAGAATCACATTTAGTGGAATGGATAATGATGATATTCCTAGAAATAGATAAATAGTGAAATACTCCTCTATATCTACAATATCCAAGAATCAATATCAGGGAATATTTCACTGAATTGATCTTATAATGGAGGGAAATATGTACATCAGGTACCCTGGTGATCCTGATATTGACTAGAAATCAGGACTCTCACTCAACAAATTACATTTTTCTCAGGATCGGGTCAATTTATTTGGACATACCATTCACCCATTTGAGTATAGAAAACCACTATATAATGAAGTAAAAAAATACATCCAAATAAAATAAATCAGAATACTCGTTGTATGTAACAAAACCATCCAACTGGATAATTTATTCAATGTTTTTAATCTTAACGATTGACTTTACACACATTAAATGGTCAAAACCCAACTCAATGGGGAATTAATTTCACTCACTTATAGATTATAATCATAAAAATATTGTATTACTACTTGAAATTACATATAGAAATAAAAAATATCAATCCCAATAGTATCAGTAAATTCTACATATATAAATTATTTTGTATTTATAATGACAAATAATATAGACACTAAATTGGATCCTAGGAAATTTATTTTATAATCTATTGAAGGACCTCAATATAATCCATTGGAATTTGAATAATTTCATAGATATATCAAGATATGTAACTCTTTGATACAACCCTACTATTAACGTAACGTTCATATAATAGGAACTGAATGCAATGTGTTTGGATCCCATGGAATGTGCCACCACCATGGCATGATCAGCTTGTAGTACAGTATCTATCTAATTATGAAGGAACTATAGATCCCCATAGAATGTAGATATATTGTATATTATATCCCATTAGGGAAAAATGGATCTTTACCCCAAAAACATTAGTGATAACCTATCTGAATGCAGCCTCAACACTCAATTGGGTCCTTAGTAGACTTGGGAATCTTATTCTGTGCATTTTTTAATGCTAATACACTACATATATATTAGTTAGTTCCATATTAATAATGCTTCCCCTTCATGGAAATTTATTTTGATGTTTTTTACCTATTTGAAAAAACCTCCAATTCATTGTACTAGACCTTCCTATACCTTTCATTCCTCTTTATTTATGTTTCACTTAGTGATAAGTACATTGGTCCCTATATCATGAAAATTGTTCATCTGAAAGACATTTTCCTATGATTAGACAATGAATATCATATCATCCACAAAAAATCATTATATTTACAAATAATCACATAGAAGATTCATTGTAAATAATTAGATGTCCTATACTTTTCTACAATATTCCATTATATACATTATGACATGTTTTAGATGGATAACTCTGCTGCAAGACCCTCTCTTGGTGTATTATGGAAGAAGTAGTCATATATTGTTGTTTTAAAGTCATATAGGGTGATATATTGATGATGACCATCCATGTTTTTATCATCCCAGTTTCCCTTATCATAACTAAAAAACATAGTGGTTGTATTAATGACCCATAATCTAGATGTGTCTCCTGAATCATGATTATATGTATCATGGCCTAAAGCCATTAACATGATGCCTGGGGGCTTCCAACCCATTAGAATGTGATATAATGTTTCAACTAAAAGTCTTGTGAAAACTCTAATATAGTATGGGAAAATGTTAAAGAACCCATGAAGGAATTCATAAATTATTGAAATATCTATCAAAACAAAGAATTATTTCCATCACTAAAATAAAATGAGTTTCCACATGTGTAATTACATGAGGTAATATTGGAGGCTCAAATCCCATCACCTCTATAAAATAGTCATTACCACCCAAAGGATGTATGAATCAGCGTTTTCATCGGGGAACATTTATTCATTTATTTACACACAAATAAGATATGTTTTTTATAGCATATCTTATCAGATATTAATGACCATGATATATAATATATATATCATATGAAAGTATCAATCACCAAATTTCTTCCTCATATATATAGATTTACATTATAGAAATCATAATTTCTTCCACAATGGATAATCATCACTACCCTCTACAATATCTGAGTTTTCGTTAAGGTATCACATATCATAAAAATGGTTTTGTTATATGGGAATAGAATTCCAATATATAAATGAAAATAAACATTACGTTTCAAATAGACGTGTCATTTAGCAGAAAACAATTTTTTAAAAATTAAATATTATTAGAATAATTATTTAAATAAATAAAAAATTTAATTATATATATATATATATTATTTTTCTATTTAGATGATCTAATATTCCTATTCTCTATTTTTATAAGCTTGACATGTTACAATTTTTGTGTCATGTAACTAAATAAATTATTTCATTATGGATCATTTTCATAGATAACCATTCCCAATTTGTAGGGGAAATCACAATATTTAATTGTAATTAGTGTACATTTAACTACAACCAATAAAATCTCTACTGATTTGACCATGGGATTATGGATAAAACATGTAATATTTTTTTTAATTAACAGTATACAAACATGATATAAAATAAAACACTTTTTATGTTAATTCATTTTCATTATTTTATCAAATTATTTTATCCTATGAGAGAATTTAGATCATTTTCATATATAATTGTCAAGGTAAAAACAATATACAGTTGGAAATGCATGAATAATTTGAATTTTCACTAGATTGTACAGGGATTGTGAATCATAAATTACATAATATGATTCATGGGATTGAATAGTGGAATTAGAAAAACATTAATGAGTTAACTAAAAAGAGGCATGTTCCATCCAAGGTAATCTTGATTTTTTGATGTACATGTGTGAGCTGCACATAGAAAAATTCTCATTATAAAACTCCAAAACATTCATATTCCCATGTTTACAAACCCCAAAATATTAATTCAATGAAAATTAATCCCTTAATACCAATTCTTATCACCCCAAATCATGTTCACTCATATGTAATTGAACCTTGTCAACCACATTCCATCAATCATGAGTTCACATTTGTTAGCACCTGCAGACTAGTTGTGTGTGTCTATAATGGTATGGTCGGTATATTGTTCCATCAAGATATGATTGACTTTAAATACTGAAAATGGATAAATATATAGGTAGTTTTATAGTACAATGGTAAAACAATAGAATATAGAATAATAATTTTAATAACCTAAAAAATAATGACATAATTAATTTATGATATTTATCTAATATCATATATTGTATATTTATTAGGCCATAGTGTTATATGAAAAATACAATATAGCGAATATATTAGAAATCATATACTAAAAGTTATAATGAATAATAAAAAATTCTCAATAGTCATCTATAATATCATTATGATCATTATCGTAGTTATCTATTCCTATAATCTTGTCTAATATAGATAATCATGAAATCAAATATGGGAACATACCTTTGTTATTACCTATATCCATGTATTTTTTTATATAATTTCCTTTGGAATGTATAGGGTGTGAGATATACTATGTAGTAAAACAAAAAAATGTCAAATAAAATCAAATTTATGATTAAAAATTTTGATGGGTATAGGGATAACAGTAGTAATTATGTAATGTAAACTATAACTAAGTCATCATGAGATTCAAATGATCAGCCACTTGACTGTATAAGATTATGAGTTAGCCATGAAATCTATAAATATGTCTTAATATATATATATATATATACATTTGAATGAGCATGTATGTATATATATATATATATCATATATATGTTTTACATTTAGAAATATATATTTTTATATACATCATACTAGCTAATACCCTTCAATTTTGACAAATGTATCTTTGTATAATCTTTAGAGTATAAAAATTTATGAATGTTCATCTATCCTGTCAATTTTATAGGGTAATAAGGGTTTTACAACCAAAGGATTGGAAATAATATTTGATGTCATGCATGAGGGTCAAGTATAACATGGGACACCCGAACTGAGGATCAAGTATAATTTGGTATTTTATGCCACATGATCATATATAATAATGGATATCATCAATGAGGATCGTGTATTATAAGGGAATATGTTCCTAAAGATCTTATATAGTAAGGGAATACAAGATTAATGATCATGCTCATAACTATATTTACCATTTATTGTTTTTGATAATCAATGATATGGTTTCTATCCATTTTACATTTCATTTACCCAAGGTCATAAATCACAATGTATATGTGGGTCACACAACAAAGTCATACAATTCAATTTATTTAATTTATTTAGAACATTTCAATTGGAGTCAATCTATTTCCACATGGAATTAGTTTTGGTAACCGAATAACATATAGTGTCTATCTTCATTTCATAAGCACCACTCAAAGTGTGGAAATACTCGATAGTGACTTCCACATACAAGGAAAGCATGTTTGAACGAATTTATTTCCTTGATAAAAAACCGATTTAGATAATTTCTACTTTCGGATTCTATGTATACATTTTATAACCTTAATCGTCATAATGATCAGTATAAATGATAAGGGGCTTATTTAAATATTCTAAATGGTATAAAATACAATGTAAAATGACTCCTCATATAATATCGTCCTTAAATTTCAGTTAGAATTAGATATATCGAGGAAATATATGAATATCCTAAATATATGGAATATTCTCTTCCAAATATTTTTCATTATATACCATTATATAATTTAATATAATAAGGAATATTACTAAATCACTAAATATTATCTTCCCGTCATAATGAATAGTGAATGAATCAGATGATGGATGGAAGAGGTAGTTCAATTCCAACCTTAAATGCTATGGGGCTCTCCAAACGCGATATAGGTGATTATCCATGAATAGATGAAGAAAATTGATGAGTAAATATACATATATATATATTATAAAAAATAGTCTTCTGTTATATATAAAATGTCACACATTTTTTCTGCATGGTTAGTCAATCCATGCAACAATCATAAGATAGTATTGTCTGGGGTGTTACCCCTTGGAACGAGCTAAGTGGAAGATTTAATAAAGAAATAATAGTCCATGAAAACCCACTATAATCATCTATAGAAAACATCCATGATCATGGGTTCTCACTCAATTTATTTTATCATTTCATGAACCACCACCTGGGGTATGTATGGTAGAGCCACAAGGTGAGTACTGACTATAACCCAACAATGTGGTTTTTTGTTTCCTAAAAAATCTGGAGCTAGAGGATTTGAAAAAAAGATACTACAATATCTTTCCTTATAAATTTACCTACATAAATATATATAAAACATGAGTTTCAATGAAAATATAATGGATCTGTGAATCATGAAAAAGAGGTATGTTACAACTATTATTGAATATATTTAGATGTTATGAAAGGACTCATTCAGTATTCAATAATGTAGAACCATAACAGACAACAATATGATGAGAAAATTTCATTTTTTTGAATAAATTTTTTATATTAAACTATAGAGGATAAATTTCACAAGGAAATTATAATTTTTCACTTTAATATCCTTATCATGGTTCCTGATCGGTGTGATTGAACTATTTCACCACATACCTTGGTCACAACCCCGCATGCACAAGAGGATAATGAATAGTTACAAGGTTTGATAATAACACCACGATACTATAATTTTATGGTCATACATAATTGAAATAGAGTTGATGAAATAATCACCTATTACATTAACTTCATAATATAGTGATTAAAATATAAATCATCTAAATGGATAATAAAATAAAAGATCATATCCTCTATTGAATGAATGTAATATATAATTCACATTAATAAAGAAAATCGTACATAAAAAATACCACATGTTTCCCTTCAATGTACAATAATAATCAAAATCAACATAAATATAATGAATAACATATATAATAACAAACAATACTTTTGTAGGGTTCTAGTACCCTTACATAATCACAATAGTTCAACCAAACTCAACCGTCAAGAACATGATCAATGACTATATCTATTTATAAAGACATAATGATTACTCTGGTACCTATGAAACTTGTGAAAACTTCTAGTATGAAATATAAATACATGATAAATGTCATCCATTATTATAAACAATTTGAATTGTAATTTAATTATATTTTCCTAGAAATATATTATAATATGAAAAAAACATTACTATTGATAATCATGTTCCATGGTGAAAACTAGGATCAACTATAAATAATTTCTCATTGGTAAAGTTTCCCCTAAGAATAATATATAACCAAACAATAGTCATTAACAGCTATCAAACTTGTTATCCACAAATATTCCCCAAATCAATGGGATGAGCATGTTCCTACCCTTGATTACTTCATTTTGGATCATTAATTCGTTGGGTTAGATTAAATCCTACCCCAGATATCATCTCATATCATCTGCACCATGTGTAAATAAGTAAAAGAACAATATACCATGGTATTTTAACATTAATACTATTTTCTAGAAATGTTATTTCACTAAATAAAATATCATATTTTCAATTCCAAAGTTTTTAAAAGGACCAATAGTCAATATCATCGCATTTTCCCATTTCATTATTAGGAAAAAAATTCAATGGTATGTGAAACATCATCATTTCACGGTTTATAATGATACCGTCCCATATCCAATACCAAATGACTACATAATTTATCAATTATATGGATATGAATGTAAATCTTCATATGAATCATCACATAAAATCTTGTTGTACCATAATTTGAAAATGTGGTCTCCATTAAAAATATCTCATATCATTTATAGATAGGGGTTAGAATGATGATTTCCTTCGGTTTACACAAAAATAAATTATATCATCTTTACTAGAAAAAGATTCATTCCCATTCCAACTTTGTAAACATTTACCTAGATATAAAATTTATATATGCTATACCAAATATAATATATCTTTTGAACAAAAAACTTTTATGTATATTTAACACATTTATATCAATGTAAATCCTTCCATTTTCTAAACATATCAATATGTATTTGTAAGGGTTTTTACTCACACAACAAGAAAACTTGTATGGATTCTAAAAAAATAGTTAATGCACCCCTCAAATATCACAAAATCATATTGACCAAGGTTATATCTTTTTAATCTCACATTAAACACATACTCTAACAATTTTAAATAACAAATTTATATATATGTTCATCACAGTAGTTATAATTTATTTAATGTTACACCTCTTATTATTACTACGATTTTCCATTTCATCATAACTATGGTACCCCATGGTTTGTCAAAAAATAATGGGTTCTAAAATTGTTAAAATGAATCTTATGGATGTAATATTTTCATTCGAGGATGAAACAATTTATAAATACATTAAAGTATTATAGATATATTAATTCAACTTGTTGGAATGAAAATCAATATTATGAATATATAAATAAAAAATTAAAATTGTCTCTAACTTAGTTATTAGAAAAAATGGTCATCCAGAAGCCCATTGAATAAAAAATAATGAAATGTCAACTCAAATATATTAATATTGAAGAATAAATAGTTATCACACAAGATATATGAAATTAATGTTGAATAATTAATGATACATAAAATAAATTTTTTAAATTATGATTTAGTTATTATAGTGGGAATGATTCAGAGTGATTTGATTCCTATGGAAGACATGTTTCATTTTCAGTTTTTGTAAATTAATATAAAAAAAACTAAAAACTAAAAAGTTAAGGGGTTGAAGAATTATTTATTGATAGTATAATAATTTATCTATGGAACACCCAAATTGTAAAGACACCTAACCATATAAATGTTCCCTTATCATGAGTGAAATATATTACCCAAGACTCCAAGATTCACAGAATTTCTATGCTTCTCATGAATCAAAACATCCCCCATAAACTGAGCTATATTGTGTGAATTCCCCACTATGATACGGAACATTTCCATTTGATATTTCCTCCATGTAATTTCACAACATGGTTATGGAACTACTATACTACTTTATATTATTTTAAATCATAGGCACCCCCCAAAATAAAAAACATCACTAGGAAAAAAAATTTATCATATACAAAAAATTATTAATTAATACTATACATATTAAATTGGTAAAATCCTTATACCACTAAATTAAAATATTAAAACCTCTATAGATTCATAATTTTAAATCATAAGAATTAATCTATCTCAAATACAGAACATTATCAAATTACCATGGTATTTTCATTTTCCAGTATATGTCTCAATAAATTAAACATAAAAAAAATCTCATCATGATTATTCAATGATCCTTATATTATTAATGTATACCAAATATTATCCCATTATGGTTCAAAATTAGTGT
This sequence comes from Viscum album, assembly GCA_963277665.1. Classification (NCBI taxonomy): domain Eukaryota; kingdom Viridiplantae; phylum Streptophyta; class Magnoliopsida; order Santalales; family Viscaceae; genus Viscum; species Viscum album. The sequence continues at coordinate 1,622,412,723 of OY728155.1, read as the reverse complement.
TATGGTGTGATTAATCACATACAGTAAAATATCATCCATAAACTAGGCAGAACTATTAGTAATTAATCTCATGCCCCTGATAAAACCCCCCAAATAGAAAATCAATTTTCAAACATGTTTTGGATGAAATATATATAAAAATATCATAATATTATCATTTTTCATGTAAATTCATACCAATAATATTTTTTTTTAATTCGGGAATTTCATTACCAAATTTCACTTAGATACATATATTCAAAACTATGACAGTATGCTCAAAATTTATACTCCATCCCCTATTTATCCACATAAATATTCCCTTATTGCTACACTACACATAATGGATCACCATTATTCTCATTAATTTAAATATCCCTTAAATATTCAAATAAAATTTTCCACACAACATAATAAATAATAGCCTACAGTATCACTTCATCATTATATTCAACATTTGGAGGGATTTTAATAATTACATCAATGTCGATATACATGAAACACATGATGTAGAACAATAAAATAAAATTGAAAATATTTTAGGTATTATAGTATAACCTTCCAGAAAATACTATTAAATGAAACTATGAACCTTGGCATCAAAATCCATGGTATTACAATACAATGATTCCCAAATCGAGGAGGTACCACTATGAACACCTCATCACCCATAATGAATTCTAGTCGATGGAATCACACATAACTATTTTATATATTGTTTCATAGATGAATCTCTAACTACATCCTCCATAGAAAAATATTATATGATTTTATGGTGACCCAAATTGGTTAAATAATCTATGGTGGGAACAATGGTTATTTAGGTTATCAAAAATCCATTTAACTTTCACTTCATATATTATTTCATTTTTATCAATAAAATCCTTTCTATCTCTCTCTCTTTTCCATTTAAAAATATGAGTGGAAATAATAACAATAATAGGACACAACCATTTTACATGGTTCATAGTCACTAGAAAACATCCATAGATCATAAAACAAAATGCAATGATGTAAAACATAAACTATGTATCAATACTTTTTATTTTTTTTGAATATACTAAAATTATCTCATAGTTTAAAACCATTAAATATATGATATCCTACTATACATTATATGCGGATGTGAATGTACTGCTCCACTAGTAAACTCATTAAGAAATATTTTTTCAGTTGACTAACACTCATTTAGGGATTTATACACTTGTTTAATAAATGATATTGAAACATAAATTCTGTTATACTCATCTTCAATATCCCTCAACAAGAAACACATTAGATCATACAGATCATAGGACTCCACCATGGTAATCTATTCTATTCATGGGAATAAAATTAATCTGGTGTGGGACCATGTTTAGGATACATGGATCACATACTATTGATGTCTCATCCAATTCAAAAAAACATCATTCACGCACATTGCATCACTTGATTTCGTCACAATACATCTTCATTATAACTACTACTCATTATTTATACTACATATTTCTAGTGGATGTATTTTATATGCTCATGAGAAATACTATCATTTAAATAAAATAGCGTAATTAAATCTATTAATTATTATAGATGACATATGGGTATTTATAGTCATAAATCAACTACAGTTACTCAAATTTTTTTATTTATTTGTTACACCTCCTAATAAATCAGATTTATTTGATTAATGTGATCTCTCCATATGATAACCTTTTACAAGACTTTTAATCTGTTTGAATTCAAAAGAATTATTTAAGAGAATTCCACATGATCCCATCAAAAATTAAATTGAAAAAAATGTGTTCTTCACAGTATATTATCATGATATATGATAAAAATCATATGGATAGTTAATGTTTCTATCACCACATCATAATATATCATCACGTGATCAGTTTAAAATATCTTGTTCTCATGGGTTCAAGATATTGTACAATATGTTCTCCAATTCATGTTTATTTTCCTTAGTAATCTTTACATAATCCCAATAAAATATCGATTGCCCATAATAATAAATTTTCATGATCTCAGCACAAGATCCAGTAGAAATAATGTTATGTATTTAGTTGATTCTCCTTATATCAATGTAGGATCATTTGATAATCATGTGGTTCTTTGAATGAATGCTCCACATTATCAGTTACAATATTAAAAATTCATGTCTTCAATTAAAATATTAATGCCCCAGTTGATTTTATCATTAATTACCTCTCCATGATATTTGGTTATGTATTCATTCTCACTCTTCATTCCTCCTTTGAAAAAAACCATTCATCAACAACCAAACCATTTCAATAATCACAATGAATTAAAAATTCATTACAGGGGTTTTTTTTATGAGAAATACCCCCATTGGGTTTTTTGAAAACATTTATAATATTCCGAAAAATAATTGTTGAAATTATTGTGAATTTGAAACAATAATCCTTTTGATACACTAGATAGTTATCAAGGACTTAATTTAAAAGTACACTATGACCATATGATTCCTTCTCAAAATGACATAATAAAATATTATGTAAGGTTTTTCGATGAATAAAATTTTCCTTGAACCATCCACATATAACACTGTCCACACGATAATATAGAGCAGGGTAGTTAATGAAGTACTTTTTATGATTGTTCTTCATTGATTGACTAGTTTTAGCATTGTCATATTTAAAACATCCCTTGTTTCAATAATCCTCCTACAAGATCCTCCCCTTATCATGATCAATTAATCATGTCCCTATTTTTAATAGAACCTAGAGGTCCCAAATTTTTGGTCTAAAAAATAGAAAATAACCTAAAAATATATATTGGAAAAAAACCATACCATGTGGAGAGAAGATCCTCATCTACAATGATCATGTATTGGGGGTTAACTCTACTCCAAGATCTATTTTACATCATTCATATTCTTATTTGGTTAATTTATTAGGATTTCTACATCATGTTTTATGTTTTAACAAACTCCAAAATCTCAAAATTATCCTTTAAAATGATATATTTTATTTCATTGGTAATTCTGTTTGAGAGATGGATTTGATTATTTACTATGATATATAGAAATTGAATTATCCTAATTATTTTTGATCTGAGAAATCACTTTAGCACCCATATCTTATGCACGGTACTTTATCCATATTAACTATGTTTAATGTTGACTATCCAAATTATATTCAAATCGTGTGTTTCTTTTTGAATAGAAAAAAGTATCATTCATAAATAAAAAATACACATTTTAGAATGATAGAATTCAAAAACAATTTTTTTACAATCGACCATCTTCAAAACAGGCCCAAACATTTTATATAGACTACATTTAGTTTTTCTAATATTTTTCATTCTCCTGTAAAATAAAATATGGTGTTTCCTTGATAAAATGATATATTAATTTCACTATAATTAATTTAGATTATTTTGTATTATTTTGATACTATTCTAATTGGAAGGTTGAAAAACAATTATCAACTTTTCTCACTATTATATTCAATATAAATTATATTATATTTGTACATATTGTGATATTGATATTTTTTCCATTATCATACAAGAAAATTTTATATCTAAGGAAACTAGATTTGTAATTTACTTGGATGTTTCTATCATGAATAATCTTAGAATCAACTTGAAGTATTTTGATTATGAAATAAATATCACATTACAATTTTTTTTCCTATGCACCAATGAAAAATATTTTCTCACAAATCATGGAAATTTTGAACTGTCATTTCATAGTATCTATAATCTATTTCCACTTTGCATTATTGGATCCACTAATGATTGTTCAAAAACATATACTATCATCACCATCCTCTGACTATTGTAATTATTTTCATAGAAATTATAATCAATTAAACCACATTGAAAAATGATCTTCAATATATAATTATCATGTAGTGAATAATACTATCATGGTTGCTACTTCAAACCATATAGATTGTTCTTTATCCATGATTTTTTCATTTTTAAGAAATAATAATCCATTTTGGTATTCAATAATATCATATTAATATTAAATAAAATTCTAAAATACTTACCTCTAAACCATATGAAAAAAATATGAATTTAATTATCATTACTATAGACGTGATAAATTGAATTATATACTTGTTTGAAACATGTGAGAATGTTTCATCAATATCAATTCTATCTATCTAGGAGTATCCAATTCACACGAATCATGATTTCATTCTAATTTTTTTTATCTCTGTTTAGATGATAATTGAAAACCCATTTTGTTCTAATTAAATTCTAATCTCTTGGCCTCAATAAAATCTCTAATCTCTAATTTTATTTATTTATTCATTTTTATCATTAATCTCTTGAACCTATATATTATCTCGTGAGTATTATTCATAACACTATGGATCTAAATCTAATAATAATGATACTTGTATGAGGGTCATTATCCTCCCCATCTTATTTGCAGATGCTTGACCACATATAATGTTATGTCTATCAATTTTTTCACCAGACATTGTTTTCTATATATTCTTATTATACTAGTTCTCTCAATCAAAAATTTAAATTTCCATTGGGTACTTCTAATCCCCACATACTTCTCATATATTAATTAATATACATCTAATACAGTTCATGAATTTGTTGAATATTGTACTCATATTTCACCATATGAACTTATTTTATCTCTATATTTTTTCTAGCCACTAAATAATGAATTAATATTCATTTATTTTTCCACATTAACAATCTAATATCACATATTATCCATGATATTCTAAATTAAAATGTTTATCATTATAGAGTGTAAAAACTATATTCTAAAGGAAAAATGTAATTTTAATTTTGGAATCACTTAAAAAACATATTTTATATTGTCTTCTATTCATTTTAAAACAATTTTTATTGATTTGAATTGTGTACAGGTTTCAACAATATTTCATTTATTATATTCTATGGAATATGAATCTAGATAAGAATCATTTTGAACAAGAATTTGTAATTTAATTTATTCTATCAATGTTTACATTCTAATTACATGTTATTTAAACTGAAACATGGTTACATATCCCATGATTGTAGTGATAATACTACACCAAGATAATTATGAATTTTTTACTCATATCAATTTTGAACATATGGATCGTTTAATCATGAATATACCCAAATTATGTATGTGATGAGGATCTACAATTGATCACGTAAAACATTTTGGAAATAATTGAAACCCATGTCATCCTACTAAAATATATAATTTAATCGACATAATATCTATTCCCATTAATATATTTATATTAAATAGGTCAACATATATCAATATGAACCATTTTTTGAACTCTTACTAGAAATTGATCTATTTATCATATGACTTTTGAATAAACATTCCTTGTTAATAAAGAATCATATGAATGGAAATGATTACAGAATAACATACCGAGATCCAATGAAGCATAACATTTTACTAAGTTTTTAATTGATTATTGGATCATGAGACCGAAATATTTTTTACATGATTAATATTTTTATTTCATATATAGAAAAGATATCATTCTCTCCGATCACAATATATAGATTATTCATTATTCAAATTTCTTCAAAAATAATTTCATAATATTTTATTTTTATCAAAAAACATTTTTTATATATTATTGAATTTTATCATTTTTAAAATTAACTAACATATAGAAATTTTGGAATGAGACCTTCTAAAAACCAATACATCTTATTGTATAAGGCCTTTACCCAAGAACATTTGTTTTCCCAATCCAATAATCCCCATTCCATAAATATTACTGAGTAATATACAAACTTCTTTTATTGTTTATCAAATTAAACTCACATCAAATATTATTTCTAATGACAGGGGATATTAATATACTATAAATGATCCATGTTCTAGTGTGATACAATTCGTAGAATGAAATCTAAAAAACTATAACATGCTCATATATTTTCTTTATGATCCATATCATTGATTCTATTCATTATGTTGAATGATAATATCTGTCATCGACATATTATGATGGCCCCAAATCATCATACAAAACATCAAATCAATTATTTTTCCCATGAATTTCACTTATCCCTCAAACTACTGAATTAAACATTATTGGATTTGTTTTAGGATAGTAATCCTCATTATTGTTGATAAATATCAAGACATGGTCCCAAATCAACCACAATAAATATAGTTTATATCATTAGAATTTTTTGAATATCAAACACTTTTTATCACACTATATTTTTCATTGTCACGTTGGTACCTCATGGACATACATCATTAATTTTGAAAATGTAACATATTTCAACATAAAAAATAATAGGTAAGAGGTGTATTATTCTATATCGTCACTACAATAATATATGACCTCTGTGATTATTCAATCATCTTTATATAGATTCATACCCAAATAGATCATCTACATCATAATGGGATATTGTGTCCTAAAATCAACCATTATTGATTTCCATTTTTATACAATTCTCATAAAAAATATGTCATTCTAATGTAGAATTTTCGTCTCCATACATTTATTTTTTAAAATTTCTAGGCCTCAAAAATGTAATTTAACTTTTCATATCAATTATGAAAGCACATTTCATGATATAATATCATGATTTAGGATTTTATTTTTATCATTTACACTTCATTATATGATTAGAACTTCCTCATCATGTTTTTTGTTCTATTTGACTCGATTTGGTACCATGTAAGTTATAATATTTATAGCTCTAGTGTTTTATTCATCCTTGATCTTTAACCTTATTTATTTTTCTCAATTTTCATTATTTTATAATCATTGATATTAAATTTTATTCATAAATTCATACTTATATTCTTCTTAATGCAACATATTGATTACTAGATCATAAATCACAATATTAATTTTATTATATCCCAAAAAATATATTTCCCATGGATTAGCTTCTAAATTTACCTCGAGTTCGACTCTACCTTTTACTTTTCCTTCATCCCCATTGATTTTTTTCTTCATAATAGTTTCCTAATATTTATACAATAGGTTTTCTCCATGATCACTTAATTATTTTATCTGATCCAAATTAGATTATTCCAAATTCCCATTTTCTTGTTAATTTATTTTCTTATTTATAGAGATATTTGTATCAATATTAGTTCATTCATTCACAATAATTAAATAAATTTTCATTATATTTTAATCAACCTCCTCTTAACAATCTTGATGTTTATTGAAACACTATTCTATATGATCAATTATGTTTCCATAATAAATGCATTCAATATGTTTTTCCCTTTAAATATACTTTTCCCCTTAGATGATTTGATAAATGAAATTACATATCATTAGGAACAAGTTATTCAACAAATCATATTCAAGGGATATATTATTCATTATCGTCAATTCCACTACATTATAAATTAATATTTATGCATACTAATTATCATCATTTCGAATAACATAATAGAAAAGAGAATAATATAGGTTATCCAATGTCAACTCCTTCATATAATTATCCTCTTAGAAATATAATTTCTATTTGAACCAAAGTGGATGTCCTATAACTATTAAATTAATTAATTTCTTATAAATGAGAATATCTTCTTGGCCATGAATGTGTTCTAATATAACATCCACCCACACCAATATTGTATCTGTATACAATTTTATATATTCAGCTTCTAATAAAAATCCATTTTCAATAATAGTTGAAATATAGTGAATTTTTTTATATAAAAACAATCATTACTAATGATAAAAAATATGTAATGTATCTTATTATTACATAGTTGAATATTATATCCATCAAATATATGTTCTCTTGGGTGATTAGAAACATCCCTTACATCTGTTCAGAGAGAAACACTGACAATAACCCTTCAATAGGATAACAACTATTGTTGAATCTAGATAAGATACCCTTATATAGGGGTGGATATTGGATGAAATATTATAAAAATTATCTATTCAAATCATGTTTTGTAATTATAAAAAATATACTCTCTCTCTATCCTATTAAAGAATATATATGAAAATTAAAACAAAATAAAGACATAAAAACATTACTTGGTTCACCCTTACTAGGATATGTCAAAGGAGAATACAAATACATTGTTATTATGTACCAAAAAAACTAAATATCAAAATGATAAAAATTTTCAGAGTGTACTCATGGTTCCTTATTTTCTATAAGAATTCATAATATTAAATTTCATTCATATATTTATTGAAGTGAACACACATGATATTTAGTATACTCTTATGAATATTATTTATGAGTTTATTAACACTAATTTGAGTTAATATTATGTATTTTCATAAATTATATGAATAACCCTTTGAATGAGACTCTTCTAAAAGACCCCTTGGTGAGACTCCCTTTAGATAATGTATATAATGTTACTCCCTGACTAACTAGTTTTCTATTCATGTGGATTGTGTTACACTAGTAAGAGACCTTATTCAAATTTAATAGACCTTTTAATACCAATTATACATCCTTGGTTCAAAAACACATTTTTTATACATTATATTTCATGATTCATTTAATATAACTCTATAAAGAAAATTAATTCTAGTTACAAGAATCACAAGATTATATTAAAAAACCACCTCATGAAAAATACATTCCCTTAAATACACCACATAATAAAATATCATACATATTTCAGATGGGTTTGGGGTATTTATAATAGAAAATACACTACCTTTACTCCAAAAATCATTGTTATCTATTCATTCCACATCACTAAAAATTGATCTAATTCACTTCGTGTAATCACTCCATGTGATCTCACATCATAATAATCAAGAACATCATGTGATAATTTACATTATATTAGAGTATGTATCATGATAATATTTTGAAATATACTATAAAAAATTCATTCATCAAATGATTTCATCATAATACCAAATGAACATAATGTGGTTTGTGATATCTATTTTAATCACATTATGGGATCTCATATTATTATGAATATATAATAATATAGTGATATGATTTATAGTGACCATGTGAAACATCATTCATTTCCATGATTTTCCCCAATGTGATTCAAATGATCCTATTGAGTGATAAATTAGAAATAATATGGGATTTTAATGATCTCAAAAGTTATCAAATCATAATTCTATGATTCTTTCATGTTCTTCTCATGTTATAAATGTGAGATATTATTAAAATCATTTAGTTCTTCACAATACTTCTCTAGAAGATCAGTAATGGAATTTGGGATTCATATATCAGTTGTAATATTTCCTCCCAACATAATATATTCTAATATTCACAATACATGAGATAAAATCATATATTCATACTCTCTATTAACACAACCATTAATAATAATCCGACATCAAAAACCAAAACCTTTTCAAAAAAATAATCATAAAATCTCCCACGTGGGTTATTTTTAACAACATGTCTTCTCCATGAAATTCATTCCAATTAAAACTGTCTCCATTAACTGTATCCCATATAGAGTAGATATATATCACATGTAATGTAAGGAATAAATTAGAGACGTGTTATTCAAATTATAAAAATGGTTATTAAAATAAACCCTTAATTGTTATATTTAACTCCTCATGGACAAGTTAATTCATGGAGACAATCTTATATCATGACCTTTAGTACCATGATAAAATGATCATTCTATTTTTGTATCTAAAAATGTTAATAAATAATCATATACACATATATATCAAGTACCATTTATAGGTGATAGAAAAACTGAGATATAAGTTGAATAACTCTATCTGGTATAATGCTCTATAATACAACTAAAAAATGAAATATTCTTTAAAATTTATCCTTCCCAACCAATTAAATGGAGGGTGTCACTTGAATCAATAGAATATGAGAAACTATAAAAAATAAGTCCATAATATCCTAAACAACACAACTAACTAAGGGCATCATTGGCCAGCCAATCATATATACATGACCATATCATAAAAGTGGTAAAAAATATTTATTGATTCTTGATCCATCATACCTAGTCAATCTCTAAACATCTAAGTCAATATCCAACAAAGTTGAATAAATACGATATAAATCCTCTCATACTCTGATGTACTAACCGAAAACATAAAATCCTTAAATGGAAATGAATATTGTTTAATTAAATAATTAATAATGAAAAAAATGATATAAAACAGTAGTATAGATCAAAATCGTAACCTCCCACCACTTTACATGGTCTAGTTTATATGTGGTGAAAATACACGGTGTTTGGAGACATCCCTATGATGAAAATTGCTGTAAATAAATTCATAAGTAGTTATAATTATTTGAGGATGATTATTCAATTTAGAAATTAAATTTACACAACTAACATCACCATTAAACAAAAATACTATATGGGAGAAGATAACAATGTATAGAAACACAATTTATAACTAAAAAAAATGTTTATGAATAAAATGAAAAAAACAATACCACAATTATAATACAAAGTAGAAGAAAAAACCAAAAAATATATAGAAATAGCTAGGACATCAACACAAACACTTATGACAAGTTCAAAGATCCAAATTAAAAATCCATGTCCATGTATCATGAATCATCACTAAATAAATGTGATTCCATGACATTACCTATGACTCGATATAGAATATCCTCAAATTCCCCAATGTTCACAATATGGGTTTGAATAATAGAACATAGTTGGTTGCCCTGAATAGATTTCCAACATAGACAACTAGGATAGAATAATGTATAATATGTTATATGTAACTACTTATATATAGAAATTTAAAATATTTTCATAATTTTTTATCAAAGATAATGGAATTCCATCTTGAAAAATTTTCTAATATAAATAGTATCCAATTAATGGAAAAAATAATGATTTAATCCATTTCACATTCTTTTTTCCCATGACTATTCCATAACTCACACACATGACCTCGCATGCATTATTCAGTGACATTTCCTTACTCATAATCGGTTCCACAAAAAATGTATTCCTCAATGTTTTTGAATACTTGTTCCCCAATGCAATATTACCTTTATAGTGGGTTACAAAATGTGTACCCCAATGCTACATGCCCCTTATTTAGTATCCCACTAAAAATAATGAAATCAAAAAAATGATTTATTTCAACCACATCTTAAAAAACAATCTCTATAAATTTGAATAAAATGAATCTTTTATTGAAAAAATTATCATAAATCCTATTCATTGAATCAAAAAATTCCATATTTTAAAACCATCATTTTAATATCCAAAAAATAATACCTTTCACACAACCTAATTTTAAAAAATCTACAAATAATCACTAGATAAGTTTTCTAACATGGTTTACCACCAAATTTTAAAATTAAATTCAATACATTTGGTATTAATCCTTTGGGTTATATTAATAACAGTCAAGAGTGATAATTATTACCTTGGAAACAATTTTTGGTATAATGAACAAAATAAAATCATCAATAAAACCATGTTGAATATCACAAACCCTTGATAGATATTGTTCCCTATATCAACACATCCATATATCTTCATTGTTGGTATAAAATATAATATATATATATATATATACACTCAAAATACTAGATCATGGAATCTAATATAGGTATGTAGAAAATATCTAATTAACACCACAATTAATTGAGAATTAAACATAAATTTGTCCATAAATATACAAATATTTTCCAGCAGATCACTCTCATATATATGAAAAGATTCTCCACAACATATAGACAGAGATAAAACTGATATAGGGTCATCAATGCAAAAAAAATGTGTTTTTACTCTTAATAATGAGTAAGAACTAAAATATTAAAGATCTAACAATTTAACCATGCATGTTATAAGTACAATGTTTGGAAAAATATATGTAAATAATGCACTAAACACAGTCTGAAAATTGAATGTGCATGGTCAAATAACCCTAATGTTGTTTATTGGATTCAATAACACATTATAAAACCATGATCCTCTATAAATTTCTGAAAATCAATTAAATAGTCTTATAAACCATATAAAACATCAACAAAACACATTACATTGAAAAAAATACATAAACAACATATTATAAATTTGAAAATTTAGGTCATAAATTATCATCATAATTTTCAAATTCATCCCATCAATGTTTAAAAATATCACTCACATGAAAGGGTTAAATCAATTTATTGACTATCATTTTCTTTTTTTCCAATGTTTTGTCCTGAACCTAACAATAATTCCACAAAACGCGTACTAAAATGATGATTTTTATATACAAGAAATAATTTTTTTGAAAAGTTAATTGTAATGAGATTAGAAACAAGGAATAATTATTCTCTAACTCAATGTGATCTCATAAAAACAAATATTTTGGATGAGGATGATACATTCTCAACTATGATAAATGAGTCAAATTTTTCAATACACTGATATGTGGTGTAAAATAGAACTAATATGAATCCTCACCAACAGATTCATGTAACTAAAAAGGGATTATTTATTGAAGATTTTACTTTACCCAATTTCCAAATTGACAATTACCAAGACATAAATATATTATACAGACAAATGATCATTTCAATCGAATGAATATGTAAATCAATGATGATATTTACAGAATTTTAGATGGGTGTTATCTAACTCCAATCAATTCATGTTTAATTGAATCCTTCTTGGAAGATCATTGAAAATGCTTGGACCAAATAGTTATGTCTCACTTGAGTCTACCCAACAAGTGGAGAATGATAAACACACCCATACAATGAATCAAAAGGAGTGATATGGATTGAGTTTTGTAAATTTTTATTATATGATAACTTCAATAAAAGTATCCCATCCTCCCATGAGACTCCAAAATCAGTTACAAAACTCTTTAACATGTATTCCAATGTTTGTATCATCCATTCAGATTATCCATCTGTATAGGGATGATATTCCCTATTCATAGTCTACAATGCCCGAATGGATTACTGTATGGTTTTCTAGAAACATGGCATAAAACTAAAATCAATTTTTCATACTATTGAATCCTATAATCCATTCCTCTTTACCCATTTGGGGTATAGTTTTATGATAATTAAACCACCAAATTATATTTATGAATTGGAATTAAATGGGTTGTCTTTATGAGACATTCCATTATCACCCATCTGTAATAATATTTTATTATCATTATAGGGATATATACAAATATATCCATGACTATATGGTAACATTTACATATAAGAGTAAGAAAAACCCACTAATAACTATTTTCCACTGTTTCACTTTATTAATTAGATTAAACGATATGCATCTAATAAAAAATAATCCTCTATTCATTTCATGAAAACCAACTAAAATATCGCATTAAATTCCTTATACATACCATGTATTATAGGATGAATATACTATCTCAAATGGTGGAAATCAGGATGTAGATGTTTCTAATAAGAAAAATGTACGACCATTCAATTTTGAATCCCCAAAACTATGCTCCTGTCCAAATTCCATTTCACATGTCTATATTTTGATAAATATATGTTTTTTTATAATGATGAATTTGTTTTCATTGATTTATTTCCATTCACTAACACACATATTTATTTCAAATGGAACCTACTTGCCTTGTGAAACACTTAAAACTGACATGGGGGCGTTATATGCAACATTTTGTATATATGCTTCATATATTTATTTTTTAATTGATTAAATGGGATAATTATATCTTATATGTTAAAATTATAATACAAATATGAATAATTAATTTTAATATATTATTTATAATGATTTCACTTAAATAAAACTTTTTTAGAATGAAATATATAAATTTTTTTGTAATGTATTTATATGTTTAAAATCAAATTATCTTTATGAAACTAATTTTTATATCCTTTTGTGAATAATAGTAAAATTAATTTTAGATACTAATTTAAATTTAATGTCATAAAATGAACATAATTTTGGAATTCATAATGATAAAATTATCACTGGGTAATTTTATGTTATTTTTCTGAGAAACATCATATATTATTCCATTTATATGACTGAAATCATTTTTTAATGAAATTAGATATAATTTTTTTTAAAATTTTAAATTTTTTACATCAAAATACCACTTTGTCGCCACATTTGTGAGATTATCATTAATATTATTTTTCATAAATATATGATTTAAATTTTTAAAAATATACATAATGGGTTGTAAAAAGTATGTCATTTTTATTCTTTTAAGTTCAAATTATATTTTTTAATAGGTTTTGTGAAAGTGATTAAAATTAATCACATCGATCAAGGTATGATTATGCTTATTTTAGGACTTAACCTTAATCTTATAGGCCAAAATAACCTTGGGGATATTATAAAATTAAATAGTTTCAAAAACATCATCTATATTCTATATTTTATAAATTTTTTGTTATTGGGATATTATTAAATGAAAGTCCCTTATATAAAATGGTTATGTAAGGAAAAAAAACTAAAGGAGAACTTTCATCACCTTTAACAATTATAAAACTTTGAGATATGTAATATTTTTTTTCATTATATAGATTATTATAAAATTTAAATGGGTTGGTTTTATCATAATAATTAAACAATAGTTTTTATATATTACTTTGTTACATGAAATGATTATGAAACAACATCATATTGATTTTTAGTTAATAAATAACTAATATAAATGACACTATAAATGTGAAAAGTTATGTCAAATGATTTAATTATTAAATTAAATTATTTTTATATTTATTATACCTTTTTTCAAATTTGTAGTAATAATTTCTTTTAATTAAAATATCAGTTTCATATTTTGAAATTAAATTTTAATAAGTAATGTAAAAGTTGACATTATTTTCATCTTACAATAAATTATATTTCATTAAAATGATTGAAAATTAATAGAAATAAAATATCATTCCAACAGATTTAAACGGTAAAAAATGTTAAATTTTTATATTAATGTACCAATTTATCATTTATAATTAACATATTGAACAAATGGTTTTAAAAACGTTATTAGCATGTTCTGAGTATAAGTTATGTTTTGCGCTTAACATGTTCTTGTTTTAGAAATTAATTTCTAAAAAACATGATTGTTTTATTTTTTAAATTATATAGAATATTTATCTATTATTTTTTATATTTTAAATAATGAATCTATCTTTTTTAGTAAAAATTGTTATTTTACCTAAATTATATAAAATTGTGATTTAGTAAAAACATAAATAGTAAAATTGGGGAATGATTGAAGTTAAATAACAAAATAAACAAAATGAAAATATTTCTATGTGGTGTAGAATTTATTGAAACCTAATTTCAAGGTACTCCTTTATTTTTACATTTTAATAGAAACTAGGTTATGGATACCACCTATTATTGAACATTTTTTTATTTACAAGAGTGTCACTCTCCCTCCATTATAAAAAAGAAATAAACTCTACCCCTCCCACACCCCATAGAGGCCATATTAACTCTTCAAAACTAATCCTATGTAGTTTAACATCATCCCTACCGTTCTATTTTAATACTAACGTTGATAAATAATCAATTAATGGATTCCTATTGTGATAAACATTAAGCAGTTATGCGATTATGAGGTAACATCATCCCTCCAACTCTGATATTTTATTGTCTCTCTCCAACCCATAAAATAATCGTATTCCCGGATTTTATTATAAAAAATCTATCATAAATATACTAGGATGATTTTATTCTATTTTTTAAACCTTATAATAAAAAAACAAATATCAAATTGAAGGTGAACATACATTATATGAATTGTAAACTACCGCCTCTTTAAATGATGATGGTTCATTTTTCCTTCACAACCCCTAATGGTGAAAATTATTTTTGGAATATATATATATATATATATATTATATATTATATTTATTATATATTAAATATTTTTTAATATTTATAAAATGCATATCTTTACACATTCCATTTTACATTAATATGATAATTTCAGTTGAGGATGTGTGGACAACATCCCCTTCAATGTGATGTGATTCGTTCACACAATAAATGGAACTTATTTGTGATTGGTTTTGAGATCTTATATAATATTAATAATAAATATAAATATTATTTAAATTAATTATAAACATATAATCATATATTTAGTTTTATTTACTTCATTCACATTGATATGAAAAATTGAAAAACTTTTATGCATATATAGGGCTTCCGGTATTCATGAATGGGGTATTACATTCCATAAAGCTATTTTAAATAAATTATTATAATAAATATATACTAAATATAAATAATATTAATTTAATGTTTTAAATTCCTGAATCATGATATAAGTATGCGGTCCAAAGCTATAACAAAATAAAAAACATATGGGTAATAAGAAAAATATTTCCCAAAGTGAAAACTTAATAGATTATTGTTATCATGAAAGGTAATATATGGTATAATAAATCCATTTAGGGAATTAGATATAATAATATTATTCTAAAATTAATTTATAACAAATTTATATTTATTATGAATATTGTGTGTATGATTATAAATACTGTCAAGACACTTTGTATGGGGATTTCATGTCACTTTTTATTTTCGTGAGATAGATGACATAATGAAAAGTCACTTATTTTGGGTGGTGTATTTATTTCACATATATTTATTATATATTTTTTAAACTTAAATTTTATGTTATTCAATTATCCAATCTATTGTCTTCCCTTCTGGCAGTTTATGTTTCCAATGTTACCACATTAGTATGACAATTTTCTCTCAATTTACGCTTTTTGAGACACATGTCTTATTATGAACGTATATTTTTTTACATGTTGTGTACAATCTGAATTGGACATGTTATACCATGAATTTTATTACATTAAATATATTTTTAGATTCTGGTAATTTCACGTTCTTACTTGAAGTGTATAGTAAAAATTTAATAATTGATACGACTTTGTTGAAATAGTCACATCACTTTTTGATATTGTTTATGATTATACTTCCCTTATAGAAATATTATAATAAAAATCTCAAGAAAATTAATGAACATTATTATATTCTACTTATTCATGATATATTCATGGGTTGTTATCATTATTCTACTATGTGTTATATAATATTACAATGAATTTATTTTTATAAAATTCTGAAGTTACCTCTCTTGATGATCGAGAATCCTTGATCATTCATAATCATGTCTTCTATAAAGTATTTTAAAAAAAATTCAAGAATTATTTACAAACATTTTTTTATTATCATATAAATTGTTCAAAAAATTATTATGAAATTTATTTATATGTTATCAAAATATTCTTAATTAAATATATTTCAATATGTTTTCAAAAATTATTTATAAGTATTTAATTTTTTTTCATAGAAAAATGTTTTAATAATGTTTTTAATATAATATTATATTTTTCCAAGGATAATGTTTTTCAAAATTGTTTAAAGAATCCTTATGATGTTTTCAGGGGATTTTTTTTCAAATTATTTTGAATAGTTTATTTATTTTTTCGGAGGTATTTTTAATGAAAATGGTATCCCAAAAGATTAATGTTTTAAAAATACTTTTTCAATGATGATAGTATATTTTATTCCATAATTTTTTTGGAATGATATATAAAAATAAATTTCCATCTAAATTGGAATCAATTGATTTTAATCATTATATTCTTGGAAATGATCTAAAGGTTACATAGAAATTTTTTCTACAAATGGGTGGTTATTGATATCATTGTCTTTATGAAATCTATTTCTTTTCACGGGTTATATGTTAATGAAATAAGTTGATCTTTCATGGGTTTTTCTTTTGATTATATTATTATAGAACCTAAATATTTTCTCATAGGTTATGATATGATTATACGTTTGTGATACACATTTACTCTCATGTGTTAATAGGTTGTTTCTATTTATTAAGTTTCACATGTATATATTATTTCAATATAAGATGTGTGGGACCTATATCTCTATACAATGCAATGAAATTATTTATATCTAATTATATAGATTAATATGGTATTGAGAGTTAACCTTGATCACTACCAATAATATGAGAGTGATCCAAGACTACCAAGATTGTTTGAGTAGTGAACTCATGCTACTATCACTGTTATAGATGTGATTCATGAATACCAAGACAGTGTTGGAAGTGAAACCATTAGACTAAGATGATATTGTATGTGATGCCTTGGATCTTATAGAATTATTATTTTATTATTCTTTTTCTACCACAATTCCATGTTATATTCATTATTTACAAATTCATGAATTATGTTAATTACATGATGATGATTCATGTCTTATGAAAATCAAATTATTATATCATGTTTCAGACATATAATAATTTATATGTACATTAGAATCGAATATTTTCATTATAATGTTTTCATTACATTAAGCTAGTGATTATACTTACATATCTTTGATTGATTACCCTTATTGAGCATCTGACCACACCAATTTTAATGTTTCCATCCCAATTGGATACAATGATAAATATTATGTGTGATGATTATATGAATATAAGTATTGATGAAAATGATTATTGAAGATGATATAACTCATTTATGTACATGTTTTTATGTTTCCATGTTTCCAAATTCCCAAGAGTAATAATGTGTTTGGGTATATGTCTTTATAATGTTTGAAGTATTCCAAAAAAGTTATGCAAATGTGTGTCGAGAAAGGGATTCTATAGAGGGTATTAGTGAAATGGTTTAGTATACCATTGGAAAATATGATGATAAAAATTTAGTGAAATCCCTTTGTATATTTCTAATGATATGTCTAGGGATGTAATTAAGGTTAAGTATAAGGATGAGTAAACATTAATTAAATTTCCTGGATTTTTTTAAAGTATAGAGTGAGTGGATTCCTAGAAATTCATCCATTCAGGGATACTATATGTGTATGTAGAACTATAATATATGTAAAATGATTAAACAACTATGATATTAGGTTCCAATCCTAACTCGGGTAAATTTGGTACATGAGAATAGGCCTTTCTGCACACATGATTTGACACACTTTGAGGATATGCTTTGGGAATTATAAAACCCTTTCAAAGACATAAATATTGATTCAAATAGTGTATGATAATGAATGAACTTAGATAAAAGTTTCAAATATTAATTAAGTATGATCTGTGATTTAGGCACCTTATAAGTAATTTTTCATGATTCTATGATAGCCTAAAATGAAATATATTCCTTACACTATGAATTATGGACTTAGTCAACTAAGATAACTAGAAGGAACATGGTTAAAATTTAATGGTTTAGATGTGGAAATATTGGAATTATCAGAATCTATTTCTCAAATAGAAATATCACAATGTGAATTTGGAAGGATGTATGAGTATGTGTTCACCTTCTGAAGTTAAAACGACCACAAACCACATGTGAAATATATGTGATGTCGTTATAGTGTTTTTTACATTATAAATATTACTATTTATTATATATAGGTTGAGTAACCTCTATACAAGATTCATATTTCATATTATAGGAAATTGTTATTAAGGAATAACTTTATCAATCCTATTCAATGTTTTGCAAATAATGTTGGGAGAATGATTTATTTATGTTTTGGATTTCAATGATTATGTTATATGAATGATGAAATATATAAATATTTCTATTATAAGTTTTAGTTAATGAATTAAAATTAAATTTTTTACTTGTGATGAAGACATATAAAATTGATATTTTCAATAATATAATGTAACCCTTAATGTGATAAATATTTTGATGAAATTTTGTTTCTCTTGGATAGAGAGATGATTGATTTGGTTAATGTAAATTAGATAACACTGATTACCCTAGATATGATTATTCATTAGTTGAAATGTTTTCTATTTCATCATGGATGTTGTTTGAAACATATTTTATTTTATCAATATATTCAGTAATATTTGGAATATACAAGAATGCATGTTTGCCAAAAGGATTTGTAATAATTAAGGGAATATTTGATGAGGGTAATCACATGATTTGAATGTGACAACCATGTGGTGGTTTTTGATATAAGGGGATAAATTTTATTCTAATTTCATGACATTCTTCTTAAATAATTTAATTTTAATTTTTTAAAGGGATATAAGATTAATGATTTATAGAATGATTATGTTAATCATATGATGAAGTCAGAAAGATTAATGTGTAATATCTCTATATGAGGATTTATGAATATTATAAAACTTATTCCAACTAATATGTATTGATGATAACTAATGAGATTGAATATCGTGGGTCTGAGGGATTTTTAGTACTTCAAGAATAAATTAGTCACCTTTATTTTTTCGATAATGTGCTAAAGTGGATCATTGGAAAATAAAGAGTGGTGTAGTTCAGACAGCATAAAAGTATTTAATTTCAAGTAAATTCATAATCTTTAGGAATAAATAACATCATGACCAAAAATTGTAGTACTTTTTTTTTCGATTAATCACATGGTCCCTTAGCTAATTGTATATTTACGAATATTTGATTTTTTTTTATTCTCTAGACCTTGTTTTCTACAACTCATCAAGAGAACATGATGGTATTATTTCACTTCCATGTTCATGTTTTCACTTCGCACAATGTTATATTATGTGGGAATATTCTTATGAGTTACTTTGGTTAACTAATAACATTCTAAAATTATAATTTTAAGGAATGTTTTAGGATTTATTTTTATGATGTGGCTTTTAATTAAGAAAAAAATAATCAGTTAAAATTTTGATAACCTAGATGAATTTTTATGGAGAAATCCATTTTAAGGGGGATAGAATGTCACACCCAAAGATTGTGTGAAATATTTTTCCCTTGAATGTAATACTATTCAAAGATTTATTTCTTTTAATGTTGCTAAATATTATATTCACATGTAATTGAAATTATCTTTTGTTTCATGTAACACCAACTTCGCATGTGTTATATACAACAATGGGTTTCTATGAAACATCATTTTATTTATTTTTTGTTTTTAATTGACAAAATTATAAGATGTTAAAAATATTTATATGAATAGTAATATCTAATTAACACATAATATTTATAATTTTATAATATAAAAACCATATTAATTATTAAATATATAATTTTTAGTAAAGTCTTTATAAGTTTTAAGATAATATTATCTTAATGAATATTATTTTTATGTCCTTCTATAAAGAATAGTAAAATTAACATCATAAAAAATAGAAAATTCATTTGATAAAATGACGATTTATTTGAAATAAGAATGTTTTAATAAGATAAAGGAGATTGTTTTGGATTTTTCTAAGAAACATTATTTCTTGGGATAATAGTAGAAATTAAAAATATATAGTAAAAAATAACTACTTGGAATAAACAAATACTGGTGTTGAATTTTATTATAAATTTATTTTTAATGACATAATAAATCAATTATGAATATATTAAACCATACATGGTCATTTGAGTCATTTTTTATAATGAAATTAGATATAAAAATGATTTCCCTTCTGAATGTTTTTATATTAAAAATATATATTTCACTCAATGGTTGTGAGATTAGAGTTAAGCTTAATTTTCCCAATTTTGTGATTTGAATATTGATAAATATGAATACAAATTTGTAATAATTAAGATGTTTTCATTCTAATAAATCCAACTTATATTTTGACTAAATTAATTTTTGACAATGATTAAAATTAAACTCAATGATTGCGGTATGATTAAGATCCATTATGGACTAAACATTAATCATTAGGGCCAAAATGACATGGACACTTGTCCATAAACAATGATTTCAAAATAAATTTCCCATATCCCCCTATAGGTTCGAATTTGATTGGTCATTGGGATATTATTAAATTGATGTTCCCTATTTAAAAGTGTATTGTAAAGGAAAAATGAAAAAAGTTAACTTTCATTCCCCTTAAAATTTATAAAATACTGGGATTTGTAATAAACCATATTTTTGGTTGAAGTAATAATTTTGAAAGTTAAATTTTTTATTATTATTAGAATAATATTTCAATAATTCTTAGAAAAGATTTATTTAATTAAAATTCTTATGAAATGCTAACATAGTGATTATTTTTATAGTAATTAACTAATATAAATGAAACTACAAATGAAAAATTTTAAGGGAATGGATTGAATTATTTTCTTATATAGTTTTAAAGATTAATATATCATTTTAATCTTTTTAACATTAATTTATTATAATAACAATTTTATTTATCATATATGTGAATTAAAATTAAATAAATATTGTCAAAATTGATATTATTATTGTATTATAATAAATGATATTTTATTACATTATTTAAAACAATTAATAATGCAATGTGCTACGAAGTGATTTTTAATTGTTAAAAAATAAATAATATTCCCTATTAATGGAAAATTTAATATATTATAATTTTATTATTGATCCATAAATTGTTATAACATTGTTAGAATCATCCCGTTTTATGCAGGGTTTTGCATGTCACACACACTTATTTTAAGAATTAATATCCAAAAAACATTGTACTATTATTTTTAATAATAGTTATAATTTAAATAATTCACAATATTTATATTCTATATAAAATATCACATTGTTTTTTCATAATGATAAAATTTGATAGGTTAAAAAACATTATGATTTGTTAAGAACGAAAATAATAAAATTGGGGAATAAATGAATTTATGGAACTAAATTATTAATGATAAAATATTTTTTGTGTAGATTTGGTTCAGAAATAATTTAACATCACTCCATTATTTTCCCATTTTGTAGTTACATTATGTAACGAATACATTCCATTGTTGACTACCTTTAGTATTTATAAGAGTGTCACTCCCCCTCCACTATAAAAAGCCATGTATTCTACCACTTCCTCACACCTCTATAGTAACATTGTATCATCAAAAACCTTCCAAAATAGAATCAAAACATCCCTACCATCCTCATAGAATCCAATTTTTCTGCAGAAATAAATCATGTGAAGCTTCTTGGACAAAATCAAAAGGAGTACCCCAATTAAGAGGTAACATCTTACCTCAAATACATTTTTTTATATTCTTTCTCACCTGCATAAAATAATTTTATTCCACGATCATATAAATATAATAGTATCATAAATAAACTAGGAATTTATTATGATAATAATTATACTATCACTTAAAAAAGATTCCATTGAAGGGATTACGATCATACTGTTTATGTGGATGACAACCTAATGCCAAACTAAACATTGAATGTTCATTTTTCCTTTTCAACCTTTCATGGTTGAAATTATGATTCAAAGATAATTTATTTATGTTATAAATATTATTTATTATAAATTTAACATTAATTAATTTTTTCAAAACATATTTCTTTATTGATTCCATTTTGCGTTTTTAGTATATTTTCCATTGAGAAAGTGTGGACTACTTCCCCCATAGGCGATGTGATTCATTCTCACACTACAAGGAATGTATTTATGATGAGATTAGTTAAACTAATTGATAATTATTAAATTATAATTATTATTTAGTTATATTATAAAAATATGTACATATAATTTATTTTATTTCATTCTTTCAATACTATAATAAAAATAGAAAACTATGATCAAGCATACTTATTGATTACTGTCTCCATGAATGATGTGTTACATTTATATATTCAATAGATAATTATAAAACATATATAATTATTAAAAATGATATTTATATAATTATATAAAATATGAAACCATTATATAAGTAGAATGACAAAGGTTATAACAAATTAAGACACATGAAAGAGTAAATAACATACTAGCCGATGTTAACCCTTCACAAAATAATGACAGCATGAGGGTAATATAATATCATTATCAAACCATATATATTTATATATTTAATAAAATTTTCCTTTATAATTTTTACAATAAATTTATATATATTATATAGGTTTTTTAATTTGTATGTTGAGAGTCAAGATACAATGTAAAGGGATATTATGTCAGTTTTTATTTCTGTAAGGTTCATTCTTTAATCACCACTAAATTATTTTCTGTGGTGTATGAACTTGAAATGAATGTGTTGTATGTATCATATAGATAAATATATGGGTATTTAAATATCTATTATATAATCTACCTTTGAAGGGGTTTATCATATAAAAAAACCAATTTAGTAAGATAGTTTTGTAATAATTATCCTTCTTTGAGACAGGTATAATATTATACACCCATATATTTTTTATGTTATGTGATCATTCTAAAATTGAAAATTTATATGATGAATACTTTTTCCATTAAATATATTAAATTATTAATTTAACATCAATATAATACATCTGGGGTATGGTTATATGTTACTAATTGATAAGTGTTTATTGAAGCAATATCATCGATTTTCAAGATTTTTTATTATTATGCTTACCTTTTTGAAATATTATAATACATATCTCAATAAAATTCATTAATTCTCTACTCATATGATTATTAATGATATATTGATGTATTTGACCCATTATTTGAGTCTATGGTACATAATAAAATTTCGAATATGTTTTATAGAAATTCTAACATTACCACTCTCATTGATCTGAAGTTCATGTAAATTAAAAACCATGTTTTCTAAAAAGGGACTCAATTTTTTTCAATAATTATTTATAAATTTTAAAATTATATTAAAATAAATAGTTTTTGAAACATTATAAATATTTAATTATAAAATTAATTTTTATTTTCATTGAAATAATTTTCAAAACATGTTCAAATTTTCTATAGAGGTTTTCAATGTATTTTAATTGACATAGATTTAAAAAATTCAATAATTATTTATATGTTTCAAAAGTTTCTTCAATGTAAAATGATTTTAAAGTGATTTGAATATTATTTTGTATATCTGTAATGAAAAATAATTTAACTTTTTTAAATCCTTTTTATGTAATTTAGTGAAAATGTTATCAAAATTATTTTCATGATTTATTTCAAAGTGTTCAATTCATTTTTAAAAAATTGGTATTCAAAAGGATTTATGTTTCAAAAAAACATCAATTAATAAATGACATTTCCCTTAAAAAACATTTTTGATTGATATTTCTAGATTAAACTCCATATAAGATGACATATTCTGATGTTACTCATGGTTTTATAGGAATGGATATAATAGATCAATTCATATTCTTTTTTATGAATGTGTTATGTGATATGACATGGGATTTTTGTATGAAATTTATTTTAATGGTTTATATATTTGTGAAATTCATTTATCTTTCACATGTTATGATTTTATAAGGTAATATTATGATTATTTGAGGACTTAACCTTAATCTTATAGACCAAAATAACCTTTGATCTATTACAAAAAGAATTAGATTAAAAAACATTGATTATATCCCCTATTTTATAATTTTTATTTGTTTTTGGGATATTATTAAATGAAATTTCCCTATATAAAATGGTTATGTATGGAAAAAAACAAAAGGGGAAAATTCATTATATTTAACATTTATAAAACTTCGAGATATGTAAAAAAATAATATTTTTTATTTTATAGATTATTATAAAATATAAATGGGTTTGTACTATCATAATAATTAATAAATGGTTAATAGATATTATTTTATTACATGAATTGATTAGGAAACAATAACATATAGATTTTTAGTTAATAAATAACTACAATAAATGACACTATAAATTTGAAACGTTATGTCAACTGTTTTAATTATTATATTTTAATATTTTTATTTTTATTATACGATTTTTTAAATATGTTGGTATAATTTATTTTAATTAAATTATTGGTTTCATATTTTCAAATTAAATTTTAATATGTATTGTAAAAATTGACATTATTTTTATCTTACAATAAATTATGTTTCATTAAATGATTTAAAATTAATAGAAATACCATTTTTTTAATAGATTTAATGGGTAAAAAATATTAAATTTTTATATTAATGTACCAATTTATCATTTAAAATTAAAATATTGATCCAAAGATTGGAAAAAACATTTATAGAATGGTCTAGTTATAAGTTATTTTTTGTGCTTCACATGTGCTTGTTTTAAAAATTAATTTCCAAAAAACATGACTGTTTTATTTTTTAAATTATGTAGAATATTTAGAATTTATTTTTTATATTTTAAATAATAAATCTATCTTTTTTTTCTAAATTCTTAATTTATAAAAATTATAAAAAATTGAGATTTAGTAAATACATTAATAGTAAAATTGTGGAATCGTAGAAGTTAAAAAACAAAATTAATAAAAAAACATATTTCTTTGTGGTGTAGAATTAGTTGAACCCTAATTCCAAATTACTAAATTTTTTCTGTTTTTAGGGAAACTAGGTTATGGATACCACCCAATATTGAACACCTTTTAGTATTTACAAGAGTGTCACTCCCCCTCCATTATTAAAAAGAAATAACTCTACCCCTTCCACACCCCATAGAAGCCATATTAACTCCTAAAAATTAATAATAAGAAGTCTACCATCATCCCTAACTGACTATTTTAATACTAAAATTGATAAATAATCAATTAATAGATTCCTTTTGGGATAAACATAAATTAGTTATGCAATTATGAGGTAACATCTCCGCTCCAACTCTATTATTTTATTTTATCTCTCCATCCCATAAAATATATATATTTTAACATAGTATTGTAAACAAACTATCATAAATATACTAGGATGTTTTTATTCTATTGTTTAAAACTAATAATAAAGAAAACAGCCTTCAAATTGAATGTGAGCATACATTATATACGAACGGTAAACTACCACCTCATTTAATGATGATTGTTCATTTTTCCTTCACAACCACAAATGGTGTAAATTTCTTTTGGAAAATATCTTGATATATTTTATATGTTATATTTATTATAAATTTAATATTTTTTAATTATTTTACAATTCATATCTTTAGAGATTCCATTTTGTGTTAATATAATAATTTCATTTGAGGATGTGTGGACATCAACCCCTTGAATGTGATTTGATTTGTTCACACAATACATGTAATTTATTTGGGATGGGTTTTGAGATATTATATCAAATTTATAAAAAATATAATTCTTCATTAATTTAATTATAAATATATAATCATATATTTCATTTTATTTACTTCATTAACAATGATAAAAAATGGAAACAATGTCCATGCGTTTGTACAGATTGCTGTATGCATGAAAGGGGTATTACATTCCATGTATGGTATTAGATATAATAATATTATTCTAAAATTTATTTATAATAAATTTATATTTATTATGATGATTGTTCGAATGAGTATAAATTTTTTTCAAGACACTATGTAAGGGGATTTCATCTCACCATATATTTTCATGAGACACATGGCATAATATAAAGTCACTTATTTTGTGTGGTGTATTTATTTCATATGTATTTATTATATATTTCTTGTACCTAAATTTTATGGTATTCAATTATCCATTATATTTCCTTCCCTTCTGGAGGTTTATGTTTCTGATGTTACCACGTCGGTAAGATAGTTTTGTCACAATTTACCCTTTTTGAGACACATGTCATGTTATGTACTAATAGTTTTTAATATATTGTGTACAAACTGAATTTGGAATGTTATACCATGAATTTTAGTAAATTAAAAATATTTTTATATTCATGTAATTTCACATTCTTACTTGAGGAGTATTTTACAAAATACATAATTAACAAGACTTTGTTTAAACTGACTCATCACTTTTCGATATTATATATGATTATGCTTCACTTGTTGAAATATTTTAATCCATTTCTCAAGATCATTTGAGAATTTTATTATACCTTAGTTATTCATGATATATTCATGTGTTGTTACCATTATTCTACTATGTTGTACATAATATTACAATGAATTTGTTTTTATGAAATTCTGATGTCACCTCTCCTGACGATTGGCAATCTTTGATTGTTCAAAATCATGTTTTCTAAAAAGGATTTCAAAATCTATTCAATAATTATTTATAAATATTTTGTTAATTATCACATAAATGGATTAAAAAATAATAATAAAATTTATTTATATGTTTTCAAAATAATTTTAATTAAAAATATTTGAATATGTCTTCAATCATTATTTATAAATATTAAAATTGTTTAAAATGAAAAATGTTTTAATACTGTTTTTAATATTACATTATGTTATTTCAAGGAATATTGTTTTCAAAAAAATTTCCACCATCCTTATGATTTTTTCAGAGGAAATATTTTTTATAATTATTTTGAATACTTTTTTATATTTTTTTCGAGGAATTTATAATGAAAATGGTATCGAAATGGATTTCTATTTTAAATTTCATTATTCACTAAAGAAAGTATATTTGATTCCAGAATTGTTTATCAATTATATATCAAAATAATTTCTATCTAACTTGGAATCAGGTAACATTACTCATTCTATTCTAGGAAATTATCTAAAGGTTACATATGTATTTTTTCTATAAATAGGTGGTGATTGATATCATTGTGAGTATAAAATCCATTTCTTTCATGGGTTATATGTTTATGAAATCCATTGATCATTCACGGGTTTCTCTTTTGATGATATAATTATAAAACCTATAACTTTTTCACAGGTTATGATATTATTATTTGTTTTTGATACACATTTTATTTCAGGTGTTAATAGGTGGTTTTTATTGATTGAGTTTCACATGTATATATTATTTCAATATGAGAAGGGTGGAAAATATATCTCCATACTATGAAATGAAATGATTTATATCTACTTATATAGATTAATATGGTATTGGGAGTTAATCATGACTAATAAGAAGAATATTTGAGTTAACCAAGACTACCAAGATGGTTTTAGTAGAGAACACATACTACTACGACTATTATGGAAGTGATTCATGAATACTAAGATGGTATTAGAAGTGTAACCATTCCACTAAGTTTATATTATATTTGATTCCTTGGATATTATAGAAATATTATTATATACTTCTGTGTCTACTACAATTCCACGTTTTATTCATTATTTACACTTTCATGTATTATGTTAATTACATGATTATGATTCATGTCTTATGAAAGTCCAAGAATTATACCATGTTTCAAACATATAATATTTTATATCTATAGTAAATCAAATATTTTCTTTATAAGTTTTCATTCCATCATGATAATGATTATTCTTACATATCTCCCATTGATTACCCATACTGAGCATCTTACCTCACCCATTTTTTCATTTTCATCCCCATCGGATACGAGGATATATATTATGTTTGATGTTTATGTGAATATAGGTATTCAAGAGGATGTTAATTGGAGATGATATAGTTCATTTATGTACAAGTGTTTGTGTTTCCATGTTTCCAAATTCCGACGACTAATATGGTGTCTGTATATCTGTGTTTATAATATATGTTGTATTCCAAATAATTTATGAAATATTTATGTGTGTCAATACATGATATATTTAGGGGGTATTAGTTAAATGGTTTAGTATTCCATTGGAAACATGTATATTTTTTTTAGTGAAATCCCTATGTATATTTCTAATGATATGTTAAGGGATGTCTTGAAGGTTAAGTCTAAGGATGGGTAAACATTACTAAATTTCCTGGATTTTTTTTAAAGTATAGAGTGAGTGGATTCCTAGAAATTCGTTCATGTTTCGATACTATTTGTGTAAGTGTTACGATAATAGATGTACATACATTAAATAACTATGATATAAGGTTCTACTTCTAACTCTGGTTAATTTGGTACATGAAAATGGGCCTTTCTCCACACATGATTTGCCACTCTTTGAGGATATGATTTGGGAATTTTAAAACACTAACTGAGCCATCAATATTGATTCAATTAGTGTATGACTATCACTGAACATTGATAAATGTTTCAAATTTCAAAGAAGTATGATCTGTGATTTAGGAACCTTATAAGTAATTTTTCATGATTCTATGGTACCCAAAAATCAAAAAATTCCCTCACAATATGCATTATTTCCTTAGTCAATGGAGATAACTAGAAGTAACCTGGTTATAATTTAATGGTTTAGATGTGGACATATGGGAATTATGAGAATCTATTTGCCAAACAGAAATATTATAAAGGGAATTTAGAATGTTGTATGAGAATGGATAAAACTTATGAAGATAAAGAGACCTCAAACAACATGTGAAAGGTGATTGATGTTGTTATAGTGATGTTTACATTACAAATATTAAGAATTATTATATATAGTTTGAGTAACATTTATACAAGATTCATATTTCATATTATAGGAAATAGTTATTAAGGAATAGCTTGATGTTTCCTACGTCATGGTTTGAGAATAATTTTAGAAGAATGAATTATTTATGTTTTGGATTTCAAAGATTAGGTTATATGAATGATAAAATATATAATTATTTCTAGTATATTTTTTCAATAATGAATTAAACGTATATGTTTATTTGTGATGATGACATAGAAAAGTGATATTTTGAATAATAGAATGTAACCCTTAATGTGATAAGGATTTTGAGGAAATTGTGTATCTCTTGGATAATGAGATGATAGATTTGGTTAATGAAAATTGGATAGCACATATTACCCTAGATATGATTATTAATTAGATGAAAAGTGGTCTATTTCATCATGGATGTATTTTGAAACATATATTATTTTATGAATATATTCAGTAATCATTCAAATATAGAAGAATGCATGTTTTCAAGAAGGATTTATGATAATTAAGGGAATATATGATGAGGCTAATCATAGGTTTTGAATGTGACAACCATGTGGTGGTATTTGATATATGGGGATCAATTTTATTCTAATTTCATGAGGCTCTTTCTTAAAAATTTAATTTTAATTTTTTAAATGGATATAAGGTTAATCATTTATGGAATTTTTATGTTAATCATATGTTGAAGCCAGTAAGATTAATGTGTTATATCTATAATGAGAATTTATAAATATTATAAAACATGTTAAAACTAATATGTATTGATGATAACTAATGAGATTTAATATCATGGGTCTCATTAAGTTATATTACTTCTAGAATGAATAAGTCACCTTCATTTTGTGGATAATGTAGTGAAGTGGGTCATTGGACAACAAAAAGTGGCATAGTTCAGAAATCATAAAAGAATTTAATTTCAAGAAAATTATTAAACATTAGGAAAAAATACCATCATGCAAAAAAAAAAATTAGTACATTTGATTCTGATGAATCATATGGTCCCTTATCTCATCGTAGATTTATGACTCATTGGTTTTTTTCATTCATTAGACCTTGTTCTCTATAACTATTCATGAGAACATGATGGTATGATTTCACTTCAATGTTCACGTTTTTAATACTCACTATGTTCTCTTATGTGGGAATATAGTTATGAGTTACATTGTATACCATTAAAATTATAACATTAAATTTTTAATGTATGTTTTAGGATTCATTTTTATGGTGTGGCATTTATTTAAGAAAACATTCATCTATTTAAATTTTGATAACCCATAGGAAATTTTAGGGAGAAATAAATTTTAAGGGGGATTTAATGTGACACCCAATGATTTTGTAAAATATTTTAACCTTGATGGAAATACTCTTAAGAGATTTATTTCATTTAATGATGTAAAATATTCCATTTACATGGAACTGAAATTATCGTGTGATTCATGCAACACCAACTTCACATGTGTTATACACAACAATGGATTTCTATGAAACAAAATTTCATTTTTTTATTTATTTAATTGTGAAAATTATAACATGGATGTTAAAATTGTTAATATGAATAGTAATAGCTGTTTATCACATAATATTTATAATTTTTTCACATAAAAACTATATTAATAATTATATATATAATTTTTTAATAAAATCTATATATGTTTTATAATAATAATTTCTTAATGATTCTTCTTTGTATATCCTTCTATGAAGAAAAGTAAAATTAACATTATAAAAAATAAAAAATTGATTTGATAATATGAACATCGATTTGAAATAATAATTCTTAAATAAGATGAAGTCAAGTGATTGGGATTTTTCTGAGAAACATTATATTTTGGCTTAATATTAATAGATAAAAATATTTAGTTTAAAAAAACTATTTCATATAAACAATGATTTGTGTTAAATAATATATTAAATTGATTTTTAAAATAATAATAAATCAATTATGAATATATTAAACAATGTTAAGTCATTTGAGTAAGTTTTATTATTGAAATTAGATATAAAAATTATTGATCTTCTGAATTTGTTTATAATAAATATTTTATCTTTCTCTCCATGGTTTTGAGATAAGAATTAAACTTAATTTTCCAACATATGTGATTTTAATATTTAAAAATATTAATACAAGTTGGTAATAACTAATATATTTTTATGCTAATAAACCCAACATATATATTGACTATAAGGATTTTTTAATGTGATTAAAATTAATCTCCATGATTGAGGTATGATTAAGATTAATCATGGACTAAACATTTATCATTAGGGCCAAAATGACATGGACACTTTTCCATAAACCATTATTTGAAAATAAATCATCTATATCCCCCTATAGGTTTGGATTTTAGGGGACAATAAGATATTATTAAATGGAAGTGACCTATATAAATGTTTTATGTATAGGTAACATGAATAAAGTGGACTTCCCTTTCCTTTAACATTTATAAAATATTGGGATTTAAAAAAAACATATTTTTGATTATAGAGAAAATTTTGAAATATAAAAATGTTCTTATTATCACAATAATTTTTCAATAATTTTTTGATAGGATATATTTACATAAATATCATGTGAAATGCTAACATAATGATTAATTTTATAATAATCCACCATCATAAATGAAACTATAAATGATAAATGTTAAGTGAATGGATTGAATTAATGTATTATGTATTTTTTATTATTAATATATCATTTTCATCATTTTAAATTTAATTTATTTGAATTAAAATTTTATTTACTATATATTAGAATAAAAATTAACTAAATATTGTCAAAATTAACATTATTATTGAATTACAATAAATGATATTTTATATCATTTTTTAAAACAAATAAAAATTCTATGTTCTACCAAGTTATTTTTAATGGATAAAAAATATAAAATATTGTCTATTAAGGGACACATTAATATTTTATAATTGTCTTATTGACTGATAAATTATTATAACATTGTTAGCATCATCCAGTTTTGTGCAGGGTTTTCTATGTCACATACCATTATTTTAAAAATTAATATTCAAAAAACATTATACTATGATTTTTAAATTTATGTATACTATTTATAATTCAATATATTTGTATTTTATAAAAAAAATATCACATTATTTTATTCATAATGATAAAATTTCATAAGTTAAAAAACTATATGATTTTATAAAAATGAAAATAATAAATTTGTGGAATAAAATAATTTAAGGAACTAAATTATTAAAGGTAAATTATTTTTTAGTGGTGTAGATTTGGTTCAGAAAAAATTTAACATCACTCCATTATTCTCAAATTTTAGACATAGATTAAGTAAAGGATACACTACATTATTGACTACCTTTAGTTTTTATACGAGTGTCACTCCCCCTCCACTGTAAAAATCCATGTACTCTACCACTTCCTCACACATCTATAGTTAAATTGTATCATCCATAATCATCCAAAATAAACTCAAAATATCCTTCCCTTTCTTATTTAATCCAAAATTTGAGCAGAAACAAATAAGGTGAAGCCTTTTGGAAAATACTAGAAGGAGTACCCCAATAAAGAGGTAACATCTTCCCTCAAACACATTTTTTATATTCTTTCTCACCTGTATAAAATCATATTATTAAATGATATTATTTAAATAATAGTATCATAAATATACTAGGATTTTATTATTATAATAATTATACCATCACTTATAAAAAATCCCATCGAAGTGATAACGATAATTCTGTGTACGTGGCCGACAACCTACTGCCTCACTAAACTATGTTCATTTTTCCATTACAACCACTCATTGTTGAAATTATGATTTAAAGTGTATTTATGTATGTTATAAATATTATTTATGATTTATTTAACTTTAATTAATTGTTTCAAAACATATTTCAATATTTTTTTCTATTTTGTGTTATGACTATAATTTCATTTTAGAATGTGTCAACTAATTCCCCCTCAAGGCGACTTGATTCATTCTCATACTACATGGAATGTATTTATGATGGGATTAGTGAAACTATTTGATATATATTAAATTGTAAATATAAAATAATATAATTATATAAATATTTACATGTAATTTATTTTATTTTATTCTTCCAATAAAATAATAAAAATCGAAAATAGTGTTCAAGCGTACATATTGCTTACAGTCTCCATGAATGATGTTTTACATTTATATATTCAATAGATAATTATAAAAAAAAATTATTATAAATGATATTTATATATAGTTTTTTAAATTATGAAAACATTATATAAGTATTAATAGAATGTTTATATCAAATTAAGACACTTGGAAGAGTAAATAGAATATTACCTAATGTTAACCCTTCACATAATTTTGGTAACAAGAGGATAATATAATTTCCTAATCAAACCATATATGGTATTATATATAATAATATTTTTCATTGAAATATTTATAACAAATATATATATATTATACATGTTTTTTTAATTTGTATGATGAGTGTCAAGACACAAGGTACGGGGATTTTGTGTCACTTTTTATTTCTGTAAGATTCATTCCTTAATCACCACTCACTTTTTTGTGTGGTGTATGAACTGAAAATAAATTTATTGTATGTATCTTATACATAAATATATAAGTTTTTAAATATATATTATATTATCATCATTTCAAGGGTTTTATCATTCCATGAAATCCAAATTAGTAAGATACTTTTGTCTCAATTTACCTCATTTGAGAGAAGTATAATGTTATACACTTATATATTTAGTATATTAGGTGAACATACTGAAATTGAAAAGTTATATGATGAATAATTTTCCATTAATGTTTTTCGATAATTAATTTAACATCAATTTCTTACATGTGGTTTATGGTTCTATGTTACTAATTGATAAGTTTTTACTTAAGTGGTATCATCGATTTTCATGATTGTTTACGATTATGCTTACCTTATTGAAATATTATAATATAAATCTCAATAAAATTAATTAATTTTATACACCTATGGTTATTAATGATATATTGATGTATTGGAACCATTATTCGTGTCTATGGTAAATAATATTGTTAAGAATGTGTTTCTATGAAAGTCGAACTTTACCTCCCTCTTGGATCAGAAGTCTATGTTCATTAAAAACTATGTTTTCTAAAAAGAGACTCAATTTTTTAATTAATTATTTATAAATTTTCAATTTATATTAAAATAAATAGTTTTAAAAACCATTTCAATATTTAATTATAAATATCCAATTTATTTTCATTGAAATGATTTTCAAAAAATGTTCAAATTTTATATAGAGGGTTTCAATGTATTTTCGTTGAAATAGATTTAAAAAATTAAATAATAATTATTAAGTTACAAATGTTTCTTCAATGTAAAATGATATTAAAGTGATTTGAATCATATTTTATATATATCTAATGAAGAATAATTTAATTTTTTTTCAATTCATTTTTTTTATTTTTTTTTTAAATTTTAACAAAATAATTTTCATGACTAATTTCAAACTGTTCAATTCATTTTAAATAAAATGGTTTTCAAAATGATTTATGTTTAAAAAAATTCCATGAATAAAGGATATTTTCATTAAAAAATATTTTTGATTGATATTTCAGGATTACACTCCATTTAAGATGACATCTTCTGATGTTACTCATGGTTTTCTAGGAAATGATATAATAGATAAATTCATGTTATTTCTATGAATGAGTAATTCTCTATGCCATGGTCTTTTCATAAGACAATTATTTTAATGGTTTGTATGTTTAGGAAATTTATTTATATTTCACATGTTATGATAGTATAAGATTATTATGAAACCTTTATCTTCTTCCCAATCATATGATATGATTTCATTTAATCATACCCATTTCTTTTCATCGGTTAAAATATGATTATTTAGGATTTTATGGATCATGTTAGTATTATTTCACTATGGGATGAATGTGACCTATATCTCCCTCAAATGTATTGGGTAATGATTTATATCTCATGATATAGGATAATATGGTCTGGAGAGTGAACCTTTCCAACTAAGAAGTATACGAGGGTGAACCATGACTACTAAGATAGTGTGGGGAGTAAACTCATGGTACTATGATGGCCAAGGTAGGGAACCATGACAACCATGATGGTATAAGGATTTAACCCATACTACTAAGATGGTCTTGGATGTAATTCCTTGGATATTATGGAAATCATATTATTTTCTTATGTGTATACCGTAATTCCACATTTTATTCCAATGTTATACCTTCCTAGATTATGTTATTTACTTAATAATGATTGATGTCTTATGAAATTCCAACAAGTATACCATAATATAATAATATAATCATTGATATGTTGGTTATGATATTTTTTTAGGATCATGTTCTCATTCTGATATTGTGAGGATTATTATTACAAGCCTCCCTTGATTAGATGTATTGAGCATCTAATCTCACCCCTTTTTAGATTTCCCTCCCTCCCGGTAATGAAGATATGTAATATGTATGATGTGTATAAGAACAATTCTATTGAAGAAGAACCTAGTGGGAGATGGTATTAATCATTTAGGTAACATTGTTTATTATTACATGTTTCTAAAGGCTCAATACTAATATAGTCATTGTGAGTCTATTTGTATAAAGTTATATCTACTACATTAAAGTTATGTAACATCAATTTATGACAATAATGGGTGTCTAGATTTCATCTCTCAATGCTCTCACCAACATTGTGTATTTACCTCTTTTCAGAAGATTATTATCATATATTTTTTTCTCTTTAACCATATCATTCAATTCAGAATCCATAGAAATCGAGAATAAATCTTTTTCTCTACCTTGTTCTTCCAAATCCAATTACATATTAGATATGACCGATAATAACTATCATTGATATGATTCATCATTTTTAAATTGAGAATATGAATTTCTAAATAATCTATCTATCAAAAAATTGACTTTAACCGATGTATAAATCCAGAAAATGTCAAAAATTGAGAGCTTTTACATCTATATTGATTTCTTAAGGTTTAAATCCATTTGATAGAAAATAATTTTATGTTTATAATTAATCTTAAAAGATATAAATTCTCAAAAAAATGTAATTCTGATAAAAAATTAAATCATGGACTATGACTACGAACTCTTAATCACATGTTTAGAAGTTACTATCCATCAAATATAGTTGTTTTAATCCATAAAAAACTACATTATCTCCTACAGAAGAATTCATCCAAAACCAGATGCCAATGAATCACAATTAACCACTTACACATTCCCTTGTATTCATTATATAAAGATTTGAGATAATGTAAGTCAAACCATTAGATATTTATAA
Organism: Viscum album; assembly: GCA_963277665.1. Taxonomy (NCBI): domain Eukaryota; kingdom Viridiplantae; phylum Streptophyta; class Magnoliopsida; order Santalales; family Viscaceae; genus Viscum; species Viscum album. The sequence goes on along the minus strand of OY728155.1, from coordinate 1,622,375,512 downwards.
TAAATATTTAATTCTTCACTTCATTAGAATAGATTATTTTTTCATGTAGAATATTTCATTAGTGTAACATGTCATGAAAAATTAAAAAACAATTATCGGTAATAATCATATAATAAAAGATTTTTTTTAATTAAATTGCATTATTATGGGACTTCCAAGAGATAACGTCCTATATCTTTGTAGATCCACATTAAAATCTATTCATATAATTACATAGACTTTTAACTGAATATATTGTATCCAAAAACCAAAAAATTAATGTTTTGAATATAATCCATGATCCCTTAAAATTCCCTTCATTGTCAGAAGTATTGCTCATGATTATACATTCACATTAAGAACACCACTATTTCATCAAGAAACACCACCAAAAAAATATATTTATATTTATAAAAAAACATTTCATCAATTCCATAAATATTTTAACCAGAACTAGTGAGACTAAATATCATAACCACCTATTAATAATATGCATATATATTCTAGATAGTTGTCATTGGAATGTCCTCCTTCTAAACTCACAATTGGTGATATATTTATGCCACATGTTTTTTAGAAAATAATTGGTATCCATTAAATTAAATGAAGAGATAAAAAATGAGGGTAATTGGATTATAATTATTTATCATTACTTGATTATTATTATGATAATCTATAAAAAACCATAAAATTCCATCAACAATTTTGAAAAACAAGATTAGGGCTTCCCATGGAGACATACAATATTGAAATAAATACATGATTTATAACTATTATAAATAGAAATTAAATTCAATTAATTATATCAAATCCTTAGAAAAAGATATAACATAAATAGGATTTCTCCTCAGTAGGAGATAAATCTTAAACTCCACTTCTCATGTGGGAGGAAGCATAAATGATCCAAAAAAACCAATAAAAAACCACATTCAAATTCTCGATAATTTCAATAAAACAAAAATTCAATACTTCAAAATAGTATGAGATCATTACAAATCATATTTCCAAAAAAGCTATTGCACCTTCATTTACATTATATATTTTATTAAAGAGATGATCCTCACTATTATTAGTCGTAAAACAAAATGGTCGAGTATAATAATTAACGTGAGCATTGAATATATTTAACCAATCAACACCCATGATCATTTCATTGGATTATATCCCATGAACAGAGAAATACCAATTCAAATCATCTCCATATGTAGTTATAAAACATTATTAACACCTAATGGTTCGTCACTTTCATTAACCAAGATGATTTTTGAGGTTTCAATATAGAAGGCATCATCTAAAAATGAAAACTGAGCAATTAAAAACATCATAAAAATAAATAAAACGGGATAATAATGTATCATAAAAAGATATCATTGAGATATAATTAAAAATGATCACTCCTCTCACTATCTCTGGTCTAGATTGATCATCCAAAATCACTTTCTCAACTCCATATTACTTCTTTCATAGTGAATTTTATTCTTTATTGTCTTTTTGATATTTCTCATTGATGTGGAATCTCAGAATTCCTAGAATCACCTTAGATAGATCGGTTTTTCTAATGATAAGCATTCCATTTCTCTCATTCCATCGAATTATAAGTCATCTATTAAACATCATATGTGTCCCAAAAACCCAACCATAGATCATTGTGGCAATTTCAAATATTATTCCCCATTTTATTGAAATTGTGGAATGAGATTGGTGGATTTGTAAAATCTCACTCCATTTGATTTAAATATCCACATTGGAAACATCTATCTTTAGTATTGTATTATTTAGTAATATTCCCCAATTCATCTGTCTCATTTTGAGTCATCCCACTATCTTGGAAATAGGTGTCCCTCTTTTTTTTCCAGCAGTATAGTTACGCCCCCCATTTTTAGAATGTATTAGTATTCTTCTTCAACCAATAGTTAATAATATGACCCTTTCATCCAACATCTCTATATTGACCATATTTATGTTATACATTAATCAAAGTTTTCTAGTCATTAAGTGGATATAAATTACTAGTACTGATAAGAAAAATGTATTCCTTCAATGATGAACTAGCTACACCATTAGGTTAAAATAAGTCTAAATTAATAAATTTAGCTAAATACTCTAAAATAGTTATAATACCATCCATTATATTGAAAAAGATCATCCTTCTATGAATCATGAATTTCTGGGGATTGAATTTTTTTGATCTATATTTAAAAATTATCCCAAGAAATAACATGGTCTACTTTGGAAGGAACAAAACAATTAGATCATTTTTGCACATGATATCTCATCATATACTATTATTACTTGACATTCAACTCTATTAGGGTGAAAAAAATTGAGGATTTAATTCTTTATTTTCAACAACACAATTTCATTCTCAAGTTTTGAGTCACCTGAATGATGTTTTGATGTAGCTTCAAGAACCATAGGGAATTATAAAATTTTCTTGGATAATTCTTTATATTCCCTACATACAAATCCTAAATGTCCTGGAAAATACATTACACACATTATCAGTTCACCATTCTCTTAGGTGCCACCACATTCTTTGTATACTTTTTTAGATTATTACTTCAATAACTATGAGTATTGAATTTATATGAACAAAAAATTCATAAGCCTCTCTCTCTCTCTAAAATGAAGAATAAACAAGTTAAAATTTACCATATCACAACTTTCACAACATGGTTTTCCCAAAATTCCACAAATTCAATTTTCATCCTATTTTTTAAAAGAAAATGATTTTTTATGAAAATAAATTATTTTTAAATACCACTATGATGATTGTTTATATATTTTACATTTCATGTCATTTTTCAGTAAATTTATAAAATTAATAAATTTTCACAAAGTGATAAGTCATTACTCATATTGAAATATTCAATGCTTGTATGAAGTTATTTTTATCAGTTCTGGTATTGCACTTCTCATTGGGTAAACCCATGAAAATTATATTATAACTTCTATAAGTGTCTTAAAAATACTTATGTACCCATGTTTCTGGAAACATGATGATTATCATAAAAAAGTATGAAATCTATTTTTATTCTCTAAATTTTATTTTTCGACTATCCTACTCATTTATACCATCCAACATCAATGTCCAAAGTAGAATTAATTTTTAACTCTAGCAACAACCCAATTGATACCCATGATCGAACAAACTGATACCCCATATTAGATCCAAAAACACTTAATTTTCTTCAGAATTTGAGGGGACATTACATGGACTTAGGAAAAATTACATGGAGCCAAAGGATGTAAATAATTTCCATGGTATTTGTAAATTTTTTGTAATGATCATACCTTTTAGATATAAAACAACCACACCCAACAACACCGTAAACCTAAACTATTATATGATGCATGATAACAACGTTCTACAACTCAATGTATGAAAAACCAAATCCAACTGTAGTTGAGTAACGGGATGTGACCAACACCAATATCAAAATAAAAAGAGGAAGATAGAACCCACAAATCTCAAAGATGCAAAGGACACCCAAATAAAATATCATAACATTATCCAAGCACTAAATCCACAATAAATTGACATGTATCATGAAGAATCACTAAATAAATGTAATAACATTACATTACCTATGTAATGATTCAAAATATATACAAGAAATACATTGATCTCATGAAGGGGTTAGTAATTAAACTCCACAGTTTTTCCCCAAATAACATCCATATTCCTTCCACTAGGATAGATAATGTTATAAAATATATATAAAAAATTATATAAATCAATTTAAAATAATTTCATCAGTTTTTATCTAATACATATCAAATATAATCTAAAAGAACTTAAATCCAAATATTTTCTATGGAATTTAAACAATCACTTTTTTAAACCAATTAACTTTATTTTTCAAAATACCCATTCAATGATTCATAGGCACACCCACACATGCATGATTTAAAGATAATTCCTTTCCCATGAGTTATTTTTAGTGCATCAAAAAATTCAACACTATATATCAAATCTCATTTATCTCTAATTTCACATGAGCCTTTTTCTTGGGTCACATCTCATGTACCCCAATAGTAAACACACCCAGTTCAGGGCACATCGAATGCATGAAGTCATGTAAAACCATGTATTCCAAAATCATATGAAACCAACAGTTTATTATCTATTCAATAAAAAAATCCATTTATATTAACTATAATAATCCTATCTCTTCTATTATTCTAAACCAGTCAAAATTTTAAAATTATCAATTTAAAATCAAAAAATGAAGCACTCTCACAATAACAAATTTTCACAAATCAACAAACCATCATTAAAGTGGGTTTCTCACATTTTTTACAATCACATTAAAAATCAATATTAAAACAATTAAAACAATTTTAAACTTATAATTCATATTCTAATAAGAGTATTTGAGATTTATTCCACCTATATTATACATTGGTAGAAATAACAATTCCATGAATTCTTCTAAAAATCAAGGTTGAATCTAAAAAATCCCACCTTAGATATTGTTAGGTGAAATAATCATATCCATATCTCTTCCTTATTGGAATCCATAATCATAGAATTATACCCAAATGTACTAGATCACTAAATCTAAAATACTACTGATGAATAGATCTATTGAAACCCACAAAGAACATAGACTTTCCAGGTAATCTAGCCATAAAGACACTATGATTTCTGAAATAGATCACTCATGTTTCTCATGTAATACTCTGTAAAAGATTTGGGAGGATTGAATAACATGATATAGTCAAAAAATAATAAAACCAGTAATTTAGGGGAAATGTGAATGATGTTCACATTTTTTGGATCATATTTTCTAATCATGAAAAGTTTAAGTGGATGGTTTGGAAAACCATTCACCAACCACTTGATCCAAACATTGTTCAAACAAATTGGATCACATGGTAATAAATCCTATATTCCTAAAATGATTTTCTCTCTATTCCAATTTTGAAATTTTCACAATGGTGACCACATGATTTGGCCAAACTGTGCACCTACCAAGTAGCATATGTCTCCCCATGCATGGTTTTATGGAGGTGTTTCTCAGTGTCTACTAACCAAAATCAAATCATGTACCTCCATAAAATATAAAATAAATTATCAAATTCATTTATACCCTCTCAAAAATATACTATTCAATTTATATATATAATAAATAATTACATGGTTGAATAAATGAATTAGGGAGTTAGAAAACTAATCACAATTACAAGATAACTCACTCTGTAGGACACTCTACATTATAATGAATATTACATTTGAATACCAAGGATTCAAATTGGAGTCCATAATGATGTCATAAAAACATAATACATCATGAAAACGATGATAATATCTCAAATTTTCCAACAATATATAGGCGATGTCACCCTACTGATCTATTCATTTAAATTCATAAATGATTATACCATTAGATCATATTCCTCAAATGGGTTATGTCAGTTTCTATGTGAAAGTTATTTACAAAAATAATAAATAATCAATAGAAATATCTAGGAATTTTCCATTTACCAATTATAACCCATAAACAAGATTCAAATAACCATTGCATAACCAAATAAACTATTACGGTGGGCCAACGATTATGTCACCCATGATATTTACCAACTTTTTCCAATAATGAGCGTCACAAACTTTTTCAATTAATGCTCTATTACCTCTATTAAAAAATATATTTTCTCCACTCAATTAAAATGATATATACTAAAATATGTTATCCGCCAAAAAAATTACCCATAGGTTTCTCACCCACAACCTTCTAATAATATCACCCCATGATACATTCTCATAGGTCTATGAAATCATTATTATTCTTTTCTTGAATATATAAATTCATTGATGAAATTTTTTTTGACACCTAGTTTTGATAAGTATATCAATCAGTATAAATTAAATATTCCATCAATCAACTCTCACATTCTAAAGTAAAACGAACCTCCATCTCACTATTAACAATTTCAACATTTCATACTATCATTATCTTATATTATTGTGATGATTGTCCATGTCACTAGTTCATAATGATTCCCTCACCCATTTTAATTCCATAATAATGTGTTCATTAAGAAGTTACATTATACATTAACCAACATGTAATTTTTTCATTATAACAAGAGATTTATATCTCATATACACACACTGATCATAATTATATAGTCTTCATTGCCTATTTCACACGAAATTAATATAGGAACAACACATGGATGTACCATTAGAAAATAATATTGTAGGTTTTCAAAATACCCCAACCGATCCCAAATAAAATCATATTGTTTCTCATATTTTTAATGTGAACATCTTATTTAGATGAATCCAAATAGTGATATACTATAAGTCGATTAATAATGATCAGTCTATATATATATATGTTTTTAAAAATAAATAATGCATCTTTGGAACACCTGATAACTATGGTAACCATTATATTTCTCACTATCATACATGTCTAAAGAGTTGGAACACCCATCTCTGCAAAACATGAACAACCTGCATAGAATTTGTAAATATCTATCAACATATGATATATTTTTATCCCTAAAAGTAAAAAACAAATTCAAGTGAACTAAAAAATACCACCCAAATATATTGAATAGTTGCTGATATCCAACAATTAATGGTTCCCCAATGTATTTTTATTCCACTCTTAGTTGATGGATTCAATGTGATTTTTATTCATGTCCATTACAAGGCCACACCATTCCATATAGTTCAAATATAGATTGAATTTTCACTCTCCCCTTCCCAAGGAAAGACATTATTAAAATCCCTGACGTTATTGATTATAACCATCACAATCTGTAATCATCCAATACCCATTTATATGACCAACCTTGTTTCACCACAAAACATCAATTTTAAACATACCCAAATGAGTGATATTCTATGAATATAAGGATATTTATCCAAATATAATAATGAACCATGAAACTCATGAATGCTACCTAAATTCTTCTTAGATGTTTCCGCATAAGTTTTGATCTCATAAAAAAGTATATATAGAAGATTATATTCACCTAATTCATCCATATGGTTTGTAAAAACCATCATTCTTAAGTGAACACCACTAAACACAACTAAAATTTTGAATGAAAAAGTAATAATATTGATACAATTTAAACAAACATGATATTCCAAAAATAATATTTGAAACACGAAATCACTAATAACATTGACCTAGTTAAAAATTACATACCCCTTAATGTAACAACACCAGATGAACTATTGATTATTTTTCTTAAGATATCATATGGTATATGAAAATTTAAAAATAATCCCATGATTTCTATATATATTGTTTTATCTGATATCAATGATATGTAACCACTCTTGGTGAATCTCAACTAATATTTTTATATATATAATGAATGTATTTGTCATAGAAACTAACTCAACACTCATTTCATACCCTCCAATATAAGTGTCTCACATATATCATCTTGTCTAGAATAACATACCAACACCCTAGTCTACTAAAAAATAAAAAGTTTTAAAAATTCATATAGAATATCCACATTCTCATTATCTCAATCCATTGTGAAAAGTAAAATGAATAAAATTTTAGTAGTCTACTTTAATTTCAAATTAAAAACATCAACTATATAATAACTCTATACAGCCATTTCTACCTAATGGTATGTTAAAAAATATATATATATTGGCCACATAATTTATCAAAATATTTTGTTTAAAAAATAATATAAATAATAGGTTGGATATTATTCAACGAACATATTCTTTGGATTTTGACTATATATCTGTATGACAATACGTAAAATAACACACCCTTCTATCAAAACGAGGGTATCCAATCATTTTAAAACACATGATTTCTATTTTAATGTTATATAAATTATATGATTATGGAAAACAAAACATATTTCCCCTAAAATACAATAGAAATATATATATAAATATATATATCATAGAGACAAAATTCATTATAGTGAACAAAACTATAGCTCTCAAAAAACCTAAAACAACACTCCCTTCAATATATTTTTGGATTACCATGTATATGTGCATGATACTCAAAGAAAGGATATTCATAAAACTAAAAAACAATAGTATACCCCATTCTAGTTTCTCCCCATCCCTTGCTAGACTGGACCAATACATATAATAGGTGGGATTCCCTATGGAATATAGTGTGGAAACTATTATCGATTTTATGAAAATATTATGGTGGGGAATTTCCTCCATGATTAAGTAATCATATATATCGGAAAATAATATTATATTGACTAGTGATCACAATATATATAGATATATTTAAGGTTTCCCATTTGTTGGTTATACACAGTAGACTATTAAATCAAATTAAATGAAAACAAAAAAAAAAGATGATCACAAAACTATTCAACAGTCTGGGATGAGTTACATATCCCAACTAAAACAAATATATTCCACACAAAAGTCATTAATTTGACCATTTCCCATTACATTAGTAACTAAGATTATTTTTAGTGTACCAAAGGTTCCTATGAATAGTGTGGGGATTACATAGTATACCGCTATTAATGATATCCCAATATATATCAGTTATTAAAAAATTCAATTCTTATAGTACATAATTACTGTAATAAATTTTAATAAATATATCCCCATGATGACATGATTTCTATAGATACATTGATAATAATTTATTCTATTTTCTACTACAGTACGGGGGTCTGTAAGGATGATAAATTATTTAATATATGGCTTTCCACACACGATGTCAGTAATCATAAAAAAATTTCTGTTTTGAATAGGTACATTCAATTGATATCATAATATATTCATTACTAATTTTAGTGAATGGGTAGCCTCAAACCACCTATTCTATCTCATATCTTCATTAAAAATGGTAATATATGCATCTACTCTAGATAAAAAAATATTCCAGAATATATCATGTTGGTTAAAGGGGATCCCAAAAAAAATTCCAAAATATGTCATTTTCATCAATGGACATATAATTTCACATCCAATATATTTTTTCATATCATGAAATATATGGTTATGATAAGTACTCATATGTTATTTATGTCATAATAGCATACTAATTGTTCCAACAGACACCAACATTTAGACATATCGACATTCAATATAATTCATCAACATCTACGCTTGTAAAGGAAACTAATAGTGTTATCACCTCATTACAACTCACATTACAATATTTTTGAGTAGGTACCACCCCTAAAAATATATCATATCGTTGATAATTGGGTATCCAAATTTATTTAGCAATATGAACCATATTATATCATTGAACCCATCTCTAGTATAATTTTACCAAAAATAATATGTAATTAATAAAAATATAACAATTATTCTTAATTAGTTTTAAGACCAAATTCATGTTGAATAATTAATACATAACCATGATAAAAACAATTTTCACTTATCAATAAATATAAATAATTTCATACCATAATGTTGACATTATAGTTTCTAATGTGATGTACCTCCAAAACCAACACATAAAATTTTTTAAAAAAATTCACAAAACATGGTCAAAAGTCGATACACAATTTGGAATTTCATTATGATATCCAAATTTTTCCATACACACTTGATAAATTTAATAATCCTAGTATATAAATTTAAATCCCACTAAATTATATTTATATTAATGAAATCCCTTATGAATCCTCAATCTTATTCTCTATCCTCTTAAACAACATATTCCTCTAATGGTGGTTAGATCCAGAGATTATATGTAACACAACATGAATATTATAAGAATTAAATTATACATGATAGAGTAATGGAATCAAATTAACAATTTGTTATTTCATTACAATCAAAAGTGAATTTATCTGGTTGTGGATGCATCCAATTCTTTTCAGTTTTGGTAGCATATTCATCACTATACACCAATCATAAATGATAAAGGATTTAAATTACCATTATAACCTAGTTGATGGAATGGTGGTTATGAATAAGATTAACTATGTTATAAAAATATTATTTAAAAATTTATATTTGATGAGTTATATTCAGAAAAAATAATTAGAAATAAAAATATGAATCTTTTGAAAATTAAAGAAAATCTTTTTCATAAAAACTGTTTAAATGTAAAAACTTTGTTTTATACAAAAAAAATTTAAATATCATTAATTGGGTATTATTTTAATGATATATATATATATATATAATATCTTGAATCAACTTTTTAACAGTCATCTGATGTGTTTTCTAGACATGATATAAAATTATATCCAATTTTACACAGAAAAATGTGTATTTTGTAAGTATATTATATCTACATTTTGATGGATATATTTTATAAAAAATTATCCATTTTTAATTTATTTTATAAAATAAAATTAATTTTTGAAATCATAATTTCAAATTTATCTTTGGCAGAATTTTTTGTTTCTTATGAAAAGTTTAATTTTTTTTGAACAGTGAAAATACTAAATTTTAATTGAAGGCAATAAATAATTCATTATGATATATTATAATAAGAAATTGTTTTAATGTGAAAATAGATAAATTTTAAATCCTTTAATCCAATTTATTTAATTTTAAACACTCTTATGTTAAAATTAGACATAAAAAATTTAAAGCATTTGAACATTTTCACATAAAAACATAGAGTATTTATCATCTATGAGATTAATTTATAATTAATTTATGCATATTTTAAAATTGAATTAAAAAAATAATAATTAAATATTTGGAATATATGTAATTTATAATTTTGAAAATGTAATACTTAATTTATTAGTGAATTAATTTAGAAAATAATTATAATTCATTACAGTGAATAATGTAAAAAAGAAGATTATTTAGTGGTTAAACATAGAATATAAGGCTCACAAATGACCCAATAATTTTCCAACACCCATTATATGTACATATATCTAACATAATGATAATATTAAAGATATTTATGATTTTTAGGACACTATTTAATGTTTGTTAGCAATATAAAATGATAATCAAAAAGACAAAAAAAATATCTCTTCCTTTTAATTTATATAATCCATTAGTATTGTTGAAACACTACATAGACATTTTACATGTATTTTTTTGTAAGATAAATGAAATATTTTCAACTAAATAATTTATATTTACTTTTTAGTAGTAATGTAATTATATTTAATTCATATTAAATTCCAACTGATGTATTATTTTGTTACTAAATAAATAAAATCAATGATTATAAAAACACTAATAATGAGGTAAATTGAATGAATTATTCATGTTGATTTTTTAGATGAATATATAAATATTAATAAAATTTAACATAAAATATTTTATTTCAATTTTTATTGGTATTTTATAAAATAAATTTAAATAAGTAATAACAAAATTGACATTAACATTATTTTATATCAAATTGTATTTTCTTAGATGATTTAAAATTACTAAATTTTGTAAAATTTGTTATGTTATTTTTAAAATTATAATAATTATAAAATTTTTTACATTCATAGACCAATTTATCTATTATGATTAACATATTATTCCCCAAGTAAAAATTACATGGTTTGAACTATTAGGTTTAAAGACATTTTTTATGTGTTACAGATGTTTTTTATAAATTTATCTTCAAACACACATGGTATTTTTATTTGAAATTTTTGATTTAATATAAAAAAAATTAATTGGATTAAATTTTCAAATATGTTTAACTTAATTTCATTCTTCATGTTTTCTAATTATATTGGATAGAAAACTATTTCCCATAATGAAAAACAAAATTTGAAAAAATAAAGAAAGAGAGTTTTTACAGAAGAAAATTATAAAAAATGAATTTATTTTTTGTTATGGATGTTTTTATCAAAAAAAAAATACCCCCACTCTATTATTATTCAATTTTGGAAGAACATGAGTTAATGGATACCTCCCCATAGTAAATACTTTTGACAATATTCAAGAACTTCACTCAATATCAGCTATAAAAAGGATCTGAGTCACTAAATTTATTCACACATCTAAAGAATTTTTTATCATTCAAACACTACACAAATAACCTCTATATATTGATCCCCTTATACTATAGGATTTATTTTCTGATTAACTAAATTCATTCAATGTTTTAATTCAATCTAGTGGAAAATACCCCAAAAAATATATAATATTCTTCCAAAACTGTTTTAATTTTATTTACTTCATGAAAACACTTAATCATCCATTTACCATGATTATACAATAAAGAATTTATCCTAAATATAATGAGATTTTGTTATTTTATGTTTATGACCTATATCCACAAACACTATCATCAAATTGGTTACAAAATCATCATTGTTGTGTGAGGATGTCTACCATCTCATGAAATGAAGCCATTTGGTTTTCTATTAACACGTATCATTAATGTGAAATATGGCAGAAATACTGTTTAAGAATACTAGTTATGATATTCATAAAAAAAATATTCTTTATATCATATATAAAATTTTAGATTTTATTTATAATGGTTACAATAACATCGATTATTTATAAGATGAACTACTACCTCACAATGTTATGTAAAGTGTTTTCCACGAAAGTGTCACATGAAAGGAAATATGTGAAAACATAATGAATAAAAATGAACAAAAATATATCATTATGATTTTTGTGATAGATTTTTGTTTCTAGAAAAAATAAATCACTTTCATCTTAATAATTCAAACACTATGAAAGTGATAAAATTATTCGAGGATGTGTGGAAAATTTCATCCTCAATGTGATGTTACTTATTTTACATAAAAACAATTGTAACACCCCATGGTTTCGTAATATAATATATCTATAAAGTAATTCAATATCTTGCACCACACACAACATCAAGTTCGAGTGCACGATGACTTACCAAACTAGCCGTTAAAAATTAGTTATGAATAGTATTAAATAAATTTTGAATTTTATATATTCCATATAATATTAACTTCCAAATTTCATGTTTCTTAGTCATAATATATAATAAAATTCATTTTTTCAGATAAAGGAATTATTTTTCAAAAAATGAAATTTTACAGCTATTTAATGGAAACCCCTTTTTATATCCCATATTTTACAGCTTTATATATTAAATTTGACAAAATATACGTTTTATTGAGAATCGGGACAAAAAATTTAGTTTCGATAAATTTTTGTTGTATTACTAATAACTTTAATATTTGGATTAATAGTGAAAAGTACTAAATTTTAATTGAAAAAAAAGTTTTATTAAAAATAATTATTACTGTTAAATTATACATTTTAATGGTTTTGATCTATAATTAGTTTATATTTTTACCATTTAATCTAATTCTTTTCAATGAATTTAATTTCACTCTGAAATTATACATTAACAAGTGTCAATCTTTTGATAGTTATTGTTTCTAAAAAGCATGCTATTTGTTTTATCAATGGAAATTAATTTTGAAATTAAATAATTAATCTTATATGTTTTGAATTTGGTAAAATAGAAATCATTTTTGTATTTAGAATATCAATGATATCTTAGGATTATTTTTGGTATTTTCCATAAAAACATCAATTTTTGAAAAATAGTAAAGCAACTTAGTTTTAGTTAAAAAAATTGACATTTTCATTTTAATGAATTTTTACCAATTCTGTGAATTGAAGTTCAAAAATCATACATACATGGTTGTTATTATTATGTAAAAGTTGGTTCAATAAGTTTAAAATGATATTTGGTGAATAGTAACTTGTGACTTTTATTTACCGCAGTTAAATATAAATAGGGTAATTCAAGGCAAAAAGAATATTATAAAATTTAATAATTACAATAAAAAATTTTATATCTTTATTCGATGTGTCATGGACGACCATAAGCATCATTGGGTCTATTTTGGGACCCCATGGAGCCACTTAAGTGTGATAATGATACTTTATTTTAATTAACTTAAAGTAAAGAAAAAAATGACCTTAACAAAAATCTTTTAGTATATAAATTTTTAAATGGGGTTATATAAGTCATATTTTCAACTATAAATATTTATTTTAAAGGTAAAATTATTTCCTACAATATGGTATTTTTTTAATAATTTCTAAACATAAAATATATTAAATTATTTCTGACATAATAATGATGCAGTACTCAATTCATTAATAAATAATTTAAATAAATTTGATTATTAAGATTAAAAATATACAAAACCTATCCATTTATTATTGGATCATTTTATTTCAACATTAGTCACTTTATCTTCGATGTTAATTATTTTTGGTCCTTTTGAAACCGAAAAAATGTTTATAATAAAATAAAATTTTCAAACATTCCTAAAGAGACCCTCCTATCCCTTTTAAAAGGGAATATCTTCTAACCGATTCCATACACCTCTCAAGCCCCTTGTCTCGTCTAAACACTGACCAAATAATCTCTAAAGATCCCTCTCTTCCACCTATAATCCTTACCTTAGGTAGAAGTCACTTTAAGTGGTCCTTTTGGTTCAAACCAAAGGGAGTTACCCAAATTAAAGGAAATGGTTTCTCTTAACTTGTTATATTTTATTTTACTTCTACAACCCCTAAACTCTATTTATTGCTATATTTAATAACAACACTAGTATCCTCAATAAAATAGGATGTTTTTATGAGAATTATTTCAACTACACTTAAACACAACTACATCTAATGGGTAAAAACACACACTTTCTATGGATGGAAGACTAACACCTCACGAAACAACGATTTTTCAATTATCTCTTACAACCTCTCATGGTGTCCAATAATATGGAACTGTATTTATATATGTTATATGTTATGTTTATTATTTCATTATTCTTCTCAATTTTCCATTTATATCATAACTTTATAGTTTCCATTATGGGTAAACGTGATAACTTCATTTGCGAAAAGTGCAGACTATCGCCCCCTCAAAGTGACATGACTCGTTAATGCCTTATGTGCGACATATAAAGGATGAAGTTAATTATATTATATATGATATTATACTGAAATTATAATATATCTATTTATCATTATGTTTAAATTTCATTAAAATAAAAAATAGAAATGAAAGTAGCGTTCATGTCTACCTATGTGTTACTGTCTCCGTGAACGTTGCATTTCATTTCTCATCTTCAATTGTTATGAACTGTTATAAATACATATATATACTGGATATATAATATATATGATATCTATATAATTTATATAATTCTGGACATAAGTGACTTCTGGCCACATGGAAAAATTGTAATTATAACAAGTTTATTTTTTGACTCCAGTTTCGAACATCGATAAAAAATCCAATATGAATTCAAATAATTAACTATTTGTTATAGCAAGGTAATAAGTGATAAAAAGGAATATTAAACATGAAAAAAAATTTAATATAGTATAAATTAACATAATATTATTATTCATGATGAACAAAAAAAATTCAAAACAAGTCGATCTTGAGGTTAGGGGTTTCTTGTCTCACTTTTAATTTTGTGAGATTTACATTGTTCATCACTTATTTATTGCATGTGGTGTATTGTGTTCTACCATTTGATATAAACTATCATGATTATATTTATATTAATGGTATTATGTGATTAATTTGGTGGAATTAATCTTTTGTTCATATTACTCAATTGATTATAATATGGTAAGAGGTTTTCATATCACTTCTTATTCTTGTGAGATTCATGATATATTTGCACTATTTACTTTTGTGTTGTGTATGTACTAACCATTATTGTATTAATTGTGTAATATAATTTTATTTATTGTTATTTACATCTTCCTTCTTTCATGGGGTGTATTTCTCATAAGTTACAAAATCGTTAAAGGAAACATTCAACTGAATTTCCATTCCCGGGGTTAATCTTATAATTCTTTATTATGTCATGCTATGATTATTTTTGGAATCCCTGTTTATTTATTTATGTTGAATTTTACACTCCCCTTTCTATGGATATACTTTTTATACACATAATCACTCCACTGATATATTTTCATGTCATCGATATGAATTTGATAATAGTAATTTTAAATTAATTTTCATTCATTGAGTTAAATATCCAAGTCATTGGTTTTGTCTTAAAAAAAAGATGTATGAATATCCTCTGATTTATTGACACTGGATATCAAATCATATTGACTATATTTATATTTTTCACGCATTATTATGTAGTTAATTTATCCTTAATATAAGGATACATTTTTTAAAAGGGACTTCATCACAATTTACATTCCACTGATACTTCTTTTTTGTTATGCAACAATTCACTTTTATATATTGTATATACTCTACTTTGACATGGAATATCTTGATTCAATTTATACTCATGATATTATTATTCTTTTATTACCTCATCTATTTTTATGAAAGAATATCTCATTTGGATTGGAACACTAACTATAATTTCATTTTAAATGTTTGGAATATTTATTCTTCTAAATCGTTCTCATTAATGTCCATGGTTTAAAAATGGTTTTATGTATTTATTTAAATAGACATTTATTTTTTAAGAATAAAATTCCTTTTAAAAGTTTCAATGTGTTATGGGATAATTTTATTAAAAAAATTAAATGGATTCTTGATAAATAGGGATACTTTTAAATGTTTTTAAGAAAAAGGTGGATATTTCTATCAAATAGTTTTGATGATTATTTTCATCTATGTCAATATCCTTCATAATTCTCTATTGGGGTTGATATATTATAATACAATGTTCCATATTTCATTGAATTAGTTCTCTTGGACTGTGGATGTGCTATTTTTATACCATTCATGATTTGTGGTTAAAATATTGACATTTCGTATGCTAGTTTTAATAGGAGTATTCATATTATGTTTCAGCTTTTTCATATGTGGAATGTATTTAAATTAGTACGTGATGGATGGTGCCCTTTCTAACTCATCAATGCATCCGTAGGACTCATGAGAAAACTAAATGTGGAATTGGCCGAGGCCTTTCCCAATTTTTGATATACAGTTTTGGCCGAGGCATTAATCATTTTTTGATGTCTCAGATGAGGCCTTGACAAACTGTTTCAGATTTTATGAAATTATGCATTCCATCATTATGAGATTAGGTATTGATATTTCATATGGTTATTCGACTAGTAGAATAACCATGACTATGTTTTATTATGGAATTATATACTCAGATCATATTCCCGCCATAAACTGTTCATGTTAATTATTTATAAAGGCATGTGTTTTTAATTATTCACCATGTCTAATGTTAATGCTATCTTTTGCTGTATTGATTACTATTACTGAGTTTTTTAGCTCACTCATGTCTTATGTTTCATTTTCCCAGGAAATAAAGAAGTTATTTATGAGTGATTTGAAGGCATAATCTAGGAATCTTGGATGTTTCTAATAGAATAATTTACTCTTATTTTTCTTTTCAAGATGTAATGTTGAACTTATGTATGTATCATGTTTTCATGACTACTAAACTGATCGGTCCTTAGGGACTTGATTCCTTGTAATCATGATAAGGTAATAAAATAATGCACCGACTCCTAGATTTTGGGGTCAGGGCATTACAGTTGATATCAGTGGATGTTTAGTACAAACCTTGGAAACTATATTTTTGTAATCTCTGATTAGAACACATTACCTTAAGATAGACTTCGGTGATTTTTATAGAATAAAAATATAGAATTTTGGTACTGTAGATATTTTGTGTATTTTCCATGCAATACATCCCTGTATGGATATGATCAGGTAGAGGGGGCTCTAGAAAAGATGTACCTAACAGTGAAAACTCTTAGAATGTGTTTCGGGCTTGACCCTCTGTGTCCTAGTACATGACTACGATCCTTACTACACTCTTTGTTATAACACGCCTTGGGTATATGCTTAGGATAATTTACATTTTCTTTACAAACTGATTGGATGTATTTTAATATAATATGAGAATAAATGACCATGGTTAATCCTAAGGTGTTATAAATTAAAAATAAGGTTTCATGATATTCTCTAAATGGTTTTATGAATAATGTTACTCACACAATGCCTTTAGGTTTTAGTCAATGGCTTGATTCCAAGGAAGTCATATTAACATTGATAATGATGTACAAGGTGGGAGCAATGGTGGAAATGAGCTACAAAATAGAATGTTGAAAGTTGTAAAAGATATCGTGTTCTTGCCGAATCTGTTTTCCAAAAATATAAACAACAAAAAATATATTAACCAACTCTCGGACTCAACAAAGAAGAGAAATGTAGTGAATGAGAGGAGCTACAAATGTGGATACCATGGAGAGAAGAAATCTCAATTTCTATCATGCCAGGAATGTGGAAGGAGACACCCAATAAAGTGTCTCAATGGAACCATGAAATGATTTTTGTGTTGGAAATAAGGTCATAATGTAATGAATTACCAAGGAAAATGAAGATTACAATGGAATGAAATAAAAATGATCCAAATAATAAAATTGTGGTCATTTTTCATAAATGTATTGGACTATGGAATCACCAAAGTCTATGCCCAATTCTATAGTATAACCACTAGGTCAAGGAAAAACCTATGTGGAAATAAATGGATTGAAAGATTTTTAAAGGTATTATTCCACTTTGTTGATGAGATTACTTTGGATGAAGTATCTCTTGTATGTGTAACCCTACAATTTATCATGTGAAAATTATATATTACTATTAATTACCTTTTCTCTTATGGATATAGTTATAAATAAGCATTTGGTTTAATATTATCCTTGAATTTGAGGCAATTAAAAGTTATTAAATTTTGGGATGAAAATGCGAGGTATGAGATAACATTTTTGGTTAAATTATGTTATGGTTATTTTGAGGAATTTATCTCATTTTGGTAATGTAATAAAATATAGTGTTTGTAAAAGGACATCATGTAGACCAGGTGACAAACCGTCATGTCGAACAAAGTTGTGCGAATCAAACCCACAACCAGAGTGAAATTGGGATTTATTGCCAACCACTATAATACATGATGTGTATGGTTTGTGTGATTAATAATTTTTAGTTAAATGATTTTATTAAGTTGATTTGAGATATTATGTAATACTAAATGGATATCCATAGTTTAGGAAAATGATTTGCTGATTAAGTGATAAAGGTTATTTTGGAAGATATTTTCTCTTTAGGGACACTATATGCCTAAGGAAAATAGAATACTGTGGGATTTTATTTGAGTAGTAATGGTGAATATTTGTAAATTTTTGTATTATATATTTATATTGATTTGGGTTATTTATGGAAATGATTAACCTATCATATAAAATATGTTATTAGGTTAATGACTTTTATGTATCAGACTTTAAGAGTTATCGATGTTATTTAGAGATACTGTTTAATGTGGAAGTCTATGTAATCAAATTCATCTGAGTTTTGGGTTAAATCTTAGATAGTATTATAATGAATTATTTTAAGGACAATTGTTAATTGAAGGGTATTTTTTGAACTTTGGGTATTGTTTGTTTAAATTTTGGAGATTAAGAGTAGTATTTCTTTGTATAAAGGATTGTCCTTTCTGGGGATCATATGATCACATACTAACCATTTTGGTTTTGGTTAAGGATTAATGAAAATGTAAATATATAGTTCATCCATTTTGGATTATTTTAATCTCTATAATTTGATTATAGCACTTCAGATATAACCAAGTAATCTTGAATACTCATAGTATGGAGAAAAGATGATTTTGTGGTATAAATTTATTAATGGATGATGTTGTACATGTGATGTAAGTATATATCCTTATACTCTTAGTCAATATCATAAATAAACTCATCAACATTATGAAAAGGAACAAAAAAAAAATGTTGTTCGTTTACTTTTCCTACTGGGAAATCAAAGACCTTTCATCCCATCACAAGTGTATGGCTTTCATATAGTTAACATTTTGCCAATAAAATTCTAGATCACTCTCCATCAGAACATAATTATTATATTTCTCTTACATATCCATGTTTTCCTACATTGAACCCTAGTATGTGTTATGTTTAGTAATCTTCATACTTTCCTTTATTTCTTTTAAATTAGAGGCCTCATTAATCCAATTTTGATGTTGGAATTTAACTAAGATAAATGTCAAAATCTATGTTTTGAAGGCCGTGATTTAATTGAGAGGATGAAATTTATTGAAGGATGGTAGAATGTAACACCCCAAGGTTTCATAGTACAATATCTCTTTAAAGTAATTTAATAGCTTGCCGCTCACACAAAATGCAGTTTGGGCGCACGACGACTACCAAACTAGGCATTCAAAAGCAGTTATGAATAGTATTAACTAAATTTTGAATTTTATATAATCTATATATTTTTAACATCCATATTCTCTATTTCTTAGACATAATATAATAAAAAAATCATTTTTTCAGATAAAGAAGAATTTTTCATAAAATGAAATTTTACTGCCTTTTAATGGTTAAACCTTTTTAAATCCAATATTTGACACTTTTATATAATCAATTTGACAAATTAAACATATAATTTATAATAGGGACATAAAAATTAATGTTAGGGAAAAAAAATTTGTATTTCAAATAACTTACATATTTGGGTGAATAGTGAAAAATACTAAATTTTAATTGAAAACAAATATTTTAATCAAAATAATTTATAGTGTTCAATTATACATTTGAATGGTTTTGATGTATAATTAGATTATATTGTTACCATTTAATCCAATTTTGGTCAATGGAACTAATTTCACTTTGAAATTATACATAAACAAGTGTCAATATTTTGATAGTTATTGTTTCTAAAAAACATGCTATTTATTTTGAAAATGGGAATTAATTATATAAATAATTAATGCATCTTATATGTTTTTAATTTGGTAAAATATAGATCATTTTTGAAATCATAATATCAAAGATATCTTAGGCTGAATTTTTGGTATTTTTCTAAACAAACATCAATTTTTGATTAATAGTAAAACCACTTAGTAGTAGTTTAGAAAATTGACTTTTCATTTAAATGATATTTTACCACTCCTACGAATTGAATATCAAAAATTAGACAAACATGGTTGTTATTATCAAGTAAAATTTGGTTCAATAAGATTAAAATAATTTTTGGTGAATAGTAACATTGGACTTATATTTAACGCGGTTAAAGGTAAATAGGGAAATTCAAGGTAAAAAGAATATTATAATATTAAAATATTATCTTAACACTTGTTCTAAACTTATTGGATGTGTCATGGCCGACCATGGGAATCCTTTGGTCAATATTGGGACCCCTTGGAGCCACTAAAGATTGATAATCACACTATATTTTAATTAACTTAAAGTACAGACAAACAAGGCAGTCACAAATATCTTTTAGTATATCAATTTTTACATGGGTTTATATAAGTCAAATTTTTACTTTATATATTCTTTATAAGGATAAAAATATTTCCTAAATTATGGTATTTTTTTTATATTTTATATATATCAAATAAATTATATTATTTATGACATAATAACGATGCAGTATTCATCTCATTAATAATGGATTTAAATAAATAAGATTATTAATATTAAAAAAATATCCAAAACATGTAAAATTCTTATTGGATCATAATATTTCGAACATGAGTCATACTATCTTCGACTATAATGTGTTTTGGACCTTTTTAAACCGAATACATGTTTATAATAAAATTGCAATTTCAAACATTCCTAATGAGCCCCTACTATGCCTTTTAAAAGGGCACCACTTCCAACCCATTACTTACAACTCTAAAAACCCTTGGCTCCTTCAAACCCTGAAGAAATAATCTATCATGATCCCTATATTCCACCTAGAATCCTTACTTTAGGCAAAATTATCTTCAATAGGACTTTTGGTTCAAACCAATGGGAGTTACCGAAATTAAAGGAAATGGTTTCTCTTAACTTATTTTCTTTTATTTTACTTATACAACCCATAAAATCAGTTTTTTACATTATTTTATAACAACACAAGTATCCCAAATATATTAGTATGTTATTATGAGAATTATTATAACTACACTTACACAGAACTCCATCTAATGGATAAGACACATAGTTTCTGTGGTTTGAAAACTAACGCCTCACAAAACGATGATTGTTCAATTATCTCTTACCTCCTCTCATGGTGGCCATTAAGATGGTACTATATTTATATATGTTATATTCTATGTTTATCTTTTCATTATTAATCTGTATTTTCCATTTATACCATACCTTTATGGATTCCATTATGGGTAAACACAATAACTACATTTGAGGAAGTGCGGACTATCGCTGCCTCAAAGTGATATGACTCGATAATGCCTTATGTGGGACGTATAAAGGATTTATTTAATTATATTATGTTGTGCACTATGTTGAATTTTTTGTCAATAAGGTGTCAAGGATTTAATGGATGACAAGGAATTTCAATATGTGAATGACAGAGGATGTGATAGCGATGGTGATGTTGTTAGGAAGGTGTCAAGGATTGAATGGATATGTGAATGACAAAGGAAGTAATGGTGATGGTGATGATTGGAGAATGACCATGGTACTAAGAAGCATGTCACTTAGGATAATCACTAAGTGGCATAAGAAGTAATGGTTGAAACATTCTCTATACAATTCAGACGATTTTGTAGCTGATATTAATTTCAAAGAACTTGTATCAAGAAGATACAATGTCACAACATTGTTAGAAGTCCATGCATTGTATTCACAATGCATGAGGAGATAAATAAGTTCCATCCACAATTACTTAGTGGATGAAGAATGAATAAGGGTTCCAACCACAATCACTAAGTGGATGAGGAGAGAATGGTGAACCATCCACAACTACTAAGTGGCCGAAGTAGTTTGAAGAAGACCATGCACTATCTCTTACTTCATGAGGATTTGAAGATGATCCAACCTCGTCTTTGATTGGATCAAAGAAGAACATTGAAGATAAAGTGATTTATGATTAATGGTTGATGAAGATACTTGAGATATTCTTGGGAATTCCATTCATTAATAGAATAAGAAGAAGAGATGCTGAAGAAGATATATGGAGTTCTTAAGAAGATAAAGATGAGAAAAATTATGGTTTGGAATTTTTGTACACGGTTCATTTCCTTCTATACAATTTTCCAACTATGTACTTTAACAAAAAATAGTCCAGCCGAGGACCCTCACCTCAAGCACTTGCAGGACCCGAGGTTCAACCACGCTTAAGGGAAGTCCTCAAGGCCAAGGCCTCCCTGAGGCATGGTGCGGGCCATGTATAAGCCCGTGAGTGCCACACGGTGATGAATCCGTGCAGCATGAGTGCTAGGTGCGCACGCCCGGAGGAGCAGAGTGGGCTCTGAAGCATGCCCGCAGAGAACTGGTGCGGGGCGGCACTGGAGGGCGGAAGGAGATTTCTGAACCGAGGATGGGAGGAGGTTTTTGATAAACCACTCAAGATACTCGGCGCGTTTCGATGTGAGACGAAATTTTTAGACGCGGATCTTATCCGGGCCGTCCATCTGATCTCACATCCTATATCAGCCACTCGTTCCATTGCGTGAGTTCCTGGCTGCACATCTGATCTTCAATAGAGCCGCGAAGGGTGTGAGTCGTCCCATTGTCGGGGGAGCGTTGTCTTCAACCTCCCACTGCCCTTTTGTCGTGCTGGCAACCTCCGTGAGCCAGTGAATCTCCCGGACATCGATCTCCTCACTCCGGCAACCATTCAAGATCATTCCGAGCGCATTAAGATTGTATGAAAGAACCGAATATCTTGCATGCAGTTTCACTTTCATGCAACCTTTCAAAGTAAGAACTCTAAGGTGGCCAACACAAACGAATTTGCGAGGCCATGCATGTCATGCATGGATAGACCTTAGACACATGAGGATCTTCTCGTGTGATCCTCATCACATGGATGAGAAGATACGACATAGAATCCTCTCATTCAAGAAGGGAAATCTTCCCGAGTTTTATGGTGCATTGTTTGAAGATTTTTAGGTAGAATATCACGGGCATTCAAACCTCCGATCTTCACGGAATATTTTGAAGATTTTAAACGCAGAACAAGAATATCTGATCATCTATAAAAGGAAGATCCCGATGAGAAGAATGTTGCTGCCTCTCGGACATTCAAGTGCTTCTGTTTCAAAAAAAAAACAGAGCATCTTTGGAGAGGAGAACCGCGCAACCACTTGCGAGAAGGAGAACCGCACCTTCCTTGCGCGAAGGAAGAGGCCGATTTGAGCCTCCATGTGCGCTCCCTTGCGCAACAGGGAAGAATCCGAACTTGAATTCTTGTTGCCTGCATTCTAGCGTGGTAGCAAGTGGCCGCACCCTCTATGCCCGTGAACTCACACGGTAGGAGGAATCCACCGCATTACCTTTTTGCGGTAGGAATAAGCTGAGTCGTGCACACTTGCGCGCCTTCTCTGCCCATGAACTCACGCGGAAGGAGGAAGCTGTCGCACCACCTGCGCGGTAGGAGCTTCCGCACCTGCGTGGCAGAAGAATTTGTCGTGCCACCCGCACGGTTGAAGCCCCTCCTACACCCTGTCTGGTTGAAGACAGGAGGTGGCCGCATAACTTGCGTGACCATCGTTGGTGAGTTGTTCGGTGCTCAAGTGGATGGCCAAACGTTGTTGTGTGTGTGATAAGTGGAGAGGAAGGCATGCACATCCTCCTTTTTATTGTGTGCAGGTGAAGAGAAGACCACACACGGTGAGTGTGTTAAAACAAGGAAGGCCACACGCATTTGGGATTGGTTGTGTGTGCACGGGTTGAAGAAGGAGTGTGTGCACAGGTGAAGTGTGCACACTTTGAAAAATAATAAATAAAGAATCATTTTTGTGTGTGCCAATGGATAAGAAGACCACACCATCATTGATTGTGTGTGTGCAAAGAAACAAGAAGGTCGAACCCATAGTGTGTGCACAAGTGAAGGAGGACATACCTCTTGTGTGTACCCAAGTTAAGGAAGAAGACACATGCATGTCGATGCATGTATGAACAAGTGAACAAGTGGGTGAACACCTTGAGAAGAATGAGATATGGGGAAATCCACACTAAATAACCACACACAATATGGTGTGTGGGAGAAAGAATAAAAGAGTGTGACTCAAAGAAAAATGTGTGTGTGCTAAAAGAGATTACACCCTTTAAGGGTTTATCACACCAAGAATAAATAGGGGAGTGCATGCATTCATTCATGCACATGAACACATAAACAAAGTTCAAATCAGTGTGTGTGCATTTTAGAAGTCCGAGAACAAAGGTTCTTGAAGACATTTGAGATTCCATGCAAGTCATGCATGAAGATTCAGTGATGCCATGTACTCAGTTCATGGATTTGAATTGAAGAAAGACAGAAGCGAGACAGAAGTTAATGACATCATTCATATGATTTTTCAGTAGTTGAGAAGACCAAGAAGATTGAGTGGGCATACTGAGTGCAAGAACATATTTTCCAATCAATATTCTTGAAGACAGTGGCTGGGTCATCCTTAGAAGATGGAGATAAAGCCCGAGCAAAGAAGAGTAGTCATGATCACCACAAGTGATCAGAAGAAGTGATCAAGGACAGAAGACCTTATCCAAGGCAATTTGAAGACTCTTGAAGAGATTCAAAAGAAGAAGAGCTACTCATGTGACTTAATGAGCCAGGAGAAGACCCCCTATGAGACTTAGGGTGGAGAAGTCTTTGGTGGAAGTTGATGCAGGCCAGTGGGACTCTGGTAACACTATGAGATGCAGTATAAAGAACCTCATGTGGGACTCAGGAGAGATACAGTGTGACTCTATATCGACCATTGTAATTACTAACCAAATTATAGTGGATAAACTATGTTGGGGCATTAAACTAACATTGCAAGGATGTAGGCCTTTGGTGTCGAACCTTGTAAATCCTTGTGTATCGTGCCTTTACATTTACTGCATTACTCGAGGAAAGGCTGAGATATACAAGAAAAATGGATCGAGGCCTTAACAAGCCATATATGTTTAATTGATAAAGAATCAATTAGCAAAAATTTTTAAAGGGTCACTGATTCACCCCCTCCCCCTCTCAGTGATCACACTGATCCGGGCACTTTAATTGGTATCAGAGGGATGTTGCCTCTAAAAGATCCAAGGGAGTCTTTATGAAGTGTAGATTTGAGGAAATGAGAGAAAACCCTAAAATGAATATATCTTCCAAGACACAGAAAAATAGAAAGAAGAAACAGGTCAAGATGATGAAGAATATGGTTGCTACTAATAAAGAAACACCTTCCATTGAAGGTAATGTGAAAGTCATAACAGATGACAATTCCTATTATCACTCTTCTGATGAAGCCTGGTCTAGCTGTGATGATGATGGAACAATCAATTATCTTCTAAATGCACTCAAATATCTTCAAAAGACAGTCCCCAGGGAAGTGGAAATGTGTATTTCTACAAGTATCCATGATCTTCAAGAAGAATGATTACAGCTAGAAGAAGAATCCAATTCTATGGAAGATCAATTGGCAAGAAGGGTTGGCATAACCAACACTCTCACAATGCTGGTAAAGTCTATATATGAAACCATTTCCATTTGTAGTGAAAGAATTGATGATGTCACTGAAGAACTACAAAGAAGCATTTGTGAGAAAGAATTCTTTGAGATAGTGTCTAAAGAAGTTTTCCATGCACTGGAAAATAGGCATAGAGTGTCAATGATTGTCAATGATTCTCAACTAGAAGACATAGTAAAAAGGGTAAAGGAGATTTAAAATTCATTGTAAGAAATGAAGAAGGTACATGAAGACCACATGAAACAACTGAAAGAGAATTGGGAAGGAAGGCTAAGATTTGTTGAGGATGAGAATAAATCCCTCAACATGAAATGCATAGAGCTAGAGGTGATATTGAAAAATCAGCAATCACCCAAAACTGAAGCATCCCAATCAACTGAATGAAGAAATTATTCCACTCAAGTGTTCACTGAGAATGATGATTCTAAAAGGAGGACATCCTCTAATGAAAGGGAAACATCATCTATGAAGAGGGTACCATCCATACCATCTTGTACTAATGATTCTAAATGTGTTTCCACAAAAAGTGCAGGATAGAAGAATAACTGTAAACAAGTATAGATGAAGAAGATGAAGAAAGAGAGCTCTCCTGAAAAAACACAACAATTCAAGAGAAAGACTCAACAATCAGAAAAGGTCAAGAAGACATGATTTGTGGGTCAATTTTGGTGTTGCAATAGGTATGGACATTGTGCAACAGATTGTTGGTACAATCATATAAATGAAAAAGCACAAAGGAAGCCCATGCCTAGGGGGATCAAGCCAGAGAAGAAGAAGCAACATCCACAGCTCCAGAAACATCTGTTTACTACAAATAGATTTGTAATGATTGATAATATCTGGGATGAATGAAAAAGTGGTCACAAGAATGATACATACCAATGTCCAAATATATTCAAAGCTGAAAAGAAGAGAAGATCATAGAACCTGGATAAGAATGAAGAAGTATCCTTGGGAATCCAGCTGAAGAAAGTTGAAAATTCTCCTAATAAGATCTTAAAAATGAAAGAGAAGTCCTTGGATTTCAAATCCAAGAAGGGTGATGCATCCAGAAGGACCACGAAGAAAAAATTCTTCTACTATGGAAAGACAGGCCATACCATGGATCTTTGAATACAAGCCATGGAACTAAATAGAAGCAAACCACACTCAACAGGACAATCAATCCAGAAGAAGAATAGGGGATTGATTGAAAATAATCTGCCTAAGAAAGGTAACTTAAAAGCATCAAAGGAACCATGTGGAACATCCAAATCTGAAGCCTCACTTCCAAATGACATATTAATCATCTGGCCAGAATATTTGGAAAGAATGAGAAAGGAAGAAAATAAACATGCCAAATCTAGTGCAAAAGAAAACCAAATGATTTCACATGAAGATGAAGTTCTGTGTGTTAGGTGCAATAAATCTTGTCAAATCAGTAATAAATGCATCACACTCATTCCATCTCAAAAAAATTTCTTCAAGAGAATGAAGATTGCACCAGGAGATTATAGATCTTATAAGGCACTTATAAAGATATGATTCACATGCAAAGAAGTTGAAGAGGTGTTAAGATCCACACCAGCACAAACATCATTGAAGATCAAATGTGCAAGTGTGAAGAATGGGGAAAGTGGAATATCTCGGTTGAGGGAATCGTCTCAACCTTGTTGTTCAAACTGATGAACCAAGGAGGATCCATCTTATTCCCTAATCACTAGTATATACATGTGCTTACATTTTAGGGGATTGAAGATGATGATCATTCTAAAATTGAGAATGGTATGGACAGAGTGGAGTGCACCCCTTGAGGTGGATCCAATCTATAGAAGATGATCTTTTGTGATACATATCATCTTGTGAAGAATGAAGGTATTCCAATCACACTTTTATTTGTTGTTTCCTAATTTTATTTAAAATGTCTATTAAGGGGGAGTAATTGATTGAAGACAAATGGATGAAAGGGGGAGCTTTATCATTGCATTTGAACTTTATAATGAGTTTGGTGAAGTATGGGAAGGATGTAGCAATTCATTGATATATCTAAAAAATTTCAACCCTTTGAATCCTAAGCATGATCTCACATGTATAGTGAATTTTGGACAACATTGAATTATTTGGTTACATCACTCTTGTTTTCTACATCAGGTTATCCAAAGTAGACTTAGAGATGCTTTACTAAAGGCTCTTTTCTAAAGTGAACGTCTGACATCATCCTTCTCTTAGTGATTTTCAAGAAGATGTTATTCAAAGGGAGGAAGTTATATTTTTAAGAGAACCACACCACACCTTTTCATTTGGTTTCCAATAAGGGGGAGAAAAGCATGGAACACATATTGACCCATTCATATGTGATCTAGTGATATTGACAACAAATACAAAGGGGGATATTGTTGTGCACTGTGTTGCATTTGTTTTCAATAAGGTGTCAATGATTGAATGGACGACAAGGAATGTCAATATGTGAATGACAGTGGATGTGATGGTGATGGTGATGTTGTTAGGATGGTGTCAAGGAATGAATGGATATGTGAATGGTAAAGGAAGTAATGGTGATGGATATGATTGGAGAATGACCATGGTACAAAGATGCATGTCACTTAGGAGAATCACTAAGTGGCATAGGAGGTAATGGTTGAAACATTCTCCATACAATTCAGATTATTGTAGTGCTGATCATAAGTTCAAAGAACTTGGATCAAGAAGAAAAAATGTCACAACATTGTTATAACTCCATGAATTGTCTTCACAATGCATGAGTATATAAAGAAGTGCCATCCACAATTAATAAGTGGATGAGGAATGAAGAAGGGTTCCATCCACAATCACTAAGTGGATGAAGAGAGAATGGTGAACCATCCACAGCTACTAAATGGCCGAAGTGGTTTGAAGAAGACCATGCACTATCTCTTAGTGATTTAGGATTTGAAGATGATCCAACCTCGTCTTTGATTGGATCAAAGAAGAACATTGAATATCAAGTGATTTATGATTAATGGTTGATGAAGATACTTGAGAGATTCTTGGGAATTACATTCTTTAATAGAAGAAGAAGAAAATATGTTGAAGAATATATATGGAGTTCATAAGAAGATAAAGAGGAGAAGAAGTATGGTTTGTCATTTTTGTACTTGGTTACTTTGCTTCTATACAAAGTACCAACTATGTACATTAACAAAAAATATGCCATCCGAGGTCCCTCACCTCAATCACTTGCGGGACTCGTGGGTCAACCGCGCTTAAGGGAAGTCCTCAAGGCCATGGCCTCCCCAAGGAATGGTTCGGGCCGTGTGTAAGCCCGCGAGTGCCACACGGTGATGAATCCGTGCAGCATGGGTGCTAGGTGCACGCTCCCGGAGGAGTAGAGTGGGCACTGAAGCGCGCCTGCAGAGAACCGGTGCGGGGTGACACCGGAGGGGGGAAGGAGAATTCGGAACCAGGGATGGGAGGAGTTGTTTGTTAAACCGCGCAAAAAACTCGGCATGTTTCGATGTGGGATGAAATTTTTAGACGCGGATCTTATCCTGGACATCCATCTGATCTCGCATCCTATCTCATCCGCTTGTTCCATCGAGTGAGATCCTGGATTCACATCTGATCTTCAATCGAGCCGCGAAGGGTGTGAGCCGTCCGATTGTCGGGGGGGCATTGTCTTCAAACTCCCGATGCCCTGCTGTCGTGTCGGCGACCGCCGTGAGCCAGTGATTCTCCCGGACATCGATCTCCTCACTCTGACCACCATTCAAGCTCATTCCGAGCGCATTGAGATCGTATGAAGGAACTGAATCTCTTGGATGCACTTTCACTTTCATGAAACCTTTCAAAGTAGAAACTCTATGGTGGCCGATGAAAACAATGTTGTGAGGCCATTCACGTCATGCATGGATATACCTCGGACACATGAGGATCATCTCGTGTGATCCTCATCACATGGATGAGAATATACTACAAAGAATACTCTCATTCAAGAAGGGAAATATTCCGGAGTTTTACAGTGCATTGTTTGAAGATTATTAGGGAGAATATCTCGAGAATTCAAACCTCTGATCTCCATGGCATATTTTGAAGATTTTAAACACAGAAAAAGAATCATTGATCATCTATAAAAGGAAGAGCCCGATGAGAAGAATGCTGCTGCCTCCCGGACATTCAAGTTCTTCTATTTCAAAAAAAAAACAGAGAATATTTGGAGAGGAGAACCGTGCAAGCACTTGCTCAAAGGAGAACCTTGCATTCCTTGTGTGAAGGAAGAGGCCGATTCGAGCCTCCCTGTGTGCTCCCTTGCGTGACAGGGAAGAAGCCGACCTTGCGCACCCGCTGCCCGCATTCTAGCGCGGTAGCAAGTGGATGCACCCTCTGTGCCCGTGAACTCACGTGGCAGGAGGAAGCCACCTCATTCCCTTTGTGCGGTAGGAAGAAGCTGAGTCATGCACACTTGCGCGCATTCTCTTCTTGTGAACTCACGAGGCAGGAGGAAGCCACTGCGCCACCTGCGCGGTTGGAGCTGCCGCACCTGCACGGTAGAAGAAGTTTTCGCGCCACCCGCATGGTTGATGCCCCTCCTACACCCTGTCCGGTTGAAGACAGGAGGTGGCCACATAACTTGTGTTCCCTTCTTTGGTGAGGTGTTCAGTTCTCAAGTGGAATGCCATACGTTGTTTTGTGTGTGCTAAGTGGAGAGTAAGGCTTGCACATCCTCATTTTAAGTGTGTTCAGGTGAAGAGAAAACCACACACGGTGAGTGTGTGCACACAAGGAACGCCACACCCATTTGGGTTTGGATGTGTGTGCACGGGTTGAAGAAGGAGTGTGTGCACAAGTAAAGTGTGAACACTTTGAAAAAGAAGAAATAAAGAATCATATGTGTGTGTGCAAAAGGAGAGGAAGACCACACCATCCTTGAGTGTGTGTGTGTAAAGACACAAGAAGGTCGAAGCCTTAGTGTGTGCACAAGTGAAGGAGGTCATACCTCTTGTGTGTGCCCATGTTAAGGAAGAAGACACATGAATTTCCATGCATGTATGAACAATCGAACAGGTGGGTGAACACCTTGAGAAGAAAGAGAGAAGGGTAAATCCACACTAAAGAATAACACACAATTTGGTGTGTGTGAGAAAAAATAAAAGAATGTGACTCGAAGAAAAAGGTGTGTTTTCTAAAAGAGAGTAAACCCTTTATGGGTATATCACACCAAGAAGAAACAGGGGAGTGGATGCATTGATGCATGAACATGCACACATAAACAAAGTTCAAATCAGTGAGTGTGCATTTTAGAAGTCCGAGAACAAAGGTTCTTGTAGACATTTGAGATTCCATGCAAGTCATGCATGGACATTCAGAGATTCCATGTACTCAGTGCATGAAGTTTAATTGAAGAGAGACTGAAGCCAGACTGATGTTAAAGACATCATTCATCTGAGTTTCCAGTAGTTGAGAAGACCAAGAAGATTGAGTGGTCATACTGAGTGAAAGAACATATTTTCCAATCAAGATTGTTGAAGACAGTGGTCGGGTCATCCTTAGAAGAAGGAGATAAAGCCTGAGCAAATAAGAGGAGTCCTGATCACCACAAGTGATCAGAAAAAGTGAGAAAGGCCAGCAGTTCTTATCTAAGGCTGTTGTAGACTCTTGAAGAGATTCAAATGAAGAAGAGCTACTCGTGTGACTCGATGAGCAAGGAGAAGACCCCTTGTGAGACTCAGGGTGGAGAAGTCTTTGGTGGAAGCTGAAGCAGGCTAGTGGGACTTTGGTAACACTATGGGATGCAGTATAAAGAACCTCATGTGGGACTCAAGAGAGATACAGTGTGACTATGTATCGACCATTGTAATTACTAACCAAATTATAGTGGATAAACCATGTTGGGGCGTTTAACCAACATGGCAAGGACTTAGGCCTTTGGAGCCGAACATTGTAAATCCTTGTGCCATGTCCCTTTACATTTAATGCATTACTCGAGGAAAGGCCAAGAGATACATGAAGAGTGGATCTAGTCCTTAATAAGCCATAGAGGTTTAATTTATAAAGAATCAATTAGTAAATAGTTTTAAAGGATCACTGATTCACCCCTCCCCCTCTCGGTGATCACACTGATCCGGGAACTTCATATTGTATATGATGTTATACTGTAATTATAATATACCTATTTATCATTATGTTTTAATTTCATGAAAATAAAAAATAGAAATGAAATTATCCTTTATTTGTAAGTACGTCTTACCGTCTCCATGAATGTTTCATTTCATTTATTATCATTAAATTTTATTTACTGTTATAAATATATATATATTGATGATATATAATATATCTGATATCTCTATCATGTATATAATTCTAGAGATAAGGTAATTTTGACCACATGGACAAATCATAATAGTAACAAGTTCACTTTTGACTCAAGTTTAGAACATCGATAAAAAATTAAATATGAACACAAAAAATCAACTATTTGTTATAGAAAGGTAATAATTAATATAAAAGGTGAAATAAACTATAAAAATGTTCTTAATAAAGAAGAAATTAGGTTAATATTATTATTCAGGATGAACAAGAAACATACAAGACAAGTCGGACTAGGGGTAAGGGGTTTCTTATCTAATTTTTAATTCTATGAGATTTCCATTGTTCACCACTTCTTTATTGCGTGTGGTTTATTGTGTACAACCATTTGATATATGTTATCACAATTATATTTATATTCTTTTTATTATTTGATTCATTTGGTGGTTATTATCTTCTGTTCATATGACTCAATTGATTATGATGTGGTAAGAGGTTTTCACATCACTTCTTAATCCTTTAAAATTCATGATATATTTCCATAAATTCCATTTGTGTGGTGTATATACTACCCATGATTGTATTATTTGTGTAATATAATTTGATTTATGGGTATTTAAATATTCCTTATTTCAGGGGGTGTATGTTTCATTAGTTACAAAATCGGTAAAGGTAGATTTTAACCGAATTTCCATACCTTGTGTTAATCTTCTAATTCTTAATTATCTCAGTCTATGATAATGTGTGGAATCACTGTTTATTTATTTACGTTGAAATTTCCACTCCCCTTTGTGTGGATACACTTTTGATACACATAATCACTCCATTGATAAATTCTCAAGTCAGTGATATGAACTTGATAATTGTAATTTTACTCAATTTGCATTCATTGTGTTAAACATCTGCGTCATTGGTTTTTTCTTAAAAAAAATGTATGAATGTCCTCTGATTGATTTACAGTTAATATCCAATAATATTGAGTGTATATATATTTTTGACACATTATTATGTAATTGACTTATCCTTAGTATAAGGATACAGTTTTAAAAAAGGGACTTTATCCCAATTTGCATTCAATTGAAACTTCATTATGGTTATGCACCAGATTACTTTTATATGGTGTATGTACTCTACATTGATATGGTATATAAGGAATCCTTTTATTCTCATGATATTAAAAGTTTTTGATTATCTCATCTATTTGTATTCAAGAATCTCTCATTTGGTTAGGAACTCTAACTAAAATGAAATTTAAAATGTTTTGAAGATTTATTCACCTAAATCATTCTCATTAATTTCCATGTTTTAAAAATTATTTTAAGGATTCATTTATATGGACATTAGAGTTTTAAAACTAAAATTAATTTTAATGGTTCAAAAGTATTATGTTAAATATTGATTCAAAAAAACTATTATAAATTGATTATTTATAAATAGGGATTCCGTTAAATGATTTCAAGAAAAGGTGGATATTTATCTCAAATAGTTTTGATAATTATTTTCATCTCTATCAATAAACATCATTATTCTCTATTTATTTTGTTCTATTATAATACAATCTTCCATATTGTATTGAATGAGTTATGTTGGACTGTGGATGTGCTTTTTTTATAGCAATCATGTTTTGTTGTCAAAATATAGACATTTTATATGATATTTTTAATATAGATGTTCAGGTTATGTTTTAACCTTTTCATATAAGGAATGCATTGGACATTGTATGTGATGGTGGATCCCTCTATAGCTCCTTGATGCAACAGTAGGTATCATGAGACAACTAGATGTGGAAGTTTTCAAGGCCATTCCCAATTTTAGATATATGGTTTTGGCCGAGGAATTAATAAGTTTTAAATGTCTTGGCCGAGGCATTGAAAAAATGATTCATAATTTCAAGAATTATACATTCCATCATTATGAGATTAGTTTTTGATATTTCATGTGGATATTAGACTATTAGAATACCCATGACTATTTTTAATTATGGCATTACTTACTCTGCTCATATTTCCGCCATTAAGTGTTCATGTTAATTATTTGAAAAAGCATGTGTTTTCAATTATTCACAATGCATAATGTTAATGTTATATTCCGATGTATTTCTTACTATTACTGAGTATTTGAGCTCACCCCTTTCTTAGGTTACATTTTCCTAGGATATAAAGAAGATTGTTATGAGTGATTTACAGGTATAATCTTGGAATCTTGGATGTTTCTAGTTGAATAATTTTGTGTTATTTTTTTGTAATGTTGATATTATGTATGTATCTTATTCCCATGATCACTAAACTAATCAGTACATTGGGACATGATTCCTTGTAATCATGAAAATGTATTAAAATAATGCATCGTCTCCTGGATTCTAGGGTTGGGGCGTTATAGTTGGTTTCATAGGATGTTTAGTAAAAACCATGGAAACTAGATTTAGATAAACTCTTATTAGAATGAATTACCCTATAATTGACTTTGAGGATTTTTATAGAATAACTTCCTAGAATTTCGATAATGTAGAGATTTAGTGTATTTTCCAGAAAAATAAATCCCTGTCTGGATACGAGCATGTAGAGGCGGCTCCGGAATAGATGTACCTAAGAGTGGAAAATCTGACAAGGTGTTTCGAGCTTTACCCGGGGTATCCTAGTACATGACAATGGGCCTTGCGGCACTCTTGGTTATGGAACTCCTGGGGGATATACAAAGGATAAATTACATTTTCTTTACAAACTGATTTGAAGGAATTTAATATAAGATGAGAATAAATGGCCTAGGTTAATCCTAAGGTGTTTCAAATTGAAAATATGGTTTCACTATATTCTCTAAATGATTTTATGAATATTCTTACTCACACAATGCATTTTGGTGTTAGTCAATGGCTTGATTCCGAGGAAGTCATAGTAACATTGATCATGATGTACAAGGTGGGAATGGTGGTGTAAATGAGAAAAAAATAGAATGTTGATAGGTGTTAATGATATCATGTTCATGCTGAATCAGTTTTCCAAAAATATGGTCAACAAAATATATATTAACCAACTCCTGGACTCAACAAAGAAGAGAAAGGTGGTGAATGAGAAGAGCTCCAATAGTGGATACCATGGAGAGAAGAATTCTCAATTTCCATCATCCCAGAAATGTGGAAGGAGACACCCATTAATGTTTCTCAACGGAACAATGAAATGCATTATGTGTGGGAAAGAAGGGCATAATGTAAAGAATTCCCAAGGAAAAATTAAGAGTACTCTGGAAGAAAATAAAAAAATTTAAATGAATCCAATTATGGTCATTTTTCATAAATATACGTGAACATGGCATCACCCATGTTTATGAACAATTCTATAGGATAAACTCTAGCTCAATGGAAAAACCTATGTGGAAATAAATGGAAGGAAAATTGTTTAAAGGTATTAGTAATCTTTGTTGATGAGATTACTTTGGATGAATTTTCTCTTGTATGTGTAACCCATCAGTTTAACATATGAAAATTATATTTATGGAAGCATTATATTTTACCCTATGGATATAATTATAAATAACTATTTGGTTTTATATGATAGTTGAATTTGAGGAAATTACAAGTTATTAAATTTTTTTATGAAAATGTGAGGTATGAGATATCATTTGTGGTTAAATTATGTTATGGTTATTTTGAGGAATTTATCTCATTTTGGTAATGTAATAAAATGTTTTTTTTTGAAAAAGGAAAACACATAGACTGGGAGAAAACCCGTCGCATCAGATAAAGTTATTGGAATCGAACCCACAACCATAGTGCGATTGGGATTTATCTCCTACTACTGGACTACATGAAGTACATGGTTAGTGTGATTAATTATTTTTAGTTAAATTATTTTATCAAGTTTATTTTGGAAATTATGTATAGTTAAATGGATGTCCTTAGTTTAGGAAAATGATTTGGTGATTAAGTGATAAATGTTATTTTGGAAGACGTTTGCTCTGTTGGGAACACTATATGCCTAAGGAAAATAGAATACTCTGGGATTTCATTTGAGGAGTAATGGTGGATATTTTTCAATGTTTTTATAATAGATGAATAGCAATTTGGTTTATTTATGGAAATGATATCTGATCATAGAGAATGTGTGATTAGGTAAATATTGATATGTATGAGACTTTAAGATTAGTCGATGTTATTTGGAGGTACAATTTAACATGGAAGAAAGTGTAATCAAATCCATCTGAGTTTTGGGTTTCAATCATAGATAGGATTATAAATAAGGATTTTAAGGACAATTGATCATTGAATAACATTTGTTGAACTTTGGGAATTGTATGTTTAAATTTTAGAGATTAAGAGTAGTATTTCTTTCTATAAAGTACTATCCTTTTTGGGGATCATATGATCATGTACTAACCATTTTTATATTGGTTTTGTATTAATGAAAATTTAAATATATAGTTCATCCTTTGTAGATTACTTGATTATCTATAATTTGATTGTAGTTCTTCAGGTGTAACCAAGTCATCTTGAATACTCATAATTTGGAGAGAAGAATAGTTTGCAATAGAAATTTATTAATGGATGAAACTCTACTTGTGAATTATGTATATCTCCTTATACTCTTACTCAATCTCATAAATAAACTCATCAGCATTATTAAAAGGAACTTAAAACAAAAATTTTGTTCATTTATTTTTCTTACTCGGTAATCAAACACCTTTCATCCCATCATATGTTTGTGCCTTTCATATCGTTATCTTTCTCTTAAAAATGTCCTCTATCACTCTCCATCAGAACATGATGATTATTTTTCTCTTCCATATCCATGTTTTCCTACATGGAATGTGAGTGTGTGTTAGGTTCATTAACATTCATACCTAACTTTATTTATTTTAAAATAGAGGCCTCATTAATCCATTTTCGATGTTGGATATCAACTAAGATATTTTGAAATGTCGAAACCCATGTTTTCAATATCGAGCTTAAATTGAGAGAATACAATTTGTTGATGGAGGGGAGAATATAAAACTCCAAGGTTTCATAGTACAATAACTCTTTAAAGTAATTCAATATCTTGCACCTCATGCAACATCGAATTTGGGCGCATGACGACTTACCAAACTAGCCATTCAAAAGCAGTTATAAATAGTATTAAGCGAATTTTGAATTTTATATATTGTATATATTTTCAACGTCTATATTATGAGATTATTAGACATAATATATGAACAAATTAATTTTTTCAGATAAAAGAAGTATTTTTCAAAAAATGCAATTTTAATGCCTTTTAATGGTGAACCGTTTTTAAATAAAATATTTGACAATTTTATATATTCAATTTTACATAAAACGACTTATTTAGAATTGAAACATAATAAATTTAGTTTTGATAATTTTTTTTTGTATTTAGGATAACTGTCATATTTGTGTGAATAGTGAAAAATAATAAATTTTAATTGAAAAAATATTTTTTAATCAAAATAATTTATAGTGTTCAAATATAGATTTGAATGGTTTTAAAGTATAATTTGTATAAATTTTTACAATTTAATCCAATTTTTTTCATTGTAATTAATTTCACTTTGATATTATACATAAACAACTGTCAATGTTTCGATAGTTAATGTTTCTAAAAAACATGCTATTTGTTTTGACCAGATGAATTAATTTTAAAATTAATTAATGCAACTTATATGTTTTGAATTTGGTAATATAGACATCATTTTTGAATTCAGAATACCAAATATAGATTAGGCAGAATATTTTATATTGTTCTTAAGAAACTTTAATTTTTGATGTATAGTATAACCACTTAGTAGTAATTAAAAAAATGACTTTTTCATTTAAATGAAATTTTACCGCTTTTGTGAATTTAATTTCAAAAATCTGACATAAACTGTTGTTATTAGTAGGTAAAATGAGATTTAATATGATGAAAATAATTTTTTGTGAATTGTAACTTTGGACTTTTATTTACCACGGTTAAAGGTAAATAGGGTAGTTAAATTTAAAAAAAATTATAATACAAACTTTCATTAACACTTGTCCTAAACATATTGGATGAGTCATGGCAGACCATTGGCATCCTTGGGTCGATTTGGGGACCCCATAGAGCCACTTAAGAGTGATAATGACACTTTATTTTGATTAACTAAAAGTAAACACAAAAATGACATTTACAAATATCTTTTAGTATATCAATTTTTACATGGAGTTATATAAGTCATATTCTCAATTATAAATATTAATTGGAATGATAAAATGATTACAAATATTATATTATTTTTTAATAATTTTTAGACATCAAATAAATTATATTATGTATGACACAATTATGAAGCAGTATTCACCTCATTAACAAATGATTTATATAAAAAAGATCATTAATATTGAAAAAGTATTCAAAACCTGTACAATTATTATTGGATGATTTTATTTCATACATGAGATATCTTATAATCTACTGTAATGAGTTTTTGACCTTTTTAAACCAATTAATAGTTTATAATAAAATAACATTTTCAAACATTCTTAAAGACTCCCTCCTCTCCATTATAAAACGGTACCACTTCAAACCCATTCCTCACACCTCTAAATTCCCTTGGCTACTCCAAACCCTGACCAAATAATCTCTAAAAATCCCTATCTTCTACCGATATGTATTACCTTAGGCAGTAGTCACTTCATGATGTCATTTTGGTTCAATCGAAATGGAGCTACCCAAATTAAAGGTAATGGTTTCTCTTAATGTCTTTTCTTTTATTTTACTTCTACAACCACTACAGAATTTTTATTCCTTTATTTTATAACAACAACAGAATCATAAATATATTATGATGATCTTATGAGAAGTAATAGAACTAAAATTACACACACCTCCATCTAATGGGTAATGAGAACACTATTTCTTTGAAGGGGGAACTAATGCCCCATGAAATGATGATTGTTTTATTTTCTTCGACCGCCTCTCACGGTGGCCATTAAGATGGAACTATATTTTCATATGTTATATATTATTTTTATGTTTTCTTAATACTTATGTATTTTCCATTCATAGCATACCATTATGGTTAAATGTGATAACTTCAATTGAGGAAGTGCGGACTACTGCCACCTGAAAGTGATATGACTTGTTAATTCCTTAAGTGGGATGATAAAATATAAAGATAATTATATTATATAATATATTATAATGGAATTATAATATTCCAATGTATTATTATGTTTTAATTCCATTAAAATACAAAATAGAAATGAATGTAGCATTCATGCATGCGTAAGTCTTCCCATCTCCTTGAACGGTGCATTTCATTTCTTATTTTCAAATGTTATGTACTATTATAAATAAATAAATATACTTGATATATGACATATATATATATGTAAATAATATACATAATTTTGAAGATAATCGACTTTTGACCACATGGATAAATTGTAATTATAACAAGTTTATTTTTGTCTCATGTTTTGAACATCGATAAAAAATTCATTATGAAATCAAATAATTAACAATTATTATATTAAGATAATAAGTGATATAAAAAGAATAATAAACATTAAAAATTTTCTTAATACTGTAGAAATTAACTTATATTTACTATTCAGGAAGAACATGGAATATACAAGACAAGGCAGACTTGAGGTAAGGGGATTCTTATCTCACTTTTAATTTTGTGAGATTTCCATTGATCAACA
Source organism: Viscum album (assembly GCA_963277665.1). Classification (NCBI taxonomy): domain Eukaryota; kingdom Viridiplantae; phylum Streptophyta; class Magnoliopsida; order Santalales; family Viscaceae; genus Viscum; species Viscum album. The sequence continues at coordinate 1,622,335,281 of OY728155.1, read as the reverse complement.
CTTATTTATTAAATGTGGTGTATTTTTTAATACCATTTGATATATATTATCATGATTATCTTTATATTAATGGTATTATTTTATTAATTTTGTGGTTATTAACTTTTTTTTCATACGACTCAATTGATTTTAACATGGTAAGAGGTTTTTATCTCACTACCTATTCCCAGAAGATTCATGATATATTGCAACTACTTTATTTTGTGTGGGGTATGTACATACCATTATTTTATTATTTGTGTAATGTAATTAGATTTATGTTTATTTACATCTTACTTCTTTTATGGGATGAATGTTTCGTAAATTACTAAATCGGTAAAGGCTACTTTTAACCGAATTTCCATTCCGTGGGTTATTCTTCTAATTATTAATTATGTCATACAATGATTATGTTTTGAATCACTTTTTATTTATATACGTTGAAATTTCATCTCACCTTTTTGTGGATATACTTTTGATACACATAATCACTCTATTTATAAAGTCTAATGTCATCGGTATGAACATGATATGAGTAATGTTAAATCAATTTACGTTCATTGAGTTAAACATCCAAGTCATTGGTTTTGTCTTAAAAATAACATGTGTGAATGTCCTCTAATTGATTTACACTAAATATCCAATCATATTTTGTGTATTTATATTTTTCAAACTTTATTATGTAATTGATTTACCCTTAATCTAAGGATACATTTTTAATAAGGGACTTTATCTAAATTTATATTCCATTGAGATTTATTTTTTGTTATGCACCTATTCACTTTTATATGGTGTATATTCTCTAAATTGATATGGAATATCATGAATCCCTTTATTCTCATGATATTATAATTTTTTTCTTATCTCATCTATTTGTATTCAAGCATATATCATTTTGTTAAGAACTCTAACTAAAATATCATCTTAAATGTTTTAAAGATTTATTCTTCTAAATCCTTCACATTAATGTCCACGATTTAAAAATGGTTTTATGGATTTATTTATAGTGACAATATTGTTTTAAAAAAAATTCCTTTAAAATGATTCAAAGTGTTATGGGATACATTGATTAAAAAAACAATTTTAAATTGCGACTTGATAAATAATGAGACATTTAAATGTTTTCAAGAAAAAGGGGGAAATTTCTCTCAAATATTTTTGATGATTATTTTCATCTATGTAAATATCCTTCATTATACTATATTTAGGTTGACAGATTATTATATAATCTTCCATATATTATTTAATGAGTTATTTTTGACTGTGGATGTTCTATTTTATACCATTCATTGTTTGTTGTAAAAATATTGACATTTCATATGCATGATTTAATACGAATGTTCAGATTATGTTTCAACCTTTTCATATGAGGAATGTATTAGACATTGTATGGGACGGGTGGATCCCACTATTGCTTCTTGATGAATCAGTAGGTCTAATGAGACCACTAGACGTGTAATTGGCTGAGGCCTTTAATAATTTTTGATATATGGTTTTGGCTGAGGCCTTAATCATTTTTAGATTTCTTGGTTGAGGCCTTGAAGAAATGTTTCAGAATGTCTATCATTATGCATTCCATCATTATGATATTAGATATAGATATTTCATGGTTTTATTCGACTATTATAATCCCCATTACTATGTTTTATTGTGGAATTATTTACTAATATCATATTACTTCCATAAAATATTCATGTTAATTATTTGTAAGGGAAAGTGTTTTCAATTATTCACCATTCCTAATGTTTATGTTATCTTTTTCAGTATTTATTACTCTTACTGAGCATTTGATCTCACCCATTTCTTATGTTTTATTTTCTCAGGATATGAAGACATTATTTATGTGTGACTTTCCTAAATAATATAGGATGATTGGATGTTTCTAATTGAATAATTTAGCGTTGTATTTCTTTTCAAGTTGTAATGTCAAACTAATGTAAGTATCTTATTTTGAATACTACTAAACGGATCGGTCCTTTGAGACTTGATTCCATGTAATCGTATCAATGTATTAAAATAATGCACCTGCTCCTAGATTTTGGGGTCGAGGCATTACAGTTGGTATCACAGGAAATTTAGTACAGACCTTGGAAACAAAATTTAGATAAACTCTTATTAGAGAACATTAAACTGTGATTATCTTAGAGGATTAGTATAGAAGAACATCCTAGAATTTTGGTAATGTAGAGATTTTGTATTTTTTCCATGAAATACATCCCTGTCTAGATACAAGAAAGTAGAGGCAGTTGTGCCATAGATGTACCTCAGAATGGAAACTTTTACAAGGAGTTTCAAGCTTGAACTAGGGAATCCAAGAACACGACAACGATCCATGCTGCACTATTGGTTACAAAACTCTCAAAGGATATTCTTAGGATAATTTATATTTTCATTAAAACTTATTTGAATGATTTTTATATAAGATGAGAATAAATGACCTTGGTTAATCCTAAGGTGTTTCAAATTGAAAATAAGGTGTCACGATATTCTCTAAATGATTTTATGAATATTGTATCTCACACAATGCTTTCTGGTTTAAGTCCATGGCTGGATTCCAAGGAAGTCATAGTAACATTTATCATTATGTTCAAGGTGGGAATAATGGAGGAAATGAGCAAAAAAAAGTTGATAGGCATAAATGATATCTTATTCTTGCCGAATCAGTTTTACAAAAATAAGATCAACAAAATATATATTAACCAACTCATGGACTCAACAAATAAGAGAAATGTGGTGAATGAGAGGAGCTCCAACAGTGGAGACCATGGAGAGAAGAAAGCTAAATTTCCATCACGCCAGAAATGTGGACAAAGACACCCTCGAACGTCTCTCAATGGAACAATGAAATGTTTTATGTGTGGGAAATAAGGGCATAAAGTGAATAATTCTTGATGAAAAATTAAGAGAATAATGGAAGAAAATAAAAAAGATCTGATGAATCCAACTACGATCATTTGTCTTAATTGTAAGGGACCTTGGCAGCACCCAAGACAATTCCCGATTCTATAGGATAACCACTTGGTCAGAGGAAATCCTATGTGGAAATAAATGGATGGAAAAATGTTTAATGGTTTTAATGCTATTTATTGATGAGATTGCTTTGGATGAATTTTCTCTTGTATGTGTAACCCTTCAATTTATCAGGTGAAAATGTTATTTGAGGAAGAATTATCTTTTCTCTTGTGGATATAGTTATAAATAACTATTTGTTTTTTATATGCTCTTTGAATTTTAGGTAATTATATGTTATTAATTTTTGGGATGAAAATGCGAGGTATGAGATAACATTTGTGGTTAAATTATGTTATGGTTAATTTGAGGAATTTATCACGTTTTGGTAATGTAATAAAATATCGCTTTTTGAAAAGCACAAAATCAGACTGTGTGACAACCTGACATGTTGGACAATGTTGTGGGAATCGAACCAACAACCAGAGTGTGATTGGGATTTTTCACCTACCACTGGACTACGTGATGTCCCTAGTTAGTGTGATTAACTATTTTTTGTTAAATGATTTTATTAAGTTGATTTTGGAAATTATGTATTATAAAATGGATACCCTTAGTTTAGGAAAATGAATTTGTGATTATGTGATAAATGTTATTTTGGAAGACGTCCAAACTATTGGGAACACTATTTGCATAAGGAAAATAAAATACTATGGGATTTCATTAGAGGAGTAACGGTGGATATTTTTCAATGTTTTTATTGTGGATTTATAGAGATTTGGGTTATTTATAGAAATGATTAACCTATTATAAGGAATATTTGATTAGGTTTATTACTTTTATGTATGAGACTTTAAGAGTAGTTGATGTTATTTGGAGATACAATTTAACGTGGAAGACTACGTAAAAAAATTATTCTGGCTTTTGGGTTTCAATCTTAGTTATGATTATATTGAATGATTTTAATGTTAATTGTTCATTGAAGGGTATTGCTGAACATTGGTTATTGATTGTTTAAATTTTGGAGGATAAGATTAGTATTTCTTTCTATAATGGATTGTCCATTTGGGGATCATATGATCATGTACTAACCATTTTGGTGTTGGTTAATGATTTATGAAAATGGAAATATACAGTTCTTCCTTTGGGGATTATTTTATTCTCTATAATTTGATTGTAGCGCTTCATGTGTAACCATGTAATCTTGAATACTCGTTGTTTGGATGGAAGATAAGATTGTGGTAGAAATTTATTAATAAATGAAACTCTACTTTTGATGTAAGTATATCTCATTATACACTTAGTCAATCTCATAAATAAACTCATCATCATTATGAAAAGGAACATAAAACAAAAATGTTGTTCGTTAACTTTTCATACTTTCTCATCAATGACCTTTCATCCCATCGGAAGTTTATGGCTTTCAGATCGTTACCTTTCACCTAAAAATATTCTTGATCACTCTTCATCAGAACATGATGATTAGTTCTCTCTTCCATTTCTGAGTTTCCCTTCATGGAACCCTAGTATGTGTTATGTTCAGTAACTTTTAGACTTACCTTAATTTATTTTGAAATAGAGGCCTCATTAATCCATTTTCAATGTGGGATTTCAATAAGATATTATGATATGTCAAATTCCATGTATTCAATCCCAAAAATAAATTGCGAGGACATAATTTATTGAAGCATGTGAAAATGTAGCACCCCATGGGTTCATTGTACAAAATATCTTTATTGTAATTCAACATCTTGCACCTCACAGTACATCGAGTTCGAGCGCACGATGACTTACCAAACTAGCCGTTCAAAAGTAGTCATATATTATATTAACTTAATTTTTTATTTTATATATTCCATATAATTTTAAAATCCATATTAGGTGTTTCTTATACATAGTATAAGAAAAAACTGTTTTTTTTAGATAAAGGGTAAATTTTTTTAAAAAAATGCAATTTTTTCAGCCTTTTAATGGAAAAACATTTTCAAATCATATATTTGACATTTTTATATATTCAATTTGACAAAATAAACTCGTATTTTGAATTGGGACATATACAATTTAGTTTTGATAAATTTTTGGTGTATTTTGGAGAACTTTCATATTTGGGTGAATAGTGAAAAATATCGAATTTTAATTGAAAACAACTTTTTTAATTAAAATAAGTTATATTATTCAATTAAACATTATTATGGTTTTGAGCTATTATTAGATTGTATTTTTACAATTTATTTAAATGTTGGTCATTGAAATTAATTTCACTTTGAAATTATACGTAAACAAGTGCCAATCTTTTGATAACTATTGTTTCTTAAAAACAGGCTCTTTGTTTTGACAACAAGAAATAATTTTAAAATTAATTCATTCAACTTATATTTATTTAATTTATTAAAATAGACATAATTTTTGAATTCGTAATATCAAATATATCTTAGGGTGAATTTTTGGTACTCTTCTGGAAAATATCAATTTTTTTATGAATAGTAAAACCACATAGTAGTAGATAAATTTTTTTTCAATTAAATGAAATTTTACTGCTTCTGTGAATTGAATATCTAAAATCCAGCATAAATTGTTGTTATTTCTAAGTAAAATGTGGTAAAATATGATGAAAATCATTTTTTTGAATAGTAATTTTTGACGTTTATTTTCCACGGTTAAAGGTAAATATGGTATTTCAAAGTAAAAAAATATATTATAATAATACGAAATTACCTTAACACATGTCATAACATTATTGGATGAGTAATGGATGACCATTGGAATCCTTGGGTCGATTTTCAGACACCATGGAGCCACTTAAGAGTGATAATGACACTTTATTTTAATTAACATAAAGTAAATACAAAAATGACATTAACAAATATCTTTTTGTATATTAATTTTTATACAGGGTTATATAATTCATGTTTTTGACTATGAATATTAATTAAAAATATTAAAATATTTACTATATTATGGTAATATTTTATAATTTTTAGACTTCAAATAAATTAAAATATTTATGACATAATAATAATGAAGTATTCAAATCATTAATTAATTAATTAAATAAATAAGATTATTAATATTAAAAAAATATCCAAAACCTTTCCAATTATTATTGGATGATTTTATTTCAAAATTGATTCGTCTTAGCTTTTACTTGAGTTTTGTACCTTTTGAAACCGAAGCTAAATTTATAATAAAATAACATTTTCAAACATTCCTAAAGAGCCACTCCTCTCCATTATAAAAGGGAACCAATTCTAACCCATTCCTCACACCTCTCCAGCCCTTTGGCTCATCCTACCCCTTCCCAAATAAGCTCTCAAGATCTTATTATTCCACCTATCATACTTACCTTATTCATAAGTCGTTTCAAGAAGTCGTTTTGGTTCAAACCAAAGGGAGTTACTCAAATTAAAGGTAATGGTTTATCTTAAAATCTTTTCTTTTCTTTTACATCTCCAACCCCTAAACTATTTTATTAATATATTTTTTAACAAAACCTATATCATCAATATATTAGGATTTTTTTTAGGAGATGGATTCAAACTACACTTACACACCCCTCTATCTAATGGGTACGGAACACACTGTTTCTATGGATGGAAAACTAACGCCTCATGAACCGTTGATTGTTCAATTATCTCATACTGCCCCTCATTGTGTCCATTAAGATGGAACTGTATTTATATATGTAATATATTATGTTTAGGTTATTTTATACTTCTGTATTTTCCATTTATATCATACCTTAATGGTTTCCATTATGGGTAACGCGATAACTTCATTTGAGGAAGTGCGGACTACCGCCACCTCAAAGTGATATGAATCATTAATGAATTATGTGGGACATATAAAGGATGGATTTAATTAAATTATATATGATATTATACTGAAATTATAATATACCTATGTATCATTAGGTTTTAATTCCATTAAAATACAAAATAAAAATTAATGTAGCATCCATGCGTACGTACGTCTTACCGTATCCATAAATGGTGCATTTCATTTCTTATCTTCAAATGTTATGTAATTTTATAAATACATATATATACAGGATATAATATATATATATATATATGATATCTAAATCATTTATATCATTCTAGAGATAATGTAATTTTGACCACATGGACAAATTGTAATTATAGCAAGTTCATTTTTTGACCCAAGTTCCAATCATCGATAAAAAATCCAATATGAACTCAAATAATTAACTATTTGTTATAGCTAGTTAATAACCGATATAAAAGGAATAATAAAATTGAAAAATGTTCTTAATCAAGTAGAAATTAACTTATGTTTATTATTTAGGAATAACAAGAAACATACAAGACAAGTCAGACTTGAGGTAGGGGGTTTCTTATCAAACTTTTAATTCCGTGAGATTTACATTGTTAACCAATTATTTATTGCATGTGGTGTATTGTGTACTACAATTTGATATATATTATCATGATTCTATTTATATTCATGATATTATGTGATTAATTTTCTAGTTATTAACTTTTTTTCCTATGATAAAATTTATTATAATGTGGTAAGAGGTTTTCATCTCACTACATATTCACATGAGATTCATGATATATTTCCAGTATTTTATTTAATGGGGTGTATGTACTTTCCATGATTATATTATTTGTGTAATATACTTTTAATTATGGGTATTTACATCTTCCTTATTTCTTGGGGTGTAGTTTTCATAATATACCAAAACAGTAATGTGAACTTTTAACGGAATTTCCATTCCATGGGTTAATCTTTAAATTCTTAATTATTTCATGCTATGATTATGTGTGGATTCACTGTTTATTTATTTATGAAGAAATTTCCACTACACTTAGTGTGGATATAATTTTTATGCACATAATCACTCCATTGATAAATTCTCAAGTCGTCTATATGAACTTGATAAGAGTAATTTTGACTCAATTTCCATTCATTGAGTTAAACATCCAAGCCATTGGTTTTTTCTTAAAAAAAAAGTTTGAATGTCCACTGATTTATTTACACTGAATATCCACTAAAATTGACTATATTTATATTTTTCACATATTATTATGTTATTTATTTATCCTTAATCTAGGGATACGTTTTTTATAAGGGACTTTATCTCAATTTACATTCTATTGAGACTTCTTTGTTGTTTTTCACCAATTCACTTTTATATGGTGTATATAATATACATTGACCTGGTATACCATGAATCCCTTTATTCTCATGATATTATAATGTTTTGATTATATCATCTATTTTTATTTAAGAGTCCCTCATTGGGTTAGGAACTCTAACTAAAATGTCATTTTAAATGTATTAATGATTTATTCATCTAAATCATCCTCATTAATGTCCTTGTATTAAAAATGGTTTTCCGGATTTATTTATATGGAGATTATTATTTTAAAAATAAAATTCATTTAAAATGTTTCAATGTGGTATGGGACACTTTGATTATAAAATACTATTTTAAATGGATTCTTGATAAATAGTGAGACTTTCAATTGTCTTCAAGAAAAAGGGGATATTTCTCTCAAATAGTTTTGATGATTATTTTCATCTATGTCAATATCCTTCATTATTATCTATTTAGGTTGAACTATTATAATAAAGTCTTACATATTGTATAGAATGATTTATGTTTGACTCTAGATGTGCTATTTTTATACCATTCATGATTTGTGGTTAAAATATTGACATTTTGTATGCTGGTTTTAATATGAATGTCCATATAATGTTTCATCCATTTCATATGAGGAATGAATTGGTCATAGTATGTGATGGGTGGAGCCCTCTATAGCTCCTCGATGTATTGGTAGGTCTCATGAAAAAACTATATGTGGAATTGGCCGAAGCCTTTCCCAATTTTTGATATATGGTTTTGGCCGAGGACATAATCATTTTTAGATGTCTAGGTCAAGGCATTGACAAAATGTCTTAGAATGTCGGTAATTATGCGTTCCATCATTATGAGATTATATATTGATATTTCATGTCGATATTCAACTAGAAAAATACCAATTACTATATTTTATTGTGGAATTTTTTACTCAGCTCATATTATCATCATAAAGTGGTCTTGTTAATTATTTATAAAGACATGTGTTTTTAATTATTCACCATGCCTAATGTTTATGTTATCTTCCACTGTATTTATTAGTCTTACTGAGCATTTGAGCTCACCCATTTATTATGATTCATTTTCCCAGGATATGAATAAGTTAGTTTTTAGTTACTTGGAGGAATAATCTCAGAAGCTTGGATGTTTCTAATGGAATAATTTAGTGTTGTTTTTAATTTCAAGTTGTAATGTCGAACATATGTATATATCTTCTTTCCAAGCGCACTAAACTGATTGGTCCTTTTGGACTTGATTCCTTGGAATCATTCAAATGTATTAAAATAATGAACCGGATCCTAGATTCTAGGGTTGGGGCATTAAAACAATAATATATATACACAAAAATATTTAAAATCGTAATTAAAATATTATGATCATTCAATAATTGAAAAATAAAACATATGAACTTTCAATAATGATCAATGAAAAGTCAAATAGTTACACAATCTTATGAATGACCAACAACCTAAAATATCATAATGTTTATTTATTTTTCATAGAAATCATTCATGATTGGTTTCAAAAGTATAAATTTTGTATTAACATTATAATTATATCGTGATAACTATTATGGTGATATTTAGTAAATGACCTTAAATACCATAGTTAATCTTCCAAAGTCATTTTTGAATCATAAGTCGAATATGGTCCAAAAATTTAATTTATTTAGTAATTATAAATAAACTTTCTATAATTGATATATCATTAATAATAGAATAGGATGCCTTCCAAAATAAATTTTAAAATTAACACACAATAAATTTTTAGGAAGACTAAAACAATCATGATGAATTGGACTCAAGGTAAGTGTCTTTTCTGAACGCACTTTTATTTCGATGATTCATGACCACCATCCACTACATATAACCCTACTAGAATACTAATAAAGGAATAGAAATATTTCCCCCCTATGTATTCCTTCATGTAGGCCTCGATGTTTTGTGAGCACCAAGGGTACATAGATATCACAATATTGGAGGAATTACCCTTTATATGAAATAATGATTGGGATATTAGATGTATCAAACTAAACAAACACCAAGAAATATATAAAAGAGAAATTACAAATCCATCTCAAATGTATGTTTAAAATAAAACTATGACATATGATATACAAATCCAATGTAAATAACAAAAAAATGCTAAGTAGCAACAAGGAAAATATCCCAAGGTCTGAGCAAGTAGAGTGCATAATGGTCCACAAAATCTTATTGGAAAACCGAAATAAATATTTTATAAATTTGGTGAGAATAAAAGTATACTCATTAAAAAAAACCCATATTTATCAAGTACAAGTGAGATAATTATACTAATGTTACAATGGGAAACAATATAAAACACAACACCTAACAATGTATACTAACCATCCCAACCTCACCAAGGCAAACTCACTACGTCATGCATGTCATGTATAATAAATTGTTATGGAAATTTATTATAGGTTACCCAACACCACTTTCCCTCTAATTATCCTATCCCAATATCCAATGGAAAACGTCATAGTGATCCCAACTCTTCATGTAGTACCACACCACAACCTGCAATCACACACCTATGCCTCGTAGTTTGTATTGTCACCTAGGAAAATGAAGATAAACTCTTACCACCGTAGGCATATGGGCTTCACAACCACATCCCATCTGTATAAACTAGGGAAGTGTTCAAATTTACATCCCAATAATACATAGTATGTATAACACACCTCGTATCGAAGACAAATGGGAATGGAAAACACATCTCATCTTGAATACACCTTATAAAACCCAACTCACCCACACACTCATGGTCCCTAAAAACCACAACCAATCTGACGAACCTTGTGGTATCACCACCTGGAAGAAGGAGTAGGGAATATCAGGTGTCTATCTGTCCATACCCCAACTAGGATGTTTGGGAAATTCAACATCACCATGAAAATGGGGGTGTTCATTACATGGTGCTCAACTAGGGAGGGGGTTCATATAGAAATCACAAGAACATATAGTGTGTGTATGTTTATTTAATGTTTTAATCACTAAAACCCAACATATGGGATTCACAACAACTTATACTTCTAATAGTATCATCAACAGTCACTTCAAAAGTTGATAATATTAAACTTCCATCCCAAATACATTTCACTCATCACCAAATTCATTTCATTAATTATCTTTATCAATTTATAATCGTGCAATATATGGTTTAACATTTCATTAATAATGTACGTCCCAATTAAAAAATCAAATCTTTGTATCATATCATTATTTAGTATTTATTTCCACCATTATTGATTAGAATAATAGGTAACACATACCCCAACAAGCTTCACAAGGAATTCACACACTCTATTTGAAAAATAACCTATAGCCATGGTTCAATAAAAATATTTTAATTTTTTTGAGTTTATAAGTATAATAAATCCATATATTTATTGTCACACGTGCCAATATCTTGCTCTAATTTTATTCTCACTCAGGATTTCTTATCCCATGATCGGGATTTGGATTTCATCTTCCACCCTCCCTCTTGAGATATCCTCTCTCAAAACCCTTAGCCTCTGTCGGCTGATTCTCCCTTGTATGATCCTCATTGGAATCTCCTTCATGGTTCTCCTTTCCCTATTTGGCATCATTTTTAGTGGTTCCTCCATCTCTAATGCATTTCTTCCCTCCTCCACAACCTTTTTTGGGTATTCCTCTTCTATTTGGTTCATCGTCTGGTGCTTCCCATCTTCTTGATAGAGCTCCCCTCTACAAGCCACATCTCATCATTACACTTGATTTATGCTTCCTTATGGATTTTTTAGCGTTTCTATGAATTTTGGGTAAATTTTTCACTCTATTAGGGTGTTTAATATATGTATTTCATGTGGAATAGTATTAGGTGTGTTCCATGAGTGGACCACACCCAGTTCCTCAATGTTTGGGCACCATTAGGATATCTAGGATGTTTGAAATTTAATAAGATTTTGGATTTTTGGTTTTAATTGACTGGATTTTTAATTTAATTTTTTTAATCACTAACCATATTTATATTACCCTATAAAAGTACCCCCTTCTGCAATTTCAAAATATGTGTTATTATTTTCTAGGATTCACTACCTATTTTTCCTTTACAATTAAGAATATATGCTGCTTGTTTAGATGCTAATTTTTGGTATGTAATATTTAGAATAAATATTTGTATTGGAATCAATTAGATTTCGCTTTCCATTAAATTGTGTGAAATGTTTCTACACTACATTTCACATAAATTAACTGTCAAAATACTGTGATTGCCTTTTAAATGTGTTTTAATATTTAAAAAGGTGAATTATGTTTTCAGAAGACAATCATAATAGAAAAAAAAATATATTTCCATGGTTTACGTGGGTTCATTATTTGTTTTTAATCCTAATGATTCATTGTATATAAATAATGAATAATGATTGTGATGAATTAAAGTAACCTCCACTTTTTTTCATGTTTATTATGTCCTAGTTATTGATTTTACACATCTATAAATATTTTAAAAGTGTGTTTTGTAATGTTAAATATACTAAATAATTGTTTTATATTCCAAATGGTTTTATTGAAACAAATTATAAATTTTATGTATTCATTTTCCTAATGGAGAATGATTTTAAAATTGTTTAATGACTTTGTCTATTTTGTAATGATATTTAAATTATTTTTCCAAATTAAAATTGGTTATTTTCTAATAATGAGTCATCGTTACTGTCTTACGTAGTTTCATGAAAAGTTAGAACTTCTATAAATACTATCTATTAAGAGAGAATTCACATGGAAGGTGTTAGGAGGATGGGTTATCCTAGATGATGGATATTATGATTTATGTGTAATATATATTTTTTACTATCCAATATCATTTCTTATAGTCATGGGATCTTAGGTGTCATAGTGAGAGTTTAGTGATTAAGTGACAATGGTGTGGTTTGATCGATGAAGTGAGGATTTTAATTGACCTAAAAATATTAATTGTTTTTCTTATAATAAATGTTTTTATTTGTGGTAATTAAATTGATTCTTATAGTTTTTAAATTGAGTGAAGATTTATTTAGAACCTTGATTTTTAATGAATCCTCTTGAAAACATTTTCCTAATAAAACTCATTTTTTCATTTAGATGTGTTACCAAAATGTTTTTCTAAATGTACTAACCCCTTTTACCTTTTTATCATTTATTTTTTATCTTCTAGACCATGGTTTTCTAAAATACGAGTCGTAACGCTATAAAAATCGTGGTCGAGGAACTTGGTTTCTAAACCATATTTTTGGTCATGGGAACATATAACTTAAAAAAAATACTTATGTGTTCTATAGGAGATATGTTTTTCCATAATGGTGAAGCCATAAAATAATAAAATGTTGCTTGAAAATATATTATTCTAGATTAACATTTATGAAGGACTTTTTATGCACCCATTTTGGATAAATTATAACTTTCAATCTTAGAATTATGATTATTGGCAATGTTTGGATTCATTATTCCAAACACCCCAGTTGATCTCTATTTTATACTTCATTTGTTTTCTCTATTCCATGTGTGATATTTTTATGCATGACAGGACAATAACATCATTTTACATATCCTTAGTATGTCTTAATGATTTAAAATAAAATACTCATTCTTCAATTGGGTTGATATTATCATGTTAGATTTTAGTATTATTAAATTTTATTTATGTATTGTTTTATATATTTTGTATGTCTACACATCATGGTTATTATTAGTATAATATCATGGCATTATAATAGTTCATATTTATCATGTATGATATTAATTACTTTTAGTGAATGTTTATTTACTTTAGCATGGTCCTAGTCTAGTGTTTTCCCATCTTGTACATTTACAACTTTGACATTTAATATGTCTATTGTGATAATTTGAGACATTTTTATTGTTTTATATAGAATATGTCTGTTAATATGATATAGAGAATGTTTAGTGTTATAATATTGGAACTATATATTATGTTATCATAGTTGGACATTGATTAAAAAACTATGCTTCCATGTTTTCTTTTATAGTAATGAATATATATATATTCTTTGTATTTTATATGTTTGTATATACAGTGCTTGAAAAAGTACCTATAGCCACAGTACTATATGTACAGTTTAATTAGTATGTGGATATAGGTTAAAATATATTTAATGTTATTTGAATACATTGGAATTAAAATAGATAATCTCATGAGAAAAATGTTCCATATAGAAGCATGTTCTTAAATGATTTATCTCTTTCATGACTCATATCTGAAACCAATTTCCTCTACCATCGCGACACATCACCACCGACAATATCATCTATTAATAAGTATTTCTTTGATATATTTTTCAATCCATTCATCATTGTTATTGTTATAATTTTGTTTACCCTTTACACTCGCTCATGGATAAAATTTATAGATCCATGCGTACTGTTGATCATTGTGAATTTTTATTTCATTATCGTTATTTCAATTCTATTGCACTAAACTAGAATTATAAATAATTATAAAAATGTTACAGTCCATGAAAACCAATCAAGGAAGTTTTCACACCCTCATCATGACTTAAGTTTGTGTGCATTTCCCACCTTTACCTAGAACACCTATACACTTAAAATCACTACTATACAACATGGTAATATTATAGAACATATATATTAGGAATAATATTAAAATTTCCTCCACTGGTTATATATTGAAACTATAATATATCTCATTCAAAGAGTGAAAGACTAAGGATTCAATTTTCTGCTCGATAAAATAGTTTTAAATTTTTATCTGTTCATGTGACATGTGTGTACCAGTTCGATGAAAGTAGCAAAAATTTCCGTGGAATTGTCTAAATCAACACTTACACCAAAATCTATTATTTTTTGATCTCCATTGAGGTTCAAATGAAAATTTTCTGTTATTATATCCATGTGAACCATTTTTCTAACATCATGCTACTAGCATAATCCGTGCAGTATCTTTTGAGCCATTAATGAAAGGGCAATATCTGTTATATGAATCCTTATTCTAATGATGTACTCCAATGACCCTTCTTCCATGTGCTCAAAATATATGATTATGTGTCCTAATTCATGACTATAAAATACCCCCAAATAATTTTACATGTTATTTATATTATGGTGCCTCACAAATCATCAGTGTCTCAGTATGAAATTGTTGTCTTCTTTCCTTCTCAACAATATTGAACTTTTTCAAGGCATTTATTATATGGGTGAGCTTGTTGATGGTCATTTGAACTATGTTACTTACACAAGTACCTATGTTCAAAAATATCTTTATCCCATGGGAATCACATCGAAATCATCTCACTGTGTTCTATTTCATCAAGTAATAGTGATTTGCACTATTTTAATCCACATCACTAATACTGTTTATATCTTTGAATTTCTAAATATGTTAGAGGATCCACCTTCTGAAATCATATAATAATCATCAGGTCCCAGTGTTGAATCAGTTCAAAACCCATTCAATCATTATGTTGGAGATAGTTTTTTTGTGATATTGTTGATTTTTTTCTTCTTTGAGAATTTACCCTAAGATGAAAAAAAAAATCTTGGGTGAAGATTTCTAGGAATAGTACATTTAAATGTAGTGATATTCAATTATACAATTTGAAATTTTAGGGGTTGGATTATGCTTTGTAAAATCATCCATACAATTATAAAATAGGAGCTGTCACATTATGCATTAGAGTATACTCTAATGTTTATTTAAAATTAGGTCCTATTGGCACAAATAATATCTCATTTCATTGTAAAATATAATATTTAGTTAACATTTGTCATGTATTTTTATGCCATATTATCTAGTGTATCATGATTGATCCATGTAGATGGAATGATCAACATAGATTTAAATAAAATTCATTTCCCCTTCATTTCTTCTTATACACCATAGTGATGGATGTAAATGTATTGATATTTAACTATTCTATAGGAATCTTTTTTCTGTATTATATTTTTCATTTTTAGTTATTTGACAAGTTTGTTTCATGTAAATTGAAATTTATTTGTGTACTAAAAACCAAAACATAAACTCAAACACCCGGTCAAGTCCATAGTGGTTTTCTTTCCTATTTATCTTACATGCATTCTTTCATATTGACACAATAAAAACCTAAAACTTTTCTGATCTGGTATGATGATGTTCAATACCATTCATAATATCCTGTTGTGTATTCATCTTACTAAATTCCAATCCACACAATCATATTAAGATATTTTGATTAATAATCATTCAATATATCACACTTTTAGACTGACATTTTACTCCATGTGATTTCTATATGTTGATAATGAATTTATTGAATCTATTAATGATTTTAAATGTTAATTGATATTATTTAGAGTGTTTATTTTCATACATGACTTTCTTTAACATTATTTTCTTAATTCATCATGCATATAGTACTAATTATGGATTCATTTATGATTATAGTAAAAACATTTACTAATGTGGACTATAATAATAATGTAAACATAACATAAATATTCCTAATTTGAAAAATATGTTAGGATTTTGTTTTCAAAAAATTGATTTTATATGACTACTATTTTATATTTTTTATTGTATAAACATTTTTCTACAAATATAAAGGTTTAATATTAATATAAAACGTCTTTAATTTATAATATAGATTATTGAATTCATTATTAACTTCAACCAACTTTTTTTAATAAAAATCTTCTATTACACTTATGTATCAATCTTAATATTCACTATTCTTTATTGGTTATGGATTCATGTATCAGTTAACATGTACAATTGAAACACTGATCAGACATATATAAGAAGTCATTATATGTCACCTATATTTCAATTATTTACTTAATGGTGGTTTCTTATAAATTCAAATAAAATAAAAAACAATCATGATAAAATAAAATTACCAACACATTTCTTCCCAATATAAAACCAAATTAAACATGATTAAATTCAATAAAATGGTAAATTAATCATAAAAACCAAATTAATAATTATTAAAATCAAATAAAATAAAAAATAATCATGATTAACTCTCTGTTGTTTACTCTTCCATTGTAGTTGAGTTCATGCTTTTGTAGTGGATATATACTCAACTTCAGAAATACTAAGATAAGTTCTTTCTTTTTTCCTTCTCAAAAAACAAACACATTTATGCCCAATATGAAATTCTACACCAATGGTGGACTTTCTCTCCACTACATCTCCATCCCCATCAGCATCATAAAACGCTGATAATTCACTATCCCTTCATGCAGTGAAAAAAAACTATTAATATTTTTTACCTTAAATGTACCTAATGATTACTTTTTCTACTGTCATATGTCATTCCTTTGGATTACTCTAAAATCAGGAAGCTAAGCTTGTTTCAATGACAATATCAGGTTGTGTCCCTATTAGGTATAGTATGCTTCGATTAATCCTCCTATACATGTTGAGATCTACTGAGGTCCCATCCTCATGTTTTCCATGTTTGGATCGATCCCAGATTGGAGTTTACATTGGTTTGGAGTCACACATAAGAAATTTATTCAAAATCACTCTATCTAACCTTTCTTGAGAAATTATTGTGTAATCATTCATTCAAAAAAACTGCAACCCCATGAAATATAGGAGGTCCCCAATCATAGACATTTCGTATTAGTATTTCATGTGATTAGAAAATTCATCCATTGTTTTCCGCCTACTTCCACCAAATATAATGTCATCAACGTAATCTAGAACCATGAACTGATCAGTTTGAGAATTCTTCAGAAAGATATTGTGATCTACTCCAGCTCTTTGGAATTCCATATTATTGAGATAAGAATCTAGTTGGGAGTAACTGGCTCCTGGTTCCTACTTAAAACCATTGATGGCCTTCATTATTTTACAAACCCCAGTTTCATATGTACTGAGAAGAAAACGCCCTTTTTTCTTGATGTAGACATCTTTATTAGGAACAACATTCAAAAATTATTCCATGTCATCCATTGGATATACTTTATACCCCCTTTGTATTTCCATTCCTTTAAAAAGCCAGATTTACTCTAGTCTAGCCACTAGAGAAAATTAATTTTCAACATTGACACCTTTAACATGTGAATATCCTTTACATACCGGTTTTCCTTGTTTCTTATAACACTTCCATGCTTATAAAACATTTTCTTGAAAATCCACTTTACAAAATAGAAGATTTTGTAGTATTCCTCATTCTCCATGTTTGTGTGGGGGTAGTACAATCCCTAATAATGTATGATTGATCGATTTCTTCCCTTTGATTCCTCCAAAGATGATACAACTGCATTCTCTCCAGCCAAGGTTTCCACATCAGATTCTTCTTAAAACCCACCATCATGATGGGACTCTTGAGTTTTTTGTACACCATCCTCTATTTTTGTACTTGTATTTACTCCACATTCACTTTGGTCCCCATTTTCTATCACATCAGCATATGAAATACATGTTTCATTTTTGGTTTTCTTTTTAATGAACTTATCATCGCTGCTTTCCGAAATCCTTCCTAAGAGCTTTGTGAAACACTCATAGGCTTAATTGTTCATTGTGTATCCATGTAAAATTCCTTCATTTGCATTGTCACAATACTTCGCTTGATTTCCTTCATTGTTTCTAATGAAGTAATTACATTAAAAACACTAAAGTATTTCAAAGAGGTATTCCTTCCATGCCACAATTATAATGGTGTCTTCATCACACCAATATTGAGAAATGTTTTATTTTCAATATACACTGCATCGTGAATGGTCTCTATCTAGATATGTCATGGAATACGACTATCAATCTGATTACTTTATGCCATGTTTTTCGCCTATCGATTCTTGCACTCAATAACTCCATTTTGTTATGGAGTTCTCATAATAACAACATCATGTTGTATCCTATGCTTTTATAGATAATTTTCAAATTCAATGGACGTGTATTCCACACCATTGTCAGATTGAGGGACTTTGATTGTTCATCTAGTATCTAAGAGAGTTGGGAGCTGTGATCTAGGGAAGTTTAGAATCCAAGAATGGTACTCCATTGATTGATAGAATGTAGCTATGTAGAGAGATTGCACATTATGTTTCTTTAAGTAGTCAGGTGGTTTTCTATTAGTGCGGGAAGAGTGGTCATACAAGACCTCATTGATCTAGAAACCAACTTTAGTGTTTATCTTGAAGCAATATGGGTCATCATTAGCATTTTTTCTAGTTTTTCTCACCAGTAGTGGGTGAGGGTAGTTCTGTTATGACTCCACGTTTAAGAGAAGGACCATCAGTTTCTCATTAGTCATAGAACTGCAGTTCGTCAGGATGTTCTGGTTGAGTAGGTTGTCGTGGCTATGGTAATCAGGCTATAGGTTTTCAAAAACTATAGGGTATATTAGCTCAAGGTAGTTAGGTAGGGTCAGAGCGTCACGATATAGGTCATAATTTTGGAGTGGAGTAGACCCACCTAGATTAGGGTCCTAGAACCTCAGCACATTGTGGTACAATTAAGTTGCCTCAATTTTAAATTATGTTCTTTTAGATATAGTGTATTCCCATACATTTAAATATTTTTCTACTGTGGAGAGCCTTGGGCTCTCTATATTCACTTCTTAAAATGTTATGGTTCTAGACACTATGTTGGGGATTAGGAGAACTAGTGTTTATCAGTGTATGTAGTTCCCTCTTGAAGTTAGCAGGTGTCACTTCTTATGGGTCCTCTATGTATTAGAAATTACTGGCTTCAATTTCATTCTAGGAATGGACTTGTTGGTCTCTTTTTTGGCCTTTGCTTACATCTATCACCACTGGGTGGGTTTCAAGTCACCGGAGGGAGGGACATTTCTACACAAGGGTTAATGGGATGTCTATGAGAGTAGACCAAGAAACAAGCATCATGGGTTGGGGGGAATTACATACATTATTAGAAGTTTGTATCTAAATGACCAAGGGAATTATCAGATGGAATTTCCTCTAGTTGTTGATCATTTTAGGGATTTCATTATAGATTTAGATTTAGGTTTTCCTCATGAGTGTGAGGTATAATTATTTACTGAGCATGCTCTTAGGGAAGTAATAATGTCTATTCCTCCATAGAGGTTGTCTACATTAGTGTTACAGTAGCTCAAAAACATTAAGGTGGATTTATATGAAATGGGATTCATCTTACCCAGTTCATCTCCTTAGTTTGTCCCTTCCATTTGCGAAGAAGGAGGATGGTACCCACATAATTGTTTTAAATTATATGAAGATGAACCACATGATATTAAAGAACTGATATCATTTTCTTAGGATTGATGATCTTTGTTATCATCTTTGGTGAGCCCGATTGTTCTAGAAGATTGATGTGAGATTTGGTTATTATGATTTGCATGTTAGACCATCAGATATACCCCTAATATCCATTTGATGAAGGTATGGCCTATAGGATTATTTGGTTATTATGTTATGTCTCATGAATTCCTTTGTAGTTTTTATTGAACTGAAGAATTGAGAGTTTGATTATTAATGGGATTTTTTGTGGTAGTCTTTGGCGATGTTATATAGGTTCACTCTCACACTCATCATGACCATGCCACCCATCTTTAGATCATATTGAGTATATAGAGAGATCATCAATTATATGATAAGATCTCAATGTTACAATTTTTATGCACCAAATTCACTTCATGGGTCTTGTAATCTCAGAGACAACAGTAAAAGTAGACCTAGAGAAAGTCGGAGTGGTATTTTACTCGGGGAATCCAATGAACGTCTATGAGGTACAATGTTTTCTAGAGATTTCTGGAAAATACAAGTTCTTTATACAAGAGTTTTCATTCTGAGTAGCACCATTGAAAGGCCTGAATAAGAATATTGAAAAGTACATGTCGACAGATTCAGGCAATTCGGCCTCTCTGGAGATTAATGGGATATTGACTTCAAAACTGATACTAATTTTTCTAGAGCCATGCAAGAGTCACTCAATTTACTATGATGCATTAGGTATCAGGTTATCAGCAGTGCTTGTGTAGGGGGAATGATTCATTGCATACTGTTCTCGACATTTGATGGTACATGAGAGGAATTACCTATTGCAAAATCTTGAGTTAGCTGTAGATTTTAAGGGTTTACGATGTTGGGGATATTTTTTTGAGATCATTTTTGTTGTATTGACTGACCAAAAAAATCTCAAGTTTAACATTACTCATAATGATCTGAATTTAAAATGGTGTATATGGGTTGAGTACATTCAATATTTTTTCATTGAGAGTGCCTACATGCTTGGGGAGCACTGTAGAGGCCGATGCATTGAGAAGGAGACTCAAATACATAAAATTCAGGAGGCCCCATTGAGTGGAACCTTATGGGTATGTTTTCTAAGATTCATTTGGAGGTGCATGATAGACATGGAAATACATTTCATTATTCTATAATTGTTATCTCATATTTATTTGATCGAGTGTGAATGAGGAAACTATCTGATTTTGAAGACTTATTCCTACGGGATAATGAGTCAGGCGACGACCATACTCCTTGATAGACCATATGCGGAGAGTAGATCATTCATTTTCATGGGCATGTATGGGTTTTAACAGACATACGTGAGGAGTTGATGTTAGATTTTCATTCCACATATTGGGTAGTTCATCCTGTTTTCACCATGTTTTATCGAGATCTACACCACCAGTATTGTTGGCCTTGTATAAAGAATGATGTTTTTAGTTTTTTTATGAGATGATCCACCCATCAGTAGTTGATGGCAGAGCATTAGCAATCATCAGGGATTTTACATTTGTAACCCATTCATGAGTGGTAGTGGAATGACATCGTGATGGATATTGTGATGGGTTTATCGAGATCACCTAAAGGAAATGAAGTGTTGTATGTTTTTGATGATAGAATCCCAAAGGTTACACACTTCTTACCTATTAAGTAAACCTTTAGTGTTGATGATCTTGGGAGGCTGTACATTTTAGAGATTGAAAATTTTCACGGGGTTCCACACTCAATTGTTTCAGTTAGATATGATTGGTTAAATTCACATGTCTATAATGTAATACAAATTGGTTTGGGTATATATGTACTTCTGATTAAAACATAGCATCCCCGTAAAGATCGCTAACCAAAGCTCAAGATTTAGGTTATGGATGGAATTCTTCGAGATTGAGTCTATGAATTTCAGGGTTCTTTGAAGAGACACATACCCTAGTGGTATTTTATTAAAATAACTATTTGTAGGAGACATTTCATATGGATACTTATGAGGCTTTCTATGGTAGTCTATGTTGATCAACCCTATATTGGCTGAATCCCAGAGATGCCACTATGTTGGGACCTCCTATTGTCCAAGAAAACATTTAGAATGTGGAGTAGATTCATAAAATTATGTATACTTCATAGTCTCAACATAAATATTATGTTGATCGATGGAGATGACCTCCGGAGTTCGAGGACAGAGATAAGGTTTTTTTAGGTGTCCCAGGAAGGCTGGGACATAAGGGGGTTAGGATATAGGGGAAGCACTAACCAAGATACATTGGGATGTTTTCAGTTTTAGGTAGAGTTGAGTTGGTAACCTATTATATTTAGTTACCTCATAGGTATTGGGATATGAACATATTCTTTAATTTTTCTCATTTAAAAACTTACTTTTCAGACCCATTTCACTTTTTTCAACCTGAGGAGGTTGCAATGGTGGCAGATGGATTCTTCCTGAAGCACCCTATTCGGATTGGGGATCACAGCACAAAGGTTCTATTTGGCCATTCTAATCATCTTCTATGAGTTATATAGTAGCATGTGTGATTAATTGAAGAAACATAGGGGATGGTGGCTGATGTACGATCATAGTGGCTAGAATTGTTTGATGTTTCTTCTTCGCCACCCTTAAAGGGAAAATTTCAGGATGAATTGCTTTAAGGGGGAAGTTTGTAAAAATATAGATCATAATTTCCGTTATGGATAATTGATTTGAGTTCTTTTTTAGGTAAAATGTGGAATGGGGAAATTTTCTAAGTACACAGCACGTACTTTTGAATACACATCGTGTACCTGATTTCCACGTGTACTCGTGTACTAGTAGTGTATCGGTCGAGTAAATAGTCTAATGGGTGACCTATTAGATGACCTAAAATAGTGGTCGATTGAGGATAGTAGATGGAATGTACACTAAATGAAAATTTTCTGACATCCCAACACCAATTACCTGGAGTCAGTGCATTATTACATAACATTGGCCTGATTATAAGGGATCAAGTCCCGAATGACCAATCTGTTTTTTAGTCTTGGAAAATAGATTTCATACATGAACAACATATTACAATTTCTTACCTAAAATACAACACATATAATCCTTTTATAATTCTAGTATTATTCTTTCTTAATATTTCATATAAAACATAATACACTTCTTTTCATCTTGGGAGAATGAAACATAAGAAAGGTATGAGCTCGTATGCTCAGTAAGGATAATTAATATAGTGGAAGCTTTCGTAAATAATCACTAATTCTACTAGAAATGTATAGAATTATAACACAAGACATTTAAACATAAAATTCATCATAACATGGAAAAGTTAAATCAAATAATACCATTTACATATTTTCATGGATCTTCTACTATTCAAATAATCACACATATCATTAATAACTAATCTCATAAAGATGGAATGCAAAACTTCAGACATCTTAACCACAATGTCAATACCTCGTGCTAATGACCTAAATATTAATTTTTCCAAGGCCTTGTGCCAAGACACTAGTTTGTCTTGTGAGATCTACCAATGCTTTGTGGGGCTATAGTGGGCTCCACTAGTAACTTACTAAGTCCAATTCATTCATCATTTCAAAATGTTGGAACATAATATAATCCTTTTTAATAAAACTAGTATACAAAATGTCAATACATTTACCAAAAACCATGAATGGTATAAAAGTACAACATCCATAGTCAAACAGATAATAAGTCATTCAATAAAATTTAGAATATTGTATTGTAATAAATTAACCCCAATCAAGAATTACCTCTAGTTAATAATGTTGACATAGTTGAAAATGATCAGTAAAATTTTATAGAGAAATATCCCCTTTTGTGAAATCATTTAAAAGTTATAGATTTATAAAGGAAGTAATTTAAATATTATTTTTGAATCAATGTGTTCCAAACCTCTTCGAAACATTTTAAAGGAATTAACATTTTAAAAACAGTCATGTCCATATAAATAAATACATAAAATCATTATTACGAAATGGACATTAATTAAAAAGATAAATCACTTACACTTTTAAAATGAGGATCTTCAAAAAGAGTACCTGAAAAAACCTTAAAATATTTCTTTTGAAAAAAATATTAAACATGGAAATGGATGTTAAATTTGTCCCAATAAATAATTACACATAAATATTCTTAGATAATAATGAGATTGAGTAATTAACCATTAACTTATACTTTCCTTTAGTCGAGGGTATGTTTAACCACCTTTATAATGACCATATAATGTTATTAAATTATACCAAAACCATATTAATATTTACTATATCAAAAATCATACATTGAAAACATTATACAACCCATTTAATAATAATTTCCATGTTCACGAAACAATGTGTTCAATAATAAATTTCTTTTTCGTATGTGTTTTAACTTGTTATTCTTGATCATATGACTTAGATCATGATTTAAATACTTCTAGGAAATAATATATGAGTTATTCATCATATATATTCAGAATATATAAATATGTATAATATATATACATATGAAATATAATACACCGTTTATGAAGATGGTAAGCCATACGTATTCATAATAACTGTTTCTGTTTTCATATCATATTTAATTGAAGTATGTGAATAATATATATGAAAATAAAACTATATATATAGAAAGTCACATTATTATGTCAAATATTAAGAACTTTTTAATAATAAATATTTTATAATCATTGTTGAATGGTGAATGTGGAAATGAATCACATCGTGTCGTGGGGACGGTAAACCGTACGTACGCATGAGAAATGAAATCATTTCCAAAAAGAAAAATGTTATGGAATTTGATGGTATATAAATAATACAGAAAAATTTTCATGTTATATTTATTATTTACATCAATTATATTCAATATTATAACCATCCAAATAATGAAGTGTAGAATAAAAGACTACACCATGACGTGGAGATGGTAAACCTTACATATTAACGTATGGTGACTTTTTCATTCATTGGATGTGTAGAGTAATGAATATGGATACACCATTTTTATAATAGCTTCTCAGTTTGTGGAAGGTTCATGATTTATTATTTTAGGATGAAAACAACAAAAAAAGTGAATGTGGAAGAAGATAATTTCTATGAACGTGGAGATGAAATAATCACCTCTTCTTTAGGTGATTACTTTTGATTTGACAAAAGGGTTCCTTAGGGTGGCCTTCTGATCAATGTATGGCCTGTAAGATAATGTTAGGGTATTTGGGACATGATTTGGGTAGGTTATGGCCAAGCCAATCGTCATTGGAGGTGTGAAATTAAGAGAAGGGGAAGTACCCTTTAGTAAGAGAGGTGAGGGGTACATTAAGAAAATTTTGAAAAATTATTTTATTCTCAAATAAGTTTTGGGTTTTATTAGCTCCAAATGGATATATATAAAGGGTATGGTAGGGATAGATCAAAATACTCTCAATGAATAAGTTGTAGATAAGTTTAGGTCACCATAATAACCATATCATTTAGATAAATCTCTTAGGTAGATAGTTTAAATTTTACAATGTCTTCTATTATTTTTCTATTACATGGATAATGTATTAACATTAAAATTCCAAGAGAACCTTAAGTAGTTAACTAATTACATATGTAACATTATCTATGTATTTTTTTAATCATATTTATTTAGGAATACTATATCATTTAATAATAAAGAATTTGTTTTAAAAACTAATTTATGTGAATTTTGACACTATTTTGTATTGGGTGATTGTAAAAGTCATAACAAGTTGATTACTTCAAGAAATAAATTTAATCAACTTGATCATTTCATATTCTGCTATAAAATTATTTGGTAGCATCAAAAGTCTCAATTTACATTTGTTTTGATATTTATAATATCAATTATTTTAATTATTCATTAATAATGTAATTAATGCATCATCATTTTGTCATAAATTAATTTAATTATTTAATGTATAAAAATTATAAATAAAATAACATGATTTCTTCAATCTCATTATATTTCTAATTAATATTTATAGTCAAATTAATATTTTTTTAACACTACAATAAAAATGGTTTTGTTAATAAAATTTTAATTTAACACTTTCAACACTTCATTAATTAAAATACAATAAATATCCTAATCTAATCCAAGTAGATAAAAATGGTTCATATTTTTTCCCAAGGTATATATTAGTTCAAATAAACATATCCAATAGAATTAGGACATGTGTTTGGTTAATTTGATATTATTATAATATTGTTTATCTATAATCACCCTATTTACTTTTAATCGTGGTAAATAAAATTCAAAAGTTATTATTCACCAAACATTATATTCATTCTATTGAACCAATTTTTTCTTATTGATGAAAACCATGTCTATTGGATTTTTTAAATTCAATTCATAGAAGTAGTAAAATTAGGATTTATAGGAATTTGAAAATATACCTAGATAATGGGTAAAAGACGACAAAAAGTTCAATTTTTTTTATATATAATCTTATTATAAAATGAGTGAAATGACATACATTGGAATTATATATGTATTATGTATATATTTGACTTTAGTACAGATTTTAATTAAAAATAATTATTTAATAGAAAAAAGTCGGTTTTTATTTACTATATAATATTATTTACTATTCACTAAAATTGAATGTATTCATAAAAGTAAAAAAATTACCGTATGTTAATTTTGATATTATGAATTCAAAATTGAATTCTATTTTAACAATTTCAATTTTTTTGAGTGTCTCAAAGTTATTTTATTATTTTTCAAAAAAGGACATAAAAGTAGTTCTTTTAATAAAATAATTTTTCTAAATATATAACTATTTTTAAAAAACATATACATTACATTATAAATATGTTTTATTTATATGAAATCATTATAAATTACACTAAAAATAGAATTTTTACTATTAAAATCAAAATATTTTATTGATAAATAAATAAATAGTATTAATAAATATAATACTACTATGTTGATTGGAAGAAACTCAATTGTGCGTATAACGCAAGCCAAGTCTGTGTTGCGTGAAATATAAGTTAATGAATAACATTAAAGAGAAAACCTTATATTAAATCTTGGGGTTTTACATTCTCCCTTCCTTCAATAAATTGCATCCTCAAAATTAGAAATTGTTCTTTGAAACTAAAATTTTGAAAAGAAAAAATAACTTTGTCGAAAACCCACA
This sequence comes from Viscum album, assembly GCA_963277665.1. NCBI lineage: Eukaryota > Viridiplantae > Streptophyta > Magnoliopsida > Santalales > Viscaceae > Viscum > Viscum album. The sequence continues at coordinate 1,622,307,925 of OY728155.1, read as the reverse complement.
TTAGAAATTGGGTTATTAAAATTAGTCACAATCAGAGAAAAAGGGAATGAATAAGTCACCTAAAAATTAGGATTTAGAATAAGAGAAATTTTTTTGAAATTATAGACCCATAATTTGAGGAAAAAGATAAAATATTTAATTGGAGTGATTGAGGTCATAAGTCAAAAACAAGTGAACAATAAATGGAACATTGAAGGCCTTAGAGAAATAAATCTATAATGAATTAAAATATCATTAGTTAAACTAAACATAAGAAATTAGGGTCAAAAATCCGGGGTTTTTCGATCCTTTCCCTAATATTTAAGAACTAATTTCATCATAGAATAACAAAAAAAAATACCCGACAAGAAGAGTTACATTTTTAACTTATTTCTACGCCAAACACATGTTTCGCTCCAAAAGATAGTTGAACTAAAAAATATTCTATTAAACCTAATACTATAGGGCTTAAAAATGAATTTTTAATTCATCTGTCATACCAATTTTAAAAAATACATTATAAAAATAATGACATCAAGTAGGCTAGTGGTAGGTGATTCACCCTTGTCATCATTTGGTTGCAGGTTTAGGTCTCGCGGCCTTGTCTGATGCGACAGGTTGTCGCCCGACCTATGTGTTTTCCTTTTTATAACAATTCAAAAATAATCTTATAAAATCCAATAATCATAAATAATATTATACATTTTCCATATTAATCCATTCATCCCATTAGACTTATCCAGACTACTTATTTCCGAACTCACAGTCCAAAATTTATGAGGATGGTCACATAATATACATGTGAATAATGTCGTCGTGTATTCTATAAAAACATGGTAATAAAATGAATTACCAGAAAAACATATTGAATATGTTTATTCTTCATAATTCTTTATTTAAATCTTATAATTTTGTATATACACATAAAATTCAAAATCATTTAAAACATTCAATCATGATGGTATGAACAACTTTTTAAACAAACTATTAATCAGTTCCAAGGATGTCAATAATTCCCAATTTAATTTATCCAAATAACTTATCTCGTTATCAGGACTATATTAAGGTTTATCATTCCCTCATCCATGTATTTTACAAAAAAATTAACATGATATTGAGTCACATTTCAGAGTACCATAAAATCTCAAATCCTAAATGAACTGGTACGACATTACAATCCTTAGTTATTTACATAATTCATATCACCAGTACATCATTAATAAAACACTCAAATGGAATAATTATTTAATATATAAATACAAATACTTAAATTATTCCATGTAGACCATAGTAAGAGCATATTCTTGACCTTTATTCCTTTGACTCTTCTAATAGATGTTTCCTTAATGCTTAGGATATTTATTTGTGTATTTCCCTGTTTTACTACAGTTAAAACAGTGAAATTATTCTATTCATTGTTCCCTTTGAATTCTTTTTCTTGAGGATCCTTTTCTCCACACTTATATCAAACACCTAGTCCTTTCAATCACTTCCCAGGAAGACTCTCTCCATAGTTATCACATATGGTAAAATTCATCATTCCCTTCTTCCCTTTATCCATAATTTTCTCTACCATCCTATTAAAATATGGCTTTCATTCCAAGCCATAGGACACAATGAATTCATTACTTATCTTATTAACACATAATAATATTTCCTCAAATGATGAGAATACACGGATGGCTATTTCAGTTTGAAATGTTGGATTAAGACCATGAAGATAGGATCCTTTTTACTCTTCGGATCATGCGTATTGCTGAAGTTCTCATTCCTTCTACCGGGCACAATTTCGAAAAGATGAGATACACTAGGTTAGATCAAATGATAATGTATAATACAAAAACTAGAAAAATCACCACATTAATTGATGATTTTAACACATATAGTCTCATAAAAATGGTTTCTTTGCTAACATATTTACTCATAAATCCTTCATAATCGTTTATAATGAAAATTTGAAGTATCCTTAGAATATCCCCTGGAGGATTCAAACCCGATGCATAATGAGGAACATTTTCGTGTACCAGGATACCCAAGGTCAAGCTCGAAACTAGTTGCCATATTTTTCACTTCTAGGTACATCTATGAATAAACAATTTCAACATTTAGAATCTATACAAGGATTTATTTCATATAAAACCCACATAATATATATATATATATATATATTACAAAAAAAATGTGGTTGTTCAGCTAGAATAATCATCAATGTCTATCTTAGGGTAATGTTTCCTATTTATAGTTTATCTAAATCTAGTTTGCACTATTATTATTAAACTTCTTAAGGTTCCAATTGTAATTCCCCAACCCTAGTTACCCATATCTAGTGCATTGTTACCTAATATTTTAATGATTACATGTAATCAAGTCCCGAAGGACTGATCCGTTTAACCGTCATTGAAAATAGATTACATTCGGGATCTTCACATCACAATATCAAACATAAAATTAGGCATATATAATCCTTTAAAAAATCCATTATACTCCTAACATAAACCATAATATAAAACATAATAAACTTCCTGGTATGCTGGGCTAATAAAACAACAAAAAGGGGTGAGCTCAGATTCTTAGTAAAGATAAAAAATATAGAGAAGGAAAAAACCAATAATTATAAACTTTTATAGAAAGGTATAAAATTTAAATAAAATCCCCATAAACATAAACATCAGCATAATAGGTAAAAGTTAATCAATAATTCCATTTATATATTCACAATGATATTCTACTAGTTGAATAATCACATGTTACATTAATAACTAATTTCATACTGATGAAATCCATAATGTCAGATATCATAACAACCAAGTAAAGGACTCGTGCGAAGACCCCAAATATAAATACTATCACGGCCTTATCCCAATACACTAGTTTGTCTTATGAGACTCATCGATGCATCAAGGGGCTATATAGGGCCCCATATGACACTTACTAAGTCTAATGCATTTCTCATATTAAAATATGGAAACGTAACATAAACATTCATATTAAAAGTAGCATATGAAATGTAAATACGTTAACCATAAACCATGAATGGAATAAAAACATCACATCCACAGTCAAACATATCATATATCATTCAATACATTATGGAAGATTTTATAATAATAAAATAACCTCAATTAAGAATAATATCCAGTAAAGGATTAATAAATAACTAAAAATGATCATTAAAACTCTTTGAGAGAAATATCTAATTTTTTTTAAATCATATTAAAGTCACACATTTATAAAATAAGTAATTAAAATTTGATTTTTGAATCAAATTTTCCAATAACATAGTAAAAAATTTCTATGGATTTAACATTTAAAAAAATAATGTCTATATAAATAAATCCTTAAATTAATTTTTAAAACATGCACACTAATAAAATTGACAATTAATTAAAACATTTAAAATGAATATCTTTCTACAGAGTCCCTTCAACAAAACCCTAAAATATTCCTTTTTAAAAACATTAATGAAACATGGTAGTGGAAGATAACTATGTCCTATTAAATATGTACACATAAATAATCTTGGATAATAATGAGATTGAGGAATTAACCCTTTCCATGTACTTTCTATTAGTCGAGGTTATGTTTAACCACATGAATAATAAAAATAGAATATTATTAAAGTATATCAAAACCATATTAATATTTATTATATCATACATTATTCATTTATTAATTTATACTACCCATTTAATAATTAGTTTTATTTTAAATAACATTTTTTCTAATAATCGCTTTATTTTTGGTACATGTTTTAACTTTCTATTCATGATCGTATAAATTTTATTGTGATTTAAATAATTCCAAAATATAAAAAATTATTTATATATCTTATATATTATGAATATAAATATGCATAATGGATCGATATATGAAATGGAATACACTGTTTATTTAGATGGTAGGTCATACTAACGCATAAACATGTTTTATGTTTTCATATCGTATTGAATGGATGTATGTGAATAAGATGAATAAATAAATATATATATATAAATATAATTCCAGTAGAAATATTATTTCATATATTTCATTGTTTTTAATAATATATATATATTTATAATCATCATTGAATGGTGAACCTGGAAATTAATCTCATCACGTCGCGGAGACGGTAAGATATACGTACGCACAAGCAATGATATCATTCCCTTATTGATAAAAAGGTATAGAATTGGATGGTATAATAATTATACCAAAACATTAAAAACTTTTGTTTATTATTTACATCATTTATAATCATTATTATTAAATCCAAATAATGATGTGTTGAATAAAAAACTACACACCAATGTGGAGACGGTAAGTCGTGCATACACACATATGTTGACTTTGTGATTCATAGGATTTGTAGAATAATAAATAAGATTGTACCATATTTATAATAACATATCATTATGTATAATGTACTATAATTATTATTTTATTATGGAAACATCAATGAAAGAGGAAGTGGAAGATGAAAAAAACATTGAAAGAGGGGATGAAATAATTACCTCTTATTCAGGTGCTTCCTTTTTATTTGAACAAAAGTGCTCGGTAGGTTGGATTTATCATCAATATAACACCTCTAAGATGAAGTGATTGTAGTTTGAAAGAGTTTTAGGCTGGGTATGGAAGAGCCAAATGGCTTCTGAGGTTTTAAATTGATAGAAGGGGGGGTAACCTTTTATAAGAGAGGTGAGAGGCACTTTATCAAAATCGTGAAATATTATGTTATTATAATATCATATTCTGTTTCTAATAGATCCAAATGAATTTATTTTATGTTTATGGTGGTGATGGGTTGAAATACTCTCAGCAAATATGTTTTAGGAAAGCTAAGGTATCAATTTTATCCTTATCTTTTAGAATTACCTCTTAGTTAAATAGTGTAACTTTGACCATGTATTCTTTTAATTTTATATTACATGGTTAATATAGTTACTATAAAATTTCAAGAAAACATAAAGTGGGTCATTAATTACATATATAACATTATCTATGTCCTTTTGAAGGATCATATAATTTTTTGGAATATTATATCATTTAATAAAATAGTAATTTTTTTAAAAACTCATTTATGTCAATTTTTTCAATATTTTGTATTTGTTTTTCTAAATGTCATAACAAGTTGATTACTTCAAATAAAATTAACTGAACACATCATAACATTTCATATTTACTTATAAAAATAGATTATGGTTTCAAAAGTATCAAATTACCATTATTTTGATATTTATAATATCAATTATTTTAATCTTTCCTTAAAATTATAATTACACCATCGTTGTTGGGTCATAAATAATTTAATTATTGAATATCTAAAAATTATAAATAAAATACCATGATGTCTGAAATATATTTATATTTATAATTAATATTTATTCTAGTATTTATCTTGTGTATAACTTTATATTAAAATTTATTTAGTTAATAAACATTGAAATTTACACTTATAACATTTCATTAAATAAAATATAATTAATGTTATAATCAAATCCATGTAGTTAAATAATATCATATTTTTTCATAAGGTTTATTTTTGTCGAAATACAATTATCTAGTAGAATTAAGACATGTTTTGGGGTAATTTTATATTATTATAATATTTTTTACCAGTAATTACCCTATTAAAATTTTACGATGGTAAATAATATTCAAAAGATACTATTCTCAAAAAATTATTTTCATCCTATTGAACCAAATTATACTTCCTGATGACTATTTGTTTTTGCCTTATTTTTGAAATTCAATTAATAGAAACCGTAAAATTACATTTTATGAAAATATGAAAATGTGCCTATTGGGTGGGTAAAAGTCGTTTAAAAGTTCAATAAAATTTTACATAACTAATATTATTCTAAAATTAATCAAATGTATTATATTGGACTAATATATGTGTTATGTATCTCTTTTAAATTTAGGATAAATTTTAATTAGAATATAATTATTTAATTGACAAATTTGGGTTTTATGTACTATGTAGTATTTTAACTATTCATAAATTTTTTTATTGTTTTTAGAAAAATACCAAAAAATCACCCTAAGATAATTTTGATATTCTGAATTAAAAAATAAATTTTATTTTTCTCAATTAATTTTTAGGAGTGTTTAAAATTAATTTTATTATTGTTCACAGAAGGACATACAAGTAGTTGTTTTATAAAAATAGTTTATCTAAATATATATCTATTTTAACAAAACATATACTTTGAATTATAAATTTGTTTTATTTTTATGAAAACCTTATAAATAAAAATAGATTTTTATTTCATACTATTCAAATCACTATATTTAATTTGTAATTAAATATATTGTTTATATAATTATAATGCTCATGTTTTATTTCACAGAAACTCAATCTTGCATATAACACCATCCATGTAGGTGTTGTGTGCATTATATGTTATTAAATTACTTTAAGGGTACAACATACTATGATATCATGGGGTTTTACACATGCTGTGTAATTTTATTTTTAAATTATTAATCAGAGTGGGGTTGCATATCATCTTCATAAATTCATTATTCTCCTCGTGTTTTGTATAAGAGGGAAACGTATGGTCAAGAACATCATGTTCCACCTGTTCCTCATTTTTAGCTCTGATTAAGACTCATCCAGTTGTGTTCGATTCACATAGGTGTGTTCTATCTTTCGCAAGAGCCTCTCTTTTTGATTTATCCTCTCTTTTATGTTATCCAATGTTTAACTATTTTATAATTTTTTAGATCTATCACATTCTATGTCAACTCAAAGGTTGACATTCCAGAGTGTTCAACATACAACATCGAGGTAGGTGGTTTGTGCCTTAATTTTATTGTCTATGTATTATATGTACATAAAGTGTTGATTACCCAGGTTTGGGGTATTACGTGCTTTCTAATTTAACCAATTTTTATATGATCCATGATTTTATTTTTTGAGAAAGGGTTATTGGTTAGGTTCAAGGTTTAATAAATTGATTATTGGCGTGATCCCTATGTTTGATTGATTATGGTCATTTGGTCTAGAATGCTTGTTAGGATAGTGTTGTTTTACATTCCTCGTGTTGTTAGGATGGAATTAACTTTTTTTAGATGCATGTGATTCAAATTGTGATGTTATGACCAAGGGGAATTGACTATGAAAGTGTCCCAAGTTAGGTAAATTTATGTAAAAATTATATTTATGTTGACCCAAAGGTATTGACTCTGGGAGCATCTAGGTTGTCAATGACTAGAGGGGTTAGACCATGAGAGCCACCCAGAGGGTCATTATAAAATGAATGATAGACCATAGGGCACTGACTGTGAGAGATCCCTAGAGATCACTATAGTTTATTGTTACTTTTCCAAACAAGGGGTATTAACCGTTAGAGCTACCCAGGCGGTCATTTGTTAATGATTAGTGCTATGTGGGACCAAATGGGTTACACTGTATGAGCATTCCCAAAGGTTCATGGTTTATCGAATTGATGAAACCTTACACTAGAGGGATATACTGTGAGAACATTCCCAGAGTGTTCATTTGAAATTTTTGATTAATGTGACGAACCATCCAATAAAAATCACATGTTTAGACTCAGTCATACTTGTTTAGTTAAAAGGACTTTTGAGACATCTGATTTTCTATTAAACAAGGGATACAAAACATTGACTAGATCCTGAGGGAATATTATTCAATGATTTAATAATTAATAAAATTTAATGAATATAATGGGAAACTATAGGATTTTTTACTTTTGAGTACATCTTTGTTTATTACATCATTTTTTATTTTTCTTAATATATATATTAACATAAAGTTAGGGACATATCTTATGATGGTTGCCTACTAGGATTCGTCTCATACCCTATTTGGGTCATTATTTTTGAACCCATCAAATTATATTATTACAGGTATAGATTATGGAAAGCACCCTTCTTTAGTAGGCACTTGATTGTTGTTGGAACTGTAGAGCATAGGACCAAGCTAAGGCTTTCGATTTGGTTGTAGTTTACTACTTTTATGTACATTTGATTAGTTTTCTATCTCCAGCTTTGTGAATTGATTGGATACATTCCTAGACATGACATGGATCATTTTTATATGGGATACTGTTGTTTTGTTGTTATCAGTCATCAACTATTTACTTTTTTTTTATGTTATTTCTGACTTTTCTACAGTTAATACATTTTTTAGTTAGGTATACTTTTCCAATGAGGGAATAACTTCCCCATTATCAGACCTTGGCCCTCGCAACTATTCATTAGCCTCTGGAATTTTTTGAAATGAACATAAGGTCATGTGACCAACAAGGTTAAGGGAACCATTCGGTGGCACCTAGAAATGGGACAATACAATCTTCATGGTTACGATTAATGTAGTGTTTTTAAAAGTTACATAACTTTTTTATTAACTAATATATTCAAAAATTGAATTTTTTTATTTAGATATAGTATACAAAATATATCATTCTATATTTTCTAATATGTTAGGATATAAATTAGTCTAAATAAATTTGTGAAATATGTAACAATACTACATAACTTAATAAAATAAAATAAAATAAAAGAAAAAAATAATCCTAATAGATAAGGTTCAAAATGATTTAAAAATTAATTATTTTCAGGGGTGAAGCTATTTCTCAACAAAATAATCTTTTGAATCCATATTTTTCAATTTTTATAGATCATGATATATGGGATGCATCCCAATAGTAAATGAATTTATTATTTACATGAATTACACTCCTTCTACCCAATAAAAATGAACTCCCTCTCCCAAAAACAACACATCAATTAATCAATTTTTTCATATTAAGACCAACCGAATTCAACTCCAAACATCCATAACCAAGTAATATAATCATTTTCTGTGTAGAAATAAAAATTTTCATGTAATGGCCTAGACCATAACCATACATTACTTATTTAAAAAACTGTGTTTAGGGTGTTCTATGAGGAAACACTAACTCATTTCATGATTTATTCCAACTTTCTAATTATCCATCGATTAGTCAGGCATCAATGAGTCACATTGGTAGCATAGTGTCTATATCTTGGTGTTGGTATCTCACTTCAGTAGATAAACTTTTTGGACTTAGGGCACCTCTGACTAAATGAATTGGTTACTCAAGTCATTGATAAGTCAATGTGTTAGTATGTCAAGGAATTCTTAGGCTGGGAATCGATAGGACATGAATCAGTTAGTGGCATTAGTGAGTGGGGTCATCAAGTAGCATGGGGGTGTATCTTAATGAGTGGTGTCCTTTAGTGGAGTTGGTGAATCAGGTTGGGGATCCATGTCGGTGAGTTAGGAATCGGTGAATCGTAATCTGTGACTCATGTTAGTGACTCACTAATTGATGACTCATTTTAGTTTTAAGTAATTTTTCATGTTTCCCACCTCTTGTTGTCTATTTGATATAAATCAATAATAAATCCATATTTTATTTAATATAATGTTTTATAATAGGGTATTAATTATATATTTAATATCATAATTATACTACAAAATTAAAATAGTCAAGATACACAACCTTGGCCACGATCCATCATTATTGGCCCTTGATATTTTTTATCTTCTGTTGATATGTAATCTAGATTTTCTAAATGCAAGATCCTCTCTTACTTTGAATTATTCTATTCTCTATTGGTGCGATTGTAACTTTTGTTCCATGTGGATTTGTGTGACTCTTCAATAACAGTCTATTCAGTTTTCCCATGTAGACATTCCTAGTGCTCATGTGACCCCCTGTATTCATTCAATAAAGAATCTTTTGTCTCCTACTATTCAATTTAGTTAGTCCTTCATCTCTCATTCATTTGAGTATCATGATGGGTTGGTTTACTAATATATTATTCTTAATAAAGTTTGATCAATTTTAATGAAGTAATAAATATGGGGATGGGATAATACAATGATTTTTTTGTTGGTTTTTATGTTATCTTTGACACATGCAGTAAATTTCATTGGATGTATGACCATGAAAAATTGTTTTCATTAGTGTTATGTGTTTAAGATCCGTACTCATTATCAGTAGTTTTTATTCATTTTTTGAACGACTGTCAATATAAAAACACTAGTAATCATGTATACCCGGTCAAAAAAATGGATTCCCCATGAATAAAATTATATTTTGATCACCAAGGAATAATGAAACTAGTACTAAAGAGTTAGGATAGCTAAATCGGAATACACATTACTATTTGATGTGTCAATGTGTTGTTTATAGATCTATTTGACCATGTGTTCTGTGTTGTTCATTTGGTGTTATGCCTGGGAGATTTGTTTTGTGTATGGGTTGGTACAGGTGGTGTAATGTAATAATGTGTTAATATATTGGTAGACTGTGGAATTGATGAACTTGTTTTGCAGTGGGACTACACCAGGAAATTGGGTAGGTAGTGGTGATGTATGATCAGGTTATTTAATATATATGTTTATGGGTGTTTTGGATGTGTTGATGTTGTCAAATGGGGTGACCAAGTGTAGTTTTGATAAGGTCATTTGGGGATTTTCCTTGTTTATAGGAATGACATAGAAGAATTAAGTTATATAATGGCAACGGTAGTGGTCGAACCAGAGTCCAAGATAGGGGCGTGTGTTGTGGGACTGCAATCTAGATGTGTTTTGTTTTGCGGGATGTGGTACATTTTGTGAGGCTGGGTAGTCAATGATTCTTTAAGATGGATTATTTTGGAAAAATGTGTTGTTACCTGATGTGGGCAATTCACCTAGTGGTTTTAGGGACAGTGATAATTTTTTGTGGGTTTTGATGCTACTTGTGGTGTGTTCTGTTTGGTAGTTTCCTTGGTTCAGATGGAATAAATATATAAATAAATGAATAATGCATAATGAAACGTGTTTAAATGAATTTCTTGGAGAAATGTTTTGGTTTGTATCTTGTAGTGAAGAAACATTCATTTATCTCCCTACAGAAGTGACCATCGTTCGTTGTGTTATACTCATGTAGGGTTTTCATAAAGGGATGTTTTTGGGTTTCTTGGTTGTTTTTCGAAGAACCTAATAGTTGGACTTAGTGTTTGGTATATATATATATATATTTGTGTGTGTGTGTCTGTGTCTGTGTTTACCTTGGGATTTATATATGCACCCGACCATTGTTGAGAACTAGGTATTGAACACCCCCATTATTATTGGGGATGGTTTCCTTTCACATCATCTCAATGAGATGATGGATAAAATTCCATGGGCTCTTCTTTAGTCCCTCCTCTTGGAATTGGTTTCCATAGACTCTTCCGGAAGGTGTTGGTGCGGTTGTGAGACCCATGTGTATGTGGGAGAGGTGTGCTTTCTCGGTGTCATTGGGATGAGATATGTTGTACATTCTCATTTGTCTTCAAGATGAAATTGTTGTCTTGTGGCCTAGGTGTATACGACTATGATTTGATGTGGTTGTGGGCCTGGATTTGTTGGATAGGAAGTGGTATAAGGCCTAGATTTTTATCGATAGGGTGTGATAGTGGGGCTTGTGAAAGAGAATGGTAGCATCACGACATTCGATGTTAGAGATGAGAAATTAACCAGTTATGAGTGGTTCTAGGTAATTAAATATCATGGTCCGTACTATTGTTACTTTGCTTGAAATGCATTATTTTGTGGGAATATTCTCATTTCGTTGGTGAGGATATAATCCCTTCTATGGTACATTTTGGTTTATTCTATTTTCTCATAGGGGAATTAATATGATTCTCCCACATCTATATGGGTGACTTTTGAATTTACTACTTAGTATTTTTCTATGCTCACCCTACATATATAAAAAAATTCAGGATTCTAGGGGGAATACACAGACCGTACAGGACCGTAATAGCTCAGACATTGGATATAGTTTATGAGTATCCACTTAATTTTATTTTGGTAATTACTATAGAGTTTTTTTATTTCAAACAATTATACTTTATACATGAATGTATGATGGATTTTGTTTTCAATATATATTAAAATGTTCCATGGATTTCATTAGGTTTGATAAATATTATCTACCAATATTAGTTACTATGAAAAGGTTAATCCCTCTCATTTTTTCTTATACATCTATACCATTTGAGACGGTCTCCACCCTGAGGCCTAATAGATGCAAGAATCATGGTTCATTATCTCTTTATCTTCATTAGGATGAAATGTCACAAAACCTTTCCATCTCATCCCTCATCTTAAATATGGAAGGTCGTGATAAAATAGTATCAGAGGCTGATGATTGGGTGAGAGGACGGATTTTGGAGTTATTCATAATAAGGATTGTATTGGATGATAGGGATGTAGTTTTAGGTGATATGGGTGCATGAAATAGGCCAGGGATGATTTTCTAGGGAATGATATTTTAACCCCCCGGGATCCGATGCAAGAAATCTAATCTCACTGAATGACAATGTGAGGCTACACTATTGGTATGGTAGATACCATAGGAATGGTATATTCATCATGATGACTTGTGATCTTGTTATTTATGAATTTGGATAAAATTTAAATAAACAATGAGTCAAATTTATTCCTAGATAAATTACATACTACTCATGATTATGAGTTCCTTTCATAAAATTCTGCTATGGGACTCGATCACCATCCATTTGAGGGATGACTAGTAGAGGATCATCGATCTGATCCAATCAACTAATAGTGGGTTGAATGAGTGGGGGAGGATGCTCAGTGGTAGAGGGACCTTCTTTCTTTCAATCAGTTGTCTATTTAAAAGTATGAATGTAGCGTTTCTGATACAGAGATGGATATTTGTCTTAGTGAGATTGTAATCACATTTAGCTTTATCCTGGATCTGAAAGAGTACTGGATTATATTAGAAGTTATTTCGATATGGGTATCTCTGCGTCAATGGTGGATAATGTACCTTGAAGAGAGAAAGGATTGTGATATTTTGTGGATCGATTTTGTGAAGGATTTCCTGGAAAAATTCCTTTCTTTGCACATTGATGATGTTATGTGTTATGAGATACTCTCCATCCATTATGGGAGAATGTTGGCATGGGGGTTGGGGATCATGTTCAAGGATCTACTACTCTATTTTCTAAACAACTAATGAGAAAAGGAGTCTCAGGTGAGGCACTTAGAGGAGGCACTATTTCAATCCATTAATTATGAAATTACTACCTTAACAATGCTAACATATCTAGAGGTCATGATGAAGAAGGATTTTAATTATAAGATGCATTCAGGAAGTGGAAAACTATGCGAGGGGAGCCAAAAGTGTTCTACAAAGCGCATGTTATCCAGTAGTAGGTGTAAGGATTCAGGTCCTTCGAGGTTTCAGACAATAGGGAGTCATCCTCAATAATTTTGGTTTTTCACTTCTAGTCCTAGTTTATTTCCCATTGGATTGAGACCAAGGTAGTTCACATGTGGAGGCCTTGGGAACCTTCAGTGTCAATGCCATGTTAGAGATATTTATGGGGGTGATGGGAAGGATCAGTTTTCACCACAGTAGTAGTTTGATGCAAGTCTATTTCTATAGAAGAGATAGTAGGCTCCTACTCCACTAGGGGAAGATGGAGTAGGAAGAGGCCGACCAGAGGGTGGTCCTCAGGGACCTTGACTGAGACATGGTCGTGGAGGATTCCAAAAGATGAGGGGAATTCGAGCTGGTCATGGTCAATTATATGCCTGAAACATATCAGTCCTAGTTGGGCCATATATCATTCGAGGTATGATCAGTTTTTTCGGTATTATTGATTTCTATATAGTGGATTGAAGATCTTATGACTCCTTTATTGCACCCAGTCTAGCCCATGCTCTGGGACTGGACATATACAAACTTTCAGTTCCCCAGGTTTTGAGTACCCTAGTAGGAGGAAAGACCATCTTGTTAGATGTATCTTATAGATGTTGGATATTTTTGGGCCTACATCTATCTAGTGTGGATATCATTCTAAAAAAAATCATCCATACAATGTTATCATTAGCGTCGATTGGTTGTACTCTATGCAAGTTGTTATCCATTACATCTACATAAGAGTCGAGTTTTTAGAAAAGGATGTAAAATGATTGTCTTTCATTGGTGAGAAAAGTTTCCTGATAAGAAGTCCACATGTGAATACATTTCATTATTCATATCCCAATATGTCATTCGAGATGGAAAATGAAAGGATGGCAGCGGTTTCTAGAGATGTTGGGAAGTTCATCAATGTTTTCCTCAGAATTTTTGAGACTATACCCCTCGACAATATGATTATTTTGGGATAGACATAAAACTCGATGAAAGAATTATTTGGACGGCTCCTTATAGGATGGTGCCTTTTACGTTATAAGACTTTTGGATCAAGATTGGTGATCTGATGATGTTAGGTTTTATCTATACCAGTGTGTCTTTGTGGGTTTCTCTGGTCTTGTTTGTGATGAAGATATATGGTTGTCTATGGCTGTGTAGAGACTACCAGATATTGAATCAGGTCATGGTCCTAAATTATTACCCTATCTTGATGATAGATGGTCTTTTCGACTAGATGGGGGAGAAAGTAGGTTTTCTAAGATATATCTTCAATATGGGTATCACCCTTTGAGGTTGAAGGAGGGTGACATCTGCAATACAACATTCAAGAGAAATTATGGTATCTTTGAGATAGAGGTTTATCCCTTTGGTGTTACACACTCACCAGTTGTATTCATGGGGATTATTATTCCATATATCATGACTTCCTGGACTGGTTCATCCTTGAATTCATCAATGAAAACATTCACTACTCGATGGCTAAGGAAGAGCATACTAAGAATCTAAGAACACTCTTTGAGGCCCTTTGACAATACCACCTCTATTTAAATCTATCAAAGTGAATGTTTTGGACACTAGAGGTTGACATCGTTGGACATGTGGTGTCTCATCAAGGTGTATTAGTGGACCTGTCGATGGATCATATTGTTTTTTCTTATGATGCATCCATGAATGTGGTCTTTGTTTTCATTTTTCATGGTCTAGAAAGATAATACTGGAGATTGGTACTCTATTTCTCTCAAGTGGTAGCTCCATTGAAGAAATTGACCAGAAAATCCATAACTTTTGTGTGGAGTGAGTAGTGGAAAGTCTATTTTATCTATATGATGGGGATGTTGGTCAGTACCATACGTCTCAGGTTTCCAGAGTAAGGGATGATGTTTAAGGTGTTTTTTGATGCTTCCTACTTGGGCATGGGATGTGTATTTATGGAAAAATGAAGATAGATATCTTATGAGTGTATGTAATTATGTCAACATGAATGTAATTATGCCACTAACGATATTGGGCTTGTAATATTCACACTTTTACTAATATTTTGGTTAATATACCACATTGGGGAGTGATTTTTTGGTTTCACATATAATAATAATTTGAGGTGCATATTTTACAAATGATTATTCTACATTTGATATTGTCAGTGGATAGATTTTTTCAAGGATTATGATTTTGATATATCTTACTCCTTTGGAATGGGGAATATTTTGTCCGATTATTTGTGTAGGTAGTAATAGAAGGATGTGGATTGATAATCTATGGATTCTTAGATATCAATGGAGGAGTCGAATACTTTGCCGTTAGATAAAAGAATGGATGGAGGGTGAGGTTGTCTATTTTAGATGATGGTATAGTCATCTTAGAGGAAGTAGTTGGAGGAGTCTCATTGGTGAGACTCAGAGGAAGATTTAATATGTGATCTCATTCACCAAGGTGATGCTCTTGTAAGATGGTCAGAGTATGGCCAGAAAAGGATTTTTTTCATGAGATTCTATTTGTTTCAGTGGTGATGCATGAGGGAGTTATCAATGAGTTCCATAGATAACCTCTATTAGTATAATATAAATTTTTTATGATGTATCTTGCCTGATGGAATAGTTCTTGTGGCCCATGATGAAGTGGATAGTGGCAGAGATTGTGGCAGTGTGCCTAGTGTTCCAATAGGTTAAGACCAAGAAGAATTTCCTAGTGGTTTGTTGCAGCACCTATTTTTTTATTAGGGAATTTTGAATGACATGCCAATGGATTTTTTCATAGGACTGCCGAGGGATCATTGAGGCTATAATGTTATATTGTTAGTTGTGAATTAGATGAAAAAATCAACTCACATATTCGGGATTAATGGGTCATGAACCATCGATGCCTTGGAAATAAGGTACGTGGATGAGGTATTGTGGCTACATGGGGTCCCAAGATACATTACCCTGGATAGGGATGTGTGTTTTACCTCGAATGTCTAGATTGGATTGCAGCATTCTTCTTCTAATCATCTACACCTCTTTAGTTCTTTCCACCCTTAGACATATTTGCAGATAGAGAGGACCATCTAGATGTTGGAGGAAATTCTATGTTCACGAGTCTGGGACTTTTCTGGTTCTTGGGTGTGACATTTTTTCATATAATACTTTTCAAAAAATAATTGTTTTTAATATTCCACCGGTAATTCCCCATATCAAGCTTTATGAAAATGGTCCTGTCAATGACTCTTGTGCAGGATAAAAGTAGGGTAGGTAGATGGGCATGGTTCAGATGTGGTGTAGAGTACAAATTCAAAGGTGATACTTATATATCAGAAGATGAAAGCTGCACCAGTCTATCATTAGTCGTATGTGGATTGCAAGAGAAGTCCCTTTGAGATCAAGGATGGTATTCACATGTTCATGAAAGTATACCCTTGACATGTGAAGTGGAGGTTAGGTCATAAGATCAAGCATTCCCCATAGTTCATAGGACCATTCAAGGAAGTGGGGTGAGTTTGTGAGGAGGAATACTAGTTTGCATTAAAATTGTAGTTACGGAGGATCCAAAATTTCTTTCATGTCTCCCAGCATCGTCAATATCATCACAATTACTCCCATATCATAGACTAAGGAGAGTAGGATATTAATGATGACATGACATTTGTAGAGATGGCAATGGATATCTAGGAAAATTTGGAGATGTTTTTTCCTGGACGGCCCCTTTCATTGGTGATGTTGTGGCATTATGGCCTAGAGGAGTCTACTTGAGAGTGAGAAGCGAAAATGTCATATCAATACCCATAGATGTGTTTACTTTATCTCATGTTTTTTTCTTTGTGATATAGTACTTGAACCTTCATTACTATGATATTATTTGTATCCTTTCATGTAATTTTAGAGGGAATCCATACATGGTTAAAAGGGAGGACCATCTTCCTAATAAAAAGGATTAACTTAAATGTGATTAAACACACACGGGTGAGTTAGTGAATCACATTGTGGATAATATTTTTACATGGAGGATGAATTCCCTAATTCATGTGTACCAATATATGGTTCTTATGTGGGGTATCTTTTGATGTTTTGGTTAGGAGATGTCAGTGGAGGAGTTCATGGATGTTGAGGATTAACTACAACTTTAGAACAACATAGGGTGGTTTATAATTGAGAGGTATCTTCTAAGTGGTTGGTCAGACCCATCATTATTTTAGGATTGGTTTTGAATTATCAAGGGTGAGAATAGAATGAGAGGTACCTGCTGTAATAGATCATACATTCTCAGTCTGTTACATTTTCAGAATCGAGTGTTTGGGGTGTTATGGGAGGTAATATAAGCACATTTCGAGAGTTTTAAAAATTTCCAGTTTTTTCATTGGTGATTCATGCGTCAGTGAGTCACATCAGATACTCAGCTCCTAGAGGTTGGAATTGGTATCTCACATCAGTATCTCAGCATTAGAGACAAATGGAATTGGTGAATCAGGACATCAATAAGTCTGGGATTCAGTATGTGTAGGCCTCAGTAAGTTAGGAATTAGTAGGATGATCATCGTTCAGTGGTATCTATGTGTGGTGTTAGTGAGTGGCATCGGTGAGTGGCGTTGGTGAGTGGAACCGGTGAGTCGGGATGGTGATTGGCATCAGTAAGTGGTTCCAGTTAGTGTCATCAATAACATGTGTCAGTGAGTCGATAATCATTGAATCAATGTTGGTGACTCTTGTTAGTGACTCAACCATCAGTGATTCATTTTTTATTTTTATAGTTTCACCTATCCAAAAAGAAAATTCTTGATGTAAATTGTGTGTAATGACATGTTTGATAACATAAAAATAAATTTCAAATGAATTAAATTATATATTTAATATACTATTTCTCCCAGGAATTTGAAATAGACAAACTCCGTGGTCTTTTCCACGATCCGACGATAATGGTCTTTTAAACCATTTCCCTTCCATTAATATCTGGACTATATTTTCTAAATATGGGATACAATATTCCTTTGTACCCTTAAAGTTTCTCTTCGTACATCGATAAACATTATTCCTTGAAGAGTCATGCACCTGTGCTATAGTATTCTATTCGATATTCCCCTAGATTCATTCTTTCTGCTATTATAGCCCCCTATTTTGGCGCATGGAAGAATCATTAGTCGCATGTTGTTCCATTAAGGGATTACTTCATCTCTATTTAAAATATGTATCATGTGATGTGGGTTTATTTAGGTCTTCATGGGAATATAGTCGGAGCCTGTTAAATTAACTAAAAAATAAGTGGTGGGGAGATAACAATGATGTTTGCATTATTTTATCTGTTATGTTTTATCCTAGAAGGGAATTGTATTGGTTGTATTCCCTCTAAAAATAATTGATGTTGGTGGTATCTATTTGTTTACTGTTCTGAATAATACTTTTTTTGATAATTTTTTAATGAATGTGACCATGAAATGATTTTTATTCACATATACCTAATTAAATAAATGGATTACATGAGATTGAACTTATTTTGTTATCAATCCTATATAATTAATTTTGCAGTAAATAATGAGGGTTCCCAAATCTGAATACACCTTTTTATTTGTCTTGGTTTTGTGTTGTATATTTATTTGATCGACCAAGGGTCTTTTTCTAGTAATGTGGTGTTCTGGATAGTAGGGTGGTTGTGAGTATGGAGTGGTACACATGGTGTAATGGAATATCAGTTTGAGAGATTGGTTGATTGTAGAATGGATGAACATTATTTGTAGTGGGACTGCATCTGGGTGGTGGTAAGGCAGTGGGGATGCATGATTGAGTTGTGTAATGTTTATTAATATGGGTGTGTAGGTGTGGTATTTTTGTGCATGTGGTTAGCTGATTATGGTTATAATGAGGTGTGTTGGGTGGGGGGTCTGTTCTATAGGATGTTAAGGGATACGTTACATTGAATAATGATGGTGTATGTGGATGAACTAGTGTTCAAGATAGGGGATTGTGTAGTTGGACTCCAGGATCGGTGAGTTTTTTCTTGGATGTGGTGTTTCCTATGCAACAGGGCTACCAAGGATGGTTTTAGAGGGATGATTTTGACGAAGGATGGTATTACCTTGCATGAATCTTTCTCCCAGAGTTTATTAGGGACTTTTCAATGTATTTATGGGTTATGATGGTACATTGGATGTGTTGTGTTTGGTAGTTTCCTTGGTAGGGATGGAATACCTAAATAAAAAAAATAGATAATGCATAATTTCTCTTGGTTAATTGTATTGTGTGGGTGCATGTTTTGAGTTGTGTCTTATAGTGAAGTGACCTTCATTTGTTAAATTAGAGAAGTGATCTTCATTCATGGTTGTACTTAATATACGGTTGGCAGCAAGAGAAATTTGGATGTGGGATGGTTTATGTTCCCAAAACCCATTGGCTGGGATTAGTACTTGGTAACTATATATATATATATAGTTTCCTTTTTCACTGGACACACTCCACCCATGTCGAGAACTACCTGCCAAACACCGACATTTTTTGGGGGTAGGGTCTCCATTCCCAAAATCCTGTTTAGAGGAAGGGTGGATGGTTATTGGCCCTTCCCTGCTCCCTTTTTTATTTATTGTCGTCCCCTAACCTATTAGTGTAGTTTTTGGTGCGGTTGTGAGGAACATGTGTCTGTGAGTGAGGTGTGCTCCCAAGATTCATCAGGAAGAGATGCGTAGTTATTTCCCAGGAGTCAATGAGAGAAGGTTGTGGTTTTATTGACCATGTGTCTTCAAGAAGGATATGATTTGGTTGGATCCCATGGCATTGTGGGTGGAATGGGTTATGTGTCCTCTGTGGGTGTGGGAAGGTTGTGACAACTGGGCTTGTGGAAGAGCATGGTAATGTAATGTTTTTCATCATTAGGGATAATCAGTTAACTAGGGGGTAGTGGTGCAGGGTACAAAAATATTGATGTGCTTACAATTTTTTCGTTACATGACTTGCATTATTTTGTGATAGTTCTTTGGTGAGGTTGGGGTGGACAATAAGTTGTGTTAGGTTATTTATATTTTCTACTGCTTTATCATATGGGCCATTAATATGCTTCTCCAACTTGTGGATGGTGGATTTGGATTTTCCTACTCACTATACTTCTATTCTCATGCTATGTATATAAAACTATTTTTGAGTTTCCAGGGGGATTACATGGACTATGATGGAATATTCTTGATCTGATTTTGGGGATGGTTGTTGTGTCACTCCATAGTTTTATTATTTACTTAATTTGGCGTATTCTTTGTATTTATAGTAGTTTTATATAAACCATGCATGCATGATGGTTTTGGGATTCTTTATATATATCTTACAAGGAGTATTTTGATGTTGATAAATCTTATCTCTTGATCATGAATACTATAAAAAATGTTACTTCCTCCAATTTTATTGAGATTTATATACCCTTATTGATGTTAGCAAAACAAGGGCCTATTGGAGGCACAAATTTTGGGGTCATTATCACTTTTTCTAAATTATGTATGAAGGTGATATAACTATTGAATCCCTTCCATCATTTTGTAGAATGAGGGTCTTGAAAATTCATTTTATTAGTGAAACCCGCAAGAGCGTACACAAAGAATATGTAATGGTTTTCTAACCGTAATATTATTTTATATCCTAATAAATCAGCAATAATTTATCTTATACAATGATTATATAATAAATTCAATATAATAAATATAATAATATTTTTAATTTAATTGTTAATACCTAAAACCACATAAAATTACAATAAATGGGTTAAAAATAATAATTCATCTATACGAAGGCTATTGAATTGCAAAACGATATCATTATTTGTTTTTTACCACATCTCATTGATGTGAATTATTATGGAAATATTATTTTGATATTATATTTAAAATATTTAGAACAGAATAACACATTTTTATTTATTATATCATATACACCATTTTTAATATTCTATTCCATTATGGATATGATAACATCGCTCGTGTGTACTTCAGAAAACGTCTTCATGAATTAATGCTTAGAATTTCTCACTAACATGCCATATAGAAGATAATAACGGTAAATATAATTAATATATAGGATGTACCTAAACATATAATGATATTCATAACATACTTATATTTCCATAAATATATTGTATCAATTTATTCTAATCATTTCACACACTATAATTGTGATAACATCATTCATGAAATTGTGGACTAGGGCCAGCTCATTGCGATGTGATTGATTTTACATGACATAAATAAAATTTTTATTGATATATAATTAATTATTATGAATTTATTATATATTTATAATTATTTTGAAGTTTAAATATTACTTACATTCTTTCCATAATGATTATTAATGAATGTAAACTTTAGTCATGCTTACGTATGACCAACCGTCTCCAGGATCATAATGTTGGTTCATATTTCTAAACCCTGATTAATGTTTTATTTTAAAAGTATATTTAATTTATATGTATGTTATTTGTTTAATTGTATTAATTTTTTATATGATAATATAATGACCATTTTTACCATATTAATTCTAAATGTTTCAATTTTGACACATAAGACGAATATGGTTAATGCCTCTGATATAAACATAATTTTTTATGTAATTATATTTAAAATGATTATACATAAAATAAAAGTAATAATAAACGTGTATATATTTTTAATGATAGTAAATGACAAAAATGCATTATATTATTTAGGATTATTATAAACAAACATGATGAATTTTAATAAATGATATTTTTTATTTCTCACCTCACTTTAATTTCTGTGAGATTAATGTGATATTCAAATTTTTTTTGGGTGAATATAATGACCATAAATGGATTTATGATTCTTATAAATAAATTAATGTGGATTTACATTACCATTTTAGGATTATTCATTCATGGGGTTGATGGATTCAATTATACAAAAGTGGTAATAATTTTTTATTACAATTTTTATTCCGTAAGATTTATGTTGTGTTGAGAGCCTATCTTATTTTACGAGGTTTATATAACACCCCATTAAATATAATATCATTTATCTACTTATTTTAATGATATTATTAGTTTGATAAATTTTTATTCATTCAAGGTAACTATGATTCAAATTTACCAAAGTGGTATGATTCTTTTGTTACAATTCCACCAATTATCGAAATTCTCTATGTTTAAGTTTTCGATGTAGAAATATTATAATTATCATTACCTATATATTACTATGGTTATAAATAACAATTTTTGTTTAATAGTTACATTTTAGACTATTTGTTAATTATTATTTTTGAAGAATTCTTTAATAATGATTTGACTATATTTCTCTCTTCAGTCAGAATTCAATATTTTTCTAAATCTATGTTTTGTAAAAATTATTTCAGAAAGGTTTTAGCCTCATAATTATTATTTATTAAATGTATTATTACAAAAAATTCAACATAATCATGGGTATTCATAAAAATTCATGTTTGGATGTTTCTAAAAATCTGAAATGATCCTTATTGACTATTTACAGACAAGGGACATGTTATCATTATTGTAATGAAAAGTTAATTTTCATTTTATCTTATACGTATATATGGATTTACCACCATTATTTCATTAAATAATCATTTCCATGATAATGAGGATATTTTAAATGATTTTTTTTAAAAATGTAGTTTTCAATCAAATAGAAATTAAAATTTAACATGGTTTAAACATTTTCTTCCAATAGAAAAGGGTATGTTCCTCAAGAATATTTTTAATGGTAATTTAATGGAATTTATATTCACAAATGATTAAAACCAATTAATTTATTATCCTATAATTAGTAAATACTTTATTTATACCATCGTAATTATTATATGGATGGATGAATAATTTTTTTAAGAGATTATTATGAAACCATTTTCTTTTCCTTGGATTAACCATTTTTCCAGGGGATAATTATTGAACCTAATTAATTTACATTGTTTATCAATGTTTCAGTGTTGTTTTTATTCAACAATTTCATTTACATGTGTTAAATATATTATGAAATGTATAATGGTTGTTCGTATGAGTCTATGATGAAATTAACGATTTTATTTGTTATGATTTTTTAATGGTACTTGGAATGTTATATGTATGTTTATGTAGTAATACTTTTTAATTTGGTTCAATTATATTCCAAGGATGGATGGTTCCATGATACCCCACCAAAAAATCGGGTATTGAATTTTATAATATGGTTATTCAATTTATATGATTTATTTTATGATTTTAAAAGGAATATTATGTCCCATGGTAAGTACATGTTTTCCTTATTCTTTCTATTGGATTATAATGCTAATAACGATTGAAATTTATATAATACGGCTGATTATTATGGATTTTAATGTTTTTTACATTTACCATATTTTCATAAGTAATGATCAATATATTTAGTTGAATTAGTTGATTTATTATTCTTTCATGCACTGTTATTATTCCATCATGTCTTTCTACAGTCATATGCTCATTGATGACGTTCAATTTTAATTTCCTATGACATCCCCTACTGAGCATTTGAGAACACTAATGTGATTATATTTTATATCACAAGGGTTATTTTGATGCACTAATGTGAAATTAGAAAATATAGATTATGTGGAAAATGTACTATTTATTGTGATTTGAATTTTTTCTATATGGGACTATCCAAATTATGTAAAAATGTAGTCCAAAATGGACACCAATAAAAAATGTGATCATTTTTTCCATATTATGTTGTCATTCTTGGATTAGAATATTTAGTTCACAAATATTGACATTATTTCCATAAATGTAATGATCATGATTTATGTTCTAAATTCAAGAGTGTGGGTTGATGGTTGTTATAATATATTCTTTTATGAGATGCACTAAATTGGTAATCTAGATTATTTTGACCAAAAAACATATTCGTTATAAATAATATTTCTAAAAAGTAATGTGGTAAAACCAAAAAATATCTTTAAAATACATATCAAAATTATGTTATGATAGTTGTGGTAATTTTCCAAAATTGAACAACAATAGAATCCCTTTTATACTTTTCAACTGTTACACTCATCCTTATAACATAAGGAATCCAACAATAAGTAATAGTGGAGCTCAAATGATACGGGAAAGACTCAACAATATGTAACCATGGGTTAGATAATAATCATATGATAAAATATGAGTAAGATATAAAATTATAATTAAAAATGTCATTGAATAATAAATCTTGTACATACATCATGAAATAAGGATATAAAATATAAAATTAATAAAACATATAAAATGTATAATGTGTAATGATTCATAATATAATAAACATTATCCAAAAAGAATTGTAATTTATATAAATCTTTTAAATGTTACATTCCTTTTAATATAGAATAATAATTACATATGAAAAAATATCAAAAAATGGAACGCTCAACATAGTGATTCACTCAATCACATTCATGATTAAAAAAAACATAATTTTTTCAATGAGAAAACATAAAATGGGATATAAATCCTTAGAAAATAAATTTTAATGCTATTTTCAATATACCAATCAGTATTGTATACATATGTGTGCCATGTGGAATAACTTTTTCATTATATCCACATGAACCAATGAAAATAAAATGGATTCTATATAATTACAATATGTTATGGATTAAAATTAAAATATGTATCATATTTAATACAACCAATATTAAATCACTCAAATCGATTATATCATAAATCAATTTTTGTGTGATCCCGAAAATATATCTCATGGGTTTTTGACCTTTTAGATAGTAAAATGTTATAAATTTCAGGAAAATTATAATTTATAAAATATTCATTGTCACTATAGTAATGTTTTAAAAAAATCTAATTAAAAAATCATATTAAATCATGTTGGGAGAAAAAATGTTGAAAAAACATTAAAATAAATAAAAAAATGATTATATAAAAAGTAATAATGGTAAACCATTTCAATGGAACAGTGGGAGACCAATAATATGAAGATGAAAGATAACCAGTTCTCAATATTTTAAAAATTCCCCTATTACATCCATCATAGTAAATGCAGTGATAAATCATTACATATAAAATAAATAAAATTTATTTTCAATATTCATGTAAACAAAAATATTTTTCTCAAAATTAGAAATGAGAAGATTAATGGGATGATGGGAAGTGTTATGTGTGGAAAAGAGTGAACATAGAGTGAAAAAGTATTTTATCGACATATTGTTTTAGGAATAAAAAAATAAAATAATGTAATTATTTATAAAATAGGGATTACATTCATTATATTTTCATCATAAATTGTAATCAAATCATAATTCCATAACATAGACATTAGATAAGAATTATGACTCACTAATATTTTTATTGTTAAGAAAATGCTTAAATTTACATTAGATATCCACAAAAATGATTTATTCATCATAAAAATTTCATAACATTCATAAAAATAATTTTTCAAAACTTATTTATATATATTTCCATTAATAATCACAGACTCTAATAATTTATTAAAAATATATTATTTAGTTATAGTTTTCTTTCTTCACCTAATGTAATGAAATTTGATGTTATCATGGTTTTTTAATGTGTAAATATAACATTTTTACATTGAAAATAATTTCATTATTATCATATTGTACACCATATTATAATAGATTAATTATATGTTTCTTTAAGTATCATTTATTGTTGAAAGAAATTACCCTTTATTTGAGAATATGGAATCAGTGATGATCTAGTTTCTATATTTTTTACAGAAAAAAGATATTATTTTCATGAAATAATATATATTAAAAACTAATCCTTCCATAACTATAAAATTTTTATAAAAATAAATTAAATTCCATTTGATAATTTTTAGGATCATTTTTGTATGTTTGGGATAACAAATGATATTTATATTTCCCTGGATGTGGTAGTCCAAATAGACAACATTTCGATTTTACACGGATTTGTAGAATTATATATTCTCTATGTGTTTTCATAATCATAAATATATAAAAAATATCACATTTACTCATTTAAAATCATTTTATGTCCTCCCATTTAATTTTTTTTATGAAATAATTATTTGTAGCTTCATGTATGTAGTATTCTACACATAACCATGGAAGAGATTATATGTTTAAATATAAAAAAAATTACTGTTAGGTAATGTTTATTTAATTAAAATTAAAAAATATTTATATAATTAATTCTACATTCATAAATTTTTAATGGATGAAAAATAATGGTAGGATTAATATTTTTATTTAAAAAAATAATATATTGATCAGTAATCTCATTTATAGATTTAACCTTTTATATATTTTCCATAGGAAAAATAATGATTTAGTGATTTTGGGCGAATCATGGGGATTCCAGTAGTGGGATTGGTTTGTAGAGCTTGTAAAAAGTATAGATTATCCAGATTAATTTTATTTTATGAGTTCCCTTGAAGGGGTGATGGAAGGCCCCATTTATAAGTAAACAAGATGTAATTTTAAATAATATAACTTCTTAAAATAAAGGACCACAATTTTTTCATTACATGTGTAATCATCATATAGAAGTCATTTAATTATGTAAGATTTCAATGCGTGATAGTAATTAATTTTTATAACAATACGTGAAATGAAAATAACAGATTTTATTCTAGAAACAACATCGTTGTGAATTGAAAATAATATATTAAAAAATATATAAATTTTATTAATTAAAATTTCATATATATTTAAATTATATTAAAATAAATTTTTTGTTCCTCCCAAAGAAATACAAATATTAAATAAAAAATATTTCAATATATTAATTGAAACACTAATTTTTTATTATAATATTATATTACTTATGTTAGAAAATTATAATGATTTATTTTTTTCAGAATTAATTATACCATTTTAAAAGTTTATATATATATTTTAAAAACCAATACGATTAGAAAAATGGTTTTATAATTATTTTACTTTTTGGTTATATCTTTATAATGATATCAATATCATGGTATTTTGGCAAATATTATTATATAATATTCCTTTAAAATCAGTCATTTTAGAAAAATTAAAATAACTAAACCAATGATAATATAGTTATATAGATTCCAAAAAAGAAATTAATATTCTAAAATGAAAAAAGTGAAAATAATTAAATCATAAAAAATAAAACATAAATATAAAGATAAAAAATTTATAAGAATATTATTTACTATTTATATTCTTATTTACAATAATCTACTAATTAAATTATTTATAATCAATTATTTCTTAAATATAGGAAAAATATTATAATTAAAAAAATTATACATTTTTCAAAAAATAATAGAAAAACCTAAAATGTTATAAAATAAAAAATTATTTAAAAATTATATTATTTTTATTTAGTTGTTCTAATTTTGTTTTATCAATGTATTTTTACTTAAAATGACCCTACAAACATCCTTTTTCTGACATTGATTTCAAAATATTCTAACTTATTTTTATTCCCAAAAATATAAAAATAATATAATAACAAAAAGATTAATTATTAATAAATTTTTCTTCATTGAATGTATCACAATTCATTTAACATTGGTATTTCATATAGAAGAAAATATTGAAATTATATTAATATAAAGGATAATAAATACTAGAATCTCATTGTGTGAAAATTAAAAATTTACAATTGCACAGAAAATAATTTTTTACTATGAAATAATAAGGGTTCCATTATAAGACATATAACTAAATACCATCATCATAATTATAATTCATAAATAGAAATTAAAAAAAATTGGAATTTTCACATGGGAAAGATGAAAATCAAATAATATGGGGAATGTGGGAGAACCCTCCATTTATGAGACATCTGCAAAATAGAGGTATGAGAATATGGTTGAGATTATATGTTGTATAAGAAAACTCATTTATGTAAGAATATTTAAATTGAATAAATAAATATAGCTAAAATCTTCATTGGACCTGGCTTGTTGCCAAACCATACTAGTCATCATTTAAACCACTTCTTGAGAACTCTCATGGTTCACTACACCCACCCTCACCCCTGGTATAACAATATACCCCAATAGGTAGTTGAATAAAAATATCATACTTATAAGATTACAATTCATTGAGACCATCCATATAGTGTAATGAATTCCCCATGATTATATTTCTATCATTTCTCATTTACTACATCGTACCACCTCATCACTAACGATTGCCTTCGAGTCATAGATCCTCATTTTTCTATTGGTTAACAACACCTAAAATATTATTAATCTTATGTGGAGCACTCCATTGTGAATCAAGTAGGATGAATATTAGTTTTTCCTAACAGGGAAAGTAAAATATTCATATATATCCTTATCCTTGATTATCCCCTACCTCTAGGGTGTGATCCACAAATCCCAACATAAGATAAATTTTATTAAAAAACAATTTACCCATTTGTAACACATTCAACATCACTAAACCATATATTGACTACGGTCAAAAACCAAACACTAAAATTCAATAAAATATTTCCAATTCATATATTGAGACACGTAATATCATGGTTTTAGTAAATCTAGTCTAGTATACCTTCATAGTGAAACCAATGTGTTTCATTATGATTTGGGATATAATAGAAAATTTCAATTGAATCCTAGGACCACTCCAAGTAACCACCCTAGTCTCCCCCACAAACACATAAAAAACATAAAATACATTTGAGAAATTTTTTATTTATTTATGTTAAAATATTTACACATATAGTTTAAAGGAGTTATATCGTTTTGATACGATTATTATAATGATGATGGGTTATTATAGGTAGTGATTGTGGGGTATATTCATGGATTGTTTCATTATTATTTAGTTATATTGAAAATGAAATATCAATGTTATATATTCTTGTTCATATACTAAATCTCTTGGTTTTGGATTGGATATATATATATATATAAACTCACTATACAACAATATTTTTTGGATGAGATAAATAGATTTCTCATTGACATTAATGTAATTTCCCATGTAGGTTTTTACTTCTATTTTGAGGATTTTTTTATAGATATAAAAAATAGGTTTTTATATATTGGTATCTAGTAGAATTTTTTTAATATAGGAAATATTGTTGGTTGTATTCCTGTGGGAAATCATTATAGTGTGTTCAATTGTAGATATCATCAAGATGTTTGATGGTTGATGTTCCTAGATAGTTTAGGGTTTCCATTCCACCATCTCATGGTTATAATGAAGGGGTAATTATTTTTCGATGATATTTTTAATGAAGGGGGATTGGTATTATAGAATCAAAGTTTTAATGATAGTTTCCTATGGGTTTTTAGATAATTTTTTATCTTACATAAATCCATCGTGTTTTATTTTTGTTTACTTATAGTTGATATTCATTATAATTTATTAAATAATGTCAATTATTTATGAATTTAAATTATAATAGTCATAGTGATTATCATTTTCCATAGTATTTAATCCCCAATATAAAAATTTAATTGAACAGATGGAGAAATATAAATTAGAATATTACTGATTAGTGATTCATGATCAAGACTACGGAATCTCTTAAATTAATTTCAAATAATGAAAACCATATTGATTTATTCAGTTTATTGGTCCAACATTCATGATCCACGATTATCAAATTCCTTAATTAATCAGTTATTTCACCATTATATTTTTTCTATATTTACTTTTTTATAATTAATATGTATATATTAAGGATTTTTTTTAAAATGTTGGGGCCGACGCCTAATTTTATTATTAAATCAAATCAAAGACATCTTTTTAAAAGGGTAGAGGGAGACCCATTACATAGCCCAGAGGCCTAGTGGGCTTGTATCACACTACATCGCCCGTAGACTGATTTTTTTGGCCCAATTTTCATTCTGTGAAAAGTAATTCGGATGTTATAGCACCCACACAGTACTACTGCTTCTACAGTGCCCTGCCGCCGCTACAGTACCCGCCGATCTACAGTACTGCCGAATCTACAGTACCGCTATGGTATTGCTACAGTAACCGGCGCCCAAAGGGTTTTGAACCCCCATTTTTCATGTACGATTACGGGGTTCTTACCACTAATCCAAACCCCAACTACTATATATCAATTATTTCATTATGGTTTTTTACTATATTCCAGACTCTATGTGTAATACTTAAAACCCATCAATGATGATTAATTTTATTATTTGTAATTATGGAAGTATAATATGATTTTTAAAACATGATTCACCTTAGAATTATAGATTCCACATGGGACATCAATATTTTAAGCATCTCTGTCAAGGGAATGAAAATAATCGAATGAATTAGTATGAATGAAAAGGAAAAAATTAATAAAAATATATTTTAATATAACCTTTATGGTTTGTTTTTAATAATTAAATTATTAAGTGATCATTATTTTGGTTTTTTAATATGTTATTAATAGTTACATCTTACACATGATGGTACAAATTTCGAAACATAGTGAATAAATTTTCATACTGATAGCGAAGATACAAATATGTGGTTGTATACCACAACCACAAAAAATTATGAAAATATAAATCATCTATATATTGGATGATGAATTTAAATATCATTTTTAACTCCTGGATGTAATTGGAGAATTATATTACAAATTAATAAAATTTATCCCATTAATATGGAATCACTAAAATAAGACATGAGGGTAAATAAAAAATTGATTTTGAGATTCAAATGAATCAAAGGTGACATATAATGATATATCAATTTCTAAGATTTAACCTAGGGATTTCAACATCACATGACCTAAACAAAAATGTAATGGTGGAGTATATTTCTTATTTGAAGAAAATAATATACAATTATAGATTATGTCTATTAATATATGTAAAGAAATTGAAAATCTTAGAGATAATAGAAATAACATGTTCTAAAAGAGGTGTATTACATGGTTTTGGTAGTTCGTGAAATATTTTTCTAAATATCAATATGGTAAATTTTATTTTTTCACCTCATAATGGTTTCAAGATTTATTATATAATGACATGAGGAAATATCAATTAAGATGAAAAAATATCCATAGATAAATATGGACCCACAAAACATTTTTATAGACTTTTTTCACATCTTTAACATGGTGTGTTAATTTCAACATAAAATAAATTAAAAAATAACATATGAAATGTTAAATATTATTTAATTATATTATATAAATTAGTTTTAATATTTTTTATTTTTCGAAAATAAAATAAATTATTGAAATGATTTAACATTATATATTATAAATTTATTAGATATGATATTTTTCTTATGGGGTTTTTTTAAAATTTTAGTTCTATAATTAAGAAGTAATCACATAAAAGATTCATGAAAAATAGAATTTATAGATTGGGAAGTGAACATTCATAGGATAATTAAAACAATTAGGAAGGGGACATTGAATCAGTGGTTATATTTTAAAAACATCAATTGTTCAAAAAATAAAAAAAACTAATTGTAAAAGTAATTATCCTTAAGAGGGTTTATAAATATTTGTAAAAAATGAAATTATTTTAACTTTTCCAAGGCATTGGTGATTAACATGTTTTCGAATCAATATGAGATGTCAAATCGTGTCCATGGGGACTCACTTCGATGGATGATAATTAATTTTTAACAAGTAGAGAATACAAAATGATCAAGTTCCCATTATACACAATATATTATTAAATATGTTTGATTATAATAGAAACCATCAATTTACCACTAATTTACCTACAAAACCTATAAAGGTAAAATATGTGAATCATTGTTAAATTGATAGATAAATATATTCCTATAAAAATCTATATATTTTTATCTAGCTAGTAAATTTATATCTATTTATCCTAACATCATTCAATAGTTTCATTCTATTATAAGTCAATAAAATATTACATATTTTCAAAAATGTGTTCTATCAATTGAAAAGAATTATTTTACATCATATATTTCTTGGAATATCTATCTTTAAAACACTATATAAGTTCCCTTTCAAATTCCAATATTTAGTAAAACACTATATTGTATCCAAAAATTTTGATATTATTCTATAAAACTATCTGTATAACTCAATATAACCTCACTCCTATATAACAAAACTGATTTCAGACACTACCTTCTCAAAAATTATGAAATTTGTTAATTTATCTAGTACCACTATCCGATAATTTTTCTACAGCTCATTAAACCTATGTGTAACATCCCAAATAAAAAAAGAATAATACCTTTAAATGTTTATTAATATTTTTGAATTAAATATTAAATTTTCTTTATAGGGTATAATATGTTCGACTGCGTAACCAATACGCAATAGCCGATTTCGTTGAAATCTTACGTTGCACACTAATAATATAATATTATTATTTTAAATGGTAGATAATGCCTAGCCATTGTATCGGAGGGAATGAATAAAACTAAAAAAATATTATTATACATTCCTGTTAAATGTTTTTACATTTATCCAATTAAAGTTAGAGGCTAAAAATGTAAATGAATTTAAGTCTAAATACTCTAAAATTCATTAAAAGGTTGATTAAATTCTTTTTGATTGAGAGCCCTCTTTAAATATAGTTTTGGTCAATTTTAAATGATATATTTGATAAAATAAAATTTTTCCTTAGATTCAGGACATCAAAATTTTTTTTGAGTAATTTTTTGTATTTTTTTGATAAAGTAAATTTTTTAATGAATAGTGGAAAATGTTGTATTTTACTTCAAAAGTTCCTTTTAATCTAATTTATTTTTATGGATTGATTAACTATTGAATTGGTTCTAAAGTTTAATTAGAAAATATTTTTTCTTGATTATCCATTTTTGTACATTGGAATTAATTTCACATTGAAATTTTACATAAAAATGTTTCAATATTTTGTTAGTTAATATTTCATAAAAACATTCTTTTTTGTTTTGGGAGCGGGAATTAATTTTAAATTAATTTCAACCAGTTCAATGTTTTGAATATAAAAAATAGATTCTTTATTTTGAATAAGTTGGTCCAAATTAGGTAAATAGATAACTTTTATTTTTATACATTTACATATTTACATTAGTAAATATTTTAATTACCATGATTAAAGGGTAAGTATAGTAAATAAGGGTAAAATATAATATTTTAATAATATTAAATTACCCGGACATGTGTCCTAATCCAATTGGATTATAAATATTCGATCATGGGCATCATTGGGTCAAATTTGGGATCCCATGGAGCCACATGGGAGTAATAATGACATTTTATATTAATAAATTTAAAGTAAAGACAAAAATGACATAAAAAATATCTTTTAGTAAAAAAAATTTTACATGGGGTTATATAGGTTATCATTTAGACTATATTTATTATTTGTAAAGATAAATAATTTTCCTACATCATGGTATTCTTATATAATTTTTGGACATCAAATAAATTAATTTTTTTATGACACAATAATGATGAAATATTTACCTCATTAATTAATAATTTAAATAAAGAAGATTATAAATATTAATAAAATATCTAAAACCTTTAAAATTCTTAATGGATTATTTTATTGGGAAGATAATTCATCTTAACTATTATTTTAATGAATATTTTACCTTTTGAAACTGAATATGAGGTTATAATAAAATAATTGTTTCGAACTTTCCTAAAGAACCCCTCCTCTCCCTTATAAAATTCCTCACTTCTAACCAATTTCTCTCACTTATCAAGCATTTAGATCATGAAACCTCTATTAAAATTATATCAAAAGACCCCTCTCTTCATCCTATAATCCCTACCAATGGATGAAAGAATTTTAGGAAACCCTTTTTGTTCAAACCAGAGGGAGTTACCCGATTTAAAGTTAACATTTTATCTTAAGTAATTTTGTTTAATTTTACTTCTCCAACAACAAAAAGTCTTTTTTATTCCTTTATTATTGTACAAGACCAGTATCCTCAATATACTAGGATATTTTTATAAGAATTATTCGAACTAAAATTACACACACATCCATGTAATGGGTAAAAAACATAATGTTTTTGTGGATAGAAAACTAACGCCTCATGAAACTATCATTGTTCAATTATCTCATATCACCTCTCATGGTTGCCATAATGATGTAAATATATTTATATATGATATATATTAAGTTTATGTTTTATTTATGCTTTTTAATTTTCCATTTATATTATACTTTTATGGTTTCCATAAATGGTAAAGGCGATAATTTCATTTTAGGAAGTGCGGACTACTGCCCCCTCAAAGTGATATGACTCGTTAATGACTTATGTGGGATGTATAAAGGATTTATTTAATGATATTATTTAATATATTATACTGTAATTATAATATAAATGTACTTAGCATTATTTTTTCCTTGCATTAAAATATGAAATAGAAATGAAAGTAGTGTTATTGCGTACATACGGCTTACCATCTCCATGAACGGTGCATTTCATTTCATTAATCCAAATGTTATGTACTAATATAAAAACATGTATATGCTGAAAATATATTATAAATTTGATTTCTAAATCATTAATATCATTCTGAAAATAATGGATATTTGACCACATGGACAATTTGTAATTATAAGGTCTTCATTTTTACTCAAGTACCAAATATCGACGAAAAAATCGTTAATAACATAAATTATTACATAATGTTTATAACATGGTAATAAATAATATAAAAGGTATAATAAAATTGAAAATGTTTCTTATGAAATTATAAATTATCTTTAGTTTATTGTTTAGGAGATTAGAGAACAATCAGGTCTAGTCAGACACGAGGTAACGGACTTCGTCTCAATATCCGTTCATTGAGGAATATTTTGTTTCATTCTCAACATAATATTATAAAGTTTATAAATACCTTCAATTTTTCATTTCATTCAAAGGGAATATTTTTCTATGAAGTGTTTTACTAAATGACAAAAATATAATGTTTATTTCTAATGTGCCTGGGGAAAACGACCATTCCACCGCCACTAGTATTATTTGATATTTGGCTTCCATAAAAAAAAGAAATGTTTTTTTAAATGACACTAAATACCATAAACTATTTTTTTTGTATTTTGGTATTGAATATGGTTCTAATAATGGAGTCTGAATGTCCATATATTTAAAAGAGAAATATTTATTAGAATGTTGAAATGTTATCTTTCCATTATGTTTATTTTATGTTTTATGAATATGTTATGGGTCTTGGGAATTGTTTATGTATAAGGGTCGTTCCCGGATAAACCTAGGGCTGGTGAGCCCATGATAGCTCTCCAATGCATTGGGTAATGTGATGGAGGTAAATTTGAATGTTTCTCCTATGATATTTGGCTAATATATTGTGATGGATATTCCAAATGTAACTCCCAACGTATCTGTGATAGCTACAATGTAAATATGATATGGATGCCAAAATACACCTTTATGATTTATGTTTTCTATGGGTTATTCATAAATCTTATGATATCATGAGATATGTTAAATAGAAAATGTTATGTATGTAATGTTGAACTAAGGTTTTCATTATTTGTTTTATAAACCTTACTGAGATTTTTATGCACATCCCATGTTTTGAAAAGTTATTCAATGGACTTAAAGATGAATAGGGTCAAGGATGGGAACATGGAAAATTAATGATGTCTAATAAAGGGAACTAGACATGAATATTTTTTTCAAGAATTTTTATTTTGTGAAAAAATGGAAACTGAGTATAAGTTACAACTTTTTAATAGTTTAATATGTAATATTAATGTCTTACATATATAAAACTCTAAATCTAAAATGATCCTCAGTGTGAATTATTCATTTAATTCAATATTATATAATGTTTTTTTTCCAGGTTGTTACAGTTGGTATCCGAAGTAAATTTAGATAACATTAGGAGTTAGGTTATTGTTAAATAAATTTCTTTAAATTAATTTATGTTAATATTGAAATGATTTAGAATTTACATATTACCATGTTGCTTTGCCTATGATATTTCAGTGTTCAGAATGGTTTTCCATAGAGGAAACATGGAAACTATGATGGGATGACATCTGGAGGAAAATAACCTTCCAACTCAGCAAGTTGATATGGTTGGAATCATAATTGAATAGTTTGATGCAGTGATGGCACATTTTAATTGGTCTATAAATGGTGGTGGTATAAATTAACCATATCATCCAGATCAATTATAGAGGAACATGTCAATAGTAGATCATTTAATGAGGCAACATCCCCCATCATTGAGTGGATCATCTGACAGTGTGCTAGCATAAGGTTGGATTAAATAACTGGAGAAAATATTTTATGTCTGGGGGTGTTTAAAACACCAATAGGATAGTATTACTAGTTACCATTTTTAAGGTGAATCTGATTAGTTTTGGTTGATGATGAAAAATATCAGGGATAATGAGGATATTGACGCTCTTTATTAGTATGAATTTAAAGGAATGTTATTTGAAAAATATTTTTCTAAGGTGGTTTGTCTTAGGATAGAAAGAAATTCCTAAATGTCGGAGGATGACTCAGTGGCTGCTTATTAAGAAAAATTCACTCTACGGACAAGGTATGCTCTGAATTTCATATGAAATCTTGATAGTAAAATTATCTATTTTTACTCAGGATTAAAGACAATCTATAGAAGGGATTTAGCTTCACATGAGTTCAAAAAAATTTAAGAAATTTTTCTTTTTGTAGAGTATGTGGTAATGGAGTTTTTCGATTATCAGGTGTTCTTTGAAAAATGACAGAAAAAGAGGTCGATGTATCATGAGAAAGGGACGATCTCTTCAAAAAAGTATGATGGTAAGAAACATAAGTTTATAGTTTGTGAAAATTGTGGAAAAAAGCATGTTGGGGAATGTCTTTAGAATTCTGGTAAGTGCTACCGATGTGGTAAAATGGTACATAAGGCAAACAATTTCATTGAAAAAGATCAAGGTACTGGTAATACAAAGTATGATTTACAGTCAATAAAATGTGTTAGGTGCAATGAAATGGGTCATTATGTAAATGAGTGTCCAAAGAAGAACTCAACTAAGGGAAACCAGCCAGACTACAAGCAGAAATGTGTGGTGAAATCCTTTGCAACTACTTCAGTATATGTTGGGATATCAAATGAAGTAGTATCAGGTACATTGTTTTTTTTTTCAGATTATTCCAATGTTTTGTTTGATACAGGGTCTACACCCTCTTTCATTTTTGAGAAGTTCCCTAGAATATTGGGAATTCCATATCAAGATATGAATAATGAACTTATGGTAAAAACACCTGGAGGAAATATTTAGAAATAATAAAAACATAATAATATTATTGTCCTTGTGTGAGGAATGAATATACCTGTAAACTATATTGTTTTTCCTCTAGTAGAGTTTGATGTTATTTTTGGTACGGATTGTATTTTTGTTTATCATGCTATGATTGACTGCTGAGCTAAAGAGGTTTCTTTTCAAAAATATTTTCAGTTTTTTTACATGAATGAACCATTACTTTTGATAACATATCAGGAAGGTGAGAAACTAGTAAAATAAGGAAATAAATGTTACCTTGCTCATATTGTTGAAAATAAAGGAAGTGTTGACATTAATGTTGTGACAGTGGTAAATGAGTACTTTGATGTTTTTTATAATGTGTTTCCTAGTATTATACCTGATTCACAAGTTGAATTTTATGTTGACTTAGTGCATGCTACTAAACCAATTTCAAAAACCCATTATCGAATGGCTCAAATTGAAATTTTAGAGTTAAAGATGTAATTGTAGGAGTTATTAGATAAATGATTCATTCTACCTAGAACATCTCCATAGGTTTCTCCTATCTCATTTGTTAAAAAAATATGGTTCAATGAGACTTTAAATTTATTATAGAGCGTTGAATAACATCGCTGTTAAGAACAAGTATCCTTTTCATCATATTGATGATTTTTTTATCAGCTCCAAGGCGCCTTGTATTTTTCAATGATTGATCTGAGGTCGGGGTACCATCAGTTGAAATTAAAGGAAGCAGACATTCTGAAGACCGCATTGCATATTAGTTATGGGAATTATAAATTTATAGTTATGCCTTTTTGGTTATCTAATGCACCTGCTATATTAATGGATCTTATGAATAGAATTTTCCCTGAGTTCTTGGATAAGTTTGTGGTTGGGTTCATTGGTGATATTTTTTTTATAAAAGTAATGAGGAGCATGAAATTCATTTAAGTGTTGTCTGGAAAACTATAATGAAAATAAACTACATGGGAAATTCTGTAAGAGTGAGTTTTTGTTACAACAAATTTCATTCTAGGGTCACATTATTTAAAAAAATTGCATAAATATTGATCCTGCTAAAACATAAGTTGTGGAAGAATGGCCAAACCCAAAAATATAACCAAAATTCATAGTTTTCTTGGTTTGTATTGTTATTAACGAATGTTTTTCAAAAACATTTCAAGGTTATCTAGTACAATGTATAAGTTAAATTTATAAGTTGTTATATTCATCTGGACATATGAATGTGATGATTTTTTTAAATAATTTAAAATAATATTGGTGAATGATATAGTTTTGGTGCTGCCTTCTAGAAATGGTGAGTTTTTTATCTACAGTGATGGTTCGTTGAAAGAACATGGTTGTGTCATTATGCATAATGACCAGGTAATTTATTATGCTTTACATCAACTGAAACCCCTTGAGTTAAATTATGCTACACATGATTTGGAATTAACTTCTGTTGTTTTTTCATTAAAAATACCTAGACATCATTTGTATAGAGAAAAATGTGATGTACATACTGACCACAAAAGTTTGATTTATATATTCAATCAAATATATTTGTACATGAGATAGAGAATACGGTTGGAATTAATCATGGATTGTGATGGAAAGATCCATTACAATCCAGGAAAGTCATATAAAGTGGCTGATTATTTGAGTCAAAAAAGTAATGCTTCGTTAACCATGCTGCATTTGGAAAGAGATCCATTGGTTATTTATTTGCTGAATTATGATATGGAATTTATTGGTGCAGTAAATACATCTGTTTTGTTTCAGGTGTTAGTGGAGTCATCTCTGTCAGATATAATTATGTTAGCGCATAAAAAAGATAGTGTGTTACAAAAAAAGGAAGAGTTGGTTCGGAAGGGTAAGTTACCAGAATTTAAAATTGATAATGATTGTGTTTTGAGGTTTGGGAAAAGATTATGTGTGCCCTGTGTTTCACATTTGAAGAATGAGTTATTGTGTAAATCCCATAGTTCTCCGGTTTCAGTTCATCATGGAATTACTAAGATGTACAATGACTGTTGAGAATATTACGGGTGGGATGGAATATAAAGAGATATTGCTGATTTTTCTATGAAGTGTTTTGAATTGTCAGCAGGTTAAAGCATAGTAGTGGTTACCGAAATGGACGATTCACCCTTTACCAGTGCCATTGTGGCAATGGGAAAATATATCCATGGACTTAGTTGTGGGATTACCCAAGACATCTTGAGGTAACAATGAAATTTGGGATATTGTTGATCGATTGAATAAATCTTCTCATTTCCTTCCTATTCAAGATACTTTGTCTCTTGATCAACTTGTTGGGTTGTATGTTAAACAGATAGTCAGGTTGCATAGTTTTACCCTCTCCATTTTATTAGATCTTGATCCTAGGTTTACTTATAACTTTCGGAAAGGCCTTCATAAGTAGTTGGGTACTAAATTAAATTTTAGTATAACTTTTCATCCTCAATCAGATGGGTAGTTAGAACGAAAAATTCAGACCTTGGAAGATATTCTACGAGCCTGTTCAATAGATTACTAGGGAAGTTGGAACCAACATATTTCATTGCATGACTTTTTATATAATATCATTTTTCATTTCATATACAAATGGTTCTATTTGGGGCACTATATAGAAATCATTGTCGAACTCTATCTTTTTGGTATGAAGTAGGTGAAAGAAAGTTGATGTGACCATAATTGGTTGAAAAGATTCTAGAAAAAGTTCAGTGGATTCAAAAAAACAAAATAACAACTTAGATCCGGAATCATTCTATGCGGATAACTAGAGGAAGGATTTATCATTCGATGTAGGTGATCATGTCTTTGTCAATGTTTCTCCATGGAAATTTGTGATGTGTTTTGGTAAGAAGGGAATGTTGAGTATGAGGTTCATTGGACCTTATGAAATCCTGGAGAATGTTGGATCAATTACATACAGGGTGGCTTTACCTCAAAGTTTATCTTAGGTACACAATGATTTTTATGTTTCAATGTTGTGATAATATATGTCAGATGAATCTCGTGTTTTGAGTCCAAAGGTAGTTCAGTTGGATGAGAATCTCTCCAATGAGGAACAACAAGTCCAGATTCTTGACTGTTGAGAGAAAGTTTTGTGGAATAAGGTAGTTTTTCAGGTAACGGTTTTGTGGAAAATCTATATGGTTGAAGAAGAAATTTGGTAATCTAAAAATGTTGTGAGGGATAAATACCCCCACTTATTTGATAAGTGAGTAGAAATTGTGAGGACGCAATTCCCAAAAGGGGGAAGGATGTAACATCCCATGTAAATAACTAATAATATATTTGAATGGTTATAAATATTTTTTAGTTAAATATTAATTTTACTTTAAATGGGATAATATGTTCGATAGCATACCTAATAAGAAATATCGGGTTTCTTTGAAATCTCACATTGCACACTTATAATAAAATATTATTATTTTAAATGGCAGTTAACGCCTAGAAATTGGATTAGTGGGAATGAATATAACTAACTTATATATGATTATACATGCATGTTAAATTTTTTAACCTTTATCCAATTAATGTTAGATGCTTAAAATGTAAATGAATCTAAGCATAAATTCTCTAATATTCTTTAAAAGGTCGATTTACCGCCTTTTGATGAAAACCCTATTTAAATCTAGTTTTTCTCATTTTTAAATGTTTTATTTCAAAAACTAAAATTCGTATTCATATTCGGGAGTTCATAATTTTTTTGGATAAATTTTTTGTTTTTTCTGAAAAAGTTCATTTTTTAATGAATAGTTAAAAATACTGTATTTTAATTCAATAGTGACTTTTAAAATAATTTATTTATATGGTTGGGTTAGCTTTTTTATTGGTTCTAAAGTGTAATTATAATATATTTTTACTATTTAATCCAATGTTTGAAATTTAAATTAATTTCACTTGGAAATTGGACATAAACAAGTTACAATATTTTAATATTTAATATTTATTAAAAACACGCTTTTTGTTTTGAAAGCAAGAATTAATTTATAATTAATTTATGGCACTTATGTGTTTTTAATTTAGAAAAATAAATTCCATATTTGGAATCAGTAGGTCTGAATTGTGTAAATAGGTAAATTTTATTTTCAGACATTTTAAATATTTACTTTAGTAAATATTTTAATTACCATGATCAAAGGGTAAATATAGAAAATAAGGATAAAATATAATATTATAATAATATTTAATTACCCTAACATGTGTCCTAATACTATTGGATGATAAATATCCGACCATAGGTATCTTTGGGTCAAATTTGGGACCCCATAGAGCCACATGGGAGTAATAATGACATTTTATATTAATCAATTTAATGTAAAGAGAAAAATGACATAAACAAATATCTTTTAGAAAATAAATTTTTCCATGGGGATATATAAGTTATCTTTTTGACTATAAATATTATTTTTAAAAAACATATCTCTTACATCATTGTATTTTTTTATAATTTTTGTGACATCAAATAAATTAAATTAATTATGACACAATAATGATGCAATATTTACCTCATTAATAAATGATTTATATAAATAAGATTATAAATAATAAAAGAAATCCATAACCTGTCCAATTCATATTGGATTATTTTATTCTGAACATTGGTCATCTGAAATTTGATTTTAACAAATATTTAACTTTTTGAAACTGAAGATGATGTTATAATAAAATAATTGTTTCAAACATTACTAAAGAGCCCCTCCTCTCCCTTATAATAATCCCTCACTTCTAACACATTTCTCACAATTCTCCAGCCTTTTTCTCATGCACCGTCTTCTCAAATAAGCTCCCAAGATCGCTCTCTTTATCTTAGAATCCTTAACTTAGGCAGAAATTACTCCAAGAAACTCTTTTGGTTCAAACCAATGGGAGTTAATTGATTTAAAGGTAACATCTTCACTTAAGTTATTTTGTTTTATTTTACTTCTACAACCACCTAAATTGTTTTTATTCCATTATTTTATAACAACAACATAATCCTAAATATAGTAGGATGTGTTTATGATAATAATTAGAACTAAATTTACACACACCTCCATCTAATTGTAAATGAACATAATGCTTCTGTGGATGGTAATCTATGGCCTCACGATATGATATATGTTCAATTATCTCTTATAACCTCTCGGGGTGGCCATTATGATGGAAATGTATTACTATATGATATATATTATGTCTATGATTTCTTTATGCTTCTGTATTTTTAATTTATATCATACCATTATGGGTTCCATAATGGATAAACACGATAATTTCATTTTTGGAAGTGTGGACTATCGCCCCCTCTATGTGATAAGACTCTTTATTGCCTTATGTGGGATGTATAATGGATGGATTTATTGATATTATTTAAGATATTATAATAGAATTAAAATATAATTTTTTATCATTATGTTTTCATTTCATTAAAATACAAAACGGAAATGAAAGTAGCGTTCATGCGTACGTAGGGCATACCATCTCTATGAACGGTGCATTTCATTTCTTACCTCCATATGTTATGTACTAATATAAATACTGCTATATAATGAATATATATAATATATATCATATCTAAATCATTAATATCATTCTTAATATAATGGATATTTTACCACATCGACAACTTGTAATTATAAGGTGTTCATTTTTACTCAAGTACCAAATATCGACGAAACAACCATTAATAACATAAATGATTACATAATGTTTTTTAAATGGTAAAAAGTTATATAATAGGAATACTGAACTTGAAAAATGTTCTTAAGACACTATAAATTATCTTTAGTTCATTATTCAATAGATTAATGAACGATCGGGTCAAGATGGACATGAGGGAAGGGACTCCATCTCAATCTCCTTTCGTTGAGGCATATTTTGTTTCGTTATCAACTTTCTTTTATACGG
Organism: Viscum album; assembly: GCA_963277665.1. Classification (NCBI taxonomy): domain Eukaryota; kingdom Viridiplantae; phylum Streptophyta; class Magnoliopsida; order Santalales; family Viscaceae; genus Viscum; species Viscum album. The sequence goes on along the minus strand of OY728155.1, from coordinate 1,622,264,821 downwards.
TGTATAAATACCATTGACTATTCATTTCATTAAATGGAAATCTTTTTCTATGAAGCTTTTTAATGAAAGACAAAAAAATAATGTTTATTTTTAACGTACGTGGTGACAATGAACTTTTCACTGCTGCGATTATTATTTGAACATTGGCTTATTTAACATGCTGGAATGTTTTTGTAATCAAAAAAATACCATATACTCTTTTATGTATTTTGGTATTGAATATGGTTCTGATAATTGATTTTTTATGTCAATATATTTAAATGTTATATTGTGATTATAATTTGGAAATGTTATCTTTCCATTATGTTTATTTTATGTGTTATGAATATTTTATGGTTCATGGGAATTGTTTACGTATATGGGTAGTTTTATGATAAGCCTTTGGCAGGTGAGCCCAAGATAGATCTCCAATGCATTGGGTAACATGAAGGTGGTAAAAGTGAATTATTCTCCTAATATATTTGTAGAATATACTATGATGAGTATTTCAAATGTAACACCATAAGTAGTTGTGATAGCTACAATGTTAGTATGATATGGATGCCACAAGTTACCTTTATGATTTATGTTTTCTATGTATTATTCATAAATATTATGATTTCATGAGGTATGTTAAAGGCCTTGTGTTTTGTATGTAATGCTGAAATAATGTTTTATTTCTTTGTTTTATAACCCTTTCTGAGATTTTTATGCTCATCCCTTGTATTGAAATGTTTTTCACATAACTTAAAGATGAATAGGGTCATGGATGGGATCAAGGAAAAGTCATGTTGTCTAAAACATGGAACTAGACATGACTTTTTTTCAGGAATTTTTATTTTGTGAAAAAAATGGAAACCAATCTTTTGAAATGTAATAGTTATGTCAAAATTCTCTAAAACTCTAAACCTGAAAAGATCCTCATTGTGAATTATTCTTTTAATTCATTATTATGTAATGTTTTACGGTCGGGTCCTTATAATATGAATTACATGTAAAATTTTAGTACAACTTTACATTTCTCCTACATTATATATATTCTTCTATAGAAGAATATGTGGGAACATTATTTACTACCCATCAATATTTCATTGTATTATTATCAATACTTTCATAGTCTACTCAATCATTATTTATGATTCATTAAAATAATATATCTTAAAATATCCTACAAATAAATTAATTATAGTTCATAAATAAATTTTAATGTTATCATTTTAAATTTTATATAAAATGGAAAATAAAAAATAAATCATATTCATATCAATATGCTAAAAGGAATTTATAATGTTTCATATAAATCTCTTAAATCCTCATCCAATAAACGTTTTTCTGATGACGTCTCTATTAACATTACTTATAGAATCTCTTTCTAACTCATTTATGTATGATCTATAAAAACTTATAATATCTTTATAATTGCTTATTTTGATCATTATACTTCCAAAAAAATCATATATCCTAATTATAAAATTAGTTCAGTTCCACATCATTAAATATTCATCATATTTTTTATCAATGGATCTTTTTTTAATGAACTTGATCCATTGGTATACCTTCAACACATATTATCATTAATTTAAAACCACAAATCTCAAAAAAATTTCAAATAAAATATCATAATTTTTTTTTCATATCATATAACTGGAAATATAGAACTTTAATGATGTTTGAAAACAATTTTAAATCATCTAAAGATATCTATTAAATGAAAAATCATTATCCATTTACAAATACCATGCATTGTATCCTAGTAATTTTTTAAAAACATGATTTTATACACATTCAAAAATTATAAAAAACATTACAATATTATATAATATTAAAACTATTTTTTCAATATCACCTCCGTTCCATTAGGTGATCTATGTTCGAAAATTCTGGGAAAAAAAAATTACTCCCACTCAGATTAACAATTCTCCCCATTTGAAAATTATCATGTAATATATGTATGAGTCTCTATTTTAATGTAAAATGTAGTAATTTTATATCCCTATTATTTTTATATTGATATATTTTCATCTGATCACAATTTTAATTTTTCATCATTATAGCCTTATTTTAAGAAAAGAAACTGGTGATCTGTGTCTTATAGAAATCATCTATATGTACACACTAAAACATTGATAATATTATGAAATAATGATAGTTTCCTAATGATGTGAACTTTTTAAATAATATATAATCATATAATTTTGTAATAAAATTTCTTATTAATGAAATGGAATATTTCAATCCATCCCTATTATAATCCATACAAAATATTCCGGTCATATAGAATGTTATTTCCCAAAAAAATTTGAAAATTTTTCTATAAAAAAATGTTGAAAAAATATATGCCATTTTTAATAATAATCATAATTGTATCCAATCCCCCGAGTGATTTTATGTAAACAATAAATACCAAAAATTATATTCTCAACAATTTTGAAAAATTATTTTTTATAACCCTTTTTTCAGAAACCATTACCAAACCATATACTTTATCATAGATACTATATTTATACCAAATTACTAAATAAATTAATATATTGAAGATATTTTATCCATAATGGAAAATATTTATTTTCTCCATGTTATGATAAAATCTACCACAATTATATATATCAACAAAAAGTTTTATATCCAACGTTTTATGACAATAATATCTTCATATCAATATGTGGAATAATTTTACATTATTTTTGTGAATACATTTTCTCTCAATGTATCCAAAATAATTCTAATTACAATGGGGGTTCTTCTATAAGTATATTATAATAATTATTCTTGAGGATGAATAAGATGTATAAAAATGAATTTCATAACTCATTATCTTTGTACATCTTGGATGAAAATATCATTAATTTGATATATTTATAAAATGTTCTCTAGAATAACATCACCATAAGTAACATTATCTTTTTTAGATAAATTGTATTTTAATGTCCATTTACCTTTAATTTTTTATATTTTTTTAATGTTCTATGTTACTTTTTTAATCACATAAAATCATTAATGGCGATCAACCATTCACTCTAAAATATTAATCTAATAATTTTATCAGTATTATATGTGTACGTGAATTGGTAGTTGCTATGTATTTTTATTATGTTGTGTTCAGCATAATTTCCCATATATTGCTACTATTACAGTTCATAGAATATTCATTGATGAAAAATGTTCATCCATATGTATAATTTTTATCATTTCAATATCAATCACAACAATCATTAGTGTATCCATTAAATTTATTTTCCAAAATTTTTTCATTTAAAAAGTATAATTAATATGCTTCTTAATAATTTTTAAAATCTATTTTTGAATCCCTGATGTTTTATTAATTGGGGTCAGAATAATTAAATTATGATAATGTACTGGCATAGAACTGTGTTAAATAACAATTTTGTGAGAGAGATGGATTATTTTCGATTTCCTGAATGATTTTTAATTCAAATTATTCACATCATTATCATTGATCATCTTTATCCAATAAGAAATGGGTGTAGAAACAATATTAGAATCATCCATGGAATATTTTTGTTATAACTCCATTTAATAATGTTCCTCTGAATGAATGATATATCATCACTTCTCATTATAATTTAAGCCAATAATTAATGTTAACACTTTCTAAATCAATTATTCAATGTCTTTATTTATTTTTACAGATAACTCCATTATTTGTTTTTGGAATCAGTTAAAATTAATTATCTAATAAAAAAAACTATAGTTTCATATTTTAGACTCATTAAAATTATGTTTCATTATTATTTCACAGTAATAAAAGTAATCTATTCTATGATACAATATTGTTTAGAGTACTCTACATTGGTATACCATTTTAATACATATATAGAATTCATTATCTTATACAACATAGGTACATATTAATCAACTTTAAACAAAAAATGTTGTTATATGTAAACATAATCATCAATTTCTTCATTTCTGAATGTTGATAGAAAATCGATATTATAATCTCAATAATAATAATGGATATCTACTAAAAAGTATATTCTTATAATATTATTTTCTATAGGACAAGGAAGTATTTTCAGTGGTTCTTTTCCTCAATTTGATTTAACTATTTATTCATTAATTTTACACACTTTCTATATTTATCAGCTTATAAAAATATTTCCAATCAAGATTTTGAAATAATTAATGTTTTATTTTCAAATATCAACATTATTTAGGTCTGAACTGGATAGTTTTTAATTATAATGATGTTTTTAAACTAAAACACTACAATACGTTATGGAATTTCAATGTCTTTCATCCAATCATAGTTTTATCATCAAATGATACGTATATTTAATTATATACATTTTTTTCCTCACATTCATCATGACTTTTTGTTATCATTTAATGTATTAAATTTATCATTTGTAAGAATTTCATCAGATTTTGTTAATAAAGTTGGATTCTAAAAATCATTCACATTAAAATCATTAGCTATATTTTAAAATATATTATTCTAACATCTAATCCTTCTTCTGTTTGATAAATATCACTTTCAAAAAAATATTCCAAATTTTCATCAAACAATCGAATATCTAGATTTTTATCTATATTATATATGCACTCCAAAAACACATTAAAAATTTCATAGATATTTTCAATAAATAATAATTATTATAGTAATTTATATATCATTTTTGTCACAATAATAATTTTTTTGGACAACCATAATGAAAAATTACCTCATGAAAACAAATATATATTAAATTCCACCTACATACTCCATCCTATTTCCAACAAAAAATATTATATCCCATTTTTGCCTATTTACTTTTTAAATATGTGTATAGATGAAATTATTTTTTTTATTCCATATTTATTGACTTATTATTAAATATAATTTTTTATAATATCATTGAAAATTTTATAGTCCACATTATTATATAGATTCTCATCTCTCTAGTAGATTCCATTATGATAAATATCATCTTATATGCAACCACTTATTTATAATTCATATAAATTATTCTACTAAACTCAGTGAAGTCCACATCATGATTGATGATGTCCAAACCCTATTTATTACATTGATGTCACATTTGAAAACATTTATTAGTGTGTTTAATCATATGATTTCAAGTAGTTCGAATATTTAATTTCGTATTCATTTTAAAATGCATCTTCATTTTCTATCCAATTGTATAAATAATAAAGATCTTCCTCCACTATTAATGTAAGATTAATATTATAAAATTTATTTAATATGGGCACATAATTTTTTGGCCAAAATATCTATATATTTTATTCCATTTTCAAGATTCTTCATCAGTACTCAGGTTCCATGGGTACAAATATCTCTAATATAAAAAATATATTTTTGAGTTTCATTCCTCCATATTAACAACCCCTCTATATTAAAGACTTATTTCTTTACAAGAATCTTTCATGAAGAAAAAAATAGCATAAAAAAAGATAGAGATCACCGAGTAAGTTTGGTTTTATCCCATATACTTATATATGACTCTTAGATTATAGATTCTATGATTAAATCAAATCCATTACTTTTCATTTGATTTTACAGAACAATATTTTCAAAAAGTAATTTCTCCACCTTATTGTTTTTAAAAAAATTGTTATTTTCATATCAGTAATAAATTATGGGGAACAGACACTATTATGAATCATGATTTTTCCTTTTATAGATTTCTTTGATGTCTCACAAAAAAAAATTCTTCACCATTATTCATTCCTCTACCAAATTCATTCCTCTACAAAATTCATTCCTCTACCAAATTCATTCAATGAATAATTATATTATCCTTGCAGAGTTATGAAGGATTCTTCATCAATTTTACCTTGCTGGTCATGTAATCAATAATCATTCTTCGGATAGATGAAATTTTTTTTATTCGAAACATTGTTGAGTCATGTGATTTTTTTTATTTTCATAAAATATGAATGTATCTCTATTTTCTGACTGTTTCTATCACCATTTTTCTATAATATTAATATTGATAGACTTGTAAAAAAAATAATTGAATGATATATTTTATCCCATATAACCAAAACGTACTATCAAATATCAATCTACTATAGAATTATGATCATTCATTTTAAAATGATTTGATATGTTCATAACCTCATTATACTAGAATTTACGCATAGTGAATGCAAAATTTGAAACAAAATTTAATTTGAAATTCTCTAATGTGATGGATTTATCAAACCATATCTCAATATATGCATTCCTATCAATGTCTCTATCATATTAATGTTATTAAAAAACAGATGATCGTTTTCATTTATTTAGTTTAATTATCATCAATTTCAGGTAATGTGATTCTTTTGATTCTTGAGATGTTTTGAATTTTATCTCTAAATGATTAATGAAATATTCACTCATTTTATATATTGAATGATAAAACACATTAAATTATTATTTATATACACAATCATCACATTTCATCACAAGATGTTTCTTACTGAGATAATCAATCATATTTCCATAACTATTAGATTCAATTTGAGATTCATTTTATATTATATATTCTAATTTCCTATTTAATAAAATCATTAATTACACAAATATTCAACCCAAATTACAAAATCATCATTTTAATCCTATATTTTGTTTTTTATTTTATCGAGATATTCTACATATTCTGATTTATACTGATATTATTTATATGATTTATCACATCCTTATTATTCACAATTTTTGGTATCAAATTTTTTCTGAACATTTTAAAATAATTTTTCTTTTTCTCTATATTATTAACATCATAAAAACATTGTCCATAAATTTTGATTGAAATTTATTACTCAATAAGATTATTTTTTAAATATTTTTATTACCACTAATGTATTACTTATATTCCCTTGAAGAATTTTCCCAACCTTTATTGTAGTATTTCACAAAAATCTTCATCTTAATAGTTATCATTAATTTTAGAAAAATTCATATAAAAATATTAATTCCTCAACATTTAAAAACACTAATTGTTTTTTTCATCCATATTTTATTATACTAATCAATTATATTTTTATATAAGAGACATGAATATTTTATTAATTTCATAATCATAGTTATCATTATTGTCATCGAGGTTAATAATATCATAACGATTTAATTTAAAAATTATCATATATTTAAAAAAAATATCCTCATTCATTTTTTATTTCCTTAACAGTCCTTTCATCATAGGAAGCAAGAAAGAATCTTAATTCATCAAGTGACATGTTAGAAAATGCTTTTCCCTTATGTATGGATCCTTTAAATATTTGTATAAATAATTAATTTGGACCTAATATGGATGCCTATGGGGTTATAAAAGATTTCTAGGGTGTCTAGGGTATGTTTAGAGAATGAAATCCATTTTTTGGAAAAAAATATGCTTGGTACATGATTTTGAATAAAAAATGCTTGAATTCCGCACGATTTGGAAAACTCTTATTATTTTTCTTTCAGACAGAGCCACCTCGAGTGGTTTCTTCATTTCCATGTGGCATATCCGTTAGAGTACCCATTTTTTCCCAGGTACTCGTGTAGGGTTTGCACACGGTTTGTCAAACTATGCAGACAAAGTGGGGAGAGGATAAATTATGTGTGAAATTTCAATTTTCCCTTATTGACCTAATTAAGCTCCCTCCATATTCCATAATCCCTTTTTATGATGGATTAACATATTTCACTATTGATTTTGCTGCTTTTTGAATTTTTAACCTTGTAATCACGTGTTTTACTTCATCCAGCTACCTATTGAGCTTTTTTTCATGTTGGATGTGAAATAGTATGTACTTGAATCCTCTTGAGTCTTTTTTATTATTTTTTCTCTTAATAGATATATTGTTTTATGAGTAATTTTCTACTTTTCATAGATGTACCCTGATCTAAGGAAAATCAAGGGTCCATACAGGAGACAGATAGGCAAACAACCCTATAGCGAGTGGCCCATAACTCATCCCTAATGTCTATTGATTTTGGATTTGTCATGTGGGGCCCACCTATTACATCGGGCGCTATTTATAGAATTTACTTTCCCTAATTAGAATCATTACAACTATATAGTCATCCTCTTTCATAAAATTTGATTAATTGTATGTGGTTAGGTCGAACACTCCATCCCTTCTATATAAATGGTTATTCCATAATTATGGTTTAGTGTTTTCACATGTTTGTGCCACCGTTTGGGTGTTCCAGGGCTTGAACACTGTAACATAATGAATTTCTATATAAAACGTATCGATATATATTGTGGATTTCATAATTTAAATAACCATGTATGCATACCACTTTTCTGTCCTATGGTAAGTGCTTCAAATTGATAATTAATTGTTAAGGATTAATTGGTAGCATATCCCAAGATTACCTTACCAAATTAATGGAAGGTATTGTAATAAACCATGAGTATATAATATTCCTGAAATGGAATAATTAGTTGCATGATATATGAACTTGTCACACTAATGAAATTCGAGGTTGGAACTAAATGACTTGATAAAAAGGTATCATGTTACGTGAACTTATCACTAAAATGAAAGGAAAGGCTTCAACCAAAATAAGTATCACTTGACTTCATAATTAAAAAGGAATTTCATGAGTCAAGATCGACTTGAATTTAAATTGGGGAATTACATGTGTACTTTTGAACACCATTTAAATTTGAGGATAAGAATAGCTTATGTTGAGAACCACATAGATCCCAATCCTCTACTATTCTTAGATGTGCAGTATGGCACTATAGAATTCCATAATATTATTACTGAATGCCTTGGAAACACTCCTTGGATCTACCATTGACAGGAAGGTGATATCGTTAAAGCTCATAGGGTCCTATCTATGCTTAACCATGTCTTACATTGGATGGTCACCGTGGATTAAGTAGGAACCTAATTATGGAATGTCATAGAATATGATCCTCAGATTACAAACATACCCCATGTAAGGAAATAGTTACTACTAATTTTTCAACCCTTTTGGTCTACACTTTTGTGGTCATTACCATAGAAATTTCATTATCTTCTCCATCCCAAGACTATGTCAGTGTTGTCCAATCCCCATGTGTCCTATTAATATAAATTGTTAATTAATTTATTAAACGGGCTTGTTATGTTTAGAAACTAGTCGAGGACTAAGGAAGGTACTTGGGTATTTATTTATATTATAAATCATTTCCTTATATATTTATTCTTCCACAATGTTACATTTCTATTACACATGTTGGATGTTATAGACACCATTGGTGGTGACCAACTGCGATTTATCTCACACCCTTTATGGGAACTATTTGATACCCAGTGTAGATTACATGCTTGTAGTTGTTGAAAAAGAGAAGCCTACAGTTTCAATCACTTGAGTGCTTACTATTTAGTATGGAGATTGATACTATAGGACCGGTTTGGAAGTTAGGTTGCTTGGGGTAGACTTTTATTTCCATTAAACATTGTGGAATATATAATGCCAATAATTTGTATCCATGTTTTCCAAATTTTTAATAGATGAAATATCATCATATATTTTTGAATGATATTATAGTTTTATCAGTTAGTATTACGGTTGTCTCTACTTTTATAATGTGCAATCTGTTTACATATATTTCTTCCACTATTTACCTATTTTTACATTCACTCGTTGCGCTACACCATGGTAATGAGGGAATAATATCCTAATGGACCCACACTAGGCATTCTCGATTAGTCAAAAAACTCTGAATTTTGGATAATTTGAATGAGACCATGTGGTCTACTAGGATTGAGGAACCCATTATGTTTCATCTTGGTTTTTTACATCACAAATCTTATCAGAGTGGTTTTATTTTCCATATTTAATATATGTAGACAATAGTTTTGAGATTAGGAATGCTTGGGACTTGTTCATAACATGTGATTGGGCACCGTGAACACATGTTCGAGATAAACTCCATGTTCCAAATATGTAATTGTTGTTCTATTTTTCCTGTTATAGAGGAAATTATTTCACCATTAGGTGACACACATGTTTTGTGGTGTTGTTTTGTATTATTCTGATTAATGATTTATTTCATCCATATCTCGATGATATGAGGGAAATAATAACTGACACATGTATCATAATAGGCTCCCTGAATTCACATGGCATGCATTTTTTCATGTCATATAGGTGCATTTCACTGCATTTCATTGCGTGATATGCTTTCAATTGTTGAGTGATGTTGTTATAGTTTCCTTCTACTTATATTAATTTATGATGCAATAGTGTGTTTTAATTTTTCAATTCATGAGGTGCATGTTACCTCTTCGGTTGGAATGAGTAATTTACTAATTGAAACCATTATGTTTCAAATAAATGGGTTTCGTTTCTAGTGATAGATTTATGGGATCCGATTCATCAGATTTGGATATCCATTGAAAAGTGAATCCTACAGTTTAAAATGAATTGGTTCCAAAAACATATCTATAATTTTCATGTTTATGAAAGGTAAATGAGTGAACCTGTAAATTAATAGAAAAATAACATGAAACTTATACATGACCACATACTGATACCTGGCCATATTTGTGTGTAGTTTGGGGTAGTATGCATTAGGTAGGGAGTTTTATTATGTTCATCATCTACTAATAATGATATATTATTCTTCAAAGATTGTTCTGAGGTGTGTTCTTGGAAATTGTAGAACAAATCATCCATGACCTCCTCGTGTCGTTCTCTAGAAAGGTGGTAACGATAATTCTACTGACATGGGGGACTTCTGCTTCCGATTATACTTATAGGAGTTCCAATTGAGGAACCATATATTGTACCAGATCTAGGCATTGATTCCTATGTCCATGAAATATTCCTATGTCTGATGTCTTCCATACACGGTGATTTATAAAATACACCAATGATGACTGATTTGAATCCTATGTTCTACCTACAATATCCTCCTTCATTTTCTGAGGATAGTAGTCTGCAGGCTAATGATTCATGGAAATAAGACACTCTATCAATTTTCTGGCCTCTGGAGTCACCACCAGAGGTAAGGTCCCATCATGCCACATACATGCTATAGGTTTCGGCTTAGTCCCAGTGGTATTGGAGTACAAAGGCTGGTTATCATCAATCATGAGTGGGTTAATTTCCAGGAAACCTTCTATGATAAATTCTTTCCTCGGACACTAAGAGTTATCAAATCCATAGATTTCATGCACCTCAAGTATGATTCTATGTCAGTTATAGAATATGTTTTCACATTTCAATTTATTTATGCTATTTTCACCACTTTTAGCTGGTGAAGGGATTTTGAATTTTATAAATATCGAGGAGGGCTTAAACACAGCATAAATACTTAGGTCAATGTATTTTGACTACCTAAAACTACTAAAACAATCAATTAGGCTATTATCACTGAGCGTATCTAGAAGGATGTCAGTAGTACCTAGAATTGAGGATCAGTTCCATGTCAGGCCAGTCGTTATTCTAGTGGCACGAAATATTACCTAGAGTTTTATCATCAGGGGAGTGACATACATAGTACCATTTTAAATAGCTCCTTGGTGTGTCATCAATGTGGATGATGAGGTAATTCAAATCTTCAATGTGACATAGGCCCAATGAAGTGATGCGGTTGTGGCCATGTAGGGCATTTTTTTTGTTTCTATATGACCTCTCCACCATCTTCGAGTGGAAAATGATCTACACTGGCTCCACCTTTAGAATCAAGTTCTATTATTGCATGTGAGCTGAGGATTTGGAATAGCACCAATAGGTATGGCCAAAGAGGAGGTCGTGGCCATGGTAGCCATAACCCTGATCACTAGTGGCACCAACAGAGTAGTTGTGACCGTTGAAGTCCATCGTATTCATAGGGACATGGATCATGCGAGTCAAATGAACTACATCCAATACACATGTATCTAGAAAGGGGCCATCTATTGTATCTAGTACTATTCTAATAGCCTCAACTATAGTATCTTCATTATTTGATACATGTGCATCAAACTCTTTTATCTATGTATTGATTATGGAATTTGATGGACTACACATACCTTATTAATATAGTGTGATGACCATTAATACATCGTTAAGGGTTAAAAAAGAAGGGATACGAAAGTGTAAGGATTGTCCCGTTGAGGTAGGTAGTTACCCTTTCTTATAGATCTACATTGTTCTCAAGACGATGGGATTCAATGAAATTCTTGAAATGGATCAGTTTGTTCACTATCACGCTTATATAAAAGATTATCACCACAGAATATTTTTTTCCCCACTAGAGGGGTGCAATTATCTACATAAGGGTGAGTTGAATGTCTAGGATTATATAGCAGGACTAGAGCATTGTGGGATAGGTGTTGTGACAACAAATACTGAAAATATCTTCATGTAATATGAGGGTTTACATAAAGATGATTTTACTCTAGTAGTGGAATGTTTCAAGGTTATCTTTTACAATACTTTTTTGGCCTAAATCACGAGAGATAGGTAGAGTATAGAATCGTGTATGTTCCAGGAGCAGCTATAGTGTCCACTCCTCCTTACACTATGGAACCTACATAGATTCTGAAGCTCAAGAGATAGTTGAAGGATTTATGGGTTGAAGGGCTTATATGGCCCAATACATCATATTGGGGTTATCTTGTGCTTTATTCCAAAAAGGATGATGGAATCATACGTATAAGTGTGGATTACAGAAGGATAAACTAGGTTAAAATCAATAACAGGTATACACTTCATTGAATAGATGTTCATGACTATCATTTTTGAGCATGGTACTTCTCTATGATCAAAATGACATCAATATATCATCTTGTGCGTGTCAGGCCATCAGACATACCTCTAACAACATTATATGGAAGGTATAATCTGTATGAGTAGATTGTTATGCCATTCAGTTTTACGAATGTTGTAACCATTTTAATGGAATTGATTAATAGTGTTTTCCACACCTCTTTGGAATTTTTTTCATGGTCTTTGTGGATGACATATTTTGTTTTTCTCGCACTAATAGAAACCATTCAAACCATATTGAGATCATTATGAGTACAATAGGAGATCATCAGATTTATTCCATGTTTTCCAGGTACCACTTTTGGATAAAAAATGTCGATTTTTTTAAACAAATTTTCTCAAAATCAGGACTATATGTTGACCTCAGAAAGGTTAGTGATGTAGTTTCCTTAGTTAATCCCTGTAATATGTTTTTATATGTGGATTATATTGGGGATGGATGGTTATTATTGGTAATTCATACAAGATTTTTCGCCTTGCTTCACCTCTTAGTGGACTAAAAATGAAAATCATCATGTTCACTTGGTCATGAGAATGTGATAAATACTTTTAGGAGTTGAAAGGGAGGTTTGTATCAGCACTTTTTCTAATTATTCCAAAGCTAGGTATATGTTTACCATTATCTGTGATTCAACAACCATTATACTAGGAGTAGTGTTGATGTTGGAAGGCAAGGATGTTGCATACGGAACCATGTAGTTGAGGCCTCACAAGAGACATTACCTAGTGGATGACCTTGAGTTAGAATAATTTGTTAATGCTTTACGTTACTGGAGACATTCAATATTGTGTGAGTGATTTATGGTGTACACTCACCACAAGATCATCAAATATATCCCTTTTCAGCGTGAATTGAACCTCAAACAGTAGAAATGGGATGAATTCCTGAAATCCTTTCATTATGTTCTTACATATATTCCTGAGAAAGGTAATGTTGTTGCAGATGCACTAAGTCAAAATACTCAAGCACATGCCATACAAGAAAATAGTGATTAATGGAAGATAATGTCCATAATTTATAAGCTTCATTGAGAGTTTCATGAATGTCACAAGCTGTGTTACCTCTCAGCCTTTATAGTTACCCCATCCCTTCTTGAGATGGTAAAAAGTGACTAGTTTTCAGATCCTAGTGGCTTGGTTCGTCATGATTGTATATCATGAGATAAGCCACATTTGGCTCAGTTTTTTGACAGAGACGATGTACTATGCCTATGTAGACGTATCTGGGTCCCTACAGACTATAGAGAAGATTTGATGAAGTAGTCCCTTTCTTCGAAATACAGAGTTCATCCAAGAATCTTGAAGATGTATCGAGATATGAGATATCAGTATTGGTGGCCTGGGATAAAACGTAAAGATTCCTGACATTACCATTAGGTGTTCTACCTATCAGTAGGTGAGGGTGGAGCATGGGAGACCTGTAGGATTGTTATAGAAGCTTCCAGTCCTGGAATGGAAATGGGAATTTTATTACTATGGATTTCATAGTTGGAATACATAGGTCATCAATAGGTAGCGTAGCTATCTAGGTTTTCATTAATAGAATAATAAAATCATCCAACTTCATTCCTATTTCGGATACCTTCAAACTTTATTATATGGGAAGACTGTATGTTTGTGATATCAAATGAAAAAATGAGGCTCCACGTAATATCATTTCATATAGGGATAAGCATTTCATGTCCATGTTTTGGAAGGGTTTGTACAAGGAAATGGGAACACGCATGCTTCTATGCAAAAAAAAATATTACCCTCAGACTGAGGGAAATTCATAACGAACAACACAAGTTCAAGAGGATATACTCAAAGAATATTTCATTGATTTTGTATATTCATGGGAGAATCATTACCCTCTCATCCACTTCACCTATAATTACATGTTTTGAGAAAAATAAATGGCACCATTTTTTTCTTATGCAGGGAGTCATTCCATTCACCCATGTCCTGGATAGAGTCTTGTGAATAATCCCTATTAAGTCCTACTCTCATTCAGGATACATTCGAGAAAATTTATCTATATAGATGTTGTATGAATTCTACTCTGTCTAGGAAAAAAATTATATGTCGATCGTCGGTGATGAACTATTGAATTCAAGGATATATATCATGTTTTTCTTTAGGTATCACACAGGGTAGGGAATCGACGAGTACAAAAGAAGGGGAAGCTATTGCCTCATTTTGTAGGGCCATTTTAAATTCAAGAGAGTATCAGGAAGGTAACATATTTTTTCCCACTACCATTGAGGTATCGTGGCATGCACGAGGACATTAATGTTTCACATCTCTACTAATATCATGCTGACTCGTCTCATGCTTTTGATCCTGAGTAAGTTGAGTTAAATTTTTATGATACATTTGAGGAGTATCCAATACGCATCGTTGATCAGAGAAAGAAGCACATATGAGGCTAGTATGTCCCTCTAGTATGGGCATTATGGACCGAAGTCCATGTTTAGGATGAGACATGGAAGAGGGATGCCACTATACAAGACTAATGGCCAAATTTATTTATGGAATGTCTTTCTCTATCCTTAGAATGTAAATTCTAGGGAAATATTATTTTATGGGGGGGATATTTTAAGAACCCAATTTTTCACTCAGGTATGGATCCCTTAAATTTCAGTCTATATATTTACTTTGGACATTATATTGATGCCTAATATATTAGGAATGGTCTTAGGGGTTTCTGGGGAATGTTCGGAGCTCATAACTCATCTTTTTTGGAAAAATAGTTATGGCATGCTGTTTAGAGTAAATAGTGATGAAATTCAGCTAGATTTTGAAAATTTTACAGATTACCTATTTTTTTGGACAGATCCACCTCACACTATTGGTGCACGGCTATGAATCCGAACCAAGTGAGAGCCCATTTTTTCTAGGTACATTTTCAGGGATTACTAACGGTTTGTCAAACCGTGTGGACAAACAGCCCACATGCTACATTTTGGGTAAAACAAATATATTTACATTAATGATCTAATTAAACTCCCTTCTTTCATACATAATTTTATTATATGTAGGATTAAACTATTTATCTCTCAATTTGGGTTTTTTGAAGACCAAACCTTGGAATCAGGATATCTCCTTCATCTGACAACCAATCTGGCTTCTGTTCATCACATCGGATACACAAAGGTACATTCTTGACTCTTATTAAGTCATTATCCTAATACTTTTCACTCTATGAAGATATTGGAGTATTAAAATTCAGGTCTTCTCTGTCATGAACAAAAATTAAAAAATCTTTTCTTTAATAAATGGCATAATTGATTTTGTGAATTACATTAAAGAATATACCTTGTATGGGTACCACATGAGATGCCTATGTTAAGTTCCTCAAATATATATTTAATATTGATTTCCTGAATCAAGCTCTCCATGGATTCCAATTAGGGAATGCCATGTGAACTCGGGATCCCCATTTTGATTCATGCTAAGAATCACCTATATCCCTAACCTTTTCTGTTATGGGATGTCTGATATGAATTTGTAGGATCCTTTCATATTATTATAGGAGGACTTTGATACCCTCTTTGGATCTATCATTGACATGTAAGTTCCATGGTTACAGCCTATGAGGCCCAATCATTGTATATCCTTATCGTACCTTGGACATTCAACTTGGATTAGATAGGCATATTATTGTAAAATTCCTCTATATATGATCATTGGATAACACTCTTACCCATATTAGGCGTTATTTACTTATGAGTTAACTTCCATTTAGGTATATGTTTCCTTGGTAATTAACTTGTAATTTTTTTAATCTACACCATTACAAGAGTATTTTAGTGATGGTAATGCCTCATGTGACCTTTTAACATAAACATGTGATTTATTAAATAAATGAACTCGTTATGTTCAGACACTTACAGATAGTTGAAGTAGGTACCTGAGTTTTAGTTTCAATGAATCATTTTACATTATATATGATTTCTTTCATATATTTATATATCAATTATACTTTATGAATGTCATGACCCCATTTGTGGTGGCACATTGAGATTTATTTTACACCCTCTCCCATTACTTTTTGGTACTCATGGAATATTGAATGGTTGCAGGTGTTGAAAAATGGAAGAATATGGCTTCAAACACTTGGTACATTGTTGTTTAATATGGATATTGATAGTAGAGGATAGATTTGGATCTTGATATTATTGGGATAGTCTTTTATTTTATTAATAATTTTTGGAACATATTATACATGTTGTTCGTATCCATGTTTTTCTTCATTCTATTACATGACATATCATATACTATTGTAAAATTTTATTACAAATGTTTTTGTTATTATTATCGTTGTTTCTCCTTTTTCAATGTGACTTATATTTACATATATTGTTTCTGATATTTACCTATGTTTACTTTTAACTACTACACTACACATTGGTAATGACTACAAAGTCTCCCCACAGATACACGCTAGAACCCTACAATGGGTGGGAAGCCTCCAGTGTTTGGGGAGATGTTCTTGAGGCCATTTGGACCACTGGGCTTGGGGAACCTATTAAGTGGATTCCACATTTTGGACGTCACAAGATTAATCATCCTTATATTCTAGGGATCAAATTTTAGTATCCCAATTTTCTGGGTAGTTTTTCCATAGATTCATTACAATGGTTTAATAATAAAATACATCCTTGGAACCTGTGTTGTTTCATACAACTTAATTTAATATTGTGAAGTGATCATTATGTTATTATTAATTTATCATTAATATATCTTCAGTCTTTACTCAAAATATATGTAGCTTTGTATAGGAAACAAGACATTTCATATATATATGTCACATCTATATAGAAGAATATTCATTACAAAACAAAATGATACATGATATAGTAATATTGGTGTAGTGAATTTAGAAAAATATACACATAAATAACTAGTTTATAAATTATAAACATCATCTACCAATGCATTATCCACAAATAGTACCACTCTTGGGTATATCATACAAAATTAAATTCATCATGACCTGAGTAATTGAATCACTGGGAAACAAAACCATTGATGCTAAGTAAGGTTAAACTAGGGATTTATTGATGATCACTTCATAATAAAATGAACATAAGATCATGATATCATGAACATAAAATTCAAAAATCCTAAACTCCTAATCATTTTACATTATAATGAGTCCTAGAAAAATCATGGTTTTTCATAAGACATGAATCAAAATTGAATAATATAAAAAGATCAATGAGAGGATAACATTGAATAAGGCATTTTTAATAGTTATATAAATAATCATATAAAATAATTTCTTTAATATCCATTGCTCATTCCATAGAATATCCTAATGTAATGGGTTCACTTTGGAAACATTTTTATTATGAAAGGTAAAATCTGATGACACATATTGTGGATAGTGACTGTTACTAAAAAAAGATTACCCCCATTATATTGTCAATTTACTAATATGATATGAATCATTTGAAAATACAATATAGTGGGGTATATTCCCCACCAATCATGGTTATTAATTTGAACAAAATTATTTTTTAAGACATAAGCCCCTTACTATAATTAAATAAACACATTCCATTATTTTAATGTAGCGACCATCCTTGTTTATAATGTGACTGAAATCACATAATTTTAACGATATTTTTGAGTTCCACTATAAAATTAAATTTTAATCATGTAAAATACAATTTAATGTTTATTTTCAATAATATAGGATAACCAATGGAAAAAGAGTGAGATGAATAAAAATAAAATCATCATAGAAATAAATAAGAATATAAATATAAGGAGAAAATCATTAATACATTCATGAAAAAAATAACCCCTACACTTTGAAAAAGAATCTTTAATAAAAAAAAATATTTCTGAAATATTATTGAAAATAGATTATTTGAAAATACCATTGGAAACATCGAATAGATGATGAAATAAAATAATAGAAGAACACAATTCCTAAACATTTGTAAAAGTAAATCAAAAATAAATGAAAACAAAATTCCATTAAATTATTAAAAGAATAAAAAAATTGGAAAATATCACCTTAAACAACAATAACATAGTTTCAACACCATATTTAAATTCATAAAAAAATATTGATATGAAAAAAGGCCTTTTCTGTTGATGATAGAAATAAATATGGGTTTTTTAGAAAAATAATTTTTTCCATGAGAATATATTTTTTTAAAATGGATGGAAAAATATATATTTTCTACAGAAAACCAAAGGATATTACCTTTTATGAGTTTCCTAATGTGTATATCATAATTGTTCATCATCTAAAATATAAACATAATCAATCCAAATAAAAGATTACATAGTATCCTAAAACCATTCAAAAACAAGTAAATTTTGAATCATAATACCCTGGAAATAAGGAAACTTCTATGAAAATTTATATCCTATAAATTTTTATGAAAAAATTAAAAAATTCATTCATAGTCATTATATAGAAAAAAATTAATGTATGTGGCATGTGTCCTATTAAAATTAAATTGATATGAAAATCCGTTATCAAATGTCCAACAACCATTTTACAATATTGAACCTCATACATAATAGAATAATATTAATTATTCCATAATTAATGAACCATTCTAATAAATTTAGTTCGATATATTATTTTCATATATCATTATATAAAATTCTATTTATTAATTCTTAATTGAAGTCACAATTACTGGTATTAAATGATTTGTGTTCATAGATGTTATAATAATTATTCATTATAATGAATATATTATAATATATTTAATAAATGAATAATGTAAAACTATAGTCATATTTCAGGGCGAAGAATACTATAATACCCCAAGGACATGTACTCACTTGAATAATCACCTTAATCAAAATATCCTAAATGTAAATCCTAATCCCTCACATCTTGGATACAACAATTTTATAGGAGTGTAATAATATGGGATCAGCACATGAAACTATTCTAAATCTAAAATCTATATCATTATTCAATGTAAAATTTAGAATTAATTAGAGGCTATATCTTAGGAAACATCCAATATATGTATAAATGTAGTTGGATTCATCTCCAGAATAAATTTAATGATCATTCTAGACAACAATGGTGTTATCCCATCTATCATCATAAACCCAATCCAATCTCTAGCCTAATGGTTTTTCCATTATCAAGTACATGAAAGATTCCAATTATCTGATCTCCAAACATGTTTCCATATAAAATAAAAGTAAATGATGGCTCGATATATAATAAATGAAGCCTCAAAATAATATTAAACACATTATAACATTATAACTCCCACATTAACTATTAAGTCTACCAATGATAACTCGTTGACAGATTCATGTCTATAAAACTAATCTTATGATTCCAAAATTACCTTTGATGATAGACTTTAAGAACCCTCTATTAATATCTGGGAGATTATAATCCACATTCATTCCCTAACATATATAAGGATACAATATAGTCTATTAATGAAAATATGAAAAAACATGATTTGGAATCTTGATTCCATAATAAATATTTTCTTAATCCATTTTCACAAAAAATTATAAAAATTAAATAACATATTACCCATTCACATACATTCTTTACACTATTTATGTGAATTTATGAACACAAATTATAAATTTATGGCTAGAAAACACTAATAGAAATCAAAAAAATATTATTAATGGGTGATAATGTAAAAACTTCTCTAACCCATTTATATCCCTCTGTACAAGTGAACCTCCTCCGTACTCTTTTCCCTTCCTCTAATAGAACTACCACCAAGTCTATGGGTATCGTCCCCTCATGGGGAACTATAAAAATAAGTAACTCATCTTATAATACAATCTGTAATCCAATACATAGTAATGAGATCTTTGATAATGGTCTCTAAATAAGAAATTACACTCAATATTATCACATTATTAGAAAGGATCATTAAATGTTAAATCTGGAATATGTGATCCCTTTGGGCCTCACAACTAGAAAGTAACCATGAATACTGAATAAACTCTAAAAATCATGTATCGAAGACTATTATTTAGAGACATTTAAAATGTAGTATAATACACACCCTCAACAGATTCATAAACAACATCTAAATATAATATTTAATTAATTATACTTATATTTTATGTAAGGTTTGGATAAAGGACTATCTATATATTGTAATTGTTTTTCCCTTAACTCTCAACTAGTAATGGTGAGAACATGAGAAATAGTAAAATATTGTAGGAATTTCTTACTGAAAAAATTCCTTTCTAATATTTTTCTATAAAATCTTTCACACAATCTTATAAAATTGTCATCGAATAGATCTCCACAATGAATATACCCTTGGATGGGTCATATATCATCCCATTATGTCTCCCATCACCGAAGAAAAACTAATACATATCCTAGATGACCCTTTATATATAAATATATTATTCTACCATAAACACTACTCCATAGATATCTAAATGGACATCAATATTTAATGGATTATATTAATCAAATAAATTCTATATATTTTGACTAAAATTCCATGGAATATATGATGATTATACTAAAAAATATCATTATTTCATCCCACCAATGAAACCTTTTCATTAGAAACAATCCTTCATTTAAATAGTACGAGATACAAATAACATTTGTAATGGCCACCCTAGATAGGTCAAATTTATCATCCCATGGACAATTCATTACTCATCTGTTAAGATTAGTTGTACATAGGTGAGTAATGTAATCAATTTAATCTATTAATTTCCCCATAATACATATTTGATGTATTGTATTATAAAAAAATTGATTTAAAATATTTCATAAAAATTATATTGTATAAAATATTCAAACCTAATAAGGTGACAATTAAATTTACTACAAAACTAATAACCTAACTCGTTATCATTCCTCAAAAACTACAATATTTATACAATCCAAGAAAAAAAATTATTCATTTACCAATAACCAGATATTCTATTGGCTTAGGAGAAACAATCTAGCCACTTACCAAAATGTAAACCAAACCTACACATATCATCGTTATATTGTAGAGGTAGTTAAAAAAATTACACCGTTTTAATATTATTTAACTTTAATGAAATAAATAAACATGTTCATGGAAGCATAAATTTATGGTTTATTGAATTTAATTAACTAATAACCCATTCAAAAAAAATTTAGTAATCCCACATAAATTTAACATCTTATGTAATAGTATTTTATATAACATGATACATGTAATCTTTTCAAAATTATAAATTAGAATGTGGGTAAATAAACAAAAAAATATTTTTAACTATTACATAGGAGATATAATGAAATTGTAATAATTAAAACAAATAACTGTAGTTGCAAAAACTATGTAGATTGGGTGAATATTTTATGGGAGGTTCTGAGACATATGAATAGATAACCACCAATATCTCGAATGACTTATATCCCATATACCGATATCCAAATCATGAGTCATTAAAACTTGATCCCAAATACTATTTTGAAACACCATATCCTAAGGTATTAGAACAGATACAATACACTACATTACCACATACACATCACCAAATTAATCATAAGAACCAATCCATTATTAAGAGAATACATATATATATATTGGTGAGAAATCACACCTTGTGTAATACTGATATAATATTATATGATAAGAATAGTAATACATTGATTATTAAAATTTTGAGTCATGGATACATCCTAAACCTACCATTATAATCTTGTGTAATAAAAAATGAATCCCATGAAAATAAAACTACATAATTAATATGAGTTATCATCATAGGTGCTAAATTACATATAAAATAAGTAAAAAAATTAAAAACAATAAAATAATCTTAGAAAAAAATTCAAAGACTAGGTCTAACCACCACTAACAACATCAATTTCAAATCATCATAGTTAATCACATTATATAGGATCATTTATCTCCCATAAATTCTTGATAGTAACATATAAAATGCCAATAAGATTCATATATATTGGCCCCATATAAAAATTTATTGGAATCCACTAATACTTCATTTATGAAAATCTTTTAATATATATGAGTATATATATTGAATAATAAATAAAAAAACGTATGTTTGTATCCAATTAGATAATTTATGTGCTACCCTTGTTTCGTTGAATCATTCTCGTATCCATTTATTCCAATACATTTCTAAATATTTCAACTGTATCCCATAGATATCCAATTAAGTACATTACTCGAACATAATATTTGTTACCATAGACATCATCTATGATATAAACTGGATACAGTAAATGTCACAACTTATCATTCATCCCTTATTGCATTTAAATATTGAAGAAGCTGAAAATTTTAATACTTATAAATAGTAATCAAATAATAGGGAAGAAATAATTTTAACCAAATAATAAAATGACAAAAATGTAAGTGTACAAGGATATCAATTGATGCTATCACCCTAAAAAATATTTCATATCCAACCATTATTCCTGAGATGGAATTATAATACATAACATTTTCTAATAAAACCCCTAACTATCAATTCAATTAAATCATTATCCACCTAGTAGATGATTGTTTTCTTTATGTGTACCAAATGATAGATTTAATATCATTATTTAACCCTTAAAACAATCCACATAAAAATTGATTATAATATATTTTTATCAAGACCCTCTATTTTTTCACCCATAAGACATTACATAACATACATGATCAATAAAACAATCACTTTTATATGTTACTGTAAAAATATATATCACAAATTATTCCAAAATAAAAATTTGACTACCAAACCACAAACCACGATATTTTTCATGATTATGTTAAAGGAAACCTAAAATACTCTAAAACCCCATTTTACGGGTTATTCCCAAAATTTGATCCCCATCTTTACACATAAAAATATTAATAAAATGTAAATGACATACATAAATGAACCACATGAACAACCATAAATTTACACATATATAAATGATGAATATTTTTTAACACTACATACCTTGGTTCATTATAAATATATCATATAATAGTTTCATATCAATTAAAATAAATCATATAAAATCTATATACGTGAATAAAACCCTCTAATTTATAGATTTTATATTTTAAAATAATAAATAAGGACAAAAAATCATGACTGTACCTCATATAAAATTAGCCCTAACAAAACTGGATTATAATCCATGATGAGTGTCCAAATTGACTTGAAATGATTGCGTAAGATATTATATAACTATCTAATTAAGGTATATTGGTTTATAATGGACAATATGGTGAATGAGGGTGTATTTAAATTTTATTTTGAGTTTTTTTATAAATATATGTCATGACTATCTAATAAAGGAAAAATAGGTGCACATTGAACATTAAATAGGTACCATGTGCCAATTTGAACACTAATTATTGAACCCTTTCATTGATAGTTTCCCTCTATATGAAAATATACCATTTTACATATCTCATAGTACTTCACATCTCAAAACCTGACACCTCATGCGTCCTATTTCAATATTTTATATATATAACCCATATCTTCGTCTTACAGTTGAAAATTCGACAACCAAATCATAATATCAGACTGATATGGGGATAAATCAATGTGATCAATTTTACTAAATTTATTTATTTTTCTCAATTAATTTCATTTTTTAATGAATTTTCATTTCATTCATGAAAATATTAAATTAGTTGAAATGAATAAATTTTATTTAATTATTTTGTAATGAATCAGATTTTTCCATGTAATTTTCTTAATTGTACAGAATTATTACGAGTCGAAAAAAATTGATGGAGCGAGATTTCGAGGACCTGTGGGCCCAAAATGAATTTTGGAACTTTTCTAAGGTACCTCCAGTAAATACGTGTGTGTATTTTTTGTAACATTTGATCTGATGATCGGAATTGAAATCTGTGGACACCATTGAACTCACATCGTCGATATTTGCTTAAGGAGACCTTCACCAAGACCGCAGTAGGTTGATGGTGGAAGGTTGTTTTTCACATTTTTATGGGTGAATTGAAAAAAAAATATTAAATATATTTTTTTATTTTTCCTGAAACTACTCATTTGTAATTTGGTTGGGACAACCCGACCATGTATCCATGTAACTATTGGTTTTCCCCAATTGATGTGCCAACAATAATAAAGCATCTAATTAATTCTTGAACATAACCATGTAGGCTCCTCACCTTATGTGGTGGGTGATTGTTGGAAAATAGGAGCATTCCAAGAGCCTTTTGGAATAGCATCCTCTAATGAAGATCATCTTCCAATGGAAGACAAATCTCTGACGAGGACGATGCTTGAGCACTGATCGGGAGTGTGTTGCGAGAGAGACAAATGTCAGCGTCTTTATCTTATTCCTCACACCATCTCCAACGATCGAGGTAGGGAAGTAAATAATTTTGTACATTGTGATGAATTATTGATTTCAATCTATTAAGCACCTGCTAACGGCTTAGCATGGAGGGTGCAAGCCAAATGAACACTCTAAGGACAAGGAATTTCTACGTAATTATTTTTAAATATATGGGAATTTTAGGAGTCCCGAAAAATTGACTGCACGTGAATCCGAGGACCAGAGTGCCTAGAATAAATTTTTGAACATTTTTTTGGGTTTGTTCAGAAAATGTGCAAGAAGGTCTCATCTATATTTTGAACAAGTGCTCGGAATTCAAATCTAATGGCACCATTGAACTCACAGCACCAGAATTCTCTTAAGAAGACTTTCATCTCAACACCAATTGGTCGAGGGTGAAAGTTTTTTCTTAGGTTTTTTATGTAAGAATATAAATATAAATAAATGTGTATAAAATTTTTATTTTTATTTGTAACACCCATGTGGGTGTTTGGAGTTGGGGTCCACTAGAACTAAACCTCCATGTTGAAGTTGGGGTGTGGGGACCACCAGACCTTAACCCCTCATGAGAGGTTATGGTGTTGGGGACCACCCGTGATTAAACCCCCATATAATTGCAAGAAACTCTCAACACCCCTCATTAATGTGGAGGACCCTCTTGACATCATCCACATTAATTATGCCACCGCATATACGTTTAATTGTTCCATCTTAGATATTTGGCTTGCCCCATTTTTAAATTAAGTAACAAGATCGTTGGAATTTTGGATTATTCTTAATAAATGTACCGTCAAAATATGCAGTATCGGTACCTACCTTCCCACCTCTCCTATATATATGAATCTTGGGAGGATGATTTGGGATGGATTCACCAAGCGACGAAGCCCTGGTAACGTGCCGCAACGCCCAACACAAGGAGGATTATGCTCTCTAAAGAAGAACACTCCACTGACGAAGAACGTTGACCTCCTACGACCTTCTTCCTCGGTACTTCATCTGACGTGAGACATCCTCATCTATGGAAAATCGAGGTTTGTACTTCATCCCATGGAAACGTCAACGAACGAGGTTGGTGTTTAATGCTATTTGTTTATCACATTCCGGGTAATACATTCTTCTCTTGTGTGGGATTCAGAATGATTAAATTATGGAAGATCATGGTTTATGTTCTTTGATTTGTTATTGTGAATTGATTGCTACCACTATAAATCTGGATGGTGAGGTCCAAACTAACATGGACCGACCTCCCCCCCCCCCCTCTGTTCTTCTTATGGTGTTCTTCGGAATGAAGGAATGTGACGAAGGGGATGAAGGCAACGACGCCACCACCAGCGGCCACAATGACCCACGCTGCCCCGTGGAACTCCGGCCTCTCGCCCGAATAGGTATCGCACCCACCGGTCGCTGGCCGAGCCACCCTAGACCCCGCCACGTACCCGTCCTGCCAGCCCAGCCGCGCCAGCCGCTGGCTGTGCCGCCTCGGCTTATGTTGCCCACCTACCTCCCGAAACGGCCCGCGCCCCTCACGGTGTCCCGACTGAACTGGAATGTGCTCCTCACGGTGCCCTCACCGTCGAGCCAACACACAGGCTTCATGGCCCCTCGCGGTCCCCATGGCCAGCTGGACCTCCCAGTGGTCAGAGCCACATTACAGGCCAAAAAAGACCATGCAAGTTGGGCCAGGTCAACCCGAACTGGATGACCGATGCTAGGTCCGGCCAGGTCAGTCCAACCGTGTCGGACCGGACCCGACCCCACTACAATCTGTATAATTCTGTTGGCCATAACGTTGGCACCAGAAGTCTTCTTGATGAACCACCAGTGGTGTTGGGAACCTTGGAGTGCGACAGTCCCTTTGAGTGATACCCCACTGAGTTTTGGATTGATATGGGGTACGATCAGGTTGGGTCGATCACAAATCCAACCTGTCCCCTTGGACTAAAAGGCTAATAACTAACAGACCAAGCATCTTATTGATGTATCGTTTGTCAGTTGAGACACCTATGACATGGAGTACCTTTGTGATACTTCTTCATGAGACTTCCTGACAGTTGGAGTATCGACTAGTAGCTTGTGGAGTAGATCCTCTGGGAGAGGAGTGATAATAGTGTGGAGAACTAGTAGCTGGATGAGACCTGATGACTTCTGACCATTTGGACTTCGAGTGACTATACTAGCCTAGTGGGGAGCGCCTTGGTGTCATGGCATACCCACAGTGGGGAGCGCCTTGGTGTCGTGGCAGACCCACAGTAATCGACACGAGGAATACCTCATCAGTCTACGAGGGGGTGCACCCTTAGTGACAAGGTAGACCCATAGGGGGGAGCATTCTTGGTGACATGAAATATCAATGGTACTCAACGGGAGGATTACCTCAGCAGTCCAAGAATAGTGTGAATCGTGCTTGGTGTCACAACATGCCCACTGTACTCAATAGAGGAGGAGTTCTCCAGAAGTCGAGGTTTTGAAAATGTAACTGGGGATGTTACATAATATGACCCCTATAATATAATCCTGGTTTGGGATAATTTATTTTTTTCTATGTTTTCCTCATGATTGAGATGGATCACTTGATTATGTTGGTATATGTATGGGAAAATATCAATGTAGGGTTATCTTTTGATTTCATTATTTGAGTTTTATCAAAGGTGGATTTTCTGAGACATTGAGGGTCTCAGGGTCCCTACTGAGTATCACTATATTCACTACTTCATGGGCTATGCCCACACCTTTTTATGTAGATAGATAACACCGATGGAGGCTGAGAGTATGTGGACAGGACAGAGCCTGGAGGTGGACCATACGGTGTGTCGGTACCAAGAGGAGACAGACGAACATTGAGTGTTGGGGAGTTGATATGTACCTACCCTTCATGTAAGAACCTCAGAGGATGATCCAGTAGCTTTATTTTATATTTCATGAGTTGTACTGCATTTCATTTGTACTTGTACCTTTATTGTTGGGCTTGTATTCTGGCCCCTTTTACATTCATCACTCTTTTTTATACAGATTACATAGGGTTCCGTATACAGTAGTGGTCTTGCTTTTGTGTGTGTTTATAGGTTATAATGGTAATTCCCTCCCATTTTTTAGTGAATTACGCCTTTGGTTCTAGTTTCAAACCTCGAACTATGGAAGGCGGGCTTTGGGTAGTTACATCACAGGCCCTAGGGAACAAGTCGTGACAAATTGGTATCACATGAGTCGGTTCTAGAACAGAACACATGACTCTAATTTTTTTTTTAAATCAATAGTGTAATGTGTATTGACTGTGGTTTTGAGTTTGGGGATTCCAGTGTTTGTGCGGCGACCGAAATATCCAAATATCAGGACCCTGACTTCTAATTATCAACTCAATAGATGAAAACACCGATTGCATGTGTCTTTTAAAAAGTATTCATAAAGTCATCTCACCATGTCAGCTCACCAGGTATTAATTTTAACCGTAGCACACCTGTTTCTTTTCAGGATGCATCCACATAGACATCTGACTAGAGTTCCTAGTGTTTTACACACAGATAGTCCATCGAGCGATGAGGACTTAGTGTCGGTCCCTTTTCTCACAGAGGCACCAGTGGTACCACTGTTCATTGGGCCACTAATTCCACCATCCCCTGCATCAGATGATGAATGTAACTTGATCACGTTGCATGATTTCTTTCACTAGAGGCCACCCAGGTTCAGGGGAGTTACAGACCCACATGTGGCTGATGATTGGCTGGTGGCTGTGGTGAGAGTTTTCTAACTGGTAGGGACACCTACAGACCTCATGGTGATTCCTTCTTCCAGCTTTATACAGGAAAGAGCTGGATGTTTGTGGATCTTGATGTTCCAGGTCCATGATGAGGTGACACTTCTCTAGGAAGATTTCTATAGAATGTTTCGGGAAGAGTTTGTTCCACTGACTCATCGTGTAATGCCCATTCAGGAGCTTCTTCAAAGGTAGTAGGGCAGCATGACTGTAGATCAGTACATAGAAAGGTTCTATGAACTCTTATACTACTTCACAGATATGGTGTATGACCCATTCTTCATGGTCGGGACATTCGAACCTAGACTCAGGTAGGATATAAAGGAATCAGTGATATGACATAGCATCTCGATGTAGGAACGGGTGTTAGGGAGAGCCCTCTTGGTAGAGAGTTTTATTGCTTAGCAAACACCAGAAGCGATACCCACTATCAGTCATCACGTATCAGAGTCTTCTTCATCTAGTAGTAGAAAGACTTTACAGAGGTCCAAGAGGACCAATCCTACTATTGGATGACTGTATGACTTAGTATTGGTTGTGCAAGGTACCGAAAGTGGAGAGAGACATTCCATGAGCGAGTAGTGTTTCACATGGAGCGGGTATTGTCACAAGGCTCATGACTCTCGAACTTTCCATTCTTATGATCAACAGGCGGTCGAGGGACTGCCTAGGTTGAGACATAGATTTGATCATAGTGGTCTGTAGGTAGTAGGAGGTGGTGGCAGAGCAGCTGTTCGTGCAGCTGACAGTGGGTGACAACTCGAGATATTACACCCACTACCACCAAGAGGTCCACACCATCCGCTGGGAGTAGGTGTTCTGGGGAACATAGCTCATAGAAGCTGAGGCTTACGACCACGGTGCTCATGAGATGATTCAAGGTACGATATATTTCTACTCCACCATAGCTATAGTATTTATAGACACTGTTTCCTGTCATTATTTTATTTCCACTGTCCTCATTTGGAGGTCAGATATTCTGATGGGAGTAATTGGAACTATCCTTATAGCTATAGACTCCTACAGGAGTAGATTCGATGATTAAACACTGGTTCCACTGTGCGAGCATACTCTAGGAGGTAAGAGATTTGGCTGGGATCTCCTAGTATAAGCGTCGTGTACTTACAATCTCATCATGGGTATGGACAGGTTAACTACAGTCCATTTTCAGATTTACTGTACTAGGTGAAAAGTGTGTTTTGTTCGCACGAATGGGACCGGGTTTACCTTCAAAGGTGAGAAGAGAGCCTTTGCAGCACAAGATGAACTTGCTGAGAGGAGAGTGCATCCGATCACTCATCAGTTGGCTAGCCTTACTCTCAGAACTGTTGATGCGGGGAGTCCGAGTTATCCTATAGTGGTGGACTAGAACACAGATGTTTTCCCAAATGATGTCCCAAGTCTTTCTCCTTATAGAGAGGTGGACTTTAACATTGATAGGTACCGCATGACGACCGTAATATATACTCCAACATATCTGATGGATCCCGTGGAGCTTCACGACCTGTGGGTACAACTAGAGGACCTGCTGGGGAAGGGGTTCATTCGGCCCACTAATTCACCTTGGCCTACCCTTATTCTATTCTCTATGATGGTGGATGAGATCTTGAGGCTTTTTCATGACTATCGGTTTATGAACTAGGTGACCGTGAAGAACAAGTACCCACTCCTAAGGATTGACAACCACTTTGATCAGCGGAAGGGATCACGGTGGTTCTCGAAGATAAAACTCTGATAAGTCTATCACCATCTTAGAGTTCGATATGAGGATGTCAAGAAGATGGATTTCAGATGTCGTTTAGGCCACTACGAGTTATTGGTTATTACATTTGGTGTAACTAAAGCTCCAGCGGTGTTCATGGGACTCATGAATAGGGCCTTTCAGCCATACCTCGATCGCTTTGTTTTTGTCTTTGTCGACAACATTCTGATCTACTAGACTAATGTGGAGGAGCATGCCTAACATTTGCAGTTAGTAATGGACACACTCTGAGAGCACCAGCTTTATGGTAATCTCTTGATGTGCCAGTTATGGATCTGAGAGGTTCACTTTCAGGGACATGTCATCTCGGAGGCTGGAGTTGCAGTGGATCCACCAATTATTGTGGTGTTACTTCCATGGGAGCCACCCAGGAGTGTGACGAAGGTACGATGTTTCCTGGGTTTGGATGGATATTAACAGAAGTTTGTTCCAAGCTTTTCTAGAGTTGAATCACCTTTGTCAGCCTTGACGAAGAATGGGAAACCCATTGTGTGGTTGGAGAGATGTTAACAAAGCTTTCCGGAGTTGAGGTAGAGGAAGACTCGTGACCCCATCTTTAGGCATACAGAGGAGGGCATTGGGTCCGTAGTTTACTATGACGCATCAAGGACCGAACTCGAATGTGTCCTGATGCAGGAGTGAGTAGTGATTTCATATGGCTCTCGACAACTTAGACAACATGAGAAAAACTATGCTTCCCATGACCTGGAATTATCATGGATGGTCTTTGCCTTCAAGATTTGGTGACACTATCTGATGGGAGAGTGCTTTAAAGTGTACTATGATCATAAGATTCTCTGGTATATGTTCTCTTAGAAGGACCTGAACCTAAGGCAGTGATGTTGGCTTCAGTTCCTCCAAGACTATGACTTAGACATAGTATATACTCTTATGAATTGAAACATTGTTGCAGATGCACTCAGTAAGAGATCTGGTATACAGCTTCTCGGTGAGGAAACGGAGCATCAAGCCACTTTGCAGATATCCTCTGTGGATAAAGATGGAGTAGCATTTCTTAAGTCTCTTACATTCACTCCCCCACTTCATCAGTGAATCAGGGAGGTGCAGCATGGGGACGCTGACTATGAGACACGACGTGCTCAGATAACCATAGGATTGGAACCTGATGGATTTTCTTAAAGTGAGGAGAATGTCATCCTCTTCAGAGGATGTATCATGGTACTAGTGTGACCTTAGAAGAAGTGTTGAGGGAATTCCACACATCCCTTATAGTGTTACATCCAGGAGTGGAAAATATGTACCGGGATCTCTGATGACAACACTGGTGGCCGGGAATGAAGAAAGCAGTCGCAGAGTTTGTTTATCTATGCCTAACTTGTCAACAAGTGAAGGAGATGCATCAGGTACCTATAGGCTTGGTTCAACCATTAGAGGTCACAGTTTAGAAGTGGGATGGGATATCCATGGTCTTCGTGATAGGACATCCATGTAAATCCAAGGGTCATGACTCTATCTGGGTGATCATCGATCGACTCACTAAGTCGGCCAACTTCCTACCGATCAGTGAGCAGGGTTCAGTTAAATGATTGGAACACATCTATGTGCATGAGATTGTGTGGATACATTGAGTACCATCGATGATTGCCTCCGATCGTGATGTACTTTTTACTTACCGGCTATGGAAGTGGTTGTAGGAGGCATTTGGGATGCAGTTTCATTTGAGCACCACCTTCCATCCTCATATGGATGGTCAGACTGAGAGGACCATTCGGACCCTAAAGGAAATGTTGTGTGCCTATGTCCTCAACTTCGGTCGCATCTAGGAGGATCCCTTGCCTTTGGTGGAGTTTACATACAATAATAGCTATCACTCCACCATTGGGATGAAACCTTTTGAGGCATTGTACGGGAGACCTTGCAGATCACCCTTGTGATGGATAGACCTAGGGGAGTCAGCACTCGTGGTACAAGAGATGGTATGAGCTACCACAGAGAAGCTTCAGATCATCTATGAACGTATGAATACTGCATAGTGCTGGAATAAGTCGTATGCTGATAGGAGACAGAGACCTCTATATTTTGAGGATGGAAACCACATCTTTCTACAGGACCCACCTCAATGAGGTTTATGGATATTTGACTGAGGCCACAATTTATCTCAGAGATTAATCAGACCTTTTCATCTCCTCAGTAGAGTTGGTGAGGTGGCATACCACTTAGCTCATCCCCCTCAGTTGCATAGGGTGCATGACTTCTTCCATGTATCCCAGCTATGATGATATAACCATGACCCTTCTCACATCATCGACCATGATGAGATGGACATAGACGATGGGGAAAATTTTATGGAGGTTCCAGTAGAGATTGAGGATCGATAAGAGCGGGTACTTTGTGGGCGGTCGATACCTATGGTGTTCATTCACTGGCTGTACGAGAAACTCTACAGGAGCACATGAGAGTGGGAGGATAAGATTCATGCTCAATACCCCCACTTGTTCCCATAGTTTTAATTCTATCTTATGGGGACGTAAAGATATAGGTGGGGAGAATTTAATGACCCAGAATAACCCTGTAATTGTTTAAAAATATAAGGGAATTTTATGATTCCATGAAAATGGATGGGTAATGATTCAGAGGGCTAGAGTTCCCAGAATGAATTTCTAAACATTATTTTAGGTACGTTCAGTAAACATGGGTGCAGGTTTTTTCTTACATTTAAACCGGTTCTCTGAATTGAAATATAAGGGCACCACTGAACTCGGAGCACCTGTTTTCGCTTATGAAGTCATTCACCTTGAAGACATTTGGTCGATGGTGAAAGTTAGTATTTGGGTTTTTCGTGTAAGAATAAAAAAAAATTAATGTTTATGTTATTTTTATTTTTATTTGCAACACCCATGTGTGTGTTGGGAGGTGGGGTCCACTAAAACTAAACGTCCATGTGAAATTTGTGATGTGGGGACCACGAGACCTTAACCTATCATGAGAGGTTATAGTCATGGGGAACACCTGAACCATAACCTCCCATGAGAGGTTATGATGGTGAGGGCCACCAGGGATTATACCCCCATATAATTGAGAGAACCTATCAACCCCCTATTAATGTGGAGAATACTATTGTCTTCCTCTACATTAAATGTGCCAATGCACATACCATTAATTGTGCCAACTTAGTTATTTGGATTTCCCCATTTTTAAATTAAATAACAGCATCGTTGAAATTAATGAAGGATCCTAATAAATAAACCATTATAAATTCCATGATCATTACCGTCCTTCCCCTCTCCTATATATATGTAGCTAGGGATAAGGATTTGGCATAATTTCAGCACGCGACAAAGCACAGGTAATGTGCCGCAACACCCAAAACTTGGAGCATTACGCTCTCCAAGAAAGAACGCTCCACCGAAGAAGACCGCCGACCACCTTCTACCTTCATCCTTGAGAATTCTTCTAACATGGGACATCCTCATCTACTGTGAATCGATGTCCATACTTCATCCCATGAAAACCTCATTGAATGAGGAAGGGGTTTAATGATATTTTTTTATCACATTCTAGGTACTCTCTTTTTCTCTTGTGCGGGATTGGGAATGATTAAATTATGAAGATCATGGTTGATGTTCTTTGCTTTGTTGTTGTGAACCATATTCTACCACTCTAAACATAGAGGGTGTGAGCCAAACTAAAATGGCATGACCCCCCCTCTGTATTTCTTCTTTGTGTTCTTCGGAATTAAGGAAGGCGACGAAGGCGACGAAGGTAACAGTGCCCCACCCACGGCCACTGCGCCACGTGCCACCCCCGCGGTGCTTCGGCCTTTTGTCCGAACCGGGCCCGATCCCACTAGCCATGCCTCTTGCTGGCCAGGCCACCCCCGGTTGTGCCACCCGCCGGTCGCGCCAACCCGGCCACGCCATCCTCCGATCGATCCACCCCGGATAACGGCACCCACTGGCCTACTTAAATGGCTCTGCCCCTCACGGGGCCCCGTCTGAGCCGGCCCACACCTCTCGCGGTGACCCGACCAAATCGGCCTCTTTCCCTTGCCACACCCTCGCGGATGAGCCGCCCCGCAGCTCTCGTAGGCTCTATGGCCCCTCACATCCTTTTAGACCTCCCAGCATTAGAGGCTGTATTACGGGCTGTGTATGACCTCCGGGTCAGGCTGAGTTGACCCAAACTGGGTCGACCCATGCTAGGTCGGGCCTAGTCGGTCTGTCCGTGTCTTATCTGACCCGGTCCCAGTATAACCCATATACTTATTTTAGCCCTTAACTGTGGCCCCAGACGTCTTTTTGACGAACCATCAGCGGCGTTGGGAACCATGGAGAGAGACGGTCCCTTTTACTGATACCCCACTGAGTTAAAGATTGAGATGGGGTATGGATAGGTTGTGTCGAGCACAAATCCAACCGGGCCCCCATGACTAAAATTCTAATAACTACGAGACCGGGCATTCGACTTATATTTAATCTGTTACATTGAGACCCCTATGATGTGGTGGACCTTTTGGATACTTATTCTTGAGACATTGTTATAGTTGGAGTATTAAACAGTGTCTTGTGGAGAAGATCCTCCTAGAGACGAGCGATCATAGTGTGGAGACCTAGTAGATGGCTGAGACCTGATGACTGCAGACCATTTTGACTCGGAGTGACTCTACAAGTATATTGGGGACCACAATGGTGTCGCAGAAGAATAACTGTTGGGAGCACCTTAGTGTCATGGTAGACCCACAGTACTTGATAGGATAACTACCTCATCAAGATACGAGGGGGGTGTGCTTGGTTAAGTGGTAGACCCATGGTGGGTAGCGCACTTTGTTATGCGGCAGATCCATAGTACTCGGCAGGAGGAGTACATCAGCAGTCTAAGGTTTGTGGGAAGCATGCTTGGTGTCGCATCATGCCAACAGTACTCGATAGAGGAGGTGTTCCTCAGTAACCGAGGTTTCAAAAATGTGACTGGGGATGTTACTTGATAATACCACTAGAATAAAATCATGTTTTGAACTGAGTTTTTTTTTTGTGTTTATCAAATGATTAATATGGGTCCCTTGATATATTATAAATATGTATGGGCATATAAATAAGTAGGATTATTTGTTGATTTCATTCATTTTGGTTTATCCTTAGTGGATTTTTTGAGACTTTGAGGGTATCGTGGTCCCTACATAGTATCATTATTCTCACCCCTACATGGGTTATGCCCGCACTGTTTTATGTTGGATGAAGATGACGGATAACACAGATGGAGGCTGAGAGTACTAGGACTAGACGAAGCCTAGAGGTCGACCATATGTGGCGTTGGTACCCGGAGGATACATAGGAATGTGGAGTGTTGAGGAGGCAATCTGTACCTAGACTACATGTAGGAACCTTAGAGGATGATCCAGTAGTTGTCTTTTCGCTTTCTTCAATTGTATTGCATTTCAGATATACTTGTACCTTTACTGTCGGGCTTGTATTCTCGACCCTTTGACTTTCATAACTCTTTTTTTATATATTTTATTTATTGTTTCCTATCTAGTTTTGGGCTTGCTCGTTTGTGTGTTTACCGGTTATAAAGTCAATGCCTTCCAGTTTTAGATAATTTTATGCCTTTGGTGCTAGTTATCGGCCCTTCGCCTATTGAAGGCAGGCAGGTGGTAGTCATGACACAGGCCCTGGGGGATGAGATCTAACCACCCATACTTTACATACATTGTAATTACTTCAAAATTTTAGCACACTTATTATAACATATAACAATACCATGGTTGGACCGTATAGGTATAGTGTCTTTACAAACCGGGAAACATAAACAACTGGTTCATAAAGAATCTACGTTGTCTCCCATTTATTTCATCAGAAATAGAGTACCTTTTGGCATATCCTACTTAATAACCTTCTTCCTGACCTGGGGTATGAAAACATACAAAAGGGTGAGCTCAAATGCTCAGTAAGAGTAAACAAATGAAATATCAACCATAAGAACATAACATTTTGGAAATCTTAACCTGGAAAAGAGATCATAATTTCATAACATGGGATAAATAATAGTAGTGAAATTTAATCCCAATAATCATAACATTAAATATGAAACTTTCTGGCATACACACATAATCATAGAGAATCATTTCTTATTAGTCAAGACTCATTGCCAAGACTATCTTAGCGGAAAAAGTCCATTTCTGAACCGAGTTCACTCCTCGTTTCAGTCATGTTTCACTGAACTGGATTAACCTTCTGTTCCAGCCATGTCTATATCATGAGATATAATTCTTTACCCAATTCATTGGAGGGTGATATAGGTCCCACCCATCTCATAATGAAACCATTCTTATGTGTGCCACAAAATCATAAATCATACATCATAGCATAATCCATGTAATAAAAATTGGATTCTTAATCATCATGCCATCATTACAAAATCCATATAAGATAAAAGTATATCATATAAATAATTAAATCATAACATAATCAATAAAATGTTAAAATTGGGATAGAAACAGAACCCTATATTATTTTATATGGAAAATAATTTTGATAAAACACTTGAACTACATTCTTGAGGAAAACATCATTTCTACTTCAAGAACATTTTTCCGTTCTTAACATGTCATATAATTTTAAACTAAAATAATATTATTAAAAATTAACATGAAAACTTGTGAAGGAAGCTTCATGGAAATAATGTTCTAAAAATCCATTCATGGCGTATAAGTTAATGAAAAACATTCTTCTCGTACTTTGGTCGGAAAAGTCAAAAAGTACCTCGTACTAAAAAAGAAAAAAGATTCATTTCGCATCTTTTACTAAAAACACACAAATGGGTAAAATTGGATTTAAAAAATTGTAATAGGATAGAAATAATATTAAGGAAACATGGATGTGGATGATAAATATTCCCAAGTAAATCCTGAAGTATAAACAATCTCGGATAAAAATTGAGATTGTGAGATTTTCCCTTACCTTAGGTCTAATATGCTTTGTACGTGTCTGAACCTCCTGTATAATGATTTAAATAATTTCATTTACTTATTAATGAATCATATTCATTGTTATGATATCATATATGGTCATATTCTTAGCTTATTATTAGTAATATTTCATTGCTACTTGTTATTCAGATGTTTATTGCTTTATGTTCTTATGTGTGTTTTATCGAATAAATTATTATTCATCTTTATAGGATATAGAAACATCATTTACAGAATGGTATTAGCATAATATATATCATATTCATTCATTCAATTCATATATATAATCATTATTCAATGAATATGATATAGAACGAGTCGCACCACATTGTGGAGAGGGTAGGTCGTACGTACGCACGAGCGATGATATCATTCCCATTCTCATGGAATTGTATTGAAGTGTATGTATAATATTTCAGAATCAAAACCATTTTACAATAATCATACATAGTTATTTATTTACACCATCATACCCATCCAAGTAAGGTGGTGGTGGAAAATATTTTACACCATGGCATGGAGACGGTATTCCGTACGTACGCACGCGCGGTGATTTTGTTTACCATAGGATGGATAAGAGGTGAAATAGGGTTGTTTCATACTAATAATAACATATCAGTATATGAGGGATACTGATGTTATTACCTCATAATGATTCAACTTAAGAAGAGGGAGTATAAGAAGAATGGAACTTGAAGAAAACGGTAGAAGGTATTACCACTTTCTCGAAGTGCCTCCTTTAAGCATTCTCTTTGGGAACTACAGTTGGTCTTTTTAGAAGACCAGTACCTCTAGTAGGTTTCTAAGGAAGTGTGGAAGTGAAATGGGTGGGGGTTGTCCGATCTTGATGGATCAAATTGGTTTGATGAAGAGAGAGATTTGGTTCCCTTTTATAAGGGAGGAGAGGGGAACCTTTGCAAAAATATAAGAACTATTAGTTTATATTAAATCCCATCCCCACTTAAAAACATCCAAAATTACTCATATCCGAAGATTAGATGAGATATAGTTGTAATCTCATCAGCCAATAATATTTAGACATGTTAGGAATTTATTTTAAACATTATCAACTTGATTTATCCTTATTTAACTATTTAATTTTATTTGTGGTAATAATATTCTAAATTTTTAAATTATTAGAAATAATTACATATGTGTTGTGAATTTTCCATAATTTGAAACTTTATGACATTTTAGACCATATAAATTTTAATTTATAATTTTTAAATATTTTTTTGATTTTTAAACAATTTTATAATATGTAATTGCTATAAATTAACAATAGTGTCAATTTTGACACTATTCATTTATTTGAGTTTAAATAAAATATATACAGAAGATATGTTTGAACTAAATTATTTAACAGATTCATAACAAGTCATTTT
The DNA here is from genome assembly GCA_963277665.1 of Viscum album. Classification (NCBI taxonomy): domain Eukaryota; kingdom Viridiplantae; phylum Streptophyta; class Magnoliopsida; order Santalales; family Viscaceae; genus Viscum; species Viscum album. Next base: position 1,622,226,069 of record OY728155.1, on the reverse strand, counting down.
TATCTATAAAATTAGTGGAGAACATTAAATAGTTCATATAATAATTATTTTAATACTTTTAATATCATTGATTTGATATTTCAATCAATAAAATAATATCAACATCACTATTGTGTCATAATTAATGATAATTATATAATCCCTAAAAATTATAAATAAATTCATATGATGTAGATAATTTTATAAGATATATGTAGACTATTTATGTTCGAAGTTTCATGAAGTTTATCACTAAATTTAAATTATTACACTTATAAGATTTAAGAGAGTGACATGTTGTCATTTTCTTTGGTTTTAATAATAATTATATTCTTTCATGGTAAAATTTCCATGAAATGAATATAGTCAGACCCTTATGTGATATGGGTATACTTTTATTCATCCAATAAGATTTTGGAAAGTGTTAGGGTAATTTTATAATCTTATATTTACCCTTAATTAGCCGATTTCCCTTTAACTGTAGTAAATAAAAATTACCGTAGTTACTATTCATAATATCAAAAAATTAAAAGTAACATATTAACATAATTTGGACCCACTGAATCCAAATATGGAATCAATTTTTCAAAATTCAAAACACAGATATTGCAGTAATTAATTTAATATTAATCCCGTTGTAAAGCAAACAGGTTTTTAAAAGTTAAAACATTGCCAAAGAATGAAATGTTTTTACCTATGAATTAAATGTAAAATTTATGATAATGAAATACATTAAATTAAATGGTAAAAATATATTCTATTTATAATTTAAAACCATTCAATATTATAATTTTACCATATAATGTATTGTGAGGAAAAAAAGTTGTTTTTAGTTAAAATATAGCGTGTTTTTACTATTCATTAAAATATGAAAGTTATCAGAATAATATGAAAAATTTATCCAATGTAAATTTTTATATCATGATTCTAAAGAAGACTTTTATTTTTTTAAATTGATCTTATAAACTTGTGAAAAACTATATTTAAAGTGCGGGTGCCATCAAAAGGCGGAAAAACTGCATTTTTTAAAAAATACTTATTTCACCCAAAAAAATTATTTTGTTCTCATAACATGTTATAGAAAATATCTAAGATGAATAATGATGTTATAAAATTTAAAATTCAGTTAATATTATTCATAACGGCTAGTTTTATGAATATTTTAACAGCATATCTTTTTTTAGTGAAACTCGATATTGCGTAGAATGCAAGCTATCGAGGAAGGTCATGATTGCGTGTAAAGCAAGATAAGCTAGTGTTGTGTATAGTGAAAGATTCCTTTGATGATGTATATAACATAAAAATAAAATATTTCTCATAAAAGTCTTGGGTGTTACATTCTAATCCTGTTAAAAATAATTTCACCCTCGAAATTTGTCACTTGGTAACAAATAGATGAGGATAACTCTCCCTCATCACATCCTCAAGCTCGCATGTAGCTTCTTCTAATTGGTGGTTCCTCCATAAAACTTTCACCAAGCGAGTGGTGTTGTTCTGTAGGAATTTTTCTCTATGATCTAGAATCTCTATCAACTGTTCTTTATAATAAAGATCTTGCTCCAACGGTACAACTTCTGAGCTGAGTACATGTGAAGAATCAGGTATGTACTTTCTTAGGGGAAATACATGGAACACATAATGAACTTGAGAGAGATTACATGGAATCGCCAATCAGTAAGAAATCTTACCACTTATTTTACATATATCATGTCAAGATTATCTAGAGTAAAATCCTCTCTAATAGCAATGAAGTGTGCCGACTTTGTAAGACGATCAACTACAACCCAGAGAGCATTAATGCCTTTGGATGTTCTAGGAACTCTAGTGACAAAGTCCATAGTTATGTTTTCCGATTTTCATTCTTGTGTCGGTAATGGTTGTAACATCCCCTTAGAATTTTGTCTCTCAGCATTCACTTGCTGACAAACCAAGCATTGAGAGACATATTCAGCAACATCTTTTTTCATGCCATCCCACCAGAAGTACTCTTTCAGGTCCCTATACATCTTCGTGCTTCCAGGATTAGTAGAGAATGAAGAACTATGAGCCTAATCCAGCAGCTCCTTATTTAATTCTGGGATGGGAGGAACACAAACCTGATTCCTGAACCTTATTATACCATCATAATCAAGGTTGAATTCAGGAACATTTCTCACCTTCATTTGTAACTCCACATCTTCTTTTTGTGCCTCTTTAATCTTTACATGTATAGATGGTTGAACATTCATTTGAGAAAGATACGATTTTCCCCTTCCATTATAATTCCAAGATCCATCCTTTGTTAATCAATAAATATGGGATCTTTTTTTATTCTCATCATGGATAAGCTATAATGGTCTTGTCGACTTAATGCATATGCCACCTTGTTTTCTTTCCTTGGGTGGTAATGAATTGAGAAGTCAAAATACTTAATCAGTTCCAGCCATCTTCTTTGACGCATATTCAACACCTTTTGTCTAAAAATATACTTTAAACTTTTATGATTAGTATAAATATCACACCTTTATCCATAAAGATAATGCCTCCAAATATATATTACAATGATTACCACAGCTAACTCCAAATCATGAGTTGGGTAATTTTGCTCATGGATTTTCAACTGTCGTGAGGCATAAGCAATCACCATATCGTTCTGCATGAGAACACACCCCAATCCATTCTTGGATGCATCACTTTAGATCACAAACCTTCCTCCACTACAAGTCAGTGTGTGCACAGGTGCACTGGATAACCTTCTTGTCAACTTCTTGAAATTCTCTTCACACTCCTCCGTCCACATGAACATAAATCCTTTTAGAGTCAACCTGGTGAGTGGATTGGATAATCGTGAAAAATATTTCAAAAAACATTGATAATATCCAGCCAGACCAAGAAAACATCGGATCTCAGTTACTATTGTTTGTCTCGACCATCTTTCAATAACCTCTATTTTTGCTAGATCCACAGATATCCCCTCTTTTGAGATTATGTGACCCAAAAATGCATCTTTTTGAAGCCAAAATTCACACTTGGTAAATTTGGCATAAATATTATCCTTTCTTAGTTTCTTCAATACAATTCTCAAGTGATCTTCATATTCTTTTTCTCTATTTGAATAGACAAGAATATCATCTATAAAGAATACCACAAACAAATCAAGATAGTTTCTAAACACTCTATTCAATAGATCCACGAAGATAGCAGGGGAATTAGTAATACCAAATGGCATCACTATAAATTCATAGTGTCCATACCTTGTATGGAAAGCCGTGTTTGGTATATCCTCCCTTTTGACCCTTAATTGATGATACCCTGAACAAAGATAAATACTGGAAAAGTATTGAGCTCTGCGTAGTTTGTCAAATAATTCATCAATGCGTGGGAGAGGATATTTTTTCTTTATAGTGATTTTGTTAAGTTCTCGATGATCAATGCAGAGTCTCATTGATCCATCTTTCTTCTTAACAAAAGGAATAGGTGCTCCCCAAGGTGACGCACTAGGGCGTATGAATCCTTTATCAAGATTCTCTTGTATTTTCTACATTAATTCCTGCAACTCAATTGGGGCCATTCTCTAAGGTGTCTTTGAAATAGGAAAAGCACCCGATATGAGTTTTATTGAAAAATCAACTTCACGATTTGGTGGAAGACCCAGCAATTCCTCCGTAAAGACATCATCAAACTCTTGTACAATGGGAATATTCTTAATCGTGAGTTTCTCTCCAACCATTTGAGATAAATCACCTTCATTTAGTGGAATCAAGCCCAATAAGATGGAAGAAATTTCCACTGGAAGGTTATGTTCATCCTTTCATCGATAGACAATCATAGATTGATCTGGAATATGAAATGTGACTTCCCTTCTTTGGAAATTGATATGAGCTCCATATTAATAAATCTAATCCATGCCATGAATCACATTAAATTCTACTATAGGAAGGATCACAAGAATTTCAGGAAGCACTTTCCCACAATCTTCTATCAGAGAAGAATTATAAACTTTTGATGCGACTATTGTGCCATTAGGAGTTGTCACAGCTAACTCAACATCTAATTGTTGAGGTTATATGGAGATACCCTTAGAAAATTCTTCAGAAATTAAAGATTTGGTGTATCCAGAATCAAATAATACATTTGATACTTTATAGTGGATGGTAAGTGTACCTTTCACCACATTGTTATCGTACTCCGCATCGTCGATAGAAATTTCATGTGACTTACCTTTTTCTTTAGTCTTAAGATTCTGTTGACGTCGATCATCATCAACAACCTTTGGATTAGGTCATTGATTTCCATAATGACCCTTTTCCTTTAACATGTAACATTGAAGTGTAAGAGGTGCAATCTGTGTAGCCTTTTCGTTGTTTGCATCAATAGACAACTTCTTCCGATCGTTGCGGCATTCAAATGCCTGATGACCTTCCTTTATGCATTTGAAACATTTACTTGTCCCTTTAAGACAACTCCCTCCATGTTTCTCTCCACACTTTGAGCATAAGGGAAAAATCATCTTATTTTCAGTTTTCTCTTTATATTTTCCTTTGAATTCCATTTTTCATCTTCTTATCAAATCCATATGACTAATGGGTTACTCTAATCTCCATCTCAACCTTGAAAGCACATCGAACGATTTCCTCATAGCTATTGAAATCCCTTATGTCTAATGCCCTTCAAAGACTTGGTTTTAAGCCACTAAAGAATCGATCGATCTTACTATCAGGTTGGATAATAATACAGAACATTACCTTGCATGTCTTGTAAAATTTGATTCGTAGGTACCAACAGATTCATCATCCTTTTTCTTCAGTTCAAGAAACTCCTTAGCCATCTTTTTTCGAAGAATACGAGGGAAGTACCTGTTGAAAAATAAGTTCGTGAACTCGTCCCATTCCATGGACTCAATTTCAGCTCTTTGCCTCATATTCTTGATAAGATTCCACCATTGATCAGCATCACCATCCAAATGATACACTGCTAATATGACATTGTCATGTTCAGAACATTGAAGAACTGAAAATATCTTTTCATTAGTACTGATCCATTGTTCAGAAACTAATGGATCAGTAGACCCACTAGAAGAGGGTGGGCATTACCTCAGGAAGGATTCAACAGAATGTTGCCCCTTCCATTGCTCATTTGGAAGTCCTGCATGATTCATAGATTGAGAATGTTGTGTGATCATGGCTACAAGATTTTTCATTCCAGATCCCATAACGTTTGGTTGCTCGGGGGGACAATCGTTGCATTGCCCATCGCATTCCGCATTAACACGATTCCTTCGTGTTACAGCCATTGACTAAAACCAAGAAGAATAGTGTGAGAAACACTAATTATAATAGGAAAACCACATTATCAAGAATAAAATTTCACACTTAAGGTCTTATCATAGGTTGTTCATGGAAATTTCAAAAACACTATGATTGTGTTCTATTCTTAGACTTATCCTTAGGGTTCTTACTAAGTCTTTCACATCCTAGTTTCCAAAGGTTGATTATACCTTTCCTCTGATACCAACTCTAACAGCCCATAATTTAAATACATTTTTATTACTTCAAAATTAAAGCACACTTATTACAACATATAACAAAACCATGGTAGGACTGTATAGGTATAGTGTCTATAGAAACCAGGAAACATAAACAATTTGTTCATAAAGCATCTACATTGTCTCCCATTTATTTCATCATATCTATAGTCCCTTTTGGTATATCCTACTTAATAACCTTCTTCTTGGCCTGGGGAATGAAAACATACAAAAGTGTGAGCTCAAATTCTCAGTAAGGGTAAACAAAAGAAATATCAATCATATGAACATAACATTTGGGAAATCATAACCTGCAAAAGAGATCATAATTTCAAAACATGGGATAAATCATAGTAGTGAAATGTAATCTCAATAATCATAACATAAAACTTGAATTTTGTGTCATACACACATAATCATAGGGAATCATTTTTTATTAGTCAAGACTCATTGCCAATACTATCTTAGCGGACAAATTTTATTTCTGAACCGAGTTCACTCCTCGTTTCTGTCCTGTTTCACTAAACCAGTTTAACATGTCGTTCCAGCCATGTCTATCTGATGAGAAATAAAGTATTACCCAATGCATTGGTGGGAGATATGGGTTCCACCAATCTAATAATGAAACCATTCTTATGTGTTCCACAAAATCATAAATCATACATCATAGCATAACCCATGTAATAAAAATGGGATTCTCAATCATCATGACATCATAACATAATCCATATAAGATTTTATGAAATCATAAAAATAATTCCATCCTAACATAATCTAAACAATTTAAAAATAAGTATATAAACAGATCCCTATATAATTTTAGATGGAAAATAATTTTGATAAAACACTTTAACTCCATTCTTGAGGAAAATATCATTTCTACTTCAAAAACATTTTCCCTTTCTTAAAATGACATATAATTTTAAACTAAAAGAAGTTCATTAAAAATAAATTTGAAAACATGTTAAGGAAGCTTCATGGAAATAATGTTCTAGAAATCCATTCATGTCGTATATGTTAAAGAAAAACATTATTCTCGTACTTTGGTCAGAAAAGTCAAAAAGTACCTCGTAATAAAAATGACAAAAGATTCCTTTCGTATCATTTACGAAAAACTCACCAATGGGTAAAATTTTATTTAAACAATTTAAAGAGGATAGAAATAATATAACATATTGAGAAAACATGGATGTGGATGATAAATATTCCCCAGTCAATCCTGAAGTATAAACAACTCTGATAAAAAATTGAGATTGTGAGATTTTCCCTTACCTTAGGTACGATATGCTTTTTACGTTTCCGAACCTCCTGTATAATGATTTAAATAATTTCATTGACTTATTACAGAATCATATTCATTTTTATGATATTATATATGGTCATATTCATATCTTATTATTAGTAATATCTCATTGCTACTTGTTATCCGGGTGTTTACTGCTTTATGTTCTTATGCGAGTTTTGTCGAATAAATTCGTATTCCTATTTATATGATATAGATACATCATTTACAGAATGGTGTTACTGTAATATATATCATATTCATTCATTAAATTCATTTATATAATCATTATTCAATGAAGATCATATATAACGAGTCGCACCACATCGTGGAGACAGTAGGCCGTACGTACGCACGAGCGATGATATCGTTCCCATGATCATGGAATTGTATTGAAGTGTATGTAAAATATTTCAGAATCAATACCACTTTACAATAATCATATATAGTTATTTATTTACACCATCATACCCATCCAATTATGGTGGTGGTGGAAAACATTTTACACCACGGCGTGGAGACTGTATTCTATACGTACGCATGCGCGGTGATTTTGATTACCGTAGGACAGAGAAGAGGTGAAATATGGTTGTTTCATATTTATAATGACATATTCTGATGTAATTACCTCATAATGAAACAACTAAATAAGGTGGAGTAGAAGAAGGCTGGAAGTTAAAGAAAACGGTAGAAGTTATTACCTCTTTCTCGAAGTGCCTCCTTTAAACTTTCTATTATGGAACTAGAGTTGGTCTTATGAGAAGACCAGTACCTCTAGTAGGTTTCTAAGGATTTGGGGATGTGAAATGGGTAGGGTTTGGCTGATCTTGAAGGCTCAAATTGGTGTGAGGAATAGAGGGAGGAGGTGCCTTTTATAAGGGTGGAGAAGGGAACCTTTGACAATATAAGAAATATTAGTTTATATTAAATCCCAACCCCACTTAAAAACTTCCAAAGTGACTCATATCTGAATATTGGATGAGTTAGGGTTGTAATATCATCAGCCAACAAAATTTATACATGTTAGGAATTTATTTTAAACATTATCAACTTGATTTATCCTTATTTATCAATTTAATTTTATTTTTGGTAATAATATTATAAAATTTTAAATTATAATAAATAATTACATATGTGTTGTAAATTTTCCATAATTTGAATCATTATGAAATTTTCGGCCATATAAATTTTAATTTATAATTTTCAAATATTTTTCTGATTTTTAAACAATTTTATAATATGTAATTTCTATAAATTAACAATAATGTCAATTTTGACAGTATTCATTTATTTGAGTTTAAATAAAATATATATAGAAGATATGTTCAAACTAAATTATTTAATAGATTAATAGAATCTCATTTTTATTTATAAAATTAGTGGAGCACATTAAATAGTTTATATAATATTTATTTTAATACTTTTTATATCATTTATTTGATATTTCAATCATTAAAATAATTTCAACATCACTATTGTGTCATAATTAATTATAATTATTTAATCCATAAAAATTATAAATAAATTAATATTATGTATATAATTTTATTAGAATTTTGGAGACTATTCATGTTCGTTGTTTTATGAATTTTATCACTAAATTAAAATTATTACACTTATAAGATTCAAGAGAGTTACATGTTTTCACTTTCTTTGGTTTTAATAATAATTATTTTATTACATGGTCAAATGTCCATAAAATGAATGTATTCCAACCCTTAGGTGATATGAGTCCACTTTTATTCATCCAATAGGATTTTTTCAAGTGTTAGGATAATTTTATAATCTTATATTTACGCTTAATTACCCGATTTATCTTTAACTGCTGTAAATAAAAATTACCGTAGTTACTATTCATAATCTAAAAAAAATAAAAGTAACCTATTAATATAATTTGGACCCAGTAGATCGAAATATGAAATCAATTTTTCAAAATTAAAAACACAGAAGTTGCAGTAATTAATTTAAAATTAATCCCGTTGTTAACAAAACGGGTTTTTAAAAGTTAAAACATTGCCAAAGATTGAAGTGTTTTTACCTATGGATTCAATGTAAAATTAATGCTAATGGACTACATTATATTAAATGGTAAAAATATATTCTATTTATACTTTAAAACCATTCAATATTTTAATATAACCATATAAATTATTGCGATGAAAAAAGTTGTTTTTAATTAAAATATATCGTGTTTTTACTATTCATTAAAATATGAAAGTTATCATAATAATATGAAAAATTTATCCAAAGTAAATTTTTATATCCTGATTACAAAAAAAAATTTTATTTTGTTAAATTGAACTTATAAACTTGTTAAAATCTAAATTTAATGTGGGTGTGCCAACAAAAGGCGGCCAAACTACATTTTTTGAAAAATAATTATTTCACCCGAAAAATTTATTTTGTTCTCATAACATGTTCTAGCAAATATTTAAGCTGAATAATAATGTTATAAAATTTAAAATTCAGTTAATACTATTCATAACGTCTGGTTTTAATAATATTTTAATAGCATATTGTAGTTTAGTAAAACTTGATATTGCGTACAGTGCAAGATATCGAGGAAGGTCGTGATTGCATGTAAAGCAATCTAAGATAGTGTTGTGTGTAGTGAAAAATTCCTTTGATGATGTATATAACATAAAAACAAAATAATTCTCATAAAAGTCTCAGGTGATACATTCTACCCCCTTAAAAAGAATTTCACCCTCGAAATTTGTCACTTGGTGACAAATAGATGAGGGTACCTGTAATGCCCCGTAAATTTCAAGGAATTTTTTTCTTAATTTTCCTTGGAATTTTTTAAGGACGCAGCTTCTGACGGCACCTGATTCCGAGGCCCGGTGTGCCCGGAATCATTTTCCAAAGTTTGGCTCGGGTACGTTCAGTGAACGGACGAGCAGGTTTTTCTAACTTTTGAACTGGTGCCCGGAATCGAATTCTGAGGGCACCGATGGAATCGTAGCGCTGGTTTTTGCTTAGAAACGTCTCTTCCAGAGTTGCGTTTTCTCGGTTGTGGTTTTTAGTTTTTGGGTTTTAAGTTAAGAAATAAAATAAAGTTGTGCGACAATTTTATTTGTATTTCACTTAAAGCCGCTTAAAGACCACTTCAAGCTGTTTAAGTTGAGTTGATGCGGATAGGGTGCTATCCAAAAATATCCTACCCTCTGGGTAGAATTTTTGTGAGGTGGGGCCCGCATGAGCCCCACCGTTTCCTTTCCGCTAAGAAACGCACCAGCGAAAACCCGTCATTGTGAATGTCAACTGACGCGTTTTCTTAATTTCTTAACGCACCAATTAATTGGGCGGTTTTATTCGTTGAATTAATTGGGCGGTTTTATTCGTTGAATTAATTCTATGAATTAATTTAATCATTTCTTAACCTGTTTTCAATCCGTTGGCGTAATAATAAAATAAGACCAATGCACGACATCTGAAAAAATGCTCGTTGAGAGGGTTTGACAAGTTTTGTGCCTTCACCCTTCTTCGCGAAGAACGCGAAGAACACGAAGAACGCGAAGAAAGCTGTCACCCTCGAAGATTGACGACGCTTCATTCGAGACGTTCTTCCCCGCACCGATCATCGATCACCTACTGCTGGAGGTAATAGATTTCGTGTTTCTTTTAAAACTCCTTTGTGATTTATAACAAAACATGGATTTAATTATTTATAATTTAATATGTTGTTTCTTGGTCCTCGGAGTTCGTCGACGCTACGCCGGACACCGCGACGATGCGACAGTCCCCTCCTTCTGCGATGATCAAATCCGCGAAGAAAGTGTGTGCGACGACTTGACGAGGTAGGGGTTTGTTGTGAAACAATTTCTGTTCCCGTTATTTTTTATTTTAAAATAAAGAACATGGTTTCATAAGAAAAATTTTAATTTATTAAAATTGTTATTTGTTATGTTTTGATATGTTGATATTTCTCCCGACTGTTATCATCTAACGTGGAGGGTGCATGCCCAACAAACACGGACCGACAACCCTCCGTCGTTCTTCGTTGTTGTGCGGATTTGGAGGGCGACGACAAAGCATGCCGCAGAGGCGTTTTTCTGATTCTGCAGTGAAGAACGGATCCCGGGATGAACAGCGGCGTAGGCGGGAAGGGAATCGGACCACCGGAGCAACTCCGGTGGACAGTGGAAGCCACCGGGGGCGCGGGTCACCGGCGGCGCCCCAGCGCGCCGCCGGAAGAAGCCGCGATGGCGGCAGGGGACCCGCGGCCTCGTGGGTCCGACGCACACGGGACGCGGCATCGCCGCGTCTGTTGACCAGGGCCCCCCCCCCCCCCCCCCCGCGGGGGCCGTAGGGTTGTCACGCGGGGGCAGCATGCCCCCCGCGTATGCTCGGCCGCTCAGCCGAGCTGAGCCGGACCGGCCGGCCGGGCCGGGCTGCGCACTGGCTAGACCGGACTGTGTCCCGCCGGGTCGGACCGGGTTGGGTCGACCCGGTTCGACCGACCCGGGGGGGGTCAAGCCGGGTCGGCCCGGGCCCAGATCCCCCGTCTTCAGATTGTTTTCGGTCTTTTTCCCATAACATGAGCTACGGGCCTTCAAACGACGCGCCATCAGCGGAGATGTGATCCTTGGATCGAGACAGTCGTTTTGGTAAATCGCACTCATGGTTTCGGAAAACTTTGGGTTCAGCCGTGTAGGTTCGTACATGAAACCAACCAGGCCCTCGGAGTGGAAACACTCATATCTTGATCTCCGGACGTCCGATTGACATGCCATCAACTTTGGTGGATTCCACTTAGTGAGACGGATCTTTTGGCTCAATCCGCATGAGGTTTGGACGTAGGTGGAGTATGGTCGGGAGGGTTTTTCCTTAAAAACCAACCAGGCCCCTGGGACGAAAAAGTCAATAACTCTCAGACCGGACGTCCGATTGACATGCCGTCTGCGACGTTGAGTTCCTGTTGACGATACGAAAACTTTTGGATACATCAACTCGGGACCTTGTGTCAGTTGATGTATCAGCCTCTCGGCTCGTGGAGCGGACCCTCCCGAATGAGCTTGCTGTTTGCGGGAACCCTAGTGTTGGCAGCGACTTCGACGACGACGACTGTGCAGAGATCCTCAGTGGACTGCGACGATGAAGAGTGATGGTATTGTATCCTATGTGGGTCCCAGCCATACTGGTCTTGTATCCGATGTGGGTCCCAGCATAGATGATTCAGTGCTGGTCTTGTATCCTATGTGGGTCCGAGCATAGATGAATCAATGAAGAGTGCTGGTCGTGTATCTTATGTGGGTCCCATCCATGCTGGTCTTGTATCCTATGTGGGTCCCATCATAGATGATTCAGTTCTGTTCTTGAATCCTATGTGGGTCCCAGCATTGATTAATCAATGAAGAGTGCTGGTCTTGTATCCTATGTGGGTCCCAGCCATGCTGGTCTTGTATCCTATGTGGGTCCCAGCTTAGATGATTCAGTGCTGGTCTTGAATCCGTTGTGGGTCCCAGCATAGATGAATCAATGAAGAGTGCTGGTCTTGTATCCTATGTGGGTCTCAGCCATGCTGGTCTTGTATCCTTTGTGGGTCCCAGGTTAGATGATTCAGTGCTGGTCTTGTATCCTATGTGGGTCCCAGTATAGATGAATCAATGAAGACAGTTGGTCTTGTATCCTTAGTGGTCCCAGCTTAGATGATTCAGTATCTATATCTGATCATCCATTTCTTCTTTTTGACAAAGTATACCCGTGTGAGCTGAATCATGTGTTACTCTCCTTTGTGGATTGTGTTGAACTATCCTGTGTGGATTTACTGTTTACTCTCCTTTGTGGATTGTGTTGAACACTCCTGTGTGGATTTACTGTTTACTCTCCTTTGTTGATTGTGTTGAGCTATCCTATGTGGATTACTTTTTCTCTCCTTCGTGGATTGTGTTATGCTACTCTGTATGAGTATACATTTTTCTTTCCTGTGTGGACTGGGTTGTGCTTGGGCTCGGATGTTGGAGCCGAACGGAATTGATGACTTAGGTATATGTATGGTCATATACCTAAGCAGTGTCGGTTGTTACTTTGTGATTGGATATTTCCTTTGTGGTTTATCCTTTGTGGATTTCGGGACACCTTCGGGGGTCTCGGGGTCCCTACTGAGTAGCTTATACTCACCCCTGCACGGGCTATGCCCGCACTTCGTTGTGTTGGTTGCTGACGGCGGACAACACTGATCGTGGTGGAGGCTTGCGGAGCAGGACGGTACCTGGAGGTGGACCACTGGGCGGGATGTGCTCGGAGTGGACGGCTGGACCGAGGAGCTGTGGATGATATCTGTGCTCACCCTTAACGTGGTACTTCCAGGGGATGGCTCGATGCTGCAACTTTTCTTTTTAGTTGCTGTTTTTCCCTTCAGTTGTACTTTACAGTTGGGCTTGTATTTCCGGCCCCTTTTACTTTCAGCACAGCTTGTTACAGTTTTTACTTAGTATTTACATTTCCGCTTGTTTACTCTGTGGTGCTTGTTTTCTTTTCAAAGGAAATGCCTTCCCTTTTTCCGTGATTTACGCCTTGGTGCTAGTCGCCAGCCCCTGGCCTATGGAAGGCGGGCTTGGGGTAGTCACGGCACGGGCCCCGAGGACGGGTCGTGACAAATTGGTATCAGAGGAGTTTGGTTTTACCGTAGTCTCTGATCTTTCTTCTGTGTGAAGCAATAGTGTTCAGTGTATTGGGTGTAGTTATCAGTCCAGGGAGTCCAGTGTTGGTGCGGCGACCGATTTATCCGTACACCAGGACCCTGCCTTCTGATTTCCGACTCAATGCATGAAAACATTGATTGCATGTGTGTTAAAGTTTTCTTTGTGATTACTTGTGTCAGCTCACCAGGTATACAGTCTGACCGTGGCGAACCTGTTCCTTTTCAGGATGGCCCCACGACGGCAGGCAGCTAGGGTTCCGAGAGTGGAGCGTGATGACAACCCACCGATCGATGAGGCCTCGGTGCATGGCTCCTTGTCAGCAGAGGCACCAGCGGTACCTTTACCCGTCGAGCCACCGATGCTACCAGCCCCAGCCGCTGACGATGCACGTCGCCTTAGTGCACTGCATGAGTTCCAGTGCCAGCGACCGCCCAGGTTCCGCGGGGATACGGACCCTCAGGCCACCGAGGACTGGCTGGAGGCAGTTGTACGGGTTTTCAGATTAGCGAGGACACCAGAAGACCTCATGGTGATCCTCGCACTGAGCCTCCTGCACGCGGCGGCAGGCAGATGGTGGATCTTGATGCTCCTGGTGCACGATGAGGCATCTCTCCTCTGGACGGACTTTGAGAGAATATTCTGCTCGGAGATCATCCCAGCCACCCTCCGTGAGGTGCGCATCCAAGAGCTGCTACAGCTACGATAGGGCAGCATGACAATGGCCCAGTACTCGGCGAGATTTACTGATCTCTCGCGCTACTCCACCGATATGGTACGGGATCCGTTCTTCCGGGCCCGGACCTTCGAGCAGGGACTGAGGCACGAGATCAGGGCTTTGATAATCTCCCTCAACATTCCGACACAGGAAGCGGTGTTGGAGAGATCCCTTCTAGTGGAGAGTTGTCTCGCCGAGCAGGCTCCAGTGACAGGGCCCTCCGCTGGACGGCCCGTAGCAGGGTCTTCTGCAGCTGGCAGTAGGCAGGTGACGCAGAGGTCCAAGCAGGCCAGACCATCAGATGGGCAGTCTCAGGATGAAGATTCGGTTCTGTGGGGCACCCGAAGGAGAGCCAGCTACATAAGGGGAAAGCATTGCTACGCATGCTGCGGGCGAGGTCACATGGCTCGAGACTGCCCGACTCGTCTTACAGATGAGCAGCAGGTGGTAGAGGGACCACCCAGAAAGAGGTTCAGCCACGGTGGTCCGCATGGTGCAAGTGAATGAGGCAGAGGAGCTGGCCGAGTAGCATATGGTGGGAGACACTTCGAGGTGTTTCCACCACCACCACCATGAGGTCCACCCCGACCGCAGGGAGTTGGTGGACATGCGAGAGCTCAGCTTCAGGCAGGTGAGGCCTTCAATCATGGATCTTTGGAAGCAGATGGATAGGAGCGGAACTAGTGGATATGTCCTTTGTACTTCTAGTTCCTTGTTGTTGTTGTTTAGTGTCTTTGTATTAGGAGATGCAATAGTAAAAGACGTTGACCTTTGTGAAGTTTTCATTCATGTCTTCTTTTGTGTTGTTACTAAGAGGTTCCAGTTTAGACTGTTGACTTGACCCTCACTTGTGAGACATCTACTGGAGGAGACCCAATTACCACACATTGATGCCGACAGTGTGACTCAACCCTTGGAGGTGAGAGTAACGGTTGGATCTCTTGGTAGTAGCGTCGAGGCCTTACAACGTCATCATGGGTATGGATTATTAACATCCATGTCAGAATTGACTGTATTAGGAAAAGGAAGTGGTTCATCCAGGGGATGAGACCAGATTTCTCTTATCAGCAAAGAAGAAATCTTAGCAGCACTTGTGGGGTCGGAGATGGTCTAGGCCACGACAGAAAAGGTCCTGGTCATCCAGGAGCAGATAAGTATAGCTAATAGCCTACAGAATTCTTATGCTGACAGGAGGCGGAGGCCACTTGAGTTCGAGGATGGCGACCACGTCTTCATGCGGGTCTCACCTCGACGTGGATTACGGAGGTTTGGCCAAGGTGGAAAGTTGACTCCACGCTTCATCGGACCCTTCCATGTCCTCAGAAGGATTGGATAGGTGGATTATCGCTTGGCTCTACCACCACAGTTGCACCGGGTGCACGACGTCTTCCACGTATTTCAGCAGAGGAGATATGTGCATGACCCAATGCAAATCATAGACCATGGAGAGCTAGTCTTTGATGATGCGGCAACTTTTGCGGAGGTCCCAGTGGAGATCGAGGATCGACAGGAGCGGGTCCTACGTGGACGATCGATTCCTCTAGTGCACTTCATATGGCAGCTCGGGAACCTCCAAGAGAGCACGTGGGGGCGGGAGGCTCAGATGCGTGCTCAGTACCGCCTTTGAATCCCTAAGTTTGTGATGAAGCTTTACGGGGATGGAAAGCCCTGTGGTGGGAGTAATGTAAAGACCCATAAATTTCAAGAAATTTTTTTTCTTAATTTTCCTTGGAATTTTTCAAAGACGCATCTTCTGACGGAACCTGATTCCGAGGCCCGGTGTACCCGGAATAACTTTCCGAAGTTTGGCTCGAGTACGTTCAGTGAACGGACGAGCAGGTTTTTCTAACTTTTGTACCGGTGCCCGGAATCGAATTCTGAGGGCACCGATGGAATCACAGCGCCGGTTTTTTCTTAGAAACGCCTCTAGAGTTGCATTTTCTCGGTTGTGGTTTTTAATTTTTGGGTTTTACGTTATGAAATAAAATAAAGTTGTGCGACAATTTTATTTGTATTTCTCTTAAAGCCGCTTAAATACCACTTCAAGTTGTTTAAGCTGAGTTGATGTGGATATGGTGCTATCCAAAAATATCCTACCCTCTTGTTAGGATATTTGTGAGGTGGGTCCCGCACAAGCCCCAACGTTTCCTTTCCGCTAAGTAACGCACCCGCGAAAAACCGTCATTATGATAGTCAACTGACGCGTTTTCTTAATTTCTTAATGCACCAATTAATTGGGTGGTTTTATTCGTTGAATTAATTGGGCGGTTTTATAGGTTGAATTAATTCTATGAATTAATTTAATCATTTCTTAACCTGTTTTCAATCCGTTGGCGTAATAATAAAATAAGACTAATGCACGACATCTGAAAAAATGCTCGTTGAGAGGGTTTGACAAGTTTTGTGCCTTCACCCTCCTTCGCGAAGAATGCGAAGAACGCGAAGAACACGAAGACCGCGAAGAACGTTGTCACCCTCGGAGATGGACGACGCTTCATCCGAGACGTTCTTCCCCACCCCGATCTCCGATCATCTACTGCTGGAGGTAATAGATTTCGGGTTTCTTTTAAAACTCCTTTGTGGTTTATAACAAAAAACGGATTTAATTATTTACAATTAAATCTATTGTTTCTTGGTCCTTGGAGTTCGTCGATGCAACGCCGGACACCGCGATGATGCGACGGTCCCCTCCTTCTGCGACAATCAAATCTGCGAAGAACGCGTGTGCGACGACTTGACGAGGTAGGGGTTTGTTGTGAAATAATTTATGTTCCCATGATTGTTTCTTTTAAAATAAAGAACCTGGTTTCATAAGAACAATTTTAATTTATTAAAATTGTTATTTGTTATTCTTTGATATGTTGATATTTCTCCCGACTGTTATCATCTAACACGGAGGGTGCGGGCCCAAAAAACACGGCCCGACAACCCTCCGTCATTCTTCGTTGTTGTGCGGATTTGCTGGGCGATGACAAAGCGTGCCGCAGAGGCATTTCGATGATTCCGCAGTGAAGAACGGATCCCGGGATGAACAGCGGTGCAGGCGGGAAGGGAATCGGACCACCGGAGCAACTCCGACGGCCCGCAGAATCCACCGGCAGCGCGGGTCACCGGCTGCACCCCGGCGAGCCACCGGAAGAAGCAGTCGCGGCTTCAACAGCGGCGGCGGCAGCGGCGCCGGCGGACCCGCGGCCGCGCGGGTCCGGCGCACTTGGGATGCGGCATCACCGCGTTCGTTGACCAGGGCGCCCCCCGGCGGGGGCTGTGGGGTTGTCACGCGGAAGCATCATGCCCCCCGCGTTTGCTCGGCCGCTCGGCCGAGCTGAGCCGGACTGGACCGTGTCCCTCCGGGTCGGACTGGTTTGGGTCGACCCGGTTCGGGTCGGGCCGCGTCGGCCCGGGCCCAGACCCCCCGTTTTCGGACCGCTTTCGGTATTTTACCCATAACATGAGCTACGGGCCTCCGAACAACGTCCCGTTAGCGGCGATGCGATCCTTGGATCGAGACGGTCTTTTCGGTATATCGCACTCAAGGTTTCGGAAAACTTTGGGTTCGTCCGGGTTGGTTCGTACACGAAACCAACCAGTCCCACGGAGCGGAAACGCTCAAATCTTGAGCTACGGACGTCCGATTGACGTGCCATTGACACTGGTGGATTACTCTTAGTGAGACAGATCTTTTGTCTCACTCCGCCCGAGGTTTGGACGCAGGTGGAGTACGGTCGGGTTGGTTTTGCCTTAAAAAACAATCGGGCCCTTGGGACGAAAAAGCCAATAACTCTCGGACCGAACGTCCGATTGACTTGTCGTCTGTGACGTTGAGTTCCTGTTGACGATACGAAACATTTGGATACATAAACTCTGAACCATGTGTCATTTGATGTATCAGCCTCTCGGCTCGTGGAGCGGACCCTCCCGAACGAGCTTGCTGTGTGTGGGAACCCTAGTGCTGGCTGCGACTTCGACGACAACGACTGTGCAGAGATCCTCAGTGGACTGCGACGATGAAGAGTGCTGGTCTTGTATCCTATGTGGGTCCCATCCATGCTGGTATTGTATCTTATGTGGGTCCCATCTTAGATGACTCAGTACTGGTCTTGTATCCTATGTGGGTCCTAGCATAGATGAATCAATGAAGAGTGATGGTCTTGTATCCTTTGTGGGTCCCAGCAATGCAGGTCTTGTATCCTATGTGGGTCCCATCTTAGATGATTCAGTGCTGGTCTTGAATCCTATGTGGGTCTCAGCATAGATGAATCAATGAAGAGTGCCGGTCTTGTATCCTATGTGGGTCCCAGCCATGCTGGTCTTGTATCCTATGTGGGTCCCAGCATAGATGAATCAATGAAGAGTGCTGGTCTTGTATCCTATGTGGGTCCCAACGATGCTGGTATTGTATCCTTTGTGGGTCCCAGCTTAGATGATTCAGTGATGGTCTTGTATCCTATGTGGGTCCCAGCATAGATGAATCAATGAAGACAGCTGGTCTTGTATCCTCAGTGGGTCCCGGCTTAGATGATTCAGTATCTATATCTAATCATCCCTTTCACCTTTTTGACAAAGTATACATGTGTGAGCTGAATCCTGTGTTACTCTCCTTTATAGATTGTGTTGAACTATCCTGTGTGGATTTACTGTTTACTCTCCTTTGTGGACTGTGTTGAACTATCCTGTGTGGATTTACTGTTTACTCTCTTTTTTGGATTGTGTTGAGCTATCCTATGTGGATTACCTTTTCTCTCCTTCGTGGATTTTGTTATGATACTCTGTGTGAGTATACGTTTTTCTTTCCTGTGTGGACTGGGTTGTGCTTGGGCTCAGATGTTGGAGCCGAATGGAATTGATGACTTAGGTATATGTATGGGCATATACCTAAGCAGTTTCGGTTGTTACTTCGTGATTGGATCTTTCCTTTATGGTTTTTCCTTTGTGGATTTCGGGAGACCTTCGGGGGTCTCGGGGTCCCTACTGAGTAGCTTATACTCACCCCTGCACGGGCTATGCCCTCACTTCGTTGTGTTGGTTGAAGACGACAGACAGCACTGATCATTGTGGAGGCTTGCGGAGCAGGACGGTACCTGGAGGTGGACCACTTGGCGGGACGTTCTCGGAGCGGACGGTTGGACCGAGGAGTTGTGGAGGCTATTTGTGCTCACCCTTCACGTGGGACTTCCAGAGGACGGGTCGACGATGCGGCTTTTCTTTTCATTTGCTGTTTTTCCCTTTAGTTGTACTTTACAGTTGGGCTTGTATTTCCGGACCATTTTACTTTCAGCACAGCTTGTTACATTTTTTACTTAGTGTTTATTTTCCGCTTGTTTACTCTGTGGTTCTTGTTTTCTTTACAAAGGAAATGCCTTCCCTTTTTCCGAGATTTACACCTTGGTGCTAGTCGCCAGCCCCTGGCCTATGGAAGGCGGGCATGGGGTAGTCACGGCACGGGCCCCGAGGACGGGTCATGACAATACCTCTCCCTCATCATATCCTCAAACTCTCATGTATCTTCTTCTAATTGGTGTTTCTTCCATAAAACTTTCAGTAAGTGAGTGGTCTTGCTCCGTAGGACTTTTTCGCTATGATCCAGAATCTCGATCGGCTATTCTTCATAAGAAAGATCTTACTCCAGCGGTACAACGTCTGAGCTGAGATTATGTGAAGGATCAGTTATGTACTTTCTCAGACGAGATACATGGAACACATCATGAACTTGAGAGAGATTCGGTGAAAGCGCCAATAGGTAAGCTACCATTCCCACATGATCTAGTATTTTGAAAGGACTGATATATCTAGGGCTCGGCTTTCCCTTCTTTCCAAATCTCATTACTCTCTTCCAAGGAGATATTCGTAAGAACACTTAATCACCCACTTCAAACTCTAGGTCTTTTCTTCAGTTGTGGGCATAAATTTTTTGTTTACTCTAAGCTGCCCTAATGTGTTGTTGAATAGATTTGACCTTTTCTACCATCTCATCAACAAGATCAGGTCCTAATACCTTTCTTTCCCCAACTTCATCCCAATAAGTTGGATTTCGGAATTTCTTTCCATAGATAGATTCATAAGGATCCATCTGAATGCTAGAGTTAAAGATATTATTATAAGAAAATTCCACCAAATTTAGTTGTTGATCCCAACCACCTTTGAAATCCATATAGCAAGTTCTTAAAATTTCTTCTAGAGTTTGAATTTTCTCTCATATTGACCATCTGTCTGAGGATGATAAGCAGTGTTGAAACTCAACTATGTATCCAGAGTACGCTGAAGATTTCTCCAGAACATTGAGGTAAACCTCAGATCCCGATCAGATATAATGGAAATTGGTACTCCATGCAATCTTCCCACTTCCTTTACATATATCTTGGCAAGCTGATCAAGAGTGAAATCCTCTCTAATAGCAATAATGTGTGCCGACTTTGTAAGACGGTCAACTACGACCCAGTTACCATTATTTCCTTTCGATGTTTTCTGAAGACTAGTGACAAAGTCCATAGTGATGTTTTCCTATTTCCATTCTGGCATGGGTAATGGCCGTAACATCCCCTTTGACTTCTGTCTCTCAACATTAACTTTCTGACAAACCAAGCATAAAGAGACATATTCAGCAACATCTCTTTTCATGCCATACCACCAGAAGTACTCTTTCAGGTCCCTATACATCTTCCTGCTTCCATGATGAATATAGAATGAAGAATATGAGCCTCATCCATCATCTCCTTCTTTAATTATGGGATGGGAGGAACACATACCCGATTCATGAACCTTATTATCGCATCAAAATCATGGTTGAATTCAGGAAAATTTCTCACCTTCTTTTGTAACTCCACATCTTCTTTTTGTTCCACTTTAAACTTCACATGTATATATGGTTGAACATTCATTTGAGAAATATACTATTTTCCCCTTCCATTATAATTCCAAGATCCATCCTTTGTAAATCCATAAATATTGGATCTTTTGTGATCCTCATCATGGATAAGCTAGAATGGTCTTGTCGCCTTAATGAATCTGCCACCTTTTTTGCTTTCCCTGGGAGGTAATGAATTGAGTAGTCATAATCCTTAATCAGTTCCAACCATCTTATTTGACGCATATTCATCTCATTTTGTGTGAAAATATACTTTAAACTTTTATGATCAGTATAAATATCACACCTTTCTCCATAAAGATAATGCATCCAAATATTTAATGCAAAGATTACTGCAGCTAACTCCAAGTCATCAATTGGGTAATTTTGATCATGGATTTTCAACCGTTTTGAGGCATAAGCTATCACCATATCTTTCTGCATGAGAACACACCCCAATCCCTTGTTGGATGCATCACTGTAGATCACAAACCTTTCTCTACTACAAGGTAGTGTGAGCACAGGTGCACTGGATAACGTTCTTTTCAACTCCTTGAAATTCACTTCACAATCCTCCATCCACACGAAAATCACTGATTTTTGATACAACCTAGTGATTGGATTGGATAATCGTGAAAAATAATTCACAAAATGTCGATAATATCCAGCTAGACCAAGAAAAATTCAGATCTCAGTTACTTTTGTTGGTCTCGACCATCTTTTGATAACCTCTGTTTTTACTTGATCCACAGATATCCCCTCTTTTGAGATTATGTAACCCAAAAATGCAAATTTTTTAAGCCAAAATTCACACTTGGTAAATTTGGCATAAATCCTATCCTTTCTCAGGGTCTTCAATACAATTCTCATGTGATCTTCATGTTCTTCCTTTCTCATTGAATAGACAAGAATATCGTCTATAAAGACTACCAAAAACAGATCAATATAGTCCTTAAAGACTCTATTCATTAGATCCATGAAGATAGACGGGGCATTAGTAAGACCAAATGGCATCACTATAAATTCATAGTGTCCATACCTTGTACAGAAAGTCTTCTTTGGTATATCCTCCATTTTGAACCTTAATTGATGATACCCTTAACGAAGATCAATATTGGAAAAGTATTGATATCCACATAGCTGGTCAAATAAGTCTACAATGCAAGGGAGACGATATTTGTTCTTGGTAGTGATCTTGTTAGGTTCTCGATAATCAATGTAGAGTCTCATTGATCCATCTTTATTCTTAACAAACAGAATAGGTTCTCCCCAAGGTGACACACTAGGAGGTATGAATCCTTTATCAAGATTCTCTTGGAGTTTCTTCTTTAATTCCTTCAACTCAATTGGGGACATTCTATAAGGTTTCTTTTAAATAGGAAAAGCACCCAGTACGACTTCTATTGAAAACTAAACGTCACAATTTGGTGGAAGACTCAGAAATTATTCTAAAAAGACATCATCAAACTCTCGTACAATGGACATATTCTTAATCGTGATTTTTTCTCCAACCATTTGAGATCAATAACCTTCATTTGGTAGAATCAAGACCCATAAGATGGAGGAAATTTCCACTGGATGGTTATGTTCATCCTTGCATCGATAGACGATCATAGATTGATTTGAAATATAAAATATGACATCACTTGTTTCGAAATTGATATGAGCTCCATATAAAGAAAGCCATTCCATTCCAAGAATCACATCAAATTCCACTATAGGAAGGATCACTATATTTGCAGGAAGCACTTTCCTACAAACTTCAATTGCAGAAGAATTATAAAATTTTAATGCGACTGTTGTGCCATTAGGAGTTGTCACAGCTAACTCAACATCTAATTGTTGAGGTAATATGGAGATAACCTTATAAAATTCATTAGAAATAAAAGAGTTGGTGGATCCAAAATCGAATAAAAAAATTTCTACGTTAGAGGGGATGGTAAGTGTAACATTGGCCACTTCGTTATCGTACTCCACATCACTGATAGAAATTGCATGTGACATTATTTTGCCTTTAGCCTTAAGAGTTTGTTGACATCGATCATCATCCACAACCCTCGGATTATGGAATTGATTGGAATAATTCCCTATTTCCTTTCACTTGTAACATTGAAGTGTAGAAGGTTCACTATGTGTATCCTTTTCTTTGTTCGCATCACTATAAATCTTCTTGCCATTATTGCGTCATTCAAAAGACCAATGACCTTCCTTTCCACATATGAAACATTTACTTGTCCCATCAAGACAACTCCCTCCGTGTTTATTTCCACACATTAAGCATAAGGGAAAACTCATCTTCTTTTCAGTGTGCTCTTTTGAATTTCCATTGAATTCCATTTTCCTCTTCTTATCAAATCCATATGACTGATGGCTTACTCTAATCTCCATATCAACCTTGAGAGCACATCGAACGATTTCCTCGATGCTATTGATGTCCCTTATGGCTAACGCCCTTCGAAGACTTGGTTTTAAGCCACTAAAGAATCGATCGATCTTACTCTTAGGTTGGATAATAATACCAGATGTGTACCTTTAAAGCCTTGTAAAATTTTATTCGTAGGTACCAAAAGATTCATCATCCTTTTGCTTCAGTTCAAGAAACTCTTTATCCATCTTTGTTCGAACAATACGAGGGAAGTACTTATTGAAAAATAAGTTCTTGAACTTGTCCCAGTCCATGGACACAATATCATATCTTTGTCTCATATTATTTGTAAGATTCCACCATTGATCATCATCACCCTCCAAATGATACACTGCTAAGATACATTTGTCATGTTTAGAACATTAATGAACTGAAAATATCTTTTTAGTAGTACCGATCCATTGTTCAGCAACTAATGGATTAGTAGACCCGCTGAATGAGGGTGGACGCTGCCTCATGAAGTATTCAATAGAATTTTGTTCCTTCATTTGCTCGTTTGGAAGTATTGCATGATTCATAGCTTGAGAATGTTGTCTGAGCATGGCTACAAGATTTTTCATCCCAGTTCCTATAACATTTGGTTGCTCTGGGGGACAATCATTGCATTACCCATCGCATTCCGCATTAACACGGTTCCTTCAGGTTCCAGCCATTGACTAAAACCAAGATGAATAGTGTGAGAAACAATAATTATAAAAGGAAAAATACATAATAAGGAATAATATTTCACAATTAAGGTCTTATCATAGGTTGTTCATGGATATTTCTAAAACACTAAGATTGTGTTCTATGCTTAGACTTATCCTTAGGGTTCTTACTAAGGCTTTCTCATCCTAGTTTCCAAAGGATGACTATACCTTTCATCTGATACCAACTCTAACAACCCATAATTTACATACATTGTTTTTACTTCAAAATTGAAGCACACTTATTACAACATATAACAAAATCATTGTAGGACCTTATAGGTATAGTGTCTTCAGAAACCGGGAAACATAAACAACTAGATCATAAAGCATCTACATTGTCTCGCATTTATTCCATCATATATAGAGTCCCTCTTTGTATATACTAATTAATAACCTTCTTCCTGACCTGGGGAAAGAAAACATACAAAAGGGTGAGCTCAAATTCTCAGTAAGGGTAAACAAAAGAAATATCAATCATAAGAACACAACATTTTGGAAATCAAAACCTGCAAAAGAGATTATAATTTCATAACATTGGATAAATCATAGTAGTGAAATGTAATCCCAATAATCATAACATACAAAATGAAACTTTTTGTAATAAACACATAATCATAGAGAATCATTTATTATTAGTCAAGACTCATTTCCAAGACTATCTTAGCAGACAAAGTCCATTTCTAAACCGAGTTCACTCTACGTTTCAGTCCTGTTTCACTGAACCAGTTTAACCTATCGTTCCAGCCATGTCTATCTCATGAGATATAAATCCTACCCAATTCATTGGAGGGAGATATAGGTCCCACCCATCTCATTATGAAAACATTCTTATGTGTTCCACAAAATCATAAATCATACATCATAGCATAACCCATGTAATAAAAATTGGATTCTTAATCATCATGCCATCATAACATAATCCATATAAGATAAAAAGACATCATAAAAATAATTCCATCATAACATAATCAAAAAAATGTAAAAATATGGATCGAAATAGAACCCTATATTATTTTATATGGAAAATAATTTTGATAAAACACTTGAACTCCATTCATGAGGAAAATATCATTTCTACTTCAAATTTTGTTTCCTTTATTAATATGTCATATATTTTTAAACTAAAAGAAGTTTATTAAAAATAAACATGAAAACATGTGAAGGATGGTTCATGGAAATAATTTTCTAAAATTCCATTCATGCCTTATAAGTTAATGAAAAACATTCTTCTCGTACTTTGGTTGGAAAAGTCAAAAAGTACATCATACTAAAAATGAAAAAAGATTCCTTTCATATCTTTTACTAAAAACTCACCAATGGGTAAAATTGGATTTAAAAAATATGGAAGAGGATATAAATAATATTAAATATTTATGAAACATGGATTTGGATTATTAATATTCCACAGTAAATCCAGAAGTATAAACAATCTCGGATAAAAATTGAGATTGTGAGATTTTCCCTTACCTTAGGTCTGATATGCTTTGTACGTGTCCAAAACTCCATTATAATGATTTAAATAATGTCATTGACTTATTACAGAATCATATTCATTGTTATGATATCATATATGGTCATATTCTTAGCTTTTTATTAGTAATATTTCATTGCTACTTGTTATTCAGGTGTTTATTGATGTATGTTCTTATGCATGTTTTGTCGAATAAATTCTTATTCCTAATTATAGGATATAGATACATCATTTAAAAAATGGTATTAGTGTAATACATATCATATTAATTCATTCAATTCATTTATATAATCATTATTCAAAGAAGATCATATAGAATGAGTCACACCACATCGTGGAGACGGTAGGCCGTACGTACGCACGAGCGATTATATCGTTCACATCATCATGGAATTGTATTGATGTGTATGTATATTGTTTCATAATCAAAACCAATTTACAATATTCATATATAGTTATTTATTTACACCATCATACACATCCATGTAAGGTGGTGGTGGAAACATTTTACACCACGGCGTGGAGAAGGTATTCTGTATGTACGCATGCACGGTGATTCTGTTTACCGTAGGATTGATAAGAGGTGAAATAGGGTTGTTTCATATTTATAATAAAATATACGTATATGAGGGATACTGATGTTATTACCTCGTAATGAAAAAACTAAACAAGAGGGAGTATAAGACGAATGGAACTTGATGAAAATGGTAGAAGGTATTACCTCTTTCTTGAAGTGCCTCCTTTAAACATTTTCTTAGGGCAATAGAGATTGTCTTTTGAGAAGACCAGTACCTCTAGTAGGATTCTAAGGAAGTGGGGAGGTGAAATGGGTAATTTTTTTCCAATATTGAAGGCTCAAATTGGTGTGAGGAAGAGAGGGAGGAGGTGCCCTTTTATAAGGGAGTAGAGAGGCACCTTTGGAAATATAAGAAATATTAGTTTATATTAAATCCCAACCCCACTTAAAAACTTCCAAAATGACTCATATCCAAATATTATATGAGATAGGGTTGTAATCTCATCATCCAATAATATTTAGACATTTTAGGAGTTTATTTTAATCATTATCAACTTGATTTATCCTTATTTATCAATTTAATATTATTTGTGGTAATAATATTATAAAATTTTAAATTATTATAAATAATTACATATGTGTTGTGAATTTTCCATAATTTGACAATTTATGATATTTTCGACCATATAAATTTTAATTTATAATTTTTAATTATTTTTGTGATTTTTAAACAAATTTATAATATGAAATTTCTATAAATTAACAAAAGTGTCAATTTTGACACTATTCATTTATTTGAGTTTAAATAAAATATATACAGAAGATATGTTCGAACTAAATTTTTTAGTAGATTCATAACATGTCATTTTTATATATAAAATTATTAGATCAAATTAAATAGTTCATATAATATTTATTTTAATACTTTAAATATCATTTATTTGATATTTCAATAATAAATTAATTTCATCATCAATATTGTGTAATAATTAATGATAATTATTTAATATCTAAAAATTATAACTAAATTCATATGATGTATATAATTGTATTACCTTTCTGGGGACTATTCATGTTTTAATTTTCATTATGTTTATCACTAAATAAAAATTATTACACTTATAAGATTTAAGAGAGTGACATGATGCCAATTTCGTTGGTTTTAATAATAATTATGTTATTTCATGGTCAAAAGTCCATGAAATGAATCTAGTCTGACCCATAGGTGATTTGGGTCGACTTTTATTCATCCAATAGGATTTTGGAAAGTTTTAGGGTAATTTTATAATCTTATATTTACCCTTAATTACCCGATTTACCTTTAACTATAGTAAATAAAAATTACCGTAGTTAATATTCATAATATCAAAAAAATAAAATTAACCTATTAACATAAATTGGACACACTGAATCCAAATATGGAATCCATTATTCAAAATTCAAAACTCATAAATTTCATTAATTAATTTAAAATTAATCTTGTTGTTAAGCAAACAAGTTTTTAAAAGTTAAAACATTGCCAAATATTGAAATGTGTTTATTTATTAATTCAATTTAAAATTAATTCTAATGACATAAATTATATGAAATGGTAAAAATATATTCTACTTGTACTTTAAAACCATTCATTATTATAATTTTACCATAAAATGTATTGTGATGAAAAAAGTGGTTTTCAATTAAAATATAGCGTGTTTTTACTATTCATTAAAAATGAAAGTTATCAGAATAATATGAAAATTTTATCCAAAATAAATTTTTATATCCTGATTCTAATGAAGAATTTTATTTTGTTAAATTAAACTTATAAAATTTTGGAAAACTAGATTTAAAGTGGGTTTGCCATCAAAAGGCGGCAAAACTGCATTTAAAAAAAATTACTTATTTCAAATGAAAAATTTATTTTGTTATCATAACATGTTCTAGAAAATATGTAAGATGAATAATAATGTTATAAAATTTAAAATTCAGTTAATACTATTCATAATGGCTAGTTTAAATAATATTTTAATAGCATATCGTTGTTTAGTGAAACTCGATATTGCGTACAATGCAAGCAATCAGGGAAGGTCGTGATTGCGTGTAAAGAAAGCTCAGCTAGTGTTGTGTGTAGTGAAGGATTCCTTTGATGTTTTATATAACATAAAACCACAATATTTCTAATAAAAGTCTCGGTTGTTACATGAGACATGACAAACCCAACTTGATCCCTCGACTACATCAACATTGAAATGTTCTATATGATGGATTGACGAGTTGAGCGGAACCCGACCACATTACCGGTGAAAGACGCTGGAGGGGTATAGACGATGGATGGCCCATCAGCTATCCTCGATGGTGGCGGGGGAACAACCGCGTATCCAAATAAGTCCATGGCCCATTGGCCGCAATGGAGAAGTGGAGCGGCTGACAAGCTAGCCAGCCACAGGGAGCCACACAGCCCTGGATCCATGTGCTCGACATGCTGGTCGGCCACAACCATGACATAGGTAGAGGAGGTAGGTTCGGTTGATTAGCTGCGGTGGCGCACAAGGAAGAAAACCAACACCCAGACGACTGTGTGAGGACAGCGGTGTCATCGTGCCCCTAGAAGGGGGGAGTAGTCTGGAACAGTCGGCCAGTCGGATCACACCGAGCAGGACTCATCTAGCGGGTCTCATGTGCCCGCAGGCAGCACCACATGGCGCCTTCGGGTTGGCTAAGACGAATGGTCCAATGGAATATTTGGAAAAGGGGGGGGGGGTGCCTCCCCCCGATTAGAGACAGGGATGGGCCCTACCACGGCAGACCACACCCTGCCAAGCGGGTTGCACTACTGGCCACCCAATGGGCCACACCGTGGGGACCGCGCCAGTGCGGGCCGAGCCGAGCTACGAGCCAGCGGGATGGGCCCGCCTCTACCCGAATTGGGTCGGGTCACCTCAAATCGTTTGAGGTCGGCCCAAACCAGATCGGGTGGGCCTCTGCCAGGTCGGACCAGTACCATGCCCATCTGGACCTTGGTATTCCTTTTTGGCTACATCTTGGGAACCAAATGTCTATTTGATGAACCATCTACGACACATGATTCCATGGATCAAGACAATCCTTTTTGTATACTCCACGTGGGTTTTTTATAGTGATGGAGTACGGATGGGTTGGATCGAACCCCAATCTAACTGGACCCTTAGAAAAGAAACACAAGTAACTTACAGACTAGTCATCTGATTGAAGTACCATCATTTGTGTTGGGACCCTTACAACGTGGTAGTCCTTTGAAATACTTCTTCTAGGGACATCATAAATGATGAAGTATTGACCGATTCGATGTGGAGGGGATCCTCAAAGAATCAAGAATGCTTATTACGGGAACCATGTGGCTGGCTGTATTTGAGGAATCTACATATCCTATGTGGGTCGTCTTCAAATCCTATGTGGGTTGTCTTCAGATCCTTTGTGGTTCAACATCTTCAGATCCCGTCTCGGTCGTCTCCAGATCCTGTGTGGGTCATCTATAATCTTTTGTGGATTAACCGCAGAGCTTATTGGCGACGTAATAGGATCTAACAATACAGCTAATCATCTATACTTCAGTACATAAGTTATACCTTTTCTGAGATGATTCTTTACATTTGGGGTACACTTTTGTGTGGTGATACCTTCGTGGTATTCTTCTATGTGGCATTACCTTTTTGTTACTTACCTTGGTGGTGTTATATGTGTGGTATATTTATCTTCGGGGTGTTACATGTGTGTTACATCTACCTTTGTGGTGTTATCTTTGTGGTATTCTTCCCTCATGTGTGAGATGAGTGTATATTGGTAACATAGGTATATGTATGGGCATATATCTATGTAGTGTTGATGTCTATTTCTTAACTCTTTGAGATTGATGTCCCATTATGTGGATTATCATTTGTGGATTCTGGGAGATCTTTGGGGGTCTCTCGGTCCCTACCGAGTATTGTTATACTCACCCATGTATGGGCTACACCCGCACCTTACTATGTCTTGTGCATGTAGCAAATATCTTTGATTAAGGATGAGGGTGCCAGGACTATTGACTGCTCGGAGGTGGACCATTAGACGAGACTTACCACAGAGACGATCATTTGAGAGCTGTAGCAACCCTTCAGGTAGGATCCTTATTAGGTATTCACATGATCTGTTTTCAGTTTTACTTGTACATTCTAGTTGGGCTTTATTCCAGCCCCTTTACCTACTGTACTCATCTTTTTTACTATACAGTTTACTTTGTTCTTGTATCTTACTGTGTGCATTGATTGATTGAGAATACATGATAAATGGTAGTGCCTTACTAGTTTTAGGGATAAACATTTCCAGTCCTAGTCGCCAGCCCCTGGCCTATGGAAGGTGGTCATGGGGTAGTTAAGGAATGGGTCACGGGGGATGGGTCAAGACAAATTGGTATCAGAGGAGTTAGTTCAATCTAAGAACATGGACTATGATATTTAAATTGGGTTTAGTGTTATGTGTTACGAATGAGGTTATCAGTTTCTGGAATCCTGTGTTGGTGCAGCGGCCGACTTATTCATACTCAAGGACCCGAACATCTGATTTTTGACTCAGTGCATGAAAACACTGATTTCGGGTCTGTTTTTGAAATGTTTTCTTTATGAAAACATTGAGTCAGCTCACAAGGTATAACATAATGATTATGGCACACATGTTTCTTTTTAGGATACATCCACGCAGCCAGCTAGCTGGTGTTCCAAGTAGAGTACGTGATGATATCCCATTGAGCGATGAGGCTTCAGTGTAGTTCCCCTTTTCAGAAGTTGTACCATCAGGTGGTGTACCGACAGCACCACTACCCATTGGGCAGCTCATGCCACCCACCCTAGTAGCAGTGTGTTCCCACCACATGAGTGTGTTGCATGAGTTCCAAGACTAGAGGACACTGAGGTTTAGGTTCATGATGGATTTTCATGTGACTGTGGACTGGCTAGAGGTTGTGGTTAGTGTTTTTTGATTGGTAGGGACACCATCAGATCACATGTTGATCCTTGCTGATAGTTTTCTTCATGCAGCAGTGAGAAGATGTTGGAGAATGATGCTCCAGTTTCACAACGAGCTCACTCTCATCTGGGTGGACATTGAGAGCCTTTTGGGGGTAGAGTTCATCCAAGAAACATTATGAGTAGTTCCTATACAAGATCATCTCCACTTGCTGCAGGGCATCATTACTGTGTCACAATATTCAGCGAGGTTAACTAACCTCTTGTGCAACACCATTGACATTGTGTGGCACCCTTTCATCAAGACCCAAACATTAGAGGAGGTAACAGACAAGATATTAGAGATTCGATGATTTATCTCCACATTCCAATGCAGGTAGGGGTGTTAGAGAAAGCACTCTTAACGGAGAAATTCCTTATTGAGCAGTCACCGACAACGAGACCCACCACCAGGCATCATGTAGTAGAGTCATATGCAGCTTGCAGTAGACAAATGACGTATATGTAAAAGAGTACCAGTCCTATAGGTGAAAGAACAAAGGATATAGGGTAAATTGTGCAGTGGTCATAAGATAGAGCAGTAAAGTTGTGGATCAGATAGTGATACTCATGTGGTGGGTAGGGTCAAATGAATCTTGAATGCACGGCCCGTATTATGGATGATCAACAGACGGTCGAAGGACTGCCTAGGAAGAGGTGAATATTCCATCGAGGAGGTCCTCAGGTAGGAAGAAGATGTGGTAGAGGAGATAGCTCTACTGCAGGTGTTGGGTGACGATTTGAGGTTCTACCGCCTCCACATCCAGGTGGTCCACCCCCGACCACCGGGAGCTTGTGGACAGGGATGAGCTCAGCTCCAAGAAGCTGAGGCATTTGACCACTACTCTCTAGACATGATTCGAGTTATGATATGTGTCTACTCCACATTAGATGTAGTACTTATATACATAATTTCCATTCATTATTTAATTTCCATGCCCCCCGTTCGGAGCTCAAAGATTCTGGTGGAGCCGTTGGCTCGATCCATACAGAAAGAGATTCATACGTGATAGGATTCGATGATTACACATGGGTGCCGGAAGTGTTTCCATACTCTAGGAAGCATGAGATTTGGCTGGGATCTTCAAGTAGCAGCACCGTGGCCATCCGACATCATCATTATTATGGATAGGTTATCTATATTGTTTGTTCATATTGACTGTG
Organism: Viscum album; assembly: GCA_963277665.1. Taxonomy (NCBI): domain Eukaryota; kingdom Viridiplantae; phylum Streptophyta; class Magnoliopsida; order Santalales; family Viscaceae; genus Viscum; species Viscum album. Next base: position 1,622,193,839 of record OY728155.1, on the reverse strand, counting down.
TTAGGCGTAATGTGTGGTGTTTCCATGAGGATGGGACCATGATTTCCAAATCCAGTGAGAAGGGATCCATTGCATCACAACATGGAATTACCTGGTGGAGGGTGCACCCAATCATAGATCACTTGGATTGAATTACCCTCGGGGCGGTTGATGTTGAGAGTGCGAGCTATCCTGTAGTGGTGGACTGGTACACTGATCATTTCCCTTATTATGTTCCAGATATTCCTCCTCATAGAGAGGTGTACTTTTATATCGACTAGTATCCCGAGAAATCACCGATATCTAAACTAGTATATCATATGGCTCTCACAAAGATTTGAGATCTGTGAGTACAGCTAGAGGACTTGCTGAGAAAGGGGTTCATTAGGCCCTGTGTTTCTCCTTGGGCATCCCTACTTCTATTCTCCTAGAAGGAAGATTGGAGTTTGAGACTCTTTGTGGAATATTGGCATCTGAACTAGGAGACTGTGATGAACAAGTACCCACTCCCGAGGATTGACGATCTTTTTGATCTGCTGAAAAGAGCATGGTGGTTTTCGAAAATATACCTCTGATTACGTTATCAACATCTTAGGGTAGGGGACAAGGATGTGCAGAAGACAGCCTTCATATGTCGGTATGGCCACTATGAGTTCTTGGATATGCCATTTGGTGTGACCAATGCCCCAAAAGTGTTAGTGGGACTAATGAACAGGATATTACAGCCATACTTTGATCACTTTGTGATAGTCTGCATCGATGAAATCTTGGAATAATCAGTTATGGAGGAGGAGAATGCTTATCATCTATAGATAGTTCTTGACAAACTCCAAGAGGACTAGATTTTTGGTAATCTCTCGAATTTCTAGTTATGGATCCGATAAGTTCACTTTCAGGGACACATCATCTTAAAGGCTGTATTTGTCATGGATCTTGTGAAGACTGAGGTTATGAATGCTTAGGATCCACCGGGGAGAGAGACGGAGGCACAGAGTTTCTTGGGATATGTGAAGTTACTACGGTAGGTTTCTGACTGAAATTTAAAGATTTTTGGAAACCTTATTAGTGTTGAAATTGAAGGGGAACCCATTCATGTAGTCAGAGAGATGCATGTGGAATTTTCAAGAGCTGATACAGAGAGTGACGAGTGCCCTGATATTGAGGCTACTGGATGAAGGCTATGGGTATGTAGTCTACTACGATGCATCCGGGATAAGGCTTGGATGTGTTCTGATGCAAGAGAAAGTAGTGATCACGTATGGTTCTTGACAGTTGAGAAAACATGAGCAGAACTACGCTACCCATGAACTAGATTTATTAGCAGTAATCTTCTCCTTGAATATGTGGTGACAGTACTTGATTGGTGAATGTTTTATAGTATATTATAATCACAATAGCCTCATGTATATGTTCTATCATATGGACTTGAATCTGAGAATTCAATGTTACCTATAGTTTTCTAGGATTATAACTTTGAGATAGTCTATTCTCTTGGGAAGTAGAATGCAGTTGTAGATGAACTAAGATATAGATCTGGTATACAGTTTTTTATTGAGGCGAAGAATAATCTAGCCACTTTGCGGATATCCTGCGGGGATCGAGATGGAGCAGCTTATCTTCAGTCTCTGATAGTCACTCCCCCACTCCTTTAGAAACTTAGGGAGGTGCATATTTGGGACACTAACTGTGAGCCTTGATGTGCCCAAATATCCACTACTCAAGCAGTATATAGATTTTCTGAATGTAGATAGCATTGCATCCAATTTAGAGGGCGTACTATGATACCAATGGTGCTATAGGTGGATGTGTTGAGGGAGATCCATACGTCCCCTCTAGAGGTACATCTAGGTGTGGTGAATATATACCAGGACCTTTGGCATCAACAGTAGTGGCTAGGAATGACGAAAGTAGTGCCAGAGTTTGGCTCACGGTGCCGCACTTTTCATCAAGTGAAATCATAGCATCAGGTTACAATAGGATTAGTCCAGCCACAGGAGGTGGTATAGGGGAAGTGGGATGGAATTATCGTGGACTTCGTGATAGGAAATTCATGCATGTCTATGGGTCATGATTCTATCTCTACAATCATTGACCAATTCACCAAGTCACCCCCCTTCCAATCAATCAGAGAGCATAGATTAGTAATGGTCTTGGGAATATTCTACATACATGAGACTGTACAACTTAATGGAGAGCCTATGAAGAATTTATGCGACCATATTGCACTTTTTACTTCAGGGATATGGTAAAGTTTGATGGAGGCATTCAAGACTCAGTTTCGATTGAGCACATCCATTCATCCTCATATGGATGGTTAGATGGAGAGGACTAGCAAGACCCTTGAATACATGTTGTGTGCTTTCATCCTAGACTTTGGTCGCAGCTCAGAGGATCACTTTCCCTTGGAGGAGTTATCATACCAAAAAATTTATCACTCCAATATCAGTATGGAACCATTTGAGGCATTGTACTTTCGACCTTGCAGATCACATATGTGCTGGACTTACCAAGGGGAGTCATCACTCATTGGACCATAGATGGTTTGATATATCGCAAAGATAGATAAGATCTTCTAGGACTGGATGAAGAATGCACAGAGTAGGTAGAAGTATTATGCAGACAGGAGACGAAAACCTCTTCAGTTCAATGATTGTGACCATGTATTCCTACAGGTTTCACATCGGTGAGGTTTGTAGAGATTTGGTCAGGGGAAAAGTTATCTTTGAGGTTCATAAAACCCTTCCAGGTCCTCATAAGAGTTGGAGAGGTTGCATACCACCTAGCTCTTTCCTCTTATTTGCATTGGGTGCATCAAGTATTCTAAGTATACAAGTTGAGGAGACACGTTCATGATCCTTTTCACATCATTTACTAGGGCGATCAAGACGTTGATGATGGGGTGACGTTTTCAGAGGTTCCAGTGGAGATTGAGGATCGAGAGGAGAAAGTCCATTGTGGGGGGTCGATACCTCTGGTGTGCATATTTTGGAAGCATGAGAACCTCTAGAAGAGAACATGGGAGTGTTATTATTAGATTCATCCTCATTACCGCCACTGGTTTCCCTAGATTGTGTTGTGGCTTTTAGGGATGAGAAACAGTGAGTTGGGGAGAATGTAAAGAGGTAGATTTTCTATGTAATGTTTTTTAATTTTATGGGAATATTACGAGTCTTTGATAATTGAAGGTGCATGTTTCTGAGACCTGGTGTGCCCAGAATGAATTTCGGAACATTTATTTGCTACATTCAATTAAATCTTGAGTGGAGTTTTGTACCTCTTGAACTAGTGCTCAGAATTAAAATCTGAGGACATCATTGAACTCGCATCACTAATATTTTATTAAGGAAACCTTCACCTCGATCGCAGTAGTTCGAGGGATGAAGATTGGTTTTCTGATTTTCAATGGAGAATTGAAAAAAAATAAAAAAATAACTTTTATTTTAATTTTCTCGAATCCACTCATTTGAAATTTGTTGGGGACCACCTAATCGTGAAACATTGTTACTCATGGTTTTCCACAATTGATGAGCACAAATTAATTAACTTTTTAATTAATTCATGAACCAAATTAGGTTGGATCCTCAACTCATGTGGTCGGAGATCATTGGAAAAAGGAAAAATTGGGAGAGCCTTTGGAAGAGAATCCTCCAATGAAGAACCTCCTCGAATGGGAAATGAACCTCCGATGGGGATGATGCACGAGCACAGATTGGGAGCGTGATGCGAGAGTGACGGAAGTCAGCATTTTCATCTTCTTACTCATGCCACCTCCAACGATTATGGTAGGGAAATTGTCAATTTTTTTCATTGAGATGAATTATTGATTTCAAACAATGAACTACATGCTACCAGCTTATCGCAGAGGGTACGTGCTAGACGAACACAACTCGATCCCTTCGCTACATCTATGTCGATGTGCTCTTTCTTGGGGATCATAGAGTTGAGAGGAACCCAACCACATTTTCGGTGACTGATATAGATGGGGTATGTGTGACAACCGATACCCTGGCAGGCCGTGATGGTGGCAGCGGTGCAACAGTTCCACTAAAGATGGTCATGGACCATCGGTCGTGGAAGATGAGTTCCATGGCTGGCACGTAGGCCAACCATGTGTATACTGGGCATCTTGCATCCATGCCACCGGTAGCGGAGAAGGCCGCTGCCCATCATCCACAGCAGAGAATGGGAGAGACTGGCACACTGGCCAGCCGAGTGGAGGCAGGGTGGCGTGCGTTCGTGCTACCGATAGAGGAGGAAGGCCACAGAAGCTGAGGCATGGCGGTGCACCCAAAAAGTTTCCGACACCCAACCAGCTGCTGGAGGATAGCGGCACCATCGCACTGCCGGAAGGGGGAGTCGGACGTAACCGCTAGCCGACCGCGAGACGGTTCTGGGAGTAGTGGAAGCATGGTTGGGAAGACACCCAATATTGATTTTTAACATGATGAATTATTATTCTGGGATCAATACGATGATGAACTCCAGTCTATAGGGAATATAATGAAAGATTAAATTATGAGAAAAAGAGGCATGAAACATTTAGATAGGATCTTAAACAACATGTATATAATTAATTTTATCAATTTCATAATGAAAAATAATACAAGTGTCTTTGGTATTTTTCTTCTTTGATGGTGTTGATCATTAGGATTGACCCTTTCAGATTATCTCATTGTGGTTGTAATTATCCAAACTAGAATCCATCAAGTAGTCATCCGCACATACTCTGATGGACTATGATCGACACGTCCCGTTCTCCGGGTGCTACCGTGGTGAAGCGAGTCTCTTGTGTTAGTCATTCTTGATACCTTGTTCTTCAACCTTAAAGAACATATCTGGTTCTTGATAGGGGAGAGAATAGGATTCGTCATAGAAATTGTTTGTCGCAACAATTATCAAGTCACTAGGCGTGTGGTGTGGTGTATCAGAGAATATGGGTACTTGCCTATTTATATAAACTGAATTTTAGTTACCATAATTAGTTGCATATCAACAATTAAATACATTTATCAACATAGAGAAGATGCATGCATTTATTATCAATACCGGTTCATTATTTATAGTGCTCCAACTTACACAAAACAGAATTATAAATAAACATCCACATCACAATATAATTTTAGCGGTATTTTAATTTATACCATCTAGTTAAATAATTATTTATAGTCTTACATTAAATTATTTTACTACCAGACTGACCTTGGTCTACTCCAACTCCAATTCCAATTATTGAACACCAGAATAAATAAATAAATAATTTATTACCTTAAATAATTATTTTATTTACAAACTAGTAAATAATTATTTATTAAATGACCAATAATATAAATAAATATATTTAATTTAGTTTATGTGATCATCTTAACTTGAATAAAATTATTCCACAGTCAACAGTATAATATATATTTTAGTAATTGAATTAAAATAGAATTTAACCGAGACCACCAAAATAACTTAGTGTGTGACCCCCTAGGATTCTTTCTCGTTGTCATTATGCGGGCTTACATAAAGTCCCTTTGTAATTTCTAGCAACGATTCAGGGCACCGAATAGAAAGAACATAATGTCACAACAATGACAACAACATACAAATTCTCACTGTGTAATATAATCCATTTATAATAATATTTCATCAAGCGGGTTTCCTGATTGTGTCATCAACTTTTATGCTTGATATATCGTTCATTGAATACATGAAATAAACTCGTCGTTACACCATGGCCATTGAATTTCCTGCTATAGTTTTATTTAACTCAATGGGCCAAGATATCAACTTCTATAAATGGAAGGGACAAATCCTTCATCAATTAATCCATTAATAACATGCCACTCGTGATGCACCCAACGCAACCTACTTCCCGCCAAATTTTTAAATGATGGTTCTCATCAGTAAATAAAATTATATAAATTGTGACACATATTAATTATAATATTAATTCTAAGGATCACTACACACGCTCACAGATAAAAATATCTGATGACACCAAAACATGCAGAATTCATACTAGCTGGTCTTTCTCATAATCTCTTATCATAGAGATTACCATGTGAGAACTTCACAAGAGGAAATCAAATTTAATTACAAGTACTCACATCTGATGGAATATATGCTATGTGTCCCATAATATCATTCCATCCAACCGTAGATCTATATTTAAGAATACTGTAATAGCATTTCAAGGTTTTCATCATAGCAGGGAACTGCCATGACCTTATCAATGCATCAAATACTCTAGGAAATTATTACATTTTAGTCATGTAGAACAGTGAACAATAAGTAATAATACATTATATATCCATTTAATCAATGTAAAACCACTTTGTTCTAGGACACGAACTCTTAAAAACTCCCGCTTTGACAAGAACCAACTGCCTACGAGATTCAGTCTGCTAGACATCACATGTTGATCAAGTTTCTGCTGAGTCAAGGCTATAGTCATTGGGTCTTTCATGTTGTCTTCCATGGAAATATTACTCACTACTACGTTGCCTCTCTGAGAAAAATCCCTTAGGAGATGATACTTCTGAATTATCTGTTTCGTCAACTAATATGAGCTTTTCTCTTTTGTGAGAGCCATCGCTGTAGTATTATCACAGCACATTATGATGAGTTCATTACTTATAGGTATCACATATAGCTCATGGATAATGCTATGAACCCAAACCGCTTTTTTAGCTACCTCATAAGCTACGATATACTTAGAATCTATTGTAGATTCTATGACCACACTCTACTTTGAGCTCTTCGAGCTCAGTGCACCTCCATTCAATGTGAAGATGTATCCTGTTTGCAACTTCATGTCATCATGATCAATATGGAAACTAGCATCTGCATATCCTATGATGTCTAGTTCCTCATCACCTCCATAAACCTGGAACATATCCTTTATATTCCATAGATACATTAGGATAGTATTGACTTCCATCCAATGGTGGTCACCTGGGTCAGAATGATATCTCCCTACTGCACTAAATGCGTAGGTGACATCCAGCCTAATACATAGCATTAACTACATAACTGACCTAATTGATGATTCATATGGAGTCATCACCATTATCTTTCATTCCTTAGGTGACTAAGGGTACATTTGCATGGAATGATGAATTCCATCTGATGCTGGCAATAATTACCTCTTGGATTGTTCCATATTGAATATCTTGAGTATCTTATCAATGTATGTACTATGAATTTGGCATAGAAATATCTTGGATATATCATAATGTATCATGATCCATAGAATATATGTTTCCATTCCCAAGTATTTCATGGAGAAGCATTGATTCAACCATGCCTTAACATACTGCAAGACTTGTATCTCATTTCTAATGAGTTATATGTCATCATCATATACTAATAAAAAAATTACTATACTCACACTAAACTATTTGTAGACACAAGGATCTCATTATTTTTTTATAAAACCTAATTATTTTATGGACTCGTCAAAATTAATGTTCCATGACCTGGATGTTTTCATTAATCCATAAATGGATTTATTCAACATGAATACCTTATTGGAATACTTTGGAGTCACAAACCCTTCAGGTTTTGTAATTTTGAAATCTTTGTGAAGGTTCCCATTAAGGAATGCTCTTCTGACATCCATTTTTCAAATATCATAGTCATCGTATGCCCAAATAGTAAGTAAAATTCTAATGGATTTCACCATTGAAACTGGTGAGAAGGTTTCATCATAGTCAATTTTTTAACGCTGTTTAAAACATTTTATAACCAGTCGTGCCTTATAGGTGCTGAATTTTCCTTCCATGTCTAGTTTCTTCTTGAATACAAATTTTCAACCAATAGGCTTGACATCAATTGGTGGATCTACCATTATATAGACGTGGTTTTGGTACATGGAATACATTTCATACTTCATGGCTTCTTTCCATTTGGAAATGTCTATTCCACATACTACTTCCTTATAGGTTAGAGGTTCATTATTATATTCTAATAATGAGTAACAAACCACGGTAAATTGAAAAAATTACCAGTCTGGTTCTCTAACCTCCCTTTTACTTCCACATAGTACTTGTGTCTCTGGATCTGATTCTTCTTCCACGGGGCTTTGTGGAATCTATTCATATACCAACTATTGTACACCATGTTCCTCGACTTCATCGAAGTCTATCTCGCTCCCAAAATCTCTTTTAGACATGTGTTCCTACTGAAGTTATATGGAATATCTTGCCACTATAAACTTTTTGTATAAGGGAATGTATAGGTATTATCCCCTTGTTTCCATGGGGTATCCTATAAAGGTACCCTTTGTGCCTTGGGGTGTCAGTTTATTTCTTAGAGATTCCTTAACAAAAAATTCACTACCCCACACATCTACATTTGATAACATGGATTTTCTTCCACTCCAAAACACATATGGAATTCCATTTATCAATTTAGTTGGTACTTGGTTTTGTATGTGTGCCACAGTTTGTAACGAAAATCCCTAAAATGATAATAGAAGTCTTGCTGGACTAATTATTGATCTCATAATGTCTAACAAGGTGTGGTTTCTCCTTTCACTTGCACCATTCCATTGAGGTTTGTAAGGATGGTGAGTTGGGATAAGATCCCAAACTATCATACATAATCAATGATGTCTTGATTATGATATTCCCCACCTCGGTCTGAGTGGAGATTTTTAATCTTCTTACGAAGCTGGTTTTCAACATCATTCTTGTATTCCTTGAACTTATCAAAGGAATCCAACTTATAGCTCATTAGGTTGATATATCCATATATAATAAAATCATCAGTAAAATTTATGATGTATGAGTACCCACCACTTATTTAATTAGAAATGCTCCACACACATCGGTATGAACCAATTCAAGAAGATCTTTAGCCCTTTCACCATTCCCACCAAATGGGGCTTTGGTAATTTTTCCATTTAAACATGCATGACATTATCCTTGTGGTTTTAGTTCGAATGAATATAAATATCTATCTTGATGTATAGTTTTCCGGTGTTTCTCATTTTAAAATACCTATATTATGATGCCGAATTTGGGTGTGGAATGAGTCATTTGATGTATATTTGTCAGCGATTTCCATTACTTGGTTTGTGTAATATAACACATAAAGACCATTGTATAAATGTTCCCTAAAAAATGCTATATTTATAAAATAAAAAACATTCACTTCCAAACATGAAATCAAATATATCTATATCTACTCTGGATATTGAAATTATGTTCTTGATTATATAAGTAACTTAAAAAACAAATATTTTACACCAATATCATCTTATTTGGAAACATGAGGTGGTAGTCCCTGACCGCTACAATAGCAAGCCTGGCTCTGTTGGCTGGTAATAGATCTACCCCTACTCGATCAATCTTCCTGAATCTACATGGTTCCCATATTTGGATACATATGTGAGCACCATAAACTGTATCTAATATCCAATTTGTAGAAATATATAGATTGCATTCGATAACAAATGACTATGAACCTTCCCCTTGCTTCTTAGGCTAGGTGGATTTCTTCTTCTAGTGGCCCCTATTTCCACATGCAAAACAAACATCCTTCTATTCCCATGACTCCAGTTTGATCTTACTTTTCTTGGAAGGTCGTGAAGAAGCATTGGTCTTAAAGCTCATCAACTTCCCTTTCTTCTTATTCACCATAAGGACATAAGGATTTTCGCATTACATATATTTTTCAACATGGCGAATGTGGACAAGAAGATCAGACAATGAAATCTCAATGTTGTTCATATTAAAATTTACAACAAATTTAGAGAAGATATGAGGGAGTGATGTGAGAATGATATCGATGCCCAGTTTTTCAGGGTATTTAAACCCTAGAACCTCTAGGAACTCAATCTTTCTAATGATCATGACTACATGAGGCCCAAATGGGGCACCATCTCCTAGATTACTCTGAAAGTGTGCCTTAGAGATCTCAAACCATTCATGTCTTTCTCTATCGTGGTAAAGACCTCAGAGGTGCTCATGCATGCTATAAGCATCCATGTTTTCATGAGACTTCATGAGCTCCATATAAATTGATAATAACATCAAACATTGAATGTCAACCGCGTCATTCATATTTTTCTCATAGATCAAGAAATCCTCATCACTCGCCTCATATGTAGGAAGATCAGGTATTGGTGACTCCAGTACGTAAGACTTCCATTCATTGATTAAGATAACCCGAAGGCGACTAAAACATTCATGGAAGTTACTACTAGTGATGATGTTGTCATTATCCAAAATTTATCGCAATGATAGGGTGGTTTATGAGCTTTTAATTTCTATTATTATATTAAAAGATAAGACCATTAATACATTCTTGATTACATTACATGGGAAATAGTAAATTTTAATAGGTCTCCCAGTATTCTATCAAGTCCCAATGGACCTCACCATTGAACTTGTAATGTCCAGTTACAAAGACATTCTAGTGGTATGGATCCTTATTCCCTTCACATAACCGCAACTAGGGTTGGTCAAGCTATTAGAAGGTATTTAGGTAGGAATTTCTTTTCCAACAGTTGGCTTTTAGCTTCTTGATATGTTGAGTGGATTCCCCAATCCAGAAACCATGACTTTGGATTTCCTCAATTCATGCCTCCAATATTACACTATGTCTAGAAAGGGATACTCATCTTGATGTAATATGGTTACGTCAACCCAAAAACTTTCATAAGAGAATCTTGTATAAAAGTAAGTGTCCCAACAAGGGTTGGTAAAACACATTTTTTATTGAGTTTTTCTCTTTAATCAAGTAACATAAGTCTTGTTCAAACTAAATATTTTATTTGATGGATATTTATCTCTTCTGCAATAATTTCTTAATATCATTATCACATGATTGTTAATATTAAGAGGAACTTACTTAAGTGATTAACCATATCTTGATAATATTTACACATAAGTATGGTTTATTGTAGTTCCATATTGCCTGATTTTTTAATTGATTAATTATGTGATCGTGACAACGCATCCATAATGATTAACCAAGAAACTGATAGAATTTGAATAATGTAAATGGAATGATCACAAGATTTTATAATGGTTATTTTATCTAGAGGTTGATAAACTAACCCTGAAAAAGGGGATAAACAACTTGAACATTTTGGGTTTGTGTTTACCAAATCCACCTATCTCCCTTTGTATCTCTTGGGATTGGTTTTGTCTCAAATCCAGCTTGAACCCCCTCCAATAAAATGGGAGTTCCATCCATTACATATTTTTTTTAACTCACATGTAGGTAAGGGGTAAAAAGGGGTTTTACATAAAAGAATCCTTGGGTATGCAGGCCCTACATATTAATGAGGAGAAAGATTGCAGGCCACCATATTTAATTTAAATAAAGAAATTAAATGAAACCATCCAAATACAATGTCTTGGTCAAGCTAGTGATCATCCATACATGCAATGATGTTTATGCATAAATAAAACTAGCTTTAAAATCATTATTCGTTCTCATTTAAGATAATTCAAGCTTGAATCAATTAATAATCATCTTTAATTAATCAATCATATTATCAGAAATTATTTTTGAAATATTCATAAGATTCTCTTCCATAATTAATTTAAACAGATTAATTCATTTAAACATATCTTTGTACATAACATGTACCTTGGAGGTAACCTAGTGAATTCTGATTCATAACTCCCCAATGAGTAGAAATGAACATTACACAGATGTTAAATAATACAAATATATATAAAATATGTATCACATGTTGTGCATCATCTTTACGCCCTCACGATTGTACAAGTCTAAAGGGTTTGTATTATATAATAATAAATGTTGATTAATCTACGTAATTTGGATGAGTAAAAGACTTGTAGATTAAACTACATGGGGTGTACTATTTTTCACCATCTATTAGAAGTACACACCCAGGTAAATGACATGTGAGTGTACTTCAGAAATATTTGGAGTACACGGGTTGTTTAGTGGGCCACATGCTGTATAGTTCCTCATTACATGGTCTCCCTCCAGGAAATCCGTGTACGGGGTACAGGGTCTAACCCTAACATGAATGGAATAAATGTCATGTCCATTAGGTCGTATGACATGTTCTCTGAAAACTGAATACCACCCGTTCCTTGTCAACACATGGATACATTTAAGACTTATAAAGACTCCACAACACTGCATGGTTTTGTGGACCGGTCCGATTCATTGAATCTTGACTACACAACGTGTACTATCGAATACACGCCGTTTTTTCAGGTGTGGTAAGGCCTAGATTCTTTAGATCCCCCGAATTAGATCATCTATATTATTTTAGTCAAATATAAAGGAAAAGATCATTTCTATAAGGTGAAGGTGAAAGGAAAGATGTGGAATTGTTCTCGAGATTCATATTTGCAGAATGATTAACATGATTTGAAACAACAAAATTATTAAATTCATAATTCATAAGAGAAATATTTAAATAATTAAAAACTATGATGTTACCCATCTTATACCATTGGAAGGTTCCAGAAACTGTAGAAACATGTTTTGACGACACCCAATTTTGATTTTTACCATGATCAATGATTACTCAGAGATCAAAACAATGATGAACACCAGTCTCCATGGAATATAATAAAGGATGTTGATAAAGAAAAAAAGAGGCCCAAAACCATTGGAGAGTATTATCAACATCATGTTTATAATTAATTTAATTAATTTCATAAAGAAAAATAATACATGTGTCTTTGGTATTTTTTTTGTTGATGATGTTGATCATCCGGAATGACCCTTCTGGTTTATTCCTTTTCAGTTGTAAGGATCCAAACCTGCATCCATCTAGCGGTGATCTACACATGCTCCGATATCCTCTGATCAACACCTCTCTTTCTTTAGGTGCAAGACCGGTGAATAGAATGTATTGTGTTGGTCATTCTGGATCAAATATTCTTTAGCTTTCAAGAACGTCTCTCGTTATTGAGAGGGAGGAGACGGGGATTCGATAGATAAATTGTTTGGCTCTATAATTCTCAATTCACCAGGCGTGTGTTGTGTTGCATGGAACAATATCTATAATTTACTATTTATATACATGGAATTACAGTTAAAATTATTACTTTCATGTAAAAAATTAAATACATTTATTAACCTAGGAAAAAAACATGCATTTAGTAATAATATCGGGTCATTATTTATAGTGCACAAACATGTGGAAAATCGTAATTATAAATAAAATTAAACACAAAAAAATAATATCAGAATTATTTTAATTTTTTCCATCTAGTTAAATAATTATTTACTGTCTTGCAAATAAATTTTTTACAACTAGACATAACATGTTCCACTCGAACTCCACTTTGACTTATTGAACACCAAAATAAATTAATATATAATTTATTTTCTTAAATAAATATTTTATTTACAGACTAGTATATTAATATTTTTAAATGATCAGTAAAATAAATAAATATATTGAATTTAGTTTTTGAAATCACCTTAACTTGAATAAAATTATTCCATGGTCTTGAGAATAATATTTATTTCATTAATTGAATTCAAATATTATTTCACCAAGACCACCAAAAACACATAGTATGTTACCCTCTAGGATTATTTGTCATTGGCATTAGGCGGGCTTACCTATAGTCCTAGAGTAATGTTTTTCAATGGGTCAAGGAACCCAAGAGATAGAACGTAAATTCATAGCAATGACATCCACATATGAAAGGTCATTATTTAATGTAATCTCTTTGTTTCAATATCTCATCAAGAAGGTTTAATGATTGTGTCATCAAAATTTATGCTTGATATGTCGTTCTTTGACTACCAGAAATAAACTATTTGTTACACCATGGCCAAAAAATTTCATGTGACTGTTCTATTTCAATCAAAGGGATGAGATATAAACTTCCATAAATGGAAGGTGGAAATCCTTCCTCGTCTTATCCATTAATAACATGCCACTCGGGATGCACCAAACATACCCCATTTCTCTCCAACTATCTACGTGATAGTTTTTGTCAGTAAATCAAAGTGAAAAAGTTGTGACACATATTAATGATAATATTAAAGTCTAATGATCATTAGACACACTCGCAGATAGAAATAGCTGATGACAACAAAACAAGTAGAATTCCCCCGAGCAGGTATGTTCTCATAATCTCTTATCTTGGAGACTACCAAGTGCAAACTTCATGAGAAAGAGTATCATATACATATGAGTAATCTAATATGACGTTATTCATGCTATTTGTCAATCATAGCATGACATCCAACCAAAGAACTATATTTAAGAAGATCTTTATAGCATTTCAAGGTTCTCATCATAGTGCAGAACTGCCGGGAAATTATCAATTTGACAAATAATCTTGGGAATTGTTACATTATTTTCATTTAGAAACATGAAAAATATGTAAAAATACATTAAATATACATGTAAACAAATTAAGCCACTTGGTTCTGGGACACCAACTCTTACACCACATCGTGCAGAGCGGGACAGCTCCGGCGGGCCACGCATGCCAGTAGGCGGCGCCACGTGGCGCCCCCAGGTTGGCCAATCCGAATGGTACAATGGACCATTCGGAATACGAAGGGGCACCACCCCCCAGGAAGTGGCTAGTGTGGGCCCCAACATGGTGGACCGCACCTTGCTGAGTGGGTCGCGCCCAGTTGGCTGGGCCACCCCTTTGCTGGTTGGGCCGGTCCAGGGCCATGCAGATCAAGCCCCCCACGGCCCTGCCCATCTGGGCCGTACCCAAACAAGGGTAGGTCATCCCGAACAAGGTCGGGTCAGCCCATGCTGGTTCTGGCTTGGTCAGTTAGACTGGTTCGCCCCGTACTGAGTCCCATTTGGACACAGATATGCCTTTTTGGCCATATATTGAGAACTGGGCGTCCGATTGACGAACCATCTGCGGCACTGGATTCCTTGGTCTGAGAAGTTCCTCTTGGAATACTCCACATGGGTTTTGGATAACGTTGGAGTATGGATTGGTTGGATCGAACCTGAATCCATCTTGGCCCTCAGAATGGAAACACAAATAACATACATAATGAGTGTTTGATTGTCGCGTCATCTATTGCGTTGGGACCTTTATGATGTGGTGGTTCTTTGAGATAATTAATCATGGGACATAGTGGTTGATAAATTATTGAATTTTTGATAGAGGAGCATATCTTCTTGGAATCAAGAGCGCTTAGTGCGGGAACCTTGTCACTGACTATGCTTGAGAAATCTACATATCCTGTGTGGGTTATCTTCAGATCCTATGTAGGTCATCTAAGGATCCTGTGTGGGTCATCATCAGATCTTGTGTGGGTCAGCATCTTTAGATACTTTGTGGGTCATCTTCAGATCATGTGTGGTCATCTATGATATTGTGTTGGTCAATATTAGAGCATCTCGATGATGTATGATGATCTACCAATATATCTAATCATCTATATTTATGTACTTATGTTATCCCTGGTGTTAGCTGATTCATTACCACTGTGGTACACTTCTGTGTGGTGATACCTTTTTGGAATTCCTCTGTGTGTAATTACCTTTGTTGTACTTACCTTTTTCATGTTACCTGTTTTTTACTTTTATCTTCATTGTGTTACCTATGTGGTACTTCTACCTTTGTGGTATTCTTCCCTCATGTGTGAGATACGTATATATTGATAATATAGGTATATGAATGGGAATATATCTAATTTGGGTTGATTCCTATTGATTAATTTTTTATATTGATGTCTTGCTTTGTGGTTTATCCATTGGGGATTCTCGGAGACCTTCGTGGGTCTCGGGATCCCAACTAATTATTTTTATATTCACCCATGCACGAGCTACGCCCGCACCTTATTGTGTCTTATAAATATGGCGTACAACATTGATGGAGGATGAGGGTGCCAGGGCTAGAGGCTTCAAAGAGATGGACTATTAGAGATGATTTAAAACAAGGATGACCAATCGAGAGCTGGACCTACCCTTTTGGTAGGATCCTTGGAAGGTGTTCAGAAGATCTTTTTTCTGTTTTACTTGTTCTTTCCAGTTGGGCTTGTATTCCGACCCCTTTACTTAATATACTAACACTTTTTACTATATATTATACAATATTCTTATATCTTATTGTGTGATTGGATTTTGTGATATTAGAGGATAAAAGGAAACACCTCCCAATTTTAGGGATGTGATTTTCTAGGGCTAGTCGCCAGCC
The DNA here is from genome assembly GCA_963277665.1 of Viscum album. Taxonomy (NCBI): domain Eukaryota; kingdom Viridiplantae; phylum Streptophyta; class Magnoliopsida; order Santalales; family Viscaceae; genus Viscum; species Viscum album. Next base: position 1,622,177,739 of record OY728155.1, on the reverse strand, counting down.
CCTGGCCTATGGATACTAGGATTGGGGGAGTCATGGCACGAGCCCCGGGGGACATGTCATGAGATCATTTCCTGATGTTGGTATCAAATCAATCTTATATTTTGGTTGAATATGGGAAAAAATCAATAATGATGAAAATTTTCTAAAATGGTTGAGAAGGTAGAATTCTCATCTAGGCACATATAATGTCGATTTCTACTCTAGAGGAATCCTTGTGGAGGGGTTGACACCAAAATGACATATATAATAACTATTTTTTAAAAGGTGGATATTTAAGAATAGTATCTGAATATTAGAATTAAATTTTAATTGATGGTAATAGTTACATATAATTTTCATTGGACATCTCAACACACTACTAATAAAGTAAAACATCTCTTATCCAAAAATTCCATACTATTATAGGAAGATCTTCTTCCGCAACAATAGTTCTTCCATATAAAAAACATCTCCTTTGGTAGTATGAAATTAATATTTTTGGTTTCATGTTTTTATGATTTAAATTATATTTATGATTATGATCATTTTCCTTTCTCATTCATACTCAATCATAATCGTCAAAATCCCAAGCATTTAAAATATTAATAAGGAAGTAGTGATGTTGTCTATTCACAAAATTTTAACTTTCTTCTTTATTATTCATCTTCCTTATTTATATTTTATATTATAACGATTTTATAGGTAATGTAATCAACCTGTCTTCATCTTATACACAATTTTTATTCTTCTATCAATGAAAATAGGTCATATAGCAGTAGAATCATTTCAGACTCATTCTTCCCATCTTATAATACATTAATAATGATCACCACCCTCATATAGAATTTTATCCCAATTTTTTTTTAATTTCATATGATAATAAATTCAATATTATATTTTCCATGTTTTCACCAACTATTAAACAATTTACATCTCTATCATTTTATATTCTCTAAGGGACATGAATATTATTTCAATAACTTTTTTTTTGTTGAAATCCCTTTATTTAGGAAAAAATGATCTTTTTGAATTGACTCAACAAGTATTGAAAAATATATATCTTATTATTTAATGTTTCTAAAAATATTTCCATATTTTATCAAAATAAATAACTTCAATTATTCTATTATAAATATCATACCAGTTGCACCAATATACTGTCAATTTTTTTAAAATAACACTTTACATCGCTTAAATCAAGGAATAATAAAAAACATAATGATAATTTAACATGATAAATATTTATTCATTAGTGTACGTGAATGACCATAAATAAAAACAATTTATAACTGGTAATCCTAATTTATAACATTTAAACTATGACTAAAGGTACATATTAATTAGATAACAAATAAAATAATTAGATTTTAGTAGGAGAAACATATATATTTGAGGATGAAATTAAATATGGTCTAGGAAAACATATATATAACAGTGTGTATTAAATGTCTATTAAAATTACTCATCATTAGTTTATGTCGATGTAACGTAGTCTTTTAAACATATTATTAAAAACATTTACGCACAATTATACATGAAATACATACCAAGGATAAAAATATAGTTTATTTGGTATATTTGGAACAACATTAGAAAAAATGAAACTATATTAAAAAATAATATTGCTAATCTCAGTAATGAGTTACTAACTCCCTTTGATCTCCTAAAACATCATAGGATATCCTATGGAATACATTAACAAAATAGATGATCCAAAAATCATAGTACATGAATACTGATGGAAATTAAGAATATCACATGCATTTCAACACAAAAAAATATAATGTTAATGGAATTTCTCAAGAATAAAAAACTGGAATAATAGTATACATAACAAAGAATCATATGATCATGGAGATATTAGATTGTCGAAAAAATATATATTGTAACATAAGCATGCAACAATGATAACTACCACAATTATATCAAACTATGAACAAAGTTCTACAATGGATTAGGTTTACTCCCTATTCTCATTAATGACATGTCATGAGACTAAAAAATTCCCAATTAAGTGGGGTGGAATATGGGGTAACCTATCATAACATGTTCATTAATATTTTTACCATAGTAAGTAATTAATTATAGGGGTTACCAAAAGTGTGAAATGGTAATCATAATCTTGTCATAAAGTATACTAATAGTTTTATAATATTGGTATATATGAAATACAGTATTGAAAAAATACTAGATCCTTCATAAATTAAAAATATCAATAGATAATAATAAATATTTTCCTATTAAAGTGAAAACATATAAAAAATTTGGTTATGGGTCCTTATAAATGCTCCCCATAAGTGGGTTTTATGATTATAGGAAAACAATTTTTAATAGGTGTAACAATTTTTTAATTTAATGAAAATTGTAAGTGACAAAATGGTTCCAAAAATAATAATTTATTTTTTTATAAATCATAGCTTTTTTAAAACCTTTCATTCAATTCTATTTTAAAAGAGGACATGAAAATATAGAACATTACTTTAATCATATTTTTGAAAGTAATTAAGAACAGAGAATCAAATACATGTATATAAAAATTATATAAATATTATATAATCATATTTTATATTATGGAGTAATATATATTAAATATATTTTAATTATATAAGAATAATTAAAGAAAAAATTTTGGTAGATCGAGATAAATTACATCTCAAAGGAAATATGATGGCTTTGAAGGAACCCATTACATAAGTCTGAATTCATTTTTTTATTTAAATTCAAATCCTAGATAATAAATTTAAATTATTTATTTACATAATTATTAACTCTTATACATGTCATTTATTTTTGTATAAATTTATTATGAACATTTATAAATGATTGATTTCACAGTTCCAACAACATTCGTTTTCATGGTAGGTTTACATGTGTAAAATTATGTTAGTTCTTTTTAGAGGGTAATAATTATACAGAAGTGGAAATATATTATATTAAATACCATTAATATTTTTTTCCCATTTATCATTTTTTAATCTATTATTAGAATGATTAGGTTGATAAAAAGTTAATTACAAATTTATAGATTATTTTGGTAGTTTTCCAATAAAGATGAATGTTTTTCATTTGGTGTATGTTTATGATTATATATAAGATCCATATCATGATTCATGTTAAAATATACATATTAAAATCAAAATTGAACATTATAAAGGTATTTTTCCATCCCTAATGGGGCTAAATTTGAAAAAACACATTATCCCCAGAGACTGTAAAAAACAATAAATTGTGAAAAAAATTGTTTATATGAATAAAATGAAAGGAGAAAACTTGTGGAAAAAAGATATTACATTATTAATATAACATTACATTATATAAATTAAACATTAATTTTTATCATTTTATGGTTAAGGTTGTGTAGATAATTTAGCAAAAGGAAATAAATTTAAATAGGTTGTTTGAAAATGTTTCTCATTGAATATCACCTCCTTGATGGACCCATTTAAAAATATGATAGCTGTATTTTTTTGAATATAATAACTTAAATGTGATAATGAGGTTTAGTAATGGGATTAGACTTAATATATAAAAAAACAAGGCTTTAAATGTGTTAGGATACTGGGCGGTGTGGGGTGGTATTTATATGTGGTGGAATGGGGTGTTTTTTTTATTATTATAATGAATTGTTTATTATTTTTGCTCAAGGCTTTCAATTATTTTGATTAATAAAAATAAATACAAAAAGTAGTGAATTATATTTTTAGATATGTGGTTCTTAAATCAGTCACGACTTAAATATTCTTATATTTAATTTATATGTCTAAACATGATAAATCAATGCATTTAAATATTCTCAACAAAATTTAATGACTTACAATAATAAATAAAATCACCATAAACATTTAAAAAAATGTAGAATTGAAAATTGGATTTCATTTTATGAATATAATATTCTATATATGATAAATTTTAATTTTGAAATGAACTGATAAATTATTTGAAAAATAACGAATTTAATTTTACAATCGATATTATGAAAATTTGAAAATCATATTAAATTCTCTATAAAACTATCAAAATATTTTAATAAATATTAACATTAAATTATGTATCTATTTGAAAAAAATAATATTTTTAATAATCCTATTTATTATAAACAAGTTAAATAATGTTTATATGGTACAAACATACCAATACATGCGTAATCAACATTAAAACAATTATATACATATAGCATTATATATATATATAATACTACAAAAATTATTTTATAATTTCCTAGGTGAGCTTACTATTTTGATAACCAAAGTACTATTCTTAATAGTCTTATTACTATACCAATAGTAAGGTTCTTTAATTTATTATAATTACTCATATTTCATTCATTATTCATTCTAAAATTCATTCCCTTATAGAAATATATCCCATTTGTTAAAATAAATATTATATTATAATAATTATGTATTATTTATAATTATTTGTTCATGAGTGTGATCAATTTTGTGAATTGGGAAAATTAAATGTTTCTAATCCTTATTATATATTTTTGTTTACTATCCTACTGTAATATTCAGAATTCATATTGGTTTAATTTATAAGTATTGTATCACTCATCATTCACGATAATAATGTTTCCATTGGTTTCCTTATGTGTTGTATTCTTTTTAGAAATTTATTATAAGAATGTAAATACCATTGATAAAATGATGGGTCATTACTTTACTCCAAAATGATGAAATATCACCCATCAAATATTATTATACATACTATAGTGAAACAATGTGAGCATATTTATCATTAGTTACTTTTTATGGATCCCATGTCATCAATTTATACATATATTTTCTCTATAGTATCTTCATCTGGTGATTTTTCTTATTAGGTATAATGTTTTCTCCATGGTCTAAAATCTTCATTGGTTGCTCCTCATATGGGAGATCATTTTCACATATACGAACATTTGGTTCAATATATCATAGTGATCTCATATGTACTTCCATGAGTGGTATACATAGAATATATCATGAATATGAAACATGATTTATTGAAATGACAATATATAGGCCATATCTCTAAACTGATAATCAAATTCAAATTTTTTGATATACCTTATACATAGCATTCATTTAATCCAAAATCTCATGACGCTATTCCTTAGAGATATTTATAGGATTACCCTATGAACAACTAAAAACTCTACATTCCATCAACAATTATAAGAGTATATCATATATTAACATTGTAATCGTGAATATTTTGGTAAATTCTATTCATAATTTCAACCATTCACTTGTCCATTTGATGTTATTAAATTTTACATCAACCCATGTTCTCCAACATGGATGTGTTCTACATATTTTTCCATATGTTCCATCATATGGATCCATTTGGATTCTTGATTGTAAACAATTTATGTAATATAAATATAATAATGGTAGATTTTTACCATATCATTCTTTTTTTTCTACTGACATTTCTCTCAACATATCCTATAGTGTTGTAATAGTTCACTAATAGTGGACATAAATTTTTGGAAGATAAGCCACACTAAATTTCAACATTGTATTTAGATCATGTTGAGGACATTTCAAGAGCATAGAGGTAAATCATAGATCACTATTGAATATAATATTTAATTGTTCTCTAGGAAACCTCAACATTTTTTTGATGTGTATCAATGTATGGTGGTTGACTGAGATCTCCTCCAAAATTGATATAATTTGACATTTCATTGAATTTTGATCCATAATTACCAATATAGAATTATTTTTCTATATGTCTTTATATTTCTAGTGACCAATTCACTAACGATGGTATACCATATCTATGTAGTTTTTTGTAATGGTTTCATCAACAACATCGATTAATTATTTTTTGGATATATATACTTAAATACCATAAACATTGATATATATTCAATGATCTCTTTATTCATATTGTACCACTTATAGTGATCTGGAATATCTTTATCATTATTTTGACCCCCTAGTGGACATAGAAGGTTGATCTATAAGGATCATTCATATGTTCTTTCTTTTTCTATAGATTGTATGGTACATATAACTATCACCCAAATATTACAACTCTTTGATCATCAAATATTAACACTAAGGATTCACATTTTTTATGGCATCTACATTCACTAAATTTCGTCATCATCTAATTGAGAATAATTTAACTTTTCAAAAAGATATTTTTGATAATTCATTTCTAATAGAAATGAATATTTATATTCCATTATGATTCATGTGTACATTCATAGAATATATAAGAACGTTGGATCATTATCAACTCTCATCATTGACCAAGATTCATGATCCATTATACATAGATCATATTCCACATTTTTTTTATTTTTTTGGATGGTAGTGTATTGATTAGTCGTAATATTTAATGAGAACTATCCATCTATACTAGAATATACTAATCTCATTCAGTGTGAATATATATATATAATTATCTTATAATCCGTATATATCTCATACCTCTCCTTATAGGGTTAATTGTTCCAAATTTCCTTAGTAAAGGTCCCATATTCCAACATGAGATCATTTTAGTGATTTTTTCACATTACAGTTTTGTTTCCTTGATGAATAGTTTATAACATTATAATTTTCATATATACAGTAATAATTTCCTTCATTGATTCATAGTTGTAAACCACAAACTATTCCCTACATTTTGTTAGTATAAGTAATTCCGTAATGATTTGTCTATTTTTTAATTTTATTATGTAGCCTTCAAATTCAATTGTCTAGAAAAACATTCATCCATTGTAATTAAATATATTTAGTGGGTTTTTAATCAAGAAATGTTTCTAATAAAATTTGAGTAATACCTATCTAGATCAAGGAGACTAATGATATAAAATAAATATGTTAATCCAGGACACTTTTCAATTTAATTTGTTCTATAAGAATCCATATATATATATATATATATTTTTATATATATATATATTCAATTATCGATTATAATATTTCCTATAACTCAGATACATTATACATTTCATATAGTTTCTCCCTTTGTAAACTCATTATCATAGTGTAAAAATTCAATTCTTAATCCCACATACCATTAGATTGTATCATAATATCACATATAATGAATAACATAAACATGCCTATGTAATCTACAAAAACCCTATTTATTATCTCCAGGAAATTCGATAGAGCATTACCGAGTCAGGGGGGAATCACATTGATCTCATAGTTTTCATTACTCACTAAAAAGTAATCCATAGGAATATATACCTTTCTCTTCTTTAATTGGTGGTATCTAGATCAAAGGGCCACCTTAGAGAAATAATTGGATCCATGTTGTTGATTTAATAAGTCATATATCTGTGTTAATGTATTCCTTTTATTTATAATGATTTCATTGAGCTTAGGAAAATCAATGTATCCGTACGTTAATTGATCCTTCTTCATGAAGAAGAGGACTGTTCCACCCCACTGTGAAGTACCTAGAAAAAAAAACTTTTCCAGAATCTCTTGTAACTATATCTTAAATTCCTTCAACTAAATAGTGACCATAAAATAAGGATTTTCGTATTTGGGTAGAGATAGAGGAATAATATGAATTTATAAGTCAACCTCTGAGACAAGTGGAAGACATTGATATTATATAGGATACAAACCACTATAGTCCCTCTCTGTAGTAATGTCTTAGAGTATGATCTTATATTTTTTTATTGATTTTTTCTAGATATTGATTATAATAAGAAAATGAATCCCCAATTGAGAATATTATTGTATATGAGATTAATCCTCCAACTTAAACATGTATATAATTAGGGGATCTCATCATAGGTTAATAATGTTCTCACGTTCTGGACATTGGATGTTTTATTTTTATAAATATATCCAATAAATGCCCAATATAACATAAAACTCCAAAAATGATGTTATAAAATATTTTCTTCAAGTTTAATTCCACAATATTTAATTTGTGGGATTTATATACATTAGAGGTAATTATTTCTCCACTCATTGTTCTGACAGATGACTGAACCATACATTTCAGGTGTTATTTGAATTGTTATACGAAACATAAAAAATGTGAATTAATTCATTGAACATGAATAAAATAGTATTTTATTCTATACTAGACTGAAAAACCATCACACTTATAACCACATCATTTTAGAGCTCCACCTCATTAGAGGTGAAAACATATTACCTTCTATTATTACATGGAGTTTATCATTGTTTATTTACCCTCCAAACGATTTTATTATGGAATTGGTTCAAACAATTATCATGTTCTTTGAAGTCAAAAAACATTTATATATTCTATGTTTTGATCTTAAACATAAATTAATCTTCCAAATTAGTGGGATTATTCGAAGACATTCAACAATAATTATTTTAATGTTCCTATAATCAAAATTTTAATCATTTCATAGATCCCATTAGACATTTTATACAATACTTCATCCCAAACATTTTTTATATGGTGTATTAGGTATTCTTTCCTTAATAGAATTTATTTCCTTCTCATCCCCTGTTAAAGTCAATTTTCTTTTTTTATCTTCAAGACCACGAGAGCATTGAGAGTCACCAATATCCTTCTCATCATTTTGAGATCATCACACAATATCATTATAACTTTTATCACATCGAAGCAGAAAGGCTTAATGTGTACTCATCACTAATACATTAATTATTATATCCACCATTCATTTTGTGTTCATGAAAAATACGAAGGTCTGTCAAAAAATTATTGTAATATTTTTATCAGATGCCCATATTGATTCATCTTCTAGTTTTATAAGTCTGAGGAATGAATCTCCATATTATTATGGTGATTTTGGGAAAAAAATTATGGAATATTCTTTTCATGAATCCATCATGATCCATTGGCTAAATTTCCAAAAATATTTTATTTTTCATTTTTTACAACAATGATCAACGTCTCAATCAAAATGTTATACATCATGTTTGAATTTACCTTCTTCTGAAAAATATATAATATATAATATCATATCGATAGTGATAATCCATTGATCTAGAATGAGAGGATATGATGATCCTATAATTGTAAGTGTAATTATTCACATAAATGAATCAACCATAAATTTATCTTTCATTGGAGTATGAGGTAATTTTACATGAATCGGGTTTTTATTTATAACATTAGTCAATTGAGATAGTAATATCATAATGTCCTGAGCTCATATTCTTAATATTTGTTTTTTCCTTTCATTAGTGAGATAATCTCATTTCTTATTCCATAGGATGTTGGCACATTTTATCTCATTTCCCACCATAATATAATGAAATATAAGAATTAAAATTATGTTTCATTAAAACATATATATTGAACAAATTAAATTTCAAACATAAAAATGGAGAGAATAACATATAAATGAAATGTGTATACAGTAATATTATTCCCTATGTTTAAGAATATATTATTATTGATCATAGAAACATTCCTAGGCTTATAATTCTATTTTCCTAGTCATAATAAAAAAATGTAACTGGTAGTTAACTGATAAAATATATAACAATCTATAATTTTAAAAATATTATTACATGACTGGCCACAAAATAAAATCCATGGTTTAAATTTTTTTATATCTATGTAACTCTAGGTACATTAATAAGAAATCAAACATCAGAAAAAAAATAACATTACTAATCTCACAAATTACCTCCTAAATCACTTTAATCTCATACTGCATCATAGGAAAACCTGGGGACCATGTTGACAAATTGGATGAGATAAATAGCCTAGTAAGAGAATAAAAAAGGGACGAAATCATATAAATGGGTTTGAAGGAATAAAATTATTACATAAAAGGAATTTATCATTAATAAACATATTTAATAATGAAATATTTAATATCGAATAATATGATCATTGAATTATTTTAATGTGGATGGAACATATACCATGGAATAGAAATGAGAAAATGATGACTTCCAATATTATATCAAAAGGTTAAATAAGTAACTTAATGGATTAATAAAACTCCCTAATCCCATAAATTACATCTCATGGGACTAACCAATACCCATTACACTGTGGAACTATCTAAGAACAACCATCATAACATTGTTTGTTAATATATTTCCCCCAATTAGAAACATAACATAAGGATTAATCATAAGGGTTACACATTGAATGCATTTGGAATCGTAATCATGACCTGAGGAAATAAAAAGTATTATCATATTGGTGTTTATGGATTAAAGCATATAAATCAGAAATTAACATTCAGAAAGGAACAAAAGGGATAAATAATGATAAATATTGACCAACAGAACACGTATAAAATATTGGTAATGTTTCATTGGAAATGTGCGCCAATGATGGTTTTAAGAGAATAGGTAAAGAAATCATAAAATGTGTAAGAGTATAATATTTTAAATAAAACCAAATTTGAAAAAATTGGTCTTCCAAATATATTATTTTTTAACAATTCATATAATTTATAGACTAGTTAATTGATTTTTTCTTTATATGAGTAATATTAAATTTTTGAACTTTTCTTTAATCACCCTTTCAAAGATTAAAAAAATGGATCATTTAATACATGAATATCACCATCAAATAAAGATGGAATAAACGTAGTATTTATGTGTCAAACATATTCCAATAATATAAAAGAATAATATATGAAAAATCAATTGATTTATTATTGAATATAAAGAGAGAATTTGTCTTAATAGAAATAATATGGTTCATAATGATCCCTTATACTTAGTATAAATGACTTCATTACTTGAACATAATATTCAGGATAATAAAATTCGATTAATTATTTAAATAATTTATAAGTAATTAAATATTTACTTCCATAATTATAAAATTATTATGATCATTTATGATCATGTGGTTGAGTTATAATGTTGTATTTTTTTGTTAGGATAATTTATTCTTTCATGGATTCATTTTCAGTTTACTTGTGTATAATTATGGATGTTCAATTATAATGTTAATAATTATACCGAATAGAAATAATATGGTATAAATGATTTTCTAGATGTTTAAATGGTCCTATATTTCATTTTTTTAATTTGGACGATTCTTTTAATAAAATTGTAATTATATATATATATATATTATTTTATGGGGTTTTGATCATCATGCACTATTTTTTTAATATTATGTATATATAGTAGTTATTTAATAAGATTCGGGTGATAATATTAGTATTAAAAACTATTTTAAAAATATTAATGGTTTTGTGGCCATCATTGATGGCATTGCAGGAAACATGGAAAATCATTATCTAAAGAGATGATAAGCTACCATAAATTGGACAATATTTTCAATTATATGAATAAGAGGAAAAGATAAAATGGGCTTTTTGAAGATATAATATCATAAATAAAAAATTATTTTATATAAAAGTTAATATAGTTATAATTCTTTGATGGATGAATTAAATGAAGAGAATATACTAGAGTAAATGAAATTATAATAGATTGTTTGATTATATAAATTCTTTAATATCACCTCCTTCAGAGACCACTTAATGAACATAGGATTAGTATTTTGTTGATACCAAAATATCTAGTACATGGGGAAGTTGAATTTTAAGAAAATTTGTTAGAATATTGAAAATATAAATGTCTAGGAAGGTGTCAGGTTAAGGGGTGGTGTCAGGTGGTATATATATGGATATGATAGGGGTGTTCGTAATTATTATACTCATTAGTATAATATGATAGCTCAATACTATAAATAATGACTATTAACAAGCATAAATATAATAAATAGTGATTTATAGTTTGAGTTCATGTGTTTTGAAATCATCCATGGCCAATATATTCATTTATTTAGAAAATAATGTGAAATACTGTAAACATTTGTATTTCACTAATCCCCAAAAAATGAATTATTTTTTCAAAATCCAAAGAATTCACTATAATAATTAATATATGAGTAAATTTCAAAAATAAAACCCATGATTATAAAATAATTTTTAGAATATGAGAAAATTAATTATTTAATAATGCTAATATAAAATGATAATAATATTGATTTTAATATTATAATTTTTTTATGATCCATTGAAATATTAATTACTATCACAGAAAATAATATTATAATTATATTAAAACATAATATTATCTTACGAATAAATTTTATGAGAATAAAGTTTCTTATAAATCATTTTTTAATTGTAATGTTATATATATATATTTACATTTTATAAGAATACCAAAATGTAATGTATCATTATTAAATCATTTATTTTCTTACAACATGATATAAATATATCCAATTTTTATATATAATATTCCAAAATGTTATTTTATATTTTGGTAGATGATAATACTATTCAAATGGAAAATTTCTATTCCTAATGGATAGATTACTCTTCAAATATTTAGGGTCATTAACCAATTTAAATTACAATTATTTTAGTAACTCATCATTAATTTTTATGTTCTCCCAATGTTATATATTTTCTTATTCAAAATATATACTATATAATTAACATTATAATTTATTTATACATAATTTTTAATATGTTCTATCATTATATTAGAGAGTGAAAATAAATTTTCTGATTCTTATTATATTATTTTCTATCAATTGTCCTTCTATAATACATAGAATTATATTAATTTATTTTCTAATTAATTTATCATTCTTAATTTATGGTAATTATGTTTTTATCAGGTTAATTAAATAATTTATGTCATAGATGAAATATTTATAATAATGAAAATTCAATCGATAAAATTGTGGTTCATAATAGAACCCTTATGTGTCCTCTTTTGAGTACAGTTATATATTTCCTCTATAAAAATGACAAGGCATACTTATCATGAAACATACTCTAACAAATCAAAATCATTTGGTCAGATTATAAAATATAAAATTTGACCCTAATAACCATTATAAAACTATCATAACCTGTATGTAATAAAAAAATTAGAATAACATATCAATGAGTGACATGAAACTTTCCAAATTCTAGCACTCCATACCAGGTAAACTCTTAAAAAATTACAAAAGAATAATTAAGCATTAAATTTTTAGTGAACTATATTTCAATGAATTACAATTTCCTTAAAACATCCATAATTTAACTCATTATAATTAATTACTTAATCCATCTATATTATTCAAAATATATTATAACATTAGAGATACATTATGAATTGATGGTCTCTCAATTCATAAAATATATTATTATTGGCTAACACAAAGATTTATCTTAACCTAATTATGTTTCATGTTGTAGATCAGAATATATTTATTTAACAACAATTTTAATTGATTAAATATATTATATGAATAAAGATAAGTAGATATATTTTCTCATATCTACGAGACATTATTTACATGGGAATTGATGAGGAATATATTTATAAAAAATATTGTAGTATATTATGGGATATTTGCTGGCATATATCATGTATGGCAATGATAAAATTAATAATTAGATGAAAAGGGTTTGAAGCCACATTTAGTATCCTCGTATATTGAGCATATAATAAACATGAAACACCATACTAGATTTTTTTTTCATTGAATTGATATGTAAAATTAAAATAAAAAATTTAAAATATAATCATCATAAAAGAAATTCCCATTAATATTTCCCCATTTTCATTAAATATCAATAACCAATTCAATTATAAATACATTATTTCAAAATTTAATATTATTACCCCCACAATAAAAATTGTTTCAATTGTGACTTAGTAATTAAATTTCATTCCAATATTTTAACATGACATTTCATCACAAACTCTTTTTAAGAAAACACACACTTGAGAATATAGTGTCATTCAATTTATATAAATAATTGATCATGAAATTATTAAAATTTATTTCAATACATTGAATTATATTTTCAAAAAACAAAAGTGATTTACTAAGAAATCATTTTTGTCCATAAAAATTTTATCCATGTGAAAGAAAATATGATTTGGTTTTTTAAAATAAATATTTTCAAGTAATATATAACCGTAGATAAATTCAAAAAAAAAATAAAAAACAATCATGATTAATTTTGTTTTTAGGAAATTATAGAAATTTTTTACCTCAGTAAACATTCACACTTAATAAAAACATTTTATTCAATAAAAAGGAAAATTATTATTATACTTCATTATCCTATTTCAACAACAGTATCTAGATTTAATATTCAAATGATATAATATGATATAGTATTTTTAATGTCTTGTTATCTCCAAATCAAGAGATACCCTTTATCCTTCTTCATCAAAATTAGTATTGTAAATAAATATATTTATGAATTGATTAATATAATATGATATGATATAAGGTGGAAAACAAAAGAACATTATGATGAGTAGATCTTAATATAATATAGTTACATGAACATTCAATAATTTAACCCCCTTAAAAATATCCAACAATTACCAAAAAAATTATACATTATAAAAGTAACTCATGAAAATAAGGTATCTTTATATACCATATTAATTTTATAAACAAGATTGATCTTTTATTCTAAATCTAGAATCCACATTACATAGTGTTATAGATTAATGAAAACTCATAGTATAGGAACCTATTCTGATTTTACAACGATTGAGTATTAATGAGATATATGCTATTTTTACTTTTCAGAGCTATCTTCAAAATTAAATTTGATATTTTTACCCCACCTTTGGAGACATATTGTTTTTTTATTCATATATATTAATTTTTTATCTTACTGTAATTTATATATTATCACACATTTCATTGAGTTATAAGAATTTTTTTTAGATTTTTAATTTGTGTATAATGGGTTTTCACAATTTTTTCATCATAACTATTTTCCTCATATTCATGTCATACATTTATAGGATTTCTCTAAAATTGTTAAACTATTCGTAGAATTTATATTCCAAAAATAATTCAATAAATAAAGATTATTGTTTCATAATATGATTTGTGTACAATTATTTTGTATTTGTCTCAGTCCAAAATTGAAATAATTATAATTCTTTGAAATGTCCTTGACATGTATTTTCATCTTCATTATAGGAATCTATTATTTCAGGTCAATAAAAATTGTCATAATTATTCAGGGGATTATTTATCTCCAAATTATAAATTCTCAAGGAATCTAATGTGGAATCTTGATTATTCAAAAACATTTTATCGTATTTATGGTCATCATCCATTGAATGATTATAGAAGATATTTTTTTGTTGTTTTTAACACTCCACATTACTAAAATAAAATTTATATAAATTTATATTAAATTAATATATACTTATATATATATATATTCATCTATGATGGACATTGAATTTCAATATATATTATCTGTCTTTAATACTATTTTTCTCAACACTATGTTTTCCCTAATATGTAAAAAACTTTTTTTCCTTACATTAGTTTCCATTTTATACCAAAAATTTATAGATCTATGTTAAAACAATGAAAATTTTTAGAAGTATACAATAAAACCCAAATAATTACATTTAATTGAACACTATAAATCATCAAAAACATGTTGATGTTTTGGAAAATATATAATTTTTTAGAATATATTGTGGATATAATCTTCCTAAAATTGTAATTAGTCACCACGATTTATTGTTGGGATTCTATGATTTTTTCTAAAACCAATATTTTCATTTATTTATAATTGCAACATGTTCTATAAAATTAACTACCTTTAGAAAAAATATTAAATATTGGTTCCCCAGTTACATTTAGTTGTTTTCATACCATTGAAATATTCTTTAATTATTTGAATATTGTCATCCATTAAAATTTTTATCTTAATATAATGTACTTTTCTTATTAACGTTAATGTATTTTAATATTTTATTGGCCTCTTAAATGTTCAGAACATGTATTGATCTAGATTATTTTTTATTCCTCTACTTCAAGACCCCTGAAATCGAGGATATTGTTTTCATCCATTAATCATATTATTATCTCCATTTACATGTTTAGCATTTCATTTTTATGAAAATGAATATTAATTTACTCCTTCATATAATATTGAAGATAATTTTTTTCATTGACTTATAATTGTTATTTCCTTTCAATAATTGATTATTTATGTTTTTATTTCAATTAATGTATCATTTCCTCCAATGGCCCGAAGGCCATCATTTTTTTATTGATTTTTGATAATCCACCTTTCAGGGGGTGAGGTGAAACCCTGACAAGGCCCGTAGGCATAAGTATTACATGGCATGTAGGCCATAGAGGAATTCATTGCCCGTAGGCTTCAAACATTACATACAACCCAGAAAAATTTCTTGGAACTGCTCCTCCCTAGCATCTTCATCATGAAATCAGCTCTCCACCTTCGCATGGCTGTTCGGCTAGGCATTCCCATTCATGCACATGCTTGTCCTGATGGCAAGTGTTATACGCTCTCATTCTTGCAATCCGTATAGATTCTACTATGGTGAAAGCTCCTTTCTCATCCTCCTTTTATAGCTTGTTCTTTGTAGGTTTTATAGTTTTCATCTACACTTAAGGTGGCCTGAAGGCCTTGAGGTGGACCAAAGGCCTTACTAACCCAAAGGCCGTGGGTGGCCCGAAGTCCTTACAAGACTCAGGGGCCAAATCGGTGGCCTGAAGGCCCAAACAGGGGCATATTACTGGCTACTACAGTGCCAAACAGTGCCTGCTACAGTACCTATTATAGTACAACATAGTTCCCACTACAGTACTACTATAGTACCCAGAAATCCTACCTCAACCTGGATTTGATCCCTGGCCATTTGGATGCACTTACGGAGTCCTTACCAATAGAGCTAAGGCTCATGTACCAATAAATGTATCATTTATTTTTAAGAACTGCATTCCAATTGTTTATAATAAATTAAATTTTCATTGTTTTATGTATAATAGGTGTGTCATTCTTTGTAAAACATTAAATTTTATTCATTAGAAGAAAAATCATTATTCACTATTATAATCATTTTAAACATTTTTTCCAATTATTTATATAATGTATTAACATCTAAATCAAGCAGCAATTTCCCTAACTGTACTTTCAATAAATGATATATAATAGTAAATAAATCTATTATTTTAGGCTAATAATTTATAGTAAAATTATTCAATTTATTCAATATCTATATAACCATAAATTCTTAAAACTAGTTTATAAATAAGAAACATTTTAAATGAATTAATAGATAGAACTCATATTTTATTAGCCTCAATTATATGTGTATTGATTTATAATGTAAATAGTTTTCAGTAGTTTTTTCTTATCTGTTTTTCTATTAATCATGGAATTTGAGGAATCTTCCAGGTAAGTCAATTTAGTTATTAAAACTACGTTTTCAATGTAATAGAATTACATAAATTCTTAAATTCTTCATTTATGATATATATGATAAAAACTACATAGAATCAAAATACTACCAAATATAAAATACCGTTTTTATCCCTTATAATCCTTCAATTAACCTAGTAAAACTTTTCATAAATAATAATATGGTTGGGGTAAATCCTTGTAAAATATTTTTCTCAAATTCATTTTTTTATTCTTCCAATTTTCAATTATATCATCCATGCTAGTTATGATATTCTCATATTATTTTTTTACTATAATTTCATTTACATCACATGAATAAAATATTTATTAATGGAAAACATATATCATTTCTAAAATGGTCGGTCCAACTGTTTTTATCAACCCAATTCCACTTTCTAGTAGAGATGTTGATGTAAATATCAGAAGTATTGAACACTGATTACAATATGTGAGAATGTGTAATATATATCTCAATACCAAAAATAATTTTTTTCATCAATGTAAACATATGGTAATTTCAACATACACATCCATATAATAACCATTTTCATTGTATTGGAGGTAGTATATCAACAAAAGTATAGAATTAGATTGTTATGGATTGTATTATTGGGGATCCCTCCAACCATCGCAGATAGTCCAATCATTCTTCTTCACAATAACTTATACTTTTATATAAGATTCACTACATCAAATTTATAAGCACTTATCTCCTAATAATTAGTATTTGAATCAAAATATATTATCTATTGTATCATTATACATTTTTCACTCTTTGTATCAATTATATCAATAACTAATCTATATTATATATCTTGATCTTTAGCCATGTTCACTCAAGCTCATTCTTCTCCTTCAATATCCTATCCCACAATATCATTACATACAAGTAGTAGTGTATTGATTACTGAAATATATGATATTTTTCTTCCTTATTCATCATTTATTCATCTTATATCATATTGGTATATCATAAAATATGATTTTTATTTAGTAATTCCTTGTTATTTTTTCTAAATTTAAAGAAAATAAGTTATGTTATAGAACCACCACATTAGAAACTGTATTCTTTTCTTCATCTTATTCAATGGAACCCATGATTTCTAGAAGAATACAACATTAGTTCTCAATAGTCACTCACTTTGATACAAAGAAGACTTTTTTAGGATTATTTCACTAGTTATCCAACAACACCCAATATAATGTCATGATTTATTCAATCATAGATCAAAAAATATTTTTGATATATTTCTACACATTGAATATAACAACCAAATTAATATAAGCATATTTTATGTAATTCATAGAATGTTATCATAGTGAAATTATACATAGAATAGAGAAAATTATATATATATATATTAAAAAAATGATCACATTTACTTTCAACAAAACTATTATGGATAAGATACTAATAAAATGTTTTCTGTAAAATTGAACCCTTTTTATGTATAATATATATTATAAGTATAGTTTATTTATATTAGAATTATTCATACTTTATAGGAAACTGAGAGTATTTTATATAATATTCTAAAAATACTATTCTTATAAAAATTGGTTTGTTATATATTTTGATATTTTAATTAAAATAATTAAATATTTTATGATATTAATCTCAGAAACATAATCACATTGTTTTTTGGATTTTCCATCTTCATTTTATCTCTCAATGGTTTTTTTCAAAAAGGGATATTTTTAGATAAATATTTTAAATTATATTATATATTAATAATTTGACATCATTAAATTGTTAGTATATATGTATGAAATTAAAATTTATTAAACCATATCAAATGAAAGAATTATTATCTGGTAAGGGAATATAGATTTTCCAAATTTATATTTTATTTTATAATCTAATAGTTTACATTTTAGAATTTTTCATAATTTTTTAATAAAAACTATTAAAGTTCAAATGTATTATATTTAAATTTATTAATAAAACATTTAAAAATTATCTCACTAAAATAGATTTTATATTTTGAATTAATTTTACAATTTAATGTTTTTTTTTCATATAAAGGATTAATTAATGTTGTAATAAAATTATTTTTTCTTGAAAAAAAATGTTGAAGGAAATGAGTATCCTAAGAAGAAAATTTATAAAAATGATAGAAAATTATTTTTATGTAGCGTCTTGTGTTAGTAATGAAAATATATCATTTAAACAATAATATTTCAAAAAATATGTAAACTTTTTCCTTGATTTCCAATTTCATTATTGATATTTTTTTAATATTTAATAAAATTACACCCCATTACACTAATAAAAGGGTAACTACCCTACTATCATATTCTCACATGAAAACCCCATATATTCATCTCAATATCAACAAAACATATTCTAAACACACCGTGAAAACATATGTGGGTCTTTTTATTCTCAAAATTCGTCTCTCAATTGATTAATCCCTATCATGAATGTGATCATCTAGAAATTGAGGTGTATATTTCCCATCATTCATTCAGTTTTATATTTTATTATATCATCTGATTATTCAAAATGATTTCAAAAATATTAAAGGATAAAATCCATGTTATTTATATCCTAATATGCTATTATAATTATGGTACACCCCTTGATCTTCCTACACTTTTCTATTAAGAAAAAATGTGAATCTTTTGTCCTTAAAACTACTACCTCTAGAAATAAACTTGTAATTGATATTCATATCCAAAAATAAATGGTTTATGTTTATATTTCATAAATATAAATGATATATATATATATGAAATATATTTATTAATAATATGGTTCCTTTTATATATCTCAATAATTGATTATTATTATAATGTAATTCCGTTATATCAATAAATGACTAAACATTAGTTTGTCACAATAATTATATTTATTAAATATTGATAAAAATATAATGTAATATAATTAACACATCATAAGCCTATAAATATATAAATTATAGAAAATTTATTATTTTATACATATGAGTCTTTGGGAAAATTTTATTATTAATTCCCCTTTTATGAACATAGTTCAAAAAGGTCATAAATATTATCAATATTTGTTTTAAAGAGATTAAAAATTTAATAGATGAATTGTATTGTTATTAATGAATAATATAAATATAAATTTATAATAATATGGTTATGAATATGGTAATTAATATATTTATTTTTATTATGCATGATTTTAAAACACATCAATTGAAAATAAGTGTAATGGTAAGGCACATAAAAAATAAAACACCTGTCTATAAGTTATACATTTTAGATGAATATTTTTTTGAGATAAAATTTATTTTGATTGAAAATATCTCTTTTTTTATAGGTAAAACATGTTAATGAAGAAAATCCAATTCATTAAATGTTTTAATATTCATTTAAATTAAAATCAAAGAAGCTATTTTTTAAAGAGATTCATAATTAATAAAATTTTAATGATAGTTTTCATTCAAAAATATTAATTCATTATTTTGGTTTCAGATATCATTAATTTGTATATCTATTTTTTTTTCATTTTTCACCCAATATAGTATTTTATTCTATTATTTATTTGGAAAATAAATTTTTTGGTTTCAAATGAGTTTATTTATGATGATATCTTATACCATAATTCAACTTATATAATTTCAATGGGTTTGTTATGAAATGTGAATGACTTATTTTTGGGGGTTTTATGATACCCATTTCAATTTACAAAGATATTTATTAAAATATTATGACTTCATTTTGGATTTCATTGGAAAACCAATTTAATTTTATGAGATCTTTATGATGTGAGAATTGAATTATTTTTAGATGGTGCAAAGTATAGATGAATAGAGGTTGTGATCTGGCATCAGCCTCAAATAAATTGTTTAAAAATTTATATCCCATGATAAAATTATTTAAAGGTTCAATATTGTTAGTCCTAACATTGGGAAATGATTGTGTGGATTAGAAATGTAATGTTCCATGTACTAATATTTTCACTATATTATAAATATAGTATATATTATATTTTTATAATCTCATTATGTGTCTCATAAATTTATTTTCTTCAAAAATAATATTTTTCAACAATTATTGTATATTATTCATTATGATCTTATGCTCTCAGGATTTTAAATAAATTATAAATTAATCTATTCCATGTTATAGTAATTTTCTCCACTTTTTGATCTTTGCAAGACATATAATATAATGACATGTAAATTGAAGATCACATATGTTATATGTTAATATGATGTTTCAATTATGCTAATGTTTTTTACTGATTCGTATAAACACTACCTTAATGAAATTTTCATTACCCCATTACTAAGAATTTAAATTCTCCCATTTGATTTTTTTCACTAACAATTATATGAGGATTGCTCATAAAATATATTTTTCTAGAATAAAGTCTATTATAGTGCCTCTAAATGGAAATAATTTCATGAATTTTCATATGACATATTTATGAAACTACTCTCAAATTTAACTAAACCTGTCAATCCATGAGATATTATTATTTTTGAAATGAAAAATTTTAAAATCTAAAAAATATGTAATATATTATAATTTTGAGATTTTGTTGTTGTGGGTGGTATAAAATGACATGGTTTAGTTATAGTTGTAGATTAGATAAGATATTTTGATATTTAATTTTTGCAGAACCTTGGTGTAAAAAAATAGAGATGAAATTATGTATCTTTGGATATAATAAAATATTGTTTATGTCTTATGATGTTGGTTCCCCTTAATGATACATTTCATTTTGTATATTTGATTCAGGATATTGGCCCATGAACAATTCTACCAATGGGTAACCCCCTCCCCCCCCCACCTAGAGGGTTTGTTGGGTATTAATATAATTGTGACCAGTCATTGGAAAAATATATCTAACTCCAATGTGGGTAGAATCTCCAAGTGGATATTGATATGGTGAAATCCTACTCCTCATAAAAAATAAAATTTACTATTTTTTTATTACATTGTATAATTAGAGTATTATTCATGATAAATTCAATCCAAAATATTATCCAAGATGTTATAGTTAGAAAAAAAAAATTATAGAATTATATTATAGAGTCTATGAATATGAACTTTTAAGGTTTGATTTATTTATGTTATTTTTTCCATGAGGGGATAATTGTTCGTCACTCATGATAACCAGTGTTTGTTTGATTATTATTAGGAAAGAGAGAGAATTAGCTTTTCATTAGGTGTGAGGGGTAGTGGTATTATTCCCCCTATAAAAAACCTAATGGGAATGGAACTGGAGTGCATGTCCCCATAGAAATTATCAATCAATTTTCAAATGTTAAGAAAAATAATGTGAAATTAATTGGGATATTAAATTCATGAAATATGTAGTATAATTATACTGATCCAATCATGTTCTAGTGTCCGCCCACATTTAGTAGATCTTTATATATCAGTATTACTAAAAAATAGATCAATTTGATGGAAATAATAATTTCCACTCATCGATTCTAATTACATGTGATGTTTTTCAGGTTGATTTCCATTTAAAAGGAAGGGCCTACAATTGGTGGAAACTTTTTATAAAATTAGTGAATATTATATAGTTGAATAAAATAAATGTTATAAATGTTATAAATTCTCCTTTAATATGTATTTTCCATGAAATTTTCACATATATATGGAGAAAAATTCATGGTGTTTAAAAAAATATGATACTAGAACAATAGGGAATACCTGGAAAAAGTAACAAGGAATCTAAGATAATTCTCAAGGTTTAATTATAATTCCAAAATTAAAAATGATCATGTAATCTTTGAATAAAATAATGTCTTTTAAATTATTTTATATTAAATAATAATTATAAGCTATTGGGATTTTTCAATACCTAAAATGGGGGATATAGAAATTAGGGATTCTATTTAATATAATGGGGGACAAATGGAGGAAAATTTTATTAGTGGCCTCATTTTCTTTCATATTCATGAATAAATTTCACCCACTATATGCCAAAATTGTTGGAATATGCTCCCATGTAATTTCATTTAGGTTCCATGAAAGGTTTTAAATGAAAAAATGTTGTCCATCAATCCCATAACTATTTATCTCATTCAATTTGTATGTTTGACAAAGAAGAGAAGAATAAGGTGCCATAAATTTTTTTTCCCACACTATAATGATTATTGTGAAATTGGTGAAGACACACTTTGAATCAATTCACCATAACCTATTACATTATTGATAATCATCCATTTAAGTTTCCAAAAAGTGGGCAAAAACATGTGAATTCAACATCATAAACCCCTATGTAGATCATAGTAACAAATTTACATGAGGGACAATTTATATAGTTTTGAGATCATATAATACCAAAGTTGATACTAGTTCATCCCATTATATTATATTTCAGAAATATTTCTTGAATGTGGAATCACCATAATAAATAGTTGATATTAAACTCTTAATGAAATCCACAAGTGTCCCCCTGATTACCAATATGTTTTATAAATATTTTATTATCACAATTTATTTGAGGTCACATCCTCCATATCAAAGTCATATTATATTCATTCCATTTTATATTATTTTTTTAGTTTAATATACCGATATAGACACCATATAAATTTTCAGTATAATAATATTACATTTGAAATTATAAGACACATAATTATTAAGAATAAATATAAGGGATATCTCCCCTAATATATAAATTCTACAATTTGTGTTCCTAAAACTGAAAATAAGGGACTATTACAAATAATTATTTGGGAGGAATTCAACATTTATAACATTCCATTTGTATGGGGACATAATGAGTAATATTTTGATGAAAAAATAGACTTACCCCATATTGTAAGTATAATTTTTCTAGTAAACACATAGAGAGATCCATATATTTTTGGAAAATTAAATATAAGGTACCCCCCATTGAGAGAATGTTTTAGAACATGGATCTTCCATTCTGATATGTTTTCCTTATCTGGTGTTTTTGAGAAAAATAGGGTTTTTTTGAAATTTTTTATGTACGCACCGTGTACTTATATGTCCACGTTGTGTACTCTTTTGTCGCACGTAGTCGTGTGCTAGTAGTGTAACAGCTATGCACACGGTTGTGTGTGGTGACCTGGAGGCCACCTAATGCGGGGCTCAGTAAGGGAAGGTACACTCCATGTACCTCAAAAGTACATTCCATGTACTTTTATTCATTAAATGTACCGGGGTCGTTTCTGACAGACAAAAACCCCTCCTTCTTTACCTAGTTCATCCAAGAGCATCCGTACATTCGTGATTCTTCCCTGAGCCCTTGATCAGGCACCTGTTCTCTAATTCGACCATCATCAATTGTGTTGGGATCGCTACGGTATGCTCTTCCATCTTCTATAGCATCATTTCAGAATTCCTATTCATTTAAGAGGTATACATGGTTGACTGTTTCAAGCATTTTGTAGATCTACGATGTTATAAGGTTATTTGTGGCCTGAGACTCATGTATATTGATTCCCTGATGCCGAGGTAGGTGGTTTGTGCTTTTTGTAGAATGTTTTTGAGTTATATGGGATGAATTTTTCAATACCCTTGAAAGGGATATTGTGTGATTACTGTATTAGCCCTGTTAATTCCCTGTTATTCTTGTATTCTGGAATACAGGTTAATTGAATGTGAATAGGGTAAATTTCTTTGATTTGGAAGTGTTTTCCCATGCATGTTTGTTTATGACTCTTTAGTCCTTCTTAGCCTGTTGGGTTGCCTTGTTATTTAACATGCCCAATACTATAGGATGTAATGATTGTTTATTTGACATGACATTATGTTGTAGGCTATTAGCCAAGTAGTTCTTGATGATTACTTTGGCCGTATTGAATTTCTTTGCTTGTTTGACTTACAGATGGCTGTGAGAACCGTGTTTAGAAGACTATATGGTGAATGGATGTAAGTGAATCCCCTAAGTGTCTGTTTTTTACTTTTACGATGCAAGACCATTGGGGTAATTGACATAAGTTCTTCCGTAGAATGTCTATAGTTCCTCGACACGGACCATAGGGGGAATGTGATGTAAGTGCTTCCCCAGAGTAATTCTAGAGAGCGATACAATACTAAAGGGGGAATTGTCAGCGAGCGCTTCCTCTGTGAGTCTAAACTAAAGCTGAACCTGAGGGGCTAGACTGTGTTAACATTCCAGAGTGTTGCTTTTGATTGCTACGAAGGACCAGAGGGGATTATGCTATGAGTACAGCCCATCGGGTAACCTGTTTGGGATTATCTATTTACTTCCTATGTGGAACTGAATGCTTTGAAACTATGAAATTGTTTACTATAGAGTACTTTCTATTTTAAATACTTATTTTGTTTATTTCCTTCCACATATATTCACTGACTATTTGGCACATATCTCTTGGTGGTCTCCTACTATGATTTAGTCTCACACCTTATTTGAGACATTCTTTTTGGCCCTAACAGATTATATTTTTGAAGGTATAGATAAGGGAAAATAACCTTCTAATTCAGGTACTTGAATACTTTAGAGGTGGAGATCATGGGACCAAGATTTGGCTTGCGATGTTGTGGATCTGTTTAATAATTTACATGTACATTGGTTTAGTACGGCATTTTTGCATTGTGAGATGTTTGTCTGGTTTCCTAGACATATGAATCATGCATCATTATATATGTGCTCCACCTATTTATTTCTTCAGACATCCGCTGTTTCTTTTTTGGTTTGTAATGTCACTAATTATTCTATTGCTTTGTGTTTTACTTACAATGTGTTACTATGTCTATGAGGGAATATTTTTTCCATTATCACACTGAAGTCCCTCACTACTAGTTGGCAGCCTCTGGTAATTTGGGAAATGTGCTATAAGACAGGTGAAAACCTGGGTACGGGGCACCTCTAGGCGGCTCCCGGAACTGGGACATTACAAAGTGGTATTATAGAGGTTCTTTTCTTCTTCAATTTCTATTTTGGGGCCAATAATCAGGTATAGAACAAAAATAGGTACTTGGTAATAAGATGATCACAAGAGTAGCTAACCCGTGTATAGGGAAAGGGTTATTTTCCTAATTTATTGTAATTTTTGGTTTTTACAATTTCATGGTTGATTTTATATCACTGTTAGGTGATTCACATGATTTTTTCTATTATCGTTGATATTGTTGAGATTCAATTTCAAAAGAAACCTAATGAGATGAGGGTATTGAATATCATGCATCATATTTTCACTTCCTAGGAATCACATGTCATGCATTCTTGTCGTTCCATTTAGCGTGAATTAGTGATTGCATGTTATTGTGATAGATATAGTTCAATATATGCATGTTGTTGTGATAGATGACTTGAGAATGTACTTGTTGTTTGATAGGGTATTGACATGTGTATGTTTCTATTAGAATGAACACCAAAATTTGGTTCTTGAGGTTTTAAGGTCCCTCACGGATCATAATTGGGTGGATCATTGATTTGTTATGCTTGTTTATGAGATGTATATGATGCCATGTTTTGATTAGCGAGAAGTATAGGCCCTCACGGATAAGAATTTTGCACTTTAATGTTCCTTTCAGTGATTATAGTATTCCGGAGTAGTTTATTAGGTTATATATCTAGGGAACCCCAGAATACATGCCTAGTAGTTTTGAATACACACTATCTGTTCTTCTGTTTGGGAGGAAAATGTTTTTCATAAGTACATGTCGTATACTCTCTGTACATGCTGTGTAGTCTCTAACCATGTCGATGCATGTATGGGAATAGAAATGGGGTTTGGAGAAATTTCTAGTGGGACACATTGTGTACCAAACATACACGTGGTGTGTCTAGACTATGTGTTTGTCATGGGGCTAATGACACATATGGATGAAAGCTTGAGTTATACACACCATGAATTTTTGAACATGCCATGTAGTGTGGACCATGTATTTGACCATGTATCTAACAACACAGGTCGGTTTAAATCCTTTATTGCATGACGTGTCCATCTGGAACACACCATGTAGTGTGCGCCATGTATCTGTCCATGTCCCTAACTACGAGGGCCAGTGATTCTTGTCTAGTACATGCCATGTCTGGTGTAAACACAATGTGTAGTCTTTTTCTAGGGAAACCATGTAGCTTAGTCATGTAGAAGGACTCAGACAAGGGAAGATGAATCAAGTACAATTTATGTTATAGGATAATATTTCATGTGTTTGGTTTGTTACATGACCAGTTTTGGTAGAATTACATTCCCATGTCATAGGCTTAAAGGAACATGTCGTCTAGTTAAGTATATACACCGTGTATCCATGTTTTTTAAAACATGGATGCTTTATTTATCATTTTCCCTTTATACCCTTAAATTTTTCAGTCCTTTAAAATCATTATCAATGTTGTGCATTTGACCTTGCAAATTCATGCCACCGAGATGTCCACCAGTTTCAAGGCAGTAGTCAGACACCAGAAAAGGCTGATCAAGGACATCAGGCAGATCCTCCAATTTTGACAATCTTGGCACCAACCATAATTCCGGGCATAGGTGTTGATGCATAGTTATTAGAGGGATTTATGAGGTTCATGCATACCTTCCAAGGAGTAATTCATCCTACCCATTCTATGGAGGAGCTGACGCTGGTTTTCCAGTAGCTACATCCTCCCATATTCATAGGGAAAGGAGGAACTCAAGCTATGGAGTCATGGTTTGAAGCCATGTTATCTATCTTCGATCACATCAAGACGCTTCCAGAGAGGAGGGTCAATCATTCAACATATATGCTTTGGGATTCCTCTTATAGATGGTGGGGTGTGATCTCACAATCAGGACACCAGTAGGTTATGGCATGGGATGAATTCTAGGTTGCCTTCTACTACTACTTCTACACGTAGACATTGAGGGTCGATCGAGCCTGAGAGTTCATGATTCTGTAGTATTGCACTCTTTTTATTATGGAGTATTCCTCTCTTTTCGCAATCTACAGTGCTTTACGCCCATCCAAAGATATGATGAGTTATTTCTGGAAAGGATGTTTGATGAAGGTATGAGGAACAACATCAAATCTCAGGTGAATATCTTCAGGGTGACGTCTTTCATTTCTATCATCTACCAAGTTCTGATCACATAGCGTAATCTGAAGGATTTTAGAGTTGTGATCTGGGGTGTCTCGACACCTAGAGTTAGTATCCTTTTTAATTACACCATGAAGCACCATAGGGGGTCTTTGCGAGATGATCTTAGGAGATGAGACACTTATTCTGGTATATTGGTGGTGTGCTTCCAGTTCAGGAAGAGAAGGCATACACGGCCACATTGCCAGAGAGACCTAGTGGAGTACCGAGCTTGTAGAAATATGGGCCATATTCAGTGCTTCTATATGTTTTTCTCACACGATGTAGGTGACATGGGTTCTTCTATGACTCCTCATATAGGAGTAGCACCACTAGTTTTTCACCAGTCTGGGAACTGGAGTTCTTCAGGTCATTCAAGTCGAGGTGAATTTGATGGTTGTATTAGTTAGTCGTTAGGCTTTCAGTGACAATAGGGTGGATCAGCTCAGATTGGTCAGGCATGGTAACATGGCCACGATACAGGTAAGATATTTGCCGTGGAGTAGACTCTGCAAGAGTAGGATCTCAGACCCTCTATATTTCACGGTACAATCTTAGTTGCATCAGTTTTAGTTTCAATGATTTTTGATACAGGGGCCCCATATCTTTACATTTGTTGCTGTTGTGGAGATCCTTGGACTCTGTATCATTTCTTATGCAGATATCTAGATTCTAGACACATAGTAAGGGTCATGAACGACTAGTGTGCGATGGTGCAAGAGTGCCCTCTTGTGGTTGGTGGGTGTCACATTCGATGGAAATATTATGTTATAGGGATAATAGGCTATGACACCATTCTCGAAATGGACAGGTTAGTTCCCTTCAAGGAAGTTCTTTATTTCTATATTCGTAGGGTGAGTTTCACATCACTAGGGGAAGATTGTTTCCTTATAAGGGTGAATAGGATGTCCAGGTGAGAATATCGGCACCCAAGCATCATGGGTTTGGAGGAGTTACAACCCAGATTACTAGCCTATATCGGGATGACCATGTGACTTCACAGATGAAAATTCAACCACGGGTGGATCATTTCAGAGATTTCTTTCCATAGGAAATTTAAGTTTTTTCCTCCAGAGCAACAAGTAGACTTTTTTTCGACCAATAAGGGCCTATATACCCTGAGAGGGGGGGGGTTGAATCAGGGTATGGATATTATTTTTCAAAATTCATCATGCCCCACTGGATCATGACTTCTTTATTTCAAGGGTCACTTTGTTTTCACTTGTGTGTTTATTATTACCACTTCTTTTCTTCATTATCTGATGATGATGCTTTAAATGAATTGCAAGGTATCAAACAGGTAGACACATAGATTTTTACTTGGTTCAACCTCACTACAAAACATCCAAGGATCATAAAATGGAGGTGTGCTGTTATACCAAATCCACTAAAGCTCACTGCCAATAATGTGCGGGATAGATCCCATTTATGCCCAGGATCACATCCTTTACAATGTTTTGGGTCGTCTCACCTCTTTCCCTAGGGCCACTCCATGTTTCTCTCTCACTGGTTCACCATCAGTAGAAGGGATTACATTCTTCCTCTTCCTTGGCTCACTGCACTTGTAAGGGATCCACTCACAGTTTATAGATTTGTAGTTCTCTTCATTATCACTAATGAAATTATCTTCCACTTTATATAGATTCTATGTTGGTGTCTAAATTTCATCCACAGATGAATACCACTTTACCACAGATGTTCTGGGAAATTTCTAACTTTAACGCATCCCTAGGGTGAACTGTGTGCCACTTTAACTACTGCACATCCTCTGCCTTCGTTGCGGAGAAAACAACTTGCGCGCCACACTAGCGTGCCACACAACTTGCATGGAACACTTGTGAGGTACACTTGCACGTCCCAGACGAAGGGTATAATTGCGAGCTAAACTTGCAAGTCACACTTTCCCACCACACATGAACGCCCCACTTGAGTGCCCACTGAACATGCCCATCACTTCCACTTCGCACTCAGAGCTCAGATTTTCTCTAAGTGTTGAGCTTGATAATAAATTAGGAGAGTAGTCAACTGTTTATAGGAATTTTGAGGACTTGCCCGCCACACATACACGATACACATTCACGGCACTCCTACACTCCATTTTAGGACTTTCACACCCCATTGGTTCCTTCTTTTTATTTTGATACGATGATCTTTGAAATATAACTTGCATGCCACACTTACCCGCCATAATTGTGCATCCGACTTGCGCGCCACACTTGCGTGCCACACTTGTGCGCTATTTTTGGACTTCCATGCCTCTTTCTTTCTTTTTCCATATTTTGATAAGATGATCATGAAATATGATTGGCGCACCACACTTTCACGCCTTACTTGCACGACAGACTGGCACACCATACTTGTGCTTCACACTTCCGTTCCGTTTTAGGACATGCATGCCTCTTTCTTTCCTTTTTCATATTTTGATATAGTGTTCTTAAAATATGACTTGTTCTCGACACTTGTGTTCCATACCTACGCGGAATACTTGCATGCTACACTTGTATGCCATACTTGCATGTCAAACTTGCGCACCACAATTGCACGCCACATTAGGACTTCCGCACCACACTTGAGCACCACTTTTGGACTTGAGCGCCGCATTTCCTTTGGAAATTTTTTCATGATCTGAATTCAAAAAATTAATAGAATACAACATTAAGAACCTCCTTAGCACAAGGGCATAACTACATTTTCCAAAAACACTTTTCCCCATTCTCCAGTGGAAAGCCCTTTGTCCACAGTTTGAGTCATTGAGACATGCTTTGTCGACAAACACAATAATATCAAAAATTCTTCAATGATACCTTCAGCGATTTTCCCAACAATCCCCCCTTTGGGTTTGTTGACAACTCTTCTCAATAAAATTCCCCATTTTTTGATACCTCATTAAGGCTTCATTCATCTTCAGCCTCCATTCGCCTCTTGCGATACAGATAGTGATCAAAGATTTACTCAACACATACTCTAAGCCCACATGAGCAATGCTCTATGTGAGAAACAAGTGTATCATGAAACGTTCATCTATGAGTCACTTCATTTCTGACACCACTGTTGATACCAATCATATACCAATTTAAATTTATAATTTTATCAAAATCCTCAGCTGTCATGATATCCATTCTTTGATCGATCACTTCTAGCATCGTCTGATTTAATTTTCTCCCCATATCTCATTACTCCCACAATATCATTGATCTACATATTAGCATCTCCCTGTGTCTTGACTAAGACATTTTCTCCCCCTTGAACAACCATGTTTTATCAGGTATTAATTTTATCCCCCTTGAACAACCATGTATTATCACGTATTCTACCCCTTTTTCAATGAACCCAAAGGGAACTCCATTACAGTATACAATAGGGTAAAAACACATATCAGTACATTAGGGAAAACACACCATTCCTCGAGGAGAGGGGAGTGATCCAACATCCACACTTTTCAATTGTGGGGAGTCAAATGGAATCCCAGAGCCAATCAATGCCTATCAAAAGATTCTTTGGGTAAGGCATTTGTCTAAATATCTGCATCTGTAGCTCTGTAGGCACATACTCCTACTTCACAAGCCCTTGATCCACCTTCTCCTTGATGAAATGATATTTTATCTCAAAGTGATTTTTCCTTGAGTGATGAACTGGTTTTTTGTAGGATAGATATCACTTGATTTATCACATTGGATTCCTATCAGATACTTCACTTAAACTTCAATATTTCTTCAAGTTACTTCTTCATCCACAATAACTGTGTGCATGCATGAGTGGGAGCAATATACTCAGAATCTGTGGTGCTCAGATAAATGAAATATTGTTTCTTTATTATCCAATAAATACATAATCTACCAAGTTAGAATGCACTGACTGACATTGATTTTCAGTCGACTGCTGATCTGGCCTAATCTACATTAGTATATCCAATTAACACTCGCCGAGATTGTCATTATAAATCAGGCTAAAATCTATAGTCCCATTTATATACATAAGTTTTCTTTTGAATGTGATCATGTGGATTTCTTTTGTATTTCTTTGGTGAAGTGGTTCTTGGCATGTGACAAAAACAATATCAGGTCTTGTTGATGTTAGGTACAGTAAACTGCCAATAATTTTTCTGTATTCTGTGATATTAACTGCCTTGACATTATCATCTTTTTATAATTTCATCCGGGTAGCAACTAGATTCATCATATACTTGTAATTTTCCATTCCAAATCTTTTCAAAACCTCTTTGCAATATTTGGATTGAGAAAGAAAGTGTCATTACTTCCTTGTGTCACCTATAAACCAAGGAAAAATGTCTGCTCACCTATCATTGATATTTTGAACTCCCTCTTCATGAATTTAGAAAACTGTTTACACTTAGCTTTATCTGATCCACCAAATATTATGTTATCGACATAATCCAGCACCATCATCCTTTGATTACTATTTTTGTTTAAGTGGATATTCAAATCAACTCCACCATAATGAATTCCAATCCTCTTCAAATACTTATCCATCATTGAGTACCATGGTCTTGGTGCTTGTTTAAACCCATATAGTTCTTTCTTCAACTAAAAAACTTTATTCTCATATTCATTAATGAGAAAACCATCTTGATGTTCAATGTACACATATTCTTCTAAAAACCTATTCAGAAATGTAGATTTGACATACATCTGGAACACTTTGAACTTTCATTACACTACTATGTCTAACAATAATCTGATTGTCTCCAGCCCTGAAACCGATGAAAATGTCTCATCAACATAAATATCCTCTATTTTGGAAAATCCTTTTCACAGTAGTCGTGATTTGTTTTGAATCATTGGGTCATCTTCGTCCATCTTGTTGCAAAAGACCCATTTAGTCTCGATGACGTTCTCATCTACTGGCCTCAAAACAATCTCCCATGTCTGACTCGTTTCTGAATCTACATCAGTCACTTCTGGTCCCCTGTGTTGCATTCTTCCTCAACCCGTTTATCAAGAAATTTCTCATTATTTCATAATTCAGTAGCATCAATTCCTTCAACTACTTTTATGAACATATTGTTGAAACATTGATGATACTCTCTTGTAGCTTCTTGGTATCCTAAAAACTGTCAACTAATACAACTTATTAGAACGAAATAGATAATATTATTACTGGTTCTCTCTATGTTTCTTTCTTCCCTTGATAGGCAAAACTTGAGCTGAGTCAACCAATTATTACATTGATGGATTTTGCATCTGATTTTGTTATTGAATGATCCCAATATGTTATGAAACACTTCCTGGGGTTAGGAACACTATTTAGACCCATAAACATTCTTCTTTTCCTGCACCATTTATTCTAATCTTTTACTCATCATTGAGGCATTAAAAAAATCTCTAAGCCTACTGAGTTGGAAACTCCAAGTAGGAAACAGTAGATAATGGTAATAACACAATATCTTTCTATTGTGATCTATTACTCCCTTTCTAATTCAGCTTTGTTACCTAATTTGAGTCAATTGAAACTATGAAGCATATCACTTCTCCAATTTGCATATTTACTTGCAACATCCCCTTGGATCATATCTCCCTAAAACATGAAACATTTGAATCATTAGTTAACATAATTTATATACATAGGGAGAGGGGCGTTCTGGAATCCTCAAGGTGATACTTATGGTTGATCCTGATGGCTCAACTCATTGATTCTTTCCTGTAGATCATCACACTCCTTCTTTGATTCCTCTCACTGCCAAGCCAACTTTAACTGCTCTGGCCATATAAAAAAGTATTCATTACCCACATTCTTAGTCTTTATATGATATATAGATTTTTCAGGCCAAACTGTTCTCAAAATTTAGGATTTAAACCAACTATTACACATTTCCTTATCCCAGGATCCACCAAAATTCAATTTTCCCCGATTCCTTCTCTGAGCAGGAAACATTCCACTGGCCATCCACTCATGCTTCTTCATCCATATAACGGATCTTCCTCTATCCTCCACTTCTTTTTGTGGAACATGAAATGAAAATTTTTCAATGAATTCTTTGTTTATTATTATTTTATCATATTTCTGAGTCACAACACTATTTTTTGTTGGTTGAAGGTCCTCCACTGAATGAAAATTCTTCTTACTCACAACTGTAATGTTTCCACCCATTTTCATCGATATTTGTTCATGTTCTTTCATAGAGGTCTACTGTGAGTGTGATAGAGGAGGTGATAGATACATCTTCTGTTCATCTCAATGTGATTACCCTAAGGCTCAAAGCATATTCATCAACTTTCCACTTTCTAGTCCAATTCACGATTTCCCATTATACATCACTGGAGTGAAGAATCTACTTTTGTACTCCTTTTCCTTTCTCACATTCTTCTTGTTTCAATCTCTTTCCAAATTTCCACAACCATAAAATATAAAACATATTCTATTAAAGGAATACCACATTTAATGATTTCGCAATCGAGATGTTGATTCATCCTCAGATTCTCTTCTAATATTGGGCTCTTGAGGTTCATGATACATACTCATTGTGTGTCCCTTTATTCCGCAGTAATAACATCTGAAGAATGTTTTCATTTGGGAGACTCTTCTCTCTGATTTCTCATGATGCATCTTCTTATTCTCAGATTTAGTAAAGTTTCAATTTTCACAACCTGAGATGTATTCTAGAGCCTATGAACAGAAGCTTGATGTATAGCCATGAATCCCATAGAAGTAGAACATGTCATCACTACTTCTTCTAACTATCCTCTTAGGCATATCTTCCACACCGACAGGATTTTCTCCACTTCTGGAACTGTTCTCAGCTCGCATTCTATCATGCACCAGAGAGGATTCATCAAATCTAATCCCAGTTTTTCCCAAACTATATAGTATTTGAGCTGAAAAAAT
This sequence comes from Viscum album, assembly GCA_963277665.1. NCBI lineage: Eukaryota > Viridiplantae > Streptophyta > Magnoliopsida > Santalales > Viscaceae > Viscum > Viscum album. The sequence continues at coordinate 1,622,142,775 of OY728155.1, read as the reverse complement.
ATGATGTTGTTTCTCTTCAAAAATAGCATATTTGTTCATCATTTTTCATTACATGTGGATGTAAAATCGAATAGTAAGTGCACTGCATCCTTCAAAATAGGGTTTCCTTTGTCTTTTGATATCTCCATTTCTTTTCGGATGATTATATCTCATCCTCCAATTTTTGAATCTTTTTATCTCTTGATTCAAGTTGAGCATTGAGTTCTTTTCTGAGATTCTTCCCACCACTCATCCCATCTTCCAGTTATCTTGTGATATTTTCTACCATGTCACTTTTCTCCTTCACTTTCAATTTTTCTTCTTCAATAGAATCAAAACAACATGAATTATCCTGTTGTATCCTTTCATTCTACTGATCTAGTTCAGATTTCTACGTAGAAAGATCAACTTTTACGAATTTAAATCTTTTAATGTCATTTGAGTTCAGATTATTTTCCTTGACAACAGCCTTTGATATTTCTACCATATTAGATCTTTTGTGCAGTTCATCATCTTGAGAATCATTCTTATCCCACAGATCAGTAGCTACATCAATAAGCCATCGATTCAAACATCTTATCATTTTTATCTAATATTCCAGTGCATGGATCCAAATATCGTTATATTTAATATTATCGGTGAATTTATAATCCAGTTCTTTCTCTTTGTGGAAAACTTCAACTTTTTGAGTTATTGGTGTTTTAATATTATTAGTAGTTCCAACTTCACATGGAATGTCAGTTTATTCACTCATTCCTTCTACATCATTGAATGAGTATGTATTTTCACTATATAATTTATCCAAATCATTATTATCTTCTCTACTTTATTCCTTCAACTGAATCACACTCTTTTTGTTGACACTTCCACACTGGGGAATTTCACCAGACTTTTTCTTCTTCTTTGAAGTTATTTCTTTTTCCATGAAACACCAAGATAAGAGCAGACTGGATAGTTATCTTAAGCAATCAACTTAACCAAGTATGAGAAAACAAATATGATAAAAGAAAACATCCCTCTAATAAAAATTATTAGGGCCAATAGGGGTCTATATACCCAGAGAGGGGGTAAATCAGGGTATTGATATTCTTTTTCAAAATTCTTCATGCCCCACTAGATCTTGACCTCTGCATTACAAGGGTCACGTTGATTTCACTTGTGTGTTTTTTATGACCACTTAGTTTATTTTTTATCTAATGACGATGCTTTAAATGAAATAACGTGTATCAAACAGGAAGACACAAAGATATTTACTTGATTCACCCTCACAAGGCAACATCCAAGGAGCATACAATGGAGATGTACCATTATACCAAATCCACTAATGCTCACTTCCAATAATGTTCGGGATAGATAACTTATATGCCCATGCTCACATCCATTACAATGATTAGGGCTGTCTCACTGGTTTCCCAAGGGCCACTCCCTGTTTCTCTCTCACCAGCTCACTTCTGGTAAAAAGAATTACCTTCTTACTCTTCCTTGTCTCACCCCACTTGTAAGGGATCCACTCACAGTTTATAGACTTGTAGGTCTCTTCACCATCACTAATGAATGCATCCTCTACTTTATATAGATGTTCTGTTGAAGTCTAAATTTCATCCACTGATGAATACCGTTTTACCACAGATGTTATGGGAAATTTATAACATTCACGGAACCCTTGGGTGTCTTTTGTGCCCCTTTAACTAGTGCACAACCTTTGCCATCATTGCGAAAAAAACAACTTGCGTGCCACACTTGCATGCCACAGAAGAATGCCACACAGATTGCGCCACAAAATTGTGTGGTACACTTGCGTGGGAAAGTTGCATGGTAAAAATTCACGGTACACTTGCACATCACACTTTCCCCACACACTTGCATGCCCCACTTGCACGCCCACTGATCTTGCCCGTCACTTCCACTTGCGCGCTTAGAGATCGAATTTTCCCTATGTTTTGAGCACGTTAATAAATCAGGAGAGTAGAAATGTATATATAGGAATTTTGAGGACTTGCGCACCACAATTTCATGCTACACTTGTACACCAAACATGCGCCCCATTTTATGACATGCACACCTCTTTATTTCATTTGTCATATTTTGATATGATGATCTTTGATATAAGACCTGCGCTCCACACATGTAAGCCATATTTTTATGGCCGACATGGGCGCCAAACTTGTGTTCCACACTTGCAAACAATTTTATGACTTCCATGACTCTTTCATTCATTTGTCATATTTTGATATGATGATCTTCAAATTCTACTTGCATGCCCCACATGTGCACCATACTTGCGCGACAGACTTGTGTGCCACACTTGTGTGTCACACTTGCGCACAATTTAAGGACATTCTTTCATTTTTATTTAATTTGTCATATTTTCATATGATTTTTTTGAAATATGACTTGCATGCCACACTTGCATGCCACATTAGGACTTGTGTGCCGAAGTTGCGTGCCACTTTTGGAATTACATGCCACATTTCTTTTGCCAAACTTCTGATGTTCTCTATGATTGACTTGATATCTAATAATCACCAGTTACATGTTAGTCCATATGATATACCTCTTACAACCATCCAGAGTTGGTATGGTCTATACGTATATGTGGTTATGTTGTTAGGTCTCACGAACACACCTATACATTTCATGGAAGTAATGAACCGAGTGTTCCATCCATACATGGATTCATTCAAGGTAGTCTTTGTGGATGAATTCTGGGTGTACTCTCACACTCGAAATGACCATGTCAACCATCTTGAGATCGTTTTGAGTACACTGAGAGAGAATCAGTTATATGCTATGTTCTCAAAATTCCATTTTTTGATGGACCAGATTCACTTCAAGGGTCATGTTATCTAAGAGACAGGAGTGATACTTGACCCTGAGTAAATGAGAGTAGTCATTTCCTTGATGCATCCGAAGAACTTCTTCGAGGTATGAAGTTTTCTTGGTATAACTGGTTACTAAAGATGTTTCATACAATATTTATCACGCTTTGCAGCACCACTGATTTTACTAACATAGAAGCGTGTGATGTACTTGTGGACAGACTCATGTGTGTCAGCCATTCAAGAGAGGAAATGGATTTTGACTTCAGCACCGATAACAGTTTTTCCAAATCCAGGCTTGAGCTACACTGTTTACTATGATGCTTCATGTATCGAGATGGGAGTTGTTCTTAAATATGGGGGATTCGTTTGTCTACGGGTCTTAGTAGTTGAGTCCACATGCATGAAATTACCCAACACACGATCTCAAGCTAGCTATAGTTCCTTATGCCTTATGATGTTGGAGACATTATCTTCTAGGAGAAAATTTTGTGGTTTTCACCAACCACAAAAGTCTCAAGTATATCTTCACAAAGTGGAATCTGAATTTGAGACAGTAAAGGTGGGTTGAGTACCTTCATTATTTTGACTTTGAGCATGCCTACATGCCTAGTAAATGCAACACAGTGGCATACATGTTGAATATAAGATCTCATATACAGGCAGTTCTGGAGGACAACAGTGAGTGGAAGCTAAAGGATATATTCTCTGAGATGCATTTGGATCTGCATGATAGATAGGGGCATACATTTCATTCTTATGTAGCTGTTAACTATACTCTTCTTGACTGAGTGAGAATGAGGAAACTATCAGATTCTAAAGGATTGGTCCTACGATAAAGTGTGTCTATAGAGGACCTTATCCTTGGATGTACCATAAGCGAGGATGAGATGTTGCATTTCGAGGGGCGAGTATGGGTGTCCGCAAAAATATGCTAGGAGTTGATGTGAGACTTTCATTCCTATTCTTGGGATGTTCATCATGGTGTCACCAAGATGTATCGGGATCTTCACCATCAGTACTGTTGTCCTAGTATGAAGAGAGATGTTGCTGGTTTCATTATTAGGTGTTCTACCTCTTAGTTGGTGAAGGCCGAACATCAAAGAGCAGTATGTATTTTTCTATAGTTACCCCTTCCCAAGTGGAAGTGGAATGATGTCGTGATGGATTTTTTGATAGGTTTTTCGAGGTCGCCTTGAGGGAATGATGTAGTCTGGGTTGTCATTGACAGACTCAGGAAGGATTCTCACTTCATGTCGATTAAGGAGACCTTCTATGTTGATTAACTAAGAATATTGTACATCCGAGAGATTGTATGTCTACATGGGGTTCCACACTACATTGTTCAGACTGGGATGCACATTTTATTTATCAGGTCTGGTAGAGAATTAAAAAGGCTTTGGGTACACATGTACATTTGAGTATTGCATACCATCCCCATAGAGATTCCATGTTCGAGCATATGATTCATGTGCTTGAGGACATGCATCGAGCATGTATCTAGGATTTTGGAGATTATTGGGAGAAGAAAATACTTATTAGTGAGTTTTCCAACAATATTTTATTCAACCAACTATTCTGATGACAACTTATGAGGCTTTGTACAGTAGGCCATGACAATCACCCTTATGTTGGATGGAGGTAGGAGAGGTGGCTATTCTGGGGCCTCGTCTTGTTTTGGAAACCACAGAGGAGATAGAGTTGATTCAGAAGAGGACGGATTCTGCATAGTCCCTACAGAAGTCTTATTCTTATTGATGAAGATGACCTCTGGAGTTTGAGGTTGGAGATAAGGTTTTCTTGTGTGTCACACGATTGTTGGGGAACAAGAGGAATACGAGACATGGTATGCTTTCTCCAAGGTATGTTAGACCGTTTGAAGTTTTAGAGAGCTTTGGGCCGATTTACTATTGGTCGTAGTTACCTCAGATGTACCAGGCTATGCACGATGACATCCACGTTTCTCAGCTTCAACATAACTTCTCAGTCCCATCTCATGTTTTTCATCCCATGGAGGTTGAATTACAGGTGGATGCCTTATTTGAGGAGAATCCTATCAGGATTTTCGATCAATGTACCAAGGTTCTCCATCGATGGTCTGTTCCTCTGGTATGAGTGTTATGACAACACGGGCCAGCACATGATTTGACTTGGGGGAGGGAGGTCAATGTATGATCACAACAGCCAGAGCTGTTTGAGGATTCTTCTATTATGCCACCTTGCTATGGGAAATCGATGATGAATTACATTAATGGGGGAAGTATGTAAGAACCCTAAAGTTCCTTTTATGTATGTTTTCCTTTTCTAGTATTTTTTAGAAAAATAGGAGGTTCTGGAAATTTTTTATGTACACATAGTGTACCTATACGTACAAAAAATGTACTCTATTTCCATACGAAGCCATGTGTTTGCAGTGTAATGGTTGTGAAAACAGTCGTGTGTGGTGACATAGAGGTTTCCTATTACGGGGTTTGGTAAAGGAAAGTACACGCCGCGTAAGTCAAAAGTACAGGTTGTGTAATTTTTTTAATTAAACGTATCAAGGTTTCGTCTGATAGATAGAAACACTACCTTCCCAACATAGTTCGTCCGAGAGAGTCCGTATGGACACAATTCTTCCACGAGCCCCCGATCGAGCATCTATTCTCTGATTCGACTGACGTCAATTGCATTGGGATCTCCACTACAATCTCTTCCATCTTATGGAGATTAATTTCCTTATTCCTCTTCTTTCAAGAGTTATCCTTAGTTGATAATTTTTAGTGTTTCTTGGATCTATATCATTTTAAGGTGATTCAAGGATTGAGACTGAAGTATATTCATTTCCGACAACTAGGTAGGTGGTTTGTGCCATTCTGTAGATTTTCATTTAGTTATATGTGCAAAATTGTCCAATACCCTTGAATGAGATATTTTTTATTAGATGTTTAGAAATTTTAATTGAATATTATAATTGTATACTAAAATATAGGTTAATTGTATGTGAATAGAGTAAATTTATGTGATTTGGACGTGTTTTCCCAAGAATGTATATTTATGACCGTTTGGTCCAGCTCAGCCTGTTAGGCTTCCTTGTTTTTCACCATGACTAGTACTGTAAGATGGAGTGTTTTTTTATTTCAAATGTTGTTATTGTGGTTTATTTTGGCCATATTACATTTTTGTGCTTGTTTGACATACATAGGGTCATGAGAGCTTGTTGTAGTAGACCATATAGAGAGTGGATGTAAGGGATTCTCCAGAGTGTCTTTTTTTAATGTTACAATGTAGACCATAGGGGGAATTGATGTAAGTGGATCCCCAAAGTGTTTTTAGTTCCTCGACGTGGGCCACAGGAGGAATGTGATTTCAGTGCTTCCCAAGAGAGCCTTTAGTTACGAATATGAGACTAAAGGGGGAATTGACAGTGAGTGCTTCCTCAGAGAGTCTATAATAAAGATGAAACAAAGTGGTTATACTTTTTCAACCTCCTAGATAGTTGATTGTATATGCAAGGTAGGACTATATGGGATTATGCTGTGAGTGCATCCCAGAGGGTTACCTTTTTTTGATTATCTGCTTACTTTTTATGGGGATCCAATTGCTTTGAAACTGTGGAATTGTTTACTTTTGAGTACATCATTATTTAATGTTCATTTTGTTTATTTATAGCCATATATATTCATTGACACATATGACCATATCTATTGGTGGTTTCCAACTACGATTTAGTCTCATACCCTGTTTGGGCCAATCTTTTGGGCCCAGACAAATTATATTTTTGCGGGAATATATAAGGGAAAGCACCCTTCTACTTCTGGTACTTGACTACATTGGAAATGTAGAGCATGATACCACGTTTTGGCTTGTGATGCTATGGAGTTGTTTAATATTTTTCATTTACTTTGGATTATTATTGTATTTCAACATTGTGACTTGTCTGGCTTCTTTCATAGACATATGAATCAGGAATCAATATATATATGTTCCTGCTATTTATTTTTTCAGTCACGCGCTATTTTATTGTATGGTAATATTAATACTTCTACTATTTCTTTATGGTTTACTTCCATTGTGTTTTTCTTCCAATGCGGGAATATTTTTCCCACTAGCACACCCAAATCCCTTGCTACTAGTCAGTATCTTATAGTATTTGGAGAAATGCACTTGAGTCCATGAGACCAACCGTGTATGGGGAACCTCTATGTGGCTTTCGGAACCAGGACGTAACATATAGAATTAATGAAGATGAATAAAAATAGTTTGGTTAATTGATTTAACATCTCAAGTGATTCATAATGTGGTGAACTAGTCATCTTTATTATATTGAAATATGTATTAATAATATTTTCTATTGACTTCAATTAGTATAATAAGAACAAAATTATTAATACATATCATTCACCCCATATTGATGAAATACTTGATCAACATAGGAGTGCTAATTTATTCTTAATGAATTATTTTTTATATTGATATCATTATTTAAGGTTTATAGATGATGATATTTCAATGAAATAATTTAATAAAATCTTTGAAAATAATGATTTTATTATTATTTCATTCACATTGAATAATCCCTGATGAAAATTTACATATCTAATGAATTGTTTCATTATGAACTAACTAGATCATTTAATTATTTCCTTTTTATATGATATACTTATCTTTTAATATTTCAAGGAGGATAATGAAGAATATTTGTGCTAATTTTTTTATGATCAAAATAAAAGATATATTTTATTATAAATATATGAAATCTGAATTATGGATTCAAAATTATTCATTCCAATGTTATGCTATCACCCTTAAATGAATATATATAGATATTTCATTAATAAGATATTGGGAATTAAGAAAACATACCATTGTAAAGGAATTTAATTGTTTTATTGGTTAATATGTTATCAATAGTTATTATTAAGAAATTTTTCAGAGATATCATATAAAAACCATGTTAATATAGAAGGGTGTAATGTTAAAAAGGATAGAGAAATTTGAATACATATTCGTGGAATATAATAAGTTGTTGGTCACTTCTTCTGTACATACGTTACACTATAGTGGGGAAGGAGTTTTAAATTTATAGTGGTTATAAAAAGAAGTTATTCGGTTATGTCTCCATGTAGAACGGGTAGGTAATTTCTAATAGTTTACACAAATTATTATATCATGATAAAATTTATTTGACTAGTGGTTTTGAACTAAAATCAACTATATTTTCATTTAAGAAATTATGAAATTGTCTCTTTGATTTTATGTTATTGTTACTAAAAAATTCATTCTCTATATATAAATGAGTTTTCATACTTTTTTAAACCCCATCATGGATATTGTTTACATTTCTTTCCGATTAAAAAAATCATCCACCATATTTTCCTTCCCAAGGTACTGATTATACTAGTGTTAAACATTTATAATGAAATGTTTTTAAGGATTAAAACCTGAATATTTTCCCAAAATAAAAATAATTTGTTGGTTAATTTTTTGATGATTCCTATATATCATCAATGTCAAATCATTTATGAATCCAGAAGATATAAAGAGATATAAAGAAAAATATTTTATGTTATAATATGAATAGATAATTTCTAGAATAGTTATTCTATTGATTATCTTGATAGATAAATATACATGATAGAAAAATTTATATGGTTATGTTGAATACATTACGCATAATAGCGCCGGTGTGGAACCAAAAAACATTTAATTTATAATGGGTTTTCGTAAAAAATATAAATATTATTTTTTTATTTATGTTGTTATTAATTTCATTACATGGGAAAAAATTTATTGGAATCAAAGATGAATTATCACTTGTCATATATACATACATATATATGTGTGTATAAGGTATTAGGTGAGAAGTAATGGACTACCAAAATACATTAACTGTGATAAGGATCCATCATTTACAAAGTGTTTCTAGATAATTATTCATGATTATTTTTAGGAAAATGTAAGCATTAACAGTTAAAGTATGTATAAAACGTAATAGGATATGATGAAATCTTGTTGGATGTATTTATAAATACTTTTAGATCAAAACCTTCTACCATGTAATGTTATCATATAATTTTTCAATGCTATCACGTAGGTGGCAACATATGAGGATATATATTGGTAATGAAGTGGGAATCTAACATGTTGTGTTGAAGTTGGTTTGGGGAATCCAATATTTCCTCAAATTGACAATGAAATGGTTGATAATGATCGAAGAATTTATTGGAATATGAATGATTCAGAAAGTGTTTATTATATTTATATATTTATATTTTCTAAATATATTTAGAGTTTGAAGATTGTGGCATGGTGTTCCATCAATTATCTCATTGGAAAAAGGTTATGTAATTTTGGAAGAATGAAATGGTGATCCCTTGTTATATCTTCCCACTGATTTCATTGATCATTTTAGTTCTTTTTAATATAATTTTGAAATTATCCCACACTCCTCCAAAGTAAAAAATTATTTCTTTGTATGTCATTTACTAATGAATATTCAAGAACATTCAATTGTTCTATTCTTAGAATCAGTGCAACTATATCATGTTATCTCATATGAGGAATTGGTTTAAATTGTTGAGTGATGTGAAATGAATTTATAGAACAATTCCACTCTTTTATTAATTTTTTTATGATTATGTTGTAATATATTATATTCTATATGAGATCTTTGTGGATTCATGAATAAAATAGCCACCCTTATTTTCTTCCATATTATAATCATTTTTGGATAAATTCAAATTAATTATGTACAATGTAACAACAAATGTTTTTCTTCAAAAAAATCATATTTGATATCATCCACCACATTAAAAATTTCAACCAAAAAATTATAATCTACTACAAGGAATCCCTAGATTTGTCGAGTCTCAATAATGATATTGTAATTATGATATATATATAATAATTAAAAAATCAATAAAGTTCACTATTAATGTTGACTCAAATTCTATATGTAAGAAACTAATCATTGAATTTGAAGAAAATTTAATTTTTTTTGATTATAATATATGATGATATGAATAAATTATTAACACTAGTTTAGTTTCGAAATTTTATCAAATTACATGAATAATATATAACATATCAAAAACATTAAGTCCATTTAAAATCATTTTTCTCAATTAATAATGTTTTTATAAATTTATATATTATAAATTTTAGGGTATGATTTTGAGAAAATTAACATACCTTTTCAATTTATCATGTAATTCTTAACTTGCCAATAATTTATGATATTTTTCTTAAAAGATATATTTTTGGTAGAATAGTGAAAGATAACATTTTTATAAAAAAAATATAATAAAATAAGTATATTAGTATTAATTTGATGTCTATGAAACATTTTCTCAAGTAAAAATGATTATTTTATTAGTCATAGTTTAAATTAAAAAATGTAGGTTTTATTTTATAAAACCCAATATTGAATTTCATAATTCATGCTATATTTTTTGGATACAATCATTTTTATACAAAAAATATTTAATATTTAAACTTAATTATTATAATTTATAGAAATGAAAAAAAAAATTAATTTATAATCTAGAATCATTAGGTTTAAATTAAATAATAAGGACCCTTTTTTCTGTAATAGCATTTAAATTAACTAGGTTATATTATTATCACCTTGATGAAAACCAAATTATTAAAACATGATTAGCCTAAGTGGTGAAATAAAAAATAGGTTAAAAAATATTTTAATTTTGTGGATGATGTTTGGTTAACAAATATTTATTCTATTCAATATTATCTCCCAATTCTGTTGAAATATTTATGAGGCTCAGTTTTGACTGCAGAAATACTTATGGTATTTAGATTAATTCCACTATTTTTCAATTATAAAAGAAGAACTCTTTTCCTCACATACCTTAACACAAGAATCCCATATTTTCTTAAAAAAAATCCAATCATATAATAGATTGTCTCATAATCCTTAACAATGTTCGAGTAAAATTAATAAATAATACCTATAATGTTTAATCCCTTTCACAATATTGACAATACAAGAAGTATAGTTTATGTTCCAAACATCCATCTCTCATTTCTATATCATTATATGATTTTCTTAATCATAATAGTTAATTAATAAATATTAAAATGATAAAATTAGTATAATTTATATATTGGGTTTTTATTTTAATTATGTTTGATTCATTGACCACCCTAGGCCTTTATATTTGCATTATAGGAACGTGAATTGTGCATTAAGCATAATACAACCACCCAGGATAAACAGGTTGTGTTCCATCGGTATAGACACATCTGTTAACATTACATATTCTTGAATTATGTTAATAATTCACATTGAGGATCATTTGACGTTTAGAAATTTAGATAATTAGATCACAATTTATATATAACAACTTGAATATTACATGAAGACACTTCAACTCAATATCCATTTTATTAATTAAAAAAACTCTTAATAAAGAAACATGTTTAGTTCCATGTTTTAAATAGCATAAATTATCTTTATTCTCTTACCTTACCCAATTCCTCTTTATTTCCAATGAATAACATTTAAAAAACATGGGATGAGAATAAAAGCATAGTTATGGACACATAAAGAAGGAAAACTATTAGTTTCCAAAACAATAAGTAAACTACGAATTGATTATCATAAAGTGAAACACATCTCCTTTAAGAAGTAGAAATAAAAAATCACCAAATATAAGATCATTGATTACTATTTTTTGTAATGTTAATATTACCACAAATCCTATAGAATGTAACATTTAACCTAAAAAAGTACCTTGGGATATAATCATATAGATATGGAATAGCCATACCGCCATCTATGAAAAATATCACTAAATTGAATAGCTATATGGCCGACTTCCATACCCAATGCAATGGAGGTTATAACGTAACCACCCGTCCTTGGTTTATCATGGAAGCATCCGTTATTTAATTTACCATGTAACCACCAGTAAAATTTCCAAGTACCATTATATAATAATACCCCAGAAAAGATTGCAAAATATCAACATTTCAATTATTAAAATTGAATTTGCAATCACAAGAAACAATTTCATGATATTGAAATAGTTTATCTACTTTCAATATAATATTCAAAAAAATATATTTAAAAGGGGTATATTGTATTTATTTTCCATTTCAAAACTTCAAGAATTTTAAAAGAATACATATATAAAATAATACTCATAGTGGCGAAAACGTCATTGTCACCGAATACGTTAAAAAGAAATAGTCACTTTTCCATTTAGTAAAACGGTATGTTGGAAAATATTACCTTATAATTTAAATAAATGTAAAAGGTTTTTATACACCATATAAAAGCATGTCTTGTATAAATCAAATTATGCCTCAGAGAAAGGATATTGTGAATAAGTCCCTTAACGAGATCAATTTGTAAATAAAATAGATCAATTATGTGTATCCAAAATAATTACACATAAAGAATTTATAAATAAATAATATGATATTAGATTTTATATCTCACGTAATAATTTCATGAAATAATCATGAAATATAAGTTTAACCCAACGAATGGAAATTGTGTTAAGAAGTTCCCTTACCTCATGTCCATCTTGACGCATTCATTCTGTAAATTCCTAAATTATAAACATAAGTTAATTTATAATTGATTTAGAAACTTTTTAATCTTTATAGTTTATTTTATATCAATTATTTTCTTTTTATAACAATTAGTTAATAATTTGAGTTCATATCGGATATTTTGTAGATATTTGGAACATTAGTAAACAATTAACTTGTTATACTTCTAAATTGTCTATGTGGTCATAATTACGTTCTCACAAAAATTATATTCATGATTTAAAAATAATATATATCATTAATACCCGGTATATGTATACTTATACTATTCCATATCATTTGGATATAAAAAATGAAATGCACCGTTCATGGAGACGTTAAGTCGTATGTACGCATGAACAATACTTTCAGTTATTTTTCAAATTTAATGGAATAATAATTATATGATACATGATTATATTAAAATTAATAGAAAATATATATGTTATATATGTTAAACAAGGTCATTAATTTCATCTTTTATGTGTACCATTTATAGCATGAACGAGTCATATCACTATGTGGGGGTGGTAGTCCGCACATCCCCAAATGAAATTATCATATTTTTACAACATGAGAAGATAGAAGGTTTGTTCTAAATGAGTATTAAATAAGAATACAGATAAAATAAATATGATCAATATAATATATATTTAGAGTTACATCATAATGGCCAAAAAAATTGGCTGTAGGAAATGATTAAACAATCATTGTTTCATGAGACTGTAGTTCAACGTCCATAGAAACAGTATGTTCTATACTGATTAGATGAGGGTTTTTATAAGTGTTATTATAAAACATCTCATTAAAAAACTTATTATATTGATTATACTGTTATTTTTATAAAATAAAATTATAAAAAGAGAATAAGTAGTGGAGAAGGAAAAATAATGGAAAGGAACTTGAGAGAAGACTTTATCTCAAATAAAGTAACTTCATTTCATTTGAGCCAACGGTTTATCATGAATGACCTTTTTCCTACAGTAATTATTATAGGAGGAATCTTGGGATATTGGTAGAATATTTCGGTAGAGGTTGGATGATCCACGTGGGATGTAGATGTTTTATAACAGGTTAGATTTGATGCCCTTTTATAAGAGGGTGGATGAGAACATTATGAATGATAAAAATTATTATTTTATTATTAGATGATTTTATAATTCTAATAACACCAAAGTGATATATTTAGATGATAATATAGGTATGTGCTGATATCCTATCATCCAATGTGTCTTAGACATGTTTAGGTCACAAAATTAACGATATCTTTTATCTTTAACCATTATTAAACTTATACTAATTTTACTATGACATATTTTATATTCATAATATATGGTTAATATAATTACTATAAAATTGTAATCGAACCAAAATTAGTTCTTTAATGAAATATTCAATCATTTATTAGTAATTTTTATGGATATTAGATTTTTATAACTATTGTATCATTTATGAAAATAGTAGTTTTTTTAAAAACTCATTTATGTTAATTTTTACAATATATGTATCATGCTATTTTGATAAATTCCTAAAAAATGATTATTTCTAAAATAAACATCATTAATTCAAATTTAAAAAGTAATAATCAACCAAAAAATATGTGTATGACATAAAAATTTTCAAAATAAATTTATTTTATTTTTTATAATCTCATTTATTTAAATCATTCATTATTAAGGTGATCACTACATCACTATTGGGTCATAAATAAATATATTTTTATAATCTCAAGAAATTATAAATAAAATACCATGAGGTTGGAAACTGGATAATATATTTAAAGACAATTTTTAGTCAAATTTAAAACTTATATAACCTCATATAATTTTTTTTTACTTAAAGATAAATGTTTTGGTTATATTTTCCATAACTTGTAATTAAAAGTAATTAAATGTCATTTTCACACAAAAGTGGCTCCATGGGGGACCTATAATTGACCCAAGGATTCCCATTATAAGAAATATCACATTAAATAGTTTCATGTTATTTGTTAATGTAAATTAATATTGTTATAAAATTATTTTTTACCCATATTTTCTAGATTTACCCTTTAACCATGGAAAATAAAATATTTACTAAAGTTACTATTCATAATGCCTGAAATGAAAATTACCTATTTACACAATTTAGAACTATTGATTTGAAATATCAAATCTATTTTTTAAAATTCATAACATAGTAGTATTATAACATAATTTAAAATTAATTCCCATTGTCAAAATCAAAAGGATTGTTTTTTAGAAGTAAAAACTACCAAAATATGGACATTTGTTTATTTCCAATTTCATAGTGAATTTACATAGAATGACCATTATTTCATTAAATGACAAAAATATAATCTAATAAACAAAACCAATTAAATGTAAAATCTAATCATATAAAAAATGAGATGAAAAGACACTTTTGACTTAACATTCAATAATTTTAAATATTCATTAAAAATGAACATTATCAGAAAAATACCAAAAATTTCCCCAATGTAAATTTTGATGTCCCAATCCTAAAAAAGAAGATTATTTTTTCTAAAGGAAGATATAAAAGTAAAAATAATATATTAATAAAGGGTTCTCCTTCAAATTTTGGTAAAATGTGATTTTAAAATTATTAGAGTATTTTTTGCTTAAAATTAGATTCATTATCATATTAAGATAATAAATTTACTCAGATAAATGTAAAAAAATTTATCAAACATGTATAATCATAATGTGCTTAGTATTTTAATTCTCTCTAATAGAACTGTTATACATTAACTAAAATTTTAAATAATAATATTATATTATTATTATTTTTTCAGTATTACACAGCCTTGTGTGCAACATGAGATTTTAGAGGACCTCATTGTTACAGGTCAAGTATGCCATTGAAAATAGAATCCCCATTAATGTAAAATAAATATTTACTTTTTATATATTTATAAATATTAATATGACATATTTTTAATTTACTTGGGATGATACTTTCTTCCCCCATTTTTGAAATTATGTCCTTATAATTTTCTTCACTTATGAAATAAGTGGGGGTATTTATCTCTCATAGAATTTTCAGATTCCCATATTGCAACATGAGACTTATGATTGTTCCATAAAACTATTACTAAATGAATTACTTTAATCCACAACACTTTCTCCCTTCAGTCAACAATCTGGACTGGTTATTCTTCATAAGAAAGATTGTCTTCCAACTAAACTATATGTTCACATTAAACTTGAGATAGATCCAGAAAATACAATAACAAAATTTAAATATAAAAAACATTGTGTGCCTGTGATAAACATAGAGGTATAGAGACTTTTTAGGCAACCGATCCAAATTGATCCAAAATTTAATAAGGTCCAATGAACCTCAAACTCAGCATCCCCTTCTTACCATAACACATGAATCTTTTCAATGGAGAAACATTGAGAAAGAAAATATCACCAACCTCAATAAAATGATCCTTCCTTCAATAATATGTATAAATTTTTTCCTACACTGATCTTTCCCCATGTGTTTTTATATCAACAGAACATTCTCTAACATTTCATCTACAAATTTTGGTCCCATAAACTTTCTTTCACCTACATCATCCCCAAAATCTAGAGTTCAACACCGCGTTAGATATAATTCCTCAAATTGTTCCATATATATACTGGAAAGAGAACTATTATTATAAGAGAATATATCCGAAGAACTATGTTGATCCCAACATCCATGGTAATTCATTGAACAAGAACATTGCATATCTTCTAATGTCTGAATTGTTTGTTCTAGCTGCCCATCTGATTGGGGGTTAAATGTTGTAAAAAAATTTAATCCAGTACTCAATGAATTCTGAAGGCCTTTCCAAAAGTTATAAATATAAATTGGATCATGATCAGATACAACATGGAGAGGAAATCCATTCAACATGAGCATCTTTATATCATATAACCGAGAATGTTGATCTAGAGACAAAGAATCTCGAAAGGAAGGAAATGAGTAGATTTAGTCAATCAATCAACAATAACACATATAGAATTTTTACCTGATGATGTGTTTAATAATCCCCCAATGAAGTCCATGGATATATTTTTCCATTTCTACTATGGAACTAATAATGGATGAAGTATCTCTTTTAGTAACTGCCATTCTTCTTTAACTTGTTCACAAGCCAGCCAATTCACCGTAATGTCACCAACAGCTTTATTCATTCCATCCCACCTGTAACACACTTGAAGATCTGTAAACATCAGTGTACTGTAGGGATTAACTAAAAACAAATAAATATGAGAATCACATAACAACTATTTTTCAATTGTGATTCCCACGGAACACACAATCACTTCCCAAATCTCCAAATACAATCATTATAATTTTTTTATTCATGAAAAATACCCTTCTGAACCAACTCTAACTTTTTTGAAACTCACTGTCTTCCATCTATTGCAGCTTAATTATGTCTAAGAGATATTATTTCACAGACACCTAAAACAATGTAGGGTAATTTACAACACCAATAACTTCTATACCAATTTTCATCAAATCATTAACGAATGGATCCAGTTCCAAATGTAACATGGTTAATGAAACATTACTTTTTCAACTGAAAGAATCAGTCACATTATTTTATTTTCCTAGATGGGAATGAATCATGCATTCATAATCCTTGATAAATTCATGTCATATCCGCTATGTCATTTTTCAATTCCTTCTGAGTGAATATATATTTCAAACAATTATGGTTAGTATATATTTCACATTTTATTCCAAACTAATGATGCCTCCAAATTTTTAAATCAAAACAAACAAAATCTAATTCCAAATCAAGTGTACTGTAATTTAAATCATGATGTTTCTGCTAATGATAAGCATATGTAATTAAATGATCATTATTCATTAGGACACAACCACGTCCATTTAACGAAGAATAATTGTAGATTACTAATTCATCATCTCTGGAAGGTAATGCCTAAACCATAGCATTCTCCAATCTTTTCACGACCCACCCTCGGGGCCCATGTCATGACTACCCCAAGCCCTCCTTTTATAGGCCAGGGGCTGGCGACTAGCACCAAAGGTGTAAATCCCAAAAGTAAGGAAGGCATTTCCTTTAAGAAGTAACATACACAACAGAGTACGCACGTGAGGTAAACACTAAGCAAAACTAAGTACACGGTATGTTCTTGAAAAGTAAATGGTCCATAATACAAACCCACCTGAAAGTACAGTACAACTGAAAGGAAAGTACAACAGCAGTAAGAAAAACCGAAACACCAAGTCGTCCTCCGGAAATCCCACCTGATGGGTGGGTACAGAGAGTCACCTCAGCTCCTCGGGTCCTGTTGCCCACTCCGTGTACATCCAGTCAAGTGGTCCACCTCCGGGTACCGTCCAGCTCCTCAAGCCTCCACCTCATTCAGCGATGTTCGTCATCTACAACCAACACAACGTAGTGTGTGCATAACCCATGCAGGGGTGAGTATTTGGTACTCAGTAGGGACCCTGAGACCCCCAAAGGTCTCTCTGAATCCACGAAGAATAAACCACAAATTAAAGATAAAATCACGAATTATCAACAACACTACTTAGGTATATTCCCATACATATACCTAAGTCATTGGTTATAGTTCGTCTCCAACTCCCAAGCACCATGAAGTCCAAAAAGGAAAGAACAACCCAGTCCATAAGGATAGCACAACTCAGTCTAAACAAGGAAAATGAAACCCAGTCCACAAAGTAAAGCAAGTCAATCACATCGATGATGAGATTGAGAATCAAGACTCAGCTCACACAGGTATACACTTCATAAGGTGATAGATATGATCAGATGTATCCACTGGTTCATCTATGCTATCGGACCTGTAGTACCCCTGGACACCCTGAGGAGGAGGGGTGAATCCGGGTGACAACTTTTTCTTTTAATGTGAATGATATTGTTCACACGTTGGTAGGAACTTGTTAAACCTGTATGATGAAAAGGATCAGAAAGAAAACATTCACATGCAGAAATATGACACGGTACTTTTTACATGGTTCACCACTAAGGGCTACATCCAAGGAGCATACGCCGACATGTTTTCGATCGTACCAAAATCCACTATGCTTCACTAGCTGTAGATTTCAGAGTTTAGGGAATAATAACTCCATATCAGGATCACTGCCTTTACAAAAGTTCAAGGATAGCTCACTGCATCCCTCGGGTCACTCCCGTTGACTCCCCCTGGCTCAATGCCTTTGGTGAAGTCCAACTCAGTTTATAGTGGTGAAGGTCTCTTCATCATTGCAAAATGAATACATCCTCTTTTGTGAGTAGATGCTCTGTTGAAGTCAAAAATTTTCTCGCAAACTTATCTCCCTTTTCACTGAGGGTATCAGGCAATATTCCAACTTTCGTGCAGCTTTAAAAGAACTGGCGTACAAGAACCTCTCCTGGCATGCTTTTCCAAGACCGGCGTGAACGTTCTGAGAATGGCGCGCAAGTCACTTGTGAGGTACAAAATCGGAATGCAGGTGACACCAACCCCCTTGCGCGACACTGCCTCTCTCAACTCCTAACTTGCGCGATGCTGCACCTTTGATTCCTAAACTTCATTGGTTGCGTAGCTAATAACCGGCACGCAACCTATACTTTCACGATCCAAATACCACTTGCGTGACTCAACCACTTGCGTTACGAGAGCTAAAAAAATAACCATGTCTTGAAATTCGTCGGAAATGAGGGGTGGTCCTCTATTTATAGGAAAAATGGTCAACTTGCGTGGCGGCGCGCAAATCACCCCTCGGCGTGCAAGTCTCGGTGCGCAGCTCATCACCCCTAGCCTCTCTCACGCAACTCACTAGCGCAACCTGACCAATACTTGCGCGGCCTTCTTTCCATTTCCATATTTTGAAGTTATGTTCTTGAAAAATAGTAGGCTCGCAAGTTCCAATCCTCCTAGGAACCGGCGTGAAAGTCCTCTCTTGGCAGGCAAGTCACTTGCGCGACCAACACAATACTTACGCAACCCTTATCCCTTTTCCATAAATTGATGTTCGGATCTTGAAAACCATATGGCATGTAATTTAACTCTCCCTCAAGTACACTACATGCAAGTCTCTTTTGAAAAACAAATTTTCACCATTTCTCAATTTTGAGGCCCAAAAATTTGGAAAACACTGGGAAACTGCGCCTCCTACAATACTGTTTTATGCTTGAACTGTATGATCACTTTGTTGTTTCACATTATGAACATCCACTGAGGATTGAAAAAAAACACAAACCATAATCCAATTCATGGATAGAAGACCATGGTTATAACAATATCCCCCTTTGGGTTTGTTGGCAATCAGAAAATAAATTCAATAGATCCCCATCCATGTACAAACCAAAAACGCAAGAATCAACTCAGCCAGCACTCTAAGTCTACATGAGAAATGCTCTGTGTAGAAAACAAGAGATGAGAGTGAATTGGGGTCCCGTGTTTTGGAATTCTCAAAGATGCCATGTCCACTTAGTTCTTTCTCATCCTATGACCGGTGAGTTCCTTCTCAACCTCTAACGTTCTGAATTTATCCCTTTCTATGAATTTATTCCTTTATCCCCCATTGTAAATAAACCCAATGACCGGTAAATTGTTCAACATTCAGCTCAAACCATACTCTTCCTGGATAATATCTCTCCCATAAACCTGCTTGACATCCATAAACAGATAAAAACAGCTATCATAAATGGGGAGATGAAATTTCCGTAACCTCTTAATGCACTGGGAGGTGGCCGAACACCGAAGTTCAATCGATGTTTCTCAAACACTACTACTGATAGTGGCATGTTCTGAATATCAGCCACTTTCTCATCATTTCCCACATGCTCCATTATAATCACTCTTTTCTCAACTTTTTATTTGATAATGTGATACCTTATTTTAATATGTTTTGTATGACAATGATGAACATGATTCATTGTAAGATCAATTGTACTCTTGTTATGACAATAAATAACCATTGGTTTCTTCACCTCAACACCAATGTCTTTTAATTGTTTCTTCATCCATATCAGTTGAGTTCATGCCTTTGTGGCAGAGATATATTCATCTTCAGCAGTATTAAGAGAAGTAATTTCTTGTTTCTAGCTTATCCAGCCAAAACATTTATTCCCAATATAGAATGCTCCACCCCTGGTGGACATTCTGTCCACTATATCACCAGCCCAATCAGCATCATAAAATGATGATAATTCAATATCTCTTCCTCCAGCAAAGTTTAATCCACAATTTTGAGTACCTTGAATATACCTCGTGATTATTTTTTCTGCTTCCATATATTCCTCTTTTGGATTACTCTGAAAGCGGGCTGCAAGACACGTGGGAAAGACAATATCTGGCCATGTCACTGTCAGGTACAGTAAGAATCAATGATACTCCTGTACATGGTGGGATCTACAGATGTCCCATCATCATGCTTTCCATGTTTGGTTCCAACTGAAATTGGAGTTGAAATTGGTTTGGAGTCTTTTATATTAAACATCTTCAGTAGGTATCTTGAATACTTTTCTTGAGAGATAAAAGTGTATTCGTTCCTTTGAGTCACCTGTAGTCCCATGAAATATGTGAGCTCCCCAATCATTGACATCTCAAATTATGATTTCATATGGTTGGAAAATTCATCCACTAATTCTTGCATGCTTCCACCAAATATAATTTCATCGACGTAAACGAGAACCATGAACTGATCTCTTGGAGAATTCTTCACATAGAGATTGTGATCTACTCCTTCGCTTTTGAATTCCAGCTTATTTAGATAAGAATCTAGTCTGCAGTACCATGGCTGTGGTGCCTGTTTCAATCCATAAAGTTCTTTATTTAGCTTGCAGACCTTTGATTCATCAGCACCAAGAAAAAAACCCACTGGTTGTTCAATGTATACTTCTTCTTCGAGTACACCATTTAGGAATTTTGTCTTGACATCCACTTGATATACTTTATATCCTCTTTCGAGAGCCATGGAATGGAACAACCTGATTGGCTCCAGTCTAGCCACTGGAGAAAAGGTTTCTTCAACATCAACACCTTCAATCTGAGAATTCCCTTTACATACCAGTCATGCCTTATTTCTGATTACACTTCCATGCTCATCAAACTTGTTCTTGAATATTCATTTTGTTCCAATATCATTGTGACCTTTGGGTCTCTGGACAAGATCCCATG
Source organism: Viscum album (assembly GCA_963277665.1). Taxonomy (NCBI): domain Eukaryota; kingdom Viridiplantae; phylum Streptophyta; class Magnoliopsida; order Santalales; family Viscaceae; genus Viscum; species Viscum album. The sequence goes on along the minus strand of OY728155.1, from coordinate 1,622,121,297 downwards.
TCTGATTCATTTCAATCTGATCTTACTCTTCATTTATGGCTTTCACCCAGGATTCATCCTTTGCAGCTTCTTCAAATTAGGATGGCTCCACAACTGACAGAAATACAGATGGTGTGTTATTCCTCATCCTACTTGTCTGTGTGGGTGCATTACTGTCTCAAATTATGTTATATGGATCAATCACTTCTCTTCGATTTCTCCTGTGAGGTTCAGTCGCATTCTCACCATCCATGATTTCCTCTTCATATTCTTCGTCTGATTCAACATCATAATGTGACCCCTGAGTGTTTTGTACACCTTCTTCTATTTCTGTATTTTTATTTATTCCATGTTCACATTCATTCTCATATTATATCTCATCAGCATAAGTACTATTTTAAGTATTTGGGGTTTTTCCTTCAATGATATTAACATCATTTCTTTCCACAATCCTCCCCATGTGTTTATTTAAACCCTTGGATGCTTTTCTGCTCGTTGGATACCCAAGAAAAATTCCTTTATCAGCATTGTCACCAAACTTTCCTTGGTTTCCTTATTTATTCAGGATGAAACATTTGATTCTGAAAACATGAAAGTATTTCAATGAGGGCTCCCTTCCATGCCATAATTTGTATGGTGTATTCATTTCTCCCATATAAATCCCTGTTCGATTCTGAATGTGCACTGCAGCTTCAATAGCTTCCTTCGAGTAATGGTGGGAGATACCACTCTAAATCAGCATAGTCACGTCTATATTATTGATCTGTCGATTCTGGCGCTCATCAACTCCATTGTGTTTTGGAGATCTCACAGCAGCTACCTCATGTTGTATTCCATGTTTTTCTTGTAATTATCAAACTCAATGGACATGTATTCACCTCCATCGTCAAATCACAGGAATTTTATTGTTCATCCAGTATCATTTTCGGCAATCCGATGATACGTTTTCATGAAATCAAGTACTATTCGCTTCTTATGAATCACCATTACACAAGCCATTCTACTATAATCATCAATATAAAGGACAAAGTATCTTTATCCATGAGTTCCAGCAACATTTATCGGGCCAAATATGTCTGTAAGAATGAGGTGAAGAAGATGTGATGTCGTTTTCTTCTTTGGCCGATAAGATTTACAGAACAGCTTCCCACAAATGCAAGCATCACCTGACATTTCACGTTCATGTTTCAGAATGGGTATATCCATGAAAATATTCAGCTTAGATATCTTTTCCATGTCTTGTTGGTTAATGTGCCCGAGTCTTCGATGCTAGAGATTGTTTTCTTCTTCAATAGAAAAATAGCATGAGTTTATCTTACTGTCAACTTGATATAATTTTCCATCTGTTCTATAGCCTTTCATAAGAGAATTCCATGTTTTTTCCTTTATCATGCAGACTTTATGATTGAAAGTCACTATGAGCCCTATGTCACATAGTTTACTTACACTACGGAGATTGTTGCGTAGACCGTCCACTTAAAGAACTTTAGTCTTCTTCATCTCTCCATTGGAGAGAGAAATATTCCCACTGCCTTTAATCTTCAAATAACCATCATTAACGAACCTTACTATTCCAACAACCTTATTTTCAATGTTCATCAAGAGGTCAACATTTCCTGTCATATGTGAAGAGCATCCACTATCAAGAATCCAGGGGCTACTAATCTTTGTGGATTTTACGGCAACTTGTGCAAGATTTCATTTTTTGATCTTCCATTTTTCCTTCAAAAAGATATTGGATTGAGTGTAATACATTGATAGACTTTTAATGATTTCTTCCACATAGTCATATTTTTCATACCCATAATCTTCTTCTAGAGGAGAAAACATGTTTGTGAGATCAACACCATAAGGAGGATGAATATTGACTCGATTCCGACAGTTGTATGAATCTCTTTTATCAAACCTCTTCATGAAATACATAGCTTTATGGAAAAAGTTAGAAAAATGAAAACAATATCCATAGAAACAATTTCTTATAAAAGATAGAGGATATGAACTCAGTCTCCTTTGTTGACGTCCTAGATCTTCCCCATTCATGTATATCCTTGCATCTTCACAATATGACATAGTACAGCCCAGATAGCCACAGAACTGACACATCATAAGAGAAAATGTCTTCTCACATGAATTTCTCCTTGTACCTTCATCCTTGAGAGAATAGTTGAACTGCCTGTAATTTATGAATGTGTGAAGATAATTGTCAGTTCTCTTTTTAATATGGATTGAGGTTTCCTTTTATAGTACTTCATGAAATGTTTCAACATGTCCAACATTGGTTTTTTCCTTAATTTGGTTGTCTTTATTTACAACAGTTGATGTCTCATCATCACAGCCAATTCCACTCTTTCCCATGCAAGCGGGTATTTGATCACTCAAGATTTTTCCAACCCCATCTGAACCACACTTGGCTCTTGCAAGTAATTCTACATCTGAGAATCTTCCAAACTGTATTTTCTTCCTTGCTTCGTCTGAAATTGATTCAGTCTCAAGATTACCCCTATGATTATGAAGTTCCTCCTGAAGAACCTAAGCAGTCTTGGACATTTCATCCAATCTGGATGTGAGGTCATTGATGACCTTTCCATGCTCTTCAATTATTAGCATTAGATCTACTACATCATCATTGTTTTCAAGTATTTTAGACTATACTTTCACAAATTCTTCTAGTCTTTCAATTTTATCTTCATGTTCATCAACATATTCTGATGATTCTTCCACCATTTCCTTCCACATATTACATCTCTTACATTTATTATCATGATTGGAGAAAGCATCCTTAATTTGAATATTTGGATCACCAATAGCAGTAATCTGATTATCTCTGCCTTTATTTATTGAGGATTCTAATATTTCAGTTGTAGCCATCATTGAAGCATGGTTTCCAGTTTTAAATTCTAGTTCTTCTTCCACACAAAATTCAATATCATCATCATCTTCTTCACAGAAAAAAAATCTTCCTCTACATTTTCATTCCATATTTGAAGTCACCCTTTTTGAAAAACCTTTTCGGAGGCTTCTCGATGTCTTCAGCTTCACTCTCATCATCATCAAACATTCTTTGGCACTGAGAGGCCATGTCCCCAACTCTTCTACAATGAAAACATGCAAGAGATAGCTTACCTCTAAATTTACCTATTCCTTTATTCAGCTTCTTGGAGATGAGAGAAATAATTTATTTTTCCTCATCATATTCACCACTAATTTCTTCTGAAATTTTCAGTTTTTCCATGACTTTAAAAAGAATTTTCATACTCACGCGAGTCATGGAATCTTTGGGTTTGACTCTCGTCTCATATTCCACTAAACTACTTCACATATCATCCAGAGATAGTCTAGACAGATCTCTTTCTTAAAGCTCTGAAACCATTGAATTTTACATGGGAGGAAGTCTTCTCAATATTTTCTTTACACTATCAATGTCTTTGATTTCTTCTCCAAGACCTCTAATTACTCCCACTACTTCAGTAATTCGATTGAAGAATGAATATGCATTCTCAATAGGATGAATCTTTAGATCGTCAAACCAATTGTGAAAAACCTGAAGTTCTCCCTTTTTTACATTGCTATCTCCGTCATAAATTTTTTCAAGTTTATCCCACATATACTTTTCTGAGGATCAACTCATCACATATAGATAAATATGATCTGAAAGAGCCACAATGATAGCATTCTGAGCTTTGGCATCTACGTTAAGAACTTTCCTGTCTGTATCAGTCATAACAAGCCCTGTTGGATCAGTAACCTGTATTCCTTATACATTAGTAAAGAGGAATTCCATTACAAGGGATCTTAAATGAGAATTAATTATATTCTTACAAATCTAAATGTTACTTCCATCGAAGATAATTATTCCCATAGCGTTGACTACGTTCTCCATGACGACAAAGGACAAATCTAACACCAGCAACCTTTACCCTCTGATACCAGTTGTAGGACCCTGAGACACCCTAAGACCGGTGGGGTGAATCAGGGTGACAACTTTTTCTTTTAATGTGAAGGATCTTGTTCCCACGTTGGTAGGAACTTGTTAAACCTGTATGATGAAAAGGATCAGAAATCAAAAATTCACATGAAGAAAGATGACACGACACTTTTTACTTGGTTCACCAGTAAGGGCTACGTTCAAGGAGCATACGCCGACAATTTTTTGGTCGTACAAAAATCCACTATGCTTCACTAGCTACAGATTACAATGGTTCAGGAATATTCACTCCGTCCCAAGCTCACTGCCTTTACAAAAGTTCAGGGATAGCTCACTGCGTCCCTCGGGTCACTCTCGTTGACTCCCCCTTGCTCACTGACTTTGGTGAATTCCCACTCAGTTTATAGATGTAAAGGTCTCTTAATCATTTCAAAATGAATGCATCCTCTATTGTGTGTAGATTCTCTATTGAAGTCCAACTTTCACCCATAAACTGATCTCCCTTTTCACCGAGGGTATCGGGCAATATTCCAGCTTTCGTGCATCTTTAAAAGGACCGGTGTACAACAACCTCTCCTGGAATTCTTTTCCAAGACCAGCGCGCAAGTTCTAATTACGGAACGCAAGTCACTTGCACGGTAAATAATCGGCACATAGGTGACACCAACCCACTTGCGCGGCACTGCCTCTCTCATCTCCAAACATGTTCGACGTTGCGCCTTTGATTCCCAAACTGCCTTGGTCGCACAGCTAACAACCGGTGCGCAGCCTATACTTTTGCGATCCAACTACCACTTGCGCGACTCAACCACTTGAGTGATGAGAGCTCGATAAATAACCACGACGTGAACTTCGTGGGAAATTAGAAGGGATGGTCCTCTATTTATAGGCAAACTGGTCAACCTGTGTGGCGGCGCGCAAGTCACCCCTCGGCGTGTAAGTCTCGGCGCGCATCTCATCACCCCTAGCCTCTCTCGTGCAACTCACTAGCTCGACCCAACCAATACTTGCGTGACCCTCTTTCCATTTCCATATTTTGAAGTTATGTTCTTGAAAAATAGTAAGCGTGCAAGTTCCAATACTCCTAGGAACCGGCGTGCAAGTCCTCTCTTGGCGCACAAGTCACTTGGGCGACCAACACAATACTTACGCAACCCTTATCCCTTTTCCATAAATTGATGTTATGATCTTGAATAACAAATGGTGTGTAATTTCACTCTCCCTCAAGTACATTGCGTGCAAGTCTCTTTGCCAAAACCATTTTTCACCATTTCTCAATTTGAGTCCCAAAAATTTGGAAAACATGGGGAAACATCATCTCCTACAATACTGTTGTCTCCTTGAAATTTATGATCACTTTGCTGTTGCACATTCTGAACTTCCACTAAGGATTGACAACAAACTCAAACCAAACTCCAATCAGGAAAAATGCAACCCAGTCCACAAAAGAAAAGAAAATCAATCACATCGATGATAAGATTAAGAATCAAGACTCAGACAACATAGGAATACACTTCGTAAGTTGATAGACATGATCAGATGTTGCCATTGATTCATCTAAGCTGTCAGACCCAAATAGGATACAAGACCGGCTAAGTTGTCAGACCCAAAAAAGATACAAGACCAGCTACTCTGCCGGACCCACACATGATAAAAGTACAAAGTCCAATAATACTGGACCCAGATAGGATATAAGAATAGTAGTCATCTCCATCGAACCAATGGAGGATTCCAGTATGCTAGTCGTCGATGTTGAACCCACGGAGGATTCTAGTACAGAAGTCAATGTAGTCACAACCAGCTCTAGTGTACCCGAACATAGCACGCTCGATTATAGGAGGGTCTTCTTCACGAGCAAAGGATTCGATACATAAACTTTGATGAAGTCCAGATTTGATGTACCACAAAGTTCTGTCTTGTTAAAAGAAATCCAACGCGACAGACGGTGCATCAATCGGACGCTCGTTCTGAGAGTTATTGGATTTTCCGTCCCTGGGGCCTGGTTGGTTTTTAAACTAAAACCAACCCGAACATACTCCAGCTGCACCCAAACCTCAAGGATGAGTAAGCCAAAAGAACTGTCTCACTAATAGGAATTCATCAAAGTTGACGGCACGTCAATCGGATGTCCAGAGCTCAAGTTATAAGTGTTTCCGCTCCAAGGGCCTGATTGGTTTCGTGTTCGAACCAATCCGGCCGTACCAAATGTTCTCTGAAACATTGAGTGTAATAAATCCAAATGGCTGCCTCGATCCAAATATCCCAACGCAACTAACGGTGCATCGATCGGAGGTCCGTAGCCCATGATGTGGGTGAAAGACCGAAAGCAGTCCGAAGTGGGAGGTCTGGGCCCGGCCCAACTCCCCCTTGGTCGGCCCAAACTCAGTCGACCCGACCCAGGTCCGGGTCCGGCCCGGTCCACGTGACCCACCTCAGTCTTTCCGGGGGTGCGCTTGCTCGGCCAGCCGGCCGAGAAGGGGGGATGTTGTCCCCCCTCGTTTGCGCTCTACAGATGCGGCGTGTGGTCGCCACGTCCCCTCCGGATCCTGCGTGGCCGTGAGATCTGACCGCCTGCCGCCGCAGCTTCAGATGCGGTGCCTCCTACCTGCGGCGTGCCGGGGCGCCGCCGCCTCTTGGTGGTTGGCTGGTGCCGGCCACCAGTGATGCCGCACCTGCGACCCATGCCGCCGGAGGTTTCCGCGGACCATTGCAGTCGTTTCGGTGGTCCGTTCTTGCTCCCGTCTACGCCAGTGGGTTTGAACATGTTCGTTGGTACGCACCCACAACATTAGCGGTTCAAAATTACTCCCAAAAATTAAAAGCCATGCCGAGTGTATAATTCACAAATGAAAAGTAATCCAAAACCCCTCCCTCAACTAGGAAGACAATTGTCGGCGTCGCGGAGAAGAGGATCATATGCGTCGTCGGGGCGCGCTGAGGAGGAAGCGGTGTCGCCTCTCTAGCTACGGGGAAGAGGTTTGGTGGCGCGTCGTCAATCTCCGAGGAACCATCATTCTTCATCATCCTTCGTTGGAAGCCGGCGTTCTTCATCGCACAACGATGTTCTCCTCCTAAATAAAATAATTGGTTCCCCTATTATTTTATTATCCACACAAAGAAACTCTCTCGTAATTAATTCACCACCCTAATTAAAATGTGTTGACATTTAATTAAGAATAGGAGAGAGAAGGTTCCCCATAATTAAATGCATTGGAAGATTAAATTTAATAGGGGAAAAGGAAGGTTCCTCATTAATCAAAATGAGGAGTTACCCAATAATTAATCAAGGGATATTAATGGAGAAAAAGTCAAGGAAATAGTAGGGGAATAAATGGGGGAAATGGAAATTAAATGGTGGGGCTAAAGTGGGCCCCACATCTCTAACCTCCTCAATTGGGTAATGAAGTGGCTGTGGGACCCACCATTAACTACCCATGGGAGGGAGTAACCTCCTTTAGTCATAAAAATTGTTCTGAAAATTTTTATTCATTTATTAAACAAACCCTAAAAAATTAACTTCTCCTCTTTTGAGAACGCAACTACAGAAAGTCTCCCCTTAAGAAATTATCGACGCTGTGAGTTTATCAGTGCCCTTGGATTTTAATTTCGAGCACCGATTGAAAAGTTAGAAAAATCCGCTCGTTCATTCACTGAACGTACCCGAGCTAAACTTCGAAAATTGATTCCCGGCACAGCAGGCCTCAGAATCAAGCGCTGTTAAAAGCCACAGACTCGTAAAATTACAAAGAATTTTTTTAAAAAAAAATTCATTGAATTTTAATGGTCTTTACATTACTCCGACTTCATGGCTTTACGTCCCCGTAAAGTTACATCATAAACTAGGGAACCAAATAAGGGTACTGAGCATGCATCTGAGCCACCCGCTCCCATGTGCTCTCCTGGAGGTTTCTGTGCTACCAACAAATGCGCACCAGGGGTATCGACCATCCACGTAGGACCCGCTCTTGTCAATCCTCGATCTCTCTGAGGAATTCTGCAAAAGACTCCTCGTCATCGATTTCCAGCTCCCCGTGGTCGATGATATGCGTCGGGTCGTGCACGTATCTCCTCAGATGAGATACGTGGAAGTCGTCGTGCACCTGGTGCAACTGAGGTGGAAGAGCTAGGCGGTAGGCCACTTCTCCTACCCTAATGAGGACTTGGAAAGGTCTGATGAAGGACAGAGATAATTTGCCTCCCCGACCAAATCTCCGCAGACCACATCGATGTGTGACCCGTAGGAAAACGCAGTCACCATCCTTGAACTCCATTGGTCTCTGCCTCCTATCAACATAGGACTTATGACTGCTTTATGCATTCCTCATCTGCTCCTGGATGACCTGCACCTTCTCCGTCATAGACTGAACCATCTCTGGTCCTACGATTGCTGACTCCCCATGGTTTGTCCAGCACAGAGGTGATCTGCATGGTCAGTCATACAGAGCCTCATAAGATGCCATTCCGATGGCGGAGTGGTAGCTGTTGTTGTACAAAAACTCCACCAAGGGTAGGTGATCCTCATAGCTACGACCAAAATCAAGGACACATGCACAGAGCATGTCCTCGAGTGTCTGAATGGTCCTCTCCGTCTGCCCATCCGTCTGAGGGTGAATGATAGTGCTTAGGCATAGCTACGTCCCAAAGGCCTCCTACAACCCCTTCCAAAGTCGGGAAGTAGAGAGAGCATCTCGATCAGAGATGATAGATGATGAAAAACCATTAAGTCGTATGATCTCCTGAACTTAGAGGCATCCCAAGATCTCCACTGTGCCCTGCTCTCTGATTGGTAGGAAGTGTGTCGACTTGGTGAGTCGGTCTACGATCACCCAGATGGTGTCGTGTCTACAAGAATTACATGAAAGCACCATCACGAAATCCATGGATATCCCATCCCACTTCCACTCATGGACCTCTAAGGGTTGTACCAAGCCTACATGTACCTGGTTCTCTGCCTTCACTTACTGGAAAGTGAGGCATCGCGAAATGAACTCTGCCAGAGCCTTCTTCATACCTGGCCACCAGCACTATCATCTTAGGTCCTGATACATATTCATAACTGTAGGATGTACCTCTAGAGGGTAAGTGTTGAACTCCCTCAACAACTCCTCCTGTAATGCAACTGGTACCATGGTACGTCCCCTAAAAAGGATGACGCGCTCTCCTCCTACAGAAAATCCATCATGTACCTGTACTGAGGATAGCTGTGCACATCGCGTCTCACAGTCTATGTCCCCACGTTGTGCCTCTCTAACCTGTTGAAGTAGTGTAGAAGTGACTATGAGTGACTGAAGAAAGGATACCCCATATCCATCCATGAAGGATATCTTCAACGTGGCTAGCTTCTTTGTCGCCTCTTCAAGTAGTTGGATACCCGATCTCCTGCTGAGAGCATCAGCCACTACGTTCCCCTTCCCAGGAGTATAGACTACCTCAATGACATAATGCTGAATGAGCTCGAGCCATCACCACTATCTCAGGATCAGGTCCTTCTAAAAGAAGATGTACCTGAGACCGTGGTGGTCAGAGGAGACTGTAAAGCACTCGCCCATCAGATAGTGTCCCGACATCTTCAGGGTGAAGACCACTACTGCTAACTCCAAGTCATGGGGAGCGTCGTTCTGCTCATGCATCCTCAACTGCCGTGAACTGTAAGCGATCACTTCTCACTCCTGCATTTGGATACACCCATGTCTGATCCCTGATGGATCGTAGTAAACTACATACCCTACGCCCTCCTCTGGCATCCTCAAGATCGGTGCACTGGTCAATCTCCTCCTCAGCTCCTGGAAGCTCTACTGACATCTGTCTGACCACGCGAAGGGTTTCCCCTTCTTCGTCAAAGCTGAAAGTGGTGCTGCAGCTCTGGAAAAGTCAGGCACGAATCTCCTATAGTACCCGACCAGACCTAGAAAACTCCGCACCTCTGTCACGCTCCTGGGTGTCTCCCAAGCAAGTATTTCCTCGACCTTCATGGGATCCACTGCAACTCCCACCTCTGAGATGACGTGCCCCAATAAGTGAACCTCTCAAAGACAGAATTGGAACTTCGAGAGCTTACCATAAAGCTGGTGCTCTCACAGTGTATCTAGAACAACCCATAAGTGTTAGGCGTGCTCCTCCTCAGTGGTCGTGTAAATCAGTATGTCGTCAATGAAGAGTATGAAAAACCGATCGAGGTAGGGATACAAGATCCTGTTCATGAGACTCATGAACACTTCTGGAGCATTGGTCACACCAAAGGGCATGACCATGAACTCATAGTGTTCCTACCGACACCTCAAGGAAGTCTTCTGCACATCCTCATCCCAAACTCGGAGTTGATGATAGCCTGACCAGAGATCTATCTTCGAGAACCATCGTGCTCCCTTGAGCTGATCGAAGAGGCCTTGAATTGTCGGAAGAGGATACTTGTTCCTCACGGTCCCCTGGTTCAGGCGATGGTAGTCGGCACACAGTCACAAACTCCCATCCTCCTTCTTTGTGAACATAATCAGAGAAGCCCAGGGTGAAACACAGGGTCGGATGAAACCTTTCCCCTGTATGTCCTCCAGCTGTACCCGCAGCCCACGAAGATCGGCGAGAGCTATACGATAGGCTGGAGTGTATATTGGTGATGTCTCTGGGTAAAGGATTATATAGAAACCTACCACCCTATGAGGAGGTAGTCCTGGAACATCATCAGGAAAAACGTCTGCATACTGATCCACCACTATAGGAAAACTCAGACTGCTCACGTCAACTCCTCTAAGGATGAGACAAGCCAACTGATGGGTGATCGGATGCCCTCTCGTCTGCGTGAGTCCATCCTATGATGTGAAGGTTCCCTTCTCGCTGGTGAAGGTGAACTTGTTCCCATTCGTGCGGACACACCGCACCATGCGCCTAATATAGTTGATCTGAGCATGGACTATGGATAACTAGTCCATACCCAAGATGACGTTGTAAGGCCTCGACGACTATACAAGAATATCCTATATGAATATCTCACCTCCTAGAGTAATCTCACACTACCGACACTAGTGTGTAATCATCGAGTCTGCTCCCATAGGAGTCTCTTGCTGCAAGTATCGAGCCAACGACTCAATTGGAATCTCCGAGCTCCGAACAAGGGCAATGGAAATAAAATAATGACTCACACCTGTTTCTATAAGAACTGTAACAAGGGTGGAGTAGACATAGATAGTACCACAAATCATCTCGGGTGCGCCGTGGTCGTATGCCTCTACTTCCTGGAGCTGAGCCTGCCTCTGCCCGCCTACTCCTTATTGTCCTGGTGGACCTCCTGGGTATGGTGGTAGTAGAGACTCGAAGCGTCGTCCACCACCCGTTGCACGGACAGCTCCTCTGCCTCATCCTCCTACTCCCTACGGACCACCACGGTCAAACCTCTGCCTCTGCCTGGGAGGTCCCTACAATGTCCTCTACTCGTCTGCATGGCGGGTCAGGCAGTCACGAGCCATGTAGCCCTTCCAGCCGCATGCATAACACTGTCTTCTCCTCATAAGGTTGGCTCTGCGCCATGTGCCCTGCACAGCCGAACCCGTGTCCCCGGGGCCCGTGTTGTGACTACCCCAAGCCCGCCTTCCATATTCCAGGGGTTGGAGACTAGCACCAAAGGCGTAAATCCCAATATTAGGTAAGGAATTTCCTTTAAGAAGTAACATACAAAACAGAGTATGAAAGCGAAGTATACACTAAGAAAAACTGAGTACAAGGTAAGTGTTGGAAAAGTAAATGGGCCAGAATACAAACCCAGCTGAAAGTAAAATACAACTGAAAGGAAAGTACAACAACAGTATGAAAAACAGCAACCCAGATTTGTCCTCCAAAAATCCCACCTGAAGGGTGGGTAAAGATTGTCTCCTCACATCCTCGGGTCTGGTCGCCCACTCAGTGTACGTCCAGTCAAGTGGTCCACCTCTGGGTACCATCCAGCTCCTCAATCCTCCACCTCGATCAGCGTTTTTCGTCGTCTGCAACCAACACAATGTCGTGCAGGCATAGACCGTGCAGGGTTGAGTATTCGAGATTCAGTAGGGACCCTGAGACCCCCTAAGGTCTCTCCGAATCCACAAAGGATAATCCACAACGGAAAGATACAATCATGAAGTATCAACAACACTACTTATGTATATTCCCATAATTATACCTAAGTCATCAGTTATAATTCATATCAAACTCCCAAACACCACACAGTCTACAAAGGAAAGCACAACCCAGTCCACAAGGATAGCACAACTCAGTTCACATAGGAAAAAGCAACCCAGTCCACAATGGAAAGCAATTCAATCACATCGATGATAAGATTGAGTATCAAGACTCAGCTCAAACAGTTATACACATCGTAAGGTGATAGAGATTATCAGATGTTTCCAGTGATTCATCTAAGCTGTCGGACCCACATAGGATACAAGACCAGCTAAGCTGTTGGATCCACAAAGGATACAAGACCAACTAATCTACCAAACCCACACATGATACAAGTATATAGTCCAATACTGCCGGACCCACATATGATAAAAGAATAGTAGTCATCGCCGTCGAACCCACGGAGGATTATAGTATGGTAGTCATTGCTGTAGAACCCGCGGAGTATTCCAGTATAGAAGTCGATTCAGTCGCAGCAAGCTCTAGGGTTCCCGCACACAGCACGCTCAATTTTGGGAGAGTCCACTGCACGATCCAAGGAGGTCGATACATCAACATTCACGAAGTCTAGATTTGATGTACCAAATAGTTCCATCTCGTCAAAAGAAACCCAACGCGATAGACGATGCGTCAATCGGACGCCCGGTCTGAGAGTTATTGGATTTTCCGTCCCAGGGGCCCGATTAATTTTTAAACTAAAACCAACCCGACCATACTCCAGTTGTTCCCAAACCTCAAGCAGAGTAATCCAAAAGAACCATCTCACTAAGAGGAATTCAAAAAATTTGATTTCATGTCAATCGGACATACAGAGCTCAAGTTATAAGAATTCCTGCTCTGAGGGCAAGGTTGGTTTCATGTTCGAACCAACCCAATCGTAACCAAAGTTCTAAGAAACCTTGAGTCTAATATACCGAAATGACTGTCTCGATCAAAGTATCCCAACTATACTGATGTTGAGTCGATCAGAGGTCCATATCCCAAGATGTGGGTGAAGGAACTAAAGTGGTCCGAAGTGGGGGGTCTGGTCCTGGCCCGACCCGGCCCAACTACCCCTGAGGCGGCCCGAACCGGGTCGACCCGACCCGGGTCCGGGTCTGGCCCGGCTGGGCGCGGCCTGGCTTGGTCAGCACGACCTGCCCCGGCCCGGCCGAGGGGGTGCGCTATCTTGTCCAGAGGGATGAGAAAGGGGGGATGCGGTCCCCCCTCCTTTGCGCTCCATGGACGCGGCGCATAGTCGCCGCGTCCCTTCTGGATCCCGGGCGGCCGCGGGATCCGACCGCCTACCACCACGGCTTAAGCCGCAGTGGCTCCTTCCAGATGTATGCTGGGGCGCCGCCGCCTCCGAGCGGCCGACCAGTGTCGGCTGCGGCCTTAGGCTGCCACCGACGCCGGGCCGGCGCCCCGCCCCGACAGAAGTTTTCGCGGGCCCCCGAAGTCGTTCCAGTGGTCCGTTCTTTCTCCCGTCTACGCCTGTGGTCATCCAGGGACCTTTACATCACTGCGAAGGCCTCTAAATTCCATTCCAGTCCTGCTTCTCCATAGCCATATGTTTCGTGCATCATGAATAGAATAGCAGTGGGTTCAGACTTGTTCGTTGGTCTGCACCCACCACATTAGCAGTTCGAAATTACTCCCAATTATTATACACCATGCTGACGATATAATTCACAAAAGAAAAGTAAACTGAAATCCATACCTCAACCATGAAAGAAGATCGTCGGCATTGTGGTACACGACGTCTCGAAGAAGAGGATCGTATGCGTCGTCGGGGCGCGCCGAGGAGGAAGCGATGTCTCCTCTCTAGTCGTGGGGAAGAGGTTTGGTGGCGCATCGTCAATATCCGAGGAACTGACGTTCTCCATCTTCCTTCGTCGGAGGTCGGCGTTCTTCGTCTCACAACGAAGTTCTCCTCCTTAATAAAATAATAGGTTCCCATATTATTTTATTATACACGCAAAGAAACTCTGTCGTAATTAATTCACCACCCTAATTTAAATGTGGTGACATTTAATTAAGGATGGGAGAGAGAAGGATCACCATAATTAAACGTGTTGGCAGTTTAAATTGAAAAGGGGAAAAGGAAGGTTCCTCATTAATAAAAATGAGGAGTTACCCAATAATTAATCAAGGGATATTAATGGAGGAAATGTCAAGGATACAGTAGGGTAATAAATGGGGGAAAAGAAGATTAAATGGTGGGGATAATGTGGGCCCCACCTCTCTAACCTCCTCACATGGGTAATTAAGTGGCTAGGGGCACCACCCTTAAATACCCATGGGAGGGAGTAACATCCTTCAGTAATAAAAATTGTTCCGACAATTTTTATTCATTTCATAAACAATCCTCCCAAAATTAACTTCTCCTCTTTTGTGAATGCAACTACGATAAGTGTCCCCTTAAGAAATTACCGGCACTGCGAGTTCATCGGTGCCCTTGGATTTTAATTCTGAGCACCAGTTCAAAAGTTAGAAAAACCCGCTCGTTCGTTCACTGAACGTACCCGAGCTAAACTTCGAAAATTGATTCCGGGCAAACCAGGCCTCAGAAACAAGTGCCGTAATTAGCTGCATACTCGTAAAATTCCAATCATTTTTTTAAACAAAAATCCTTGAAATTTATGGGTCTTTACAAATATTATTTTCAATTACTAAAAAAAATCATCACTTTTTTCTCCATATTAACTTGAAACATTTTCGAGTTAACTTATTTAGTAAGCTAGATAAATATGAAAAACTCACAAAAATCCGTTAATAATAGTCTTCAAAACCAAGAGAACTATTAATATCAGTTACATTTGTGGGTCTTGGATATTCTTCAAAAACCTATGTTTTAGTAGGATAAACAGTTAGTGATTTTAGGAAAATAATGTTCCATGGAGTGATATTTTTTATAACCAAAATAATCATTATTTGAATTTCACAAAAAATTTATTTTCTATTGTGTTTTTTTAAGAAAATCCTTAAATGACATTAATATTCTTCTGTACTTTTTGAATATACCAAAATGTCTTCAATTAACACAGCAAAAAACTTATCCAATAACCCATAGACAATTCAATCCATAAGATCCATTAATACAGTAGGTGCATTGGTAAACCCAAAAGGAATAAATACAAATTCATAATGGCCATATCTAGTATGATAAATAGTAATCTAAACATCTACATCCATTACATTCAACTGATGGTAACCCGAAAAAATTTCATTTGTCAAAAAATATTGAGCTCGCTGGAGATGATAAAACAAATCATTGATATAAGGAAAATGATAATTTTTCTTGATAGTTATATTATTCATGGCTCTCTAATCGACACAATGTCTCATAGAACTGTGTTACTTTTTGAAAATAAATATTGGTGAACCCTACGGTGATGTTCTAGGTCGAATGAAACCTTTATGTAACATCTCATAAAATTGTATCTTTAAATTTAAAAGTTCATTTTGAGCCATTGATAAGGGGGATTTTAAATTTTTATATCCTCAGTAACTAAGTCAATAGAAAATTCAACTTCTCGATGATGTATAATATCAGGAAAATCACTAGAAAAAACATCAAGATACTATATTACTTCCAAAACATCATTAATTTCAACAGTTCAGTTGTTTTCAATAATATTCACAAGGTATAATTCATTTCCATCATTCAATATTTTCTCAGCTTCCTCATATGTAATCAGAGATATGGGTTCATTCTTGTACAAAATCTGAATTCCATTCTAAAAAAACCTCTTTAGATCATTATAAAATGTTAGCATGATAAATAGTAATCCAATCCATTCACAGAATAATGTCAAACTCTTCTAGATCCAAATCAACAAATTTTGTATGTTAATTCATTCCATATGTAACGATAAGAAAATTCTTTTAATTTGTTTATTACTCAAAATTTTCCCCATGTGTCTTTACAATATGTTCTTGATTAATTTAATGAGGTTGAATTCCAAATTTACCCAAATATTTCTCAAAAATAAAAAAATGTATTGAACTTGAATAAAAAAACACACTGGAATAAACTAAAAAAACAAACAATGTACTTGATACCACTTCATTTGATGGTCCCACATCAACCATGGTATTAGAAAATGATTTTTCATCACCCTTATACTTCTAATATGTATGGTTTTCACCATAGGCAATCAATTTTGGACACACATTGTCATAATTCCCAAAGTAATTAAATCTAAAACATCTTACTGCTGGCTTTTCATTTCCAGCTTGATCATATACCTGGTAGTTACGAGAAATATGACTAGTCATACACCACCAAAATCACTTTATACAATTTTAGATACATTATCTAGGATTATTTTTATAACTCTTTTCACTATATGGAAATTTAATTTTCTTACCATCAGGATTCATTGATGAATATGTTCCCATTTCCTACCAAACGAACATATTTTTTTTACATTCTCTCATAGAATAGTTGATCATCCAAAAACTACATTTTTAACTTCATGGAACATCTTACAAGATTCTCATTACTTTTGAATTATTTGGATGCTAACTATTTTGATATCACATCCTCAGTCTAGAGTAAAATCGATTAATCTTAGAATCAAGATCATAGATGAAAATTAGAGCATACCTTGACAACTGAGTGAAATGTTTTTCATAATCTTCCACTAATTCATCATCATTCTTCAATTCGATGAATTAGTTTTATTAATTACTCAAATCACCGTAGTAAAATATTTCTAATGAAAAATACCATTGAATTATTCCACACCAAAAGAATAAATCTCCTCACTATCCCTTATATTTTTAACCATGAACCACCACTAATTTGCTTCTCCTTGGAAACTATAAACAACAATACTAACATTTTAATTGTTTATACAACCCATGAAATTGAAATTTCTTTCTCATGATTTGATCCACCGTTCATATGGAACGGTGTGAGATGATCCTCTAAATGATGGGGGATGTTGCCTCAATAAATAATCCACTATATGCATGTTACTTTGGGGTTGATCTGGTTTATCTCTTGCATGTATAACACCACCATTTAAAGCCCGATTATATTCTGCCATTACTGCCACAAACTCTTCAGTTCCATTTCCAACCATCTCGAGATGCTGATTTGGAAAATTATTCTCCTATGTATGCCTTCATAGCACTACTACCATGTCTCCCCTATGGAAATACCTTCTGAAAAACATATTTTTAATGAAGTGACATGGTAATAATCATATTATATATCGTTTAAATTTTATAATAATTTATTAATCATTTATGGATATATTTTTAACATAATTTTAACTCCAAAAGTTATATATGGCAACCTATTATACCAGCTGTATGAAACCAACCTTAAAAATTACACAATCATTAATTAATTTAATAATTCACATTGAGGATCTTTTCAAGTTTATAGAATTAGATAATTATGTCATAACATATATATTACAACTTTAATATTACATGTAGACCATTCTACACAGTATCCATTCTTTTCATTAAAAAGAACTATTAAAAATAGAAACATTTCTTGTTCCATGTTTTAAATAGAATAAATTTTCCATGATCCCATCCTTGACCCTCTACCACTTTATGTCATGTGAAAAAAACATTTCAAAAACTTAAGATGAGCATAAATACTCAGTAAATCACACATAAAGAAGAAAATCTGTTATTTTTTTGAAACAATATATAACTAGGAATACATTATTATAATGTATCACCTTTAACCATTAAGTAGTAGTAAAAACACTTCACAGAATATAATCTCATTTCTTACCCATTTTTAATAGAATGATTTTCACAACACCCATATAATTAAATAAATAGCATTTAAAGGTATATTGGGACCTAAACATATGAAAATTGAATAACTATATGGTTGACTTCCACACATATCACTAATTAGAATAGCCATACGACTGACTTTCATACCAAATGAATTAGAGGTTAAAGGGTAACCACCCATCCTTGGTTAATAAAGGAATAACCTTTAATTTAGTTTATCATGTAACCAAACATAATTGGTTTATCACATAACAACACATCAAGTGTCCTTGTTTCATTATATAATCATAATAAAAAAATGATTGAAAATAACCTGATTTCTATCATAAAATATTCATTTGCAATTACATGAAATAATTTCAAGATATTGAAATAGTAAATCAGCTTTCAGAACCATTTTCAATATGAAAATATTTAAAATGGGTATATGGTTATTATTTTCAATTTAAAAACACCACGACTTGTTATGGAAGCCAAATATCAAATAATTCATGCGGCACTGGAATAGTCGTCATCACCGCATAAATTAAAAAGAAACATTCATTTTATGTTTTATTAAAACACTACATAGAAAAATATTCCATTTGAACTAAATTAAATGAAAAAGGTGTTTAAACACCATATAAAATCATGACATGTATAAATCAAAACATGCCTCAATGAAAAGAAATTTATACAAAGTCCCTTACAAAGATCATTTTTGTAAATAAAATAGATTGAATATGTGTATCCCATATAAGTACACATAATGAATGTATAAATACATTATAGGATATAAAATTTATATATCACATTATCATAGCATAATATAATAAATAAGTAGATGTTTAACTCAATGAATATAAATTGGGTTATGATGTTCCCTTACCACGTATCCGATTTGACTCGATCATTCTTTACTTTCATGAATAATAAAATTAATTGAATTTATACATTCACTAAAACATTTTTCAAGTTTATTATTACTTTTAGATCACTTATTACATTTTTAAATTAATTATATAATAATTTGAGTTCATATCAGACAGTTTGTTGATGTCCATAACATGAGTCAAAAATGAACTTGTAATAATTATAAATTGTCCATTCAGTCAAAAGTACATTATATCCATAATGATATTAATGATTTAGATATCATATATATCATATTTATCGATTATATATGTACTTATAAATTTCCATATCATGTGGATATAAGAAATGAAATTCACCATTCATTGAGACGGTAAGTCGTACGTACGTATGAATGGAACATTCAATTCATTTTCATGTTTAAAAGAATTAAAACTAAATGATACATTTGAATATTATAATTGCAGTATAATATCTATGTTATATATGTTACATAATTAAATTAATTCAATCTTTTATACATTCCATTTATAGCATGAATGAGTCCTATCACTTTGAGGGGGACGTAGTCTGCACTTCTTAAAATGAAATTATCATATCTATACAACATGAGATGAATAAAGGTATGTTATAAATGAGAATTATTTAAAAATAGAGATAAAAAAATATCAACTAAATCATATATAATTATAGTTCCATTATAATGGTCACCATAATAGGTGGTAGGATAATATTGAATAATCATAATTTTGTGATGCAGTATTTCACCATCCACAGAAACAGTATGTTCTATACAAATTAGATTGATGTGTGTGAAAGTGTAGTGAAATTATTCTCATAAAAACAACCTATTTTATTTAGGATATTGTTTTTGTTATTTAAATATTAAAATTATAAGATCATTGTGAGTGAGAAATTAAAAATAATGAAAATGAACTAGAGAGAAGCCGTTATCTCAAATCGGGTAACTTCTATTGATCTGAGCTAATGTGATCTCATGAATTATATTATGCCTAAATTAGGCTTCTTGGAGGAATGGTGGATGTTGGGAGAATATTTTGGCAGAGTTGGGATGATAGGAGGGTCTTGAGAGGTGTTATTAAGGGTTAGATGTGGTGTCTTTTT
The DNA here is from genome assembly GCA_963277665.1 of Viscum album. Taxonomy (NCBI): domain Eukaryota; kingdom Viridiplantae; phylum Streptophyta; class Magnoliopsida; order Santalales; family Viscaceae; genus Viscum; species Viscum album. The sequence goes on along the minus strand of OY728155.1, from coordinate 1,622,101,517 downwards.
ATAATAAGGAGGAGGGGCACTCTAGGAATGTTTGAATGTATTATGTTATTATTAATTGATTTTATAATTATAATAACACAAAAGTGATATATTCCACTAAATTTTATGTATGGGTTTAAATCATCTTAGACAATGAGATTTAGACAAGGTTAGGTCACCAAATTAACATTATAATTTAGCTTTAACCCTTTGTAATCTTATTTATCTTTTTCAGTGTATTCTTTTTTATTGATAATATATTTTAAGTATAGTTACAATAAAATGAAAATCAAACCTCATGTGGTTCATTAATGACAAGTTAATCCTTATAATAGTAATTTGGATAAATGTAAGATTTTTGTGACTATTATATCATTTAATATAATAGTATTTCTTTTGAAAACTCATTTATGTCAATTTTATACTATTAAAATCATGAATTTTTTTTAAAATTTAATCACAACAGTATTATTTTGAGAAAACATCATCAATTAAATTACATAAAGTAAAAATCATCCATAAATTCATGAATGACATAAAAGTTTTATAAATAAATTTATGTTAATATTTAAAATCACATCTGTATAAATCATTTATTAATAATCTAATCACCACATACCCATTTTGTCAAAAATAAATTTATTTCATTAACCTCTAAAAATTATAAATAAAATACCATAATTTAGGAAATAGATTTATATTTATAATGACTATTTAAAGAGGAAAATATTACTTGTATAACACCATATAAAAATGATTTTACAAAAAAGATACATATTTAGAGTATATTTTCATTAAATTTAAATTAAAAGTAATTAAATGTTATTTTCACACACAAGTGGCTACATGGGCTCCTTAAATGACCCAGGATTGACCATTGTCAAAAATATCTCATCTAATAGGGTTAGGAAACATGTTAGGGTAATATAATATTATTATAAAAATAATTTTTACCCATATTTACTAGATTTACCCTTTAACAATGGTAATTAAAAACTTTAGTTATGTTATTATTCATAATGTCTAAAATTATAAGTTACCTAATTACTATATTTAAAACATATTATTAAAAATATGGTATCAATATTTCCAAAATCAAAACATTGAAGTTTCTGAAATTAATTTAAAATTAATTCTTGTGGTCAAAACCAAAAATCGTGTTTTCAAAAAATAAAAACTACCAAAAGATTCACATTAGTTTATGTCCAATATCAAAGTGAAATTACTCTCAAAGACCAAAATTGAATTAAATGATAAAAATATAATCAAATTTCAGAGTAAAATAAATTAAAAGGAAAATATAAACATATAAATAAACTAGATTAAACAATAGTTTTGGATTTAAATATTTAATTATTTACTATTCATTAAAAGTGTTCTTTAGAAGAAAAATACCACAAATTTATCCAAAGTATATTTTTATATCCCGCATCTAAAGAAGAATTTTACTTTGTCTAATATAACATATAAAAATGAAGAAAAGATGATTTAGAAAGGTTTTATCATCAAAAGGTGTTAAAACTACCTTTTAAAAATATTCAAGTATTTAAGCTTAAATGTAGATTTATTATCATTTTATGTCTCTAAATTTTATTGGATAAATTACAAAATAAACAAACATGTCTACTAATAATATGGTTAGTTATATTCATTTCCGCCAATACAATGTCTAGACATTAAATACCATTATAAATAATAATATTATATTAATATTATTTTTCTCACTATGACCCAGTCTTGTGTGAAACATAAGATTTCAGATAAACACATTGTTACATGTCAGGTACACCATCAAACATAGCATAAACTTTAAATTAAAATTAATATTTCATTCTCAAATATTAATAAATATTAAAATGTTATATTCTTTATTTACATACAAAGTTACACCATCACTTCCAAATATTGATGGTTTTATAATATTTATTTTAAGTATATATATATAATTTTGATATTTTTAATATAGTTCACTTTGGATACACAAAAATTAATGATCGTTACAGATTAATCCATTGATATCAACAAATAACATGAAATTACATCATCACTATTTTTTTTTCTATATGGAACATGATTAAAACTATCATGTGATGGAATTATAACACTATAAGTGTCAATAGAACATATATTATATTATATTTAATTTATCTATTTATGATTATAGGGTGAAATGGTATGGATAAAACTGAATGTGCTATACTATCTCAAAACAATCACTATTATAAAAACCATATAATAAAAATATATTACAATAATATAATATGTGAAGAGAATTTTAGTTAATTAAGTGTCTAAATATAGATGTATATGAATGAATTTTTTAATGTGAAATTATATTTTTTATCATTATTATACATGATGTTATATAGAAACATGAGAAATCAATATGAAAGGTAATAGACATGCGAACTCAAAGTCCACTACTTGTTTTATATGATATGTTAATTACTATTACATGATCTTGAAATTTAATTTTGATTGACGTCACATAGTGTCTTAAATGTGATAAGAGATATTGAAAAAAATTATGAAACTTTTTCGATTAACATTACATTAAATTAAAATGGACTTCTTGCAAAAATGAATGTAAATATGACAATGAAAAAGTCTAATTAAAAATGTTTCCAAAAATATCTTTTCATGATTTGGTTTTTATAATCATAGAGTGTTCAATATCCAAAATATTTATGTTTCAAGATCCACCTTATGTTATGTATAATTATTTAAGTATTTTGTGATATCTTGTTTTTTGTATCATTGATTAAATTTATTATGATATTTTTGGAATTAAGAAAATTATTTTACTTCAACATTTAATTTTTAATAGATAATGATATATATTTAGATTTTATTGGATCTTATTTTATTTATAGGTGTTATTAATGTGAATATAAATATATATAATTTATTTATTTTTAATCCATTTCATTTATAATGAATAATCTTTTAATGTAGAAAATATGTATGGATGAAAAATGAGTGGTGTACAATATCACCCTCGATTGATTTACATAATTTTTTTATCTCATGAGACAAATTATTAACATATAATTTTTTTTACGAGAAGTGCATGCACTAATGATGTGACCCGGAATATAATTAGCCCTTAAATAATAATTGTTCCATAATTTAAATATGTTATGAAATATTTTCATATATTCTTATGATGTGGATCAGGAATTTAATAAGTCCAGATTTTAATTTTTGTGCCATAATTAAATGATGTTATTCATAATGAGATTATAATTTTATGAATAATTTTTTTGTTAAATTTTACAATTTTATATTGAATATTCATATTTTAACTACTTATTCAATATAATTTAGACTCACTTGTATATTATGCATATTTATCAATATGATATGATATTTCTTTTATAATCATATTTTTATATGTAATTATGATGTCATCCCTTTTGAAATGTTCATTTAATTTTTTCAGAGCATTTTTTATCACCACATGATTATTTTATCATTCCCTATATTATTAAGAGTCATATTGGTTATATTTATATGAGATAGTAAAGACATAGAATTTCTGTGTACAATTTGTTTGTAAATACATGGAAATTTTATGATTCCAAGAAAATTGATGGCGCTTGATTCTGAGGCCTAGTGTTCCTGGAATCAATTTCTGAATTTTTGTTTGGGTACATTCAGTAAACGTACGAGTGGGTTTTTATAACTTTTGAACCGGTGCTCGAAATTGAAATCGGAGGGCACTATTGAACTCATATCGCCGATATTCGCTTAAGGAGACTTTCACTTTGATGGTAGTTGGTCGAGAGATGGAGATAGATTTTGGTTTTTCGTGGATAGTAATAAAATAAATTGAGTTTCTGATTTATTTTATTAGTGCTGACATATCGGTGTTTGGGGGTTAAAACCTCCTCATGGGTTTTGGAGGTGGGAACAACACACCTTATCCTCCCATGAGTGGTTATGGTGGTGGGGCCCACCCGAACATAACCTTACATGAGGGTTTATGGCGTGGGGACCACACAGGGCTTAACCTTGGATTGATGGAGGAGATTAAAACCTCTCAACTCTCCCTCATTAATGAGGAAGAGCCTCTACACCTCCCCTAATTAATTCCCTATTCCAAAACCTTGAATTAATTATTGGGAGCCTATCTAATTATTTTAATTCTCCATTTGACTTTTGTAACAACATCTAAATTAATAGACAATCTATTATTATTTTTGTCGTGGAATTTCTCATTGGGTGGGATCCTTGGAGTGGAGATCATGGGAGAATTAGTGTCCTCCAATGAAGAACCCCATCTCCCAGTGAATTATGAAGAATGAAAAATGATTACCTTCTTCGAATTCTTCCTCGATGCTTCAACCATTGAGAGACATCTTTGACGACAGACTTACGCAATTCTATCAGTGAACAATGATTGATGATCAAAGGTAGGTGTTGTTTTGCGTAATTCATCTTTCATTTTCTCTTTTTCGAATGGAAGGAATTGTTGAAGTGGATTATAATAATAATTGACATTCAACATTCTTCCTCTTTATGTACAAATTGATACAACCGTAAACGCGGAGGGTGTAGGCCAAAGCAACATGGCCTGACCCCATATCCGATCTTGTTTTTGATTTATCTTTGGGTTGGCGATGAAGCAACAAGGCAATGGAAGCAGAAACGACAAAGGCCGTGCTCCCCGCGACCTCCTGGCACTACGCCGTCCCCACAGAGCTCTGGTACTCCGGGATGAACTGCGGTCCTACGGCAGAGCCACCCCGACCACACCACCACCTTCTCATGCCACCCAGCTCCCGGCTGCCGTCCCACCTGGCCGTAGAGCTCCCGGCCATCGGCCCGCTAGGCCGTGCGCCTCCTGGAAACCGAACTTCTTGGTCGCGTGCTGCCCGGTCACTGGCCCACCTGGTCGCCCGTCTCCCAGCTTTTGTACCACATAGCCGCGTCCCTCCCAGCCGCGCCGGCCCACACTGGTCACGCCCTTCCCAAACTGTCTGTCTTTCAGCCTCCACGGGCACCTCGCGTGCCTCCCTAATCTGGCCAATTTTCGGCCTTCCCGCCTAGCCAGTGACCCGACACCCTCACGGCCTCCTGGCCGAGCTGGCGTCCTGACCCCCTCAGGGCCTCCTGGCCGAGCCGACATCCCGGTCCCCATTGTTGTTCCCTGGCTGAAATGGTCCCGGCCACGCCCTTCGGATAGAGCCACTCTCCCATAGTGCACCGAGACGAACCGGTCCCAAGTCGGGCCAAACACAATGGGCTGGCCCACCCAATGGGCTGGGCCGGACCCCTCGGGTCAGAAAGTGTCGAACCATACCGGGTCATCCCAGACACAGTTGGGTCGGGTCGGTCCGACTGGGTCAGACCGGACCTGAGCCCACTACCAACCGTTTACATTCTTTGGCCATATCATTGGCACTGGACGTCTGTTTGATGATCTGTCAGTGGTGCTAAAAATTTAGAGAGTAGCCATCCGATTTTAATAGACACCACTTGAGTTCATGGTTTAGTTGAGATACGATCATGTAGGTTCGTACACGAATCCAACCGGGCACCCGAGACTAAATGGCTAAAAAGTCATAGACTGGGCGTATGATTGACGTGCCTTCTATTGCATTGATACCCCAATGATGTGGTGGACTATTAAGATATATTTTTTTGGGACTTTGTGGCTAGTTGTGCACTGAATACTGTTCCTGGATTGATCCTATGTGGGTTCGACAGCACTAACGACTGTTCGTGGAACCTGTGTGGGTTCCACATCATTAATGATTGTTCCTGGATCCTAAGTGGGTTCGACAGCACCAACGACTATTCCAAGATCCCGTACGGGTTCAATAGATTGGACTACTAGATCCTATGTGGGTTTGACTATTCTGACTTCTATTCCTGGATCATTTGTGGGTTCGACAGAAAAACTATTCCTGGATCCTATGTGGGTTCGACAATTCTGATATATGTTCCTGGATCGTGTGTGGGTTCGACAGAATATATGATTCAGTGGCTACATCTTATCATGTCCATCTCTATCTATAAGTTTGTTACCTATGTGAGTTGAGTCAATAACTCTGGTGTTTTCATCATGATTGAGATGGATTACTAGATAACATAGGTATATGTTTGGCCATATACTTATGTGGGTTTATCTGTTGATTTCATACCTTGTGGTTTATCCTTTTTAGATTTTGTGATACCTCGAGGGTCTCAGAGTCACTACATAGTATCTCCGAACTCACCCCTACACGGGTTATGCCCAGACCTCATTGTTTTTGATGATGACGACAAAAAGCGCTGACCGAGGCTGAGTGTACGAGGATAGGATGGTACCAGAAGGTGGACCACACGACGATTCGGTACCCTGAGGAGACTGACAGAAGTTATGTGTTGAAAAGGCTATTTGTACCTTCCCTTCAGGTAGGACTTGTGATGGATGATCTAGAAGATTCTTTTCACCATTCCACTGTTTTTTCCTTTTCTGGGCTTGTATTTCTTACCCCTTAACTTTTCAGCACTCTCTTGTTATATTTTATTACTTAGTGTTTTTTATCCATCTGTGTGCTCTGTTGTGTGTGATTTTCGTTATTAAGGAAATGCCTTCCCAGTGTAGGGATTTACAACTTTGGTGCTAGTCACCAGCTACTGGCCTATGGAAGGCGTGATTGGGGTAGTGACGACAGGGGCCCCAGTGAACGGGTCATGTAAAATTTGTATCAATGGAGTCAGTTATGCCACAAAACATAGGACTCTTATCATTTCTGTGAAGGAATAATGCTAAGGGTACTGAGTGTGGTTTTCAGTTCCAGGAGTCCAGTGTTGGTGTGGCAGCCAATGTATCTATACACCAAGACCCTGACTTCTGATTTCTGACCCAGTGCACGAAAACACTGATTGCGTGTGTGTTTTGAAGAGTTTTCTAAGTGATCTCTTTGACTCAGGTCACTATGATAACATATTGACCGTGGCACACCTGTTTCTTTACAGAATGACTCAATACAGATATCCGGCAAAGGTTCCAGTCTTTGTACGAGATGGCAGCCCACCGAGCGACGGGGCCTCGGTGTAGGGCACAATCACAGAAGTGGCACCAGCGGTACCACTACCTGATGGGCCACCGGTGCCACCAGCCCCAGTAGTAGAGAGTGAACATCACCTGAGTGCATAGAATGATTTCTAGTTCCAGAGGCCGCCCATGTATAGGGTCTAGAAATACCCACAGGCAGTTGAGGATTGGCTGGAGGCTGCGGTGAGAGTCTTCCGAATGGTAGGGACACTAGCAGACCTTATGGTGATCCATGTCACGAGTATCCTTCAGGCAGCATCAGATATATGGTAGAGCCTGATGCTTTAGGTGCATGATGAGGTTACACTACTCTGAGAAGACATTGAGTGCCTATTTCGCACAGAGTTTGTCCCATCCACCATACTTGCAGTGTAGATACAAGAGCTGCTACATCTAAAGAATAGTATCATGGCGGTGGCACAATACTCAGTGAGTTTCACCAACCTCTAGCACTACTCCATAGATATGGTGCGACACCAATTCTCAAGGGCTCAGACCTTCTATCAATGGCTCAGGAAAGAGATTAGGGCTTCTATGATCTCCCTCCGCATCCTGTCGCAGGAGGGGGTGTTGAAGCAAGCCCTCTTTGTAGAGAGTTTCATTGCTGAGTAGACAACAGCAGTGAGACCTGCCACTGGGTGTCAGATAGTGGAGTCTTCTACAACTGGTAGTAGATAGATGTCAAAGAGGTCCAATAGGACCATAACATCTAGCGGACGACCTCATGACTTAGGTTTTGTTGTGTGAGGCAAACGAGACAGAGCCAGTCATTTGAGGAACACGTACTATTTCACATGGGGCAGGCAGGGTCACATGGCTCGTGACTGTCTGACCCGCCGTACAGATGATCAGAAAATAGTGGAGGGACCTCCCAGGCAGAGTCAAATTATTGATTGAGGAGATCCACAGGCCGTAGGAGGACGTGGAAGAGGATATGGTAATACAGTTGGTGGTGGATGACATTATGAGGTTTTACCACCACCACCACAAGGAGGTCCACCCCGGCCGTAGAAAGTAGATGGATAGGGGAGAGCAAAGGATCTAGGAAGCTAAGTCTTATTATCATGGTTCTATAGAGATGATTTGAGGTATGATATGTGTCTAATCCACCTTGGATTCATTTCAAATATACACAGGTGGTAGTTAATCATTCATTTCCACCGCCCTCGTTCAGAACATGGAGATTCTGACCGAGCCGTTGGCTCGCTCCTTACTGCTAGAGACTCATACGAGAGTAGGCTCGATGATCATGAACTGGTGAAAATATTGTGAACTTACTCTAGGAGGTGAGCTCCTTGACTGGGATCTCATTGTAGCGGCATCGAGGCCTTACGAAGTCATCTTGGGTATGGACTAGTTTTTTACAGTCCATGCTCAGATCGATTGTATTAAGCACAAAGTGAGATGTGTCCACATAAATGAGACCAGGTTCACCTTCACCGAAGAGAAGGGAGACTTTGAAGCGTAGGACAGACTTACTCAAAGGAGGTGCAGCCGATCACTCATCAGTTGGCATTCCATACCCTCGGAGTGTATGATTTGGAGAGTCCGAGCTATCCTGTAGTGGTGGATCTGTACGCATATGTTTTTCCTGAAGATGTTCTAGTTCTACCTCCACGTAGAGATGTGGAAATTTACATTGACTGGAAACCCAGGACGGAACCGATATCTACACTAGTATATCGGATGGATCCCGCTATGCTTCATGAGTTACGGATACAGCTGGAGGATCTACAAGTGAAAGGGATTCATTCGGCCTAGTGTTTTCCCTTGGACATCCCCGATATTGTTCACCAAGAAGAAGGATGGATGCATGAGGCTTTGTGTGGAATACTATCACCTGAACCAGGTGACAGTGAAGAATAATTACCCACACTCAAGGATAGATGTCTTCTTTGATTAGATGAAGGGAGCACGATGGTTTTCAAAGATAGTCTTCAGATCAGGCTATCACCAGCTCAGAGTTCGAGATGATGATGTGCAGAAGATGGACTTCAGGTGTCGGTATGGGCACCATGAGTTCTTGGTTATTTATTTCAGCTAACCGACGCTCCGGTAGTGTTCATGGGTGTCATGAACTGGATTTTCCAGCCATACCTTGTTCGCTTTGTCATAGTCTTTATCGACAGCATTTTGATCTACTCAACTACTGTGGAGGAGAATGCATACCATTTTTGGGTAGTACATGTCACACTCCAAGAGAACCATATTTATATTAAGCTCTAGAAGTCCCAGAACCTGATTCAAGTGGTTCACTTTCTCGAACTTGTTATCTCGGAGGCTGGAGTTATAGTAGATCCAGTGAAGATTGAGGAGGTACTTGCATGGGATCCACCCAGAAGTGTGACAGAGGTATGGAGTTTCTTGGGTATGGCTGGATATTATAGGAGGTTCATACCAGACTTCTCTAGAGCTACATCACCACTATTAGCCTTGACAACAAAGGGGAAACCCTTCATGTGGTCGGAGAGATGCCAGCAGAGATTTCAGAAGGAAAGGCAGAGGCTAACTAGTGCCTCCATCTTGAGGCTTCTAGAGGAGGTCATAGGATACGTAGTCTATTGTGATGCATCAGGGAACAGAATCAGGTGTTTCCCGATGAAGGAGGGAGAAGAGATCACTTATGGTTCACGTTTGACGAGACAACGTTAGATGAAATACAATACCGATGACCTGGAGTTAGTAGTAGTAGTATTTTCCTTGAATATGTGGTGGCAATATCATATGGGTGAGCATTTCATAGTCTAATCTGACCTACAGTGTGTCAGGTATATCTTCTCTCAGAAGGACCTAAACCTGAGATTGCCACGATGGCTTGAGTTCTCCTGGACATTATCTTCAAGATAGTCTATACTCCTTGGAAGGGGAATGTTGTAGCTGATTCACTCAGTAGGAGATCTGGTATACATATTCTATGAGAGGCGAAAGAGTAACTTTCTACATTACATGTATCCTTTTTCGACCGACATGGAGTAGCATTCCTTCAATCTCTTACAATCACTCTTCCACTTCATGAGTGATTCAGGGAAGCACAACATGGAGATGCTGACTGTGAGACACGACGTTCTCAGATATCCAAAGGGCAGGCACCTGATGGATTTTCTGAATGTGGGGACCATGAAATTTTCTTTGGAGGACGTAATATGGTGTCAGTGTCTCTTTAGGTGGAAGTTTTGAGGGAGTTCCTCAAATCTCTTCTAGAGGTACATCTTATAGTGGTGGAGATGCTCAGGACCTTCGACGAAAGCACTAGTGGCCAGGTATGAAGAAGGCAGTAGCAGAGTTTTCTCTCGATACCTTACTTGCCAGCATGTCAAGGCGGAGCATCAGGTACCTACAGGCTGGATTTATCCTTTAGAGGTCCCAAAGTGGATGTGGGATGTGATATCCATGGACAACATGACAAGACTTCCTTGTACGTCTAGGGGACATGAATCTACTTGGGTGATCATTGACCGACTCACCAAGTCGGCCCACTTCCTACCAATGAGAGATCATGGTTCAGTAGAGAGCTTGGGACACCTCTATGTGCAGGAGATTGTGCGGATAAATAGAGTACCTTATTATATTGTCTCTGCTCGTGAAACATGGTTTACTTCCCGACTATGGAAGGGGTTGAGGGAGGATTTCGGGATGCAGCTTCATCTGAGCACCGCCATCCATCCTCGGATATATGGTTAGACCGATCAGACCATTCAGAACCTCTAAAACATGCTACGTGCTTGTTTCCTCGACTTCGATCACACCTAGCAGGATCACTTACGTTTTGTGGAGTTTTCATACAACAACAGTTATCAATCCACCATCAGGATGACACATTTAGAGGCCTTGTATGGTCGACCTTGAAGATCTCCACTATGCTGGACAGACCCAGGGGAGTCAGAACTAGTGGGACCAGAGATGATACGGGCTACCATAGAGAAGGTTCAGATCATCCTGGAGCAGATGGAGACTGCGCAGATCACATAGAATTTGTATGTTGATTGGAGAAGGAGACATCTTGAGTTCTAGTATTGTAACCACATATTTCTACGGGTCTCACCTCGACGAGGTTTATAGAGGTTTGGACGAGGTATGAAGTTATATCCGAGATTCATCGGGCCATTCCAGGTCCTCAACAGAGCAGGTGAGGTGTCTTACAACTTAGCTCTTCCACCTCAGTTGGACTGGGTGCATGACGTCTTCCACGTATCCCAGCTAAGGAGATACATGCATGAACCTTCTCAAATCATTGACCATGGAGATCTAGAAGTTGAATATGAAGATTATTTTACTGAGGTTCCAGTGGAGATTGAAGATCAACAAACGTGGGTCTTTCATGGATAGTCGATACCTCTGGTGCACATTCATTGGAAGTACGAGAACCTCTAGGAGAGAACATGGGAGAATGAGGTTCAGATTCATGCTCAGTACCCCCATTAGTTCTCTTTGTTCGAGTTTTAGCTTATGGGGACGTAAAGACCTTAGGTAGGGAGAATTTAGGGACCCATAATTACCATGTAATTTATTTTAAATACATGGGAATTTTAAGAGTCTATGAAAATTGATGGTGCTTGATTCCATGAACTGGTGTTCCAGGAATCAATTTCCGATGTTTTGTTTGAGTATGTTCATTAGATGTACGAGCGGGTTTTTATAGCTTTTGAACCAGTCCTCAGAATTAAAATCTCATGGAACCGTTGAACTCGTAGTGCCAGTATTCACTTAAGGAGACTTCCAAATCGATGGAAGTTGGTCGAGAGTTAAATATAGATTTTGGGTTTTCAAAGGAAGTAATAAAATAATGTGAGATTCCAATTTATTTTATTAGAGTCTCCATGTGGGTGTTTTTTGGTTAAAACCACCTCATGGGAGTTGGAGGTGGGACCACCTCACCTTAACCTCCAATGAGAGGTTATAATGTTGGGGACCACCCGATGATAACCTCCCATGAGAGGTTACGACATAGGGACCACACGAGGTTTAACCCGCCTATTGATGGAGGAGAGTAAAACCTCTCAACACTCCCTCATTATTGAGGGAGATACTCTTCATATCCCAAAATTAAATCCTTGTGCTAACCCCTTTAATTAATTATGGGGAGCATATCTAATTAATTTAACTCTCCATTCGAATTTCGTGCCAACAACTAAAATAATAGACAATATATTATTATTTTTTTCTTGGAAGTTCTCATTCGATGGGATCCTTTGAGAGGAAGGCTTGGGATAATTATAGTTATCCAATGAAGAATGATGAATGAAGAACATCATCCTTCTTCAACGTCTTCCACGAAGCTTAAACTATCGAGAGATGTCTTCGATGACCGACTTATGCAATTCTGTCAATGAACAACGATCGACGATCAATGGTATGGGGTTGTTTTTTGTAATTATTCTTTCCTTTTATCTTGTTCAAAAGAATGGAATTGTTGTAGTGGATTGTAAGAATAATTGATCTTCAACATTCATCCTCTTAATGAACCAATTGGTACAACCCTAAACGCGGAGGGTGCATGCCAAACCAACATGGCCCGATCCATCCTTCGATCTTGTTTATGATTGAAGTTCAACTTGGAAATGAAGAAAAGAGGAAACAGAAGCTACAACAACAAAGGCTGCACAACTGGCAGCCTTCACGAACCTCGCCGCCCCTGCGGCGCTCCAATACACCCTGCCGTACCGCGGTCCTCTGGTTGTGCCTCCCCAGTCGTGGCGCCTGCAGCCCGCACCACCTAGCTCCCGGCCACTGGCCCATAGGGCCGCGTGCCTCTCGGCCACCGGTCCTTCTGGCAACATGCATCCCAGCTACTAAAATGCATGATTGTGCGCCTCCCAGTCGCTGCCCCTTGACACGCGACACCCGGCCGCCGAATCGCCTCGCCTCGCACCTCTCAGCTGCGCTAGCCCGCACTCGCTACACCCAGTCTGAACCTACCTCCTTCTCGCCTTAGTATGAGCCCTGCATGCCTCCCCAAGCCGATCCCCTTGTGTATTTCCATCCATGCCAGTGACTCGGCTCCCTAGAGGCCTCTCGGCAGAGACGGCGTCCCAACCCCCTCGCGGCCTCCCGGTCGATCCGGCATCCTCGCCTTATTTACGGTGCCCTGGATGAATTGTCCCCACTTGAGCCCTCCGGACCGAGCTGCGCCAGGCCGTGCTCCCACAACGCATCGGGCTAAACCGGCCCCGAGCCCGGGCTGGACCGCTCCCACGGCCTGCTGGGCTGGGTACAGTAGGCCAGGAGAAACACAATGGGCCGACCCGTAAAACAGGCTTGGCCAAACACCTTGGGTCAGCATAGGTCGACCCGAACTGGGTCAACCTAGACCATGTTGGGTCGGTCGATCCGACTGGGTCGGACTGGTCCTAGGACCACTACCGATCCATTATTTCATTGGCCATATCTTTGGCACCGGTGGTCCATTTTACAATCCATCAGCGGTGCTGGAAATCTTGGTGCATAGCCGTCCCTTTGAGTATACCCCATTAGAGATTGGGGTTCATTTAAGATATGGTCATCTTAGATCGTACATGAATCCCACCAGGCCCTGAGGACTAAAGACTAATAACTCACAGACTGGCATCCAATTGATGTGTCGTTTATTTCTTTGAGACCCCTATGATGTTGCGACCCTTTGAGATACTTCTTCTTGGGACATTGTGGGTGGTTGTGCGCTGATGAATGCTCCTGGATCATGTGTGGGTTCGACCACATTGACGACTATTCCTGGATCCTGTATGGGTTCGACAGCACTAATGACTGTTCCTAGATTCTGTGTGTGTTTGATAGCACCAACGACTATTCATGGATCCCATACGGGTTCGACAGCTCTAACTACTATTCCTGGATCCTGTGTGGGTTTGACAGTTCTGAATTCTATTCCTGGATCCTATGTGGGTTTGACAAAATTTCTGTTTCTGGATCCTATTTGGGTTCGAGAGTTCTGATTTCTATTCCTAGATCCTTTGTGGGTTTGATAGAATAGATGATTTAGTGGATACATCGGATCGTATCTATCTCTATGCATAAGTTGTATACCTGTTTAAGATGAGTCAGATACTCCATTGTTTTCCCCATGATTGAGATGGATTTATAGATAACGTCGGTTTAGGTATGGACATATAACTATGTGGGGTTATCTATTGATTTCATTACTTGTGGTTTATCCTAGTTGGATTTTTTGAGACCTTGAGGGTCTCAGGGTCCCGACTGATTATCGTTATACTCACCCCTACACAGTCTATGCCTATACCTCATTGTGTTGGATGCAGATGATAGATAGTGTTGACCGAGGCTGAGTTTACAAGGACTAGACGATACCTAGAGGTGGACCACATGAAGATTCGTTACCCATAGTAGACTGATGAATGTGGTGTACTAAGGAGGATATTTGTACCTACCCATTAGGTAGGATCTGTGGTGGACGATCTAGGAGATTCTTTTAACCATTCACCTATTTTTTCCTTTTCACTTGTACATGTACTTTACAGTTGGTATTGTATTTCCTGCCACATTACATTTTAGCACTCTCTTGTTATACAGTTTTACTTAGTGTTTTGTATCAGGTTCTGTGCTCTGTTGTGTGTGTTTTCAGTTATAAAGACAACACCTTCCCAATTTAAGTATTTACACCATTGGTTCAAGTCTCTATCCCCAGGCCTATGGATGGTGGGCTTGGGGTAGTCACGGCATGGGCCCCAGCAGACAGGTCATAATGGATATTGTCTATTACAGTTCATTTAAGATGAAATATTCTCTAGTATTGATTTTTAAAATGATTATGTATGTAGTATCGAAATACTCAGATCCTATCAGTCCTTGAGATTCTATTATTTACTAAATGAAATTTTTATATAAAATAAAATATGTTAACAATAGGATGAATTCATTTCAAGACAGTATACCAAAAAACTAAATGTTTTTATCTATACTATACTCTCAGAATAACATGAATGTTAACAAAATATTTGAGATATAAAAAAACATTAATTTTTTTTGGATATATATTTTTACTAACTATCCAAAAATAGTATTTTACAAGTTCCCATACTCCTATTTAATCCTATCAATAATATTATATTATTGATATTTATAATTTATTCCAAATGTTTTGTAGGAAATAACTAGACTATCCATTAAATATCCCTAAAATTTAATCACATGAAACATCATTTTTTAATAGTCATGAAAAATTTATTAATTAAAACCATTATCATTATATTATAAGTCTTGTAATATCTTATTATTCTATAACAATAATTACTAAAAGCAAGAATTTTTAAAATTTACGACCATTACAAATCACATTTAATATTTGAGTGACATTATATAACATTAAAATTTCTATTTAAATAATTATTGTAGGATTGAAATAATGTGGTAGATGATCAATTAAAAGAGGGGGTGGGTGAATAGTAATTTTATTAACATTGATTTTGTATCCTTAAGGAAAACTAGGTTTAACAAATTTAAACAAGATAAATTAACAATAAATCTTTTATTTGTACTTATACAAAATTTTTATGTTTCGAAAATATGGTTCCTAAAATAAAACATTATAATAGATTTCAAGGAAAATATTCTACCTTATAGAGTATAGAATATTACTTATTATAGTATACAAAAGTACAAGAATGCATAATAATGTAATACTTTTTTAAATTATCAAAATACAGAAGAAAAAATGAATAAAAAAAGTATCAAGATTTAAATATTTTTACCCAAAGAGTAGTGTATCCAACAACCTTGGATAAAGATACCTAGATTTATACTATTAAGAAAGTCTATCTGATCCTTACTACGGTAATCCCTCGATAGGAATATCAGAATTTGTCTTTTTCTCCCCACAATGCCTCAAAATTTAAGGTAGTCGGTACCTCTATCTTCATATACCCAGAATCCCTTGATTGTACTTACCAACAATCAATTTCACATGAATCAATCTGAACAAGTTGTTCAGAACCGCAAAATTCATGAGAGTATCTCTCTCTAGAAATCACATCAGTTGCATGAAATCTCTAGACTGATAGAACTATTTTTTATAGTTGTGAGTTCATTCAAATAAGCTCATATTTATACAAACCTCTCCAATGATCACCTACATCCTCCAACGGTCATATTATTACTTTAATCTTGGAGGGACCTAAACAAGTGTCACTCAAACACCAGTTATTTAGAAATAGATTGTATGAAATAGTTTCCAAAATATAACAAGTGTATGAAAAATAGGGATGCTTTACAAAATCTATTTTTTAGTGTCGAGTAATAAAATAGAATTTAAAATAAAAAATCAATTCAGAGAATATATGAAATGGATAGTCAAATTCATTTTTTCCATTGAATTTGGAATCTGAATTATGTAGATTTTAGAATATTAATTCTCAAGAATTCAGAATCTGAATTTTGAGGAATTCAGATTCGAAATTCTAAATAATTCATTGTCTGAATTTAGAGTAATTAAGAGTCTGAATTATGAGGAATTCAGATTATAAATTCTAAGGAATTTGGAGTCGGAATTCAGAGGAATTCAGAATCTAAATTTCCGAGAATTCAGAACTGTAATTTTAGAGAATACATGTCACGACCCGTCCTTGGCTGCCTGGGGGTCCGTCTCTCCGTGGAACCTGGGCGGTTGCTGGCGCTAGAATTCATGCAGTGCACTGAGGTGACCTGCATAATCAGCGGCTGGTGCTGGAAACATCGGTGACTCGGCGGGTAAAGGTACCGCCGATGCCTCAACTGTCAAAGGGCCCTGCAACGAGGCCTCGTCGCTCGGCGGGCTGTCATCACGTACGACTCTCAGAGCCCTAGCTGGCTGCCATCGTGTGGACATCTTGAAAAGGAAACAGGTGCGCCATGGTCAGAACAATATACCCAGTGAGCTGATACAATGTAATCACAAAGAAAACTTGAAACACTAATGCAATCAATGTTTTCGTGCATTATGTCAGAAATCAGAAGTCAGGGTCATGGTGTACGGATACGTCGACCACCACACCAACACTAGACTCACTGGACTGATAACCACACCCAATACACTTAACACTATTTCTTCACATAGAAGAAAGATCAGAGTCTACGGTAGAACCAAACTCCTCTGATACCAATTTATTTTATTTCTTAACTTAACCCCAAAAAAAATTAAAAACCACACCCAAGCAAACGAAACTCTGGAAGAGGCGTTTCTAAGAAAATATTTTTGCTGTGATTACATCGGTGCCCTCAGAATTCGATTCCGAGCACCGGTTCAAAAGTTCGAAAAACCCGCTTGTTCGTTCACTGAACGTACCCAAGCCAAATTTTGGAAAAGGATTCCGGGCACACCGGGCCTCGGAATCAGGTGCCGTCAGAAACTGCATTCTTGTAAAATTCCAATGAAAATTAAGAAAAAAAAATTTCCTTGAAATTTACGGGTCTTTACATCACTCCCACCTCAGGGGTTTACGTCCCCGTAAAGATACATCATAAGCTAGTGAAAAAAATGTGGGTCCTGAGCACGCATCTGAGCCTCTCGCTCCCAAGTGCTCTCCTGGATGTTCCCGTGCTGCCATCTGATGCATACTAGAGGAATCGACCGTCCACGTAGGACCCGCTCCTATCGATCCTCGATCTCCACCGGGACCTCCGCAAAGTCGCCCCATCATCAACGTCTAGCTCCCCATGGTCAATGATGTGCGTCGGGTCGTGCACGTATCTCCTCAGCTGGGATACGCGGAAGACATCATGCACCCGGTGCAACTGAGGTGGTAGAGCCAGGTGATAAGCCACCTCTCCAATCCTGCTGTAGACCTGGAATGGTCCGATGAAGCGTGGAGACAACTTGCCGCCTTGTCCAAATCTCCATAATCCACATCGAGGTGAGACACGCAAGAAGACATCGTCTCCATCCTCGAACTCTAGTGGCCTCCGCATCCTGTCAGCATAAGACTTCTGTCGGCTCTGAGCGGTCCTCATCCGCTCCTGGATGATCTGGACCTTCTATGTCGTGGCCCGGACCATCTCTGGTCCCACAAGTGCTGACTCCCCAGGGTATGTCCAGTATAAAGGAGATCTGCAAGGTCTGACGTACAATGCCTCGTATGGTGCCATCCCGATGGTGGAGTGGTAACTGTTGTTGTACGCGAACTCCACCAAGGGTAGGTAGTCCTCCCAGCTGTGACCAAAGTCGAGGACACTGGCGCGGAGCATGTCCTTGAGAGTCTGAATGGTCCTCTCCATCTGACCATCTGTCTGAGGGTGAAAGGCGGTGCTCAGACGTAGCTGTGTCCCGAACACCTCCTGCATCCCCTTCCAAAGCCGAGAAGTAAAGCGAGAATCTAGATCAGAGACGATAGATGATGGCACACCGTGAAGCCATACAATCTCCGGAACGTAGAGACGCCCCAATATTTCCACTGAGCCCTGCTCTCTGATGGGTAAGAAGTGAGCCGACTTGATGAGTCAGTCGACAATCACCCAAATGGAGTCGTGACCTCTGTAAGTGCGTGGAAGTCCAGTAACGAAGTCCATAGATATCTTGTCCCACATCCACTCTGGGACTTCCAAAGGCTGTACCAAGCCTGCTGGTACCTGATGCACTGCCTTCACCTGCTGGCAGGTGAGGCATCGCGAAACGAACTCTACCACAACCTTCTTCATGCCTGGCCACCAGTGGTGTCATCTGAGATCCTGGTACATCTTCGCCACTCCAGGATATACCACTAGGGGAGAAGTGTGAAACTCTCTCAGTACTTCCTCCCGTGAAGCAACTGATACCATGGTACATCCTCTGAAAATGATGTCGTGCTCTGTTCCAAAGGCGAATCCATCAGGTGCGTGTCCTGAGGACATCTATGCACACCGCGTCTCACAGTAAGCGTCCCCACGCTGTGCCTCTCTGACCCGCTGTAGTAGTGGAGGAGTGACTGTGAGAGACTGAAGGATGGCTGCTCCATCTCTATCCACAAAGGATATCCGCAAAGCAGCTAGCTGCTTTGTCGCCTCCTCGGGTAGCTGAATGCTCGTTCTCCTGCTGAGAGAATCGGTTACCACGTTCCCATTCCCAGGAGTATAGACTACCTCAAAGTCATAGTTCTGGAGGAACTCGATCCATCGCCACAGTCTCAGGTTAAGTTCCTTATGAGAAAAGTTGTACCTGAGACTCTGATGGTCAGAAAAGAGTGTAAAGCGCTCGCCCATCAGATAGTATCCCCATGTTTTCAAAGCGAAGACCACTGCTGCTAACTCCAGCTCATGGGTAGCATAGTTCTGCTAATGCGGCCTCAACTGACATGATCCATAGGCGATCACTGCCCGCTCCTGTATCAGGACACATCCGAGTCCGGTCCCTGATGCATCGCAGTAGACTACGTACCCTACTCCCTCCTCAAGCAACCTCAAGATAGGGGCGCTGGTCAATCTCTGTCTCAGCTCCAGGAAGCTCTTATGACATCTGTCTGACCACACAAAGGGTTTCCCCTTATTTGTAAGAACTGAGAGGGTTGTCGCAACTCTGGAGAAGTCTGGCACAAATCTCCGATAGTACCCAGCTAGTCCCAAGAAACTCTGCACCTCCGTCACGCTCATGGGTAGCTCCCAAGCTAGCACTGCCTCGATCTTCGCAGGATCCACTACAACTCCCGCCTTAAAGATGACATGTCCTAAGAAGTGTACCTCACGTATCCAGAACTAACACTTCGAGTGTTTTCCATTAGGCTGGTGCTATCAGAGTGTGTCCAGTACAACTCGCAAGTGGTAGGCATGCTTCTCCTCAGTCGTCGAGTAAATCAAAATGTCGTCGATGAAGACCACGACAAATCGATCGAGGTACGACTGAAAGATCCTCTTCATGAGGCCCATGAACAATGTTGGACTGTTGGTTATGCCGAATGGCATAAACAAGAACTCATAGTGGCCATACCGACATCTGAAGGCTGTCTTCTGCACGTCCTCATCCCGAACTCCGAGCTAATGATAGGCTGACCTGAGGTCTATCTTCAAGAACCACCATTCTCCCTTGAGCTGATCGAAGAGGTCATCAATCCTCGGTAGAGGATACATGTTCCTCACTATGACCTAGTTCAGGCGAAGATAGACGACACACAGTCGCAAGCTCCCGTCCGCCTTCCTGGAAAACAATATCGGGGAAGCCCCGGGTGAAACACTGGGTCGGATGAATCCTTTTCCCTAAAAGTCCTCCAACTGTACCCGTAACTCTCGAAGCATAGCGGGGGCCATCCAATATGCTGGAGTCGATATCGGGGCTGTCCCGGGGTACAAGTCAATATAAAAGTCTACCTCTCTGCGGGGAGGTAGCCCTGGAACGTCGTCGGGAAGGACGTATGCATACTGATCCACCACTGAAGGAAAACTAGGACCCCGCACATCATCTACTCCTAGGATGAGGCTAGCCAACTGATGAGTGATGGGCTATACTCTCCTCTGCGGAAGTCCATCCTGTGCTGCGAAGGCTCCCTTCTCACCAGTGAAGGTGAACCTTCCCCCGTCTGTGCGTACACATCGCACCTTGCTTCTAATACAGTCAATCTGTTCATGGACTATAGATAACCAATCCATGCCCAAGATGAAATCGTAAGGCCTCGACGCTGCTACAAGAAGAACACAGCCAACGCTCTCATCTCCTAGAGTAAGCTCACACTGTCGGCACCAGTGCGTAATCGTCGAGTCTGCTCCCGTAGGAGTCTCTAGCCGTAAGGATCAAGCCAACGGCTCTGTCGGAATCTCCGAGCTCCAAACAAGGGCAGCGGCTATGAAAGAGTGACTCGCTCCTGTGTCTATAAGAACTGCCGAAAGGGTGGAATAGACACAGATCGTACCTCGAATTATCTCAGGCGCGCCGTGGTCGTAGACCTATACTTCCTGGAGCTGTGCCTGTCTCTACCCAGCAGCTCCCTATGGTCGGGGTGGACCTCCTGGTGGTGGTGGTGGTAGAGCCTCAAAGTGTCGCCCACCACCTGCTGCTCGGCCAACTCCTCTGCCTCGTCCACCTCCTCCCTGCGGACCGCCACGGTCGACCCTCTGCCTCTGCCTGGGTGGCCCCTCAACCGTCTGCTGTTCCTCGGCACGGTGGGTCAGGCAGTCAGGAGCCATGTGACCCTGCCCGCCGCAAGTGTAGCATTGCCTGCCTCTCGAAAGACTGGCTCCACGATGTGTCCCCGCACTACTGAGCTAGTGTCTTGAGGTCGTCTGCGTGAGGGTCCTGTCTGCCTGGACCCCTGAGTCATATGTCGGCTGCCTGCTATGGAAGACTCTGCTACCTGCCGCCCTACGGTAGGTCTCATTGCTGATGAAGGTTCAGCAAGGAAACTCTCGATCAAAAGAGCTCGCTCCAGTACTCCTTCCTGAGTCGGAATGCTGAGGGAGATCAGAGATGCCCTGATCTCATGTCTCAAACCCTGCTCAAAGGTCCGGGCCCGGAAGAACGGGTCCCGTACCATGTCTGTCGAGTAGCGTGAGAGATCGGTAAATTTCAACAAGTACTGGGCGACCATCAAGTTGCCTTGCCTCAGCTGAAGAAGCTCCTGGATGCGCACCGCACGGAGGGTGGCATGGACGAACTCTGAGTGGAAGAGGCTCTCAAAGTCTATCCAGAGAAGAGATGCCTCATTGTGCACCTGGAGCATCAAGCTCCACCATCGGCCAGCTGCTGCATGTAGTAGGCTCACTGCGAGGATCACCATGAGGCAGTGGTGCGATTTTTTAGGTTAGTGAGGACACCAGCAGAATTTTGAGCCCAAATTTCAGTGAATTCGGAACCTAAATTTCCGATTATACAGAATCTGAATTTCAAAAAATTACGAACCTAAATTTTAAAAAATTATGAACCAGAATTTCATAGAATTTGTAACCTGAATATCAGAGAATTCAGAACATGAATTTATGAGAATTCAGAACCTGAATTTTAGAAAATTTGGATCCTGAAAAAACAATACTATATTACCATGGATTTATAGGATTTTGATGTTTTATATGTAAAAACAAATTTTTCCTCAATAATAAAATTAGTTATATTTAGTAAGACAATAAAATGAAAAATGAAATCATAGGTAAGGATAAAATTTATTTAGAGAAGGGAAATTTTCTTTATGAGAATAATATAAATGAAAAAAACAATTTGCCTTAAGATAATTTTTTTGTGACTTTAAAAACATAGAGTAATGGAAAATACATAAGGAATTCGTATTGACTCAAAAATATCTCCCTTTTTGAAAATCACTAAAATACTTAAGAAAAAGAAAACAAGGAATTTAAATTTTTCATTATAAACATAAAATAAAAACATATCTCTCTTTACATTTTAATCATGATGAATATGATTAACTCTCCATTATATTTTTAAATACCTATGTATCGTTTTATTGACTTCTATAAAGATATTTTTCTTTAGGAACATAAGGAAATCAACATTGAAAAAACTCCCTCTAGATATACTCCCCCTTACTTTGGGAATTTTCTTATTTACATAGTATTCTTTTGATCAATCCGTTCTCTTCATTTGAGATTTTGAAAAAGGAAAAACTGAAATACAAAAAATATTGTACTTGAAATATTATTACTATACAACAAAACACATGAAGTACAACCAAAATTTCATTATGATAGAAAATATCTGGTCAATAAAGGAATTACAAAAAAAGATCCTATTGGTAAAAAATCATCCTTCATTATCCTTCAGCATTAACTTCTGCACAATGGTCTTCAACATTTTATGCTCCTTGTGATTCTCATAAAAACTGTTGAGTAGATGTTCTTGGTCATTATTTTTCTACACCAAGGATTAGATATTTTCTTCTTGATCCTTAATGATTTCTGCTTGACCCTTCCACAGTTCTTATTGCTTAATGAGATTTTCTTTGAAATAAATTCTATGATCTCTTTCCCTTTTGCAATCCAAAGAACCATAGTTAATATTCTCATTCAGATTATTGACTTCCTACTTCGAGGTTGTTTGATCGAGACTGAAAATCCCATCAAAACTTGTAGTGTGATCTTTGATCTTGTTATATTCGGTATCAAATTCTTCCGTCACATTATCTTGAAAGTCATCAAAGACTCCCACCTTTTCAATTATATTCATTGACCATTTTATGATTTAATTTCATGACCTTTTGTGAGATTCATAGCTAATGACAATAGATTTGAAATTAGACTCATGACATAAAAACATATCCATTAACATGGAAACTGAATTTTATATAATATTAATCGAGTGAGGAAGCATCTGACACCGCAAGCCTAAACTTGGATATAATGTAATGATATCAACCAAATTATTCAACAATTATACCACTTTGTGATGTCTAAAAGAGGAAGATTCTAAATCATATTGTTTGGTTCATGGGGATTCATTCTATATCTCTTCATCTTTTATCTGTGACGATCCACCAGCATCTTCCAATTATAGCACGAACTTCCTCGGTGCATCAACAACCTTCTGCTTTCTATTATCATTACTTAGAATGATCTTTACTGCTTTTAGATACTCATGTACCCTATATTATAGTTGAACTATTTTATCTTCCTAAGAATTTTTTAGTATCAACTGCATTATCCCTTGGTTAAAAAAATCCTGATTTATTCTTTCATTATAATATGGTCTATTCACTGAAAACATCTCTTCATGTTATTTTCCTTGTGAACGAATTTTGGTTGATTCATCTAGATATGTTTGGATTGTAAAATTTTCAGAAGGACTCTCCTTCTCATGATGTTTTTCCACTTGTATTATCATATCATTTGTATAATCATGTCCTTCATCTTCTTCTTCTTCCACTTATTCCACTTACCATGTTTTTTCTTCTTTATAAATTTTCATAATCACGATCTTTTTTCCTGGTGTCACTAGAAGTGATTTTTAAAAAAATTATTCTAGTACGTGGAATTGTTTAGAAGCTTTTCAGAATCCATGAAATGATACTAAACACTCCCAGATTTGAAAGTATTTTTCTTTTACTTATTATATTTTTCATGCTTCACATTCTCTATAGAAACCTTAATCATTATGGGATTTTCTTTAGTAGGGTCCAAGCTAAAACTAGGATTCATTTCCTTCTTATTTTTCTAGGCTTCATTCCACTTGGAAACCACTTAAACCAGAGATGAATTTTTCTCCATGGGTTTGGAAGTGCATATTGAGTTTCTTGAACAATAGGAATTTTTGATTCTTATACAGTTCCTTCACCTTTCTCTTGTTACCTCCCTTCTTGGAAGTTTCAACCACTTCTGGTTTCCATGATAAGGATTCTATTTCATCTTTAGATAAATCATAAAAATATACAAATTCAATATTGATGCCAACCATAATACTTCTAGTGGTCTCATCACTAAGAAACATGAAATTGAAATCCATTAGCATAGAATTTCACATGATTTGAAAGAATCGTGATGGAGCACAATTATCCTAGAGATAATAACCAAATACATAATGATTAGAGATTTTTGAGACCCATTCATGATATGCATAACTGTAAAAAAAACATAATTCACCAAATTTATCTTTTTTGTGGTTAACTATGAAATCCAGAACATAGATATCACTCTTCTTCAGGGTATCCTTATATCCTCTTCTCATAAATAAAAATACATGAACCCATAACTATATGATCCAAAAATTTGTTCAAAGATAATTAATTTTTAGAGCCTTCATAGCTTATAGACCAAGGAATTCTATGAATTTCTCTTTTCCAAAGGATACTGAAACATCTAGTATCATACTGGTGCAGAATATAGCTTCTCCCTTATATGAAATTCCTATTACATTTGCAGCCTTACTGTAAGATACATAATAGGTTATTGAATAACACTTAAATGAAAAATTGTCTCTTACTCCTAAATGAAAGAAACATATAATCTCATTAAGCTCTACTAACAATTCCAGATAAACTGGATATTATTCCTTTAATTAGAAATTTTACAAACTCTATCAGCTATTCATCTTGATGTTCTTTGAAATAAGAGAATCATATTAAGAAAATAATTTAGGATCTACTAAACATTCTCTTTAGTTCGTCCATTCAATGATTTCCATTATTGATAACATTTTATTTCAAGGAGAAGCTACCAATGAAATTCAAAATTGAGATAACATAGAAATAGAAAATTGGTATTAAGTAGAGAAGTATAGTTTCACCATGAAATGGCTTTACAAATCGACGTGGGATAACCATCAGCGGTATTTATATAGGCATTTGGGGTGATGGTTCATATTCCCCAAAAGATTCAATGTTGGAAACATGCTAGAAAAAATATGACAGTTGAGATGGTAGTTGAAGAAGGAATTTTGTTCGTTCCGATCTTTTAAAGTTCTTAAGATGAAAATTCAAGATAAAGGAAAGTTGAATCTGAAATATTTTTATAAATAAGATGAAAATACCATCATGTAAAAAAATGATTACAAAAATTTTAAGAAGGGAATCTTATCTTCCAGAATGCTATGAAAATTATTACTAATATTGAAATTTCATCATGAATAACTTTAGATTCCAGAAATTTTTCTTAAGTGAAGAATTTTTTTGAAATAGTGAGTATTTATATTATGAAAAAAATACTTGATTATGAAAAAAGTATATTACTAAAGGAATTTTCATTAAGAATATATTTATTAAGAAAATTTTGAATACGAAAATTTTGATTAAGAAAATATAGATTAAGAAAATTATGATTAAAAAATATTGATTAAGAAAATATTGATTGAGAAAAATTTATTATTAAAAAATTTATGATGAAATAAAATGTAACCCCCCTATGAAATGGAGTTTTTTACTATAAGGAGATATGGTTCAACAAGAAGTTAATATTTAATATTTCCTTACAGTTATCATTTCTAACATTGTTTTAATGTATTCAAATCTATCAAAGGGTAATGATTTTTTGAAAATATCTACTAGTGGATCCCGCATTCCATGAAATTGAAGAATGATATCTATTTTTTTGTGTGGGATCCATAAGAATGTGACGTCTACTATCTATTTATTTGAACGAGATTTATTTTCATCGTTTTTACATAGGGAATGGTACTAGTGTTATCAGAAAATATCTATGTTTTTGTAAAATTCATACCATGTTCTGTGAGTGTTTTTTGCATCCAAAACACTTGTGCACATCAACTTCGAACTGAAACATATTCAGCTTCAAGAGTGGAAAGTGATACTGAGTGTTTATTTTTTCAAGACCAAGAAACTAATTAATCTCCTAATAAATGACAAGTTTCATATGTAATTTATCTATCCATTCTACAACCTCCAAAATCAGTATTCGAAAAACCATTAAGAGAAAATCATTTCATGATGTATAAAAGAGTCCTAAATCCATGGTTTACTTTAAATAGAGAATAATACTTTTCACTGATTTTAAACGAGATTCCTTAGGATTGTATTGATAACTTTCACATTAGCATACTAAAAACATTATGTCTTGATAAATAGATATAATTATTGTAAATATCATATCATACCTCAACATGATGTTTGATCTACTGGTTTCCCATATTTGTCAATATCACGAAAATTTGAGGTACCAACAAGAGTATTTATACACTTAGTGTTTCCATATCCATACTTTTTATGAAGATAATTAATATACTTATATTGAGATATATATGTTTCTTCTAGTTTTTGAGGAATTTGGAAACCAAATAATAATGTAAACTGAACAATCATACTCATTTCAAACATATATTTCATTAGTTCCAAAAATGAATAAGTTAAAGATTACTGAGTTGAAACAAATATAATGAACTCAACATAGATTCAAAAAATCAAAACATTTTTCATATCTTTAATTATAATAATGGTTGTATTAGAATTTCCCATATCATAATTTTTTGTAACAAAAATATTGTAAGTCTCTCATACTAGGAGATAGGGGATTGTTTAAGTCCATAAAAATCTTTTTAATGTTTAAAAACATCTTCATGATGTTTTGAATCTTAAAAACTCTGAGGTTGTTCAACAAAAACATCTTCTTTATCATTTAAATTAAGGAAATCACATTTAAAATCCATTTGAAAAAGTTTGAATTTAAATAATTACACAAATGAATGTAAAATATGAATCCATTCAAGTCTAGATACTGGAACATAGGATTCTTCAAAGCCTATTCATTCTTTTTTATTATAGCATGTAGAAAATAATCATGCCTTATTTCTTACGATGACTCCATTTTCATCACAAAAATTTATAAAAACCCATTTTACTGTAATAATAGATGTTTTCTTTGGTTGTTAACCCATGGTCCAAACTTTATTCCTTTCGAATTCATTTAGGTCCTCTTGAATGGCCTTAATATATTCATCATCAACTAAAGCATCATCAGTGATTTTTGGTTCTAATTCGTAACAGAAGTCTAGATGTTCTGCATCATTTAATAAGGAACTTCTAGTCCCCACATGTTGATTTACATCCACAATGATACTATCATTGAGATGATTCTTAAGAAACAACTGATTTGGGTTTTGTAAAACCTGTTCATCAATATATGGTAAGAAATATTTGGGTTTAAATTAGTCTGAAATATTTTATTGAACATTTTATTTATCATAATGATCTATAATCAAGGGTTGATAATTAGTGTTTGAAAACACATCTAAATATGTATGTTGAGGTTGATTAAAAAAAGCTCAGTTTCATCAAATTTATCATGTACCTTTTATTCAAAAGTACAAGTGTTTTAATTGAAAAGTCTATAAGCATTAGAAGTTTTGGAGTACCCAATAAAATTTCCATCATCAGATTTGAGTGATAATTTATATAGATTATCATTGCTATTAAAAATGAATTCTTTGAAACCAAATACCTTGAAATAGTAAATGTATGGGTTTTCTACCACTTTTCAATTCGTATGGGTTTGTATTAAGAATGTTCTAATAAAAACACGATTTATAGTATAACAAGAGGTACATACAACTTCTTCCCAATGTATTTATCGAAACAATATTAACTCCACATGGTTGTAGTTATATCTTGATGAATTCAATTACTTATTTCAACAATTCCATTCTGTTGAGGAGTTCTTGGAGACGAGAAGTTATCAGTAATTCCTTTTTTACTACAAAAGTTACCAAAATAGAATTTTTAAATTCTCCTCCATGATCACTATGAATAGTAATCAATAGAATATTTTTCTCATTTCGGTCCTGGGCTATAAAAATTTTAAAATAAGAAATGTGTTCAGATTTATTTTTAAGGAAATAAACCCTTGATTATTTTATGTAATCATAAACTAATACAAATACATAATATTTTCTCCAATACATCAATTTTGTGTTTGACAAAAAATATCTATATTCACTAACTGTAATGAATCAGAAGTTGAGACATCACTGATTGATTTAAATCTTGATATATTTTTCATCCCAAATTGACAAGGATTGTAGACTTTTCAAGAATCAAATATAAGATCTAGTAGATCCTTAACAAGTCATTTCTTTGAGTTTTTGGATTGGTTATTAAGGTTACAATGTCCTAACAATATATGCCATAATCAAGATTGATCTTCCATATCACTAGGGAAAGGTATATCTCGGCTCTTATGGTATTCTATGTTTAGTGTGTATACATTCTCTTGCCTATGGGAAAAAAGAATAAACACTTCCATGAAATTGTGTACTTAAAATTTTTCATTCCTAGAATTCACAAGTTAACTTTCACTACATAATTGAATTATGATAATGAGATTATGATTAATAACTTTAACAAATAAAACATTTGAAATCAGTGTTTTTCCAAGAATAGCAACGTTACCTATAGAAATAATTTCTCTATGAGCATTATCTCTGAATGATAATTTTCCTCCTTTCCTATTGATATTCTTTTCTATGAAGTTTCTATTACCAATCATATGCATAGAACATCCTCTATCCAATTACCATGTATTTCTATTGGAAAATTCTTAATTTTCAATAAAATATAAATGTGAGGCCTTCATAACCCAAACATTCATGGATCTAGAAATTTCAGAAGGAATGATTTTATGTATCCACATTTTCATAGAAAAATATAATTTATGAAAACCTAAAGATTTGATTTTGAATAAGTAAAACATTTCTCCAAATGTCCACGCCTCTAAAATTTAGTTAATAATGGAGCACTTTGAGGTAAAAATAGTTATTAATAAAAACCGGTTTAGAATGAGTATAACCAAAACAAAAACAATTATTTAAAGGGAAAATTTGATAATACATCCTGTCAAAGATTTCCTAACCAGAAGTAATGTTTGATAGAAACATTCTCAAGGAAAATATATATGACTTTAGTTTTATAACCAATTATTTATCCTCAAAAACATTTGTTTTAGAACTAGAGTAAGTAATTAAAATATTTTTCTTAGAAATTACATTTTCTTGATCCTAAGTTGATTTATCCTTATCAGAATTAACATCCTCAAGGTTTTTAAAAATACAGTCAAAATCAAAATTTTCCATATCATGATATTTAAAATGATGTCATACTTCTATAGTTAGAATAAAAATTCTAGGATTTTCCTTATCAATTTATTTTTGAGTATATAATTTTCATTCAATAGTATATTGAGAAAACTAGACACTTATTTATAAGAAGGTAACATATTATCTTCATTAGAAGAATATTATTCATCTGAAGACATATAATATTTACTATCTGTATAATTTTAATTTAATGATACTTTAGTGATAGATTCATCATTATGTACATTAGCCATTATACAATGATTTTTACTATATAGTTTGTCTAGTAGAGTAATAATCTTCTGACCAAAAGATTCATACTCTAAGGATTCATCATATGAGTCCCCACCACAGGCACCGTATGTGTCATTGGATTTCAAAACATTATTAGATTTATCCTTATAATACTTCATTATATTCTTCTTAGAATGATTTTCATTTTATTCATTTTTCTTAATCTGAGGAAAATTTGGCCACATATGCCACGATCTTTTGCATTCATTGAAAGTGACATCCAAGCCTTTATTGTCTATTATATCTTTCTGATTATATCGATACTGAAATTATTTCAATCCAAATATCTTCTTAATCCTTCAAGAAATATGATCTTTCTAAATTTAAGAGTGTTCACTTTCATTATAATCTGATAACATAGTTAATTTCATAGACATTGATCTTATAACCCATTCAGGAGACTTAGATATAGTATCAATAAAGGCAAAAATTCTATTTCCATGATTTTCTTATTCATATCATCATCTCTATTAATTCTTGTCACATGTTGATGAAGAGTTCCAAAAACCTCATCATGATTTATTTGTGATTTTTTTCTATTCTCATCAATAGTTGTTCTCTTTTATTCCCACTCATTAGGCAGGTTATATCTAATCTTCTCCAGAAGGGATCATC
The DNA here is from genome assembly GCA_963277665.1 of Viscum album. Lineage (NCBI taxonomy): Eukaryota > Viridiplantae > Streptophyta > Magnoliopsida > Santalales > Viscaceae > Viscum > Viscum album. The sequence goes on along the minus strand of OY728155.1, from coordinate 1,622,071,179 downwards.
TTATAGTCCTTTTTCTCCAATAGATTGTAAGCTCTTAACAATAGTCATAAAACATTGTTGAACCATGAATACTGGTTCTCTAAAATGAAATATAAATCCATGATATTTTTCTCTAATCATAGCTCTTTTAGTCCCAATCACTTTGGATGTTCCGAAATATGTAACATCCAATTTCTTCTAGATAAATTTTTTGCTATAGTATAAGAAATCAATATATGTATATTCCTAGTCATGGAACTTAAAAAAGTATTACACACCTTGTAGTTTAGTTGGTATTCTAATATTTCATTTTTTGTAATGGTTTTTCCTTCCTTGTCTGGCATCATATAATCTCTAGTAAGAAAGTCAAAATTTTCCAATCCAGTATTAATAAAAATGTCTTCATACGATCTATCCTATACTAATAATAATTCCCATTAAATATTGGTGGTCTAGTAGGATTTATATTTTCAATCAAACCAAAACTAATTCCTTCTATTCTAGAAGAAAATATCTTTCCACAAAAAACATATTAATAAAAAAGGATTATAACAAATGATAAAAATTCCTATTCAAGGATAAATTTAGAACAATGAATAATTGAGCATGAAAACATATATGTGAATATAAATATTTCAGAGACCTCCTCCGGTACCAATTGTATGGCCAAAATAATAATGTATATGCTCAATTACAAGAGGGGGGGGTGAAATGTAAGTGTAAGAAATTAATTAGTAAACTTAATGAAAACTCTGTTTAAAAAATAAAAAAAAGGTATATTCACAAGACCTCTTTTTTTTTTCTACGTAAACAAACATTATATATTCCAGAAATATTGTTCCAGAAATGAATCATAAGAATTTATTACATAGAAAATATTCTACCTTAAAGTGTATAGAATCTTACTTATTAGTGTATACAAAAGTACATGAAAGTATAGAAAGGTTATACTTTCATCCTTTATCAAAATACATTAGAAATAAAATTGAAACAAAACATGTAACAAGTATGTAATCTTTTATCCTGAAGAGTAGGGTATCCAACTACCTTGGATAGAGGTCCCTTGGTTTATACTTTCATGAATGTATGTCTTACCCACACCAGGGTAAGACCTCGATAGGAATATCATAATTTTTCATGATATCAATGAAAGACCTCAAACATTATGGTATTCAACACACTTTTCATCCTATCCCCATAACCCCTCAATTGTACTCAACAACAACAGTAGTTGCAAGAAGAAATATGAAAAACATTTTTAGAACCACACAAAGAATGAGAGTCTCTCTCTAGAAATCACTTCATCATCATGAATTATCTAGAGTAATGGAACTATTTTTCTTAGCTGTGAGGTCATTCAAATGAGCTTTTATTTATAGGTACTTCTCCAATAGTCGAATTCTTCCTCCAGTGGTCATATTTTTTCTTTAATTTCTGATGGACTTATACACGTGTCAACTCAAACAACGGTTAATTAGAAACAGATTGTGCGAAATCCTTTCAAAACTGTTACAAGTGTCAAAAAAATTTGGTTGCATAAACAAATCTATTTTTTAGTCAAAGGAAAAAATATAATTCAGAATATAACCAAATAAATAGTTATGGTCTATAAGAAATGGATATTTGAATTCTATTTACAATGAAGTAAACATCAGAATTCTATAGAATTCAGATTCTGAATTCCCATGATTTTGGATTCTGAATTCTGATGAATTCGGAGTCTAAATTATATAGAATTAAAATTCATAATTATGATTAATTTGGAGTCATAATTTTGAGTAATTTGGTGTCTGAATTATGAGGAATTAGAATTATGAATTTTGAGTAATTCGAATTATGACTTTTAGAGAATTCAGAACCTGAATTTCAGAGAATTCCGAACCTAAATTTCAGAGAATTCAGAAACTGACAATTAGAGAATTTAGAACCTAAATATCAGAGAATTTGGAACATTAATTTCATAGAATTAAGAACCTGAATTTCAAGGAATTAATAAACTTAATATTATAGAATTTAGTTCCTAAACTACATAGAATTTTGATCCTAAATATTAGACAATTCAGAACATGAATTTTGGAGAATTCAGATCTGAAAAACAGAAAACTCTATTACCAAGGATTTGTAGGATTCAGATGTTTTAGATGTGAAACCATAATTTTACATAGAAATAAAATGAGTTATATCTAGAGAGACTATAAAATGAACAATAAAAACATATTTATGGATAAAATTTCCATACAGAATGTAAATTTTCATTATGAATATAATCCTAAGGGAAATTGTTTTTCCAAAAGATAAAGTGTTTTTGATTTTCAAAACATAGAGGAATTTAAATGTCAAAAGGAAAAATTATTGACTAAAAAATTATATATGATAATAGAATTGAAATTTAATGGATATTGAAATATAAAACACTTTTCAAACTTTTTCGTTTCATAGGGATGTTTATTTACTTTTTCAAGACCCATACCATTTATGTTTCTATATAAATACTCTTTTGAATACCCATTAATTTTGATTTTGAATGATAAGAAATATCATAAATTTAATGTAACTGACTCCTATAATTAATATTGGATTTGGAAATTAATCAAATATTACTAATCGTATTTTCAAACATCACACAAATTTTGATTAAATATAAAAAATTAGAAAATTACATTTATGTATCATATCACTCAGTACATTTTCAAATCAAAATAGACATTGTCTAAAAAATTATTACGAATTGTCATTGTAAGATATATTTGTCAATTGACTAATATAGTTTAACTATAGTGAGTGTATGAAATATAGTCCATATTAAATAATACACTTTTATTCCAAAAAATTATAAAATATCCTCTTCCTTTCTAATTACACATACATATTATCCTTCAAACCTTATAAATCCCTTTGAATATTAATGGTCCCCTTATATATAGAAGATACCTCCATTGGAAATATTCATGTATAACTCAAAATTAAAAAATTTCATAAATAAATATCATAATCTCCTCACACATTCCTCATAAAAACATCAATTACTCTAGTTTATCAAAAAAAAATGGATTTTATAATTTTTCCAATCTTTCCATAATTATTTATAGCAATTTCAAAAAAAATTAAAGCATATAAGTATTGTTCCTAATTAGTTTACTTTATTTCTACTACCTCTTAAAATATAGCATCAAATTTATCCTTAATTATTCAATCATCTGTGTATATTAATCTATAGACACAACACCCTTCATGTGATAAAATTAAATTATAGTTTTTAAATGTTATATAATGATTTTAAATCCTCAAACATTGAAATATCCTGGGAATTCATTATGAATCCTGGGGTATAAGGTGTTCACCTAATATAATGTCACTATTTATTGAATAATTATATAATAGGAAAAAAAATTAGTTGATGTATTATGGAGCTACTTTAAATATAATTATGCATGAATAGATTGGAAAAACAACATTAATAGTTTCTTTAAACCATAGGAACAGATCTTTATAGTCACGTACCATATAACATTGTAATAAATATATCTAAAAAAAATACCAACTAGATAACATTAATTCATTCTCTAAAATAAATTATCTCTTTAAAAAACACCCATCATTAAATTACACTGAATTTTCACTCAACTTGAATATTTAAAAATAACCATCCATCATCATCATGATATAATTAGGAACATAATGATCCAATAATAAAAAATTATATATTCTAAATCAATCTAAATAAGTCCATGATAACTCAATTTAATTTCATAAATGACCATTGAAATGTACCTTTATATGTACAGGAACTATAAATTTGAGCCTTATTATAATATTCCATTGATATATGTAGAGATCCTAACCTAAGTAGCATGGATTTAGTCACTTGTGTTAACAAATTGGAATAGATACAAGAATCAAATCCCAATAGACCTATCAGTTTATTATTTTTGTAATACATATAACTAACATGAACATTATATTATAACATTAAAGGAAAAAACATTTAAATTCCATCAGAATTATCTATAAACTCCTAGAATATCCCTCAAAACCATTCTTAATCTACATTGTTTCATCATGTGCTATAATAAAACCTAAGAAATGGGAGATCTCAGTTTCTCATTAATGGTATGAAATACTAAATAATCTATCAAAAATAAAACCTAATCAATAAAGAACATTGAATAAATAAAAAACAAATGATAATAATACAGAATCTTTTTCATAATATGATACGAATAAAAGATGATTAAATAATTCCAAAATATAAATTTACCAAAGATATTTTACTATTTGAATAATAACAGGGAATATCAAATACTAGTTTCATAATGATAAATTTATAATTTTTTACATCATTATTATAACATCAAGGCTTCATCTAAGACACCATACAAAATGGGTAAACATATAATCTAGTTTGTCCCTTGATACCTACCAATGCATCAAGGGGACATAGTGGGGCCATCCATTCACATAATATGTCCAATGCATTCCACATATGAAAGGGGTAAAATAGAAACAACATTTATATATGAAATTTAAAAAACATTATCCAATCTGTAAACATAATCACTTATTATTTCGAATAGTATGATGAATAGTATCAAGATAACATATCCGCAATCAAATATATCGTAAAAAAGTTAATAAGATATCATAGATGATTATTATAAGAGATAAATATATATAAATCATAATATTAAATATAGGGGATGAAATATATGAAATTACCATAATGAAATCATTGATGAATTCTTGAGAAAAAAACAATTTTTACATTTCGAAGAAAAGTTGTTTGGAAAACAATAATTTTTATTTGTCATAATAGTTTGTATAAAAAAATTGACTAATATAGTTTTTTCAAGAAATAATATTTGATTTTATGAAATTATTTTTTTTCGTAAAACATATAATGGATGGTATATTAATAAGGGTTAAAAATCGAAAATCATTATTTAATCAGGCGTGTGTATCTGAGTAATTCTGAAAGGATCATTAGAAAAAAATAATTTCACTATAAATGTAATATGGAATGATTTGAATACATGATTTTGGATTATATATACATAATCTATATGAAATATATAAAAATAAATTAGAGAAAAATTGTGCTAAAATGAGATAAATTGTAAGGTGAATGGAAAATATAATTTTGGGATGAAACCCTTACATTATGTATGAAAGTGATATGAATTGGAAAATAATATCGGGGAATATTAAATTGTATTTATTATTAAATAATTTAAAAACCTTTCCAACATGTATTCATTTTATTTTAATTATATTAATTTTCATTATGGTATTTTTAATGAGTTATAAGATTCAACATTATCATTGGGCGTCATCCTTTTCCTTCATTTTCATTATCAGTTTACTTGTATATGAGTGTTGAAGTTTATGTAAATGAGAATGGATCTAAAGAATTGATGTAATATGTTATTAATTAACATATATAAAATAAATGGTTATATTAGTCAATTTCTTATTTGGGGTGAGTACGAATCATAATATAAGATGTTAGTGATAATTATTTAGATTATTTTGGTAATCACTCGATCCTCAAAAAATGTTTTGTTCCATTAATTAATAGACATTGAATGGATTATTGTTCCATATAATTATTAATGGATATAATTAATATATTATAATCTATTTAAACTTAAATGTGGGTTTATGTCCATCCATGAATGATTAATTGAAAATCCAAATCATATCGTCTATGATGGCTGTAAATCGTCACCTCAATGAAAGTGTTTTCATTTTTTGATTAAAATTATAAGGAAGTGAATTGATGATAGATAATTACCTAAAATAACATTCCAATATATAAATTATACAAGAGATATTAAATCACTTTTTTATAGGAAGTTGAGTTAAACATATGAAATTAGAAGAACGTGAAAATAAATTGAATAAAAAATAAATAGGTTTTTACCGCTTGATTTTCTCCCATTAACAACCTCTTTAGGGAAAAGGGATTGATCTTTTGACGAGGCCAAGGGATCTTGGACATGGAGGATGTGATTTGGGAGGAGATTCAGATTAAAGTTGTAAAGTTTTAATGATTATAAATTGTGGGGATGTGAGATAGTGAGGGGTGGTATTTATAATGGATGAGAGGGGTGGTTTATATTATTTTAATCATTAGTTTATTATTTTTTATGAAGACTATGAATAATTTGATCAAAGTCACTAAATAAATTAAATAATTTATATATATACTTGATATATCATTGTTCTTATATCATTTATGAGTCAATGAATAGTGTATTTTTCATATGTTGTATATATATAGTAAATTATTATATTTCACAATTCAATAAAATTCAGGTATTTTAAAAAAATCCCAAAAATTAACCCTAACCATATCTTTATATGTATAATTAATAAATTGAAATAATTTAATGAAAATAATTTTTTAAATATGATAAAGTAAATTTTTAATTAACTTTATCATTTATCTTAAAAATACCAATTTTTATATTATAATCGATTTTATAAGTCCTTAAAAACATAACTAAGGACTCATAAAATAATCCTACAAGCATAATAAATGATTTTAATCTATGAATATTTCTAATTAAATTAAATATTATTTTAAAAAATTATATTAATTATATAATTTTAATTAAATATTTATGACATACAAAATTACCAAAACTAAATTTATCAATATAAAAATATTTATTTAGTTATCCAAAGATATAGATATATCATATTATTTTTTAAAAGTTACCCAAATTTAATTTATAAATTCATATGCGAGGTTGTTATTCTATTGGCAGATTTACTATTCCTAAGGGTCACATTTCTATTCTAATGGTCAGGTTATTATTCCATTAGTATAGGTCCCTTCAAATCTAGAAATACATATTATATCATTAATTATTCAATTATAATATTTTTATTTTATGATATCTGTTTTTAATGTGATTCTTAATATATAATTTAACTATATTAATGGAAACTTCATTTATTGATTCATGGGTCATTAAATTCTCCCCTCCTTTATGAAATTTCTTCTTCAATTATTCCAAAATGTGTCCCCCTAAAAAGTGTTGGGAAGTTATTCTTAGTAATGTCATCCAATATTTATTTAGAAATAGTTATATGTTTCATGAATCATCTAGTAGGTTTTGTTTTAGCATTCATATATTTAAAAACTAATCATATTTATACATAATCAGTAATTTTTTACTTCTAGTTATCCCACTAGAAAGGTTCCATCAAATTCATGTATATATTAGTGATTCGAAGGTGTATATGTAGACAAATATTAGCTGTGGTAGTTATACAATTACTCCAATTTATCTTTTCTCTTTGTGTAACATATAATATTTTCCCATATTTCATAATTCCATATTCATAGACAAAAATATGAAACTTCCCATCAATCACAGTATTCATTTCATTTTGATGATTCTCACCATTTGACAGAATTTTTTATCTTTTACACTAAATATGGTAGGGAAAACAACCTAAAAAGTAATTATGTTTCATTATCATAGATAATTTTCACATCTACCTTTACTAGATCATATTACTAAGAATATATGTCAATCATGTTTTTGGTCATAACATCCTGATACTTCTTTATCAATACACCATCTACGTTATTCACCATCCATGGGTGGTAATATATTAATCAACCATAATCTTTGAGTAGCTAGAGCTATATAGTTTTTATCATTTTGTGTTCATTTTTTTAGAATATATATTTCAAACCCTTGAGGTATATATATATCTCACGTTTTAAACAATAGAGATATTTTCTCCATATCTTCTGAAAAATTATTATGTCTTCAAAATCAATATCATGTGTTAGATTGTTCGATTAATGAGTTTTTAATAGCCCTGATGAATAGGTAATAACCCAATCATTCTGCATAAGGACACATCCAATTCCTTTAATTTATGTATAACTATAAATACCCAATCCTCCATTTCCTAATGGTAGATTCAAGATTAAAACACTCAATAATATCCTCTTCAATTATTCAAATCATATTTCTTATTCTTTAGTCCATAATAACATTATACAATTTTGTATAATATTTGTTAATGATTTAGATATTATGTAATAATTTTCAATGAAAGACTTATAGTTACCTAATAAACTAATTAAAAAATGTACCTCATTTAGGTTAGTCAGTTTAGGATATTCCTAGCCACACTTTTCATCTCATGATCAATTGAGATTACATTCTTAGAGATAAGATGGATCCAAAAAGAAACTGTTTAAAATATAATTGAATCTTTATAAACATCACACATAACACATTTAATGTAAGAGATTTTTTAATAATTAGAAAATTGTTCTCAAAGACCTCATAGATTTTTTTTAATATAACAAGATATCGTCAATAAATATAAATATTGGATCAAAATTTTCATTGAATATACTATTCATTAGATCGATAAAAAAGGGTGCATTAGTCCATAAAAATGGAATTATTATAACCATGTATTGTACATACCTAGTTTGAAATGTTTTCTTTTGAATATCTTCTTTCCTAATATACAACTAATGATATCTACATCAGTGGTTCTTCATCAAAAATATTGATCTCTCTGATATTGATCATATAAATCATCTATGCAAGGTCATGATTACTTTTTACATTTTTGTAATAGCATTGATTTCTATATAGTTGATGCATCATCTCATGGATCCATGTATAATATTTATAAGGATAAAATGGAATCACCATGGAGAAACAGTTGAGGAATTAATTTCATTATCACTCAATTACTCTAGTTGTTTCTTCAGATCCACTAATTTCATAGTTTCAATTCTGTATAGAGTAATTGATATAGGTTTTTCACTATGAATTATATCTATAGAGAACTAAAATTTCCATTATAGAGGATTTCTAGGTAAATACACTAGAAATGAATCAATTCATTCTTTCATAATATATACATAAAAAATTTAAAGATTTAATTCATCATCCATGAATAATGTTATCACTTCCATACAAAAATATCATTCAGAAGTGCTGAAGTAGGTGGATCCGTATTTGACTCAAATGATGAGGTTACTTCTCTAAAGATAAGGGATTCTATATAAACCTTCTTATTTCAATATATTTTCTCACCATTTCCAAAAATCCATTCCATACAGAGGATCATATCAAATTCATTAATATGTTTTATGATAAGTTCATCATATAAATCATGTATATGTGTCATAAAGAGGAGTAAGTGTCTCGTCTTTATTATAATTAGGTTATCATTTAATTTTTTTATTAACAACTATATTATTAAATGAAAATACAAATTTATAATTTTTATAGAAGACTATAGGAATATAAAATAATTTTATTATCCACAATAAAATAAATCAACGGATAAGTTTGAGGAAAAGATTAACTTATCTTCTACATAACTATAAATAACATAAACCTCTATAGTTTTGACCACTTGACCATGGAATTTATTCCATGGCCATTTCCGAAGAAAGTTTTCTTGACTCATAAGAAATCATTTTAATAATGTCCCATCACATTGAAATTTTTTCCATTGATCATTGATATAATATTTCATTCCATTACAATAATGGGCTTTCAAGACTTTTTCTCCCCACTTATAACAATCACATAATCCCCATAGGTATCACTAGGGTGGATTTCCTATAATTTTCCCATGATAGAAATTTATCTCTTCCGTTTATCCAATTTTAGATATTTTATAATCCAAAGTTTTTACCAGCCATTTTATTCTCTTTATTTTCATAAATTCATAATAATTCGAGAAATCATTTTTTTATCAGGATATCACAAGAGACTTTATATTCATATGATATTAAATTCTGGGGTACTATTTCCCATAAGAGGAATTGTTTAAACCCATAAATAAATCAATAAATCATGATATATTTACAGATTATGAAATATAAATAATTTATATATAACCTTATATATATTGCTTCATACTTCATAACATTATCATCATTATTTTTCATTAGATTCAATAATTATCTCTCAAAATGCACTAAATGTGGGTGATGGAAATATTTTTCTATTATGATTTCATTGAATCATGTCCATTCCATATTTTTAAGTCCATATTCCTCTTTCTTGTTTTGGATAAATGACCACCATTGGTCCACATTTCCCAATAGTTGACAAATTTACATGAAAACCATCTCCCACTATTTACGTACCAAAATGGATATATCCTCTCTAAGTAACATATCCAATGCTCATCTAGACATGGGATTTTATTACCATAAAATGACAGAGTTTGTTATTGAATAGATAAGTATAACATTTTTTATCACATTATAGAAGATGATTCTATATCAAGGTAATGATATTGTTCATAATCTGAGTCAGTTGTACTAGTATAGTAATTTTCGTTTCATCAGAAGTTGCTTATCTAGTTGTAAAATTATTATATTCTATAGAAGAAAAATACCATCATGGATTCTAAGTGTGGACACAAATTCCATTACATACACAATGATCAATTTCAAGACAATGACATACACTAAAATAGGTTATTAATAAAAATGAGAAATTTCAAACTAGAAAAACATATAACAATAATTGTAATTTATATATAACTAATATCATTATCCTAAAAAGGATTTCTATGGGCCATATTTACTTTCAAATCCATTATAATTGTTTCAGAAATAAAAATTAATTATCTTAAGCATATACACAAGAAATGTCAAACCAGGTGCATAGTAAATCCCAATGTCATGTAATCGGCAACCACGAGACAGGCCCGAGACACCTTGTCAGAGTTTTTAACCCAATTTACATACGTTCTTGAACCACATCCACTTTTAGTTTTCATATGGGTTTGTTTTTTTAGTAAGACCCTAATAATATCTACCATTCCAAAATTCAATGATGTTCTTATATCCTTGTCCCCAATGTCTATCTTAGTGATATGTTCCCAAATTTGTGTTTTCTAAATATACTTTCAAAGCCTTTTACTATGAATCCTATAGTATTAACTAAATATATAATAAACCTAGTATCCTAGAGCTGGTTCCTCATGAATGAAATTAACGTATACACAACCTCGATTAGAAATCAATGGTTTTATCCTCTAAAGTGTTGTTGACACTATATTTTGGGAGAAAATATTATAGTTTATAATGGACACAAGATCCTGAATTATAATTTTTTATATTTTAATTTAAATATTTGGCAGTTGAGATGGGTTGATTATATGTAATATTATCATTTATAATAGGACTATTGGCCTGGGAATGGAAATAATGTGTCTAATTCCTAGAGATAGAAAACTAAGAATCAGATAGTTCTGGAGTCATGTGAAGACTCAAAGATGATCACCTTGCTAGAAGAAATGAATGTGGTGGTTTAGAAGAGTCATGAGAAAATTACTCTTGTTTCAATTGTAGTACAATATACACATTTGAGACAGAAAAAAGTATAGACATTGTGAGGACCCAGAGTTCTTATCCTTGAAGGAATGCATTTATGGTGGGGAGAAATCTTTAGACTGGATGATAAATAAGGATGAGATTCTCTATGTGATGAATAAAGTTGTGGTACCTATGAGAATGGGAGATGAACTCATTCTTGAATTTCATTACTCAATGTGGGTGGTTCCTCTAAGTGTGTTGAGAATGAACCATTACCTATGATGACAGTTTTTGGGGCTAGGAATAAAATAGTAGATAGTAGTGTTTTGGACAAGATGTTGCACACATTAGTAGGTAAAGGCGGATCATCAAGGACCTAGAAGTTTACTACATACATTGTCAATTATTGAATAAAATTGGGACAATGTGAAAAAATTGTTTGGGGTTTACCATCCATAGAATCTTAGTTAAAATTACATTATTTGGGTAATTATTGATCAACTGAAAAAAGTGCATTTATTCACTATAATGGAAACCATTATAGTGAGATATTTGGGAGAACTGTATGATCATGAGGAAGTTCGTTGGCATGATGTTCCATAGACTATAGTTTCATATCGTGATTCATTCATTACATCATGCATCCAAGAGGGAATATAGAAATCAGTAGGGAACACATGTATTATTGAGTAAGTCTTTCCACCCAGAGACGGACGAAAAATAATAACGTATTATAAAAGTTATTGAGAATATGGTATGATAATTTTCCCTCTACTTTTTTGGATCATGGGAAAAGATCTTAGCGTTGGTAGAGTTATCCAATAAAAACAGTTATCAAGAAAATATACAGATGGAACCATACAATGTTCATTATGGTAATCCATGTAGATCACCACTACACTAGATGGAGGCTGGTGAGTTTGAGTTCATAGGACCAAGTCTATTTTAGGAGACTTCAATGCCAATAAAGTTGATTCAGAAGTATTTGGCAAGAACTAAGACTTGAAAAAAACATACATTGAAATATGGAGACAACCCATACTGTTTATAGAGGGTGATCATGCATTCCTTCAGGTGACACCTAGGTTTGGTCAACGCCGGATACAGAAGCATGGAATGTGGGCACACAAGTTTGTAGGACTATTTGAGATGGTGTATAGAATCAGTCATGTGGTGTACTAATAGTCTCTTCTAGAATAATACAACCTTTTGTATGATTGATTCCATGTATCTGAACAACATAGGTATTATCCTAACAGTCTTCATGTGATATTTGTGGATGAGGTTGGCCTTGATATGGAAGCATCCTTTGAGAATCATCTGATACGTGGGTTGGACTACAATGAGAAAGTGGTTATGGGAGAGACAGTGTTGACAGTTTGTGTATTATGGAAATATTTACATTTAAAAGAACAATCTTGGGAAATAGAATTAGATATGATGGCACATTGGGCTGATATTTATTGCTTGGAAGTGCATCTTGAGAATGAGCTATTATATGGTGGAGAGATTGTAAGAGCATGGCCATTTATAGAGTAGACATGGTAATGATTTTAGGTAATTTGTATTTTTACTTAATTATAATTGATGGGATTTGTGTCTTGGGGTTTTCTTGGGTGATCTCTATGATGATCATGGAGAAAAGAGGTTGGTCATGGTTGGCGCCTGGTTTAAAAAACTGTGGGTCTACTTATGAGAAACCGTCAGATCTATGATCATTGAGGCAGTTGCTTTGGACAAGATAAAGCATAGTTCAAGAGTCCTTGTGAGGGGTCCATGCATTTTTTCCACTTAATGTTTTGGACAATGAATAGTTAGTACATTGTTCTCCAAACCATGCGACTAAACTGTGTGTGGGGAAACTATGGGATCCTTAAATTGGGGAGAAAACTTTTTTCTTAAATTTTTAGGTCATGTTACTACACCTATGCAGACATAACATAGGATTTTACATTCCTAATGGTAATGGATGGTTCTATTATAAACCTAGATGGATCCCAAGGCCTTTCAAACAACATTTAGTGATATGGAAAACCCATATTGAGGATCCTCTATTCTCTTAGTAAGTGGATTTATTCCCCATGATTATCACAAGAATTATTATATATTTATATGACCTTTTCATTATAATATCCTATGTCTCAATTGGTCTAAACATTTTTGCTGATATCTGGATATAACATTTTGGAACAACATCTAGATTAATGAGATCTTAATGTATTTGATCTTTTTTTTAGTTTAGGGATATTGATTCGTATATATTATCAACGTTATTGTTTTTATCATATTTTGGGGATTTATTTGTGGAAAAAATTCATAAACGAATTATTGTAGGTGGCCTAAATCTAATTCCCATTGTCATGGATTTTATTTATATATGAAAAGGGTATAATTGTTATAATCCATTATCAATTAATTATCTAGAATTGGGGAAATTAAATGGACCAACTTATTTATCAATGATTTGTTGAAATAAGTTATTAATTTGGTGAAATAATCACGAGATTAAGGTGTTTACCAAATATATAATTATTTTGTTGAAATTTGCTATAACATATCGAGGTTCTAATTTAAATAATTAATTGGGGAAATAACTATGACATGATTCTTTTCTTATCTTTAGATAAGTAATTATGACTTAATTATTTTATTTACCATTACGATCTACATAATTGATTGAATGGTTAATTGAGATTAGTTTAGATTTAGAATGAGATAATTAATTATGGAAAATTAATTATTGGATATGAATTCTGATAATTTTAAATTAATTAATGAATTAATTAATGGGATTTAGGCATGTAGTTAATTTTTTTTGTTAACTGGTGTGTTTGATGTATTTAAAAATATTTTTAACTAGTTAAGGAATTGATATAGATAATTAATTGATTTATTAATTCATTGAATAATAATGGAAAAATAGTCATTCTAATGTGAATTAAAAATGGTAACATTGTCATCATACATATGTGTAGGATATTGGGAACATTGTCATGCTATCAAGAAGTATACATGGTAACAAGGTAATTATACTTATGAGTACAGATTATTGGAATATGTTCATCATATTGAGGGTAATTAAGGTAATGTGGTCATATTACATACATGATTTAGATTTTAGTAAATTTGGGAATGTGGGTTATAAATGGGAAATTAATGATTAGAAATATTGAAACTACATGTTATGGCCCTAAAGGAGTATATTAGAACTTTGACATGAGTAAAATAATCTATTGAGAAATCATTACACCTTGAATACTTCAAGTAACCAAAAGAAGAAGGTATTAAAATACGATATTACCTAGTTAATTATTAGGGATCTGGTTAAAGATGATGTTAGTATTTGTGTACGGGTATCCATGGGATCACTGAACTAAATGTAGTTAGATATGAATAAATGAAAATATGGTAAACTATTTATTATTTCTATATAATTATTTACTTATTGAACTGTATACACTATATATTCATTGAAATTGTTTTAGACATCATTGGTGGTGGCCTACTAAGTTGTAGTCAGACCCCATTCGAGCAACATGATTGGTACCCGAATAGATTATAATATTACAATTCTGGATAAGGGATAAGGTCCTAGGATATGTCGATTATTGGGTATGGATCATGGAGGTGAGAATAAAATAAGGCTCGAAACCCACTTGGGGAGTCATAGTGTCAATACTTTTTATTTTCATATTATAAATATGATACATAAGTTACCATAACATGTTTTCCCTTTCAGTTGAGTGTTGTAATTTGTGTTTGGGTATCTTTTAACGTGAGTATTGTCTTGGAAAAATTTGATTCCATGATTATTTATATGTTTTGGGGTGTTTTATTGTAAAAAATGTGGGTATAGTCTACCGATGAAAGTCTTACAACACCCTCACATTTAGTCGGTATCATCTAGAATACAGGCAGGAGCACTTGATGTCATGTGGAAAACATGATCGGGGACTATCGTGTGGTTACTAGGGGGAACATTGAACTCCACATTGTAAGGGTCCCATTACTATATAAAACCCTTCAAATTAATTATCTATTTGAATGTTATGGCTATTTTACGTAAAATGGATCTATCCCATCCCTCTACCCGACCCGACCAACTAGCAGACCCAACCCGATTTAGACGATTAAGTGATCAACAAGAGAATGTGCCTCCTATTAACCATCATAATGAAAAATTATTTTGTGACTAGCTCCCCATAGGGAGGCCTCATCAAACACTAGGTCGAACTTCCAATCCTACTAAAACCCCCACTGGTTGTTGTTGTGAATACATTCTATATGAAAACATGATGTATCATAGTTAAAACAGTATATCTGGTGATACGAAACAATAAGAAAATGGAAAAAATAACTTATTACTATATTATACCTGTACCGTTATTTTTCTCTGAAATCCATGTTTTCATGTACTAATATGAAAAGAATGTTTCCAGATTACTTGTGTATTGATATGTCTTCTGTCACACCAACAATGTAGTCCCTATCAAGAAAGCCGAACATGAAACACTAAACATTGTTTCCCCAAATCAACATCACGTTGTCTTGTCCTAAATGTAGAACCAATCATATCAGACATAACTCTGTAATGGACAGTCCTAATGATTCTATTAGCATAACTCCCCACGAATGCCTCCAATAGACAAGGGGATGGTGACTAGCACCATGTATACATATCTCTTACATGTGAGGAATTGATTATGTACATGTACACAAGCACACATCTCTTATAACACCAATGATGAAATGTAAAAACAAGTAAGTAATAAAAATTTCTTAATAACACTAAACCCACCCAACATAGTACAACATGTAAGGTAAAGTGAATTAATTTAAACTAGGCTAGAAAACAATCCCACCGAAATAATGATTCTATAAACTACAACGTCCAAACTATAATCAAAAGGTACATAGACTACTATCTGTAACTATTGGAACACATGGGCCTATATGAAACTAGGAATCACCATATGGTCCTCATCCTGATCCAAGTCCACCTAGGACTCCATCCAAAATGTTTCTGGTCTGCACAAGAAAGGACATGTGTGGCCAAAGCCCCAGGAAAGTATGAGTATATAAATACTTAGAAGGAAACCCCAAAATATTAAGTAAAATACCATTGAGGAAACATCACAAAGATGATATATCTAGCTCAATATAGGTAAATTGAAATAAAAAATATAGAAAGGACATCAACATATGCTCATAAATGATTTCTAGTCGCAAAGGACTCATCCACTACCAGCTACGTGGTTCCTCTCGTGACACAATCGCCTAGGGAGATCTCAATACATAAGCTATTTGATTGAATCCCAAGGAATAGATCTACCAAATGTAACCATAGAGACACATCATCTCAATTGATCCTTTGATTTATGTGATACATT
The DNA here is from genome assembly GCA_963277665.1 of Viscum album. Taxonomy (NCBI): domain Eukaryota; kingdom Viridiplantae; phylum Streptophyta; class Magnoliopsida; order Santalales; family Viscaceae; genus Viscum; species Viscum album. The sequence goes on along the minus strand of OY728155.1, from coordinate 1,622,054,481 downwards.
CATTATCTCGAAGAAGGAAAGTCTCAATACATCATAGATAAACATCAACAACTGAAAACTACCCAAAGCATGCTCTTTAAATCTAGTCACGTAGAATAGAATGAATCTGATCTTGATACTCAGATATGGGTGCACCATTTTTAAGGATCACTGGGGGACTCTGAGACCTATTGGAAACTTGATCCTATATTGGGGAGTGGTGAAATTGGAAATATTGGTCATTCCAGCTCCACAAACCATATCTAAGGTAACACAATGAGAATTGAGGACTAATAGGGCCTCTCAGTATGATATTTGCTACAACCAAAGTGTCAACATCATTGATGGTCTAAAACTACTCACTCCCAATGATTGGTTATTAAATATGATGAAAATGGTATATTACATTGAATCCTCATATTAAATGGAAAATGGTATGCGCTCAACATATGTTGTCATTCTCTTTGATGGGGCATGGATCGTGCATCAAACCCTAATAATAATTGACAATGAGAATGTTACAAACCTCTATTTGTTCTACTAAAACAATTACAATCCAACTGAATTAGAATACCGCATTGCAATGTTCCCAAAACTGAAGATTTCTCATCCACCAAAACCTTCGTTTGAATGTTGTGGATGTTTTACTGAGACAGATTTCAACCCGACCCACCGGCCGCCCTGAATCGGTCCGGTTGACTCAACCCGAACCGGTCCATTGTCAGCCCACTAGTCCCAATAAATTAGAATTAAGGTCCTTCTACCATTTTTCTTTTGGATAGGCTCGACCCCACTAATCTGGCCCATGCGCGGGCCAGCCCTCATGCCACACACACAACACTAGACCATGTTTCTCCTTTAGTCAACATGACAAGCCACTTTCAACATAGATGACCACCATATCAGCTATCCCTGAAGCCCCTTACTCTAGTACTCCACCAAAGTTTTCCATTCCATGGTTCATGTGGCTTCCACCATCGATACACATCACCTCCTACATGTTGTCACCGTAGTGTGCCATTGCTGGTGTTACCGGGCCAGTACCCCCTTCGGCAAGCTATCGGTTCTCATCTGGTCTTCCATTATTTAAAAATGATGAACCTATTCTATCCTCATGTCTCATTCTTCATCTCCCTAATATTTGATCAATGTCACGACTCATCCCAATGAATAAACAATAGAAAAAATATCCCCCAATTCTCATTGATATGTCTGTTTTCGGCATCGTCGCACCACTGGTAGTTCAACCTGACCATGGATAATCAATTTTGGATTATAGAACCAAGAAGCGAAGGCAAAATGATCATCTATTCATAAACCATGATGAACACGAAGAACATAAAGAATGTGAAGAACATCAAGGAAGAAAAAGAATATAGAACAACCCTTGGAATAAACTTTTGGTATTGTTATTTCATGACTATGTCCATTCCATAAGAATGATCATGAAATCATATAAAATCAAAAACCAAGGTAATATCACACAATCATAATCTATTCTGCATGAAAAAATGATCTATAGTTCCACTAATTTTTTTTCCAGTATACATTCATCATTTAATATATGAATTGGAAAATAATAATCAAAACCACATGCCTGATCTAGATTCAGTATCATTGATGTCAAAAAATAATTTTTTGTTGTTTTTGTTGGTGATGATATTTTAAATCCTAGGACCTTCAATCATTGTCAATAATATATCTACCACAATTCATCGAGAGATCTCCATCTCCTTGAATCTTAGAACTTTTATGGCTTGATGATAACCCTAAATTCCATTAAAAATGCATATTAATAGAAAACACATCATTACATCATGAATAAAATAATTTTTTATAATATATTAATAATATATACAATCCAAAACTATCTTAGATATCCATCCCATGTCAGCTGATGTTAGGACTTGATGACGAAAAAAACCTCATTATTAACACAATAGTGGTCATAGATTTCCAATCTGAGTCCCCATTCACGACTTATTAGGATTTTATAATACAATAATTTTATTTACAGTTACATCCGTAGGAAATATTTCTTATGATAACCAGCAAAAAAATAGTTCTATCCAATGGTAAAGATTCCATTATAAGCTCAATGATGCCCTCAAATTTCAGATATGACCACCCATTTAAATTATATTTCACTTTCTCAAAATAAATACACTCGCACATTTATTAAAAATGTAACATTTTCTAACAGATTTTTCTGGGAACATTGTGCCTTGGAATCGCACAACCTCTCACTACATGGTCTACGAATTTTTTCATATAAGTTCTAATAATAATATCTTGTAAATTAGAGTCATTACATTCTGCCAAAATATGATTTATAATGATCCACATTTATGTTTGATTAGATACTATTGTTTTAAGAGTACATGAAAAAATTATTAATGATGTTTTTTCTTTAATGAGTCTCATGCCTATAATTTATAATTTCATCCACCATATTCATAATTTCTTCATAATTTCATTGAGTATCATTTATTTTATCCATAATGTATGGTTGAAAAATAATTTGAAAAATCATTAATTATGTTCATTCTTTAATGATTGTAATTCTAATTATTTATAGGTCCTATAATATTGGATCTTTATGAATTTTATTCATTGATAATGTTGAGTTAAATTTTCTACATAAATATTCAACTCAATTATTTTTCTATAAGGTTGGAAGTGGAGTTAGATTTTTTTATTTTTTATGATATCTAAAAATATTGGATGGGGTCATATTAAGCTCATTATGTGTGAATATATATTTTTGTATCTTATGATTAGTATATATCTCAATCATATATTCATAGAGATTGTGCCTCTATATTTTTATTGTGGTGATGACAGCTACCAACTCTAGATCTGGTGTGGGGTAGTTTTTCTCATGGATTTTCAACATCCTTGATGAATTGGATATCACATTATAATTTTTCATTAATACAAATCCTAATAACTTATTTTTATAATCCTTTATACTAAAATCTATTCCACATTTGTATGATGTTTGAGAACTGGTGTAGTGATAATCCTTTTTTCATCTCTTTAAAGAAATATTTACATTCACTGGTGTAGATAACCTTTATTCTCATTTTAGTAATATTGGTAAGTGTGGTTTTAAAAAAAGATATGTTCTTCATTAATCATGGTTAATACACAGGTGGAGCATGGAATCAATGTATCATCATTATAAATGTTTTCCATGACAACTCATTGATTTCCTTTTCAATAAAAGTGTCCAAAGATATTCATGTGTTACAAATAAAATTCCCCAATTAAGATATAACCTCCCCCAAGTACTCAAATATTTTGTAAATGGAATATATTTTCTACCATATATTGTTCATTAACCAAGTATTCAAATTCTAAAAAATTTCCATCATTCTCATGAAATATATCCAAATATCATCAATAAATACTACAAATAAATTAAAGGTAATCTCTAATTTACCTGTTCAATTTTCCCATAAAATTTTTGGGGACTAAGTGAGTCTGAAGAGATTTAAAATTAACTATTTTTTACCATAACTCATTTGGAAGGTAGTCTTGTAAATATCATCATTCGTCTCCATTAATTGTTAATATCCCAACAAAAGGTTCACCTTATAGAAATAATTTTCCCCACATAGTTAATAAATCATTTAATCTCTCACGGTTGAGGATAATTTTTATTTTTATATATTTTGGTGATATTTTGACAATAAATGCTTATGGGAATCAATCCATCCTCATTCATGATGAATTGTACTATGGCACCCCATGATTGGGATCGTGAGCGTATAAACCCCTTATTTAGATTATCTATTAATTTATTCTTCATTTTCTCAAACAAGATTGAGTTCAATCTATAATGTGTTTTATATATAGGTAGATATCCAAGAATATGTTCAATTTAGAACACATACTATTACTCAGAATGAAGAATGTAAAATTTAATGGTGAACACATTTTTTTGGTATCTCAAAAGGGCATGTCCTTGATCTGGATTTTGTACTTTTTACCAATCATTTGAGATAGATATTTTTCCCATAAGACAATCATATCAAAAATAAATACATTTATTCTGAAGGTTATTTATCCTCCTCAACACACATGTAATGAATTAAAGGATTCCACTAGATGTGAAGAGTGACTTACCTTTTGGGATTATTTATGTTTGCTTTACATAATGTTATCCAATCCATTCATAATATGGTATAAAACTCCACAAAATTATTTATCAAATTATTATCTTGGAGTTTTAGTCATAAAAATTAAGAGGGGAGGAGTTATATAATTTGGATGCAAGAAATATCTATTTTCTCATAAATAACACAACTGTTATATATTTTAGGTTGTATTTTAATAGGTCTACTAAATAAATAATATATAAACTATTCATAGAACTATAATCAAATAGAATGTTTGATAATATAGAATGAATAATTAGTGTACCTATTAAAACATCATTTTTGGTATCCATCTTAGAATTAGTGATAGAATATTCCCTTCGTTATTTTATTGTGGTTGTTGTTGATTGCCTTTGACAACCTATGTCTTATGGAATTAGATCGTATAATTCCCATGTTCCATTAAGTGGAAATAATTCACTACAAGATATGTTATCATATGAACCATCCCATATTCATTCAAATTTATGGGATAATAAATATTTCTCAGAAAATAATATCCTTATGCCCTACTCTTCTATACTTGAATCATCTCATGTTTCCCCTTATGTAGATTCCAAGATGATTCCTCTCACACATTTGACATGGGGGTGTTAGGTTTATTTTTTAAATTTAAGATTTATCTATTGATACCCCATCATTAAAAACCATTTTTTTGTTTTTATCTTTCATTGCACATGACCTCTATGATACCCAAGCCTCTAGTTCATCCAAAATAGAACAAAGGAAAGTATCTTCATAGATTTCAAAATATCGATTCTCACCTAAATTTTCTTCTCTCGACGTAGTCTTCTAATGTTGTAATATTAATTTTTACCCATGTTCATGAAAAATAGAAAATCATATCATACATGTCTTGTAATACTTTACTTGTATTCCCCAATAGAACTATCTTGATTTTCCATCAGACTGAGTAACATCCTTTCCATGATATACCCTAGTGTTTTAGGAATTTATTTATTGAAATTTTTTTTTTAAATGAATCCTAACACATGGAATCAATTTATTCCTTATGCATTTTGTTTTTAATAAATTATCACCACTAATCAACTTCCACATCAATACAATAGGCCACCAACACAACATTCTCTTAATATGAGAACGAGTGGAAAAGAGAATATCTTCACAATTGATATAATCCATTATACAGTGATTATGGTATTATAATATAAACTAATTATGGGCATTATTTATTGAATAAATGATTTAACAATGACATGAATGTTTTTAGAATAAGGAGGGTTTTCTACATGATTCAAATTATTATTCCAAATTTTTTCTAATTTATAAGTTATTTTAATATTTTGTTCAGGTCTTGTTCCTATAACATTTGGAATTTCATTTGGGAAATCATCACATTAACTATAATATTTATTATTGGAATGAGATATCCTATTTCCCAGAAATTGGTCAAAAAAATAATGTACAATTATAGGTGATTGAATAAATAGAAAATAAGAATATGAAATGAAAACATTGGGCATTCTAGGATGTATGTGTAAAATTTGAAGTATATCTAATCACATGACTCCATATGTTAAAATCTATTTTTTCTGTGGTGATTAAATTATCCATGTGGTTCTTACAAAAAATTTATAGTCTTAATCCTCATGAATTTATAACCCACTATGTGATAAAAAATTTAGAAACATTATCCTTTTATACGTATTATTATATGATTTTATGTAAAATTTTACATAAAAATAAAATGAAATAATGTGATGTCTAGTATCTTTGGAGGATTTGGTAGATAAAAATGAGATCATAGAACTAGAATAAAACACATTTACATTAATAGTACTTAATGAGATCCTAACATCATGTGAGAACCTATATAATCATAGAATAACCTAGGGAATTCATTAATAATTGGATGATCTAAAAAAAATACTTAGTGTATAAAAATTGAAATGAATCCTAATATATTACTTCGAAGGCATATCATAATGCCATAAAAATAACCTTGAAAAATAATACGAATATTGAATTCAAAAACATAAATCATGATAATATATAATAATAGGAAAATATGAGTGTGGATGAAGCATATTACATGACATAAAAAATATTAAAGGCTAACTTCCAAGACTATATCGCATAGTGGATGATGTACAAAAAAAGAATCAGGTTTACTCACTGACCCAACGTGATGTCTCATGAAACCAAAAATTACCATATTTTTTGGAGATAAATCTTGGTCTTCCCATCATATAATTATCATGAATATTTTTTCCACATAAATAATAAAAAATGATTAATTTACAAAACAATTATCTATTTGTTGAAATGGTTATCGTATTCAGTTCAAAAGGCCAAAAAATGGGTATGTCATATATATGGCCCTGAAATAAATGATTTAAATAAAAATGGACATTTAAAAGATAAAATAGGAAAATATAACGATATGTGTGGTCTAACTGATGTGAAAACATGTAAAAATTAGTGTTCAATATACTTTAACAATTACCCACATTGGTGTGTTTTATGGGAAATATAAATGAATCTGAAAAACAAATTAATAATAGTTTTAATAAAACAAGAAATAAAATAAGATAGTCTTATATCACAAAAAAGTGTTATTTTTTAAAAAATATTGTTGTCTTAAAATTTAATATCTAGTGTACTAGATAATGGGATCAAAATTGTGACGTCCTCTTTAATTGGGCTTTATTATCCGGAGGAATTGAGAAGGGAATGATAAAAAAATATATTCCCCAATAGAAAAATAAAAATTGTTCTATTTTAATATTTTTGTAGCATATTCAATAAATTTAGTAAGATTAAATAAGATAAATTATGAATTAAAATGAGGTAAATATAGATAATGCGTAACAAAAAGAAAACTCATTGTTTTTGATAAAAAATTTCTTATATGTCCTTAATTGTTATTCACATGCTTATAATTTCCTTGATAATAAAATTGAATCGATTATGAAACTAATTAATACCCTATTATAAATGTGTTTGATTTATCATTGTCTTATTAAGTTCATTTGTTGACACTGTAAGAGTTATAAAATTCAATTTTATTGTTCAAGGAGAATACATTTTATGATTTCATGATCATTTCCATTTTCCGTAGTTATGGGAGTTCTTTTGAAATGAAGAAAAATCTAAAGATATCGAATAAGATGACATTTTTAAACCTCCATAATGTTATTTGGTTCAATATATCATTATTTTCTATTATGCGGATGATTAATTAGATAGAACGTTATTGGTAAATGATTAGTTTATTTTAGAAGTTTTTCGATATTATTGAAGTATTTTTTATTTGATATTCTTTATATTGGTACCAAAAAATAAAATAATTTTTATAATATATATTTTAATATGTTTTAACCATTAAAATGATTTTATGATCATCATTGAATTTGGTAATTTAAAAATCAAAACTCATTTGAAAACGAATGTGGTTTATCGACACATCACATACAATGTTTTCGTTTAAAAGAAAATTTATATATATATATATATATGATTATGAATTTATCATTTTTCTTTAGATATGGTAGTTGAGTGTAATATAATAATTGAAAATAAATTAATATATAATGTGTGTGGGTTTTACATCTTGAGTGTCCTCTCATCAAAAACATCATAATGAAACATAGAAATGGTTTGTGGTGAGTGTAGAAAGACCATAAGAATGTGATGTTTTTTGGGAGAAGCGTTGGCCAGAATATAATCTTGTTCCAATGATTATAAGGTGCATGTATAAGTGGTTTTGAAGGGATATATATATAGGGAGAGGATACTAGTGTTTTTGATTGTTTGATTCATTTTTTTTGCAACACTATCTATTATTTTAAATCATGTGAATATGTATAGTAATTATTTTACGTGAGTTCGATCATGTATTTATTACCTCATCCATACCTTATCAATGACAGAAAATCATTTATTGGCATATAATGCGAAATAATATAAATTTTTTTATTATCATAAATTACCTTAAATTCAAAATTTATAGAAAAATAAAAAAATTCTTCCAAACAATTTAATGATTTTAATATTTGCAAATGAACACAATATTTGGACAATAATTTCATAATATTAGAATTTTTTAAAATTTAAGTCTTAATTTATTTATATTATTCTATGTTTTATATTATAACTCATTCAATAACACTCTGAAAAATTAACAATGTTCTCATTTAATTATCTAGAAAATATAAGACCAAATAATATAAATTTATGTGTCTATATTTTGAAAATAAATTTCATTTTAAATCATTTTTAGAAATATAAAAAAGTAAAAAATCATTTATGTTTCAAAAAAATACCAAGAGATAAATTCTCATTTTTAAAACATTTATTTCGTTTTTCCATGATAGAAATCTATAATAATTTCATTTAAATGATACATATATTATATTTATAATTTCTTATATGGTGTTGCAATTATATTTGATGGATTACTATTCCTAATGTTCACATTACTATTCCAACGATCATGTAACTATTCCATTGGAATATGTTCTTTCATTTCAATAAATACTACTTATTTAATTATTAATCGATGAAAAAAATTTACTCATTTCACAATGTTATTTATGAGATTAATAATAAGTGAAATAATTATAATAAGGAAAGTTATAATGATTTAATTGTGGGTCTCTATAATACCTTTCTCTTAAATGTTAATGTCACCTTCCATTAATATCATGCACCACATATGTTAGTTGGAGATCATAGGTTGGATAATTCTTCTCTTATGGCCTAAGGTGTCAAGATTTATATGTAATGACATGATCACCCTACATAAGAACTCAACCCAACCATGGAGATGATGTAACACAAAATACCACATCGCCCGCTCAAACACTGTAATAGTAAGAACTAGGGAATTAGTGTAAATAACAATTGTCTATAAAAACTCTAACACATATCATCCAAAATATAAATCACACTATTATTTTTTATATCATCTATTTTAGAAGAAAACCTTTTGAAATACATGCCAAACCTGTGGTAAGATGCCATTAAACCTAGATTATCCAAACCTCAAAAAGATTTACTAGTAATTTACAGGTCATAAAGGATTTAAACTTCTCAAGATCCAATGAATTATCATGTTCCATGATCAAATTTACCTTGAACATCACTTTATGATTATATAAATAGGATTTTGAGATAGTGGAATTGAGAAGAAAATGTCTCCAAAAATTCATAATGGTTTTTAGTTGACATTAGTGATCCACGTCCATTATAGGGTAATCTCAGATTTCATCAGCAATGATTAAAAGAAATAAATGTATTTATCTAGGTAATAACATATTACCCAATGCCATGAAAACTATAGGATAATTGGTTAGAATGAATGGAATATAGAGAGACACATAGAGGGTACACCTACCCAAGAAGGATGTCTTTGGAATGTCATATTCTATTATTCTCAACTGGTAATAAGTTGATTGATGGTCATTCATTGATAACTAATTCCCCATATCAAACTGGTCAAATTAATAATCAATCTATGTGAAATCTTTTTTTACTGTAACTCAATTGATATTTTAATCATTAACAAATAGTAAAACCACATCATCATAATTCATTTCAATGAGAATCGGTGCTACCCAATGCGAGACAGTCATTCATATAATAAATTCATCTATAAAACAATTCAATTAAATATTCATTTCAACCAACTCTCATTTTTCCATATGGTAAGAAGGAATAAACTCAAGTTGAGTTCCATGTGTTAAATTGGTTGAAAACCCCATCTATCCTACTGGTGGAAAACAATAAAAATAAAAATAAAAAACCAAAAGAAAAATTTTTCCAACTGGAGGAAGATCAATAGATAGATATTCTTTATCCATGTCATATGAAAAGACTGATAGTACCCTCCATATGTCCAAAAAATTATTTTATAGTTATACCCGATCATTATTTCCATTTACCTTGGAAGTCATTACACACCCCATTTATCATATTAAAATAGACCCACTAATGATTATATTCAATATTTTCTTGATGATAAATCATCATATCTATCCTACGAATGACATCTAGAGATATAATATCATGTACCATAAAATACCTAGTGATATTAATATCAACAAAAGAGGAAAAAGACATAGATCTCTTATGAACCCACTCTTTCTTCATTCCATGTTTTGTGAAATTATAAATCACATATGATCAATGATTCATATATAACTTTAGTAAATAAATAACAGTATTGTATATGAATTAGTGAGATACTCAGGAATCAAACAATGTAGGCACTAAGGATGTACCGATTGGGATGCAAACACTCGTTTTAATGGGACCCATATCAACATCCATTGGATACTCTTACAATGAGTGAAGGACCATCATTCTTAATTCATGTGGATACAACACCAGTTTTCCTAATGAAATTAATTTCAACGATGTATATTTTGTTGCTAATGAGACTGAGGAAGTTTTTGGGAATGTAATGATATAATAAAATTTATGCATATGAAATGGGTATTGTACATACTACAGATCATTGGTTCTAAGTGAAAACCTCAATTGAATACACAAAAATACCACACTATAATCAATACAACATTCCTCTATATAAATCTATAGGAAGTCTAGAAGAACATTTCTATTGAGAACCAGCATGAGTATCATAGCACATCCTCTTTCATTAAAATTTAATTATAAAACTACCACAATGAGAAAAGGAAACTACCACCAACACTGGTATACTAGCCAGGTCAGGGTCATCTATTTTCACTATATCTAGTACATCAACATAAGAATTCAAATCTATCATGAAAACATAGGAACATATATTATCTCAAATTACCATATCAAATCATCAGTTCTTCCACACATCATTAGTCAATGTCTTCTGAGAATATTTTACTAACCTATTTGAGTGGATTTCCCATTATGTGAGGTACCTCTTACATTTATGGATATTATGAAAATCCATGTAATTTTTTTTAAAAAAATGAACTATAGATAGAATTGTTAAGTAAAAAAGGACCATAAAATATTCCCACTATAATCTGTCATGGATCATTTATATCACAATCAACTCCCAACACCTTCTTCTAGGAACCTCAAGATTAAATTTATAATATTTCACAATGATTGAATAATTAATGTCCCTAAACTCAAGAGAAACTAAATTATATTTAATAAATATTCAGTTTCATTATTATAATTAGATCTTAGAATGTCTCATGGCATCTAGGGAAGAAACTATTTCACATGATCTCTAGAGTTTTCATATTGGTGTTCGATGATGGGATCCAGATTGAGAACGTGTGTGGTGACCAGTCATATTGTATGGACAACACACACCACAATCATTAAGATATTAAAATCAATTGGAGTGTTTTATATTGTGGTTCATATCCATATCCCTTTATATTCTAATTTAAATGTTTTCTTGGATGCATGATATAAAACCCTCATTTATAAATCACAGTAAATAACATAACAACGTCACTCATATCAACAACTCAAATGATATTCAAAAGTAAGTTGTTTTTTGAATACTGATATAAACAAGAAATGATTAAATATATATTAATATACTTACATAAGACACATGTCCCCACTAACCATGGAGACTGAAGGCTCTTTATAAAGAGATATTACAGGGCACTCACTCATAACTAATTCTAATATCAAATAAATCCCACATACTTTTTACTAGAAACCCCATAACACATACCAAATTCATGAAAATATTATCCTCATTGATCATATACAAAATTTTCAAGAATCATCATAGCTATCTGGGTACACTAATACCCAATCCTATAGTAACATATCCTAATAGAGTTCCTTATCACAATGGGTTGGAGACTACGAACTGGCATCATAATGAATTTAAGAGGGGAATTAATTTCTTGCAGAAACTATTGAAGATAAAAGATACATGTTGGTATATCATTACAACTCACGGAGAATGTACAATAAGTAAATAGGTCCACAATACCCAATAATATATATAAACATCTCACTGAACCATCAAACCATACTAACATCGACAAACCAATGAATTTATAAATAAGCTATGTATTAAGTGGTCATCATCCCCACATTTCACCATCAACTCATAATGGTCCTAGTGATCAAAAACATCAACCACCTCTATGTGGGTATTTTCATTTACATACACCTAGGATAAGAATATCTAAAAAATTGTTAGGGTAATGTTCTGATGTGAGTTATAAATCCCAGTAGGTTCTCAACATAAGTTCCATAATTTATTCCATAAAAATATTCCAATAATGAATTCAATATAAATAAAATTTCCCATTGTATGACATATCATATTTATATTTAAAAAATATATGATTTCCTTTCAATAAATGAAAAATAATCTATTTTATTATTTATTTATAATTTAATATAAATCATTTATGTAAATCATTTTGAATGAGTAAAATATTTTTATACACAATTTTTTATATGTTCTATTCAAAAAAACAATTCAACATGGCCATTTACCTATTATTACATTAGTTTACGTGTATAGGATACACAGAATTCTAAAATTAGTGATCATATCAAATCAAGTGAACACACTCCCTTAGGCTGAGGCTGAATAAGAATCATTGATATCCCTTCAGCGATGATCATGCAAAACATTGTTTGTTACAGTTTTTATTATAAATCCATTTTTAGTGAAACATTTTACATTATTTATTTTCTCAAATTAACTAGTTACTATAAAAGATCAAATGTTCTCAATAAATGAATGTTTATGTGGAAAATATTCTCATTTAAAATATTCAACATTTATAATTCAGTTTCCAAATTTTCAATTTCTATATTCCCATTGAATTTCAAAACAAATAATGGGGTTTTTTCATCATTTCATTCTTTTTCAATCCAAAAACAATCATGGGATTCCATCATTTAAAATTCTGAAATTTTCTTAAGAAATGTTTAATCATTTCGCCCATTCAGTCACCATATCATTTTTTTCAAAATTATATCCATCATTCTCATTGTTTAACTCAATCATCCTATTCCATTAGAAATTGTAAATTTTCCATTAAAATATATTAAATTTAAAATTTCTCCATCCACTCATTTAAAATTAATGTTTTTATATCAATATATTGATATTTCATAAAATAATGAAAATATACATTTCAATTTCACTGATAATCTAGAATGTAACCATCGACCTTTATTCAAGGAATCAAACAAACAAATCCCATAACTTGAATTCCAATGGCGCCTGAAGGTGATGAAAAAATAAGAGTTAATCATGATTCATGATCTATAAGAATTATGATTTGATCCCATGAAATTGTTTTTAAATCATTTAGAAATATGATGATATAATAATATATAATTAGGTGTAAGTGGAAGATCAAATTATAACACACTAAATGTGATCCAAATATTAGAGAGGGATCAATTCATCCACAAACACTTTGATTCACTAATGAATGATATTAGAGAATATATAATTGATTATGGAGAGCATCCAAGGACCAAAATTTCATGTTATGGTCCAATATTAATGATTCTAATATTAAAAATAGGGATTCATATTTTAAAATATTTTTCATATAAATTAATAAATTCACACATAGTTTTATTGGGATGTCCCCACATTTAGAAAACATATACTTCATAACTAAGTGAACTTAAAAGACTATATGATAGGGTGTCCCGTTAACAAATGTAATTTCAATAAATCATCCCATCCTAGAAAACCCCAATTGTTTGAGGATGAAAATTTTGTAATGACAAGGGCCATGGTTTTTAAAATATCTCCTCCCCAAAAGCTTTCAAAATTGAAAATGGGTTATTGGGATATGCTTCATGGTTTCCCCTTACTGTATCCCAACCTCACATTTAATAAACAGACAATAAAATTATCCATATTTTCTTAAGACACCTAAAAATAAGACCGAACTTGAATGGGATGAAAAAAAGTTTTAATGTATAACATAATGATGATTACAGAATTTTATACTCCCTGCTATTTATTAAATAAGTTACCAATAAATGATTGGGGGAATGTTATCTTGATTATGATCCTATTAAGATCACAATAAATAATTCATATAAGGATTGGACCATAATAATTTACAAAAAAAGAAATGGTGCACCCCATGGTGAATAATAATGGAAGATGAATCCATTATCACGCTTCTCTAGGTGTTTCATTCTTAATTCCCACAACTGAATTTGATACCTTCTAAAAAGATTAGTTCAAAAACATATATCAGAAGGTATGAGTTATATAGAAAAAAGTAATTCATAACATAGTATTATATTATTATTATTTATAAAAAATACATAAAAAACTCTCACACAATAGATATATCATCAATTTTGAGTTTCTCCCAAACCATTTGAACTAGATACCCCTCATTAATTAGTATAAAAATACATTTAATGGAATTAATTTTAATTGGTAGTCTGATATCATCCTAGAATAGTTAAATGATCTTAATATGATTTGAGAGTTTTAAAGATTATACATGAAATTATTAATTAACATTCACCCAATATTTAGAGATATATTTCATTCCCATGATACATAAAATTCATTAATTGGGATAATGATAGGATTTTGGTGAATCATATTCCAACAAAACACTATCCAAATGTATTTATATTCATTTTATTCAACCATCATTAAATTAGATATTTTTATTTAAAATTTTATATCTAATAATGGATGAGGAATTTAATAAACATAGAAAATTTCACAAATATTAAAGTATTTGTAAAATGATAACTCAATAAGATATTAACATATCTATAGTGGATAATAAAAGAATCATTCACCATATTATTACCACAAACCACTTAAATTGTTTTCATTTTATAGGAATTATATTTATCATTTGGATGAATAGGTTACTTGTGTAAATTTAAATAATTATCCAAAATCTTCATGAATTACTTCTTATATAGTCCACAATACGTGAAACTAATGAATTAGAGTGTGGGTGGAACATTTTTCTGATCATTCTGACTATTCATTTCATTTTTTACCACTTCATTTACATTTGTAATTCAATTTATAAATTGAATAATTTTACATAAATTATTTCAACACATATCTCCTAATGTAAATTTCACCAACTCTTCCTTCATTAGTTTTTTTCATGAATCAATGTTTCTGTTATTCATCCATCTAATTAATTAATCATATTTAATAAATACATATCATACCAATGGTAGTATGTGATATTTTTTGTGTTGATTTGGGTTTTATTTTTAATCCATTTCTGATTGTTCAAGTCTACTGAATTTAAAGGGATGATTCTTCAAAATTATACAATCTAGAAATAAATGTGGAGGTTTACTTGTTTTCAAATATTTTAAATTTTTTTCTACTTAAAATTAACTGGTTTTTGGATTAGATTTGAAGGTGATCTAGAAATTAGAGGTAACCCAACAAATTAATATTTTAAAATTAATGTTCAATGTTATGTCTAGTGTGGTCCTCTATGTAGGAGTATTTTGATGTAGGTAGTTCATAAATGAACTTTGTGGTCTTGAGGTTATAATTTTGTGGCCACCATGAATTTGAGTATAAATTGATTTTGATTTTTGGAAATTTCATGAAATCATGAACATGGTCTTGTAGTAGATTCTACAAATATAGAATAGCAGTAAGAGGTGGGAGAGTGGAGAACAAAATGAGATTATCCATTGTGTTTGTGTATTTGTTGATGGAATAGTTGTGATTACATAGTTTATATGGTATTAAAATGAGGGAATTAACAAATTGTTTAGCAAGAAAATCAAGTGATTATCATGTCTCACATAGGTGTTTTCCAATATATAACTAGAAATATAATTCATTAAATATCTATTATTGTTTATCTAAAACCTTATAGTATTTTTAATATGGACGAATGAAATTATAGTCTATAGAATTCTAATTTTTTGAGATTACTCTATAAATGAGGTCTAGTACACGGTATGATATGATATCACATTGTTGATGATGGTATCCTATGGTAGTTTTTCTTATTGATGTGTACACTACACAAAGGGTTTATTAAGTGGTACTTTGGGATTATACACAAAATATAAAGGCATAAATTTGTTTTAATTTATAAAGTGCAGTATTTTGACTAAGAGGGGGAGTAAACAATACATACATGTTGTATATGGTATCCAGGAGGAGTATTCAGTGCACTATGTTACGAATGTTGACATTAAATAAATAATTGTTGAGTATTTTTTACCTCTCCTCACAAATGAGTGAATTTATAATGGCTGAATTTTTTCTTGAATCATTATAATTTTGATGTAATGATTAAAATAGAAAAATAATTTTTTGATAACATGATATAGATCATAGATTCATTAGACAATGGAAGAATTAATAAAGAGAAGTGTTAAAGGAGTATATAATAAATGTGGTCAAAGGGATACATTGGTCTATCTTGGAATAAACTATGTATGTAGTGATTCTAGAACATAGTGACCATGAAAAAATATAAAAATACTTAATATTACTGGATACTGAAATAACAAACACTCTATTTTTGTAAGAACCACAAAATAGTCCTTAGTTGGGAATCATGTTAATTATGTGTCTTAAACATTACTATAATAATTTAATATTGTGATAAATATTTGAATACATCAAATTATATTAAAGGTTTCAAAATAACATTTGGATGAAATCTATAAAAATAATGAAAAATATTACATCTTGATTTTCCCCAAACCTCTTCGAGAATATCAGGTGTAAAATAACTTGTATCAAATAATGTAAAATGTTACTAATGAAACCATAATTATGTTATAATTTTTATTTATATTAAAATTATCTCATGTGATTTATACTAATTTATGGAGGAAACTACACGATTTTGAATAAAATAATGTAATATCATCATCGATCATTATGGATTTACATTCCCTTTACCATAAGTAATAGGATTCCCTTCAGTGATGAGAAAAGTAATTCTATAACTAAATATGGTTTTAAAATTATATATATTGATTACGAATAACAAAATATTATTAATGACTCTCTATAAGATCATGTGTATTTGAAGTTAACAATTCACACTATGGTGATGTCTATATAGTAGAGACATGACCGTATATATGTCGGCGATATAAATGGGAATGATGAAACACAGATAGTATTTACAAATATTTATGATCACCTAAAAAATCAATATAACAGTGTTGTTTGTTCAACAACTATTTTTTTTATGATAATAGAAAAAATAATTTTATTGGTGAATAATTTTTGTATGTTGATACTATAAAGAATGTATTTGTAATTTCTACACCCTTTTACAATAAAAAGAATTCTATTCATTAAATTAGGGATCTGTATAAAATATCTCTTAATTATATTCTAAATAGTTTGGGGAGAAATGAAATAATAATACTATTAGAACATACACCAATTTATGATATAATGTATATTAAATTTAAATCCATAAAAAAACTATTACATTTTTAAATATGGTGATGATGATGAATATATGGATGATGAAATTCATTCTATTAGGTCTCGAAAATTAAATAGTGGAAAAGGGATATATGATGGAATGATGATCTTGTTTTGTTAAAAATTTCATAATGATATGGAATAATTTGAAAGGGATATATGAAAATTCAATGAAGTAGATTGTGAAACATTTGACACTACTAATCCATCATGGATATTCCCTTCCAAACGAGACCTCTATTATGTAAGATTAGCTAAAAATATGTTTCCAAGTTTGTATCTTTCGACTAAATTAGAAAATAATAATCTGATCAAATTGTAGGAATATTAAATTTATTATAGAATTAACATAGAATATTTTATGTTGTAAATTGTCAATAATTATGATATATAAAATTGGAATAGAAAATAACTACAATGTTTTGTAAATCTCATATTGTAATAAGAGGATGGAAAAAATTTATTACAATCAAATTAAATTGAATTATATGAGATCTTATAAAAGAATAATAAGTGTTTCTTGATCATCTTGATCAAGATATTTATTAGATTCAATGGGTGTTTAAAAACCAATATAAACACATTTAATCTAAAAAGTGGTTGTGGATATCAATAAAAAGATTAAAAATTAGGAAGTTATTAGTATTGACCTGAATTTGTGTTTAGAGGATATGGATAAATATCATTAAATTCTAAAAAATTAATTTATTACATTAATGAGTTAATTATATATTTAAATTGAATCAGGGTAACAAAATATGAGACAAATATTGTGAATGTCCTCATAGGTAGAAATTTCAGAAAGAGTTAAATAAGGATCTAAAGGTGTATAATAATATTTAAATGATAAAAGTCACAAAATAATGAAAAATATATGAGTTTTATAATGATGAAGAATGAAAAATTT
This sequence comes from Viscum album, assembly GCA_963277665.1. Lineage (NCBI taxonomy): Eukaryota > Viridiplantae > Streptophyta > Magnoliopsida > Santalales > Viscaceae > Viscum > Viscum album. The sequence goes on along the minus strand of OY728155.1, from coordinate 1,622,036,033 downwards.
GAAAAACTATGGCTCCTAAAAAATAGAATCACATTTATGAATATTTATATGATAATATAATCAAATATCAAGACTGAAAAAATATTTTTGTGAACAAAACAAAAAATTGCTAAAAAAATCAATCATCGAGATTTTATAATTTTTAAATTTTTTATATGTATAATTGTTATATATTTATGACCGAATGTGTTAATATATTTTATCGTAGGAAATATCTATTTGATATATAAATTAAACATGTCATGTCTTACTATGAATAAGACATGAACTACTCGTATGAATATTTATGTAGGTTTCATGAATGTATATTACAACCATATCCTTCAATAAGTAGATGAAATAATTTCTTGGGGAAATGGTTTCATTATTCTATTGTTGATGTTAAAAACATTGATTATATGAAAGTATAATATTTAGATAGAAAATATAAATCATAAAAATAAATAAGTACATCATAACAAATAGTTATCTCATTGATTAAAATCATTATCCATTTGTGGAAGAGAAATAGGTGTTTGATTGCTCCAGGTGTAATGAGTATGGTTGATCTCCGGTGTCAAGTCATCCATGTATCTTGTATAAGTAAAAGAACAAAATATGGAAAAACAAAATTGTAAATATTTGACTCAATGGTATTAATAGTAGTTTAACATTGATCTTGGAATGTAGTTTTTTATCCCACATGACCACAACTATGAGTCTCTTAAGAAATTTATTAGGAATAATTAATGGAATGGGTAGTTTTTTGAAGTAGGATTCATGAAGATACATGTCACTAGATATAATCGATTATTAGTGGATGATGAGAAAAATATATAATGGATCAGTGTCAATTTTTTTGTGGAAAAACATTTTCAGTGTATTTTATACCTATCAATATGGTATTAAGGTCACATTTAATGAGATGTGATGTGTAACTAGTGGTACAAAATTTAATTATCTCATGAAGGGATAAAGGATAAAATTATTTATTTGACCCATGACTATAAATTTAGTACATCTGTCTAGAATATTTAAAACAAGAATATACTACCCCACTAAAGGTTAGGACATACTAATCAATAGATCAAAAAATAAAGGACCCAGAAAAACAATGATGTTGACTAATAAATTTTGGTTGATGATTATACGAACAAATCTAATGTATGATTGGTTAGAAAAATTGTTCAAAATACATATCGGGTCATCAAGTAAAATGAATGTAATTTACTCATCCTAGTTAATGCCAATCTATGTGTTCAAGGAATGTTTTTAGAGAGCAGGTAGATATGTTCCTTATTCATTTTATTCAGGATTGTATTATATAATGTATGTGATTGAAATCATGAAAAGGTATGTATGAATTATTTTTAATTAACCTAGTTATATAATTAAATTATATAGGTTTGAAAATGGAGTAAAATACACAATAATAAAATTGAGAAATTATATCCAAAATATTAGGATCATGTATAAGGTTTCATTAGTGAGATCTACATTGAAAAATTGAGATTTTTTAATGATGAAATATTCATGTGGATATTTTTTTTAAAAAAAAACCCCTATTGAGTGTGGTGTTTAAATAAACTACTAGAAAGAGGGTATATTAGTTGTAGTATATACACAAAAGTGAGGAATGATATTAATAAGAGAAAATATAAAACTCGATGTAATGTGTTACCAAATGATGCATCGACAAATTTGATTATAATTTTTCATAAATTTAATATCAATCAAAATAATGAATAAATGTCTGTGAATGTATGAAAATTTGTTGATATAGAGGTATTCCATCAATAGTAAAGGAATATTAATGACTATTCATGCTACAATAAATGGATTAGGGTCATTTTTGGGACCCTCAATATTTATACCATTGAGGGTAAAAATAAAAAAACACATGTAAGAAAAATACAGATCTTTTTCATGATGAAAAAGAATAAGTAAATGAAAATAGTAAAAATTATAAACTTGTTAAATATTTTCCTATCATTAATGGTTCTCCAAATAGTGATGATTCAGATTTGGAACAAAAGGAAGAAAATTTACCTAATGAAATTATTCTAGAACTCTGTATGTAAAATAATGGAGAAGATGATTAAGAATCCAATATTATTAGATATATTTATTCAACTAAACAATCCATATAAAAGTGAAATATGTATCGTGCATATCTATTATTAATATTGAATCCAACCACTTTTTAAGAAGCAGAATAGGATAAAGTTTGTTTAAATATATGGATGATAAACATGATTAGTTGGATATAAGTGGAACTTGAATCTTCATAAATGAAAAAAACCAGAATTTTCTTATAATTATTTTTATAATCAAGAAAAAAAATTTATCAAAATTTTATTAGAAAAATCAAAATAATTTTTTTTATATTGGTTCTTAGAATTGATTGTGGTTGGAACAAAATATTGGAAGTATAACAATTTTATATTTATAGATCAAACATTATACAAGATCATAATTTTTATCTAGCTATATAATACATACACATAGCTACATATAATATTTATAATAATATATCATATTTTGATAAGATTATTTATCAGTATCTACATCATATAGAAATTAAAAAATCATCATTTACATTTGAAGAACTAATTTTTTTTCCTATCACTTCAGGAAGGAATGGACAATCAATTAGAATATTTTTTTATGATGATTATTCAGAAAAGTGATAGATCAAAACTCCCCAACTAGTGGTGTTTAAATCATTGGTTATAATTGTTTGATATGGCTATAAAACAAGAAGGAAAAAAATCACTTGGTAAGGTTGAAGTGTTTTATATTATAAAAAAAAAAAATATGCAGTCATCTATATTGTATAAATAATTAGCAAGAAGATATTTCTAACCATGTGTAATAGATATTGGTGAAATATAGCGACTATAAGAGTTTTAATGAGCAAAAAATCATCTAATTTTCAAATCTCAAACTAAATTCCTTAATATTCAATATCATGTGATTAAAAAAATAGTATAATCATGAATACTAAATATGTGGTATGATTGAAAAAATAATCAACTGTAATATATCAAAACAAATCTATATGAAATCTTGACATTTAAGAATCATCAGTTGAATATCTATATTGAACTACAACCCTCTATATGGGGTGGTTCAATTTTTTCCCATCTCCCAATTATATATTTGACTTTTAATATTTTTTCATGGTTGTAAAATCCACTTTGTTTTAGTGTTTTTTTCAAAGGGATAGAAAATTGGTTTATATTCATTGACATTTATGTAATTTTGGGGGGAGATATGGTCTATGAGGACATACATGACGTATAGAGACTGAATATTATAAAATACTGAATTTAATTATACATCTATTTATCTCATAAACAAATTTTGTTCTACATCATGAAACTCCCACATTATCATATAGTGATAGTTATGATGTTTGGAGTTTTTTAGGATTTGTTAATTTGTATGGATTTAAATTTCTCTTTGGATTTCCATAAAACTCAATGAGGGGGAATTATTGAACCATGGTGTTTTGGGATGGTATCTATAATTTAATATATGTTTCATTAATAAATTGTAGTATATTGATGGTGTTTTATATTTATGGGAGATATGAAGAAAAATTTCGAATCTAGGATTTCATTTGTTAAAGGAAAATTTTTATGGATTTTTCTTTATTATTTGGACCTAAAGATTATAGAATTTCAAAAATATTCCTTAATTATTTTGGAAAATGGTTAAATAAAACATTTTTGTCATTTTATGTACAATGTAAAACTTATATCATTCATAACAATGTTCTACGATATCAATATTTGTATAAATTTTACTCAAAAACCATGTGGTTGTAAGGTGATTCTTGTTGGCCCACTGTGAGGATTGAGTATGCAGTGATAAAGTGTTTTCTTTATAATGGTTTTGATGAAAATTTCATGACCGATAACTATATTTCATAGTATAAATAATGGTTTCATAGTAGATAAATAATATGGAATCAAATTGGAGGGAATTAAATTCTCTTCGAACGAATGATATTAGGTTGTTTGTATGGATGTATATTGATGGTAATTATAAAATGGATAAAAATAAAATTCTTGTGATTTTAATGATTCTTCAAGGTCACTTACTGTAAATAAATGGTTAGAACATTCATGATGTTCCAATCAACGATTAAGAAAATTCATAGAGTAATCTGATGCTCTAGGAAGTATTGAATCATTTATGGAGTAATATGTTATAGTTAGTACATGGTTTAGGTGGTTTAGTACATGGTCTATTAGGTATAAACAGAGTTAAGGAATGTATCTTTTAGAAGAGGAACCCACTAAATAGTAAATGTTTTATAGGGTTATGTATTTTTTACTGTATGTTTGTATAAAATAGAGGACGGTAGCTTGCAACTCTATTTTTTTAAGTGTATTTCATGATCTAGTAAGAGGAGTGCATGGTACTTAGTTGAGTTATGTATTATGAAGGGAAAAAATGGTGCACATTTTCACACATTATGATTTCATGTAGTGATGATATAGGTATGATTTTAAGTCAAATATCATAGCTGGTCATTTCTATATACCATGTATTTATTAGTCATCAAATTGTAGAAGTCGTGATGAATATTATATAATACAATAATAAAATTAATTAATGATATCATAGATCCATTGAACATAGTAATACATCATCCAATGTAATGTTAAAGGAATAGATAAAATATGTTATTAGATAATGGTATATCTATTTCCCTTAATAAACTATTAAGGGCGTGGACCTAGAAATGAGTGTTTCAAACAAAACTATATTAATAAACACCAAAAATAACATTTTCGAAGATTTTGGTTTGACCAATAAAATTACATCATGTTCATATTTGTATTTTCCATTATGATGAACCATATATATGTTTTTATTGTAATTAAATTATATATTTATGGTTTCAATAAAAGTGTAAATACATAATACATGTTTAAAATTCTCTAACTAATATGTTGACCATATTAAATAAATTTAATGAAAAATTTATCACCAAGAATCACCCCATCATTGTAATGGTGTCCTATGATATAAAAAGTTGTGTCATTGACTTCAGGTTGTAGGTGTAAAATCATCCATAATGAAATTTAAAAATAATAGAATTTTAAAAATTAAAATGGATTATCTCAGTTGAGATAGGAATCTATATGATTTATGAGAACATAATGTGATGTTAGATGTTATATAATGGGATTAATTGGTTTTGTTCCAAATGAAATAATAGTTAAACAAGAAGAGGCCCTAATTAATTATAGTATGGGCATGTAATTTACAAACCTAGAAAAAACATGAAAATTCTAAATCCAGTAATGAAAAAGATGGCATGGATGATGAATTTCTGTTTCTTATCTCCTAGAAAATCATTATAACACCCCAACCCCAGTTACCCAGATTCAGTGCATTATTACATAACATTATCATGATCCAAAAACAACAACCCTCAAAAGACCGATTAGTTTAGTAGCCATGGAAAAACTTGATACATTAATAAGTCTTACATTACATCATAATGTAAAAAACTATGACAACACAGTCTCTATAGTCCACAGTCATATCCCCTCATACTATCCCTACAAGTCAATCATAAAATACTTCTTCCTATTCTGATAAAAATGAAACATAGAAAGGGTGAAAGGGGTGATCTCAGATGCTCAATAAGGATAAAAATATAGTGGTAACATTCATAAATAAGCATAAAAATTTAAGGCAATGTATAACTAAAACAAAAGACTTTTAATCTTTAAATTCAGAATAATATGGAAAAACTGAAATTAAATAATTCTATTTACTTATTCAAATGGATTTTCTACTAGTATAATAATCACATGCAATGTCAATAACCACTTTCATAATGATGGAATGCCTAATTCCAGACTATCATAACCACATAGTCAAGGCCTTGTGCCAAGAAAACAGAAAATATTTTTTCAAGGCCTTATGCCAAGATACTAGTATGTTTCATGAGACCTAACGATGAATCGAGGAGCTATAGTGGGCTCCACCCGTCACTTACTATTTCCAATGTATTCCTCATATGAAAAGGTTTAAACTTTACATAAACATTCGTATTAAAACTAGAAAACGAAATGTTAATACTTTCTCCATAAACCATGAATGGTATACAAATAACACATCTACAGTCAGACATATCATAAAACCTTCAATACAATATGGATGTTTTGTATCATAATAAATCAACATCAAATAAGATTAAAATCCATAAAAGGATGTCGACATAGATGAAATCATAACTATTTGAGAAAAATATCTATTTTTTGAAATCATTTAAAAGTCACATTATTATTAAATAAAACATTTACTTTGAAAATATTATTATAAGCTTGTAAGGTAAGATTTGATGATTTTATAATGTCAGAAAATAGTCGTACCCTCTGTATATGTTAAAAGATACATTCTTACATTAGTTTTGTTGAAAATGTTAAAAAGGACCACGATTGTAAAATGATAGAATGATTCCATTATAAACATATTATAAAATGTCAAAAAAGGGTATAAATTACTTTGACCCATATTTTAATAAATAGTAATAATGTTTTGAAAGGAATTTTTATGAAACATGGATGTGGATGATAAAGAGGTCACACTAGATAATTACATATAAACCACCTCGGATAACAAAGAGATTGTGAAATAAACCCTTATCTTGAATTTTTCCTTGGTAGAGGATAGGTTATCCTCTAATATAAATGTGAAATAATTGTTATTAAATTATACAAGAATCATATACATTAATATGATATAATATATGATCTTTTAACATTGCTTCGTTAAAAATATCTTACTAGTATCATTGTTTTGGGTGTTAATGGATTCGTTTTACTTTATATTAATTGTTTTGTGAGTAAAATTTTTTATGGAATGGATGTATATTATTCATATCCAGAATGATATCATGTATTTAAACATTAAATTTAATAATCAAATCAAAATTAGTGTTTAATGTATACGATGGGGAAGGAATCTCATCACGTTCGTGGAGAAAATAATCCGTATGTATGCACGAGCAACAATATCATTAATTTGATGTTAAAATAATATATAATTGGATAGTATATCATATATACAGAATAATTATCATGTTATATTTATTATTTACATCAATTACATATCATTATTATACCCATCCAAATAATAATGTATTGAATAACCATTACACCATGACGTGGAGACTGTAACCCATACATACGCACGTATGGTGACATGTCATTCAAATGATGGATAGAATAATGAATTAGGTTGTAAAATATTTATAATACTATCATAGTATATTGAATATAATTTAATTATTATTTTATAATGGAAACAACAATGAAAATGGATGTGGATGAAGAAAGAAACTTGAAAGAGGTGATGAAATATTTACCTCTTATTCAGGTTCTTCTATTTGATTTGATCAATATGGATCCTCAGCATGGATTTATGGCTAAAGAAGGGCCTCTATGATGAATGGAGGAAAGTTGAAAGGGTATTTGGTCAGGGGATGGCTGATCCAAATGGATTTGAATGTGTGAATTAGTGAGAATGGGGAGTTCCCTTTTATAAGAGGGGTGAGGGGAACATTTGGAAAAACTAGAAATATTATTGAATAATAAAATAATTTTCTGTTTTTAATGGCTAAAAAATTAATTATTTAAACGATATGGTAGGGATGGGTCGATAATCCCTAAAACAATTGGTTTTATATAGGTTTGGGTCACCATATTAACCTTAAATTTTATATTTAACTCTTAGATTAATAGTTTTACATTTACCATGTCTCATTGTATTTTTTATTAGATGGTTAATAAACATACTATATACCTCCAAGAAAACCATAAGTTGTTAATTAATGATACACCTATCATTTTATATGTCTTTTTTCGATTCATAGATTTTTATGAATATTATATAAATTTATAATATAATATTTGTTTTAAAAATTATTTTATGTCAATTTTGGAACTATTTATTAATTGATTTTTGATAAATCCCTAAAAACTTTATTAATTCATAATAAATTCATTTAATAAATGAAAAAATGTCATATTAACCAAAAAAATTCGTGGAAGGAATCAAACATTTCAAATTGTTTTTATTGTAACATTAATAAAACCATTTATTTGATTATATCATTAATAATGAAAATACTCTATCATTATTGTGTAATAAATAAATTTAATTATTTAATGTCTAAAAATTAAAAATAAAATACCATTATGTAGGAAATTGTTTTGGCTTTCTAATTAATATTTATAGTTGAAATGATAACAAATATAAACCTTTGTAAAAATTGTTTTTCTAAATGATATATGCTTATCTATATTTTTTATTTACTTTAACTTAATTAATATAAAGTGTCATTATAACTTACAAGTGGGTCCATGGGGTCCCAAAATCGACCCAAATATGCCCATGGTCGGACATGTATCATAAAATATGGATAGGGAATGTGTTAGGCTAATTTATTATTATTATAATATTATTTTTTAACCTTATTTACTTGATTTACCACTTTAACCACAGTAAAAAATATATTTACCGAAGTAATTATTCAAAATGTCTAAAAATAAAATTTAAATAAATTCAGAATATGGACCACCTGATCTAAAATATGGAATCCATTTTTTAAAATTCAAAAAATAGAAGTGGCAGAAATTAATTTAAAATTATTTCATGTAGTCAAAACAAAAAAGTGTGCTTTTATGAAATAATAACTATCAAAAGATTAACACTTGTTTATGTCAAATTTAATAGTGGAATTAAATATAATGACCTTAATTGTATTAAATGATAAAAATATAATATAATTATACTTCCAAACCATTCAAATTAATAATTTATCAATATTAATTTTTTTTATTTAAGAAGTTTTTTTTATTCAAATTTAGTAATTTTCACAATTCATCAAAATTTTAAAGTTATCAGAAATGTACCAAAAATTCACACTAGGCTAATTTAAATATTCTGAATTCAAAAATGAAGTCCATTTTTAAAGATAAAATGTATATAATTTCAAAAATTGGGTATTACTATTCATAATGGCTAGTTTGATTGGATGCAGTGTGTTAGAATGTCGATGTTGCGTACAATGAAAGCTATTTCTTTATTCAAAGGGAAACATATTGTGGAATCTTGGGGTGTTACATTCTTCCCTCCATCAAATAATTTCTTTGAAATATTCAGAATATTACTGCTTGAAAAGACTCAGGTGGTTCTTCATCATAAGTTCCTTGGGGTCCCACATTGCCTCTTCCATCTTATGGTTTCTCAATTTTACTTTTACCAGATGAGTCTTCCGGTTTCTCAGCACTTGTTCTCTGGTACCAAGAATCTTTATAGGCTCTCTGCAATAAGATAGATCGGGTTCTAGTTCTAATTCCTTAAAGGTGAGTTTATGCGTTGGGTCAGGCATGTATTTTCGCAACAGTGATATGTGGAACACATCGTGAACTTTGTAGAGACTTGGCGGAATTTCCAAACGGTATGCTATAAACCCAATTAGTTCTAGAATATCGAAAGGTCCGATGTACCTAGGACTCAATTTACCTTTCTTAACGAAACATATAACTCCCTTCCGTGGGGATACCTTTAAGAAAACATGATCTCCTACCTGAAATTCCAAATCCTTCCATCGGTTATCGGCATAGCTCTTCTACCTACTTTGAGATGCTTTGATGTGGTTTTGGATTACCTTAAACTTCTCCATCTTTTCCACCTCCAGTTCTGGGCCTACGAGTTTTCTTTCACCAACATCATCTCATCAGGTTGGTGTGAAACATCTCCTTATATATAAAACTTTATATAGTGCCATCTGAATATGTGAATGGAAGCTATTGTTATAAGATAATTCCACTAGATTTAAATATTGATCCCACATACCCTGAAAGTCAAGTGAAAACGATCTCAACATGTCTTATATGATTTGAATAGTCTGTTCTGATTGTACATCAGTTTGAGGGTGGTAGGCAGTTCTCAAATGAAGTTTAGTATCCAAGGATTTCTGATGAAATTTCCAGAATCTTGATGTAAAATGGAGATCATGATCAGAAAAAATATATAGTGGTACTCCATGATGTCTTACAAATTCATTAATATAAAATCTTACTAATATTCTAAGTAGTAAATTTTCTCTTATAGTAAGAAAATGTGTTGACATGGTAAGACGGTCAACAATAACCCATATTGCGTCGTTCCTTCTTGGAGTCTTTGGTAGTCCCAAGACAATGTACATCATAATATTATCCCATTTCCACTCAGGTATGGTAAGAGGTTGCAGGTCTCCTCCAGGCTATTTCCTTCTAGCTTTAACTTGTTGAAAAACAATACATATTGACACAAAATCAACATTCTCCCTCTTCATGTGGTCCCACCAATAATGTTCCTCCAAATCTATATACATTTTGGTGCTCCCATGGTGTATAGAGATATTGTAACTATGAGCATCATCCAACAATTCTTTTTTTTCGATCAGGTATATCGGGAAAACAAAGTCTCTTTCCAAATGTCCAAATTCCATATTCATTTACAATGTCACTCAATCTCCCATCATTCACAGCTTTACACTCTTTTTGAAAATTTTCATCATCACAATGAGAACTCTTTATCATTTCATGTAATGATGGTTTTTCAACCATTTGAAAAATAATCGATGTATCACCTTCCAGGGTAATTCCCATACCCATCTTCACTGGATCCCTGAAAATAGGATCCCTTTCAACTCTCATCTTGTTCAAAACACCATGATCCTTTCTACTCAAAGCATTTTTCAGCTTATTTACCTTCCCCAGGTGGTAGTGTATCGTGAAATCATAATCCATGAGTAGTTCAATCGATCTCTTTTTCTGCATGTTGAGTTCTTTCTATGAGAAAATACAATTCAAACTCTTTTGATCAGTACAAATCTCACATATTTCACCATATAGATAGTGTCTCCGCATCATCAAAGCAAAGATTACAGCTGCTAACTCAAGATCATGGGAAAGATATATTTCCTCATGAATTTTTAGCTGTCGTGATCCATAGGTAATAACCTTATAATTCTTCCTATGGAAACAACCAAGTCCTTTCTTTGAAAAATTACTATAAATAACAAACCCATCATTCCATGATGGTAGAGTAAATATAGAAGCATTTACTAATCTTCACTTCAGTTCTTAGAACATTATTCACACTCTTTTTTCCAAAAAAAATTAACCACTATACATGTGAGATTCGTTAATGGGTTATCCAATTCGGAAAAATTCTGGACGAAACGTCGATAATAACCTACTAACCCAATAAAACAGTATACCTCATTTATACGTGTCAGTGCTGGCCATTCTTGGATTGGTCCTGTCTTAGAATGATCAATGAAGATTCCATTGTAAGAGACAATATGGCCAAGAAAAGAAATCTCCTAAAGCCAAAATTCACACATGCTAAACTTACAATATAATTCTTGTCCTGTTAGAGTATTCAGGATAACGAGCAAGTGATTTTCATGATCTTCATAGATTTTGGAGTATACGAAGATATCATTAATAAATACGAGTACAAATTCATCAATATATTCCTTGAAAACTGTGTTCATTAGATCCATGAAAACAGAGGGTGCATTAGTCATGCCCAAAGGCATTAATTTAATCTCTTAATTCCCTTACCTGGAACAAAATGTTGTTTTCAGAATGCCTTCCTTCTTCAAATAGAACTGATGATATCCAGATCGAAGGTCAATCTTTGAAAAGTATTTAGCTCCATGAAGTTGGTCGAATGAATCATCAATGCGAGGTAGGGGATATTTTTTCTTTATTGTTATAGCATTGATCTCCCTTTAGTCAATGGACATCCTCATTGATCCATCATTATTCTTAACAAAAAGGCTAAGGGCTCTCCTTGGAGAAACACTAGGGTTAATAATTCCCTTATTACATAATTCCTATAGTTGTTTCTTTAGTTCCACTAATTCCACAGTTTCTATTCTATAATGGGTCTTAGATATGGGCCTTGATCTAGGAATTAAATCAATGGAAAACTCAATTTCTAATTCTGAAGGATGTCTACGTAAATCCTATGGAAAAACACCAACATATTATTTCACAATAGGCACATCCTATATTTTAACATTCCTTTCCTCACCCACAATTATTTCATTATCCTCCTCCCCAATAATTGAATTTAGTTGAGCTACTTGGGGTGGATCTAGATAAGAATTAGGTGTTGAGGGTTTTTCTCTAAAGATAAGATTTTCCTTATCATCATCATAAAAAATAGTAACATCCTTCCTCTTACAATAAATTTTTGCATCATGGTATGAAAGCCAATCTATACCGAGGATTATATCAAATTCAATCATGTGTATGATAATGATATCAGTAGATAAAGAACATTTATAAGCTCTAATTGGAAATGATCCAAACAGCTTTGTTGTGATTATACATCCCTTAGGAGTTTCAACTAACAAATCCATTTTTAAATAAAATAGGAAATATCTAATTTTCATAGCATACTGGGAATATATGAAACAATGCGATGATCCAGAATCAAATAAAGCATTTTCTAAACTTGAGGAAACCATTAAATTACCTACCTCCATGTCTTTTAGAGCTTTTACCTCAGCAGTAGTGATAGAATAATATTGGCCTTGATCCCTTGTCTTTTCTGAGGTAAATTCCCACTGATGATTTGGAAATTCATTTGCATAATGTCCCATATCCTTGCAATTGTAGCATTGAACATTGGTAGGTAATTTATTCCCCTTGCAATCATGAGCTCGGTGGAATTTTTCACCACACATGTAACAGACTCTCATTCCCTTCAGGAAAGTACCGTGGTGTTTTATTTCACATTTAATGCATGATGGATATTCAACTTTTCCCTTCTTCCCCTTATTTCCATTTCCAGTGTGATTAGCAGATCTCTTTTTCTCTATCTTTTCATTAAATCTGTAAGACATAGAGAATTCATTTTCTATCATGATATCACATGAGACAATATCTTCGTACAACGAGAAGTATTGTGGGACTAATTCTCAATGGATAAATGGTTTTAACCCATAAAAGATATGATCAATATTACTTCATGGGTTATGTTTATAATCTATAACATTCCTTGCTAACCATGTAAAGTTAGACTCATACTTTGCAACATTCTCGTCCTCTATTTGCCTCAGACTCTGAAATTGTCTTTCCATATCTACTCATTGGTCATGTGGAATGTATTTTTCTAAGAAAATGTCTTTAAACTCCCTCTATTCCATATTTTATACTTCATCATCTTACTTTGTTTCTTTAATCAATGACCACCATTGACAGCATGTCCAGTGATGCAGTGAATTACCATGAAAACTTTCTCCCTTTCAGTACTCCCCATGGCATGAAATATTTTCTATAAGGAATTTATTCATTGCTCATCTAATAGTGGATTTTTACCCCCAATGATTATTGGTGGTTTTTTCCTCATGATGTTATCTAACATAGATCCTCCATGTTGAAAATCATGGTGCTCCATACGGGTAAGGTTATTATTCATAACCTGAGTGAGTTTTCCCAGTATTGTGATTAGCTGATCAGCACCAGTTGCATCACCAACTCCACTATAATTATCTTGACTAGGAGGAAAATATCTACATGGACTGCATGCATTGATACATATTTCATTCCTTCCACTAGGCACAATTATTAAACAATGGACCACATTATATTAGTATATGAATCACAATACATAAATTTAAACTTGTAAAACACTTAACATAAGTTGAACAGTTTGTGGATATAATCCATAATCATAAAAATATTTTTTTGAGGATGTATATACTCATCAACCCTTCATAATTTTTTGTAAATAAATTGATAATTATCCTATGCATATCCCTTGGGAGGGTCATAACCAAAAGTGCAGCAAGGATCATTGTCGTGCACCAGTTCCCATTCGAGTATATCTCAAAGTGGTTTTTTTGGGTTTTATCCCTAGGTAAATCTGTGACAGTGCCACCTCTACCTGCTCGTATCCAGATAGGGATGTATTTCATGGAAAAATCACAAAATCACTACAATAAAAAAAAAATTAGGAAGTCCCTCTATACTAATCCTCAAAGTCTATCTTTGGGCTATGTGCTCTAATCAGAGTTTATCTAAGTCTAGTTTCCAAGGGTTGTACTTTACATCCTTAGATACCAATTGTAACACCCTAACCCCAGTTACACAGATTCCTTGCATTATTACATAACTTTTGCGTGATCACAAAATATCATGTCTCAAAAGACCAATTAGTTTAGTAGCCTTGGAAACTCTAGATACATTCATAAGTATTACATTACATCATAAAGTGAAAAACTAAAACAACATAGTCTCCATAGTCCACACTCATATCACCCACACTATCCTTGTAGGTCAGTCATAAAATACTTCTTCATATCTTTGGAAAAATAAAACATAGAAAGGCATGAACTCAGATGCTCATTAAGGATAACAACATAGCGGAAACTTTTATAAATAAGCATAAACATTTATGGCAATGTATAACTAAAACAAAAGCCTTTTAAAATTGAACTTCAGAATAATATGGAAAAAATAAAATTAAATAATGTAATTTACTTATTCACATGGATATTATACTAGTCGAATAATCACATGTGATATCAATAACCACTTTCATAATGATGGAATTCATAATTCCAGACTATCTTAACCACATAGTCAAGGCCTTATACCAATACAACAAATAAGATTTTGTCAAGGCATTGTTCCAAGACACTAGTTTGTCTCAAAAGACCTACCGTTGAATCGAGGAGCTTTAGCGGGCTCTAACCATCAGTTACTATGTCTAATGCATTCCTCATATGAACAGGTTTTATCATAACATAAGCATTCTTATTAAAACTAGCATACAAAATGTCAATACTTTCTCCATAAACCATGAATGGTATAAAAATTAAACATCCATTGTCAAACATATCACAAAACCTTCAATACATTATGGAAGTTTTGTATCATAATAAATCAACATCGAATAATCTTAAAATCCATCAAATGATGTT
This sequence comes from Viscum album, assembly GCA_963277665.1. Classification (NCBI taxonomy): domain Eukaryota; kingdom Viridiplantae; phylum Streptophyta; class Magnoliopsida; order Santalales; family Viscaceae; genus Viscum; species Viscum album. Next base: position 1,622,021,029 of record OY728155.1, on the reverse strand, counting down.
GATATATATGAAATCAAAACTATTTGAGAGAAAAATATCTTTTTTAAATCATTTTATAGTCACATAATTATGAAATAAAAGATTTAATTTGAAATTATTATTATAAGAATGTAAGTGAAGCTTCAATGATTTTATAACGGTGGAAAATAGCCGCACCCGCCTTATAAGTTAAAAAAGACATTCCTACATTAATTTTGTTGAAAAGGTTAAAAAGGACCTTTTTTGGAAAAAAACAGTATGAATCCATTATAAACATTTTATAAAATTTTAAAAAAAGAGTATAAATGACTTCTACCCATATTCTGTAAAATAGTTACAATGTATTGGAATACATTTTTAATAAACATGGATGTGGATGAAAACGTGGTCCCAGTAGATAATTACGTCTAAACAACGTCAGATAATGAAGAGATTCTGAAATATACCCTTACCTTATTCATTTAGTTGGTCTAGGGTAGTTTAACCTCATTTCTAATGGATGAATAAATGTTATTAAATTATAAAATAATCCTATACATTAATATGATAACTTATATGATCTTCTAACATTTCTTTGTTAATAATATCATAGTATTATCGTTGTTTCGGGTGTTAATGGATTTGTTTTCCTTTATATTCATTTTTTTGTGAGTCACATTTTTTATTGATGGGATGTATATTATTCATATCTATAATTATATAAATTCCTTAAATATTACATTTATTCATCCAATTAAAATTAATGTTGAATAGATAGGATGGTGAATGAATCTCATCGCATTAGTGGAGACTGTAATCCATACGTACGCATGAGCGACAATATCATTATTTTTAAATTAAAATTACATATAATTGCATGGTATATCATATATAAATAATCATTTTCATGTTATATTTTATATTTACATCAATTACACATCATTATTATACCCATCTAAATAATAATGTATTGAATAACAATTACACCACGACATGGAGATGGTAAGCCTTACGTACACATGTATGGTGACATGTCATTTAAATGATGGATAGAATAATGAATGTTGTTATACCATGTTTATAATAACATCATAGTATATTGAATATACTAGAGTTATTATTTTATAATTGAAACAACAAAGAAAGAGGAAGTGTAAGAAGAAAGAAACTTGAAAGAAGTGATGAAATATTAACCTTTTCTTTAGGTTCTTTCATTTGATTTGAACAAAATGGATCCATAAGTTGGATTTATGACTAAAAGAGGGACTCTAAAATGAATGTTGGATAGTTGAGAGGGTATTTTGGCACGGTTTGGCCGATCCAAATGGCTTTTAAGGTGTGAATTATAGAAAAGGGTGAGTTACCTTTTATAAGAGGTGTGAGGGGAACCTTAGGAAAAGCTAGAAATATTATTTTATAATACAATAATATTCGGTTTGTAATGGCTAAAAAATATATTATTTAAAGGATAAGGTGGGGATGGGTTGAAAACAACTCAATCAATATGTTCTAGACAGGTTTGGGTCACTATATTAACCTTAAATTTTAGATTTAACTCTTAGTTAAATAGTTTGACATTTACCATGTGTCTTTGTATTTTTATATTATATGGTTAATAAAATTACTATATACCTCCAGGAGATCCCCATGTGGTTAATTAATGATACAAATATCATTATATAAGTATTTCGGAAGACCCTTAGAATTTTATGAATATTATATATATTAATAATATAATCATCTAAAAAAAATATTCCATTATGTCAATTTTGACACTATTTAATAATTGATTTTTTAAAGTCCTAAAAACTTTATTAATTAAATATAAATTCATTTAATAAATTATAACATGTCAAATTATCTTATATAATTCTTTTATGGCATCAAAAAATTATTATATTATTTATTGTAACATTTATAATACCATTTATTTGATTCTTTCATTATTAAGGAAAATACTGCATCATTATTTTGTCACAAATAAATTTTATTATTCAATATCTAAAAATTATAAATAAAATAACATTATGTAGGAAATCATCATATCATTATAATTAATATTTATAGTTGAAATGATAACATATATATCATTATTTAATTTAATTTTTCTATAAGCTATATGTTTGTGTTATTTTTGTATTTACTTTAACTTAATTAATATGAAATGCCATTATCACTTACAAGTGGATCGAAGGGGTCCTAAAATCAACCAAAATATTACCATGGTCGAACATGTATCCTCCAATAGGGTTAGGGCATGTGTTAGGGTAATTTAATATCATTATAATATTATTTTTAACATAATTTACTGGATTTACCACATTAACCATGGTAAATAAAATATTCACTGAAATAATTATTCACAGTGTCTAAAAATAAAAGTTATCTATTTACAAAATTTTTACCTCCGAATTATAAATATAGAGTCTATTTTTCTAAATTAAAAATATTGAATTGGATGAAATTAATTTAAAATTATTTCTTGTTGTCAAAATAAAAATGTGTGTGTTTATGAAATAATAACTGTCAAAAAATTGACAGTTGTTTATGTCAAATTAAAATGTAAAATTACATAAAATGGCCTTAATTGAATTAAATGATAAAAATATAATTTAATTATACTTCCAAACCATTCAAATTCATAATTTATCACTATTAATTATTTTTATTAAAAAAGTTGTTTTTAATTAAAATTTAGTAATTTTCACTATTCATCAAAATATGAATGATATCAGAACAGTACCTAAATTTAACCCTAAGATAATTTATATGTAACAAATACAAAAATTAAGTCCATTTTTATTGATAAAATGTATAAAATTTCAAAAAGTGGGTATTACTATTCATAACAGCTCATTTGATTGGATACGGTGTGTTAAAATATCGAAGTTGTATACAAAGCATGCTATTGCATTATTCAAAGGGAAACATACCATTGAAGCTTGGGGTGTTACAATAATGAGTAAAATAGGATGGAAAAGTGAATGAAAACATTGTAGTTAATTATTTTTATTAAAAATGGTAAAATTGATTCAATGTAACAACCCACATTGTAATAAATAAAATTCCAATTTTTATTTAATAAAATTTATTATAATATAATATATATATATATAGAAAAAACAAGCCATTATTTTTATAATTATACACAATTAGATTTATAATAACTTTATGTATCATTACCATTGATAATATATCCATTGAACAAGGAATACATGATTTTTATAAATAGTGTTTTATAACAAATCCTATTGTTATAGACAAATGAATTGATTACATAAATCTATTGGATCATACCCTTTGAAGCCCGTTCATAAGAGATTCATAGGGGGATAAAATTTCTTGGGATTTTCTATCAACCAAGACCAAGTATTGATCTAACAGCTTAATCCTGAGTGAAATCAGTTACAAGAGATGTTCCAGATCATGGAGATCACGACAAAAACCATGTTAGCTAAACCACACCATGAATGTCCATCCAGCGTCCACCTCACCCATATTGTGTTGTATGGTGTATTAAAGGGATAAGTAACAAGGATCGAGAATTATGTGTTTTTATATTATTTTACATACAATAATTAATACATTTCTATACTATTATTGTTAATTTATAAATGATTTATATATTGATTCAATAGAACACAAATAGTATTCATGGTTAATAAAAAAATAGATCCAGAAATATATTTTGATTAATTAATGGATATTTGAAATAAATAATATTTCAATAAAATTTTATAAATAAATAATTTTTTTTAAATAAATGATCATGTAATTTTGATGATGTCCAATGTAGTTTTTATAAGGATTCAAAAAACTGTTGTTGTCAAAAAACCCATCATTTTCAATAATTTTTTTGTATAATTTTAAATTTTGAAATTAAAATATTTATAAAATTAATATATTAAATAAATATTATCTTTGGAATCATTCTTTTGATGTTATATAACTTTTATTTTTTCATAATTTTCAAAGAATGATGAATTTCGTGGTAACTATTAAATACCATATAAATATACATTATGTTTTGTGGCATTACAATGACCCAAAATGAGATGTAATAAGTAAAAATAATGGAATAAATGACCAAATATATGTTTTTAAATTATAATAATTATATTTTATGTTTATTTGATTTTTTTATAAATATTTTTTTAACCCTCTAAAACATATGATATATTTTTAGGTTTCAAAATAGTATCATTATGAGGGTCACTCACCTTAACATCCTGAAGAATAACCATTTTGTATGTTTGTCTCTTTCCATATAAAATAATTTAATCCAATCACATTTGGTAGAAACCCTGGTAATAACAATGGTATGAGCTTTGGTTTCTTATATTTCATTATATCGAGTCCAAAACATAAATAATTAAGAAACCCCCCACTTATCCAATATAAACCCACTCATGCCCCCCATATATTATAAAAAAAATTGAAGCACGTCCAAACAATTCCCCATAAAATATAGAGACTCCCAATGCACCTTAGGTATCTTATGATATCATTCCCAAGCCCTTTGAGTCACACAATCAAGCAATGAATCCTTTAATCTCTTCTGCAATCAAGAACCCCTTTTATGCTATGTCTATTTAATACAATTTAGTTTTTCAAAATATGTTCATACATATTTCGAACACTATGCATTGGATATATAAATGATGATATCCCCTTACTAACTCTCATTAAGCCTCCCATAACACTTTGAGTACACCTATTACTGTGCCGAAATTCAATAAGGGATCCTCAACTTCCTCTCTCTCACTCCATTCACAAGCCATCATTGAAATTAGTGTTAATAAATTCAATTTCTTATAATTTAGTAAATTTATTATAATTCACAAACTCTTAAATTAATGTTATTTGAATCAAATACCTATTATAATTCTTCATTTTGAACAAAACTTATGTTTTTTCTATGGATAAATTTCGTAAGGTATTTCCCTCTTCTTTATTCAATTGAAGAACTTATATTATGTTTTGTATCGTAAATTACATTTTCTTATGTTGGAATCCATATTAAATATCCTGTTTTCCATCAATTTAATGTATTAATTATGACATCCTATTTACCATCATTATGCCTCCTGTTATCCTTTATGTACACATGCTACCATGCCAAAATACAGTAATGATTCATTTTTCATTTCAAGTTTCTTCATTACCATATTATTTATATTTTCAAATTAACAATGTTTTGAAATTATTTTACATGTTTTTTTCTCTATTAATTTTAATTATATGATATTATATACAAATTTATCTAACAATAACCCATTTTTATGAATCGTTATGTGATGTTGTTGTTCTACTGAAAACTCAGTGCCATTTTATAGGACAAAACAATTATGTAGTGAATTCCAAATTAGTTTCATATCATGGATGTTGACATTTATGAACATATAATTTTTGATATGGGACATAAATATATGTATTACAAAATCTTTAATAATTGAATAAGTTTTTATAAGGAATGAATCCATGTTTAATGATCTATGTTGCACACTAAATCACAGGAATAAAATGAATATTATGGTTAGTCCCGTATAGTGATATGATGCATTGGATAATTTTTGTATCATGATATGTAAAAATGTGAAATAGAGTGAATGAAATTAATTAATGGGATTTTTTCATCAATTATGTCTCGTGAGGTTTAACCTTGACCTATTTTTATGATTCAATGTTTTATGTTGTTCCACGTTTCTCATTATTCTGTTATGATTACTATGTTAATTAATGTCTCTTTTTTCTTTTGTATGATTTATACTCATTTTATTTCTCATAAATATTCATATTTTCTAATATGTATAATGTTATTCAATTTATTTCTTGTCTATTCCCTCAATGGGCTTCATAGGTCACCCTTTTCTTAGGTTTGTCCCCAAATTTTCCATGTTGTTTTATATTCAATGGAGTATTTGGAACATGATAAATAATTTTTCAAAAAAGTTATTGTATTCCATAATTTATATTCTTATATAATGTACACAATTCCCAAATACACATGTATGATCAATAATCTAGGGTTTATAAGTTTCATTATAGTTTATTAAATAAAGTATTAATGTTAAATAAAGAGAAGGGTAGTTAGGGTTGATATCAGAGGAAGAGTTCAATAACTTTTGTGATTAGGAATAGATAACTCAAGAAGAAAAATTAAGTGACATAATATTTATATGAAAAAAATATTTATTTTTATCTTATATAGTAGTTGGTTTATCATAAAAATACAACCCTATCATGATACTACAACTGGATGTAGTTCTAGAATTGATGTACCTAGGAGTAAGAACTCTGACAATGTGTTTCAGAGCTTACTCGGGGTAACATGGTACATGATAATGGGCCTTAATGGAAACCATTTTTTACACTTTATAACTATATGATTCAGTTAAATAATATTATCAGCATGATAAATTCTTACGGGAACAAAAAAATACCCTAATAAAAAATAATATGAAATAAATCATGAATAACATTGATAGAAACCTATAAATTCATAAGTAATTGAAATAAAAGTAATTAATATGTCATCCCATTACTATATTTTGATTACACTTTATGTGTTAAATTTATAGACATTATCATCCATAATATTTCTTTTATTCAAACCAATGACTACAAAGTGTATGAATCATTCTAGAAAAAGATATGAAGGGTGACGTGATGACAGACCCAATAAGATTCCCAACATGGTGGGAGTAGGAATCACAATATTTTTCATGATACTCCATTACTTGAATCATGATATGAAAATAAATATGGATCATGAGGACCTCCCAAAACCCTCTAGAAGATGTCAATCCTAAAAATGATGATTCATGGTATAAAGGCTTCTGACTTTTAATGGATCATCTAATCACTTTGTCGTAAAATATTTGACAAATTTTATTGAGAAGACCTTCTCCAAATTTAATGTTTTGAAAAAGAGAAGGATATAATACATGTATATCGATAGAGGTAACATATGAATAGATGTGTACATTGATAAAACATCTGATTTCAAAAGAAGAGTTTGAAGCAATATTTTTGAAGAAATTCGTTAAAAAAATCAGTATGTATTTTCCTCTCACCCTCCCAAAATGGAATGATTTTTAAATTTTATCAAGTAAATAGACGATGCATCTACCAGGGGGTATGATGTAAACATTACATGACATACTTGATATTCCTTATTCTTTTCCATTACCCATAGATAAAAATTTAATGTCTTATTTAGAGGGGTAATACCAAATATTCAAAAATCTATGGTGATATATGGATTTCTTATCTATGGAGAAATTGTCTGATGTTCCCTCCAAGATGATATGGATATCATTCAACCTCAACAGTATCATAGAGATAAGAAAAATATAGAGGATTTTAATTATGGTGGTTTGATTTATAAATCTAATGGTTCCATGAAATTTAAATATCGCAATTATGAAAGGAATTGAATGAAGAAGCATGAATATTTTATAAAGGGTCAAAATAAATGAATTAGGTGAGAGAATGAATGAGAACATGATAATGTTAGCTTACATGAGAAACCCACTAATGAAAAAGCCGAAAGGAATTACTCATTCAATCATCACTAGATTGTTCATTGCATCAACTGCAAGGAACCAAGAACATTAGAAACTAATTCCATAAGCCTAGGGTTTTTGGTGACATCAAACTACATATAATGTATATAACGACCCATAATTTACATACATTGGTAATACTTCAAAATTGACGCACACTTATTACAACATATGACAAAACCACAAAGGACCGTATAGGTATAGTGTCTTTAGAAACTGGGAAACATAAACAACTGGTTCATAAATCTTCTACAGTGTCTCCCATTTCTTTCATCATATCTAGGGTCCCTTTAAGCATATTATACTTAATATCCATCTTCCTGACCTGGGGAAAAGAAAATATAAAAGGGTGAACTCAAATGCTCAGCAAGGGCAAATAAAGGAAATAAAAATCATATCATATCTTTTTGAAAATCATAACCTGCAAAAGAGATCATAAATTCTTAACATGGAATAAATCATAGAAGTGAAAATGAGATCCCCATAATCATAACATAAAACTTGAAACATTGTGGCATGCACACATAATCATAGAAAATCATTTCTTGTTAGTCATGACTCATTGCCAAGACTATCTTAGTGGACAAAGCCCCTTTCTGAATCGAGTCACCCTCGTTCCAGTCCTGTTTGACTCAACCGGTATAACCTACCGTTCCAGGCATTTCTATCTCATGAGATATAAAATCTTTACCCAATGCATTGGAGGGAGATATAGGTCCCACCCATATTATAATGAATCCTTTCTTATGTGTCCACATAATCATAAATCATACATCATCGCATAACCCATGTAATAAAAATGGGATTCTTAAACAACATGACATCATAAAACAATTCATATAAGATAAAGGAATTCATAAAAATGTTTCCATCACAACATAATCAAATCCATGTAATAATAGGGGTAAAAACAGAACCCTTTTATTATCTTAGATGGAAAATAATTTTGATAAAATACTTGAACTTCATTCTTGAGGAAAATATCCTTTCTACTTCAAAAACACTTTTCCTTTCTTAACATGTCATAAAATTTTAAACTAAAACAAGTTGATTAAAAATAAACTTGAATAATTGTAAAGGATGTTTCTTGGAAATAATGTTTTATGAATCCATTCATGTCGTATAAGTTAAAAAAAACATTCTTCGTACTTATGTCGGAAAAGTCAAAAAGTACATCGTACGAAAAAAATGACAAAAGATTCCTTTAATATTCTTTACTAAAAACTCACCGAAGGGTAAAATTGGATTTAAAATATTTTATGTGTATGGAAACAATATTACATATGGAGGGAACATGGATGTGGATGATAAAATACACCCCAATAAATACTTACGAATAAACAATCTCGGATAAAAATGAGATTGTGATATTTCCCTTACCTTAGGTCCGATTTGCTTTGTACGTGTCCGAATATCCTGTATAATGGTTTAAATAATGTTATTGACTTATTACAGAATCATACATATTTATATTATATCATATATGGTCATATTCTTAGCTTCTTGTAAGAAATATTTCATTGTTACTTGTTACTCGGGTCTTTATTGCCTTTTGTTCTTATGCGTGTTTTGCCGAATAAATTATTATTCTTATTTTTAGGTTATATATAACTTATATCCAGAATGGTATTAGTGTAACATATATCATATTTATTCATTCAATTCATTTATATAATTACTATGTAATGATGATCATGTAGAACGAGTCACATCACATCGTGGAGACGGTATTCCGTACGTACGCACGAGTGATGATATCGTTCCTATGATCGTGGAATTGTATTGGAGTGTATATATATTATTTCATTATCAATATTACTTCATAATAATCATAAATAGTTACTCATTACACCATTATACCCAACCTTGTAAAGTGATGGTGGAAAAATAGATTACACCACGGCGTGGAGACGGTATTTCGTACGTACGCACGCGCGGTGATTTCATTTTTCCGTAGGATGGATAGAAGGTGAATTATGGTTGTTTAATATTTATAATAACATATCAGTATGTAAGTAATACTGATGTTATTACTTCATCATGAAACAACTAAAGAATAAGAAGTTAAAGAAGAAAGAAATAGAAAAGATCGGTAATGGATATTACCTCTTCTTTGGAACGCCTCTTTGAATCCTCCACTTAGGGAACTAAGATTGGTCTTTGAAGAAGACCAGGACCTCTAGGATTATTCTAGGGAAGTGGAGAGGAGAAAATGGCAGGGGTTGGCCGAGCTTGAGTGCTCAAATTGGTGTGAGGAGGAGGGGGAGGAGGTGCCCTTTTATAAGGGAGGAGAGAGGCACCTTAGGAATATCTCAAAATATTATTTTATATTAAAGTCAAAATCGGTTTATAATTGTTCCAAAGGGTCTTATTTCGAAGCTAAAGTGGGTATGGGTCGATCTCCTATCAACCAATAGGATTTAGACAAGTTTAGGATATTATTTTAACCTTATCAATAAGATTTAACTCTAAGTTAAATAATTTAACTTTTACCGTGTCTTTTTGTTTTCTTTCACTATATGGTTAATACACTTACTATAACATGCCAAACGAACCCCAAATTGTTTATTATTAATATATATATATCCTTTTCTAAGTCATTTGGCCGAACCTTAGATTTTTAGGAATAAAATAACAATTAATAATATAATATTTGATTTAAAAACTATTTTGTGTCAATTTTGACACTATTTGATATATGATTTTTGTGAAAGTCATAACAGAATTATATGTTCGAAACAAGTTGATTAAATCAACAATAATATATCATAGTAACCTATAAAATTAGTGGAATTCATAAAAAGTCTTAAATTACATTTATTTTGGTATTTATATTATCAATTATGTCAATATTTCATTAATAAGATAATTACTGCATCATCTTTGTGTCATAAATAAATTAAATTATTTGATGTCCAAAAATTACAAATAAAATACCATCATGTAGTAAATATTTTTAGCTTTCTAATGAATAATTACAATCGAATATATCTTATGAATAACCCCATATTAAAAATGATTTACTTATTAAACTTTGATTTTACCTATTTTAACCCTTCTTTAAATAAATTAACAATAAATGTCATAATCTAATCCAAGTGGGCCTAAATGGTCATATTTTATTCCTAAGTTTGTTTTTGGTCGAATTACACTTGTCCAATAGAATTAGGACATGTGTTATGGTAATATTAATATCATATTTACCCTTAGTTACCCTATTTACTATTAACTGCGGTAAAAATAGTAAAAAGTTACTATTCACCAAAAAATTATTTTTATCTCATTGAACCACATTTTACTTACTGATATCAACCATGTCTGTCGGATTTTTGAAATTCCATTCACAGAAGCGGTAAAATTATGTTTTATGCAAAATTCAGTTTTTAACCTACCACTTAGTGGTTTCACTATTCATCAAAAATTGAAAGTTTTCAGAAAAATACCAAAATTTCACCCTAGGCTAATTTCGATATTCTGAGTACAAAAATGAAGTCCATTTTGAAAAATAAAATTTATAAAATTTCAAAAAGTGGTTACTACTATTCATAACGGCTAGTTTTAATAGCATATTGTTGTTTAGTGAAACTCGGTATTGCGTACGACGCAAGCTATCGAGGAAGGTCGCGATTGCGTGTAAAGAAAGCCAAGCAAGTGTTGTGTAGAAAAAGATTCCTTTGATAACATAAAAGTATCGGGTGTTACATTCTACCCCCCTTAAAAATAATTTCACCCTCGAAATTCGTCACTTTGTAACAAACAGATGAGGATACTTCTCCCTCATCATATCCTCAAGCTCCCATGTAGCTTCTTCAAGTTGGTGGTTCCTCCATAAAACTTTCCCCAATCGAGTGGTCTTGTTTCGTAGGACTTTTTCACTACGATCCAGAATCTCTATCGGCTGTTCTTCATAAGAAAGATCTTGCTCCAGCGGTACAACTTCTGAGCTGAGTACATGTGAAGGATCGGGTATGTACTTTCTCAGGAGAGATACATGGAACACATCGTGAACTTGAGAGAGATTCGGTGGAAGCGCCAATCGGTAATCTACCTTTCCAACACGATCCATTATTTCGAAAGGACTGATATATCTAGGGCTCAACTTCCCCTTCTTTCCAAATCTCATAACCCTCTTCCAGGGAGATATTCGTAAGAACACTTTATCACCCACTTCAAACTCTAGGTCTTTTCTTTGGTTGTCGGCATAACTTTTCTGTCGACTCTGAGCTGCTCTTATGTGTTGTTGAATAGATCTAACCTTTTCTGCCATTTCATCAACGAGATCAGGTCCTAATAGCTTTCTTTCCCCAACTTCATCCCAGCATGTTGGAGTCCTACATTTCTTTCCATAGAGAGCTTCATAAGGAGCCATCTGAATACTGGAGTGAAAGCTATTATTATAAGAAAATTCCACCAAAGGTAGGTGTTTATCCCAACCTCCATTGAGATCCATAGAGCAAGCTCTCAACATATCTTCTAGGGTTTGAATTGTTCTCTCAGACTGACCGTCTGTCTGGGGATGATAAGCAGTGCTGAAACTCAACTCTGTATCCAGAGTATGCTGAAGACTTCGCCAGAACTTCGAGTTAAATCTCGGATCCCGATCAGATATAATAGAAAGTGGTACTCCATGCAATCTTACCACTTCCTTTACATATATCCTGGAAAGCTGATCTAGAGAGAAATCCTCTCTAATAGCAATGAAGTGTCCAGACTTTGTAAGACGATCAACTATGACCCAAATAGCATTATTGCCTTTTGATGTTTTAGGAAGTCCTGTGACAAAGTCCATAGTGATGTTTTCCCATTTCCATTCGGGTATGGGTAATGGTTGTAACATCCCCTTAGACTTCTGTCTCTCAGCTTTAACTTGTTGACAAACCAAGCATCGAGAGACATATTCAGCAACATCTCTTTTCATGCCATCCCACCAGAAGTACTCTTTCAGGTCCCTATACATCTTCGTGCTTCCAGGATGAATAGAGAATGAAGAACTATGAGCCTCATCCAGCAGCTCCTTCTTTAATTCGGGGATGGGAGGAACACAAACCCGATTCCTGAACTTTATTATCCCACCACAATCAAGGTTTAATTCAGGAACATTTCACACCTTCTTTTGTAACTCGACATCTTCTTTCTGTGCCTCCTTAATCTTCACATGTATAGATGGTTGAACATTCATTTGAGAAAGATAAGATTTTTCCCCTTCCATTATAATTCCACGATCCATCCTTTGTAAATTCATAAATATTGGATCTTTTGTGATCCTCATCATGGATAAACTAGCATGGTCTTGTCGACTTAATGCATCTTCCACCTTGTTTGCTTTCCCAGGGTGGTAATGGATTGAGAATTCATAATCCTTAATCAGCTCCAACCATCTTCTTTGGCGCATTTTCAGCTCCTTTTGTGTGAAAATATACTTTAAACTTTTATGATGAGTATAAATATCACACCTTTCACCATAAAGGTAATGCCTCCAAATCTTTAATGCAAAGATTACCGCAGCCAACTCCAAATCATGTGTTGGGTAATTTTGCTCATGGATTTTCAACTGTCGTGAGGCATAAGCTATCACCATATCATTTTGCATAAGAACACAACCCAATCCCTTCTTGGATGCATCACTGTAGATCACAAACCTTTCTCCACTACAAGACAGTGTGAGCACAGGTGCACTGGATAACCTTCTTTTCAACTCCTTGAAATTCTCTTCACATTCCTCTGTCCAGACAAACTTAACTCCTTTCCGAGTCAACTTGGTGAGTGGATTAGATAATCGTGAAAAATCCTTTACAAAATGTCGATAATATCCAGCCAAACCATGAAAACATCGGATCTCAGTTACTGTTGTTGGTCTCGACCATCTTTCGATAACCTCTGTTTTTGCTGGATCCACAGATATCCCCTCTTTTGCGTTTATGTGACCCAAAAATGAAACTTTTTGAAGCCAAAATTCACACTTGGTAAATTTGGCATAAAGCTTCTCCTTTCTCAGGGTCTTCAATATAATTCTCAAGTGATCTTCATGCTATTCCTTGCTCTTTGAATAGACAAGAATATCGTCTATAAAAACTACCACAAATTGATCAAGATAGTCTCTAAAGACTCTATTCATTAGATCCATGAAGATAGCAGGGGCATTAGTAAGACCAAATGGCATCACTATAAAGTCATAGTGTCCATACCATGTACGGAAAGCCGTCTTTGGTATATCCTCCCTTTTGACCCTTAATTGATGATACCCTGAACGAAGATCAATCTTGGAAAAGTATTGACCTCCGCGTAGTTGGTCAAATAAGTCATCAATGCGTGGGAGAGGATATTTGTTCTTGATAGTGATCTTGTTAAGTTCTCGATAATCAATGCAGAGTCTCATTGATCCATATTTCTTCTTAACAAATAGAACAGGTGCTCCCCAAGGTGACGCACTAGGGCGTATGAATCCCTTATCAAGATTCTCTTGGAGTTGCTTCTTCAATTCCTGCAACTCAATTGGGGCCATTCTATAAGGTGTCTTTGAAATTGGCAAAGCGCCCGGTACGAGTTCTATTGAAAACTCAACTTCACGATTTGGTGGAAGACCCGGTAATTCCTCCAGAAAGACATCATCAAACTCCCGTTCAATGGGTATATTCTTAATCGTGAGTTTCTCACCAACCATTTGAGTTAAATAACCTTCATTTAGTGGAATCAATACCCATAAGATGGAAGAAATTTCCTCTGGAAGATTATGTTCATCCTTGCATTGATATACGATCGTAGATTGATCTGGAATATGAAATGTGACTTCCCTTCTTTGGCAATTGATATGAGCTCCATGTAGAGAAAGCCAATCCATGCCAAGAATCACATCAAATTCCACTAAAGGAAGGATCACAAGATTTGCAGGAATCACATTCCCACAAACTTCGATCGGAGAAGAATTATAAACTTTTGATGCGACTTTTGTGCCATTAGGTGTTGTCACAGCTAACTCAACATCTAATTGTTGAGGTAATACGGTGATACCCTTAGAAAATTCTTTAGAAATAAAAGAGTGGGTGGATCCAGAATAAAATAAAACATTTTCTACTTTAGAGTGGACGGTAAGTGTACCTTTCACCGCTTCGTTATCGTACTCCACATCGCTGATAGAAATTGCATGTGACTTTCCTTTGTCTTTAGCCTTAAGATTTTGTTGACGTCGACCATCATCATCAACCCTTGGATTTGGGAATTGATTAGCATAATGCCCCATCTCCTTGCACTTGAAACATTGAAGTGTAGTAGGTTCATTTTGTGTATCCCTTCCTTTGTTTGCATCATTAGACATCTTCTTCCCATTATCGCGGCATTAAAATGCCCGATGACCTTCCTTTCCACATTTAAAACATTTACTTGTCCCTTTAAGACAACTCCCTCCATGTTTCTTTCCACACTTTGAGCATAAGGGAAAGTTCATCTTCTTTTCAGTCTGCTCTTTAGATTTTCCTTTGAATTCCATCTTCCTCTTCTTATCAAACCCATGTGACTGATGGGTTACTCCAATCTCCATCTCGACTTTGAGAGCACATCGAACGATTTCCTCGTAGCTATTGAAGTCCCTTATGGCTAACTCCCTTCGAAGACTTGGTTTTAAGCCACTAAAGAATCGATCGATCTTACTCTCAGGTTGGATAATAATACCAGAAGCGTACCTTGCAAGTCTTGTAAAATTTTCTTCATAGGTACCAACAGATTCATTATCCCTTTGCTTCAGTTCAAGAAACTCTTTCACCATCTTTGTTCGGAGAATACGAGGGAAGTACATATTGAAAATTAAGTTCTTGAACTCGTCCCATTCCATAGACTCAATTTCATCTCTTTGCCTTGTATTCTTAATAAGATTCCACCATTGATCAGCATCTCCTTCCAAACGATACACTGCTAGGATGACTTTATCATGTTCATAACATTGAAGAACTGAAAATATCTTTTTAGTAGTACTAATCCATTGTTCAGCAACTAATGGAACAGTAGACCCGCTGAAAGAAGGTGGACGCTGCCTCATGAAGGATTCAACAGAATGTTGCTCCTTCCTTTGCTCGTTTGGAAGTCCTGCATGATTCATAGCTTGAGAAAGTTGTGTGAGCATGGCTACAAGATTTTTCATTCTAGCTCCCATATCGTTTGGTTGCTCAGGGGGACAATCATTGCAATGCCCATCGCATTCCGTATTAACACGGTTCCTTCGGGTTCCAGCCATTGACTAAAACCAAGAAGAATAGTGTGAGCAACACTAATTATAATAGTAAAACCACATAATTCAAAAATAAAATTTTCATTCTTAAGGTCTTATCCTAGGTTATTCAAGGCCATTTCTAAAACACTAAGATTGTGTTCTATGCTTAGACTTATCCTTAGGGTTCTTACTAAGGCTTTCACATCCTAGTTTCCAAAGGTTGACTATACCTTTAATCTGATACCAACTATAACGACCCATACTTTACATACATTGTTAATACTTCAAAATTGAAGCACACTTATTATAACATATGACAAAACCACAAAGGACCGTATAGGATAGTGTCTTTAGAAACTGGGAAACATAAACAACTGGTTCATAAATCTTCTACAGTGTCTCCCATTTATTTCATCATATCTAGGGTCCCTTTAAGCATATTCTACTTAATATCCATCTTTCTGACCTGGGGAAAAGAAAACATAAAAGGGTGAGCTCAAATGCTCAGCAAGGGCAAATAAAGGAAATAAAAATCATATCAAATCTTTTTGAAAATCATAACCTGCAAAAGAGATTATAAAATCTTAACATGGAATAAATAATAGAAGTGAAAATGAGATCCCCATAATCATAACATAAAACTTGAAACTTTGTGGCATGCACACATAATCATGGAAAATCATTTCTTGTTAGTCATGACTCATTTCCAAGACTATCTTAGTGGACAAAGTCCCTTTCTGAATCGAGTCACCCTCGTTCCAGTCCTATTTCACTGAACCGGTATAACCTACCGTTCCAGCCATGTCTATCTCATGAGATATAAAATCTTTACCCAATGCATTGGAGGGAGATATAGGTCCCACCCATCTTATAATGAATCCTTTCTTATGTGTGCCACATAATCATAAATCATACATCATCGCATAACCCATGTAATAAAAATGGGATTATTAAACAACATGACATCATAAAAGAATTCATATAAGATAAAGGAATTCATAAAAATGTTTCCATCACAACATAATCAAATCCATGTAATAATAGGGGTAAAAACAGAACCCTTTTATTATCTTAGATGGAAAATAATTTTGATAAAATACTTGAACTTCATTCTTGAGGAAAATATCCTTTCTACTTCCAAAACACTTTTCCTTTCTTAACATTTCATAAAATTTTAAACTAAAATAAGTTGATTAAAAATAAACTTGAATACTTGTAAAGGAAGCTTCTTGGAAATAATGTTTTAAGAATCCATTCATGCCGTATAAGTTAAAAAAAACATTCTTCGTACTTTTGTCGGAAAAGTCAAAAAGTACCTCGTACGAAAAAAACGACAAAAGATTCCTTTCATATTCTTTACTAAAACCTCACCGAAGGGTAAATTTGTATTTAAACTATTTTAAGTGGATGGAAACAATATTACATATTGATGGAACATGGATTTGGATGATAAAATACACCCCAATAAATACTTACGAATAAACAATCTCGGATAAAAATGAGATTGTGATATTTCCCTTAACTTAGGTCCGATTTTCTTTGTACGTGTCCGAAGATCCTGTATAATGGTTTAAATAATGTTATTGACATATTACAGAATCATAAATATTGATATGATATCATACATGGTCATATTCTTAGCTTCTAGTTAGAAATATTTCATTGTTACTTGTTACTCTGGTCTTTATTGCCTTTTGTTCTTATGCGTGTTTTGCCGAATAAATTATTATTCTTATTTTAAGGTTATATATAACTTATATCCTGAATGGTATTAGTGTAACATATATCATATTTATTCATTCAATTAATTTATATAATTACTATGTAATGATGATCATGTAGGACGAGTCACATCACATCGTGGAGACGGTATTCCGTACGTACGCACGAGTGATGATATCGTTCCTATGATCGTGGAATTGTATTGGAGTGTATATATATTATTTCAGTATCAATATTACTTTATAATTATCATAAATAGTTACTCATTACACCATTATACCCAACCTTGTAAAGTGATGGTGGAAAAATAGATTACACCATGGCGTGGAGACGGTATTCCGTACATACGCACGCGCGGTGATTTAATTTTTTCGTAGGATGGATAGAAGGTGAATTAGGGTTGTTTCATATTTATAATAACATATCAGTATGTAAGTAATACTTATGTTTTTACTTCATAATGAAACAACTAAAGAAGAAGAAGTTGAAGAAGAAAAAAATTGAAAAGATCGGTAATGGATATTACCTCTTCTTTGGAACGCCTCTTTAAATCCTCCACTTAGGGAACTAAGATTGGTCTTTGAAGAAGACCAGGACCTCTAGGATTATTCTAGGGAAGTGGAGAGGAGAAAATGGAAGGGGTTGGCCGATATTGAGTGCTCAAATTGGTGTGAGGAGGAGGGGGAGGAGGTGCCCTTTTATAAGGGAGGAGAGGGGCACCTTAGGAATATCTCAAAATATTATTTTATATTAAAGTCAAAATCGGTTTATAATGGTTACAAAGGGTCTTATTTCGAAGCTAAAGTGGGGATGGGTCGAAATACTATCAACCAATAGGATTTAGACAAGTTTAGGGTATTATTTTAACCTTATCAATTAGATTTAACTCTAAGTTAAATAATTTAACATTTACCGTGTCTTTTTGTTTTCTTTCACTATATGGTTAATACACTTACTATAACATGCCAAACGAACCCCAAATTGTTTATTATTAATATATATATCCTTATCTATGTCATTTGGCCGAATCTTAGATTTTTAGGAAGAAAATAACAATTAATAGTATAATATTTAATTTAAAAACTATTTTGTGTCAATTTTGACACTATTTGATATATGATTTTTGTGAAAGTCATAACATAATTATATGTTCGAACCATGTTGATTAAATCAACAATAATATATCATAGTAACCTATAAAATTAGTGTAATTCATAAAAAGTCTTAAATTACATTTATTTTGGTATTTATATTATCAATTATGTCAATATTTCATTAATAAGATAATTACTGCATCATCTTTGTGTCATAAATAAATTAAATTATTTGATGTCCAAAAATTACAAATAAAATACCATCATGTAGGAAATATTTTTAGATTTATAATGAATATTGACAATCGAATTTATCTTATGTATATCCCCATATTAAAAATGATTTACTTATTAAACTTGATTTTAATTATTTTAACCCTTCTTTAAATAAATTAATAATAAATGTCCTAATCTAATCCAAGTGGGCCTAAATGGTCATATTTTATCCCTAAGTTTTTTTTGGTCGAATTAAACTTGTCCAATAGAATTAGGACATGTGTTAGGGTAATATTAATATCATATTTACCCTTAGTTACCCTATTTACTATTAACTGCGGTAAAAATAG
The DNA here is from genome assembly GCA_963277665.1 of Viscum album. Lineage (NCBI taxonomy): Eukaryota > Viridiplantae > Streptophyta > Magnoliopsida > Santalales > Viscaceae > Viscum > Viscum album. The sequence continues at coordinate 1,622,001,921 of OY728155.1, read as the reverse complement.
TAAAAAGTTACTATTCACCAAAACAATATTTTTATCTCATTGAAGCAAATTTTACTTACTGATATCAACCATGTCTGTCGGATTTTTGAAATTCCATTCACAGAAGTGGTAAAATTATGTTTTATGCAAAATTCAGTTTTTAACCTACCACCTAGTGGTTTCACTATTCATCAAAAATTGAAAGTTTTCAGAAAAATACCAAAATTTCACCCTAGGCTAATTTCGATATTCTGAGTCGAAAAATGAAGTCCATTTTGAAAAATAAAATTTATAAAATTTCAAAAAGTGGTTATTACTATTCATAACGGCTAGTTTTAATAGCATATTGTTGTTTAGTGAAACTCAGTATTGCGTACGACGCAAGCTATCGAGGAAGGTCGTGATTGCGTGTAAAGCAAGCCAAGGAAGTGTTGTGTAGAAAAAGATTCCTTTGATAACATAAAAGTCTCGGCTGTTACAATGTAGCATACATGAGCTTTTTAAATCCCTTCCACCGTAGTGATTCCCAAAAAGGATGCGGGAACTGTGTGATATTTATTCATTCATGAATATTAAACACACTTTTTAATTATAGTCCATTAAAATAAATCATATCATGAAATTTTAGAATAACAAGCCAAATACCACAATATATTATGGACGTAGAGATGTCGGTGAAAATGGGAAATGAGAAATTGTTTTGCATCCCTTGTATATAACTCTTCCCTTTTCATCATTTTTTGTCTGAACATTTTGAAAAAACTTTTGATATTTCCTTTGGATGAATTAGATATAGTTAGTGGAATGGATTGGATTTCTCTATATAGAGCCAACATAAATTTCCATGAGAATGAAGCTTCACTTTGTTTGGTGAAACATACCCTGATTCATTAAATGTTCAAGGAGGTGGGTGAATATTCATTAACACCATCATCTCAATAAAGGATATTATAGCCTTATGGTAAAGTGTTTGTAGCACAAATTATTGAGTCTAAAGAAATTATTTTTATTGAATACAAGGTTATTGTGATGTAATAAGAAGATGTGTACGCCATAGAATTTCACGGTCTTCCACCTAATAGTGAGTATGAATTTTCGTTCATGATTATTCCTATGGTGTTCACAGAATCCAATATGTTGATTATGATGGGAGTTATAGAACATGAGGTGATAAATAAATAGATACATGAAATCAAGATAAAAGGATTATATGCCCAGTGATTCACCCTCGGGTGAACCAATCCTCTTTTTCAAGTAGTAGGATGGATCAATATTCCATTGCATTAACTACAATGAGATCAACAAGATCACAATAAAGCACTCATATCATCTTTTATGGATTGATGAGTTGTTTGACAGCTATGTAGTGAATAATACTTTTCCAAGTTGTATCTTATGTTATTATATTATCATTTAAGGGTGAAGAAAGATGAATTTCCCAAGACTACTCTCCATACAATGTATAGACACTATGAGTTCATAGTTATTCAATTAAGACTCATTGGTGCTTCAGCAATATTAATGGAGTTTATCAATAGATTCTTTAGATATATACTATTCTTTTTTATTATTTATAAATGATATCATAATATAATAAAAAAATAAAGGACGAGCAAGAGGAGTATAAGAGCATTGTTCTATACTCCTTGCAAAAGGATAATATTTATGAAAAAAATATAAAATGTGCATTCTAGTTGAAGGAAGTCTCATTTTATAGGAATATTGTCACATGAAATGTGATTACTATGGATCCATCAATTAATAAATAAATTATGAGTCAGAAGAGGCCAATATCCATGAATGATTTTCCCAGTTTCCTATGGTTAACAATATATTATCTCAATTTTTTGAGAACATTATCACAAGTGTTAAAACCTATTACCAAGATAACAGATATGTGATTCACGTTTTCATGGAATTATTAATAGGAATGGAACTTTAGTGATTTAAATGGGAGGATTATCACTTCCACTATTCTCACACAACCCGCAATTATTGAATCATTGGTTATATTCTTTGATTCATGTATGAAGAGATTGGGTTCTGATTTGACATATAATGAATAATTCAAAGCATATGGTTCAAGGAAATTGAAATTTCATGATAAAAACTATCTCATGCATAATAAAGAGTTAGTACTGTATGATACTCATTTTGAAATATATTGGAATTATATTTTTGGGGAATATTTTGAAATATATATAAACCAAAAATGTCTCCAATATATATTCACACAAAAAAGTGGAATATAAACCAATGAATATTGATAATGATAATCACGGACTTAGACTAACCAATTCACACCCTCCTACTAAAGAAAATAATTTTGTGGATACTACAATTAAAAAGGATCTATAAATTTCATTATTTATGAAATTTCAAAGGATCCAATTTTTATATAATTTAAGATAATGGGCATTGGGATCATAAATAAAGGAAGGAACATCATAAATACTTTCACAAATTATTTCATAACCATATCTTCCTTAAATGATAAATGATTCTAAAAATATGATGATATATTTGATATGAACATGATAAATTGTAATAAAAATTGAAACCATGGAGTTTAATGTTACTAAAGAAGAAATTGAGATATTTTGTTAGAGACTATGTGGTCCATAAAATCAGGTTTTAAAAAGGAACAATTAAAGGATGCACATAGTTCAACATCCTCTATTTTCCTAGTAAATAAAATGATGTACCAAGATCTCTGAGAGCACTATTGGTGGAAAAATATGAAGAAGGAAATCACTAAATATACATCAATCTAAGTGGTATGTCGTAATGTGAATGATTAATAATAGACATATATGGGGATAAAGAATCCATTACCCATACAAAACTAGAAATCGAAAAACACAACCATAGTCTTTTTCATAGTACATTTGAAGACATCCAATGGAAAAATACTATATAGGTTGTTGGGGATCATCTTCCAAATGCTGAAAACATCATTTTTATTTGATATGATTTTTTCAATGGATCAAATTGCATGTATTTACATTACCCATACAAACATGGAAATGGGATAACCTAACCATGAAATTTTTTACCAGACTTTTGATGACATCCAATGGAATAATACCGTATAGGTTGTTGTGGATCATCTTAAAAAGAATGCACACTTCATTGTGATTCAATAGGATTTATCACGCGATCAACATTCATGGATGTACATCAGATAAGTGGTGAGGCTACATGGAGTGTCCTTATAGATTGTGTCTATTAAAGATCCAATATTAAAAAAAAATTAGAAAACACTCAATCCTGCTCTACACACAAAGATAATCATTAGTACAACTTATAACCCTGAAACTGAGGAATAAAACATAGTGGACTGTCCATGAGCATAGGAAAATATTGAGATAATAGTAAATATACTTCATAAGAGTATGGGACCAACATATTCATTGGGATCAATTATCTTGCAATAGTAGGTTCCACTCGAACATCCAAATGACATCATATGAAGTTCTTTGGTTGATGAGGTACAATAAACCTGTATGTTGGGATGAACTTGTGAAATGAAAACATAAAGGTATAATAATTGTAATTAAAATGGTAGAGAATGGTAATTTGAAAACCTCCTCCCTAAAAATATACCCTCTATAAGATGAAAATGAATTAAGGGAGATAATGACCAAGATTTTCACCTCTCGTAGGCCCTAATTTGCGACTAGCACCAAGGGTGTATGAATCTCCCAATATTGGAGGAAATAACCATTAAAATATAAATAGTATTGATAGATAAGATGAATCATTCACAAGAAACTTATTTAAAAATATTAAATATATCCATAAACCATCCTAAAATGCACATGTAAATAGGACTTATACAAATAAATGATTCCAAAAAAATACCCAAAAAATTGTTAAGAAGTGACACAACAACTATTAGTGATCAAACTAAGTATTGTTCAAAATGGTAACCTAAAAATAGTATTATATATTTATGGTGATAATCAATATGTGAAAAATATGAAAATAAAAATTTCTCTTGAACATGTGAAAGAACCATAATAATTTTCTTGTGTGAAAAAAACAAAAAAAATAACTAAACATGTATTCTATCCATCCCAAACTCATAAATTCATGCTCACTAGGAATCAAAAACCGTGTAATATAATATAAATTAAATCACATCGATTATAGGGTAACCCACACAATATTCCCACATATTAGCCTCTATCACACCCCAACCGAAAATATCCTAGTGATCCCAAATCATATTAATATGCCACGTCTTATCCTACCCACACACAACTAGGCCTCACAACACATACCACAAGCATAAACCTCAGTATCACGACATATCCCACCTGTAGACACATGTTCTTCACAACACATACCTACAACACAAACCATGGTCTTAAAAGAAATTATATATCATGTTGAACACACCTGGGATACCACATCACAATACATCATGAATAAACATGGACCCTGACATCATAACTCATCCAAAATACACCTCAGACATCACATCACTACTCATCCCGAAGACAACTGGGGAATCAAATCACAAATCACCCTGATTACTCCTAGGATATAAAAACCACTCTATAATTCACTAAAAAGCATCAATCACAGTAAACATATCATGTGTGAACAAATCTCTCAATGACCACAATTTTCAAAATGGATCTAGTCCCTTACAATCCAAAATATGACAAATAATATAAATGATGTCAAATCTCATGAATCTAACCTTGTTTACCCTTTCAATTAAATTTACCAATTTCATTTATCTATAACTAATCGAGAACCACCATAATCTATAAGTAAAAAACCACTCCAACATGATAATAATATAAGATGAAATGGGTAATTCCCAACCTCAAAGAATCCTTTCAACTCCCTTCACATCACAAGGTGAAGAATGATCCACCAAAAACCCACAATCACACCATGAGGAACTACAGAACAACCTACACACCATCCCTAAAACATCAGACAAACACGAACACATACCCCAAACCAAACTGTACCATGACATCTGTATCTTAGTTAGAAGAGAATGAAACCATCAAATAATTTTATAAGAATTCACAATAGACAAACCCTCAATCGCCATCGATCATCCACACCGATCAATAAATAAAATATATAGGAAGAGGTCATGGAGAACACCTAGGGTTCGTAGTTTTCACCCAATATGATTGAATTAAAAATTGTGGATGAATGAATGAGTGTTCGGACAGAAAAAGAAATTTAAAACTACACTGGATCTGAGAATTAAATAATGGGTAATCCCCTTTCACATCATGTAATCCAGGGATTCCATGTTCCACCAAAAACCACAACAACTTTTATTATTTATCCAAAATAACATCATGTTGTGAACCAGCCATAGACATCTATGATACCAAGATACACATAGTTTAATATGTTACATATTGTGTAATTAATTTAGCAGTTCAACAATAACTCTAGCTTCCCCGAAAAACCACCAGAACATTCCATGAACACGTCTAACATTTTAAAAATTCATTGTAATAGTCTAGTGTTGTGGGGGTAGGGAATATAATTATAGCATATACCACTCAAAGTATTCTTTCCCTCAATAATAGAAAACTATTTCTAGATGAAAAAATTGGTCTGAAAGAGCCCCCAAGAGATACCTCTCTTGGATCTCATCATACCTTAATGTTAACAATGATAAAATATGCTAAACCAAATTACCATAAAAATATCACACAAACTCATTTAAATAATACCAAAACAAAAAATAGTATCCTCTAATACATCCACACCCACAGTACCACTACACAAGTAACAAACAACACCAATTCGGACACATGAATTTGGGAATTCAGCCCCCCCCCCTCCAATTTTAAGATACTCTCCTCTCTATGTGGCATTGACCCAACCATATGGGTTTAATAAAATTATTTTTAATGAATAATTATTAAAAATATGATACACCCCTTTTGATATATCATTATATTATCACACATCACACCATACACATCACAAACCATGAAAAATGGGCCAATCTCAAAAAAAGGACCCAAACATCACATTACAGAGAAAAAAAAAATATAAACATAAAAACATTGTATTGTTGGAAAAAATCAATATTTATCGACCTAAGTACTCTCCTCTATGACACCATTTCACTTAAATGCATGAACCAATGGAATTTTCTATCGATGTAGTGCCTTCACTTCATGATCATCGATCTATATTAACCATTCAACAAATTTAGCATCATCCATTATATAAAAATATCCCCATTAAATATCATTTGATTAATAATGATGATAATAATCAAGATGAGAGTCATTATAGACATCATGGATCCTCTCTAACCATTGTGGAATCTCCAATTGATACTCCACATCACATGCATTCCCTAACACCAAAAAGGGGAAACAAACCCTAGAGAAAGAATGCTCCCTCTTTCAAACCTCTATTGCACATGTCATGGGGAATCCATCCAGAACACATTGTCCCCAACCTATAATTATAAGGGCCTCTTTATTTATCTGTATCAAACTTCTACCGGTCCTAAACTAAATTCATCCACTCAAGAACAAGCTGAATTTTATCTACGGTGCTCTACAACTCATCGAGACCAAGAAATGTTATCTCTCTATCCTCAAACTAAAACAATAGAGAAAGAAATATTTCATCCGTAAAATGCCCTAAAAAGGGAAACAACATTGGACGAGTGATATATATTATTATAAGAAAATACTTCCAAGGGTGGGTTCCATACCAAATATCCACCAATGTCCAAGACTCACGGACATGATATATCCACCAATGTTAGGATAGTTCAGTCTTGCTGCCCATCTTTCTCAGGGTGAAAAGAAGTGTTGAGGAATATGTGAGTGTTAAAATCATGTTACCATCCAATCTAGACTCGTGAGGTAAAACATGCATCGTGATTTAATAAAATGTACCTCATAATTTTGGGAAACTACACCACATTATCAATGTACATCTTATCAATGGAATCCAATATGCCTAGCTCCTTGATAACAATGACGTCAGAATATTTCATCAACTAATCCACTATCACCTAGATATAAACACAAAATCCATATGATTTGGGTATACTTGTTATAAAATACCTCGATATGTGATACCATTACCAACTAAGAACATCCATGGACTGAAACAATCCACCAAGAACACGATGTTCTTCATTGACATGATAACATACAATGAATTTTTCCAAAACATCATAACCTTACCATTTTATAAAGGGACATTAAAACAACATCCTCAACCCATTATACAACATATAAACTATTTTATGTTCCACAAATAGTGATCTATGAAACTCACAAAGGACTATATCATGAATGACAACCCTAAAAAAAACCTTACATGAAACAAATTATACTTCCAACAATCATACCACTATCCCTTTATAGAATGGCCCTGGGAAACATGGTCACACAACACCTATGCCTCCAAGTATCCCTACTAAGACTCTGCTACCTACTAAATCATAGTAGAATGCAATGTTATAATAAAAAAAATAGATTACCATCATTCCCTCATTCATCTAAGTGAAAGGATTCCAAATCTTCAATTTCATTTCAAGATTCCTCAAACTCTCGAACATAATCCTTCAACAAAAACCAACTAAAACAATTTTCTCGGACATCTTACTTTCCATAGGAGTAAGAGATCATGAAATTATAGACATGATGAAATTCCATCCACCTAAATTTTCCCTATGATCAGATCATGTTGGGAGATGTCATACCTCTAACTACTATGATCAATAAAGAACACAAAGTTCTCCCTAATGAGGTAGTATCACCAATACATTAGTGAAAAAACAAACGATGCAAGATCTAGATCAGGGGTGGAATAGTCACTTTTATGTGGATGTAACTTCCTAGTCCTATATGTTATAATTTCAAATTTCATCATTAGAAAGCATACAAATATCAAATTGTAAGAGTCAAAAAACTCTTCAAACAACATCCCTTCCTTAGGAAACTAGATCACTTGTTCACTAACTAAATTCACATTTATAACAGTAAATGCTTCCTCGAACTGATCACTCCAAAAAATTGCTTCATCTTTCATAGTCAATGCAATCAATGAGGATGTAACTTGAGATTAATCTAGAACAAAACTCAGATAATATAATATAAGACCATGAATACTATGAAACGATGCTAAATTCAATGATGATTCCCATGAAACAACAACTCCATACTTCAATGGTTCCACTACAAAATCGTATATTGACACCACATTGCTAGGGATATGAACCAATCATGTCCATTACATACATGGGAAACATTAAATCGAGATATAGGCATTGATGAACAGAATTGATAGTTCTAAGATTCTCGGCCGGATTGGCCTTTAATTTTGTGTATATCAAGATATCATTAATGAATACGATAATGATCTCATTATAGAACTTGTGGAACATGGAGATCAAAAGACCACCGAACATAGAATGATCATCATAACCTGAAATGGGTTGACTGTAAATTCGATGATCCCATACCTATATTTAAATGTAGTTTTCCTGACATCACCCTCATTCACTATCATCTAGTGATATCCATACAACTAATTGATAATATAAAACAATATTTCTCCTTTAGAAAATCAACAATATAATCTCTACTTGTGTGAGGGTAGCACTTTTTGACCCTCACCTAATTCAAACTAAATTAGTCTAAGAAAAATCATAGACTATTATCCTCATTCAATAATAACAATACTAGATCCCCCCACGATGATACATTATGTAAGAAAAAACCCTTCTATATCCGATTATTTATATGACAACTAAAATCCTAAAACTCTGTCGGTTCTATTCAATAAGGATCCATCAAAATCGAAAAATAATTGTGTTGTCATTCTGTCCCCAACTCAACATCTATTAAAGGAGGTAGACTCACTGCATTCATGGGATAAATATCCTGGGACTCCCCAAAAACCCATGTAACCTCTTATATCTTGGTGTCCACTATTTCAACTAAAAACACTTCCAACAATAAAACAAGGGGATCCACACACCAACAACATATCTGACAACCCCAGTAACCAAGGAATACCAAATGATTCCATCCAAATCTGGAAAAATCAATATCCTCTAGAAAATGTTTATAATGTAATGCAATGAATAGAAAAGGTTGATACTGAGGATAGAATCATATGACTGCATCTATAGCATGAAAAGAACCACATGGGATTGATGCAACCCTATTGTAATTCTACACCCCCAGTACACATAAAACAAACTTGTGTCACCTTTGACTGCCATAGTCAAAACCATAGGTAGGTGAATACTATCTATTTATATTAATAGATCACGGGATAAATATGGTGAAAAAAGGTTGTGTGATTCTCTTGAATCAAACAAGGTAGAATCAATAGTACTAAAAACTGATCTTACATATAACGATATCTGGCCCCTATAGATCATCAACCTCCCCTTAGTGAAATCAACCACAAATAATACCTGTTACAATATGTTGATGAACACCTACACAGTCATGATTAGGTATTAATCCAAGAACACAAGGAACATCATGCAGTTTTCCACTACCTACTCCATCTCCCCTTTTTTGAGAAAAACCCAACGACCCCAACTACTAAAACAGTCTGACTAGAAACTGATATTGAGGATTGCAATGAACCTATCCTCCCTCCCCAAACTAATCATGGGGAACCATTGGTCACTATTTGTATAAATGTTCAGGAACAGAACAACTGGAACACACTTGAACAAAATCCACGAAAAATTACCGATACCACTGGTCTTAGAAGTCCATAATGGTTGGGGACGAGGTCAAATCCCTACCAATATGAACCATGGGGTTCATGGAGTTTCAGACCTGATAATGAAAAAAATCCCTTCAAATAACCCTTTTGGTTTCCCTCCCATGGAAAACCACTTCATGAGTTCATCTTTTAAAACACCTATACCTTCATCTACACCTCAAAATAAGATGTAAATGTAAAGGGAGTAAATGAATATTGGATAGAAATATGTATTTCCTCCGAAACATTTCTAAAATGAATCTTCTCATTTAGAAAATGATATTGGAAAAACCCAAAGAGGTCCTTGAACATGATTCCCTACTCCCACACCATCATTCTCCACTAATGAAGTGAAATAAGATCTTACCTCTTCACTTTTTCATTTTCTAGGAATGGAACTCATTATAGAAGTTTAAATGTAAAACGTTTCCCCCCATTCACTCTCTTAGACACAATATCCATTATCAACATGTAGCTCCTCACATATGACTAACTTCCAAAGGGACCCACTACTATATATGGGCACTAATCAAACTAAAACTTATATTGGGCTCGTCCATTCAGCTTTTTATCTCTCTATCTAAACCACTTCCCTCATACATTATCAAAATATACCACTGGAAAGCATGAAACATCTGGATCCTCCTCAACCAGATCAGACCAACATCGATCAACTAGAATGGCCTATTGAACCTAAACTGCCTGAACCACAAATAGATAAATTCATGTATCCATAGATAAAATAAAAACCTGGATTCCCTAACTTCAAGTTGTATGTAATTTCATTATGATTCATTTAAGGACATTTAATTTAATTTTATATCCATTTTAAATATCCAAAAACAACTAAATTGAAACAATTAAGCAAGTCATTATGATACAAGTACCTCTCCTAGGTGTCAAACATACATGAAGGTCCATATCACCTGACTGATAAATAAGCATAGTGTCTATGAACAGGATCATGGGGATCTAAAATCATCTATCATGTTTGGTATCCTAGGCCGATGTTGGGTACCATGGTAAGCTATAACAATTTCCATACCATCCCCTGAAATCCTCATTGTGCCTAGCTCCAATCGACATCCTATATATCATCCATCAGTTCTGATATTACATTTTCAGGAACAATCCCTCCAAAGATACCCCTCCTCATTTTTAAATTAAGAGATATCATTAATGAACATCATGTCCCACCTCCAGTATGAACTAGGTAAGTGACTGGCACCCGGGGTGGATGAAACATAACATATGGGTGAAATTATCTTTTATAATATAAATAGGATTCGTAGATAAGATCAATAATCCAAAATAAACTCCATTACATATAAAAAATTGAACCAATAACCATCCCTCTGTGCATGTGTAAATGAAACTGATACAAAAAATTTATTTGATGTAAATATTTAAATTAAAGCTAATTAAGAAACAAGGCATTTTTCAATAATACATGTTAGTAAGGTCCAACACGGTCTAATAAATCCTCTTGGAAACCTAAAATATTTTTTATATAAATAAGAAGAACATAAAAATATACCTACTAAGACACTAATGTATCCCACACTCATGTGAAAGAACCATACTAATTCTCCTATGGAAAAATCAAAGAACTAATAATCACCTAAACAATTTTAATAACAATCCTATCCTCACCAAGGAATTATTAAAAATAATGCAAGAAATTTATTTCAATATAAATTAAATATCATCGATGATAGGGAAACCTACCCCACTTTTCGAATCATTAACCATTCACACTCCCATGGATAAATTCATGGCACTCCCACCACTTCTGAATATACCACATCACATCCTGCTGGAATTTCTAGGCCATTGAACACATCTGTCCTTCACTCACATGGGCCTCACAACACATCACATCTACACACACATATAGGCCTAGCCACACATTAAATATCATCCCAAACATGCCTATGATAACACATCACTACTCATCCTGAAATACATGAGTCACATCACATCACAACTCATCTTGAAGAAATATGGGACATGACATCACAACTCATCATGACGACACATTGGACATCACATCACATGTCATCCCGAAGACACCTAGGATACATAAACCACCTTATAATGCACTAATAGACCTCCATTATTCATAGCTTGTGTGGAACCTTCCTCTCCAAGAATGGGGAGTAGAAAAAATTTGGTGATCATCCATCCATCCTCCCACTGGGATTTTGGGAAAGACACCCCATGTGATGATAAATGTATTAGACACATAGTTATTAACTTGGGTGGGATACATATAGAAATTATAAAATATAAATTTATATATATATATATAATATCATATAATAAAGCCTATCATATGGGTTCAAGAAAAAACTAACCAACTCACATCATAGTCAATTTGACAACCACCTATAAATGAATTTATTAGTATCTAAAACAGTAATTTAACAAGGTGAAGAGCCCTATTAATCTAATATGGCATAAAATTTACTCAACATTTAACACCAATTAATTTCATTATTTTTCATTAACCACATTTAATCACACATTCCACCATATAATTATTGATTAAAAATTTCTCTCAAATTATCCAAACCATCCCATGTCATTTAAAAATTATTATGAAATCATTAATTCCATAAAAACTATGGTGTTATGAAAAACATAACCACATTTCAAAAATATGTAAACATAACATCACATCAACACACCAAAATCACTTCCCATAATCCATTACCTCACTGCCCAAAAATTATGCCCCCAAAATTATCACCTCTCCACCCCAAAAACATGAACAAAAAATTATCATCCCCACATACCCCATTCAGACATCATTATCCAACTAGCATGTTCATATATCAAAACATGTAAACAACCCTTTGAATTTATATAAATGAGATTTTATCAGATTCCATTTTATTTTAGGGGTGTTATCTTAGAAATAAATATCCTGGGGAAACCATTTCATTGTCTATGTAAAAGTAATTATCCAATTTCTATTTAGGGTGATATCACAAAAATCATAACTAATGATGTAATTCAAGGATATATATCCAGAATAAAAAAATCCCCCCAATTTCAAAATTTCTCATAGAGAATAAACCCGGTACAATTCATGATGTCACGAATAATATCAACGATGTAAAATAATGTGAATCAAACCCCATTTCATATTTCAATTCAATTAACCAAATTTTGTTATCTTTAATTATTATGGAACCATCATAATCCATATGTAAGTAAAAGAAACCCCATCTACATGGTAATAAATGTAGAATTATGGGTATCCAGTCCTCATAGAATATTTACAGCTCATTTTGCACTGTATGCGGAAGAAAAAACATCCAAGTAACCACAACCGGACCACGAGGAACAATAGATCAACATACAAAGCATCCTTCGAAAATAAAATGCATCATAACACACACTAAATACCAACAAATACCAAATCATAAATCTCTGAGGAATAACATAAACAATCCAACAACGAATGGGAGAAGAACTCACTATAGATAAACCACTGATAACGAACAAACAACCACTGGGATAAATAGAATAAAGAGGTAGTAATACAACTTTTTTAAAATCATCGGAAACCATGGGTTTTTTAAAAATAGATAATGAAGAAACCCCGAACGAATGAATGAGGGTTCAACCAAAAAATAATTTTAGACCTAAAATAGATTGGAGAATTACACTACTAGTAAATCCCTATTAATGTTATGTAATCTCCAGATTCTAGGTTCAAGAAAAAATGTGTAGCCTTATTATTATTTAACCCAAAAAACTACACATTAGGATCCTGCTGTTGAAAAGTCATGATACCAACTTTCAAATCATGTAATCCACAAACATGACATGTAATTCTGACATTAGTGCTTCTGCACCTCCAACTTCAATAAAAATTGTCAGAAACTCTCATGATCACCTCTAACAACCAAAGAAATAAAATTAACCAATTGGAAGGTTGTATACCATTATTTGAAATACCATTATGTAGTACATCATGGATTCACTAAATCAAATGAAGATAAATTCTGAAAATCAACTATGGAATCTAGATTGTGATGTTGGAGACATTGTATTCCTTAACATATCTTCCTAGTAGAATGTGATGAGATTTGGAAATGAGGTACTGCTTAGTCCAAGATGCATTATACCCTTTTTTATACTTCATCACATCATAATGATGGATTGTTGACTATTACTCCCACAAAACCTATCTCAACTACATGATAAATTCCACATATCCATAATAATGAATTACATATAATAAAAATCACATATATTCAATATAGGGGTACTTTTGGAGAGTGACCATTCTTATTAAGAGTAGTTTGTGAAAATCATAAATCATCGGTAAAAAGTTCTATGATATAAGACAATGTACCATGTTAATGTGTTTTTTAGAAACCACATCTTTTAAGAAGCAATGTGTGAACAATGGGAGGGGATAAAGAATGTGTTCCCTCATTTTTTCTAGTGTGGGAAATGGAAATTTTTAGGGACAAATTTCTTAAGGGAGGATGATTTAAATGAGCAAAATTGTTATAAATAAAATTTCCCCATTTTAAAATAATAGAATTTTCAAAAAATAATGTTTTAGAAATCACTAGACATTAATTTACTTTCTTTTATACAATTGGTTTTAAAATAAAAATATGTATCATTCCCATTTATAATATATATGTTTAACATTGAATAAATTATTAGTATAAATATAATGTTTTAACTAATACAATTGTCACATAAAATGGATGTGATATCCTCAACTAGTAGGATCGTACACTATGAATCCCAATTAACAAAGCATTTGAGGAAGATATAATTCTTTGGAATTTTCCCTTGAACAACAATAAGAAAATATCCAAAAATGTTAGTATAATAGAAACTTTTTAATTAATAATTTCAAGCTTATCGAGATCAAGGCACAAATCATGTTTTCCAAACTATCTTTCAAAGTCCCATCATCGCGCACCTCACCCATAGTAAAAAAACTGTCAAAAAACTCTTTATTTTCAGTCAATGTTGGTTATTATTTTAAAACTAAAAATTTTAATATTTATAAAATTAGTTAGATAAAAATTTATTTTGTTCAATAAAATATCAATAATATCCATTGGATATTTTTTAATAATTTGTCATCATAGTTGAATTTTGGGATAAAATTAAATACAATAGAAATATAATAAGTTTTTTTGACATCATCCTGACCCAAATGTGATTCATTTGGTAATATAAATAGGATCCATGCATAGATATCTATTTTTGCATTAATGTATTTTTTTATGTTTATATAATTTTTTTTATAAAGCCTTTATTAAACCTTCAAATTGTATAATATATTTTAATGATATATCATTATTTCATTTAGTGTGTGACACAACTCCACATCAACAATTGAAATATTTTAATAAGATAGGCATATAGAATTATAAAATAATGTAAAACACTAACATTTTTTTAAATAAATGTGGGGAAACATGGGATCATTTTTGATTTTTGATATTTTATTATGTAGAGTATAAAATAAAAATAATAAATAAATAGTTATCATTTCCTATATAAACACAAAAAATATTTTTTTCATTAAATTATACTCCATGGATCACATCTATAATCTTCCCTCTACTCTATCGAGACATTCCAAGGTACCCCTAAGATCCCATGAAGTCCTTCCCAAGACTTTGGAGTCACAAATTGATGTGATGGATCTTTCACTCCCATCATGAATCAAGCACTAATTATATGTTATATGTATTAAATTCCATTTATTATTAATGTTATGTGTTCTTACATATTACGCTTACTATAGATTTAATATATAAAAGATGATATCCTCCTTTTAAATCTCATTAATCCTCCCATTATCATTTATGCACACCAGTTACCATGGTGAAATTCTGTAAGGGATCTTCACCTTTCTCACATTTTATAAATTCATGAACCTTCATTAAAATTAGTCATTATAATATCTATTGATTATATTTACATTCAATTGTAATCATTACATTCCTATCAAATTAAAATTATTTGAATGAGACAACCTTTATACTATCTCATTTTTACCCTTACATAAGTTGTTACTATACAGAATTTTCATAATAGATTTCTCTCATTTATTTTCCATTCAGTAAATTCGTTTACGTTATGTCTATTAAATTGCATTTTATTATGATTTAAAATATTATTAAATTATTACCTTACTATATAATTAATACAAAAATTATGAGATCCCCTTTCCCTCCAATTAATCCGCCCACGATACATAATGTAATCTGGTTACTAGGATTTAATATAGTTATGATTCTTTTTTAATTAATGTTTTTTAATTAATTAATGCTTTAAATATATAAATTTTTAATTTTATGATATTTTTCCATCACACAATTAATATCCAATTAATTTCATTATTTTTAGAGACCATTTTTCTCCCATCAACTGATTTTTATGAATCTTTTTTTGAACCCGTTAAGTTTTTAAATATTCACTAAAGTGTTCCGTGCCAAAAATAATTGTTTAGTATATACTATTACCATTTCTTAACAAGGGTTTTCAAATATATGTAAATTTAAAATTTGATTTTTAATTACATATATTTATTACAAACAACATAATCGTAGAATAAATTATGATTATGAACAAATCCATGTTGTATGATCTATATGGAACACATAAGAATGATAAATAAATTTTGAAGATGTGTTCACCCAGATAGAGCTACAATGAAATAAGTAATGATAAGTATCCTGATATGACACATTGGGGCATTTTGTGAGCATGATTCCATTGTGGTAAACTGTACACAATGATCTTTTGGTGGATTTATCCTTGCCCAATTTTTTTGATTCATGGGTTTACGTTCTGAAAACATTTTCCACGATAACATTATGATTATATTTTTATATCATATCTCATTAATAATGTATATGATTATTTCTATTTTATTCCCCATTAATATATCTTTTTTCAATCATGTATCATCTTCATCATGTTATACCTTCTTTATTCTCATACTGAAATTAATGTCTCACACATTTATTATTTTTTCCTGAGGATATACAATGCATTTTAATGTTCAAAATAGTATTTTGATTATGTTAAATATGTATTAAATTTAGATTTAGTATACCCTATTTTATGTTGTTATGTAATGTACCCAATTCACAAAGACACTACACTTATCCAACTTCTATGTTGTATTAATTGTATTATAATCAAATAAAAAATTTATTAATGCATAATAAAAAGAAATGTAGATATTTAAAAGCTAACTAAGATGATTTGATGATGATGATTATGAAAGATAAGTCACCTAGAATCCACAATGGAGATTCCATATTAAAAGAGACATAAATTGAGAATATATATTGTAAATATTATTCTATGGAATAACCTTCTGAGTAAATAAAAGAATTAATGTGGATACTATACTGTGTAGGAATTATCCATATTTATTGAATACAAAATGAAGTTTGTAGACAAAAAAATATAGTAATAAGGTATAGAAAATTTCAATGGAAATCACTAGTAGTGAATTTTCATCTCATAGTATAAGTTGAGGGATCATGTAGAGATCATGATATACAATGAAATTGAAACCAATAGGTTCGACATTTCCTAGAATAGGAATTATAGAATATAGATCACCATGATGTAAATATTTATTTTCTACAAGGAGATCTATTTTTTCAACTATTGAAATCTCAAAAGAGGATTGTAAAATAAATAATGGATCTAATAGTATAAAAAATATTATCAGTCAACTAAATTATATTTTAGGTATACTTTTATATAAAGGATCATTCTAATAGAAGAATTAGTTTCCATAACTAGTAAGCTAGAAAATTATATAACCTACTTAGCAGAAGCTGAAAATTAAATTTAGAATTCTCTCATTTGGAATGCTTTTAGAAGGTATAAAATGAGTCTTCAATGTTGTAAATATATATTTTAATGATGAAAGATCCAATATTATAGCCAAAATTTTACTTATTCTTTTGATGATACCGTATTTTATGGTACATGGATGATTTAAAATAACGGGAATCTGAAATTTCATCATATTTGTGTCAACTAAATAATAATCAAATAAAGGATATAGAATTATTAGAACCCGACAATGTTATTGGTTCGAAAAATCCCACACAATCAATAGATATTCATCATCAAAATAACTGTTAGAAGGCCGAAAATATTTATATGAATTAATGAGTGTAAATATTTCTACTTATAAAATATCAATATTTTTGTTATCTTTTTGACACAATGACTTACTATGAAAAAGACAGTAGGTACATGATGGTGGAATACTTTAGGATTTATCTAAAGATAATGATGCCACATCCTTCATTGTTTTAAGGAAATAATTTCAATGGATAATGTATTAGTTTTTATAATATCAGAAATTAAAAAATTGATTTTTTAAAAAGAATAAATGAAAAAAGTAATTATATAATCCAAATTGAATTGAAAATAACTTATCCATGATATTTCATTTAGAACAATAAACACTCCATTTGAGGGAAACATATACATACCATGTGGTCATGAATTATGGAATCTTGATCAAGATCAGGTCATACACATTCGATTACATTTGATGCATTGAGATTTGGTAGTTTAATAAAAACACATTATGACATAAGGGATACATTTTGGAAATTGTGGGGTTGGAATATGTAGAGATGAAGTGTTATTTTTGTAATGATCATGAGGTAATGTAAAAAATTAGGTACTTCAGTAATTTTTTTGAAATGTTGAAAAAAAATTATTGTATAGTAGTTTTTTTAACATTCTAGTGGATGTGATTACATTGTCTCAGAATTTATTTGATTATATAGTTCATATAAGATTATGGTAAGGGTATTTACTAAAGGATTAAAAAAATGAATTATCTATTTTAATGGATGTATTTACCAATAAGTTCCATGATAAAAAAATTATTAAGTATACATTAGATCCCAATTAAAATTATAGACTAATATGATCATAATTGAAGGTTAAAATCTTCTAACAGATTTGATGATGTAGGTTGTTTTTATCTGAAAGATACATTATGAAGACAAATAGGTGAACACATGTCTAAGGAAGATAGTTTTTGGAAATGGTATTCATTGATCTATACACAATCTAAATGGTAAAATTAGTGGTTTATTGGGTACATACATTATGAAATAAAGGTTTTTGTTTTTGCGGAATGTGAAGTGGAATATGTTGCCTAAAAAGGGATGTTTGAGGTATAAATGTTGAATAAATGGTATACAAGTAGAATAAAATTCCTAGAACTAGATCCTCACGACTCATAAATAGTGTAACATAGAACTAGAAAACCTAATTCCAAACAATTTGTCATCAAATAGTGTGTATTTCCAATATCATACCATGGAGATAGTATTCCCTTAGAATAAAAATTCATCCCAAACATATATATGAAGAATATAATATTAAATATTTGTGTCAGATAACAGATGTAAGAAACATAAACCATACTATATAAATATTTCATAAAATAAAAAACAACCAATTATATATTCATTACTAAGAAAACACTGATGTAATATTGAAACTGACATTGTAATAAGAAAACTAGTGTCCCTAACAAATCCACATGTCTAACCTACATCACTAGCATATCTACTCAACACATGGCCATTACCTTTAGAGGATAATTGATCATAATGTATATTTGTTCACTAACTTGTCCATACAGAGTGTGAGTATAATTCTAATAGTAAACCATCAATGTGTCCTTATTATAACTGCATTATTTAAAATAATTTATTGAAATAACATAAATGTAAGCCCAAAAGTAATCAATCACATGTTAGGGCATTAATCGATTACTATAAAACCAAAAAATCCAACCCTAATGGATTAGATCTATTGTTAATTATGGATTCACCTCCCTAGATTCATTGAATGGTTTGTAATTCCAACTTATGTCTCGGGGAATACATTAATTCTATTAAGAATAAGTATAGTTCACAAGGTTGTCAGGCCCCTACCACTATCATAGGTTCTACAACATGTATTTATTTAATTTAATTCTATCCATAAATAACCCAACCTAATCTATAGGGTGTAAATATCTCATGATACAATTATTAATATCTATATCATCGTTCATTCCTAACAAAAAATCTATACTTTTTATGAAATTCATTAGTTATAGTTAGTTTTAGTGTTTTGAAACAAATTCAATGTGAATAATTAAATAGAATAACAATGAAACATAATAGTCTTCGTACAGGATTCCAATAATAACACTCCTCTATTAATTCCCTTAGAAATTTCAAAAAAATTCATATAAGTGCAAAAATGTATTTGGATTAGGAGCCGCTTAATGCTGGGGAGTTTCTGACTTCACCTGTTACCCGGTGATGGTCATCAGCTAGTCTATAACTTGTGCTATGAGGTATAATTTCTCTAGAAGTACCACCATCATTAAAATAGATTATTATATACTAGACAATACATGTTCCTATAGAATTGTGGACTCTGTATATGCCACCATCTACCCCGAAAAGGTTTCTAGTTATATGGTGTAATTAGGAAATGTGTGGAATTGACTTATTTAGTATGGCCAAAATGACCATTATGATAGATTATTCAATGATTGATCACCAAATAATTCCCTAAAATTGTTGATAAATTGTAGGTCCTATAATTGTACCCAAATATATCCATTAATACTCACTATCATTATTTTTATCCATTCTCGGAAACATGTGACATAATGATTGATTCAACTACAAAGATCTTGAATTTAATATTCACTCAATATCCTTCCAGGCTTGAAAAAAAATATTTCTCTAACTTTATCACAATCCATAATTATTTTATTTTTGTAAATCACACATCATGGAGATTCTTGAGATTCATAGAATGGTTTTGACAAAACTGAAAAACACTTTCTTCATGTTTCATTCACTAATGGTTCACACTCATCAAAAAGTGTGGGGTGGGTTACATGATTTTCAATGATGTTTGAGATGGTGATAATAAGACAAAATAGTATGGGTGGTACCCATAATCCCCATTGAGACCATCATATTTAAGAAACATCCCCATATATGTGAGGTGTGGTGATAGAGGGCGATAAATCATGATTTAGCCAAACTAATTATAGACAATGTATGTATCTAAATTAAAATTCTGGAATTCTTGATCAATTAAAATCATGAAAACTTTTATTCTTTGGATTAGAAATTTTCTACTAGATATTACATTAATATATATTTTCCTAAACAATAAAATTAGTTATAAATAATCACATAATTTATTTCTTCCATAATTTCATTGAAAACATTTTATTGTAATGTTAATTTTTATTTCATATTTATATTTTATATGTAAAGATACACCTCCCCCTAATCCCACTTATGATAATCTCTAAAAAATAATTTGTATCGATGTATAAATTCTAATTTAATTAAAGACATTTGTATTCTATAATTTTTTTATTTCCAAATTATTTTTAATATATTTTTAATTGATTTCTCTATTTTTTATTTTTTATTTAATTAAAATATAAATTATAAGGTTTTATAAATCATTTAAAATTCATATTTGATGAATCAAATTTCATCATTCTGTGTTAGTATTTATTATCCTATTTGGAAAATGGTTGTGCATCAATGTGTTCCCACCAAATATTGTGTTAAAAATAGAATACTCAAAATATTATAAATTTTTAATTGACTAACATATATATTAATAAATTGTATTATAGTTCATATATTAATGATATTAACAGTTTTTTAATTTGAAAAACAACTTCGGAGATTTTTAAATTACTAAATTTAACTCCTAAAGGAACAAAAAAAGTCTGAGACACTAGATTAATTATATACCATCCTAATGTTGAATGTTTTACTATTAATTATAATGAATATATTAAATTTAATTCATAAGATTTAATGAATTATAAAATTTAATGATGTCCCTTAATGATGAAATATCTATATAAAATTTCATAATGAATATATTATGGGTGTTACATTGCTCTTGGGATACTAAAGTGAATACTATCCAATAAACCAAATATATGGAAATGATGTGGGTTAAAGAACTCATCATCTCATTAATGTCACATTAAATTATGATGTAATAAAAAGTTTAAATAGAGGCCAATGAATACAATGAATTAAAAAATTTCACCTCCTTCAATATTAGAATTGATACGAAATCTAGAGCCGTGTTTTTAGAATATGTTCATTCATTCATGAACATTATAAAATTAATTATGGAGAAGAAAAAAACATGTGAACCAAAAGTTTAAATCAAATGGGTGAAATGGTTATGAATTTCTATGATTTTAAAAAATAAAGGTCCCCTAAAATCAGTGTTCCATATCTCAAAGAAATATAGTAATTAAAAGAAACAATTCAAAAAGGCATTAAATGTGCCTACATGTATTTCATGTGATGATTCCACGTAATAAACATCATGTGACTCTAGAATAATGATCCTCATGAATAATGTTGATGATGATATAATGGTTATTACTCAAGTTAATATTTATCCATCCTCTTCTTCTATCCATTACTTCTCTTATTTTCTAAACTCTTTTTCTTCATCATTATCCAATACTGACATGTACTATAAAAACATAAAATATTCTGTAATAATTTTGATAATGGATTTAAATTTTGTATTTTATAAATCATAAAACTATTAATAAATATAATAAAGTCATTAACGAAATAGATAGCCTTTTACTGGAAATTATTACACACATAACAAAATAGATTATCTCATTAGGAAAATAAAATCTTAACCAGATATCTAATACCTCTAATAAAAAGTCATTAAAAATATTGTTTAAATTTCTAAAAGATGAAGATTAAATGCATAAATTAATATATTCCAATAAACATTTCAATATAAAAAAGAAACATTTATTAATCCAATCATGTAAATATATAAAAATTAACATGAAAACTAATTTTAGTAAACTCAAATCAAATGATTTTTAAAAAAATTAAATATAATGGGGCATTTAATATATGAATTCAATTGAACACATAATTTTATTTAAAAAAATCAATCAATATATTTAATTATTTCAAGATTAAAATGAGGTATAAAAATTATTATGTTGATATCATTTTTTGATAACATAAGTGGACCCATGTATTTATGGGTAAAAAAATTAAATCATTTAACCATATTAGAAATTAATATTCTGAAAAAGATGAATGTTTGAATATAAGGACCCGGCCTTAAAAAATTTCATAATATTTAATTAAATGAATAATTCACATTTAGGATATTTTCTGGTTTAGAGTTTTAGAGTATTACGAAATAACTATTACATTTCAATTCAAATTCAAAGTAGACACCTATACACAATTTCTATTTTTTTATAAAATAACAACTATTGAAAAAAGAGTCATGTCTAGTTCCATGTTGAAGTCTACTTGATTTTTCTTTAATCACATCCTTGACCCTTTTCCACATTATGTTATGTTAAAAACATTTCGAAAACTTGGGATTATAATAAATAGCTCAGTAAGGGATACACAAAGAAGAAAAACTATTAGTTTTTCAAAAAACAAGTAAACCATGAATACATTAACATATGTAATACTTTTCACCTTTATTAATTAGTAAATACTCTTCACTGAATAAAATATCATTACATACCCTTTTTGTAACCAAATGATTACCAAAAAACCCATATAAATAACGCATAACATAATAAAGGTAACTTGGGACATAATCATACTTAAATGGAATAACCGTACAGTCAAATTCCAAACATATCACTAAATGGAATAGCCATACGGCCGACTTCCTTACCCAATTCATTGGAGGATATAATGTAACCACCCGTCCTGCTATTCATGGCACCACCCGTCATATGGTTTATCACGTAACCACCCATCAAATGTCCAAGTACCATTATAAAATCATAAGACATAAAACAAATATAATGGAAAGAAAACATTTCCACATTTTGATCACCATATATTACCTAAAAATATTGACATCACAAATCCATTATAAAAAACCATTTTCAATACCAAAATACATAAAAGAGTATATGGTAGTTATTTTATTTTAAAAAACATTATGGCTTATTGAGGATTCCAAAGAACAATAATACTCGCGACGGTGGAAAAGTTCATTGTCACCGTGTATGTTAAAATAAACATTCATTTTTGTTGTTGAGTAAATTGCTTCATAGAAAAAAATTCCCTTTTAATGAAATATAATGTCAAAGTTATTTTATACAGCTTATAAAAGAAAGACTTGTATTATAACAAAATATGCTTCAATGAAAGGATATTGAGACGAAGTCCCTTACCTTGTGTCTGACTTGACACGATCATTATTTAATCTCCTTAATAATAAACTAATGTAAATTTATACTTTCTTAAGAACCTTTTTCATGTTTATTATTATTTTTATATCACTTATTACCATGTTATAAACATTATGAAATCTTTTAAGTTAATAACATCCATTTTGTCGATATTTGGTACTTGAGTCAAAAATGAACACCTCATATTTATAAGTTGTCCATGTGTTCAAATGTAAATTATATCCAGAATGATATTAATGATTTTTATAACATATATATAATATATATCCAGCATATACATGTATTTATAATAGTATAAAACATTTGGAGGTAAGAAATGAACTGCACTGTTCATGGAGACGGTAAGATGTACATACGCATGAAAGCTACTTTCATTTATATTTATAATTTTAATGGAATTAGAATATAATTATAAAAAGTTATATAATAATTCCATTATAATATCATATATAATATAGTTAACTGCATCCTTTATACATCCCACATAAGGCATTAACGAATCAAATCACTTTGAGGGGGCGGTAGTCCGCATTTCCTCAAAAGAGATTATCGTTTTTACCCACTATGGAAACCATAATGGAATGCTATAAATTGGAAGTACAGAAGAAAACGGAAATCATGAACATAATATATATCATATATAAATACAGTTCCATCATAATGGCCACCACGAGTGGCGGGAAGATGTAATTGAACAACCCACGTTTCGTGTGGCCTTCGTTTTCCATCCACATAAACATTATGTTCTTCATCCATTAAATGGTGGTGTGTGTAAGTGTAGTTCAAATACTTCTCATAAAAACATCCTAGTATATTGAGGATTCTGTTTTTGTTAAAAAAGAACAGAATAAAAAATAGTTTAAGTGGTGGAGAAGTAAAATAAAAGAAAACAATTACGAGAAATCGTTACCTTTAATTAAGAAAACTTCCTTTGGTTTGAACCAAAAGGATTTCTTGAAAGGCCTTCTGAATAAGGTAAGGCTTCTAGGAGGAAGATAAGGATGTTGGTAGCTTAATTTGGTAGAAGTTCGATGAGCCAAATGGCTTTAGAGGTGTGATGAATTGGTTAGAAGTGGTCTCCTTTTATAAGGGGGAGGAGGGGCTCTTTAGGAAAGTGTGAAACTATTATTTTATTATATAATTATATTTGGTTTCTAATGGTCCATAAATCATTATAGTCTATGATAATGTGATTAATGTTCAAAATATAATCATCCAATCAGAATTTTACAGGTTTTAGATAATATTTTAATCATTATAATCTTATTTATTTTAATGATTTATTAATGAGGTAAACAGTATATCATTATCATGTCATAAATAATTTAATTTAAATGATGTCTAAAAATTGAAAAACAAATAATATAATGTAGTAAATAAATTTAGATTTATAATGAGTATTTATAGTCCAAAATATGACTTATATAACACCATATAAAAATTAATTATTAAAAGATTTTTGTTAATGTCTATTTTGTCTTTACATTAAGTTAATTATTCTAAATTGTCATTATCACTTCCAAGAGGATCAAAGGGGTCCCATAATTGTCCAAAATTTTCCCATGGTCGTTAATGACTCAACCAATAAGGTTTGAGAAAGTGTTAAAGTATTTTTTTAATTATTATAATATTCTTTTTACCTGAATTACCATATTTTCCTTTAACAGCAGTAAATAAAAGTCAAAATTCACTATTCACCAAAAATTATTTTCATCTTAAAGAACCAAATTTTACTAATTGATAACAACCATGTGTGTCAAATTTTTGAAATTCAATTCATAGAAGTTGTAAATTTTCATTTAAATGAAAAAGTCAGTTTATTAACTACCACTAAGTGGTTTCACTATTCATCAAAATTGAAGTTTTTCTGAAAAATACCAAAAACTCAGACTAAGCATTATTTGATATTCCAAATTCAAAAATGATGTCTATTTTTCCAAATTTAAAAAATAGAGGTGGAATTAAATAATTTTAAAATTAATTCCCGTTATCAAAACAAATAGCGTGTTTTTAAGAAACAATAACTATCAAAAGATTGATTCTTGTTTATGTCCAATTTCAAAGTAAAATTAATTACAATGACCAATATTAGATTAAATTGTACAAATATATTTTAACTTCACTTTAATACCAACATAAATGATAATATAACCATATAAATAAATTAGATTAAAAGGAACTTTTGAATTAAAATACAATATTTTTCACTATTCATTAAAAAATGAACTTTATCAGACAAATACCAAAAATTTAAACAAAGTAAATTTTGATGTCCTCATTCTAAATAATGATTTTATTTAGTCATATAGAATATATTAAATTGAAAAAACAACATTTAAAAAGGGTTCACCATTAAAAGGTGATAAATTGGCCTTTTAATGTAAATTATGTTTAAAATTAGATTCATTCACATTTTAAGCCTCTAACTTTTTATTGGATAATTTAAATACATTTAACAATCATGTATTATCATATTTTATTTAGTTTCATTCCGTCCTGCCAAAACACCGACTAGGAGTCAACTATCATTTAAAATAATAATATTACATTATTAGTGTGCAACATAAGATTTTAAAGAAACCCGATGTTGCGTATCTGGTACGCTATCGAACATAGAAACAACATTAAAGTAAAATTAATATTTAATTAAAAAATATTAATAAATATGAAATATTTCTTATTCTTTATTTACCTGGGATGTTATATCCTTCCCCCATTTTGGGAATTGCGTCCTCCCAATTTTTATTCACTTATAAAAATCAGTGGGGGTATTTATCCCTTATAGAATTATTAGATTCCCATGTTGATTCTTCAACCATATGGGTTTCCACAAAACATTTACCTGGTGAATTACCTTATTCCGCAACACCTACACTCTACGGTCAAGAATCTGAACTGGTTGTTCTTCATAAGAGAGATTCTCTTCCACTGAACTACCTCTGGCTCAAAACATGAGATGGATCTCGCACATACCTTCTCAATATCAAAACATGAAAAAAAATTGTGTACTTGGTATAAACATGGAGGTAAAGCCCCTCTATATGAAAATGCTCCATATTTATCTAGAATTTTTTATGGTCCGATGAACCTCGGACTCAAATTTCCCTTCTTACCAAAACACATCACACTTTTCCATGGAGAAACTTTGAGAAAGACATGATCACCAACATCAAAGGAAAGATCCTTCCTCTGGTTATTGGCATAACTTTTCTGTCTACTCTGAGCTGTTCTCATGTGCATCTGAATCAACTGATCTTTCTCTTCCATCTCTTCTACCAATTCTGGTCCCATCAGCTTCCTTTCACCTACTTCATCCCAAAAAGCTGGAGTTCGACAACGCTTTCCATATAATGCCTCAAATGGGGACATCTGTATACTTGAATGAAAAATGTTATTATAAAAAAATTCAACCAAAGAATGTTGTTGGTCCCAACATCCCTAGTAATCCATCGAGCAAGCACGTAACATATCATCCAATGTCTGAATTGTTCATTCCGATTTCCCATCTGATTGAGGATGAAATGTTGTACTAAAATTTAATTCAGAACCCAATAACTTCTGAAGGCCTTTCCAAAATTTAGAAGTGAACCTGGGATCACGATCAGATACAATGGGGAAGGGAACTCCATGAAACCTGACTATATATTTAACATACAACTGAACAAG
Source organism: Viscum album (assembly GCA_963277665.1). Lineage (NCBI taxonomy): Eukaryota > Viridiplantae > Streptophyta > Magnoliopsida > Santalales > Viscaceae > Viscum > Viscum album. The sequence continues at coordinate 1,621,974,212 of OY728155.1, read as the reverse complement.
TTGATCTAGAGACAAAGTATCTCTAATAGGAAGAAAATGAGTAGATTTAGTCAATCGGTCAACTATAACCCAGATTGAATTAGTACCTCGAGATTTCTTTGGTAACACCACAACAAAGTCCATGGATATATTTTCTATTTCCACTCTGGCTCCGGTAAAGGCTGAAGCATTCTTTTTGGTAACTGTCTCTCGACTTTAACCTACCAACAGGTCAAACACTTCACATTAAAATCAGTAACATCTCTTTTTATTCCATCCCACCAGTAATACTCTCGAAAATCATTGTACATCTTAGTACTGCCAGGATGAACTGAAAAAAGAGAACTACAAGCTTCACATAATAACCCATTCTTCAACTACGAATCACAAGGTACACATAATCTCTTCCCAGACCTCAATACACAATCATTACCAAGATTAAAATCAGGAAACTTACCCTTCTGAACCAACTCTACATTTTTCTGCAACTCACTATTTTCATTCCGTGCTTTCTTTATTCTATCTGATAGAGATGATCTCACTGACACCTGATACAAAACATAATAATTTCATGCAAAAACAACTTCTATGCCAAATTTCATCCAATCAAAAACCAAAGTATCTCGCTGTAAAAGAAACATGGTTAATGAAGCATTACATTTTCGACACAAAGCATCATCCAATTTATTTTCATTTCCCGTATGGAAATGGATCGTGCAATCATAATCCTTGATTAATTCCAACCATCTTTTATGTCCCATGTTCAATTATTTCTGAGTGAATATATACTTCAATGTTTTGTGATCATTATATAGTTCACACTTCACTCCATACAAATTATTCCTCAAAATTTTTAAAGCAAAAAAACAAAAATAGCTAATTCCAAATAATGTGTTGGGTAATTTAAATCATGAGGTTTCAACTGACATGAAGCATAAGCTATTACCTGATCATTCTACATAAGGACACATCCATGTCCTTTAAACTAAGCATCGTTGTAGATAACAAACTCACTATTTCTGAATGGAAGTTCCAATACTGGAGCATTCACCAATCTTCTTTTCAATTAATTAAAAAAATAATCACGTTCTATTGTCAAGATGAACATAAAAAAATTTCGAGTTAACATATTCATTGGACTAGATAACCATGAAAAACTTTCAACAAACCTCTGATAATAGCCATCCAAACCATGGAAACTAAGAATCTTGGTTATATTTGGGGGTCTTCTCCATTCTTCAACAACTTTCATTTTAGCAGGATCATCATTTATGCCATTTTTTTAAAAAATCTGACCAAGGAAATAAATTTGTTGAAATAAAAACTCACACATGCTGAATTTCTCAAATAGTTTCTTTTCTTTTATAGTTTTCAAGACAACCCATAAATGACATTCATGTTCATCTTTAATTTTGGAATAAACCAAAATATCATCAGTGAAAACAACCACAAACATATCCATGAACTCACAGAAAATTCTATTCATAAGATCCATAAACACAGTAGGTGAATTGGTTAACCCAAAAGGAAAAACTAAAAATTCATAATGGCCATATCTAGTACAAAAGGCGGTCTTTGGAACATCTGCTTCCTTTACTTTCAACTGATGGTACCCTGACCTCAAGTCAATATTCTAAAAATACTGAGCTCCCAAGAGATGTTCAAATAAATCATCGATATGAGGAAAAGTATACTTATTCATAACAGTGATGTTATTCAATTCTCTATAATCAATGAAAAGTCTCTTTGAACCAACTTTCTTTTTAACAAACAATATAGAAGCACCCAATGGTGATGTGCTAGGTCGAATGAATCCTTTATCTAATAACTTCTGCAATTTCTTCTTTAACTCTAAAAGTTCAATTTGAGCCACTCGATAAGGGGGTTTTGAAATTGGATTAACATCAGGAACTAAGTCAACAATAAATTCAACATACCAATCAGGTATAATACCAGGAAAATAATCAATAAAAAATTCAAGGTACTCATTTACCACTGGCACATCATTAATATGAATAGTTCATTTGTTTTCAACAATATGTGCAAGGTAACATTCATTTCTATCTTTTACTAGTTTCTCAGCTTCCTGATATGTTATCAAAAGTAAGGGTTCATTTTTTTATACAAACATAAAATCATTCTGAAAAGAAACCTCTTTAGCTCTGCAGTCAATCTTAGCCTGATAAATATAAATCCAACCAATTCCCAATATAACATCAAGCTCTACTAGAGAAAAAAAATAAGGTTTGCAGGTAGATTCTTTCCGCACACAAGGACATGAATGTTCTTCAGTTATCTTTTTGTCTCAAAAATTTCTCCAGGTGTTTTTACCATAAGTTCTGTATTCATATCTTGAGATGGAATTCCCAGTTTACTAGAAAACTTCTCTGAAATTAAAGAGTGTGTATACCCTAAATCAAACAACACATTGGCATAATCTGAACAAACCAACAATGTACCTGATACAACATCATTTGATGGACCAACATTTGCTGAAGTAGTTGCAAAATATTTCACCAACCCTTTTTTCTTGTAGTCTGGTTGCTTTCCCTATGGTGAGTTCTTCACTGGACAATCATTTTCATAATGAACCTTTTCATTACACTTAAAACAACTTACCGATGGTTTCTCATTGCCTTCTTTATCATCTTCCTTACAGTTACGAGCAATATGACCAGAGTTACCACACCAGAAGCACTTTCTAGACATTGATAAACATTCTCCGGGATGCTTTTTACCCCACTTCACACAAGTTGGATATTTTTTTATACCTCCAGGCTTCTTTGATGAATTCTTCCCCATTGACTTCCAACTATAACTCTTATTCTATTGTTTTTTAAAAGAACACTTGATGATCAGGAAACTCCATTTCCACCTTCTCTACACATCGAAACAGTTTTTCATAACTTTTGTACTCACGAGAGGCTAACGCTCTTTGATATCGTGGCTTCAGTCCTGAGTAAAATCGATTTATCTTACTATCATTATCTCGATGAAATTTGGTGCATACCTTTCCAGTTGAGTGAACATTCCTTCATAAGCAGCCACTGAGTCATCCTCCTACCTCAATTCCAGGAATTGTTTCTCCATCCTAAGATGAACCACCTTAGAAAAATATTTCCCAAGAAACATACCTTTTAATTATTTCTAAACAAGATAACTAATATCATCACTATCCCTGATATTTTTTACTATCAACCAACACTGATCAACTTCAACTTCAAAATGGAAAACATCAAGACTATCCTTTTTATGTTCTGAATAACCCATGACATCCAAAATCTTCTCCAATGCTTTAATCCACACTTCATCAAACATAGGGTTAGATGATCCTATGTATGATGGGGGATGTTGCCTCATGAAATTCTCTACTACAGACATGTTCTTCTATGGTTGATCTGGCTGATCTCATGCATGAATACCACCACCATTTATTGCTTGAGTCATCTGTGCCATCACTGAACCAATTGTTCAGTTCCGATTCCGACCATCTCAGGTTGCTGATTTGGAAGTTTTTCTTCCTCTTGATGTCATCCCAACATAGCTGCCTTGTTTCCTATGCGGAAAACTATTATGAACATAGAAATATCTTATGCGAAGCAACATTGTAATATGTAAGTTATATATGATTTCAATATTAACATAAATTACTTTTGGGTCATTAATTTAACAATACCCTAACTCCTAAAGTTATCTAAACCGACCTATGATACCAACTATAAGGACCCGGCATTAAAAAATTTCATAATTATGAATTAATTAAATAATTTACATTGAGGATCTTTTCAAGTTTAGCGTTTTAAATAATTAGGACATCACTATTACATTTCATTTCAAATACAAAGTAGACACCTCTACACAATTTATATTTTTTCATAAAATAAAAACTCTTGAAAAAAAGAGTCATGTCTACTTCCATGGTTAAGCCCGCATGATTTTTCCATGATCCCATCCTTGACCCTATTCCAAATTCTGTTCTTTGAAAGACATTTCAAAAACTTGGGATGAGCATAAAAATCTAATTAAAGGGTACACAAAGAAGAAAAACTGTTATTTTTTCAAAACAAGAAGTAAACCATGAATACTTGAACATAAGTAATACTTTTCCCCTTTATGAAGTAGTAAATACTCTTCACTGAATAAAAGCTCATTACATACCATTTTTTAACCATAATATTACCATAAAACCCATATAAAGAACACATAACATAATAAAGGTAACTTGGGACATAATCATACTTAAATGCAATAACCATACGGTCAACATCCACAAATATCAATAAATGGAATAGCCATACGGTCGACATCCATACCAAATGCATTGGAGGTTATAACATAACCACCCATCCTGGTATTCACTGCACCACTCGACATGTGGTTTATCACGTAACCACCTGTCAAACGTCTAAGTACCATTATAAAATAATAAGATATAAAACAAATATAATGGAAAGAAAAAATTTACACATTTCGATCAATATATATTACTTAAATATATTGACATAACAAATCCATTATAAAAAACCATTTTCAATACCAAAATACATAAAAGATTATATGGTATTTAAGTTATTTTAACAAAACATTATGGTTGTTGAGGAAGCCAAAGACCAAATAATACTTGCGGCGGTGGAAAAGGTCGTTGTCACCACATATGTTAAAATAAACATTCTATTTTGTCATTTAGTAAAATTATTTGTAGAAAATGAATCCCATTGAATGAAATGAAAAGTCAAAGGTTTTTTATACAGCGTATAAAATAATGTCTTGTATTAGAACAAAATATGTCTCAATGAAAGGAGATTCAGACGAAGTCCCTTCTCTTGTGTCCGACATGACTCGATCGTTCTTTAATCTCCTGAATAATAATCTAATGTTAATTTATACTTTCTTAACAACCTTTTTCAGGTTTATTATTCTTTTTATATCACTTATTACCATTTTATAAACATTATGCATTCATTTAAGTTATTAACGTCCTTTTTGTCGATATTTGGTACCTGAGTAAAAAATGAACACCTTATATTTATAAGTCATCCATGTGGTCAAAGGTTCATTATATCGAGAATTATATTCTTGATTTTTATATCTTATATTTTATATATATCCAGAAAATACATGTATTTATAATAGTACATAAAATTTGGAGGTAATAAATGAAATGCACCGTGCATGGAGACAGTGAGTCGTACATACGCATGAATGATACTTTCATTTCTATTTATAATTTTAATGGAATTATAACATAATTATAAAAAGGTATATTATAAATACAATATGATATCATATATAATATAGTTAATTCCATCCTTCATACATCCCACTTAAGGCATTAACGAATCAAATAACTTTGAGGGAGCGGTAGTGTGCACTTCCTCAAATGAGATTATCGTATTTACCCAATATGGAAACCATAAAGGCATGCTATAAATAGGAAGTAAAAAAGCATAAGGAAATCATAAACTTAATATATATCATATATAAATACAGTTCCATCATAATGGCCACCATGAGAGGCGGTAAGATGTAATTGAACAATCGTGAGGCCATAGTTTTCCATCCACAAAAACATTATTTTATTCATCCATTATATGGAGGTTTGTGTAATTGTAGTTCTAATTATTCTCATAAAAACATCCTAGTATATTGAGGATTCTTGTGTTGTTACAAATTAAAGGAATAAAAAATAGTTTAGTGGTTGGAGATATAAAATAAAAGAAAACAATTTCAGAAAAATCGTTACCTTTAATTTAGGAAACTTCATTTGGTTTGAACGAAAAGGATTTCTTGAAGGGACTTATACCTAAGGTAAGGCTTCTACGAGGAGGATAAGGATGTTGGGAACTTAATTTGGCAGTGTTTCAATGATCAAAATGGTTTTAGAGGTGTGAGGAATTGGTTATAAGTGGTCTCCATTTATAAGGGGGAGGATGGGCTCTTTAGAAAAGTGTGAAACTATTATTTTATTATATAATTATATTCGGTTTATAATGGTCCAAAAATCATTATAGTCAAATATAGTATAAGTCATGGTCTAAATAAAATCATCCAATCATAATTTGACACGTTTTGGATAATATTTTAATCATTATAATCTTATTTATTTGAATGATTTATTAATAAAGTAAACACTGCATCATTATTATGTCATAAATAATTTAATTTATTTGATGTCTAAACATTTTAAAACAAAACATTCATATATGTAATATTTTCAGCTTTACAATGAGTATTTATATTCGAAAATAGGAAATATATAACACCATGTAAAAATTAATTACTAAAATATTTTTGTTGATGTCAATTTTGTCTTTACTTTAAGTTAATTTATCTAAATTGTCATTATCACTTCCAAGTGGATCAAAGGGTTCCCAAAATTGACCCAAAGATTTCCATGGTCATTAATTACTCAACCAATAAGGTTTGGACCAGTGTTAAGGTATTTTTGAATTATTATAATATTCTTTTTACCTTGAATTACCTTGTTTACCTTTAACCGCGGTAAATAAAAGTCAAAAGTTACTATTCACCAAAAATTATTTTCATCTTAATACACCACATTTTACTTCTTGATAACAACCGTGTATGTCAGATTTTTGAAATTCAATTCATTTAAGTGTTAAAATTTCATTTAAATGAAAAAGTCAGTTTTTTAATGTACCACTAAGTAGTTTCACTATTCATCAAAAATTGATGTTTTTCAGAAAAATAGCAAAAACTCATCCTAAGAATTATTTGATATTCCAAATTAAAAAATGATTTCGATTTTTATAAATCCAAAACATAGAGGTTTCATTATTTAATTTTAAAATTTATTCCCGTTATCAAAACAAATAGCTTGTTTTTAAGAAACAATAACTATCAAAAGATTGATACTTGTTTATGTCTAATTTCACATTGAAATTAATTAAAATGACCAAAATTGGATTAAATGGTAAAAATATATTTTTATTTAACTTTAAAAAAAATAAAAGATAATATAACCATATAAATAAATTAGAATAAAAGGATCTTTTGAATTAAAATACAATATTTTTCACTATTCAATAAAAAATAAAATTTATCAGAAAAATACCAAAAATTTACACAAAGTTAATTTTGATATCCCCATTCTAAAGAAGGATTTTATTTGGTTATATAGAATGTATGGAAGTGACCAAGAATATATTTAAAAAGGGTTCTCCATTAAAAGGTGATAAAGTGGCCTTTTAATGTAAATTATGCTTAAAATTAGATTCATTCACATTTTAAGCCTCTAACTATTTATTGGATAATTTAAATTCATTTAACAATAATGTATAATAATATTGTATTTAGGTTTATTCATTCCCGCCAATACAATGGCTATGAGTTAACTACCATTTAAAATAACAATATTATATTATTAGTGTGCAACGTAAGATTTCAAAGAAACTCGATGTTGCGTATCAGGTACGCTATCAAACATAACAACCACTTCAAAGTAAAATTAATATTTAATTCACAAATATTAAAAAATATGAAATATGTCTTATTCTTCATTTACCTATGATGTAACAATGAATGTGGTACATAGATTTTGATACATGAGACACATGTGTAGAGATCTCTATAAAGTCAATAAAATAATCAAACATAAATGAAGTAACAAAAAAAATTATATAATTACATGTGGAATATAATCATTTATGGTGCTATAATATTTTCTAACTCAACATGATTAAAATAATATACTCATAAAAGTATTGAAATAATATTTAATAGGTGGAATTAAATATTCATATAGAAGTTTTAAAATATTTTTCAGAAACAATTATTGAATTTTTTTTTGTAATGGAAATATATTAATTACCACATTAAAATTTCTAAACTTATGAATAATATTTTTTTTAAAATAACTTCCATGAATAATAATCAAATATTTAATTTACTATGATATTCATGGGTATAAAATTGATGTTTTTTTGTTATATCATTCTGTCCCCTATCAGACTCAACAGATTCATACAAGTATAATACCTTCCAAAAATTAATTTCAATGAAAAAATATTTTCTAATGCTTTCTAATATTTTATGAATCAAAATTACAATTTTAAATGGTTAATTTTGTTTCGTAAAAATCTATTCATATTATCCATACTATACATTTTTTTATAATAAAATTAACACTATCGGTGATAAAGATTAATTTTTTTAATTATTACTTATATTACTATATTCACATAATATTTTTTCATTACTCAATTGATGATTATAAACCCTCCATCATATTTTTAAATAAAAATTCAAAATTAAACTGGATTGAAAATTTGATTAATTCATTATGATCATGGAAAGAAATAATATAATAATTAATTTAGTTCTATTTTGTCTTCTGTAGGATAGTATTATTACTATTGTACACCTCAAACTCCTAATAACCTCCTTGTAGAGAGGGGAAATAAAAAATATTAGAAATATCTCAAACCCATTTAAATAAATTTTCCATACCATAATATTGTGAGTGAGTCTATGAATATTTTATGCTTAATCATTTCTAATGATATTGTTAGTCCCTTACTAATGGAAATCCCTTATGATTCTGACATTATAAAAAACGTTTGATGATTCATTTCATGATTTTTAGTCTCTTATTTTTAGTTTTATTTGCCAAATTGAATCATTGAAAATTTTATTTTGAATATGAATATTGTAACATTAATGTGTACTCCAACACAATATAAAAATTACACGTCTTTTAATGAATTACATAAATAGAATAAAAATTAATCCATTTTATTTTTTATGATCATTTTTCAAATATAATTATGTTTATTTTAATTATATTTTATATAAAAAATGTTAAAATATAAATGATTTAGATAAAATAAAATTTCAATAATATTCGTGGGCAAATTTTTTCAAAATAAACAAATATTATCCCATTATAAAACAGCAACAACGATTTACAAGTGTAATCTCATACACATAGCTAATTCATAAATATGGTAGAACAATTAGCCTTTGTCTCACACTTTCCACCACAAATCATTAGTTATTTTCTTAGTGATGGAAATTGGGAACTATATATGAAACATGGATGTAAATAATTAACTTAAAATGATATATTAATTCTAATTGAGTGAATAAAGGGTTGCCAATATATTGGAACCTAAAAGTATTATCAAAATAAACTTAAAAAATATTGGAATATTAATATAAACAAGTTTAATTTAGCTTGAATGTTTTATAACTGATAATATGGAATCAACTATGGCTATTTATTTCCACACATTACTTGTAATAAATAAATGATAATAATATATGAATTATATAATAATCAAAATTTGAAATTCTATAAAATGGAAAAGAAATGTTTTTTAAAAAATGGGTTTATTTCCAAAAACAATTTTATCATCTAACAATTTGGTTTAATAAATACTCTCTTTCAAGATTTTTTTCAAAAAAATAGTTTTCATTAATTCAAAAATTCTGCATTTTTTTGAAAATATTATTCAAAGATTCTTTTTTCAAATGGTTTTAAAATTGGGTAATTATTTTCAAATAAAATTTTAAGACACATATGAAATGAATTTTTTAGTTTTAAAAAAAATATTGATGATTTGATATTTGTCTCTAATAACGTAAACATATTATATTGAAATTTTTTATTTATTGATGAAGTACATGAAGCTGATATTTAAGGGAAAAAATTAGTAATTTTTTCTTTTAAAATTTCTCATAATTGGTTTGGTATGATTATAAACCAATTAAAATTCCCAACTATATTATTAAAATTACATTGTAGGCATTATTATAATGATATGAAAACTCACATGACTATAAACTCATTTAAATCATTAGATGAAGATGGTAATATGATCAAAAAAATAAATTATATAAGAATGATTTGAAGTCCAATTTACATTATTTTTACATATTTGAATATTGCTTTCAAGGTTTTTAATTTTATTTATTTTTAATCTAATATAATGAAGTTTCCTTTTTAAAGATGTAATAAAGGGTTTTTTAAACTATCCTAAAAATCAATTTTTTATTTTATAAAAGTGGTAAAATGTTTAAATTAACATATTTTTTCCTAGAAAAAGGAATATAGAATTTCACTTTCAACAACTAAAGTGAAAAAATAGACAATGGGTGTCTTAGGTCTCAAACTCTATGGATAAAACTCACTCTCATAGAATTTGGGGTGACATTAATATAGTTCACAATAAAGTTATCCCATACCAATGCAATAAATATCTCTAAAAATTATATAAATCAATCTTTCACTAAACACATACACCTTCATAAAAATTTCTATAGAGATTACATTAAGAAAAGTGAGATTTTATTGGATTTTTTCCCAAATGAATTAAATTTGGATGTAATTTTGAAAAAATTAATTCTTCCTTTAAATTTATCATATTTAATAATGATAATTTAGTAATATTTTTTGAGACATACATTATTTTATTCATTTATTTCATAATATTTTTTACAAATAATTTAAAATTATTAATTTAAAATAGTCAATTTACATCTTTATTCATTTATCTATCATAGTTATAGTCCCTTTTCTACCTTTTGTAGTCGATCGATGAGGATTATTTTATTTCACTAATTATGAATTTTTTCTTATGTGAATATAAAACTAATCAAATATAATCATTTAATTTTCACTATTAAAACTATTTGAGCTAATTTTTAAAAACATAAACATAATAGAATAAAAATAAATAATTTTTCAATTATTTTATTTTCATAAATATTATTTTTCACTGATTATATTCTTTTTATTAGTATATTTTTTAAAATAAAAAATATTTTTTTTCCAAGTTTTTTTTTGAAACTCATAAATATATTTATTCATTTATTATATTTATTTTTCCCTCTTAAATGATTGTAAGGATGAGTAAAAATATTTTATTATATCTTTATCTAAATAACATCTTTATTATTCATTTAAATAATTTTCAAATTGAATTAATATTTCTAATGATTGGTAATAATTTAATGGAATCACTTCTGAAACCCTTAGAAATGATGAAGTATATACATTAATATTGAATAATTCATTTCTATTACATGGAAAGTGTACATTATCAGATTAATTATTATAATTATATTTTAAACTTATTTTGTAGATTTTTTTAATTTTTCTCTTCATTTATTTTCTCATTTTTCATTTTACATTATTTTCCATTTCATCCACCCCTTCACTTATTATTTGGATAATTTTTTATTAATTTCTCTACCTAATACACATTCTCTCTCTAATGACCCTAATATTTATTAAAATATATAGTTAAGATATTTATTAAAAAAAATTCTTTTCCATTAATTTTTTTTACATTTTCACTCATCTAAATCTATCTATAATAACTATTTAATATAGGATGTTATGAAATTAAATTTTCTTTTTAAAGTCATTCACTTTCTTAATAATCCATTAATACTATATCTATGATTATTAAAAATCAACCATAGTGTTATTACTTTAAAATAATTCATCAGCATATCTACAATATTCAAATTTTTCTCTTATTTATTGTTTATCACATATTGATAATCTTAATGTACGATAAATATATTCTATGTAAAACCGATAGTTTATCTAGAATACTTTTTCATAGGGGAAGACATTTCCCAAATTTATGTAAATGGAATTTGAGGGGGGCCTTTTAAATTATCTTAAATAAAACCATTGTAGAGGGTAAAAGAATATATTATATGTTTAATTCATTGGTTAATTAATTATATTTAACACTATTGGAATTATTATCGGTATGTTTTAATATACAGATATGAATAATTTTTCATTTTATTTTATGTTTTTATGATCATCAAAAAAAGGAAATTGTTGTACCTCACTCTTTCATCAGTTTTTCATGAAAATTAACAATGTATTATATATCTAGGTGTTTTATTTTTAAAAATATGAATATATATGTTTAAATAAATGAGGTGAATTGTAAAGAATATTCATGTATCATTGATTTATTTTCAGATGATATTAATTTTCCATTTTATCACTTCAATTCATTATTATTTCCAATAATGATTTAAATATGTTCTTAAAAATTTGTGTTGTGGGATACCGATTATTGTGCGGAGTTTCCTAATAAACCAGCTACCAGCTGCACAGAACTGGTGTATTATCCAAATACATTATGATATATTTTGTATTAAAATTAATTCTGCATCTTCAATATCTTTCGATTCATAGAAAAATTTGTTATACAAGATAAGGAATTGAAATATTATTATTTATACATGACTATTATGACGAGGCTATTAAGTTGGTGGGTATGAATAAGTGAAAATAAATCATAAAAATTATATGTTTTATCCTTAATTCAAATAAAATCAATGTTTATATGCTTATTCTAAATAAAATTAAAACCACCTGAAATAATAAGTGTTGTTATTGAAAACAAATTATATAAAAGGATGTTATGTCTCACATTGCAGTCATAAATTTAACCAATTTTTTTGAACAAATTTGGATAATTTATTTTACAAAAATTATAATCATTTTTTAAATATTTATTTTGATATTAGTATATGGTGTATTTTTTTATTTTTTGGAGATTGATAATTCCTTAAGGAATAGTAAAAAATACCCATTTTTATAAAATTTTCATTTTTTTAGAGTAAATTACATCCCATTTTTACTTCTATTTGATATGAAAATATCATATCAATTTTTTTTAATATATATATATATAAATTAATTACATATAAATAATATTTATAATAAATTATGGTATAAGGTTACTTTTAGATTTCAAAACCCATTCTTTCTAAATCATATTTAAATTAGTATAATGATTATCAATTTATAGTATTTAAAATGAAACATAATTTGAAATAATTTAAAATTAATTTATAGATAGAATATATATAAATATTATTTTAATTTTAACTAATTATCATTTTTTTATATAGTTAATATAAGGCCATCATTTAAAAAAAAATCATTTCTTGATATGTTGTTTTTGGACATAAAAACACATTTCGTTTTAAATTATGTTTATACACTATTGTTAATTGAATTTGAAAAAAGGACATTACATTTAGTATCTACCTAATTGTTCTATCTAATATGTTCGTTGAAATATAAGATCATAATTATAATTGGAAATAGTAAAAACTATCATCATCGGGTAGAGTAAAAAATGGATTACGTCGATTTATACTAAATATATAAGGGTAAAAATTTACAAAAAAATTATAATTCCTAATTTATTTTCCTATATCAACCTTATGTCTTCTATGTTTGGAAAATATACCATTTAAAAAAATATTTCTTGAGAATAATGTGGTTTAAATTATTTCTATTTAGATATTCGAAGTGTGTCATATCCCCCAATTTAAAAACCCCCCACCCATTATATCATTACACAAAACAAAACCCACAATATTATCTATTAAATATAGAAGTAACTTCTAAAATTCACTTCCTCCATCCTAGAAGCCTTGATTGTGCCATAAAACCATCCTCGAACGTATTTTTTTCGAAAAAATATAATTTTTCCGAAGAAGCGGTAACGTCTTTAAGCTTGTGTTTCCTTTATGTTAATCATCCTATTATTATTAATTATATGAAACAATTAGGATAAAATATAGTCCTTATAATATATTATGAATTTTACGCTATTGGAATAAACTAAAACAATCTCTACCCCCCTCAAACAAAAACTAATATTGTTGATTATGTGTACAATGGACTATCACCTCGCGAACTGACATAAGAATTCTTAATTATAATCATCAATTAGCATCATATAATGATGTATATAATGTTTATATTTTATAATAACATTATTATTATTCATTTGGATTTATAATATCAAATATTTTTCCTTATAATCCATTCCATAGAGGATACGATAATTCCACTCATATGTTTGTTAGACTACCATCACATGGAGTAATGTGATTCATTCATAAATTGAACCTTACATTGATGGTAATTTAGAATATTTAAATGTTAATATAAATTATGAATTATATGTTAAACAATTTTAAAATTAAATAAACCGTATAATTTTTTTTTCATTCCTCAAAAATTATAATTCCATTCATGTGTGTGGCAGACTACAACCTCACGATGCAATGTGTTTTGTTTTTTCAAATTTTATTATTACCTGATGATGTGGATGGTATGTGTATGGATATTTAACGAAACAAAATATTATTTATGATATAATTATCATACTATAATGAAATAATAGGACTTAGAAATTTCCATCATTATCATAAAAAATGTAAAATGTAACACATTTATACGTATAACTTACCATCTCCATTAATATAACATAGCTAACTCATCATCAAACCATTATTATTTTTTGTTTTCAAAGTTTAATTTATAAATAATTATAACAATAATTTCAGGAATACATTTATGGAGATGTTGAATTTATCATCTATTTGTCATCAGTCATCATTCCTACATGATTTTGTATATATGAGTTGAAAAATGACAAAACGTCTCACATGATCATAAATGAATAAGTACATTAATCTGAAATGATAATTAATAAAATAAAATGATTAATAATATTGAAATAAATTCTTATAAATTATTTAATTAACCTAGGTTTATTAATCATAGTGATACTAGTTTCGTGTGATAAATCAGGCACAAGATAAGGGTTCTCTTTAAACCACACTTTAATTCATTTTATGAATATTCTTCCTATATATCACATTATACCTCTCATAATGTTATTTAATATTTATAATTATGTATATATTTCTCCGACATTTATACATATTTCTTATCTCTTATTTTATTGTATAGTACATTCCTTATGATCATTTAAAAAATTCCTTCACTGTAAAATTTTATTTGTGTATGATATGAATAATAATAATAAAACCCATTTTTTCTGTGGGTATTTCAAATGTTATATGTAATGATTCATTCCATAATGTTTCAAACATAGATCGTGACAAATTAATGATGTTTTTACCAAGATATCTGACCAATTTATTGCGTAATGATTTTGTCTCATGAAAATCCATATATGGGATTTGGGAGTAAACCTAATCTATTATATGGATATGTCCACCATGTTATATTATTTAAGAATTTAGACATAAATAATGTTTAAAATATTTATTTATTATTCCATATTTAATATTAATCCATTTTAATACCACATTTTTATGATATTTTTCCCAGAAATTATTCACAATAATTCAGTTTTATGATTTCATGTTATACCATTGAAACATATTGTGTGTTTCCATTTCATGTTTATTCCCACACAAGGATTTTTTAACTCATATCATTATTTATGTATTACCTAGTTTATCTCATTCAGTTTCAGGCGCTCAAATCGAATTTAGGATTCCACTATGGTGAAACAAAATAACGATTCAATGATTATATTTTCTTTTATGTAATATAAATAGATACAACTAGAAAACCATGGAATTTATGAGACTTGTGTTTTATTAATTGTTATTATTGTACTGAATCATGTAATAATATGTGTAATATTTTTAATCAACTAATTAATATAGTTATCCAATATGTCTAATTGAAAGCTGATGGATGTTTATTGTCCAGCTTGTTCCTTTTACCATTGTGAGGAATCCACCAGTGTGGGCATCGACTACTAGGTGAGGTCTACATGTTATCTAGTGGTATCAGGTATTTTCCATCAATGATTATTTATGTATGGTCAATATTTATAGTATTATGTTGTTTTTTAGATTATATTCACCATGTGATTCCAAAAAATGATCGAATTTTGTTCCAATAAATGGTCCCCCATGTCTTCTTAAAGACTCACCTTGAAAAACTACTATCCATGAACCTAATAATTTTCTCTCAAGATAAATTCAGTGGTGAAGCTATGAAATTACTAATTATATCAAAATCCATCCATGCTCTAAATAATATTTGGGATCTATTCATTTATAAATATTGATTATTCCTCTTTATTATGTCACTCAATAATTTTTTCAGTAGTGTGTATAGTGTTTCACCAAAGAGATCCTATAATTCTAGAACCTTACATTAATAATGGTTCACACTCCATATATGTGTGGGATTTGTTACATAGAGAATGAATATATTAAATAGAATTATTTTATGAAAAAATTTCATTTAAGGGTTTTAGTTAATATTTTGATCAATGGATTTATAAAATTGAACTCTCAGTTCAGGGGGTGGGGACATAAGGGAACATATAATATTTTAGTTTTACTCATTATCATCTTTGTTTTACACTTATTTACAATTTAATATTTCATTCACAAACTCCATCTTTCATACTTATATATCATCAATTCAAATGTTTCCTTGAACTGATTACATTAATATATTCTTTATAATATTGAATATTATAAAGTATTTATATTGAATTCTATTTCTATTTCCTTTATATCAAAATTTTCAATTGTAATGTTTTTATTTTATTCAAAATTTATATTTAAGTGTGAATATTATCATGCTACCATATTTCTGTCTTCTATAGCCGACATGTTTCTTTATTGGGATTAAAACCACTACGAAGGGTCCCCCCAATCAAATTAATAACCGATTGTAGATGTATAGTAGCTATACATATATTTAAAAACACTATTCATAAAAATTAATGTACAATGAAATATGCACAAAAACATGTCACATAAACAGAGAACTCATGAACCACGCATTCAGGTCATATCAAGAGATGGATCATGGTACACACAATAATTAAAACATTAATTCATTGTGTAATTAATATTATAGTTACCATGTAATAGTTATGTGATCTCTATATTAATTTTAACACATCCCAACAATATGGTTTTCTGAAAAAAAAACCCACACATCCAAAATTCAATGAATAAACTTAAAATAACCACAATATGACTCAATTAATAATATTCATAAAGAATAATGTTTTTAATTATATAATCATATTAGACATACCAAAAGAGAACCATCTTATCAATAATATTTACAAGATTCCCTGATCATCCATCAAAACGTTTTATTTGGACCATCCTTTTAATTGAATATTTATGGTACATAAGTTGATATACTCATAATTCCATGAAATTGCAATGGGATCATAAAAATAGAGTCTCCATCATGGATAATATATATAATATATAAATAGTATTAATAATGGAGGAAAAATGATTTCGTAACATGAATTTCCCTGGAATAAACTATTACAATCCCATGGAATGTGTCTCACAAGGGAATTAATTCAATTGGAACGCATCTAGAGTCAATAAGAATGAGATACCAAGGTTTGAGTTGGATAAAATTGGGTGTTAGTGTGTTTTAGGGAAGTATATGAAATTTAGGATAAATTACTATCATGAAATAGGATTGCTCACACACTCTACCTAATCATGTTCCAACCACAAATTGTCCAATATATCATAATGGAAACTACACGATTTAGTCAGAATATATGATAAAATATATTTGAACAATGATTTCTCTATTATTTTAGGTATCATGATTACCTTTCGAATGTCTAATTATAAGCTATAATTATGTGTGAACTCTACATTACCCACTAATAATCTTTAACAAATCCCACAATCAGGTGTATAAACGACTTCATTTATCTTAACTATGCTGAAACGATACCACCCCTACACATAATTGCTACTAAATATCTCAAAAACCATCCGGAACTAACCTAAGTGTTATAAACAAAAAATACCTAAAATATTTAAAATTAATGTAAATACATGATGTAGCTCACCTAGAATTTTTTAGGTCATTAAAATATTTCCAAATAATGACTTATCATGCCTAAAAAGTGTCTATAGTGATTATAATTGAACAAATCATTCATCCTTGACAACTCAGAAAATTATATATTTATACCGTGTTTCTTTTTAATTATTTTATACTAAAATAATTAAATAAGTGGAACCATGATCCCTTTATGAACCCTTTTTTCCCAATCAACGATCAACCCTAGATAATCCTTAAATGATGAATAGACCTACAACTCAACCTCCCTAATATCAATCACATAATTTCAATAAAATAAAATCATTCTAAATTATTACACAATAAATATATGATGAATTTTTTTTGTTGGTGTAGGATCCAATTAATTTTCAATTGTATATTTTATTCCACTATCTGAAACGGTCCGAAATCCTACTATTAGACTATTACCAACATATAAAACCATTAATTCCCTAATCATGGTGATAGCTCCATAATAACTCAATCTCTTATGGGAAAGTGAAAGGGTCATAATCATTGGCCTACAAAAGATAAATTCATAACCTTGGAGACAACTATAATCATCCAGGCCAATTACACCCAGTCAATGATTTCCCATGATAAACTCAACCAAATAAAAACTAACATATCATCTTCATTTCAACAAAATGGATAATGATATGGATCACCATTAATATACCAAAATTTATATAAATGTAATAATGACTGAAAGTTATTATTATAATGAAACATTTTTAATGATATAAGGTCATCCAATTTTCATGAAAATACAATCATATATTCCCTGAGTATATCTTATAAAACTAATATTATTTGATAGTATTATCAATCCTATTAAAGGAGATATATCATACACAGATTTAGAAATGAACCAATCTTCATATATAGGACTTATGGAAACTAGGATGTGAAAATAGTATATTAGTATAAAATAAAATTCTAAGGCACTAAATGAAACCCAAAAATATCTCTAACATAGTGCCTACCTAAACCCTCTTGGGATTGAGTTTATCACATGGAAATGAAATATAAAACCATTATAAGATGATCATGGAAAAACCGACAATACATTTTATCTTATAGGTTCCTTATGAATCCTCATGAAAAATATCATTACCACATCATCCGACTTCCATATTGTTAAATGATGTTTCTTGAGAAAACCATTGTGTAATTGATGTTCCACATTAATCCACTCTCATGTGAGGAAATGACCCTCAATCTGTGATATTCCATTCTTATGATATATACTACCGTATTCAATCAGATATCTTGGTACATCTCAAGAGGTCGAAGATCAATCACCCATTATGATGTGTGTGGGTAACTCATCAATTAATATCTCATGGAATTACTAAATACCAATACTCCATGGACATAAAGAGTGATTCCCCCGAATCCACACCAATGGATCTGGTTCCTTAAGTATATAAATTTTATAATAGATTAAATACTAACTTTTGATTCATCAAAATAACTATAGAATAGTTGGAGAAATTAAAAATAAAATTGAATTTAATATATTCCAATGATAACTTGTGTTTAGATATTCGTAAATCAAAGAGAAAACTAAAACATAAAAAATTTCAATCTTTTCTTAACTAATGTATACATTTACTATATATGGAACTTCATAAACCATAATAAATCCTCAATATCTCACACTAATTATCTATGTAGTGTGTCCCATTAGACATATCACATGAGTAAATTTTCTCATAACCTAGGGATATCAAAATAAGTTTTGTTTTGAGATAAAATCCCCATCAATGGAAAAACTGCAACTTGGAAATTATGGTATAAACATGATGTGATGATTATGAATTTAATAAATAATTATATTAATTGCATAATCATGTAAAAAATTAAATAAATGTATATAAAAGGATTAAAATAAAAATAAATACATCACATGTACAATAATAATTTTTTTCCTTAGTTATGTGATTCATCATATCAGACTACTATGTATATTACATATTCCAAGATATCGTGATGTTACAATTAAAACACTATCAAATTCTATGTAGGAATGCACCATAATATCCAAACATGTCTATCTATTGAGATATACTTATGAATATGAGGGCTATATATCCTTGTTCATCACCCATATATCATTCAACTCTAATTCAATTCATCATATAATATATTTATGAAGTAATATATTATCAAAAATTATAATAATCGTCTGTATTAGAATTAAAACATATAGAATAATTATAGTTTTCCCTTTGTAATGGAAAGGGTATCATGATCATAACACTTTCAGATATCAAAATTTCATATTAAAACTACACATATTAAAGAAGAAAAAATCATTTTTATTGGAATAAAAAAAGTGTTTACATATACATGTCCTACTATCAGTAGAATTTAATCATTTCTATGATAATATTATCAAATAAAAATTATGGAAAATTATATTTTCGCACCATATATAAGAATATGTATATAGATACATAAATACTACAATAAAATTACCGAAATACATATATTGAAAAAACATGGATGGTTTTAAAATAACATATCCCATGTTCATAAAAATAATCTGAGAAGGATAGTGACATAGATAAAACATCCTTTCAAGTGAATGATTTGTATGATATCCCAAATGATGATATTATGAGATCAATTTTTTAAACAATGAATTTAAATAGAAAGAATATTAATATATATTAGAATAATAGTAATTAAAATTTAAACCCATAAGGTTATTTACAATTTAATTGTATATTTAAATTATATTTTAAAACATAAATGTTTCTATAAAATATTAAAATATTTTTCATAATAAGTAAGGATTTGGGTCATATTAAAAACAAATTTTCAATAAAATGATTAATAAAAAAATTTGAGAACAATTAAATTTTAAAATATGATATAATCATTTATCCTTTTAAATGAAATAATTTTCTCTCTTAAAAACAATTGTGTGGAAGGTATAACACATGTTTTTCAAAAGGATAACCTTTTAAAATTATATTCCTTCACATAAAACATTGACTATAAGAATATTATAAAAATAGAATATTTAATAAAATTTTATATATCCAAAGAATCTAATAATATACTATATAATAAAATATTAGGGTTAATGAACCCATGCATTAAACTACAAATTGAAAGATAAAACATTATAACTCAAAGACAAATATTTGTGTTTCCTATAAAATTTATGGGAAACATATCCCCAAAGTGAGAAATATTTTTCAAATATACTATGTGATGTAAATATATATCCCCATATAAAATTATATAATAACATATAAAAAATAAATTTTCATAATTTTATCATATAATTAGAAATACATTCTATAAAATTATTATATCACAATGAGAATAAAGATTCAGAGAAACTTTTCACTTAGGGTAATAACTGTTTCAAAACTCATTTTGTTTAAATAACTAGTTTGTGTTATTATATACATGATGGAAAAATCTTTGATGAATATATGTCAAATGATAATTATAATTTCATTAAATGGAAAACATGGTTCAAAAACTGAACATTTTTTAATGAATCATATTTTGATATAGAGAGTAGTTGGGGCATGACCTACGTATTAATAAAAACCCATCGAATAATTGGTATTGAAATTGGACATAAAAAATTATTAAAAATAAATGCATGATATGATCTGTATGAAAATTATAATATGAAAACATAAATTAAATTATGTTAACATTTCTAATCATGTCTGAAAGAGAGGAATTTGAGATGAAAATAGTTACATTATTAAAGATTATTTTTTAGTAATTTCTTAGCTTATTGAAATAAAAATTAGGTTTATTAGACACCTTATTTAAAAGATTATTATACTATATTAAAATATATATATATAATTTATTGTATTATTCCTTTTATTAACTATATCATTTTATGGCCTATGTTAGTTCATTGAGATCGTTTCTTTAGTTCTTTTGTAAATTGTTATGAATTTTAACCTTGGTAGAAATCATTGTAAAATAGTTTCATTGAATAAAACATAATATTTTATGAATTAAATATTTATATATTTCATTTATTTGTAAAAACTTCCATTGTTGGTGGGGATGAAAAATGGTACTCATTTCGCAAGGAGGTGGTAGTCCACATGTACACATGATTAATGTTTCCAATTCTCGATGAATTATTTTGAATTATTTTATAAAATAATTTCAAAATTTATAATAATCATTGTATTATTTATTTAATACTAATAAACCAATAGAATCATAAAAATATACTTTTATAGGTGACTATGAAAAACATAAGGCACTGCTTTATAGAGGCATTAGTTCAGACACACGCAGTAACGACGCCTTTATTAATTATAGTGGCTGGAGAGGAAAAAATAATGGTTTTATCATTCAAAAAATTAATTATAATCAAAATACTGTTAATTATTTCACTATATACCAATATATTGAATATTATTGTAGAGGAAGATTAAAATTAATATAATAAAATTTAGGTAATCCATACGTTGGTGAATCAAAATTCTCATAGATATATATTTAGAAACAATGGAGTAATGATAAATTCAATATTATATGATCATATGAAGTATGAGGTGAGGTATAGTAGAGATATTTTAGGAAAAATTAAGAGGAAAATTACAATGGTAATGGAAACACTGATGTGGTTCATGTGATCTCCTTTTATAATTTAATAAATGAGAACTTTTGTGAGCACCATATAATTCATATGATATTGTTACATTATTCAAGGGGAAAAGTATATAATATTTAATAATAATTGCATTATAGGAGATATTGGGTATATAAGGACTCAATATACATTTAAATTAATTATCTAATCATTTTTGAAGTTGATTGTTCTTATGTTTTAATTTTCACTTTTTTTACCATAGAAACTATTTTTTAATTAAGTACATTCTTTTTTACGGAAAATATTATATATCCCATAATACAAATTTTTTTTCTGAACGAAAATTTAATATACCATTACAATTATTTAATTTTTCAATAAAATAAATATACATTTTTAATTTATAAATTATATATATATAATTGTAAAATGTTTTCAAAAAATGGGTTTTTAACCATTTTGTTTTATTAATTTTATTTAGCATTGATTAATATTGTGTTTTTAATGTAATTACATATGTTATTGAATTTCATACAAGAGTTTATATTCAAAAAAAATTATTTCATACTGATCGATAATGTTTAATTTTTATTTAAAAAGAAATCCTGGAAAATAACATTTTTACCATTTCCATAGTCATTAACTTAAATCATTATAATAAAAAATCTATAACTAAAATGTATATTTATATTTTCTCCAAATTTTATATTTTTAATATAAACTATTATATCTATTTTGATGGTCTAAATTTATGTAGGTGATGAAAATAAATTTTAATATACTTGAATATAATGTAATAAAAGATGCTGTTAAATATATCAGTGAAATGATATCCACGTGTTTTATAAAATCAAAATAGTAATATTTATTTATTTATTATATATATTATTATAGAAATATGATTTAGTATTGTTTAATTCATTGGTTTATTATGATAATTTCAGTAGTGATATAGTTTTTTAGTAAAATGATAATTTTTTAAACTTTTCACGTAATACAAATTATTTAGGAAAAACCCCCAAAAAATCATCATAAGGGTTATATTTTATAGAAAATTTTATTTTTTCCACTAAAATCATTTTTTTAAAATTTTTATAAATTTTTTTTATTAAAATCATAAATTTTAATGACAAACACATCATATTCCAAAATTAAATTTTAAAAATTAATAACTATTATTTTTATTTAATATTATTTTCCAAAAAATATTATATTAACCAATGATAAATATAAAACATAAATTATCATATTTAATCATTGAATTCTTTAATTATAAATGTATACTTCATAGAAATGGATTTTTAAAAAAATTAAATCAATAAATGATATTATTGGTAATTTTACGAAATAGTATTGAATATCATTCATTTATAAAGAGTAAAATATTTTTATTCAAACTTTTATTTCATAATGAGGTTATTAATATTAATTCCCACTAATTAAATACTTCGATTTCAATAGCCAGACTAAAATATTTGAATATTATCCTAATATATCATGTTTTCTTTAAAATTTTGTATTGTGTGTGTAGCAATATATCAAACATATCTACCAATTTTAGAGTAATAATATATTAAATTATTATGGTCATTAATTCCCCCCCTCCATAATTTATGTACACCCTCTCAAATTTAATTATTTTTAATTCTAGAAACCATGTGAGGGTATTATTAACAAATTAGAAATATGGTGTAAAAAAATTTTATTCTATATACCAGACACTCATGGACTATACGAAATTACTTATCATTATTCAAAAAAACAACATTCATTCACAAAACCAAATACCCATTTATGTTTATAGCCTATAATATATTATTCATAAAATTCAGTTCCCAAAAAAATGTGAATCACTGCATAAATTACTCAAATAATGAAATATATTCCACCAAAAATCAACTATATCAGTAATCCCCAATAGTAATTAAAAATTGCTCACATTTTCACACATTTGTCAACATATGTCATAATTTTGAAAATGTGATGATATTCAGAAAAATTATAATATATCAATTGTCAATCCCAAGGCTACTAATAAAACCTAACATAATTATTCAAAATTAAAACATCCTTTTTTATGTGTTTATTAAATATAATAGTTATCCATAAGTGAATCTCATATTCTCCAATAGATATTATAAAAAATATAAATTTTCCCTTAATCACATGTCATGATTAGTAATACAATTTACTTTATTTTTTCATTACATTAACATAAAAATACCGAAGGAAAATATTATATTTTTTAGAAAACCCATATAAAAATTAAAAAAATTAAGAATTTCATCGATAAATATCACTCTGAGAATTTTAATTTTTTTATTTTTTGTAAATTTTAATATAAATCTCAATAAATTTTATAAAACTAAGATTATACCAATTTTAATTTTACATGAAAATAATAAAAATCTCAATCATTTATGAATTATACTTTATTCGGTTATAAGACATAGTAGTTTCTTGATACATACCATATCTCAATTCATTTTTAGGATCATGATTCAATGTAATATTAAAAAATTACATATTATTTAATAAAATAATATTATATCTTTATATGAATATGTAAACTCAATCCTAAATTTTTTATGTAATGTAAATTTTATTCTATTAGTTGATTCTCAATTTAAATCAACAGTACCGTATGTTCTGTTCACTTTTAATTATTATCTGAATATCAACAATTAGAAAAGGAAATAAACCCTTTTTATTGGTCTCTAAATATAATTTTATCAACAATATAATATCCCCTTGAAGTTTCTATATCGTTGAGTAGTCATTTCCCCAATCAATGTTCATCTGATGGACCATTGAGTCATTTCTCAACCATCCTATCTGAGGTGATTACCCCAAGTGTATATGTGCCGCAACCATATCTTCATTCCTTTATCTAAACAAGGATGTATCTTGTTGTAAATCTATTTAATCTAGAATTTAATTAAACGTTATGTTGTCATTATATGATAAGAATCTTTCGTTGCCTCTTCACTAATATTCTCTTATCATATTACACAAGTTAAATGTTCATTATTTCCTTATCAGTACATTATAAAATATATCAAAATACGTTATTTATAATATTTAAATGATGATCAACATTAACATATCATTAATTAAATTATCGTTATAAAATTTATAATTATAAATTTTATCTAATCCTACTCAAGAGTCAGCATTAATCCCCTTGACAAACACAATCAAATAAGGTTCCATAAGTACATACTTCCAAAATGTATTATGTTCCATCTATAGAATGTGAAATAATACAATTTAAAAGTAACATGACATAAAAATTATTTCATTTACAATAACACTATTAATTTTTATATATATATCTTTATTATATTATGAAAAACCTTAAATTATTGAATCCCACTAATTCTCAGTGATTGATTTTTTCACTGAATAAAAAAACTACACAATAAATAATATGTCTTACAAATATCTATAAACATTTCCACAAATGATATCATTAAATTAATCATTATGAAATCTTCGTGTAAAAAAATTATAATTCATAGTTAAATAATAAAAAAACAAAAATGTTTGTCTCTGGATACATAACAATTCATTAGAGAGGAAAATAATTTCAAGTACCACCCATCACGAGTTTAATACTAGTTTATCCATCATATGAGATATTTTAAAAATAGTAATAAATATAATATTATAACAATCCTATCTATTTGTATAACAGTATACAGAACACCAATATTATTTGATAGGTTAATTAAAGAGACAACCTGTATATAACCCTTCGAGAAATAGGATGTGCAAAGTCACACTATATATGTTCACAACAATTTATGGAGTTATCATGTGAATTAATTCAGGTAATTTTCATGATCATATAAGTACATTTGATTTGAGTTATTTCATGGGATAGTTTTTGGTGGAATTTTTAATAAAGTTTGCTGAAAATGATCTGTTTACGGTTGGCACACAGTTATGGTAAACCAAGAAGCCAGGCTAGAAATCCATTTGATCCCATGAAAATATGTTCGCATTGTTGGAGTTTGGATTGAAAAATCTTCTTCCCAATCCCAGGATTGAATGCATCCTAATGTTATTATGTAGAGACTAAAAATATTAGGAATAAAATACACTACATTAAATTAAATTTATTATGGATATAGAAAACACATGCACTCCTTTTTTATTATTATATCCTATTGGATTAAAATGTTCTTCAAGTATCCTTACTGTTGACTATATAGTTGTTGGACAATGATCAAATGACTATTATAAATATAGTGCTTTGACATATCCTTTTGACACATAAAATGGATGTGGTGGCCTCAACTAGTATGATCATACCATATGAAGCCCATTTATCAGAGTGTCAGAGGGATATAATATTTTTGAGGTTTTTCCTAGACCAATCCAAATATGATATCCAACAACATAAGCATGAGCGATTCCATTTATGGGAGAAGTTCAAGCACATCGATATCATGGACTAAACAATGATAACTGAACAGCCACAGGAAGTGGTGGCCTCAACAAGCATGAGAAATACCACCTGTGTGATAGAAGTATTTGTAACAAGACCATTGAACTATTATTATGTGCATTATTTTTGTATAGAATAATGAATATAATTTCATTTTCTTATATTTTTACTACGTAATTAATTGTATAATTAAAAATAGTGTTTTTAGTTAATATTCAAATACAATTAATAAAACTATTTTGATGAATGTAAAGACCCGGAAATTTCAAGGAAATTTTTTCCTTAATTTTCTTTTTGAATTTTACAAGAACGAAGTTTCTAACGGCGCCTTATTCTGAGGCCCGTTGTGCCTGGAATAATTTTCTGATGTTTGGCTCGGGTAC
Organism: Viscum album; assembly: GCA_963277665.1. Lineage (NCBI taxonomy): Eukaryota > Viridiplantae > Streptophyta > Magnoliopsida > Santalales > Viscaceae > Viscum > Viscum album. The sequence goes on along the minus strand of OY728155.1, from coordinate 1,621,947,117 downwards.
GTTCAGTGAACGGACGAGCAGGTTTTTCTAACATTTGAACTGGTGCTCGGAATCGTATTCCGAGGGCACCGATGGAACCGTAGCGCCGGTAATTTCTTTGGAATGCCATTTCCGGAGTTGCGTTTTCTTGAGAGAAGATGATAAAAATTGTGGAAGTTTAATTTATAAATTAACTACAATTTTTATTTTCTTTTAGTGGTTTATGGATTTGGGTGGAAGTTGGGTAACTACCCAACTTCCCAAGATAGGTTATGAGGGTGGTGGGGCCCACACGAACACCACCTGTTCATATTCTTCAACCCCCCTCAACTCACCATTATATCTTGATAACTTAAACATTAATAACTAATGTTATTAATTAAGTGAGTTAAGTGTGGCTTTTTAAAATTCAAACTCTTGAAATTCAAAAGTTATGTTACGTTAATAAAATAAGAGGCGAGCTTATTTTATTTTGGGTTAAATTCTTGTGGTGGAGTCTTGGGGAGAAAAGGCTAAGGATTGAAGAGTTTCTTCATCTCCTTCTTTGAAGAACACAAAGAACGCGAAGAACGTGAAGAACGCTGGATTCCTCGGAGGTCGACGTCTCCTTCCATGATGTCTCCTTCCACGACGCCTCTTACCGCGACGCCGACTATGTCTTCTTTCACGACGTCTCTTTCCGCGACGAATCCTCATTCGACGAACCTCCGTTCAAGCAACGTCGAGGTAGGGAATTGTTTTGTGAATATTAATGAACCCCATGTTACATCCTTATAAATCAAAGAATGCGGATCAACTAAACATAATGTTGATCCGCGAAGAATATATTGCGGGTTGGGAATTCTTGTTTGCGGGAAAACTGTAAAGGTTTATTTATTTATTTTGTTCATGATTATTACCTTGACGTTATTCATGAAATATGACCATTTTCTTTCAATTAACGAGAGGGGGATGAACCGCACGAACATGGCCGACCCTCCTCCTTAGCCTTGTGGGTTTCTTTTGTGGATTGAAACAAGAATAGCATGGTGATGTCGTATCGCACGGAATCGTGCGGCAAGGAATGCGCGGCGTCGTCGCGCCGCGCCATGAAAACGAACAAGGACGCGACACAGTCACGCCGCGTTGGAGAAACCCGAAGACATCCGCGGACAGAGTCGGGCCACGGAGAAGGGGCGTGGCACCATCGCGTCACGCCAGAGAACCACGAGGACGGCGCGATTTGTTGATTGACGTGCGGTTGACGGGCGATGAAAAAAGGGGCCGCAAGGTTATTTTGAAGCTTCCGAAGTAATGTTCGAGATCCGAGATGAACACCGGCATAGACGGTTTTGAAACCGGACCACCGAAGCAACATCGGTGGCCCAAAGAAAACCAGGAGGCGCGGGTCACCGGCGCGGCGCCACCGCCGACCGGGGGCGTCGGGCCTAGTCGTCCGGCCGCCAGGAGGCGGCGGCGCCTGAGCGCACCACCGAAGGAATCAACCTCCGCAGCATGCCGCGGCGGTGCGGCACGGGGGATCCCACGGCCGCGCAGGATACCGGAGGATTGGCGGCGGCGCAGATCGCCGCCGACTTCAATCAACGGCAAGGGGCGTCGCGCCCCCACTGCTCTGCGACTTCCACTCGGCCACGCTGGCCGAGCCGCGGCTGGCCGGTCGGGCCGGACCGAACCGGATGGGCCGGACCCAGACCCGTCTCGGGTCGACCCGGTTCGGGCCGACCCAAGGGGGGATTGGGTTGGGTCGGGCCGGGCCCAGATCCCCCATTTCGGTTTGTTTCTGATCGAACTCCCATAACATAGGCAACAAACCTCCGATCGACGCACAGTCAGTGGCGATGCGATCCATGGACCGAGGCGGTCGGTTTGACATATCGCACGCAAGGTTTTGGAATACTTTGTGTTCGGCCGGGTTGGTTCGTGCACGGAACCAACTGGGCCCTCGGAGCGGAAACGCTCATAACTTGAACTCTGGACGTCCGATTGATGTGCGGTTGACTTTGATGGATTCCTCTAAGTGAGATAGATCATTTGGCTTACTCCGCTGGAGGTTCGGATGCCGTCGATGTGCGGTCGGGTTGGTTCTCTCACGAAACCAACCGGGCCCCTGGAATGAAAAAGCCAATAACTCACAGACCGGGCGTCCGATTGACGCACCGTCTGTCTCGATGAATTCCTCATGATGAGACGGAACTTTCGGCATACTCGCCTGAGTTTTGGTTGCTGTTGGATAGTGTCCGGGTTGGATTGTACCTGAAATCCAACCATGCCCTTGGAACAGAAATGCTGATATCTTTCAAAGCAGACGTCCGTTTGACGAACCTTTAGCGGTGTTGGTGATCACATTGAGAAACGGTCCCTATGAGTATACCCTATGAGAGTTCGTTGTACAGTTGAGATACGGATGGTTTGGTTCGCACACGAAACCAACCGGGCCCCGGGGACGAAAAAGATAGTAACTCACAGACCGGGCGTCCGATTGACGTGCCTTCTGGTGCATTGAGACCCCTATGACGAGGCGGTCCTTTGAGATACTTCTTCATTGGACTTTGAGATAAGTGTAGTATCGACCTATAGCTCATGGAGTGGACCATCCCAGAGATGAGCGTACGAAGTATGGAGACCATGTAGCCGACTGAGACCTGACGACTGCTTGACCGACCCGACTTGGAGTGAGTCGACTAGCCCAGTGGACGGAGCACTACTTTGTTTTGGTGCAGACCCATGGCGGATGGAGAACTACTTGTGTGACCGTGCAGACCCACGGTACTCGTCCGGAGAGTACCTCTGCAAGCTACTAGGGGGTGTGCACTACTGTATTTGGGTAGCATACCCTGGCGGGAAGCACTACAAAGTTTGGGTGGCTGGCCCGCGGTACTCGACAGGAGGAATACCTCAGTAGTTTTAGGTTTGTGAGCAGTACCTCAGAGTCGTGACAGGACCAATGTACACTCCAGAGATGGGGCTCTTAAGCAGTTACAGTTTCGATAATGAAAATCCTGGTTTGACCTGAGACGTTTGACCTTTTTGGTACCCAATGATTGAGACGGGTCACTTGATAATTTAGGTATATGTATGGAAATATACATGGGTTATGGTTATCCGTTGATTTCATGATCTTGGTGTTTTCCTCATGATTGAGATGGGTTACTTGATAACTTAGGTATATGCATGGGCATATACCTAAGTAAAGGTTATCTGTTGAGATCTTCATTGTGGTTATCCATGTTGGTTTTAGTGAGACCATGAGGGTCTCGGGGTTCCTACTAAGTATCGTTATACTCACCCCTGCACGGGCTATGCCCGCACCTTGTTGTGTTGGCTGCAGACGACGAACAGTACTGAAGGAGGCCGAGTGTTCGAGGACTGGATGGTACCCAGAGGTGGACCACACGATGAGTCAGTATCCGGAGGTGGACATCGCGACGAGATGACACACAGAGGAGGTTTACGGGTGAGAGAGTTATGGAGGCTATCTGTACCTACCCTTCAGTTAGGATCTGTGGTGGACGATCCAGGAGATGCGCCATCTGTACCTCCCCTTCGGTAGGATCCATGGAAGATGACCCAGGAGCCACATCAGTTTTTCCAGCTATTGTCTTTTTTTGTTTTACTTTGTTCAGTTGTAGTTGTACTTTCTTTTGGGTTTGTATTCTGTCCCATTTACCTTTCAGCAATTCTCTTTGTACTTAGTGTTTTACTTTCTCTTGTACTCGGTGGTGTTTTGTTTACTTTTATAAAGGAAATGGCTTCCTAGTTATCAGGATTTACGCCTTTGGTGCTAGTCGCCAGCCCCTGGCCTATGGAAGGCGGGCTTGGGGTAGTTAAGGCACGGGACCCGAGGACGGGTCATGAAAAATTGTTATTAGAGGAGTCGGTTCTACCGCAGAACATATAACTCGGATATTTTCTTTCTGTGAAGAAATAATGTTAAGGGTACCGAGTGTGGTCTTCAATTCATGGAGTCCAGTGTTGGTGCGGGCGGCCGACGTAACCATACACCAGGACCCTGACAACTGATCTCTGACTTTTTGCACGAAAACAGTGATTGCGTGTGTGTTTTAAAAGGTCTTCCCTTAAAACAGCTAAAACCAGGTCAACTCACTAGGTATAATCGTTTGACCATGTCATTTTGTTTCATTCAGGATGCCTTTTCTCGGACGACCAGCTAGAGCCTAGAGAGATGTGCGTACTGACAGCCTGTCGAGCGACGAGGCTTCGGTATAGGGCCCTCTTGTGGTTGAGGCACCAGCGGAGGCACCAACGGTACTACCATACAATGGGCCACCGATGCCACCATCCCCAGCAGTAGGCGATGCACGCCACTTGAGCGAGCTGCACAAGTTCCAGTGCCATAGGCCACCCAGGTTATGGGGAGAGTTGGACCCGCAGGTGGCTGAGGTTTGGCTGGAGGTTGTGGTGAGAGTCATCAGGCTAGTGGGGACGCCGGTAGACTGCATGGTGATCTTTTCCGCCAGCCTCCTTCAGGCAGTAGCAGGCAGGTGGTGGAGCCACTTGTTCCAGTTTCGCGATGGGATGACATTCGCATGGGAAGACTTCGAGTCCTTCTTCAGGGTGGAGTTTGTGCCACTAGATCTACACCCCAAGCGTGTACAGGAGATTCTGCCTTTGCAGCGTGTTTTTCGATCAGTAACTGAGTCATCTGTGGGAAGTAGACAGATGATGTGGAGGCTCAAGAGGACCAGATCCAGTCGTACGAGGATCAGGAAGTGTTATGAATGTGGCGGGAAGGGTCACCTGGCACGTGACTATCCGAATTCTAGTACAGTTGATCTGCAGGCTTTGGAAGAGCCACTAAGGTAGAAGCAGCGACGAGTTCTTGAGCAACAGCTGAGTAGTGGATAAGGCAGTAGAGCTCCGGGAGCAGGTGGACAGGAGCGGAACTAGTGGATACGTCCCTTGTACTTCTAGTTCCATGTTGATGTTGTATTAGTGTCTTTGTACTATGAGCTGCAATAATAAAAAGACACTTATCTTGTGATGTCTTCTTTCCTGTCCTTTTGTTTGGTTGATACTGAGAGGTCCCGGTTAAAACTGTTGACTTGACCCCCACATTTGAGATTTCTACTGAAGGAGACCTAGTGACCTCACACTGATCCTGACAGTGTGACTCGACCCTTGGAGGCAAGCGTAACAGTTGGATCTCTTGGTAGTTACGTCGAGGCCTTACGACGTCATCCATGGCATTAATGCATCATTCATGATAGGAATGACTGTATTAGGCAATGGTTGTGGTTCATCCTGGGGATGAGACCGAGTTTCTCTTTTCGGCAAAGGACAAATTTTAGCAGCTCTTCAGATCGTAGGAAATGAAGGTGCAGATCATCCAGGAGCGGATGAAGACTGCACAGTGCAGTAAGAAACAGGAAACCGGTGCCAGTCTTAAAGACTCGAGCATGATAAATGTTTCAATAATAGGATGCTTTAAGGAGAGATGAGTCTGCGAAACATCAGACGTGGAGGCAGATCTAGGAGAGCATCATGAGGTGGTGTACATCTTAACATGCTACAACCACCTGCCTTAGTTATCCCCGCCATGCTCAGGGAGCTGAAGGGAGGAGGAAGAGTGCGGATGCATGCGGTCAAGGAGTGTGACCCAATAGCTCTAAAAATGATTCAAGGGACAGTCTGTGTCCACTACTAGCTGGTGTAGTATCGGACATCGATATGAATCATTCCTTGCTTTCACAAATCTTGTTCCAGACCTAGAGTTTCTGGAAACCATGGAATTGACCCTCACGTCTGGAGATACCTTGGGAGGAGACTCGATAATCACACTTATGCCGACAGTGTGGTCAGACCCTCGAGGCGAGAGTTTCGGTTGAAATCCCTTGGTGGCAGCGTCGAGGCCTTACGATGTTGGTTTGAGGATGGACTGGGCAATCACAGTTCATACACAAATTGACGGTATTAGGCAAAAAGGTTGTGGTTTAACTACGAAGTCGGAATGGTTTTTCCTTGGTCGGCGAAAAAGGAAACCCCAGGCAACACAGGGTAACTCACGTACAGGAGGGTGTGACCGATCACTCTTGAGTCGGTCAACCTTACCCTCGTGGAAACAGTCATTTGTGTTTCAGTTATAACTGGAATTGGAGACCTCTAGAGTTTGAGGATGATGATCACATCCTTATACGGGTCTCACCTCGATGAGGATTATGGGGATGTGGCCAAGGCATAACGTTATCTCTGAGGTTCAGTGGACCTACATAGGTCTTCAGCTGGGTAGGCGGGATCGTTTACCGCTTGACCCATCCACCTAAGTTGCACCAGGTGCACTACGTCTTCCATGTATCTCAGCTGAGGAGATAGGTGCTCGACCCTTCGCATATCATTGACGATGAAAAGCAGGACGATGGCAATGAGACTACTTCCACGGAGGTTCCAGTGGAAATCGAGGATCGAGAGGAGTGGATCCTTTGAGGATGGTCGATTACTCGGGTGCACTTTCACTAGCAGTATGGGAGTCTCCAGGTAAGCACATTAGAGAGGAAGGCTCCGCGGGCCACCGGAGTTGCTCCGGTGGTCCGTTTTCAAAACTGTCTGTGCCGGCATTCATCTTGGGTCACGAACCTTACTACGGAAGCTTCAAAATAACCTTGCATCCCCGTTTTTCATCGCTCGTCATTCCGCACGTCAATCAACAAATCGTGCCATCCTCGTGGTTCTATGGCGCGAAGCGATGGCACCGCACCCCTTCGTCGTGGCATGACTCCGTCCGAGATGTCTTCAGGTTTTTCCGATGCAGCGCGATGACGTCGTGCCCTTATTCGTTTTCACGGCACGGTGTGACGACGCCGCGCATTACTTTCCGCACTATTCTGGGTGATGCGACGACACCACGCTATTCCCATTTCAATCCACAAAAGAAACACACAAGGATAAGGATGAGGTTCGGCCGTGTTTGTGCTGTCCGACCCCCTCTCGTTAATTGATAGCAAATGGTCATCTTTCATGAAGAACGTCAATGTAATAATCACGAACAAAATAAATAAATAAACCCCTACAGTTTTCCCGCAAACAAGAATTCCCAACCCGCAACATATTATTCGCGGATCAACTTGATTTTTAGTTGATCCACGTTCTTTGATTTAAAAGGAAGTAACATGGTGTTCATTAATATTCACAAAACAATTCCCTACCTCGACGTTGCTTGAACGGAGGTTCTTCAAATGAGGATTTGTTGTGGAAGGAGACGTCGCGAAAGAAGACGTCGTTGGCGTCGTGGTAAGAGGCGTCGCGGAAGGAGACGTCGCGGAAGGAGACGTCGACCTCCGAGGAATCCGGCGTTTTCACGTTCTTCGCATTCTTCGTGTTCTTTGATGAAGTAGATGAAGAAACTCTTCAATCCTTAGCATTTTTCTCCCCAAGAATCCATCACAAGAATCTAACCCAAAATAAAATAAGCTCACCTCTTATTTTATTAACATAACATAACTTTTGAATTTCAAGAGTTTTAAATTTAAAAAGGTACACTTCACTCACCTAATTAATAACATAAGTTATTAATGTTTAAGATATCAAGAGTTAATGGTGATTTGAGGGGGGTTGAATAATATGAAGGGGTGGGGTTCGTGTGGGCCCCACCACCCTCATAACCTCTCTTGGGAAGTTGGGGAGTTACCCAACTTCCACCCAAAGCCTTAAACCACTAAAAGAAAATAAAAATTGTAGTTAATTTATAAATTAAACATCCACAATTTTTATCATCTTCTCTCATGAAAATGCAACTCTGGAAATGGCGTTCCTAAGAAATTATCGGCGCTACGATTCCATCGGTGCCCTCAGAATTCGATTCTGAGCACCGATTCAAATGTTAGAAAACCCCGCTCCTCCATTCACTGAACGTACCCGAGCCAAACATCGGAAAATGAATCCGGGCACACCGGGCCTCGGAATCAGGCACCGTCAAAAACTGTGTTCTTGTCAAATTCCAAATAAAATTAAGAAAAACTTTTCCTTGAAATTTCCGGGTCTTTACATTACTCCCACCGCAGGGATTTACGTCCTCGTAAAGCTTAAACACAAACTAGGGATACAAAAGCGGTACTGAGCATGCATCTGAGCCTCCCGCTCTCAAGTGCTCACCTAGAGACTCCCATACTCCCAGTGAAAGCGCACTCGAGGAATCGACCATCCTCAATGGATCCTCTCTTGTCGATCCTCGATTCCCACTGGAACCTCCGTGGAAGTAATCCCATCACCATCGTACTTCTCCTCATGGACGATTATATGAGAAGGGTCGAGCACGTATCTCCGCAGTTGAGATACGTGGAAGACATCGTTCACCTGGTGCAACTGAGGTGGATGGGTAATGTGGTAAACCATTCTGCCTACCCAGCTGAGGACCTAAGTAGGTCCGCTGAACCTCAGAGATAACTTCCCGCCTTGGACACATCCCCATAAACCTCCTCGAGGTGAGACCCATATAAGTACATGATCGTCATCCTCGAAATATAGAGGTCTCCAATTCCTGTTAGAACTGAAACTCAAATGACTGCTGCCACGAGGGTAAGGTTGACCGACTCAAGAGTGATCGGTCGCACCCTCCTGTGCGTGAGTTACCCTGTGTTGCCTGGGGTTTCCTTTTTCACAAACCAAGGAAAACCCATTCCGACGTCGTAGTTAAACCAAAAACTTTTTGCCTAATACCGTCAATTTGTGTATGAACTGTGACTGCCTAGTCCATACTCAAACCAACGTCATAAGGCCTCGACGCTGCCACCAAGAGATTTCAACCGAAACTCTCACCTCGAGGGTCTGACCACACTATCCGCTTAAGTGTGATTATCGAGTCTCCTCCCAAGGTATTTCCAGACGTGAGGGTCAAGTCCACGGTTTCTGGAAACTCTAGGTCTGGAAAAAGATTTGTGAAAGCAAGGAATGATTCATATCGACGTCCGTTAATAAAGGATCTAGTAGTGGACACAGAATGTCCCTTGAATCATTTTTAGAGCTATTGGGTCACACTCCATGACCACATGCAGCCGCACTCTTCCTCCGCCCTTCAGCTCCTTGAGCCTAGCGGGGATAACTAAGGCAGGTTGTTGTAGCATGTTAAGATGTACACCACCTCATGCTTCTCTCCTAACTCTACCTCCACGTCTACTACTTCGCAGACTCATCTCTCCGTAAAGCTTCCTCTTCTTGAAACATTTATCACGCTCGAGTCTCTAAGAGTAGCACCGGTTTCTTGTTTCTCACTGCACTGTGCAGTCATCATCTGCTCCTGGATGATCTGCACTTTCATTGCCTACGATCTGAAGAGCTGCTAAAATTTCTCCTTTACCGAAAAGAAAAACTCGATTTCATCCCCTAGATGAACCACGCCCATTGCCTAATACATTCATTCCTGACATGAATGATTCATTCATGACATGGATGACGTCGTAAGTCCTCGACGTAACTACCAAGAGATCCAACTATCACACTCGCCTCCAAGGGTCGAGTCACACTGTCAGCATCAGTGTGAGGTCATTGGGTCTCCTCCAGTAGAAATCTTGAAAGTGAGGGTCATGTCAACAGTTTTAACCGGGACCTCTTAGTATCAACCAAACAAAAGGACAAGAAATTAAACATCACAAGATAAGTGTCTTTTTATTATTGCATCTCATAGTACAAATACACGAATACAACATCAACATGGAACTAGAAGTACAAGGGATGTATCCACTATTTCCGCTCATGTCCACCTGCTCTCGGAGCTCTATTGCGTTGTCCACTGCTCGGCTGTTGCTCAAGCACTCATCGCTGATTTTGCCTTGGTGGCTCCTCCAAAGGCTGCAGATCAACTGTACGAGGATTCAGACAGTCACGTTCCAGGTGAACCTTCCTGCCGCTTTCATACCACATCCTGCTCCTTGTACGACTGGCTCTTGTCCACTTGGACCTACGAATCATCTGTCTACTGCCCACAGATGACTCGACTACTGATCGAAAAACATGCGGCAAAGGTAGAAGCTCATGTACACGCTCGGGGTGTAGAGCTACTGGCAAAAACTCCACCCTGAAGAAGGTCTCTAAGTCTTCCCATTTGAAGGTCATCCCATCACAAAACTGGAACAAGTGGATCCACCACCTGCCTGCTGCTGCCTGAAGGAGGCTGGCAGCAAAGATCACCATGAAGTCTGCCGACGTCCCCACTAGCCTGAAGACTCTCACCACAGCCTCCAGCCAAACCTCAGCCACCTGCGGGTCCGTCTATCCCCAGAGCCTGGGTGGCCTCTAGCGCTGGAACTCGTGCAGCGCCCTCAAGTGGCGTGCATCACCTACTGCTGGGGGTGATGGCATCAGTGGACCAACATATGGTGGTACCTCTGGTTCCTCCACTGGTGCCTCAACTGAAAGAGGGCCTTGTACCGAAGCCTTGTCGCTCTGAAGGCTGTCAGTACACACATCCATGTGGTCTCTAGCTGGTCGTCCGAGAAAAGGCATCCTGAAAGAAACAACGTGACATGATCAAACGATTATACCTGGTGAGCTGACCTGGTTTGAGCTGTTTTAAGGGAAGACCATTGAAAACACACACACAATCAGTGTTTTCATGCACAAAGTCGGAAATCAGTTGTCATGGTCCTGGTGTATGGTTACGTCGGCCGCCTGCACCAACACTAGACTCCCTGAACTGAAGACCACACTCGGTACCCTTAACACTATTGCTTCACAGAAAGAAAATATTAGAGTTATAAGTTCTGCGGTAGAACAGACTCCTCTGATACCAATTAGTCATGGCACGGGCCTCGAGGACGGTTCGTGACAATGAATTATAGGATATTTTAATAAAATAATATTTTAATAAAATATTTTTATTAAATTTATTTTATTAAATATAAATGATCATATAATTTTTATGATGTAAATTTTAATTTTTATTAAGGTTTGAAAACTATTTTTATCAAAACCCATCAATTTTAAATAAATTTTAGTCTTCATTTTTAATTTTAAAAATCACATATTTAGAAAATAATTTTGAACAATTGAATATTATTTTTGGAATCAGGACATTGGAATTTTCCAATGGTGCTTTTTTATTAATTTCTTGAGATGGTATATTCTTTTAGGTAAAAATTAAATCTAGTATAAATATTCAATGTGTCTTATGAAATCACAATGACCCCATTGTGATGCAATAAAAATGTACAAATATTATTTCTTCCAAATATATTTTTTCCTATAATATAAAATAATTTTATGTTTACTTTAAACAACCTTCCTAAATCCTATTAGGTTTGTAAAATATTTTTAGATTTTGAAATCATTTCCATGAAGGTGTGACTGACCTCATCATATACAAGGAAATATTACAATATCATCACCATTATCCATTTTAAATAATTGATAAAACTACCATTATCTATAAACCATGGGAGAAATCCATGGGATGGTTGTTTGTTTTTTAATATTTTAGTGTATAGGTCCAAAACCAAAATAATAAAGAATTTTGCAAACCATTCCTATGAAAACCCACCAAAGAACCATTTTCTGTTTAGTACTGCTCGTTGTGGCTTGACCACCCTCTACCTCCTACACCATATAGTCATACTAAAGAACCCATAAGCTCCCAAGAATGATTTCACAAGATTTTTGGATCACACATCCAAGTAAGTGATCTACATCTCTCTTTATTCATCATGCTCCACTTTTATGTAATACCTTTTAATTCTCATTTTCTTAATATGGGATATGTTCTTACATACATTTTTACTATCCATTTGAATTTTACATTATGGTATATTCCTTTCACTACCACAAATTCCTAAGAGTTCTTTTAATCTCACCTGTTACTATGCCAAAATTCGGTAAGAGATTTCTCTCTTCTCATTTCCATTCAATAATATATATTATACGATGAATCTTGAGTTCCATTTCACATGTTGGGATATTTTCTTCCATTATCCTCTACTGTCCATTTCATTTTTAAATTACGAGAGACACCCTTTTCTCCCTTCAATCAATTTTATGAATTTCTATATGACGTCATTGTACTGCCGAAAATGCACAACTATTTTCCATGTCAAAATCATCATATAGTGAATACAATACCCATTCAAATATCAAGGGTATTCAACTTTATGAATATATACTTGTTGATTATGTAGTTACATGTAACACCCCGAGATTATACGAGATATATCATTTTTAATTTCTGTGATTTCTTCTATTATACACTACACCAAGATTAGATTGTACTATACACAACATCGTATTAGCTTGCAGTATAAGCAATACTATTCTTGGCTCGTGTTACTAACAATTTCAAGTTCGTTTTGTGGAAATTATTCTACGCACCATTAAGTATAGATTTTGTTTAATGTATAAATGAATTATGTTTTGATTATGCTATACGCAACACGAAAAAGAACTTTCACTACACGCAACCCTGACTTGGCTGAATTACACTCAATGAAGACCTTCTTTGATAGTGTGTGTAGTACGCAATACCAAGATTTACTAAACGAGATATTATTATAATAATATTATGAACTAGCCGGTATGAATAGTAATACCCACTTTTTGAAATTTTGTAAATTTTTTCATTCAAAATGGATTTCATTTTTGGATTTATAATATCGAAATTAGCCTTGGAAGACTTTTTGGTATTTTTCTAAAAACTATCAATTTTTGATGAATAGTGAAAACACTAGGTTACTATTTAAAAACCAAATTTTTATTTAAATAATTATTTATTTTATTTACATTTATTTTTGGTAAAAATTGATTCATAATACCTATATAAGTTCAATGCAATTCATTTGAGTCATTTTACAATAATATTAGATATATAACAATTTTATTGAATTTTTCACTGTCTTTTACCCACCTCCGATGAGAATTTGAAAATATGCATAAAACATAATTTTACCACTTCTATGTGTAGAATTTAGAAAATCTGAGAGATGCAGTTAATATAATGGAGTAATATGATGTTCAATAAGATAAAAATAATTTTTGGTGAAAACTAAATTTTTTATTTTATTTACCTATGTTAAAAGTAAATATTGTAATTAAGGGTAAAAATGATATTATTATTACCCTAACACATGTCCTAATTATATTTAATAAGTTTAATTCGAGCAAAAACAATATTAGGAATAAAATATTACCCTTTAGGTCCACTTGGATTATATTAGGACATTTATTATTATTTTATTTAAAAAAGAGTTAAAATAATTAAAATCAATGTTTAATAAGTAAAGCATTTTTAATATAGGGTTATACATAAGATAAATTCGACTATAAATACTAATTATAAAGTTAAAATGTTTCATACATAATGGTATTTTTTTATTATTTTTAGACATTAAATAATTTAATTTATTTTTGACACAATGATGATGCAGTAATAACCGTATTAATGATATATTAACATAATTTATGTTATAAAACACAAATATATGTAATTTGAGACTTTTTATGAATCACACTAATTTAATAGGTTTATATGACATGTTATTATTGATTTAATGAACTTTTTTTAGAACTAATCATGCTGTTATAATTTTCACAAATATCAATTACCATATAGAGTCAAAATTAACATAAAATAGTTTTTAAAACAAATATTATATTATTAATTGTTATTCTATTCCTAAAAATATAAGGTTCGGCCAAATTAATTATATAAGGTTATAAATATTATTAATGAGGCGCTTGGGGTTCATTTTACTTGTTATAATAAGTTTATTTACCATTTAGTGTAAGAAAACAAGAAGACACGGTAAAAGATAAATTATTTAACTTAGAGTTAAATCAAAATGATAAGGTTAAAATAGTAACCTAAAATTGTCAAAAACCTATTGGTTGAGATTATTTCGACCCATACCCACATTAGATTCCAAATATATCAATTTTTAGGCATTATTAACTGAATATGAATTTATTATAAAATAATATGTTATGTTTTTCCTAAGCTTCCCCTCTCCTCCCTTATAAAATGGCACCTCCTCCCTCTCCTCCTCAAACCATTTTGAGCCTTAAATATTGGCCAAACCTTGACCATTTACCTTCTCATCTTCACTAGAAACATTATAGAGGATCGGGCCTCCTCAAAAGACCAAATCGAGTGCCTTAAGAGGAAGTTTAAAGGAGGTGTGTCGAAGAAGAGGTAATCTCTTCTACCGATTCATTCATGTTTCTTTCTTTTTAAACTTCGTCATCATTAGTTGTTTAATTATAAAGTAATAATATTAGTATCAATAATATACTGATATGTTATTATAAATATGAAAAAATAACATTTCACATTCTATCCATCCTACAGAAAACGAAATCACCGAGCATACATACGTACGGATTACCGTTTCCACGCCATGGTGTATTCTGGGTTTAAACCACCACTTTAATTGGATGGGTATAATGGTGTAAAGAATAACTATATATTGTTATTATAACATAATACTGATTCTGAGATATTATATCATCCAATAAAATTCAATTCAATAATTATGGGAATCATATCATCGCTCGTGCGTACGTACAGATTACCATATCCACAACACGATGAGATTCATTCCCCATGTTAACCATTAAAGAATCATTAAAATGTATATATAATGAATATATATTACATGATAAAGCTATTGGATTTATGTATATATATATAAATCATCTACTTACTTAAATTCAAGTCAATAAGGAATGGAAAATAGCATTCATGCGTACGTACGCCCTACTATCTCCATGAACGGTGTATTTCATTTCATTTATCTATCTAATATATATATATATATATACTGAATATATATGATAAATAAATTATGATTTACATTATGTATGTAATTAAAACATTATATAAGTAATAATAATATCAATAAAAACAAGTCCAAACACCTACGATAAATATATCGATTTTACCCAAAACGCTGCTTTAACATGGAAATTACAAAAGAACCAGTAATATAAAGTAATATTTGAACCATATATGATATCATAATAATGAATATGATTTTGTAATAAGTCAATGACATTATTTAAATAATTATATAGTAGGTTAAGATATGTACATTGCATATCGGACCTAAGGTAAGGGATAATTTTGCAATGCTCATTTTTATCTGAGATTGCTTATACGTTAGTATTTACTGGGGTTTTTTTATCATCCATGTCCATTTTTCAAAAAATGTTTTCATAAAATGTTTACTATTATTCCATGTATGTTTATAGTAATTTTTAACCCTTTTTGTCTTACACTTTGTGTTATGGAAGGAATCTTTCTTTTGTTTATCAAACGACGAACTTTTTGACTTTTTCTGAAAAAGTACGAGGAGAATGTTTTTTTAAACTTATACTGCTTGAATGGATTTTTTGCGGTTTTATAATAACTTATTCACATGAAGATTCCTCTACAAGAAATTATTATTATATTCAACAAAAGTCATTTTATATTAAAATTGGATGGTATTTTGTGAAAAGAAAATGATTTTGAAAAATAAAGGATATTTTCCTCAAGAATGCCTTTCATGTGTTTTATCAAAACCATTTTCCAAATAAGATGACATTATCTCATATGATTATGTTTCAAGTATAATTTCTCTATTATTTACATGGTTTTATTCTTTTTATGATGAAATGATATCCATTTTTTTATATGGATTATATTATTGGATTATTTTTATGAAACCCATTTTATTTTTTGGGTCATGATGAATGATTTATGTTTAATTTGTGGCACAAATAAGAATGATTTAATTATGAGATGGGTGGGACCTATATATCCCACTAATTCATTGGGTAACGATTTATATCTGATGAGATAGACTTGGCTAGAATGGCATGTTAATCTGGTTCAGTGATACTGGACTTGAAGGAGGAGTGAACTCGATTCAGTAAGGGACCTGGTCCACTAAGATGGTCTTAGAAGCAATGCCTTGGCTACTATGGAAATCATAACATGTGCTTAATGGATTCCACAATTATATGTTTTATTCCCATGATATTTTATCATGATTGATGTTCATTTATGATATATGCATTACATACTTCCAAGATTTATGTCTTTGCTCATGATTTTGATGAATAGATTTTATGTTCATGTTTTTGCATTCAAATGTTTATGGATTGTTTTATGTTCTCTATGTTTACCTTTAATGATCATTTGAGCTCACCCTTTTTATGTTTTCTTTTCCCCAGGATATAAATAAAGGTTTTAGGAAAGAAAAAAAGGTAAGATCTTTTTGGGAGATGTTGAAGATCATCCACAATGATTAGAAGATTATGTTCCAAGTTTCAAAGATAATATACTATTACGGTCCTTTGGTGTCATATTTTTGTTATGTATTAAGTATTCCACAAAAGTAATGTAATGACTTTGTACATCATGTTTGGGGTCTCTACGGTTGGTATCCGAGGGATGTTTAGTTAACCTTTGGAATCTAGGATGCGAAAACATTAGTGATATATCTAGATATATTTCTACGGTATGGCTAAGGATGTCCCTAAGGTTTAGTATAACTATATTTTACAATCATATAATTATGTTGACGATCATGAAAAACCTAGGATTAACCTAGGGTGTCAAGGATTAAAGAACGTGTGATAAGTTAGAATTTTTATGATAATGTGGTTCCTCGTTATTTTAACTATTTCTTACACCATGATTTTTGGTTGTAGTCAATGGAGGGAACCAGAAGGACTTGGTCAACATTGAATCCAACGGAAAAATTGGTGACTATGACAAACAAAATTTCGTAATTCCTAGAAAGAAAGATATTGTGATTATGTCGAATCAGTCATCCGGATATATGATTAACAAGGTGAACTTTAGTGGTATTTTCAATTCATCAAATAAGAGGAAGAAGGACTTTTATGCAAGTTCGCATGCTGAGGAGCATAGAGAAAATAAGATTGATATTTCTAAATAATGGAAGAAGAACCTTGATGAATACATCAAATAGAGGAGAAGATGTTATTTGTGTGGAGAGAAGGGTCATATAGTGACAGACTGTTATGGAGCTCAATGTCTAATCTGTGGAGAACATGGGAATTACCCAACTCAATGCCCTGACCTAAGAGGTTACTTCTAAACTAGGGACGGAATTATTCCATGAAAATCATTGAAGATGATTGATTGATTTTTTTAGGTATTGGTATTCAATAATAATGTTCTTTAGGTACTTTTATGGTATATTTAAATATTTATGTATAGGTCTATTGTGGTGTTAAATAATTTTATGGTACCAATAACAATGAAAAGTGATTGAAATATTCATGTAATGCATATGAAATGTGCATAATGAAGGGATAAGAAGAAAATAATATGTATGATAGTATTCATGAGCTCTGACTGATATAAGGAAAAAGTTATATCATGGTTTGAGTATATAGAAATTTTGGGTTTTTGGTATGTGTAAAGAGCTAACTAAACATTGGTGAGTATATAATATGTGGTTTTTCATGAAAATACATCTATTTCTGGATATGAACAAGAAGAGCTGGCTCTGGCGAAGAAGTATCTTGTGGTAAAACCCAAAAAAAACTATTTGAGATAGAATCGAATGGGAACTAATGCTCAACAATGGGCCTTAATACACTCTTGTTTTGACACTCTTGGTGGATATCCTTTATTAAATTCATAAGAACTGTATGAACCATTATTAACGGAAGAGAAACTATGAATATATGTTAGGAATTTCATAATGGATATCTAAGATTGAAGCATAGAAATTCATAAGTTAATGAGGTTAATGTAATTCTTATGTTATCACTTTTTTTAATTGGATTACACATTATGTTTTTAATAAATTAAAATATTTTACAGTGATTTTTCCTTTTATTCCTGCCAATGGCTGGTAATAAGTGGAATCAGGATATCAACTAATGTGAAGATCTATGTGATGACTCCTTTAATGAGATTCCCAATTTGATTAGGGGGAATGAAAAATATTATTTGTGATAATCTCTCAGTTATGTACTGTTTTGAATAGAAACTAGGGTCAAGAGGAACATCCACCCCTCCCCCTCCCCCACCCCCACCTAATATGAAAGAAGAAGTCACAATCAATAACTTCATGAGACAATGGCCTATTACTTTCAATGTATTATATGATCCCTAAATCTCTCAAAGATATATCTATTATATTGGAAATACAATCTCATTATTTCAATGTTCTTGACAAGAGAAGTTTCTTATGGATTCTTATCTTATGGAGGGTGAAGCTGATCATTGGAGGACTTTGATAAAAATTCAAATCCTGATTAATAGATTGAGGCGATGCAATGTAATTATTTATGAAAATTGTTTTTTTATAAATATTTTCCATACCCCCTCCATCTTAATATGGAAAGCGATTTCATTTCACTCATGAAAAATTCCGACTAATCTATTATTGTGTATGAGGAAAACATCACCAGACATGCATGACATGTCTTCATTTTTTTCGTTACCCCCGAATGAAAGGTTGACTGCTTATTTGGTGTGATAAAACTTAGCCTACAAAAATCCCTGGCGATCCGTGACTTTAACAGCTCTGAGGAGATTATCTGATGTTCCTTCAAAGTTGAGATGGAGATCAGTTAATCTCATGTGTATCATTGGGATAAGAACATGAAGTTGGAAATTAATTCTAGTGGTTTGTTGGATAATTCCAAAAATGATAAAACATTCTTTCACCCTAGTTTTCAAATGTTCAGAAAGAAAAACCCTAGAAATTTCATGAAGTGTAGTGAAAATTCATTAGGTGTGGGAAGGAAGGGAACTCTGCCAATTCTTACAGATAAAGTAAAATCAACTACTGAAATTGAGGAATGAAACACTCTATTCAATCCTCAACGAATTTTTCACCGTTAAGACAAAAAGGAACCAGGGTACATTGTGAACTAATACCCTAATCCAAGTGTTTTTTGAGGCAACCAATAACCTCCAAGGCAGCAATGGAGATATTTTTTGATCAATACCATTGAATTTAATCCTAAAAACGACGTGTTTACTGGTGATCTATTTATTCATTAATGAATAGTAAACATACTTTTTGATTTTGGTTCAACACATTATTTTATATCCCAAATGTTAAGTAAAATAATTAACACATCAAGACAATGAATGGAAGTAAACATGTCAATTAAAATAGAAAATAGGGAAATTATTCCATCCCATGAATATTACCCCTGCCCTGTCACAATTTTTGGAAGGATCATACCGATGAACCTCACCATACATATCTTGGTATAATTTGATGCAATTGTTGGCATGGATTGGATTTCTTATATAGAGCCGAAAAAAATTTCAATGAGTGAGAAATCACTGCCCATTTAGATAATAAACCATTAATTCTATACAAGTGCATGTAGGAGGATGATTCTTCATTTTTCCTATCATCTACAGCAAGGACATTCATTTCCAATGAGAACATATATTGTTAACAGATGTTTGAGTCTAAGTATGTAACTATATTTGAAGACTTTACAATTGTGAGGAAATTCACTGATGTGTTTCACGAGAAATTTTATGGTTTCCTCCAAGAAGATCTATTGAATTCTTCATTAATCTTAAAACTTAGGCATTTCCGAAATCCAATACTCTATATAGAATGACTATTTTAGAGATTTTAGAGCCCACAAATAAGTACACCAGAATCTGGATAAAGGGGTTGTATTCCCAAGTGAGTCAACATGGGGTGCACCACTCCACTTCATCAATAAGAAGGTTAGTTTAATGAGCATTTTAATTGATTATATTGAGCACAAAAAATATAGATATAGAAAAATTTTCATTTCCATGAATAATGAATTTTTTGACCAGCTACATTGAGAACAAAACATATCTAAGGTTGGTATGTGGTCGAGATATCATCATGTAAGGGTGAAGAAGTTGGTTATCACCAAGGCTGCATTTCGTACAAGGCATGAGCCCTATGAATTTAAAGTAATACTTTTGGACACATTGATTCTATATAAATATTCATGTACATGATTAAAAGTGTCTTTAGATGTTACATTTAAAATTTTATTTTTGTCTTTATAGATGATTTTATAATATACTCCAAAACAAAGATGACAATGAAGAAAATATATGCACTTTTTCTAGAGACCTTGTGAAAGAATTAGCTCTTTGAAATGTATAGGAAGTGTGGGTTATAGTTGAAGGAATTCTCGTTCATGGCACATATCCTCATAGTTATTGAAATATTTGTGCATTCTTATAAAAAAAATAGATTAAGGGATGGAAAAAGCTAAAATCATTGATGGAGATCCATAGTATCATTGGGTTACCAGGATATTATCACCATATTTTTGAGAAATGGTTCATGAATGACAATCTCTCTTACTTAGATAACTCAGAAGGGAGTCATGCTTTCATGTAATGATGAATGTAGTGAATGTTTTTTGGAGTTTCCCCTGTTCTCACACTACCCACAAGTGAAATGATTTCCAAAATCTTTAGTGATTTTTCAATGAAGGTCATGTGATTTGTTTTGATGCAGAATGTCAATGTTATTGATTATCTCTCAAGGTAGTTGAAAAAATCAGGAGAAACACTATCCCGTACATGATCTCGAGTTGGAAATAGTGATATTTTCAGTAAAAATATAGTGGCATTATCTATATTGGTATAAGTGTGAAATATTTATGATTCAAGAAATTATAAAATATATATTCACATTGAAAGATCTAAATATGTTCCAATGAAGATGGTTTGAGGACATCATGTATTATAACTAATCAATCCATTAACACCCTGGTAATGTAAACAAGATGGTTGATACTCTACATTTAAAGGACCCTGAAATTATATCATTGATGGAAATATAAAATGATCCAATATTCTTATATATGATGAAGATGGAAGTGTGAATCAATTATAAGGGAGCATCATCAATTTTTTCATAAATGATTGCTCAACCGCCACTTTTGAGATGTTTAAGGGATGCTCAAAAAGATTATGTGAGAATTTATAAGATTATGTAATCATTTAGAAAAAGTAAATCCTCGGAGTTCAACATTTATAAAGAATGAATTGTGATATTTGAGTCCAGAATTTATGTTCAATAAAATAAATAGTTAAGGAGTGATCTTTTGGATGATGCAAATAGTTTGAATTTATCTATTCACCTTGGACAAAATAAGATGTATCGATATCTCAGAAGCACTAATGGTTGGATCACATGAAGAAGGAGATCACTAAATATTCATTAAGGTTCCTTGTATGTTATCAGGTGAAGTCTGAGAGGAATACATCTAGGGGTATGATGCAACCATTACCCAAACCAATAGGGAAATGGGAAAACATCACAATGGACATTATCAAAGGACATCCAAAGTCATTTAATGGAAACAATGATATCTGGGTTATTTTGGATCATTATATATTGACTACACATGTAATTTAATTTCAACTGGATTCCTCATTGGATTAACTAGAATAGATATACATCATAGAAGTGGTAAGGCTATATAGAGTACCACTATAGATTGTGTCTGATCGAGATCAAAGATTATCCTCTATTTTCATGAAGAGTATATAATAGTATATGATTACTGAGTTGAACTTTAGTATAACATATGACCCTAAAATTGATGGCCAGTCTGATTTTACTATCCAAACAATTGATTAAATGAGGAGAGATTTCTCAATTTAGACCAAAATCTTCCTTTGGTGGAGTTCTCTTACAACCACAATTTCCACTCAAGCATCCAAATGGATCATAATGAATCCCTTTATGGGAATAGGTGAAGAACACGGGAATGTAGGGATGATGCGGGGGAACGAAAACTTCTTGGACAAAATTTTTGCGATAAAATGGTGGAGAATATTAAGACCACACAACAACACATCAAATCTTTCCAGATTCGATAAAATAGAAATGATGAAAATTGTCGACAAGACACAATGATTGATATTAGGGAGATGATATTCCTCCCCATATCTCCATGGATGATAGTTATTTGATTTGGATAGAGGGGAAGGAATAGTTCAAGGCACATTGTCTATTTTGAGATTCTTGATCGCATTGGGGCAGTGGTCTATCGACCATCACTCCCACCCAACATATCTTAATTACATGATGTGTTCCTACTATAACTGTTAAGGAAGTAAAAACTAGACCCATAACATGTACTAAATCCATAGGTGGTATCATTGGTGAATGACCTCCTGAATGAATAGAATATTGTGATGGTTGTAGATCGTAGAGAAAATGTCATATGAAATTAGAGAATTCCACTCATCAATGTTTTGTGGAGAACCCAAAAGTTTGAGGAAGTGACATCAAAACCAGGGGAAGTGATGCTCTTGATATACCCTCATTTGATTTAGTTTGGGAAATGGTAATTTCGATGGTAAATTATTAATATGGGGGACTGTTGTAACCATCCAAACTGTTATCAATAAAATTACGTTTTTTAATTAAATTCCTTATTGATATTGAAAAAACATGAACACCGTTTGATTTATTATATCAAATTGGATTTCAAACACTTTTATTTATCCTTGCTATTATATTTATATTATTTCAATTGTGATCACTTGACTAGTAAACATATAGGGTCTTATCAAATAATTTTGACACAAATAAAGAATGTGATGGCGCAAACCGTAAGAATGTACCCTATGAATCCCATTTATCATATATTCCTAGGGCGACATAATTTTATTATATTATGAATACCAAACCCATTCCGATATCCAACCACACAAGCATGCGCAGAATAATTTATTGGAGACATTCAAGCTCATCGAGATCACATCTCAGAACATGTTCACACAAAAACCACATAAAAGATCCACCATCACACAACATACTCTTATGGAATATGCTAATTTATTAAAGGGATATGTAATAATACCTCATAATTATCATTATGTAGATTATTATTTTATATATTAATGAATACAATTTCATTCTATTATTGTTTCTTTGAACAGGGTTTTTAAAGAACAAATAGTATATTTTATTGATATACAAATTTAATTATCAAATATATTTTAATGAAATTATGGAATTTGGAATTACAAAATATTTTAGAAAATATTTATTATTATATTATTTTTATTAAATATAGATGATCATATAATTTTTATGAAATCAATTTTAATTTTTATCATGTTTTGAAATAGTTTTTATCAGAACCCCTCAATTTTCAATTTATATTAGTTTTTATTTTAATAGAAAAAATTTACATATTTAGAAAATTATTTAGTGGAACTGAAGATTATTTTTGGAATCAAGAGGTAGAAATTATCCAATGGGTAATTTTTCATTGTTTTTTAGAGAAATTCAATTTTTGGATAAAAATTAAATACTGTATAAATATATAATGCCTCTAATAATATCGTAATGACCAAATAGTGATGTAATAAAGTTTAATAAAAGGTATTTTCGGAAAAATATATGTTTTCCTTTATAATAATATAAATTTAGGTCTATTTTATAAATCCATAGTGAATCCTCCAATACATATACAGTATTTTTAGATTTTAAAATCAGTTCATTGAATGTGGGTCATAACTCCACATTATAATGAGAGAAATGTAATTTATACCTTCTACAGCCATTTGAAAAAAATTTATACCACTCCCCTTTTCATGAAACATTTATAAAAAACATGGGATGAATTTTGGTTTTGAATATTTTAGTGTGTAGGGTCCAAAACCAAAATAATAAAGATTCCCCCCGCCCATTTCTTATATGAACCCACCCAAGAACCATTTAATTGTAACTAAATCTCTTTGATTATCGACCATCCTCTTCCCACATATCCCTATAGACCTCCCATGGCACCCCTAAGCTCCCAATAATCCTCCCTGAAGCCTTTGATATCACACATCCAAGTAAGGGATCTCAATACCAACTTGTTCTTCAAGCTCCTCATTTATGTAAGGCATTTTCATTTCCATTTTTTTAACTTGGGATATGTTATTTCATACCTCATTATTGTAAATTTTTTTATACATTATTGTATCTTTCTTTAACTACCATTAATCTTTCTATGATCTTTTAATTCCACAAATTACTTTTCCAAAATTCTATAAGGTATTTCTCTCTTCACATTTCCATTCTAGCATTTATTTTATATTATTAATATAAAATACCATTTCTCAAGTTAAGATATTATTTTCCATCATAAAAAAATTTACATTTCATCTATAAATGATTATATACCCATTTCTCTCTAATTAACCCATTTTATTAATTTATATATGATGTTATTATTCTTTCAAAATTGCACAATGATTTTCAATGCAAAAACCCTCGTGTAATGAATACCATACCCATTCCAATATCATGGGTATTCATCTTTATAGACAAAAACTTGTTTATTGAAGAAACAAATATATTTATTCCACATTACATGACACTACAATAAATCATAATTTTGAATGAATCAATATTATATGATCTATGTGGCACAGATAATCATGACCTTTAACGGATTATGTATGGTGTTCTCGGATAACACTCCAATACATTAGTTAATGATTAGTATCATGATATTTCATGTTGGAATTGTTATTTACTGGATTATTTTATATAAATTTTTCCATGAAGTTGGTAAATTGGTTTACCTAATTACATTATGTTAATGTTGGAGAGTTTTATTTTGTTGATGAATCTCCATGTTATGATAATCATGTTATATCTTTCCACCACGTTCACATTTCTCTTATGCTCCATTGATATTACTATTGGCTAACATGTTTATTATTCTTAATTTTATGTCTATTTTACGCCATTACTTTGATTTATTGCTCCATTTTTTCTTATTTATATTCATTAATTACCCAATGAGATGTTATATACAAATGGATGTTGTCGACATGGAAAACAAATATCAATAAAGATGTATGTTTCTTGTCTTAAAATGTTATTTAATGTTCCTAAGCCCAAAATAAATGAGAAATATCGACCTTTTAGGTTATATCAATTTAATGTTATGTAATAATCTTGTGTAAGTGTATAATAAAGACAAAATTCACTATAATTGATGTCCGTACGGTTGGAACATGGTTTTCCTAACTATGTTCCCATGGCAAGTTAACCTTGCACAAGGTTTATTTTCACCAAAAATTTATTTTTAAAATAACTTGAACCACAAAAACAACTCATATTAGACATTGGCTCATGAAATTATGATTTTTTTATCCTAGTGCCTTTTGAAGGTGTACTAATGTTTTCTAGTCACCATTAAGCACGATATAAAGATCAAATCGATGATTATTTCTTATATATGTAAAGTGGATCTCATCCATAATCCAATCCTCTATCATTTATAGATATTTTGTATAATTTTATTCTCTATTTCATCATTTATAAAATTAATCAGTGTGTTCTATATCTTGGTTTGTAGATCTATATCTAGGTTGATATGTTCTTGATATCTTTGTTCTTGATTTAGGAATATAGATCTAGAACACTGATCTATGTGGTTGTGGTGCTCAGATTTTAGGGATTTCCATTTGGAGAAACTCCATCTTCGAATTTATGTAGGTGGTCTAAAATTTAATTCCCATAGTTCCGAATAAGATACATATATGAAAAGAAGTCTAATTTTATATTCCTTTTGAAATTTTTTTAATTGGGATAATTACGTTGACCAATTTATTTATATAAGCGTTGTGGAATAAAATGATTAGTTTAGGAATTAATTAGGAAACTATTGTGATTACCTATCAGATAATTAATTATGGAATTTATAGAAGAGATATTGGGATTAAAATCTAGATAATTAATCATGGGATATATTATGAGATATTGAATTTGAAAGGTTGATATAATTAATGGTGAATTAATTCCGGGCTTTTTTATTATCCTCTACATTATTATTTACAAGATTAATTATGATGATTCTTGATTCAGAATAGCTTAATTAGTTCTGGGAAAATTAATTATTGGGAAATTAATTTTGATAATGATTAATTAATTCATTGAAGTAATAATTGATTATTAAAATGTATAGTTAATTATTGAATTATCTAATGGATTGTAGTATCTGACTAACTATTCAATCAGTAATGGAATTGATGTGGATAATTAATTATGAATTAATTATGTATGAATTAATGAGAACATGGTAACTCGAAATTGATAAGTACAAATGGAAACATGGTCATCATAATTATGAGTATGTGAATGGGAATATGATAATTTTAATGAGAATTATATATGCTAACATGGTCATTATACTTATGAGAAAGGGAATGGGAACATGGTCATCAAAATTATAATTGTGATATTTTGTAGATTTGGAAATGTGGCATATAATTGTGAAATTAAATATCGGAAACAATGGATGTCTCAGTTATGGACTCAGACTAGAATATTTTATCTTCGACATTATTCAAATAAAGTAATGAGATATCTTAGAACACATAAATAGTTTATGAATAGTCAAAAAGAAGGAATTATATATGATATTACATAGGGAAGACTTTGGGCTTCTTCATGAGATGAAGCTAGTATTGGGGTGAGGGTCTCCAAGGGATCACATGAGTTAAAATAGTTAGATAATAATAAGTGATAATGTAATAAATAGTCATATATGCATTACAATTATTCGTTATAGAACTACATGCACTGCCTTTTGACAAGATTAGTTTTAGACACCATTTTTGGTGGCCTGCTGAGTTGAACTCAAACCCTAATCAGGTCCCTTGATCGGTACATGAATAAATGATATTGTTGCAAGATAGGATAAAGTCAACATCCCTGGGATAGATTACTAATTTTGGATGGATCTTGGATGAGGGGATCAAACATTGTTTAGAACCCAGATGGGGAGTTATATTGTCTTCATTTTTAGTTTCATTATCAAAATAGAAAACACATATTGGCATTGAATGTTTTCCCATTAATTTGAGTACGGTTTTCCTGTATGATTATCTTTCTAAAATGAGTATTTTTCAGGTTATATATTCTTATAGAATTTCTTATTTACTTCTACTGGTGTTTTACACTGATAAAAGAGGAAATAATCTCCCACTAAATGACTTTCAAGACACTCACAGCTAATCTGCATCCTCTAGAATATGGGGAGGTGAACATGAGTTCATGTGGTGAACCAACTCCAGGCACCATCATTTGGTACCTGGGTCTCGATGTTACCTAGAGGTGTCAGCGGTCTAGTTTTCTTTCATTATCATTAGTCTTACTGTTTTTTTTATTAGAAGAAAGGTGACTTTGATGAGTGGAGCCATAGTAGAGAGCTCATGCATGGGTGATTAAATCCCATGAATTGGGGAAAACTCGACAACTCATGGTGGGATTGTTGTTGTATTTTTCTGTAATAGTTGACAATTATTTCACCTTGTGTGCTTCACTTTTGGTGTGATGACATTATTTTTTTCGATAATATTTTAGTATTTAATCATTTCCCAGAACGATGGATTATTTGAGTCTTCAAGAATTCGTTTGGCATCATATGGTTATTGTGACATGCATTTTTTAGTAACGCACATGAAAAGAAGTTATGGGTATGCTGTTAAAATTGAAACACGATCATTTATTTTGTGTTTAAAATGAATAAATGTTTCATATAATGAATTGAAAATTGTTGTAAAAATTTATTTTAAATGATAATAATTCGTTCAATACATGAAATCATGATTCTTAGAGTATGTTTACCATTATTTACTAAAAACTAGGAGTAGGATGGTTATTGTTAGTTATAGTGCAATAGTTTTGTCAATGTGGTGAGGTGAGTGAAAATTTATGTTTTGATTATTTCCTATAACATAAATCTTATAAGGTGTTCTTATAAGGATATAAATGTGTGTATAGAATTATACAGTGTATGCCTCCATGAAGCTTGTTTTGGGGATGACTGAGGGGTATTCCTATTAATGATTTTGTAGTTATGCAAATTAAAAAACTGATAATTCCAACTGATGATGAGTGGGACATGTTTTCATAGAATATCACCACTTTAAGCAATTCATGGAATGATACCAGGGGAATTTTGTAAAACGTATGCTCGAGTGACAAGGGGTTTTCTATTGAAAAAACCCTTGACTTTTATTGGGGATGGTGGTCCTAAGGGAGAAGAAATCCGGGATGAGTCTATAGAGACAATAATTGATCATTTTGTCACTCCAATTGAGATCAATGTAATTTTGGCTTCTTATATGTTATGGGGATCCAAAAAGTGATGGTGGTATATTCCGGAGTGAACAGAATAGACAGATAGTATATTATGGAATTACTTTATAGATAGATTCTTGTAACACATTTATCTAGAGACATTTGACATGATAAAGATTCTTTGTTCATGCATCTAACCCAGTGGAGCAAGTTGGTGATGTAATATGTTAGACGCTATACAGACCTGCAATTCATTAATCCAACATTAGAATGAGATGAGGAAGCAACAATAAAATGTTTTCAGGATGGACAGAAATGTGATATTAAGTCACAAGTGAATATCATTAGCCTGCTGAAGTTTAAGGATTTTTTTATCAATATGTCATAGTCAATTGGAGCCTGAGGGAGGCATATAGTTTTGGATATGTAGTTTCTACTTGAAGACCTATATGTGCAACTTCTGAGAGCAGGAAGCGTCATTATGACAAATTTATCCAACATAGTGTGATGAAAAATACACAGATAGGATGATCTGTTGGATAATACCATACCAGGTGATCTTTAATCAGTGTGGAAGGTTGGGACACTTTTGTAGACACTGTTCAAAAACACTACTGGAGTGTTGGTCTTATTGAAATATATGATATATAATGAAATTATGCTGGTCAGATTGAAAAACATGTATTGATGGAAGAGCATGGAGAAGATATAATATGGGAATAGGATATTCTACACCATATCGGGATGGATGTTGTAATTATTTTGGATGAGGCAATAAATTTTGTGTATATGGGGCATTGAAGAAGGACCGTCGGCATCAGCAGAGTGATACTACTCAGGGGAGTTAGACAACATCACAAGGAAATGGGGAAAAAAGTTACATACGGTAAAAAAATAGTAAAGTATAACAATGTTGGGCCATCAAAATTGAGAGATACAATTATAGTATCTTGTACTATAGATTGTACTATTTTTTATTTTGGTTCTTCTCATTTCATTATATTTACAAAACATGTCAATGGATTGAGCCAGGCGGTCTATTTTCTGAGTCAGGTAATGTCTATAGATACACTGTGGGGAGTTGTGGTCTAAGTATATATATATATATATATATATATGAAAATGACATTTTCTAGAGATCAAGGAATATCATTTCCTATGGTATATAAATTTTCGTGATATGATTGTCTTCGACTTGATTATATGGATTTACTGACTAGTCACCTACCGAGTCCACAGCAATAGTTTCTATAGGAGACATACCTTTCTGTCTGATATGGATGACCATTATATTCATTATCGATTTTTGGATATCTGGGAAGGATGTGTGAGGGAAATTAATTAGCAACTAGGAGTGTTCCAACACATTTTCCAAGTCTATTATTGGATGATGGGGATGTTAAGAAATATTACCTTCTACATGTATTGGTATTATTTACGGATGATTTTCCTATAGATTTTATTGCGATACCACCTGAGAGAGATGTTGAAATATCTATTAATATCATGTCGAGGGTTGAGGTATTATCCAATCCACTTTATAGAATTGGTCTGACTAAGATTCAAGATCTAAGGACTCAGTTGGAGGAGTTCGATGATATGTATTTTATCTATCCAAGAGTGTTTCCTTGGGGATCACCTATTTTGTTCAAAATGAAAATAGAGAGGAGTACACATTTTTGTTTCGATTAGCAGAAGTTGAATATAATTACTCTGATTAACCAATATGCACTTTGATGTATCGATGATCTGTTTGACCAATCGAAGGGATCATGTGTGTTCTTAAAGAATGATTTGAGACCAGGGATCCTCAGTTTAAATTATAGAATCTTGATATATCATGGACTACTGATTGAATCATGTGTAACCATTATGAGTTTTTCATAATGACATATCGATTGAAAAATGCCCCGATAGTGTTTTTGTATTTGATGTATGTGACCTTTCATCCGTATCTAGATTAGTTTGTGGTGATTTTTTTGGATGACATCTTGTTGCACTCTAAGACTCATGAAGATCACTCCCAAAATCTAGACATCATCTTGAGTACATAGAGAGAGAATCACCTATACACCAATATATCTAAGTGTTAGTTTGGGATTGACCGGGTACACATCATGGGGAACATCATCTTGGATGAAGGTACTTCAATGGACATAGAAAATATCCAGAATTTGGTTTCATGGTAGAAGATTAATAATGTTTTATATATATGATGCTTCTTAGGATTGGGTGGATATATTAAGAGATTCATCCATGTTATTTCCAATATGACAGTACTGATTTTTTTGATTTACCAAATAGGGAGTAATGATTGAATGGTCAAATTCTATTGAGAGAGATTTTCAAGGGTTGAATAAGGGATTAACATCATCTCCAATTCTGATAAAATATGAGTCTATTGATAAGTATAAATTTTATTATGATGCTTTTGGGATTCAACATGGAGATGTGTAGATGCAGGTAGATATAGTTGTGGCATATGTGTCTCGATAATTGAGGCGATATGAATTGAATAACCTTATGCATAGCCTTGAGTTAGAAGTAGTGGTTAATGCTCTTATGTGTTGGTGAAAAAATATTTTAGGAGAATGATTTAAAGTATATACATATCATTTGAGCTAGAAGTATATCTTCCCACAATGTGATTTAAATCATTAAAGCGTAGATGGGTTGAGGATATGAAGTCTTTTGATTACGAACTGCCTTTTATTTCTAAGAAGGGAAATAATTTGGCAGGTTCCTAGAGTATGAAAAATCAGACTCAATTGGTTTAAGAGTTTAGTGTAGAGTGGATGATGATGACCTTTTCTGCTGAAATTCATGTGGTGGTTCAGGAAATTCGGGAGCAGATGACTCTAGATTTAGTTACATTGGAATTTTTCCTTTTAATATGGATCATGGATAGAAAACACGATGATATTGTGTAACGACCCAATGTTTTTCAATGGAAAATTCCCTTCTTATATTTATGTCATAAAAACACAAAATAATGAACTACTAAGCGATAAGTGACCTTTAAAAATAATTTGTTCACCCCTATGTTTGGAATTTTAAAACTCTGACTTACACGGTTGTGTTCAAGATAGTTTTTGGAGTCTATGGAAAAAAATAATTTTTGGTGAATAGTAACCTACCCTTATGAATAGTAATATGACCCTTATGAATAGTAAATAAGAGTAACATTACCTATGAATAATAAAACAAAATTTAGATATCATTTAAAGTGATACTTTGACCTTAGTATACTTTTTTGGTATTTTATAATCATAAATTATAAATTATAATTAATTAATTAAATTATAAGAATATTTATTTCCCTGAATTATATTAATAAATTATTGAATCGATGCATAATTGTTTTTAGCTAATTTTATAAGACCCTACGTAATTTTTGAAAGAATTATAAAATCATTTTTAATCATAAAAAATGTTTTTTTAAGTAAATTATGATTTTATTGAAATATTAAATTAATAATATTTAGAAAATTATTTTTGAAAAACGGACTTCATCTTTGGATTCTACACATCGAAAAATAGTTGGGGTAAATTTTTTGGATTTTTCTGAGATACTTAAATTTTTGGTGAATAGTAGAATACATTAATTTTCCATATAAATACATTTTAATTAAATCCCACTATTCCTGACATCACAAGTGATGTAAGCACCCAAATCCCGAACTCAAATGCCTTATTTACTATTCTTGGTCATCCATGACTCACTATTCCTTGTCTTATGTGAAATTAATAAACTAATCAATTATATATTAAGGAAACCCCTCTCCCCTCCACTATAAAATCCACCCTTCACTCCCTCTTTTCCTCACACCTCTCAAGATCCAAGACTTCTCTAAACTCTGCCAAAAAACCTTCCCTAGCTCATACCCCATGTCCAACATCTTCTTGTCTCATCAAAAGACCAATCCTAGCTTTTTTAAAGAGGATCTCAAGAGGAAGATTCAAGAGGTAATTTCCCTCCCTCTTCTCCTTTAATTTCCTTTCAAGTTCAAGTTATTTTCTTGATCTCTCCCCACCTATCTTCATCATAATTTTTTTGTAACTCCATAATTATACATATACTGTAATATTATGATTCTAATGGTATATTATATCACCCCACACCCTTTCCCTCTTCCTTTTATTTTATTAAAGAGAATGTTGTTCATGAGGTGTTAAATTTATCACCTTCAAAAACAACATGCTCTCTTCTTCCATTTCTACCTTCAGATCTGGTCATGAAACCATTTATATTGTTGAACCAGAATATTTTATATGTATTATGTTCTATTTTAAGTTCTGGAAATAACCTATGTCCATATTACAAGGTTAAAAGTTAAAACAAGTTCAGTGTGACCCAAAAACCGCCCAAATAACCATCATTAAAATCTTATCTAATGATTCGTCCACATGGATCTAATATAACTCATTATAAAATCATTAAAGTTTCTATAATATCATAAATAACATTTAATATCTGTTCTGGATGTTTACCCATGATCTACCCAAACATCAATTTAAGAATACAAGTGGACCGCTCAAGAAAGCCATAAAAACAAACATCCCCGAACAACGTTTTTTAAACTATATAAGTCATCCAAAGGTACATAATATGACATAATGAAACAATAATGAACACTATTAATGTATAAAAGGTTCTTTAATTTCTAATAAATTAATATAATGTGATTATACATGACATTAAAGAGAAGGAGGCATTCAGGTACAAGGTAAGGGGAAATCTCGAACCCAATTTTCTTCATTCGGGTTCTCCCTCTTTCACTCCATTTTTGATATGGTTACTCCTCAAATATCATTTTTTCTTTATTTAATTTACTTTTATTGGATATACATGTTTTTCACTGGTTTTTATGTCCATAAAATTGTTTTCCAAAAGAACTCTTCTTTCAAGATCTCACCTTTTACCTCTCATTCAAGGTTGATGGTTCTTTTATCAAGTATGTTGTTCCCTCTTTATTTTGGGAAACCAATGCTTATGAATGTGTTATTAGGAGATGAAACCCATTACATTACATGGGTTATTTAATTACATTTTTTATATGTTTTCTATGTGTATATCATGATAATGATAATGTTTTTATGTGACGGGTGCGCCCGGAATTATATAGCGCAATATGAATGTTTAAATGTGACGGGTGCGCCCGAAATTATATAGTGCTCTGATGCATTGGGTAAAGTGATGAATCTCATGAGTAAATGTGATATGATATGTGAAAAGGATTCTAGCTTTGTTCACAGGTATGTGTGGTAGTTAACCACTAAGACATGATTTTTCATTTTTATGCATTGCCGCATTTCAGGTTTATTATTTCTGCTCCTCTCATGTGCATGATTTTTTTCCTATGTCAGGATTATGCTCACCCCATGATATATTGTTCTTATCTATCCTCTTAATGGGATTTTATCTCACCCCTTTTGATTTATATCCTAAGGTGGCTACATGTACAAAGTATAGGACAAGTACCAATAAGAAGCTAGAGAAGATGAAATTGAATAAATGTTTATGGTTGATGTTGTATGTGTTATGTGTGGTCCTAGTTTGCCCAATACACTAAACCTCTGGATCCTATGTGTGTAATACTATTATGTTTTTTATCTTTGAAATGATGTATTATTAATGTAAGAAAAGGCCGGGTCACTATAGTTGGTATCAGAGGAAAGGTTTAGTTAATTTGGGAATTAGGATTAGTAAACCCTAGACAAAACCTCTAGCATGAGAATGAGTAAAAATATGTACACAACAATATTTACCTAGGGATCCCATATGTTATTCTTTTGGTATAATTTTTTAAATGAATAATTTATTCATAACTTGTTTACTTATGTTTTGTTCTAACCTTTTCTATTTTAGAAAATGGTGGGAACTATGAGAAATTAGGCCAACAACTCATGTGAGGGCCAATGCGACGATTGCCCGAACGACATCCCCAATGATTTTGGAGGTGGAGTTAAAAACTTCATGGCGACGCTTACCCAATTATCTCGGGTTATGAATAATAACCATAATAATGGGGGAACATCCTCCTTCACCAAAGAGGGAGAAACTAGATATCGAATGTTTTATGCGGCAACACCCACCATTTTTTTGTGGATCTTCTGATCCACTAGTGGCAGAACAGTGGGTCAACTCCATGGAGAAGATCTTTTCTGTTCTTCACTGTTCTGAGACGGAGAAAGTGACTCTATAAGTTTATTGTCTAGATGGAGAATCTGATAAATGGTGGGCTTTGATTAAGAACACCAATCCAAGGAAAGAAATTGGAGAGATGGAATGGGAAGACTTTAAGATAATATTTCTTAATAAGTACTTCCCACGAACTCTTCCCACGAAGATCGAGATAGAATTCATAGAGCTCATGAAAAATGAAGGAGAATCTCTCACAACCTATGAAGTAAATTTTACAAGGCTCGCAAGGTATGCTTCGGGTTTCGTTATCAACAATGATAGAAAAATTGATAGATTCTTTAGTGGATTAAAACCAAATTTTCGAAAGGATCTTGCAATTATACACTTTGGGAGTTATGAAGAAGTTGTTCGGTGTTCTCTCAAAGTGTAGATGGAGTTTGTAGAATGGTCCCATGGCTATGGTGATAAGAAAAGAAATATGGAGTTTCAAGCTGGTGGATCTAGTGACAAAGGTGGGAAGAACAATCAACGACCCACATGCCAAAAATGTGGGAAGTTGCACCATGGAAACTGCCTCAAAGGTAAGGGGAAATGCATTAAGGGTGGGAAAGAAGGAAACCAAGATCATGAGTGTCGAAAAGACATGAAAGGGAAGGATAATGTAGATGATGAAATTAGACTACCACTCATGGTTCAATGCTACAACTATAGGGAGCTAGGGCACTATTCAAACCAGTGCACTAAACCTCGAGCTCTCGAGGGTAATCAGCGCCGACAACCACCAGAGCCAAAGTAACAAGGGAAGGCTTATGCCATCACTACTGCGGAGGTGGAACATGATAATGAAGTCATACAAGGTACACTACCTATTCACTCAAGAATGGAAAAATTCTTATTTGATTCTGGTTCAATGCATTCCTTTATATCTTGCAAGTTTGCTAGAAATATAGAATCGAAGCCCCGAAACCTTGAAGTAGAGATATCTGTAAAAACACCAAGTGGTGCAATCATTGCATCCCAAGTGTTTGAATCCTCTCCTGTTGACATATGTAGGGATATTCTTCCGTAAAATCTCATAATACTTCCCTTGGTGGAATTCGACGCTATAATGGGAATGGATTGGCTCTCGTTATATAGAGCACATATCAACTGACGGGAAAAGGAAATATATTTTCATATTCCGAACCATCCCATGCTCCTCTACAAATGCAAGGAAGATCATTAATCTCCTATGAAAAAACCTTCAATGGTGTGGGTGTTGATTCCCTATGAAGAAGCATACCTCTCTCAAATGGTTGAGTCGAAGAAAAGTTCCAACCATGAGGAAATGACCATCGTGAGAAAATACAGTGATCCATTTCCCGAAGAGTTTCCCTGAATTCCCCCGGATCGTGAGGTAGAGTTCTCAATTGAACTCATACCCAGAGCTACTCCTATCTTGAAGTTCCCCTATAGGATAGCTCCTATCGAACTGGAGGAGTTAAAGAAGCAGCTGCAGGAGCATTTGGACAAAGGGTTCATACGCCCTAGTGCATCACCTTGGGGTGCACCAGTGCTCTTTGTGAAGAAGAATGATGGAACCATGCGGCTGTGTATCGATTATCGGGAACTCAACAAGATCACAATAAAGAACAAGTATCCTCTCCCAAGGATTGATGACTTGTTCGACCAGTTAAGAGGAGCTCAATACTTCTCAAAGGTGGATCTTCATTCTGGATATCATCAAGTAAAGGTGAGGAAGGAAGATATTCAGAAGACTGTCTTCCGTACAAGGTATGGGCACTGTGAGTTTTGGTGACGCCCTTCGGACATATAAATGCCCCTGAAATTTTCATGGATTTGATGAATAGAGTCATTATACATTACCTCAACAAAATTGTGGTAGTGTTTATCGAAGATATTCTCATCTAATCCAAGAGCAAGGAGGAACATGAAGAACATCTAAGACTTGTGTTGGCGACATTGAGAAAGGATAAGTTGTACGCAAAGTTCAGTAAGTGTGACTTTTGGATGAATCAAGTCACGTTCTTGGGACATGTGATCACAAGGAAGGGAATATCTGTGGACCCTTCAAAGACAAAGGTGATTGACGAATGGCCCAGGCCCTCTAGTGTCACAGAAATCCGTAGTTTTCTTGGAGTATTTGGGTACTATCGACATTTTGTGAGAAACATCTCACGATTTCCAAGCCCGCTAACTAAGTTAACAAGGAAAGGGGTAAAGTATGTATGGACGGAAGAATGTGAGGGAAGCTTCAAGGAGCTATAGAGAAGGCAGATCACTGTACATGTACTCACACTACCGAAAAGTGGAGAATGATTTGTGATATACAGGGATGCTTCAAAGAAAGGCCTGGGTTGTGTACTCATGAAAAATGATAACGTGATAGCCTATTCCTCATGACAGTTGAACATCCATGAGCAGAACTACCCGACGCATGATCTAGAGCTAGCAGTCATGATTTTTGTCTTGAAAATATGGCGGCACTACATTTATGGAGAGAATTGTGACATATACACCGACCACAAGATCCTAAAGTATATATTCACACAAAAAGAGATCAACATGCGTCAAAGAAGATGGTTAGAGCTAATCAAGGATTACGATTGCTCTATTCACTATCATCCTGGGAAGCCGAACAAGGTAGATGATGCTCTAAGTAGAAAAGAACCTGCTACTCTATCCATGTTGAGGATTGAGAAAGACCCTATCTTCTTGGATATGCAACGAATAGATTTGGAAATCATAAGGGTGGGGGATACATCCTACTTTGCCCAAATGATTGCGCAACCATCCATCCATGAGAATATTAAGGAAGAAGAAAGGGATGATGTGGAGATACAAAAGAGGGTGAATGCAGTAAATGAAGGGAAGCTGCAAGAGTTCCATATCGACGATGATGGTGTGATTCGGTTTGGAACGCGGCTTTGCGTGCCTTCATCACCCGGGATAAAGAAGGTGCTATTAGATAATGCACATAGCTCAACATTATCTATCCATCTTGGAAGTACCAAGATGAATCGTGATCTCCGAGAGAACTTCTGGTGGGATAACATGAAGAAAGAGATTGCGGAATATATATCAAGGTGCTTGGTATATCAGCAAGTTAAAGATGAGCGACAAAAGTCCAAAGGTATGATGCAGCCATCGCCTATACCCATGTGCAAATGGGAAAATATTACTATGGACTTTATCACAGGTCTCCCGAAAACATCAAAGGGAAATAATGCGACATGTGTTGTGGTTGATCGACTCAACAAGACTGCCCATTTTATCGCTATTCGGGAAGACCTCTCACTTGAATGACATGCAAGGATATATGTGAAGTGGTGAGACTGCACGGTGTTCCACTCTCAATTGCCTCTGACCGTGATCCAAGGTTCACATATAAGTTCTTGAAGAGCCTTCAACATGCTTTGAGTAGTGAATTAAATTTCATCACGACCTATCACCCCGAAACTGATGGCCAGTCTGAAAGGACTATTCAGACGCTTGAAAATATGCTAAGATCATGCTCTCTTGAATTCAAAGGTGGTTGGGATCAGCATCTCCCATTGGGTGAGTTCTCATACAACAATAGCTTCCACTCGAGTATTCAGATGGCTCCATATGAAGCTCTTTATGGGAAGCGATGTAGAACTCCAACCTGTTGGGATGAAGTTATAGAACGAAAGCTACATGGTCCCGATCTTGTTCAAGAGATGACAGAGAAGGTTCAAGTCATCCAGAAACACATCAAAGCTGCTCAAAGTCGGCAAAAGAGCTATGCTGACAACCGTCAAAGGGACTTGGAGTTCGACGTTAGAGATAAAATCTTCTTTCGAATATCTTCTTGGAAGAGAGTCATGAGATTTGGGAAGAACGGGATGTTAAGCCCAAGGTACATTGGCCCCTTTGAGATCCCTGATCGTATAGGAGCTGTGGCCTATCGTCTAGAACTTCCACCGAATATGGATCATGTTCATGATGTGTTTCATGTATCACTACTGAGGAAGTACATACCAGACCCCTCACATGTACGAAACTCAAAGGTGGTACAGCTGGGAGATGATCTCTTCTATGAGGAGCAGACGATAAAATTTTTGGACCGAAGTGATAAGGTTCTACGCAACAAGAAAACCCTCCATGTGAAAGTTTTATGGAGGAACCATAAGTTTGGGGAAGCAACTTGGGAACCAGAAGAGGCAATGAAGGAGAAGTACCCTCACCTATTTATGTAAAGTGAAATTTCGGGGGTGAAATTTCTTAAGGGGGAAGAATGTAACGACCTAAAGTTTTTTAATGGAAAATTCCATTCTTATATTTATGTCATAAAAACAAAAAATAATGAACTACTAAGTGATAAGTGAACTTTAAACATAATTTTGTCACCCCTATGTTTGGAATTTTAAATATCCGACATACAGGGTTGTGTTCAAGATAGTTTTTGGAGTCTAATGAAACAAAAATAATTTTTGGTGAATAGTAACCTACCCTTATGAATAGTAACCTACCCTTATTAATAGTAATATGACCTTTATGAATAGTAAATAAGAGTAACATTACCTATGAATAATAAAATAAAATTTAGACATCATAGAAAGTGATAATTTGACCTTAGTAAACATTTTTGGTATTTTATAAGTCATAAATAATTAATTATAATTAATTAATTAATTTAAACGAATATTTATTTCCCTGAATTATATTCATAAATTATTGAATCAATGCCTAATAGTTTTTAGATAATTTTATAAGACCCTACATAATTTTTGAAAGAACTATACAATCAGTTTTAATCTTTAAAACTATTTTTAAGTAAATTATAATTTTATTGAAATATTAAATTAATAATATTTAGAAAATTATTTTTGAAAAATATAATTCATTTTTGGATTATAAACGTTGAAAAATGGCTTGGGTAAATTTTTTGGGATTTTTCTGAGATACTTGAATTTTTGGTGAATTGTAGAATACATTAATTTACCATATAAATACATTTTAATTAAAACCCACTATTCCTGACATCACAAGTGATGTAAGCACCCAAATCCCAAACTCACATGCCTTATTTACTATTCTTGGTCATCCAAGACTCACTATTCCTTGTCTTAGGTGAAATTAATAAACTAATCAATTTTATATTAAGGGAACCCATCTCCCCTCCACTATAAAAGCCACCCTTCACTCTCTCTTTTCCTCACACCTCTCAAGCTCCAAGACTTCCCTAAACTCCTCCAAAACACCTTCCATAGATCATCCCCCATGTCCAAAAGCTACTGTTCTCACCAAAATACAAAGCCTAGCTTCCTTAAATAGGATCTCAAGATGAAGATTCAAGAGGTAATTTCCCTCCCTCTTCTCCTTTAATTTCCTTTCATGTTCAAGTTCCTTTCTTGATCTCTACCCAAATATCTTCATCCAAATTATTTTGTAACTCCATAATTATACATATAATGTTATCTTATGATTCTAATGGTATATTATATCACCTCACACCCATTCCCTGTTCCTTTTATTTTATTAAAGAGAACGTTGTTCATGAGGTGTTAAATTTATCACCTTCAAAAACAACATGCTCTCTTCTTCCATTTCTACCATCAGATCTGGTCTTGAAACCATTTTTATGGTTGAAACAGAATCTTTTATATGTATTATGTTCGATTTTATTTTCTGGAAATAACCTATGGCCATATTACTAGGTGAAAAGTTAAAACAAGTTCATTGTAATCCAAAAACCACCCAAATAACCATCATTACAATCTTATCTAATGATTCGTCCACATGGATCTAATATAAATCATTATAAAATCATTCAACATTCTGTAATATCATAAATAACATGTAATATCAGTTCAGGATGTTTACCCATGATCTACCCAAACATCAATTTACGAATACAAGTGGACCGCTCAAGAAATCCATAAAACGAACATCCCCGAACAACGTTTTTTAATTTCTATAAGTCATCCAAAGGTACATAATATGACATAATGAAACCATAATCAACAATATTAATGTATAAAAGGTTCTGAAATTTCTAATTAATGAATATAATGTCATTATACAGGACATTAAAGAGAAGGAGGCATTCAGGTACAAGGTAAGGGGAAATCTCAAACCCAATGTTCATCCTTCAGGTTCTCCCTCTTTCACTCCATTTTTTGATATGGTTACTCCTCAAAGAACATTTTTTATTCATTTCCTTTAATTTTATGGGATATAAATGTTTGTCACTGGTTTTTATGTCCATCAAAATGTTTTCCAAAAGAACTCTTCTTTCATGATCTCACCTTTTACCTCTCATTCAAGGTTGATGGTTCTTGTATCATGTATGTTGTTCCCTCTTTATTTTGGGAACCCAAAGCTTATGAATGTGTTATTATGAGATGAAACTCATTCTTTTACAAGGGTTATTTATGTAAATGTTTGATATGTTTTCTATGTGGAAATCATGATAATGATAATGTTATGATGTGATGGGTGCGCCCGGAATTATATACCGCAATATGAATTTTTAAATGTGACGAATGCGCCTGGAATTATATAGCTCTCCAATTCATTGGGTAAAGAGATGAATCTCATGAGTAAACTTGAAATGATGTGTGAACATGATGCTAGATTTTTTGACAAGTATGTCTGGTGGTTAACCACTAAGACATGATGTTTCATTTTTATGCATTGCCACATTTCAAGTTTATTATTTATGCTCCTATCATGTTCATGATATTTTTCCTATGTCATGATTATGCTCACCCCATGATATATTGTTCTTATCTATCCTCTTACTAGGATTTTATCTCACCCATTTTGATGTACATCCTTCGGTTGCTACATGTACTAAGGAGAGGACAAGTGCCAATAAGAAGCTAGAGAAGATGAAATTAAATAAATGTTTATGGTTGATGTTGTATTTTTTATGTGTGGTCCTAGTTTTCCAAATACACAAAACCTATGGATCCTCTATGTGTAATACTATTATGTTGTTTATCTTTGAAATGATGTAATAGTAATGTATGAAAAGGTCGGGCCGCTATATATTGAATGTCTAGCATGGATTGAAAACAATGAAGGTTGGGAGGAATCTCAGATTGAGTGTTAGATGAGTATATGATCATTTATTTAAGGAATCGACTAGTGGAACCTATGATCATGTGAGAGGTGATCATGCAGGAATTTCAACCCCCAAAATGCGATGTTCATCATAGTGTAATGAAAATGTACTTTAACCAACAAAAATATTTTTGGAGGCTAGTCATGAAAAATGATATAACAGGGTTTTTGATAATATGCATCACCTTTCAAGAGGTTAATGAAGATCATCCACTATATGGAGGTTTACTAGAACTATTTACTATTCCTAAATGGAAGTGGGATGTTGGGGCTATGGATTGTGTGGTGAGTCTCTTGATGATGCTTATGAAGAGTGAATCTTTTGGGTCATTGCGGATAGACAGACAGAGGTAGCACATTTCTATCCTATAAGGGAAATCATTAGTGTATAATATTTTGGTGAAATGTATGTTCAAGAGATAGTTTATCTATATGGAGGGACACATAGTATAGTTTTAGATAATGATTCTGATTTTTCATCACGCTTATTGAAGGTCTTGTAGAATGTTATTGGCGCATTTATTTTATTTTGTACAACTTTCTACCCAAAAACATATGTCTAATCGAAACATAAAATACAAGTTTGTGAGGTCTTGTTATAGGATTATGTGTATGTCCTTAGTGGATCTGGGGAAAATCACATGTATATAGTGGAGTTCTTTAATAAAAATAGTTTACACACAACTATAAAAATGGAACCATATGATGCAATTTATTTTAAGCCATGTTGATCACCACTATGTGGGATAGAGGCTAGTAGATTATAGTTGTTGGGACCGAGTATCATGTAAGAGACGTCTGGGTAGGTATGTTTGATTTAGAAACATATGGATATGGCTCAATGTGATTGAAGTCTTATGCTGACTATAAGATATTATCCTAGTTTTTATAGATTGTGGTTGTGTGTTCCTTCAAGTGTTGCATATGTTGGGTCATCGGAGGATACGAAGGCTGGGAATGTTGGTTCCTAGGTTTGTTGGACCCACTGAGATAGTGCATAGATTCAAACATGTGTCATACACTTTTATTATCCATTGAGATATAGTGGTATGCATGATGTTTTCCATGTACCAAAACACATGTGGTATCACCTCTAACCATCTCATGTGATTGATGAAGATGTGGTTGACCATGAGATAGATGTGTCCTTTAATAAGCATATGATACGCCTATTGGATCAGGGTGATAATGTTTTGTGGTAAAATTCCATGTCAGTAGTTCATGTGTTGGAAACACAAATATGTAAAATAGGAAACATGGGATACAAAAGCAGATATAAGGGCTCAATGTCCTGATCTTTTTGGTTGAAAATCTAATAGGGGATTGGATGTACACCTCGAGGGTGAGTTGTTGTAATGTGTGGAAATTTTAAGATCCCAAAATTTTCTAGAGTTATCCCAGTCTTGAAGTAATGTATTTTTCATGATTATTTACTAACTATTTTTGTAGTTATGACATGGGTCTGTTTGGGTGATGGTTTTATGAAATTTTGAGGAAAATGTTATGTTAACGGTTGGGGCGCAGTTAGGGAAAACATTGTTCCCAACCTTACTAATCTCGTGACCATAGTTAGAGAGGATCAAATTGATGGCACAATGTTCAACAAATAGTGAACCAAATCCAAGAAAGCTTGAAACCCTAGACAGTGAGGTTTTCACGTTTGTTGCACTATTTTCTTAACTATATTCCCTTATCAAGGAAACCATGGGTGCTATTTTCTTTCACCAAATACTAGTTATAAAATCTATTAAACCCCAATAACAAATCATATTCATACATGATTTAGGGTTTATGATTTTGGGTGATACAATAGATTTCAATGGGGTTTCCAAGGATGTTTGACCTATGTTCTTCATAATCCAAACCCAAATTCAAGATATTATCTTATCTATGTATGTGTAACTCAACCCAATTAATATCCTCTCTCATTCCTAGATCATTTGGAGGAGTTTATTAAATATTTTATTTAAATATATTCATATTTTATGAGATTTAGATCTTAGATTGTATATCTAGATCTAGATTGATATTATCATGAGATCTTTGATCTTTATATAAGGATTTATATCTATAACTCTGATCTGCACCACTGTGCTGCTCGGATTTTGGGGATTTCAATTGAGTGAACATCCATAAA
Source organism: Viscum album (assembly GCA_963277665.1). NCBI lineage: Eukaryota > Viridiplantae > Streptophyta > Magnoliopsida > Santalales > Viscaceae > Viscum > Viscum album. The sequence continues at coordinate 1,621,903,736 of OY728155.1, read as the reverse complement.
TGAATATAGATAGGTGGTATAAAATATAATTACCATAGTTGTGGATTTTATACAAATATGAAAATTTTAGAATTTCTAGCATCCCTTGGAAGTTTATTTTCTTAAATTTTGTTAATTAGGTTGTCCAATTGATTTATCAAAAAATTATTGTATTGAATGATTATAAGAGAAATTAATCATGAGACTGAGGGTCTTCCCTATTAGATAATTATTTCGAGAAATTGATTATGAGATTTAGGGATAAAGATGCAGACAATTAATAATGGGATTAATAACAAGATATTAAATTGTCTTGGTGGAGATAATTAATGGTGAATTAATAATGGGATTTGATATTGTGATCTAGATAATTAATTGATGGATTAATTAAGATGATTTGAGATATATAATTTGATACATAATACTAGAAAAATTAATTATTGGGATATGAATTGTGGCATTGATTAATTAATTGATTAAACTAATTAATAATGACAAAATTGATTAGTTTATTGTTGTGTTTACAAATAGATTTTTGAATCTAACTAATTGATGAATTAGTGTTAAAGTTGTTGTGGGAAATTATATATTAATTAAATATGTGTGACTGAAATAGAACATGGTTATTCACAATTGTGAAGTACAAATGTATCTACACGACCCATGATTCCCAGAGTCAGTGCATTATTACATAACATTTTCATGATCACAAAAGATCAAGTCTCAAAATACCGATTAGTTCAGTAGCCTTCGATGTTCTAGATACATTCAAAAGTGTCACATTACATCATAAAATGGAAAACTACCACAACATTGTTTCCATAGACAACACTGAGATCCCATTGACTATCCCTACAGGTTAGTTGTAATATACTTCATCGTATACTGGGAAAAATAAATCATAGAAAGGGGTGAGCTCAGATGCTCAGTAAGGATAACAATATAGAAGAAACATTCATAAATAAGCATAAACATTTAAGGAAATGTATACATCTAAAACCAATTCCTTTTTAACATAAAAATAATCATAATAAGAAAAATATAAATCAAAATAATGCCATTTACTTGCTGACATGGATATTCTACAAGTCAAATAATCACATTAAATATCAATAGCCACTTTTAAAATGATGGAATGCATAATGCCAAACATTCATAACCACATATTCAAGGCCCTATCCCAACACTAAAAATTAGATTTGGTCAATGCCTTGCTCCAAGGCACTAGTTCATATCATGAGATATACCGATTTGTCGAGGAGCTATAGTGGGATCCCCCCATCACTTACTAAGTCAAATTCATTCCTCATATGAAAAGGCTTAAACATAACAATAACATTCGTATTAAAACTAGCATATGAAATGTCAATACATTATCCATAAACCAAGAATGGTATGAAAAGAAAACATCCATAGTCAAACATATCACAAAACATTCAACACAATGTAGACATTTTGTATCAAAATAAATCAGCTTCAAACAAACTTAAAATCCATCAAATGATGTTGACATAGATGAAATCAAAACCCTTCTATGAGAAATATATCTTTTCATTTTGGAATCATTTAAAATTCATATAATTATAAAATAAAACATTTATTTTGAAAATATTCTTATAAGCTTGTAAGGGAATATTTTATGATGATATAATGGTGGAAAATAGCCACACCCGCCATATATGTTAAAAAACATTCTTACCATAATTCTTTCGAAAAGGACATAAAGTACATTGTTAGAAAAACGACCTTAAGATTCCTTTCAAACCATTTTATAAAAAGTCAAAAAGGGTCTAAATGACATTAAACCATCGTATGGTAATTGTAAAAATGTTTCAGAATAAAATTTTATGAAACATTGATGTGGTTGATAAAGTGGTCCCAGTAGATAATTACGTATAAATATCCTCGGATAATAAAGATATTTTAAAATTAACCATTAAATTCAAATTTTACTTGGTTGAGGATAGTTTATCGTCCTATATAATGATGATATAATTGATATTAAATTATACAAGAATCATATACTTTAATATGATATCATATATGACCTTTTAACAGTTCTTTGTTAATAATATCATAGTATTATCGTCGTTTTGGTTGTTAACTGATTATTTTTCCTTTATATACTTTGTTACATAAGTAATTTTTGTTATGTATAGGGTGTATCTTACTCATATTTTGAATTATATTAAGTCTTTAAACACTATATTTAATCATCTAATTAAAACTATTCATGAATAGATATGATGGGGAATGAATCTCATCGCGTTCGTGGCGACGGAAATCCATACGTACACACGAGCGACAATATCTTTATTTAGATATTAAAATAATATATAATTGGATTGTATATCATATATACAGAATCATTATCATGTTATATTTATTATTTACATCAATTACACAACATTATTATACCCATCCAAATAATAATGTATTGAATAACTATTAGACAACAACATCGAGATAGTAAGCCATACATCCGCATGTATGGTGACATGTCATTCAATGATTGGATAGATTAATGAATATGGTTATACGATACATAAAATATCATCATAGTATATAGAATATGCTGGAGTTATTAATATATAATGGAAGAAACAAAGAAAGAGGAAGTGGAAGAAGAAAGGAACTTGAAAGAGGGGATGTAATATGTATGCTCCTTCGGGTTCTACCTTTTGATTTGATCAAAAGTGCTTCATAGATTGGATTTTTAACTAACGTATGGAATCAAGGATGAAGTTAGGACTCTTGAGAGGGTATTTGGGCAGTATTTGGCTAAGACAAATGGCTTTGAAGGTGTTAATTATAGAGAAGGTTGTGTGCCCTTTTATAAGAGGGGTGAGGGGCACCTTAGGAAAAGCTAGAAATATTATTTTATAATAAAATAATTTTCGGTTTATAATGTCTCAAATATGGAATATTTGAAGGATAATGTGGTTAGGGGTTGAAAACATCACAACTAGTAGGTTTTATATAGGTTTTCATCATTTTAAACATTATCTTTTAGATTTAACTCTTAGTTAAATGTTTTGACATTTACCATGTCTCTTTTTATTTTTATATTATATGTTTAATAGACTTACTATAAACATCTAATCAAACCAAAAATGGTTAATTAATGTTACACCTATCATTATATAAGTATTTTGGTTAATCCTTATGTTTTGAGTAATAGAATATCAATTAAAAATATAAAATTTGTATTCAAAACTCTTTTATGTCAATTTTGACACTATTTGGTATTTTATTTTTTCTAAATTCATAATAGAATTATTACATTGAAAAAAATTTATCCAACTAACCCTTACATGTCATAGTATCCTAGATAATTAGTGGAATTCATAAAAGGACTCAAATTACATTTTTTACAATATTTATAATGTAAATTATTTCCACTTTACCTCTTCAATCTAATGGTTTCTCTGTAGATCTTTTACCTGATGAGTAGTCCGGTTTCTCAAAAATTATTCTCCTGTATCAAGAACCTTGAAATGCTCTTCAAAATTAGACAAATCGTGTTCCAGTTATAATTTCTCAACTATAAGTACATGCGTTCGGTCAGGCATGTATATTCTCAACAGTGATATGTGGAACATATCGTGAACTTTGGGAGAGACTTGGCTACATTTCCAAAAGGTAAGATTCAGCCCCAATTGGTTCAAGAATTTCGAAACATCTGATGTACCTGGGACTCAATTTTACCTTCTTACCAAAACGTATAACACCGTTATATAGAGATACCTTCAAGAAAACATGATATACTACCTAAAATTCTGAATCCTTTAGTTATCAGCATTTCTCTTCTGCCTACTTTTAGCTTCATTGATGTGGGTTTGGATTACCTTTACATTTTCCATCGTTTCCTCCACATGTTCTGGGCCTATGAGTTTTCTTTAGCCTACATCATCTCAACAGGTTGGTGTGAGACATCTCTTTCCGTATAAGTCTTCATACAGTGGCATCTGAATACTTGAATAGAAGCGATTGTTATAGGAAAATTCTACCAGAGGTAAATATTGATCCCACATACCCTGAAAGTAAAGTGAGCATGATCTCAACATGTCTTCTAATGTTTCAACAGTCTGTTCTGATTGACCATCAGTTTGGGGGTGGTAGGCAGTGCTCAAAAGAAATTTAGTATCCAGGGATTTCAGAATACTTTTCCAGAATCTTGACATAAAATGGGGATCATGATAAAAAAAAAATTGATAGTGTTACTCGATGAATTATTACAACTTCATTAATATATCGTATTGCTAATATTTCAAGTGGTAATAATTCCCCTATAGGAAGAAAATGTGCAGACTTGGTAAGATGATCACTAATTACCCATATTGCATCATTCCTTAGAGGAGTCTTTGGTAGTCCCGTAACAAAGTCCACTGTGATAGCATCCCATTTCCACTTAGGTATGGGAAGAGGTAGCATGAATCCTCTAGGACGTCGCCTTATATATTTCACTTGTTGAAAAACCATACATTTTAACACAAAACTCAGCTGTATCCCTCCTTATGTTGTCCCACCAAAAATGTTCCTTCAAATCATTATACATTTTGGTGATCCTAGGGTGTATAGACAAATTGGAAGCTGTGAGCATCATACAATAATTCCCTTTTTAGATCAGGTATATTGGGAACACAAAGTCTCTTCCCAAATTTCAAAATCACATCTTCATACACAAATTCAATAAATCTCTCATCATTCGCAGCTCTAATATTCTTTCGAAAATATTCATCACTGGTCTGAGAACTCTTTATCCTTTCTAGTAATGATGGTTTGACAAGAATTTCAAAAAACATTGTTGTTTAACCTTCCATGGTTATTCACATATCTATGTTTACAAGATCCATGAGATAGGATCCCTTTCAACTCTCATCATGATCAAAACTCCATGATCTTTTCAGCTCAAATCATTTTCCACCTTATTTTCCTTTCCTGGATGGTAGTGCATAGTGCAATCATAATCATTGAGTAGTTCAATCCATTATCTCTGCCTCATGTTGAGTTCTTTCTATGAGAAAATATACATCAATCAATTTTTTTTCAGTATATATCTTTAATTTTTCACCAGAGAGATAATGTCTCCAAATCTTCATAGAAACTTTTACAACAAATAACTCAAGATAATGAGTGGGACAGTTTTTCTCATGAATTTTTAGCTATCGTGATGCATAGGATATAACCCTATCATTCTACATAAGGATACAACCATGTCCTTTCTTTGATGGGTCAATTTAAATTACAAACCCTTCATTCCTCTAATGCTATAGTCAATATAAGATAGTTGACTAATATTTTCTTCAGTTATTCAAAACATTCATTACACTCTTTTGTCCAAACAAATTATACCCCTTTTCGGGTGATCTTTTTTAATGGGTTAGCCAACCAGGAAAAATTCTGGACGAAACATTGATAATAACGTGTTAAACAAATAAAATTGTGTACCTCTGTTTTACTCATCGGTGATTTCCATTCATGGATTAGCTTGGTCATAGAAGGATCAATATATATTCTATCATTAGAGACAATATGGCCAAGAAAATAAATCTCTTGAATCCATAATTCACACTTGCAAAACATCCCATATTATTCGTGTCTTCTAAGAGTCTTCAGGATAATGGCGAAGTGATTTTCATGATCATCGTATCTTTTGGATTATACCAAGATAAAATCAATAAATACCACTAGAATGTCATCAATATATTAATTAAAAATACTATTCATTAGATCCATAAAGACAGAGGGATCATTAGTCAATCAAAGAGGCATTACTGTAAACTTGAAATGCTCGTACATGTTTTGAAATGCTATTTTCGGAATGTATTCCTTCTTCACACACAACTGATGATATGTTGATCGAAGTTCAATCTTTGAGAAGAATTGAGATCCATGAAGTTGGTGAAATAAATCATCAGTGTGAGGTCAAGGATACTTGTTCTTCATTGATATAGCATTGATTTCCCTGTAGTCAATGCACAACCTCATTGATCCATCTTTCTTGTTAACAAAAAGGATAGGGGCTCCCCATGGAGAAATTTTAGGGAAAATAAATCCATTTTTACTCAATTCCTTTTGTTGTTTCATTAGTTCCACTAATTACACTATGGCCATTATATATGTGGTCTTCTAAATGGGCCTTGATGTAGGAATTAAATCAATGGAAAATCAATTTATCATTCTGGTGGATGTCCAAGTAAGACTTTTAGAAACACCTCAACATATTCATTCACAATAGGAACATCCTCTATTGGAACATTATTTTCCTCACCCATAGTTATTTTATTCTCTTCCTCCATAATAATTGAATTTCATTGAGCTACTGGGGGTGGATCTAGATAAGAATTAGGTGGTGATGAATCAGCTCTAAATATAAGGTGTTCTTTATCACTGTCATCAAAAATAGTAACCTCCTTCTTCATACAATAAATTTTTTCATCATTGTATGAAGTCCAATCCATAACGAGGATTATATCAAAATTAATCATGGGAATGATAATGAGATCAGAGGATAGAGAACATTTATATGTCCTAATGGGGATTGATTCACAAAACATTGTTCCAATGATACTTCCATTATGTATTTTGACTAACCACTCCATTGTTAAATCAAATTGGAAATATCTAATTTTCTTATCAAATTAGGAATATATGAAACCATGTGATGATCCAAAATCAAATAATGAATTTTCAAAACATGAGGAAACCATTAAATTACCTTCCACTACATGTTTCCGAGCATCAAACTCAGTAGTGGTGATGGCATAAGCTTGGCCTTAATCCCTTATCCTTTTCTGAGGTAAGTTCCCCTCATGATTAAGAAATTCATTTGCATAATGACCCCTTTCTCTACAATTGTAGAATTCATCATAAACAACCTATTTCATCCCCTTACAATCATGATCATGGTGGCCTTTTTAACAAAAAAATGCAACATACTCCCATTCTCTTTAGGAAAGTACTAGGGTGTTTCTTCCCTCATTTACTATAGCATGGATATTCAACATTTACCTTCTTCGCCTTATTTCTATTTCCATATTTTTAGCAGATCTCTTCCTCTCTTTCTTTTCTTTATAATCGTATGACATACATAATTCTTCTTCTGTCTTGATAGCACATGAGCTAATATCTTTGTATGACGAAAAGGATTGTGAGAATAATGATCGATGGAGAATTGGTTTTAACCCATTAATGAAATGATAAATATAACTTCTTTGGTTACATATATAATATGAAGCATTCTTTGATAACCTTGTAAAGTTAGCTTCATAATTTGTGAGAATATCATCCTCCTTTTGCCTCAGACTCAGAAATTTCCTTTCTATATTTGTGTGATGGTCACGAACAAAGTATTTTTCAATGGAAATTTCTTTAAACACAATCCATCACATGTTTTATACTTCGTCATCTTCCTTTGTTTTTAGAATCAATGACCACCATTTATCTACATATCGAGTGAGGCGGTAAACTTCCATGAAGACTTTTTCCCTTTCACTACTCACCATGGTGGGGAATATTTTGTATAAGGAATTTATCCATTACACAGCTACTGGTGCATTTATACTCCCATTAAATGTTGGTGGTTTTTACATCATGAAGGGATATAACATTGATCCTCCATGCTATGGATTAGGGTTCTCCATACGGGTAATGCTATTATTCATAACTTGAGTAAGTTGTCCCAGTATGGTGATTAGTTGATTAGCACCAGTTGCATCGCTAGCTCCACTATAATTTTCTAGATTAGGAGGGAAATCCCTACATGGAGTGTGTGGATTGATACAGTTTCTATTCCTTCCACTAGGCACCATTTCTAAAAAATGGCATAATGTTAATTAGTTTATGAATCATAATAAATAAATCCGAACATTTAAAACACTTGACATAAATTGAACAGTTTATGGATATAATCCCTATTCATAAAAATGTATTCTTTGAGGAAGTGTATACTCATAATCTCTTTATAATCGTTTTTAATGAAAATTAAAATTATCCTAAGCATATCCCCCGGGAGTGTCGAAACCACGAGTGCCACAAGACTCGTTGCCATATTATAAATGTTTGGAATTATTCATTCAATCATTATGAAAGTGGCTATTGATATTTCATGTGATTATTAGAATAGTAAAATATCCATGTGAGAAAATAATCATAAAAATTTAAGGCAATGTATAAAACAAAACAAAAATCATTTTCAACATAAAAATCAACATAATATGGCATATATATATCAAAATAATTCCATTTACTTACTCACATGGATATTTTACTATTCTAATAATCACATGAAATATCAATAGCCACTTTCATAATGATTTAATGCATAATGCCAAACATTTATAACCACATAGTCAAGGCCTTGTGCCAAGAATACAAATATAATTTTTCCAAGGCCTTGTTATAAGATAGTATTTTGTATCATGAGACCTACTGATGCATCACATAGCTATAGTGGGCTCCACCCATCACATACTAAGTCCAATGCATTTTTCATATGGAAAGGATGAAACATAACTGTAACACCCGAGACTTTTATGTTATCAAAGGAATATTTTTCTACACAACACTTTCTTGGCTTGCTTTACACGCAATCGTGACCTTCCTCGATAGCTTGCGTCGTACGCAATACCGAGTTTCACTAAACAACAATATGCTATTAAAACTAGCCGTTATGAATAGTAATAACCACTTTTTGAAATTTTATAAATTTTATTATTCAAAATGGACTTAATTTTTGGACTCAGAATATCGAAATTAGCCTAGGGTGAGATTTTGGTATTTTTCTGAAAACATTCAATTTTTGATGAATAGTGAAACCACTAAGTGGTAGGTTAAAAACTGAATTTTGCATAAAAATTAATTTTACCGCTTCTGTGAATGGAATTTCAAAAATCCGACAGACACGGTTGATATCAGTAAGTAAAATGTGGTTCAATGAGATAAAAATAATTTTTTGGTGAATAGTAACTTTTTACTATTTTTACCGCAGTTAATAGTAAATAGGGTAACTAAGGTTAAATATGATATTAATATTACCCTAACACATGTCCTAATTCTATTGGACAAGTGTAATTCGACCAAAAGCAAACTTAGGAATAAAATATGACCATTTAGGCCCACTTGGATTAGATTAGGACATTTATTATTAATTTATTTAAAGAAGGGTTGAAATAGTTAAAATCAATGTTTAATAAGTAAATCATTTTTAATATGGGGTTATACATAAGATAAATTCTATTTTAAATATTCATTAGAAAGCTAAAAATATTTCCTACATGATGGTATTTTATTTGTAATTTTTGGACATCAAATAATTTAATTTATTTATGACACACAGATGATGCAGTAATTATCTTACTAATGAAATATTGACATAATTGATAATATAAATACCAAAATAAATGTAATTTAAGACTTTTTATGAATTACACTAATTTTCTAGGTTATTATGATATATTAGTTTTGATTTAATCAACTTGGTTTGAAAATATAATTCTGTTATGTCTTTCAGAAAAATCATATATCAAATAGTGTCAAAATTGACACAAAATAGTTTTTAAATCAAATATTATACTATTAATTGTTATTTTATTCCTAAAAATCTAAGGATCGGCCAAATGACTTATATAAGGATATATATATTAATAATAAACAATTTGAGGTTCGTTTGGCATGTTATAGAATGTGTATTAACCATATAGTGAAAGAAAACAAAAAGACACGGTAAAAGTTAAATTATTTAACGTAGAGTTAAATCTAATTGATAAGGTTAAAATAATATCCTAAACTTGTCTAAATCCTATTTATTGATATGATTTCGACCCTTCACCTCTTTAGCTTCGAAATAAGACCCTTTGGAACCATTATAAACCGATTTTTGACTTTAATATAAAATAATATTTTGAGATATTCCTAAGGTGCCCCTCTCCTCCCTTATAAAAGGGCACCTCCTCCCCTCCTCCTCACACCAATTTGAGCACTCAAGCTCTGCCAACCCCTTCCATTTTCTCCTCTCCACTTCCCTATAATAATCCTAGAGGTCCTGGTCTTCTTCAAAGACCAATCTTAGTTCCCTAAGTGGAGGATTCAAAGGGGCGTTCCAAAGAAGAGGTAATATCCATTACCGATCTTTTCAATTTCATTCTTCTTCAACTTATTCTTCTTTAGTTTTTTCATGATGAAGTAATAACATAAGTATTACTTACATACTGATATGTTATTATAAATATGAAACAACCCTAATTCACCTTCTATCCATCCTACGGAAAAATGAAATCACCGCGCGTGCCTACGTACGGAATACCGTCTCCACGCCATGGTGTAATCTATTTTTCCACCATCACTTTACAAGGTTGGGTATAATGGTGTAATGAGTAACTATTTATGATTATTATAAAGTAATATTGATACTGAAATAATATATATACACTCCAATACAATTCCACGATCATAGGAACGATATCATCACTCGTGCGTACGTACGGAATACCGTCTCCACGATGTGATGTGACTCGTTCTACATGATCATCATTACATAGTAATTATATAAATGAATTGAATGAATAAATATGATATATGTTACACTAATACCATTCTGGATATATGTTATATATAACCTTAAAATAAGAATAATAATTTATTCGGCAAAACACGCATAAGAACAGAAGGAAATAAAGACCCGAGTAACAAGTAACAATGAAATATTTCTAACAAGAAGCTATGAATATGAACATATATGATATCATATCAATATGTATGATTATGTAATAAGTAAATAACATTATTTAAACCATTATACAGGATCTTCGGACACGTACAAAGCAAATCGGACCTAAGGTAAGGGAAATATCACAATCTCATTTTTATCCGAGATTGTTTATTCGTAAGTATTTACTGGGGTGTATTTTATCATCCACATCCATGTTTCATCAAAATGTAATATTATTTCCATCCACCTACAATTTTTTAAATCCATTTTTACTCTTCGGTGAGTTTTTAGTAATATGTATGATAGGAATTTTTTTTCGTTTTTCGTACGAGGTACTTTTTGACTTTTCCGACAAAAGTATGAAGAATGTTTTTTTTAACTTATACGGCATGAATGGATTTCTAAAAAATTATTTCCAAGAAGCTTCCTTTACAAGTATTAAAGTTTATTTTTAATCAAATTATTTTATTTTAAAATTGCATGACATGTTAACAAAGGAAAAGTTTTTTTGAAGTAGAAAGGATATTTTCCTCAAGAATGAAGTTCAAGTATTTTATCAAAATTATTTTCCATCTAAGATAATAAAAGGGTTCTGTTTTTACCCCTATTATTACATGGATTTGATTATGTTGTGATGGATACATTTTTATGAATTCCTTTATCTTATATGAATTGTTTTATGATGTCATGTTGTTTAAGAATCCCATTTTTATTACATGGGTTATGCGATGATTTATGATTTATGATTATGTGGCACAAATAAGAAAGGATTAATTATAAGATGGGTGGGACCTATATCTCCCTCCAATTCATTGGGTAAAGATTTTATATCTCATGAGATAGACATGGCTGGAACGAAAGGTTATTTCGGTTCAGTGATACAGGACTGAAACGAGGAGTGAACTCGGTTCAGAAAGGGACTTTGTCCACTAAGATAGTCTTGGCAATGAGTCATGACTAACAAGAAATGATTTTCCATGATTATGTGTGCATGCCACAAAGTTTCAAGTTTTAGGTTTTGAATATGGGGATCTCATTTTCACTTCTATGATTTATTCCATGTTAAGATTTTATGATCTCTTTTGCAGGTTATGATTTTCAAAAAGATATGATATGATTTTTATTTCCTTTATTTACCCTTGCTGAGCATTTGAGCTCACCCTTTTATGTTTTCTTTTGCCCAGGTCAGGAAGATGGATATTAAGTAGAATATGCTTAAAGGGACCCTAGATATGATGAAATAAATGGGAGACACTGTAGAAGATTTATGAACCAGTTGTTTCTGTTTCCCAGTTTCTAAAGACACAATACCTATACGGTCCTTTGTGGTTTTGTCATATGTTGTAATAAGTGTGCTTCAATTTTGAAGTATTAACAATGTATGTAATGTATGGGTCGTTATAGTTGGTATTAGAGGAAAGGTATAGTCAACCTTTGGAAACTAGGATGTGAAAGCCTTAGTAAGAACCCTAAGGATAAGTCTAAGCATAGAACACAATCTTAGTGTTTTAGAAATGGCCTTGAATAACCTAGGATAAGACATTAGGCATGAAAATTTTATTCTTGAATTATGTGGTTTTCCTATTATAATTAGTGTTTCTCACACTATTCTTCTTGGTTTTAGTCAATGGCTGGAACCCGAAGGAACCGTGTTAATGCGGAATGCGATGGGAAATGCAATGATTGTCCCCCTGAGCAACCAAACGATATGGGAGCTAGAATTAAAAATCTTTTAGCCATGCTCACACAACTTTCTCAAGCTATGAATCATGCAGGACTTCCAAACGAGCAAAGGAAGGAGCAACATTCTGTTGAATCCTTCATGAGGCAGCGTCCACCTTCTTTCAGCGGGTCTACTGATCCATTAGTTGCTGAACAATGGATTAGTACTACTGAAAAGATATTTTCAGTTCTTCAATGTTATGAACATGATAAAGTCATCCTGGCAGTGTATCGTTTGGAAGGAGATGCTGATCAATGGTGGAATCTTATTAAGAATATGAGGCAAAGGGATGAAATTGAGTCTATGGAATGGGACGAGTTCAAGAACTTATTTTTCAATAAGTACTTCCCCCGTATTCTCCGAACAAAGATGGAGAAAGAGTTTCTTGAACTAAAGCAAAGGGATGATTAATCTGTTGGTACCTATGAAGCAAATTTTACAAGACTTGCAAGGTACGCTTCTGGTATTATTATCCAACCTGAGAGTAAGATCGATCGATTCTTTAGTGTCTTAAAACCAAGTCTTCGAAGGGTGTTAGCCATAAGGGACTTCAATAGCTATGAGGAAATCGTTCGATGTTCTCTCAAAGTCGAGATGGAGATTGGAGTAACCCATCAGTCACATGGGTTTGATAAGAAGAGGAAGATGGAATTCAAAGGAAAATCTAAAGAGCACACTGAAAAGAAGATGAAATTTACCTTATTCTCAAAGTGTGGAAAGAAACATGGAGGGAGTTGTCTTAAAGGGACATGTAAATGTTTTAAATGTGGAAAGGAAGGTCATCGGGCATTTGAATGCTGCGATAATGGGAAGAAGATGTCTAATGATGCAAACAAAAGAAGGGATACACAGAATGAACCTACTACACTTCAATGTTTCAAGTGCAAGGAGATGGGGCATTATGCCAATCAATGCCCAAATCCAAGGGTTGATGATGATGGTCGACGTCAACAAAATCTTAAGGCTAAAGACATAGGAAAGTCACATGCAATTTCTATCAGCGATGTGGAGTACGATAACGAAGTGGTGAAAGGTACACTTACCGTCCACTCTAAAGTAGTAAATGTTTTATTTGATTCTAGATCCACCCACTATTTTATTTCTAAAGAATTTTCTAAGGGTATCACCGTATTACCTCAACAATTAGATGTTGAGTTAGCTGTGACAACACCTAATGGCACAACAGTCGCATCAAAAGTTTATAATTCTTCTCCGATCGAAGTTTGTGGGAAAGTGCTTCCTGCAAATCTTGTGATACTTCCTTTAGTGGAATTTGATGTGATTATTGGCATGGATTGGATTTCTCTACATGGAGCTCATATCAATTTCCAAAGAAGGGAAGTCACATTTCATATTCCAGATCAATCTACGATCGTATATCAAGGCAAGGATGAACATAACCTTCCAGTGGAAATTTGTTCCATCTTATGGGTATTGATTCCACTAAATGAAGGTCTTTTATCTCAAATGGTTGGTGAGAAACTCACGATTAAGAATATTCCCATTGTACAAGATTTTGATGATGTCTTTCCGAAGGAATTACCGGGTCTTCCACCAAATTGTGATGTTGAGTTTTCAATAGAACTCGTACCGGGTGCTTTGCCTATTTCAAATACACCTTATAGAATGGCCCCAATTGAGTTGCATGAATTGAAGAAGCAACTCCAAGAGAATCTTGATAAGGGATTCATACGCCCTAGTGTGTCACCTTGGGGAGAACCTGTTCTATTTGTTACGAAGAGAGATGGATCAATGAGACTCTGCATTGATTATCGAGAACATAACAAGATCACTATCAAGAACAAATATCCTCTCCCACGCATTGATGACTTATTTGACCAACTACGCGGAGCTCAATACTTTTCCAAGATTGATCTTCGTTCAGGGTATCATCAATTAAGGGTCAAAAGGGAGGATATACCAAAGACGTCTTTCCGTACAAGGTATGGACACTATGAATTTATAGTGATGCCATTTGGTCTTACTAATGCCCCTGCTATCTTCATGGATCTAATGAATATAGTATTTAGAGACTATCTTGATCAATTTGTGGTAGTTTTTATAGACGATATTCTTGTCTATTCAAAGAGCAAGGAAGAGCATGAAGATCACTTGAGAATTATATTGAAGACCCTGAGAAAGGGGAAGCTTTATGCCAAATTTACCAAGTGTGAATTTTGGCTTCAAAAAGTTGCATTTTTGGGTCACATAATCGCAAAAGAGGGGATATCTGTGGATCCAGCAAAAACAGAGGTTATCGAAAGATGGTCGAGACCAACAACAGTAACTGAGATCCGAAGTTTTCTTGGTTTGGCTGGATATTATCAACGTTTTGTAGAGGATTTTTCACGATTATCTAATCCACTCACCAAGTTGACTCGGAAAGGAGTTAAGTTTGTCTGGACAGAGGAATGTGAAGAGAATTTCAAGGAGTTGAAAAGAAGGTTATCCAGTGCACCTGTGCTCACACTGCCTTGTAGTGGAGAACGGTTTGTGATCTACAGTGATGCATCTAAGAAGGGATTGGGGTGTGTTCTTATGCAAAATGATATGGTGATAGCTTATGCCTCACGACAGTTGAAAATCCATGAGCAAAATTACCCAACACATGATTTGGAGTTGGCTGCGGTAATCTTTTCATTAAAGATTTGGAGGCATTACCTTTATGGTGAAAGGTGTGATATTTATACTGATCACAAAAGTTTAAAGTATATTCTCACACAAAAGGAGCTGAATATGCGCCAAAGAAGATGGTTGGAGCTGATTAAGGATTATGACTGCTCAATCCATTACCACCCTGGGAAAGCAAACAAGGTGGCAGATGCATTAAGTCGACAAGACCATGCTAGTTTATCTATGATGAGGATCACAAAATATCCAATATTTATGGATTTAAAAAGGATGGATCTTGGAATTATAATGGAAGGGGAAAAATCTTATCTTTCTCAAATGAATGTTCAACCATCTATACATGTGAAGATTAAGGAGGCACAGAAAGAAGATGTCGAGTTACAAAAGAAGGTGAGAAATGATCCGGAATTCAACCTTGATTGTGATGGGATAATAATGTTCAGGAAATCGGGTTTGTGTTCCTCCCATCCCTGAATTAAAGAAGGAGCTGCTGGATGAGGCTCATAGTTCTTCATTCTCTATTCATCCTGGAAGCACGAAGATGTATAGGGACCTGAAAGAGTACTTCTGGTGGGATGGCATGAAAAGAGATGTTGCTGAATATGTCTCTCGATGCTTGGTTTGTCAACAAGTTAAAGCTGAGAGACAGAAGTCTAAGGGGATGTTACAACCATTACCCATACCCGAATGGAAATGGGAAAACATCACTATGGACTTTGTAACAGGACTTCCTAAAACATCCAAAGGCAATAATTCTATTTGGGTCATAGTTGATCGTCTTATAAAGTCTGCACACTTCATTGCTATTAGAGAGGATTTCTCTCTAGATCAGCTTTCCAGGATATATGTAAAGGAAGTGGTAAGATTGCATGGAGTACCACTTTCTATTATATCTGATCGGGATCCGAGAATTACCTCGAAGTTCTGGCGAAGTCTTCAGCATACTCTGGATACAGAGTTGAGTTTCAGCACTGCTTATCATCCTCAGACAGACGGTCAGTCTGAGAGAACAATTCAAACCCAGAAGATATGTTGAGAGCTTGCTCTATGGATTTCAAAGGAGTTTGGGATCAACACCTACCTTTGGTGGAATTTTCTTATAATAATAGCTTTCACTCCAGTATTCAGATGGATCCTTATGAAGCTCTCTATGGAAAGAAATGCAGGACTCCAACTTGCTGGGATGAAGTTGGGGAAAGAAAGCTATTAGGACTTGATCTCGTTGATGAAATGGCAGAAAAGGTTAGATCTATTCAACAACACATAAGAGCAGCTCAGAGTCGGCAGAAAAGTTATGCTGACAACCGAAGAAAAGACCTAGAGTTTGAAGTGGGTGATAAAGTGTTCTTACGAATATCTCCCTGGAAGAGGGTTATGAGATTTGGAAAGAAGGGGACGTTGAGCCCTAGATATATCGGTCCTTTCGAAATACTGGATCGTGTTGGGAAGGTAGCTTACCGATTGGAGCTTCCACCGAATCTCTCTCATGTTCACGATGTGTTCCATGTATCTCCTCTGAGAAAGTACATGCCTGATCCTTCACATGTACTCAGCTCAGAAGTTGTACCGCTGGAGCAAGATCTTTCTTATGAAGAACATCCGATAGAGATTCTGGATCGTAGCGAAAAAGTCCTACGAAACAAGACCACTCGATTGGTAAAAGTTTTATGGAGGAACCACCAACTTGAAGAAGCTACATGGGAGCTTGAGGATATGATGAGGGAGAAGTATCCTCATCTGTTTGTTACAAAGTGACGAATTTAGAGGGAGAAATTATTTTTAAGGGGGGTAGAATGTAACACCAAATACTTTTATTTTATCAAAGGAATATTTTTCTACACAACAATTGCTTGGCTTGCTTTACACGCAATCGCGACCTTCCTCGATAGATTGCGTCGTACGCATTACCGAGTTTCACTAAACAACAATATGCTATTAAAACTAGCCGTTATGAATAGTAATAACCACTTTTTGAAATTTTTTTAATTTTATTTTTCAAAATGGATTTCATTTTTGGACTCAGAATATCGAAATTAGCCTAGGGTGAAATTTTGGTATTTTTCTGAAAACATTCAATTTTTGATGAATAGTGAAACCACTAAGTGGTAGGTTAAAAATTGAATTTTGCATAAAACTTAATTTTACCGCTTCTGTGAATGGGATTTCAAAAATCCGACAGACACGGTTGATATCAGTAAGTAAAATGTGGTTCAATGAGATAAGAATAATTTTTTGGTGAATAGTAACTTTTTACTATTTTTACCGCAGTTAATAGTAAATAGGGTAACTAAGGGTAAATATGATATTAATATTACCCTAACACATGTCCTAATTCTATTGGACAAGTGTAATTCGACCATAAACAAACTTAGTAATAAAATATGACCATTTAGGCCCACTTGGATTAGATTAGGACATTTATTATTAATTTATTTAAAGAAGGGTTAAAATAGTTAAAATCAATGTTTAATAAGTAAATAATTTTTAATATGGGGATATACATAAGATAAATTCTATTGTAAATATTAATTAGAAAGCTAAAAAGATTTCCTACATGATGGTATTTTATTTGTAATTTTTGGACATCAAATAAGTTAATTTATTTATGACACAAAGATGATGCAGTAATTATCTTATTAATGAAATATTGACATAATTGATAATATAAATACCAAAATAAATGTAATTTAAGAATTTTTATGAATTCCACTAATTTTCTAGGTTTTTATGATATATTAGTGTTGATTTAATTAACTTGGTTCGAACATATAATTCTGTTATGACTTTCAGAAAAATCATATATCAAATAGTGTCAAAATTGACACAAAATAGTTTTTAAATCAAATATTATATTATTAATTGGTATTTTATTCCTAAAAATCTAAGGATCGGCCAAATGACTTAGATAAGGATATATATATTAATAATAATCAATTTGGGGTTCGTTTGGAATGTTATAGTATGTGTATTAACCATATAGTGAAAGAAAACAAAAAGACACGGTAAAAGATAAATTATTTAACGTAGAGTTAAATCTAATTAATAAGGTTAAAATAATATCCTAAACTTTTCTAAATCCTATTGGTTGATATTATTTCGACCCTTCCCCTCTTTAGCTTCGAAATAAGACCCTTTGGAACCATTATAAACTGATTTTGAATTTAATATAAAATAATATTTTGAGATATTCCTAAGGTGCCCCTCTCCTCCCTTATAAAAGGGCACCTCCTCCCCCTCCTCCTCACACCAATTTGAGCACTCAAGCTCGGCCAACCCCTGCCATTTTCTCCTCTCCACTTCCCTAGAATGATCCTATAGGTCCTGGTATTCTTCAAAGACCAATCTTAGTTCCCTAAGTGGAGGATTCAAAGAGGCGTTTCAAAGAAGAGGTAATATCCATTACCGATCTTTTCAATTTCTTTCTTCTTCAACTTCTTCTTCTTTAGTTGTTTCATGATGAAGTAATAACATCAGTATTACTTACATACTGATATGTTATTATAAATATGAAACAACCCTAATTCACCTTCTATCCATCCTACGGAAAAATGAAATCACCGCGCGTGCGTACGTACGGAATACCGTCTCCACGCCGTGGTGTAATCTATTTTTCCACCATCACTTTACAAGGTTGGGTATAATGGTGTAATGAGTAACTATTTATGATTATTATAAATTAATATTGATACTGAAATAATATATATACACTCCAATACAATTCCATGATCATAGGAACGATATCATCACTCGTGCGTACGTACGGAATACCGTCTCCACGACGTGATGTGACTCGTTCTACATGATCATCATTACATAGTAATTATATAAATGAATTGAATGAATAAATATGATATATGTTACACTAATACCATTATGGATATAAGTTATATATAACCTTAAAATAATAATAACAATTTATTCGGAAAAACACGCATAAGAACAAAAGGCAATAAAGACCCGAGTAACAAGTAACAATGAAATATTTCTAACAAAAAGCTAAGAATATGACCATATATGATATCATATCAATATGTATGATTCTGTAATAAGTCAATAACATTATTTAAACCATTATACAGGATCTTTGGACATGTACAAAGCAAATCGGACCTAAGGTAAGGGAAATATCACAATCTCATTTTTATCCGAGATTGTTTATTCGTAAGTATTTACTGGGGTGTATTTTATCATCCACATCCATGTTTCATCAAAATTTAATATTATTTCCATCCACCTACAATTGTTTAAATCCATTTTTACCCTTTGGTGAGTTTTTAGTAATATGTATGAATGGAATCTTTTGTCGTTTTTCGTACGAGGTACTTTTTGACTTTTCCGACAAAAGTATGAAGAATGTTTTTTTAACTTATACGGCATGAATGGATTTCTAAAAAATTATTTCCAAGAAGCTTCCTTTACAAGTATTCGAGTTTATTTTTAATGAACTTCTTTTATTTTAAAATTGTATGACATGTTAAGAAAGGAAAAGTGTTTTTGAAGTAGAAAGGATATTTTCCTCCAGAATGAAGTTCAAGTATTTTATCAAAATTATTTTCCATCTAAGATAATAAAAGGGTTCTGTTTGTACCCCTATTATTACATGGATTTGATTATGTTGTGATGGAAACATTTTTATGAATTCCTTTATCTTATATGAATTGTTTTATGATGTCATGTTGTTTAAGAATCCAATTTTTATTACATGGGTTATGCGATGATGTATGATTTATGATTATGTGGCACACATAAGAAAGGATTCATTATAAGATGGGTGGGACCTATATCTCCCTCCAATGCATTGGGTAAAGATTTTATATCTCATGAGATAGACATGGCTGGAACGGAAGGTTATTTCGGTTCAGTGATACAGGACTGAAACGAGGAGTGAACTCGGTTCAGAAAGGGACTTTGTCCACTAAGATAGTCTTGGAAATGAGTCATGACTAACAAGAAATGATTTTCCATGATTATGTGTGCAAGACACAAAGTTTCAAGTTTTATGTTATGAATATGGGGATATCATTTTCACTTATATGATTTATTCCATGTTAAGATTTTATGATCTCTTTTGCAGGTTATGATTTTCAAAAAGATATGATATGATTTTTATTTCCTTTATTTGCCCCTGCTGAGCATTTGAGCTCACCCTTTTATGTTTTCTTTTCCCCAGGTCAGGAAGATGGATATTAAGTAGAATATGCTTAAAGGGACCCTAGATATGATGAAATAAATGGGAGACACTGTAGAAGATTTATGAACCAGTTGTTTATGTTTCCCAGTTTCTAAAGACAATATACCTATACGGTCATTTGTGGTTTTGTCATATGTTGTAATAAGTGTGCTTCAATTTTGAAGTATTAACAATGTACGTAAAGTATGGGTCGTTATAATAACATTAACATTCGCATTAAAACTCGCATACGAAATGTAAATACATTATCCATAAACCATGAATGGTATGAAAATAACACATCCACAGTAAAACATATCACAATACATTCTATACAATGTGGAGGTTTTGTATCATAATAAATTAACTTCAGATAACCTTAAATTCTATAAAAGGATGTTGACATAGATGAAATCAAAACCCTTCTTAGAAAAATATCTCATTATATTTTAAAATCATCAAAATTCATATAATTATAAAATAAAACATTTACTTTGGAAATATTCTTATAAGCTTGTAAGGGATGATTTAATGAGGTTATAACTGAGGAAAATAGCCACACCTGCCTTATAAGTTAAAAAACACGGTTACATTAATTCTTTCGAAAATTTCATAAAGTAACTAGTTAAAAATGACAGAAAGATTCCTTTAAAAACATTTTATAAAAATTAAAACATTGGTATAAATGACATTAAAACATAGAATAATAAATAGAAAAAATGTTTTGGAATACATTTTTAAGAATCATTGATGTCGATGATAAAGTGGTCCTAGTATATAATTACGTATAAACCACCTCAGATAATAATGAGATTGTGAAATAAACCCTTACCTAGAACTTTTCCTTCATTGAGAGTAGGCTAAGCTTATATATAATGGTGAAATTATTCTCATTAAATTATATAGTAATAATATACATTTATATGATATCATATATGATCTTTTAACATTTACTTGTTAATAATATCTTGCTATTATCGTCATTTTTGGTGTTAACTGATTCATTTTACTTTATATGATTTGTTATGTAAGTAATGTTTGTTATGGATATGATGTATATTATTCATATTCAGAAAGATATTATGTCTTTAAACATTTCTTTTAATCATCTAATTAAAATTAGTTTTCAATGTATATGATGGGGAATGAATATAATCGCGTTTGTGGTGACGGTAATCCGTACGTATGCATGAGTGCCAATATTATTCTTTTGACATTAACATAATGTATAATAGGATGGTATATCATATATAAAGAATCATTATCATGTTATATATTTTATTTACAACAATTTCACATCATTATTATACCCATCCAAATAATTATGTATTGAATAACCAATACACAACGACGTGGAGATGGTAGGCTGTACGCATGCACATTTGGTGACATGTCATTCAATGGATGGATAGAATAATGAATATGGTTGTACCATATTTAAAATAAAATAACATTATATATAATATAATGGATTTATTATTTTAGAATGGAAACAAAAAAGAAAGAGGATGTGGATAAAGAAAGGAACTTGAAAGAGGTGATGGAATAATTACCTCTTCTATGGTCTCATCCTTTTGATTTGATCAAAATGGATCCATTGGTGGGATTTCAGACAAAAGAAAGGCCTATATGATGAAGAGAGTACAGTTGATAGGGTGTTTGGGTGGGGTGTGTCCAATAAAAATGGCATTGTAGGTGTAAATTCGAGAGAAGGGGGAGTGCCCTTTTATAAGATGGGTGAGGGGCCTCTTAGGAAAAGTTAGAAATATTATTTTATAATAAAATCATTTTCTATTTCTAATGGTTCAAAAATGGATTCTTTAAAATATAAGGTGTGGATGTGTCTAAAAACACTCAAACAATAGGTTTTAGACCAATTTGGGTCACTATAGTAACCTTATCTTTTAGATTTAACTCTATGTTAAATAGTTTGACATTTACCATGTCTCGTTGTATTTTTATATTATATGGTTAATAATCATACTATAAAATTCCGTTCGACCCCAAGTGTCATAGAAATGATAAAACTATCTTTATATAAGTCTTTTAACTGAACCTTATATTTTTAGTAATAGAATATCAATTAATAATATAATATATTTTTTAAACTATTTTATGTCAATTTTGACACTATTTGGTATTTTGTTATTTCTAAATTCATAAAAGACATATTACATAAACAATATTCATCTAAAAAACCTTCACATGTAATATGAACCTATAAAATTTGTTTAATTTATAAAAAGACTCAAATTACATTTAGTTGGATATTTATAATATTAATTATTTTAATATTTCATTAATTATGTAATTAGTGCATCATCATTGTGTCATAAATAAATTTAATTTTTTAATGTCTTAAAAAAATAAATAAAACATAGTTATGTAGGAAATAATTTTATCTTTCTAATTAATATTTATAGTCTAATTTATCTTCTGTTTAACACTATATTAAAAATAGTTTTGTTAATAAACATTGAATTTAACACTGTTTACTCTTCTTTT
The DNA here is from genome assembly GCA_963277665.1 of Viscum album. Classification (NCBI taxonomy): domain Eukaryota; kingdom Viridiplantae; phylum Streptophyta; class Magnoliopsida; order Santalales; family Viscaceae; genus Viscum; species Viscum album. The sequence goes on along the minus strand of OY728155.1, from coordinate 1,621,881,017 downwards.
ATTAAATAATAATAAATTTCCTTATATAATCCAAGTGGACCTAAAGGAACATATTTTAGTCCTAAGGTAGTTTTTGGTAGAATTAAACTTATCTAATAGAATTAGGACATGTGTTAGGGTAATAATAATATCATTTTTACCCTTTATTATCATATTTACTTTTAACCGTGGTAAATTAAAGTAAAATGTTACTATTCACCAAAAAATATTTCCATTATACCGAACCACATTTTACTTACTGATATAAACCTTTTCTATCATATTTTTGAAATTTAACTCATAAAAGCGGTAAAATTACGTTTTCTGTAAATTTGAAAATGCTCCTAGGAGGTGGGTAAAAGACGATGAAAAGTTCAATAAAATTTTATATATCTAATATTATTACAAAATGATTCCAATGAATTAAATTGAACATATATAGGTATTACGTATCTATTTTGACCTAAAACTAATTTAAATAAAATAATTAATTATTTAAATAATAATTTGGTTTTAAACTACAACTCAGTGTTTTTCACTATTCATCAAAAATTTAAAGAATATAGAAAAATACTATAAATTCACCATAAGCTAATTTTTATATTCTGAATCCGAAAATGGAGTCCATTTTGAAAGATAAAATTTATAAAATTTCAAAAAGTGGGTATTACTATTCATAATGGCAAGTTTTATTGGTTGTGGTGTGTAAGAACTCGAAGTTGCGTACAACTCACGCTATTGTATTATTCAATGAGAAGCGTACCATAGAAGCTTGGGGTGTTACAACAAATGGTAACATGTTTAACATACTAATAAGTTATAGAATACGAACACATTCATTATAATGATAATTATACCTGAAAACATTATCATTATAATTATGAGTAATATAATGGGAACATGGCCTTTCAATGGATGAGTATGCATGGTAGTATCGTCATCTTACCTATATATTTATTATTGGTAGATTTTTTTAATGTGTCTAATAAATGTTAAATTCTAGAATGGAATTAATGGTAGTCCATGTCATAGCCTCACATGATAATATTCGAACATCAACATGAGTCAAATTTGTCACTGAGATTTCATAGCACACTTGAATAAAATGATGTAGCACAAGAAATAAATATTAATATATAAAATTACTTAAGGAACACTTTGGGTTCTGGAAAGAGACGGAGCTAGTATTGGTGTTTAGGACTCCTTAAAAACCCTTGAATAGATGTAGTTACATAAGAATAACCAATAATGTAATAATGGGTTATTTATAAATTATCCTTATTTATTATAGGACTAGATAAATTCTCTTTTGGATTGAAAATTTTTAGACACTGATGGTTGTGTTTTACTGTGTTTTACTCACACCGTGTTTGGGCTATTAGATCAGTACCCCAATTGATAATATTGATGCAGGACCAGATAATGGTAAATGTCCTCGGATAGACTTTTGATTTGGGATGGATCATGCATGAGTTCTCTGAACATGGTTCTTAATTCTCTTAGGCATTCATAGTATATTTATTTTTAGATTATATTTAGACAGTTGACACTTATATTGTTGTAACATGTTTCCCCTATCAATTCATTACTTTATTCCAATTTGATAACTTGTGACTTGAGTATTTTCTACCTTAAATTTACTTCCACTATTTATTATTTAATAAAATTGGTGTTTTACTCTGATAAAAGAGGGTATAGTATTCCCATGATTGACATACTAGACTCTTTCCGTGAGTCAGACACCTTTAGCATATAGTGAGGCATGCTTAATGTCCTATGGCGATCTGACTCGGGGCACCATTGTGTTGAACCCAGGTCGGTACGTGACACATAATATATATTCAACATTCTAATGATTGTAATTTTATGAATTTTAATATAAAAAGGCTCATACTATTCTACATGTCAATAAATTATCATTCATTCTATGTGAACATCATTCAATTTGAATTATGAAAAATTCACTGTTCAAAATTTATATATCATAGTGTATATATAATTGTAGATATTTTAATATAACGATCATATTCAATAAATTGATATAATATGGATGTATTCAAAACATGGTATCCCCGGTTTAATAATATAAACCCAAAATGATAATAATGTAAATGAAAAACACACTATTACAAAAAATCTCTTAAAAATGTAAATAATGATTGGATAGTGATTTGGATATCATGATAAAGTTAGTTAAAAACAATGAATTATGAATATATAATAAATGATAATTTCATAAACAAGAACCACATTAGTGTATATCCTTATGAATATAATATATAATTTGGATTTAATAACAAATTAATTCAATAAAAAATCTATGATAACAAATTATAACTCAAAATTTGAATTTTAGTTATTGATAAATCTTACGATAACAATAACTTCTGTAGAAATATTTTTTTATTGGTTTTATGTGGATAGAATTTATTCCCCAAGAAATAATGAGATAAAATCACCTAAAATAATCAAAAGGATAAATTTACGATATTATATACAATAATTTCAATAGAATGATGTTATCTATAATACATAAAATTGAGTTACTAAAAGGCCTATCAACTGGCGTAACAACTATGACTAAATAAAATTGATGATAATGAACTAATTTTTATTAGTATATAAATTATTATTAAATATAAATGATAAAAATAAATCTATGGTCAATGAATACATTATTAAATGGAAAATATGTTTCCTAAAATTTACATTTTTTAATGATTTATATTATAATATAACTAACCCTTAAGACTTGAGTAACAATTATTTAAAATCACACGATGATGAGATAATATATTCAAAACTAAAATTAATATTTAAAATTTAATTCATTATATTATATCTCATATATCCATTACATTCACTGCACAACATAAATTAAGTGAAAAATTGGAAACATGTCTCAACGAGATAAACATGGGATGAAACCCCATACCATGATCCAAAATTCATTTTGATTCAGAACCTAATATATTGAACAATTAAATTATATTTATTATATTACATAATATGAAAATTATTATTTTTATTTAATTTAATAAGGTAAATTTATTATCATATTTTAAATATTTATTATATATTTTTCTTTCTAATTTTTGTTTATTTAGATGGTTTGGTCATCTTTTTTCATAAATACATATGTAAGTTGACCATAGAAGAAATCATCAATAAACTGATTCTCATTAAAAGTAATTATAAAATTATTAGTTAAAAAGTTTTCATATATTAAATATATATACCTTCCCGTTACTTATGGTTTGGAATGAGAAATTAAATTCATAGCTTGTGGAGTAGTAATCTACATGCACACATGATTAATTTTTTCTTTTCCTAATCAATGAGAAGTAAATAATGAATAAAATAATTTAGTATTTCAGAATAAAATTTAAATATGATATATATAATACTTATTCATCATTCTCTTTAATGAAATAAACCATGAACTGTGGTTCTAAAAAATAGAACAAATCCATTCATTGAGGTAATACTCCCCCCGTACACAAGAAACATTTGCTATCTATAGTTGATATAATGGAATAAAAAATGGACATATAAATAATATATATATATATATAAGAAAAATAATTTTATTTTTTTCACTATATTTTAATCAGTATAATTTATTTCAATGTGTAATATTAGGAAAAACAAAAATAAAAAGTAGTAAATACTTACGATGAATTTTTGATATTCTTTGAGACATTTCATTGGGAATGAAAGTCATATGAAATCATTTAGGGATTAGGGTATTAAGGAGTATAAAAGGAATTATAGTAAATTTGATTTGGGTAATGGATAATGTAAATTATAATTCTATTATTAACATTGATGGGATAGAAGTGATTTCATTTTATAAACGAATAAAATTAATTTTTTTGGGAACATCCATAATTTTCAATGATATATTTTCACTCTTCACTTGTAAAATTTAACAATCTATGTAATTATAAAAATATAATTTATAACGTGGGTGTCTCATGAAGAATCATACGAAAGGGTCATGTTGCACATGTATCGGCCAATCAAGCCGCTATTGTGGAAAGAGTAAAATTGTGTAAATTTTCTGTTATTGATTGGGTTGTGATTTCAAAAGGGGTGCGGCCTTGGAAATTGCATGTCCTCTCAAGAAGGTTGGCTGAGATTTCGGGATTCAGTGACTAGAAGATGAAAACCATGGGAAGAGGCATTTATCATGTCATCTTCCTATCTGATGAATGCAAAAGGCGCACTTGGAGCCTGGGATCTGTTCCTCTACATCTTGGATTCCTTCAGGTTCATGAGTGGGACCAAAACTTTTATCACAGCTTGGTTAAAAAACCTTTTCCCAGGTATGGATACACATTCTTAAGTTAAGCTAGCTTTATTGGCATCCACAAATGCTGTGGGATATTGCTTCCTCTGTTGGGAACCCTCTTAGACTTGATAAGCCAATAGATAATCCTAGCTTTGCTCACTATGCTAGGATTTTAGTGGAGGTAGGCATGTTAACTACCTTAGTGGAAGAGGTAGTATTTACTACTAGGGATGACAGAATCAATCTTGAAATTGGTTATGAGTGAAATCCAAAATTAATCCTTAATTGTCAAATTTTTGGGTATTTAATTTTGGAATGTAATAGGAATAAGAAATTTTTATCTTAAAATTATAGTGGGCATGATGCTTGGAGTTGTCTAAGGAAGACAACTGATCAGGGTCAATAAAAACTTGACATTATCACCAGCAATAGACAGGAAGTGATTGACAAGTTGGATGCTCAGAGATCCAATGATGATGTTGTGCCTTCTAATGAGGACATGAATCATAGTCTTGAGAACTCACCATAGGAGTCAGCCATAGTACAGGTGGTGAATACTATATAAGAGGTGACTACAATGGATGATATTCAGACTACCAATGAAATGAGTAATAGTTAGGACTTTCAGTATGAGGGTGATGTGCCTGGTGGTCAGGTGGTTATTGATCATGATTCTAGTGATCAAGGAGCACCAGTAGGGAAGGGTTTTCCACCTGTGGCTGAGGGGTCTGGTGCTCAAATTATAACTGACTCAGTGCTTCATGATTCCCCTATGGGATGAAGTCTGATTGCACAGCCCACTGTGGACTCAGAAGAAAATTTCTCACAAGTACCTTCTTCTAATGTTGCCAGAAGGAAGTTACCTGCATCTTTTACAAAGCCTTTCGATTCAGGGAACAGTTTTACCTCTCTCTCTGATGATGAAAATGGAAATGGAGATGATTATAATGATACATTAGTTGAGAATAAGTCATATTCTGAGGAATTATTAGCTTCAATCTATGCTGGACCCTATACTTGACATAGGTCTTCTAATCAATGAAGATAATTTTCTAAACTGCTAGGGTTTTGGGAACTCTCCCACTGTCAGAACCCTGAAGCATATTATAATGACCAACAAACCCATGTTAGTTGGTATTTCTGATCCAAGAATGAATTTTGAATGATGGATGGTGTTTAAGTGGAGTAATATAGGCTACTCACTTGTATCAGCTAATCAGCCTGTGAATGGGAATGAAACTTTATGGGTTCTAAAACAAAATAGTTTTTTCATTGATTCCTTTCAAAATTATCCTCATTCAGTAACATAATTTTGATTCTTTTAGGCAAATTTTTTTGTGTGACCTTTATGAATGATTTCAATCAATACATTAGATGGAGGACATTATGGGAATCCCTTATTGATATTTTTTATTACATATCTACTAGATGGATTATGATTGGAGATTTCAATACCATTCTGAGGCCAGAGGAAACAACGGGGAGAAATTTTTGTAGAGTTTCAGCTAAATATTTCTCTACCTTCATTTATTATTGTAGGTTTCATGAAATTCCAATTACATGTGTCGATTTTACTTGGTGCAGATATACTCTGAATGGGATGCAGGAAAGTAAGTTAGACAGATGTCTAATTAAGGTGGATGACAAAATTGACATGATTGCAGTGTCTGGGATGACTCTTCCCAGGATTCATTCAGATCATAATCCCATTCTGGTTGATCTATGTTTCGGTAGTCTTCGGTCTGCACCGTTACCCTTTAATTTCAATAATGCTTGGCTAGTTATGCCTGGATGCAGGGAAATAATCTCAGAGGCTTGGAAAACAGATGGCATAGGTAGCTCTTTGTTCATTTGGAATACGAAGCTGAAATTTGATAAAGCCAGACTCAAATACTGTTGTAAAAAACCATCTTCAACATTGTTAATGATATTAAAGAAGCATAATCTCATCTATTAAGCTGTCAGAAGAGGAACATCAAATAGGACACTCCATCACAAGATTATATGGAACCTCTTTCAAAGATTGATAGTCTCTTTAATCTTAAGGAGAATCTTGACTGAAATCAAATCAATGTTAAGTGTCTCAAGGATGGGGATAGGAATTCAAAATTCTTTCATTGCATTCACAAGGAGAAAAAGGCTATAAGAAATCTCAGGTCTTTAATGATTGATGATAATATGTTGACATCTAAAAATGACATTATTAATGGTGTGAAATGTTATTTTGAAAATTTATACTTTGACTATGGTGAGAACACCATGAAAAAATTATTAGATGTGTTAAACCTGGTGTTGATGATAATCATAACAGAAAACTTATTGGGACTCCTTCCCAAAAATAAATGCATCATGCACTTTTCTATTTAAATATGGACAGTGTTTCTGGCCCTGATGTCTTAACAAACAAATTTTTTATGTTCTACTAGGATATTATTCATTTTTATGTAATAAATTATGTTAGAGAATTTTTTAATCATTCCTATATTACATTTGGGAGGAATTCCAATTTTATTGCATTGATCCCTAGAAAGGAAAATGCCTTGGATATTAAAGATTTTAGGCCTGTTGCCATTGATAATTCTATTCCAATGGTATTCAGCAAAATCATGGCTATCCGGTTAGGTGATGTTGCTAAAAGTCTGGTCTCTAATAATTAGTTTGGCTTTGTACCTGGAAGAAGGATTTAGAATTGCCTCTTCACTGCTTCAGAATGCATTTACATTATGAAAAACAAAGTTCCACATGGTAACATGGCCCTGAAGATTGATATATCAAAGGAATTTGACTCAATAAGGTGGGACTTTATCTTTCCAATTCTTATGATTCATGGATTCTTAGAGAAGTTAATTGGTCTTATCTAGACCAGTTTGAAAAGTGCTCGTTTATACATTCATATCAATGGCTCCACCAGGGGTTTTTTTCAATGCACTAGAGGGGTCAGACAAGGGGATCCTTTATCTGGGCTTCTGTTTTCTATTGTTGAGGATTACCTGAGTATCTGTCTTCATGACCTTGTCAACACTGGTGTTTATCATTGAATGAGGGAAAGTAGGAATTTATTTCCCCCTTCACATTTAATCTATGCTGATTATATAAATCTAATTAGTAAGGATGAAAGGAAAACAGTTTTGTGCATCAATACAATATTCTCACATTATGAAGAGGTTTCAGGCCAGGTGATCCGCTGGAACAAATCCATTGTTGTCTTTGGGGGAAGGCATTAGAATTTTGATTCAAAATAGGGTTTCTCGTAGGCTCGCTCTCGGAAGAGGCACACATCCCTTTAATTATCTTGGGGTTCTCTTATTTTGGGAAAGGGTGAACCATTCCCATTTAGAGAACATTTCTCTAATAATAACCAATTATTTTGAAAGTTGGAATGGGAAGACAATGTCATAGGCTGGTAGAGTTTACCTTGTCAACTCTATTATTAAATTTATGTTTTTGTACTCTTTTTCTGTGTGTAGATGGCATAAACTTCTTCTAAAGGACATAACTAGAATGATTCAGAACTAGATTTGGACTGGATGAATCCATCAGAGGAAAATTTCTACTGTTTCATAGAAGGAGTGTATAAAGCCAATCAAAATGTGAGGAATAGAAATCAAGGTTGCTAAAATTTTCAATAATGGGTTTCTTCATAATTTCACTTGGAGGCTTCTCTCTAAGCATGACTTTTCTCTTTATTTTCTAGTTGGCAAGTTTGTGCACATACTACAAAACAGTAGGTGTAATTTCCAGAAATCTTCTGTCTAGACTTCAATTAGGAGTGATTATTTGTCTATAATGTCTTAGTCAATTTGGTTGGTATCTCCTGATTCTCATCTAAACTGCTGCAACACACCATGGTTATCCTCTCCAATAAAGGATCATGTTAATATTCCCTCCTCCATGGGAAATCTTTCCATTATTGATCTGGAGGAAAACTCGATTGCTCATGATATCATTCTGAATAATATTCTCTTGGAAATTGATAACTATTTTTATGTAGATAGTGATATTTTGATCTAGAAACCTGCTCTCATTGGATCAATTTCCAGTTGGGATTATTACAATATTCCGTGTGGTGTTCTCTCTATAAATCCTTCTTGGCTGGTAGGTTTTCGTCAATGATACATATCCCCCGGTGATGTTATGTTTATCTGGAAGATCTGGAAAAACTTAATGCCCATTCAATGTGTATTGCTGTGCACTAGACTCAACCTAGCCTCAGTATTTCATTTCTGTTTCAACAGTGATGAATTCCTTCCACATCTGTTTCTTCACTGCATTTTTCTTGTGCATTTATGGAACTATGTGCAATGAATATTCAATTGTTCACTTGATTGCTCCTCTCTTGAATCAGGGTTATGTTATCCCTTGAAGATTAATTTCAGTGACCAACTGAAATCCCTGTTTACTGGTGCAATTAAATCAGTTTTTTCCTACATCTAGAAAGCTTGTAATTCAGTTATATTTAACCATGTAAAGCCCTCATTACGGGATGGTGTTCTGCATATACACTGAAGTATTACAGCTGCTTCCAGGATCCAAACTGGGTCCATGAACAATGATATTTCTGACTTTGTCTTTTTGAGATCCCTTAGTGTCAGTGGTAGGGAAAGAGAGCCTAGAATGGTCAAGTAATTTAGGTGGATTCCAACAATTTTAGAGTGGCTGAAATTGAATGTTGATGGGGTGGCCGCCGGTGCACCAGGTCCTGCTGGGTGTGGTGGAGTTTTTACAACTCATCGTGCCTTTATGAAAGGATTTTTTTTCCATTATATTGGTTATGCTCATGCTATTAAAGATGAATTTTGGGAGATGATCAAATCTATTAGGTATGCAGTGTGTTATGGTTGGCATAGAGTGTGGTTAGAGTCGGATTCGTCTCTTACTGTGAAGATTTAGAAAGATAGATCTCAAAATGTTCCTTGGATGATGATGCCCACTTGGATCTCCCATCTTAGGTTTGCTTATAGATTATGTCTTGATGTCTCTCATGCATATCGTTAATCTAACCAGTTTGCTAATGCTCTATCTAAAAGGGCCATTATGGAGGTCAGTTCCAACTGGTCATTTTTCCTGCCTTTCTATTGTGAAAATTTCATTAGCAATGATAGGAATGGTATTCTATATTCAAGGATTTCTAAGGCCTCTTGTTTTTTAGTTGAACTGTACTTTTTTCTCTTTTAATTAATAATTTTGATGGGAGTTGATTTCTGCCTATCTCTTGAACCATTTGGCTAGCTATAAAAATTTACATTGTGATATTTTTTGATATTTTCTAATTATTTTAATGTTTTGATGTATTGTAAAAAAATTTAACATTTTAATTTAAAATAAATTTTCATAAATTATATTTAGTATAAAATTATATTTCAGAATTTATTTGAAGTATAATTATATATTTTTTGTCATTTAATATAAATATGTCATTAAAAAAAATTTCAAATTCATATTGAATATAAAAAGTTTGTGAATTTTTTTTATAATTAATTTAATTCCTCGCTTTCTTGTTCCCTCAATGATATTAATTTTAAAAAAATATACTATTAATGAGTTTTTAATTGTGTAAAATAAATTCCATATTTGGGATTATAATGTTTATATTTTTTAAATATGTCCTTTTTTGAAATTATGAATAATAACTTTAGTAATTTTTTAATTTTATTGTTAAAGGTAAATTTGGTAATTAATAGTGTAAATAATATTATAAATAGTATAAAATTACCCTAACTCATTACAAAATTGGTTTTTAAGAGTTTTTTTTGGCTTAATTACTCAAGGGGAAAATTTTAAAACCATTTTTCACTTTTATGAGTGTAAGAAATTTATAATATTTTATATAATGGATTGTCAATTTTTCACAAACTCTTTTTTTATCAATTAAACTATTTTTAATATAGTATTATTAATTGGATATGTGAGACTATAAATAAAATTTATTGATATAAATTTTTTATATTTATCATTATTATTTAATTGAAATATTTAGGGAATTAATAATTAAATTAATGGATTACAAAATGATTATTCCATAATAGATTAATTAAAAGAAATATCAAATAAATGATATAAAAATAATACAATAAATATATTTTTTTATCAATGTCATAAAACAATTTAATATTATATATATATATATATTAATTTAATATAAATATTGGTTCTAATTTATCTTATTTTCATGAAATATTTTGAATGTAATGTAAAAAAATACTGTCAAATTGACATTATTGTTACTTCAAAATAAATAATATTTTTTAAATCATATAGAAGTTATATAAATAAAAATATATGAAACTTGATTTGAAAATTCCTAATATATTCCTAAATTTTTCATTTATTGGTATATTTTGGTTTATATAAATTATAATAACCATCAACGTGTAAATTACATTATATCACAGTTGGAGTAAAATGAGTTAATCAATGGTTAAAAATGATAATGATTAGGAAATTAATAAAAACATGGAAGATATTCATTGTATGAATGAATTGAGGCCCATCATAATCCTACAATTAATATAAATCAGTATGAATCCATATGGAATAGAAAATTAATATATAATAATTTAATATTTTTAGGAATTCCAAGAGATCCAATCCCATATAAAATAAATAGAACCCCATTATTATAATTTTATAAGATTTCAAACCCTAATTTTATCTAAACATATCTCCCCATATCACTTCAAATAATTCATCCTCACATTCTGTAACTTGTAGTTTATTCATAAAAATTGCCTTATAGTTGTTAAGGTGTTATTCAATGTACATTTCCTAATAGAAATGTATTGTTTTTAATTAAGTGTTTTTGTTATGTTTTTTCATCCACATACTTTCAATATTCTTGAATTGTGATGAAATAATAAGCCCATTATCTTAAAAATAATGAGATATTGTTATTTTAAAATCAATTACTAAATTCATCTACAATTAAAATAAATTTAAAAATTTAGTATTTGTTCATTTGTGCAGCAGACTACCACCTCTTGAATAGATATTATTAATTTTCCTTCAATGTTTCTCAAGACTAGTTATAATAATGAAAATATTTTTTATATATTATATTCAATAAATATTTATCATTATGATATAATAATATCTAAATTTATTTTATTACCTTTCAATGAACAAAACAATGATTATTTCATTTCTATGTATGTAAGAACTATCACCTCCACAAAAGGGTTGTAATTATTTTTCCATCACCACATCCCATGGATGATATATATATTTATTTAAATTATTCATATTATATAAATTATTTTATGAACATTATTGAATGATAAAATAATTCATACCTACATTTCAAAAAGATTTTTTAAAAAATGGAAGCGTTACTTATGTGTATGTCGGACCTACCATCTCCACGATTAAAACATTTTTCATTTTTCGTAACTATAAATAATTTAATTTATTTAAAATTATAATTGATGTATAAAATATATTTTTATTCATTGAATATTAATCTTGGTATTATTTAAAAATTTCCATTTTCACTATGGACATCGTTCCAAATTCATTTTTCACTCAATTACCGAATATCATCAAAACATCTGACGTAAACATAAATAATTGAGAAATATTTATAAAAATATAGAATGATATAAAAAATTAATGATATAATTAAATTTTATAAAAAATGTAACTAATTATCCTATTTTTATTATTTGGGAAGATAATTAATGTATTTGATGAGTTTGAATGATGGTGACGAATTTATTTAATTCTCTTATGAATTAACTCTTTCAACAACTTTTATAAAAAACCTAATGGAATATTTTATGAAAATATTTATATTCAATAAAATTTATCTATTAGATATCACTTTAATGTTTTAATTATTCATTTACATGATTAAAATTTTATTTTTTAAATAATTCGAATCATTTATGAGTGTGTGGATTTTAAAAATGAAATGTTATTTCGAATTGAAAAATTAATTTACCTTCATGCAAGATTATTGTGTTCTAAATATGTTTTGGTTCTTGGAAATTATTTCAGATTATTAATGGTTACATGATTATCTCGTGGTTGGTTATATTATAATATATCTCAAATCCATTGGGTAATGTGATAGAGTTATACTGTAGTGTTTTTCCGTAGAGATTATGGGAATATACAATGGTGGGTATTCCATATGAAATCATGAATTTTACTTAATATGTATCCTTGAATAATAATGTTAATATAAGAATGATATCTAATGTGTACCACAATATATATTTATGATTTATGTTTTATATGATGTTTTATAAAATATCATAGGATTTTATAAGTTAATATAAAGATCTTATTTTTTATGGGTGAAAAGTATGGCTTGATAAAATGTTTTCATTGGATTATGGTATTCATGGAATAACAGTTTCATTATTTCATTTATTCCAATTAATGATATTTTTTTCTCATCATATGTTTTTAAATTTTTATAGGGTATAAAAATGGGTAATAGATAGGTTGAAATCATGTTGATGGTTATGATGATTTGTCATAAAAAATACAGTTTTATTTTCAAATATTTATATTTTTGAAGAAATGGATACTATTTTAATAGTATATACTTAGTATGAATGTGGATGTTATGTAGGAATTTTTAATTAATTCTCAAAGCTCTATGATTAAAAAGATCAATAATAAGAAATAAAATAAATTATTAACTAAAACTCAAGATTATGTACTGTTTAAGGCTGGTTTTATATATTAAACTACTAAATGGTTTACAAAAATAGATTTTGGATGGACTACGTTAATTTAAACCTCGAAAATTTACATCAAATAATTTTTTTTAAAGGATTTATTTTATTTTATCATATATTATAATATTCATATTTTTTGGATTTTACCATGGTTAGTAGATTATAACATTATAATTTATGCATCTATAAAATTAATAAAATTATTAAAAAATAAGGTTTTGATGAGAATAAATTTAAATCAAATTTTAATTAATTTAATTACTATATAAGTAAAACTTATATTTCAAAATATTGCATTATATATATAGAAAACATTTTTTTAAAATAGTATTTTAACCATTATATGTTCCTAAAACTATCTTTATATGGCTTCAATTTAAATGTGTGTTAATTTAATTATAATTATGTTAAAAAAATATTCAAATCATAGTTTAATTTATTTTTTAAAAATTCGATAAAAATTACCAAGTATCAATAAAACATTTCATGTATATAATAGTTTAATTATTTTAATTGATCATAACTCGAATCATAGTAATCATAAATTTATGTCGAAAATGGAAATGGAAATTTTTGAATAATAAGAAAGTGTTGATATAATATATAAAATAAATTTATAAATATTTAATTTATAATAGTGTTGTAAATTAATTTTTAATATGTGATAATAGAAAATGGAGAAAAAATATTACATATATTAGAAAACATCATTACATGTGTTTTTTAAAAAACATAGAACATATAAATGAATTTATCAATATATCTATATATATCTTTTATATAAAATTTATATAAGTAATTTAGTTAATTTTTAGATCATGATAATTTCATAAGAGATATAGTTTTTTGTAAATTCATTATTTTTTCACTATTCCACAAAAATATAATAATTTCAGAAAAATAAAAATATAAACATAAGATAATATTGTTATAATAAATCCAAATATGTTTTCCATTGTTTCATATTTTATTTAATAAATTTAATAATTTGATTTTTTAATAGAATCAAAAAGTATAATGAATAATAGTTTTTATTAGAAAATAAACATTTCAAATATCAATTATTATTATTAATATATATTATATACCAAATAAAATTATTTTGAAAATTAATTAATTTAAAATAAAATTTATCATAATTAATATTATATCTCCTGAACTATAAATTTATATCACATAAAAAAGACTTTTTCCCAAATTATAAATTACATAATTAGTCAATCATGGAAATCTAAATGAATTTCAATCATATTAGAATTAAAATTAATTTAAATTATACATTTATTTACCAATGAGGTTACTTTTATTAATTCTAATAAATAAATGACTAGGTTTTAACTTCCATATTTAAATATTTATATATTATCTTATCATATATCGATTTCATTTATTGAAAGTGTTGTTCATAAAAAAATAAAATAAAAACATTAAATTATTTAAAGTATAACCTAAATTTATATCCTTGGATGTTACATAAATCACATAACACTCATTAATATAACATCATGGAATAGTATCATCTCTTGTTAAACTCCCCACATCACTGTATAATATTTATTAGTCTCCCAGCTATACATGACATGATTAACTAATTGAAAAGTAATGCCCATGGGTGAAATATATGTCATTACATACTCTTTAGGATATGTAACCTTCAAATATATGAGTAGACTCTTAAAAATACATTATTCTTTATATTTTTATAAATATTTACACCTCGTATTCATTTAATATGCACCTACAACAACATTAAAATTATTAAGGACATACACCATCTCAAATTTTATATTCATTAGTACTCAACCAAATGTCTCTTTTATAAATTTAAATCGCCTATGTAAAAATATATAATAACATATAACTAATTATATTTAAAAAAATCTATCACCTATGATATAATGACCCGAACATTTCAAGGAATAAACCATGGAAGCTTTCTCTAGGTCATAATTATGGTAGTTTAACTTAAGGGATAATATCTATCATGACCCATTAAAAATTACATTGTATTTCAACATTAACATTTCCCCAAAATCAACTACAATATCCCATTCTCTATACTCGAAATTCCTATCTCCATCCAATGAGGTAATGGTCACTAATCTCTATGAAGCCCAATTTCATCCACCTAAAACAAAAACAATGTTCGATTGATTTCTCTATTCGAAACAATAATATATATATCTATAACATATATATATTTTCATTGAATTGGATGTTATGAACTATGATAATATATATTTAATATAATTAGGTTCACATCAAATATCGAATAAACAACTATAGCAAAGTAAATAAATTAGGTTCCTTCTCAAAAAGTTATATCATTTCAACTATATTATATTTGGATACAAATTAATAATTTTCATTAGTTTAATTAAAACCATTTAGGCAATATGTCGTGTAATAGATAAGATACAAAAAATTGTCTCAATATGAATATAGGTGATAATAATTCTTTATGTCTTTTAATAAAAATAAAATTTAGTACATTTAGTATGTTAATATTAAAAAAAATAACATCACATGTTGTATATATCATGGCCATATTAGCTTGAACTGAATATTTTATGTTGTTCTAATAAAATATTTTTAAGAGACTAGTGAAAAATACCATTTTAATAAATAACAAGACTTTATGACACTATTATACACAAGTATATATTTTATATTTTATGAATATTTTTTATGTTAATATGTATTTATATTATATGATATTTATGATTTTAAATATGTTTTCATTAATATAAAAACCCATATTTTACATATTATTATTTTAGGTATGTTTTAAAAAAACAATTTTTTATATAAGTATATATTAAGTACATAAAATGTAATTTTTACCACTTTTATATTTTAATCAAAATAAATGGTTTTAAAATTTTTAATAATTTTTTCTAAATAATAAATTAAAGGCCATTTATTTTTTAGTGAATAAATGATAATTTACCTTTTTTAAAATTAGTTACAAAGTATAAAACTAAAATTTTAAAATTAGTAAGGTTATATATAAATGGATTATCATGTATGAAAAATTATTTCAATTTAGTTATTGATATATATATTTATTGTACAACATCAATATTTGATTTTTTATCAAATTTGGATCCACTTTCCATAACCGATACCAAAGCAACATGTTTGGTGACACCCCAAGACCGTGTCCAACTGATCTGAGGAATGTGACTACCGTCGAGTGGGAATATCACTAACATGAGAGGAAATAGAATATGTATCTATACACATGAACATATATCTAGGCGCCTAAAATGAAAAAAATTAAAAGCAATAGAACAACCATGTATTTGTACATCTAAACCCAAAAACTAGAGAAAAAAATATGTAATGGAAAGTAAATGGGGAAAGATGCACACCCAAGGAAATGAGAATGATAATATTACCAATATGAATGTAAAGATATAAAATTCATTCAAGATATCACATGAACACACCTCAGTTATTTTGGACTAACTAAACCCTACTCGGTCCACATCTTTCATGGTCTTTGACAAAGGGTCGATCATCTACACAAGATATGACACGTGTAAACAAATCCCTTGTAGGGGTTAGTATAAAAATAGACAATAGGACTACCATAAACAAACAAGATTATAAAAAATGAAAAATAATTATCTATAGAAATCTATATGTATACAACACATATAACAGTAATATCCCAATATACAGAGAAAATACACATTTTTTCATTGTAATTTCACAACCGTAATTCTTGTGTATCACGATAGCTTAAAGGATCGAAATTTCACAATCATGGTAAAAATCACTCCCTATATCACATAGAACTAATGACATCTGTATGAGAGGTATTTTTCTTCGGGTATCACCATATAAGTATACATATGAATTCCTAAGAGAACGATAGAAATATGAGGATCATGCCCATGTCCATGGGGTATACCTACAACTCAATCTGAAATAACTTCCTATGTAGAGGATTAGTTCCCCCATAGTGTTCATCCTGAAGAAAGGAAAACCATCATCATATGGAATGAATATTATATAAGTTCTCACAAGGGGCCTCACTAAAGGATTATAAGAACTCTATCTATAAAGACCATATAAGGTGATAATTTTCCAATATGTGGGAGGCCATTCTATACTAACCCTCATGGAATGGATATATAGAATTCAGGATTATGAAACATGTCAACGATATATATTAAAATGTCTCCATGGAAGATATAAAGGCATACACAACATGTACTATGAGGACACGGTTTGTTCCCTTTGCCTTGGTCCTACCCATGTAAAATGGACCATGTCTATGTCATTGTAGAATTACATGGAGTTCACCTTGCCACGTACTAATCCATGTGTACATGTAATGGGATATTCATATGTAGCCTTGCTTTTTCCATGTTTGTATAGGTGTACACAACATGCTCCTGGTCATGTACCTCATGTGGTGTTACTGTACCATCCAAGGAACACACTGAACTAAAAAATTGGGACCACATGTCATTTGGAAAGGTCACATGTTGTGTTATATGTTCCTCCCATAAAAACCCTAGATATAACTGGAAAGGACACACACAGTGTGTATCTCCTCAATACATTCCATGTATGTCAAAATTTCCTAGAAACATAGATATGAAATCTTGAATCTCATTTTATTCAATATAAACCAATCATTCCACTCCCCTATGATGGAATAAAAGATACTAATTGTTCAATCCTTATGACAGTTGAATCAACAATATCTGGATAGAATTTCCATTCCAAAAATGCCTTCAAATGTTGTTCATTATTTCACACCGATGAAAATAATTGAGTATCCCCATTTTTTTAAATGATTCTGCATTCATCAGAATTTGATCATCACAACAAGATAATAATGTATATAGAATCATGAACCATTATATTGTGAAATTGGTGGGAAAAATTAAATTTTTCAGAAAATATTTAACCACTTTAAAATGTAATTTCTAATGATGACAGATAAAATATATGATAAATGCAGAACCAAAAACCTAATGAATAAGCCTCCTACTAATTTTTTATAATCCATGATTTTTCTACATTAGAATTGAAAATTAATAATTATTAATAATCCAAGAAATAACAACAAAACACACAAATAATACCACAATAAAATATTGATCCTCATATAAATAGGTGTTTGATTGATTCACATTTGGAATATATCCCAAAAATAAGAATGATAAAAAAATTAAAAAGGCATCCAAAATCAATATAGATCCATTTCTACTGAAGAACAATGATGTGTCACTATTTTTTTGGATACCTCTTAATTATGTTTCCCACTAATCCATGAACTACATTCTGGTTTTCATTTTTCTGAAATAGATCAAGCATGACACCCACAAACAGTTCGTCAAAAGGTCCTGGGTAATGTGGATAACCTTTTGGATTTTGTATAATAGTATAATTAAGGATGAAATTAGTTAACAATGTCAATAGATTAAAAAAATCATACATATTTTATCTATTTTACACCACTAATAACATTTCCAAAAACTCCTCACACTGAAAAAGGTTACGCATTTACAATTGTAAAACATGTTTTCCTAACTAAATGGTTCTCTTAGATTCCTTATTTGGGACCCCATTTAATAGATACTCATGTATTTCTAGATACTTTCATTCACATTATATTAAATATATTTAATATAATTCAAACATTTTTCCCCGTCGCATTGGTCCATGAAATCACACTTTGTCTAACTCCCTGTTCTCCAAAATGATCCATACAATACCTGAAAAGAATTCATGGAAAATATGAGATATTATATTCTCTCAAAAATGAGGATTTAAATCCCAAGAATAAATAATATGAGGATATATACAAATATTTATTTACTGAGAATGAATATAAGCTTCCCGCATTAATGTTCTCTCCTGAAGATTCTCATGCCTCCACTAGACATGCACTAATAATAGATATCTAATAAAGTATCCTATCAGGTCGATCCTATTTCTCTACCAAGTACTTAAAAAATAATTCTATACATTTTATATCTATCTCAAATTTGTCCATATTGTGTGATGGGCCTTTCATGAACCTTCTCTTTTATAAAACAAGGAAAACTTTATATACCCAGTCTAACTGTGGAGGTGGATCAATGTGTACGCCAACTCACCAACTCTAAATAGTATATGGAAAGGTCAAATGAACCATAGAGATACCATTCCACCATAGCCAAATATCTTCAATCTTCATTAAGTTGAAAAACATTAGAATACATTGTCTCCATCCTTCCAAATTTCATATTTTTATTATAAACCAAAGGCCACTTTTAAGTTAAAAGAGAGAAACCCTAGAAGAAAACAAAGTTATTGAAGGATAACTTATGCCTATTGGCATGTTTATCCTTAAGGGGATTCCACTAGAGAGATGTTACCGGTGTTTCTGGATGATCCTGAATTTGTTCTTCGAAGCAGCGTGCCAATCTTTCCCATGCATGAATGAAATCCTCCTGGTTGATTTTACCCCTGTTGAAGCCTCTAAATAACATTTTCCATTATCTGTCCGCATAGGGATTCTAATGGCCTTATGTGTTCCTCATTAACAATGGAATGATCGCAATATTATTTTATGCGACACATGCCAATTCTAGTCCCATGAGTGTTGAATAACTCGTGGTTTTCTAATAATGGGGTGAGTGATGGTGTCTTACATAAAAAAATTTATTGGTTCTTTAATAATGTTGGAATGGTAGTTTTTTTTGTATACAAAATCCAACAGTCATAGGTTATCCTCCCAATTACCTCTTAATAAAAACATGTATACTCAAAATATGTCTTCTAGAATAACAGGGGTCTCATATTCTAGTCTTCAGTATGAGGGTGAAATGTAGTGCTTCTGTGTAACTGTGTCTCAAATGCCTTACGTAATCACATCTATAATTGATATTTGAAGAAAAAATTACGGTATTATTTGAATGAAGATGAAACTTCTTTTATTGGGACTATCTCTTACGTGTAGAGGAATCCTATGAAATTTTCTATACTCTAATCTCAAATATATAGGATGTGGGTTTTCCTATTTATTCAATCAAAGATCACCCAATTGTCATAATGTCTATTGGAGATACATTGTAAGAATAACATAAATTACCATCCCACATCCACTCTCAGTCCTCAAGGGGAAAAGAGAAACATGCTCAAACATTGTGACTATCATTAAATTGTTGAAAAGTTATACATCAAGAGACATAATCTGAAACTCCCTTCATCATCCATAACAGATAAAACTAGCATCTAATTTCTTGGTACATCATTACCATTCCATGATTTTCCACATAAAAAGATTTATAGAACTCTATCAGATCCTACTCCTACAATTTATTTTGTTCCATAATATGTCATCTAAAAATAATGACACATTTTCCACCACCCAAATATTCATCCTCTTCTTGTCCAGTTTATATATGAGTATGTAGGGTCTCACAATTCGTATCCCCAAGCAGTGTCACCCTGACTCACTAAAATAGTGTAGGGTTAACTACCACAATCTATAGATAATAAACTATATCCACATCCATAAATGATATCTATAGTAAGGATATCTACTCTAACACAAAATTCAACAATTTTGTACAAGATACCCTACTAAGAGCATTGACTACTATATTCAACATACCTTGAGTAAAGACAATATCAAATCCATAATCTTGTAGAATCTCCATCCATGGACTATTTCGTGAGTTATGATTATTATTAAAAAAATGATATAAATAATAATATTATGGCCATAATATATGATAAATCACTCCCCCATTGGGGCTTTCTCCAAATAATTAGTGTGATGACTACCCCTATTAAAGAAAAATCATGGGTTTTGACATTATTATTATGTGCTCTCAACTATCATGAACCATATGAAATCTCGAACTATATATTCACCATTATACATACAATCCTTGTTCAAGATGCATCATTGATGACTATGTACTCAGCACCCTATTTGATAAATCAAAAGATCGGAGCACTAATGTCCTCTATCTGGAATATTGAAATGCCTTTTGAAACATCTATGTCCGCACACAATGATACCACTTTATTTCCAAAATTTTCATGGAGCTAATATCATGGATAAATGATGTATAAATCTTAAGTGATATCATATAAACCCTTGGAATATTTCCATCTTTATCATGTTCTTGGGTGGATTCTAGGATAAAATTTCTTCAACCATCACCATGTATATGTCCAAACCAGCAATTCAAGAAATGTGTCCAAGAATTTGGACCTCATGTATCCCGAATAGTAAAATCTAGATCTATGAATATTTTTGGGTCCCTAAGATTATGACAAGAACCATCATATAGTGACTTGATTGATCCTTCTCGGATACTGAGTACAAAAGGATATCATTAATGAATACTAAATTAAAATGTTCTAAGAATGGATAATGGAATAGGTTACTGAGTCCCATAAACCCTATTGGTGAATTACTCATTCCAATGGGAATCACAAAATACTCAATGTGACTATAGTGACATTTGAAATCAATTTGTGGAATATCATCATCCCTTACTCATAATCCTTGGGATCATGATCTGGGTCCTACCTTATAGAACCATTGTTCCCCTCTCAACTAGTGAAACAGGTCATTGAGCATCAGTAGTTAATTTTTTTTCATTTTCACCTTGTCTATGTGTCAATAGTCATAAAATAATCTCATGATCTTATTTTCATTCTTAGTGAACAAAACTGATGTTGTATAATGTGAAACATTGGGTCCAACATATCTCTTGCATTGTAAGTTCTCAATGTGTACCCTAATCACAAAAACATATGAATGAGCCATCTGATATGTTTGAGAAGATATCTAGGTCACACTTAGTTGTGAATTAATGCACAACACTATATACTGGTATGGAAGTATGACTAGAACATCCTCAGGAAATACGTCTTTGTACAATACCAACACCACAAGGAATGGACAACTGACAACATCCATTGCACTAAAGATAACACTAGATAACTGATGGGTAATCACCACCTCCCATCTATGCACGATTCCATCCTACACTAATTCAGTTTCATTTTCACCCATAATGAAAATAATAATACCATCAATGGGGACACACTAAATCCTCTTCCTAAAACATTCAATATTGGAGTGATCTATAAATAACTATTCCATACATAGAATATGTCATAATGCCTCATAAATGCTACAAATATATTCCAATATATACCCTTTCTTTCCTAATTCATTTAACAGTATTTTAATAACTGTGTCAATGATAATTCTTATTTAGTAGGAGTATCTATGTGAAATAGTCCAGAACATCGATCAATTGGAATATAGTTTTCTATAGAAAGATGGGTGGAAATAATGGTATTACTATAGCATGTGTCTATATGTATCAAAGATATGTTATAAAAGAAATAGATCATACATTTAATTATTCACAAATCTGCTAGGTTATTATCATTGACTTCCTACAACTACCCCAACCATATCCTCCATCTCGGAGAACCTATCGTGGAACTCCTAGTGGTGGTGGTAGTAATATGTAAAATAGTATAAAACATATAGATAATCTCTCAGATAATATTTAGTATCATCCACCATTTATTCATATTTATCATACCACTACCACAACCTCGACACCACATCTACAATCCTTACATTAGCCGTGTGGAGGGTTGGACAATCTCAGGAAAGACTTCCCATGCCAATGTCTCTTCCCCTTCTTCCCCACTACCACAAACCACTATCTATTTCTGCTCATCTAAGAAACTCTAAACCACAAAAACTCACTCTAACACACCAAAATAATTATGAATTCATAGAGGTATAAAAATAGACCATATTTATATTTTTTGACCTCACTCTATGGTTCGAGACGAAAATAACTTTTCAAAAACATTATACATCGAGTACATTAAGAACATGGTAATCCCCAATGAATACACATCAATAGTCATGCTACACTATTGGAGTTTCAGATGCTACTAGAAATGTATAGCCATTATTATATCTAGATATAAGTCCTCTATGAAAGGGAACTCAATCTCTAACCATGATAGATTCTCCTCGTTGTTCTACTAGGTCACCAACCCCCACCATATTCCCGCTGATTCATAATGAAGGATATATTAAATGTTTACAATACGAATTTTTGGCTTCCTGAATTGGCATAAAATCATTGTAAACTCCTCAAGACAGTCCTCTTATGCTTATAGGTCGGTCTCACCCTAGATCATGTGTGGTCTCTGTATGGTGAAAATCATGAACTACACTAAAATTTTCCACCAAATTTTTTGGTAGTGTGGGTACTATTTCTTATTAACAGGTGGTGTTATAGATGGAGCACCACAATATTTTAAAATATCTAAAATTTTTCTAGGTATCATTTCCTCGACATTTAGTGGATCATTCTAATGATCCCAATTGTGAATCATATATGGACTACATTGCGAGGAATCCAGAAAGTAAAAAAAAATTATCATGGTAGATGATTATATCTGGAAAAATAACTAATGAGGTACATAGAATCCACAACCCATTAATATACGATCCATGTACCATTTTATCCTTATAAATAGTGTTTTATAATATAATGTTGAAATTCAGGTGATCAAAGTCTTGATGTTTTGATAAGTTAGCTGATGCACCAACACTGCTCTCCCAGTTCATATATATGAACTCAAAAAACATATCATTGTTTCCCCATTCCAATTTCAATGAATCAAGACATAATGTATAATTAAATCCTCTGAAAACACTATGTCTTGACCCATCCAAATGGGATCCCTATCATGAATCCCCAATCCTACCTCCTATAAGCTTGGTTCTGGCTACTAGAACTTCTTAGTAATATCACAAAAATAGGAGCTATTAGCCTATTTAATGAATACATGAACACATGTTGAAACCCATAAAATGATTATACTTAAAAAAATAAACAACAATTCATTCATACATCTAAATCGAAAAACCATATACTGATAAGAAGTAATTAAAATAATATAAGAAAAAATAAATACCCATTGAAAAGAGTCTGAATAAATTACAATATGAAATAAAATATAGAGATTCATGTCAACATATCAAAGAAACAGACCATGGTCTATCCAATCTCACTATGAACATCCAGGTCCTATTCTATTAAGGAATATTTCATATGGAACATCCTATGCACAAGACATGACCATTACAAAAAATGGCCATGTAGGTATGAGTAAAATAATACCTAGTAGGAAACCCATAAATGAAAAGGCATAAATCAAAAAAAATTATAGTAGTCTCTGTACATTTATATATATAAAATAATAATAATAATAATATCCAGATATTCTCAATAAAGAAACATGGTGTCAGGGTAATGTAAAAAGCATAGTACCATCAAAGGATTTCAACTCAAAGGTTCCACATACAACTCTTCTAGTTAATCAAACTCCATGATTCATAAAAATTTCATAAAAATCATCCAATAGGTATTTTTCATTGTTTCATGGTAAATAAATATACACTATATATATGAATATAATGATACACATATCATGATCACAACTATTTTCTTATTGTTTAAAACAAACTCAATCGGGAATAACACCATATGTAGAGGATTAGTTCCCAAAAAGTAACTATCAGGACGATACCAAGAACTCTGCCTAGGGAAATATGATGATACAGTATCTATCTATGGGACTCAAAGATATATTCAAACAACTCTATCGATGATATCTTCCAAATTAGATATTTCGCATATGTGTAAGAGGTGATTCCATACTAACTCTTATGAAAAGGACTTGGGGAACACACCCAAACAAAACATGAAAACTATATAGGGGAAATGGTCTCCAAAACAACTCTAACACCATACATAGAATTTATTATGAGTTCATAGAGTGTTCACATGGCCTCGAGTACTGTAGATTCCAAACAACCCATGACCATGTCTGTATTGAAGTACATGGCATCCCTATAACTATATACCACTATATGTGTCTATGTGAAAATATATGATTGTACATCCCTATCCTAGCCATGTTTGTGTAGGTGTATACGGTTTAAACATGGTCATGTACCAAAAATTTTGTATGTATACCCTCCAAGGTAAACGATATGAAAAAAAGGTAACCACATTTTATGTGATAAGGTCACATTCCATGTAATAATTAATTACTCTAGGAAACTCTAAACACCGATGGTAGGGTTCCACAAAGAATGTGTCTCCATTATAGTCACTGTATAGAAAAAATATTTCTAGAAATTGATATATACAATAACACACCACCTTTTCTAGTACAACAACCAATCTGCCCATTCCATATTCATGAATCATGGAGTGTCATTGATTGGGCCTTTCCATCATCAAATCAATGAAATTAATCCATTAAATCCATTTGGAAATCCCAATCAAAAATATATCTTCATTATGACAAAAATAATAGAAATTATTTTTATCCACTAGATCTGATCCTTTTCCACAATCTCCATCACATATTCATTGAATTGTGTCGTGTCCAGATCAATAAATTCGAACTATTATAGCAAGAAATAGGTGAAATTTTATTTTATTTTCTGGTATACATTGAACCATAGCCCAATGAGAATTGTACATAATGAATGATCTAATATGAGAGAAATTAAAAACCACATACACTATAAATAAACCATGTAAAATGTTCTCTATTCCCTCATTTTTTAACCATTACAATAAAAAAATCAAAAATAATTAGATGACACTCCCAACAAATCTCCATAATTAATCCCATCATGAAAATGACTCATCCACGAATCATTCTATTGGTCAATTTTTAAAATATAATTATGGAAAATAACAACAGTGAATAAATACAAATTATGAAATATCCTACCACAAGATATGTTGATCCTTGATAATGAATAAGATTGCATCATTATCATTAACAAGATATCTGAATCATGTAGCGTAATAATTGAAGATCTTGGATTTAGTTGGAATTTTTCTGAGTGATATTCTTCAATGATCCCTCCAATGGTTATATAATGGAAATATGTTTATGAGGAAATCCATTTGGATTTGGAATAACCATATAATTAGAGATTATTTTAGGTCATAGAGTCAACAAATGTTATAAAATAATTCAGTAAATTTATTTATTCATTTTAAGACCGAGATGAATTTTCCAAAAACTACCCATATCGACAAATTTATTGTCATGACTAGTGTGAAAACCATATTATGTACATAATTTTTCACTCATATTTCTAATCAGAGGCCATGTTCAAATTATACTAAACTCTATCTGGAAATCTATGTGTATATGAAATTTATTATATTTAATTAATTTTAAACATTTATTCCATGAACACCATCGTCTACAAACCGTGTCTCGAAATTAAAAATACATCATCAAAAAATATATTTAAACGAAATTTAATTAAACTATATTAATTGAGGGTGACTTTCTATATTAATATATATTATGGTAATTATTATAATGAAAATATTATTCAATTATAAAAGGGGAACTCCTCTCCTCAATTATCCTTATACCAAGACCCAAGGTTTTCATCCCAAAGAATATCCAACCCTATCATCTAGTTCCCTAAAAAAATTAATGTGGTCATATTTCTATTAAAATTTTATCCCTTAAATAATTATCCCCCTTCAGAATGATGATAATACATCAAGATGGTAAATGCTTCTAACCTATTTTCTCATTTATATTTATTTATTGGATTTTCACAATCCAATAGTTCTATTTTACTATTATATAATGATGAAATTATTATAATTATTATATGATATTTTTAATATAATTTGGTTACAATAATTATCCATAAAACTCAAATAATTTCGGAAAATTGAAATTAAAATCGCACGTTCTACCCACAAGCGCCACTATGATTTAATATATAATTTTTTTACATATAAAATTGGATGGTTTTATTTTATATTTGATAATAATATATGATATTATATAAAAATATATACATAATTAATATTTTAATTCTTGTAAAAAATAAATATTATTGAATATTTTAGTTAATCCACCAATGTTAATAAGAAAACAAAAATTAGTTCCTCACCATTTTCATCATCCTGAAACCCGACAAAAACATTCATGGAATGGAATTGTAACATTATAATACATTGTCTAGAAAATGATTTTGTACCTTCTATGGTATTGAAATTATTCTCACAATGATAAAAATAAAAATTTACAATTCATTTCTGAACCTTGTTCAAAATGGTAAATATTATTAATCGATGATGTTGAAAATGGACTATAACAATCTAATACATGAATTGAATTGTTATTAATGACATTTTTAAATTGAAATTTATTAGAATAATGTTCATAAATAATTAATTGAAATTTTATTCATTATGATACATTAGGTTTAATCAATTAAATTTACATCAAGGGTAATGTTAAAGGACATTGATATACAAACTCCGTTAATTGACATATCAAATTTCTTACTGAACATAATCTTCTATAAAATTGAATTTTAAATGATGTTTTATTTTTATTATATTGTTAAAAATTATTTATTAACAAAATATTTTTTTTACTATTTTTTGTTTTTATTATAATTATGCTATTAACTTTGAATACCACTTGGGTATTACAGTTATCAGTTGTTGTGATATTATATATTTGTTTCTTATTTTTTACATATTCATAAAAAATTGTCCTTTATAAATTGTTCACTCTCCCATAAATGATAAAATGAGCTCACTGCTTTATAGTTTTCACTACCTAGGTTAGGATGGAGCTTAATTATAAAATTATATCAACTAGTTGGTATAATATATTTCCATTAATGGATTTTATCTTAATTATTTTTAAATTTGATTATTATGTAGCCAATCACCACAAAAATTGAACATATTGGTCCATGGGTTAACATTATTAACTAAATATAATATCATGTAATTGATGTTAAGTAAAATAATTGCAATATTGGTCTACTATAGTTGATATCAAATGGGAGTTTTATTAATTTTCATTGATTAGATATGATATTTTTAGAATTATTTTTACGGAACCATAGTGGAGAACCATGGAGATGATATTATGTATTTGATCATATCCTTAAATATTTGAAATGTATTAAGAAGGTCGATTTCCTAAAAAATTCATTCTTATTTGAATTTTCTATTGTTGATTCATGTTATAGAATAGTTTTACATGTGGGTAATAAATCAAAGAGGGTGTGTTGTGTATTTACTCAATAGTGACCTAGTGTATGGAAGAAAGTATTAACTACATTCCCCGATAAAACTCCTAGAGGATATTATTAGATAAATTTCATTTTCTTCTAAACCATTTTATGGACTGGAATCATGTATTCTTAAAACATAATAGGTTAATAAGTATGATATTCTCCTACTTAAAGCAGAACCAAGTTTTATATAAGTTGATAAAAAATAATTATCGAAAAAATCAATATTTCAATAAAAATGGTTAATTATGGATTAATTCCTTTAATTATATGTTCCTCTTGTGGTGGTACTTGTTTTCAACTCTTGATTAATAATTTTATGTTTACTAATTGTCAAAACTAGCAGGAATCGGGTTAGTAAATTCTGAAGGGGACAATGTGATTCTTTCCCTAATAAACCATAAAATGGAATAGGATTTTGTGTACAATAAGTCATTGAAATGATAAAACTACATTAAATATTATTAATAATAAAAGGACATTGATGAGATCTTAATAATAAAATGGTTAGAGGGGATTTCTATTGAATTATTTATATGTAAATATTCACTATCATTAGGTGGCTCAAAAACCCATTGATCACTAAGGAATAGGTCAATGTTTTTGAAAAGTTACTTTTTATTACCGACATATTAGAACATGAGAAGGTAATTATATATGTCTTAAAACAAAAATGATACCATAAATATTAGTTGACAAATGTAAAGAATAAAATGAATAAAGATGAATTGTACTCAATTGAATAAAAATAATTTAATAATTTTTTATTTACAAATTATATTTCATTGAAAAATATTCATATATATAAATTGTGATTTATGGAAATCCAAAAAATTTGGGATGAATTTATTTTCAGATAGAAATGAATATTCATGTGTATTCTTAGATATTACCCTACTTTTCAATTTATATTGAATGTAAAATTGATTATTTCATCAGTTTATTAAAATAAATGAAAAAAATTATTTATCCATAGGATACATTTTATATAAGGTAGATATTATATGTTTCCTTCTAATTGTAGAGATAGAATAAATTTTTACACATTACTCTAAAAGAGAAAGATTGAAGTGGAATATGACTGATTCCTTAATGGTGATTTAAATTGATGGATGAAGTCACAACCCCCTACAAGCCAAAATTTTAAGAGGAATATAGTGACACGTGCTAATCACACACACACATTACATATTTTGGATGTAAATTAAATAAATTGAAAACAAGGACAATCGTAAGGACTTTAATAGTTTAGTTCATTTATATACTAAGTAAAAATTCATCTATTTGTTTGAAATAAATTCAATATCTCCGATAAATATCATCCCTTATAGTACGCTTAAAAAAGACAGCTTATTAAAAAAATTATACATAACATAGGTAATGAGAACATCAAAAAGTGAGAGTATAGATTCTAAAAAATAGTAAACAATGAATATATGTATGCACAACATAAGAATAATTGTATGGTAATATTAGAATGTCTTTTAAAAACCATAACCTGAATATAAATTTCCATTTTCATGAGTCAAGGATTAAATATTGTTTTTTTACAGGAAATAACTATTAAGGAAACCAAAAAAATGATCCATGAGAGAATAATATTTGAACAATTCATCGAATTGTGTTCTACAAAAATGCATATAAAATAATTTCCTTAATATTCATGGATAACTACTAATGTTATCATGGTGGAATAGGTTCGCCTTGATAACTGTTATATAAGTCAATGTTAAATCTGAATATCATCATTGTAGAAGATAGAACTTACTGATCAAGGGTCACTCCTCTTTCCATTTTTGTATATATGATTATATATAAAACATTACCCAATTAATTCAGAGATGTATAGGAGCCACCATCAGAGAATAAAAATTTTATGTATATGTGACTCATGATCATAAAACATTACCCTTATTGTATTGCCTGAAATGAAATGGGTGTCATAATCTTTTCTTCATATAATAACCTATGGAAAGTAAAATGGTTTCATTATCATTTCATACATTAATCAAAGAATGACCTTATGAAAAAGAATATAGTTTAAAAAAAATTATCATTGTTTATCCAATCCAGAGTAGTGGGTTTAACAAATATCATTCCATCATAAATATGAATCATTCAAATAAATAATATGATCGGTATCCTTGGATAATATCTCCTATAAGGCACATGTAACATCTAAAAATTTCATGTTATATAGAAATTGATTATGAAAATACATTTGGATCATTTAATAAGGAACATTAAATTTATTTAAAAATAACTTTTATAATTAAAAATAAATAAAAAATATTTATATCCCTTTCATTGAAACTAATATTCTAAATGAATAATGGAATGCTTAAAATTATTTTAAACATTTTTTTAAATGAAATAACATTTAATATTTTTATAAATAATTTCAAAATTAAGAAATTAAGAAATTTATTTAAAATAAAAAATACATTCAAAAAATTTAAATTAATATTGATATAAAATAATGGTCATGATAATGTGATTTTTTTTTTCATGTCATACATGAAAAAAACGCCTTTCTCATTTTTTTTTGAAAAAATGGACATTGTTTCGAAAATGACATGAATTTTATTGGGTTTTTTTATAAAAATAACAAAACATGTGTAAACATTTGGTTAATAATTCATTTTAATAATTCTATAAATACTTTGAAATGATTTTTTATAAATTTCTTTTGATTAAAAATGTATTTCGACTGAGATATATACGGTCTGATTTTCATAAAAACATCATTTTATATTATTCGGTGCACAGAGAGTAGAAAATAATGGGGAAAATTTGTTAAAACATGTGGAGAATAAAATCATATTTTTCTTGAGAGATGGATCATTAGATTTTATTTTTAGAATCATAACCACAAAAAATCATTATAAATGATAATATTTTAAGGTAAAACTCTTACCATATTCGTATACTTGAGTTGTAATCCCAATGAAAATAAAAAATATGAAAAAAAATAATTAAATGTATAAGAATCATATAATAAATTCATGGGTATAAAATGAACCACGTAGAATAAAAACATGAGGAATATATCTCAACTCTATAGAAAATAAAATTCATATGGAAATCTCATAACTCTATAGTAATATTTTTCATCATAATCACCAATAAATCATAAAATAAAATTAAAACAATATCATAAATATTACGATATTGATTATATAACATCATAAATGGTAATATTATACACCACTCAAAAGAAAAAAGTGGTCAATTTACATTTGTTTCCTAGAAAAAAAATGGGTACTTTATTTATCTTTCCTTAAGTGTCGAATTACATAAAACATGTTCGAACCTACAATATCATTAATAAAAAATTATTTTATATTTATTACCGAAAAAATTGAAATATATATATATTATTCCACATGTTAATTAATTATGATAATTTAAAACCAATTTATTTCAAATTCCCTTTTAAATTCAATTTTTGGTTACTATCCATTTTTTGTATATGTTTTTATTTTTTATATTTAATCATCATTCCTTGATCATAAATCCAAAATATCTAGAATAAAAACAATTATTTTAATATAAAATTAATATGTTAATTATAATTTTAATACCAACCATGAATATTGGTCTTAATAATTGAATTGTGTTATGATCATGGAGTCAGTAGAGTGTATGTACAAATGAGTAATGTATCCACATTTAAATGATCACATGTAAAGGTGATAAGGAATATTTTATCATTAAATAATTATTATAATATCTTAAATACAATTTTAATTCATTAAATATTCTTATAAATTTAATCCATGTGTAATCATAATGAAAATATAGCCATATCACTAAATAAAGGTAAGAGTCCACATGTAAATTAATGGTGTTATCATCTCTCAGTGAGTTAAAATGTATAACAAAAACTGATATATTATATTTTCATAATTATATAAATTTCATTACTACTAAACATATTTTATTTATATTACATATATTAGTAAAAATTACACTGATTTTATTTCATCTAAATCATTAGTGAAAAAAATGTATCACTTTGTTTCGTGAGGCTGTAAAAAAATATACACAAGAGAGACCTTATTTTTATCAACTACAAAATGAAATGTAATAAATTTATATATGATATAATGAATCCATTTGTTAAAATAATTCATAAATATAATATAAATACTTTTTATCCAAACTCATAAAAATTTGTGAGACATGGAAATGAAAAAAATAATGACATAAGTTGGTGTGGATGTTGTCTATAGTATATATGAATTATGATATCAAAACCCATTTGATGGAAGTTATGATTTTTATAGGTACTTTAATTAACATACATTAATCTACGTATATGTAATATAGTTAGGTTATAATATAATCATGGTTTAATATTAATTTATTGATGTTGAGGAATAAATCAAGTACAAATTATTTTAGAAAAAAATCCCCACTTCTTCGGGTAACCACAAAAGGATTTCATTGTAATCCGTACTAAGATTACACTATAAAAAATAATCCTTTTAGGATTCAAGGAAGAGGAATTTAATGAAATTTGTAAGGTAATTTTATAACTAAATTCGGTATTATGCTTTGAAAAAAATAAGAAGTGAGTGTCCATTATAAGTAAAGTGAGTGTTAGAATTGTTTTTTTCTAATAGAGCATGCGTACCCATGTTTTTCTCATAGGAAAATTATTCAAATTAGAATATTCGTAATAAATTGATTATATAGGGTTCAAATTTTTCTTTAAAATATATTCTAGACATGCTTTAGATCAATTTAATGCTTATCAGTTTAGTCCCCCCCCAACAACTGGGTAAAACCATTTTTAACATAAACATGGTAATTAATGATTATTTTTTAACAATTATTTTTGGTATGAAATTAATAGTTATTATTATATAATATACACAACTCAAATTATAAATAGGGAATCACTTTTACTAAATAAAATTCATATAATTTTCAAATTTTTATTTTATATTAATCGCAACGACATGATTTAAATACGGATTTCATAAAGTAAATGTTCAAATGTTTATTATGTTATTATTTAAAAATTTAAAAATAAAATTGATTAAAATGAAATAAATTATATTAATCTATATATAATAGATCTATTTTTTATTTAAAATATATTTAAAATATAACATTAGAATACAAATATTTTTTAATGATAATCCACTGTTAATTTAGAATTCAGTATTTTTCAGTACTAACCAAAAAGTATTTTTTTATGTATATTGAAAACATTTAACGATAAGATAATTTTGATATTATAAAATATAAAGGAAATTTTTTTCCAAAATAAAATAAATAAATGTGTTAAAAATATATTTCAATAAAAATAAAAAAAAATAGATAAAAAATTTATTTTTAAACTATTTTTAAGAAATAAATTCTATTTACTCATATATCATATCCTGATGAAAAATTAAATGAATATTTAATATTTTATTTCATTTATTATATATATTTCATTAAAATAATTAAAAAAATTATTTTCTTAATTGTTTGAGTTACAAATCAATTTTTATATAAAAATAATTTTTCAGAGATAGATTTCCTTCATTCTCAATTTTAATTTAATGTTAACTTAATAATTTATTTTCAAAACATTACTAAAACACATAATTTTATAATTTATATAATCCTATTCATTTTCTCTATTCAAATGTATTTACTATATCTATCATATAATAATATTTTATTACCATTTCACATTTCATTTAAATTAATGTTCAATGTAAGATAAAAGAAACTCAATATAACATGTAATAAAAAATATATAGAATATTAAATTTATATGAAAATATTCAAAAAATCATGTTGTGTTAACTTCTACCCTAATTAAAATGAATTTAACCATCTAATATCATCTTAATTATAAATGATTTCATATTTAAAAATTTATTCATTGTAACCAATGTAAAAAAATTGTTTAGAAAACATCCTTATGAAAAAGAGGACGAGATATGCCAAATTGATCGAGATTAATAAAAAATATATTTAAAAATAGTATAATTTCATTTGTAATTTATCATATTGAAATAGAATAATAATAAAAAAAAATTTAGATACTAGTAGACACCATTTATAATAAGTAATATGTTGATATATATAATATTAATAACAAAAAACGATAACCCAAAGAGGTGATATAAATGTCATGATATAATAAAAAATTATGATAATTTATTATTTCATGATCCATTTACTAATATTTTTGAATTCATTTTCCATATAGAATGGGAAGATATGAAAATGTACATATATGATATATTCTTATTTCATATGAATAATTTCATCATTTGGATGTGCCTTGATCAATTTAAAAAATTTGTCTAACCTTGAAATTTGAATTCATATCATCCATGAGGCACTAAATTGAATCCATAAAATAATTATAAGCTAGTCCTTATATCTGTAGAATAAAAAATTTTATCAATGATTTTCCAAAATGGATAAATCATTAAATAGTGAGGTATTGCATTAATCTCTAAAACCACATCAAAATATCAACATAAATCATTACATAAATTGTTAACCTAATGATGCTTACAAAATTTCAAATTTATAAATAAAGATAGTAAATGTATCAAACTCAACATAATATTATTCCTAATACATATTAAATCATCTATTAATGTAATGTATGGGCTTTTCAATATATTATTTTCAAACATTCTATTCAGTAATTTTGAGGCCTGGTACTGAGATGAAATGTGATTCTGATACCAGTGTGTCTGAAATAATTGTTTGACTGTTATTATATATATATATATATATATAATATCACAATAACATGGATTTTATAAAAATGCATAATTTAATCGAAATAGTTACCCATATTAGAAATATGAGGGATCTGTTGACTTTCAAATGATTGTTTTACCCTATGCTTGAATTGACAATAGTCTATGTGAGTCTTCTATGAAAATGTTTTTGTAGGTGTAACATTATTAAACAAATTCCATAAAAATTATATTCATTCTTATTTTAAATGCATCTTATCAATTATCATTAAATAAAAAAATGGAATCCTATGGTTAGCTGGATATCCCTCGAACATTTGGAGGAATGTTCTATAAAACTCTAGAGAATAAGCTATGATGAACTATGATTGAATTATAGATCAAAGATCAACACTCGTTTGATTCTAAACATATTTCCTTTAATAATGAAACAAACAATAGTCTTCATCATAAATATAACATATTAGAGGTTCATCCATTATAATTGGATTTATTCCACATTCATTGGTTGTACAATAAACCAGAAATAATCGATGAACTAATTGATTAGAGGAATGTGAATACTGCGGGATGAGAAAGTATTTGTGGGGTATATTGGTATATTTATATATAGGTTTTAATTTAATCATTTTATATTCTAATTTAAATGAACAAATATTGTATTGAATATCGATCATGGTTTTTTCCTCTTGTTTGGATTTGTTTATATCTCCCTGGATTCACCGTTCTTTGTGAAACACAAATTTTTTCTCTATAGTTCAAAATTATATCAAAGGATTGATTGTTGGACATCAAATTATTTTGTAAAAATTATGAAACTATATAACTAGTATTGGTATGACTCGGTAGAGTTGTTATAGTTGTTATGATAGGGGATCAAATGATGTTTGGTTTCAATTTCATTTTCCTCATCAACCAATGACTAATGATGATGATCCTGTTTTTTGAATAGATCAATTGCACAGATGTGTTATATCTATAATGAAAAGTCTTATCCAAGGTCCCCCATTGAATTTCCAAGCATGGTGTGTCCATAATGGTGGCCAGAGAAATGAAGAAGAGGACCAATGTATTAACTATGATTTTTGTAAAATCATGCATTACATATCATATAATCCATGATTACACGATGTGTGGGCCCCCCCTGAGTGGTGTCTAGTGATTCTTGAAGGCCATGAGTACCATAATGTGTTTGGATTTACCTACAATTCATGAGACCTCTCCCTGAATACACATCATGTACCATGGGTAGTACAAAGACATAGGGAGGACTACATGGCCATCCTGCATGGCTTGTACTCTCTAACACAACACTACCTAAACCATGTGCATGGGATACCCCATGTACTGGTATAGGGGAACCCACACAGAGGATGACACTTTGTAAAAGAACATGAAAGGAGTACATGAATATGACATAGTTCTCAGGGACAGAGTGTATGACCCATTTTTGTGTAGTTTACACTCCTTTTATGTGTACATGGTTTGAATTACGTAATCCCTTTACACATCAAGAACATGTGGCAAGGTACTCAAATTTTAACACTTATACAATTTTTTTTACCCTTTTCTACATGGATTTAATCACTATTCCTCCATATCATGGTCATTTTCTATTAGAATTAATTCTGTATATCATTTCCCTGAAGTTTGGTATTCTTTTTCTCCTACACCTTGAACTATGATCCCTTCATTAGGACTTCTCAGGGAGAGTGTATGTAATCCCTTAGAGGGGTCCATAGAGGGTTATACTATTCATCTTCATGACATAGGTGGAGTTCCTGGTATCAAAGTCACCAATAATAGTTGGGACCCAAACAACTACATATTAAGGAATATCCATATTGAGTTTTTGGAATCACCCCACAGCCCTTGCTGTGATCCTCATTTGCATATCATATTCTCTTTGGACTATTTTTCTTTCATTCTCATGGAATGACCCTATGAGTATTACCCCACACACAGATGTCATTAGTGATATTATACTCAAATGTTTATTCTCCTGTCTGAGTGCTTTGTGGAATCCTTGAGATAAAATCCTATGCATACATAAAATGGTTGTTGGATAATCCCAGACTCTATTTCCTTATTCATGATATCTATATATTCTTGTTATATTTATTGTAGACATATACCATTGTCGAACTTGCTATATTTACATTTTTATATGATTTGTGGTTTCTACATGTATGGCTGAGTATTTTTATACTCACTCCTATATTGGATTTCCCCGCACATGTCGTGTCTTATGTATAGAATAACCCTGTTGAATATTTCCAAGGAGAACTATGACAAGATGAAGTTTAGTCATACCAGAAAGAGTGAGGTATGTTTCTACAACATTCATACAACTATCCCAACACCGTTACATTCCAGTTGGACTTTTGTTATAGATTCCATTTTGGTGGCCTAAAATTTTCCCATGTTTTCATTGTATTACAACTTTTCAGACTCTAGTTATGGGATATATAAGTATTCATGAATTGGTGGTTTAGTATTTTTATTTAAACGTTTTATGGGGTTGGAGATGTGTGAAAGAACATGGGTACTTATGAAATTCCTCTCACGTAAGTGATATCCCTACTCCATGATAGTCACCTAGCCCTGTCAGGTGGAGCTGCTTCATGGGCCCCACTGGGCGGGTCGTGACAATGTGGTATATGTGGGGTTAGTTCAACATAAGTACCAGATGACTATGATATTGGTTTCGAGAAATAGTGTTATGTAATTTATGTTTTAGATTTAGGATATGGAGTCCAATGTTGGTGTGGTGGCTAACGTATCCATACACATGGAATATGATCACATGATTTTTAACTCTATACATGAGAACACTAGTTTCAGGTAAATAAATGATACATGTATCATATAGTAATGTGTTTGGGATTACATTTCCTTCTTAATTCAGCACATTAGATATACTCATTGATCGTCGTACATATGTTTTAGTTAAAAAAGCCTCTATGTTGTATGCAAGATATATTTGTCATAATCTTCATTAGTATGACCCCCTCACTGATGAGGAATCGATAAAGGGGCTTATTCTAGATATTTACCTATAAGAGGTGCACCATACATACTGTAACCTATAGAGATGTATAGTGTACCCATAGTAATAGTAAACAAGGTGCGCATGATGGAACCACTTTATGGGTTTTAGTGGTTGTGAACCCCAAGTTAAGTGGTTAGACTAAACCATGGGTAGTTGAGGACTATCATTTTGTGGTGACAAAATATTTCTTTCTAGTAGGGATAGAATCATATCTAATGGTGTCCATGGTAGCAATCCTACTTTTTGGCCCAGACGGGAAGTGGGGGGGTGGTTAGTTACCATGTCTTATGAAAAGGTGATTGTTTCATTCACTATGTTCAAGAATATTGCTAGAGTGGATTTATCACCCACTACATTGATGGAGCTACATATCAAGTAGCTTCTATAACTTCATAAAAGAATAAATCATGTTGTTGATTATTCATTTATGTTTTACAACCATTCAAGTTACTCAGGGGATATGGTTTGAGACCCATTATTCAGTACTCAGACCATTTATTGAGGTATACATAGAGCCATATTATCCCATGTAATAAATGTGTGCCTTCTTATTTAATCAGCGGTTCTTGAGTAGGATTTGGAGGAAGAATTCTTATTGGTTCATAAGAAGTAGCTGGTAATGGACTGTATTCGGCCTTTATGAGTAGAGACCTTGGGAGAAGGTGCAGTTAAGGGCTCCCAAAATTGGTCCAATCATCATAGATAGAGAATGTTCTACCAATGTGATGGTAAAGGAAATTTTTCTTGATATTTTAAGTCCTCTTGTACATATCATAGATAGACAGTGGAAGAACCACTAAGGGATAGATAACAACATGATCTGGTTGGTCCATTGGGTGGCAGAAGAGGCATAGGAGTGGTGAGTGCTATCGAAGGTGGTTGATGTTTTCAAATATTACAACCAACACTCTTATGAGATCCACACTAGGCTCAGGGAGCTAGAGGATATTGGTAGTGATATATGTTGGCTGTCGAGGCTTTTGAGAAAGAGGATCCCATAATGATTCAAGGTATGATCTGTGTCATTTCAACAGTAGATAATGTACTAATAGATATTTATTCTATTCATTAAATTCATCCAACATACCCTATATAAGACCTAGAAATTATAATTTAACCTTTTACTTGACCATTACTCTTGTATACTACTACTAAATGTGACTTATTGATCACGCACCTATGTCATCATTGTGACCTAACACATGGAGGTGACACTATCATTTGGAATGTCTTGGTAGTTGAGTTGGGGCCTTGAACAACTTTCCATGGTACGAACTTGTTACATCTTGTTCATTCCCAGGTTGATTATTCAAGGATAAGGGTATGTTTCTCCCACAATGACAGAAAAATATTTCGATTTTTTGATGAATTTTAAAACCAACCTTTTGTCAGATGCTCTCGTGCATAGTAGGGTGTGAGTAATTTCTAATAAAATTGGGTAGCCTAACCCTCATTACGATGGGTGTTATGTGTTTCAAGATTCCTATAGTTGTGGTAGGGTACATGGATGTATTTACAGAAGATGTTCTAGATTTAACACCCCACTGAGAGATATATTTTTTCATTGATCTAGACCCCATGATTAAAGTAATATCTACACCCATATATAGGATTACTCCTACATAGCGTCATGAGCTGAGTGTATGGTTTGAGGAATTATAGAGGAAGGGATTAATGAGACCAAGTGTTTCACCCTCAGAAACCCTAGTTTTGTTTTAAAAAATTTCGGACAGGGGATTGAGGGTGTGTGTGGACTACCAGTGTTAGAATCTGTTGATAGTGAAGAATATGTTTCCAATAATGTGGATCAATGAACTCTTTGATTAGTGGACAATGGAATGATGGTTCACATTGATTGACCTAAGATCAATCTATCACCAATACTGAGTATGAGATGCAGAGATACTCAAGATGACATTCATATGTGTCTGTATTTATTATGAGTACTTTTTTATTCCAATTTCATGAAAAATTTTCTCGTAATGTTCATAGGGCTCATGAACTAGATCATCCATCTTTTATTATACTATTTCATAGAATTTCTCATCGATGATATTCTTGTGTACACAAAATATGACCAGGATCATGTGAGACACTTAAGTATAGTTCTAGATGTATAAAAGGAGTACAAGCTTTAAAAATATCTATCGATTTTTTAGTTTATAAATTAGGAGGTCCACTTTCTGGGATATATTATCATAGATTATTGAGTGGATGTGTACCCCAAAAATATTGGTTCAGTGTTATCTTGGGATCCCCCTAAAATCATGATAGATGTATGGATTTTCTTTTGGACGGAAGTCTATTACCAATGATTAATACCAGACTTATCCACATTATCAGAACCCATTAAATAATTGACTATAAATGGAAATCCTCTTTTGTAGAAAGAGTAGTACCAGAATGATTTTAATTAGTTCAGTTATAGTTTGTGAAGTGATCAAATTTTTATATTACCAATGGAGGGTGTCAAGTAAATTGTGTAATCTCCTGACTTTGAAAATAGGTATGGTTGCGTTTTATTGTAGATGAAAGAGGTGATTACTCATGGTTCACCCCAGTTGAGACCACACAACCAGAATAATGTGACCCATGATTTTGGGTTATCACCTGTAGATGTTGCATTGAATATGTGGAGGTGCTACCTAATGGGAAAGTAGTTTATCATCTAATCATATACAATTAGTCTATAGTATATCTTTTCTCAGTTGTATCTTAAAATGAGATAGAGTCGATGGCTAGAGTTCCAATATGATTATAACATCGAAATTGTCTACAGTTTGGGGATGTGGAACGTGGCAAAAGATTCTCTTAGTAGGTGTTCTAGATCATAGTTTCTAATTTATGTGTTAGAGTATTTGGCCTCATTATAGTTATCCATTATGTGAAGAGATGGATAAGCTGACCTCCAATTTATGGTTGTCACCACTACACTCATATGAAAATCTAGGGAGGTGTATCTTTGGGATACTGACTGTCAGATCCTACAAGATCAGATATATGGAAAGAATTCTCTTGATGAATATTATAAAGGGGGGATGTCTTTTTTTTCGTATGATTCACAGTGATACCAATAGAGTTCGATAGAATGTTCAATGAGAGATTTATACATTTTATTTAGTGGTACATCCTAGTGTGGAAAAGGTAGGCCAAGACCTCTATTGATCGTTTTTATTGTAATGGATGGATAAGGTAGTTTCAGAGTTTGAATTTTTATTCCTTAATCATGAACAATTAATGGGTAAGAACCATGTTATAGAGGTTTTGACTCAACGCCTTTAATTGATAGAATATAATTGGTGTGGAATAACTGTTGACTTCATCAAAGGATTTCCTAGCACATTCATGGAACATAATACCATATGGGTGGTCATATATTGAATCATGAATTTGGACCACTTCATATGTATATGATATTATAATTCAGTGGATATCATCAGATGTGTCTATGTTGAAGGGATAGTATGACTCCTTGGAGTTCCATCAATTATTTAAACTAATCGTGGTGGTCTATTTACAAAAAGATTATGGAAGTGGTTAAAGGATGAATTTGGTACCCAGTTATTATTGAGCATAGCATTTCACCCACAAAACCTATTTCCAAATAGAGTATACCATTCTAAGTCATGAGGACATTTCATTAGAATTCATTTTGGATGATGGACATAGTTGGGCGGACCACCAACCATTTATAGAGTTTTTTATAAGAACATATACCATTACAAAATTGTAACGGAACCATTCGAGGATTCATTTTGGAGAAACTGTAGGTAACCACATTGAGGGGCTGAACTATGAGAGTCTGCACTCATGGGGATGGATTTTGTGCGATATATAATACTGAATTTGAAGATAATCTAGGTGTAAATGAAGATTTAACAGAGTCTTCATGAGTTTTTTACTAACATGAGATGAAGGAATTTTGATTTCACAGATGAAGGAAATGTTTCCCTATGGGTTTCACCTCGATATGGATTAAATATATTTCATCGTTGTGGGATGATATCACCATGGTTTTTCGACCCCTTCAAGATATTTTGTAGAGTTGGAGCGGTGGAATATCACTTATGTCTACCTCTACAGTTTTACCGAGTATAATATTTCATCCATGTTCCAAAACTAAGGAAGTTTGTACATGAATCATCACACGTCATCTAATCAAATGACTTGGACATCAATGATGTAATAACATTTGGTTATTACATAAGGGAGAATGAGGATCAGTAGGAGAGGAAAATTCATGTGTGATCGATTAATTTGGTGTATGTTCAGTGGAAGAATGAGAATATCCATGAGAGAACAAGGAAGATGGAGGCT
The DNA here is from genome assembly GCA_963277665.1 of Viscum album. Lineage (NCBI taxonomy): Eukaryota > Viridiplantae > Streptophyta > Magnoliopsida > Santalales > Viscaceae > Viscum > Viscum album. The sequence goes on along the minus strand of OY728155.1, from coordinate 1,621,838,803 downwards.
CGTAATAATGTTTAGTACCCACATCATCCAGAGTTTCCATTGTTTTTTATTTATGAATATGTAATCCCCCATGGTTGGGATAATGTAATTCCCTGTATTTTCTTTGTAAAATTTTAGAAAAAATTAAGGGATTAATTTCGAGGCTATAATCTATGATAGAGTCTAATTTTGGGACCTGGTGTATAAAAAATAAATGATTGGAATATTATATATATATAATAGCACATATGTGTTGCTTTCCTTAAAAAGTAGAATATCATTGGAATGGTTACTCGAATAAGAACTCTTATGCATCATTGTGTTTATAATGTTTGTTTTAACCAAGTAGTTGAATAACATTGGTCAGAATTTTTTCTTTTATGGTAATTGTTTTATTGGCATAAAATGAATAAAATCCTTTAGTAAATATTATATTATTATTTTTGTCAAATGATGTGACTTATTCTTCTTCAAATAGATTATTTTTTAAAAAACCCAGGGATAGATGGATAACCTTGGAACCTATGGAGGACCATTAGAGGGAGATCTGAAGAATCAATTCTGATGAATAATGATGTAATATTTGTAGAAGATCGATTCACATCAGATTGAAAAGATCTTGAATAAAACAATAACATAGTAATCATTCTTTATCAGCAATCGAACTGACTAGAGTGAGGGAAACTCTCTTATTTGGATTTCCTGCCATTATTCTTTACTAAGATGAATTTCTACCCATTGACGAATAGATTGATTCTTAGATGATGTGTATTTTGAGATGGGATTATATTTTTGGGGATTATTGGGATACTTATTTGTGGATGTTGTTTTATTTGTTTATGATTATCAATGAAAGGAATAGGTATCAACATAAGCATCAATAAGGGTTTGTTTTTCTTGTCTAGATTTGGGATATTCACCAACAAATTCACCATTCATCTTGATTTTATTAAATTTTCTCCATGGTTCGGTGATTCATTGAAAGATTGATAATAGTGAATACAATTCATTGTGATACAATCCAAAACTATAGATCTGATATTAATACGAATCAATGGAGATATAATGGTGGTTTTGTATACCGATCAAATTATTCTTGGTGTTGATTTCATATTCGTCAATGTTGATGAAAGAATGATGTCGATGTTGTCTTCTTATTTGAATGAAGACCCTATAGTTGGAGATAATTTATGGAATGTCTTTGGAGAGGCTCCCCTATGAATTTCATTAGATGTTGATGGCGGAATGGTGGTCATAAACTCAATAATGATAATTGTATCCTGATTTTGGGTTTCACAAAAATCCAAAATTATATGGAGTATAATTTGGGATTACATGATGTGTGGGCCCTGTGTATTTTGTGGATAGGGTTTTTAGAAAGCTAATACTACAAAACAGTGTGCGGATCACCATATATGACTTGTGACCACTCCCTAAATACTCAACATTTTCCTTGGGTAGTACATGAACATGGTGTGGAAAACATTACCAGCATACATGTTTTGTACTCCCCCACAAGGCGTGGCCTAGACCATGTACATGGGAAATCCTATGTACTAGAACATTTTCACGGAAACACTATAGGACAACATGTACTGGAACATGATTAAGGAGCATGAAAAATACCTAGTGTTTTGGGACACAATGTGTAACACATCCACATGTTTAGTACTCTCCTTATATAAGAATACATATTTAATTACATGTTCCATTTATGTGGATGGAACTCAGGGTCAAGAGACATCGAGTGAAACCCTTCTACACATAAAGTACTCCATTTTACATGGATTTAATATCCTTTCCTCCATATCATGTAATATTTTAATTCTAGTTTGTACCCCTTATAGTTTGCCTGACGGTTGGTGTGAATTGTTTCCAACTCATAAGACTATGATCCCATTAGTATTACATCATGGATAGAGTCATACGAATCTCTATGTAAGGCCTAGAGTGGTATCATATATTAATGTCCAAGCCCTAGGTAGAGTCCTTCGTATCAATGAGAATAACAATATGTGAGTTCCATTCTGATACATAGAGAGGCTATTAAAGATTTAGTTATTTGTATCACTCTATGGACCTCGATGTGATCCTTGTATGTGTATCATATCCACTTAAGGATATTTTCATATCCTGATCATCGAGAGACTAAATGAGAATTACCCCTCAGAATAATGGAATCATTACAATCATCCTCAAGAGTGTGTTCTGTAGTGGACTGCTTCATTGAATCATTGATATGAAATACTAGGATGTGAAACTATGGTTGTGGATTTCCCCATGACTAGGAGTCCTTTTTTAGTATACTATGATATTATTATTATCATTATTGTAGACTTATACCTATATAGAGGTGATTGATTTTACATTGTTATAATCCATTTTGTTTCAGTGTGTCCTTTTATGTATTTTTATACCCACCCTTGCTTGGGAACTTCCCACATGACCCATGTCTTGGGATGATGATCTAATTTTTGATGGAGTCTTTGGAGGACTAGGTCAAGACGATACATAGTGATACTTGAAAAATTGAGGTGTGTTCCTACATCTTTTATACAGCATTCATAGTACCATTATGTTTAGTTTGGACATTTATTAGCTAATTCTTTGCGGTAGGATTGTATTTTTCCATTTTCATATTAATTTAATTCCATAAATACTCTAGTAATGTGATATAGATGCATTGATTCATTGGTTGTTTAGTTTTATTAGATTTCATCATTTTGTGGGATTAGATATGTGTGTGTTTGAATAGGTACATATGAAATGTCTACAACGTCAGTGATTTTACAACTTAGTCCTACTCACCATCCCCAGACCTATTGGATGCATGCATGGGGATTCATGAAATATTCCCACTAGGATGGTTCATGACAATTCATTTCAACTTATCAAATACATGAATTCCTTCTTCATATATTCCCTAGAATGTTTTTAATAACTATAATTACCAAAACATCTCAATTAACGCATGAATGATTCCTCACAATAGGAATAAAACACTGATTATTGAACATATAATATAGATCCACTGATGTTGAAATATCTTCCTATGACAACATAAATCACTTGTTCATAAACTATTTATTATTCTTATGATCATCATTGCAATACATGTTTATTTATCCACATCAATCATCTCATTATCTAAATTGAACTTCATGTTCTCATACTCTAGAAAAAATTATGCATTCTATTCCCTTAATCTTCTATTTTTCATAAATTATAACCTTTCAATTAAATCATTGTTCTAGTTTATTAGTACTTGTAAACATATTCTTAAACTTCGTTAATTGAAATCATATACAATACAATCCTTATTGATTACATAATTCATATAAATAATTATTCAATTCTAGTACATGATCACTTTAATCACACTTATTCATTCTCAAATCATTAACATGGGTTTTTTGACTTATAGGTTAACTCTATTTTTTTTAATATATCAATTTTTATATCATTTCCATCAGAACTATTACCATTACTCATACATACATGATGATTCTATTCATTATATTTCATCTTGGGATAGTTATTTTCATTTTTTCATTCCATTAATCATTTAAATCTATCAATGTTGATGATATCATAGAGAGAATAAAATTCTCATCTATTTTTAACCAATGTTTTAATTTTTCTTTTGAAATTGCATAAAATGTTTAATTATTATTCACATTGTAACCACATTTAGGTCCCTCTAATCCATTCTCTTGTGTTCTTCATTTCACATTCGTGATATATATGAAGTTGAATCATCATTACTCTATGGATTCCACCCCCAAACACTTAGTGAAATCGATCCTTCATTTAATTCTTCAGTTTGAGAGTTAGTCTAGGTGCATGTTGTTAGCCATGAATCATGATAACTGATGTTCCATGATCACAATATCCATCAGTCATGTCGTCATCACATTTTTTCACATCATCTAAAAATTGATTGTTAGATTCAATGTTTACCCAATTTCTTCGTGTCATGACCCGCCTTATTCAAGATAAGGGAAGGGACGAAAATGTGTCACGCCCTTCCTTCCACTATTGAAGGAGATATAATTTACCCTAGTCCCACCATAGAAAGGCCCTGGATTGGTGAATATCACCAAGGGTATAGAATCTTACATATAAATGGTGGGAATTTACCTTTATAATAATACATGATCAGGAGATATGCTTCTAAATCCCATACATCTCCCAATACCAAAATTATATGTGAATCCAAAACCCAATCCCACAAACTTTTTCAAAATTAATATAATTCAAGGTACAAAAAAAAGTCCAATGTAACATTCCAATACAAAAGAGACTAAAAATAAACAACGACAAATCCTCATGCTTGAGCTAGTAAATTCCATCACGGTCCTCAACATCCTATTAGAAACATGAAAACAATTTTATATATATTAGATGAATATACATGTATACCCAACAGGGAAAATAAAGTCAATTGTGAAAATGTGAGGGAAAATATTAACGTCCTTGTGTTAATGTAGTAGAACCTCATAGCACCTACCGAGGAATACTATGAATCCCAGCCTCACTAGGGAACACTCAAAAAATAATGAAAGTCATGTAATGAAGTAGTATAAGCACCTCGATATTTGGGTAGCACACACCACATTCCCAATGTCTAACTACTCATCCCTAGTGGATAATATCATTATTCCACCACTCTTCACATACACACTACCAATACAACAACCCTCTCGCACAAACATGGGCCTCAAAAAACACACAACCCCAAATGCAGACACATGGGACACAATAACCAAACCACTCACCTGAAGACAGATGGTCCTCATCCCAAATACACTTAATAAAACAAACCTACCCCATAGACACTTAGGCATCTAATCTATAACAATCCCTCAACTAAATAATCTGGGACTAATGTAATCCTAAATCTATTTATGCCAACCCGTATATGCTCGAGAGGTAAGAACTTGGAAGAGGGTGTGAGGAATAATGTAAGTTACCATACATCAATCCTCCCACATGTATGTTGGGAATGAATCCATCCACCATGAAATAGAGGTTTTTGGAACATTGTTCTAAATAAGGATGGGGTGCATAAAGAAATCACAAGGAACTAAAATTTAAATCTATATATGCCTCAAAACACTAATCCCAACCAATGTGATCCCAAAAAACAACCAACCCACAAAACCCCATTTGTTGAAACCCATATATGCACAACCAAAATGAAACACATATTAACCCATTTTAATTTACCCACATGGAATTTATTAATTACGGGGATAACATTATTTTTTTCTATCAATACATTCGGAAACTAACTTGAACAGCATCTGAAATTGTTCATAGAATGATAAAGGAAAATAAACACTTCAATGGAAAACGCCTACTACATTTCCACTGCCCGATAGCATAATCCCATATTTTTGTAGTCCCACTGAACAACAAGTCTATATCCACAGGGTAGTCCCACTGCCCAATGTCACTCTGTGACCAAAACAAAACAAAGGCAATTCAGTGCCCTACATGTTCATCTATTCCATAATCAGTCAATCTATCTAACTATGAAGGAAACTCACCACATGTTCCACACCATGCACAAATCCCATAGTCAGTACCATTATCCCACTACCCTGTTGTACACACATACCACACTATTATCATGGAACCAACTCTTTTGTCCATACATGTACCCAAAACTCTGCCCCCATCTGTAGCACCACACAACTCACACATGGTCACACAATTCAACTAAACATAGAACATTACCACACCGATCAAATGGATGTATATACATTCAGATTTAACCAGTAGAGGTTCTTTAATTCCACATGTTTATAATAGTGGTGATCACATGATAGGCTTGATCCTGGGGTATTCATTTATTTATCCAAGTATTTGTGATTAAGAAGACTTCATGTTTCATTAATTTATTAATGCTTCTTAATAGAAAATGAAATTTGATGTGCATTAGAAAAGACCACCAATGGTCATAATTTTTAGGAGTAAAAATCCATGTGAAGCATAACAGAATCAATGATAAAAAATAAAACAGGTGATCAACCTCATACGACTCTCTAACTGTTATTTATTTTACCTATGTTATATTTTGATCAAAGCCATTCCTTGTCTATTTCTTGTTTCTAAGAATCATTTTCAGTTGTTACTCATAATAATTCAATAGAATAACCACCCTGAATGATGCACAATTGAATATAATAAAAATAAATCTATATTGAATGATCAATGGATTGATGTTCCTTTGTGAGCCAAGAACAAGGGGTCACGCAAGCCATGTAGGAAGAACTTCACGAATAATGAGGAGGAGAGGATATAGAATTGGAGAACAAAATCATCTTGGTAGGATGTCTCTAGGCTCCCCATGGAGAAAATAAAAAAACACATGGAATTGATGATCATGTATTTGTAGATCCAAATCCTATTTTAAAGGAAGAATGGTTTTCAGATTCAATAATTGTTGGATCGTGCTGAGGATTACATGGTTTTAGAATTTCAATGTCCCCGAAACATTATGACCGTAATGTTATATGTAATATCATTCAAAATTCACATAATAACATCCATAAAATGCTTTAAATAAGGTTTACATCAAATAATACATATGAATGGTGATACTAGGAAGCTGGGAAAAACTGAAAATGAGGAATCTATGGGTGAGTCACTAATGGTGAGCCACTGATGCGCGAGCTACCAACATGTCCTACCGATGCTGAGCCACCGATGCTGAGATTATGATTCCACATCCTACCATCTCTATGACCAACCTGCTATTTGACCTACCGACAACCTAACATACCAACACCCTGACCTATCGATGACACAAATCAACAATGCTCACACCCCTAACTCACCGATTTCGATGCCCCTGACTCATAGATGTCGATTCCCCAACCTCACTAATGCTGACACCCATCACAAGTTGATGCACTGATCTGCGGATACACTAAAATGCTGACCAACTGACTTGTCGACGCACTGCCATGCCAACACACTTACATGATGATTCACTTACATAGTGATACACTAACATTATGATGTACTAGCATGATGATGCACCGACATGCTGAACAAAAATTGGAAATTGGAAAAATATTCAATGAGACACCCTTTTCTCCTAGAACACCTCAAAAAAGGAATTCCACAAAGTAATGGCCTAGGAAAACATGGTTTATTATGTCACATCCTTCTCAAACTATTCTCATCCAAGAGAATTTCAAAAAAAATGAAATGAATAGGAGGTCCAAACAATCAACCTGTAAGATACCTCTCGTGAGTAAGCTAACTTGTGTTTATTTAAAGTTGGAGAGATAACCATGAAATCCAATAATACCTCCTTTTCATCTATCTCATAAACCACTATATAAAAAATACTACTCTAATTTATCATGTAACCACACAAACACCAAAGGTCACAATATCTAAAAACTTGGATTAGGGACCACCTTCTTCCATGTTAAGATAAAATCATCATTGGGTGGCACTGTCTCACCCGCACGAGTTTAATCACATCAAAATTAATGCGTATTGATTAGGGATCTTGTCCTCCCCTCCCCATAGTCAGGAAATTTCATACCAAATTAGAGAACACTTGAATTACTTATTTTAGAACTAGTGAGGTCAAACGTTACATTAAATGTATGGTACAAGGAGAAACACAAGAGAAAACTGAGAATAGCTTTGGGTTCTAGGCGTGCATTTGTGACTCATATTAACAAGTTCTCCAAGGCCATCGTTCCTACATAACACACGAACCCAATGAATTTTCAATTCACGATACATATTCTCATAATGATCACTGATTCATTCTTGTTACTCCTTGAACATTGCATCACTTTTGATATCCATCTCTCCCAAGTTAAGAATATGAGAGTATTGAAAAAGATACCGACAGAGCTGAGAGACATGGAAGACATCGTGGATCCTCTCCAACTACAGTGAAAATTCCAACTAATACGCCACCTCGCCAATACTTCCATACTCCATGAATGGTCTGACAAACATGGGAAAATGATTGCTTCCCTTACTGACCCTCTGATGTCTGTTCTGAGGGAAAAATATCACGAAAACATGGTACCCAACCTCAAATTCCAAGGGCTTCCTCCTATGATTGGCATACATCTTCTTGCAAGTCTCGAGCGGCCTTCATCCTCTTAAGCATAACCTGAACCTTATTCAGTGTGATCTGCACTACGTTTAGTACATGGAGGATGGATTTACCTACCTCTATCGAGCACAAATGGGAACGACACGATCTTCTGTAGAATGATTTGAATGATTATATTTCAATGGTAGAGTGAAATATTTTATTTTAGGAAAAATGTACTAGGGGAATGTGACATTAACATGACCCCTTGAAGTCTAATACACACTATCACATCATATAAACAAATTTTTGGATTGTCCTCTATATCTGCACATGTCACACCCTGACCTCGGATACTCCTTCAATTTATTTTATTTATTCTCGATGTTGGATATTTTGTTTGTGGTTCGAGTTTGGTGTCCAACAAAAGTCCTTGTGTTCTGGTTGTATTATTATTATTCTATACCTATTCATGGTTATTTTAAATTTTGTAGGATGAAAAGTGGCAGGTTAGAGATTTTGTGATTCCCTCAATGTCTCTATATTGTGTTTATAATATTGAAGGATCTTTGGGTGGACATCCCGAGTGTTTGGTATGTAATTTGGGGGGTTTTGGATAATTTTTGGAATCTCACAGTTTGAGAATGGCCTTCCCAAACCATACAACCAAACCATGCGATGTTTCAAGAGTTTTCCAATAACCCTCGCATGGGTTGCGCACGGTTTGACAAACAGTGTACTAAAACCGTAGAGCCACTTGGAGGCTTTATAACTTTTTACGTGGAATTTATTTTGGGTGATTCCACCTCTCAAATGAATCCCCATGTGTTTTTATCGACTATAGGAGCCTCCCTGTCCTTCTTACTTTTATATGGGGTGATTCATGGGAGATTTATCAAGAATTTTTGGGGATTCTTAATGTTTCCTTCACCAAATCTCCTCACATTCTCTTCCCCTCTTTTTTCATGGGTTTTCATTTGGGTTTATTCCCTTGGCCGAAACTTATGGCTAGGTTTGTCTAATTTGGTATGTTTTTTTGTGTCTAAGGTGTGTGGATGGTCCGTGGGGCTTAGATATATCTTACCTTGAACTTTCATCGCATTCACACGCTGTTGAGGAAGGTGTTTCCATGATTTTCCTTTCCATTTCAAACCATTGAAGCTTGAAAAGATTGTATTAATTTTAATACATGATTTGAACCTCCATAAGTATAATAATTATCTTATTGTGTTGTTTTTATGTTGGTTACAATTGTTAAAAATGTCATTTAAAATGATTTCTTGATTATGTCTATGTGTTGGTGCCTTGGAAGTGTTTGATAAAATGCCTTTTGTTTTACATAAATGAAAATTGAGTTCTCGTTTCATTTTTTGAACATATTATTATATATTTTATTGGTTGAAACATGAATTGGAGCTTTGAATGTGATTTTTGGGCATATTTATGGCTTGATTATTTATGGGGAAATGTTTTGGAAATGTCATTCAGGTTATTGAAATGTATAAGAGAGAAGTTAAAATTGTGTTGGTTTTAAGGGAAGTCGTATGTCTGGAAAAATGTTTTTGGGTATTCTTATAGATCTTCAAAGGGTTTCATTGGATATTTGTGCATCCATGGGTGCTCTAGGTGCACACATGTGTGGGTATTCAAGTGAAAATGACACTTAAAAGGGATGTTACACATGAACATTGATTTATAAAATGTTGTCTCTTCTCTATCCCATTACCATCCTTCTAAAATGGATCTTTATTTCTAAAAATTGTATTGGTATTTAATGTGGATATTTATTGATTTTTTTTATTAATTTTAACCGTGGGGAATATTGGGAATAGTTATTTTCAAATGGTTTAATGGACCCTTTGTCTTTATATACATGGAAATGATTTTAGAAATGATTCAGAACTACTTTGGTAAATGTATTTTTGTTCATAAAATTGAAGGATTGTTTGGCATTGTTCTTTTAAATGTGATGTTTTGTGTTGATTCTAGAAAATAATGTGATTCAGAAAATGTGAATGCCTGGTGGGCAACATTGAACATTTTATGAAATTATTTGAATGTTTAATGGTGTAACGTCCTGGTTGGCACTCTTTTGATATGAAATGATCAAATGCGTATTTTTTGGGTGATCCTATCTTGGGTAACCCATTATTGTCGAACGTATAAGAATCTTCCATGTTTGGTGTCGGAAAGTGCGGTGATATGAGTCACACGTGCGAGGGCCTTCTTGCTTACACAATATTATTATCACCACCATGGGTTCCTGGGCGTATTTTTTATGATGGAGTGATGGTTGATGATCAACCATAATTAGACTGATTAGTACACCCTAGATTATATTAGGCCAGATGGGATTTTCCACTATATTGGTCAGTTAGGGCGACCAGTTTGTTATAGACATAGGATCTTCACCATATGTCGACCCGTGGTTCTAAAACCAAGTATTTCCAGGAGTTTTCTAGGGATGTTTAGGATCACCCATTGTTACTATCTATATTTCATGTTTACTTTCAACTATATTGAATGTTTTTTAGATTACTTATTTTTATCATAGCCATGGTGTGGTTGAATTTTTTTAATGAAAATTGTATTTTGAATGTGGAAACATGGTGTGCTTAGTTTGGAAGAAGGTAATTAAATTTGTTTATTTAATAAAGAAATAAAATCTATTTTTATTGAAAAAATTTCAAACTAGTGTAAATTTATTATCTTGGGAAATGAAACACATCGAATCTTTGGTGATTTCCTAGTGGGTTGTCTAGCTCACACCCTACATGTATCATTCGGTGTCGGTAGACATGAACATTTTTGCAGGTTCATATTTTGTTGTGGTTTTTTCTGGATTGAGTATCTCTTGGATCATGGTGGTCTTATGGTTAGAGGTGACCAAGAGGTTAGATGGAAATTGTGTTAATAGCTAGTTGTTTTTTTCTATTGAAGCTTCTGGTTCATTCAGTGTAAGTTTTGTTTAGTTATATTTGTATTAGAATGGATTGTTCATGTATTGAGATTCAATTGTGGTTAGATCTACTGCGTTTTCAATTTTGTATATATTGATCCTATTATTATTGGGATAAATCCTTCCCTATTGTTTTATTTTGATTCTTGCAGCAGTTTGCCAGCCCGTGGGTATCGGAAACGCCCTTTGGGTCATATCGTGGACGGGCTCAGGTGACCAGCTCACGGTCGACCCTGGTTGGTTCATGAAAAAATGGTATCAGAGCATGCCCTTGTTATTTATCTTGTCTGGTAGAAGGATATTTGGACATTCGGGGCTCAGGAGTATTGTTACCGGTCAATGCCTCATAAACACCACTTGTGATGAGACCTGAGTTACTAGGGTTAGTTTGTTATTTGAGTCTCTTTTCATTGGTTGTTTTGGATTGATGGATGAAAATGGAAGAGAATCAGTTCACCTTGTGGCCTCACATGGGGTGGAGACCTATGTAGATTCTTAGTGTCTGGCTTATGTTCCTCTTAGTATTATTCTTTACATGGGGCATGGCCGACCACCATATAGTTGGGTTAGGTATTGGAACTAGTCACTCATTACGGTGGTCCATTGTTGGTTTTGTTTCATTTTGGTTTCAGTTGGTGTAACTATGTATTGAAAATGAATGTGGATTTTGAAATGAAAATGGATTTGAAAACATAAATATTTTCCATGAAATGGTTTTAAATTGGTAAAGTGGACTTTGCATCATTAATGTTGTTTTATCTTTGAGAATGTTAATGGAATATGGACCTTGGTATTTCTTATGGACATTGACATGTGTGTGGGTATGTGTGGGAAGTACGTATTGGCACATGGAATTGGAGATGGATTTATATACATGTAATGGTTCATAAGATACCATGGGTTGGGTTTTCGTGTTAATGGTTTGGTATGGTTTTCCAAAAGTGAATTTGACAGAGAAAATGATTTCGGAAATTTTTTTTTCTTGAAAAATGTGTTTTCGGTATTTTAAAATTAGCCTTGGAAGAAGACAGTTTTGAGTTTTAAAAATAAAATGATTGTTTTTGAAAAAGGATATTTGGTTGGTGTATTTTTTACATGGCTTCTGAGCCCGTTGGATTAGGTTTGAGGGGTTTCACGTAGTTTTCTACTTAGTTTTTTGTTGGATTTGGTATGTAATTTTCATGTTGTTCAGATAATGCCACCCATAAAGGTCCCCAATTTCATAATGAGTCAGGCCTGATTTATTTTCCTTCACATGTTTTGCCTGTTTTCAGTGGGGATCAAGATTCATTTGAGACTGTGTAGTGGGTTGAAGAATTTGAGGGTGTTTTTAATTCATTGGGAACTCTTAATGATGTTAGAGTCTGTGCAGTTAAAGGGTGTGTTTATGATCCAAAATTGGACTAGTGGGGGTCTGTTTCCCCATCATCGATGAATGGTGAGATGTATTGGGAGGTGTTTAAGGCCACTTTCATCCAATGGTTCATACCGGAGGAGGTGAAGTAGAGTAAGGTGGGAGAGCTATAGGATGTTGAGTAGGGCCAGTAATACGTAAATATTTATGCTAACCATTTCATTGAGCGGGTCCCATACTCTTTGGAAGTAGCATTAGAGGATTAGATGGAGGCCCATATCTATTTCTAAGATATTCCTACTGAAATTTATCTGAAAATTCTCTCATCCAATGAAACCTATTTCGAGATGTTGGTGGATGATGCATTCATGGCAGAATTAGTTTTCAGGGTGTAGCCGATGGTAGTGTGTTATCATTAAGGTTTCCCATCTGTTGAGTGGGGTATGCCTGAAGAGCCGATTTCTGGAAAATCTCCTCCATTGATTTTGGCTTCCAGTTCATTGGTCTGTTCGCTTATATATTTCCAGTGCGGCCAGTTTGGTCACTCAAATTCGTCTTGTCGTATTCCTCTGAAGACCTTCCACAGCTATGGCCATTTAGGTCATATGAAGAAGTTATGTAGGGGGTTTTTTCTGAAAAGGATTTCCTGGTTGATGGATGTGTTTCTTGACTATGAGGCAGGAGATGCTTCAGCCATTAGAGCCCCAACAACTGGTCTCGGGGTAAAACTCGTGCACAGTTAGGAGTGATAGAGAGGGGGTGTGAAACCCACCCAATTTTTTTGTTCTGTTTTGGGATGGAAATGTTTAACATATCCTTGTTATTATTAACTTGATTTTGTATGTAAGCCTTTTATGGTAATTGTTTGATTAACTAGATCTCTTGTTACCCAAAAAGTTGAGTCTATCTGAATGTGTCCTTCGAAAAATTTGCTTTCTCCTTTGAGTGTGTCTTGCCTTTCTGTAAGATGGTCTCAATTTTAACGTTATACAATGCTCGTTTCAAGATGCTAAATCATTGTATAATGGATTTATTATGGGTTTGGTTCATGTGGGATGTTCCTTGATTTAGCAGCAATGGTGTCAATATTTTACATGGATGTTTGGGTTTGAGACCAGTCAAATTTTTTGTTTTTTGGAGTTTTCAAGAGATCTTTCCAGGTGAAACATAGTTACGGCATGGTTACCAAACTTATTGTTCAAACCGTGCTACCCTAGCCATTTAGAAATAACCAACTACACATAAAGAATGCATTCGTTTGGTAGTTATCAAAACTGTGTGGGTTGGTGTCATTTTCGTGAAGAGGAGTTGGCATGGTTGGTGCATTATTTTGAAACCGCACGGCGAAACCGTGCGCGGTGCCCATTTCATTCAGTAGTTCATGCATGGTTGACACACAACATGTTAAACTATATGGCCAAACCGTACAAGAAACCTTGAAATTTAACATGTCGAAATCTCCTGTTCTTGATTGCAGTGTGGGTATTGTTTTGGGTTTAAATGTTGTTTTCATTATTGGAGTACATGTGTTGGGGAGAACCCTCTCGTGTTCTCCCCTAATCCACATTAATGTGTGGTTCTTTCTTCTTGATCGGTCCAGTGTGACTTGTGGAGTGAATATTCATCTATGGTATTATGAACCACCATTGGTTTTTTTTCGGGAATGGACTTGAGCTTTGGTTGACTGTCGGCTGGGTGACTTTCTAGGGGAAAATAGTGTCTGTGGTGGCGATAATTGTCACACTCTGACCTCAAATTCTCCTTCAATTTATTTTTTATATTCTCGATGTTGGATCTTTTGGTTGAGGTTCGAGTTGGGTGCCCAAAAAATTTCTTGTATTTTTTTTTTATAAGTTTTATTCCAGACCTATTCCTAGTTATTCTGAATGTTGTAGGATGAAAAGAGGCATGATAGAGAGATTGTGATGCCCTCGGTGTCTCTATATTGTGTTTAAAACATTGAAGGATATTTGGTTGGAATTACCTTGTGTTTGGGGTGTAATTTAGACTTTTTGGAGAATTTTTGGGATCACATGGTTTGAGCACGGCCTTCCCAAACCGTGAAACCAAACAATATGAATTTGAAGGAGTGTTCAAGTATCCCTCGCACAGTTTGTGAACGGTTTGACAAACTGTGCAGAAAAACCATGTAGCCACTTGAGGGCTTTATAACTTTTTACATGGAGCACTGTTTTGGGTGATTCCACCTCTTAAATGAAGCCCCTGGTGTTTTCTATCAACCATAGGAGCCTCCCCATCATTCCTATTTCTTTTTGGGGTGATGATTGGACAATTTCTCAATAATGTATGGTGATTCTTAATGTTTCAATCACCGAATCTCTTCTCCTTCTCTTCCCCTCATTGTTTCATGGGTTTTCATTGGGGTTTCTTCCCATGGAAAAAACCTCAGGTTAGGGTTATATCATGTGGTATTATTTTATTGTGTCTAGGGTGTGCAGACTGTCCATGGGGATTAAATATATCTTCCCTTGAAGTTTCAATGCATTCACACGCCGTTGAGGAAGGTGTTTCCATGATTTTCCTTTCCATTGCAAACCATTGTTGCTTGGACACTTTGGATTAATTTTTAAACATTATTTTCACCTTCATATGTATTCTAGGTTTTATTATTGTTTTGTTTTTATGTTTTTTACAATTGTTAAAAATGGCATTTAAAAGGATTCCTTGATTATTCTATGTGTTGGTGCCTTGTAAATGTTTGATAAAATCCCATTTGTATTATAAAAATGGAAATTGAGACCTCGTTTTATTGTTTGAACATAGTTTTATATATTTTAAAGAATGAATCATGAATCAAAGCATTGAATGTGATTTGTGAGCCGATTTATTGCTTGATTATTAATGGTGAAATGTTTTGGAAATGTCCTTCGGGGTTTTGAAATGTTTTGGAGAGTTGTTTTAATTCTGATGGTATTAAGGTAAGTCATATTTTCGGGAAAATTTTTTTTGGGTATTCTTATAGGTCTTCAAATGGTTTCATTGGATGTTCGCGCGCCCATGGGTGCACTACGAGCACACATGGGTGGACATTCATGTGAAAATGACACTTAAAAAGGATGTTACACATGAACCTTGATTTATCAAATTTTGTCTCTTCTCTCTCCCATTATCATCTTTCGAAAATGGATCATGATTTCTAAAAAGTTTATTGGTATTTAATGTGGCTTTAAATTGATTTTCTTTCTTATAAATTTGAACCATGGGGATCTTTAGGAACAGTTGGTTTCAAATGGTCTAATGGACCGTTTGTCTTTGTATATATGGAAATGATTTTAGAAATGATTTGGAACAACATTGGTAAATGTATTTGGGTGAATAATATTGAAGGCCCATTTGGAATTGTACTTTTAATAGTGATGTTTAGTGTTGATTCTAGAAAAGAATGTCATTCAGAAAATGCGAATGCCCAGTGGACAACTTTGATCATTTTATGAAATGGTCTGAATGTTAAATGGTCTGAAGGCTCGGTTGGCACTTTGATGATATGAAATGATAAAATGTGTATTTTTGGGGAGCTCCAATCTAGGGTAACCCATTATTGGTGAACGTATAGGAACAGTCCATGTTTGGGGTTGGAAAGTGCAGTGATATGAGTCAAGTGTGCGAGGTCCTTCCTACACACACAATATTATTATCACAACCATGGGTTCCTGGGAATCATTTAGATGATCACGTGATGGTTTCTGATCAACCAGGATTAGACGAGTTGGTACCCCCTAGATTTTATTAGGCATGGTGGGCTTACCCACTGGATTGGTCAGTTAGGTCGGCCAGTTGGTTATAACCTTAAGAGTTTCACCATACGCCGGCAGGTGGTTCCAAAACTGAGTACATCCAGGGGTGTTCTAGGGATGTTTATGATCACCCATGGTTACTATCTTTATTTCATGTTTAATTTATGCTACATTGAATTTCATCTGGTTTATTTTATTTATTTTCAGCATAGCCCTGGTGTTGTTGATTTTTTTAATTTAAAATGTAATGTCTATTTTGAATGTGGAAACATGGTGTGCTTAGTTTGGAAAAAGGGAATGAAATTTATTTATTTTAAAAAGAAATAAAACATATTTTTATAGAATTATTTTCAAACTAGTGTTAATGGATTTACAAGGGAATGGAAAAACACGGAATCTTTGGTGATTCCCTACTGTTCTGTCTAGATTACACCCTACTTATACCATTTGGTATTGGTAGACCCGAACTTATGTGAAGGTTCATATTTTGTTCAGGTTTTTGTAGTTCGAGTATCTCTTGGATAAGGGTGGTCTTATGGTTGGAGGTGACAAAGCGGTCACATGGAGATCGTGCTAATAGCTGGTTGTTTTATTCTTGTTGTAGCTTCTGTTTCTTTCAATGGTTGTTTTATTTAGTTGTATTCTTATTTGACAGGATTTGTCTTTTTTGATATTTAATAGTGGTTAGCTCTATTTAATTTTAAATTTTTCATATTTTGACCCAATTCATATTGGGATAAATCATTCCCCCTTGTTTTATTTTGATGCATGACACTGGTTTCCAGCCCTTGGTGATCGGGAATGCC
This sequence comes from Viscum album, assembly GCA_963277665.1. NCBI lineage: Eukaryota > Viridiplantae > Streptophyta > Magnoliopsida > Santalales > Viscaceae > Viscum > Viscum album. The sequence continues at coordinate 1,621,821,873 of OY728155.1, read as the reverse complement.
CTTAGTGTCATGTCGTGGACTATCTCGGGTGACCAGCTCAGGGTCGACCCGGGTTGGTTCGTGATAGCACATCCATATGAGGTTGGAAGTCTCTACTATAGAGTAATTGGGTTCCAAAGATATGTTGTAATCCCCTACATACATACAATGTGAAATGTGCATCCCGATCTATGAAAATCGATCTTTGAACTCATTTCAGATACACCACCTCATCCAAATATCTGGTTTCTAAGGAATCTACTACCCTCCACTCCTTGATCTCCATGAAGTGACCCGACTACATCAATTGGTCCACTACTACCCAAAGGACATAAAACCCATTATGAGAACTAGGTAAACCTATGAATAAATCTATTGAGATGTCATCCCATTTACTCTCAGTAACATACCAGGGATGCAACAAACCACAGGGAAGATGGGGCGCGTGCTTCACATGCCGACATAGTTGTAATATTTCAACAAACTCCATCATTTACCACACAACCCGTTGCCACCAAAACAATTACCTCAGGAATTAGTACATCATAGAGACTCCTGGATGTACCACCATGTGTGATCTTTGGAACTCACTAAGAACCCCCTCACACAATTCCACGAAGAAAATCATCTTCCAATGAAAAAACATTTGATTTGGTCTATCCTCCAACCATCCATCTAGAGATTCACCTTGGAAAACATGAGCACGCATCTCTTCAGCCTCTGTTCCTCCCCACTCAGACTCCGCAAACATCCAAACCAAGAAAATCAACACTATCATCTGAAATAAATTTCTTCTTCCTATTTCCTCCCCATCATCCAGGATCAAAGAGGGTAACTATTCAATTGCCTTCCAAGAAAATTTGGATTCCCAAACTACATGCTTCTGCGACTTCCTTCTCAAGGAATTATCTACCATGTTCCCATTCCCTATGGTGTAATATATTTCTATGTTGTAAACGTAGTGGAAATCCATCCACCATCACTATCACATGTTCACATCATAGTGGGAAAAGAGTAACCATAATCTATTGTGATCCTTGAAGACCAAAAAGAACTCCCTGATGATGTAATGCCTTCATAACATCTGCACGAACATGACCCCAGATACATCTAGATAATGGGTGGAATAATTAAATTCAGAACGATATAAATTCCTAGATCTATAGGGGATTACTCCTTATTGTTTCATTATCACACAAAACAACCCATGTCATGAAGCATCACACAACACCTCGAACAGCACCACATATTCTAGAAATGTAAGCACTGGGTTACTTACAAGATTCCCCTTTAGATAGCTGATGGCTACCTAACACTACTCATTCCATATGATGGCCTGTCCTTTTTTGTCAAAGGTGTCAATGGAGATTCTACATGGTAGAATTCATGTACGAACCCCCAGTTATATCCTTACAGACGTTGGAAACTACAAACCTCCACAACATTATTGGGTGATTCCCACGAAAAGACTACTTCATCATTTGATGGTTCCACTGATATCCCTTTATGAGACACCACTCGTTTGAGGATGTCTACCTATCCTATAGATAAATTTCACTTGGACAACATTTCACAGAGATGGTGGTGTCAAAGGACCTCCAATATATTCGTTAGTTTCTTGACGTGGTCCTCCTCTGACCTTGAGTAGATCAATATGTCATCGACGAACAAAAGAAGAACCATTCCAGGTACTCACAGAATATATAATTCATTATCCGTATGAAAACGGATGGTTCTTTCATGACACCGAAGTGAATGAAAATGAATACAAAGTGCCCACACCTGAACCAAAATGTAGTCTTTGAGATGTCACCCTACTTTACCCTCAATTGGTGATATCCAAGATGTTGGCCTATCTTAGAGAACCACACTAACACCATTAAATAATTGAAAAGATTTTTGATCCTCAAAATGGGGTCACGATACTTGGATGTCACCTGATTTAGTCTCTGGTAGTATATGCATAGTATTAGGCCACTATCCACTATCTTCATGAAAAGGACTTTAACACCCCATGAAGGAACACACGACCAAATAAAACCCCTCCTCAAGAGGTTTTCAACCTGATGTCTCAACACCCACAACACTGAAGTCTTCATTGAATAGGGTGCCATCAAAATAGAATGGGCACTAGGCTCCAAGTCTTTTCCAAACTCAATGTCGCGTCGAGGGGTTAGAGTTACAAATACATTGTGAAATTCCTCCACAAAATCACATAAAACCCTAATAACATCCACCATAACATTATTTTATGATCTCAATGACTACTCAGATAATAAACAAATAAAAGGCTCCACAATGTGGATACCCACTTGAAAACTCTGCTTGCCAATGAAAGCTATGAACTGGCCACCAAAAAGGGCATGGGAAGTATCTATTCGTATTGTCCCAAAGCATGGGCTAGACTTATTTCATCAATGGAGTGAGAGGATACTGAATCAAAAAAAATTAAAATGATTGATTAAAAGAGACACAAATCTTACCATGAATAATCTCTAGTAATCAGGGAACTACAACCGCTATGGCTTGTAACCTCCCATCCCCATCTCCTCAACCACTCTACTGTTGACGTCCTCCTAGACCACAGACTTTTCAATGTCCCAAAGGGTCACCCTATGGTCAAGCTCTCCTTAAACCATCTACCCTCAGTGGGGAGGGAGCTCACTACCCCTACTGCTGGATGGGCCTAACTGGATATTGTTGCTGTTGAGGTGGGCGCTGAGCCTACACAACCCCATTGTATGACACTCGAATGAGGAATTGGCTCCAAATATTTCTATGGCCTCCAAATATAATGATCCTCGGTCTTGTTCCCATAATGAGAGGTCAATTAATTGTAGATCAAAACATGAACTGTTGAGGCCTACTCCCCACTAGACAAATCATGGATGTCCCTAATGTTGGAGGCCTTCTTTTGATGCCATCCCCCATTGACAAACATAGTTGGATCTCCTCTCGCATACACCTCCTAATGAGTGAATACTTTCCACAACCTAATCTTTCTCTTGATCCTCTATGTATGTCGTTAAAGTGAAAGGAGTAACAGAATACTGAATAGATGGTTGGAGTTCCACCTCTGATTGTCTCGCTCGGAACTCCCTATCTGGGAAGAAATCCATTGCAAATCATAGAAGATCATTGAAAATTATCCGATGTTCCCTTACCGATATAATACACTTCTAGAGGGAGAGTATCTCATACCTGTTCTCAACCTTCATCATGGAAGAGAGGAATTACTCCCCGAACTACGTTTCCAATTCATCCCATGAAACCTCAGTTTCATTCCTCTACTCATGAAAAAGATCAAACACAGATGCACTGATCCTCATATATATCTCACTACCAGAGGAACCCAGTACTCTGTCGGATCCTAAATCAAGCTGAAAGTGATCACAATCTCCTTGTGCCATCTCTCTGTTTCCCTAACTGAGATGCTTCCCTAATACATTCCAAGAGTCTGCTACTGGATGGGACGTAACGTCTTTCAGAACTCGTTATCTTCCTCTTCTCGATCAACCATCTACTGATAAACATGGTCTACTTGTCATGAATCAACTACTCGTACCCCATGGGGGTGATTTTAGGGTGCCATACATAAAAATGTAAACAAATAATTCCTATGACTGGATTGTGTAGAATATTTATTTTAATTTTTTTTCACTATTTATTAAATTTTAAATGATAAAACATTAGAGAAACACAATAAAACAAGTCATTATGATGCATTTAGAATTCCTAGGGTCACTACTCTATAATCGATATAGCCTCACATTGTTGTTTAGTTGGTCCAGTTTCCTTTCATCTAAGCATGTGGGCCTAAAAATCATGTGTCTAAGAAAATATTCCCTAACCGATATCATGCACTATGATTTTCTAAAACTACTGACCTACCTTCCTATGAAATAATTCTTATCCCTAACTTCTAACTCCATCATATCTATGAAACTCGAAAACCCATCCTCTTGTACCATTTATTACTACTCGCAATCTTCAAGATGAGGGATGGGACGACAAGTGTTACACCCTTCCTCATTTTGATGGAGATATAATGACTCCTCAGTCCGACATTTGATATTTCCCAGATTGGAAACTAACTCTAGGGGTATAAAATCATACACATAAATGGAGGGAATTACCCATATTTTAATAAAAAAAGATCAAGATATAGGATGGTAAATCCCTAACAACTCTAAATAAAAAAATTCTAACTGAATCTAAACCCCATTCCCACTTTCATGTTCAAAACAAAGAGGATACATGGTACAACAAACTGAAACATAAAGTACCAAGAGAAAAGAGGCTAATAAGGAACATCAACAAAGTCCAAACACCATAGCTAGTGAAGTCCAACATGGTCCTCACTGTTCCCCTTGAAACCTAATAACAATTTTATATGTGTATGGTAATTATACCAGTATACCGAGTTGGAAAACTAAATCCATCTATGGAAAAGTTAGATAAAATACTGACATCCCTATGATAAAATAGTAGAATCTTAGAGACCCTACCATGGAATACTAACTAGCCCAACCTCCCTAAGGCACACCCATAGAATTACGCAAGTCAAGTAGCATAGTAGTATAAGTACATCGATATTTGGGTATCCTACACCACTTTTACACTAGATAACTACTCATCCATAATGGTCAAAATCTAGATGGCACCACTCTTCCCATACGCATTCCCACTTCCACAACCCTCTTGCACACACTTGGGCCGCAAACCACACACAATCCCACCTGCTAACACTTGGCCCACCAAAACCACACCACTCATCCGAAGAAACTTATGAGTCATCCCGATGACACTAGGGAAAACAAAATTGGACTGAAAACACCTAGGCCTTTCATATACAATAATCCCTCACCTAAAGAATCTAGTTATATGGTTAAACATTAGCCATTACAACTTTCTTAGATATGCTCTAATGATAAGAACCAGGAAGAGGGGGAGAGGAAGAAAATCTATGACCATCCATCCATCCTCCCACCACGATGTTGGGAAAGACCCTCTCCCCCATGAAATGGAGGTGTTAAGCACATAATACTCAACAAGGGCGATGTATGTATAGAAATCACAAGGAACTACAATTTATATGTATATAGGTAAGAAAACCCTTATTGTAACCTATGGGTTCCCAAACAAAAAACCAACCTACACAGCCACCTTTGTTGTTACCCCTATATGAAACACCCCAAAAAAACCACAATAAAACACAAAGCTAAATGATTTTCTTTTAAACACTCTCCATTAATTAATTAAGGGGATCACTATATTTTTTTTCATCCCTACCCAAGGTAACTAACAAGCATAAGATCTTGAACTGTACATAGAAGGGCCAAGGCCAATACACACCACTAAGAAAAAACAAAACTGTTGTCATACTTAATGAAATCATAACCCTTGATTTTTATAGTCCCACTGCATAAAAATTTCATATCTATATAGTAGTCCCACTACCCAACATCACTCCATGACCCGAACACAACGAAGGATGTTCATCTTCCTACAAGTTCTTCCATTAAAAATTAATCAATCTCTCAAACTAAGAAGACAACTCACCACCTTTACAACCCCATGCCAAAAATCCATAGTAAGTACCATTAACCCAAAAACCCATTTTACACACGTACCACATAGTTCTCATGGAACTGTCGACTTATTCGAAAATTTTTACCCACAAATATACTCCCAATAGTAGCAATACACAACACACACAAGGATACAAAATTCAACATAACACAAAACTCAGTCACACTTATCAACAGTATGAATATACATTCATATTTAACCAGAAAATGTTCTCCAATTCCACTTAATTATAACGGAGGTGATCACATGATTGGATTGATCCTGGTGAATTCATTTATTTAATCATGTTTAAGTGATTAGGTAGATTTTGTGTTCCAATCATTTGTTCATGTATCCCAATAAAATTGAACATTTTTTTCCACATGAAACGACCAGAAATAACCACGATTTTTAGATGGAAAATTCCATGAAAACCATAACAGAATCAATGATAACAAATAAAACAATCAATCAACCTCAAGCCACTCCCTGCCAATTATTATATTTACTCATGTTGTCTTTTAATCAAATTCATTCTTATTCTATTTATTGATTAAAAGGAATGTTTTTAACCATTATAAATAAGGATATGTAATCATACCCACAGTGCGTGATGCAAAATTAACGGGATGAAAATGAAATCCCAACTGGATGATCAAATGACCTAAAATCCTCTTTGGGCCCAAAATAGGGGATTGCACGTGCTGTATAGATGGAACTCGAAGAAAATTGAGAATGGGGGGCTCTAGAATTGGAGAATGACTCATCTTAGGAGGATGGATCTTGGAGAAATAAGGGGAAAAAGAATACATACAGGGAAGGAATATCCTAGCATCGAAGAGCCAGATTTTATTTTAAAGAAAGAACAATTTCCAATGTTATTATTCATGGGATCATTGTCATGATTTCAAAGTTTGAGTTTCTAAAAGTCATCAAAAAATTATAACATTAATGGCACATGTATTATCCTTTAAAAATTTAAAAAAACATAAATGGTTATAAACTTGGATTATGTAAAATAATATTTAATAGGGGTGAAACATTAAAAATGAAAAAACTAAAAATGAGTAAATGAAGCTGAGTGACCGATGGGTGAGCTATCGACATAACCTTCTGATGCTGAGCCAACGATGATGATATACCAATGCAACTACCTACTATTTCCTTGGACAATCATTTCCTCAACCTACCAATGCCATATCTTACTGACACCCCGATGTACCGATGCCATGTCTTCCCGATGCTGAAACTCCTAACTCATCAATGTCGATTCCCCCTAATCACCAATGTCGATGTCTCTAACTCACCAATTATGACACCCCTGACATTCCAAAATAGTGACATACTTACGCATTGACATGCCTTTGCACTATCATGATGACGCAATGACATGCTGATGCACTAATAAGACAACAAACTGACAATTTGATGCACTATCATGATGATGGATACTGAAAATTGGGAAACTCTTGAAATGTTCCACCCGTTCCTCCTAAAACACCCCAAACATTGGATTTTCAGGAAGTAAGGGCCCTAGGAAATTCGGGTTACAACACATCAGGTTTCTTTCATTGATTAAATCCAAAAATCATTGATTGTTATTCACTTACAATATTCTTATAGGAATTAATAAATTAAATCACATAATGGATATCTAAATCATCTCAACATATTTAAAAACAATGTCATTTTAGGTCTATCCTAAGTAATCATAATAATAAACTATATAAATCCATAATTTTGGTTCATAAAGTGTTTTTAAATTTTCAATGAATATATTGTGCGGGAATCAAACCAAGTGTGTTTTAAGGACCATTTTCAGGCCCCAGATGATGATTGAGTATAGATTAAGGGAAATTTTTTTGTTTTGTTACAACTATATACCTCTATTCTAAAAATCAAATCAACTAATATTATCCATATATTTATATAATTAAATAGAAATTACATTATCTATCCATTACTAAAATTCATGAAATGTTAATATAATTTGACTCATCCTTATAATTTCCCTTAGGTTTATAACTAGAAATATACTTATAACTATCCCATGGGATTTTATTAGTGTTTTCTCATCAAAAATCCTATTTTTTAACTGATATTTTCCTCCAATAAAAATTATTACACCCTAGAATTTTCATAAATATATATTACATATTTTTAGATAAATATTTGATTCATTGAAAAACACATTAACGAGGACCATAACTATTTTGTTTCTTTAGAGACTTTGTTAAAAATGATCTTATGTTCTATAATATCTTAATCGCCTCCAATAAATATCATTCTCATTAGTATTCTCCATAACCGGGCCTTATATAAATCTTTTATTCAAAACTGAGGGGATGGAAACATATTAATGGGTGAGATCAAATGCTCTGGAAGATTAAAAAAGATATATATGTAATTATAACATGAGAATTAGGGTACAAAAACTTGATAATAACATTTAAAAATAATACCATGAATATCAAATAACAAAATAATTATTCATCGAATAAATATTGGCAGTTTATAAAAAAATGAATCTTATGGATGTCATATATCATGAGAAATGAGAGTATATCATTGTAAAATGACATATAATACTCCAATACACATAAGAATACAAAATAATTTAAATATTTGTAAATTATAACTTCCACGAATATCAAAATGAAATGATTTCACTCCCCAAACCAACAATGTAGTCATGTATCACTCCCAAGACCAACATATTTCGAAATATCCCTTAATGAATTGGTTCCACTCCCTGTTCTTGTCATGTCAATATCATTATATGTAAATCCATACCAAATACATTATATTTATATATAGAACCCATGTCTCACATAATTTAAATCATGTGTATGTTTTCTATAATATCATAAAACATTCAATATATAAGAAACCATAAAATGTATATTGTTTCAAAAACATTTCATCATATCAAAACCTATGGAATATAGATGATCTCATGATAATTTCATTATTTCAACAAAGAATAAACAATGGAAAAAATGTTTTTTATAATTATTTAATCATAGTGTAACACATTAAATATAAATGGTTTTGATAAAAATTATGTCATAGTAAAAATAAATAATTCATATAATTAATATGAATGGTATCATTGGGGTGTGACGGCCTGGACCCATAGGTCACTTAATAGGTGCCCCAACCCTAGTGGCCCACATGGAATCATGATCATCTCTCTGAATTTGATATGTTTTTTAATATCACTAAGGGTCTAGGGCGTGTCTGTAGGTGGATTATTCCATCATTACTCGAGTGCATCGTGTAAGGTAATTGTAAATAGATGTAAATAGTGGATGAAACAAGTCAAAATAATATACTGTGAAAATAGACAAATCAATAGTATCCAAAATAACTAGAATAACATATAATATATGATGATTAGATATTTTATGTCACTATAAATCTAGATAACATTGATACAATGTAACAAGAATACCAAAGAACCCAAATTTTGTGAAAATGAAATATGAAAGCAATACCATGATTACCAATGTACAACATGGTCATCGGATACCGGATCCATCATAGAAAAGTAATAAATTATGTTTATGAAGAATTAGAATTATCTTTATCAACACCTACATACATTTAATCCACATCGGGTACCAAACTGCAACTAAAGATGGTGTGAGAGAGATCTTAGTGGGCCCGACCAATGGTGCATATAACAACCATCAGATTTATTGGAAATGTAACTATGTTCAATCATGAATACATAAAATTAATATTCATTACTACCACAATCCATTTATTAACTTCTTTTCATAATTAATCATTTTATCACATAAATTCCATTAGATAAAAAAAGTGGCCTATGGAGTTCCCATCAAGACAATCTCAATTCATTAGAAATGAAACCCGTTAGTTTTTTCTATAGTTTTCAAGGCCATTAACAAACATAATAGGTTTTATCAAAAGAAACAATCCCCAACAACACTACATGGGAAATGTTCGCTTCTTTGAAGCCAATCACATGCCTTATGAAAAGCATTATCCAGGCATATATAAACAGTAATGGTTTCTAAAAATTAGAAAAATCACCATGCTAGGAACACTACCCAACCTACCAACATAGAGGGACAAGTATTGGTATGTTCCATTTATATGTTTCTTGGTTTATAGTATAAGAGTGGTCTATAGTAACTTGCCTATCATTTACAGACAATCATTTTGTTTCATGGAACTTTAAATTAATAGGTTCACTCCTCTACCTTTCATTCCCATTTAAAGGCATGATAAGGATGTACAACCATTTCACTTTTATGTTTAAATTTTATTATAATATGTATAAAATTTTCTTTCGAATGGATGGTCATTCCTAGTGAATTAGGTCATATACTCTTTATCAAAGAAGATGAAAACCATTTGAATTTCTAATTATAGGGTTCATAAAATAAATTACTAATTCAATCCCATGAGGCCCCATAACACCTCATTAGATGAAAAAGGAAGACACTAAATCAAGACATTTATCAACAGCTAAAATATACTAGAAAGGATCACTCAACATAATAATCATATAAACTAGTAAATGTATGGAAATTCGCCAATATGGAACACTAATGTGCATGACAAGTAAATATTAGGTTTCTATAATGATGAATGTTATAAATATCATTCCTCTCCTATCATAAGGACATGGATGAAATGATATTCTTGATTATAATAATAATCAATAACTTCACACAACATGTGTTCTGCATAATGGTGAATGAATATCCATTTTAATAAGAAAAGTCAGAACAACAATTATAATTTAGGGAACTCATATTTTACCATATACATGGTTTCATGATGCCCAATCACAATATATTAGTAATTACCAAGCATTCCTATGATCCTGAATATTGTCTCCAAATAGTAAAAGTGGAAAGGAAATGGTCTGATACGACGTTGCAATTCCCTAGACCTAGATGCCAGTTAATATGTTCCATAATCCAGGTGAACCACACACCCTCAAGAAAATCTCCATAAATTCCAAAGGCTACCAACTAGAAATAAAAGATGAGGGTATGTATATGGTGATACTATGCACCCATTAGCAGATTTTAGCCTAATGGATCATTACGAAAAAGATGTAAATAGTTGAACCAACAATTAAGTAGAATAAAAAACAAAAAGGGACAAATCAATAATAATTGAAATAACTATAATAACACAAAATAAGTGATGTTGATATATTTCATGTCATAATAAAGATTGAAAACAGGGACCCAATGTTGTAGACATACATAAAAACCCCAATGTAGTAAGAAGTAAATACATAAATTATCCCAAGCATCTCGAGCTACATCTTGGTCATCTGCAACTAGCTCTATCCTAGCACACAAAAATATAAATTGTCTGAATCATTACATTCCTTTTATCAATACCTACATACTTGTAATTGTCATCGAGTACTTAATGGAACTGATAGAGGGTGTGAGATAAATTTCAGTGGTCCAACACAACCGTGTCTCAAACATTCAACATGTGTAATGGAAGTGTAGCCATGTAAAATCATGCATATATAATGTAAATTAGTAAAATTTAACTAATGTCCAAGTACATTCTACAACCCTTGGAGGGTGTCTGCACATATTACAAGTTCATTAATTATCTAATTACTAATTTATATTAATGGGTCTTGTGAGGAATATCTAGAAAACAAATCACCTCCTGATAGTATAAACATTGATGGTTCCACTGTGTAACAAGTCAACCGTGATTTATAAGTAAATGGTATGTGGTTCCATTGTAATCACCATGGTAAACTAGAACTCTAGGGATTAAAACTCAGTAATAATTGGGTTTAGCTAATGTGTAAGTGTGTAATCCTATTATCATGTACCATGGAATTCCACAAGAAGATGCATATTGAGTACGTTGAGTTATTACAATGAAAATTGGTTCTTAACATTGAATAGGGAATATGGTTTGTAATAATGGAACCTAATTGTCAATGGTAGATAAAAGGAGTTTATCTGAGGAATACTTCAATAATAAATAAGGGATCCTACACTGTCACACTATGAATCCAGAGGTATAAAAATATCGGGATCTCGAGAAGGTCTCACCCATGGGAACCATCATCCTTGATTTGAAATGATGCCCTCAAGTACCCAAGGAATTCCCTTAGGAATTCAATAGCTGGCATGAGTTAATCATTGTGATAAATATTTCATTGTCCATGGGCATAATGAGAAACCATAAATGTTATTAATTATAATTAATTTTCTCATATGATAAATATTCTATTAAAAATAACATGTTTCATTCCTTTTCATTCATTATTTTGATAATGCAATGTAACATGGATCCTTTAAATTAATAAAACGAAAATCAATAATATAATATAAACCATTTACATGCATTTAATCACATACCCTAGGAGGGTCATGTGAAAGTGAAAAGGAAAAATAAATTCACACATTTTGGAATCAATAGGAAATTAATATATGGAGGTTAATGATTACTATAGTTAAACTCGGGCTAACCCAAAAAATTGGTCAAAAGTGTAAAAAACTCTAAAAAATCAAATATGGTGTATTACACTACATGGGGTGTAAGTATTTATGAACATAACAACATATAACCAATAACATTAATGGAAATAGAAAAAAAATATTGTTCTTTGGAATATAATAATGGAACATTAATTCAAATAAATGGATCATGATGAAATCGGTGAGCCACACATATGAATTTCAAAATTAATGTAAATAATGGATGAGTTATATAATAGAAAAAATAATTTTTATCAATATAATTATACAGTATTAGCCTCTAATTTGGATTGTAATAGATTATGTCAAAGAAAAGATTAAAAATGATCACATTTCAATAAGTTATTCAAGGGGAACAGAGAAAAACAATGGCTCAAACAGACTCATGTACATAACTTTTCACATCCAACGTGATGAAGGGATTCTTGAACAGATTCCGAATGGAGGATGTCTCTTGATATCCATGTTAACCCTTCAAAAATTGTCAAAATGGGAGAAATGGAGGTTCAATCCTATATAATTAGTATTAGGGAATATGGTGGATTATAAATTAGATCATTTTGAGTAAAATGGTAATATTACCCAAAAATTAGAATGTCCACAGTTTGGATACATGGTTTGTAAAACCATGCGCCATCCATTAACTCTTACATAGAGAAAATGGGGAACTCTCACTGTTAGACTGCACCACTATCGAAATTAAGAACAAACTATGTGATAAGTCTATGCCTGAAAATGTAGACAATCCTCAATGTTAAAACTAATCGTGAGGAATACCCATATGGCATACTCAAACCATCTAATAGTGAAATTTTTACCAAAATATGGTGTTTGGCATTTGTACAAAACTCAAACACCCATAAGTCCTTTGAGATCTTATTGGGCATCCAACTTAGGTCCTTAAAATTTAATTAGACTAATATATAAGGATCCGTACCTGAGTAAATTGTAGTGTTATTACATGGATCATATCTACAATAAGACATGTGTAACATCAAAGGATATCATCTTTGTTGGAATTTTTTTTTGAGAAGACACTAGGAATATTTTATAGGAAAATAACATTTAATTTATTATCGTTTTTCAAAATAAAAAAATAATATGATATTTTGGAAATAATTTTAATTTAAAATTATCTAAGAACATTATAATGAAAATTATAAAAATCAATTAAATTTTTTTAGGAAAATAAACTTAATTCTATAAGAAAATTATTTTTAAAATCGACAAAATTTTGATATTTTTTATTTTAAAATTTACTATTATTAATATAAAATTATTATCGTATTAAATAATTTTCATGAAGTTAGGAAATCTAGATCAAATCACTCATTTAAAAATGAATATTCCTTTTAGTTTTTAGTAAAAGAGAAAACATAATTAATTTGAGGATGACCTAAAAGATAATTTTCAATCAATATTTAAAAATTAAATCATGTAAATAAATTCTTTCATAAATAATTTAATGACTTATAAACACATTTTTTTAATAAAAATTTTGAAAACCTTATTTTGGAAGAAATATTATTTTCAACTAATGTGATAAATAAGGTTTGATAATAATAATTTTATTGAAGTATTCGGAATGTAGAGACAAAAAATGAATGGAAAACATATATATTTAATATAGGGGATATACAACAAGTGATTATTTAGATATACTTCTTAATATAGTATCAATTAAAATATATCCATAAATAAAAATAATAAAATATTACATTGTGGCGTAAAACTCCTTCCACATTGGAAACAATGAATCATAATTCAATTGAACGAAAGATCATAAAATTTATATATAAATACTCATCATTGTAATAATTTTAATAATAAAATTTATTCATGTTCAGTATATACAACACATAAATGAATCACATGATGAATATTTCTTATATCTCATAGAAAATAAATGTGAGATTGAAATTCCTTACTATATTTGTAATATTTTAGATTATAATCCACAATAATTCATAACATCAAATAAAAAAATAAATATAATTAATATAATGATATTAATTGTAGAACATGTCATTTTCTTTTCAATACACACAAAAATTTAAATGAGTTGTTCAATTTCAAATGTCTCCCATAAAATAAAAGAGATACTATAAATCTCTTATCTTAAGTCATGAATTCCATCGTACACATTTTAAAATCATGTATAGTAAATACAATTTTTTTATTAATCTAATACCAATCAATAAATTTATATATTATAACATATTTTGTTTACATAAGACCATTTATTACACATTTATTAAAAATTCATTGTTAAAATCATTCTTTGGGTAAAAACTGATTTTTTTTCTGCATGCGTTGATTTAACAATTTAATTAATTCAACACTGATCATGGTTCCACCATATACATAATAGAAATCATGAAAACAATATCATATTTATGAATCAAATATACATTTTATACCATTCATTTTTGGTTGTTCTGAAAAATGATATATGACACAATCATGGAGATGGTTGGTCTTATGTATATATCAGTATTGTTTTAATTTTTCAATGTTCATTATTGAAAGAAGTGTAGTAATATATTTTAATTAAATATTTATATTAATATCATAAATAATAATTTTTCTTTAAATATACTATAAATATCATTAATCTATTATTATGATTAAAAGAGAGTCGCATTGCTAAATGAAGTTGGTCAGACATATATAAAGGAATGACATTATCATCTTTCATTTAGTTAAATGGTAAGAAATAAAATGATACATTAATTTCTAGTAATCATATCTGTATTATAAATATAATAAATATATGATCTTATAATGTATATTTTTTATCTTCCATGTAAATTGTTATTGAAAAATGAATAGCATCACTTCTCAATGTGGTAGTATGTCATGCACAGGAGCGGTGTTATCCTCTCCCCTAGAAAAAACATAAAATACTTATAAATATGATATAATAACTCTATAATTATAATTATTTTATAAACATCACATATATTCTTTATATCCATTAGCATAACAAATTGTGAGAGGTGGTAATGGATAAAATAGTTACAAATTTTTGTGGTGAAGTAGAATATTGTACACATGAATGAAGATTTCATTGCTCATTTCATATAATTGGAGGTGGATATGTCACGACCCCTCCTAGGGGCCTGTTCCGTGACTACCCCAAGCCCGCCTTCCATATGCTAGGCGGTGGCGATTAGCACCAAAGGCGTAAATACTGATAAAAGGGAAGGCATTGCCTTTATATAAGTAAAACACACAACAGAGTATGCATGATGATGTAAACACTAAGTAAACTGAGTACAAAAGTAAGTGCATGAAAGTAAATGGGCCAGAATACAAACCCAACTGAATGGATTGACATTCCATCTCTAAAAATCAAATCAACTATCATGATAAGGAATCATAATATCATATCCAAAAACATGTTATTATCTTATATCAATGAATGGATTATTATAAAATCCATATAGAAGAAAATTCTAAAATATTCGTTATGTTAACCAATAATTAGGGATAATTTGATTAAATGATCAATGAGGATTTAAAATTTTTTGAATTTCCACTGAAAAATAAATTTTATGATGTATTACCCAAGGAAATGCCAACTCTTCGACCAAAATGTGGGATTAATTTTTCAATCGAATGAATTCCCATAACCATGACTATCTTAATCTGGCCATTTTTAATGGATCAAATTGAATTAGTTGAACAAAAGAATTAAATAATGGATAATTTTTAATATGGTTTTACCCCCTCAAATATTGACCATGGGAAGATGTATTCAAATTTATTAAGGAGAAATATTGATCAATGTGGCATTCACTATTGTATCATGAGATTAATATGGTAAATATTAATAATTAATATCTTTTATAAAATTTTTCTAACATACTTGATCAACTATAAGGATCTCTGTATTTCTTGGTGGTTGGCCTCTAATCTGGATATTAGTAGTTAAGGATTAAAGGAATAAAATTTCAAAGAAATATTTGTGAAGAAGAAATTAAAATAAATAAATTATAATCATTTATTTTAAATTGATTACTTTTAACACCAAATTCAAGTATATCATGAATTGATTCTTTGAGACTACATGGATCAGTTATTTTGTTACCATTATCATAAAAATTATTACATAATTAAATATTAAAGAATTTATTAAAGTTAATTATTCAATTTTTTTGATGAAATTAAGAAATTAGTAAACATAAACCAAATTCAAAAAAAATTATTTTAGTATGACAAGGATTCATGATTTAGAAATATAATCACCAGAATTTTCATTTATATAGATCTTTTAAAAAAAATATTTAATTTAAAATGGGGAAGACCGAAAAAAGTACACTAGATCCAATGTTTTATGTGTTTTTAAAAATATTATTGGTTCATTGTTATAAATATCTTCGGGATAATTAATACCCAAAAAATATTAACATATATGGGAGTAATGATCCATTATATATATATATGGATATTGTTATGGAATTTGATATTAATATCGCAGGGATAATTAATACACAAAAAACATCACCATGGATATCATAAGGTGACCACCCCAAACTTATTAAGTACAAAATTCAATTTGAGATATAGTTGATTTCAATACAAAATTAGCTTATTTTATTTCCAACATAGAATTTTTCTTCCTTTTCCAACTCACAAAATTATTCATAAGGGAAGTGGCAAGGCTTCATAGAGAACCACTATACAATATATAATATCTCAATTAAAGTTTTAAATTGAGGTTCATTAGAAGTATTCATAATTCTAACGATATAGAGCTCTGATTTAACACAAAATGTCACTTGTAGACATATGGTTTGTTTTATTGGACAATTAAGAAAATAGAGTATATGTTGAGATTTTTTCCATGGGATTTTGAAGGAGGTTTAGATGAAAACCATCCTTCAATATATTTATCATATAAATATATTTTTGATAATATAATTCATGTGGCGCCAGATTAGGATACGTACGAGATGATATGTTGGACTCCATCATTTTGGATTACAATTAAAAATGTGGTTTCTAATAGGTATTGAACTTGTCCATAAAATTATTGAGAAAGTCCAAAACCTTTAGTTAAATATAGATCCCAACAAAAAAACATGTTAAAAAAATTATGAAAAAAATAATCAACAAGATCGATTTGTTTAATTCATTGACAATGATTGTCTTAGTATATATTCATGGAAGAGAGTAATTAGTTTTAGAAAAAAAGAAGTTGAACTTTTGAAATGTTATTCCATTTGAAATCCATGAACATGCCATGTCTATATCATGTCATATAGAACTACCTCAACTCCTCTCTAATGAACATGATGTGTTACATTTTACATATCCTAGAATGTACATAAGAGAACCAACTCATTTTCTAAATTTCAAATCCCTATAACTTGAGAATGATTTATTATATAATGAATAACAACTTGAATATTTTGATTGAGGAGATAATGTGATGGTGATGAATTCCACTCATCAAATGATGGTTCTAGGGAGAATTAATAATTTTGATGATGTTACATTTAAACCCATGGATTTAATATATAGAAACTATGGTCATTTGTTTTTATACATGTAATAATATGTAAAATATCAAAATATTTTAATTATTATAGTATATAATGACTTGATTTTTCATCACTAATAAACAAATTGTTCATATATATCCCCATATGCTACCCTAAAACCAAAAAATATATATATTTTGTTATGGTAACCATAGAACTGGTAGGTATAAAGAATGATAAAAAAATTATAATATATATATATATATATCTATATATAAGCAGATCATAAATAATTATTGTTCACTTTATATTTTGATTCTATTAGTATAACTAAGAAACTAATAAAATAATTTTTCTAAAAATAAATTATTTTAATGTTTAAAAATATTTTATTATTAATATTTGATTAACACTAGATTAATTGTAGAATTATAGGAATTATTGATAATAATTTGTAATTTATTAAATGTTATATTATTAGAAAAATTATTTATTCACTATATATTTTATTATTCTTAAAAATAAAAACTATAAATTTATCGATGTGAATTGTTTTTTCATTGTCATCTTATCTTGATATTAATTATTTATATTTGTTTAAACATAATTTTTTTCAGGTAAATAAGGAAAAATAATATTTTTACAAATAATATGCATTTATATAATTAATATTATTATATGAGTATGAATTTAAATATTTTTTGATAATATTTTGAAAAAAATTATAATTTTGTAATAAATGATATAAATTTAAAAATGTTGGTATAAATTCATAAATGCATATTTTTATGTGTACAATTTAAGTAATATTTTTCTAAAAAAATGTTTTAATACATTATACATAGATAATTTTAAAATTAATATTGAATTATTTATAGAAAAGGAAAAAATGGACTTTGAATTTTGAGTCATTATATTAAAATAATATAAAAGTGTAAATTATAATTTACCCAATAAATTATAAATTACCCATGAATCACTAATAGAAAACATGGTTTTATCAGTGCTAGAAACCACTATTAACAGAGCTTGAAAATCTATATTAATTTTAGTGAAGCTAGGGTGTCCCTTTTATTAGCTCTAAAAATGATTTCGTAAAAGAAAAAAATATTAAAAAGAATATATAATCATGGGAGATTTTATCAGCACTTTCTCCCACTGTTATCATCAGTTCCCCCACTTTTATTAGCGATAGGGGGAGACCCTCCCTCTCACTGCACGCTTCAATTTGGCCGCCCAATGCCCTACCTTTAATAGTTCCATACCATGCTAGCGTGAGACCATGATTCCAATAGAACTAAAACCATAGACCCACCGCTTTCACACCATCACCTTTAACACTAATCAATTTAGTTTTTTCATTTAATGAAATATCTATTAAATTATATATATTTATATATAAATAGTTATATAAATTCGTATAATAATATAAATGAAAAAATATAAATATATTTAGTTATATTACTATATATTTATATAAATTTATTCATGTATTGAAAAAATATATATTTATTCTTACATTAAATTATATTTATATATTTTTTGTTATAAATTTTTATCCGTATATTTATTTTTATATTAATATATATTTAAAAGATTAGTTTTAAATATATTTATTAAATATTTTTCCTTATGTGCATTTAAAAATAAATAAACAAATCATATATACCTGCATACATATATACTGCACACACACACACACAAACACACACACACAAACACACATACACACACAAATATATATAGGAATAAGAACAAATACATGTGTATCAGAAAATCCATAAAATGTAAAATGACAATAACATCTCACCCAAAATCCTATTTCTACTCCACAACTAGTCGAATCGAATAACATGAAATGAATTTTTATATGATATTTGATATAGGCCTAACACACATCCGGATCATAAGGTAGAGCTATTTGAATTTTTTAAAATCAGGTTATTCAGAATAAAAAACAATACTTTTGGGGCCTTCTGGGGATTTTTTGGCCATGAAATTGTGACTGAATGATCTCTTTGGTCACGAACACATAGAGCTCAAAGAAGGAATCAATTTATATTCATTAGAGGTCAAACGTAGACTGAGATTAAAATTTATTGTTGTTGATGTTTGAGTTTTGTTTTCAAGTTATTTTTCACCTTATCTTAATATTTTTATTTTTTAAAACAATTATTAAATTACTATTACTAAATGAAAATTACTACATTATTAATTAAAAATAATTTAAAATCTATTTTAACATTATATATTATATATTGAAATCATATTTCCATTTATCCTCATCATAAACATATTTAAAATATATATTTTTTATTTATATGAATATTCAATAGATTAATAGATTAATATATTAATATATGATTTTAATGTATTTTTTTAATTTATAATTTATCAATGATTTTATAAAAGAGCTGATAAAGGGGGTCTCCTCTAACAACACTGATAAAGGGGAACCTTTATCAGCACATTTTTTAGGGGTGATAATGGTACACCTTTATCAGGGCTTTTCTTATTGTTGATAAAGGTACCCCTTAATCAGTGATTTTTTACTATCACTATTAAATTGATAGCGCTTCCCCTACCCCATATTGAAGTAGTGAATAAAATATTTATCCTGGGGAAACCCTAAATGATAAAAATTATTAATCTCAAATGTGAAAGGTCTAAAAAGATTAAATCATATATTCAATTTAGTGATAGATTTGTTTCATCACCTTACCTCTTACAAAATATATTATTTCTCAATTTTTTTCCATTTCACTTTCGAGTGACTTGTCATTATCAAAACATTTTCTATACTTATAGAACCCCAAAAAAATTACTTCTAAAAGGGATAATCCACTCATCACTAACCACCACACAAAAATAACATATTTTCATCCCAAACTATAACCAACCTTCTCTGTAAAACTCCAATGGAAATTATGTTGGTTTTTTTCCCTCAAAAATCCATCCCTAAATTTTTTAATTCATCTAAAACACATTAAAATAAATGTTTTTATGTATATATTTATAGCCAAACAATCTATTTTATATTTCATTATATGATTTTGTTCTTACCCAAAATTCATTTCACCAATATAACATTATATCATGGACATCATTATAATATTTTTATATTATTATAATGATTGTACAACCATTAACCATTGTCCCTATTTCAATTAAGAAATAAGTAAACATGAATTATGAGATGTAAACACTACTAACTCCATGAAAAAATGTTTCAGTTTAATTTACATCCAAACTTGGATGCTTTAAGATTATATATTATATTTATATATATATTATATATGAAAAATATAAATAATTACTATGGTTCTTTTAGGTTGATGAAAAAAAATAATTTATTGCCATATGTTAGTCATTCAATATTTTTAATATCCTATAATTTATCACCATTTTTTTCATCATTATGAAAGGGAACTATATCTTCATTTTATCTAAATTGTAGAAATATATGTCTTTAAAAATCATAAATTCTTATAAATTTTTGGGGTTTCTCAATGATGATATTTGGGAGGGAGAGGATGATCAATAGTCATTTTTTAATCTGAGTTATAAAATTTCATGATTATTAATACAAGTAATTGAAACGAGATTATAGTAATCTAATAAACGATTAATGGTTATAAATGATTAATTTGATTGGAAATAAATCATTAAAATTGATAATTAAATTGTTTATCTGTATGAAAGGGGATGTGAAATCACAATTATTGTTAACAAGGGTAATGATAAAGAACATGGTAACTCAAAATCATTTTAATGAGTTATAAAATTTATTATTAAATATCTTTTTTTTGAATTTCAATTTTCATTCTGGATTCAATTGTATTTTTTGGTAAAAATTTCTTTCAAAGATTAATTTTTCATGTTGGTTTTGATTTTTATTATTCTAAAAAACATTTTATGGGTTTTTAAGAGAGTCTCTTAATAAATACATTCACATTTATGAATAATTTTTTTTCAATAATAATATTTCATTATTTAGTTGTTGATATCTTATTGTTATCATTCTCTAATGGATTTATGATTTATGTCTCACACTATATATTTTTTATTTTGAGAATATTTTTGGGTGATCATGTTATGGATAAAAAACGACTTAATACAATATGTTATTTTATACCTTTTTTTGGTTTTATGAAAACAATTATATATCATTGTGTTTTTTAGGAAAAATAAATTATTTTAATTTATATATATTATGAAACCAATGTTTTCTACACAGTTTATCTTATTCTATTTAATGATATACATTTGACTGATTTATGAAATACATTTTTGTTCCCTGGGTTCTTGATAATTTCAAAATTTAAAGATTTTTAGGCTGAAAACATATGTAAATATGAATGATGGGTGGTGCCAACTATCAACCTATAATGCATTCATCAAGAGTTTATTTTTCAAGAGATAGCTACATGTGAGAACATTTTAGTTTCATGTAAGAATAGGAAGTGACGTTCTAAATATTTAATTTAATTTTTTCTAATTCTAATGATCATTCCATAGGTAAATGATGTTAATAATTATGATATTATCATCTCATGAATATTTTTTTTTTGAGAAAATTACAACAATGTAATATATTTTTGGTTACTATGATGATTGATTTTTTATTTAAATTCTTATTCTATGTTCGTTTATTTTCAATTATGATGAAGTTTTCATGATAACATGTCATTTCAATTTCGAAAAATATTGTTTATATTCATATAAAATCATCCTCAATTATATGTTAATTCAACATAAACTGATTATTTGAGCTCACCCTTTTCTTTTGTAATCATTCAATGAATTTAAAAGATGAGTTTTACTAATGAGATGTATATAGTATAGAATGTTGTGGTTATTTATTGGATAATTAAACATAATTATTGTAAACATATATGATTAAATAGATACACTCTAAGGAAACTAAACCTATTGGTCCATAGGATAATATTATTTTTGGATCTGAATGTCATGTTAAATTTTTTATATAGAGGATTTTTTATATTGGGTTAATATATTCACTGACAATAATCTATATGGTGTCATTAACAATTCAAATTGTATATAATAAGTATCAAATATAAAATTATCATTTTTCAAAATGGAAAATCCCACACATATTTTTATCCAATAATAAATAAAAAAATAAATATGCTTAAGTATCAATAAAGGGTTTAGAAAGTGCGTATTTAATCAAAAATGTACCTAGAATTATTAAATCTTCATATCCACTAATATTTAAAATATAATCCACATCATAAAATTAACTAGAAAATGGATCCATGGGATTTTCCTCATGAGCCCTAATTTATGTGATCCATAGAATTATTCATTGTGTGCAACTACATCCAATTCCCCCTTCATATTTCATATCTCACCCCTCTTTTAGTTTCATCAATCATTTTCTATATTTATTATAGATATTCCATTAAAGATATTGTGTACTCATAATTTATAGGTAAATCCTATAATTTTCTCCTATAACACAATTATTATAGATTTATCATCTTACCTCAATGACGAAACTACCTCCCACTACATTAGTGAAGTTTTCAGTAGATTTAAAACAATAAAAAAATTGTGCACTGTGCAACACATCCTCCAATAGAGGTGGAGGAATAAACCATTTTCTACAATGTTTAGATATTGTTGTCCTATAATATATCCTTAATCATTCTATTCTTGTTATTTGATTGTGAAACCTTATTATAATTTATCATCTAGATTCCATTTCATTAATCATACAAACTGTACATACATAAATAACATCATATATAACCTTCTTATTTTGCAAGGTCCTTGTGATTCATTTTAGATTAGGTGGTTAGCATGATGATCCCCACTTGGGTTTCTATATTAGGGGACATTATAATTTTAATATCCCCTTATTTATATTAATTATTCCTATAAAATAATAGAGATTAATGGTATAACATAATTAAATAACTAGAATAACATTCCACTATCATCATTTTTTACTTTCCTTTCATGGTCTATTGTGTTATATCCTTTTATAGTGTATATAGGAAGAACTCCACAATAAAGAGATCCTCTCTATTAACCCAAATTAGATCCGCATTTCTCTTAACATGGTTCATCATGCACCACCATCTATTAATTTGTACATGAACCGAATTTTTAGGGTATTTCATTCCTCACACATCATGAGCCTATAATAGAATGATAATACCATGAATAATATCGATCTAGTCTTAATTATCTTACGTCCTCCAGTTAACTATAATACTAGGGATATAGTGATAGAAACCCCAATAAAAATGATAATAATTATATATACAATGGGGTATTTCCCACCCTAAAAAACCACTATAAGATAGAATCTATCGTTATGGTGTTATTTTTATATAACTATAGAAACTTTCAAGGTTACATCTTGGGTGTCGCACAATGGTGTCGTAGTTCAGTTCTCTACATGACCTAAGGTGTGAATCCCTGTATGCCAGAGGATTCCAAATAGAAGTGAGGGTTTGGTACTTAATTGATTGGGAGAATATACCCTTTTTTATCATAGCAATACACCAGTGGAAAATAAATAATCATATTAGGAAGAATGAATAGTTATAAATAGTTCCAACATCACCAGGTAATAAAAATTGAAATACAATGTCAAAAGTGGATTATTGATATTCCATGCTAATGTATGAGTCAAGTGTCTATAATGGAAAACCCAAAATAAATTTCATTGAAACTCCTAATACAGTTCCAAATCCCATCTGGTTCCCTCACCCATCCTCCATCTCAATTCATCCATCTAACTCAGGTTTTTTCCCTAAACATGTCGTGAAAACAAAATGTATACATGGTTATAGATCATGCATCTTGAGTAGGGTGTGAGTTCCTCTTAGAAGGACACCACCACTGTCATCTAAAATAAATTCAGAAAATAATAGTGTCTGTAGTTGTATAATGAATAAAAAAAGTATTAATGTAAAAAAATTTACATTTAGTCATTTATCCCATATTTAACCGCATAATCTTCTAGGATCCCATGGACACCCGAACTACAATACGCACATCGACCAACACCAGAGATTGATATAAACTTAAGGGATATCACAAATTTGAATTTCCTTATTACAAATCATTTTCATAATTCGTATTTCATTTATGAAATACATAAAAAATGTAAATCTATAGGACATGAGTAACGAACATAATGGGCTCTAAATTCAAGGGTCTATAGTAATTATTAAAAAAGTAAGTATAAATTATTCTTAGGTAAAAAGGAATGATCTCACAGTCTTTCCCCTCGATGGATCACACTGTCCTTCGACAAAAAATATGAATCTCACACAGTCTTTTTCCTAAATGTCTATCAAAGTACTTTTGTAAACAATATTAGAATATCTCTCAGTCATATTCCCATAAGGCTTACATAGTGCTTATGTAATAAATATTAGAGACTCCCTTGTTATACCTTTTTAAATATCGTTCTCACACTATGGTTATCCCATGTGCTACTACATTCCATCATCATCACTATCATTTCCCATGTCACCAAACATTCCATTAATTAAATTACAAATTACTTAATCAATTATAACACTACAATTTGTTCGACATTTAATTGGTTATTTCATATCTTTTAATTAATTAAATAATTAATTATCTATATCCATTAATTTAATTAAATAACCTATTTATTATTCATTTCAAAACTTGATGTCCCATTATTTATTAACCAATTAATTATTCAGACTTTATAATTCAATAATTAAATAATTAAATCAAACATTAATTATCCACAAATTATATTACCAATTCAACAATTACATTGTCCAATAAATAACATTAATTTATTAATTTATTAATTAAGTACATCAATCCCATTAATTAATTTCTAAATTAATTTCCATAAATTAAAAATACTTTTATTAATTATACAATTACTTATCTCAAAATGTATCATTCATACACCATTATTAATTCCAAAACTATTTACCTAGTCCAAATATTCATTTATATAATGATAATGGTTGTAGATCATCATGTCTAACACCCCATTTATAATTAATTAATTAATTAAATAATTAATTAATCCAACTCCGTTAAATAATTCGGAAAATATTTAGAATCATCTATTCTCATTAATTAATTAAAAAACTAATTAACCATGACTTTCACTTATATTACACCACAAATTTGTTATTTATATTTTTTCTATTTAAATAATTCGATAATAATTATCTCACTCCCATTATAAATAACACATAATTAATTATTAGATTCATTATCTAGAATAATCTATTTCAATCTCTGATCATCATCTCAGCCATTAATTATCCATCTAATTAATATCATTTCCACATAATTAATTAAATAATAAATTATTCAATATTATCTTTTGAATATTCCATCAATCCTACTTAATTAATTTGCCAATTAATTAATCTAATTCATTAAATTTCACCATCAAAACCATCCTTATAAATTAATCTGTCCCGTAATTAATCCATATAAGAAATCATAACATTAGATTAATTAATTAATTTACCCATTAATTAATTTAAATCATTCACATTAATTAATTTCACAGTTAATTAATCTTACTCAAATCCTTAAATTAATTAGACCATAATATTTTCACATCAATTATTTATATTTATTTTCAAAATAAATTAATTTTACTCATTTAAATCAATTAATTCAACAATTAATTGTTTTCATCTATTTCATTATTTGATTCAATAAATAAATAAACACATTTCCTCATTAATTAATTCGTCAATTAATTTTATCTCGTAATTAATTAAACAAATTGACTAAAAAATTTTCTCACATTAATTATTTTATCAGTTTGTTAATCCACCAGTTCCATTAATTAATTCCATAATTAATTAAACTTTTTCAAAATATGATTATCCAATAATTATCTTCACTATTAATTATGTTAATATATAATACATTAATCGCTAATTATTATCTTAATAAACAATATTAATATCACATAACAAATTATACACTAAATTATCTCCAATTTATGATATTAATATCATATATTTAATTATAAAACTAAATTTCCCTGAAACCCACAATTTCACATTTCATTAATTATTTTATTCATCAATATTAATTTTTTAATCAAGAACTTCAAGAATATATACTACTAAAGAACTATAGAAATTAAAAATTATGAATAAATGTAATCAAAATAATGACTATAGGATTATTATTTTAGACCACATATATAAAATATAATGAACACTCGGTTAGAATGTGACATCACTAACGACACGTTATTCTGACATCTATCAAAGGAGAAATTAAATAAAATGCAAACCCAGATTACTAAAAAACCACTCAAAATACATCGCTTTCTATGAATGGGAACTTTTTATGCACCATCATATTATTAGGTTGAATCTAATTCCACTGATGACACATCAATCTGATCAATATTGAAAGATATATTGATTATTGTAGTCTGGTTCGAGGGGAAATAAAGATTAGACGAACACCCTAAAAAATGCATATTATATGATGATAAATATCATTCGATAATATAATATATAATTATAATTTAATATTTCCATATTATTTCATGGTAATTATATTTTTTATTATTGCACAAACATGAAAAAATATAATTATTAAATGAACATTTTAATGAAATCATTTTTTGATAATTTCTTTTCTAAAATCAATGAAATTATAATAAAAAATGATTATAATTTTTAAAAAATTATGCCTTTTCCCTTTTTCCATATATTTTTTAATAGAATTATTATAAATGAAATGGAAAATAGTGATGATACAAAAAATAAATAAAATAAAAAATTGAAGAATGGGATACCTATTGATGCACACCAGGTAGAGGCACATATAGAATCCAAACATCTTATGACTACATATGGCATACCATGCCTAGGGTAAACTCCATTTTTCAAATCAAACTACAACCTTAGATTTCCCATATGATACATCATTTTGGGGTTATTCAGTTGTTTTTAATAAAATATCGACATTTAATATATTATAATTAATATTTTTATTTCGCCTTCGCCTAGGCTTTACGAACCTATGAATATTATACTACACTATTTCAAACATCGAAAGCATTCTATTAAATATTTAAAAGTAATAATGTGAATTTTATATTATATAATTACTTTTAATCATTTATTATATTATATTAAAAATAAAACATTTATTAGAAAAACAATACCCATGAAATATTTGGGATATTAAA
Organism: Viscum album; assembly: GCA_963277665.1. NCBI lineage: Eukaryota > Viridiplantae > Streptophyta > Magnoliopsida > Santalales > Viscaceae > Viscum > Viscum album. The sequence goes on along the minus strand of OY728155.1, from coordinate 1,621,794,121 downwards.
AAAGTAATGATTTTGTACAGTTCCATTCTATTATAATTTAGCTCATATTGAATGCGAGTTTCCCATATTGAAAAAATCCTTTCCCACTCCCCCTGATGGTCCAATAAGATTTAGTCATTTTAGAATTATCAAAAATGTAATAGATAACTGAAATAAATTTCATTAATAGAATACAAACATACACTACATATTTATCTTATATGAAAACACATAAGAACCACTTTATGGGGAATAATTTTATGAGGAAACATATGAAAGTAAATAATAATCCATAAAATTTTGAAACTCCATTTCCCAAGTCTCTAGAATATGCATGTTATTCATTTACATGTACATATAAAAATAGAGGGAATTATCAAGATTAAATATTATTATGTCATTAATAATACGTTTATGATGTTCTATTCATGTATTATAACTAGAAAACTGTTTATCAAAAATATATCAATAACAATTAATCATGACTATGAAATTTAAATAGTTCTCCCTTTTCAAGAATCATAAACTCCAAAAAATTTATTAAAAAGTAACTAGAAAGTAACATCCAAGATCAAAGTGATATAGTAACATTAAAATTGATAATAGATAATTAAATATTTCTAAATAACTTAGAGGTCCATTACAGGTGAACTAGAAGGTCACATGTATACCCCCTAACTAAGTCCAAACTATTATACCATATTTATATCAAACAAAAAAAATCATATTAATGGATTAAAATGGATATTTTAATAATATTTGTTAATGAACCATTCTGAATAACCTTGAATAGAATTGACTGTCAAATAACCTTATGCATTCTAGTTATATGTAAAATAATTTGAATCATAGGAGATGGACTGAAACATAGCATTAGAAGACAATTAAATTTTAATATAGATCCATCCAACACATTTCATGATAAACAATTAAAAATAAAAAATCATAAAATGGATATAAGTGAGATAAACCCTCCAATAAAAATATTTCATACAATTTCACCAAACAACCATTAGATTATACATCATTTAAATATTAATAAAGGATTGAATATTACAAGAGATATCATAACAGAAATCCAAAAATTAACAGAATATCTACCCACATTCCCTTCACATACCACTCGACAACTCGATATAATACCCTTCTAGATTAATAAAATCCTAACCATAATTTCTAAAAACATGTTAAGTAGCGCTTCTTCAGTGTCAAAATCAACCATTTATGATACCAATGATAAAAAATTGACATATTTAAAATATTCATATATATTATATTAAATAATATTATTGATATAACATAAGTAAACATTATTTTCCATGGTCATCATGTTTAATAATCGAATCAATGATCCCAAAACTCAAATGCATCAACAAATATTCATTAGATATCATGTGTTTTATGTCCATAGAGATAGAAATGGGACAATATGGAATCATATGTCTCAAAACATTCCCTAGGTCCAATAAACAATTGGTAAGGCCACAATGATTTCATTACCCACAATCTATATCTTTCCAGGATGTAACACACTAATGTTAAAGGGGATGCTAAGGACATGGAAACTTGACACAACTAGAAGTCTGCTGCAAAGGATGGCTGAAAAAATGAAGCATCTGAAGGGGATGCTAAAGGCATAGAGTAGGAATTCCTTTTCAAAACTGGTTGAGAAGATAAAGAATACATAAGATGATTTGGCTAGAATTCATATTAGTCAGGGGCAGCATATGAGGGTTTCACGAGAGGAATTTGCTGCCCATAGCAAACTTGATGATATGTTAATGGTAAAGGAAATATTGTCCAAGAACCAAATGAATGTGCGGTTGCTCAAGGATGGGGAGAAGAATTATAACATCTTCAATAGATTTCACAAAGAAAAGAGGGAGCGGGGAGGGACCAAGGTGATTATCATTGATGGGTGACTATAAACAGAGGAGAATGAGAGTGCATTGGCTGTGGTTGAGTATTTTAAGGGTATTTAATCTGATAATGGGCAGTCCAGCATTCACAGGATGGTGGACAACATTATCTCTTGTATTGATGATCAGTCAAATCAGCTCTTAATTGCTGCCCCATGGAAGAAGGAGATCAGGTCCTCCCTCCTCTCTCTCAATCTAGAGAGTTCCCTGGGCCCTGAGGGATTTACAAACATTTTTTTCATGTTCTACTGGTACATTTTGAAGAATGATATAGAGCAGTCCATGAAGGACTTATTCTCGCATTATTACATTCCACTTGGCATGAATTTATTCTTTTTTGCGCTCATCCCCAAGAAAGAGAATGCCATTGAAATCAAGGACTTTAGACCGGTGGCTCTTGGAAATCCTATACCAAAACATATCAGTAAGATCCTGGTGAGAGGGTTGGGTGGGATGGTTGATGAAATAATCACTATGAACCAATTTGGATTTGTCCATGGGAGGAACATCCAAATGTTCCTATTCATGGCCTCTTAGAGTGTCAACCTCCTAACGAGGAAATCAAAGGAGGGGAACATTGCGATCAAGATTGAAATATCCAGGGATTTTGACATGTTGAAATGGGATTTTATATTGTATGTCCTTAGGCTGTATGGCTTCTCTTCTGGATTTGGGAACATGATCCGCATAATTCTTAATTCTAGAAGGCTATCAATTCGTGTGAATGGGGTCCTGTGGGTATTTTTTTATTGCACCTTGTGGTGAGGCAAGGTGATCCACTTTCTGGAATTATTTTAATGCTTGCAGGGGATTATCTAAGTAGGTGCATAAATTATCATGGTCATATGGGATGGTACATTTTGATCAGGGATGGTGTGAGTGGGCCAGGTCCATCCCACCTATTATATGCAAACGACATCTTATTATTTGGAAAAGCTTCAAGGAGAACCATACGCTCAATTAAGGTCCTCTTCAGTCACTATGAGGAGGTGGCTGGCTAGGCCATTAGAGGGAGAAATCATTGATCGTTTTTTGGAATGGGGTTCCAGTCGTTAAAAAGAACATGATTTTATGGTATCTTGGGTTCAAGAGAGGATAAGTCCCTTTCCAATACCTTGGGGTCCCAATGTTTTGGGGAAGGGTGAAAAGACAGTATTTGGAGGGCATATCTGCTGGTATTATACATCAATTGGCCAGTTGGAAGGGGAATGCTATGACACTGGCAAGGAGGGTCTTCTTGGTGAATTCAGAGATCACATCGAAGTTCGTTTATTCCTTCTCCATTTATAGATGGTCGAGAGGACTTATTAAGGAGCATCATAGCATGGTTCAGAACGTCATATGGATGGGGTCGCCGCATGAAAGGAAGCTGATTACCATCATGTGGTTGTATTGAATAAATCCTGTGGAGATGGGAGGCCTTGGGGTAAAGGACCTCCACACCATCAATGATGTCCTGATTGGAAAATTCACTCAGAACCTGATTACACATGAGGCAGATGATGATTTCCTCTCGAATCGAATTACACTGAGGCTCATTAATGGTTATAAATACTATCTTGCCTCATCAGTTTGGGCATATCTTATCATGCATATGGAAAGATAGTGCCAGACACTAATTGGTTGGTTTGCAGGGACTCAACCATGAATTGCTGGACTACAAAGTTGCGCACACAGCCCCTAGGTGATCTGAATTTTCCAATAGTTTCAGCCCATATGTCCATCTCAGACATTATTTCACAAATGAAAGATCATGTTTTTGACATTACTATGCAAGTGGAAGCATAAATTAATGGCTATGCTCTCATGGATGTGGATTCCCTGATTTGGGTTCCTTCGAAAACCCGGCAGTTCAACTCTAAGGATTTTTACCGGATAGTCTGTGGGGGTTCATCTATTGCGCCTGGAGGGCTGCTTCGCTTTAAGGCTCGATTCATCTGGATAGCTAGTTTCTTCTTGATATGGATATTCTGGAGGAAGAGTATGCCAACAACCGACCTACTCAAGGAGACTGGAATGCAAATGGCATCGATGTGTTCCATCTGTAGGGCAGAGGAGGATTTGATGCAGCACGTTTTTGTGGATTGTAGGCCTGCCAAGAAGCTTTGGGACTACATTGAATACCTATTCGGGATTGTTGTTGATACCGGAAGGATGGTCTTGGACCTGCTGTTCAGACTAGTGCATGTTCAATGCGGTGAACAAATACATAATCTGCTCTTGGTGGATGTAGTGGCTATAATTGTAGATTGCTTGGAAGCCCGAAAGTGCATATTATTTGGAGATGCTCACTCCATGGTACAGTAGGGGACGATGGATGTCCATAGGGAGGTGTATGCTGCCTCCATGGTCCAGGAAGGTTCCATGTCTAAAAATGTTGAGGATAACCAAATTATGAGAAATTTTGGTGTCTCGGGTAGGCCACGCAAGCCTCGAATGCTGAAGCATATTTGATGGATTCCACCCATTGTGTCTTGTCTCAACGTGAATGTTTATGGGGCTCCGTCGGGTGAACCGGGTATGTCGGGGTGCGGGGGAGTGTTCCGGACCTACAGAGGGTGTGTAAAACGGTGCTTTCTCCATGCCATTAGAATTGGCAACACATTCGAAGCTGAAATCTAGGCCATGATATATGCTATCAGGTACGCTGTCCGTCTTAATTAGAGGTGCATATGGATTGAATCTGATTCTCAGTCTTCGGTTTATGCTTTGAATACTAAGACACATAATGTGCCATGGTGTGAGTTGCCTCAATGGGTAGATTGTCTTAACAAGTTAGTTCAAAATGCGTCAGGAGGTCTCACATGTCTACCGGGAGGCCAACCAGGTGGAAGATGCTCTGTCAAAGCGGGCACTTATTGATCCTGGTGGAATGTGGTCTTTCACAGTTCCCGATTATTGTGTCCCACTTGTGGAGGCAGATATATATGGGGTGTTGTACACTCTATTATGTAATAACCCCTTGTATGCCTAACTCTCCTACTTTTTATTTTAATTTTATTAGGGCCGACTTCCACCAGTTCTTGGTCTTTTTTCTATAAAAAGGAATATTTGAATTAAATAATTGTATTTCTTCAATTTCATTCATTGAATGAAGTTTTGTGTATAAATATATATGGTGAAAAACTTATTATAAAATGTAAAATATAACCATGTTGTTAGGTGATTGGGAATAAATATAACTAACTTACGAAAATGTAGGGTGAATTCATTGGAAACTAATTATTTATGAAAATTATAAATCCATTATAAATTCTTATTTTTGAATGATGAAATTCAGTGATTTACTATTACATAATGATATTAATGAAATATATATTTATATACTTAATAAAATATTTCTGATATTCATCAAATATATATATTTTTTAATTGGGTAAGAATAATCCCTATTTACCGTAAAAAAACCAATATTCATTTCAAAAGGTTAATTCTAATGCATTTTAATGGAGAACCCATTTTAAAGTAAAAGTTTGGAACATTAATAATTTTTGATGAAGCAATTAAACTCTTCTTTAGATTCATATTATAAAACATTACATTAGACGAGTTGTTGATAATTTTCTGAAAACATTCAATTTTTAATGAATAATAAAAATATAGAAAATTTTATTTTAGAAAAACTTTTTTCAACAAAAATTATATATTATTGAATTGTTTTAAGGAATATATAGAATATATTTTTATGTGTTAATATATTTAAAGTAATTTACTTTAATTTTACTTTGAAATATGAGGTAAAAACATTCTACTATTTTGCAATGTTTTAACGTTTAAAACTCAACTCTTTCAAACTATTATAGTAATTTTTAAAAAATTACTACAAAATAAGCGATTTTAATTTTTCAAAATTCATTCCATATTTGTAATAACTATTTCCAAATTTTTTATACATCTTTCTTTTATTTTTGAGAACATTGAATATAAATATCAGGATTTTCTATTAATAGAGTAAAAAAATAAATTTGGTAATTAAGGGTAAAACTAATGTTAAAAAATTACCCTAACTCATGTAATTATATTAGAGTATGTGTTAAACCAGGCCTAACAAGTTTTTTCAACTGATATTGTATCCTTTTTAAGACACTTGGATTAGACCAGGATATTAAATTTATTTTATTTAATGAAATGTTATACATGTATATCTCAATTTTTATTAACTATATCATTTTTAATATTAGGTTTTACCCAATATATATTTTATTATAATACAAATTTAAAAGATAAAATGTTTATAGTTATCATGGTAATAGTTCTTTCAAATTTTACAAAATAAATAGTGACCTTAATGAGATATACATTGATGATGTAGAAGTTATTTAATTAATGAAAAATAAAAAAATTAATTATTATAAAAAATTATAATAACCATTATATGACACAAACATTTGATAAAATATTATTTCTCAAGTATATAACAACCATAATGAACTAGAGGATGAGTTACTGACCATTTGGATCCATCTAAAATAGATTATGAGACCTATAATTTTTAATTTAAAGGGATGTTAAAGGTGTCATATTTATGTTTTAAGAAGAAAAATATTTTCAATATAACATTTTACTGAATATATATTCAACTACCAATATTACTACAAAATCTAAAATAATTAACTTCCTTATATTATTTTATTTTTAATTTATATTCAAAAAATATTCATATTAAGTAATTACAGAAAATAATTTTCACAATTATTTTATTAATAGAAATATCAAAAAAAAATATTTAAAATATTAAAAAAATATTATATCAAAAAACTAATATTTCCAATGAATTTTAAAAGTTCTATTGGACATTTATTAATATTATATAATAGTTGGTTATAAATTAACTTTTTATCTATATATTTCTAAAAAACAATGATTTGAATAGTGATAAAATTAACAATATTGATTGATTATCAAAATAATGATTTAATAAATTCTCTAAAAATCTTAAAAAAATTCTAAAAATATATAATAACTAGGAAATATTCAAATAACCCTATTTGGAATTTATTTATTTCTTAAATGACATCATATATATAAATATTTCACCATTTTAAAATTGAAATATTGCTACACTAGTAAATAATTTAATTAAAGAACTAATTGTTAATAAAAAAGAAAGGTTTTATGTTGAAAGAAAAACATTGAAAATATTCATTGGATGATGGTATTAGAACACTATATCATATCATATATGAAATTGGGACATTTTGAGAGTTTTTATGAGATTTTATATTATTATAAATTAAATTGTTTGGAGTTTCAAAAATTACCCATCACCTCAATTATAAAATAGAACCTCCTCCCATATTTCTTCAAAACTCATTGAGACATCATGATCATTTATCCCGTACCCATTTACATAACACAGATTTCTATTATCATTATATGGTTTCTAGTCTTCTTCAAAAACCAACTCTACATCATTTAGAGGAGATTTAGATGGACCACATCGAAGAAGAGGTAATCTCTTATATCTATTATTTCAAATTCATTCTAATTATACATCCCTATACTATGTTCTATTATTTTATAGAAATAACTATATTATATAATATATAATTATATGTTGTTATTATTAATAAAAAACCATATTTCACCTTATATTCATCCTATGGAAAACAAATTCACCAGGCATGTATACGTACCACTAGTCATTTTTATGTCAAGGCATAATCTGTTATTTACAACCTAATTACATAGATGGATATAAGGAAAAAATTACAATATATTAATATTATAATAATATTTTTTTAATAATATATATTCCATCTACTTCCATACCATTTAATAACTAAAGGAATGATATCATCATTCATGTGTATGTACGGCCAACCATCTCCATGATGTGATGTTATTCATTCAATGGGATATCCTTTTAAAAATAAATGTATATAATGAATAAATATGACTTATATTATATTAATATCATTCTAGAAATGTTATAACAATAACCAATGATGAATAATTAGAAGATATTTGAAAAAATATAAATAAGAAAATGAAGTTGTTTATACCAGAATATCGAGTTATAATGATGTGATATTTAAAAATGGATGATAATTCAATCATATATAATATAATAAAAATGAATATGATTCTATAATAAGTTATCAAAATTATTAACCTCATTATATATGAGTTTTGGATAAACATAAAGGATACCAATCCTATGGAAAGGGTCATTTAGGAATCTCATTATTATCAAAGATTGTATATACATATGTATAAATGATGGATATTTTTCATCCATGTCTATTTTTCAAAAAAAAATGTATTAAAAAATATTATTTCCATCATTATACAAATTTTAAAATTCAATTTTAACCAATTGGTGAGTTTTTATTAAATGGTGTAATTGGAATCTTTGTCATTTTTCGATACGAAGTACTTTTAGACTTATCTAAGAAAAATTATGAGAATTTTGTTTTATTTTAACTTATATGAAATGATAAGTTTTTATGTTCCCACAACCATATATTTCCAGAATGATTTCTTTACAATATTTCAATTTTATTTTCAATGAAATTAATTTCTTTGAAAATTGGGATTCATTTTAAAAAGAGAATTTTTTGAGGAAGGGATGATTTCATCAAGAATTAATTTCATGTATTCAATCAATAATATTTTCCATCTAAGATTGAATTATTTAATATGGTCCTGTTAAATGTTTATTATCACTATTATTATTATGGTTTTATTATTATTGTAAGGGATTGTAATTTATAAAATCCATTTGTTTAACAGGTATTATGCTATGAAGGACTGATGGTTAAGTTACCCATTTTATTCCAATGGTTATGGTATTATCAAATATTTAAATTTTTGTTTGACACATAAGAATGATTTTATTTTTATATGGGTAAGAACTATATATCCATCCAATGCATTGGGTATATATTTCTATGTAATGATATATATAGGGCTGTAATAAGAATCGAAAATGGTTCATTAATACATGGATGGAACAAGGAGTATGTTCAGTTCAGTAATTGAATATTTCTACTATGATAGAATTGGAAATGAACCTCGATTAATTTGAAATAAATTTATATTATTATGGGTATCACACACAATTTCATGTCATATTTAATTACTTTTGGGATTACATTCATTGATTTTTTTGAACATTAATGATTTATCCTTTGGAATTATATCGTGGACAATAATAAGCAAGATATTATTTGTAAATTGTATGTTCTTTTGTAGTATTATTATTATATTATTGATATCTCTTTTTATAACCAATACTGAGAATGTGAGCATACCCATTATTAAGTTTCTTCTTCATAGGTAAAGAAGTAGGGTATGAAGTAATATATTCAAAAAGGGAATGTAGTTATGAATGAATAAGTAGGAGAAATTTTAGATGTCTATTGAACTAGTGGTTTATGTTTCCAATTTCAAAAGGCATTATACCTATACAGTCTTTCCATGACATTGTTATTTTCTGTAATTAATACTAATAAACTATTATGTAATATCTCTGCATGTATGATTGGATATATATAGTTGGAATCTGAGAATAGGTATAGTTAACCTTAGGAAACTAGGATGATTAACCCATAGGAAGAACACTAAGGATACACCAAATTATATGTTTCAATCCTAGTTTTTTAGAAATGATCATGAATATCCTATGATAATTCCTAAAAATGATAAATTGAAATTATATTTTTATTTATATAGTTTTTAGATTATGGATAGTGTTTCTAATCATATTATACATGGTTTTATTCAATATATGGAACCATAAGGACACTGTTTTTGATAAATGTGATGGTAATGAAATTATTTTCCTCCTAAGAAACTAAATGTTAGGGGTGATAGAATGGAAATCCTTGTTACTATGCTCACACATAACTATCAACAAATTAATCATGTAGGACTTCTAAATTGAAAATGGAATGAACATTATTTTGTTGAGTCTTTCATGAGGTATATTCCACCTACTTTTAGTGTGTTTTATAATCCACTAATAGATGAGAAATTGATTGGTTCTTCGAAAAAGTTATTATTAGTACAAAAAATTTTAGAACATAATAATTTCATCTTGAAATTATTCCATTTGGATTTTGAAGTTGATCAGTCGAACAATAATAATTATAATATGAGGTAAAGTGTTGAAATTGAATCCATTGAATATAATGAGTTCATGTACTAGTATTTCAATGAGTATGTTCCTTATATTCTTTGAAAAAATATAGAGAAGAAGATCCATGACCATAATGAAAATCATGATAAATATTTTTATACCTACAAAAAATATTTTAGAAGGCCATCAAGGTATTCTATAGAAATAAATATCCAACATAAGAGTAAAATTGATCGATTATTTAGTGTCTTAAAACAATTCCCCTAATGGACATTAGCGACAAGGGACTTTAATAAGTGTGAGAAAATCATTCGATCTTATCTCAATGTTGAGATAGATATTTCCAGAACCCATAAATCCCATGGGTTTGATATGTAGAGAAATATGTAATTAAAGGGATAATATAGAGACCAAACTTAAAATAATATGATTTTCCCTTCTGCTCAGTGTGTGGAATGAAACCAGGATGAAATTATCCTAAAGGGACTAAATTTTTTTTATGTGTTTAAGAGAAGGTCATCAGGTAGTTTAATGCTGGAGTGATGGGAATAACTAAATTCCAAGCTAATCTTGACAAGGTATTCATGCACACGAGGGCATCACCTTGGGGTGAACGAGTTCTGTTTATTAAGAAGAATGAAGGATAGATAAAAATCTACATGGATTATCGAGACTATAAGAAGATCACTATCAAGAAAAATTATCATGTTCCACATATTGATTAATTATTCAACCTATTATGTGGAGATCAGTAATTTTCCAAAATTGATCTCCAATCAAGATATCATCAATTAAAGGTCCTGAAATATCATACACAAATGGAAACATTTTGTACATGGTATAAACACTACGACTTAGTAGTGATGACTTTTGGGTTACTAGTGCCCCTGATGTCCACATGGATTTCTTTAATATATTATTCATATACATTCTTGACCATTTTCAGTAGACTTTATAGATGATATTATTGTATATTATAAGACAATGGATGAACATGAAGATCACTTTACAATTGTATGGAAGACACTAAAAATGATACGATTTATGAAATATTTACGAATTGTGATTTTTTCTTCAGAGTGATTTATTTTTTGAACACAAAATTTCAAGAGAGGGGATATTTTTTATTCATAAAAAATAGTTGTTATTAAATGTTGGTCGAAAATAAAAATGGTAACTAAGATTTGGTTTTTTCTTGGTTTGGATGGGTATTATCAAATTTTTTAATGATTATTCGTGATAATCTAATAAACTCAAAATGTTTACTCGAAATGGAGTTATGTTCCTATGGACTGAGGAAAGTGAATAGAATTTAAAATTTATAAAAAAATGGTTATCCATTTCACCTATATTAACACATCCTTGTAGTGGATAATTGTTTGTGATCTACTGTAATGCATCCAAGAAATGTTTGGGCTGTTATTTAATGATAAATGATGTGATAATTGATTATTCATCATGAAGATTGAATATCCGTGTGAAAATTAACAACTCATGATTTGGGGTTATCATTGTCAATATTTTCATTAAATATATGGATGTATTATATTTATGGTGAAATTTGTGATATTTATATATATTGTAAAATCATAATGTATATTTTAACACAAATGATGATTAATATTCATCAAATAATATTTTTTGTGTGTATTAAATACTTATACTGCTCAATATATTACCACCCTGGGAAAGAAAATAGGGTGGTAGATGCTTTATGCTGAAATGACCATGGCAGCATATCCATGATGTGGATTTCAATTGATATAAAATTTATTGATTTTCTAATGATGGATCATTAAATTTTAATGGAAGGGGAGAAATAATATCTTTGATAAACAAATTTTCATCCATCTATACAATTGAATATTAATGAGGCACATAAGGAAAATGTACGTCTTCAAAACAATGTGAGAAATTTTCATGAAATCTGAATTAATTATGTTGGAATAATAAGGTTCAAGAACTGGGCTTGTATTTCTACCCTACAAGATTTAAAGAAGGATATAGAGGATGAGGCTCATAGTTCTTCATTTGATTTTCATTATAAAATAACAATGATGTAAATGGACCTAAAATTGTATTTTTACGGGGAGGAATGATGGGATATTATTCTGAACATGACTTTTGGTGCTTGGTTTTTTGCAGGTCGTGTCTGAAAGACATAATTCTAAGTGGATGTTACAACCATTATCCATACCAGAATGAAAATGGGACAACATCACTATAGAATTTTTCACCAACCATCCCGAATCATCTAAAGTATAAAATTTTACATGTGTTATTGTTTACCACCTAATGAAATCAGAAAAAATCATTACAATAATAGAGTAATCTTCTCTTTATCATCTTTCAAGGATATATATATATATATAGATAGTAGTATGATTTCTTATAATATCACATTTAAGTGTATCTAATTGGGATATATGGTATACCACAACAATCTGGAGAAGTCTTATGTGGGATATGGATACATAGTTATGCATCACAAATTTGTATCATCATCAAAGAGACTGTTAATATGAGATAACAACTAAAAATCTATAATACCTATTGAGATATTTTTTATGGATTCCAAATGTCATTGCGATCAACACATAACATAATTTGAATTTTTCAAAAATAATTGCATTCACTACTACATTTTGATGGATCCATATGAAGCCCTATATTGAAGGAATTGGAAAACTCCAACATATGATGGCAATGTGGGGTAAAGAAATATAATAGTGCCTGATCTTGTTAATGGAATAGAAGGAAAAATCAGATCAATTCAACAACACATAATAGAATAAAATAGTCTACCAAAAAAATTAATATAACCACCAATTAAAAGACCTAGAGTTAGAAGATGTGGACAAGGTGTTTCTACGAATATCTCTCAGGAAGACAGTAACGAGACTTAGAATGATGGGAAGGCCAAACCATATGTGTATCAGTCCTTTTGAAATTTTGGATCATGTTGGGATGGGCACGTAGAGATGGATGCTTCCACTAAATATGTCTCATGTTCATGATGTATTCAATTTATCTCCCCAGGGAATGTAAATACCTAATCCTTGATATGTAATAAACTCATTCGTTTTACTAATGGAGAAAGATCATTCTTATGAAGAATAACTGATATACATTCAGGCTAATATGGATAAAGTTTAGTGAAACAAGAACAATATAATGGTTATTGTTTTTTAGAGAAACTACCTATTTGAAGAAGCAATATGGGATCATTTGGATGTTATAATGAAGAGTTATCCTCTTGTATTTTTATCCATGAGTCAAATTTTTAGGGTGAAATTCTATTTATGTGGGGTAGAAATTAACACCTGGTTTTTTATGAAATATTTTCTTTTTATAATTTTAATTCTTCAATTGCTTATATTTCATGCAATCGAGTGTTTAAATAAACCATTGGACACCCAAAGTATAAAATTGCTAACATAACCTAGAATTTAGTATAATGGGAATAAATATATCTCACTTCTGAAATTGTATTGTGAATTTCTTGGATACAACTTCTTTATGAAAATTATAAATATATTATATTTTTTTATATTTGAATGATTAAATTTACATAAATTCTATTAGTAAATTAAATTAATGAAATATATATTTTATTTATGTAAAAAATATATTTTATATTTATCCAATAGATTAAATTTTCATTGGGAATGAATAAACAATATTTTATGTATGAAAACTAGTATTTGTTTCATAAGGGTAATTTTACCAACTTTTAATGGATAAAAAATTTTATTGTTAAATTTTTAAAAATTAATAATTTTTATGACATCATAGAAACCTTATATGGAATCGGTATATAAAAACATACTTCAGATGGATTTTTTTATTTTTGTAATAACTTTTACTTTTTGATTTAAATTAAAATACACTGAATGTTAATTGAAAGAATCTTATTTTCATCAAAATAATTTATATTCTTAAATTATATTATTCAAGTGTTTTATTTTATAAATAGAGTATATTTTTATTATTTAATATAATTTAGGTATTTGTAATTAAATTTACATTGAATTACTATGAAATTTTTTTCAATCCATTACAATGTTTTTACATTAAAAAAAGTTACCTTTTTCTGAAAATAGGATTAATTTTAAATTAATTAATAAATATTTGTTATTGTGAATTCTAACAAATGGAATCAATATTTTGAATCATTATATCTAAATTATTTAAATATCAGTCTTTTATTTTTGCTTATTATGAATAGTAACATTGGTAATTTTAATTAATATGGTATAAGAGAAAATCAAATATTTATTATTAAAAATAATGTTATAAAATTACCCAAAAACTTTTCTAAATATTATGGGATGAGAATTAATTTATTTAAATCATCATTGCGTCGAACTTTTATAGTTTGAAAGAAGCTTGTATGAGATGAGGACAATTGCTTTTTTTTATTTGATGAAGAGTAAAATATTTATCACTCTAATATTAATAACCTTATCATTTTATACAAGATAATATATAATCTAAATTGAACTATAAATACAGTTTTGCAATATAGTTTATTTATCATGGTATTTTATTTTTAATTTTGATTAACTAAATAATTACTTTAAAGGAATAAAAATTACTGATTGGTAAATTATTTAATTGATGAAAAATACTTAAATTAAAGTTTATTAAAATTATAATTACCATTATAAGAGAGAAACAATTGAAAAAATAATATTTGTTATTTATATATCTACAATAATCATCCATCTGTCTAGTAAGTTACAATTTGGTCCCATATGGAATATATTTTTACACATTTAATTTGTTATTTAAAGTGATTTTAATGTTTTGACATTAACTATTTAATAAGTATACAAATAATATAGAATTTTCCAGGTGATATATTCTACATCAAATATCCCCTATAAAAAAGAATAATTATAATGATTATTTTATTTTATTTTATTTTTTATTAAAAAAATGTGCATATTAAATAATTACACAATACAGTTTTAGTAATTATTTTCTTAAGGTAAATATCTAATAAATATGAAAAAAAAATATAAAATCCATAATGCCTCTACCCCAGAATCCCAGAGCTAGTGCATTATTTTAATACATTGACATTATTACAAGGAATCAAGTCCCAAAGAACCAAACATTTTAGCAGTATTTCAAAATAGTTTACAAAAAAGAAAGTTACATTACATATTCAATAATAAAACACAACATAAATAATCATTTGATAACACCATTATTCACCTAGATTATCGCGGAATATCAATCCAAATACAATTCTTATAATCCAAGGAAAAAATATATATGGAAGGGGTGATCTCCGATGCTCAGTAACGGTAAATACTTTAGTAGAAGCTCTAAACATTTAAGGTAAGATGTATAATAAAAACAAAAAAATTTATAACTAAAAATAGTAAAAAATATGGAGAATATAAATAAAACAATACCATATAAATATTCCCATGGATATTCTACTAGTCGAATAATCACATGAAATAATTAATTTCATAATGAGGGAATGTCTAACGTCAAACATAATTAACACATAGTCAAGGACTCATCCCAAGAATACAAATAAAATTTTCATCAAGACCTTAATACAAGACACTAATTTGTCTAATGATACCTACCAAGTCATCAACGGGCTATATAGGTCCCCACCCATCACTTACTAGGTTCAATGCATTCCTCATATGAAAATGTTGAACCATAAAATAAACATTCATATTAAAACAGGAATACAAAATGTCAATTCATTATCAATAAATGATGAAGGGTATAAAAATATCACAACCGCATTAAAATATATCATAAATCATCCAATAATGTATATAAGATTTTATTATAATAAATCATCCACAATCAAGAATAATATTCATTAAATGATGGTGAAATTGTTGAAAATGATCGGTAAAACTCTTTGAGTGAAATACACATTTTAGATAAAATAATTTAAAAGTTGCACAATTTATAAAGGAATACATTAATAAGTTATTTTTGAATAAAATTATCTCATACCACTTTAAATTAGTATAAATGAATTAACATTTTAAATAATTAATTTCCGTATAAATATATCCTTAAAACCATTTTGAAAACATGGACATTAATGAAAAATAATTAGAAGAATAAATATTTAAAACATTTAAAATGATGTTTTAGGTAAAGAGTACGTTAACAATATTCATTTCGGAAACACTTTTATGGAACATGGACATGGATAATAAATATTTCCTAGTAAATACTTACACATAAACAATTTCTGATAATAATGTGATTGAGGAATTAACCCTTACCTTACACTTTCTATTGTTCGAGGGTATGTTTATCCTCCTGTATAATGACCACAGTATGTTATTAAATTATTCTAGAACCATATATATATTTATTATATGATACATGAATCATTTATGTCTTTATTCTACCCATTTAATAATTATTTCTATGTTAAAGTATCTTTTCAGGTAATTACTACTTTCTTTATCATACATGTTTTAAATAGATATTCATGATCTTATCATTTAGATCATGATTTAAATACATCCAAAATATAAAACATGATTTTTATATCATATATATCATTAATATTAAAAATAAATATTCATATAATAGACAGATATATGAAATAGAAAGCATCTTTTATGGAGACGGTGGAACGTACATACGCATAAATGTTGTTTCCTTTTTCATATATTATTGAATGAAAGTAAGTGAATAAGATATTTGTATGTACATATATATATATATCCATTATATTTATTATTTTATATATTACATAATTATTAATAATATATATTTTTATAATCACCATTGAATTGTAAACGTGGAAACGTATCCCATCGCATGGTGGAGATGGTAAGCCGAACGTACACAAGAGCGACGATATCATTTCTAAATTATTAAAATGTGTGGAATTGGATGATATATTAATGGTACATATCAATTATCATGTTATATTAATTATTTATGTACTAATTACTCATTATTATATACATATAAATAACATGGTGTTGAAAAACAAATTACACGACGTTGTGGAGACTGTAAGTCGTACGTATGCACACATGGTGACATTATCATTCATAGGATGGATAGAATAATAAATATGGTTGAAAAATATTTATAATAAGATCATAGTATTTATATGGTACTGGAGATATTATTTTGTTATTGAAATAATAAATAAATAGAATGTTGAAGGTGAAAAGTACATTGAATGAGGTGATAAAATAATTACCTCTTCATTGGGTGTTTTATTTTATTTGAACAAAAGGGATATTTAGGTTGGTTTTATGCTCAATGTAATGACTCTAGGTTGAAGTGAGTTAATTTGGGAGTATATTTGGGTAGGGTTTGGCAAAGAAAAATGGCATTATAGGTGTGATTTTGAGAGAAAGAAAAGTAACCTTTTATAAGAGAGGTGAGGGTCACTTTAGGAAAAGATTGTAATGTTATTTTACTAAAAAATAATTTTCAGTATATAGTACCTCCAAATTAAATTATATATATTATATGTTATGTAGGTTTCTAAATACTCTCATCCAATATGTTTTATAGAAGTTTATGTCACCATATTAACCCTATCTTTTAGATTTAACTCTTAGTTAAATAGTTTAACTTTTACCATGCCCTCTTATATTATTAGAATAAATGGTTAATAAACTTATAATAAAAAGCCATTAAAACATCAGGTGTTTCACTAATGACAGATATACCATTATATAAGTCCTTTTTCGAATCCATATATTTTAGTATTTTTGTATAATTTAATTATATATTATTTGTTTTAAAAAATCATTTTTTGTCTATTTTGCACTGTTTGATATTTGTTTTTTTGAAAGTCATAACAAGTTTATTACATAAAAAATTACATTAAATCAAACCTAAAATGTCATATTCTACTAGAAAATTTGTGGATGTCATCAAATGAATCAATTTAAAATTAATTTTATATTTGTAAAATCAATAATTTTAATCTTTCATTAAAAAGGTAATTATTGCATCATCATTATTTCATAAAAAAAATAGTTATTTAATTTCAAAAAATTATGAATAAAATACCATGATGTAGAAATCATTTTATATTTATAAATAATATTTATAGTCAAATTTAAAGTATTCATAACTCTATATTAAAATTTGTTTTGTTTTTAAACACTGGATTTAACACATTTAACTCTTCCTAAAATAATATAATAATAAATGTCTTAATCTAATCCAACTCGACCAAAATGATCATAATTTTAATCTAAAGGATTATTTCTGTCGAAACACACTAATCTAATAGAATTAATACACGTGTTAGGTTAATTATAATATCATTTTTACCTATAATTATTCTATTTACTTTTAACCGTGGTAAATAAAATTCAATAGATACTATTAACCCAAAAAAATATCTTATTGAACCAAATTTTAATTAATTATGTCAACCATGACTCTAAAATTTTTGAAATTAAATTCACAGAAGCCCTAAAATTACATTTTTTTAGAATTTGTAAATATTCCTTGAAGGTGGGTAGAAGATGTTAAAAATTCAAGAAACTTTTATACATATAATATTATTATAAAATGACACCAATGTATTAAATTGAACTAATATAGGTATTATTTATATATTTTTACTTTAAAATATATATTAATAATAAATTATTATTTAAATAAAATTCTGTTTTAAACAATAAGGTAGTGTTTTTCACTATTTATCATAAATTCAATGTTTTTAAAAAAAATACCAAAAAAATCACATAGATAATATTGATATTAAAAATCCAAAAATGATATCTATTTTACCAAATTCAAAACATATGGGTTGCATTATTTAATTTAAAATTAATTCCAATTGTCATAACTAAAAAATTGGTTTTATGAGGTAAAAAATATCAAAATATTGACATGTGTTTATGCACAATTTAAATTTGAAGTCATATCCAATGATATAAATTATATTAAATTATATAAATATAATCTAAATATACTTCATAATAATTAAAATTCATAAATTATCAGTATATATTATTTTGATTAAATAATTTGTTTTCAATTAAAATTTAGTTTTTTTCGTTATACATCATAATGTAAATGTTATCAGAAAAGTACTAAAAAAATTATACAAAATAATTTTTTATTTCACACATTCAAAGAATAATTTTATTTCATTAAATTGAAAAAATAAAATTGTTAAATATCAGATTTAAAAAGGGTTCTCTATTATAAGGTGGGAAAATTGCATTTTTTGAAAAATGATTCTTTTATCTGATAAAAGGAATTTTTTATTATATTATGTCAAAAAAACACATTAAATGGATTCTAAAATTAAATGGAACATATAAAATTCAAAATTCAATTAATAGTATTCTTAACCTCTCTTTTGGAATGGCTACTTTGTTAAGTTGTGATGTGCTCGAACTCAGTGTTAAGTGTAGAGTAAGCTATTGAATTACTTGAAAAATATAATGTATAAAGAAGTCATAGGGTTTTACATTCTCCCTTCCTTCAATAAATTTCATCCTCGCAATTTGAAATTGTTCTTCATAAATAATAGTTATAAAAAAGAAAATACCTATGTGGAAAACCCACATCAAAAATAGGGTTAATGAAATTTAGTCTTAATAAGAGGGAAAAGAAAATGAAAATGTCACCACCAAATTCGGGTTTCTAATGGAAGAAAATTCCTTTCAAATATAGGAAAATAATTCAAAAAAAATGAAAATATTTATATGGAGTAATTGATGTCATTAAACAGAAACAAGTGAACAATAAATAAAAAATTAAGGGCTTCATAGCTATAAATTTATCATGAGTTAAAATATAATCGTTTCAATAAAACGTATGGTATTATAATAACAAATTTTCGGTTGTGATATTTTTTTCCTAATGTTTAAGAATTAATTTCTTCATAGATTAAAGAAAAAAATAATACATGACATATAGAGTTCCATCCTTTTACTAATTTTACCACAAAATCATCTTTCAGTCAAAAAGATAATAGAACTCAAAATATTCTATATATCCTAATTATATAGAGTCCCAAAAAATGAATTTATAATTCATCTTCCAGACCATTTAAAAAAACTTCATTATACAATCTAGGAAATCATGTTGGCCACTGGTAGGTGATACACCTTTATCACCCTTCAGTTGCGGGTTCAAGTCACGTGGCCCTGTCGGACACGACAGGTTGTCACCCGACCTCTGGGTTCTATTTTTTATAACAATCCAATAACAATGTTAATAAATTATTTAACCACAAGAATAGTATTAATTTTCAAACTATATGCATTCCAACCTTTAGACTTATCCACTATACTTCAGTCTGAAATCACAGTACAGAATTTATATGGAAGGTCTCATAAAATAAATGTGAATACCTTCATCCTGTATTATCTTAAAATGTGGTAATAGAATAAATTACCAGAATAACATATTTGAATAGGTTTGTACTCCCTTATTATTTTGGTAAAACATATAATATAATATATACTCCTTAAATATATAAATATTATATTCTCCAATAATGATGGAATAAAAAAACCATTATTTAGTTCTAAGGTACCGAATAACATCCAATATAATTTATAAAAATATATCATCTCTTTTTACAAAATTAATACCTCAGTATCACGACCATATTAAGGATTATCATTCCTTCAACCATGAATTTTCCAAAAAAATTAATTCCTAATTGAGTCACAATTATTGGTGCCACAAAATCTCAAATCCTTAATGAAATATTATTCCAGTACAATCCTTATATACTCTCTAATTCATATAAATAGTACATCATTGATACACCTCTCAAATTAAACAATAAATTAATAAAAATATAAGAATAATAGTAATTTCTCTTCATCTATAGCAGTATCATAACTTGATTATTATCTAATAACATCATTAGTGGTATACTCGGCTGATAGGGACATTGATTTGTGTAGTGTCTAAACACCTTGAAGATGATGCATTGTGCATTTGAAATATTTTTCCAATCCTCTCAATAAAGTACACGGTTTCCTTTTTCTCTACACTTATAACAAACTCACATTCCTTTCATGTGTTTACCAAGGTGATTTTTTCTACAGTAATCACAAATTGGAAAATCCATCTTTCCCTTCTTACCATTATTCATCTTTATCTAAAACATCATTTTCTTCTATGGCTTCCTTTCCAATCCATAACACTCAAATAATTATTTACTTATCTTCTTAACACATGATAATATTTCTTCATATGATGTGATTATGTGGGAGAAGAAATCCCTTCTAAATTTTGTATTAAGACCATGAATGATATGATCCTTCTTACTCATTGGAACATGCGTATAGTTGGAGTTCTCATTCCTTCTACTAGGCACCATTTCTAAAAAAATTTATACCCGAGGCTAGTTTATGAATTGAAATCCATAAATTCAAACATAGAAAATAAATAACATATATAGAACAATTTATACATATAATACATAGTCATAAAAAAATGGTTTTCCGTGAAGAGGTATTTACTCATAAATCTTAAATAATTGTTTGTAATTATATTGAAAATTGTTCTAAGCATATCCCTTGGGAGTATCGTAACCAATAGTGAAGCAAAGCTGGTTGTCGTATACCATTATATTCTATGTTAAGCCTGAAACTCCATGTCGGAGTTTTCACTCCAATGTTCATCTATGTTAGAGATGCCTTTACCTACTCATATCAAGAGAGGGATGTATTGTTTGGAAAAGAAAAAAATCACTACATTACTAATATTCTAGGATGTTCTTCTATACTAATCCTCAAATTCTATCTTACGGTAATGTTTAAAAATAAGATTTTGTGAAAATATATTTCCATGTTTGTTTCTAAACTTCCACTAATACCAAATATAAAGCCCATACCCCCGAAGCCTACAGCCAGTGCACAATTTTAATACCATGGAATTATTACAAGGAATCATGTCCCAAAGGACTGATAGGTTTTTCAGTCTTCCAAAATAGATTACATACATGAATGTTACATTATATATTCGAACGTAAAACACAGCATAAATAATCATTTTAGAACACCGTTATTCCCCGAGAATAACCCTAAATTTGAATCACAATACACTTATATTAATCTTGGTAAAATAAAACATATGAAAGGGGTGAGCTGATATGCTCAATAAGTGTAAATAATTTAGCAAAATCTATAAACATTTAAAGCAATATGTATAATAAAAAAACCTTTTTAAACATGAACATGAAAATTATATGGAGAAAATAAATCAATAATTACCATAAAAACATGCACATTGATATTCTACTAGTGGTATAATCACATGTTAAAATTAAATTAATAATGAGGGAATGCCTATCGTCAGACATCATTAACACATATTCAAGGCCTCATGCTAAGACTACAGATAAAATTTTGGCCAAGGCCTTATTATAAGCCACTAATATGTTTCTTGAGACCTATCGAAGCATTCAGTGGCTATAACAGGCCCCACACGTCACTTACTAAGTCTATTTCATTTCACATATAAAAATGTTGAAACATTACATAAAAATTCATATTAAAACTAGAATACGAAATGACAATACATTAGCCATAAACCATGAATGGTTTAAAACTATCACATCCATAGTAAAACATATCACAACTCATTCAATAAAATATTGATGACTGTATTATAATAAATCAACCACAATCAAAAATAATATCCAGTAAAGGTTGGTGATATTGTTGAAAATGATCCGTAAAACTCTTTGAGTGAAATAACCCTTTTTCATGAAATCATTTATAAGTCAAAAAATTTAATAAGGAATAAATTTAAATGAAATTTTTGAATCAAACTGTCCCATACCACATATAATTTTTTTAAGGAATTAACATTTTAAAATATTCATGGCCATATAAATAAATCATTAAAACTATTTTGAAAACATTGACATTAATGAGAATGATTTTGAAAAATAATTATTTAGAACATTTAAAATGATATTTTAGTTAAAGACTAACATAAAAATAATCCCTTTGAAAAATATTTTATAAACCATGGAGATGTATGATAAATGTGTCCCTATAAATAATTACACATATACAATATTAGATAATAATGAAATTAATGAATTTTCCCTTCCCTTGCACTTTCTGTCAGTAAAGGGTATGTTTAACCTTCTGTATAATGACTATTGTATGTTATTAAATTATACCAAAACCATATTAATATTTATTATATCATAATTTATTCATTTATGAAGCTATACAACAAATTTAATAATGATTTCAATGTTAAATTAACATTTCAGCTAATAATTTTTTTTCTTTATCATACATATTTTAAGTTATTATTCTTGATCGTATCATTTTGATTATTATTTAATTAATTCAAAAATATGAAACATTATTTATATATCATATATATTTAGAATATATATATGTTTTATATAAAGATATTTGAAAAAGAAAACTCCTATTTTGGAGACGGTAGGCCGTATGTATGCATAATCATTGTTTCTGTTTTCAGGTCGTATTGAACATAAATAAGTGAATAAGATATATGTAAGTAAATATATATATATATATATATATATATATATCTTGTAGCATTATTATTTCATATATTATATACTTATTAATAATATATATTTTTATAATCATCGTTGAATGTTGAACATGAAATTGAATCTCATCGTGTCGTGGAGACAGTAAGTCGTACGTACACATGAGCGACGATATCTTTTCGTCAATGATAAAAAAGTGTGGAATTATATGGTTTATTAATTTTACAGAGAAATTATCATGTTATTTTTATTATTTATATAAATATTACTCATCATTAAATCCATCCAAATAACATAGTGTTTATTAAAAAATTATACCACGTCGTTGAAACAGTAAGTTGTACGTACGCGCACTTGGTGACATTATCATTCATAGGATTGATAGAAAAATGAATATGGTATTACTATATTTATAATAACCTCAAATTTTGAATAAGGTACTTGATTTTATATTTTTGTAAGGAAATAACAAAGAAATATAACGTGCAAGATGAAATTTCCTTTGAAATTGGTGATAAAATAATTACCTCTTCTTTGGGAGTTTTTTTTTTTGATTTGAACAAAATGGCTCCATATATTGGATATATGATAACTTTATGGCCTGTAGGATTATGTGTGGAATTTTGGGTAGGGTTTGGTTGAGACAAATGGATTTGGAGTTCTTATTTTGAGATAAGGTGTACTACCCTTTTATAAGATAAGTGAGGCTCACTTTAAGATATGTTTGAAATATTAATTTATTATAAAATCATTTTCAGTTTCTAGTAGCTCCAAATTTATTTTCTTCCAATTTAAGGTGGGTATTGGTCGATATCCTCTCAAACTATAGGTTTTAGACAATATTAGGTCACTATATTAACCCTATTTTGTAGTTGTATCTCTTAGTTAAATAGTTTACCGTTTACCATGTCCTCTTGTATTATTATAATAAATGCTAAATGAACATACTATAAAAACACAATAGAACATCAAGTGGTTAATTAATGAAATATATATAATTATATATTTCCTTTGTCTGAACATTATATTTTTAGTATTATTATATAATTTAATTATATAGTATTTGTTTTAAAAACTCATTTATGTTAATTTTGACAATATTTGGTATTTGGTTTTTATGAAAGTCATAAAATTATTATTAATTCAAAAAAATAAATAAATAAACACTAACATGTCATATTCCATAATAAAATTAGTGTATGTCATCAGAAGTCTCAATTTACATTTATTTTGATATTTATAATATCAATTATTTTAATTATTCATTAATAATGTAATTATTTCATCACCATGTCTTCATATATTTATTTTACTCTTATTTAAATAAAATAATAATAAATGTCCTAATTTAATCTAAGTCAACCAAAAGGATAATATTTTTTTCTTAAGGAATAATTTGGTCGAAATACACTTATCCAATAGAAGTAGGGAATGTGTTAATGTAATTATAGTATCATTTTTACCTTTAATTGGCATATATACTTTTAACCGTGGTAAATAACATTTAAAATTTACTATTAAACAAAATATAATTTCATCCTATTGACCAAAATTTAACGTAATGATATCAACAGTATCTACTGGATTTTTTAAATTCAATTCACAAAAGTGGTAAAATTGCATTTTATGCAATTTGTAAATATGCCTAGAAGGTTGGTAAAAGACGTTAAAAGATTCAATAAAATTTTAAACATCTAATCTTATTATAAAATATCAGTAATGAATAAAATTGAACTAATATAGGTATTATGTATCTATTTTGAGATTAAAATATATTTAAATAAAAATTATTAATATTTAAATAAACTTTTTTTTAAACAATAATTCTGTGTTTTTCACTATACATCAAAAATTGAATGTTTTCATAAAAAATCTCAAAAATTCACCCGAAGATAATTCTGATATTATGAATCCTAAAATGATTTCAATTTTACCAAATTCAAAATATATGAGTTTCATTAATTAATTTGAAATTTATTGCAACCCTCCTCTTTATTTCACAAATAAACATGATTTAGTACATAAATTTCACTTAATACAACATAGAATATTGAGAGGTCTAGTGTCTCTTGGGATTAAGATCATTATATAACAACTTAAAACATGAAAAAAAACATCTTTATTTAAAAAATCCTTTAGATGTCCACTAAATTCTCTCGTACATAGCATTGCATGGGATAACCAGAGGACATGTATAAGAAAAGGGTAAGCTATAACGATCAGAAAGGGAATAAACCTGGAATATCATGAGGAATACAATACATGTTAGAAAATAGGCTTATCATTAGAGCATAATAGAAAAATGAACATAGAGGCCTGATAAATAATATAAATCATAACATGGAAATGTGGAAACAACGCAAACCATGGAATTAGCATGATCCAAGGCACATTGCACATGAAGCATGAGTAAAACCACATGGCAATAGAAGCACGTGTGAACCATCATTGAACATGAATTATCATGAGTCAAAACACATTTTACATGACGTATGATAATAATAAACTTTATTCAATGCATTGGTTCACTATTAGGGTGCACCCTTTGTTAAACATTTCATATCTTGTATAAGTGTGTCACATAGATCATAAAAAATGGATTCATTAATAATCATCATTTATTCCATGATAAAGGAATGTCTATTTTCTACATGAAACTAGATAATAAATAATTAAAGGTTTACAAAGGTGAATACCTTGATAGAGAAATTGGAATAGTATTCACTACACAATGACATTGGCTTGCAAAATTGCGGTGCAATTTCGGCAGCATAACAGTGTTACATAATAACTCATATAAATTGTTAATGGGGGAGAAAGTGGATTATCATAATATATACAGGAAATGGTCAGTAAGGTGGTAATATATATACTTGTCCCATAAATTTTATTGGAATTTATATTCATGATACAAAAAATTATTTGAATGTAAATGGGGAGAGAAAAATTACTTACGGAATTTCGGCATTGCAACATGTGTACATTGGAAGCATTTAATGAGAATGAAATTGTTATCTCATCATAAAAACATAAATAGGGAAATATGGGAAAGGGATAAATCATACCCCAGCATTTATAATTGATAAGAGAAGGGTATTCCAATATTAATAATCTTGGATTAAAAGAGAAAGGTATGAATCCCTTACATGGAAGTGTGATCCCAAAAGCATGGGAGAGGATTGAGAGAGTCTTATTGGGGGCTTGGGGTGCCTTGGGAGGATTCTAGAGAGATTAAGGAAGAGGATAGAGGAACTCCAAAGGCATTGAGTGAAGAGGAAGTGGGGGCACGGGTGGGTTTATATAGGGAAGGAGAGAGAATTTTTTGCTCTTTAGGTTTGAGACACCACACATTAAACTACTCTATACCACAAAACAGACCACTGTTTTTCCCCTAGTTATTTACAAATGGGAGTAGAAAAAAATATATTAAAAGGATTATGGTAGAACTTATTTAAATAATAGGGATGATTATATGGAGGTCGGTCACACTCTAAAGGAAAACATTTAGAAACCCAAATTTTTATAAGCCTTGAATGGTCAACTAATGCTTTGTAAAATATGTCAAACAAACCCAAAATCAAATTATTTTAATGTTAAAACCTATATTGGCCGAAAATAATTTTTTTAGTATTTTATTATATCACTATTGGGCCATTATGATATTATAAAACACATTATATATTTAAACAGTATTTTACATTTGCCCAAAAATTTGACTATCTCAGAAAATTAGAAAAATTCACCACTGGATAATTTTGATGTTTGTATACCCAAAATATTATTTATTTTATCTAAATATTAGAATTTTTATTTGTAAAATAAAAATAGATATTTATCGAAAATTTAAGAGTTTTGACAAAAACATATTTCAAATATTAATAAAAATTAAAATTGCAATCCTAAAATTATACAATCATTTATATTTAATAAAATATAATATAATAATAATATTTTATTTAATAAAAAATCCTATAATTCATCAAAATGTATTTCATTTTTTAATATTAACTAAAAATACTATTTTTTTGTTTAAAAACTAATTGAAAAGTAACAGAAATAAAAAGAATGGATATTCAATATAAATGACTAATGTAAATAATTGTAGTACAAGGGTCTTGATACATAACTCCTTATAACACCCATATAATACCATATGGTAAGGTGTGTGATGGTGACAAACTCTTGGGGTAACTCTGATAACATTTCTCAAGTGGTAATCTATATCAACATCCACTTATATCAAAGGTGGTTCCTCTCGAGCTAAATGCTTTCATGATCAGCTTGGGCTTAGTCAAAATCAAAGCCCATTGACGCCACATCATTTCCGAGCTAAAAAATGTGCATCATATGGGGAAATTATACTAGATGTGACCATCAATTCCTCTGTCTCATGAAATTGGATTTGATAAAGCCTTATTTTTATACTAATCATGTGATCACTATTCAATGACCATATTAGTAATGGTCTCAATTGTTAATGATATTATAAAATTGAAATCTTTGAACTAAATAAGTCGATACATTTTATATAATCATAAAATGAATTTTATATAGATTAATAGGAATTTTCTTTAATCAATTTTTGGGTCATTACAATATTCCACAATTATGAATTTTTTCCCTCGAAGATTACAATCCCACACTAAAATAGATGTGGTCACTTTGCTTCATTACTTCCTATAATTCCCATGTTGCTTCTTCAAACTTGTGGTTTTTCCACAACACATTGACGAGGATAATTGGATTATTTCATAGAACATTTTTCTCTACAATCTAATATCTTCACTGGTTTTTCCTCTTAAAAATGATCATCCTCAAGTTGTTCTACCTCTGAAGAGAGTACAAGTTAAGGGTCAAATATGTATATTCTTAAAAGGGATACATGAATGAAATTGTGTACTTTGGCCATGGTAGGTGGATGTGCAAGTCGATAGGCCACAACCCCAACATGACCAAGAATCTCAAAGGGGTCGATTTTCCTAGGATATAACCATCATTTCTTTCGAAACCTCACAACCTAATTTGATAGAGATATGAGTAGAAATACCTTGTATCCAACATTAAACTCAAGGTCTCGTCAATGGTTATCTGTATAACTCTTCTGTCGACATAGGGATTCCTTGATATGATACAAAAAAAAATTCACCTTCCCCACCATGTCATCGACTATTTCTAGTTCTAGAATGTTACACTCACCGACTTTATCTCAACAATCCAGTGTTTTGCAGCTCTTCCAATATAGGGAATCATAAGGTGTTATTCCGATGACTGAGTGGAAACTGATAGTAAAAGAGAACACAATCAGAGGAATGTGTTGATAACATCTTCTTTTGATGTCCATTAATCATGCTATCAACATGTCCTCTTGTTTTTTGATAGTCTTCTCGGGTTGGCCCATAGTTTGTGGATGATAAGTCTTTCTGAATTTTACCTCAGTATCCAAATCATGTTGATGAATCTTCCAAAACATAGTGGTGAATCTTTGATCTCGATATTATACAATCGATATTGGTACCCAATCCGGCCTTACCAAATCTCTGATGTATATCTGTGCTAGTTGATCCAATGTAAAATCCTCCAGAATTGCAATGAAGTGTACAAACATATTCAGATGATCCACAACCACCAGGATTGCATTGTTGCCTTTGGATGTCTTCGAAAGTTTGGTGAAAAATCCCATGGTTATGTTTTCCAACTACCATGTTGTAATTGGAAATGTTTTTATCATCCCCATAGACTTTTTCCTCTCTTCCTTCACTTGTTTACATAGTAGGCGCTTTGAGGTATACTCATCGATCTCCTTCTCCACATTATCCCACAAATAACGCTCTCGGAGATATCAATACGTCATTGTGTTTCCTGGGTGAATAGAAAAATTTGAACTATGTGCATCATCAAAAAGTTTGTTCTTCTGCTCTGGACATGATGGAACACATTTTCTTTTCCCAAATCTCACAATTCATTCTCCATTAGCATTGAACTCTGAGGATTTCCCATTTCTCATAGCATGCACCTTTCTCTGAATTCCCACATCATGCTTTTGAGCATCCTTTTAAATTTTAAAAAGAGATTATAGAGAAATAATTTCTGAATGTATTGATGATGTTACCTTATTTATGATTATTATTCCATCTTCATCAGATCTATGAATACTAGAGTCTTCTCAATTCTCATCAATGATAAAATTGTTGAGTCCTTTCTACTTAGAGCATAGGTTACGTTGTTCTCTTTCACAGGGTGGTAATGGATTGAGTAGTCATAGTCATTGATCATCTCTTACTATCCTGGATGGTGCATATTTATCTCTTCCTGTATGAATATATACATGGGGATTTTGTGGTCCGCATATACTTAACACATCACCCCAAAAAGACAATGCCGAATTTTTTTTTAAAGTGAAGATCACCACATTCAACTCCAGATCATGTGTGGGAAAATTCTAACCATGATCATTCTATTTCCTAGAAACATAGGAAATGATATTGTAATTTGGAAGTAGCACACTACCCATGCTCATCTTCAATGCATAACTGAATACCAAAAAAGGTTCTCCACTTGTTGGTAAAGTGATCACAAGTGAAGTGATATGATTCATTTTTAACTTCTTGAAGCTTTATTCGCACTCATCACTCCAAGAAAACGTTACACCATTCCAAGTTATCTTGGTAAGAGGGTTGAAAAATCGTGTGAATTTCAAAAAAATTGGCCAAAATATCCATCTAATACCAAATATATACATATATCTGTTACTGATGTTGGCCTTAGCCATCCCCCTATTGTAGATGTCTTAGAGGGATCCAAAAATATCCCATTTTTTGTGATGATAAAGCCCAATAATGAGACCTCCTTCAACCAGATGTCCCAGTTGCTATACTATTCATAGATATTCTATTTTTGAATGGTCTATAGTATAGTTCTTAAATGCTCCTCATGATCGTCCTTTGTTTTTTATTATATTATAATATCATCTAAAAAGACTACCACAAATTTTTGTGGTAATCTATACAGACTTTATTCAGCAAGTCCATAGAGGTTGTTGGAGCATTAATGAGTCTGAATGGAATTACTATAAATTCATAGTTCATGTTTCTTGTTCTAAAATTAGTCAAGGGGATTTATTCCTTCATCTCCCTTACATGACAATATTCCGACCGCAAATCAACCATGGATAAGTATTGTTCTCTATGTAGATGATAAAACATGTCATCAATTCGTTGGAGAGGATACTGGTTATTTATTGTGATATTGAAATGCTCATGATAATTGATGAAAACACACATTGTTCCATCCTTGTTCTTGATAAAGAGGACTGGTGCACCGCATGGTGAAGCACATGGGTGTATAAACCCGTTATCCAGATTCTCTTGTAGTTGTTTCTTCAGCTCCGCAAGCTCCACAACAACCATTCTATATGGAGTCTCGGATATTTTCATGACCCCAAGTATAAGATAAATTGGCAATTCAACATATTTTTATGTAAGAAGACCTGGAAATTCATATGGAAACACGTCAGAAAATTACCTTATAACAGGAATGACTTCATGGATGGCTACCTCCTTAGACTCAATCATCTGAGCCAGATACGCATGCTCATAAGGTTGTAATATCCATGCATGTTATGATGGAGCTTGTCACGACCCGTCCTCGGGGCCCGTGCCGTGACTACCCCAAGCCCGCCTTCCATAGGCCAGGGGCTGGCGACTAGCACCAAGGCGTAAATCCCAACAAAATGGGAAGACATTTCCTGTGGAAAGTAAACAAGCACCACAGAGTAAGCAAGTGGAAAAGTAAACACTATGTAAAACTTGTACAAGCTGTGCTGAAAGTAAAAGGGGCCGGAAATACAATCCCAACTATAAAGTACAACTGAAAGGAAAAAAAAGCAACTGAAAAGGGAAAACTGCAGCGTCGAGCCGTCCTCTGGAAGTCCCACCTGAAGGGTGGGTACAGATAGCCTCCACTGCTCCTCAGGTCCACCTGAATGCTCCGAGTACGTCCCGCCCAGTGGTCCACCTCCAGGTACTGTCCTGCTCCGCACGCCTCCACCCCGGTCAGCGCTGTCCTTCGTCTGCAACCAACACAACGTAGTGCGGGCAAAGCCCGTGCAGGGGTGAGTATAAGCTTCTCAGTGGGGACCCCGAGACCCCCGAAGGTCTCCCGAAATCCACAAAGGTTAATCCACAAAGGAAACTTACAATCATGAAGTAACATCTGACACGGCTTAGGTATATGCCCATACATATACCTAAGTCTGCAATTCCCCGTTCGGCTCCAACGACCGAGCCCAAGCACAACCCAGTCCACACAGGAAAGCAAAACGTATACCCACACAGGATAGCATAACACAGTCCACAAGGGAGAGTAAACAGTAAATCCACATAGGATAGTTCAACACAATCCACAAAGGAGAGTAACACAAGATTCAGCTCACACAGGTATACTTCTTCGGATGACAATAAAGATGATCACTGAATCATCTAAATCGTCGGACCCACGGAGGATTGATAGGTACTAACCCCGCAGTGACCCACACAGGATCAGACCCACACAGGATCGGGCCCACACAGGACCGGGCCCACGCAGGACCTGTAGGCGCTGGCTCACACAGAACCGCTGAGTGCTGACCCACGCAGGATCAGACCCACATAGGATCGGGCCCACACAGGACCGGTAGCACTGATCCACGGAGGATCGCTGAATGCAGTAGTCGTCGCAGTCCACTGAGGATCTCTGCACAGTCGTCGCCGCAGTCCACGGAGGATCTCTGCACGGTCGTCGTCGGAGTCCACGGAGGATCTCTGCACGGTCGTCGTCGGAGTCCACGGAGGATCTCTGCACGGTCGTCGTCGGAGTCCACGGAGGATCTCTGCACAGTCGTCGCTGTCGAAGTAGCAGTCGCAGCCAGCCTAGGGTTCCCGCACACAGCAAGCTCGTTCGGAAGGGTCGGCTCCATGGGCCAAGAGGCTGATACATCAACTGACGCAATGTCCGAAGTTGATGTATCCAAAAGATCTGTATTGTCAACAGGAACTCAATGTCGCAGACGACGCGTCAAACGGACGCCCGGTCTGAGAGTTATTGGCATTTTCGTCCCAGGGGCCCGGTTGATTTTTAAGGCAAAACCAACCCGACCACACCCCACCTGCGTCCAAAACTCGGGCGGAGTATTCCAAAAGATCCGTCTCACTTAGAGGAATTCAACAAAGCTGACGGCACGTCAATCAGACGTCCGTAGCTCAAGATATGAGCGTTTCCGCTCCGAGGGCCCGGTTAGTCTCGTGTACGAACCAACCCGGCCGAACTCAAAGTATTCCGAAACCTTGAGTGCGATATACCGAAACGATCGTCTCGATCCAAGGATCGTGTTTCCGCTGACGGCGAGTCGTTTGGAGGCCCGTAGCTCATGATATTGCCATTTGAACGACAACGTCCGAAGAAGGGGGGGTACGGGCCCGGGCCGACCCGGCCCGACCCCCCCAGGGTCGGCCCGAACCGGGTCGGCCCGACCCAGGTCCGACCCGACCCGGTTGGCTCGGTCCAGCCCGGCCGAGGCGCGGCCCGGCCAGTCGGACCGGCCTGGCTCGGCTCGACCGGGCGGCTGAGTGCCAGGCGCCCCGGGCGTTGACCCGCGACCTGAGGAAACCGCGGCCCGCGTGGGCTGCGCTGGTGAACCGCGGACGCGGCTGAGCCGCGTCCCGCGCGGGCGAACCGGACCCGTGCGGCCGTGGGTCCGTTGGCCGCCGCCGCCGCGGCTTCAGCCATGGCGGGCTCGTCCGGCGGCGCGCCGGGGCGCCGCCGCCTCCGGCCGCCGGCGTGTTCCGCGGGCCACCGAGATCGCTCCGGTGGTCCGATTCTCTTCCCGTCTGCGCCATTGCTACTCCCGGGATCCGTTCTTTACTGCGGAATCGTCAAACATCTGTTGCGGCACGTTCCGTCGTCGCCCGCAAAATCCGCACAAAACGAAGAACGGCGGAGGGTCATCGGGCCGTGTTCGTTTGGCCCGCACCCTCCGCATTAGAGATAAACAACCAGGAGAATTTTATTCCACACGGGAAAATAAAAAATTTAATAAGATTAAAATTGTTCACAATTAGGTTGTTTAATTTCTTTAAGAAACATTGACGGGAATAAAATTAAAAAGGGGTAATTCCCATAATAAATCCCTACCTCGTCGATCGTCGCGCGCAGGCGTTCTTCGCGGAAAAGCTCGTCACGGAAGAGAGGGATCGTCGCGTTGTCGCGGGGAGGCGTTGCGTCGTCACGGAATCCGGCTTTGAGTCGGTGAGCTCAACGAACCAAGAACAACAGATTTAAATTATTAATATTTAAATCTGTGTTTCGTTTAAAACCAAAAGAAAAGAACTTGAGAGGAAATCCGAAATCACTCACCTCAAACGGTCGGTGATTGGAGATCGGAGCGTGGAAGAACGTCTCGGACGGAAGCGTCGTCGATTTCCGGGTTCGGCGTTCTTCGCGTTTTTCGCGTTCTTCGCGTTCTTCGCGAGGGAGAAGAAGATACGAGGGTCCTCTCAAATCTTATCAAAGCGCAAATAACCAGGGGTTGTTGCGTTGGCCATATTTTATTATTACGCCAACGAATTTGAAAACTGGTTAAGAAAAGATCCATTAATTCGTTGAATTAATTCAAAGAAAGAAACATACCATTTAATTCACGAAATAAACCGCTCAATTAAATGGTCTGTTAAGATTTTAAGAAACGCGTCAGTTGACTTTCATTAAGACGGGTTTTCGCGGGTGCGTTTCTTAGCGGAAAGAAACGGCGGAGCTCGTGCGGGCCCCACCTCACAAATATCCTACCAAGGGAGGTAGGATATTTCTGGATAGCATCATATCCGCTTCAACTCAGTTCAAGCCGCCTTTAAGTGGCTTCCAAGGGGCTGAAGTGAAATAAAATAAAGTTCTCG
The DNA here is from genome assembly GCA_963277665.1 of Viscum album. Taxonomy (NCBI): domain Eukaryota; kingdom Viridiplantae; phylum Streptophyta; class Magnoliopsida; order Santalales; family Viscaceae; genus Viscum; species Viscum album. Next base: position 1,621,759,717 of record OY728155.1, on the reverse strand, counting down.
CAAAATTATTTTATTTCTTAACTTTAAGCCCGAAAATTAAAAACCACACCCGAGCAAACGCAACTCCGGAAGAGGCGTTTCTAAGCGAATACCGGTGCGGCGATTTCATCGGTGCCCTCAGAACTCGATTCCGGGCACCAGTTCAAAAGTTAGAAAAACCCGTTCTTCCGTTCACTGAATGTACCCGAGCCAAACTTCGGAAAATGATTCCGGGCACACCGGGCCTCGGAATCAGGTGCCGTCAGAAACTGCACTCTTGTAAAATTCCAAAGAAAATTAAGAAAAAAAATTTCCTTGAAATTTATGGGTATTTACATTACTCATACCTCATGACTTTACATCCCCGTAAAGAAACATCATAAACTAGGGACACAAATGTGGGTACTAAGCACGCATCTAAGCCTCCCGCTCCCAAGTTCTCTCCTGGAGGTTCCCGTGCTGCCATCTGATGCGCACAAGAGGGATCGATCGCCCACGTAGGACCTGCTCTTGTCGATCCTCTATCTCCACTGGGACCTCCGTAAAAGTCGCCCCATCATCCACGTCTTGCTCCCCATAGTCAATGATATGCGTCGTGTCGTGCACGTATCTCCTCAGCTGGGATACGTGGAAGACGTCGTTCACCCAGTGCAACTGAGGTGGCAGAGCCAGGCGATAAGCCACCTCGCCAATCCTGCTGAGGACCTGGAAAGGCCCGATGAAGCGTGGAGACAACTTGCCGCCTCGGCCAAATCTCCGCAAACCACGTCGAGGTGAGACACGCATGAAGACGTGGTCTTCATCCTCGAACTCTAGTGGCCTCTGCCTCCTGTCAGCATATGACTTCTGCTAGCTCTGTGTTGTCCTCATCCGCTCCTGGATGACCTGGACCTTCTCTGTCGTGGCCCGGACCATCTATGGTCCCACAAGTGCTGACTCTCCAGGGTCTGTCCAGCACAAAGGAGATCTGCAAGGCCTGCCGTACAACGCCTCGTAGGGTGCCATCCCGATGGTGGAGTGGTAGCTGTTGTTGTACGCGAACTCCACCAAGGGTAGGTGGTCCTCCCAGCTGCGACCAAAGTTGAGGACACATGCACGGAGCATATCCTCGAGAGTCTGAATGGTCCTCTCTGTCTGACCATCCGTCTGAGGGTGAAAGGCAGTTCTCAGACGTAGCCGCGTCCCGAACGCCTCCTGCAACCCCTTCCAAAGACGGGAAGTAAAACGAGCGTCCCGATTGGAGATGATTGTCGATGACACACCGTGAAGTCGTACAATCTCCGGAACGTAGAGACGCCCCAACCATTCCACTGAGCCCTGCTCTCATATGGGTAAGAAGTGTGCCGACTTGGTGAGTCGGTCAACAATCACCCAAATGGAATCGTGACCTCTGGAAGTGCGTGGAAGTCCAGTCACGAAGTCCATAGATATCCCGTCCCACTTCCACTCTAGGACCTCCAAGGGTTTTACCAAGCCTTCTGGTACCTGATGCTCTGCCTTCACCTACTGGCAGGTGAGGCACCGTGAAAAGAACTCTGCCACAGCCTTCTTCATGCCCGGCCACCAGTGCTGTCGCCTGAGATCCTGGTACATCTTCGCCACTCCAGGATGTACCGCCAAAGGAGAAGTGTGAAACTCTCTCAGCACCTCCTCTCGTAAAGCGACTGGTACCAAGGTACGTCCTCTGAAAATGACATCGTGCTCTGCTCCAAGGGAGAAACCATCAGGTGCCTGTCCCGAGGATATCTGTGCACGCCGTGTCTCACAGTCAGCGTCCCCACATTGTGCCTCTCTGACCCGCTGAAGAAGTGGAGGAGAGACTGTGAGAGACTGAAGGAAGGTTGCTCTGTCTCTATCCACGAAGGATATCTGCAAAGCGGCTAGCTGCTCTGTCACCTCCTCAAGTAGTTAGATGCCCGTCCTCCTGCTGAGGGCATCAGCCACCACGTTCCCCTTCCCAGGAGTATAGACTATCTCAAAGTCATAGTCCTGGAGGAACTCGAGCCATCGCTGCTATCTCAGGTTCAGGTCCTTCTGAGAGAAGATGTACCTGAGACTCTGGTGGTCAGAAAAGACTGTGAAGCGCTCACCCATCAGATAGTGCCGCCATGTCTTCAGGGTGAAGACCACTGCTGCCAACTCCAAGTCATGGGTAGCGTAGTTCCGCTCATGCGGCCTCAACTGACGTGATCCGTAGGCAATCACGGCCCACTCCTGCATCAGGACACACCTGAGTCCGGTCCCTGATGTGTCACAGTAGACTACGTATCCAACTCCCTCCTCAGGCAACCTCAAGATAGGTGCGCTGGTCAACCTCTGCCTCAGCTCCTGGAAGCTCTGCTGACATTTGTCTGACCACACGAAGGGTTTCCCTTTCTTCGTCAACGCTGAGAGTGGGGCCACAACTCTGGAGAAGTCCGACACAAATCTCTGATAGTATCCGGCTAGGCCCAAGAAACTCTGCACCTCTGTCACGCTCTTGGGTGGCTCCCAAGCTAGCATTGCCTCGATCTTCGCGGGATCCACTGCAACTCCCGCCTCAGAAATGACGTTCCCCAAGAAGTGGACCTCACGTAACCAGAACTGACACTTCGAGAGCTTTCCATAAAGCTGTTGCTCTCGGAGTGTGTCTAGCACAACACGCAGGTGGTAGGCGTGCTCCTCCTCCGTCGTCGAGTACACCAAAATGTCGTCGATGAAGACTACGACAAATCGATCAAGGTATGGCTGGAAGATCCTGTTCATGAGGCTCATGAACACTACTGGAGCATTGGTCACGCCGAAAGGCATAACCAAGAACTCAAAGTGGCCATATCGACACCTGAAGGTCGTCTTCTTCACATCCTCATCTCGAACTCTGAGCTGATGATAGCCTGACCTGAGGTCTATCTTCGAGAACCACCGTGCTCCCTTGAGCTGGTCGAAGAGGTCATCAATCCTGGGTAGCGGATACTTGTTTCTCGCTGTCACCTGGTTCAGGCGACGATAATCGACACACAGTCGCAAGCTCCCATCCGCCTTCTTGGCGAACAAAATCGGCGAAGCCCAGGGTGAAACACTGGGTCGGATGAACCCCTTGCCCAGAAAGTCCTCCAACTGTACCCGCAGCTCTCGAAGCTCAGCGGGGGCCATTCGATATGCTGTAGTGGATATCGGGGCTGTCCCGGGGTACAGGTCAATATAAAAGTCTACCTCTCTGCGAGGAGGTAGTCCTGGAACGTCGTCGGGAAAGACGTCCGCGTACTGATCCACCACTGCAGGAAAACTGGGACTCCGCACCTCAACTGCTCCCAGGATGAGGCTATCCAACTGATGAGTGATGGGCTGAAATCTCCTCTGTGTGAGTCCATCCTGTGCTGCTAAGGCTCCCTTCTCGCTGGTGAAGGTGAACCTGCTCCCGTCGGTGCGCACACATCGCACCTTGCGCCTAATGCAGTCAATCTGAGCATGGACCGTAGATAACCAATCCATGCCCAAGATGACGTCGTAAGGCCTCGACGCTGCTACAAGAAGATCCCAGCCGAAGATTTCGCCTCCTAGAGTAAGCTCACACTGCCGGAACCAGTTCGTAATCGTCGAGTCTGCTCCCGTAGGAGTCTCTAGCCGTAAGGATCGAGCCAACGGCTCCGTCGGAATCTCCGAGCTCCGAACAAGGGTAGTGGATATGAAAGAGTGACTTTCCCCTGTGTCTATCAGAACTGCAGCAAAGGTGGAATAGACACAGATCGTACCTCGAATCATCTCTGGCGTGCCGTGGTCGTAGGCCTCCGCTGCCTGGAGCTGAGCCTGTCTCTGCCCGCCAGCTCCCTGTGGTTGGGGCGGGCCTCCTGGTGGTGGTGGTGGCAGAGCCTCAAAGCGTCGCCCACCACCTGCTGCTCGGCCATCTCCTATGCCTCGTCTGCCTCCTCCCTGCGGACCGCCACGGTCGACCCTCTACCTCTGCCTGGGTGGTCCCTCCACCGTCTGCTGCCCCTCGGTACGACTGGTCGGGCAGTCACGAGCCATGTGACCCTGCCCGCCGCACTCGTAGCACTGTCTGCCTCTCGGAAGGCTGGCTCCGCGCTGTGTGCCCCGCACCGCTGAGCCAGTGTCCTGGGGTCGTCTTCCGGAAGGCCTGGTCTGCCTGGAACCCTGAGTCATCTGTCGGCTACCTGCTGCTGAAGACTCCGCTATCTGCCGCCCTGCGGTAGGTCTCGCTGTGAACTCAGCCAGGAAGCTCTCGATCAGGAGGGCTCGCTCCAGTACTCCTTCCTGGGTCTGGATGCTGAGGGAGATCAGCGACGCCCTGATATCGTGTCTCAATCCCTGCTCGAAGGTCCGGGCCCGGAAGAAGGGGTCCCTTACCATGTCTGTCAAGTAGTGAGATAGGTCGGTGAACCTCGCCGCGTACTGAGCCACCGTCAAGCTGCCCTGCCGCAGCTGAAGAAGCTCCTGAATGCACACAGCACGGAGGGTGTCCGGGACGAACTCTGAGCGGAAGAGGATCTCGAAGTCCGTCCAGATGAGGGTGGCCTCATCGTGTACCTGGAGCATCATGCTCCACCATCGCCATGCTGCTGCGTGTAGTAGGCTCGCCGCGAGGATCACCATGAGGTCTGCTAGTGTCCTCACTAGCCTGAAAACTCGGACGACCGCCTCCAGCCAGTCCTCGGCTGCCTGGGGGTCCGACTCCCCACGAAACCTGGGTGGTCGCTGGCACTGGAACTCGTGCAGAGCTCCGAGGCGTCGTGCATCGTCAGCTGCCAGTGCTGGAAGCATCAGGGGCTCGGCGGGTAAAGGTACCGCCGGTGCCTCTGCTGTCAATGGGCCCTGTACCGAGGCCTCGTCGCTCGGTGGGCTATCATCGCGCTCTACTCTAGGAACCCTAGCTGGCTGCTGTCGTCGTTCCATCCTGAAAAGGAAACTAGTATTCCATGGTCAGAACAGTATACCTGGTGAGCTGACACAAGTAATCACAGAGAAAACTTGAAACACACATGCAATCAATTTTTTCGTGCATTAAGTCGGAAATCAGAAGACGGGGTCCTGGTGTATGGATACGTTGGTCGCCGCACCAACACTGGACTCCCTGGACTGATAACCACACCCGATACGCTAAACACTATTGCTTCACATAGAAGAAAGATCAGAGTCTGTGGTAGAACCGACCACCTCTGATACCAATTTGTCATGACTCGTCCTCAGGGCCCGTGTCGTGACTACCCCAAGCCCACCTTCCTTAGGACAGGGGCTGGCGACTAGCACCAAGGCGTAAATCCCAACAAAATGGGAAGGCATTGCCTTTGGAAAGTAAACAAGCACAACAGAGTAAGCAAGCGGAAAAGTAAGCACTAAGTAAAAACTGTACAAGCTGTGCTGAAAGTAAAAGGGATCGGAAATACAAGCCCAACTGTAAAGTACAACTGAAAGGAAAAAAAGCAATTGAAAAGGGAAAACTGCAGCGTTGAGCCGTCCTCTGGAAGTCCCACCTGAAGAGGGGGTACAGATAGCCTCCACTGCTCCTCGGGTCCACCTGAACGCTCCGAGTACGTCCCACCCAGTGGTCCACCTCCATGTACTTTCCTGCTCCGGACGCCTCCACCCCGGTCAGCGCTGTCCGTCGTCTGCAACCAACACAACGTAGTACGGGCAAAGCCCGTACAAGAGTGAGTCTAAGCTACTCAGTAGGGACCCCGAGACCCCCGAAGGTCTCCCGAAATCCAAAAAGGATAATCCACAAAGGAAAAGTACAATCACGAAGTAACATCTGACATGGCTTAGGTATATGCCCAAACATATACCTAAGTCCGCAATTCCCCGTTCGGCTCCAACGTCCGAGCCCAAGCACAACCCAGTCCACACAGGAAAGCAAAACGTATACCCACATAGGATAGCACAACATAGTCCACAATGGAGAGTAAACAGTAAATCCACACAGGATAGCTCAACACAATCCACAAAGAAGAGTAACACAAGATTCATCTCACACAGGTATACTTTTTCGGATGACGATAAAGATGATCACTGAATCATCTAAATCGTCAGACCCACGAAGGATCGATAGGTACTAACCCCACAGTGACCCACACAGGATCGGACCCACACAGGATCAGGCCCACACAGGACCGGGCCCACGCAGGACCTGTAGGCGCTGGCTCACACAGAACCGCTGAGCGCTGACCCACGCAGGATCGGACCCACACAGGATCGGATCCACACAGGACCGGTAGCACTGATCCACGGAGGATCGCTGAGTGTAGTAGTCGTCGCAGTCCACTGAGGATCTCTGCACAGTCGTCGCCGCAGTCCACGGACACGGTCGTCGTCGGAGTCCACAGAGGATCTCTGCACGGTCGTCGTCGGAGTCCACGGAGGATCTCTGCACGGTCGTCGTCGGAGTCCACGGAGGATCTCTGCACGGTCGTCGTCGGAGTCCACGGAGGATCTCTGCACAGCCGTCGCTGTCGAAGTAGCAGTCGCAGCCAGCCTAGGGTTCCCGCACACAGCAAGCTCGTTCGGAAGGGTCCGCTCCATGAGCCGAGAGGCTGATACATCAACTGACGCAATGTCCGAAGTTGATGTATCCAAAAGTTCCGTATCGTCAACAGGAACTCAACGTCGCAGACGGCGCGTCAATCAGATGCACGGTCTGAGAGTTATTGGCATTTTCGTCCCAGGGGCCCGGTTGGTTTTTAAGGCAAAACCAACCCGACCGCACCCCACCTGCGTCCAAACCTCGGGCAGAGTATTCCAAAAGATCCGTCTCACTTAGAGGAATTCAACAAAGCTGACGGCACGTCAATCGGACGTCTGTAGCTCAAGATATGAGTGTTTCCGCTCCGAGGGCCCTGTTGGTCTCGTGTACGAACCAACCCGGCCGAACTCAAAGTATTCCGAAACTTGAGAGCGATATACCGAAAAGACCGTCTCGATCCAAGGATCGCGTTTCCGCAGACATTGAGTTGTTTTGAGGCCCGTAGATCAAGATACGGCTATTTGAACGAAAACGTCCGAAGAAGGGGGGTACGGGCCCGGGCCGACCCCGCCCGACCCCCTGGGTCGCCCCGGTCCGGCCCGGCCGGTCGGACCGGCCTGGCTCGGCTCGGCCGGGCAGCCGAGTGCCAGGCGCCGCGGGTGTTGACCCACGGCCTGAGGAAACCGCGGCCCGCGTGGGCCGCGGTGGTGAACCGCGGACACGGTAGAGTCGCGTCCCGCGCGGGCGAACCGGACCCGCGCGGCCGCGGGTCCGTTGGCCGCCGCCACCGTGGCTTCAGCCGCGGCGGGCTCGTCCGGAGGCGCGCCATGGCGCCGCCGCCTTCGGCCGCCGGCGAGTTCAGTGGGCCACCAAGATCGCTCCGATGGTCCAATTCTCTTCCCGTCTGCGCCATTGCTCTTCCCGGGATCCGTTCTTTACTGCGGAATCGTCAAACATCCGCTGCGGCACGTTCCGTCGTCACCCGCCAAATCCACACAAAACGAAGAACGACGGAGGGTCGTCAAGCCGTGTTCGTTTGGCCCGCACCCTCCGCGTTAGAGATAAACAACCAGGAGAATTTTATTACACACGGGAAAATAACAATTTTAATTAGATTAAAATTGTTCACAATTCAGTTCGTTAATTTCATTAAAAAAACATTGACGGGAATAAAATTAAAAAGGGGTAATTCCCATAATAAATCCCTACCTCGTCGATCATCGCGCACGGGCGTTCTTCGCGGAAAAGCTCGTCGCGGAAGAGAGGGATCGTCGCGTTGTCGCGGGGAGGCATCGCGTCGTCGCAGAATCTGGCGCTGAGTCGGCGAGCTCAACGAACCAAGAACAATAGATTTAAATTATTAATATTTAAATCTATGTTTCGTTTAATAACAAAAGAAAAGAACTTGAGAGGAAATCCGAAATCACTCACCTCAAACGGTCGGTGATTGGAGATCGGAGCGTGGAAGAACGTCCCGGACGGAAGCGTCGTCGATTTCCGGGTTCGGCGTTCTTCGCGTTCTTCACGTTCTTCCCGTTCTTCGTGAGGGAGAAGAAGATACGAGGGTCCTCTCAAATCTTCTCAAAGCGCAAATAACCAGGGGTTGTTGCGTTGGCCTTATTTTATTATTACGCCAACGAATTTGAAAACTGGTTAAGAAACGATCCATTAATTTGTTGAATTAATTCAACGAAAGAAACAGCCCATTTAATTCACGAAATAAACCGCTCAATTAAATTGTCTGTTAAGATTTTAAGAAACGCGTCAGTTGACTTTCATTAAGATGGGTTTTCGCGGGTACGATTCTTAGCGGAAAGAAACGGCGGAGCTCGTGCGGGCCCCACTCACAAATATCTACCAAGGGGGGTAGGATATTTCTGGATAGCATCCTATCCGCTTCAACTCAGTTCAAGCCGCCTTTAAGTGGCTTATGTGAAATAAAATAAAGTTGTCGCAAAATTATAGTATTTCTTAACTTTATGCCCGAAAATTAAAAACCACACTCGAGAAAACGCAACTCCAGAGAAGGAATTTCTAAGCAAATACCGGTGCTGCGATTTCATCAGTGCCCTCAGAATTTGATTCCGGGCACCGGTTCCAAAGTTAGAAAAACCCGCTCGTCCGTTCACTGAACGTACCCGAGCCAAACTTCGAAAAATGATTCCGGGCACACCGGGCATCGAAATCAGGTGCCGTCAGAAACTGCGCTCTTGTAAAATTCCAAAGAAAATTAAGAAAAAAAATTTTCTTTGAAATTTACGGGTATTTACAGAGCTAATGAGGTTTCATCTTTTTTCTTTGCACTAGTACAAAATTGATGGTCAATTATTCACATGGATAATGATTTCCCTCTCACGTCAAATTTTGTTGGCTCTATATAATAATAGGCAATCCATGATAATAATTGAATCAAATACAACCAGAAAGAGTATAATGAGGTTCACCAGGAATTTCAAAACACCAATTATGACAGGGCATGAGTTATATTCATGTGATGCAATGATTGCCCCATTTTCCATACTCACTGACATCTTCACATCCATTATTTGTGGTGGTGTTGGGTTTGTTTTACTAAACATTCAGAATATAGAAGAATGCATATAACCTAAATCAAATTTAATGTTTACTATTCATTAATGAATAAATAGCATACCTATCACCACTTCATTTTCATGGTTCAATTCAATGGTAGTGTTGGAAAAATATCTCCCTTGCTAACTTGGAGGTTTCTTGTTGCCTCTGAAAAACCTTGACATAGAGAACCAATTTTCATAATTCTCTTGTTCCAAGATATTGAAGCAATATAAAATGTGTTGAGAGTCGAACAAAGTGTTCCCTCATCTTTCGCAGTCGTAGTTTTTTATTTCCAAGAGTTAATAGCCAAGTTCCCTTCTCTTCCACATTGAAAGCATTTCATCATCCATTTTATGTAATTTCAAGTATTCTTCTTTCTGTACGTTTGGATATTGGGGTGCTTGCCTTTCTTAGCACCATTATATTTTTATTGATCAGACCACTAGAATTGAATCCCTCCTATACTTCATATCCCTATGATAACCCTACGATTATATGATCTCCATCATGACCTTGAAGGTACATCAGACAATTTTCTTATAGCTATCGAAGTCACGGATCGCCATGTCATTCTGCAGGCTAGGTTTTATCCCACCAAAGAAGTGGTCAACCTTGCATTCAGTGGTAATGACAAAGCCGAAAGCATATCGTGGAAGTCTTGTGATTTTTTCCTTGTACACTTTGACAGATTCATTTTCCATTTTCTTGATGTTAAGTAAGTCTCTTCCGACCTTAAGACGGAGGTTGCACATAAAATATTTATCAAAAAACATCTTCCAGAAATCCTACCATTCCAATGCCTTGATATTTTCTTAAGGCTTCTTATTTTTGATCAAGGTCCACCATTGATCACCTTCACTATTCATTTGATAGAATCTAAGAGAGCCTCCTCTTGTTTAGAATATTGAAGAATAGAGAAGATCATTTCAATTGAGTTGATCAATTTCTCAGTGATTGAGGGTTCATATGATCTATTAAATGTAGAAGGCATTTGTCTCATGAAGCTCTCGATAGCAACATGTTATTACTTAGGGGTCAAACATTCCTCTTTACCCATGATCATATTCAATGCTTTAATTAACTGATAGGGTATCAAGACAATGATCCTGATTCTTGATCCCATTGAATTGGTTATTACATTAGCACAGTCATCCCATTGATCTTCACTTCGATTGTTATCCCAAGACCTCCTATTACCGGCCATTGGCTGGAATGTTAGGGGTAACACATAAAGGGTAATCCAAGGGAAAAACATATTACAAAAAAAATTCTTTTATTTCATTAATTATTGAATATATAGTTTTCAATCTATGTTAACCATTATCTACTTTCTAGCATATATTCTTAGGGGAATTTTTGTATTCCCATAATAATGGTTCATACTAAGCTTGTGAATTTACCAAAGCATATCTCCTAGGATTATTGTTAAAAAATGTGTAGCAAGGCCCATTTTCGTGTACCAGGATACCACGTGTCAAGCCTGATACTCTTTTTCAGAGTTTTTACTCATAGGTACATCTGTTCCAGAGCTGCCTCTACCTACTTGTATCTAGACGAGGATGTATTTTCATGATAAACTACTTACTCAATACTTAACAAAATTTAAGGATATATTTTTATTAAACTTAGTCATTTCTCAAAGGCTTCACTAGAGTTTCATAATATTAATCCCATAAAAAACTAAGGCTATCCTCTGATACCAAATATGATAACCCTGCTCTTTATTTCACACATAAAAATAATTTATTACAAAATAATAACTTGGCATAACATATAAAATTTGAGAGTACTAGTTTATTTTGGGATTAGTATCATTACATAACACTTTAAAACATGAAACACAACATCATTATTGAAAAAATCCTTCACATTACATCTACATTCCCTCGTACTTAGAATTTCACAAGATAATATGAGGACAACTATATGAAAAGGGTGAGCTATAAATAATAGTATGATAATAAACATGGAATACCAAGATTAATAAAATAGAATATATCCAATAGGACTATCAATAGAGAATAGGATAAACCTGAACATAATGGCATGAGAAAGCATAAAAATCATAACATGCAAATGTGGCAACAACACTTATCATGGAATTAGCATGTGCCAAGGCTCATTACCCATGGAGCATGAGTAAACACTCATTGCACATGAAGCATGAGTAACCCCACGTTGCACTTGAATTATCACAAGTAAACACTCATTGAACATGATGTATCATGATACTATACTTTACCCAATGCATTGAAGCACTATCAGGGTGCGCCCTTTGTTAAACATTTCATTTCATGCATAAGTGTGCCACATGGATCATAAAACATGGATTAATTAAAAATAATCATTTATTCTAAAATAAATGAATGAGGAATTCATACATGATATACTATAATCAATATGTAAAGGTGCGTAATGTTTAATACACTTGATAGAAAAATGGGCATTGTATTCATTATACAATGACATTGGCATGGAAAATTGCGGTGCAATTTCAGCAGCATAACAGTGGGACATAAGAACTCATAAAAATGGTTGATGAAAGGTAAATTAGTGTGTCATGATATTTATATGAAATGTAAAATATGAGGGAAATATATATTTATTTACCAACAATTGTAATGGTATTTTGAGTCATGATAATAAATAATTACATTAATGTTTATGGGGAGAGAAAAAATTATTATAGAATTTCAACATGGTAACAGGTGTACATTAGAGGAATTTAATCAGAGGGAAATGTGACTTTAATGATTAAAAAATAAATAAGGATGTTTTTGGGAGGTTATAAATCATACCCCAACATGTATAATTTAATATAAAATGGCATAAAAATGTTACCAAACTTGGATAAAAAGAGAATAGTCAGAATCCCTTACATGGAAGTGTGATCACAATGTCTTGGGAGAGGCTTGAGAGAGGATCCATGAGAGATTAGGACACCATGGGTGGATTATAGATAGGGAAGGGAAGTTTTTGGAAGAACTAAAAAGGCATTGAGTGAATAGTAAGTGGGAGATTGGGTGGGTTTATAAAGGAAAGGAGATGGAATTCTTTATTAGATAGGTTTGGGACACATCACATTAAACTAATCAAACCCAAAAACCATTCCATGGATTTTGCCCATGGTTTTTGAATAAGGGGAGTGGGAAAAATATTTTATAAGTCCAATGTCCAAACATATTTAAATAATTGGGTTTCTTATGTTAAGGTGAGTAACACTCTCAAGGAATACAATTTAAAAAGACAATATGATTTATAAGCTTGAAGCGTCCACTAAAGCTTTTTAAAAAAATAAAACAAACCCAAAATAATATTTTTAAATGTTAAAACAAATATTTTCCGAACATAAAGTTTATATTATTTTATTACATCACTCTATGGGCATTATGATGTCATAAAACACATTATATATTTAAATAGTATTTAATTTTTAACCAAAAAATCAACAATCTTAGAAAATTACAAAACAATTGATTATGGGATAATTCTGATGTCATGATTCCAAAAATAATATTCATTTTATATATTTAATTTTATAAAAATGAGAATTAATAAATTTAAATTAAAAACTAACATTTTTAAAAAATTCATGTTTTTTTACAAAAAACATCTTTTAATTTGTAATAAAAATTACAATTTCTTTCAAGAAATTATGAAATCATTTATATATAATGAAATATAATTTAGTAATAATAATATTTTATTTAATTAAAAAAATTAAATAATTAATCAAAATATATTTCACTGTTGATATTAACTAAAAATCCTATTTTTTCTTTAGTACTATTTTACAATGTAACAATAATAAAAAGAATAGTTATTCTCTAAAAAAATGTACATAATCATAGAACTCAGGTCTTGTTACCTAACCCCTTAAAAGAACCCAATAAGACCTTAGGGTAAGGTTCACAGTGGTAACCGACATGTGGGGTGGCTCATAAAACATTGCTCGATTGGTAATCTCTATCAATATCCACTTCTCTAGTAGGGAGTTTCGATCTACCTTAACGTATTCATGCTCAGATTGCGCTTGGTCAAAAGTGAATCCCAATGAAGCCACCTCCTATCCGAGCATTAAAAAATGATCTTAGTATTTGGAAAGTCTAATGGTTTAGGTCATCTCTTTCTTTTTCTATGTAAATTGGATTGGTTAAAGACCTATATTTACAATAATCATCTGATCACTATTCATTGACTATATTATTAATGATCACAATTCTTAATGGTATATTATAATTCCACACATAGTAAAAAAAGATCATACATGTAAAAAAATTATAAGAAGTCATTTAAATAGAAAATGATGAATTTTCATTAATGAATATTTGGGTCATTATGAAATTAAATCCAGTTGTCAAAACCAGAAAGCGGATTTTGGAAAAGTGAAAACTATCAAAAGAATGACATGTGTTTATGTAAAATTTAAATAAAAAATTATATCTAATGACCCTAGCTATATTAAATGATAAAAATATAATCTAAATATTCTTTAAAACCTCTCATGGGCATAATTTAACACTATAAATTATTTTGAATAAAAATGTTTCTTCCAATTAAAATTTAGTATTTTTTTCTTATTTATTATAATATGAATGTTATCAGAATAGTACCAAAAATTTATCCAAAATAAATTTTTATGCCCCTATTATAATGAGGAAGTTAAATTAATTATATTATATATATATATATATATGTGGGAAATATGGTATTTGAAAAGATTTCTCCTTTAAAAGGTAGTAAAATTGATTTTTTTGTTAAAAAATACATCATTTATCTAAAAAAATGATTTTTTTCTCACATTATGTCTAAGAAACATATAATACAGATCCTAATATTATATGGATTATATTAAATTCAAAATGCAATTGATACTATTCCTAACTGTTTTTTGGAACAGATGGTTTGGTAAGTCAGGGTGTGCTCGAACTTACTGTTGCGTGTAGCGTAATCTATTGAATTACATTACAGAGAAAACATACTATGAAATATTGGGGTCTTACAAAATAAATATAATTTAGTCTGACTAATATGTAAAATTAATTTTCTATATTCCCTTAAAAATTGAGAAATATAATAAAATAGTTGGTTCGATCTTTACTTGTTATCTTAATATTTCTAAAAATCAATGAATTGAATAGTGTATAAATTGACACTATTGATTGTTTTTCAGAATTATGTTTTATTGTATTTTTTCAAAAATATTAAATCTTTTTTAAAAATAATTAATGAATATTATATTTTTATTAATGTTATAATTTATTTATTTATGGTCTATGTGGCTTCAAATTACTTTACATTTCGAGATTTTAATATTGAAATAACTGTTACCCTAGTTAAAAAATAACTATCCAACCTCTTATAATCCATGAAATTAGTAATTATTTAGGTTTTTGAGTGTGATAAGATTTTATTAATAATTTATATTTTTGGAGTACCCAAAATTTCCCCACAAGTCAATTATAAAAGGCAACATCCAATATCAATTCATTATAAATCATTGATCCTTGAATCTCAGATATCCCCTACACATTTCCATTATCAACATTTATAGTATCATTATAGAGGTTCAAGTCTTCATAAAAGACCAACTATAGTGTTGTCATAGGGGATTTAGAGGGAGCACGTCAAAGAATATGTACTATCTTCTTCCGATTCAATCAATCTTATTTCATCTTCTACATCCTCCTCACGAGTTGATTCATTAAAATTTAATAAATCTAGTATCACGTATATAGTAATATGTTTTTAGGATTATGAATCAACCATATTCGGCCTTCACCTAATCCAATGTAAAATTAAATCACCACGCATGTGTATGTATGACTTACCATCACCACGTTGTCGTGTAATTTGTTTTTCACCACAACTTTTCATGAATTGATATATTTATGGAAATTATAACAATATTTCATTATTATAAGAATATATTTATTATATAAAAATATATATATCATCCACTTCTATAGCATTTAATATTTTAAAAATTTATATCATCGCTCATGCGTTCGTATGACCTTCTGTTCCCATGGTGCCATAAGATTCATTCTATAGGACATAAATTTTATCATAAATGAATTTAATAAATATATATGAAATATAATATATTAAATACATTCTGGATATATAATAACTATAACCCATGAAGAATAATCAGAACACATTCAACTGAACTTGCATAAGAAAATGACGATGTTTATACATGAATAACATGTAATAATGAAATATAATTAACAAACATATGATAATATGAACATATATAATATCATAATAATTAATATGATTCTTGACTAAGTCAATGAAATTATTTATATTCTTTTTTAGTAGTTTTGGATTCATATATTAAATATCAAACCTAGGCTAAGGGATAATTTTGGAATCTCATTATTATTCGACATTTTTTATACCTTTTTATATACTGGAGTATTTTAATCATCGATGTTTTTCCTAAATATGAATTCCAATATATTATTTCTATCCTTATTCAATTCAGTAAATTCAATTTTACCATATTGGTGAATTTCTATTAAATGGTATGGAAGGAATGTTTTGGTCATTTTACGATATGAGGTATTTTTTGACTTATCCAACAAAAGTACCCGAAGAATTTTTTCTTTTAACTTTTACATAATGATGGGTCTTTATGATTCATAACAATATATTTACTCGAAGAATATTTATAAATATTTCATGATTATTTTTAAATTAATTATTTTTATTTAAAATTATTATGTATTTTGAAAAAAAAAATTTATTATGAAATGATATTCTAATAATGAAATAATTTATAGTGTTCCATTAATATTAATTTCCATCAAAGATGGAATTCAGTAATATAATAATGTTTCATGTATAACAACCAAATTATTATTATGTTTTTTATGTGTTTTATGGAATAAATTTTCTGAAATTTATTTTCATTACATGGATTATGTTATAATAGAATGATGTTTTAGTTACCCATTTTATTACGCGGGTTATTATTTGATGAATGATTTGTGTTTTTGTGGAAAATGTAATAATGATTTCATTATGAGATGTGTTTGAGTTTTTTATCCCTCAAATGAATTGGGTAATGATATATATCACATGATATAGATAGGGAATGTATGAGAAATAATTTTGGTTCAGTAATACAGGGCATGAATATGGATTGTGCTCATTTCGGTAATGGACATTATGCGCTATTATGGTTTATGCAATGAGACTTTACAAATTTGAAACTGATTTATATGCTTAATTTTTTGTCAAAAAATTTAATGTCTTATTTTATGAATTTTTGTATTACATTCATTAACACGTATGTACTATAATGATTTATCTCATGGTATGATATGACAATTCTTCATATGTAGGATAAAATTTTCAAATGTTATGTTCTTAAGTGTTATGATAATGATATGATTGATATATCTCGGTTTACCCATACTAAGTATTTTAACTCACCCTTTATTATGTTTTTTCACAAGTCATAAAGAATTTTATTATGTAAGATATATCAAAAATGGGTCTAGTTGTAAAGGAATAAGTGTGGGAGAATATAGATGTCTTATGAACTAGTAGTTTATGATTCTTGGTTTCTAAAGACATTATACCTATACGGTGTAGTTGTGACTTTGTAATTTTTTTAATGAATATTCTTAAATTTTGAAATAATATATATTCATGTAATGTTTTGGTAACCACACAATGCACTTTGGTCCCAATCTATTCCACCATTCATTAAATAACCCACAGTAATCAGCATGCATCAAATCCCACATATTCCCTCAATGGGATTAAACAACCACTAAATGGCCCAACAATCATATTAGTAAAATTTTGGATACTGATACATACCTAAAACAATTTACAAATACAATTCATAACATTGATTGTCTTTAGAAATAAAAACACAAGAATGTGACATCAATAGAGCTTTAATGAGATAAACATGTACACCAATTTTTATAAATGTATGTAATATTAAGATAGGAATAATGGAACACACATAAAAATATTCAATAATATAACTATATAAAATATCATATAAGTTATATAACATGATACAAAACATTATATCTTATTCATATCAATTAATTAGGTCATGGGTTTCCAAATAAATAATGATCAGACACCAGGGATCACTAAAACAATCCATAAATCAACACATGATGATTCAAGTGGAAATATACAAGATGTATGATATTTTATAGTCTTGGATCTTTTTAAAATTATACAGTGATATGAAACATAAATATTGTTTATGGAAAACACAATAACTACAGATACCAACCCCAATTTTCACATTACTGTTCATTAAATTTTTATGTAATAACATTAGAACTGGTAAAAAATCCAAGATATAAATATGATGTTCCATAAAAGTTTTCTTTTGCAATGATAGTAGTAAATATCTATAATGAACCTAATTAATAATTTGGAAATTATAACCAGCAATTAAATATATAGGACTAGTGTAACTGTACTAAGGGAATTTATATATGGAGGGAAGGAACTAGTTATAAATGACAAGTGGAGTCCCTAAGTAATAGATCCCTATGAATAAAAGGATGAATTTGAGGATTGGATTACTTTCCATGTAATAAATTTGAAATGATGAATAAATTAATATCATGTTAATGGTTTGGAAAAAAATGATTAGACAATTATGTATCAGCCATGTGAGTCTCACTACCCCTTTAGGGTATGTGAATAGTTGGTCCATTTGGTTTAGTAAAACATGTGAAAACTATTATTTTAATTTTTGTGTGTTATAGAATTACCTTGAGAACATCATAATATTAAATCAAATTTTTATGAATATTTTTACAACCACTTATCAACTTCAACAAACTAAATAGTTATTCCTGGGAAATATCATAGTTTTCCCCATCCATTCACTAACTATACTCCATAATTAATTCTCTTAAAACACTTAAAGTACTACTAGAAACTACATATAATATCACAAAAAAATTAAATAAACCCCATTATTTAAGGATGTGATAGTGAATAAAAATGAGGATGTTCTTGTGCTATTACACATATTACACAGTACACATTGTTATATCTGTTTTCTCCACATAATGATGTTTTGGGTTGTTTCTTCACCTAAGAATCATAGGGATACATTTCTGGAGACCATCATATTTATTGTAAACTAAAATTAATGTATTTTTTTATTTAAATAAAATAATAATTTATTTATTAGGTAAATTTTAATTTTATTTCATTACATTTGGGAAGAATTCATCTATGTATTTGTGAATTGATGTGTCAATGGAGGTGATCCATTGAATGTAGTATGATATCACTGTTGGAACAAGGGTCTTCAAAGCATGATTTGGCGTATGGTTTGTGTTTGTTGTCAATCCTCAGTGGAAGTTAAGGATGGGTACCAACAAAGAGATCATACCGTTCAAGCAGAAAACAGTAGTGAAGTTGGCACCGTTTCCCGGTGTTTGCCAAATTTTTGGGCCTGAAAATTGGCCAATAAAGTAAAGTGTTTTTGGAAAAGGTACTTGCGCGCCGAGATCTTAGAGGATAAAAGGCTTGCGCGCCATATGTTTTTAAGGATCATAAGATAAAAATTTGGATAAGGAAAGAAGGTCGCGCAAGTATTGGTTGGGTCGCGCAAGTGAGTTGCGCGATAGAGGTTACTGGAGACAAGACTTACGCGCCGCTGAGGGACTTGCGCGCCTCCGCGCAGGGGGTCCAGTTTGCCTATAAATACTGGACCACCCCTCCTCATTTCTAGCGGATTTCAAGACTGAGAGATTGTTCGAGCTCTCGTCGCGCAGGTGGTTGAGCCGCGCAGGTGGTAGTTTGGTTGCGCAAGTAGAGCTTGCACGCCGGTTGTCTGTTGTGCGCCCAAGGCGGTTTGGGAGAGAAAGGAAGTGAACCGTGAAAGTATGTTGTCGGGGAATGAAGCGTCATGCAGGTGCATTGGTGACACTTGCGCGCCAGTTTGGACTTGTGCGCCCTATTGGTACTTGCGCGTCCAGCTTGGAGAAGCGCGCCATGTTTTGCTGAAGACCGCCGGCCTGTTTGGAGCTGCACGAAAGCCAGGAGACTACCTGATACATTCGAAGAAAAGTGATATTCTGCTTCTGGTGAGAATCACACTTCAATGAAGCATCTACATACGACAGAGGATGCATTCTTCTGAAAATGATTAAGAGACCTTCACGTCTATAAACTGAGTGGGACTTCACCAAAAGTAGTGAGCCAGGGGGAGTCAACGGGAGTGACCCAAGGAGAGCAGTGGGCTATCCTTGAACCATTGTAAAGGTAGTGAGCCGGGGACATAGTAACTATACCCGAACTTTTGTAATCTACCGCTAGTGATGCATAGTGGATTTTGGTACGACCGACAACCTATCGGCGTATGCTCCTTGGACGTAGCCCTTAGTGTTGAACCAAGTAAAAAGGGTTGTGTCTTCTATGTGCATGTGAATGTTTTCTTTCTGATCATAATCATCATACAGGTTCAACAAGTTCCTACCAACGTGGGAACAAGATCCATCACATTAAATGAAAAAGTGGTCACCTTGATTCACCCCTCCCCTCTCAGGGTTTCCCGGGGTCCTTCAAGTGGTATCAGAGGGTAAAGGTTGCTGGTGTTGAATCTGACCTTCTTCATCATGGAAAACGCGGTCAATGTCAGGGGAGTCCCTCACTTCGATGGAAGCAATTTCCAGATCTGGAAGAACAGAATGAGATCTCATCTAAGATCTCTTGGAATGGAAGTTCTTTTTTCAACTGTGCAAGGAATACAAGTCACTGATCCAACAGGTATGGCTATGACTGAAACAGACATGAAACTTCTTGATGCAGATGCTAAAGCACAGAATGCTCTCACTGCAGCCCTTTCTGATCAGATCTACCTGAAGGTGATGAATTGCACCTCAGAAAAATCCATGTTGGATAAACATGAGAATATTTATGAAGGAGATAGAAAAGTGAAGGATGCAAAACTACAAGTGCTACACAATCGGTTTGATGATCTGAAGATGCATCCATACGAGAATGCAGACTCTTTCTTCAATCAAATTACTGAAGTGGTTGGAGAAATTCGGGGTCTAGGTGAAGAAATCAAAGGCATTGATATTGTAATGAAAATATTAATAAGACTTCCACCTCTATATAATTCGAAGGTGTCAGCCCTTGAGGAAAGAGATCTTTCCAAACTTTCTCTAGATGACATACTGAGCAGCTTGATAGCATATGAAATGAGAGTCAAACTAGAAGATTCTATGACTCGAGTGAGCAAGGAAATGGCATTCAAGGCCATGGATAAATTGAAAATCTCAAAGGATAGTAGCGGTGATGATGACGAAGAGAAAAAAATTCTTTCTCTCATTTCAAAGAAGTTCTAGAAGGGGAAAGGGAAATTCAGAGGGAAGTTACCTCTCGCATGTTTCCATTGTGGAAAAGTTGGGCACATTGCCTCTCAGTGCTTGAAGAATATCAATGATGATGACAGTGAAGATGAAAACATCAAGAAGCCTCAGAGAAGTTTCTTCAAATAGGGAGACTTCAAATATGGTAGGAAAATGCAAAGGAAGAGTTTTGTCTGTGAAGAGGAAGAATATGACAATGAATTCTGTGATGAAGAAGAACCAGAATTCAAAACTGGGAACCATGATTCTATGATGGCCACTATTGAAAAGTCAGAAGATACTGATGGAGAAAAACAACTGAGAACTTGTGTAGATTCTGAGGTGCAACTTAAGGATGCAGTTAGTAAGCTTAAGATTAAATGTAAGAGCTGCAATAAGTGGAAATCAATTGTAGAAGAATCAACTGAATATGTTGATCAACTTGAAGCTGAAATTGAACGACTGGAAGAATTTGTGAAGGTACAGTCTAAAATAATTAAAAGCAATGATGATGTAGTTGATCTGAAGCTGAGAATTGAAGAGCAGGAAAAGGTAATCAATGACCTCACATCCAGACTTGATGAAAAATCCAAGACTGTTGAGGGTCTTGAGGAGGAAGTAGTTACTCTAAGCAGTAAATTTTAGAATGAATCAGTTCCAAAAGAATCAAGGAAGAAAATACAGTTCGGAAGATTCTTAGATACAGAATTACTAGCAAGATCCAAGTGTGGTTCAGATGGGGTTGGAAAAATATTGAGTGATCAAAGACCCGCTTTCATGGGAAAGAGTATAATTGGCTGTGAGACTGAGTCATCAACTGCTGGAAGTGAAAAGATCCAAGAGAAAGATAAGATTAATGTTGAACATGATGAAATGTTACCTAGAGTGCTGAAAAAGGAACCCTCAATCCAAACTAAAAGGAGACTCGAAAATTATCCTCAAAATTTAAAAAATTACAGACAGTCTTACTATTCTCCCAAGGAAGAAGGTATAAGGAGAAATTGAAGTGAGAATACATTTCCTCTCATGATGTGTCAGTTCTGTGGCTATCTGGGCCATACCATGTCTTGTTGTGAAGAGGCAAGAAGCTATCTGAATGGAGAATATATAGATGCTCAACAAAGGAGAACAATCTCATATCCTAATTCTCATAGAATAAATAATTTCTATGGATATTGTTTTCGTTGTTCTAACTTTGGTTATAAGACCGTTAATTGCATGCAGAGAAGCGACATAGACACCTCACACCGAAGTTCAAGACAAGTCAAGTCTCGTCAGCAAGACAGTGTTTCTCTTTCAAACAGGTTCTCACCTCTCAAAGAAGACATTGACTATGAAGAACCTGGGTATGCGGAAGAGATAGTTGAAAGGCCATCAGGTCTATATACTCAATCTAATGACTCATGGAAGGAAAGGAAGAAGATTGAGAAATCAAACCTTGCAGAGGTATCCCTCAAAGCTACAAAGAACAACAGTACCTGGATTCTGGATAGTGGTTGTTCATCTCATATGACGGGTAATGTCGGCCTACTAATGAATATCATAAAGAATGGTGATGGTACAATAATATTTGGTAATGATGGGGCTCTAAAAATCAAAGGGAGTTGAAGTACCCAACTAGCTAATGGAGAACTAAAGAAGACCGAAGTCCTTTACGTAGATGGCCTATGTCATAATCTCCTCAGCGTGAGTCAAATCTGTGACTCAGGACTTATAGTTACTTTTAATCAGAAAGGACACACTATCAAGGGAAAAACTAGAAATTCACTTTTGAAGGGATGAAGAATAGAAGGCAACTTGTATCAGGTTGATAGTGAATAAAATATATGTTACATGACTGTTGAAGAAGAAAACAATTTGTTGCATCGGAGATTGGGACACAACAATCAACAGGACATGGAGAAAATATCAAAATTGAGAATTTTCATTGACATTCCCAACCTGAAGCGTGAGCGTGAAAAATCTTGTGATGCTTGTATTCATGGGATGCTGGTCTGCAGTTCATATCGTCCAAAAAAGAAAATGGTGTCTCACCTTCTTGATCTGATTCATACAGATGTTTATGGTCCAATAACTGTTGCTGGAACACATGGAGAAAGGTACTTTGTCCTTTTCATAGATGATTACAGTAGAATTGCATGTGTGATGGTCATTCATTGGAAACGACAAGTCCTTGACTGCATGAAAACATATCGGCGAATCGCCGAGAATGATACTGGACGAACAATCAAAGTGTTGTGATCTGATAATGGAGGAGAATACATGTCTATTTAATTTGAGAATTATCTAGAGAAGCATGGGATACAGCATGAGGTAGATGCTATGAGAACTCCACAACAAAATGGAGTTGTTGAATGTAGGAATCGACAGGTGAACAACATGGCACAAACTATGCTGATTGAGAGTCGTATTCCACGACATTACTGGAAAGAGGCTGTTCAAGCTGCAGTGTAAATTCAAAATCGAACATAACATTATATGGATGAGACGAAGACACTGTATGAATTGTGGCATGGACGAAAGCCTTCTCTAAAATACTTTCATGTCTTTGGAAGTAAATGCTTCATCAGGAACAAAGAAGGAAATCAAGGGAAATATGGCGACAATGCAGATGATCGAATTTTCCTTGGTTACTCAATGAACAACAAAGCCTACAAATGTTTCAACAAGTGTTTGGGAAGAATTGTGGAAATCAGTGAAGTTAAGATAATTGAAGAGAAAACCACAAATGCTTCAAGGACGTCATATGTTGATGTGATAGAAAGTCAGGAAGATTGTGAACGTGAAGAAACTACAAGTGCAGAAATAGATGAAGTTGTTCAAAACACTCAACAGTCACATCATGATGTTGACTCAGAAGAAGAATATGAAGAAGAAACTATGGATGAAGAAAATGCTACTGAACCTCGCAGGAGAGTTCTAAGAGCTGAGATTGATCCATCCAACATAATTGGGTACATGAGTGCACCCACTCAAACAAGGAGGATGAGGAATAACATGCAATTTGCATTTCTTTCTGTTGTGGAGCCATCCTCATTTGAAGAAGCTGCAAAGGATGAATCCTGGGTAAAAGCCATGAATGAAGAGTTAGATCAGATTGACAATAATCGGACATGGGATCTTTTCTAGAGACCCGAAGGTCACGATGTGATTGGTACCAAATGGATCTTCAAAAATAAGTTTGATGAGCATGGAAGTGTCATCAGAAACAAGGCAAGACTGGTATGTAAAGGATACTCCCAGATTGAAGGGATTGATGTTGAAGAATCCTTTGCTCCAGTATCTAGACTGGAGTCAATCAGGCTTTTCCTTGCCATGGCACTCCAAAGAGGATATAAAGTATATCAAATGGATGTCAAGAAAGCATTCTTGAATGGTGTAATTTAAGAGGAAGTCTATATTGAACATCCAGTGGGCTTTGTATTGGATACTGATGAATCAAAGGTCTGAAAATTGAAGAAAGCTATTTATGGTTTGAAGCAGGCACTACGGGCGTGGTACTCACAGCTGTATTCTTATCTCAAGAAGTTGGAATTCAAAAGAGGAGGAGTTGATCACAATCTCTATGTGAAGAATTATCCAAAAGATCAATTCATGGTTCTTGTCTATTTTGATGATATCATATTTGGTGGCAATAGGCAGAAATCAGTGGATGAATTTTCCAACCACATGAAATCAGAATTTGAAATGTCTATGATTTGGGAGCTCACATATTTCTTGGGGCTGCAGGTGATTCAAAAGAAGGAATACACTTTCATTTCTCAGGAAAAATATGCAAGAGAGCTACTGAAGAAGTTCAATATGCAAGACTCCAAACCAATTTCAACTCCAATTATAGTTGGAACTAAACTTGGAAGGCATGAGGATGGAGACTCTATTGATCCCACCATGTACAGGAGGATCATTGGAAGCCTACTGTATCTGACAGCGACAAGGCCAGATATTGTCTTTGCCACATGCCTTGCGGCCCGCTTTCAGAGTAATCCAAAAGTGGAACATATGGCGACAGTAAAAAGAATCATGAGGTACATTCAAGGTACAAATAATTTCGGGATTTTTTTCTTTAATTATCCGCATTTTCTGATGCTGACTGGGCTGGTGATGTCGTAGAGAGAAAGTCCACTAGTGGTGGAGCTTTCTATATTGGGCAGAAATGTGTTGGCTGGTTGAGCAAGAAACAAGAAAGTACTTCTCTTATTACTGCTGAAGCTGAGTCTATCTCTTCCACAAAGGAATGCACTCAACTGCTTTGGATGAAGCAGCAACTAACAGATATTGGTGATAAGGTGCAGCAACCAATGGTGATTTACTTTGATAACAAAAGCACAATTTATCTTACGAAGAAGCCGGTTCAGCATTCTCCTACAAAACATATTGAAATACAGTATCACTTTATCAAAGAAAAGGATGAACAATGCATGGTTAGAATGGATCATGATGGAACTGAAGAGAAATTGGATGATATTATGACCAAGCCATTGTCTGCGGCTGTGTTTGAGAAGCATCGGTTGAACCTCGGTGTTCAACCACCTCCTACTACATAAGAAGGCTCTGGAAATCCCCTCTCCCCATTTGTTATAACTACTTTTATCTGCTTAAGGCTGTGATGCAGGTTTATGGGG
Source organism: Viscum album (assembly GCA_963277665.1). Taxonomy (NCBI): domain Eukaryota; kingdom Viridiplantae; phylum Streptophyta; class Magnoliopsida; order Santalales; family Viscaceae; genus Viscum; species Viscum album. The sequence continues at coordinate 1,621,734,725 of OY728155.1, read as the reverse complement.
GAGATACTATCCAGGGGGAGTATGGCTTAAGCTGAACATTGAACAACTTATTGGTCTTTGGTTTTATTGTCAATGGGGGAGAAGGGAATAAATTCAAGGCAAGAAATTCTTCTGTGATGTGAAGTTTAAGAAGGATACAATCGGGCGTCAAGGAGAATTTCAGAACACCAGAACCCAATTCAAGCTTCCTCTCTTATTTTCTACACCGAGCATTGCTCACGTAGACTTAGAGTGTTGGATGAGTTGATTCTTGTGTTTTGGGATTGCTCATGGTTGGAGATCTATTGAATTTATTCTGATTTCCATCACAACCCAAAGGGGGAGATAGTTGGAACCAGGGTCTTCAAAGCATGATTTGGCGTATGGTTTGTGTTTGTTGTCAATCCTCAGTGGAAGTTCAGGATGGGTACCAACAAAGAGATCATACCGTTCAAGCAGAAAACAGTAGTGAAGGTGGCGTCGTTTCCCGGTGTTTGCCAAATTTTTGGGCCTGAAAATTAGCCAATAAAATAATGTGTTTTTGGCAAAGGAACTTGCGCGCCGAGATCTTAAAGGATAAAAGACTTGCACGCCATATGTTTTTACGTATCAGAACTTCAAAATTTGGCTAAGGAATGAAGGTCGCGCAAGTATTGGTTGGGTCGCGCAAGTGAGTTGCGCGATAGAGGTTACTGGAGACAAGACTTGCACGCCGCTGAGGGACTTGCGCGCCTCCGCGCAGGGGGTCCAGTTTGCCTATAAATACTGGACCACCCCTCCTCATTTCTAGCGGAGTTCCAGACTGAGAGATTGTTCGAGCTCTCGTCGCGCAGGTGGTTGAGCCGCGCAGGTGGTAGTTTGGTCGCGCAAGTAGAGCTTGCGCGCCGGTTGTCTGTTGTGCGCCCAAGGCGGTTTGGGAGAGAAAGGAAGTGAACCGCGCAATTTTGTTGTCGGGGAAGGAAGCGTCACGCAGGTGCATTGGTGACACCTGCGTGCCAGTTTGGTCTTGCGCGCCGTATTGGTACTTGCGTGTCCGGCTTGGAGAAGCGCGCCATGTTTTGCTGAAGCCCACCGGCCTGTTTGGAGAAACACGAATGATAGGAGACTACCTGATAATTTCAAAGAAAAGTGATATTCTGCTTCTGGTGAGAATCAGACTTCAATAGAGCATCTACATACGACAGAGGATGCATTCTTATGAAAATGATGATGTGCCCTTAACGTCTATAAACTGAGTGGGACTTCACCAAAGGCAGTGAGCCAGGGGGAGTCAATGGGAGTGACCCGAGGAGAGCAGTGGGCTATCCTTGAACCTTTGTAAAGGCAGTGAGCCTGGGACATAGTAACTGTACCCAAACTTTTGTAATCTACCGCTAGTGAAGCATAGTGGATTTTGGTACGGCCGACAACCTGTCGGCATATGCTCCTTGGACGTAGCCCTTAGTGGTGAACCAAGTAAAAAGGGCTGTGTCTTCTCTGTGCATGCGAATGTTTGCTTTCTGATCTTAATCATCATACAGGTTCAACAAGTTCCAACAAACGTGGGAACCAGATCCACCACATTAAAAGAAAAAGTGGTCAACCTGATTCACCCCTCCCCTCTTAGGGTGTCCCGGGGTCCTTTAATCACAATTTACAATGTAAAGTAAGTGTCTGTGGAATGTAGCAACCATAACCAATCAATTGTAAACCACAAAAAAAGTGAATCTTGTTGGAATCTGGTTTAAAAAAACATAGTATCTATATATAACTATTGGATATGACATTACATTTAACCAATTAAAATTAGTATGTTCTATTTAATTTTATATATTTATTATTCTTATATATGCATCAATTCATTGACATTTTTTCAATTATTCCATCCAAAATAATGAAAAAATCCTTAAAATCCATTGAAAATGTTGACACTCTAATTCAAATATCCTCTCATAGGGAGATTAGGGGTATAATAAAACTCTATATTTCTCTTATTCCCTACTAATGAAGAGTTATATTGGTATTTACATGTATAAAATTAAATATTAAGATATCATTGAATGATTTCATCATATATATCAGACTCTCTTGTAGAAAATGTATTTTATTGAATTGGTTTTAATCCAAAAAGAGAATGACATATTTTTATTTCATGCTCAATGTAAAATTCATAAGAGTAACTTACCCATATTCTTAATATTTCATTATATGTCTCAATAGATTAACCATACATTTTATTTAAATCCAGTAATTACCTCTCTATTATAGTGCAATTGTTTTTGAAGAAGGTGGTGCCTCATTCAACGACCAAGGCATGATTTATTGAATATAAAAAAAGGAGTTACATGAGTCTAAAGGATGGGAGTTTCTTACTATATTTATCATATAAATGGTGTAATTCAGGACTAAAGTTATCCGAACAAGTCATGTCTCGATTGAGACCAATGTTGGTAAGGGAAACGTCAACAATATTTTCCTCCTAATAGGCATGTGTGACAATTTAGTTGATAAACTGAATAAAATCAAGAAATCCCACACATCGGGTGGTAAGAGGCCATGTGAGATGGATCACATCTTTCCATATAGCATGGATAATTGTGGACAAGTCACTCCCAATCCAAATCTACCTCCCGCCTTTTTGATGGCCAAAATTGACAGCATGTATCACAACCATTATTTGTAACATCACAAGGTTTTCTAAAAAAATAAATTGAGAATGCTTGAAATTTTATTTAAGGTATATATTTATAAGTATCCTTTAAACATAATTTTATTTCTTATATGATTTGAATTTCAAGAAACTTTCATCTACAATTGGGTTCAGTATGTTATTTAGAGTCTGATGGAACAAACTTGTTTTTTTGGTGAATAGTAACATGCCCTTATGAATAGTAACATGAATAGTAATATGACCTCATGAATAGTAAATAATAATATTATTTTATTTTCCCATGGCAATAGGATAATGGGATCTTAATTAATTTTCCAATGTCACATAAAACTAATTGCACTTCAATATTTTTATTTTTCGAATTAACTGTGACCTTATTTAAAAATTAAATTAATAATATTTAGAAAATTATTTTTGAAAAATGGAGTTCATTTTTGAATTCTACACATCGAAAAATGGTTGGGGTAAATTTTTGGTATTTTTCTGAAACTCTTGAATTTTCAGTGAATAGTGAAATAAGATAAAATAGCGTATAATCAATTTATTAGTAAATATGCATTATTTATGACATCATAAGTGATGCAAGGACACTTTCTTCGAAATCACATGATTTTATCACTATTTAGGGCCACTTGTTTTGAGATTATTCATAGTCTTGATAAAAATATTATAATAATGATTAAAATAATCTATAAAACCTCCCCTCCTCCACTATAAATACTACCCTCACTCCCCTCTTCCTCCCACACCTCTCAAGCCTTGAGAAGTGTCTAAATTCTGCCAAATTCCTTCCCCAATCTTCTTCCCCACGTCCTAGAGCTGCTGGTCTCACCAAAAGACCTAAATCAAAGCCCTTATGAAGGATCTCAATGATAAGAGATCAAGAGGTAAACATCCTCTTTCATTTTCAGTCTTCTCTTCCATTTTATGTTATTCTCTTCCTTTCCCATTGTATTTTGTTGGGATATTTAATTAAATATTTACCCTTACAGTAAAATTTTTGTATGAATGATGAGATATTCCATTCCTCTCACCAATCTTGTTTTTATGAAATTTTAAGAGACGCCGTTAGGCTTCTGAATTTTCGTAAGAAATTCCTCATGTTTTTTTATTTCATGATTCATTTATCTTTTTTCTTCACCCAATCTTATCCAAGAGGCATGAAATATCCAGAATCATGTATATTCTGGATGTTGTCATGTTTATGGAAAATTAAAAATCATTATTCCTCTCCTCTCTCACTTATTTAAAGAATCAAAAAAAAACATTGTCCATTTGTGTCGAATTACCGATATCGTGGACGATGTATTTTCAATTTCCATTAATTCTTTCAAGTCTGGTCATGAAACCATTTATATGGTTGAACCAGGTTATAATGTATGTTTTATGACTCATATAAGGTTCTGTAATTATTTTTTACTCATGATTCAAATTTATAAGACTAAATGATGTTGTAATTATCAAAGAACCACTTAAATGACCTAAACGGACATAATTAATGTTTTAACTTATAAATCATAATCATATAAATCACAAAAGTGATAAATGGTATAATTTATGGTACTGGAAATATGTAAATACTACTCCATTCCAATTCTGGAGTTTCACTTCCAATCAACAAGAACGATTCATCATGAACCGATTGTGAAAATCACAAAAGAACTCACCCAAAATAATGCAAGGAACAAAATACTAACAATTAAGGGGTGAAATGAGGTTATTAAATGACCATATAAAATGTTATAAACATGAAAATGTTTCTATAAAATACTAATAACACTCTTTTAACCATTATACAGGAGGTTTAAACTATTTTGAAGTAAGGCAAGCCCAAGGTAAGGGAATTCTTAACCCGATTTCCATTCATTGGGTTAACATTCTACTTTATAATTTATGTGCTATTTAAATTGTTTGTGTGATGTTTTTAGTTTATATTATGTTTCATTATGTGTATTTACAGAGTATATACATATTACATCCACTCTATTAAGCCTCACTTCAAGTATATAATGTTTATAAGGGACTTTTCTTCGAAAATCCTCTTTTAAAATTCTGTTTTATAAGATTCAAAGGCAATGTTTTTATGTTATTGTTTATGTTGTATGATTATTTTTTGGTTATTGGGAATTGTTTATGATGAAGGGTGGGACCTATATTTCCCTCCAATGCATTGGGTATGAGTATGTTGGAGGTCGGTCGTATGGTTACTCCAAGTGTAACTGTGATGGTTACACAAAGTAAGGTAGCTGTGAGGGTTACAAATTTTAAGGTAGCCAAGATGGTTACAATATTATGAAAGTAATGCCCCAATATACCTCTATGATTATAATTATGTTTGTGTTGATCTTGTGTAAATCTCATGTTACGCTAAGTAAGGTATTATGGGTGGAAAGCATGTCTTTTGAAAAAAATTTCATACGTCATGCATATTCATGGACTAATGTGATTTTTCCTTCTTTTTCATACCTTACTGAGATTTTGTGCTCATACCAAGTTTTTAAATGATTTTTCACAGGTTAATGATGAGTAATACAAGGAAGGAAGAAATTTTAAATGTTTAAGAATTGTCATGGAGTCTTGTTTTATGTATTAATGATTTATATTCTGATGAAAATGGAAACTGATTTTATGGTATCCACTATGTAACAATGGGTAATGTTATGAATGTTTTGTCTTAATTATCTAAAGCTATAAACTTGAAAATATCCTCAATGTAAAATGACGTGCTTTCTTGATTAAATTCAAGATTATGTATGAAATAAGTGCGGGTCCTTATAGTTGGTATCAGAGGTCGGTTTAGACAACATTAGGGATTAGGAGTTCTTGTGAGACACGTGATTAGTCCCTATATCTATTATTTCAGTTAAATCCTTGTTTTATAACTTTTTTTTCAGGTCAAGTAATGTCGGTTACGAATGGAAGGAGAAGGATCTCAAACGACATTCCTATCTCTTCTTGATGACATGCTTGCAATAATTATTGCAAAGTCATCTTCGGATGATTGTGAAACTTTTTCTAGCATACAACTCACTTGCAAGCAATTTTTTGAGATATCAAACACCTCCTCTATACCTCTTTATCATCGTGGATCATGGGTTGTTTTTAGAAAAATAAATTTTCACAATATTCACATAATTTCAAGAAAGGTAAATATTATCAAGGTATTTTCAAATATTTTACCTTATCACAAGAATTTGAAGCATATTATGATTTTAAAAATGGTGTTGAGGAAGGAGACCCTTGTGCAACCTATTTATATTTGCTTTTAAAATAAAGTCTCACATCACATACTTATGGTATTTTAAAAGGACCAAAAATAGAAAGTTTCAACTCAATTTAGGTTCGACTATTTTATAGATATCATGTTTTATCAGATGTTTTGGAATTATATGTCATACATAATTATTCTCCAAAACTGTTTTTTTGTGAACACCCATATGACCCATGTTGTACGAGGTGTATTTGGATGGAGGAAGCAAATGATTTTGAAGGATATCTAAATCATTGTTGTAATGCATGTGACTACTACCTACGTGAACAAGATGACGATGAAACCGAGTGGACACCTTGATCAAGGTACCCTCACTTGTTTAATAAGTAAATAAAATTGTGAGGACGCAATTTCAAGAAGGTGGGGATAATGTAACATCCCAAGGTTTTCTAAAAAAATAAATTGAGAATGCTTGAAATTTTATTTAAGGTATATATTTATAAGTATCCTTTAAACATAATTTTATTTCTTATATGATTTCAAATTCAAGAAACTGTCATCTACAATTGGGTTCAGTATGTTATTTAGAGTCTGATGGAACAAACTTGATTTTTTAGGTGAATATTAACATGACCTTATGAATAGTAATATGAATAGTAAAATGACGTCATGAATAGTAAATAATAATATTATTTTATTATCCCATGGAAATAGGATAATGGGATCTTAATTAATTTTCCAATGTCACATAAAACTAATTGCACTTCAATATTGTTATTTTTCGAATTAACTATGACCTTATTTAAAAATTAAATTAATAATATTTAGAAAATTAATTTTGAAAAATGGAGTTCATTTTTGAATTCTACACATCGAAAAATGGTTGGGGTAAAATTTTGGTATTTTTCTGAAACTCTTGAATTTTCAGTGAATAGTGAAATACGATAAAATACCGTATAATCAATTTATTAGTAAATATGAACTATTTATGACATCATAAGTGATGCAAGAACACTTTCTTCGAATTCCCATGATATTATCACTATTTAGGGCCACTTGTTTTGAGATTATTCATAGTCTTGGTAAAAATGTTATAATAATGATTAAAATAATCTAAAAAATCTCCCCTCCTCCACTATAAATACCACCCTCACTCCCCTCTTCCTCCCACACCTCTCAAGCCTTGATCAGTGTCTAAATTCTGCCAAATTCCTTCCCCAATCTTCTTCTCCACGTCCTAGAGCTTCTGGTCTCACCAAAAGACCAAAATCAAAGCCCTTAAGAAGGATCTCAAGGATAAGAGATCAAGAGGTAAACATCCTCTTTCATTTTCACTCTTCTCTTTCATTTTATGTTATTCTCTTCCTTTCCCTTTGTATTTTGTTAGGACATTTAATTAAATATTTCCCCTTACTGTAAAAATTTTGTATGAATGATGAGATATTCCATTCCTCTCATCAATCTTGTTTCTATGAAATTTTAAGAGACGCCGTTAGGCTGCCGAATTTTCGTAAGAAATTCCTCATGTTTTCTTTATTTCATGATTCCTTTATCTTCTTTCTTCACCCTATATTATCCAAGAGGCATGAAATCTCTAGAATCATGTATATTCTGGATGTTTTCATGTTTATGGAAAATTAAAAATCATTATTCCTCTCCTCTCTCACTTATTTAAAGAATCAAAAAAAAAACATTGTCCATTTGTGTCGAATTAACGATATCGTGGACGATGTATTTTCAATTTCCATTAATTCATTCAAGTCTGGTCATGAAACCATCTATATGGTTGAAACAGGTTATAATGTATGTTTTATGACTCATATAAGGTTTTGTAATTCTTTTTTACTAATGATTCAAATTTATAAGACTAAATGATGTTGTAATTATCAAAGAACCACTTAAATGACCTAAACGAACATAATTAATGTTTTATCTTATAAATCATCATCATATAAAGCACCAAAGTGATAAATGGTATAATTTATGGTACTGGAAATATGTAAATACTACTCCATACCAATTCTGGAGTCTCACTTCCAATCAACAAGAACGATTCATCATGAACCGATTGTGAAAATCACAAAAGAACTCACCCAAAATAATGCAAGGAACAAAATACTAACAATTAATGGGTGAAATGAGGTTATGAAATGACAATATAATATGTTATAAACATGAACATGTTTCTATAAAATACTAATAACACTATTTTAACCATTATACAGGAGGTTTAAACAATTTTGAAGTAAGGCAAGCCCAAGGTAAGGGAATTCTTAACCCTATTTCCATTCATTGGGTTAACATTCTACTTTATAATTTATGTGCTGTTTAAATTTTTTGTGTGATGTTTTTTGTTTATATTATGTTTCATTATGTGTATTTACAGAGTATATACATATTACATCCACTCTATTAAGCCTCTCTTCAATTATATGCTATTTATAAGGGACTTTTCTTCTGAAATCCTCTTTTAAAATTCTGTTTTATAAGATTCAAAGGAAATGTTTTTATGCTATTGTTTATGTTGTATGATTATGTTTTCGTTATTGGGAATTGTTTATGATGAAGGGTAGGAACTATATTTCCCTCCAATGCATAGGGTATGAGTAAGTTGGAGGTCGGTTGTATGGTTACTCCAAGTGTAACTGTGATGGTTACACAAAGTAAGGTAGCCATGAGGGTTACAAATTTTAAGGTAGCCAAGATGGTTACAAGATTATGCAAGTAATGCCCCAATATACCTCTATGATTATAATTATGTTTGTTTTGATCTTTTGTAAATCCCATGTTACGCTAAGTAAGGTTTTATGGGTGGAAAGCATGTCTTTTGAAAAAAATTTCATACGTCAAGCGTATTCATGGACTAATGTGATTTTTCCTTATTTTTCATACCTTACTGAGCTTTTGTGCTGATCCCAAGTTTTTTAATGATTTTTCACAGGTTAATGATGAGTAATACAAGGAAGGAAGACATGTTAAATGTTGAATAATTGTCAAGGAGTCTTTTTTTATGTATTAATGTTTTATATTCTAAGGAAAATGGAAACTGATTTTATGGTATCCACTATGTAACAATGTGTAATGTTATGAATGTTTTGTCTAAGTTATCTAAAGCTCTAAACTTGAAAAGATCCTCAATGTAAAATGAAGTGTTTTATTGATTAAATTCCAGATTATGTATGAAATAAGTGCGGGTACTTATATTATTTCTCCTTCCATTGAGGAGGTCATACATTAGGTACCGTAGAAGCACCCATGGAATTTTCCAAGGTAGTCTTGAAAGATAGCTTAAAAACCCACATGACATGGATTTTCTTTTAAGGCCCCGTAAATGTTGACTTTGATCCATCCAAGGAGCACGACTTTCCAGAAAACATCAAGGGTGTGTTTGGGTTTCCTACAGATTCCATTAATCTGATCATTCCGGAGAATCTCAAAGTCACTAACAGAATTGTTATACTCTGACTTCTAGATAGAGGCTGCTTCTTTCACTACAATGAGGATCCTGAATTTACATGAATTGTGATTTAATTAGCATGTGTTGCGAATAATATTTTTTTTATCATACCAGATAACATGCATCAACTCAGCAATAGCAGAGAGCAACACGTTCTTAATTTGCTGAGAGGCATCGTTTTTGAGAAATCTTTTTATCTAAGAGGTGATAGAATCAGAAAAAGACCATCCGAAATTAAAAATATCATAAATATAGTTCCAAAAACCAATGTCTATAACACATGAATGAAAATATGGTTAATTTTATCCTTCTATGGATTTCATAGATGACACGTAGAACAATGTCGTATACCAAATGATTGAAGACACACTTCAGTGGGAATTCTGCTATAAGAGATTAATCATATAAGAGTGAGTCTCAAAGGATTAATCCAAGGTTTATTAAAGGCATTAAACCACCCAAAACATGAATTACAGTTCAAGAATCTATGATTGAAAAAACTTTATTCGATAATTCCATTGTGAGGAGGTTCCCAAAAGGGGATGTCTTCAGAAATCGAATAAGTGTAATTGTCAATTATGTAATTAATGTTATCAGGAATATCATATCTGTACAAGTGAATTACTTCATTAATGGTATTATTAATATTTTCAAGAGAAGGGTTAGAGGGTAACAAGGAAATTAAGGGAGTAACAATCAAGTTATCAGTCCAAAAAATCAAAGAAGAATCAGTATTGACCATCTATCTAGCATTAATCATAGTATTTTGATAAATATTCATAATACATGGCCAGATAGAGGACTGAATATAATTTAATTTTCCTTTTTTTGAGTTTATTGAGAAATCATTACTAACGAAACTCAATATCATCAGAGTTATTATGAATCAACCTTCAGACAAGCATGGCATTCAAAGCATCATTAAACATTTCTATTATTTTAATGCCAATACCACCTTTATCCAAAGGTTTACAAAAGTTCCTATAGTGGACTGTGAAAAGATTCCATTCAAGAATATTTCCAGTCCAGAAAAAATTATTAATAAAATTATTATGTTTTTTATGGTACTGGTAAGATATTTGTATATCATCAACAAGAAAACCATTTTAGAAATGATAGTATATTTAACAAGGAATATTCTGCTAGCCATAGACAAGGATTCACCGTTCCAAGTAGAAATCTGATTTGTGGTTTGATCAACAATGTTGGAAAAGTAACTAGAATTGGGTCATCCCTAGAAGATGGGTACCCAAAGATAAGTGCATGTGAAAGTACCCTCTTTAATACCAAGGTTGTTAATAATAATATTTTTCCTCCTCATAATGTGGAAGTGCAGTTTTTAGCACTTGTATAATCCTTTTATCACCTTGTAGAAACAGAATGAAATAATCTTCAAACAGAAGATGAGTGGGCACGTTTATGTTCCTAGAGGCTTGAATAGGTCTATGTTTGCTCTGATCCACAAATTTTAGAAACAATCTTTTGAGGTAATCCTCATCAATAGGAAATAGAATGGATAAAAGGGGGTCCCCCTATCTATTAACTTTTAAGAATATAACGTAACCTTTGGGATAACCATTAATTAGAATGGAAATGTTTGGGGAATGAAATAATGTTTTGATTTTCTTGATAAAGTCCTCATTAATACCAAAACATTGAAGAACTTTAAAGATGATACACTAGTAAATAGTATCAAAATATTTCCTACTGTACATATTAATAGAAACATTCCCACCTCTTCTTGTTTTGTTTACAATATTAGTACATTCTGAGGAAAGAAAAATTAAATCATGAATACATCTACCTTTGATAAACCCGAAATGATTCCAGGTAATGATCTTATTGAATATATGTGTAAGTTGATTAGAAAAATTTTTTGTAATGATTTTGTATAGGGTATTAATAAGGACGATGGACTGAAACAAATGTATCTTTCAAGCATTATACACTTTATGTATTTAAGAAATAAATTGAGCATTAAGTCCATGTGGGAGATGCCCAATAGATAAAAAAGCTTCAACAAGCTAGCAGTAATTGGTGTGAATGATGTCCCATTGATTCTGAAATAAACCATTGATAAATCAATCAGGACCTGGGCCTCTACCAGGATTTAGACTAAAAAAATTATCTTTTATTTCATGGTAAAGAGGTAAAGAAGATAGGTAAGCATTATCAGCTTCCTCAACCATTTGTGGAATGGAATCAGGCCTAAGGCCTTTATTCACATCAGAACCATTAAATATGTCATGAAATTTAGTAACCAAATAATTAGATATGTTTTATTTAGAATCTTTAAGAATTTCATCAAGTAAAAGAAAAGTGATAGGCCGATTATTTTTCTTAATTATTTGTAAGGAGTTGTAACATTTATTATTTCTATCTCCATTAGAGAGCCATTTAGTTTTTAATATCTATTCTCGCATGTTATTTTTATGAGATAGTAAATATTTGAGATTTAATGTTAAGTTGATAACCAATTGAGTATGTAGAGAAAAACCAGAGCTTGTGTTACTATTTTGAATTTTTCTAAGATCACTTTTCAAGGATATAGAGAAAAATCAGAGCTTGTGTTACTCCTATTTCCGGATTTCAATTTCATCCTCATGTATATAAGTATTAATATGATTCCAAAATTTATCGTCTCCCAAATTTAATTTATTAATAGATAACCTAATAATTTAATGGTCTAATCACTAGAGAATAAGAAATATCTTTTTAATGGTATCAATTCTCCCCTCACGAATTAGTGGATATAATGACACACTAAATGAGTGGGAGATAGCCACATGAAATAATAAATGGTTAGTTGTTAATTACATTGAAGAATTATTTGTTCATCAAAATACATGTTATTTTTCATATCCTGATAGATTTAGGTGCAAAGATTCTGTTTATTTTTTTCGTCTCTAATAAAATTAGGATTTACATTTGGACAGTCATTACATTTGTCAAAAAAATTATTGATAATAAAATTCCCACTTTTTCATCCATTATCTAAAACCAAGATGACTAGTGTGATTATTAATCAATAATAATCAAAGTGATCTGTAACATGATGAAATAAATCACTCCTAATATTTCCAAAATTTTGACACATTCATTCATCCCATGACATGTTTGGTTAATCTTATATCACATTTGGTTAATCATTTCTTACATACAATTAAATATTGTTAATATTAGTATCCCAATTACAAAAAATTATATAAATATACCATCATGACAACTAAGGTAACCTAATTATAATGTCCATTTATATAGATAAAAGTACTGAATATTCAATATATCATACAATAAAACAATCCAAAGAACATAAATGTTTTTTTTGTTTGAATATTAGACACATAATCACTATATAATATATATAAAGAGAAAATTTTAATCAATTAATATTAAAATTTTAACACAGATATATATTTTTTTTATTTAAAACCATTCTAACTAAATTAGGTAAATTGATATATTTAAATTGGTCGATCGACTTCATATTTTGGGTAGACATTGGATGTAATATTTAGAGATTAGAAGTGGTAATAATATGTGAATAAGGTTTTGAGAACATAATTATGGTACATGATCATAATATATCAAAATAATACCGAAAAAATCATTGATAAAAAATAAAAAATCATGGAATTATGGTTTCATAAAATAATATTTGAGTTATAAGAGTGTTAAAACATCCATCAATCATTATGCATAATATCATAACTAATGAGTAACTATATAGAATTAATGTGTGAAATATATACAAGAATATAAAACCATTTCATTTATATAGTAATAAATACTATATCATTATCACACAGTAGACAGATTCCCAAAGCCGATTAGGTTCACAACGCATTCCATTTAATATAATATTATTGAAATTCCATAGTGGATTGATTTCCCTAAATATTACCATTATACTATGTTGGATAATATCGATTCTTAGATTTGTTACATTCCATATTCCCATTAATCCATTGGGTACATAATTTTTTCATGGATTAGGTACACTCCCACATCCCATATATATTATCTTAGATGATATAAATACTTACCCAACACATTTACGATCTATAATAGTCCTACCTGTCCCATAATAATATATCATAAATATTTATTCATTAGTAACATATGATAATTCATTTTTCAATAATATTTTAATTAACATATTTAAAAGAAATGTTTTTCTAGATAATTTCCAAAAAAACATCATAGGTAATCTAGAGAATGAATTTTGATGGTATAATTTCTGAATACACCCAATAACTCATCATAGTCAATAAATAACATTATTATAGATGAAAATATTTTTTTATTAATTCATTATATATATTCTTAAATAAAATAATGATTGTATTAATATTCTTTACCTTTTAAAAGTTTTACAAAATCACTGAGTTATGGGGGTAATATTTTTACGGAAAAAAATATTACCATGAAATTTAATCATGATAAAGAAAAAATATCATGATTGAAAGTAAATATATTGAATTGAAAAACAAAAAAAATCACACATATATTAATATTTTAAATGTGAATTATAAATAAAACTATTTACAATATTTCATTAAGATCATTTTAAAAAATACAATTATTGTTGAAAATAACATTACAAAAAATTAAAATACTGATATGGTCATGACTAAAACAATATATATAATGTGGAAATTGAAATAAAGTCTAAAAAAAATTTATCCAAACATTTAAATGAATAGTTATCTATAAAACGCCTTCTAACATATGTACCATTTGAATCTTGATATAATGAAATAGATATCATTAAAGGGATATGAAAATCGTCATAACTATTATGATCTTTTTCAGAAAAACATTAAGGGGATGCATATACACTAAATAAATTAAGAGTTCAATATAAAACACATCTCAATTAATAGAAATTTGGATGTGAAAGAAACATTCCACAATATTCTTTATGGTTTTACACAAACTATCATTAATTTTTCAAAAATAATTATAAAAAATTATATGATTCATATTTATATTTATATGACATTGTTTAATTATATTATAATTTATAGTCACCCATTTAGTAATTATTATTATTTGAAATTAAATATTTTATATAAACAATATTATTTTGCAATAATTTTTTGGCCTGGTAGTTCCAATCCTCATATAGGGGTAATGGATTCATAAAATATTTTTTACGATGGTGTAGATTATTTTTGTACATTAGTATGGTGATTCAAGGCAATTTATAAGATCTCATGGATATCATTTTCATGAAAGTTAGATATATATAAATTTTATTTAATATTACCAGTATCAGAAAGTCCATATTCATTTTTGATAAAAGCGTATTACATCATTCATGTAGGTGGTGAAATAAACATAATCAAAATCTTTTAATAATGACCGAATGGGTAGTAAAATTATATTTTGTTATGATAATATTACTTTTTAATATTGTTACTGATTTTAATAAAATTAAATTGAGAAATGAAATTTAATAAGGAGTATATGAAGAATATTTAAGTGAAATATCAAAATTCCATTTTTCTTATATTGAGAGCTTGAATCCCTTCACGAAAAACCTATTAAAAATGATTGATTTATGTATTATTCATGAGGCTAGAGGTTCCTATAAATGAGATGGGATTGTGAATGTGATAATCATGGTATGTATTAATAAAAACTCAGATAACATAGTGTAGTTTGAGGTAGGTAGAGGAAGGGTCATTCTATATATGTGAGGGGGTACTTTTCTAAATTCTCTTCACTTTAAATAAAATAATTTTCAATCATAAAAAAAACTCAAAAAATAATACAAATTTCAATGATGAGATATTATATTTATGAATCTATTCATATAATAAATTATAAATAGAATTCTGGAATATATTTGTCCTTATTAATTCATCTTTACAGTTACTGCTAATTTTATCCTTCACAGTGGGGATTATCTTTTAACATGGTAAAATATTTTTGTAAATAATAATCATTTTGAACTATTTTAAAAGTTTAAATATAATGATTCATGTTTTTAAAATTATCTTTTTAAAAACAATTTATAATGGGGATAATGATTAATATTAATATCAACACACTTAGTATATAAAATCAATTTTTTTTAATATAAATATTTTAGAATACAAATTTATATTTAAAATTAATAACTATTGATAGAAAAATATATGATTTTATTGTATATAATATCAATAAATTTCATAAAAATTTATTATCATTATATATTTTTTTATTTATTATGATAATAATACATGGGTTATATAAAAATTGTTTTCTGAACAATATCATTTTCAACAACATATTATTTTATCATCATTTATAAACATGTTATATTAAATGTATTAATTAATATTCATTTATTTATATTTATAAAATTATATTTTTAAATAAATTTAATCCTCTAAATAAGATATATTTTGGTTAAAAAATAAATGTAATATTTCAAGAAAAATATTTATATTTAATAATAAATATATAATTTATTATTGTTTAAATTTAATTAATTATTCAATGGATGATAATTAATAATATTTAAAATAAATCCATATATTTTATGAATAAATTTTAATGATATAATTTTTTAAAATTTTTAAATTTACTAAAAAATAACTATTCATGCAAATTATTTCATTAAAATCAATTTTATAGCCTATGTTAATTAGAAACAATCCATTTTAAAATGAATTATTTATTTTCATTAGTATGTCTTCCCTAAATATGTTGTAACATGTTTCATTTTTTATTAAAAATATAATTAACATCATTACAGTAAAAATTATTATCTTACAATATATCTGACACATTGAATATATTCAAAACAAAAATACATATTAAAATCTTGTGTTGTTAACATGAATAAATCTTCCTATATAAATTAGGTTTCAAAATTTTTAAATTTAATAATATTTTTCACAAAATTTTTAATATTTTAAAGATAATGGATATCAATATTCTTTATGATAGAGTGATGTTCATTTTATAGTCAATTTAATGTCACTTTTTGGGCATAACTAATCATAATTAGCCGATACACTATATCACAAATGTATTCATTCTATTATATCATCCATATATGTTTTTTATACTATTTCATGATAGAGATATAATAAACCTCAATTATTCTAAATGAATCACTATCAATTTTCTTACATAACCATCCAACATTATTTATTCAAATTTAAAATTGTCCAGTACTTGTTGATTTTCAATCAATAATGTAAATAACCTAATCAATAAATTAATTATCAAAATAATCCATGTTTTCTATAATTTTAAACATCAAAATAGCATTCAAAAATCCCCAAATATTCCTCATGATTATCATCAGAAAAACAAGGTTATCGTTCTATGAATAATTCAATACCAGTGACACAATGAACAAGTCATAAAATATTTATAGTCCGGTTAAATTATATTAATTTAAAAACCAACAGAATCCAGTCTAAAAAGGTAGGTCTCCCCCAACATTATCCTTAGGCATACAAATTTTTTTTTCTCTTCTCCTAGTGTTAATATACGATTTTACTCTTCCATTTTTTAAATTCATTAACACATACTTTTAACATTTCACATGTGAGATGTATATATATAATTCCAATTGATTTACTTTTATCCCCACGAATTTATTCAAATATACAATTATTAATATCTAAAACTATAAACTCAACAATTGAGTAAAATTATCCCCAAAACTAATCATTATTTCAGAAAATATTATTTCAAATTCATACGACATAACCATAGAGTAGTCATTTTTTTAAATTTTTTCGTAGTGATTATGATTAACCCATACTATCATGAAATCTATTTTATTTAAAGAAACATATACATACCTAAAAAATAAAAAGGGCATCTCCTTAGGAAAAAAATGAATTTTTCAATTTAATATATTTTTATTCAACATCTAAAATTAAAAATATAAATTATATCACAATATAATCAACATCATTAATGATTATATTTATGGATATAATCTCCACATCAATTTGTAATGCATATAAAAATGTTTTTTCTTCCACTAAAAAAATTTATAACATAATTAGTTCCATCCAAATTTGAAAATTTCGATTCAACAGAAACATCATGAAATGGAGAAAATCCCATAAATATGAACATTTATTTAATCACTATTTATTTTCAATATTCATCCATCGTGTTTTAAAATATCCTTATTGCACCAATAAAAAAAATTATAGATTTTATACAAGATCTCAAGTCTTATTTGAATAAATATGATCGAATTCTTTATCTTTATATTTTAATTTTTATTCTTCATTTGTTAATTCTACAAATTAAATAAGACCTATCCCATATAATAACGTATCATAATCCATTTTATCAATCCTCTATGATTATGTTGGTGTGTATTTTTATTTAATGATTTTTTATTGAAAAAATTAAAATATTATTCATCATTATTAGGTCTATTGATTTATTCAATAACAAATTCATTTTTATAATAATTTCCATTTTAATTATTTTAATCTCTATGGTATGTATTTATTTCACTATCTTCATAAAAATTATATTTAGAGTTATCCATTACTGAATTTTTGATGGATTTATTCCTTAAATTATTTACATCACTTCTTCAAATAATCATGTTGGGAAATTTATTTAAACACTTATTATTCTATCCCAACAGTGAGTTTATAATGAAAATACTACATATTTTTCATCAACTAATTTTTGTGTATATTTTCTTTATTTTAATAATAATTTTCATATAAAACCCATGAGAACCATATAATTGATTTTCACATCATTCCACATTTGAAATTGAACATTATATAACTCTCTACTGTTTAATAATCTAATATTTATTTCCTCTTGAACTATATGTATCAATTATTGGAAAGAGATATAATTATCAATCAACATCATCATTTCCATTTTGTTAACCATGAATGTTTTTATTCCAACAACACAATTATCATTTAGATGTATCATGAAGCTAAATTGTTTTTAATACTAAGAGTTTAATATAAATTATCATCCTCAAGGAATATATAATGTATTCTGTTTCATGATATCATAGTTTCAGTGTATCATCAATTTTTATATCTTTCTCTTCCCTAAAAACGTTTAATGAAATCCAACACATCCATACCAGATTTCATAAATGTAGATAATCACTTTATACTAAAATTATGAAGAAAATAACATGAAATACCACACATCATATGTTTTAAGCTGGCCAATTTGGGTACACACATCATTTTTTGAACAAATTCAATAAACACGATTATATAATCCTTATTAGATAATATGGATTTAAACCATCTTTTATTTCATTTAACCTTTACCAATATTTTCCTTATCTTTCTTAATTTTAGTAATTTCTATAATAACATTTAATAAAGGAACATTCTCTAATATAATTTAGATTAACATCAGTAATAATATGATTCTAGGACTTGTTTTCTTATTAAGAAACTAGAATACATGTATTTTATTTTCCATATAATAGATAATGTTTTTCATTTACATTTAAAATTTTATAACTATGTATCACATCTTTGATTTTATAATTATAACATTTATATTGACGGTGAACACCATAAAATATTCACAATGATGACTAAGAATCGATAAATTATAAAGATGACCATCATTATATTGTACATCAGTATTCTTTACTTTTTTCACTACGTTAAAATAAAATTCAATTAACAAAGATATTTAATGCATCATCATTTTTAGAATTGTACTGATCATATCATTTCATCACAAAATACTCTTCATCATATTCATAATCCATATCATTTGAGTCTATTAGTAATGGTTTTGAATCATGTAATTTTTTTCACTTTAATTTATAAATTAAATTTCTAAAATTTATTCACACTATTTATCCATTAATTCCATGATATTCCATAATTATATGGGATAATAAATAGATCCATCCAATTATATTCACTTTAAAATATTATATCAAATTATTATTATTAAAAAAAATAAACAAATTCTTCAATGAATTATAAAGTGACTAATATCATCAATTGTATTTTCATTATCATTAGAATATATTCCTATTTTATTCATATTATCTAGTTAATTATTACCAAAGTAATATAATTTAAAATAGAAACCAACTAATATAATATTACTCAATTTTAGAGCATATTATTCATGTCTACATTTCTAAATTCCATTGGCCACTGTACATATAAAAAAATTAGAATTAAAATTCTAAGGCATTGTGTATATAATAAAATCACAAAATCAGTACTTCGGTAATGGATATATCATGTTTATTTCATTACACTATAGTTTCCATACCTAGAAAAAAGAACATGATTTATTATTATTTCAAAATTAGTGAGAAATTTATCTATTTTTCTACTTATATATTACATAATTTTCTATTTCTATTTCACTATTATTTGTAATTATAGTTTTATTCTTTCCTTATGGTCTTTGGGAACTAACAATTTCATGAAAAAATTCATGTCATTGTATTGTCACATATTCAAAAATACATATTTAAATTTTACAATAAAAATTTAATTCACTAAAAAACTTATTATTTTGAATGTATATTATGATACTTTCATAAAAACATTATATATAATTTATGTGTTTCAGTAATTTAGAATTATTATTTTATAGATGATTCATGATCCTCAATTATACTCATATGCATTCAAATAAAAACAATTAATTCTCTATTCCTTTAAAATAAGTCATTCATCTACATAAATATTAGAAAAATTTAAAAATGATTATATAAATCATTATTCTCATCAATATTACAAGAATAGTCCTTATAAAACAATCTAATTCTCCTATAATTATCAATTATTAAATTATATTTCTCAGGATCCGTATCCAATATCACTATGATATTTTCAACTACCGCTAGTTTTTTATACTAATGTTCTACATTTATCAACCAATGTAATATTAAAATATTCAAATGGTTATTCTTATGAAAATTAGTCTATTTTCATTCCTCTAAATTCCTCAATAATTTATTTCCAATTAATTTCATGGAAGTAAGATTAATTTTATGAAAAATATACTTCTTAAATATTAGTGTGGAATACAAATCGTGGACCACTTCTTTATATCCCATTCAACACATTGAAGACATCAATCTAATAATTCCAGAATAAAAAAATGATACATGGATATTTCAATAAAATTATCCTATATCTATTTAAAGAGACCATTATAATAGAGATAATAAATAATCACTAATTTCCTTATCAACATTAGAAACTGAAATCACTTTCATGTCAACTAGTTATAATTCTATCTTTTTATAAGAATATTTTAAATTTCTCTCCTATTGTGACGACATGTCATATGCACCCATCATGTTGTATAATTCATCAAGAGATAGCTGACCATGCCTCATTTATTTAGGTGACAATACTATAATGTATAAATAGATGTCACCATCCTCATGATCCTTTTAACAATATCAGAATCCCTGATCTCATTTGTTTGTCCTCTTAGAAAAGAAACATCATTGTAATGATTATGTACGAAATCATCCATATTTTTTAAAAGAATTGATTTTTGAAAAATAAAATATATATTGAAAAAAAATTATATTTATAGTGAACTATAAATTTAATATATAACTTTTATATTTTTCTTGAATAATATTCAATTAATTAAATAAATACACACCTTAGGACAATACAATAATGGTTTTGTATGATAATAGATAAACAATCATCATATTTCATTAAATATAACCAACATGTCTCATAAATGTATACCCATATAAAAATATTAATAGACATACCCATCTATAAAACATTATTTTTCACTTGAAGAAAAGAAATTTAAGAACATTCAAAATCAGAATCTTAAAATAGTAAATATAACACCCATGACTTTATAATATTACCAATTTATAATTAATTTATTTTTTGTACCTATATTACACTCTATGAAACACAGATGTATATTTATGTTACACATAGAATAATTTTTATCATTTTCTATAAATAACAATGAGGAAGAATTTTATTTCATGCATGACCGAATTTCCTCGATGTCTTGCATAACAAGATAGAACATGTTTTACCAAAAAATAATATATATTTTTAAACTTTATTATATAATAACATAAAGTATATTCAAACACATATATTAAAAATTTTAAGAATAAATAAATTATGAAAATATATATTTGAATTCGTTTGTTATATATTAATTATAAATTAATATATAAACTAAATGAATATAAAGGGAATTATTTTTTAAAAGACAATTTTATGTTTAAAAAGGAATTTATCATAATAAGTAAAATTAATTACTATTAGTGAATGATATTAATTCAATTTATATTTTATATATTTATTCAAATATTTTTTATCCTCATAAAATTTATTTTTACTGTGTAATAATAAAATAGACCCAATAATACACATATCAGCACATATTTTTATTAAGTCACATTTAGAACATTTAAATAGTGAACATATTTTAAATACAATTTTTCTAAATTATATAAATTTTATATGTTAAAATAAAAATAATATCTGAAATGGTAACATAAAAGTTATGTAAAAGTAATCATTTCTTATTTAACAGCAACGTTTCAGTATTTTATGAATACTCATAAATACAAAACATTTATTCGAAATTTCTTTTTATATAAATTATTTATAAGGATAGATAAATATTTAATTGATTTTTAGTGTTTCATAAGATAAATGTTTTATTATTAAATCAAATTTTGGTCATTGAAATCAGGTTCACAAAAAATTGAATATAAAAATGTATCAATATTTTGAAAGTTTTCTCATTTAAAGTTTCTTTGTCATCTCGTATGTGGGATTAAATTTTTATTAATTTATGATACATATGAAAATTGAATTTGGGGAAAAAATTTATTCCATATTCTAAATGTCAATATATTATAATTTTTAAAAATTTTATTTTATTTTCGAACAAAAAATATTAGTGATAGTAATAAAAATTAATTTTAACAATTAAGATAAAAATTTAATTAACAAAGGACTGAACAATAAACATCAGGGCCAAAATGATATATAAAATTATCCATAATATGGGTTTTGGTAAAATTTCAACTTTATTCATCCTTTCAACTACTTTTATCCACAATTTTATCCACTTATAATGTTGTAAACATGGTTGTAATTCCCATTTAAAAAATATATACAAGAGTCCCACTCCTCCTCCACTGTAAAAAGGCACTCAATCCTCCCGCTCACTCACACATCAGAAGACACATTATATCTAAATTTATTTTCCAAAATAGCTCCTCAACCTCCATATCCTCTTTCAATATTAATCCATATTTTGATAAACATAATCCCAGGAAACTCTTTGGTTCAATCCAAAAGGAGTACCCAATGAAAAGGTAAAATTATACCACAAGATCTTTAGTTTTATTTCCTTTATCTTCTCATTAAATTCTATATATTTCATTAAAATATCACAACACCAGTGTTATAAATATACTTATTTTTTATTTTATTATGTATTATAACTAAACATTAACACAAATCCATCTAATGTGTAAAGAACATATCATATTTGTGTACGGTGAATGACCACCTCACAAAATAATGTAGTTCATTTTTACATTAAACACAAATCAAAGATGGTTATTCTGATGAATAATCTATTTACATATGTTATATATGATATTTATACTATCATTATAGTAATATAACTTATTTATAACATGTTACTTTATACACTCCATTTTTTTGGAATAAGATAACATCGTATGGGTAAGTGTTCACTACACCTCCTCAAAGTGTTGTGATTCGTTTGTTCTATACACGGAATGTATAATGGATTGTTTTTATAAAACTATGAAAAAATAAAACATAGATTTGATACCTTAATTATAATATGAATATGAATATATTTCATTTACTTTTCATTGTTTTAAAATTCAATAAATAAATGAAAGTAGTGTTAATGGGTGTGTACAACCTATCATCTATATGAACGATGCATTTCATTTCCTATAGTCATAGATTATAGGTTATTATAAAATCATATATAGTAAAGATATATATTATCTAAATCATGTATTGCATTCGGGATATGATGACACCATGGTCTAATTATTAAGACCAGCATGCAACATGTTAACACATACTCTACAAACTAGTTAATTATCACCTAAAATAGGGAATATAATGAATTATTATTATCAAAAGGGTAAAAAGATATTATAAGAATGTAATATATTATATTATACACATAAAGTTTTTTCTTTAGTATGTAATTAACATAGTTGAGATCATTATACATGATCTTAAATGTCATTCCCGCGAATGGGAACGCATGGTATTGTATTTCATCTCAATTTACATTCGATTGTGGCTTATCTGTTGTTATGAATGAATTTACTTTTATATGGGTTATATAAGAAAATTTGACATGTTCTTTCATGAATTTACGTACTCTAATGATATTCTAGGTACCATTTACTTTCATATCTTCATGGAAATTATGATTTAAATGTTTCATTGTGTCATGAGACACTTTGGAATGTTTAGAAAATATATTCATCATCAATATTATTATGTATTAACTTTACAATCATACTTTATTTTTTATTGGTAGATTAATCATCAACAATTAAATATTTTATTTTCATTTTTTGTTGTAAACAACCTTGGTAATCCATATTACACAACAATTGACATTATCATTTCCTAAACAGTATATGATTTTTACATATGATTTTCACTTTGAAAATTAATTAATTTATTGTGAAAACATTGTTAAAACCATATTCCATATACAACATCGATATTTGGTAAGGCATATTTTTTTATATTATTCATCATTTTAAATTCATTTTACTAGTAATTTTTTTGGGTCCCACACATTATATGTCCCCTAAATGATTCAAAATATTCCCATGATAAGAATAAATTATCAAAATTAAACGTGTTTCTGTCTGTATTTCTAAACTATATAGTTCAATGTATTAGTGGTATATGTTTTAAAGTTACATTGAAATTAAGTCCATTATTTGATAATTACCATAATTTTCATCTAATTATTTCATAACCATGTTATTTTTCATCAAAATATGTATGCATGCATTATATTCTACGTTTTTTTAAATGACATGTGTTTCAATTTATTACCTTACAAGATTGATTTTCCTTATCTAATTATTTTAATTCCATGTATTATTAGTAATTTAAAATTTTTTATTGATTAATTATCATTGATTCAATATTTCATTAAGTTAATATACCCTTATTGGTAATTTTATATCAATATTATTGTGTTTCCATTCCATTATTTATTAAGGTTGACCCATTGAATGAGTTTCATTCCTGCTATTTATTTCATTTTAGTGTGTATTATTTTTTTTATTTTCTATTTCCTTGAGTATTTTGGGTTTCACGCATATAATTTATTATTCCAATAGTACTAAACATATGTTTCCATATGGATTTCATTCATTGTATTCATAGGAAGGTAATAAAATAACGTACAATCTCTGGGCTTGTTGGGTCGGAGCATTACAATAAACCGTGGAGATATCAATGATCACATAAATATAAAACGATAATAAGGGTATTATAGAATGAGTATTATAATTTAAAACCATACCCTATATACAATGAAATTATTATCGCTAATCATGAAATAAATCTTAGATGTTAATATACCAAAAATTATAAAGGGATAAAAGAACATTAACTTTGAGAGAAAAACATTGGAATATTAAAAATTTTTATGGAATATATATATGAGTATATAAAAATTTCATTATTATTTAGGTATAACATCAACGACTATAATATACCATTGTGTTCACACCCCAACCACTGTTGTCGTCATAGAGGGCAACCCGTACAACCAAAGTGGAAAGATTACCATACTAAACTCTATTAACACCTACTCCGGTTCAACTTATGTCATCAAAAAACAATCACTACCCAATGAATTCATTGTACATATAATTTCATTAAAAACCATCACATAATGAATATAATATAGTTTTGTTCTAAAAAATCATAATCCATTCATCATATTATAACCGATTTCAAAATTGTGTCAGGTAAACATTTTATCAGAAACAAAACATGGGAAAGAAAGAAATTTAATTATCATTCCATCAGTTATTCATATAAAATATACACTAGAAAAGTGAATTGAATTGATTTTTTTTCTTTTTTATCATATTTCAATATAATGGGTAAATAATTATTATATTACTCTTCTATCAAATTCCAAATAAAAATTATGAAAAATTAAAATACATCATTGGTATAGGAAAATTCTTTTAAAAGACCACATAGAACATTTCACGAGGAAAATACCATTTACAGAATGAAATGAAATATAAAAAATGAAATAAATTTCAATTATTAAATTAATCATTTCAGTTTAAGTAAACCACAAAATATTGTAAACGAATAATCAACTAATAGAGTGTTCATGATTGTATAAAATATAATTTATTCAATGTATAATAGATGAATGACTCATTTCATATTTTCAACAATAAGAAAATATCCCTTATCGATAAAATTATATGAAAATTATTTTCAAAATATTTTTATAAATAAAAAATGTTTCAAATAACTTTAAAAAATCAATGTATAATAGTAAAAATATTTTTTAAATTTTAAATAAGTCATTGAACTACAGGAGACATGATTTTTGACCAATGGTAGAAATAAATTTGATTTCCTGTAAAATCATTCATTCAGCCTCATGAGTTTTTGGAAGATGTAAATTAACTTTAAACATTTAATATTAAAAAATAAAAAGATAAAAAAATAAATTATGTTTATTTATTTCCTTGAGATATGTAGTAATATTCCATTATAAAAAATAATAATCAACAAATCCAATAAATAATCGTATTGTAACATAAACCCCTAGTAATTGAAATATTTTCAATAAAAACCACATTGAATGAAATTAATTAAATATCATCATTATATAAAATGAATATAAATTGATTTTTTATTTATAATATCAAATAAAAATATTATAATCCTCATATATATAAATAGGTAAATAATACCATATTTTTCTTAAAATAGTGTAAATTGTGAAAAGATAACATACAAACATCATACCAAAATAATAATAATTTATTATTTATATAAAATGTAAATATATATTTAAAATAATAAATAAAACAAAAAATTATCATAAATCATTACAAAAATAATTTTAAAATATCATATACAATGAATAATGAATATGTACCAATGAATAAAAATTGAGTTATGAAAGCCCAAACAACTTTAGTGACTTTACACTAAAAACCTTAATAATGTGAGGTAACATTATTTAAATTTATATCCCATTAATTATATATAAAATAATCATAAAATAAATTACTGAACATTATATTAACTACTGTAATGAAAAGTGGTTAATATTGTTGGTGTTTTTATGAAACAAAAAGTGAGTGTAAAATTTATATCATCAGGTCTATCTTCCTACATAAATTTTTGAACAATATTTATAATTAATATAGATTTATTATATATATCTAATAGAACCACAAACTTATATATCATACAATATGAAATTTTAACATATCATTTCATCACCATCCTCTTGATAATTCCTTATTAAAATCACTATTTAATGTGATATTTACTTTGTTTTTCATGTACATTTAGCATTCATAGTTTTTTCCCTTATTAAATGATTTTGGAAAAATAAGATAATGAATTTTATTGATAATTAAAATATAATATATTTTAATTATTAAAATATTTAGATTCAACCATGAAATTTATAGATAGAAAAACGAATTACACCAATAATTGATACAACCGCCACATGTTTTCATAAATGTTGATCTCATTTGTTAACATATGGAATGAAATAAAGTTAAAAATTAATTTACCATTATTGAATTATTTTTATATCATACACATAATACAAATTAATTAAATAAATACTTTTTACCATCCATGTGAATTGGAGGTGAAAAATTAACCACATAACTTTGTGGAGGTAGTGGTCCAAACACATGAATGTGCAGCGTTATTATTTTCCAACTGGTCGTAAGGTATGAATGAAGATGTGATTGTTGGAACATGAATCTTAATTTTAGTTATGGATCTTTTTTTCAGTTTAATTTTGAGTAAAATGATGAAATTGGGTTTTTTCTATGTATACTCTATGTACCTATCAGTAAACGTCGTGTACTCAATAACGACATACATCCATGTTTTGGTAGTGTAATGGCCAAGTACATGGGAATGATGTGACATAGAAGACTGCGTATGTTTGGGGGTGATTAAGGATACTACACGACATGTACATTTAACAAACGCACCCTGTAGTTTTCTTTTTAATTGAAATATATTAGTGGGGTCACGTCTCATGTCCTAAACTGACATCTTCTCTCCATAGTTCATATAGGAGAGGGACATAATAGATAACGAACTTCCAACCCCTCTTGATTCAAAATCCAAACTCCGATTGATACACCATTGGGTGCATTGGAATTCCATTGGTGATTTCAGAAAACCCCTAAACCCTTTCATCGTAATTCCTTCTCTCTCATTCATTATTCAAGGATGATAATTTTTTACCTTTTATAGATCCATGTTTATTAAGACTGATTCAATGGCTGATGTTTGAGTATATCGATCATACGACATCGAGGGAGGTGGTTTGGGCCTTTTGTTGTTCAAAAATTGATTATATATGTTGAATGTGTCGCATTCCCATGATTGTGTATTGGTTGATATGGAATACAACCATGTTCATTACCCATTGTGGTATGATTTTTTGATAAAGGGTTGTTTCTTATGTGTATGGTTAGATAACTAGTTTAGGGGACACCCTAGGATTGTGTTTCCCAGGTTTTATCATTTATAACCATTTGGTCTAGAATTCCAGTAAAGATTTCCATGTCCTTCATGACAGGTTTTGTTAAGATGGAGTTACTGATTATATGTGATGAAAATGATATGCATTAAAAAAGTTTGACCACAGGGAATTTCACTATGAGAGGTTCCCTAGGTAGAGTCATTTATGTATGTTTTATTGTTACCTTTACCCATGGGTTTTTATTGTGAGAGCTGCCAGGTCACATATCAATTAAAAAGAAAACTACACGGTGTTTGAACCCTAGACAAGGCGTGTACCATGTAAATTCCATCCACACATGTTTGTATTCACATGTATGGATACATGGTTGATTTCCACAATTCATCTATAAGATTGACATGATGTGTACAACCCAAGTTTCATACAACTATTTCATTAGTCACACGACTAGATACATAGTCTTTTACTACACGGTGTGTACTACTAGTACACGGTGCATTCCATAAAACGTTTAACAACCTTATGGCTCAGCACTCATATTTTTCCACACTGTCAATAACTAAATAGTGTTTGTATTCAGCTCATGGTGTGTACTTAAGGAAACTCAGTTCAACTAGAACAGAAGAACATATGTTGTCTGTTCAAAACATCACACACCATGTTCCTTGACTTTTTCAGTTAGTATGCCTTTAAAACTACTCCAAAACCCCCGCAA
This sequence comes from Viscum album, assembly GCA_963277665.1. Taxonomy (NCBI): domain Eukaryota; kingdom Viridiplantae; phylum Streptophyta; class Magnoliopsida; order Santalales; family Viscaceae; genus Viscum; species Viscum album. The sequence goes on along the minus strand of OY728155.1, from coordinate 1,621,705,957 downwards.
AATATTTTAATCTATCTTTGGAATGAAAATTTCCAATGAATATAATATCATACACCATCTGAATCAATGTTTTACATCCTTATTCATTTCATATTAAGAAAATTCAATTAATGTTTAAACATGATCAACCAAATTCCAATCCAAGAGGGCCCAAAACACCTCAGAGACCAAAGAATGAAATCCATCCAAAAAAAACATTACATTTACCTATACCCTATAAATATAGATGGTATTTATTCTACATAATCTATTAAAACATAGTGCATATCTATCACTAAATCTATTAAAAAAGAATTTAATTAGTAATGCACCAAATATTGCATGACAAGAATGCATAACTCGTGATCTCCCAAAAGTGGTTATATGTTGCATGAGATGGAATAACCTCTTCTCATGGGGTTTGAGAAAAAAATATAACCACAATGAAAACAATATAACCAAAGTTAAATCAATCATAACAGTACAGAATAATTGAATCACCCAATGGGGAAAACAAATGAACTATAACAATTGCAAAACCAGCAAAATTGTAATATTTGAGGTAAATTTGATTTTCCATGTACATAAGTTATCTACTTATGGGAACATCATATTACAAACATTCAATATCATCGTATCCCAGTCTATTGTTTCCCAAATTATGGAAAGGCAGAAGGGAACTTCATCTGTTATCACTTCATAACATCCTAGATCCGGGTGCCGCCCAAATGAGCCTGAAACTCGGCTGGTCACATAATGTCAAGAGAATTTCCCCAAAAACTAGATTGTGATGAATATTAGTGAGGGATAAAGTAGTAAATTTGAGAAACTACACCCTAATTTGAAAATAATACACAATATAATGTAAACATTAATCTAGTAGTAAAAAATTGTGAAATTAACAATAATAAACGAACATAAACAACAGAAGACTGAATGTAAATACAATAGTAGCTAGATCATATATATATATGGTTCTTTTAATATGTATTATAGAGAATATAAAAAAATAAATAATGATATAAAGAAATAATGAAAACAATATTACCAAAGATACTAGTGAAAACCAGTAGCATCACAATCCTTAGCTTGGTCCCACGATCTCCATCTCCAACATTGACCATATAATCTATCTGGGTCTACAACATTGCACAAAAATGTTTTGAGATGAATCCATGTAGGAAACCACCAAATGATCTATGCTTATTTTTTAGTGAATATATGTGAAAGGCCATATGCAAAAATGAAGCCATAAACGAGGAAAAACGAAAAATTAACTAATCCAATTGGTTTAAATTTCTTTCATTTAGATTTTTTATTTAACCTGGTGAAACATATAAACCATAGGATATAGCCGATGCAACATATCCCCTATGAAAGTAACAAAACAGATGTCCTAGAAGACCATCTAAACAGAATATTAAATCTATATCCAAACTTGTACATTTGATTAGAATACGCTACACAATCATTGAATTATTCAACAACCACCCATTGGGAATGTTTTCACCATATTGTAACACTGGTCTAACATAACATCAACTCATTTAATATCATATCTCTCGAAATATCTCATGATCAACCAAATTTCATCTAACTTAACAGTAATCAATTATAAACGACAAACTGGGAAGCTCTCTCGATCACTAAACCTTGGTCAACACAACATCAATAAACAATAAATGGACACCTAGTAAGATCACATGGTCTAAACACCTGGGTTGATGACAACCTTATAGCTCTCACATTAGATACCACTAGGTAAACAAAAATGTAAAACATTCATAAATCACTCTATATTAGGAAGCTACCACGATCAAATTACCCTAGGTTATACTTCTAAAATGAATATCATAAGAATCTCATATAATCGGTAACTCCATCCTAAGAAAACAAGGGATGTGAAAATGGAAATCCTAATAGTAATTCTAGATCAAATGGGAATAAATGATCAAAAAAGGGAAACACATGCATAGGGTGTCCAAAAAAAGTATCTAACCATATGCATATGAAAAAACAAATTATCATACAATAAAACCATGACATGTAAGAAATAGTTTTAAATTACAAATAAAGTGACACCCCAATCATGGGTATGTGGAACTTTTAGAATATATAATCTATAGATGAACATTGAATGACACAAAGCACCTACCTTGATGTTGTACGATCGATAGAGTTAAACATAAGACATTGAATCGTCCAAAAAATATGTGGAACTACAAAATGGTGAAAAAAATATCAACCTTGAATGACCCACAAGAGATAAGTAATTTGAAATTAATGATTTAGGGTTTTAACAGCTCACTATTTGGATTCCAACACACGCAACATGGTCTCAATCGGAGCTCAAATGGAGAATCAGGAGGTGTTCAAAGTTCAATGACCATTATATTGATCTCGTATATGATCCAAGGTGAGTAGATGGAATTTCTAGAAATGAAAAACAATCACGCTATGGAATATTAAATAAAAATAAATCTACACAACATGTTCATTTAATGTACACGCTGTGAAGTAGCCTCAACCGACCACTGACTTTAGCGATCCTCTTTGTCATCACACGGCCATATACTCATCCATTACATGACGAGTACACAGATGAACGTGAGAACCAGGTACCAATCATGTACTCATATATATAGGTCATGTACATAAAAAATCGACATTTCGTTAAATTTATTTTCAAAAACGACAAAAAATTTCCATACATGAAATGACGATCTCGGTTCATACAGTGATATTATAACACAATAATTATAATTACATCATTAATATCATATATATATATATATATAAACATAATTATATCAAAATTTGAGATATCATTAGAGAAAATAAATTAAATTGGTCCATGTGGGTATTGTCTTCCATACACATGATCAACGATTTTGTCTCCAATTTTATAAAAGACGAGGGGGTATATGTTATGTCCATAAAAAATTAAATCACTAAATATCCATGAAACATATTTTACTATTTTTTTCATATTTTATGATTATTTCAAATAGGTATTGGAATAAATAATAATATAATGCATGTTTAAGAACTATACTGCTTCTTTGGTCTACCAATTTTGGTTTATACCGAATTCCATCCAAGGACAGTTTTCTTATCATACCATGGAATCTTGAACATAAGGAGGGATTTGAAATATTTTTTTCAATATTTATTTGAAAATACAAAATTCTCTAGATGTGTGAATATGATATGAGATGGGGATCCAATTTATGATAGAGGTGAGTGGTTCACTGGTACTTTTTCAACATTTTACAACAATTTCATTTAACATTCAGTGAAAAAGAACTCCAAAATTGACCATTCCTAAATCATATATTAAATAAGGTTGAAATATGACATTAATATATAATTTAGAAATTTTTTATTCATTTTATCCTTTATCATTTTAGAATAACCCACCACTATGTAAATCTATTTTATCCATTACAATATTAACTAATTATTGATATTTTTATTATTCTATATAAACAAATATTTAGATCACAATATAAAATAAAATTAATTATGATGATTCCAATTATAGAATATATTTTTCAAAATTCAATTCATATTAATGGAATAATATAAATGAATATTTAACCTATAATATAGATGAAAGAGTGGCTTTTGAATCCAAATGTTTTCTTAAGTATAAAATAATTTTTTATAAATATTTGACAAAAAATTGATTCAGATGAAATAAATATGATTGATAATACTATAACTAATTATTTTTGAAATTATTTAATTTATATAAAAGTTTTCCTATTAAAATTCATTAAATGAATAGACAATATTCAGATAAATTAACTTTTTTCAAAAATCATCAATAAATTAATCTTTACGAACATTCAGAAATGTTCACTATGAGATAGTTATGAATTTTTTATTTGAAATATTTATTTAAAGTTTTTTAATAAATAATAATAAGTTTTAGAAAATAATGAAAAGAATATCTTCAATGTGGTGAAAGATTGTTTTCCCCGAAAAATCCAATTTTTAAGGATAAGATGATATTATGTTACCTATATGACTACTAATCTAATGAAATTAAATTAAAATAAAGATATCTAATATTTAAAAACAAATTAATTAATTCCTCATTTGGGATTATTTTAATTAATGAAATTGTAAAAATTTACACACTCAAAACAGTTTTTAGAAGTAAAAAATACGTTTTTGCAAAAAATATCATTATACCAAAATCATGAAAAATTTTGATTGAATGAAATTATTTTTCATAATTTTAAATAAATTAATCATAAATGTATTTAGATCAAAATAAAATTAAAATCTCACTTTTAATTAACTCATTTTATGTATATAAATGACATTTCAAAAAATACTATATCATTACTATTCACTAAAAACCAATCTTTTTAAAAAATGTGATAATTTATACATTATAAAATTTTCCTATATTGATTTAAAAAATAATATAATTTGTCATTAAATAAAAATACAACCCATTTCATATATTATTTCTATTATCTAAAAATAAAAACGATTAAAAATAAATTTTGAAAATTAATATTATTGAAGAAAAATATGAATCTACTATAAATTATGTCCTTATCTCATAATAGTTTGTATATTAGTTCTTTCTTTTGATCTACAAATTTATTACAAAATTTATTTGATCTTATTTATATAATATAATCTAGTGAATATTATTTAACAATCGAATTTAAAAAATAAATTGCATGAGTCACTTTTTCTCGATGTTTAGAGTCATATACATTAAAAAATATAATTTTATTTTTTTCATATTCGTTTTGTGTAAAATAATTTTTTTTTTCACATTTCAGTCATTAAAAATGATGTAAATTTTTTATACTCTAATTCTTTGATGTTGGAAAATAAATTATAATCCTATAAATCTGATTAGATATTACAATCAATAAGTCCTTTTTTGGTTCATATTATCATCATTCAACTGCATCATATAAGCTTCCACCCATTATATTATAGAAGTATCACATATTTGTGTATAGTGAACAACTCTTTATTATAAATATCTTCTATTATTGCTCAAATGAAATTAAATTTTAATTATTGAAATATAATATATTCATACCCAATTTTTTAAATTTTATAAATTTTATCTCTCAAAAAAGACTTCATTTTTGGATTCGTAATGTCAAAATTAGCCTTGGGTGAAATTTTGGTGTTTTTCGGATAACATTTATATTTTGATGGATAGTAAAATTACTAAATTTTAATTAAAAACAACTTTTTTAATCAAAATAATTAATAGTGATAAATTATGAAATTGAGTGGTTTTAAAGTATCTTTAAAATATATTTTTACCATTTAAAACAATTTTGTTCATTGGACATAATTTCACAATTAAACCAGACATAAACAAGTGTCAATCTTTTGGTAGTTATTATTTCTGAAAAACATGCTTTTTGTCTTGAAAGAGGGAATTAATTTTAAATTAATTTCTTCCACTTCTGTGTTTTGAATGTGGAAAATTGATTCGATATTTGGAATCAGGATTTACAAATTGTGTAAATAGGTAACTTTTATTTTTAGATATTTTGAAAAATTATTTCGGTAAATATTTTATTTACCATTGTTAAAGGGTAAATCCAGTAAATAAGGGTAAAATAATAATAAATTACCCTAAAACATATCCAAACCTCATTGGTTGATACATTTCAATATTTTATTGAAGGTTTTGTGATAATTTTGACTTTGTATGTGATATTTTTTCCATTCATTGTTTATGGTAAAGTATTGACATTAAATATGCTAGTTTTAATATGAATGTTTATGATATGTTTAATCCTTTTCATACGAGGAATGAATTGGACTTAGTAATTGACAAGTGGAGCCCACTATAGCTCCTTGATGCATCAGTAGGTCTCATGAGACAACTAGACATGGAATTGGCCGAGGCCCTTTCCCAATTTGATTTATGGTTTTGGCCGAGGCCTTAATCATTTTTAGATGTCTTGGCCAAGGACTTGAAAAAATGTTTCAAAATACCTGTCATTATACATTTCCTCATTATGGAAATAATATTGATGGTTCATGTAGACATTCGACTAGTAGAATACCCTTGATTATGTTCTATTATGGCATTATTTACTCAGATCATTTTCTTACCATAAAAGTATTCATGTTTATTATTGGTAAAGGCATGTGGTTTCAATTATTTACTATGCTTTATACTTATGTAATTTTCCACTATATTACTTACTATTACTGAGCGTTTGAGCTCACCCTTTTCTTATGTTTAATTTTAATAGTATATGATGAAATTAGTTATGAGTGACCAGCATGCATAATCTAGGAGGCTTGGATGTTTCTAATGAAATATTTTTGTGTTGTATTTCCTTTCATGTTGTAATGTTGATCTTATGTATGAATATTGTTTCTAATAATACTAAAATGACTGGTCCTTCGAGACATTATTTCATTATGATCATGCCAAAGTTATTTAATAATGAACTGACTATAGGTAACTGGGGTCAGGGATTTACATTTGGTATCATAGGATGTTTAGTATAAACATTGGAAACTAGATTTAGATAATCTCTGATTAGAGTACACAGAACTAAGATGGAATTTTAGGATTAGTATAGAATAAATTCATATATTTTTGGTATTTTAGAAATTTTGTGGGTTTTCTGAGAAATACATACCTATATGGATATGAGAAGCTAGAGGCGGCTCTAGTATAGATGTACCTAGGGGTAAAACCCGAAATCACCATTTTGAGCTAGACTCGAACGAGAACTGGTGCACAACAATGGGCCTTACTGCACTCTTGGTAGCGACACTCCCGAGCGATATGCTTAGGATAATTCTCATTTTCTTTAAAACCCATTATGAAGGTTTAATAAGTATACACTTACTCAAAGAAAACATTTTTTTATGATTATAGATTTTATCCATAAATAGTTCAATTTATGTTATGTGTTTTACAAGTATGGAATTATGTATTTTGATTCGTAAATTGATCCAGTTTATGCCATTGTTCCGAAATGGAACCTAGTTGAAGGAATGGAAACCGTATTAATTTACACACTCCATGTAGTGATTTCCCTCCTACTCATGATAATTATAATGTAGTTTGTGATGCAACTGGTTTTGATCAGCTAATCACCATACTGGGACAACTCACTCTGGTTATGAATAGTAACCTTACCAGTATAGAGCACCCTGATCCCCAGCGTGGGGGATCAATGATATATTTCTTTTTGAGGAAGCAACCACCAACATTCAATGGGAGTAAAAATCCATTAGTAGCTGAGAAATGGATAAATTCTTTAGAGAAAACATTCTATGCCTTGGGGAGTAGTGAAAAAAAAACTTTATCATGTCATTTTACCACCTCACTAGAGATGCTGATTAATGGTGGCTATTGATTCAAAACACAAAGGAAGATGATAAAGTATCAAATATTTAATGGAGGGAGTTCAAAGATCTGTTTAAAAAAATACTTTCCTCGTCACCATCGAGCAGATATGGAAAGGCAATTTCTGAGTCTGAGACAAAAGGAGGATAAGAATTTCACAAAGTATGAGGATAACTTTACAAGGTTTTCAAGGTATGTTGCATATTAAATAAATAACCCAAGAAGTAAGATTGATCATTTATTTGACGGTTTAAAACCCTTTCTCTATCGAGCATTGGTCTCATAATCGTTCTTGTCAAACAAATATATTGTCTCGTGTGCTATCAAGAAAGAAAAAGAATTCTCTAATTATTAATACTTTAATTCAAAGAAAAAGAAGAAGAGATTTTCTAAACACTCTGGGAAAGGAACTAAGGAAATAGGGAAGAAGGGAAGAATTGAATTTCCACCCTATGATAATTGTGGAAGAAAGCACCCTAGTGCCTGTCTAAAAGGAAAAGGAGTATGCTACAAGTTTGGACAGAAAGGCCATTTAGCCGGTGATTGTAAATGAAAGAAAGATGCAACCAATGTTCAATGCTACAATTACAGGGAGATGGGTCATTATGAAAATGAATGTCCTAAGTTTAAGGAAAATGTACCTCATAAAATGCCTAGGGAACAAGGCCAAGCTTATGCAATCACTACTATTGAGGTTGAAGCCCCGAAAGGCTTGGTGGCAGGTAATATAATGGTTTCCTCAAGTTTAAAAAATGCTTTATTTTATTCTGGATCATCGCATTGTTTCATATATTCCCAGTTCACGATCAAAATTAGATATTTCCAATTTGATTTAACAAGGGAGTTTTCAGTAAAAACTTCTAAGGGAATTATCACTGCAATAATGTTTTTTGAATCAGTCCCTATTAGTGCACATAAATGTTCATTATCTACGGATCGCATCGTCATACCTATGATTTAATTTGATATAATCCTCTGTATGGATTGGATTTTGGACCATGATGCAAAATTTATTTTAAGAAGAAGGAGGTTACTATTATTGATGATGATGATAAGGAACATCTTATCATTAGAGCAGAATCATCACCACCTAATTCTTACATTGATCCACCCCCAGTAGCTCAACTAAATTCAATTATTGGGGAAGAAGAGAATAAAATGACTATGGGTGAGGAAAGGAATGTTCAAATAGAGGATGTAAATATTGTGAGAGAATATTTTTATGTGTTTCCAGAAGATTTACCTGGACATCCTCCAGAAAGGGAAACTGAATTTTCCATAGATTTAATTCCTGGATTAAGGACTATTTCGAAGACCCCATATAGAATGGCCATTGTGGAGTTAGTTGAACTAATGAAACAGATAGATGAATTTAGTAATAATGGATTTATTCACCCTAGTTTTTCTCAATGGGGATCCCCTGTCTTTTTTGTTAAGAACAATGATGGATTTATGAGGTTGTGTATCAACTACAGGGAGATCAATTATATAAAAACAAAGAACAAGTATCCCTTACCTCGCATTGATGATTTATTTTACCATCTTTATAGAGCTCCATACATTTCAAAGATTGACCTTAGATCTGGATACCATCAGTTGTGTGTGAAGAAGGAAGACAGTCTGAAGATTGCATTTCGAACCATGTACGAGCATTACGAGTTTACAGTATTGGATTTTGGGATGACTAATGAACCCTCTATTTTCATGGATCTAATGAACAATTTTTTCAAGGTATATCTTGATGAATTTTTAGTGGTATTTATTGATGATATCATAGTATACTCCAAAATATACAAAGATCATGAAAATCACTTGCGCATTATATTGAAGACTCTGAGGAGACATGAATTATATGGGAAGTTTATCAAGTGTGAAATCTGGCTTCAAGAGATTTGTTTTCATGGCCATATTTTCTCTAAGGATGTAATTTTCATTGATCCTTCTATGAAAATAGCATTCCAAGAATGGACAACACTGACGAGTATAACTGAGGTATGCAGTTTCATTGGTTTTCTAGGTTATTATCGACATTTCGTCCAGAATTGTACCCGGTTGGCTAACCCATTAACAAAGCTCACACGTAAATGGGTTTAATTCGTTTGGACAAAAGAGTGTGAAGAATGTTTAGATGAACTAAAGATAATATTAGTCAATTATCTTATATTGAATCTACCATTAGGGAATGATGGGTTCATTATTTATTGTGATGCATCGAAGAAAGGAATTTGTTGTGTCCTTATGCAGAATGATAGGGTTATTACCCATGTATCACGATAGTTGAAAATTAATGAGAAAAACTATCCTACTCATGATCTCGAGTTAGAGGCTGTGATCTTTGCTTTGAAGATATGGAGACACTATCTCTATGGTGAGAAATGTTATATTTATACTGATCACAAGAGTTTGAAGTATATTTTCTCATAGAAAGAACTCAACATGTGGTAAAGGAGATGGCTTGAACTAATCAAGGATTATGATTTCACGATACACTACCACCCGAGGAAGGAAAATAAGGATACAGAGCTTTGAGTAGAAAATATCATGGAGTTTTGAACAAGATGAGAGTTGAGAGGGATCATATTTTCATGGATATAGTAATGATGGATATGGGTATCCCCACAAAAAGTGAAACATCAATACTTTTTCAAATGGTTGTCGAACCATATTTCCTAGAAAGGATAATGAGTTCTCTAACCGATGATGATGAGTTTAAAAAGAATATTAAAGCTGGTAATGATTGAAGATTGAGAGACTTTGTGTATGAAGATGGAATTTTGAAATTTCGTAAGAGACATTTTTTTCCCGATATACCTGATCTGAAAATGGAATTGTTGGACGATGCACATAGTTCCAATTTCTCTATACACCATAAGAGCACCAAAATGTATGGAGATTTGAAGGAACATTTTTTGTGGGACAACATAAAGAGGGAGATTTCTGATTTTGGGTCAAATTGTATTGCTTGTCAGCAGGTGAAAGCAGGAAGGCAATAGCCTGGGGGAGTCATGGAACCTCTTCCTATAGCTGAGTGGAAATGGGATAATATCACGATGGACTTTGTCATGGGACTACCAAAGAATCTTAGAAGGAATAAAGCAATATTAGTAATTGTAGATCATATTACCAATTCAATCCATTTTCTTGCTATAAGGGAATATTTACCACTTGAACTTCTAGAAAGACTATATATTAATGAAGTTGTGAGGCTTCATGGAGTACCCCTATCAATTGTTTCAGATCGTGATCCCTATTTTACATCAAGATTCTCGAAAAGTCTTCAGAATGCCCTGGATACTGAACTCCGTTTGAGCACTACCTACCACCCCCAAACTGATGGACAATCAGAATGGAATATTCAAACCATAGAAGAAAAGTTTATATCTTGATCACATGACTTTTAGGGTGTGTGGGATCAATATTTACCTCTGGTGGAATTTTTCTATAACAATAGCTTCCATTCTAGTATTCAGATGGCACCATATGAAGCATTATATAGAAAGAGATGTCGCATACCAACCTATTGGGATGAAGACGGTGAGAGAAAACACGTAGGCCCAAAACTGGTGGAGGAAATGATGGAAAAGTTGATGTTTAACCAAAACCACATCAAAGAAGTTCAAATTAGGCAGAAAAGCTATACTGATAACCGAAGGAAGGATTTGGAATTTTATGTAGGAGATTATGTTTTCTTGAAGGTATCTCCAGGGAAGGGTGTTATATACTTTGGTAATAATGGAAAATTGAGTCCCAGGTACATCAAACCATTCGAAATTGTACAATGAATTGGGGCTTTTGCTTACCATTTGGCAATGCCGCCAAGTCTCCCCAATGATCACTATGTGTTCCATATATCAATGTTGAGAAAATACATTCCTTACCCAACACATGTAAAAACCTTTGAGGAAGTAGAACTCCAACCCAATCTATCTTGTTGTGAAGATCCTATCAAGATTTTTGATACTAGAGAGCAAGTGCTGAGAAACTGGACAACTCATCTGGTAAAAGTTCTATGGAGGAACCATAAGATAGAAGAGGCAACGTGGGAACCCGAGTAACATATGAGGAAGAACCACCGAAGTCTTTTCCAGCGGTAGTATTCTAGAAATTTCGAGGACGAAATTATTAGAAGGAGGGGGTAATGTAACACCCCAATCTACCACGGTACGATTCTCTTTGAATAATAGAGTAGCGTGTGTTGTACGCATCTTTGAGATTCTAACACACCACGACCAATCAATGTTGCCGTTGTGAATAGTAATACCATCTTTTTGAAATTTTATAAATTTTATCTTTGAAAATTGACTTAATTTTTGGATTCAGAATATCAAAATTAGTCTAGGGTGAAATTTTGGTACTTTTCGGATAACTTTTATATTTTGATGAATAGTAAAAATTACTAAATTTTAATTAAAAACAACTTTTATAATCCAAATAAATAATAGTGATAAATTAATAATTTGAGTGGTTTTAAATTATATTTAGAATATATTTTTACCATTTAATACAATTTTTCCCATTGGACATAATTTCACAATTAAACTGGACATAAACAAGTGTCAATCTTTTGATAGTTGTTATTTCTTAAAAACACGCTTTTTGGTTTGACAACGGGAATTAATTTTAAATTAATTTATGCCACTTCTGTGTTTTGAATTTTGAAAAATGGATTACATATTTGTAATCAGCATGTACAAATTGTGTAAATAGGTAATTTTTTTAGACATTTTGAATAATTATTTCGGTAAATATTGTATTTACCATCGTTAAAAGATAAATTCGGTAAATAAGGGTAAAAATAATAATATAATAATAATAAATTACCCTAAAACATGTCCTAACCTTATTGGTTGATACATTTCCTACAATGGACATCTTTGGGTCGTTTTTTGGACCCCATGGAGCCACTTGTAGGTGATAAGGGCACATTATATTAATTAAGCTAAGGTAAATACAAAAATAACATAAGCATATATCTTTTAAAAAAACAATTTTTACATAGAGTTATACATGTTATATTTTGGACTATAAATATTAATTAATATAAAAATATTTCCTACATAATGGTATTTTATTTATAATTTTTATAAATTTAATATTTAAATTTATTTATGACACAATAATGATGCAGTATTTTCCTTATTAATGAATGAATCAAATAATTTGTATTATAAAAGTTAAAATAAATATAATTTGAAAGTTTGGATGCCATCCACGAATTTTATTGGTTAATATGACATTTTAGTATTGCTTAAATGAATTTGTTTCGAATTAATAATGTTTTTAGACTTTAAAAAAATCTGTTATTAAATATTGTCAAAATTGACATAAATGAGTTTTTAAAACAAGTATTATATTATTAATTGAATTTCTATTCCTAAAAATATAATATTTGGAAAAATAACTAATATCATGATATTTTTATCATTAATGGACCACTTGGTGGTCTCTTAAATGTATATAGTATGTTTATTAACTATATAATATAAAAATACAAAGTGACATGGTAAATGTCAATCTAATTAACTAAGAGTTAAAACTAAAAGATAAGGATAATATAATGACTCAAACCTATCTAAAATCTATTAGTTGAGAGGATCTAGACCCATACCCACCTTATACATTTAATAATCCTATTTGGATCCATTAGAAACCAAATATGAATTTATTATAAATTAATACTTTAAGTTTTTTCTAAAGAGCCCCTCCCCCCTAATAAACGGACAAAACTTCTAACCAATTCATCACACCTTGAAAGACTTTTGGTTCTTCCAAACCCTACCCAAATACTCTCTCAACTTCTATCAATGCAACCTAGAGGGCTTAGATTTATTATAAATCCAACCTATAGAACCCTTTTGATCAAATCAAAAGAAAGAACCCGGAGAAGAGGTAATGTTTTCACCATCCTTTTTAATGTTCCTTTTGCTTCAACTTCTTCTTTCATTGTTATTTACATTCTAAAATAATAACTCCATTATATTTTATATACTGTGATGTTATTATAAATATGGTACAACCATATTCAGTATTCTATCCATCCCTTTAATGACATGTCACCATACGTGCGTACGTACGGCTTACCGTCTCCACGTCGTGGTGTAATTGTTATTCAAAAACATTATTATTTGGACGGGTATGATAATGTTATTTAATTTATGTAAATAATAAATATAAAATTATAATGATTTTTTATATATGATATAACATCCAATTAAATATTAATTTAATATCAGAAGAATGATATTGTCGCTCGTGCGTACGTATGGACTACTATCACCACAAATGCGATTAGATTCATTCCCCATCATATCCATTAAATTATAATTCTCATTTGATGATTAAAAATAATGTTTAAAGACTTGATATCATTCTGGATATGAATAATATACAACCTATCCATAACAAATATGTCTTATGTAACAAAATATATAAACGAAAATGAGTAAGTTAACACCCGAAATGATGATAATACTATGATATTATTAACAAATCAATGCTAAAAGAACATATATGATATCATATTAACGTGTATAATTCCAGTATAATTTAATAACAATTATTTCACCACTATACAGAAGCTTAACCAACCCTCAACCAAAGAAAAGTACAAGTTAAGGATTTATTTCACAATATCTTCATTATTCGAGGTTGATTATACGTAATTATCTACTGGGACCACTTATTATCTCCATCCATGATTCATAAAAATATATTTCAAAACCTTATTACTATTTTATAGACTATGTGTTAAAGTCCTTTATATCCTTGTTTACTTTTATAAGAATTTTATAATGTAATTTTCCGTCATTTTCCAAACAAAGTCCTTTTTAACCTTTTCGACAAAATTATGGAAAGAATGTATTTTATTTAAATTATACGGTGGGTGAGACTATTTTCTTCCATTATAAACTAGTCGAAGCTTCCCTTAAAAGCTTATAAGAATATTTTAAAGTTAAACAATTTACTTTATATGACACTTAAATGATTTCAAAATAAGAATAGATATTTCTCTAATAAAGTGTTTTGATTTCATCTATGTCAACATCCATTGATGGATTTTATGTTTATTTGAAGTTGATTTATTACGATACAAAACATCCTTATTGGATTGAAGGTTTTGTGATATGTTTGACTGTGGATGTGATATTTTTATACCATTCATGTTTTATGGTTAATGTATTGAAATCTATTATGCTAGTTTTAATACGAATGTTTAGGATTTGTTTAAACCTTTTCATATGAGAAATTTATTAGACTTAGTAAGTGTCTGGTGGAGCCTGTTGTAGCTCCTTGATGCATCCGTAGGTCTCATGAGACAACTATACATGGAATAGGCTGAGTCCCTTTCCCAATTTTATTTATGGTTTTGGCAAAGGCCTTAATCATTTCTAGACGTCTTGGCTAAGGCCTGGACAAAATGTTTTAGAATATCTGGCATTATACATTCCCTCATTATGGAAATAATATTGATGGTTCATGTGGTCATTCTAATAGTATAATTCCCATGATTATGTTTTATAATGGAATTATTGACTCAATTAATTTTCATTCCGTAAAAGTATTCATGTTTATTATTGGTAAAGGCTTGTGGTTTCAATTATATACCATGCTTAATATTTATGTCATTTTATGCTATATTACTTACCTTTACTGAGAATTTAAGCTCACCCCTTTCTTAAGTTTCATTTTCCCAGGATATGAAGAAGTCAGTTATGAGTGACCAGCAGGCATAATCAAGGAGGCTTGGATGTTTCTAATGAATTATTTTTGTGTTGTATTTCCTTTCATGTAGTAATGGTGAACTTATGTGTGAGTCTTGTTTCTAATAATACTAAACTGATCGGTCTTTCAAGACATGATTTCCTTATGATCATTCCAATGTTCTGTAATAATGCACTGACTCTGGGTAACTTGGGTTAGGGCATTACAATCCATAAAATAAGGGTACAATATTTTCACTTAAAATTATTTCCATGAAAGTATATTTCTATCAATGAATTTGATAAATATATTGTGGACATTATAAAAAATATTGTACCCAAATGGTCCTTCTATACACCTTATGTTGGGAATAAATTATGATGTATTGAAATATGTTTCCCCTCAATGAGTTATTCAGTCATATCAGCATGTTTGAAAAAACACCATGAATCTTTTTCATAATGAAAATCATATATAAAACAGAAAGTAACATGAAAAAAATATACTTAAATAGTCCTCTTACAAAATTCTACATCTAAATTTACTATATAAATGATGTCTTGATCTTCCAATTGAAAATTAACTTAGAAGAATTTGACTTGTATATTTATGAATAAATCATTACTTAACTAGGATTACAACAACTTCCTTACATCTAGTAGCTTCATTATAGAGGGTTTAGAAACATATAATTGACATAAATGTTGAATTTATATGAAATAAATTAAAATTAATCTATAAAAAATGGTAGGGTTGTTCCCCTTGTTAATCCATTCACTACATCAAGATATAACAATGAAATTAAATGAATTCTATACCCACTAGACTTATTTATAATGAATAAGGGAACCATCAAACTTCACTTACCCACATATAGATACTTTTTAATCATTATATAAATTACACTGATTCTAGAACATTAGGAATCCACTATCTCTATTTCATATCTTGGATGATTCTACTACCTATATAAAGATCCTATATATTTAAAGGATAAATGAACATAAATTTAAAATTCAAACAAAATATAACCTCAATTTTCCTTTCACTAAAATATAACCCTTATATTATCTTCCAAAAATTTTCCACTAGTTAAATCGAAAAATTATTTACGAGTTTAATAAATAAAAGAGTATCCATTGAGGGAAATAAACAATATCATCAATGTTTGATATGTATAAATTCCATAAATAATTTCATGATATAAAATATCATTTATTGATTGGTTAGATTCTTCGTTAATTACTTCCAGTGACACTATGGGTCATATCGTGGCCTAAGTATTTTTTACTTTTACTCTATTGGGAGTTTTTTGAATCATTCTGAACAATTATCACAAACATATAATATTTTTAGGGTATAAAACCAAATTTAATCATAATCCATTTTTCAACAAAACATTGAATTGATGGTATGGTTCTCAATATGATAGAATCACTAAAAATGCCCGATTATTCCACATGGAACAACATATTTATAAGGTCTGATTTTATAAGAATAAATAAACATAGATATAATCTAAAAATATTCATGATGATTCAAACCAAAATGGTGAACACCTTCTATTATATTTAATATTGAAAATCACTCATGTATCCTTAACAATGTGGCATATATGAAATGTAATTTATATTAAAAATTAAATAACAAAAAAACTCCCAAAAACATCCCCCATAACATCACCACTAAACTCATGGTATTAATTAACCATATGATGTTCCAAACATCACATAAATAAACATCCATGTCTCATGAATAATGGATCCTGAAATCAGATAATATTATTACTAATGCTTATAGAAAAGGCTCCACGTAATTAAATATTCATCAAAGGTCTTAAAATTAACAACTACTTGAATAAAAATATTGTGTTTAAACTTATGGTTACAACATGTTTTTTATATCATTCCAATGAAATTTTCATAAAAATACATAAAATAATGGATATACGTAGATTCAAGGTATAAATTGATATTCTTCATGATTCCCGAAATAAAAAATATATATATTAAGGTTTCTTAGTCACATGATACCAAGGAAATTCTATATATGGATAATCTGGATAACTTTAATCCAAAATAATGTTGTTAGTTGTGAATAAATATACAAGTTATATTTAAAGAATTTAATATAATATATCCAAATCACATCTTATATTATACTAACTCGAAACTCCAACAAAACAAATTGATTAAAATTTAAAATTTTCCCCCATAATAATAGTTTACCTTCTATGTCATACCTCAAATATATTAGAATCTAGTCAATAGAGGAAAGATAAATATAAAAAATAATGCAATATATTGCATTTGAATATATACAATTTCATGGTAACATGAATAATTATGTACAATTATTTAAATTATTTAAAAGAGATTCTTTGTAAATCATTGAAAAATAATACATATCTCAATAATACAATATGAAACACTCATATAAGTTTATACATACAAATAATGCCTCCAAATTTATATAAAGTTTCACTAGATTTTTTCATCACCATAAGGATCAAAAAATATAAAATATAAAAAATATCTCAAATGATGTAATCATCAAATACTGTAAAGGATTTATAAATAAATAAAATGTATCACTTAATTATTTTTTATTTCATACCTAATATCTTTTAATTCTTTTATTATTATATATTATTCATCATGTTCTGAATAATGATAAATCTTATTTAATATAATTTATCGTTTTGTAAGTAATTATTTGTTTAAAAATGGAATAATAGAATCTCATTAAATTTATCTTTAAAATTTAATTTAATATTTCTTAATAAATCTATAATTAAAATTAAATAGTTACATATACATATTCTGTTCACCATGAATTTCCAGTTCAATGAAAGAAATCTTTTAATGAATTGAAAGTATATCAAATAAATCAGTAAGGATAACTAAAAAGCACATATTTGATTAATGTCATCCTAATATTTTTCATTTTTAATGTTTAGTTTTTCATTATTTATGTAATAAATTTAAAATTTAAAATTATAAAGTATATGTAAAAGGAAAATAATTTGAATATATATAATTATCATAAGGTTTTATTATCCAAAACCATATAATTTTTTAATAAATCCAAATACTCTAGTAAATCCTCATATTCAGTGTATATGACTCCTTCATGCAGGAAATCCTCAGTATGGGGTTCCCATGTCAATTCTCTCAATTTTACACACATTGATTTATATATATAATCATCCTAAAATTATTTTTTTAATATATTTGTTTTAAAAATCTCTATTAATATATAAAATATTTAGTAGTCGATGATCATTATAGAATCCTAAACAATAGAAAAGTAAACATTCTATAGACACAAAAAATTATATTTCTTAATAGGAATTCCAATAAAAGAAATATTTTTTAATATGAGAGTAAATAATCAAGAAGAAATAATATTGTAATGAAATAAAGGTCATAATATATCAAACCCTTCTATTAAGGATAACGTCACTAATATTGCTTACCCTTGTGATGTAATCACAAAATATTATTCATTAGTTTCAATAATTCTTCTTCCAACTATAACATTCAAATTTATAATAAAAAGTAAAATATTAAATTTATTAATATTATAATTGAAATCATATTTTGACTATGGACCATGTAATTATACATTAAAACTATGAATAAAAATGAATATGTATACACACACACATAATTGAAACATGAAATTTTCAAAATTACTTTGTTTTTTGAGGGTTTTAATTAATATTTTATGGCCCTCAATTTTTTTTAAAAAAAATTACCATTTAAATAAAAAATTCTTAATTTCAAAATAATAAAACCTTTCCCAGTGGTATAATAACAACCACATTTGAAAATTATTAATTTATAAAAAACATATCTTAATTTTATGGAAAAATAAAAGTACTCATGGATTATAAAATGAGAAGGGAAATATTAGGAAAATTATGAGATAAATGTATCTGATCAAATTATAGTATAAAATATTAATCAAAATAACCATATAATGACATTGAAAAAAAAATATTTATATGAAATAATATGAAATCTACATACTCATACACTCTACAAAATGATGCATTAAATAGATGAAAAAACCAATATGTTTCCATTCCCTATGAATCAATTGTAATTATTTATCAATTATAATCCATTCCCATTGTGGATTTCTTATTCATAAATAATCATCACTATTGGTGCTTGATGGTATATATTGGGGTGGAGTGAGTATTGAACCAATTGACTATTTCTAAAGATACTCTAAGAGTTTTAGCTTATATTTAATCCAAGGTAAAATACATTTCCCTAATCATATCTAGATATTAGCTGTACTAGTTAAAGAACAAGTTCAAATTTAAAATTATGGTTTATAAGTAAGTATATTTTTTAAGAAAAAATCATAATTTCAAAATATTACATTTCAAAAATTTAATAGTTATCACAATCATTTTGAAAACCATTATCTTATTTTCTAATTTCATAATAATATTTCCTTGATTTTAATCACTATTTAATTATTTGTTACAAATTTAAGGACAATCATATGTTCCTTAACCTATTATACTTTTAATGGGTGTCGGTGTAATTATATAATTGAGTCTATGGAGTTGACTTAGTCTTGGGTCATATTTTTATTATTATCCATTTATATGAATGGAAGTTTAATGTATTTATTGATGATTACCCATGGATTGAGTGAAATCTTGAGATTTATTTTATACTTTTTTCAGTTATATAATATTTATAAAAAAATTAAAAAATTCTTAAGAATTATAAATTACACTATAGTTTTAAATTTTATTATGTATCCTCAGTATTGATATTATGCATTAAAGTATAGTAGTCAATTATCTTATGTGTAATATAATTTAGAAAGGATATATATTACATATCGAATAGAGGTTTTTTCCGATTAATAAATCATTGATCTGAAAATATTTTTTTATTGAATGTAATATTATATATAATATACTACATATTTTTTATGAAATGAAAGGCCTTCCATATTGAATGTTTTAAATCAGGGAAACCCATATTTGTTGTTTTTTTTCTTAAAAATGGTATGTTATTATGTTTTGTTAACTTCTAATGCATCAAATAAATTAAAAAATAATAATGTTATGTATAAAAGGAAATATGAAGTATTATTAATCATAATATAAGTTGATTATATATAATATATATCATATAAAATAAGATACTATAGGTGAAAATGGGTAAACTGTTAATGGTATTTTGTTATGTAATATCATTACAGTGATATATCAAATATTTTGATGATGTATTAAAAATACGAGCATAATAAAAAATTTAGTGTTTTCTTAAATTATTAATATTTATTGTATTTAATTTATTTATTTAAAAAAAAAAATAAAAAATAGGATATGTTATACAAACTATAGTCTTCCATGGAATAAGACCACCTCTATCTCTTTCATTTTCACTTTCTCCTACTTCTTTGCCACTATTATATAGAATTTTCATGACCCATTCTTCTAAAAAATAACAAAATATATTATCCTCCATTAATCTTATTCTTTCTCTTAGTCTAAAATTTTCCCTAATATATTTATAAAGACTTAGGATTTTATGTCGTGGGATTTTTATATAATAGTAATGTTATTTTTTGAGAGCGGGTTTAATGGGTTTCATGGGCCCATTTTTGTTGAATACCATCATGAATTTGGATATTGATGTTCTTAGATAGGTTTCCCTAAACATAAACCATTATTCATAATTTTATAAAAGACATCCAATTTCCATTCAATATATGAGATGATTTTATGGTTATAAGAAGTGTCTCCATTACCTCAACTATAAAATAATATAGTGTCCTCTTATATATCCGATTGAAAATGTTTTCACCAAGATTTTATAGATCTAAAAAAATTATATTTTATTATTATATATATGTTATTGTTAAAAATAATTAGCGGATCTTCTCAAATGAAACAGATAGAAGTGACGGTGTTTCAATTATCATTTTTAATCTAAATAGGTGGATTTATATTTATAAAAATAATTATTCATAATCTACTGATATTTTCTTCATTAATTAAAAATTCCCTCATTTTTTATTTTTATATTTGTTATGATCATATAATTTATAATATTCGCAGACATTATTGTGATTTGGTGCTATTTAAAATGAACATATATTTCAATAATTAATTGTAAAATATATATTAATTTTTTGTATTTAATAAAATTAAAGTATTACAATGGTTGCTATTAATATATATCAAATTCTTAGTTGGAATATTATAAAATAGTTTCTCCTGACATATAATTACCATTCAAGGGACCCCCACCCCTTTTTAAATCATAAAAATTCTAAATATTATATTGATTTTATACAAAATAGATGACTATATCGTAGATATAGATTTTGTGATTTCTATTTTTCCCAAAAAAGGGGTTTTTAGATAATGGGGATTTTAGGTGGGATTAATATCTATGTAATACCCTAATATTCAATTATTATTGTAAATTTTAATTTCTACGATGTTTGGTGTGGTACGTGACACCAAACTTAGCATGCGCTACATAAAACACCATCATAGATTGTTGTATACACGACACTATGCTTGGATATTGATACACATAATTTTGAGTTCTTTTGATAGAGTCCATTCCATGAAAGACATAATTTATATGAACAACAATATATACTTATGGTACCTTAGAACATATTTATTATATTGGAGGTTTTGAAGAGTATTAAAATTCATCTAAAAAATATTCAAATGAAAATAAAATAATGAAATAACCTGTGATGGATTTTCATAACATAATATATATTTATAATATTACATAAAATATTTAAAAATTATCATATATGTTTTCTAGACATTATTTTTGAAAAAATTAATTTTTTTAGATAATAGAAGTATTTTTCAAAAATTGATTTTTTTCAACCTATTGATGTACACCCATTTTAAATCTAAATTCACAAATTAATATATTATATTTAACAATTTAAAAATCCTCATTATAAGTGGTTATAAAAATATACATTGGTTTCAATATTGATATTATTTGGATGACATTTATTTTTTATGAATAGTAAAAATATGTTAAATTATAATTGAAAACAAATAATTTTCATCGAAATAATTTATATGGTCAGATTATAGTATTTAATAGTTTTAATTTATAATGAAAATATAATTTTATCAACTTTTATATTTTTGTTCATTGTCATTAATTCTACATTGAATTCAAATGTAAAAAAATTTCAATCATTTGTAATGTATTAACATATAAAAACAGCCATTATCCATTCCAAAAATGTTTTTTTAAATTAACTATTTAAACAGTGCTATATCAAATTTTTAAAAATAGATACCATATTTGGAAAAAATTGGTATGAATTATTTCAAAATAAATATTTTATATTTTGGCATTATGAATAGTAAGACAATTAATTATTATTAATACAATAAAAAGGTAATTTAGGTAAATAATTGTAAATAAAATGACATAAAACTACATTTAAACATGTCCTAATATGATTGGATGTGTAATATTCAATCATAACCATCAATGTTGTGAAATGATATCCTTTGTAAGCTACATGGATGAGATTAGTACTTTTTATATATTTTATTTAATAAACACTTTTATATATCGCACTCAAATTTTAATAACTAAATAATTTTTTTGTAAGTTTGTATAGAATATATATTTGATTATAAATACTCATTTTAAAGCTAAAATGTTTTTCTTTATTATGGTATTTTATTTTTTATTTTTAGGTAAAAAATTGGTAACTTAAATACTTTTACTTTGATGATGTAAAAATTAATTAATTTATATGAAATGTACAAAATTTATTTTATTAAAATAATAATAACAATAAAAAGATAAAAAATAAAAAATAATTATTATATAACAATTATATATCAACCATAACTATCCAAGGGTTGGGTAACAGTTGTTACATTCATTATTTAATATCCATACCACTTTTTATGTAGTATTTTACATAATAAAAATTCAACAATGAGTATTCTTATGAAATATATTAGATTTATCTTAATAATAGTTTTTTATTTTATATTACTTAATTGTAAATAATAATATTAAATAATTACACAAAACTGATGTCCTAATAATATTATTAATGGAAATTCCATGTTAATGTTATTAAAAGAGTTAAAATATATTTAATTTGAGATAATTTATTTTTAAGATGATATATTTAGATGACCTAGACATAATATGGATAAAATAATATATTTAGTTTGAGAATAATATACTATTTTGATGTTTTAAAATAAATTTGTATCGAAGAGTGTCATATTTGACACTGTTGTTTTTTTGTCAAATTATTATTTTTAAATAAATTAATAATCCTAAAAAATAATTAAAAATATATACTAATTATTATATGGTATATAATTATCTATATTATTTATTCATTATTTAATTTATCTCAAATAGGTAAATATTTCTTCTTTTTAATATGGAAATAATTATTACCCTAGTTGAAATGAAATCAAATAAATAAGTGATTAATTACAATGATAAGGTTTAAATTATCATTAAAACATGTCCAAAATTTATTGATTAATGATCATACATAATTATCTCATCTAATATTCTTAATTATGACATTTTTTTGGTTTTTCCGATATCGATTGATTTTATTATAAATTAATATGTTTGGAGATTCCAAATGGGACCCTCAACATAATTATTAAATGGCATATCCTCCCTCATAATTTAAATTCACATTGAAAAATAGAATACATCCATACTGTAACCATTTCCCTTCTCAACTTATAGAGTCACATTTTATAGGATTTGGTTTCTTAAAAGTTCAACTCTTGATCCCATAAGAGGATATCTAGAGGGATCTCATCGATAAAGAGGTAATCTCATCTACCAATTCATTCAAATTATTTCTTATTCAAATTCTTCTTCATGAGATTTTTTAGATTATAATGTAATTATTCCATTATAAATTTTATATTGATATGTTATAAAGATTATGGAGCTACCATGTTTCAGCTTTTATCAATCTTAAAAAAATTAAATCATTATGCGTGTGTACATTCGACTTACTATCTCCACGCCATGGTGTAATATTTTTCCACCACCACATTACTTTGATGGAATTAATAATGGAAATAAAAACATTATATAGTAATTATATAAAATTCATTATTCTATAACTATTTATATACAATCTACTATGATACTATGTAACAATTAATAGAATGATATCATTACTTCAGCATAGATAAGGCATACTATCGCCACAATGTGTTGTGATTCACTCTAAATGATATCCTTTATATCATTAATAAATAAATGTATATAATGAATAAATATGGTATATGTTATATTCATATCATTTGCTAATGATATAAATATGACTTAGGAAAAAGAAATTGAACTTATTCGACAAAAAATTCTTAAAACATAAAGGAGTTAATAAATGAATAATGAGAAACAATGAAATGTTACTATCAAAAGGATGATAATATGATCATATACAATTCCAATAAATGAACATGATTATGGAATAATTCAATGACCGTATTTAAATCATTATACATTAGGATCATATATATATAAACCATATCACACCTAAGGTAACAAATAAATATGCAATCTCATTATTATCAGCGATTGTTTATTTGTATGTATATATTAGGATATATTTATCATCCAAATACAAGTTTCAAAAATATTTATTTCAATATATCATTTCTATAATTTTATAATTGTTTAATGTCATTTTTTCCCATGTTTTAATTTTTATTAAACATAATGGTTGGAATAATTTTTTATTTTTGGTACAAGGTTCTTTTTAACATTCTGAAAATGTATTTGGATAATGTTTTCATTTATCATATACGACATGAATAGATTTTTACAATTTCATTATAAATTATTTCCAGGAATCATAACTTATATTTTATCATGATTATCTTTAATTAAAATCATTTGATGTCTAATATCATTCCATTTTATGAGAATATTTTTTTAAATGATCTGCTTTTTTCCTCAAGAATCAATTTCTGGTATTTAACCAAAATTATTTTAAATTTATGATTACATTAGATAATATAGATATGTATCATGTCTATTATCCCTATTATACCTATGGTTTTATTATGTTTATGGTTTTTATGAAATCCATTTTTTTCTTTATTATGTTATAATTGAATGATGTTAATGGAACCAATTTTAATTCCTTGGGTTATGCTATGATAAATAATTTATATTTTTTTGCCTCACATAAATATGATTTAATTAAAATATAGATTGACCTATATCGACCTGTATAGAATTGGGTAAATAATAATTACTCATGTGGTATGTATGTTGTATGTGAACCTGATTTTATATTAAAAATTATCTAAGGGGGCCTGGTTTATATGTACATATGTTTATCAAAGGTCCATGTTCTATTTCCATAATTGAATGAGTAAACATGTTACTATTCATATATTTTCACAATGTCATAATTTTATGTGTATGCCAAAATTTTATGTCTTATTTTATAGTTATTTTTTTATGTGTTATGATCTTTTCCTTTTTTATGATATTTGTTTTGCATTTATTTATAGGGAATGATCTTCTAATGTTATTATCACATTATCATAAACTTTATTCTCATGTTGATGTTCATATATCACCCTTGATTACTCTTAATGAGAATATGATATCTCCCCCATTTATGTTTCTTTCCTCATGATTTGAAGATGGGTATTATGAAAGATGTGTCAAAAGGGGGTTCTAGTTATGATGGATAAATTAGTAGATGTAGCTATTTTATGAACTAGTTTATTGTGATTAGCATAATCAAAAAATACAAAATTAATATGGTATTTCGGAGTATTTTTTATTAATGTATCAAGTATTCAACAAAATTAATGTAATGTACTTGTATGTTAAGATTCAGTTGTTATAGTTTGTATAAGAAAAAATGTTTAGTCATACATTGGAAACTATGATGTGAAATATCTAATGAGATCCTTAGAAATATTTTTAATATATTTCTAGGGATATCTCTAATGATAGTATCAATATATATTACCATCAGTGATTTTTTAGTGATCATTATTAACCTTGTATTAAACATAAGATGTTAGAGTTTGAATCTTCTTCCCCTTGAATTTTTTTCCAAGTAGGAATTTTGCCTCTCATGAAATTCATTTGGATTGTAGACAATGGTTGGATCCCAAAAGAACTATGTTAATAATGAATGAAATAGGAATTTAAATGATTTACCTCTTGAGAAACCAATTTATAAGGGATAAGGAATTCAAAATATTATTACTATTCTTACATTATATAGAAATCATTTTTTACATCTTATGGATTAGATAAGGGTACACAATTATGTTGATTACTTAATGAGGGAAAATCAACCATACTTTATTGTGTCTTCTAATCCGCATGTTTATGAATAAGGGAGTAGTTACTTTGAAATGATAATTTATATCATTTGTTGTTCATAAGATGAAAAAGTCCTTTTTGTTGTTTTTCGTTTAGAAGCTGAAGAGGGATAGTGGTGGACTGTAATTATGAATACGAAGAAGCAAGATGAAATTGAATACAATAAATAGGATGAGTTCAAGAAGGTATATTCCAATAATTAATTTCCTGGATTTACTTAATAAAATATTTTATGATAGTCCATAGAGAATAATAAAAATAATGATGAATCCATTGTTACATATAAGGAAAATATTTCATGAATTTCTAGGTATACTTCTGGCATTATCATCCAGAATGAATATAAAGATGATCAATTATTCAGTTGATTAAATACAAATCTTTAACGGGTTTAAACTATAAGAGGATTTAGTACTTATAAATAGATTTTGTGTTTTGATATCAATATACAAATGGAATTTGGTGTTATATATCAATATCATTATTTCAATACGAAATAGATGATAGAGTTCATCAGAAAAATATCAAAGTAATGGTGAAATGAATATGAACATTTCCATAGGCTCAATGTGTAGAATGATGTATAGTGGACAATGACATAAAGTTACTAATATATGTTCTATGTGCGGAAAAAATGTCATCATTCATTTGAGTGATGATATAATGGAATTTTTTGTGAAAATAATAAAAATTGAGAAAAGGAAACACCAAATGAAAGTCCCAAAACTTCATTTCTATATGTGAAAATAAATTGTAAATTATTCTAACAAATGTAAAAATCATATGGCTATCGACAATTATCAACATCAACAACCGCTTAGGAACAATGAAAAAAGAAAACCACATTCTCTCACTATTGGTGATGTTGAGAATAAAAACAAATTGGTGGGATAATTGGATTTTTTTGAGATGGGATCAAGGAATAATGTTGTAGGATCACTTTTGTAATATTATGGGATATTGAAATATCTATTCAGTTTATCTAATGTGATTTTCTACAAATTCTTGATTGTATATGTCGATCAGTTCTAGTAACCATGATATTGATCGACAAAATATGGTGATCAATTTCGAAAACACTTGATTAAGGGACAGATAACCCTTAATATTAGAACTATGATGAGGTAATGATATTTGGATAATGATATGTTTGATATAAATAAGTAAATTGAATGATATTAGTTACATTGAAGTAGGTTAAGGATTTATTATTATGTTATTTTTTCTTTCGTGGATGATGTTTACAAAAAATTTGTCATCAGAGTAAATAAAAAATCATGTTTTTAATAAATATATATGGAAATTCAGGTTTTTACAATGAATCAAGAGAATACATGATGAAAGTGTTTAATTTTTTTTAATGTGACAAACAATTTATAAATTATGATACATGGACAATAAATGGTAATATGAGTTAGTGAACCTCTTTCTATAGTTTTGGATTTTCATATTTTTGAAGGATTGTATGGTTATCAATTTATTAAATGTTTATATTAATCATCATATGTGGATTGTTAGAATAAATTATATTATGACCATAGGAAAACATACATATATTTGATTACTAGTGATAACCTTTTTTTATAAAAACTCATGGAATGACCTATAATTATATTTAGGGATCAAATTATCTACTCACACTTTAAGAATAAAAAATTCAACATCATTCCATTGAATAATAAATGATGTGAAAATTTATCATGGCATGGAAAACTGTGAGATTGCATTAGAATCATGTAAGTATATCATCTTATAAAACGTATTCTACATTAGTAAAAGTGATCATTATTTAAAAGAGTGTCTTATTATCATTATTTGTGTGATATTAATTACCTCTTTAATGTTTATTTACATTATGGTCCCATGATTGTTAACATTCAATATATCATTATATTTCTTATGATCATTGATTTTTATCAATCTCTATGATTATTTAGGATTTTCCTCTATTCCCAATACTCATCCATATTGTCCTACGTATATACCTAGATATGATTTACTCTGGGTAACTGCTATTTTTCTACAATTATTTTATTAAATGGGTGATTTAGTTTTTTCGATGTGGGTTTTTATCCATTTATTTCCTTGATGAATTTCATTGGAGGTTTTCATTTTAAGGGGATAGAATGCATCACCCTATGATTTTAAGAGACATATTCAATTTAATATCTTTGATATCTTTTATTGTATAATTCACAATGATTAGAATGCGCTATACCCAACACTATTTTATATTTCGAATTAAAAACAATATTCATGGATTGTGTTAAACAATATTTCATGTTCTTTGATAGAATAAATTTTATAAAATTCATGTTTAAGTGAACAAAAAAAATATTATTATGATGCCTTAGAACAATGACATTATAATGGATGGTACGAACAATATTATCTTTCATCAAAAAAAATATTTAAATGAAAATTAAATATTGAAATCACCATTGATGGATTTTATTAATTTAATATATATGTAATATATTCTGTCTAAGGTTTAAAATTTCTCTTTTATGTTTTCATGATATGACATAAAAACTAATTCATTATTTTAGATAAAAGAAATATTTTTCAGAAAATGAAGCTTTTCCACCTCTTGATAGAGCATCGATTATAAATATATTTTTAGAAACTTTTATATTTTAAAATCAAAATAATAAAAAATTTCATTTGATGCAAGATACAAAAATTTACTTTGGTTGAAATTTATATATTTTTTTTGATACGTTTTATGTTTTTTTTTGAATAGTAAAAATACGCTAAATTATAATTGAAAACAATTTTTTTTTTCATCGAAATAATTTATATGGTTCAATTATATTATTTAATGGATTTAATGTATATATATTAATTTTTTTATATATTATTATAATTAAGGTCATTGGCATCAATTCTATATTTAATTCGGATATAAAAAAATAATTAAATCATTTGTAATGCATTTTCATTAGAAACCCCCTTTTCATACCGAAAACAAGATTTATTTTAAATGAACTTAAATAACGATCTGTGATTTTAATTTTTATAAATGAATTCTATATTTTTGAATCTGTGGATCAGAATTATGTTAATATAAAACATTTATTTTTTTCAATTTTGAATAGTATCATCAGTGATTATAATTAGTATGGTAAAAAGTCAATTTTTTTAATTAAGGTCAAATATAATATTATAAAATTATTTTAACAATTATCCTAATATGATTAGATGAGTGATTTTTTACCAAAACCATATTTTTGACTAAATTGTACCCTTTGGAATTGACCTGGCTGAGATTATGACATTTACTACGATTTATTTGATGATACGATATATATGTCTCACTTAACATGGTATATAAAAATCATTTTTCATATAATGTAATACATAAGTTATATTTCATTATAAATTCTCTTTTTAAATATCAAAATTTTTTCATTATCATAATAATTTATTTTTTATTTTTTGGAAATAAATAATAATCCTAGAAACGTATAATTATATGATTTCAACATTAATTAAATGATGTGAAATCAATAAAACATATTTTATTAAAATGATAATAACCATAATATACTAAGGTTTAAATTGATATAAAAACATTTTAAATATTTTCTTGTTTTATGACAGAACATCATTACTAAATCTCATCTTAAATGAAATGAAATTTTGGAGGTTTTTTATGGGGTTTGATCATATAATAAATTAAAAGGTTGGGGGATTCCAAATGTGAATCTCACCTCAATTATAAATGGGAACATACTCTCTTACAATTTAAATTCACATTGAGCCCAAAAAACATCCATACCCTTCCCATTTCCCTTTTGAACATCCTTAGTCACATTATATATGTTATCCTCTTCTCAAAAGAAAAACTATAGTGCCATTAAGATTATATCTAGAGATACATAGTGGAAGAAAAGATAATATCCTCTACTGATTCTTTAAAATTAATTTTTGTTCAACTTCATATTGAAGTATTTTTTCAAATATACAGTAATAAATCTAGTATAAATTTTATAATGATATGTTATTATTATTATTTTGTAACAATATTATACATTTTATCCATCATATAGAAAATAAAATCACCACATGTTCATACATATGAAATACGGTCTCCACACTATGGTGTAATATATTTTTCACTACCACATGACTTAGATTAGTAAAAGGATGTAAATAATAACGATATATGATTATTATAAAAAGTTATTTACTCTGGAACTATATATATATCATCCACTTATATACCATGTCATTATTAAAGGAATGATATCATCTCTTGTGCATGCGTAAGACCTACCGTCACCACGATGTGATGCGATTCCTTCTATATGATATCCATTAAATCATGATTATATAAATGTAATAAAGGAATAAATATGGAATATATTATGTTCATATCGTTTTTAATTTAATAAATATGAAATAATATTGATAACTAGAACATATTTGACAAAACATTCTTAGGAACATAAAACATTTAATACCTAAATAACGAGTAACAATGAAAAATTAATAAGAAGCAGACTATAATATGGTCATATATTATATAATAAAAATGACATTTATTAAGGAATAAGTCAATTACATTATTTATGTTGATATATATATGAGGTCTATATATATATAAAGGATATAATGCTTAAGATTGGGGATAATTTTTTAATTATGTCATTATCCAATATTATTTATTCCTAAGTATTTACTAGGGTATATTTATCATCCATGTCCATGCTACGTAATTATGAATTTCAAAATATTTTTTTCAATAATTCTGAAATTATTTAATGTTAATATTACACATTGGTGAATATTTATTAAATATTATTGAAGGAATTATTTTTCATTTTCGGTATGAGTTACTTTTTAACTTTCCGAAAAAATTATAACAAGAACGTTTTCCTCAATCATATACAGCATGAACACATTTTTACTCTTTTATGATGCCATTTTTTCATGTATTTTCACTTATATGATTTCATAATTATCATAAAATAAATTCATTTATATTAAAACAGTATTCCATTTTAAGAAAGAAAAATGGTATTGATGATTAAAGGATGTTTTCATCAAGAATCAATTTCAACTATTTTATAAAATTTATTTTACATCTATGATTACATTCTATAATATGGATATGTTTCACGTAGACAATACATATTATTCTTATGGTTTTATTATGTTTATCCTTTTTATGAAATAGACTTTTAATTCCTAGATTATATAATGATGGAATGATGTTTATGGAACCAATTTTAATTCATTGGGTTATGCCATGATAAATAATTTACCTTTTTCTATAACACATAAGAAGGATTTCATTATAATATGCTTGTGAATTATATAATTGTACATAGAATTTGGTAAATATAGATAAATTAAGAGTTATTTATTTCAATGGTGAACCTGAATTCATGTTCACAACTTTATGAGTGGACCTGGTTTCCATGTCCATATTTTAATGAAAGGGTCCAGTTTGATGTCCCCAATTTAATGAGTTAACCTATAACTATTTATACATTTTCAAAATGTTATAATTTTATGTGTATGACACAATTTCATTTATTATGTTACAGATATTTTCATCTGTATTATTATATTTTATTTATATTATTATTCAAGTTTTCTTTTACAATGTAGGGCATGGTATTCTAATTTTATGATCATGTTCTCATAAATTTTATTCTTATGATTAGTTCTATATATCACACATTTTTTACATTAATGATATTCTGAGATCACACCTTATTTTTCTTTACCCCAGGATTTGAAGTTTAGTATTAAGTATGTTGTGTCAAATGTGGGTGATAGTTTTTTTGTATAATGAAGGATATTATTTAGATGTTTTATGAACTAGTTGATGTTATTTCCCAACTTCCAAAGACAGTACACTAATATGGTCTTTGGTAATCAAATTTATTGGTGTATTATGTATTCCACAAAAATAATCTAATGTCTATATACATCATTTTGGGGTTGTTACAATTTCTTTTTAGGTATGTAATATTTTATTATCTTTATATCATGTTTTATATTTCTCAACATTTTGGTTTAATAATTTATAACCTAGGGAAATACTGGTGATCATAAGATATGTAAATTCTTGGTACTGATTCCTCTCGGCCTAAACTTCAATTCATTATCAATAGTTTGAGGACACACAGACTACTATACTTTTTACCCATGTAATAATGAAACTATAACATCACTATATTTTCATGGATATGATTCCACTTTGGCCAGTAGATATTCCACAATTTTAGTACTCCACTATAGATAGAATGTAACACTCTGACCCTAGTTAACTAGAGTCAGTGAATTATTACATATCAATGGTATGATACAAGGAATTCATTTCCTGAAAGACCGATCAGTTTAGTAGCCTTGGAAATAATAGATACATTAAAAAGTTTTACATTACATTATAGAATGAAAAACTACAACAACATAATTTACAATGATCACAATTATATTCCCTCTTACTATCCCTGTAGGTCATTCATAAAATACTTCTTCAAATCCTAGGAAAAATAAAACATAGAATGGGGTGAGCTCATATGTTCAGTAAGGATAACAATATTGCAGAAACTTTTATAAATAAGAATAAACATTTAAGGTAATGAATAAAACTAAAAAAATATTTTCCAACATAAAACTCATCATAAAATATAAAATATCAATCAAAATAATTCCATTTACTTACTCACATAGATATTCTACTAGTCAAATAATCACAAGAAATATCAGTAGCCACATTCATATTGATGGAATGCATAATGATAGACTTTCATAACCACATAGTCAAGGCCTTGTGCCAACACTACAAATACGATTTTGTCATGGCCTTGTGCCAAGACACTAGTTTGTCTCATGAGACCTA
Source organism: Viscum album (assembly GCA_963277665.1). Classification (NCBI taxonomy): domain Eukaryota; kingdom Viridiplantae; phylum Streptophyta; class Magnoliopsida; order Santalales; family Viscaceae; genus Viscum; species Viscum album. The sequence goes on along the minus strand of OY728155.1, from coordinate 1,621,672,656 downwards.
CCGATGCATCGAGGAGCTATAGCAGGCTCCACCCGTCACTTACTAATTCCAATTCATTCCTCATATGAAATTTTTTAAACATAACATAAACATTCATATTAAAATTAGCATATGGAATGCCAATAATTTATCCATTAACCATTAATAGTGTAAAAATAAGACATCCATAGTCAAACATATCACAAAACCTTCAATACAATATTTATGTTTTATATCACAACAAATCAACTTCAAATAAGATTAAAATCCATCAAAGGATATTGACATAGATTAAATCCAAAATTTATTTATAGAAATATACCTTTCTATCTTGAAATCATTTAAGATTCACATAATTATAAAGAAACAATTTCTTTTTAAAATATTATTATAATCTTTTAAGGGAAGCTTCAATGATGTTATAATGGTGGAAAATTGAAACACCCGCAGTATTAGATAATAACACATTCCTACATTAATTTTATCGAAAATGTCATAAAGTACCTTATTTGGAAAATTACAGAAATATTTCTTTCAAAACATATTATGTCAAATAAGGGTATAAATGACTTTAACCCATTGTCTATTAAATAGGAAAAACGTTTTGAAATAAATTTTTAAAAATCATGGATGTGGATGATAAAGAGGTCCCAAAAGATAATTATGTATAAACATCATTGGATAATGAAAAAATTGTGAAATTAACCCTTACCATGTTCTTTTCCTTGGATGAGGGTAGGTTATCCACTAGTATAATAGTGAAATCCTTTTTATTAAATTATACAAGAACCATATACATTAATATTATATCATATATGATCATCTAATATTGTTTTATCAATGATATTTCCGTAGTATCATCATTTCGGGTGTTAACTGATTCGATTTACTTTATATGATTTCTTATGTAAGTAATGTTTCCTTTGGATATAATGTATCATATTCATATTCCGAATGATATTATTTATTTAAAAATAATTTTTAATCATCAATTGATAATTGGACTTGAATGGATACGATGGGGAATGAATCCCATCATGTTCATGGAGAAGGTAATACGTATGTACGAACGAGCAACAATATCATTCTTTTGATATTAAAATTATATATAATTGGATGGAATATCATATATAAATAAAAATTATCAAGTTATTTTTATTTTTTACATTAAATAAACATCATTATTATACCCATACAAATAATAATGTATTGAATGACAACTCCACCACGACGTAGAGACAATACACCGAACGTACAAACGTATGGTGACATTTAATTCAAAGGATTGGTATAATAATGAATATTGTTATACCATATTTTTAATAACATCAATTTATATAGAATATACTGGGGTTATTATTTTATAATGGAAACAAAAAAGAAGGAGGAAGTGCAGGAAAAATGTAACCTGAAAGAGGTGATGAAATATTTACCTCTTCTTCTGGTTCTTCCTTTTTATTTGATCAAAAGGGCTCTTTAGGATGGATTTATGACTAACAGAAGGCCTCTAGAATGAAGAGAGGACTGTTGGGAGAATATTTGGGTAGTGGTTGGTGAAGTCAAATGGCTTTGAAGTTGTGAATTTTTTAGAAGGGGAAGTGCCATGATATAAGAGGGGTGAGAGGCACCTTAGAAAATGATTGAAATATTATTTTATTATAAAATCATTTTCAGGTCGTAATGGCTCCAGAATGATTTATTTAGAGGATATAATTAGGATGGGTGAAAAAATTCTCAACCAATAAATTTTATACAGGTTTGGGTCAATATATTAAACTTTTCTTTTACATTTAACTCTTAGTAAATTAGTTTGACATTTACCATGTCTCTTTGTATTTTTATATTATATGGTTAATAAACAAACAATAAACTCCAAGACAAACCTCAAGTGGTTTATTAATGACATATATAATATTATTTAAGATCTTTTTCCAAACCATAGATCTTTATGAATGGAAAATCAATTAATAATATAATATATGTTTTAAAAAAAATCAATTTTGAGACTCTTTGCTATTTAGTTTTATTTTAAAATTCATAATAGCCATATGACATAAAAAATTTATTTAATCAACCCTAACATGTCATATTAACCTATAAAATTAGTGGATTTCATTATAAGTTTCATATTACATTCATTTGAATATTTATAATATCAATTATTTCAATATTTCATTAATAAGGTAATTAATGCATCATCATTGTGTCATAAATAAATTAAATTATATATTGTAGAAAAAATATAAATAAAATAAAATTATATATGAAATATTTTTTAGCATTAAAATAAATATTTATATTCGAATTTATCTTATGTGTAACCCTATATTAAAATTTTTTCAGTTATTAAACATTGAATATAACAATTTTAACTCTTCTTTGAATTAAATAATAATAAATGTCCTAATTTAATCCAAGTGGACCTAAAGGATCATATTTTAATCCTATGGTTTATTTGTTCGAATTATACTTATCTAATAGAATTAGGACAAGTGTTAGGGTAATAATAATATCATTTTTACCTTTAATTACCCAATTTACTCTTAACTACGGTAAATTAATGTCAAATGTTACTTTTCACCAAAAATTATTTTCATCTCATTGAACAATATATTACTTACTAATATCAATCGTGTCTCTTAGATTTTCCAAATTCAACTCACAGAAGTGGTATAATTTTGTTTTTTGTAAATTTTTCAAATGCTCCCAGGAGGTGGGTAAAAGACGGTAAAAAGTCCAATAAAATTTTTATATTTCTAAAATTATTATAAACTGACACCAAATAATTACATTGAACTTATATATGTATTATGTATCTATTTTTACCTAAAATAAAATTAAATAAAATAAATAATTATTTAAATAAAAAGTCGGTTTTAAATAATTACTGAGTGTTTTTCACTATTCATCAAGAATTGAAAGTCTTCATTAAAATACCCAAAATTTACCCTAAGCTAATTTCAATATTCCAAATCCAAAAATGAAATCCATTTTGAATGATAAAATTTATAAAATTACAAAAACTGGGTATTACTATTCATAACAGATAGTTTGATTAGTTGTGGTGTTTTTGAACTCGAAGTTGCGAACAACACAAGCTATTGTATTATTCAAAGAGAAACATAATGTTGAAGCTTGGAGTGTTACATATAATCTTTAAAATTGTATTTTGGTTCAAATATATACTTATATACGAATTATAGTGCAACTCAAACATAGTCCCCAAATGATATTCCCATAATACTAAGATTTTGTATCATTACCCAAATAGATGTAATTATTAGTTAAATTTTATTTCATATTTTAGTTTATTCCTAGAATGGTTGACAGTATACAATTGTGATGATAGTTTAGTACTAGGTATTTCATATTGATAACATATTATAATAGATGTAGATATTTTTTGTATTTTAAATCCATGGAGGTTTCATTTAAAATGATATAATATCTCGTCCTAAATAATTCACTATCGAGTTTTAGTGTGGTGTTAAAGTATGTGTTTTTCAATTTACTACTACAATTTGATTATTAATTATTTGGTGATTTGAAAACTATTTCATTTAATTTAAATTCTATTATATATTGACTTTTTTAGTTATACATTATGTGAATATACATAAATGTTTTAACATAGATATAAGTAATTTTCATTAATGATTGTTTATTTATTTTCATAAATTTATATGAATTTATCATCATATAGTTTAATTTTAAAACAATATTAAAATCTACATGCATTTAAATGTTCTTCATGATGAATGTATTGGATATATAGTACAATATAATTTATTATTCATTTATACATTTATGGTTATAATAGGGTCCACATAAATCTAAAAAGGTCTAGATATTTGTTCGGGTTTAGTGGAGGTGCAAGGATGAGGAGACATTTCAGGACATGTATATACATGTAGTTGATTATATTTCATATAACCATGGTATTTTTACATGAAATAATTATATTAACCCCATTAGAATAAAATACCTTGAAATCCAATTAATTTTTAATGAAATGTTATGAGTTTGTTACCAGATTTAAATTATAAATGATGAGTTTTTGATATTATTTTTATTCCATATCTAGTTTTATTTATTCATGGAATTTAAATATCTAATTTTTACGGAAAGATAACATATGTGGTGGTGATTACCGAGTTCAATTTTGAAGAGATAAATGAACTATTTAATTTAGTTGGTAAAACCGTTCCTTGTGGTTACTACAAGAATGTTCATATATTAGTATTCATCTCATGGATATTAGGAACTACATTTGGGAAATGCCACATGTATGCATTAGTACCCATATCAGGGTTAGGATTAATTTTTGATGAAAAGTAATATCTTGATTGTGGTTTATTTTATTTATAGATTTTATGTATATGGATGGTTTAATTATCGTAACTCCAATGGTAGTTGTTAAGGAGTGTAAGAAAAATATATTTTGTATTGAAACCTCACCTACCCAAAATGATCATTTTTTGGTAAATATATGTATTAGAAGGAGGATATAATCGGAACTATCATGTAATATTGGTGGGATGAAAATAATTATAACAATGCATACATGAACAGAATCATTGAAAGGTGCGATTTTTGAGTGTCTTTCATTCTCAATTCTATATAATATTTCATATTAATATTATAGATTAATTATGATTAATAATGTTATTTATAAGGCCCCAGCCTTAAACCTTACTTAATATTGAGTTATTACAAGATTACACATTGAGGATCTTTTCGGGTTTAGAGTTTTAGAGAATTAGATCATAAAACTTTCATTACATTCCACATATAAACAAAGTGGTTACATAAAGATAGTATTCTTCATTCCCATCAATGGAAACACATTTAAAATAAAACATGGATTATTTCTTGACACATCCTTGACTCTATCATCTTATCATGTACCTTTACCTTGACCTGTGAAAAACATTTCAAAAACTTGGGATGAGCATAAAAACTCAGTATGGGTTGTAAAAAAACATGGAAAGGAAACATGAGTTCATATATACATAAGAATGAAATCATACTTTACCCATAAAACATAGGCACTTTAACATACCTCATAAACTTGACCCGACCGTTCATTAATCTCTTGAATAATAAACTTGATTTAATCTCTACTTTCTTATGAATCTTTTTCAAGTTTATTATTCCTTTTATACCATGTTATGAACATCATGTAATCAGTTAAGTTAATAATGTTCATTTTGTCGGTATTTGGTTCTTAAGTCAAAAATAGACTTATTACACTTACATGTTGTTAATTTGATCAAAGGATCATTATATCCAGAATGGTATTCATGATGTAGATATCATATATGTCATATATATCAAGTATATACATGCATTTATAATATTACATAATCATTTAGAGGTAAGAAATGAAATGTACCGTTCATGGAGACGGTAAGCCGTACGTACGCATGAACGCTACTTTCATTTCTATTTCGTATTTTATAGAATGGAATCATAATTATATAAAGGTATATTATAATTCCAGTATAATATCATATATAATATCATAGTTCCATCCTTTATATGTCCCACATATGGTATTTAACGAATCAAATCACTTTGAGGGGGCGGTAGTCCGCACTTCCTAAAATGAAGATATCATGTTTACCCATAATGGAAACCATAGAGGTATGCCCAAAATGAAAAAACATAAGCTTAAGGAAAACATAAACATATTATATATCATATATAAAAATAGTGAAATCATAATGGCCACCTTTGAAGGTGTTAAATGAGTATTGAACAATCATCGTTTCGGGAGGCATAATTTCACCATCCACGGAAACTGTATGTTCTTTAACCATTTGATGTAGTTTTGTGAGAGTGTAGCTCAAATAAATATTATAACAACATCCTAGTATATCTAAGATACTGGTGTTGTTACAAAAGAAGTAAATAAAAAGAGTTTAGGGGGTTGGAGAAGCAAAATAAAACAAATGAACATGGGAGAATGAATTACCTTAAAAAGTGTAACTCCTTTTGATTTGAGCCTAAAGGCTTCCTTTGAAAGGATTCATCCCAAAGGGAATCCTCTAGGATGAGGAGAGGGATGTGGAGAGAGTAAATGATCAGGGGTTGGCCGAGCCAAAGGCTTGAGTAGTGTGTGAAATGAGGTAGAGGTGGGGGCCTTTTATAAGAGGAGAGGAGGGGAACTTTTGGAAAGTAAAGAAATATTACTTTATTTGAAAATGTGTTTCCGTTTCAAAAGGTCCCACATTGATATAATTCGTCGATAAGGTGATAAGGGTTCGAAATCCACTCATCCAATTGGTTTTGGACATGTGTAGTTCATAGATTTTACATTATCTTTCCATTTTATTTAAATCGTCAAATAATGATGTCATCGCTGCATCATTATTATGTCATAAATATTTTAATTTATTTAATGTCTAAAAATCATAAAAAAATTACTATGATGTAGGAAATCTTTTTAGCTTTCCAATGAATATTTATAATCAAAAATCCGATATTTATAACCCCATTTAAAAATTGTTTTCGTAAAACATATTATGTTTGTGTCATTTTTACTTTTACATTAAATAAAAAGTTATTTATGTCATTTCCCAACCAAAATGTATCCATGGGGTCCCCAAGTTGACCCATGGATTTTCATGGTCGGCAATGACACAACCAATAAGGTTGGGACATGTGTCTAGGTCATTTCATATTATTAAAGCATTATTTATACCTTAAACTACACTAATTACCACTAATCGCGATTAAAAACTTAATAAGTTACTATTCACCAAAAAATTATTTTAATCTCATTGAACCAAATTTTACTTCTTAATGACAACCATGTATATCGGATTTTCAAAATTCAATACACATTAGTGGTAAACATTCATTTAACTGAAAAATTAGTTTGCTTGATTACCACTTAGTGGTTTCACTATTCATCAAAAATTGATGTTTTTCAGAAAATTACCAAAAATTCACCCTAAGCTATATTTGATATTCCGAATTCAAAAATGAAGTCTATTTTAAAAAATTCAAATAATATAAGTCACATTAATTAATTTAATAATTAATTCCCGCTGCCAGAGCAAATAGCGTGTTTTTACAAAACAATAAGTATCAAAAGATTGACACCAGTTTAAGTCTAATTTCAAAGTGAAATTGATTCCAATGACCACCAATGGATAAAATGGTAAAAATATATTCTAATTTCACTTCAAACCCAATTCAAAACATAATCTAATCATATAAATAAAATAGATTAAAAAGCAGTTTTGATGCAAAATGCAGTATTTTTCACTATTCATTAAAAAATGAACATTGTCAGAAAAATACCAAAAATTCACACAAGGTAAATTTTGATGTCCCAATCATAAAGGATAAGTTTATTTTGAAAATCATAGTTTATAAAATTGTCAAAATATAGATTCAAAAATGGTTTTCCATCAAAAGGCACTAAAACAATCTTTTAAGAATATTAGTGTATTCCATGCATAAGATTGTATTTATTTTCATTTTAAACCTCTATAACACTATCTTAATCATTAATAGACATAGATAAAAATATCTATTATTCATTACTTACTTGGGATGTTACATCCTTCCCCCCTTTAGAAAATTGCGTCCCCGCAATTTATTTACTTATTGAATAAATGGGGGTACTTATCCCTCATTGCATTTTCAGATTCCCATGTTGCCTCTTCAATCATGTGGTTTTTCCACAAAACCTTTACCTGGTGAATCACCATATTCCGTAACACTTTCTCCCTGTGGTCAAGAATCTGGACCGGTTGTTCCTCATAAGATAGGTTCTCTTCCAGCTGAACTACCTCTGGAATCAAAACATGAGATGGATCTGGCATATACTTTCTCAACATCGAAACGTGAAAAACATTGTGTACCTGAGATAAACTCGGAGGTAAAGCCACTCGGTATGCAACTGATCCAACTCTCTCCAGAATTTCATATGGTCCAATGAACCTTGGACTCAACTTTCCTTTCTTACCAAATCTCATCACACTTTTCCAATGAGAAACCTTGAGAAAAACATGATCACCTACCTCGAAAGATAGATCCTCCCTCTGGTTATCCGCATAACTCTTCTGCCTGCTCTGAGCTGTTCTCATGTGTTGCTGAATCAGCTGAACTTTTTTTGCCATCTCTTCTACCAATTCTGGTCCCATCAACTTCCTTTCACCCACTTCATCCCAGAAAGCTGGAGTTCGACACCGCTTCCCATATAATGCCTGAAATGGTGCCATCTGTATACTGGAATGAAAACTGTTATTATATGAAAACTCAACCAAAGAAGATGTTGGTCCCAACTTCCCTGATAATCCATAGAACAAGCTCGTAGCATATCCTCCAATGTCTGAATTGTTCGTTCTGACTGCCCATCTGATTGAGGATGGAAAGTTGTACTAAAATTTAATTCAGTACCCAACGACTTCTGAAGGCCTTTCCAAAAGTTAGAAGTAAACATGGGATCACGATCTGATACAATGGAGAGAGGAACTCCATGTAACCTGACTATCTCTTTAAGATACAAATGGGAAAGTTGATCAAGAGAGAAAGTATCTCGTATAGCAAGGAAATGAGAAGATTCGGTCAAGCGATCAACAATAACCCAGATTGCATTATTACCTCGAGATGTTTTCGGTAATCCAACAACAAAGTCCATGGATATATTCTCCCATTTCCACTCTGGCACTGGTAAAGGCTGAAGCATCCCTTTCGGTAACTGCCACTCTGCTTTAACCTGTTGACATGTCAAACACTTCATAGTAAAATCAGCAATATCTCTTTTCATTCCATCCCACCAGTAATACTCCCGCAGATCTCTATAAATCTTAGTACTGCCCGGATGAACTAAAAAACGGAGAACTATGAGCTTCACATAACAACTCTCTCTTCAACTGTGAATCACAAGGCAGACACAATCTCTTCCCAAATCTCAAAACACAATCATTATCAATGTTGAATTCAGACAACTTACCTTTCTGAACCAGCTCTACCTTTTTCTGCAACTCACTATCTTGCTTCTGTGCTTGCTTGATTCTATCTGATAGAGATGATCTCACTGATACCTGAAACAGAACAGAAGGACTTCCTTCACCAACAACTTCTATGCCAAACTTCATCAAATCGTTAACCAAAGGATCACGTTCCAAACACAAGATTGTTAATGAAGCATTACTTTTTCGACTCAAAGCATCAGCCACTTTATTTGCTTTTCCCGGATGGTAATGAATTGTACAATCATAATCCTTGATTAATTCCAGCCATCTCCTTTGTCTCATGTTTAACTCTTTCTGAGTGAATATATACTTTAAACTTTTGTGATCGGTATATATTTCACACTTTACTCCATACAAATGATGCCTCCAAATTTTTAAAGAAAAAACAACAGCAGCTAGTTCCAAATCATGTGTAGGGTAATTTACCTCATGAGTTTTCAACTGTCGTGAAGCATAAGCAATTACCTGATCATTCTGCATTAGGACGCAACCAAGTCCTTTCAATGAAGCATCACTGTATATAACAAACTCACCATTCCTGGAAGGTAGTGCCAAAACTGGAGCATTCACCAATCTTCTTTTGAATCATCACATTCTCTTGTCCAGATAAACTTAACACCCTTCCGAGTTAGCTTAGTCACTGGACTAGATAACCGTGAAAAATTTCTAACAAACCTTCGGTAATAGCCCGCCAAACCAAGGAAGCTACGAATCTCGGATACATTTGTGGGTCTTGGCCATTCTTCCACAACTTTTGTTTTTGCAGGATCAACAGTTATTCCATCTTTAGAAACAATGTGACCAAGGAAAGAAATTTGTTGCAACCAAAACTCACACTTGCTGAATTTCCCATACAGTTTCTTTTCTTTTAAGGATTGCAAGATAACCCTTAAATGTTTTTCATTCTCCTCTTTACTTTTAGAAAACACCAAAATATCATCAATGAAAACCACCACAAACTTATCCAAGAACTCATGGAAAATTCTATTCATTAAGTACATGAATACATCAGGTGCATTGGTTAGCCCAAAAGGAATTTCTACAAACTCATAATGGCCATATCTCGTACGGAACGCGGTCTTCGGAATATCTGCCTCCTTTACCTTCAGCTGATGGTACCCCGATCTCATGTGAATCTTTGAAAAAAACTGAGCTCCATGGAGCTGATCAAACAAATCATCGATATGAGGCAAAGGATATTTGTTCTTAACAGTGATATTATTCAAGGCTTTATAATCAATGAAAAGTCTCATAGAACCATCTTTCTTTTTAACAAATAAAACAGGAGCACCCCATGGTGATGTGCTTGGTCTAATGAAACCTTTCTCTAATAAATCTTGCAATTGCTCCTTCAACTCTAAAAGTTCAATTTGTGCCATTCGATAAGGGGGTTTTGAAATTGGCTTAGCATCAGGAACTAAGTCAACAGTAAACTCAACATCCCGATCTGGTATTATTCCAGGCAACTCATCAGGAAAAACATCAGGATACTCATTTACCACTGGCACATCATTAATCTGAACAGTTCCTTTATTTTCAACGACGTGTGTAAGGTAACATTCATTTCCATCTTTTACAAGTTTCTCGGCATCTTGATATGTTATCAAAAGTAAGGGTTCATTCTTGTAAACAAACTGAAAGTCTTTCTAGAAAGAAACTTCTTTAGCTCTACAGTCAATCTTAGCATGGTAAATAGAGAGCCAATCCATACCCAGGATAACATCAAACTCTACTAGAGGTAGAACGATAAGGTTTACAAGTAGGTTCTTTCCATAGATGAGGATAGGAAGATTCTTATAAATACTTTTTGCCTCGACACTTCCCCCAGGTGTTTTTGCCAAAAGTTCAGGAGTCATTTCTTGAGATGGTATTCCCATTTTACTAGAAAAAGTTTCAGAGATGAAAGAATGTGTAGACCCTGAATCAAACAACACACTGGCATAATCTGAAAAAACAAACAAAGTACCTGATACAACTTCATTTGATGGCCCGACATCTGCTGAAGTAGTTGCAAAGGATTTCACCACCCCTTTCTGCATGTAGTCTAACTGCTTTCCATCACTCAAGCTCCTTTTCGAACACTCGTTTGCATAGTGACCAATCTCATTGCACTTATAAAATTTCACTAACTGTAAATCAAATTTGTTCTTACCTTCACCTTGATCCTTTTCAGTGCAATCACGTGCCTTAAGTCCCATCTTACCACATCGGTAGCACTTCCCAGAATTCAGAAGACATTCCAAAGCATGCCTTTTGCCACATTTATCACAAACTGGAAACTTAGTTCTCTTACCATCAGACTTTTTTTAAGAATTCTTACCTTTCTCCTGCCACCTCGGTCTCTTCTTCTGCTGGTTGTTATAGAAAACAAGGTCATCGACAAACTCCATTTCCACCTTCTCAGCACATCGAACAAGATTTTCATAACTTTTAAACTCACGAGAATCTAATGCCCTTCGATACTTTGGGTTTAATCCTGAGTAAAAATGATTGATTTTACTATCAAGGTCCCGGATAAAATTTGTGGCATACCTTGCCAATCGAGTGAACCTTTCTTCATAGGCAGCCACTGAGTCTTCCTCTTGCCTCAATTCCAAGAATTTCTTTTCCATCCTAAGTCGAACAGCCTTAGGAAAATACTTCTCAAGAAACATACCTTTGAATTCATCCTAGTCAAGAGCATCAATCTCATCGGCGTCCCTGATATTTTTAACCATAGACCACCACTGATCTGCTTCACCCTCCAAACGGTAAATAGCAAGACTAACCTTTTGATTTTCTGAACACCCCATGACATCAAAAATCTTCTCCAGTGCTTTAATCCACCCTTCAGCTAGCACAGGGTCAGATGATCCTCTGAATGATGGTGGATGTTGCCTCATGAAATGTTCCACCACTGACATGTTCCTCTGCGGTTGTTCTGGCTGATGTCGTGCATGGATACCACTGCCATTTATCGGTTGAGTCAACTACGCCATTACTACAACAAACTATTCAGTTCCAATTCCGACCATTTCTGGATGCTGATTCGGAAGGTTATTTCCTTCTGTATGCCTTCCTAGCACTGCTTCCCTGTTTCCTCTGCAGAAAACCATTCTGAACAAACATGTCTTAGATGAAGCAACATGGTAATCTTTAAATGCTATATAATTTCAAAAAAAATATTTTTGGATAATCATTTAATAGAATTCTAGCTCCTAAAGTTATCTAAACCGACCTTTGATACCAACTATAAGGCCCCAGCCTTAAACCATACTTAATCTTGAGTTACTACAAGATTACACATTGAGGATCTTTTCGGGTTTAGAGTTTTATAGAATTAGATCATAAAATTTTCATTACATTCCACATATAATCAAAGTGGTTACATAAAGATAGTATTCTTCATTCCCACAAATGGAAACACATTTAAAATAAAACATGGAGTATTTCTTGACACATCCTTGACTCTATCATCTTATCATGTACCTTTCCCTTGACCTGTGAAAAACATTTCAAAAACTTGGGATGAGCATAAAAACTCAGTATGGGTTATAAAAAAACATGGAAAGGAAACATGAGTTCATATATACATAAGAATGAAATCATACTTTACCCATAAAACACAGGCACATTAACATACCTCATAAAATCATGAATAAATCATAGAAATCATAAGACATAAAGGTAACTTGAGGCATTCATAACATTCTTACGTAGGGAGTAACCCTCTTGGTTACGTTTGGAATACCCATCACAGTATATTCCCTAAAATCTCTTCGGAGAAACCTTAACGTTTCACTCCTTCGCGTTACCCAATGCATTGGAGAGCTATAACGGGCTCACCCGCCCTTAGTTTATCACGGAACCACCCGTCTTCATAATAATTCCCAAGAACCATAACATGATCATATCACATAAAACATGCATAAAGGAAACATAAAATTTCCACATTTCAATCACGAGATATCAATACAAAACATTGATATAAAAACATTATGAAAACCATTTTCAATACTAAAATAAAATAAAAGTAAAACATGGTATTTATTTTTCTATTAAAAAGAAGGTATGGCTTGTAGAGGAAGCCGAACTCAAATAACGGTCACGACGGCGGAGTAGTCGTTGTCGCCGCATACGTACGACAAAAACATTCCCTTTTGTCGTTTAGTAAACGCTTCGTATAAAAAAGATTCCTTTTGAATAAATGTAAAAGTCAAAGGGGTTTATACACCGTATAAAAGAAAGTTGTGTATAAAATAAAATATGCCTCAATGAGAGGAGATTGAGACGAAGTCCCATACCTCGTATCCGACTTGACCCGACCGTTCTTTAATCTCCTGAATAATAAACTTGAGTTAAACTCTACTTTCTTATGAATCTTTTTCAAGTTCATTATTCCTTTTATACCATGTTATGAACATCATGTAATCAGTTAAGTTAATAATGTTCATTTTGTTGGTATTTGGTTCTTAAGTCAAAAATAGACTTATTACACATACATGTTGTTAATTTGGTCAAAGGTTCATTATATACAGAATGGTATTCATGATGTAGATATCATATATGTCATATATATTCAGTACATACATGCATTTATAATATTACATAATCATTTAGAGGTATGAAATGAAATGCACCGTTCATGGAGACGGTAAGCCGTACGTACGCATGAACGCTACTTTCATTTCTATTTAGTATTTTATAGAATGGAATCATAATGATATTAAGGTATATTATAATTCCAGTATAATATCATATATAATATCATAGTTCCATCCTTTATATGTCCCACATATGGTATTTAACGAATCAAATCACATTGAGGGGGCGGTAGTCCGCACTTCCTAAAATGAAGATATCGTGTTTACCCATAATGGAAACCATAAAGGTATGCCCAAAATGAAAAAATAGAAGCTTAATGAAAACATAAACATATTATATTTCATATAGAAAAATAGTGACATCATAATGGCCACCTTTGAAGGTGTTAAATGAGTATTGAACAATCATCGTTTCGGAAGGCATAATTTCGCCATCCACGGAAACCGTATGTTCTTTAACCATTTGATGTAGTTGTGTGATAGTTTAGCTCAAATAAATATTATAAAAACATCCTAGTATATTGAATATACTGTTGTTGTTTCAAAAGAAGTAAATAAAAAGAGTTTAGGGGGTTGGATAAGCAAAATAAAACAAATGAACATGAGAGAATGAATTACCTTAAAAAGTGTAACTCCTTTTGATTTGAGCCTAAAGGCTTCCTTTGAAAGGCTTCTGCCCAAAGGGAATCCACTAGGATGAGGAGAGGGATGTGGAGAGAGTAAATGAGTAGGGGTTGGCCGAGCCAAAGGCTTGAGTAGTATGTGAAATGAGGTAGAGGTGGGGGCCTTTTATAAGAGGAGAGGAGGGGCACTTTTGGAAAGTAAAGAAATATTACTTTATTTGAAAATGTGTTTCGGTTTCAAAAGGTCCCACATTGATATAATTCGTGGATAAGGTGATAAGAGTTCTAAATCAACTCATCCAATTGGTTTTCGACATGTGTAGTTCATAGATTTTACATTATCTTTCCATTTTATTTAAATCGTCAAATAATGATGTCATCGCTGCATCATTATTATGTCATTAATATTTTAATTTATATAATGTCTAAAAATCATAAAAAAATACTATGATGTAGGAAATATTTTTATCTTTCCAATGACTTTTTATAATAAAAAATCTGATCTTTATAAACCCATGTAAAAATTGTTTTCGTAAAACATATTATGTTTGTGTCATTTTTACTTTTACATTAAATAAAAAGTTATTTATGTCATTTCCCAACCAAAATGTCTCCATGGGGTCCCCAAGATTACCCATGGCTTGTATTGGTCGGCCATGACACAACCAATAAGGTTGGGACATGTGTCTAGGTCATTTCATATTATTAAAGCATTATTTATACCTTAAACTACACTAATTACCACTAATCGCGATTAAAAACTTAATAAGTTACTATTCACCAAAAAATTATTTTAATCTCATTGAACCAAATTTTACTTCTTAATGAAAACCATGTATGTCGGATTTTCAAATTTCAATACACATTAGTGGTAAACTTTCATTTAACTGAAAAATCAGTTTGCTTGATTACCACTTAGTGGTTTCATTATTCATCAAAAATTGATGTTTTTCAGAAATTACAAAAAATTCACCCTAAGATATATTTAAAATTCCGAATTCAAAAATGAAGTCTATTTTACAAAATTCAAATCATATAAGTCACATTAATTAATTTAATAATTAATTCCCACTGCCAGAGAAAATAGCGTGTTTTTACAAAACAATAAGTATCAAAAGATTGACACCAGTTTAAGTCTAATTTCAAAGTGAAATTGATTCCAATGACCACCATTAGATAAAATGGTAAAAATATATTCTAATTTTACTTCAAAACCAATTCAAAAAATAATCTAATCATATAAATAAATTATATTAAAAAGCAGTTTTGATGAAAAATGTAGTATTTTTCACAATTCATTAAAAAATGAAC
Organism: Viscum album; assembly: GCA_963277665.1. Lineage (NCBI taxonomy): Eukaryota > Viridiplantae > Streptophyta > Magnoliopsida > Santalales > Viscaceae > Viscum > Viscum album. The sequence goes on along the minus strand of OY728155.1, from coordinate 1,621,657,167 downwards.
ATTGTCAGAAAAATACCAAAAAATTCACACAAGGTAAATTTTGATATCCCAATCATAAAGGATAAGTTTATTTTGACAAACATAGTTTATAAAATTGTCAAAATATAGATTCAAAAATGGTTTGCCATCAAAAGGCACTAAAACAATATTTTAAGAATATTAGTCTATTCCATGCATAAGATTGTATTTATTTTCATTTTAAGCCTCTATAACACTATCTTAATCATTAATATACATAGATAAAAATATCTATTATTCATTACTTACTTGGTATGTTACATTATTGGTTATATAATATCAAGATAATTTTCCCCATCATTATAGTATTTTTTAGAATAATTCATGTTATTCCATGAAGGTAATAATTATACATATCAATATTTAGTCTAATTGTGATTTTTGTGAATGTTGGGGTTTAATTCTCAAAATAAAAAAATTATTTCTTTCAAAAAATGGTGTTTATAGTCATGTCATAATCGAATGATATGTTAATTTTTTGTAAATATTATAAAATTAATCAAATCATTTAATAATGGGTTATAACTTAAATATAAAAACGCAGTGAATCCAAGGATTTGAATTAGTCTGATAGTGGTTATTGATGATTCTCAATGACTCAATGTGTTATTAGTTTTTTATAAAATCATTATGTGTATGGGAATATAATAAATAAATGTTTTTTCAAAAATGGATTCTATTAAATATTTCATTATTTCCATGTTTTTTTATGGGTATACAGTTATTTATTTTGGTCATATTATTATCCTTTTTTACAAATATAAGGATGATATAAATAAAATTTTCACTTGTATTCCACTTATAATCTGAAAATGAGTTACATAGCTTCTGGTAAATGAATAGGTTTAGATAAAACGAAATTGGAAAGTGGATACTGGTTTATTTAATGATATTATTTGATATAATCATTATTGAATAATGTTTCTATAATGATTTTTTATATATTTGAATTTAGTTTTTTTTCTTTTTCATGATATCATTAAATAAATATTTATAAAAATGTCTCAAAATATTTATTTAATATTTTATAAATCATAATATTTTATGTAATATTATTTTTGTTTTATTAGTAATATATAACCACGAGGATAGAACTAATTACTTTACCCTTTTAAAGAAATAATCACTTGTATTTTAAGAATCTTTATTTCTATTATTGTAGATGAGATTTCATAAATTAGTTTTGGTGTTAATGGAATGATATTATCTATGAGTTTGATTCTAAAAAATAGTGATGTGTTTTGAGAAAGTGATAGAGAACCCATTGATTTTATTTATAATTAATTGCCCATTTGTACATTTTTTGATTTTATATTATAAGTAAATTCCTTATAATTTAAATATTTTCCGAACATGGTTAATATGGGTGTTATTTATGAATAATAGTAATGTTTAAATTTATATCATGGGGATTAAAATACATTAAAATGGGTGTTAATAAGATATTATGTTAACATTTTCTTTTTTATTAGTTCTCCCTCAATTTCGTACCAAATGGGATATATACATTTTTTATTTTGTACGATATCAATGGTTAATAAATGATTTATTTTTATTTTTATTATTATTTAATCATTTTTCTAGTGTTTAAATATTTTAGGTAGATCTTTTATATTTTAATTTTATTTTGTGTTTTGTGCATTATGTGATGTTTAGTTAAAAAATTTGTCTATTTTATTGAAAATGGATATCTGGTTTTCAAAATCAAAGATGAAATATAATACGTATTTTTTTAATTTTGGTCCATTTTATAAATAAATTTTTTTATGTATCTTATATAATGCTATTTCTTATGGTCTATTTAGTATTTGAAAATCTGTTCACTCAAAATTGATTCCCTTAAAATAATATTTTTCATTATAAATCTATATTGATAAATAATTATAGTAAAACAACCAAATTATTAGGTTTTAATAAATAGTTTTATTATGTTTTATAGGAATTTATTAGGTCCATATTAATATTTATGCTGAGAAATTTTTTCCCTTATATATAATTCTATGAGAATTTTTATAGATGGAATGTTTTTATGGTAGGGAGAATTATCACACCCGTGGTGTTATTTTAGGGTCGTAGATTTGTAAACATTATATTATTATTTCTGTTTCCAGATTTTTGAAAAACATTAAGTTGGCCATTTCAGATTTGATAATGTCGAGGTTTTGGAGTTGTTACTGAAAATCGAAAATCAAGCCACTATAGTAGTATTGGGTTTGTATATGAGTTTTAGAAGTAAATAGTAATGTGAAATAATGGTTGTAAGGTGTATTACATTCTGTTCCCTACTAGATTGATATATGTATAATAGTTTTTAAATATCTTTTGTCACATAAAATATATTAAAAACATTCAATAGTCATAAAACATTAAATATATAATATAAGTAAAAAATTCATTATATATCATGAAAAATAATATTATGAATTATAATAGAGTTTCTAAATATATGGTGTACTATATTTTTCAGAAATAAAAAATATTACATATCATATAATCTTTTAATTTTCCTAATATATAAAACATATCTATGAAATATCATGTAAATTGAATTAATATAATATATATTAATATATCTCATATATCAAATAAAATATCAATGGTATTAGATTTTTATTTATGGTAAATGTAAAATATATAGGTTTTTTGGATAACAAAACAAAAATATATTTGGAGAATATCATTTAAATTTAATTATACCCAAAATAATATTCTAAAATATAAAGGGAAATATCACTTATATATCATATAGAATGTAATAATTTTTGTGTATCATGGTAATGTCCTAGAGGTACTGTCACATATAATAACTTCTTAATCATTTGTAAGATATGTGGATGATGTTTATTGAATCCAATGTATTCCAAAAATAAATTGTGTGATTTAATTTTTTCATCATTTTATAAAATAACATTTTTAATAAAATAATTTATCAAAAATGTGGGTTGGGGAACACTTTGAATAGTCAACCGTTGAATAGAAGCACTAAACTCTCATGGATCCCAAAATTACTCTATTGTATGTCCATAATTTCCATCAATAATTGTGGTTCATTATTAAAGGTAATCATGTTAAATTTTTTCATGTATGAACCTTCTTTTATTTCATCTCTATATCATTCAAATGTATTCTTATAGAGTCAAATGGTTTTGTCTATCAATATTTTTATTTAGTGGATTTATATATTTTTAGTTCACATAGGGTTTCATGGTTCTTTTAGGGTGGAAGAACACAATGGAAGATGAGCTCAATGTTTTTTTGGATAATATATCAATGAATAGAATTGTGATTTAAATCAATGTAATATATCTCATTTAAAATCTAAATTTGAAATATGTTTTGGTGTTTAATAATATACTGATTGATTTTATATGTAATTAATGTAGTTTTATCATAAATATTAATAGGAAAATAGTTTATCCTATATTTTAATGTTCATGAAATTTAGGCTCTTTTAAAATTTAATCTAACTGTTTATTAAAAATAAAAATAGTCCCTCCTAATATAATTTCATATAAAATGGTTTTCTCTTAATCTAAATTACATTCTAATGGTGATGATAAGTGTTTCTAAATATGTTATTATAATTTATATATGTTTTTCTTTTGATTTAAAATTTTATGGTGTTTATTTTATAAATTAAGATGTCAGAGTGATATTTTTATATTTCATTATTTTGGTTATGATTGAATGATACTACTAATTTTTGGTTCTGAAATGATATAAAAATTCAGTTTTTGTTTTTGGTTTAGTAATATGGTTTTATATAAATATGATATAAATTCCCAATTGAAAATTTATAAAATATGTTCTCTTAACATACTTATACTGATGATGGGATCCCCTTTAATGTTTTTTTTGAATGTTACTGATGATATAAATGTGATGTGTAACTTATGAATCTACCTTCGATAAATGATAGTGTTATTATGGATATATTCAAATTTTTTTTGTAACGCCCCAACCCCAGTTACCTCGAGTTGGTGCATTATTACATAAAATTGGCATGATCACAAGAAAGATCAAATCTCGAAAGACCGATTGGTTTAGTAGCCTTGGAAACACTATATATATTTATAAGTTTTACATTACATCATAAAATGAAAAACTACAACAACAACATAATGTCTCCACAGTCCACACTATTATTCCCTCATAATATCCCTACAGGTCATTCATAACATACTTTTTTCACATCCTGGGGAAAATAAAACATAGAAAAGGGGTGAGCTCAAATGCCCAGTTAGGATAACAATATTGCGGAACATTCAAAATAAGCATAAACATTTAAGGCAATGCATTACTAAAACAAAAGCCTTTTAAACATGAACTTCAACATAGTATGGAAAAAAGTAAAATGAAATAATGGCATTTACTTATTCACATGGATATTCTACTAATCGAATAATCACATGCAAAATCAACAACCACTTTCATAATGATGGAATGAATAATGCTAAACTTTAATTTCTTTTCAAGGCCTCGTCCCAAGACCTTGGGGCTAACTGTAACCGGAACCCAACCCGGAGTGCCTCTAATAACCGGACACCAACCCGAAGTGCCTCTAATAACCGGACACCAACCCGGAGTTCCTCTAATAACCAGAGACCAAACCGGAGTTCCTCTAATAACCGGAGACCAAACCGGAGGGCTTAATTTTACCGGTCCCCAACCCGGAACATACTTGTCTAACACATTCATCTGAAAGAAAGATTGAAATATAACATAAATATTATGATTAAAAATAACTTATAAAATGTAAATAATTTAAAAAAAACCATGAGTGACATAATAATAACTTATCCATAGTCAAAAATATCACAAAACCTTCAATAAAATAGGAATGTTTTGTATCATAATAAATCAACTTCAAATAAGCTTGAAATCCATCAAAGGATGTTGACATAGATGAAATCAAAACTATTTTAGAGATATATCTCTTTTTTTAAATCATTTTAAAAGTAACATAATTATAAAATAATACATTGAATTTTAAAATATTCTTATAAGCTTGTAAGGGAAGCTTCGACGATTTTATAACGGCGGAAAATAGCCACACCCGCCGTATAAGTTTAAAAAAAACATTCTTACCTTAATTTTGTCGAAAAGGTTAAAAAGCACCTTGTTTGGAAAACGACGGAAAGATTCCTTTATAAAACTCTTATAAAAAGTCAAACGAGGGTATAAATGACTTTAACCCATATTCTTGTAAATAGTCAAAAATGTTTTGAAATACATTTTTAAGAAACATGGATGTGGATGATAAAGAGATCCCAGTAGATTATTACGTATAAACAGCCTCGGATAATGAAGAGATTGTGAAATAACCCTTACCAATTTGGTAACTTATGAAACATACAACCCATGAAAGAGGTATCATACAATTAATATGTAAATAAACATAAATTAGAGTGTATTACACAAAGAATATAATTATGGGCAGTACATACACCACACAAAAGGTAATGGTGGAAATATGGCATGAATCTCACGGGAATAAGGAGTGAGATGAAAACCCCTTACCTTGTACTTTTACTTGGTTGGGGTAGGTTAACCTACTGTATAATAGTGAAATAATTGTTATTAAATTATACAAGAATCATATATATTAATATGATATCATATATGATCTTTTAACTTTGCTTTGTTAATAATATCTTAGTATTATCGTTGTTTCGTGTGTTAACTTACTCGTTTTCTTTTATATGTTTTATTATTTAAGCCTTGTTTGTAATGGATAGGTTGTATATTATTCATATCCAGAATGATATCAAGTCCTTAAACATCATTTTTAAATCAGAAAATGATAATTATACTTGAATGGATATGATGGAGAATGAATCTCATCGCGTTCGTGGAGACGGTAGTCCGTACGTATGCATGAGAGACAATATCATTCTTTTGATATTAAAATAATATTTAAATGGATGGTATATCATATATACAGAATCATTAACATTTTATATTTATTATTTCATGAGTTACACATCATTATTATATTCATCCAAATAATAATATATTGAATAAAAATTACACTACGACGTGGAGACGGTAAGCCGTACGTACGCACGTATGGTGACATGTTATTCAAAGGGTGGATAGAATACTGAATATGGTTGTACCATATTAATAATAACATCACAGTATATATATGATACTGGATTTATTATTTTAGAATGGTAACAACAAAGGAAGAAGAAGTGGAAGAAGAAGGAACTTGGAAAAGGGTGGTGAAATCATTACCTCTTCTTCGGTTTTTTCCTTTTGATTTGATAAAAAGGGCTCCATCGGTTGGCTTTATGATCAAACTAATGCCTCTAGGTTGTAGTGAGGGAATTTGGGAGAGTATTTGGTCAGAGTTTGGACGAACCAAAAGGCTTTTATGGTGTGACGAAAAGAGAAGGATGAGTTCACTTTTATATGAGGGGTGAGGGGCACCTTTGGAAAAGCTAGAAATATTAGTTTATAATAAATTCTTATTCGGTTTCTAATGGATCCAAAGTTGATTATTTAAATTTTAAGGTGGGTATGGGTCGAAAAAAACTCAACCAATATAATTTAGACAGGTTTGGTTACTTATATTAACCTTATCTTTAAGTATTAACTCTAAGTTAATTAGTTTCACTTTTACAATGTCTCTTTGTATTTTTATATAATATGGTTAATAAAATTACTATATACATCCAAGAGACCCCCAAGTGGTCCTTTAATAATGAACCTATCATGATATAAGTCTCTTGGCCGAACCTTAGATTTTTAGGAATTTAATATCAATTAATAATATAATATTTGTTTTAAGAACTCTTTTATGTCAATTTTGACACTATTCAATAGTTGATTTTTGTGAAACTCATAACAGATTGATTACTTCGAAAAAAGTCAATTAAATAAATCCTAATATATCATATTATCCTATAAAATTAGTTTAATTCATTAAAAGTTTCATATTATATTTATTTGGGTATTTATAATATCAATTATTTTAATTTTTTACTATTATAGTAATTAATTCATCATCATTGTGTCACAAATAAATTAACTTATTTAATCTCTAAAAATTATAAATAAAATATCACTATGTAGGAAATCTTTTATCTTTTTAATCAATATTTATAATCTAAAATCCAACATATATAACCCTATGTAAAAATTGTTTTTCTAAAAGATATATGCTTGTGTCACTTTTGTATTCATTTCAACTTAATTAAAATAAAGTTTCCCTTTCACCTACAAGTGGCACCATGGGGTCCCAAAATCGACCCAAATATGCCTATGGTCGAACATGTATCAACAAATAAGTCTAGGACATCTTTTAGGGTAATTTAGTATTATTATAATATTATTTTTTTAACCCTTATTTACCGGATTTACCCTTAACCATGGTAAATAAAATATTTACCGCAGTAATTATTCAAAATGTCTAAAAATAAAAGTTACCTATTTACACAATTTGAACATCCTGATTCCAAATATGGAATACATTTTTCTAAATTCAAAACACAGAAGTGGCAGAAATTATTATAAAATTAATTCCCGCTGTCAAAACAAAAAGCGTGTTTTTAAGAGATAATAACTATCAAAAGATTGACACTTGTTTGTGTTCGGTTTAATTGTAAAATTATGTCCAATGACCAAAATTATATTAAATGGTAAAAATATATTATAAATATACTTTAAAACCACTCAAATTCATAATTTATCACTATTAAATATTTTGATTAAAAAAGTTGTTTTTAATTAAAATTTAGTAATTTTCACTATTCATCAAAATATGAAAGTTATCCGAAATGTACCAAAATTTCACCTTAGGCTAATTTCGATATTCCGAATCCAAAAATGAAGTCCATTTTGAAATATAAAATATATATAATTTCAAAAAGTAGGTATTACTATTCATAACGGCTAGTTTGATTGGTTGTGGTGTGTGTTAGAACTCGAAGTTGCGTACAACACACACTACTGTATTATTCAAAGGAAAGCGTACCATGGAAGCTTGGGATGTTTCATTTTAAATTTTCTAATGTCCCCCTTTACTCAAAAAGTTTAAAATATTGTATTTTAAATGGGTTCACTATTAAAATTTGGTAAAAGTGCAATACTGAAAATGAATTTGTTCTTACATTATGTCTAAGAAACTCATAATATGGATTCTAAAATTATAAGGATTATATAAAGTTTAAAATTTAGTTAATAGTATTCATAACCTCTTTTGAACAGCTTGTTTGGTAAGTCATAGTGTGATTGAACTCAGTGTTGCGTGTAGTGAAAGTTATTGTATTATTTTAAAGAAATAAGACACTATGAAATCTTAGGGTGTTACATTCTCCCCTCCTTCAATAAATTGCGTCCTCGCAATTTGAAATTATTCTTCGAAAATAAAAGGATGAAAATAAAAAATATCTTTGTGGGAAAACCCACATCGGAAATTGGGTTACTAAAATTTAGTCTTAATATGAGGAAAAGAGAAATTAAAGGGTCACCACCAAATTATGATCTCGATTAGGAGAACATTGGTGGCAATTAGAGACATATAATTGGAGGAAAAACGTAAATATTTATAGGTAGTGATTGAGGTCATCAATCACAAACAAGTATAAAATTGAGGTCCTTAAACTCATCAATCTATGATGATTTGAAATACCATCAGTTCAACAAAACATAGGGTATTAGGATAACACATTTTTGACGTTTCAAAATATCTTAGTTGAAATCCCACATCGAAAAATGAATTAATGAGGCCTCTATTTAAAATAAAGAATGGAAAGTATGCAGATTACCGAAAATAACACATACTAGGGTTCCATGTAGGAAAATATGGATATGGAAGAGAAATCTAACCATCAATTATCTGATTGAGAGTGGTAGAGAACATGGCTATGAAAAGGCCAACAATCCCAAAGCCATAAATTAGTGATGATTTAAGGTACCATATGGGACAACATTTTGCTTCTAAGTTCTTTTTATTAATGTTGAGGAATTTATTAATGAGATTGGCTAAGATCATAAGGAGATATACTTACTTTATAGTTAGAGTTTTATCCATTAATAAATTTCTACCACAAACTCATCTTTCACTCTAAAAGAATATAGAACGTAATTTTTTTTTCTATTTATACTATTCGTACATGGTTCCAAAATAAAGGAATTTATAATTAATCTACCAGATCTTTTAAAAAAAATACATTATTTAATCCAGGACATCTCATGGGCCAGTGGTAGGTGATACACCCTTTTCGCCCTTCAGTTGCGGGTTCAAGTCTTGCGGCCTTGCCAGACGCGACGGGTTGCCGCCCGACATCTGGGTTGTCCTTTTATGGAAATCCAAAATAATCCAAACTAGAACTATCCAAAATACTTCTGTCCAAACTCACAGTCCAAAATTTATACGGAAGGTAAACATAATGTAGATCCTTTTTACCCGGTAATAGCATATGAATACCTTCATCATGTATTCTTTTAATACAATGAAACATCCTGAATTAACATATTCCTTATTGATTACATTCATGCTCCCTTATTCCATATAGAATGATTGATATACTTCATCAATCCAAAAAATGTTTTAAACCCCAACAATGATGGAATATACAAATCATTAATCAGTTTCAAGGTAGTCAAGAATATCCAATATAATTTATCCAAAACAATCATGTATTATTCCACAATCACTACCTCGGTATCAGAACTATATTATAGTTTATCATTCTCTCAACCATATATTTTCCAAAAATTTATCCTGCTATTGAGTCACTTTTCTTTGTTCCACACAATCTCAAGTCCTAAATGAAGTAGTACTGCAGTACAATCCTTATATACTCAATAATTATTATAAGAAGTACATTTTTGATACAACACTCAAATGACATAATCAACATAAGAACTCTAATCATTCCTCTTCATCTATGGTAGTGTCATAACTTGATTATTATCCAATAGCATCATTTGCGGCATAGTCTTATGACTGGGACATAGGTTTGCGTAGTGTCCAAACTCCTTGAAAATGAAGCATTGTACATTTGAAACAATTTTCTTACCCTTGCAGTCACGTACTTTGTGCCCTTTTCCTCCACACTTATAACAAACTCCCATTCCATTCAGGCAAGTTCCAGGGTGTTTCTTCCCACAGTTATCACATATGGGAAAATTATTTTTTTCCCTCTTTCCTTTATCCATCTTTCTCTCTTCCATCCTTTTCTTGTCTTTCTTCCCTTCAAAGACATAGGACTCAGAAAAATCTTTACTTATCTTATCAACACATGATATTATTTCTCCATATGATGATAATACATGGGAGACTATTTCTCTTATAAATTCTGGCATAAGGCCATGAAAGATATGATCCTTCTTTCTCTTTGGATCATGTGCATTGCTGGAGTTCTCATTCCTTCTACTGGGCGCCATTTCTAAACAATGGCATACACTAGATTAGTTTATGAATAACAATACCTAATCCCAAACTTGTACGACACATAACATAAATTAAATAGTTTATGGATATAATACATAATCATATAAATTTCTCCTTTGAGGAAGTAAATCCACATAAACCCTTCATAATGGTTTGTAAAGAAAATGTGAATTATCCTAAGCATATCCTCCGGGAGTGTCGCAACCAAGAGTGTAGCAAGGCCAGTTTTCGTACACCAGTTCCCGTTCGAGTCTAGCTCAAAGCGGTGTTTTCGGGTTTTACCCCTAGGTACATCTGTGCCAGAGCTGCCTCTACCTACCCGTATCCAGACAGGGATGTATTGCTCAGAAAACTCACAAAATCTCTACAATACCAAAATTCTAGGAAGTTATTCTATCTAATCCTCAAAGTCCATCTTAAATCTATGTGCTCTTATCAGAGTTTATCTAAATCTATCATCCATGGTTTGTACTAAACTTTCTCTGATACCAACTGTAACGCCCCGACCCCAGTTACCTAGAGTCGGTGCATTATTACATAACATTGGAATGATCGCAAGAAAGATCAAATCTCGAAAGACCGATTGGTTTAGTAGCCTTGGAAACACTAGATATATTAATAAATTTTACATTACATCATAAAACGAAATACTACTACAACAACATAATGTCTCCACAGTCCACACTATTATCCCCTCATAATATCCCTGCAGGTCATTCATAACTTACTTCTTCACATCCTGGGGAAAATAAAACATAGAAAAGGGGTGAGCTCAAATGCCCAGTAAGGATAACAATATTTAGGAACATTCAAAATAAGCATAAACATTTAAGGCAATGCATTACTAAAACAAAAGCCTTTTAAACTTGAACTTCAACATAGTATGGCAAAAGTAAAATGAAATAATTCCATTTACATATTCACATTGATATTCTACTAATCGAATAATCACAGGAAAAATCAATAACCACTTTCATAATGATGGAATACATAATGCTAAACTTTAATTTCTTTTCAAGGCCTCGTCCCAAGACGTTGGGGCTAACTGTAACCAGAACCCAACCCGGAGTGCCTCTAATAACCGGACACCAACCCGGAGTGCCTCTAATAACCGGACACCAACCCGAAGTTCCTCTAATAACCGGAGACGAAACCGGAGTTCCTCTAATATCTGGAGACCAAACTGGAGAGCTTACTTTTACCGGTCCCCAACCCGGAACATACTTGTCTAACACATTCATCTGAATGAAAGATTGAAATATAACATAAACATTTGGATTAAAAATAACTTATAAAATGTCAATACTTTAAACAAAAACCATGAGTGACATAAGAATAACTTATCCATAGTCAAAAATATCACAAAACCTTCAATAAAATAGGAATGTTTTGTATCATAATAAATCAACTTCAAATAAGCTTCAAATCCATCAAAGGATGTTGACATAGATGATATCAAAACTATTTTAGAGAAATATCTCTTTTTTTTAAATCATTTTAAAAGTAACATAATTATAAAATAATACATTAAATTTTAAAATATTCTTATAAGCTTTTAAGGGAAGCTTCGATGATTTTATAACGGTGGAAAATAGTCACACCCGCCGTATAAGTTTAAAAAAACATTCTTACCTTAATTTTGTCAAAAAGGTTAAAAAGCCCCTTGTTTGGAAAACGACGGAAAAATTCTTTTATAAACCTCTTATAAAAATTCAAACAAGGGTATAAATGACTTTAACCCCTATTCTTGTAAATAGTCAAAAATGTTTTTAAATACATTTTTAAGAAACATGGATGTGGATGATAAAGAGATCCCAGTAGATTATTACGTATAAACAGCCTCAGATAATGAAGAGATTGTGAAATAACCCTTACCAATTGGGTAACTTATGAAACATACAACCCATGAAAGAGGTATCATACAATGAATATGTAAATACAAATTAATTATAGTGTATTACCCAAAGAATATAATTATGGGCAGTACATACACCACACAAAAGGTAATGGTGGCAATATGGCAAGAATCTAACGGGAATAAAGAGTGAGATGAAAACCCCTTACCTTGTACTTTAACTTGGTTGGGGTAGGTTAACCTACTATATAATAGTGAAATAATTGTTATTAAATTATACAAGAATCATATATATTAATATGATATCATATATGATCTTTTAACATTGCTTTGTTAATAATATCTTAGTATTATCGTTGTTTCGGGTGTTAACTTACTCGTTTTATTTTATATGTTTTATTATGTAAGCAATGTTTGTAATGGATAGGTTGTATATTATTCATATCCAGAATGATATCAAGTCCTTAAACATCATTTTTAAATCAGAAAATGATAATTATACTTGAATGGAGATGATGGATAATGAATCTCATCGCGTTCGTGGAGACGGTAGTCCGTACGTATGCACGAGCGAAAATATCATTCTTTTGATATTAAAATAATATTTAAATGGATGTTATATCATATATACAGAATCATTATCATGTTATATTTATTATTTACATGAGTTACACATCATTATTATACCCATCCAAATAATAATATATTGAATAAAAATTACACCACGATGTGGAGACGGTAAGCCGTACGTACGCATGTATGGTGACATGTTATTCAAAGGGTGGATAGAATACTGAATATGGTTGTACCATATTTATAATAACATCACAGTATATATATTATACTGGATTTATTATTTTATAATGGTAACAACAAAGGAAGAAGAAGTGGTAGAAGAAGGAACTTGGAAAAGGGTGGTGAAATCATTACCTCTTCTTCGGTTTTTTCCTTTTGATTTGATCAAAAGGGCTCCTTAGGTTGGCTTTCTGATCAAAATAAGGCCACTAGGTTTTAGTGAGGGAAGTTGGGAGAGTATTTGGTCATAGTTTGGCCGAACCAAAAGGCTTTGAAGGTGTAATGAAAAGAGAAGGAGGAGTGCCCTTTTATAAGAGGGGTGAGGGGCACCTTTGGAAAAGCTAGAAATATTAGTTTATAATAAATTCTTATTCGGTTTCTAATGGATCCAAAGTTGATTATTTAAATGTTAAGGTGGCTATGGGTAGAAAAAAACTCAACCAATAGAAATTAGACAGGTTTGGGTACTTATATTAACCTTATCTTTAAGTATTAACTCTAAGTTAATTAGTTTCACTTTTACAATGTCTCTTTGTATTTTTATATAATATGGTTAATAAAATTACTATATACATCCAAGAGACCCCCAAGTGGTCCATTAATAATTAACCTACCATTATATAAGTCTCTTGGCCGAACCTTAGATTTTTAGGAATTTAATATCAATTAATAATATAATATTTGTTTTAAGAACTCTTTTATGTCAATTTTGACACTATTCAATAGTTGATTTTTGTGAAACTCATAACATATTTATTACTTCTAAAAAAGTCAATTACATAAATCCTAATATATAATATTATCCTAGAAAATTAGTTTAATTCATTAAAAGTTTCATATTATATTTATTTGGGTATTTATAATATCAATTATTTTTATTTTTTACTATTATAGTAATTAATTCATCATCATTGTGTCACAAATAAATTAACTTATATAATGTCTAAAAATTATAAATAAAATATCACTATGTAGGAAATATTTTTATATTTTTAATGAATATTTATTATCTAAAATCCAACATATATAACCCTATGTAAAAATTATTTTTCTAAAAGATATATGCTTGTGTCACTTTTGTATTCATTTCAACTTAATTAAAATAAAGTGTCCCTATCACCTACAAGTGGCACCATGGGGTCCCAAAATCGACCCAAATATGCCTATGGTCGAATATGTATCAACCAATACGGCTAGGACACGTTTTAGGGTTATTTAGTATTATTATAATATTATTTTTTAACCCTTATTTACCGGATATACCCTTAACCATGGTAAATAAAATATTTACCGCAGTAATTATTCAAAATGTCTAAAAATAAAAGTTACCTATTTACACAATTTGAAAATCCTGATTCCAAATATGGAATCCATTTTTCTAAATTCAAAACACAGAAGTGGCAGAAATTAATTTAAAATTAATTCCCGCTGTCAAAACAAAAAACGTGTTTTTAAGAGATAATAACTATCAAAAGATTGACACTTGTTTGTGTTCGGTTTAATTGTAAAATTATGTCCAATGACCAAAATTATATTAAATGGTAAAAATATATTATAAATATACTTTAAAACCACTGAAATTCATAATTTATCACTATTAATTATTTTGATTAAAAAAGTTGTTTTTAATTAAAATTTAGTAATTTTCACTATTCATCAAAATATGATAGTTATCCGAAATGTACCAAAATTTCACCGTAGGATAATTTCGATATTCCGAATCCAAAAATTAAGTCCATTTTGAAATATAAAATATATATAATTTCAAAAGTAGGTATTACTATTCATAACGGCTAGTTTGATTGGTTGTGGTGTGTGTTATAACTCGAAGTTGCGTACAACACACACTACTGTATTATTCAAAGGAAAGCATACTGTGGAAGCTTGGTATGTTTCATTTTAAATTTTTTGATGTCCCCCTTTACTCAAAAAGTTTAAAATATTGTATTTAAAATGGGTACACTATTAAAAGTTTGTAAAAGTGCAATACTGAAAATGAATTTGTTCTTACATTATGTCTAAGAAACTCATAATATGGATACTAAAATTATAAGGATTATATAAAGATTAAAATTTAGTTAATACTATTCATGACCTCTTTTGAACGTCTTGTTTGGTAAGTCATGGTGTGCTTGAACTCGGTGTTGCGTGTAGTGAAAGTTTTTGTATTATTTTAAAGAAATAACACACTATGAAATCTTGGGGTGTTACATTTTTAGTGATGGGTTTCTTTAGGTTATATGTAATGCCCCAAACCTGGTTACCCAGAGTCGGAGCATTATTACATAACATTGTCATGATCCCAAAAGATCAAGTCTTAAAAGACCGATTAATTTAGTAGCCTTGGATGTTCTAGATATATTCATAAGGTTTGCATTAAATCATAAAATGGAAAACTACATCCACATTGTTTCCATAGAAAACACTGAGATCTCATAGGCTATAACAGAAGGTCAGTCATAATATACTTCTTCATATCCTGGGAAAAATAAAACATAGAAAGGGGTGAGCTCGGATCTTCAGTAAGGTAAAATATAGAGCGGAAACATTCATAATTAAGCATAAACATTGATGGAAATTTATAAAACTAAAACAAAATCATTTTCAACATAAAATTCATCATAATATGGAAAATATAAATCAATATAATTCCATTTTCTTACTCACATGGATATTCTACTAGTCGAATAATCACATGCAATATTAATATCCACTTTCATAATGATTGAATGAAAAATGCCAGACATTCATAATCACATATTAAAGGCCTTTCAAAAGACAACAAATAAGATTTTGCCAAGGACTTGCACCAAGACACAAGTTTGTCTCATGTGACCTACCGGTGCATCGAGTAGCTATAGTGGGCTCTACCCGTCACTTACTAAGTCCAATTCCATACACATATGAAATGTTTAAACACAACACAAACCTTCATATTAAAACTGGAATACGAAAATTCAATACATTATCCATAAACCCTGAATGGTATGTAAATAACACATCCACTATCAAACATATCAAAAAACCTTCAATACAATGTGGATGTTTGTTTCATAATAAATCATCTTCAAATAAGTTTAAACTCCATCAGTGGATGTTGGCATAGATGAAATCAGAACCCTTTTTAGAGAAATATCTCTTTCTATTTTGAAATCATTTAAAATTCATATAATTAAAAAAATATTTATTTTGTAAATATTTTTATAATCTTGAAATGGAAGCATTTAAGATGTTATAATGGTGGAAAATAGCCACACTCGTTGTATAAGTTAAAAAAAACATTTTACCATAATTCTATCAAAATGGTCACAAAGTACCTTGTTGGAAAATGACAGAAATATTCCTTTAAAACATTTTATAAACAGTCAAAAAAGGGTATAAATGACTTTAAACTATAGTCTATGAAATAGTAAATGAAATTTGGAAAAAAAATTAAGAAACATTGATGTGGATGATAAAGGGGTCCTAGTAGATAATTATGTATAAACAACATCAGATAATAAAGAGACTATAAAATTAACCGTTACCTTGTACTTTTCCTCGATCGAGGGTAAGTTAAAATCCTATATAACAGTGAAATAATTGTTATTAAAAAATACAAAAATCATATACATTAATATGATATAATATAAGATCTTTTAACATTGCATTGTTAATAATATCTTAGTATTATCGTCATTTTGAGTGTTAACTGATTCATTTTACTTTAAATAATCTATTATGTAGGTAATGATTTTCATGGATAGGATGTATCTTATTTAGATTCAGAGTGATATTAAGTCTTTAAACATTATTTTTAATCGTCTAATGAAAATTAATCTTGAATGGATACGATGGGGAATGAATCCCATCGCGTTCGGGGAGACTGTAATTCGTACGTACGCACGAGCAACAATATCATTCTTTTGATATTAAAATAATATAAATTTTGATTCTATATCATATATACATAATAATTATCATGTTATATTAATTATTTAGATCAATTAAACGTTTTTATTATACCCATACAAATAATAATGTATTTAATAACTATTACACCATGACGTGGAGACGGTGAGCCGTACATACGCACCTATGGTGACATGTCATTCAAAGAATGGATAGAATAATGAATACAGTTTTACCATATATAAAATAATATCAAATTATATAGAATATATTGGATTTATTATTTTATAATGAAAACAAAAATGAAAGAGGAAGTGGAAGAAGAAAATAAATTGAAAAAGGAGATGAAATATTTACATCTTCTTCGGGTTCTTATTTTTGATTTGATCAAAAGGGATCCTTCAGTTTGACTTATGACTAAAGTAAGAAATCTAGGATGAATGGAGTATAGTTTAGAGGGTATTTGGACTGGGTTTGGCTGAGCCAAATGGATATGAAGGTGTGAATTTGAGAGAAGGGGAGTTCCCTTTAATAAGTGGGGTGAGGGGCACATTAAAAAAAGATAGAAATATTATTTTATAATAAAATATTTTTTGGTTTCTAATGGCTCAAAAATGGATTATTTAAAGGATAAGGTACCCTCAACCATTATGTTTTATACAGGTTTGGGTCACTATATTAACCATATCTTTTAGATTAAACTATTAGTTAAATAGTTTGACATTTACTATGTCTCTTGGTATTTTTATACTATATGGTTGATAGACATAATATAAATCTAAAATCGAACACCATGTGGTTCATTAATGAAACAACTATCATTATATAAGTCTTTTTTCGGAACTTTATATTTTTATGAATAGAATATCAATTAATAATATAATATGGTTTTTAAAACCACTTTTATCTCAATTTTGACACTATTTGCTATTTTGTTTTTCCTAAATTCAATACAAAAATATTAATTTGAAAAAAATTTATATAACCAACCCTATAATGTCATGTTAACCTATATAATTATTCGAACTCATAAAAAGTTCCAAATTATATTTATTTGGATATTTATAATATCAATTAATTTGATATTTCAATAAATAGGTAATTAAAGCATCATTATTTTTTCATAAATAAATTAAATTATTTAATGTCTAACAATTATAAATAAAATTAAATTATGTAGAAAATATTTTTATATTTCTAATGAATATTTATAGCCGAATATATCTCATGTGTAACCCAATATTAAAAATGGTTTAGTTATTAAACTTTGAACATAACACTTTTAACACTTCTTTGAATTAAACAATAATCAATGTCCTAATCTTATCCCAGTGGATCAAAAGGATCATATTTTATTCCAAAAGTTGTTTTGGGACGAATTACACTTATCCAATAGAATTAGGACATGTTTTATGGCAATAATAATATCATTTTTACCCTTAAATACCATATTTACTTTTATCCGTGGTAAATAAAAGTAAAAAGTTACTATACATCAAAAATTATTTTCATCTTATTAACCAATTTTTTAATAATAATATCAACTGTGTCTCTAGGTTATTTAAAATTCAACTCACAGAAGTGGTAAAATTATGTTTTATGTAAATTTGAAAATGCTCCTAGGTGGTGAGTAAAAGACAGTGAAAAGTTCAATAAAACATATATTTTTATTATTATTACAAAATGACTCCAATGAATTAAATTGAATATATATAGGTATTATGTATCTATTTTTACATAAAATGAATTTAAATTAAATAATAAATTATTTAAATAAAAATTATGTTTTCAACTATAACTCAATGTTTTTCACTATTTATGAAAAATTTAAAGTTTTCAGAAAATACCAAAAAATCACCCTAAGTTAATTTCGATATTCCGAATCCAAAAATGAATTCCATTATGAAAGATAATATTTATAAAATTTCAAAAAGTTGGTATTATTTTTCGTAACGGCTAGTTTTATTGGTTGTGGTGTGTTAGAACTGGAAGTTGTGTACAACACATTCTATTGTATTATTCAAAGTGAAGCATATTGTGGAAGTGATGGGTGTTAAATTCTCCCCTCCTTCAAATAATTTATTCCTCTAAATTTCTATAATATTACTCCATAAAAGGACTCTGGTGGTTCTTCATCGTTAGTTTATTGGGTTCCCATGTTGCCTCTTCCATCTTATGGTGTCTCCATAGAACTTTTATCAGACGAGTCGTCAAGTTTCTCAACACTTATTCTCATGTATCATGAACCTTGTAAGACTCATCATAATAATAAAGTTCGAGTTCAAGTTCTAATTCCTCATAGATAAGTACTTGTGTTGGGTCAGGCATGTATTTTCTCAATAGGGATCTATGGAACACATTGTAATCTTTTGAGAGACATGGCAGCATTGCCAAATGGTACACAAAAACCCCAATTTGTTCTAGAATTTCGAAAGGTCTGATGTACCTGGGACTCAATTATCCCTTCTTACCGAAAAATATGACACCCTTCCCAGGAGATACCTTCTAGAAAACTTGTTCTCCTACCAAAAATTCGAAATCCTTTCTTCAGTAATCGGTATAGATCTTCTGCCTACATTAAGATGCGTTGATGTTGGATTTGATTACCTTAACATTTTCCATCGTATCCTCCATAAGTTATGGGCCTATGAGTTTTCTTTTTCCAACATCTTCCCAACAGGTTGGTGTGCGACATCTATTTCTGAATAATTCATCATATGGTGCCATATGAATACTTTAATGTAAGTAATTATTATATGAAAATTATACTAGAGGTAAATATTGATCCCACATACCATGAAAATAAAGTAATCATGATCTCAACATGTCTTCTATTTTTGAACAATCCGTTCTGATTATCCTTCTATTTGGGGGTGGTAGGCAGTGCTTAAATGAAGTTTCGTATAAATGGATTTCTGAATACTTTTCAATAATCTTATTGTAAAACGGGGATCACGACTAGAAACAATCGATATTGGTAATCCATGAAGTCATATAACATCATTAATATATAGTCTTTCTAAACAGTGAAGTGGTAAATCATCCCTTAGAGCATGAAAATGTGTTGAATTGGTAAGACAATCAACAATGACCAATATTGTATCATTCCTTCATGGAGTCACTATTAGTCCCATGAAATAGTCCCTCGTGATATCATCTTATTTCCACTCAGGTATGAGAATAGGTTTCATGACTCCTCTAGGATATTTCTTTCCAGCTTTAACTTGTTGAAAACCCATAAATATTGACACAAAAACAAATTCCCTCTTCATGTTTTCCCACAAAAAATGTACATTCAAATCGTTATACATTTTTGTGCTCCTAGGGTGTATAGAGAAATTGGAGCTATGAGCATCATCCACCAATTCTCTTTCTTGATCAGGTGTATCAGGAACATAAAGTCTCTTCCCATATTTTAAAATTCCATCTTCATATACAAATTCACTCTATCTCCCATCATTTAAAGCATTAATCTTCTTTTAAAACTCTTCATCACCGTTCTAAGAACTATATATCATTTCTAGTAAAGATGGTTTGGCAAACATTTGAAAAAGAATTGATGTTTCACCTTCTATGGTTATTCTCATATCCATAATTACTAGGTAAATGAAAATAGGATCCCTTTATACTCTCATCTTGTTCAAAACTACATGATATTTTCTACTCAATGCATCTTCCACCTTATTTTCCTTCCTCAGGTGGTAGTGTATAGTGAAATCATAATCTTTGAGTAGTTCAAGCCATCGTATTTACCTCAGGTTCATTTCTTTCTGTGAAAAAATATACATCAAACTCTTGTGGTTAGTATATATCTCAAATTTGTTACCATAGAGATAATGTCTCCATATATTCAAAGAAAATATTAGAGCTACTAACTAATGATCATGAGTATGATATTATTTATCATTAATTTTTAGTTTTCGTATTGCATAGGCAACATCCCTTTCATTCTGTAAAAGGACACAACGAAGTCCTTTATTTGATGCATCACTATAAATAATATACACATCATTCCCTGATGGTGGAGTCAAAATAGAAGCATTGTCTAATCTTCTATTATGTGATTCAAAATATTCTTCACACTCTTTTTTCAAAACAAATTTAAACCCTTTTCTTGTGAGCTTCGTTAATGGGTTAGCCAACCAGGCAATATTCTGGACAAAACGTCCATAATAACCTACCATACAATGAAAATTGCGTACCTCAGTTATACTCATCGGTGCTAAACAATCATGGATTTCCTTGTTCTTAGAGGGATCAATAGTGATTCCATCCTTAGAGACAATATGGAAATGAAAATAAATCTCTTGATACCATAATTCACACTTGCTAAACTTACCATATAATACATGTATTCTAAGAGTCTTCAGGATAATGCGCAAGTTATTTTCATTATCTTCGTAGCTTTTGATGTATACCAATATATCATCAATAATTACCACTACAAATTCGTCATTATATTCCTTGAAAACACTATTCAATAGATCCATAAAGACATATGGTGCATTATTGAATGCAAAGTCATTACTGTAAACTCGTAATGCCCATACCTTTTTCAAAATGCTGTTTTTAGAATGTCTTTCTTCTTCACACACAACTGATGATATCCAGATCTAAGGTCAATCTTTGAAATGTATTGTTCTCCATAATGTTGGTCAAATAAATCATTAATGTGAGGTAGGGGATAATTGTACATTATTTTTATATTATTGATCTACTTGTAGTCAATTCACAACTTCATAGATCCATATTTAATCAAAACAAAAACTATAGGGGCTCCCCATGGATAAACACTAGGGAGAATAAATCCATTATTACTCAATTCCTATAGTTGTTTCTTTAGTTAAACTAATTCCACAGTGGCCATTCTATAAGGGTTCTTTAATATGGGACTTTATCTAAGAATTAAATCAAAGGAAAACTCAATTCCTCATTCTAGAGGATGTCTAGGTACATATTTTGTAAGCACATCCACATATTCTTTCACAATAGGTACATACTCTATTTGAACATTCTTTTCCTCACCCACAGTTATTTCATTCTCTTCCTCCTTAATAATTGAATTTAGTTGAGCTACTGGGGATGGATCAAGATAAGAATTAGGTGGTGACTATTCTGCTTTAAAGATAAGGTGTTTTTATCATCGTCATCCAAAATTTTAACATCCTTCTTGTTAGAATAAATTTTTGCATCATCATCTAATATCCAATCCATACGAAGGATTATATGAAATTCAATCATGGGTATGATGATGAGATCGATAGATAAAGAACATTTATATTCTCTAATGGGGACAGATTCAGAAAACATTGTTGAAGTGATACTTCCCTTAGGATTTTTGACGGAAAACTCCCTTGTTATATCAAATTTGAAATATCTAATTTTCATAAAAAATTGGGAATTTATTAAACAATATGATTATTCCAAATCAAATAAAGAATTTTCGAAACATTTGGAAACTATTAAATTACCTGCAACCATGTCTTTCAGAGCTTCAACCCCAGCAGTAGTGATGGCATAAGCTTGGATATGATCCCTTGGCCCTTTTTGTGGTATGTTCCCTTGATTCTTTAGACATTCATTCGCAAAATAACCCAATTATCTAAAATTTTATCATTCATCATTGACAACCTATTTCATTCCCATGCAATCACGATCTTTGTGGCCTTTTTCACCATACTTGTAACAGACTCTGATTCCCTTCAGGAAAGTACAAGGGGGTTTCTTCCCAAAATTACTGCAGGATGGATATTAAACTTTTCCCTTATTCACCTTATTTCAATTTCCAGAGTGTTCAACAGATCTCTTCTTCTCTTTCTTTTCTTTATAGTCATAAGACATAGAGAATTATTTTTCAGTCTTGATAGCACAAGACACAATATATTCGTATGACGGGAAGGATTATGAGATTAATGTGTGGCAGAGAAATGTGTTTAATCCATAAAATAAATGATAAATCATACTTATTGGGTTACGTATATAATCTATAGCATGCCTCGCTAACCTTGTAAAGCTAGCTTCATACTTCGTGAAATTCTCATCCTCCTTTTTCCTCTGACTCGAAAATTTTCTTTCCATATATGCTCAATGGTTAAAAGGAATGTATTTTTCTACGATTTTTTTTAAAACCCCTACATTCAATATTTGAAACTTCATCATCTCAAATTGTGTTTTGACTCAATGAACACCATTGATCAGCATCTCCCATGAGGCAGTAAACTGCCATGATGACTTTTCCTCTTTCTTTACTCCCCATGGCTTTAAATATTTTCTCTATGGAATTTATCCATTGCTTCGCTACTAGTGGATTTTTACCCCCATTAAATGGTGGTGTTTGTTTCCTCATGAATAATTATAACATTTATCCTCCATGTTGTGGATAAAGGTTCTTTATATTTGTAAGGTTATTATTCAAAACCTAAGTGATTTTTCCCAGTATGGTGATTAGCTGATCAGCACTAGGTGCATCAACAGCTCTACTATAATTATCTTGAGTAGGAGGGAAATCTCTACAAGGAGTGCGTGCATTGATATAGTTTCCATTCCTTGCACTAGGATCCATTTCTAAACAATTTCATAAACTAGATTAGCTTATGAATTGCAATACATCAATTCAAACTTATAAAACACTTAACATAAATTGAAAAGTTTATGGATATAATCCCTAATCATAAAAATGTTTTATTTGAGGAAGTATATACTAATACACCCTTTATAATGGTTTTTGATGAAAAAAATTATTATCCTAAGAATATAACCTAGGAGTTTCATAACCAAGATTGAATCAAGGCCCATTGTCATGGACTAGTTCCCATTCGAGTCCAGCTCAAAGCTGTGTTTTCGGGTTTTACCGCTAGGTACATCTGTGCCAAAGCCGCCTCTACCTGCTCATATCTAGATAAGGATGTATTGATTTCTAACTAAAGGAAGTCCTATAGGATTAATGGAGGACATTTTATATGGTATTTTTCTAGGATTTGGCCGAGCCAAATGGATTTTATGTTGTGAATTAGAGAGAAGGGGGAGTTCCCTTTTATTAGAGGGGCGAGGGGCACTAAGGAAAAGCTAGAAATATTATTTTATAATAAAATTATTTTCGGTTTATTATTTCTCCAAATAGGATTATTGAATGTATAACGTGGGGATGGGTAGAAAACCACTCAACCAATAGGGTTTATACATTTTTGGGTAATCATATTAAACATATCTTCTAGATTTAACTCTTAGTTAAATAGTTTGACATTTATGATGTCTCTTTTTATTTTTTTATTACATGGTTAATAAACATACTATAAACCTTCAATCGAACACCAAGTGGTTCATTAATTATAAACCTATAATTATATAAGTATTTTTTCTGATCCTTAGACTTTGTGGAATATAATATCAATTAATAATCTATTAATTGTTTTAAAAAATCTTTAATATCAATTTTGACACTATTTGGTATTTTGTTTTTACTAAATTAATTACATAATTATTACTTCAAATAAAACTCATCTACTAAACCCTAACATGACATATTAACTTTGGAAATTATTGAAATTCATAAAAAGTCTCAAATTCTATTTATTTGGATATTTATAATATCAATTATTTTAATTTTTCATTAATTAGGTAATTACTGCATCATCATTCTGTCATAAATAAATTTAATTATATAATGTCTAAAAATTAAAAATAAAATACCATTATGTAAGAAATATTTTTATCTTTATAATGAATATTTATAGTCGTATTTAGATTATGTCTAACCCTATATTCAAAATGGTTTCTTTAATAAACATTGAATTTAACACTTTTGACTCTTCTTTGAATTAAATAATAATATATGTCCTAATGTAATCTAAGTGGACCTAAATGATCATATTTTTTCCTAAGTTTGTTTTTGGTTGTATTACACTTATCCAATATAATTAGGACATGTGTTTGTTTTCTAATAATATCATTTTTATCCGTAATTACACTATTTATTTTTAACCGTTGTAAATAAAAGTAAAAAGTTACTATTCACCAAAAATAGTTTTCATCTTATTTATCCTCGTTTTATATACTGATATCAACCATGTCCTTCATATTTTTCAAATTCAACTCACAAAATTGGTAAAATTACGTTTTATATAAATTTGCAAATCCTCCTAGGAGGTGTGTAAAAGACGGTGAAAAGTTCGATAAAATTTTATATATCTAATATTTTTACAAAATGACTACAATGAATTACAGTAAACATATATTGGTATTATAAATCTATTTTGACCAAAAATAAATTTAAATAAAATAATTAATTATTAAAATAAAAAATAGGTTTTTGAAAATAACTTAGTGTTTTTCCCTATTCATAAAAAATTGACAGTTTTCAGAAAAATCTCAAACCATTTCCATAAGAAAAGTTTGATATTCAGAATCCGAAAATGAATTCCATTTTGATTGATAAAATATATAAAATTTCAATAATTGGGTATTACTATTCATTTCATCTAGATTTACTGGTTGGGGTGTGTTAGAACTCAAAGTTACGTACAACACACACTATTGTATTATTCAAAGAGAAGCATACCATGGAAGCTTAGTGTGAAACATTATATAATTGAAGTATTTATATATCAATAGGATTTTAAGGGACCTATATGGTAAAAAATTGATATATTCCATCAGAGGGGGCAGGGTTTGAAATATTTCACATTTACCCATGTACCATTGAAACTCCCACTATCCCGATAGATATTCATCTCACTTAGTCAGATGGTTACTATTTTTTCTACATGTTATGGGATGATTTGATTAACCAGTGTGATAATAGTAGGGTAATTCATTTAAGATCAATGATCACTCTCATTCCACATGTAGTAATGATTATCATGAGAAATATAAGCCACAAAATAACCAAAGTCAATAGTATTTTACATATTTTAGTGGCACTGGGATACATCCAAGGCCCACACAGTGAAATTGTCTCTATGGGGAGATATCCTCCAATATTTAGTATGAATGTGGTTATGTTCATTCTTCTTTGGTAACTCCCTTCCATGTTCACTACCTTAAAAATATTTAGTTTCTTAACCACTTCAACAGAAGGGACAATGACTTTTTTGCTGACCCTTTTATCATTTTATTTAGAGGGAATTATTTTTCACTAACAATAAAATATAAATAATCACTATATAATAGTTTAAATACTTAATTTTTTTAGTGATCATCTCTTAGATCATTCATAAAGTGTTTTTGAATAACACAATTATAGTATCTTTACATTAAATATTTTACTAGACCTCAATTAATAAGTGCATCATTTTATAAAAAATTATGACGTTCCAAATTTTTTTTTCATGATTATAAAAAAATAAATACAAAATTATCCCCATGTTTGAGAAATATTCTTCGTTCTCAAAAATCATCATACATTCACTAAAACACATTATTTCATGAATCATTCAATCATTCATGATGCTTTCTAAAACACCAGTAATCTTTTTTTCTAGATTTAAAAAAGTACATTATTTATGAATATATGTTTATATGAATCCATAATATAATAAATGACTTTGTAAAACTCATAATAGAAATAAGATCCTTCAGATCTTCAAAAAGTTTAGGTTATTAAAATTGGAGTGGAAGTTACCTAATAAAGTTATTTTCATCCCTGGGAAAAACTCTAAATCACATAAAATCCATTATGTAAATCATATAAATAATTTACATGAAACTACTATTATTTTTAAAATATAATGGAAATTTTTTATTTTCAAAACTACTCATAATAGTGTAAACTAATACACTTCTATCCCCATTCTCCTTTCATGAATCATTCTGTTGTGAATCTAAAAACCATTATAGAATCAACATTTCTATACCACTATGTAGATTCAAACTATTCATGAGTATTTTGTTGAAATAAATATTTAATGAAACATTTTTCTTCCTAAATAAATTGGTACCAAAAAATATTTAAAACTCTATCAATATATTCTATTATATACACAAATCATTCTACCACGGTTAGAGATTATATACATCTTTCTTTAAGATTTTTTAACATACCCGGTCAGAAATCATGATGCAACATCCACAAATGACAATTACGTGATATATCAATTTCTGGTATCTCATGATTCCTTGATAAAAAACTCATCTCTTAGTATTATATTGATCAATATTATAATGATGAACATTTCTTCCTGACTCTTCCACATTCCCATTATCATGAACGTTACCATCTAATTGAGGTTTTCACATAGTGATTATAAGATTAAATGTTCTTCAACCAAAAAATTCAATATAAACACCACATCCAAAAAACCAACTCACTGGGGTATATATTGATAGGGTGGACAATGAATCCAATATAGAACACATGTTTATATAACTTATCTTTTATATAAAAAAACCGATCTTTTAAGTTCATGAAATAATTTCATGATTCATTTTCCTCAATTTTGATTCCACCTAATGAGACATTTTCATCATTGATTTATCCATGAATAAAAATACCTTTATCTTCCAGTTTTGGTAGTTAATATTCTCTATTTCATAATTTTTTCCATATTAAAATGAAAGTTATTCAATCCCACATTATATGTACATTCATTACAAACAATTTATGTGATTTATAATCATTGAAAAAACATCATTAGAAATTTAATATTAATATACCTCAATTCTTAATTACCTTATGAATATATTTGTATGAACACACACATATTGATGATAATTTCTTTACTAGGTTTAAATTTCATGTTGGTTCATGATCCATACATATCCTATTAATGATTTATTAATAATAGTTTTAGGAATAATTTTCCACTATCTTGATAAAACCCGATGAATCTTAGTCATCCCCGACTATCCATGACTGAAAATAACTCTATCTTCAATTATATGGACATTTATAACCTCTATTATAAAATGTGTAGCATATTACAAGAATACTTATTAAATATCACATTTAATGTACACTAATCATGATTTATATCATTGATTTACCATCATGGGATGAATATATTTATTATCATTAAATTTATAGCCATCATGTCCTACTCCGCAATTGACTGGTATGGAAGAAAATCACATAGACTCATTATTCATTATTTTGTCAATAGAAAACACTATTATATTTAGTATCCTTACTTATCCACATTTGACATCAAATACATAGTATAATTAGAACCAAATATTCTATAAAATTCATGTTATCCAACATATTGGTTAACAAAGATGTCACATTCAGCAATATTATTATTTTCCCCTAGTTTTCTAGATTTCAATCAACATAATCTTTGATCTATTCTATATCATTTTGATCATAAATTATGTGATTGAAATATGTCTCCATTATCAATGATTTTCATAGGGGTTTTATTAATTGTACAACTTTTCCCACATGGTTATTTTATTTTATAAATTCATATATGTCTTCAATTTGATATAAAACTCTTTTTATTTCAAGGACCACTATTTTGATCCAAAAAGATTCTTATTCTACCTCATTAAATCAATAAATGTGACTGTGAGATTCATAAAACACTCTAACTCAAAAAATTCTATTTTTAGTTTCCTTCAAAAATATTTTTAGTACATCAACATACCACATATAAATGAGCTATCAATATTACCTCTATAATTTCATATTCGTTACTGAATGAAGGAAACCAAATATAAATATAATTACTACACCATTTTTATTTTCACTAACATTCTCTATAAAACTATTTCATCCATAGATCTTTATCTCAGTTCATGTAATTATACCATATTTCATTCTTATCTCTAGAAATAAATATGATATCAATAGTTTATACAAATGACAACTATCCTAGATTCCAATATGATGGATGATAAGATTAATCGGACCTTTCTCAACACCAAATGAAAAAATAATGTCTTTTCTGTTCATATATCTATATCACTTAATAAATTGTACCAAGTAACTAACATAATCTCTCTTACATATTTTCCATTTCCTTATTTTTTGGGATAACATATGTATTATTATCTTCAAAAACTCTCGAAATTGTCTTCTTCACATGACTTGTGGTAAATATTTCAATCCCACTAAATCACTCCTTATATACATCCATTATAAAAGTAAATTTATTCACCACATATGTTTTTAATCTTGGATGAAATTTCATGGAACATTCATCAACCATTCTCATACTGGTAGTAGATTCTCTATTTTTATGGAATATATTTTTTCCTTTATTTTAGGAGGGCTGCTATGACTAAACAGATGTTGACGCATAATAAACCTTTCCATGTGCTCAATTATATTCCTTCTGAATGATACATTTGTTATTTATCGTAAAAAAATTATTTTATTGATAAAATTCATCTTAATAGTCCCAATAATGGAGGAATTCAATATGTAACATTCAATTCTCTTCATACTATAATGACTATCAAAAACAAAAAATATGGATGATATAAATCATTTAAATTGATAACTACAACCCTTATAGTAGTTCCATCATTATGATTTTGTTGCAGTATGTGTTTTCCTTTCGTTAAGCCAATAGTATATTAGGAAAACACATAAGGAATCTCCTCGTATTACATAACAGTATCACTTATTTACTTCCATCCTTCATGAGTTTTATTGTAGATGTATTTTATGGATTATTATATTATTTTGAAAATATAAACTTCCACATTTGGGGAAATTGGTTTTTTATGCATAACATTATGGATTATTTTCATTTTAAATAAGAATATCTTCTAAATTCTGAGCTCTCCAATAACATACCAAGGTTAATGAACATGTACATTCCATAATTATTTTGGAATATATCATAAATTACACAAGCACATTCCAAAATAACTTAGTTTTTTTATTGACATTGGATATATGGAACATAAATTTATAGTATAGTGAATGATATTCAATGTTTCCCTAAAATATGTTCCCCTTTCTTACCCGTCCCTAAATTCACTATTTATAACATGGGTAATGAAGACATAAGAAAAGAGTTATCTCAGTTGCTCAGTTTGGATAAAAAGAGGGTTACATAGGCATAATCACGAACATTATAGAGTGAGAAAATGATCAAAAAATCAGAACATCATACCCGAAATTTCAAAAATCATATACATGAGTCATGGAATAAATATATTATTTTAATAAGACAAGATATAATGAGGAATTCAAGAGAATAAACCATTAATGCATAACATATGACTACACACAAGATCTCTAATAGACACATAAACATGTAGTATCAGTCACCATAAGATATGAAAAATTTAAAAAACCTAACATGGAACTTTATTGGGGATTCTACAACTAGGAATGACACACCAACATCCCATGTCATGGTCATTTCCCTATAGTAGATTAGTTTTCCCCATCTTCCCTTAGTGGATAATGTTTCCCCTTAATCCTATATTAGATCAAGCATGTCGATTAGTTTCCCTTAATTTTCTCACGTGTTATAAATATATAACAAATTAATTGGTGGTATATTTATGTTAAACTCTTAACATAATTAAATCTATACAAATGTTTTCCACATGATGATAAATCATTTACCATATTAGAACCCATATAAATAATATAGTATTACGACCACATCATCAGCAAAATCATAAGGAAAAAATAGTTTCCATAAATATCATTACATAATAATTAATTACCATTCATTCAAAGAATATGAACTATATCATTATAAAATATACACAGTAAAACGAATTTTAGATAATATAACATTATCCTAGATGGATAATTATTATGAAAAATCACATGAAATAATTCTTGTCGAAAAAACCTTTTCAATTTCAAATAATTATTTTAAAATAATAAAACACTAATAAAATATTGTTCATTTAATAAATCCCTAAAAAATCAAAATGACTACTTTAAAACTACTTTTAACATATTTTAAATCCTTTTAGTTTTATATTCTGACAATATCAATTGAATCGCATATAAAATTTTTTTAGATAACATTGTTTTAGAGGAACCTGGATTTTGGACCATAGAGAGAGTAACATAACATTATAATTATAATAACATTGTAAAAAGGATATTCATGATAAAAAATTTCTCAAAGAATTATATATAACTCAAAACGTATATAGGTTCATAACATAACATGTGGATCAATGAAGGGAAATTGAGACAAAAATTTCATACAGATTTCATTAAATTTTGAAGCATAAACCCCATGAAAATGAGATCACCAAATGGTTATGTAAATAAAAGTTATTTTAATATAATTATCATAGATTTAATTAATTGTAATTATATAAAACATAAAAATATATTAGTGAATAATATGCCATAAGTCACATAGAAATGAATGTTAGACTAGAAATCCACATACCTTAAATAATAAAATCATTAATATATGTTAAACATCCTATGTAATAAATATAATATTTTTATACCTATGACATAGAACCATATTCATATAATGAATACAATATATTATTTAATTATGACTTTATATTACACACATATTTACAATTCCATGTAAATTTGATTTTTCGCAAATAGTCTCAATGTTTTTCATTCATGTTTTGACATTTCCTCTAAGACCTATAACATGGATAAAGATTTCATTATATCAGAAATTAAAACCAAGATATAAATAACATATGTATTCTTTATATAACTATTCATGGTGATTCATAATATTTTTTTATTGAAAATAAGATAATGTTTTATGGAGATAGTATGTTGTACATACACATTAATGCTGTTTTTATTTTTTGTCATATGAAAAGAAAGAAAGTGTATGAAATATAGTCACTCGAAAAAAACATTTATGTCATATATAAAAATATATATTCATAAAAGTAATCCTTATTATCATCTATATGAAATATAGATGAAAAATAAATTAGATGGAATAATTGATATAGTAATCCATTAGTATGCACCGATGATGTCATTATTTCCGAAAAAATTAGATGGTTTCAAAGTATATATAATATTATCATTATAAAAGAAAAAATATAAAATAAATATCAATTATAAAAATTATATCTATAAAATTTTCCAATCATAAAATATGAGGATGTGAAATTATTTTTTTTCTATGTGGATATTGTAATCCATATGTATGATGGAGTGATACATTAATTTCATGTAAGATGCAAAATGCGGTGTTTAGTATTTTGTTCAGGATAATAAAGATTCCTCATATTTAGTATTAGGAAGTTATTATATTATTATATATATAATAATTTTATAGGAGCTATAGAATAGTAGAAAAAGAGAATGAGCAGTTACATTGATTACCTCTTCATTGAAATGACTTTTTTAAATCTTCTCTAAAGGACTATAGAGTTTTTCCTTTGGTAATACCCGCATGTATACAATGTGGATAGATAATTGTAAAATAATATGTTTCAATTTTTAGTTAAAATAAAATATTGACAATTTTGAAAAGGGATGATGCAGGAGGTTTCTTTTTATAATGAAGGTGACATGCACTTTAGGAATTTCTCAAAAGATTAACTTCTAATAAATTAAATCTCAATAAAAATATTAAAAATGGTAATTAATTATAACATAATGTGAGAATGGGAGTTAATACCATAATCCAATACATTTTTGACACATTTTTTAAAAAATTAAACCTTTTCTATTTTAATAAACCTTCGTTATCCTTTTTAAATTTTAACTACTATAAAAACATTTTCAATAATAAATAATGATGATTTGAAGTAATAATGGGTCAATTAATCAATATTGTCACAACCAAACACCTCTAAATATACCAGTCATGGGTCGGTAATGATGATAAGGATATAATTTCCCCTATGTCCCATCATTAATAGGTCACGTGGTGGCGATTAACACTAATGGTATATATATATTTTCAGAAAAAGGGAGGCATTTTGATTTTTTTAAATGGCCAGGAGGTAATATGTATCAACCAGAGGAAAACTCGATGAGATATATAAAAGAAATCTAGAATCCATACAAGATTCAGGTTTACAATAATGAATTTATAATTCAATTAAAACTTATACGTAAATACCAATTCAAACAGACGAATTGGCACAAAAACTATCCCATTGTTCGAGATTGTAATGTCTTGCAAGGTCCACATAACCCTCCTAGAAACATGAAACCATTTATATATATTTTGGGTGAGTTTCTATGTATACTCAACAGTAAAACTGAATTCTCTCTTTGAAAAGTGAGAGAAGATTATGAATTCCCATGTGAGAAAATAGCAGATCCAAACAGCATGTAAGAATTTATAATATAAATACCATACTCTGCAAGAAATACCCACTAAATATCAAAATTAATTTAAATTAATAAAATAACCACATAGATGATAGGGTCCCCTACATCGCTTTCCTATAATATTACCCACTCTTGCCAAATCAATAATGTCCTCATGCTCGCACCTATTATGAAAATACTAAATCACAACCCACTCGAACACACTTTGGCCTCACAACCACAACTTGTACAATAATTGGGGCCATGAGAGACGTCCCATCTCGCCCAAAGACACTTGGACCCCATACCACATCACATCCTTTCCAGAGAAACATGTTCTACATAACACGTCACATACCAAAAAACACATCGTAAATTGCAACACATCTTCTCCCAAAGACAAAAAGGGGAAACATCACACATGTCATCATGAAGACACTTGGAAAAAACCAAAATCCCTCACCCACATTGTCCCCACATCTCACCCACACACATAGTCCCCAAAATCCACAACCATCGTAAGGAATCCTGGGACAATTGTTCCTAGAAGTCTTAGTGAGGAAGAGGGGGTGGATTTCAATCCATCCTCTCATAACAATTGTTTTGGAAAGAAACCCTCCCCTATGATGATGGGAGTGTTCCACACACAATGATAAACTAGAGTTGGATTCATATAAAAATCTCAAAGGAAAATAAATGTAATACATAAATATAATACCAAACCCTCATTCCCATCCCATGGGTTAACAAACTAATAAATATCTCACAAAACCCCTGGTTGCTAACTCAAAATGAATAACTAGATGACAAAACAAATAATAAATTCATACCTCCAGCTAATTATTTTTTATCAATTATCATTTTATATTAAATTATGAAATCAATAATTTAATCCATGCCTAGAAACTAGTAATCATGTCACAAATTATTCCATAAAAGAAAAGTCATATATACGAAGATGAACCGTGGTAAAATAACCCACTTCACATTCCACTCTATTTAATCCCATTATAGAAACGTCCATCATCATTATCTAGAGTCGTCAATCCCATTCTATGATACCAGTAGATAAAATACAAAACCCACAACTACACCTATCAGTACATAACCACACAACCCAATGACATCCCTGTTGTAAAAAAAATTTATCCATTCCACAATTAATTTATCTCTCAACCTGAGATTCTATTACACAACCCGAACTACCCCACATCACACATCCATGCACACAACCCTAATACAATACAATTTATAAACATATCACATGCATAAGACCACCAAACAATACAATGAATGAAATATTCTTATATAATAAGGAATTCCTCACTATATTTTAACTTGTTATTAAAATTATTATCAGAAAAATATTTTGATCATGGGGAATCAATTTATTTTAGAAAAATATGTATGGTTAATAGATTCCATGTATTTTTATAATGATAATTATAAAAAAACATTTATTTACAAACATTACGTGTGCAACCAAGGAACACTGTTGGCAATGATTTTCAATGGGGATTTTATCTTGTATAATTCAAAACTACAGCCAAAAACAAATAACAAATAAATCATACATAAATTTTACCAAACCCATACAAATAGATCATAAAATGGATCAATTAAATTTATTTAATTTGTAATGAACTATCTTCACATGGTATACATTCGTACACCCTGCTCAAATGATACACAATTGAGAGGGATGAAGGAACCCTACTTGGAAGAAGAAATGATTAGCAATTCCTAGTTGTAACAAAATATGATCTTGTTATGAAATAGAAAGACAGTATATGGAAAACAAGGCATAAAGATAATAGCATAATTGCAAGAATCTTTATGGGGAAGAATGATTTGGAGAATCTCACACCAACAGAAAGGGATTAACACAATGGAGATAATATTTATCTTTAGAAAGGATAGATCCTAAATCAAAATATGAAACGGTTTTTAAAAGATATTAAATGTTGATATTGACCAAGAAAAAACTTTTTGGAAGTTTTGTATGAATTAGGAATATAGAAGGTAAAATATTACTTGAAACATCTATAGAAACCATTAAAAATGTTATTAAACACATTTACATCAACTAAAATGTTTAAGGGGAAAATGATAGGATGAATGAAATATTTTTAATTAATCACCATTAAAATGACCCAATGTTTGATGAGTCACTTTTGGACGAATAACTATTGGAATAATCACCATTATAAAATCCTATGATGGATGAATCCTCATTGGAAGACTCATCGCTAGACGAGCTACTGCCGAGAGTTAGGGTGGAGACTCACCATCACAACTCCCCATATTGAGTCACCATGGAGACTCATCCTCGCAAGTCACTGTGGTCACTCAATGTCGTGACTCAATGTTTCTAGTCACCATGGAAACTCACCATCATGACTCTCCATTGTGACATACCATAAAAAGACTACCATCAGCAACCTACCATTGAAGATCCTAAAAAATTGAATTTCTGTGAGTGTCGATATAAGTCACTCTGACCTTGGATAATTATTGAACCACTAGATTTTTGAAAACTAAAGGATTAGATAGGTCTGGTACATTACATCAAATAACCCTCAAACTATTCTAGAACCCAAAAATTTAATACGAAACCCATATCGAAAAGTGGGGTTAGAACAAAAACCCCTTGAGATATATCCCAAGGCTATCTCGGTGAAAAAATACAATTAATTACAAAAATGTTCAATGATAAACCTCCTTATATTTTTCAATAGATGGATTGAAACCCTATCATCCCTAAACACACCCTTTGACATATTCTCTCCCAACCAACTAGAGGACACACCACACAAGCACACCAACCATTCCGTCTCTAAAACATAAAACACTAAATTCAATTTTCTATGTCAAGAAACTACCCACTCTAGATGATGATGACTCTCCCACATGGGTTGAATCAAATGAAAATTAATCCTTCTCAATTAGAAATCCATTCCATTAATTTTCACATGTCTGTACCTGTTCACACATTACGTAACCAGGAAACGACTCCTCTCATAACAAAAAAATGATCAAAAATCATAATATAAATTAAAATAGAACAATAAAATACTAAAAAAATATGGTTACTTAGCATGAATATGTGTTTTCTTCTCCTAAGTAATATCATACAGTCCACCATGCCTCTATAATACTCAAACCAATGTAATGGTCCGCCCATATATATCATTCCCCAAATGAGGCTGGATAACTATAGGCCACTACACATACATCTTGTCCTCTGAGATATCCATCCTTACCCATTAAATGAAATGGGTGTAAACGTGATGATACCAACGAGGATTAGAGATGTGAAGGACATCATGGATCCTATGAAACTGCGATGGTAGCGAACAATGGTATGTCAGCTTTCCACCTTTTCCCAACACCTAGAAAGGTTTCATAAATATGGGAGAGGGATCACTCCCTATGATAGACATCTGATTCCCACATCGAGGGGAAACATTCGATAACTCATGTTCCCCAACCACAAACTCTAAGGCTTTTTTCCTATGATCAACATACAACTTCCGCTGAACCTCTTCCACTTTCAACCTCTCACAAATGATCTCAACCTTATTTTTAATTCTCTACACCACCACAGTGAGGTAATGAATCATAATTTCCTAGTAATTTTTTTAATTAGATAATTTGGAATTATTTCAACACTACACGCTCTAATGACACCTGATTCTGAGGACCAGTTTTCCTGGAATTGAATTTTGAATATTTTTTTATGGTATGTTCAATAAATTTGTGAGTGGGATTGTATAACTTTTAAACAACTACTCATGTAGAAAATATGATGGCACTGTATAAATGGGAACACAAGGATTCACCATGAAAAGACTTAACTTCAAATGGAAATGGTCGGATGAAGAAGTTAATTTTTGGGACTTTTCCGAAAAATATTAATATATTTTTAAAAAATTATTTTATTTTCTTTTGAACCATTGATCGGTTGATGGTGACACTATAGTGTGATGACGAGGCACAATTAAGGAAACCCCTTAATGGCTCGTTGTGAATGTGTCACTACTACGCTATTTCATAAATGAAATAACATAACGATGCTATGTCGCAATGTGACAGAAA
This sequence comes from Viscum album, assembly GCA_963277665.1. Lineage (NCBI taxonomy): Eukaryota > Viridiplantae > Streptophyta > Magnoliopsida > Santalales > Viscaceae > Viscum > Viscum album. The sequence goes on along the minus strand of OY728155.1, from coordinate 1,621,619,931 downwards.
TGATGCAACGTATATTCTTATATTAAATGAATGCGTTGGATAATGGGTAATTAAATGGTCGAAAATTCCTTAAAGAAACTATGGTGAAATTTCTCTCTAACGATTAATAATAATCATCATTGGAACATCATCGACTTCAATGTACATCGAAGGATGATGTCAGAACGTGACGGACGAGGTTGACCACCTTGAACCCTCTTGTACAGAACATTATCACAATGAAAGGAAAGAATGGTAGGTGTTTCAACCATTTAATTATTCCATGTTTTCGGGAAAAATTGTGAATGTAAACTAACCCATAAACATGTTATTTCATAGACCAAACGTTCTTGTGGGAGGGTGAGTTCTTGGGGGTTTCCTCTGTCTGGGATTATATTATCACTTATGTTGGTTGAGTCAAAATCCCCAAACCTTCCCTTGTATTTAAAACTTCTTATACGAATGGTGTAACATAACTCAAACAAGGGTCAATCCCATAAGTATGTGCGTACTTCATTTATGATTTCTCAAAAAGGTGGAAAAGAGAGTTTGAGGCCATCATATTGAAGGTTAGGGACTAATGTTTATGTATACGAAGATTTATTGAGAAATGGACCACCAAAGAAACTCGGGTGGCCCATAGTAGAAACTGTTGTTGCGACGATGTTGGTGGGGGATCATGGAAACGGCCATGGGAAGAGGGAGGAGGTGCACCCATTTGGTGGGCTCTGGCATGGGGATGGTAACTGATGTACATGCCACTGTTGGGAAAGGAAGAAGCCTCAGTCGATCGACCGTGGAGCTAGAGATCTGTGGCATAACATTGACTAAGTCAACCTGTGGACTCGGTCCACATGGGACATAGATGATTGAGCTGCTCGGTTTTGCGGTAGACCACGTGTGGAACGACACATGGAGAGAATAAGTCTGTTGATTATAGAAGCAGAGGAAACAGATGAGAATTTCAGCAGCTTCCTAGCCAGGCTGATGGAAGGTCCACCTACGGTGGACCGGGTGAACCAGTGGGACAAACGCACTCTATCGATACAGGATAGGTCGTTCGTATGGGTTCGGCATGTACCAAGACCCAACTGACCCCTATTTCACAAAAACAGACATATCTCTCAAATCAGGAATCTTATTAATGTGAAGTCAGAGGTGTCGAAACCCTTAAAACCGAAGGTACATTTGATATAATATTTTTGAGTTTCTGTGTAATTTGATGGACATCCATATTAGATTGGTGTCGAATCTAATTATCCATTTTTATAAAAATTCCCAAATCATATAGACCGGGAATCTGTTTGAAGAGTCGTCAGTTACGTTGGAACCCTTACGACGATATCGTATTTTGGGGTTACTCTATGTGGGAATTCATGGTAGTTGAAGTATGGTCTATCTCTTGAGGAGTGGATCCTCCTCGAATCAAGCGTGCTATGTGCAGGAATATAGTTGTAGGTTGTGATGTGATAATTGAATAGTGATATTTTGTGGTTCAGCACCAAGAAATCATGTATGGGTCATCACCTAGAGATCATGTGGGGGTCATCACCTAGTGATCCTTTTTGGGTCAGCGCCTACAAAGCATGTGTAGGTCAACACCAAGCAGTTTTATGTGGGATAGCATCTATGGAAACTATTTGGATAGACAACATAGCCTCATAATAGAAAAATATGATCCAACTTTATGAATAATCGCCTTTAATTTAATACATATGTTATACATCATGTGAGATGTGTCTTTCAATTTGTGGTTTGTGCTATATATCTTTCTTGGTGGAATTACCTTTGTGGTATTTAATTTATGATATTTTACATTGTGGATTACAATGAGACCTTCGGGGGGTCTCGAGGTCCTCAATTGTTATTATTATACTAACCCTACATGTGCTTCACATGCACCTATTGTGTCTTGTGGAGACGATGAGAAGATATGACTGGGACTTTTGGGATCCCGGACAAGACAGTGCTTGGAGGTGGATCGATAGTCATGGTGTGCTATAGTAACATCCGACCGAGAGCTATACCTACCATTCAGGTTGGATCCTTGGCGGTTGAACTCTAGATGTTGTACTTATTTTTCAATATATTCCTTTTAGTGGGGCTTCTATTCGGGTCCCATTACATTCATTATACACTCTTTACACTTTTAGAGATACATTGTGGTGGTTCTACTACAATAATTCCATTGTGGTTTGATTTGTGCAGTATTTCTTTTCTGTGTGGGTACATTTTTAATGGAAACCTATTCCCTTTATGGAATAAGCCTTTCTAGTTCTAGTCACTAGCCCCTATCCTATATAAGGTAGTCTTGCGGTAGTCATGGCATGGGCCTCAGGGCATGGGTTGTGACAAGGGTCCTGAACAACTATCTCCCCAACCACTTCCTAGCACAATGGTGAACAACATGGTATCATGTAAAAAACCTCACACTGATCTATGTGAATAGATGAGTGATATCAATTATTATAAGAGAACACCACCAAGGGTAGGTGATGTACCCATGATCTACCAATGTCCAGGATGCATGCTCATTAAATATCTTCTAGCATTGGGATAGTCTATTCTATCTTCCCATCTGTTTGAGGGGGAAAATCAGTGATGAGCTAGAAATTAGTTCCCAAAACATGATGTAATCCTCTCAAGACAATTTAGGTAAAAAATTTATCCCAATTCAAGGAAATGGATCTCATAAATCCATGAAATCTCACCTATTTATCAATAAACAGCTTTTCCATGGAATCCACTATGTCAAACTCCTTGACTGCTAAGAGGTGATATGATTTCATAAGATTATCCACTACTTCCAATATTCCATCACAACCTCCTTGGACTTTGGGTAACCCTGTTAAAAAATAAATTGAAATATTACCACATTTAAACTTTAGAACATCCACGGACTGCAAAAAACCACTTGGAACATAGTTCTCGACCTTTACTTTCGAGTAGGTCAGGGGTCTTCCCAAAAACAATAATATTTCCTATTTCATCCCATGCCACCAAAATAGTGTCCTCAAGGATATTTATATCATAGAAACTCCAAGTGGTACTACTAAGGGTTATCTATAAAACTCATGAATGACCCTACCACACACAGATAAGAGAACAAACATTGTACCGTTGAAAAATATCTTCTTCTGACCATCACCCAAGTAACCCTATGAAGCATCACCATGGACAACACGATCACAAAACACTTATGTTCTCAAGTATCCCCACTGATATTCCTCCACTATAGGAATCAATGAATAATATACCATAATCTGAAAAAAAAAACATCATGTACCACCATCCACTCTTGCATCTATGTGCAAGGATTCCATCTCCTCCATCACTTTATGAGGATCAACATATTATTGAACAACCTCATTCTATGAATTACTACTCAAATCATTGGCTATGTCATCCACCATTCCTAAGGTGTAGAAGATCTTTAAATCAAATTACATTGGAAAATCTATCCACCACTATATTCAAATTTTCAGATCTCATAGGAAAAATATATACCTCAAACTATTATGTTATATAAATGTCAAAAATCACTCCCAATGGGGTAATTCATCCCCAAAATTACCACAAACACAAACAATGTTATCTCTATATCATGGGTGAAATAGTTATGTTTGTGGGGACATAACATCCAAGTCCTATTAGAGGTCAATGTCCATTGCTGCATCAAGACATGTCAAAATCCAAGATGGGAACCATCACAAAACACCTCAAACATCAGCCCTTCATCTAGAAAATAGAGTAATGAAGCACGAACCAACATCCCCTTAAAATTGTAAAAACTTCTCACTCCTCACAAAATCATTTTCTTTTATGGTTATATCTATCAATGGAGATGGAATACAATAGAAAAAGTGTAAAAAACTCTGGTAGTATCCCACAATACAAATAAAACTATGAAACCCTTCCACAATGTGGGACATTCCTGAGAAACAATTTCATCATCCATTGACAGGTATACTACCACAACTATTTGAGACACCACTTTCATGAGGAAATTCACAACTTATGTCTTATACTTACACTGGGAAAACATTCCATGGAGCTAGTGGTATCGAAGAACATGTAGGAATGTTATAAGATGCTCAATGTCCTCCACCTCTAACATCAAGTATATCAGTATTTCATCAATGAACATAATGATGAAAGAGTACTAGAACACATGGATAATTGATTTCATAATCCCCAACAACATTAATGGTGTGTTCGTAACACTGAACGAAATGACCAAAAAATTGAAGTGCCCATATTAGCATCTGAATGATGTATTTAGGATATTTCCATCTTTTACTATTAGTTGGTGATATCCATACCATAGATCAATATTTGAGAACCAACATGGCCCTCTATACTGGTCAAAAATATAATCTATCTTTTGAATAAGGTAAGGATTCATGATTGTCACCTGATTCGGCCTCATATATTCTTAGAAAAACATCATAACGATGTATTCCTAATTCGAGAACAACATTGGAGTACCCCATAACGACACAGACGTCAAAATGAAGTCATTATTCATTAGGTAATCAATTTAAATCCTCAAAACTTTTAACAGACAATGTTATATCCAATAAGGATCTTTCTTATTCAGAAAAGAATCAATCTAAAAGTCTATCCTGAACCGAAAATCATGTGGAGGGGGTATAGTCACTACCACTTCATGGAAAACATCCAAGAATTCCTTAGACCCCCTGGGATCCTCAACCATCTAATTTTCCACTAATTCCACTAATATCTTATCCAAAAAGGGGAGAACGGTCTCTACAAACTAAATACCCATCTGATAGAAATTTTCACCAAAAAAATATTTATGTTGGATATATACATTTAAAAACAAGACCCTACTCTAGAAGTAGTTGATATTGACACTCATGGAATATAACCATTTGATGACTATAATTACATCGTAAGGTTTCATATTTACAATGAATAGATCCCATGCATCTAATGCAGCCCCTTCATCAGTATACATTCCCGAAACACAACAAAAAAGTTGGTATATACTTTGAATGAATTACTCAACACTAGGGGAATAGGAATACTCTCAACATGTTGATCTATAGAATGGGATAGAGCAGGTAAAACAAAGGATTTAAAATCTCTTCAATCAAATAAATCGTAATAATATGTACTGAACAGAACGATCATACCTCTGATGATATATAGTCCTGTTGGATCTAATACTTTTGTGGAATGCAAATGATCATGCCACTATCCTCTACCTATTTGGTGAAGACCACTACCATGACCATGGTCGGGTCAAGTTCCCTAAAAAACACCATATGGTCATCCTTGACCTTCTTCATCTCTCCTTTATTGAGCATGATCTTATTGCATGTACTTGTAATGGACTTTCTAGTAATTGTTGTTGAGGATACCATTGAACCTACCCACATACACAATACTAAGCTCAAAAATCTATTTGAAACTACTTTAAAATATATCCACAAACTACAATGATGAAAAACCACAGTGCCATGTTCAAAAGAAAGGCATGAGGCCTTGAAGGTCTAAAATGGAACCACTGTGGTCCACTCCCCACTGATCAAAACCTCAAAGGCTCTAGAACATGATACCTACTTATTGTAGAACATCCTCTCGAAGGACCATGATTTCTTCATATCAAGGTAGACCTAGTTATGAGTTCATCATCTCATTCACTTCTTTCTTCGTATGAACCATGATGTTTTTCAACAATGTAAATGGAGTAACGACGTACTGGATATAAGGAAAAAGTGCCTCCACTGGGTATCTAGCACAAGGCTAATCCTATAGAATGAGACTCAAGAAAATGTAGGTGATCCTTGAACATAATCCTTATATCACATAATGAATTACGTTGCTAATAGAAGGAGAGTAAATCCTACCACCATTAATTATTTATTTTTGATGAGAGGAATTCTGCTCAGAACCCAATCTCAAAATCGAATCATTGAACTTTAGTCTCCTTCCTCTCCCCCTAAGCATGACATCCACTGAGGATATGCATCTCCCTTCATTTAGATCACTACCAACAGAACTAGTACTCTACTAGAGCATGGATCAAACTATAGGTTATCTCAAGCCCCTTGATCCAGTTCTCCATCTCATTTTCTGAAACACTTCCCTCTTAATTTCGAAGGATCTACCGCTGAAAATCACATAACATTGTCTACCACAAGTGATCCTCATCCACTAGAACATCCATATGTCTATCAAATTGATCAGACTACAGAGACTCAACAATCCAAGACACACAGAGATGAAAATTGAGTGCCTTTTCTGAATTGGATAAACAGTGAATTCCAAAGAGATGGTAGCATTTAATTTTATTTAAGATTAATTTTAACTCAGTTTTCCAATTTCTTCATCATTTTAATATTCCCTAAAACAAATCAAATCAAGAACGAACATAAGTAACATTTATTCATATATCTTGTATATAGTCTCTACCCTGCAAATAGAGTTCACATACTTAATCATTCATTAGGGTATGATTCCATACATCGGATCACAGCGGGGCCTACAATCCTATTTCTTTGTCAGTCTTCTCTAGCCTATGTCATGCACTAAGATCACCTAACAATCCTTACCTACCAACCCATGAAATCCTCTGTCTTCATATCTCCAAACTCTATCTTAACTCACTACCATGACCTCTAATACCATTGAGTTATAACCCCATCACTATATAGATACCACTCCATGGTTTGAAATGAAGAAAGGGGGATAATGACCCCCCTGATTAATTCTTAAATTTTCAGTCAGGGTGGAAACTAGAGAAAAGGGTATATCTATATTCTCATAGAATGAGAGGCGTTGACCTTTTCATATTGAAAAAAACAATTGAGATATAAGATGTCTCCACCTAAATTGCAACGACCCAATGTTTTAAATGGAAATTCCCTTCTTATAAATATTCCATAAAATCACATAATAATGAACTAATAAGTGATAAGTGACCTTTAAAATTTATTTTGTCACTTCTGTGTTTGGAATTTCGAAAATCCGGCATATGCGGTTGTGTTCAAGATGTTTTTTGGAGTCTAATTAAATGAAATAATTTTTTTTGTGAATATTAACCTACCCTAATGAATAGTAACATACCCTTATGAATAGTGATATACTCTAATGAATAGTAACCTTATCTATGGTGGTATAAAAATAATATTCATGTTGGAAGTTCAATATACCTATAGTTTAGAATGAGTTAATGAATGCTTTAAAACTGGTTTTGATAATAAATTATTATTTTATTTAAATTTTAAAATAATCATATTTAGTAAATTATTTTTGAAAAATAGACTTCATTTTTGGATTCTACATGTCGAAAAATAGTTAGGTTAAATTTTTGGGATTTTTCTGAAATACTTGAATTTTTTGAGGAATTGTGAAATGTCATAAATTTACAAAAAATAAGAAAAATAAGCTAATTATAGAGTCATGGTTGATGTTTTTATTATTTAAGCCCACTAGGTATGGGATTACATTATAAAATTAATATAATTGGTCATTCAAGACTCACTATTCCTTGTGTTGTCGAAAATTAATAAACTAATGAATTTTATATTAAGGAAACCCCTCTCTCCTCCACTATAAATACCCTCTCTCCTTACCTCTTTCCCTCAAACATATCAAGCCTTGTGCCTAGACAAATTTCGGCCCAAATAACCTCCCAAGCTCCTTCCCCACGTCCATGGATTTCTGGTCTTTCCAAAATACCAAAACCAAAGCCTCTTAGAGGAGTCTCAAAGAGAGGAGACCAAAGGGTATGAACCCTCTTTTGTTTTCATGTGTTTTGTTTTCTTTTTCTTTCTTTCCTTATAACCTATTACCCTTCACTTATCAAAAAGTCATGAAAGCTCCAAAATATAATATATACTAGATTCTAACATTGTTTATGGAAAACTTCAAGCATCATACTTCTCCTCCTCTCCCTCACGTTCTAGAATTAAACATCGTCTCTAAGTGGTCAAATTACCGACATCATGGATAATGTGTTTTCAAATTATATTTTCATTTTGATTCTGGTCATGAAACCATTTATGTTATGGTTTAACCAGATTATTATATAATTTATATGTCCTATTTAAGGTTCTGTAATCCTCATACACTCATGATATAAAACAATAATACAAAACAAGTCAATTATGGGAAAAATCGTTAAAATTAATTCAAGTGATTATCATTAATGTTTAATGTAAAGGTTCTCTTTCAATATAATTAACCAAATGAATTTTTTAACCATGTAAACTATTGGATTTAAACTACTGTTATAACATCAATTATAGACAGTCATTTTCATCTTACAATTTATTTGAACCTAAATACAATTGAACTGATCATTAAAACAAATGAATCAAACGGACCCAAAAAATGAAATTGAACTTCATAATCAACCAAGATGGGTGTAAATGAACTTAAAAATTTTATAATAAATCTTTTTAATATTAGATATGGTTCTGGAAATATTTATTAATAAACCTAATTTGACTATTCAGGTCATTAATATCATGTGGAGAACACCAACGGGCCTAAGGTAAGGGATCCTCTCAATTTTTCTCTTATTAATGATTGTTCACTATGTGAAGACATGTTGTGTGTAATTATTAATTATGGGGTATGATTTAACACCTACACCATACTTACCTATTTAAGTATATGTGATGATAATTCCCTTTCCTCTCTCAATATTCCCCCTCATGTACTCCATATAACATGCCGATAATCCACAAAGAATTCTACCTGAAACTCTTTTATTCCATCGGGTTGTCTTATCTACATTCATACCAAAATGATGTTATATTATCTTATCTTGTGAAGAATCTAAAAGTTGTTTACATGATCCAAGTCTATTTATCAGGATTATTTCATCACTTTATTTTGGAGACATTCATGATTTTAAGTGATTCTCTCCTCATTACTTCCCGATAAGTGAACCCGTTTTAATGGAAATTCCCGAATTCTTTCCTATTATCAAGTGTACTATATCCTCTATTTTAAGTCAACTTTGTCTTTATAAAATCATTATTTTTATTATGAAAAACCTCCTAGTTTACTTCCGATTTTATAAAATAGATTATGCCTCTTTTCGTTTTATGAGATATTAGATGTTTTCTTAAACCGCACTAAAATGTTTTGACTCAAAGATTCCTAAAAACTATTTTTACATGTTATCACTCCAGTTTGTTATCTCTTGTCATGATTTATTCCCTTATACATTATTAAGTTCTATTTGTGATTTAATTCCTTTATTTCATGGATTATTGTATGTTACTTCCTTTTTTATTATTCTTCATGACGTGATTGTGTGCCAATTTCTTTCCTTCGGTGCTCTTATGTTTATGTATGATTTATTATTTGAGATTCCTTATGTGGAAAGCTTATATCTGAATAAACTTATATGGGTGTTCCTAGATAGAGCTCTAATTCATTGGGTATAGTTAATCTCTCATGAGAATATTATGGGCAAACGGTCTGGGCGGTTAGCCTTGGCTTGTGCTACTATGGGAAACAAGATTGGTGATTAGCCTTGACTCGTACTAAAGACATGTTTAAAGTTGCAACCACTTCTTTATGAAACTATGCTTATATACTCTAATGCTTTTATGATCCCATGATTATTTTATTCCATTTTTTTATGATCCCATGTTTATATTTTATGATTCCATATGTTCCATGCTTCCAATATCATTATGTCAAGCCTCCTAACACATGTGCTTTATGTTTATTATTATGTTCTTTCCCTTACTGGGATTTTTATCTCATCCCTTTGTTCATGTTTCCCCAGGGTACACTATCAAGATGTAAGGTATCAAAGGAAGTTAGGAGCTCATTATGAAGATTAAATAAATAAGCGTTTTTTATCCCTTGTTTTATGTTATATGTAACTAGTCTTCCAACACACTAGACTTAACGATCCTTGGCTTGTACTCTGATAATGAATTATGTTTAAAATTATGAAATGTTATGTGTAAAAGGCTAGGGTTTCTATAGTTGGTATCATAACGAGGTTGGTTTAGTTATTTTTTGAGATTAGGAATAGAGAACCTTAGTGAGAACCTTAAGGATGTGACTAAGTATTAGAAAACATTCCCAAATTTTGGTGAGTATTGAGTAAGTGGTTTATCAAGAAAATACATCCCTGTCTGGATACAAGCAGGTAGAGGTGGCTCTGGAATAGATGTATCCTAGGGGTAAAACCTAAAAACACAGCTTGGAGTGAGACTTGAACAAGAACTAGGGCACGACAACGGGCCTTATTGCACTCTTGGTTATGACAATCTCAAGGGATATGCTTTGATAGATTCAAGAGCTTAGTACAAACCATTATTAGGGGAAAAACACCATATGATTATGAGTTAAGAAATAGATTGAGGATAACCTAGATATAAACCTAAGGAATCAAAAGTCAGGATGTACTTATTATTTATAAGTTTATCCATTGATGTTCAAAGTATCCTTTCTATGCTCAATAGCTAAGTATTCAAGACCTCTAATTATACGTTATTTTTCTTAGTTAATGGTGGGAAATAGAAGAACAAGTTCGAACAACCAATGTGATAAGCAATGTGATGATTGACCTAATGACATGCCTAATGTGATGGAAGTAGGTGCTCAAAACTTTATGGCAGTACTTGCTCAGCTGGCTCAAGTTATGAATAACAACTTCAATTAGGTGGAACGTCCTCCTCCTCCAAAGAAAGAGCAAGTTGCTGTGGAATCCTTCATGCAGCAAAGGCCTCCCATGTTTTGCAGATCTTCTGATCCCCTTATCGTGGAACAATTTATTAACTCCATTGAAATGATATTCACCATCCTCCAGTGCTCCAAATAAGAGAAGGTGGTACTAGTGGTCGATCGTTTTGATGGGGAAGCTGATCAATGGTGGACACTGATCATGAATACAAAGTCCCAAGAGGAAATCAATTCCATAGATTTGGTGGAATTCAAGAGGATGTTTTTGAACAAATATTTTCATCGAACCCTCCATATGAATATGGAAAGAGAGTTCCTCAGACAGAAGCAGAAGGAAGATGAGTCCATCGGGGAATATGAAGAAAACATTACAAGGCATGCAAGGTACGCCTCTGGCTTTTTAATGAACACCGAAAGTAAGGTGGATCGCTTCTTTAGCGGACTAAAGACGAGTCAATGAAAAGAATTGGTGATTCAAGAATTCGAATGTTTTGAGGACATTTTCCGTTGTGCCCTCAAGTTGGAAATGGAGATTAGAGACTCTCAGTGGTCTCATGGGCCCTGTGATAAGAAGTGGAAGATGGAATACAACATGCGTGTTCCATCAAACAAATCCCATGATGGAATGAATACCAACATTCCCCTTTGGAAAAATTGTGGGAAGAATCATCCTGGTAACTGTCTAAAGGGAACCATGAACTGCTTCAAATGCGGAAAGTTTGGTCATCTGGCCAAGAACTGCCGAAGGGGTATGAAAAATCCCACTAATGTTAAAGAAGAAAGGAAGGTTCAGATCAACACTCAGCCTACAATGTAGTGTTATAACTGCTTGGAGCTTGGGCATTATAAGAACAATTTACCTAACTCAAGGGTTGTCGGAGGCAATCAGCAACAACCTCCAAGGCAACAAAGAAGGGCTTATGCTATCACTACTGTTGAAGTGGGGCCGAAAAACAATTTGGTGATAGGTATGCTTGTTATTCATTCAAGAATAGTGAATGTACTATTTGATTCTGGTTCTACGCATTCTTTAATATCTTGCAAGTTTAGTAGAACTATTCAAACACGACCTCAAAATTTGGAGGAAAAGTTATCTGTGAGAACAGCGAATGAGGGAATTATTTCATCCATGGTTTATAACTCCTCCCCGGTTAATGTTTGTGGACTACACCTCCCAGAAAATCTTGTCAAACTTCCTTTATTAGAATTTTATGCTATGTTGGGCATGGATTGGCTATCTTTATACATGGCCAACATCAACTTCCAGGAAAGGGAGATTACTCTTCACATCCCGAAGCATCCTTAGATTCATTATAAGTGCAATGAGGAAGATGAGTCTCCAATAGAATCTTCGTCTCAAGTTTGGATATTGCTTCCATGTGAGAAAGCATATCCAGCTCAAATGATCAAGACAAAGGAGAGAATCATTCTTGAAGACCTTCTCATCGTGAGGGATTACACTGATGTATCCCCCGAGGAGTTCCTGGTCTTCCTCCTGACCGAGAGGTTGAGTTCTCAATTGAACTTATCCCTGGATCTCTACCAATCTCAAAGACACCTTACAGAATGTCCACCATAGAGCTAGACGAACTGAAGAAGCAGTTACATGAGAATATGGAGACGGGTTTTATATGCCCAAGTGCTTCACAGTGGGGTGCTCCAGTCCTCTTCGTCAAGAAGAAGGATGGATCAATGCGCCTCTGCATTGATTATCATGATCTCAATAAAATCACGATAAAGAAAAAGTATCCCCTTCCACAGATAGATGACTTGTTCGATTAGCTACATGGGGCCAGTTATTTCTCTAAGTTAGACCTTCGGTCGGGATATCCCCAACTATAGTGATGGGTGATTCTTAGGTCCGCATGATTGCTCGGGATGTAGCCTCTACTTCGGCGGATGGCTCTCGGGATCTAGGGTTTAAACCCATGTGATTCCTCTGCATCTATTGCGGCAGCCCCGTCGTACTGCGGATGTGACCTACATGTGTGTTGAGCAGAAATAGGGTGGGTGCCCTGACGCGGCTTGCTGTCAACAGGTGATAGTGGTCTCGTTGTAGATCTGGCTTCGGCGGATCTAGCTTCACGGTGACGCTTCAGTGGGGCCTTTGGTGGTCGCTGGGGGTGACTTGATTTTTGTGTAGGATTTAGATTTGGATCCAACATTGGTCTTGTAATGGGTTATATCCCACTGTGCTTTTAAGCCACTATATTTTAAGTCTTTGTGTCAATCCTATGGGTTAGATATGGGGTTTCGGGTTCTCCCTTTTCCCTTAAAAGGGTTTGCGTGTTATTTTGATTTATTTTTAATAAAGGGGTTCTCCCACAACATTCCTAAAAAAATATCCCCAAGACTGCCTTTCGAACAAGTTATGGACACTATGAGTTCATAGTGATGCCATTCGGACTCACTAATTCCCTAGAAATTTTCATGGATTTAATGAATAGAGTCTTTAGAGATTACCTCGAAAAATTTGTGGTAGTCATTATTGATGATATTCTGATATACTCCAAGAACAAGGAGGAACTTGAGGAGCATTTGGAAACTATGTTAAAGACATTGCGAAAGGAGAAGTAGTATTGAAAGTATAGTCAATGTGAGTTTTGGATGGAGGAATTATCATTCTTGGGGAATGTTATCACTAGAAAAGGCATATATGTGGACCCTTCCAAGACAAAGGAAATTGAAGAGTGGCCGATGCCAAATTCTGTAACGGTGATTCGTTGCTTGTTGGGTCTAGATGCGTATTATCGACGATTCGTGAAGAACATTTCATGACTATCAAACCCAATGACCAAGATGACACGAAAGGGAGTAAAGTTTGTCTGGATAGAGGAATTTGAAGACTATTTCAAGGAGTTGAAAAATAGGCTTATCATTACACCAGTAATCACACTCCCTACTAGTGGGGAACTCTTTGTGGTGTATATTGATGCTTCTAAGATGGGATTAGGCTTTGTGCTGATGAAAAATGATAAATTGATATCCTATGAATCAAGGAAGCTGAAAATACATGAGCAAAACTATCCAATGAATGATCTGGAGTTAACAACTGTGATCTTTTCATAGAAAATCTGGCGGCATTATCTCTATGGGAAGAAATGTGAGATATATACTGACCACAAGAGTCTCAAGTATATATTCACATAGAAAGAGCATAATATGTTCCAGGGAAGATGGATAGAGCTCATCAAGGATTACGACTGCTCAATCCACTACCATCCTGGTAAGGTAAACAAGGTGGCAGATTCTCTAAGTACAAAGGATCTAGCATCTTTATCAATGATGATAATTAAAAAGGATCTGATCTTCATAAATTTTCAAAGGATGGACATGGGAATCATTAAAGGAGGAAAATCATCAATCCTTTATCAAATGATTTATCAACCATCCCTCTTGGAGAAAATAAAGGTTGCTCAAAGAAAACATGTGTAAACTCAAAAAAATGTATAAGATGTTAAAAATGGTAAATCCTCTGATTTCAAAATTGATGAGGAAGGATTTGTAAGATTTGGGACACGATTATGTGTACCATCTGATCCAAAGATAAAGAAAGGGCCATTTAATGATGCACGTAGCTCGACCTTCTCTATCCATCCTAGGAGTACCAAAATGTAACGTCATCTCCGAGAACACTTCTAGTTGGATAACATGAAGAGGGAGATTGCGGAATATATAGCAAGGTGCTTGTTATGTCATCAATTTAAAGCTGAGCGACAAAAGTCCAAAGTTATACGGCATCATTTGCCTATACACATGTGGAAGTGGGAAAATGTTACTATGGACATTGTCATGGGTCTCTCAAAGACGTCGAAGGGAAATAATTCGATACGGGTTGTGGTTGACCGAGTCACCAAGACATCCAATTTCATCGCTATTCAGGAGAATCTCTCGCTTGAAAAACTTGAAAATATATGTGTGAAGGAAGTGGTGAGATTGCATGGTGTTCCACTCTCAATTGTCTATGACCGAAATCCAAGGTTCACATCTAAATTCTGGAAAAGTCATCAACATGTTTTGGGTACTAAATTAAATTTCATCCCAGCCTATCACCCCCAAACTGATGGCCAGTCTGAAAGAACTATTTAGACGCTTGAAGATATGCTTTGAGCCTGCTCTCTAAAATTCAAAGGTGGATAGGATCAGCATCTCCCATTGTTTGAGTTCCCATACTACAATATCTTTCACTCGAGTATTCAGAAGGCTCTATATGAATCATTGTATGGAAATCGATGTAGAACTCCAACCTATTGGGATGAAGTTTGAGAAAGAAAGCTACTTTGACCCGATCTTGTTCAAGAGATGGCAGAGAAGGTTCAAGTCGTCTAGAAACACATAAAATATGATCAAAGTCGGCAAAAGAGCTATGATGACAACCATCGAAGGGATTTGGAGTTCAACGTTGGAGATAAAGTCTTCCTTCGAATATCTCCATGGAAGAGAGTCATCCGATTCAGGAAGAAAGGGAAGCTAAGCCCAAGGTATATTGGCCCCTTTGAGATATTTGATAGCATAGGAGTCGTGGCCTATCTGCTTTCACTTCCACCGAATATGGCTCCAGTTCGTGATGTTTTTTATGTATCACTCTTGAGGAAGTATGTACCTGATCCTTCACATGTACTAAACTCAGAGGTGGTGCAGCTGGATGATGATATCTCTTATGAGGAGTAGCCAGTAAAGATTCTGGATCAGAGAGATTAAATTCTATGCAACAATACAAACCATCTTTTCAAAGTGTTGTGGAGGAACCATAAGTTTTAGGAAGCAACTTGGGAGCTAGAGGAATCAATGAAGGAAATGTACCTGCACCTGTTTTTGGCCTAGAATGTACAAATGAAATTTCGAGGGAGAAATTTTTTAAGGGGGGAAGAATGTAACGACCAAATGTTTTTAATGGAAATTCCCTTCTTAAAAATATTCCATAAAATCACATAATATTTAACAACTAAGTGATAAGTGACCTTTAAACTTATGTTTGTCACTTCTGTGTTTGGAATTTCGAAAATAGGGCACACACTGTTGTGTTCAAGATGTTTTTTGGAGTCTAATAAAAAAAATAATTTTTGGTGAATAATAACCTACCCTATTGAATAGTAACATACCATTATGAATAGTGATATACCCTAATGAATAGTAACCTTACCTTTGGTAGTATAAAAATAATATTCATGTTGGATGTTCGATATACATATAGTTTAGAATGAGTTAATGAATGCTTTAAAACTGGTTTTGATAAATAATTTTAATTTTATTTAAATATTAAAATAATCACATTTAGAAAATTATTTTTGAAAAATGGACTTCATTTTTGGATTCTACATGTCGAAAAATAGTTGGGGTAAATTTTTAGGATTTTTCTCAAATACTAGAATTTTTTATGAATAGTGAAATACAGTAAATTTACAAAAAAAATATGCTAAATAAGCTAATTATAGAGTAATGGGTGATTTTCTGATGATATAATCCCACGTGGATCGGGATAACATTATTAAATTGATATAATTGGTCATGAAAGACTCACTTTTCCTTGTCTTGTGGAGAATTAATAAACTACAGAATTTTATATTAAAGAAACCCCTCTCTCCTCCACTATAAATACCCTCTCTCC
The DNA here is from genome assembly GCA_963277665.1 of Viscum album. Taxonomy (NCBI): domain Eukaryota; kingdom Viridiplantae; phylum Streptophyta; class Magnoliopsida; order Santalales; family Viscaceae; genus Viscum; species Viscum album. The sequence continues at coordinate 1,621,603,658 of OY728155.1, read as the reverse complement.
TTACCTCTTTCCCTCACACCTCTCAAGCCTTGTGCCTAGCCAAATTTATGCCCAAATACCCTCCCAAGCTCCTTCCCCACGTCTAAATATTTCTAGCCTTTCCAAAAGATCAAAACCAAAGCCCCTAATTGGAGCCTCAAAGAGAGGAGATCAAAGGGTAAGAACCCTCTTTTGTTTTCAAGTGTTTTGTTTTCTTTTTCTTTATTTCCTTATACCATCTTCCCCTTCCCTTATCCAAAAGGCATGATAAATCTAGAATATAATATATTCTGGATGATAACCATGTTTATGGAAAATTTCAAGCATCATACTTTTCATCCTCTCCCTCATGTTCTAGAATTAAACATCGTCCGTAACGGGTCAAATTACCGACCTCATGGATAATGTGTTTTCAAATTCTCTTATAATTTTGATTCTGGTCATGAAACCATTTATGTGATGGTTGAACCAGATTATTATATATGTTATATGTCCTATTTAAGGTTCTGTAATCCTCATACAATCATGATATAAAACAATAATACAAAACAAGTCAATTATGGGAGAAATCGTTAAAATTAATTCAAGTGTTTATCATTAATGTTTAATGTAAAGGTTCTCTTTCAATCTAATTAACAAAATGAATTTTGTAGCCATGTAACCAACTGGATTTCAACTAATTCTATAACATCAATTCTGGAAAACAACTTTCATCTTACAATTTATTTTAACCTAAATACAATTGAACCGATCATTAAAACAAATGAAACAAACAGACCCGAACAATGAAATAGAACCTCGTAATCAACCAAGATGGGTTTTAATGAACTTAAAAAGGTTATACTAAATACTTTAATTTTAAATAAGTTTCTGTAACGATTGATTAATAAACAGAATTTGACTATTCAGGTCATTAATATCAAGTGGAGAACACCAACAGGCCTAAGGTAAGGGATCCTCTCAATTTCACTCTTATTCAAGATTGTTCACTATGTTAAGACATGTTGTGTGAAATTATTAATTATGGGGTATGTTTTTTAACCTCCCCCATACATCCCTCATTATGTATATTTGATGAGAATTCCCTTTCCTCTCTCACTAATCCCCCTCAAGTACTCCCGATACCATGCCAATAATCCGTAAAGAATTCTACCCGAACCTCTTTTATTCCTTCAGGTTGTCTTATCTACATTTCTACCAAAATTATGTTATCTTATATTTTCTTGTACATAATCTAAATGTTGTGTACATGTTCCATGTCTATTTATCAAGAATCTTTCATCGATTTCTTTCAGGTATATTCATGATTTTAAGTGATTATCTCCTCATTACTTCCCGATAAGTGAACCCGTTTTAAGGGATCTTCCCGAATTCCTTCCTATTATCAAGTGTACTATATCATCTTTTGTAAGTCAAATTTGTATTTATAAAATCTATATTCTTATTATGAAAACCCTCCTAGTTTACTTCTGGTTTTATAAGAAAGATTATGCCTCTTTTTGTTTTAAGAGATATTCGATGTTTTCTTAAACCACACTAAAATGTTTTGACTCAAAGATTCATAAAAACTATATTTACATGTTATCACTCGATTTTCTTATCTATTGTCATGATTTATGCCTTTTAACATTATTAATGTCTATTTATGATTTAATTCCTTTATTTCATGGATTATTGTATGTTACGTCCCTTTTTATTATGCTTCATGACGTGATTGTGTGCCCATTTCTTTCCTTGGGTGCTCTTATGTTTATGTTTGATTGATTACGTGAGATTCTTTATGTCGAAAGCATATACATGAATAATCATATATGGGTGCACCCATACAGCACTCTAATTCATTGGGTAAAGTTAATGTCTCATGATAAGATTATGGGCAAACGGTCTGGACGGTTAGCCTTGGCTTGTGCTACTATGGGAAACGAGATTGGCGGTTAGCCTTGAATCGTAATAAAGACATGTTTAAAGTTGCTGCCACCTATTTATAAAACAATGCTTATATAATCTCATGCTTATATGATTCCATGATTATTTTATTACATGTTTTTATCATCCCATGTTTATATGTTATGTTTCCATATGTTCCATGCTTCTAATATTATTATGTCAATCCTCCTAACTCATCTGCTTAAAGTTTATTATTATGTTCTTTCCCTTACTAGGATTTTTAGCTCATCCCTTTGTTCATGTGTTCCCCAGGGTACACTATCCAGATGTAAGGGAGTAAAGGAATTTAGGACCTCATTATGAAGATTAAATAAAGAAGAATTTTTTATCCCATGTTTTATGTTATATGTACCTAGTCATCCAAGACACATGACTTAACGATCCTTGGCTTGTACTCTAATGATGAATTATGTTTAAAATCATGAAATGTTAGGTGTAAAAAGCTAGGGTGGCTATATAAATAATACTCCATGACATAAATAAAATAAATTCCAAATTCATCCCACATGCATTTTCATAATATATTTGATACAATGAAATGAAAACTCTGATATAAATATAAAACCAAAGCTAAGTAGAAACACAAAAAGCAATCTAAAAGTCTGAGCTAGTAATGTCCATCACAATCCATGTGATCCTACAAGAAACCAAAATTTTATTTTATATATGGAGGGTGAGACTACAAGTATACATAGTAGTAAATCCAAAGTCTATCATGCACAGCTGATAGAAGCATAATAATTACCATTTTGGAATACATAATATCTCAATAGAACCATATATGGAATACAAAACATCCCAAGATCACAAGGCCCACTCTCCAAATATCTCCAGTCATGTAGAGTAATATAGTAATCACATCGATGATTGGGTACCCCACACTGCTTCCCCACTGGTTTCGTTGTTCTTGCAAAAGAGAATACATCGCCGTGCACTTACCTCTTTATAAAGAAACATGTTAGAACCCCCTATACACACATAGATCTCAAAACCATTCCTCATCCAATCATAAGGGCCCCAAGGTACATCCAATATCACCCACAAACACTTATTCATCATACCACATCACATTCATCTTACATACACCTTGACCACATACAAATCACATCACCAAAACTACTGAGAAAGCACAACTCATCTGCACACACAGAGACCAAAAATATCTCTCCATCACACCTGGGCCCAAAAACCCCAACTTGCATGAATAAGGTTCTGGTACATACACCTGGAAGAAGGATTATGAAGGATCTGGTGTCCATTCATCCATCCTCCCACTCGTATGATTGGGAAAGATCCCCCCCCATGATGTAGGGGTGTTTGAGAAAAAATTGATCGACTAGGGGGTCTTATAGAAATCACCTAAAAAATACATGTAATACATAAATATAATACCCAACACACCCTCTCATCATATGGGTTATAAAAAACCACTTAACAATACTGCTTTTGATTCTACCTATGTATGAAAAACCACACAACCATCCACCAACTCAATTCATATACATATACAATTCATTTTAACCAATTATAATTCTTTATTAAACGATTAATTAATTCATTCCGTCACTACTTGGGAAACTACTAAACACAACAAATAGTAATCCACATAGGAAAATTCACAGAGAGTATGAAAAAACATGGTAAATTAACCCACATAACATTATTCTTTGTTTAGAACCCACAACATCCATAGCCATCATCATTCTCCAAATATAATCCTACCCAATCCTTCCACAAAACATAGAGAACCCCAAATACACAGCCACAACCAGAAATACATAACTGCACAACCCTATCAAAACCCTATTGTACAAATCATCCCATCCATCCCACAATACATCAATCTCTGAAGCAGAGATTCCATTACACCACATTTACCGTCCTAAATCACACTACCATGACCACAAATCTATTAAAACACAATTTTTTACAATACCACACATAGCACACAAACACATAAACCAATTATAGGAATATTCAAATTTAACAAATCATTCCTCACTCTCAATGTCCATTTGTTAATTCAGGGGTTATTATAGAAAATGTTGGATAATGTAGAATCCATTCATTTTAGACAAATATACATGGTATATAGATTAAATGTATTTGTCTAACCACAATAATAAATAAATGTATTTACATACATTATTTTCGGAACCATGGACTACCAATGGCCAGTATTTTGAGAAAGGAGTTTAGCCTAAATAATTTAAAACCATGGAAATGAAAATAACAAGCAGACCATAAATCACTTTCCCCCACCCCCTAACTATTGATATTAAACAAATGAAATTGTATTTATTTATTTTGGATTAGTCTATAATTACAGTAGGTACATTTTTACACCCACCCTAGATGTTAAATAATTTATAAGGATGAAATAAACATACTTAGAAAAAGAGATGATGGGTACTTCCCAATTTCACCAATGTAGGGAGCTTATTTTCAGTATGAAAAGCCTCTAGGTAAAAAATGGTTCAAATGATACAACAAAATTTTATGAATCATTGGGGGGATAAAATGTTTGGGTAATCTCACACCACTAGAAATTTAATCTCGCAAGGAAAATAATATCCTAGTATTAGAAAGGTCGTATCCTAAATTAACAAGAGAAACAACTTTTCAAATCCATTAAGGTCAAATCTGGACCAAGACAATTTTTTTGGAAATTAAAAGGATGATTTTTGTTTTTAGAATATATATATATTTTGAAACTACTCTCAAAACCATTAAATAAATTATTTTACTCTTTTTACATCAACGAAAATGTTACGTGGGAGAAACTGTCTGATGCGGGAATCATTTTTCATGACTCACCCTTGGAATGGCCTATCAGTGGTCGAGTCTTCAATGGACGAGTCAACATTTTTAAAACTAACCACATGATGAGCTATCATTGGATGGCTCATCATTTAACTACACACCATTGAAATATCTATCATCATGAGTCACCATTGCGACTCACTGTCATAGGTCACTATTTCGACTCACCATAGTGAGTCCCTGTTGAGAACCACTATCGTGACTCACTATCCCAATATACCATCTATGACCTACCATCAGCGCCCTACCATTGGAGATCCTGAAAAAAATTGAATCTTTTTCAAATTGTTGAAATAAGTCACTCTGATCTCAGAGAACACATCCACTACATGATTTTCACAATGTGATAGACTGGAGTGGTCTGAGATAATACACATAATTGGTTAGTTTATGGAATTAAATACTATATTTTATCTCTTTTTTCATAATTTATGATTTGAATTATTTTTAAATAGTATAACAAAATATTACATTCCTAAAATATCAGTACTGTCAATCTTGATACTATTTATTATATTAAAATTAAAAACCTAAACAATTCTATATATCATGAAAAAAAAAATTTATTACAACCCCAATATGGAATATTAGTCTATAATATTTGGGTACAACCGTAATTATTTAAAATTATGTTTTTGATAGTATTTTTAATCTCACATAATGGAATTTTTGAATATTTGAATAGATACTAATTAACTATTGTGTAATTACCTAATATATTTATTACATCACTAAAAATTTATAAAAAAATATTCAATGATGTATATTAACCTCTAATATTTCATAATAGTATATATAGTCAATAATAATTTCTATTTAGCCCCATAATAAAAAATTCTCTGCTTATTAAATGTAAGAGTGTGACATTTTTACAATTTCTTTTATGTTATTAATATAAAAGAAATAATCATAGAAAAAATTAATTATATTATTAAATTTATAATAAAATGTGCTAATGATAGAATAAAATTTACCTAATACAATTTTTTAATGTTTTATGGAAATGTTGAAATCTGTATCACTATATTGTTAACATATATTCCCAAATTGACCCTTAATGTGGTAAAAAAAAATTCTAATGTTATTATTCATGATTACAAAAAATAAAAGGAAATTTTTTACTAAATTAATACCATATGGTAGAAAATACAAAATATGTTTTTAAAATTTAAAAATACAATATTATGTACAATTAACTACAAATTATATAAGTTGAACGAATGAGAAAACATGTTTTTAGTGTGAAAATGTTCAAATTATAGAAATATTTTTGTATCCAAATTGCAATTTTAAATTGATTCCCCTTACTAAAATTGGATTACATGATATAATATTTATCTAATGATAATTTAAAAACAAAAAAATGTATAAAATAACACAATAAAATATTTAAAATATAATGATGTTTATATTTAATATTATTGATTTTCTACAATTCCTCCTGTCATTTAAAATCTTAGAAAACTACCAAAAAATCACTCAAAGTATATTTTAATATTTTTCTAATAAAATTTATGATTATTTTATGTAGAAAATTTATATATCATCCACAATTATGCTTTGAAAGGGTTCTCTATTAAAAGGTATGGAAATTACACTTTTGGAAAATAGATCTTCTTATTTATTAATTGTATATTATTTTTAAATAATACCTATCAAATAAATAGGATATGATTCAAAAAAACAATGAAGCAATCATATATTAATTTTATTAGAAAAATTAACCATATAGGATTGTAAATTTATTTGAGATAAGTTGGTGTTTCTACATAGAAAACTAGTATTCATGGAAAATGATTTTTTAATATTAATATAGTTGTTACATTCAATTACAACTAATTTATAACTAATGAAATAATTTAGTATTGTTTTTTGAAATCATATTTTCCAAATTTAGTGACTGTTATTTTTAAACTCCATTCTTTCCTTTATGTTTTAACAATATTTATATTTTCATAACAATACAAACAATATATTTTAGTTTAATAAAAAATATTTCTTGTGTATAGTGAAAACTATAGAAATAACTTTAAATTGTGTGTAACATAAGAAAAAAATATTTTATAAAGTAAAATAAGCTAATATAAGTGTTACTTGTAGCTCATCAATTTTATGGTGGTGTGTATACACAAGCCATACATAGTAATGTTTTATAAAAAATATATATTTGGTGTTGTATCAAATGAAAAATTTAAAAAGATTAAATTAATTCAAAACAAATCACAACATATCAGGGTTTTATATTTTAACCCATAAATTTAATTTAACCCTTAAAATTAGTTAATTTTATCAATGATTTGATAAACTATGTTTACAATCAAATAAACACACCGTATAAAAATGAATACTAAAAAATAATTTTAAAAAATGTATGGTGGAAACATAATTGTTACACTATTGAACTCATAACTATGTTTCCAAAAATGGTTAACAATAGTGGAAAGTGAAATCATGTACAAGGAAGAGAAATCTAACTATCATGTTCCCATGAAGAGTGATCGATGACATGGTAAAGAAAATTTTAAAAAACATCAAATCCATTACCAAAAGTGTTCTCAAATGGTTATTTCTATCATATAAACTGATATTAACTAGAAAAACATTATTTTAAAACACATTTCCTTAAGTTGAATAATTTTATAAAATTGATTTAGATTATTTAGTTTTGTATGTTATTAACAATTCATGTTCCTTGATCTGTTTCATCTTTTCTCATATTTCTTAAAATGTTGGTTAATATGTCATTCTTATAGTATTAGATTACCATGAGATATAAAAATAGAATTATGGGTCATTCAATGTTCATTTATCATATAATTGTTTTTGAACAATTTAGCATATATGAATAAATCATCATATAGTGACATAATACTTAAATATGTAAAAGATCATTCAATGTTTAACCTAAACCATTTCATAAATTGTTATCCATGTAACGCATCCAAAATATTAAGGCAAAAAATATAATAATGAAGGCGAATAAATATAATAAAAACTTAACATAGATCCCCATATATAATAATGTAACTATTTTTCATAACATACAAAACATGTGAATACATTCATCATTAACTCTCATGAAACATGGTAACTACTTGAATAACCAAAAAAACTTATTGAAAACATGAATCGTTAATTAATCCAAGTATTATTTTTTATATTAATTAAATCCAAAATTTCTATAAACATCATCACTGATAGCATAGTGTATATTTTCAACAAGTCGTCAATAAATTCCAATGTAATATTTTCCATTCAATTTACATTATGAAACCATCATAATCCTAACAATAAAAATATATTAAGTGTAATATTTTCCTTATTCATGTATTCCCCATTAATATCACCATTAAATTAAATCAAATTTCTATTTTATCATATCCATTAAATATATTCATGAAAATTAAAAGTTAAAAACATTTTATGAATAATCCTTTTATATTTCAAATTCATATAATAAAATCCATTAATCCAAATACATTAAGACTTGAATTATTTCACATCATTCTTAATACATGGACATGTATACCTCATACTATTACTTAATAACTCATTCCTTTCCCAATTCCCTTATTGTATCATTTTAATCTATAATATAATAATTAATTGTAATGAAATTTTAATTATATTCGTGAGCTATCCTCATATGACATATGTTTCTATAAAACCCAATCATTAAAACTTTGATGAATTTATCAATTGATTATACCATAGATAGGATAATATTATCGTACATTTCATAAACAAAACTTTTCATTTTATCTTTATAGTTTCATATTTTTTATCTTTTTTTCAGCACTAAAAACATCTAATTGTTCTTATAAGACATCAATTTTTGTATATTATTCCATGTTCTTGGAACAAAGGAAATTAAATATTAATTAATCCAAGGAATCCATTACCATTATTGTTATTATTATTTTTCCTTATCCCTATGGGTTATTATGAGTTCTGGTTAAGGTACATGTTTTTAGTCATGTTCTATGATAACTGGTTTCGAATGATCAAAAAGTCTTTCAATTTTGTGATCATCACATTTAAATTCTCATATGAAAATTATTCATCACATTCAAAATTAAACCATTTCCTTCTGGTTCTATCAATTAGTTAAAACCAAACATCAAAGCATGAGAATCACTTATCATAGTAGAAAGACACATATCAATGAAATTTCACTTATAGGATGTCACAATTGTGAGGCATTTTTTAATCTATGACACCTTATGATTTTCCTTACATACATCGATAGAACAATCATTATAGATATTATCAAGGACCTCACTAATGTTATTTCGTCAAATTTTCAATGGTAGAAAACACCTTTTCTATGATACAACCTATAACATCCCAATATTACCATATATAAACATTATTAATTTTTTTTGAATATTTCATACACTACATAAACACACACATAAAGACTTTATTAGTTTAGTACCTTTGGAATCACGAAACTCAATCTTCTAGTCTGGTGAAGAATCTTTAATGCTTCCTATAATGATATTCCCCATTAATATACCTCACAAATTCCTATATTTATAACCTTGGGAATAGATAACATAAAAAATTGTGATATTGAATGCACAAGAATGGTAAAAAAGGGAGATACGCAAGATTAATCATGAATATAAGGGAATGAGAAGGTGATCATAACATTTATAGATCATACCCTACATATCATATATCATATTCATGATTACATTCATAAATAATGGGAGTTCGTAAGACATGAAATCATGATGAAATTAGGCGAATAAACCATTAAATAAAAACATTTAAACAAGACATTAAATTTTTTGTAGTGATAAAAACATGTAATATCATCCCCATATAACTCAAATATAATTTCATCAAAAATTGGAACAGAATGGCGGTTAATCCAAATAGGTGGGATACATCAACATCCCATGTCATAGCCCTTTCCTAATTGTCTGTTTGGTTTTCCCTTCATCCTATATTGGACTAGGTATCCCCTTCATCATATAGTAGATCATGCACATATACTTATCTTACCACACTATCTGATGAGACAAATAATTTTACAATTTAATTTGATTAAGATATATGTCCCACATGTCACATAATAAAAACTATACATATGTTTTACATGATACCACAAAAAATTACCATCTCAGAACCCATGTAATGAAATGAGTTCATTTAGAACATCATCAAAGAAAAAGAGATGGAATGGAAATAGATTTCATGAATATAATTCCATCATTTTCATATATAATTCATGAAAATATATAAATTTTATCAATGGATCATATCCCCATTAAAATATTCAAAACACAAAATAACATTATCTTATAAGAAAAATTATTTTTAAATATAACATGAAATAATTGTCGAGGAAAATATTCATCCCTTTTGGAAAAAATATTTTTAAATCAAAAACCATTGGGAAAACCTTTTCATTGAAAATAAAAAATAAAAATAAAAAATATTATTTTAAAAAATATTTTAAACTTATTTTAATTTATGTTTCATTAAAAATTATTAATATATCATTTAAATAACTTTAAAAACATTTTTAGAAAACATTGTTTTCAAGGAACATAGTTTTTTTACCCAATATATAATTATATTTAATGAAACATATAAAGTCATAAAAATTATTAGATTCATTTTAATACATGTAAAGGTAACTATAAAAAACTCTTGAAATTATATAAGTTTATATATAATATGGGTATATAATATGAAAAATTGAGACAAAATTACAATATTGATTTGTAATATTCTGAAACATGGATCCCCTAAAAAACTGATCATAAAAAATAAATGTAAATTCCCATAAATTTTAGGATAAGGATAATGTAATACTTTTTTCCGATTTATATACACCAAAAAAAATAAACTATTGGTTAATATATAATAAGTTTGATATAATTGAATGTGATAATAGAAATATTATTACACTATGTCTTGACATTCTTTATATAAATTCATACGACATGCATAATAAATAACAATTTATTATAAATAAACCTTAAAACCAGGTTTATATATATATATATAATACCATATATTATTAACTTATTAATTATGAATACTCACTTATTTATTTAATATTGAGAAATGAAAATATAAATATAATATGAATATAATTAAAAATTTAATCAAAAATAGTAATTTCAAAATTTAAATCATCATTTATTAAAAAAACAATATAATTAAATAAATGCTCCAAATGGAATGATATTTTAAATGTTCGATAAAACAAATTTTTTGGTTTTCATAAAGGTGAGAAATTTAACAATATGATACATTTATAATGGCATGACATATAAAGTGGTGATGCATCTAAAATTGTGAGACATTCAAAATGATGATACATCTACAATTGTGATACATATACAACTGTGAGACATCTAAAACATTGAGTCCCAACAAAATTGAACTGGAATTTATTATACATAACTTGATTATTATTTTTTTCATTATTTCATCATTCAATATACTAGTAAAAATATCATCAAAATAATGTTATGTACCAATTTATTCTAGAGATATATCCTCGTTTTCTAAAATAATCTCGCCAAACATTCATGTCTCTCAATAATATGATTTGATCTAGAATTATATATTGGGTTCTTATAAATGCTTATAGCAATTTTTTTGTAAAAATTTATTCAGACATGTCAAAAATGATTTCCATAGTATCGTAATTTCAGTCTCTTCAAAAAAGATTGTGCACATTTTCTACCTATAACTACATATTCAACATCAGCAGTAGACATTGCACCAATTTTTTTTTCTTACTACACTAAGGAACTAGATACCTTCTAAAAACACGACATGTTCCTACAGTGACTTTTCCTACAACCTTAAAATATAAAAATCATCATTTTAATAATAGAATGTGAGAAATTATTTCTTTATTTGGGTAAAACTGTACTTAAAATGTAGTTTATTTGAGATATTTGAATCTACTTTTAATGGAAACCATGTGTGATGGTTTTTACATTCCATAAAGAGATAACACAAACACAGACTAATAATATAATTGGTTTGGCATGTAGTTAGGTAGAGGAAACTTCAAATATTCCTTCTCCAATAGGTCTGGTCCATTTGTTTTCAAACATCATAAAAAATCAGCATACATGTAGTACTCATAGAAGTATTAATATTAATAGCTCTATAAAATAAAAAAAATGTATAAAACAACAGTAGTATAATTTAAATTATTTTAAATGATTACATATTTATTTTTAATAATTTGATATCCAAGAATATATTTTAGTTAAACTTTTAAACTCAAATTATGTAATATTCGCAACATTTTTTGAAAATTCATCATATAAAGAATTTTTTGAGACTAAAAAATTATTACATCAGTGTAATTTAGAATGATTAAAATAATATAATACATTTGTTTTATAAATGTATTAGGATAGTTTATACCTTTGAAAAAACCTTTGAAATAGTAGATGAGATTATCCTATCATACCAACCACGAAGAGAATGTTTTAAACCATAAAAAAATTTGGTATTTCTTAAAAAAAGATTTTGAATATTTGTATTTTGAATTTTAAGGTGTTTTTTAATAAAAAAATATTTAATTATATACATATTTAATAATGAACTCTTCATATCCATTTTATATAGTTTAAAATTCAAATGTTCTATATGGAATAGAATTATTCATATGGAATCATGTCTGGGTATTGAGGAAAATGAATCTTCATAGACAATTCATTATTCATGATTATATCCTTGTGAAACAATTCTAGCCTCTTTCTTTACTATCTTACCTGATTTATCATCCTTGTTTCAAAAAACCCATTTTTGGCCTATTGTACAGGTCTCTTTAGGCCTATCGAAGAGTTTGCAAACATTATTTTAGTGAAATTAAATTTATTTTACATTCATTAATATTAACTAATATTCGTTATTACATAATTATATGAAGTTCTTTTTTTATTCTATGATATGAATGCTTATTGTTTAACAATAATTGTTAATGAATCTATAGCATATAAACTTTTATATAGGTCCTAAAATTTATAATTTAATGGATTATATTTATGATTCCTAATAGATAATGAAAAATAGGGGTTTTCCATCTCATTATTATTTATAGGATTAGGTTCAAGTTCTAGATGTTCCTTATAATTGGATTAATTTTAAGCTAGCATTCTAGAAGAATCTGTAAGTTTGAAATTTCAGTTTAATAAAGATAAATCATCCTCAAGTGTTTCCAAAGAATTATTAGGCTCATGTTAATCTGTCTCAACAAATTTGATATGTACAGACTCTTCAATTGACTTGTACTTTTTATTTAATATTATATTTATGATTTACTATATGATGAAAAAACCATGAAAATTTCTTTATCAGTTTTCGAGAAAAAAAATTCAAAATTATTATTTATATTATTGATAAATATATTTCAATATATAAATACAAATTAAGTTGCATTAGGCTTCTTACAATTCAAAATATCACAATACGTCTTCTAAAATATCGCTCTAATAAAGAATCGATTGATTATACAACTGGCTTTATTTACAGACTCTTCTCAAAAGGAGACAGGTAGTGCATATTCATTAATAAGAGCCTGGTGTGTCTCTTTAACTTTTCAACTTATAAATTCCTAAACACCATTTTTAGGAGGTGTTCTAGGATAATATATTTTATAACTATATCAAATTTGTGATCAAAAGAATTCAAATTCGTGTTTTTTAATCTAAAGGCCTTGGTCAACTGATAAAATATAAATTCTATGTCCTTGTAAGTTTTCTTCATATCGAGCATAGTTGGTACTGTATGAATATGACTCACTCATATTAGAAAAAACCCCACGCATTCCTTGGAAAGACATGTATAAGTACAATAACATAGTGCTTCACATTTAGACAATAAACTCAAGATGGTCCAATATATTCCATATGAAGGAACTATAATGGATATTTTATCGAATCATCAGTCTTTAATTTAAAAAAAATATTGTGCTATTTATTTTTTTCACAAGGGTTACAGGCTTTGAGTTTGGGAAACCATGTTTTGGTATAACCCTTACAAAAACATTCTTAGTAATATACCTATGTGAGTTAATATTAGAATAACCTAATCTTATATCCCAAATTTCTATATTCACGATAAATGTCACATAATCAAGACATATATTGAGAAATTAATGAATCATGACTACCTAAATAAACATTATCATACCTGAATGTATTAAAAAGTATAGAATAATTGGAATCCAAAACATTAGAAGATTTTTTTTCAATTATTACCTGAAAATCATAATCCCAAAACATTGAGATTATATGAATGTTATACATCAATCCACTAACAAAATATACTACAATGATTAAAATATAATTTGTACTTCCAATCCGGCCATGGTTAATGGTAATCTTGTTAAAATTTTCATCGATGCTGACATGAACATTGACAAAATTTATAAGGTTCTTGAATATTGAATAGTCTTATATCCTATTCCATCCACATTTTCTTTCTAGGTCCTATAGAGTTTTATAGGAGTACTATACGAAATTTTCTAACAAACAAATTACCCAAGGAATGATTTTTCTACCTAGATATTCTTGGGTCCATATATGTTATTAAGAATGGCTTTAAGAACCCACATCATATTAATTGGTATCCTATAAGTACCATGTATGGTTTTTTAAATAAATACAATGTAATTTTCTATAGAAAAATATTTTATTTCAGAGATTTTATATTTTTTTCCGTAAAAATATCAATTTAACTATTATTATCTACCCATGTTGGTATCCTAGACCTGTAACATACTATGTAGAAATCGTTTTACCTAGTATCTGAGTAAGTGATTTTATTCTATTACTTAATAATTAAAATCAGTTCTTTATTTTATCATTTGATATTTTTATTATTATTTTCAATAACAACTGATCATTTTGATCTAACTCTACATTATATTCTGGAATAATGTTAGCTGATAAATAATGTTGTTTCATCCTAAATTTATATTTATATTTAAATTAAATGAATGTTTCCTCATGCACATTACAATATTAAAAGACCAATTCATTATACATGTCATCATACTTATTCTCACTTTCATTGTTATCAGATTTATGAAATGATTAATTAGTGTATACTTTAGCTAGATAATATTCATCCGTCAAAAAGTACATGTTGGTGCGGTTAAGAATATCTTAAGGTTTAGATTCTGATTCACTAGAGTTTTCTCTAATGGAACTCAATGTTTCTTTCAATTATTTTATAATTTTTTTCCCATGTCCTCTTATTTTATTTTGTGTTTCATTTTTTGATTGTTTTTATAAAATTTCATTTTCATTTTAATTCATAGTAGGTTATCTAATTCGTATTATCATCCCATCTTAAATATTTTATCTTGTTTCATTTACTATCATACATTATTTACTTACTAGGCTTTATGAAAAACTTCTTCATCCAATAAAACATCTTAATTATTCTGTCTAGTTGACCCAGTTCCTTATCATTGTTTGGAATTGGCTTTTCATCTTTTGAACATACAACATAAATCTTTGGTTTTTCTTTTACGTTGGATGAAACAGACATGGATGGAACCTATGTTCTCTTCATTTTAGAATCATCTTCTCTATTACATTTTTTTTAATCTACATACATCATTCCTTTTTAAATTAATCTCATAACGAGCAGTTTTCTATTGACACAGGATTCACTGATTCACAAATAAGCCCCAGTCTATATTTCTAGAAGGCATCTATCAAGTCTAATAATCCTTTCCTTTTTAGATACTAGATTTCACAAATAGATCATATTATTCATTATTATTTTGAACATGAGATATATATCAAACATTAATTCAACATGATTCATCTTAAAATATCATATTTAATTTTATAGGTATTAAATATCACCTCTTTAGAATTTATAGTTCTTTCATGAGAAATAACTAATGTGTCCCAAATTTCACAACTGCCTTTACATGAATAAATTATATCCAATTCTTCATATCTTAATGGAAAATAATGTGATTATTTTTTTACAATTTTAATTATATGAAATCTTAGAATCATTATCCAAATCATCACTATGAGTTTTAGGTATGTCATAATTATCCTCTATAGGAGAAGAAATTTCAAAACACAAACTATGTATATTAATTTTCATATTAATTTTCCAAATTAAATATATATTAACATTGAGAATATGAGGTATGATAGTAGTGGTTTTTTTTATATTATCCATTTATATAATTAAATTTAGAATCAACATAAATTTAATACCTTTAAAATACTAAAAATTACATTTAAAAATATTTCAAAATCCTTTGATACAAATTGTTGGTTGAAATTCTTATCTCAATAGGGGGTGAATTGAGTACCAAATAAAAATATCTATTAACAACATGTTAAAATAAAACAAACCAATTATATAAAAATATCTCATTTAACTAAAACAATTTATCGATATAATTCATTAACTTTTAAATGAAATATCATATATTTATTTGGTCTAGGTTGAAAAAAATATAATATTTATTTAAGTGTATAAATATATTTACTCAATCAAATTCATATATAATAACTAAATAAGGTCATATATCATAGTAGTGGGTTTGTTTTAAATATAAATTTAATTTTTTTTAAATCATAGATATAGAAAATAAAAACAAAACACATAATAGATATGAATTCAAAAGGTTTAGTCCCATGCAAATCCATCATCCTCATCACTTCGAAATAACCTAATTCTATGAATTTTATTTAAACAATATCTTTGATCCTTAAACTATATTGTGTATAAAACAAAAAAATATATGTCCATGAAACACATGGGTCTCTTCCACTGTAATCATCCAAGTAAAAATAAAACAATTGACACATGGAAATTTTATAAAACACATGGGATCAAGGAGTAATGTTTTTTTTGGAAGATATATAGTATCTTTTAGTTTAAATAAGGATATATTGTGTGTGAAAAATAATAAATATTCACACACACATTTTAATATACATGAAATAGGGAAACCAAGAACGTAAATATGTAATATGATTTTGTTCCTAATCTAATATGGTCTAGAGATCATGACTCCTGGAGTGAAGCTTATATGATAAATTGAGTGTAGTTTCAGATTTTCTGTATGAAATTGAGTGTTGTTAAATTTTATTCTCTAATTTTATGAAATATTCTGAATGTTCAATTGTTCTTCACATCATCTACCTTTGATAAATAGTATATAGGTTTCAATTATGGTACGACAAAATTATTTTTATTATGAAATTATTAGATCTATCTCTCTATATGTCTATCATAGATCTTAATTCCCTTTTTTATCATATATAATCCACATATGAGGATGTATGCTTCTTCTTTTTTCTTTAGAATAAAGGTTTGGTCATGTGGAGAATAAATATTTGGATATCATGGATCATCGTGCTCAAGGATAACACATTCTTTAAATCATCTACACATTATTTCAATATAAATTATTAAATTTGGGATTAGAATATAATTACAAAATTGATCCATAGAAATAGTTAATTATAAATAAAATACAATATTTTGGTTAATCCTTTGAACAAGAAATAATACTTTTGGTGTGATAGGATAGCTGTGTGTCAAGAGAATTGTCATTCATCTTAATGGTAGGCCATTCTGACACATAGTGAACTGTTCAATCTAATGTTTACTCCACTCTAAATGTTAGTGTTTCCAACACATTTCCAAATTTTTTGTTCAAGGGAAAGTAATCCTATTAAGGTGATCCTTTCTATAAATTATCAAATTTAAGTTCTATCATTCTGTCAGGGACACATATATGAAAATATGTGATTCTAGAACATTGTAAAATTCTAAAATGATAGTATGTTTTCCTCAATTGTGTCTCATTATTTTGTGGTGACTCAACCTCAATTGTCAGTGAACCATGACAGTGACTCATCCTCATGAATGAGTTTTTCACATACTTACCCAAATTTCCATCCAAATGGCCTTATAATTTAAAAAGTTGTCATAACACATAAAACATATTAATAGGATAATTAACATGATTTTATGATCACTAAAACAAGGGTTCTGGTAGTGTTGATATGGGTGTGCAGTTTTGCTACACAGTTAGAAAAAACATTCAATGAATATGCTATGTCCAAAATAACTTATAATTCCAAATCATATGATTTTAATGGAATAGAAACAATATTACTATAACAAATTAACTTATTTTAGAAAATTTAATGAACCAACCCAATAGATCACATGGTAATCTTTGTGACTCGCCTAGCTAAAAAATAAAACAAACCATGTACTTTTACAATAGAGAACATAAATACATTTCTCAAGGTTATTTCTTTGTTAACAATGACCATAAACCTAGAAATTTATCCAATAATTATTTCTATATAAAACTATATTTTAACCACTGACTCTTAAAACACACTAAACCGACACAATAGATAAATGAAAAACATAATTTAGTATACATATAACCATTTAATGTTCTAGAATTATCCAAACAACAAAAGTTTTATATTTCTAAAAAGTACAATGATAAAAAAAACCTTAAAATAGATAAGGACATTAATTTTGAAAAATCCTCATTCTCTCATATCCCATGGTTCTCCCAACCAATTTATAATCAAACTATTGAAAATAAGAACACCATAACAATAATAACATTATAATTTTTTCTAGTATATGGACATAAATTTAAATCAGTAAGTTGTCAGGTTCAACCCAAAAATTTGTTAATTCAATTATGTTGGGTGAATATTTTGGATACTTGTTCAGTTTGAAAAAATGGTCCACATCATAGATAACATTCACATGATCTTGAATGTCTAAATGATATCCTACATTTTTATGTTTCCCTTGTAACTAATTTGGATTGGCATAACTAAACATTTACTCACCCTGTTTCCACAAATAACTATTTTCTAATTTATATGAGAATCTTAGAAAACCCTAATAACCAAACTCACAAATTAACATTTGAATAATTAAACAAAGATATGATCACTAGAAACATAGATTTATCACTAATATCTTCATGATCAATTTTCTCGTATTCATAATCTCTTGGGAAACACGTCATTCCATTAAGGATCATTCTACAACCTCTATCCAACAATTAAGAGAATTGAAGGACCACCCAAAATACACTTCAAATGGATACATAATTATATATACATTGAAATTATTTTTATATGAAAACTTGATTAGGAGATGATGATTCTTCTATGAAATACTGAAGTCAATCACATATGTTCAATGCATGTCATCCAGAATCTATATGGCGCACATAGAATGATAATGTATCTATTGGTGATATGTTAATATCAACATTAACTAAGAAATTATCTCTATTGAAATCAAATATAATCCAAAGATAATATGTGAGGGTTCCTATTTATAATGATGGTTGATGTAACACCAATATTTATGAAAATTTCCCACTCATACAAGTACCCATGAACATATGTAGTTTCTCACTCCCGGATAAGTAAAAAAATTTATAGTTTTATGAGTTAGTAAATAATCACCCATAACACATCCTGTCCATTGGGTGTATTTTATAGAGAAAAATATTCTAAATGGATATCCAACTACACCGATTTTGTAATAGATAATTTTTGTTGGAAACTATCATTTATATAATGATAATATTTAATTCATATGTAGGTATGGTACAAAGATAAAAAAAATTTGATCTATCACATTATTCTAGACCGCCAATAATGATGTATTAGTTCTAGACCATATTGGTAGATATAGGGTGTGTGGAACAATTGGATAAACTTTCTACCATTATTAATTTCTATCTCAAAATAATTTTAACAACCATCCTACCTCAAGATCACAACACTCATTTGGTATACTATGACCCCTCAACTGAGGTGCAACAACCATTCATATTTATTCAAAACAACATAAACGCATCATAATCATCCGGGTCAATTAATTTATGATGAAACATAACAGGTGTAACTTATGTACTATCTATGAATAACTACATGTTATCTCTACCTTATTACAACTATATAATAGAAACCAAGTCCAATAAGTAAAAAAATTCCTAGCATTTTATCACATCTCAAGATGGTTGAAATCCATTAAAATCATCTTCATTAATGATTCAAGTTCCACGGTTACATGAAACCAATAAATCAATGCTATGAATGAAAAAAAATCTACCATTAAATATTACATTTATTTTTGTTAATATATAATTCATACTCTTATGGTTTGAATGTATGAAAACTATTAATTCATGTGGTAATGGATATGAGTCTTATGATTACACATCATATTCGCCATCTCCAGATAGTTATAGTTATAGTTCATCCTATGGAGGGATAAATAATGAGGTTCTTAAGATACTGAATATATATTTGGTATAACAATACACCCAAAACACATACTTGATGCATTTTAGTAAACATCATAACTATATATTGACCTGGGAAGAATCAAGATTATTTCTTAATTCAATCTAACCATTAACGAATCAATACATATTTGGTGTTAATCTCTAAAAATAAATTTCTTATCTTTATTGGTTACCAAAACCATTTGTGATGAAATTGTATGTAAATTGAAAATCGAATCCCATAATTACTCGATATGAATTGGAAATTATGAATACAAAATAAATTTTTTGATGATCTAAGGACCACTCAAATATTCTTAGTATCAATTGAGTAACAATTTATTGAAATCTCATTACTATGAAATTCATCCACATTAAAAAAATGCACTTTTTGATAAATTTTTATAATTAGAGTGATTTTCCATGATTCTATGGATGATATTAAAATGCTCTCCATGATCCCATTATAACCGTTAATATATTATAATTACATCCATAGAGACTACTGAGGCATTATTCATGAAAAAATGGATGATTTGATACATAAAATATACAAACACCATTAGAGATTTAGTATTGTTAAATAGCATAACCAAATAACAATAATTTAAAAATTTACTCTGGATCACCATCTTAGTAATATATTTCTTCCAGAACCTCGGTTGATGGTTCTAAAATATGATATCAATTTTTAAAATATTCCATCCTAACATCTGCAGGACAAGAATTTCATCAATACTAAGACATGGATATTTTTTTAATTTTCACATGGTGTATTATTTGGTAATCAATATAATGTTATAGAATCAAATCCAACTTGTTTTCAAATACCAATATCATTTTACATGGAGAAAGGCTTTGAAAAATATATCTCTTACCCTCATGATCCTCCAAATGAATCATTAATTTCTTCAAATATGTATGTTGTTCACATTATAATGGTAATATAAAAAGAATAATCCCCAAAAGGATTGATATGGAATATTGTCTTACATTATAAAATAAAAACTATGAAATAATCTCGAAAAATATTAGGATACTAAATCTCCCCCATATTAAGAGGAAAACTTAGAAATTGATCAAAAATATAATTAAATATCTATAATAAATTGTATTATTTAACCATAACCCTAGGAATAAAATTACTTAAACTCTATGATTTATGACACCACTAACTATAAAACACATGATATACTCTATCTAAAAAAATTAATGGTAACTAATGATGATTGAAATTTATCTAGGATTTTGGTTCAATAGTAAAATACAATCCAATTACAACATAAAATATTTTAGGATCAAGAAAAAAAATTTCCAACATTGTTTTGTTTTTGAAAATCATCGACTGTACTCCATACATTTGTAACACTACTCTAAATTGTTTCCTAAATGAGTTGATAAATTCATCATAAAAGGAAATAGTTATGATTTAAATCCCAATAAATCTATGTACATTATTAAGATAAAATATTGAGTCTCATGATATTTATATAATCCTATAAATATAGAATATGATATTAAACGTATACCTATAACAACGCAGCATAAATTGAAATAAAAAATTATGAAAAAAAATTAATTTTTTCTTTCTTATATTTTAGAGTTATAAAATGGTATACTTACAGTATCATATATTCAAAGATAATATTTATAACCATGATATTAGTCTTGAAATATATTTTTTACTACTGTATAGTACTTCAATGGAATTATAATCCATTAATCTTTTTATTGAATATTGAATATTTAGTATTTAATAAATTAGATAATGATTTATTAAAACATGTCCATACGTCCATAACTTCATAATTAATCATTATATTGAATTTACAACATATTCATTGTGTCTATAATGTGGTTTTTTACAATGGAAATACCTTAAGTAATTTCAGACATTGAGTTTGGGACTGGGCCCAATTTTTCTTCTTATTATATATTTATTTTGTTCCTTTTTTAAATTTTATTTCTTCTCCTACATAGGATTATTATTTATTCCTAATTTGGAATTCTAAATCACATTATAGATTAATACAGATGGAGGGTTGTAGAGTTAAGGGAATGAATTGTATGGGGGGTTCCGCAATAGAGTTTATGAAGAGCTGAATCATCGTATGATAGTGGTGGAACATGCAAACAGGTGATGGTTTAGTGGATTCGGTCCAATGAAATTATATTATTAATTTTTTTTCAAAAATCCCTAAATATTTTCAAATTTCATGATTTATTTCCATTTTAATATGAAAATTTCAATATTGGGTATGTCGATATATTTTGAAGATAAAAACTACATTTCAGGATCTTTATAAGGGGTTCCCATATGAAATATCCATTCACATGATGTGTTGTTCAACATCAAAACTAATGTGTTCTAATTTTTTGATGATTGAAATTTAGAATTACATACCATATACAAGGAGTACAAAATTATTACTACATCTTTTCCATGTTTCCATGTACCTTTCTAGATAGGTCATGTAGTAATACTCAGTCATATATGTCAAAAAATCAATCCTCGAGTGGGTGACACCCCTTGTAATAGTACACCGTCTAAAAGCGACAAATTTGGAGGCCATGATTGGTAAACGATAATGTTACCCAACAATGTTATGCTCCATTAACATGTTTTACACACCATGTAATTTGGTTTTACAAGCCATATATTCATAAAGTACATGTCTAGGTGGATATTTTAGAGTACATGTCATGTAAAATGGTATACTGGTCGTGTACTTATCATTCTCTTTCCATTTCTTTTCATTCCTTAACACACCAGCGTCTGAACTAGATTTTTTGATAAACTAATCAGAGTTCTTTCATGTTTATTTAGATTTTTCTAACCTTTTATGATTTTAGGATCCCCATATTGAATTTTGGGGTCGACGAGCTATAATGGACAAGTTAATTTAATATTAAATAGTTATAGTTATGTAATGAGAGTGATACAGTGATTTGATTTTGGAAATGAACTAAATATATTGAATGATTATTTCCTAGATCACCCCTTGTAAATTTATCCATTTTGATACATTACATTATAGAATTTTTGTCTATGAGATTAGTCATTTATGAGAATCCAATGTATGATGACACAATTTACATTTTATCCTAGAGGATCTCATGTTGGATTCATTCTATTGAATTATACTTCTTTAGTTATCTTAGAGGATTCCTTGAAGAATAAATCTTATGGCCTATAATTATCAAGGATCTAATTTAAGATGCCTCAAATTATGTTGACATATAGAATCACATTCAAGAATCCCTTTTCTAGTTTTTTTAACAAGGATCATAATAGGGATGAATTTTCAAAAAAGATGTCATACAGGATCCAAAGATGGTTTCCTTTTCTAAGGAGATTACGTTGGGGATCCCATATATGATGCCTCACCATTGTGGAGACTGGACAAACATAGTGGATTACTTAATAATTTATGAACCCTAAGCAATGGTGTTATAGGATTTCGTATAGATGGAAGATAGTATCAATATAAAATATACACCAAACATGTAAGAATGAGATTTAGTGTAGTATCGATGAATTATGGAAGTAATCCTGAAAAAAATTATTCATATATTATCATTGTTATTATTGATGTATATGTTATTGTAAAAATTTGTTTTTTAGTGATTGGATGATTTATGTGATTATATGTTGTATATGTCGGGTTTTTTCAGAGGTACACCACACGGTCTGACATCATAAAATTGTTTTATATTATATTTAATTAGGATGATCAGATAAACATACTAGGATCTAGATTTTTACTATACTTATGTAAATTTTTTATATGATTCGATGGATGATAGTTTTATTCCGCAACTAAAATTCCATATATGGGATAATAGAGATAATGAGAACCTATTACTCATTTATATATACATAAAATATTGATACAAAATTTTGGTGATAGCATCATGGAATTGGTGAAAATGTATTATTACATGATTGATACATGGATTCATGATACAAAATTTTGTGCGATTATCTCATAATAGAAATGAAATTAATCCATGCTTATTTGAATTTTTTTGACATGGTTGTCCATATTAATTCTTGATATATTTTCATGGATTAGATAATGAACTCCCTAGTCGATGAATGAAATACTCATTAGGGACAGGTTGTATTATCCTTTTCTACAATGTCATTTCTTCTATAAGAGATACTTGGTTTCCTGATATGGAATTCATTGTACATGCTATTATGGATGATTTGATTACATTATTCCTTGGGACATACATGGATTCATAATACCTAATGAATATGATGTGACTATATGTTGAATGATATTATACAAAACTATTTTGGATTCTTGCATTCCTTATACAGAATTACCTGGTTGGTATCACAGGATAAATTAGATTAAGGTAATCCTTGGGAAACACAATGATTCCTAATACAGGTTTCAATGGATGGGATTATAGGTTAGAAGAAAATAATTTACATATGTTTATCATTATATATGCATTTCTTGTCTATGTTCATAGACTCCGAGTTATATTCATATAATTTAAATGTTACATGTTTAAATGATTTCTAGGTATTAAATAGATTTTTTTATACTTGTTATGGGAGGTGTGTGAAAGTGAGACTAGGATAGGACATAAATAACATAAAGGTTGAGAACATATCTAAGAGAATTTTATGTGGTTGGACAAACCGGTGTTGTTTATTGGGATTATATAATTATGCATTGAAAAAATTATTTATGGATTGAGTTTTATGAAATGCATCTCAGTGAATCATTCATAGTATGTCATAACAACTGGGATTACCGACCCAACTATTAGTTTTGGACTTATATTATAAACATTTTTTTTTCATTCTTCTATAAATTTCAATATATGTACATATATATTTTAATGGAGATATTTATATATATATATACATGAATGATGAAACTTTTTTCAGAGATATTCTTTAACAAGATGAAGTAGGTATGGTTGATTTGGATCATGGGCCCAAAGATCATCTAAGAGATATTTTATTTTCTAATTTTCATTATTATTTATTTTTTAATGAATAGTTAGTCCATATTTTATGAACATTAAATTATAACATTACATTATAGGTATACAAATGTTAGTAACCTACTGAAACTTACATCTCACCCGCTGGACATGCACAATGGTGTTCATAAAGAACATGTGAATTCTTTTTTACATTGAGCAGAAATACATGAGGATATTTTTGGTTCCAAGGGTTGAATGATTGATCAAAACCAATCAATTTTTTCTTTTGATTAGTCTATAGTATATTTATGGTTTCATAGAGACATGGTATGTGGTTCATAACTGAGTTAGTAGTCGATCCATGTACATTTATTTTTTATTATTTTATTCCCTCTTGTATATGATATTATCCAAATGGGTGTTCAATGATTTGCCTATGAAATACACATTCGAGACGTTACTAACTTTTATTTTATTAGTATATGCTTGCTAATATTTATATATTCCATGGTAAATTTATTTAATTATATGGATGATGTTTTATATTTATGCTAGTTACCTACTCTAATGTGAGGGCACAGTCTCGTCAAAATCACATCCTAGTCCCCAACTTCTAGCAAGAAACTTCCATAGAAGGTGTTGATTCCCTAATGTCATTGGTAAAATTTACACATTGATCTGATTTAATGGATTTAGGGTTTGGGTGTAAAAATGTAGTATAATAGAAATTTCCTTTTTTTGTTGTTTTACTATTTGAGATATTTTATATATGAGAATTAATAATGTGTCAGAACCAATGATGGATATAAATAGTGTTTTTAGATAAATCCTTTTCTTGGGAGATGTTCTTATTTCTAGTGAAATGGGATAATAGTTCTTAAAATGTGATGTCACAATTTTCTATGATTTTTTTCATCAGAAAAGCATCTGTTATTAAGAAGTTTATGAATTGAAATAATTATATGTAAACCATAATTTTCATGAGAGACCATTAATGGAGTTATAGACTTTTTTCATTGTAAATAGGCAACAAATTGATATCAACACATGGTGAAGGAGGTTAGAGATGTGTCACATGAATAATATATGGAATGCATGGTTAACAAGATATTGTCCTGCTATTATGTGATTTTTCCGAAGATAGAGGTCAATTGTTTAAATTTTAATGACAACCTAAATTATTCTTTCCTATATATATTATTGGTGGAATTATACTCAAATGGGGAAATATATATATAAATACATTATTCTTATAGAAGTTTATGTTGTTCAACAGTGGAACGCTTAGTGACGAGGATAATGAATCATTACCTTTGAAAAATAGGTATAGAGACCACAGTTGGACTCCATGCAACCATTTTCCCTTATGTTAGACACATTCTGGGGAATTATTCCTTAAGTCTACATATTTAACATGTCAATAAAAACATATAAATGTTTTCTCAATTTATATATATATATATATATTTAAATGGAATTCTATATAAAAATCTATGAATATTATCTATAGAATAGTTTATTGATACAATATTATTGTTTTATAGTAGAACCTATATGGTTATCCTATTATGACCTCCCATGATATGTCAATTGGTACACAGATAGTTATATTGATCTGAAATACTATTTTGGTATTATTGTATATGGATTCCATGAATGTATCAACAAATTACTTTTTCCTCAATCATATCATGATACTCAAGGGGATATACATTATAATGATGATTATGGATAATTAGTTCCCTAATATGAGTATTTGAGATAGTTTGTACCCTTAATGGTGGATATTACAACTTACCTCACATAGAGAGTGTTGTTGGGAACAATAGATGCCCTACATTGATATTAGTGTATAGATGTTGACCCCTGAAATGTAACCTTTTCGAAATGCATAACCTTTGGTATATGTGATTTAAAAAAGTGCAAAATGTATTGATACTTGACATTTGGGGCATGGTGGTAGACCAAGAGACCCATAATTTTTAATATGACCATTATCGGTTGATATTTCATTTTAAAATGACAAAACAACAGGAGGTACTGATCTATGATTATTGATTCCTTTTTATCCTCTAATCATAGATATATGCTCATATAGAGATAAAATCGTTGCAGTTTAGTGAGTTTTATAATATATGATTGATGAATCATTTAGTTTTTATGAATGTACATAGGGTTATTGTGTTCTATTGATCTATTATATTAGAATTATTATTTGGGTGCCTAGTACTATTGATTAGTAGATGCACATTTAATGCTTTAATTTCGAAAAACACAAACAATGTGATGGGTGGTCAAGGAAAAATTCATGGAACTACAACATTTCCCTATTCAAAATAGTAGTTCCAATGTAGATTATAGATTATTGAGATTTAAATTTCATGTAGAAGGGTTAGAAAACCATTTATTGGAAGAATCATTAGAGTTAGTTTCAAGTGATAATGTTATTCATCCTTTGTTTGTGGTACCATTAAAACTATTAAATTTGAGTGTGACCTTGTGTAATCCAAGGAATTATGTTTTTAAAGCCACTCCATAGTCTTGGATTCCTGATATCTATGATAAGATGTGAAATTTCCATTCATGGTAGAGGATTCATAATAAATGGATTTTTTGTTGGGACCAGACTACTGTAAATAAATCCTGATTAGGTATTGACAAAATTGGGTGCATAAGTCAAAGATATATATACATTACAATAAATGGAATCTTGTAATACCCTATGTTATAGGTGATTATACTATATACCTAGAAAATATATGATATATGTTGAGTGATCATTGGCCACAGCCCAATATTTTTAAAATAACCCTTATATTTGATGAAGATACTCCTTTTTAGTTTCTCGAAAGGATCAAAATATGGTAAGCCATATGTTAGGGAATGAACCAATGGTTTTTGAGCGTGATGACTCTCATAATGAGTTGAATTCTAGTGTTTTACCTAGGAAATTATCACATGTGGTGGGAATCTATGACATTTTGACGATTCATAAATGAAGATATGGTATGATTAGTTTTGGTAATCCTAGCCATCATGTTTATTGAACGATGAACCAAGAGACATTGAGTTCAGAGTTCACTTGTAAGGAGGTGTTAAGTGTTCTCATATAGTAGGGAGTACCTGATCTATTTTAGAATCATGTCCACCTTGATTGAGGTGTTGATAACATTCTAAGAGAAACCATTGGATAATAATGATAGAGTAGTTGTGAAGATAGTTGGGATGAGAGTGTGTATTTTATTGACAACAAATTCTTCTTGAGGATGATATGTTTTATAGTGGTAAGTCTATAATGACCCTTGATTTTCCCAATTATAATATTTTTATGCAATTTTTTATTTCATTTATATAAATGATATGATTAAATTGGTATATTCTTATATTATACGAACTAGTAAAATTTTTTAACCACAATCTTGGTCAAGAAATATAGTGTTTAACATATGTATAAAGTTTCGTTGAATTTTGATCCATTTCATTTTTCATAGAATAAAAAAAAATTAAATTTTAATATATTCACACATGTTAGTTTAAATGTATATTTTTTTTGGAAAATTGAATTCTAACTTATTCACCAATTTTGGTTTTGTGACAATGAAATTTCCCTATGAGAGATATAATATTAGGTCAGGTAGTGGATCTATGCATGTTCCCCGTTTTATTTATCTTTTCATTATTCCTTTATATTTTATACCTTTAATTCTTCCTCTACTAAATAATATCATGTACATCAAATATAGGGATCCAAATCATGTGATAGAGAGAAAAATTGATATAGGGAGTTAAATGGAAAATGATAGAGGGATAAACGGTATTTCAGACCATTCATGAGGGTTTCCCAATAATAAATACTCATCAAACAAGTTCTAGTTCAAGAAAACATGCTATCTATACATCCCATTCATGGGATATACCTTTTTATAAGTAATCATTATTCATCGTAATTTAATGTCATGTGTTGGTTCATTTCGTTGTATCTGACTACAATGTCAGATAGCCCGTGTAAGGGAACTCAACCATATATGGTAGATGGGTATCCATGAGTGACTGAGATGCCTTGCAGTAATAAAAAACCAAGAGATGATATATGTATAGGTCATTTGAGGTACATGGGTTTGTACCCCTACTAGAATACACATTGTTTACATGTCTTAGATGTCATTTACTTTGGGATAACATGCAATGATAGACTGAAGTACATCCCCAGGGGGCTTTCAAACAACAAGGATTATACTAGTGTGTGCACACCTTTTTATTCTTTTTTATCAATTTTTGAGTTCTTCGTGTTCTAATTACACTGAATAATAATTTAACAAATAATTATTAATTTTTTATCATTGTTCCATGAAAATTATAATTTTGGAACCCTTGTGGTTATTTTACGTCTCCTAATTGAAATTTTTTGGAGATAAATAAATAAATTATAGGTAATTCATACCTTAAATATTTTCTGTTATATTCGGAGATTGATTCATCAATCTATGTTGGTCCATGAAATATCTCTATTGACTAATGTTTTAATTGAATATCCTTTAAGGAAATAATCCTTATGATATATTCCCATCATTCCCGATTGGTTATGAGAATGTTTTTTTAGGATCCCTTGTTGGTTGCCTATGTTTACATTTAATCTTATAGGATCATGTGTTGGATTATATCCTAAATTCTCTTTTTTATGAAGCTATATATGATACTCCTACATATTAATACATATAAGATCCCATATAGGATTATACTTTTTACGTATTCATTTTTTGTATCCCATGTCAGATGCAACCAACTATATTGACTTAATAGTTCTCATGTAGGATTCCTCCGCTAGAGTAATCTTTCCAAGGATCCCAAGAGAGATTCATTTTCATAGAATCTGGAAAATAGGATACCATGAGGTATGCATTAGATTTGGTATAAACCATGACGATCCCATGGAGGATGAATCTCCATTGATATGACCTAAGGGATCCAATGGGTTCCCCAAAGTCTGATCGAACCAAATCTAGATCAGTATGGGTATCAGAAGAGAAGGTAGAGTGTGCTTCCTTAGAAATTTTTCTAAACATGTAATCCCCAATGGCTAGGGAATTTGTAGTGGATTTATAATTTTATAAACCCTATTTGTTTTACTAATATATCAACAAGATTACATTGTTTGTATTACTGAATTCTCTATGATATTTATAAGATTAGAACAATTTTCCCAATGTAATATAGTAAATGATGGTTATACCTATAGGTTTATCCAATTATCAATATAATGATACTCTTGATTGATTATAATTAATTTGATTTCTCATATTCACATAAAATTAAATGATTTTTGAGCCTACCTGTGTAAATTACCTATATGATTCCATGGGTGATACTTGGATTCCTTATACAAAATTCACTAGATGGGATCATATAAAATTGGGTATCATAAGGAACCTTTGGGATATATTGATTACTAATATACAATACCTTGGATGGCCTCATTGGGAAGGTTAAATTATGTTATTCCTTTTGAGGTAATTGGTTTCTGAAAATAGAATTCCTTTAAGAGCCTCATAAAAATTTGAAATTAATATATGAAATTTGGAAATTCATGGACACGGTGATCCATAATTACGCTTTAAATATTATCACATATTAGAGAATGATATCTTTGAGAGATTCATGGTATACTCATTAGGATTTGTGTGGATAAAATGTTTCTACATTATCAGTTATTAATTGATTGATGCATGATTCTGTGGCATAGGGTTCCTTGTGTGGGATCATATGACATATGAGATTATCTTAGTAATTGACATATACATTGATTCCAGATACAAAATCCTTTAAAAATTCATATAGTTAAAAAAAATATACAACGCCTTTATAGAACAATGTATTCTTTATATAGAATTACTTGGAATACATCATAGCATAAATTAAATTATATTATTCCTTTAGAGACACATGAATTTATAATATAGAATGCTTTTGATAGTCTCGTAATATAAAAAGAAATATTTTACATATTAATATCATTATACGTAACAGACATGGATATATACTATAGGTCTTGATTTTATTTATATATTTTAAATGATTTATGTTTAAAAATGTCATGATATTAACTAGAACCCATCATTAAAGTGAATAGAAGAAATTAGTAGTAAACCCAACGCTACAAAATGACACCCCTTAAGGTTACATATAATGTATAAATTAATTTATAGAATTAGATGAAGCATGACCTTTTTTGGGATTTGAAACGTAAGTATAATCAAAATTATTCATGGTTTGAGAGGTATGTCATCAAGGTGAATGCCAAATTTAGAGGATGTAAAATATATTTAGATTACATTCCCATGGATCTATTTTGAGATTATTTTTTTAAAAAATCATTTTATTCATACTTATATACATATAAATATGTGTACATATATATATGGGTTGATATATGTATGTATGTATGTATGTATGTATGTATGTATGTATGTATGTATGTATGTATGTATGTATGTATGTATGTATGTATGTATGTCTGTATGTATGCATGCATGCAAGTAGGATGGAACTTGTTTCATAGAGATTGTGGCGTATTCCAAACTAGGTATGGACAATCAAGATCAAGGACCAATTGTTTGGTTTTGGGATACTTTATTTATCTATGAAATCAATTATTCATATTTTTTATCATCTAGGTAGAGTATATATCAGGACCATGTAGTTTAGGGATCATATTATAGGTTCCCCATTCAGGATGACCTATGGAGAATTATTTTTCACCCATGTATGTTCACCTGAGTGTTGACATAGAACTTATGAATTTTTCTAGGTTGATAAAAAATATGTCATAGGTAAGTATGAGACCCAATGATTCATGATCAATCATAGATACTCATGAGAATTCTTATGACCATGACGTATCATCATGATGGTGTCTTGGAGACCGATTATGTAATCTGGGTCAATGTTAGTTAATAAAAACAAATAAATTTATTTCAATTTCATATATTTAATCCTTAATATATGGTCGAACCAATGGTATATGAGTGTTTTATGTAGGGTTTTTTCTTTTAGGCCTTTACATCCTGAAATTTTTTTCATTATTCCCTTCTTTAAATTTTTTTAATGTGTACTCTATTTAATTACTTCTACAGTTGATGTTTATATATTCCTACTATTTCATTCCTCTAGAAATATGGAATAGTCTGTTAATGAACACAAACTATGTTTTTTCTTCTTTTCAGCATCCTCTGGAATATAAAGAGGTGAACATGAGTCCTTTTGAATAAATTATTTAGAGAACTAGTTTAAAAGATTATAGGTTGGGATGTTGCAATTCCACTCATGGTTGTTGGTGTATCCTATGAATCTACAAGACAAGAGTACATTAAATAAATATATCCATAAAAATCATTCACATTCCTAAAAAATGTGCATTATTCATTGAATGATGTTTTGATCACCCCCTTTTTTCAACATCGGGTCTAAAATTAGATAACCTTGTGAAAATTATTCCATATCCTCTACCCTGGGACTATATATCACCAAATCCCAAAAGATTCTCTAATTTACCACATGTGGTACATAACATGGTTTCTATATCACAAAAGGGTGTGTGGTTACCATTTATATTTTATTGTTGACAAACCACCTGAAACATTCCCGATGTATATTGGTCACTCCATTGACTACCTTAGTGGTGACTGACATGAATCATATTATGGATAGAAAACAAACTCTAGACACCTTCTACTATCACTAATTCTCTAAACAGACTTTTATTCTATGATATATACAAATAAGTCATGGATTCATTTTCCACAACCTACATTAAATGTGCGTTGAAACATAATAATAAACATATAACCATTATCAAATCTATATCTCATCTCTAAACCTTGAATGATTAAAAAGATGTTATAAAAAATAATTCAAGATTACTAAACTAGCTTGGGAAACTATATATCATTTTCTTTGACCAATTGATATCCACTCTCAAAAAAAATTAACTTTAATTCTATCATCACCATTAATGTATTTGATAGTATATTTAGATTAAATAGTTTCATCAAACTGTTCCACGTGAGGCCTTCATGATATATGAATTAAAAAACTGATTCCCAGCACATCCTTCCCAAACCTTAATGTATATAAGTGGGAAAACCAACCTTGATGCAACCATTATTCACATAATTTGGAAAATTCAATCAATATTGTTATTATACTCTTCTTATTCATGGTGTCCCATTTCACCACAAAAGATGGATGGATGTTTGTTAGTATTGTTTAAAGAACAGTCCCCCCTCCCATAAAGTTCTACATTTCTTACATGGCCCAATGATATGATAATTTGGAATGTACATTACACCCAATATATGAAAACTATATGATTTACATAAAATTATTACTTCATATTTTGTTCATTATTATTTACTGATTTTATTATTTATAGTGCCATAATCTATAAAATAAGATGATGAGAAAAAATTATAACAGAATTCAATTCCAATATAATATATAATTTTTTTAAAAATTGATACGAGAAGTCTTAAATTATCAATAAGGATGCTAGACTATTACATAACTCACTTATAAAACTAATAATTAAAAACTATATTGGATAGAAACACTCGCACAGTAACTCAATAGTCTTGATAGTCTTATCTATTTTATATTATAACACTCTCAATTAATATGGTGATAAAAAATATTTAATCAAAGATAGAAAGGCCCTTTATTGAATTATTCTAACAGTCCAACCCTAATAAACCAATATTGTCACCCTAAATGAGTATCCACATATATTAATGTCTGTATCTAACTACTATGAGGTGTTGATATGTTCTAGCGAATCAGAAAATGTAAAAAGGGGATGATTTCGCCCTCAATAGACATCTGATATAATAAAAGAAATATAGTTAATAGTGGATTCCATTAAAAAATAATATATTAGAAATGAAAACATTAAAAGGTATCATAAAATAGCAAGATAATTACTTGTAATTAACATACTTGTAGATAATCAATAGTGACACCAACGTAACACATAAATATTTATCTCATGTTTTCCAACATAGACATTCATTGGTAAAAAATACTAAAACTATGGAAATATCTATTTGAACTCATATAGGGATTTGAAATGGATACCACATATCTAGAACTCTATGTGTGCCTAATTTAACACCCCACAATTTCATAGAACTTCATCTCATTAATGTAATTCAATATATGGCTATTTACGCAACACTGAGTTCGAGCGCACCAGAACATACCAAACTAGCTGGTCAAAAATTGGTTATGAATAGTATTAACTAAATTTTGATTATTATATATTCTATATGATTTTACCATCCATATTAAGTGTTTCTTATCTATAATATAAAAACAAATTCATATTTTAAGATAAAAGATGTATTTTTCAAAAAATGCAACTTTACCGCTTTTTAATGCAGAACCTTTTTTAAAACCAATATTTGGAACTTAAATATATTCAATTTAATGAACATAAATTATTCTTTATAAGTGAAACATAATAATTTAGTTTGGATATATTTTCGGTACATTTCAGATAACATAAATATTTTGACGAATAGTTAAAAATAATATGTTTTAATTGAAAACATCTTTTTAAATCAAAATAATATAGAGTGTTAAATTATGCATTTGAAAGGGTTTGAGGTATAATTGGATTGTATTTTTATCATTTAATATAATTTAGGTAATTATGAGTAATTTCAAAATTAAATTTGACAAAAACGCATGTCAATATTTTGATTGTTTTTACTTTTTAAAAACTCGCCTTTTGGTTTTGACAGCAAGAATTAATTTTAAATTAATAAACTAACTCTGTGTACTACAAAATACCCAACTCCACATACTTCATACCTCTACATACTACTATTCTCCTCTTCATACCATCTTTATATGCATTGTGATTTATTTTTCTATGTACTATGAGATAATCTTCCACGAACTACACTCCCTTTTGAGGACTATTTTTCCTTATGTTGATGGTACTCCTCATGTATAGTCTTCTCTTACAGGAACCACATCAGACATCCCCGGATTTCCTCATGAAATTTTAATTTCCATTTTTATTCAATAAAAAAGGGTATTAATAATCATTAAATATGCACAAATCTCTAGAAATTTTACTAATCCGATTTACTCAAATATTCAATGTGAGAATATCATAAATTTATACTGAACACTATTTGTGTACTATTATCCTCCACTGTGTACCTATCATATTTTTTAAAACCACAAGAATACCGAGATCCATCATAATTCATCGTACCACATGGATTCATGTTGTAATCTTGTTGGAAGCCATTTTCAGTTTGGCGCACTACTCCGCGTACATTTCTCCCTGTCTAGTACATAGTCGTGATCCTTTCCTGGAACAGGCCACATGATTAATGTATTGAGGTATGTGGTTCCATTATTTTTCCAATTTTATTTGTTTTATCACATATCATTCACAGCAATGTGAAAATAAAATGTTATACAACACCATGCTCCTTATATTGAGGCCCAAAAAATTTTCCAATACCGGGAAATTGTGAAACCTTCAATATAGCTTTCAACGTAAATCATATGACCTCATTCCATCAGAACTCTATAGTCATACATGTAAAAATTGAAAATAAATACATCATAAACTCCATTATTATCGACAAACAACAATGGTTCAGACAGTATGGTCCTTCTTAGGCATCTTAGATCAGATGTTGTGTGCAGACTGGACCACTAGGTTGAACTCGCTACTTTATACAATGGGTTTGTCCACTGTACCCCTTCTTTGGATCATCGATATTCTACTGACCCATCCCTTTTAGCATGTTCCTTCTCAACTATCGATGATTCCCTTTAAGAATAGTGAGGCACACCACAAACATTTTAGGATTTCTCTTGGACATTTTGGCCAAAAAAATGAAACACAATATTCTCATTTTTTCAGCATAAAGAAGAATTTCAACCCAATAATGATATTTAATTTCTATGTGAGGATAAAATCTTGAATTCATTGGAAATTTTCATTCCACACACATAATGGTTTCAACAGAAAAAAAATACAATGTTTTTTCATTCAAATTCTAACACATGGTGGTCCATTTGTATCTTACTCCTTATTAAAATTTATAGGATCTATGGTGTCATCATTGTTGTGTTACAGATGTATTTTAGCCATTTCCCATTATGGTGTGGTTTCCATCCTTGATCCATGGAACCGTCTCCAAACCACCATGTTGTTGTGTAATTTGGGGTTCTGTGAGATACTCTTATAGCTTCTATATTTCCTATATATTATAAATCACCATAAAACATTATCATCTAACAATTTCTTCCATCAATACATGGATGTCTATCAGTCATCCTTCAGGAAAATTTCAAATCCCATTAATTGAACATTATACATGGGTTTATGATAATTTTTCCTAGTTACTTAATGTGAGTTACATCCGTCCCCTCCTCTAATTTCATCCTATATCCTCTATTTTGCTTCATCTAAATTGGGTTGTAGTGATGAAAACAACTATTTTGGGTAATTTTATAGATTGAGGTTGTGGATGATTAGTATTTCCTAGTTTGTTAATCCCACATTGGTGTGTCTATATCCTCTTTGGTGTACCCACGTAACACCATCTTCATGTAATGTTTTGTGATGTGATGGTTTAGGTAGTGGATCTTGAGATTTGTATTCTATTATCTGGAATTAGTACCCTTTATTATAATTATTTTCCCTAATAAATTATGTTTTTGTGATTGCATGTGGTATTTATATTTATGGGAAACAAGATAATACATGAACACCTAATTTTTATGATGTCATTAATTTTATTTATATGATAATCTATGTATTTGCCACTTTTTGTGCAATTTTTTAAAGATATTTTGATATATTCAGGTTAATTACATATTTTTAATTGTTATGGATTTTTTATTCCTATAAATGGAAACCATTCCTGCCAATTAAAATGAATAAAAAATTAATGTGTATGCATGGGAAAAAATAATAAAAACCAAACATAGAATTGATGTTGATGATTTTTTATATTTTCAATTGTCTCTATGTAACTTTTTCATACAGTATTAATATAAATAAATTTTTTTAATAAATGTATTTTATATTGTTGGGATATTTTAATCACACATTATCTTAATTATTTGATGAATCATTATATTGGATGAGGACATAATGGAATTCTTGTTATATATATAATGACTATAGGTTAGAATTAGGAAAAGAATTTAATATTAATTTTAATTGTAAAGGGTATAAATGAATAATGGGTGTATATTATGTATCTTGTAATGGTTCAGTGTGAGAAAATTGAAAATTATTTAGATGATGGATTTTCAAATTTCTTGAAATGGTATGTGAATTAGTTAACGATTTGAAATAATTTTTTCTTTTATTTTTGAACTTAATGTAGAAAGATTGTACTTTTTGATGATTTTATGCATTTCTAGATTATTATTTTTATACATGATTTCATTGATATATTTATATAATTATTCTCAGGATTGTGGGTAAGGGATGTGGGGGATGGGGGATGATGTGGTTGAATTTCTATGGGTTTTAATGAATTTATTTTTTCATACATGCATGGGATATTATTGATTTTGATTATAGTGATCTATAGGTCATAACTAGGTTATAATGTATTGAATAATTTATATACACTGGAAAATAATGGATTGTGTTTATAATGTGATTGATGTTATAATTATAGAGACTTCAGTTTAATAAATACGGTTATTACTTCATTTTGGATGAATATTTAGAACATTTATAATTTACATGATTGAGGAACATAATAAATTTGTGTCTTTTGAAACATGGGAACATTTTGTTCTATTTTAGTAAATGATCATCAATATCTCCACGATTTAATTTTCCTTTATTACACATATATAAAAACATTCATCATCTCCTAGAAAAATTAAATACAATAAATGGATGAGATTTAATTCTCAATAAGGTTAGACAAATGAAATACATAAGAAAAAACACAAACATAAGGGTTTACGCGCATGAGAAAAATTATTGAAGGTCTTTCCCTGTAATTTAAATATCAAAAACATGATACATGTAAAAAATATTGGATTTTTATAAGATATTAATAATACGATAATCAATAACATGTTCCATGTGATAATATCATTGGAAAAACATATAGAATCTATCAAAAACACATAATATTGTAAAATCATTCTCTATAAGGTATGGATCATTGTTTGAAAATGTATCAGGGTACTTCATGGGGACTACTACTTCTATGCCGGCACCCCACCCTTCCAAATTGGAGTCATTTCCTTATTTGAGAAAATGTTTCCCCATATTCCCATAGTGGATTGGGTTTTCCCATATTTCCATTATAGATTTGGTTTTTTAATCTTCCCACTATGGACCAGTATTCCCCATAAACCCATATTGGATTTTGTTTCAAATCATCATCTTGTGGATAAGGAGGAACCATTTTCACTTTGTAGATCAAGGATTATGACTTTTTACAGATAATTATTTTTTTATATATAATCATTTACCAAATGAATTGAAGGTAGATATAGGCCAACCCATATCATAATGAATTCGCACATACATGTACAACCTGATAATAAAATATGCTTCGTATCTGACCCCTAAAAAGATATATGCTTCAGGAACAACATATCATCACTGATGAAATGAAATGGGTATCATAAAAATTTAATTATATGTTAACATACGGAAAAAAGGTTTCATAATCATTCCATCCTATAATAACCTATTAAATTAAGTGGATTTCATAAGAAGTTATCACTGTATAATATTTTCAAGGGATAAAGCCTTCATAAACATCAACTTATAAAAAATAGACCATTTATAGAACTAATATCAATTGTATCCTTTGATCGAATCCCTAGTAATTCAAAAAATATAAATATTTAATTCATCCTATATGAAGAAGGATTTGGAATCATCATATAGAACATAATTGTTGAACTCTCTGTGAGATGGTTATTTTAATAAGCCCAAATCATTACTGTATGTATGACACTTTAGTCATTATGAATTTTTTTTTCTAAATGTGTTTATATTTGTTTAAATCATGTTTATACATGTTTATATATGTTAATTTATGTATTACTAGTGACCTGGAAGTATTATGGACTGAAGAAACACATTGTGAGAATTTCTTGTCTTGACCCACCGTTAGTTAATTTCTGTCGCACCGATGATGAATGGATTCACCGATGATGAAAGGTCACACTGATGATGAATGGTCACACCGATAATAGGAACTGTCGCACTGATGACAATGGTCACACCGATGCTGAGTCACCGATGCTGAGACACCGATGCTTAGACACCGCTGCTGAGACACCGATGTTGAGTCACCGATGCTGAGACACTGATTCTGAGACACCGATGCTGAGACAACGATGATATGTCACCGATGCCGAGACACCGATGTTGATAGTACCGAACTGATGTAGATTCAATGTGACACACCAATCTCATGACTCACTGATAGTCATGAAAACTTTCTGAATTTCTATAAACTCTTATTTAATTCTAACGGTCATACTTGATGATTTTAATGCAATTAATGATATTTAATGTTAGTTGTTGGCATGTCAGGAGACCGTACCTTGTACCTATGAAAATGTAGTCATTCCCATTGCCGGATCTCGTGGAATAAAAGAAAGATTGAGCTACAGTAGAAGTGTGTGCACAAAAAGGAATAGAGAGAGAATTCTTCCATAAATATACATATGAAAAGGGAGAACACACGAAGAAGAGGAAGAGGGAATTTGCAAGATCTCAAAAGAAATCTCATGTATGCAATCTAGCACTACTGAAGAACACATGAAGTACAATGGAAATGATAGAACACACTCACTTGTGAAGGACATCATGTTGAACCATGATACACTGTTTTCAACAGCAAACCCATAGAAGGACTCATAAGCATCACTGCTCAATCCAACATGTCCAGAGCTACACTGCCAATCACTAGAGCTTTCTAAACTCTGATACATTCTCTCTTAGTGATTATTTTACTTAAATTTTTGAGCAGTGTGTGTACTGTGTACCTATTACACACACACTGACTCATGTGCTGAAATTGGAGGATATCAAAATCCTCAAACCAAATTTGTTTACTCTTTTTTACCCATGAAAACTGTAAAAGAGGTCCTTGTGTGGCATGGTCATTATTTTTTTTTTCATGAAGAACTATGGTATAGGTCCCTATGTGGCCTGGATAGACTTGTACTATTGTTAACCCCAATCCAGGGTGTGGATGAAATTTATATAAATTGTTTGAGAGGACTAAGTCTCGGCTTGATACGTAACCTCTTGGTTACATCGTCTGTTCATTTTTATTTAATTCATAAATATACTATATATATTTCATATTCCGCTGCTGTTACATTGAAATAAAAATCTATTTTAAAGTCACATTGATAGTTAAATTAGCAAGTGTTTATACTTGTTGTAAACTAGTAAGTTAGCCTCAAAATCTAATTTGATCATGTGATTAAATTGACTGAGATCTAATCAATCTTTAAGAAGCCAATTGAACATTTAAAATCTATATAAATTCACTATAGTTTGACTTTGTTATCAAATTTGGTGTTTCTAAGAGAAATATTTTTAACAGAAATTAT
Source organism: Viscum album (assembly GCA_963277665.1). NCBI lineage: Eukaryota > Viridiplantae > Streptophyta > Magnoliopsida > Santalales > Viscaceae > Viscum > Viscum album. Next base: position 1,621,562,998 of record OY728155.1, on the reverse strand, counting down.
TATTTGAACTCAATTCACTTCCCTCTTGAGTATCCACTCTGACCAACATTTGTTATCAGAGGGTGGTTTTATTAATAAAAATTTTCAAAACATTTTTTTAGTTCAACTGTGATTTTAGTATCATATTTGAAGATCTTAAATTTCTATTAGTTCTAAATTTTATCTCTTTAAAACAATTTTATAAAATCTAGTTATGGATAATAGACTAGAGGGTGAAGCTACTAACCAACCACCTTTCTTCAATGGCCCCAACTATGCGCAGTAGAAACTGAAAATGAAAATTCATTTAGAGAGTATGGGATTTGATATCTCCACTGCTATAGAAACTGAATATAAGATTCCAGAAACTGAATGAACTACAAGGTATGATGCTACTAAGTCATCTTACAATAATAGCTGTAAAGCTATGAATACTCTGTATTGTGATTTAGGAGATGAAGATTTCAATAGAATATCTGCTTGTAAAACGGCCAATGAAATATATGATACTTTGAGTGTTTCTCTAATGTTAAAGAAATTATATTGAATACATATACTATTAAACACGATAATTTTAAAATGAATACTGATGAACCTGTCTCTGACATGAATCTCAGGATCAATGAGATTGTCAATACAATGATATATCTTGGAAGAGATGTAACTGCTAAGGAACAAATCATGAGGATATTAAGATTTCTACTAGATCGATGGAGAGGAACTTCTATCTCATTTAGAGAATCGTGTGACATAAGAAAACTTACAGTCAAGGAGTTTATTGGTAAGATTATGATTAATGAAGAAGAACTAAAAGTGAACAGAGAAGAAGATGATGAACCTAAAAGGAAGTATGTAGCTTTTAAATATACTACTTTAAGGAGAATGGACAAATAAAATGTTCAAATAAAAACTGAATGTTCAACAAGTGATGATTCAGACTCTCAGAGTGATGTAGAGACGGCTCAAATAGCCATAAGATTCAAGAAGTTATTTAGGAAGAATAGATTCTTTAGAAAATAAAACTACAAAGGAATGTATGAAAAAAATGGTCACTAGATTAAGGATTGGAAGAAAGCTGACAAGAATGATGAAGTCATCTGCTATGAATGAAAAATGAAAGGTCACATTAAAGCAGAATGTCCAAAACTGAAGTTCAAAAAGAAATATTACTAGAAGGAAAATAAGTTCAAAAAATCCATGAAGGCTACTTGGAGTGCTTCAGAAGAAAGCACAAGCGAATCTGATGTTTCTGATTCTGGAAAGAATCATGCCATCATATGCTTCGTGAACAATACATCAAAGGTACCTGTTTCCCCTATACTGAATGATTATTATTCTGGAACTGATTCTAAATCCGAAAACATGTCTAGTGAAGAACTATATGAGTATTGTAACATGATAAAGGAAACATGTAATGAACTCAAGTACAAGTATAAGTCATTCAAAAAACAGCATGCTCTCACTGCCAATATTAAATCTACATTCGATATAGAAATGGAAAACAATTCTCAACTGATAAAGGAAAATACTAAACTGAAAATTTCTAATGAGTAACTCAGAAAGGACTTAGAAAAATTCAAAAATGGAAAAGAAACTCTAACTCAAATGTTAGGAAAGCAAGTTTCACCAAAATATACTACTGGTTTGGGATACCAATGTAGAGACCCAAAGATTTACGTACATGGAAAATACATTACTTTTTCAGAATAATTAATACATTAAAAAACCAAAACTCAAGGACCGTAATAGTTTAGTGTCTTTGGAAACTCGTAAGGTAATCTTATAATATTGGTGAATGATCTTCAACATCTCCAATAAAGAACTTGCCCTTTTGTTTTCTTACCTAAAAACATTCTTTAAATCCCAGGGAAAAGAAAACATATAAAGGGTGAGCTCAAATGCTCAGTAAGGTTAAGAAAAGAGAACATAAAACAATCCATAAATATTTGAATGCAAAAACATGAACATAAAATCTAAACATCAAAATCATGAGCAAAGACATAAATCATGGAAGTACATAAGGCATATATCATAATGGAACATTAATCATGATAAACTAGCATGGTAATAAAACATGTAGTTGTGGAATCCATTAAGCACATGATAATATTTCCATAGTAGCCAAAGCATTTCTGCCAATACCATCTTGGTGGACAAAGTCCCATTCTGAATCGAGTTCACTCCTCGTTCCAGTCCTCTAACACTGAACCGGATAAGCTTACCATTCCACCCATGTCTATCTAATGAGATATAAATCTTTACCCAATGCATTGGAGGGATATATAGGTCCCACCCAACTAATAATTAAATCATTAATTCATTTTCCACAACATAAACATAAATAATTCATCATAACCCAAAGAATAAAAATAGGTTACATAACCATCATCCAATCATAACATAATACATATAAAACAAATGGATATCATTTCATCATAAGAAAAGTGAAACAATGTAAATCATAGATACATTATACTTGAAACATACACATATGAAATAATGTCATCTTAGATGGAAACTAGTTTTGATAAAACACTTGAAATGAATTCTTGAGGAAAACATCATTTCTTCTTCAAAATCATTTTCTATTCACAAAATTCCATGAAATTATAAAAGAAATGTATTTGGTTGAAAATGGTCATAATATCTTGTAGAGTAAGCTTCATGAAAATGATGCGTTATGAAACTATAAAAATCCATTCATGTCGTATAAGTTAAAAATAACATTCTTCTCATACTTTTTTCGGAAAAGTTAAAAAAATTCCTCATATGGTAAAAAATAGAAATATTCCTTTCATAACATGTGGTAAAAGCCAATAATGGGTGAAAAGGACTTTAAAAATGTATAAAAACATTTTTATAAAACATGGGATTGGATGATAACAGTAACCCCAATAAATACTAACGAATAAACAATCTCAGATAAAAACGAGATTTGAAAAGTTATCCCTTACCTTAGGTCTGATATGCTTCATACATATCTAAAACTCATATATAATGATATAAATAATGTTATTGACTTATTGAAGAATAATATTCATTGTTATGATATCATATATGGTTCACATATGACTTTATATTACCCATTATTTTGTAAAGTCCATGTTAAAGCACTGTTTTGCGTAAAATAGTTTCATTTATCGTACGAGTTTCGATTTGTTGTTCTTGATATTATTAATTATATCCTGATTTACATAATTCCAGAATTTAAAACATGATTTATATATAATATATATTCTGCATATACATATATATAAGATAGATCGATAAATGGAATGAAATACACCGTTCATGGAGACGGTAGGTCGTATGTATGCATGAACGTTGTTTTCATTTACGTATTTAATTGAATGGAATTAAGAAGATGAAATACATATATATATATACATAAATATATTATTATTATGTCATATATTTTATTATTACTTATTATATATATACTTTATAATTATTCATGAATGGTTAACATGGAAAATGAATCTCATCGTGTCGTGGAGATGGTAGTCTGTACGTACGCACGAGCGATGAAACCATTCCCATGATCGTGGAGTTGTATTGAAGTGTATGTATAATTTTACAGAATCAATATCACATTAAAATAACCATATATAGTTATTTATTTACACCATTATACCCATCCATGTAAGGTGGTGGTAGAAAAACTGATTACACCACGGCGTGGAGACGATATTCTGTACGTACGCACGCGTGGTGATTTCATTTTCCATAGGATTGATAGAAGGAGAAAGAGGGTTGATTCATATTCATAATAACATATCAGTATATTTGTGATACTGATGTTATTAATTTATAATGAAACATCTAAATAAGAAGAATTTTAAAAGAAAGAAACTTGAGAGAATCGAAAGAAGAAATTACCTCTTCTTCGACGCACCTCTTTTAATCCTTTTCTAATGGAAGTAGAGTTGGACTTTTGATAAGACCAGAACCTCCAGAATGTTTATAGGGATGTAGTTACCTGAAATGGGAAGGTTTTGGACGATCTTCATAGCTCAAAAAGGTGTAAATAGAAGAGGGAATGGGTGCCCTTTTTATAAGGGAGGAGAGGGGCACCTTTGGAAAAACTTAAAATCTTATTTTATAATAAAGTCATATTAGGTATATAATAGCTCCAAATTTATTTATTTCGAATCTAAAGTGGGTATGGGTCGAAATCCTATCATCCAGTAGATTTTAGACATGTTTTGGTTACAATTTTAACAATATCAGTTATATTTAACTCAAAGGTAAATAATTTAACTTTTACCATGTCTTCTTGTTTTCTTACACGATATAGTTAATAAACATACAATAACATGCCATAAGAACCCCCAAGTGGTTAATTATTAATATATATATACTTATATAAGTTATTTTTCTGAACCTTAGATTTTTATGAATAAAATAACAATTAATAATATAATATTTGTTTTAAAAACTATTTTATGTCAATTTTGACACTATTTGGTAATTGATTTTTCTGAAAATCATAACAGCATGATTAGTTCTAAAAATGTTAATTAAATAAATACTAACATGTCATATTATACTATAAAATTTGTGTAATTTATAAAAAGTCTCAAATTACATTTATTTGGCTATTTATAACATCAATATTGTCAATATTTCATTAATAAGAGTATTATTGCATCATCATTGTGTCATAAATAAATTACTTTATATAATGCCTAAAAATTATAAATAAAATACCATTATGCAGGAAATCGTTTTAGATTTCAAATTAATATTTATAGTCGAATTGATCTTATGTATAACCCAATATTAATAAAAATTGGTATTAATATTTTATTTTAACTATTTTAACTATTCTTTAAATAAAATATTATTAAATGTCCTAATCTAATCCAAGTGGACCTAAATGGAAATATATTATTCTAAGTTTCTTTATGGTCAAATTACACTTATCCAATAGAATTAGGACATGTGATAGGGTAATAATAATATCATTTTTACCCTTAATTATCCTAATTACTTTTAACCGTGGTAAATAAAAGTAAAACGTTAATATTCACAAAAAAATATTTTCATCTCATTTAGCCACATTTTAGTCATTGATATTAACAATGTCTCTTGGAATTTTGAAATTCCACTCATAGAAGTGGTAAAATTACATTTTATGTGAATTTCCAAATTCTCCTAGAAGGTGGGTAAAAGACGGTGAAAAGTTCAATAAAATTTTTATATATCTAAAATTATTATAAAATGACTCCAATGAATTAAATTTAACTTAAATAGGTATTATGTAACAATTCTGACCTAAAATAAATATAAATAAAATAAATAATTATTTAAATAAAAAGTCAGTTTTTAAATAGTAACCTAGTGTTTTCAGTATTCATCAAAAATTGAATGTTTTCAGAAAAATACCAAAATTTCACCCTACGCTAATTTCAATATTAAGAATCAAAAAATGAAGTCAATTTCGAAAGATAAAATTAATACAATTTAAAAAAAATATGTCTTACTATTCAAAACGGCTAGTGTATATAACACATCATTGTTTAGTGAAACTCTGTATTGCATACAACACATGCAATCATGGAAGGTCGCAATTTCATGTAATGTAAGCCAAGTTTGGGTTGTGTGTATTGCAAGACTCCTTTGTTTTTTCGTATAACATAATCCAACCAAAATACATTTATACATTGAATATATATAAAAATTCACTCAATGTTGTGTATAACACAATCAAAACTTAGTTCATTTATACATTAAAAAAAATCTATACTTATTGTTGCGTAAAATAATTTCCACAAAACGAACTTGAAATTGTGTGTAACACGAGCCATGAATAGTTTTTTGTATACTTCAAGCTAATACGGTGTTTCGTATAGCAAAAGTTAATCTTGGTGTAGCATACAACAAAATACAACAAAGAAATTAAAAAGATTAATTCTAAAGAAATATCGGGTTGTTACATTCTAACCCCCTTAAAATGAATTTCACTCCTGAAATTCATCGGGGTTATAAATGGTTTTCTACTTGAAATTTTTCTTAATAGAAACCCACCTCGTAAAAAGGAATACCGAAACATATCTTTAAAAACTAAGTTATGAAACGTAATGGTTGCCCAAATTAACTAATCAATGGGTTTCCACATAGAAGAACATAGGTGAAAATATGGATATGGAAGGTAAATCTAACCATCAAGTTCTGATGGAGAGTGGTATAGAACATGTCTATGAAAAATCCAACAATCACAAAGCCATAAATTTGTGAGGATCTTGGGTACCATCTGATTCATCAGATATAAGGGCACTATGACAACATTTTTGGTTTTCAAGATCATTTCCCTAAAGTTGATGAATTTGAATTAGAAGAAATACTTATATTATATTGGTAAAATCTCACTGTTGTTCATTCATTGAACAATTTCCACTTCATCTATTTAAGAAAAGAAGTTGAATTTTTCTTTCACAAAGATTTACCAGATCATGTGATAGCATGATAGGTCATTCCATCTGTCTCAAACAAAAGTTAGCAAAATATATATACCTAAGTCCATCTATGGTGAGTTTAATCAGATATGGTTCCAAAAATGGACTTATACTTCATATATCATCCTTCATAATAAAATAAAAATAGTTTCTACTAACGAAGAACTTTATGTAGGCCAGTGGTAGGAAATAAAGGCTTGTCGCACTTCGGTTGTGGGTTCGATTCCCACAGCCTTGTCCGACGTGACGGGTTGTCGCCCGTCCTACAGGTTGTCCTCTTTTTTCTAAAAATACATTATTATAACTTTCCATCAATGATGTAGAGAAATTTCAAGCCTTAAACAATACTATCTTATGTCCAACATAATCCATTCCAATATTTAGGCTTATCCAAAATACTGTTGTCCAATATCATATTATAGTGAAAAAGATTACCAGATATTTCATATAACAAGCATGTTAATACCATCGTTGATCCCAATATATCATAAGGTATGTCGTGTTGGTCACATTCCAAACTTGCAATGGACTTAATCATGTATTCTCTTGAAAAATGAATACCCATTGAACCTTAGTAAAAACATGAGTGCTGTAAAAAGTTAACTCTTTCCACAAACCAAATTCCCAAAATTTTGTATACTCAAACCATGATATCACTTAGTCCTTATAACAATCATGAGCTCATGAATACTATAAAACATGTTATTTCCTCCTTATCCATGCATTATGTGCATATCATCTTCTTTCCAAAAATATCTGAATAAACTTTCAGGGTTACTAGTACCACTCAACATATACTTTCAAATACTTTAGAAAAAACAATAGTGTAACAATCTCTCGATGTTTCGTTTTTCCATACTTCCATTAAATTACCTAAACAACATAACTGTTGATAAACATACAATCATTCCACTACCTTCTTAAACCATTGACCAAGCATCAACACTTCTTTCATCTCATTTATCATTTGTAGTCTCCTCATCATCATCCACATAAATACTACCCATATGACCATGTTGATTCTCTTCATGAGATTTTCCCTTAGGGCATTGGTTTGCACAATTCCCATACATTCCACAATTAAAACATATAATAATTGTTGATGTCGTAGTAATACCAATATCCTTATTCATGGTGTTAACTAAAAATTTTCCTTTTCAATTACTGGATTTGTGTCCTTCTTTTCCATACCCAAATCATTTTCCAATTCCTTTGAAACATTCTCCTTGATGCCTCTTCCCACATGATTTACATGAGGAAAATTGTACTTTCATTCCTCTATGATCATCATGAAACTCCATCATTCTCTTATTATCTGAGTCAGGAAACATACCAAAGTTGAGATTATTGATCATATAATTAGATTTCTGATTAGGCATAATAATGATATGTGGACCTCTACATCCAATTTCATTCGGTTGCTCATGAAAAATATCATTCCATTGTCTATCATATCCTTCATTATCGTGAATCTTCCCATTCCCATCCATTTTCTAAAACCCAAAAAAAATAGTGTGAGAGCCAAAAATCATAATCAAGGTGGATTACCTTCAATATCTAACATCATAGGTTAAATTCTAAGACCGTTACCATAATTCTAGGACTATAACCTATACGTATACTTAACCTTAGGGACATCCCTATACATACCATAGAAATATCTATAGGGATATCACTAAAGTTCTCGCATCATAGTTTCCAAAGGTTGACTAAACCTTTCCTATAAAACTAACTGTAGAGGCCTAAAGCTTGACGTACATAGACAATACATTTCTATTGTGAAATACTTATTACATAAAAAAAACTAAAACTCAAGGACCGTAATAGTTTAGTGTCTTTGGAAACTCGGAATGTAATCTTCTAATCTTGGTGAAATATCTTCAACATCTCCCATAAAGATCTTCCCCTTTTGTTTTCAAACCTAAAAACATTTTTTAAATCCTGTGGAAAAGAAAACATATAAAGGGTGAGCTCAAATTCCCAGTAAGGTTAATCATAGAGAACTTAAAACAATGCATAAATATTTGAATTCTAAAACATGAACATAAAATCTAAACATCAAAATCTTGAGCACAAACATAAATCATGGAAGTAAATAAGGCATAAATCATAAAGGAACATTAATCACGAAAAACTAGCATGGTAATAAAACATGTAATTGTAGCATCCATTAATCACATGTTATGATTCCTATAGTAGCCAAGGCATTGCAACCAAGACCATCTTAGTGGACAAAGTCCAATTCTGAATCAAGTTCACTCCTCGTTCCAGTCCTGTAACACCAAACCGGATTAACATACCGTTCCAGCCATGTCTATATCATGAGATATAAATCATTAACCAATGCATTTGAGGGAGATATAGGTCCCACCCATATCATAATGAAATCATTATTACTTTTTCCACAACATAAACATAATTCATTCATCACAACCCAAAGAATAAAAATGGGTTTCGTAAACATCATCCCATCATAACATAATCCATATAAAACAAATGGATATAATTTAATAATAAGAAACGTGAAACCATGTATATCATGGATACATTATACTTGAAACATACCCATATTAAATAATGTCATCTTTGATGGAAAATGGTTTTGATAAAACACATGAAATGAAATCTTGAGGAAAGTATCCTTTCTTCTTCAAAATAATATTCTATTCACAAAATTCCATGAAATTTTAAAAGAACAGTATTTGGTTGAAAATACTTATAAAATCTTGGAGATTAAGATTCATGAAAATGAGGTGTTATGAAATCGTAAAAATCCTTTCACGTCATATAAGTTAAAAATAACATTCTTGTCATACTTTTATCGGAAAAGATAAAAAATTCCTCATATGGTAAACAATAAAAATATTCCATTCATAACATATGGTAAAATTAAAAAATGGGTAAAATGTACTTTAAACATATATAAAAAAAATTTTAGAAAACATGTGCTTGGATGATAACAATAACCCCAGTAAATACTTACGAATAAACAATCTCGGATAAAAACAAGATTGGAAAAGTTATCCCTTACCTTAGGTCTGATATGCTTTATACATATCTAAACCTCCTTTATAATGATTTAAATAATGTTATTGACTTATTACAGAATCATATTAATTGTCATGATATCATATATGGTTCACATATGACTTTATATTACCCGTTCTTTTGTAAATTCTATGTTAAAGCACTATTTTGGGTAAATTAGTTATATTTATCATACGAGTTTCGACATGTTGTTATGGATAGTATTACTTATATCCTGACTTACTTGATTCCATAATGTAAAACATTATTTATATATAATATATATTCAGCATATACATATATATATTATAGATCGATAAATGGAATGAAATACACTGTTCATGGAGACGGTAGGCCGAACGTACGCATGAACGTTGTCTTCGTTTCCGTATTAAATTTAATGGAATTAAGTAGATTACATACATACATATATATATATATATAAATACAGTATTATTATGTCATATATTTAATTATTAATTATTATATTTACTTTATAATCATTCATGAATGGTTAACATGGAGAATGAATCTCATCGCGTAGTGGAGACTGTAGTCCGTACATTCGCACGAGCGATGATACCATTCGCATGATCGTGGAGTTGTATTAAAGTGTATGTATAATATCAAATAATAAATATCACTTTAGAATAACCATATATAGTTAGTTATTTACACCATTATACCCATCCATGTAAGGTGGTGGTGGAAAACTGATTATACCACGGTGTGGAGACGGTATTCCGTACGTACGCACACGTGGTGATTTTGATTTCCGTGGGTTGGATAGAATGTGAAATAGGTTTGTTTCATATTCATAATAAAATATCATTATATGAGTGATACATATGTTATTAATTTATAATGAAACAACTAAATAAGAAGAAGTTTAAGAAAAATGAAACTTGAGAGAATCGAAAGAACAGATTACCTCTTCTTCAACGAACCTCCTTTAAGCCTTCTCTTAAAGAAGTAGAGTTGGACTTTTGAGAAGACCAGAACCACCAGAATGTTTCTATGTAAGTGGAGAATAGAAATTGGCAGGGTATGGACGATATTCAAGGTTCAAAAAGGTGTAAATATAAGAGGGAAGGGGTGCCCTTTTTCTAAGGGAGGAGTGGGTCACCTTTGGAAAAACTTTAAATATTATTTTATAATAAAGTCATATTCAGTTTATAATAGCTAAAATTTTATTTATTTCGAAGCTAAAGTGGTTATGGGTTGGAATACTCTCAACCAATATATTTTATAAAAGTTTAGGTTACAATTATAACATTATCATTTAGATTTAACTCTAAATTAAAATAATTTAACTTTTACTGTGTCTTCTTGTTTTCTTACACTATATTGTTAAGGAACATACAATAACAAGACCAACGAACCCCAAGTGGTTAATTATTAATATATATATCCATATCTAAGTAATTTGTCCGAATCTTAGTTTTTTAGGAATAATATAACAATTAAGAATATAATCTTTGTTTTAAAAACAATTTTATGTCAATTTTGGCACAATTTGGTAATTGATTTTTTGTGAAAATCATAACAGCATGATTAGTCCAAAAATAGTTTAATAAATAAATATTAAAATGTCATATTAACCTATAAAATTAGTGTATTTCATAAAAAGTATCAAATCAAATTTATTTGGGTATTTATAACATCAATTGTCTCAATATTTCATTAATAAGATAATCACTGCATCATCATTGTGTCATAAATTAATTAAAATTTTTAATGTATAAAAATTCTAAATAAAATACCATTATGTAGGAAATATTTTTATCTTTCTAATGAATATTAATAGTCGAATTTATCTTATGTATAACCTTATATTAAAAATGTTTTAGTTATTAAACTTTGATTTTAACTATTTTAACTATTTTTTAAATAAAATAATATTAAATGTCCTAATCTAATCCAAGAGGACCTAAATGGTCATTTTTTATTCGTAAGGTTGTTTTTTCTCGAATTACACTTATCCAATAGAATTAGGACATGTGTTAGGGTAATAATAATATCATTTTTACCCTTAATTATGTTATTTATTTTTAACCTTAGTAAATAAAAGAAAAAAGTTACTATTCACCAAATATTATTTTCATCGCATTTAACCACATTTTAGTCCTTCATATTAACCGTGTCTCTCGGATTTTCGAAATTCCACTCACAGAAGCGGTAAAATTATGTTTTATGTTAATTTCCAAATTCTCCTAGGAGGTGGGTAAAAGACGGTGAAGAGTTCAATAAAAATTTTATATATCTAAAATTATTATAAAATGACTCTAATGAATTAAATTTTACTTATATAGGTATTATGTATCAATTTTCATCTAAAATAAATTTAAATAAAATAAATAATTATATAAATAAAAAGTCATTTTTTAAATAGTAACCCATGGTTTTCACTATTCATCAAAAAATGAATGTTTTTAGAAAAATACCAAAATTTCACCCTAGGATAATTTCGATATTCCGAATCCAAAAATGAAGTCCATTTCGAATGATAAAATTTATAAAATTTTAGAAAAACATGTATTACTATTCATAATAGCTAGTATATATAACATATCGTTGTTTAGGGAAACATGGTATTGCGTACAACACACGCTATCGTGGAAGGTCGCGATTACGTGTAATGTAAGCCAAGTTACGGTTACATGTAGTGCAAGACTCCTTTGTTGTTGCGTATAACAGAATCCAACCATATTTCATTTATACATTGAATATATATATATATATACACTCAATGTTGCATATAACATAATCAAAAGAATTTCATTTATACATTAAACAAAATCAATAGTTAATGTTGCGGAAAATAATTTCAACAAAACGAACTTGAAATTGTGTGTAACTCGAGCCAAGAATAGTGTCGCATATACTGCAAGATAATATGGTGTTGCGTATAGTGCAAGATAATCTTGGTGTAGCGTACAAAAAAACACCACAAAGAAATTAAAAATAATAATTCTCATAAAATCTAGGGTTGTTACAACCAACCTGAAAAAAGACAGCTTACTAAAACTAAATTTATTCCTAAGTCTAGAAAAAATTCTGCTAATTCCAGTTCTGTAAATTCATATGCTTCAACTAGTTATCCATATGGTTATAGAACAAATAAAGCTTATCTTTAAAAATATTTTCATTCTGTAATTTGTATGAAACCCATAAGTCAAACTTGGGTACCAAAATCATTGATTGCTAACCTGTATGGACCTAATAAGATTTGGTTACCAAAGTTATTTTCCATCTAAATCTATTTTGTAGGAAACATGTTTGAAGATTTCTCAAAAGAATGTATGGTACATGGACAATGGATGTTCGAGACACATGTCTGGAGATTATTCTGGCTGTAAAAGCTTAATAAATATTGATGGAGGCCATTTCACCTTTGGTGATAATTCTAAAGGAAAAATCATTAGCCTAGGCCAGATTCGTAACACTGATTCAGTTTTGATTTCTATTGTTTTATTTGTTGATGGAATTAAATACAATGTTTTAACTATTTCACAATTATGTGATGATGGATTTATTGTTAAATTTTAAAATGATTCATGTGGTGTTTTTAACTCTAAAAATGTTTTAGTGTTATCTACCTAGAGAAATGAAATTGCTTATGCTGTTGATCTGAATTCTTTAGACAAACAAAATGTTACTTTCTTAAATGCTTTTCATAAAGTGTCTTGGCTATGGAATAGAATATTAGGACACTGGAACATCCTTTCACTAAGAAAACTGACTTGGAATAACTTGGTTAGAGACCTACCTAAACTTGAATTCCCAAATGACAAAGTTTGTAATCCCTGTCAAAAGGGAAAGCAACATAATGATTCTTTTAAAACAAAGAAATAAGTTTCAACTTATCAACCTCTTGGGTTGGTTCATATGGATTTATTTGGACAATCTAGAGTTTCTATTCTAAATGGGAAGGACTATGTCTATTTCCTAGTAGATTACTTTTCTAGATATTCTTGGGTATACTTATTAGCTCACAAAAGTGAAGCTTGTTCTTACTTTGTTAAATACTCTAAGTCTATAGAAACCTTCAGTGGACTTATGATTAAAACATTAAGAAGTTATCATGGCGGTGAGTTTGAAAATTATGAGTTTTAATCTTATTGCTTACACAATGGAAATTGTCACAACTTTTTTGCTAATAGGAAACCTTAGCAGAATGGTGTAGAAGAAAAAAGAAATAGAACCCTTCATGAAATTGCAAGAACCATGCTTAACGTGTATGACCTGCCTATTTACTTTATGGAAGAAGCTGTGAATACAGGTTGTTATATTATTAATAGAGTCCTGATTAAACCTATTCTTAAGCAGACCCAATATGAACTATGGAATAATAGAAAACCCAAACTTAGTTACATTAGAGTCTTTGGTTGCAATGTTTTTATTCTTAATACAAAGGATAATCTTGAAAAGTTTTCTTCTAAGAGTGATGAAAGAATTTTTCATGGTTATTATTTAACTATAAAAGCTTATACAGTCTTTAATAAAAGAAAAAAATGTGTGGAAGAATCTATTCACATCATGTTTGATTAAACAGATCCACATTTTCCTAAAACCTCTCTTGAAAATCTTGAAAAATATTTGACTGTTATAGACCTTAATGATAAAGTCAACGAACCTGCTGTAAAAATATCAACTGCTGGACATATTCCAGAATCTGGTTCTATAGAATCCAAACTTGGAGATGAACCTGAAATGTCTAGTTCTACCTTTACTAGATCAACTAGGATTCTAAAGAATCATCCATTGGATGTTTTTGTTGGTAATCTTGATTGTGGGACACATACTAGAGATTCTCTAAGAAACCAGGTTGAACATCAAGCCTTTCATTCATAGATGGAACCTAAAAATGTCAATGATGCAATCAATGGTGAGTTTTGGGTAATGGCTATGCAAGAAGAGTTAAATCAATTTGAAAGAAACAAAGTCGGGGAAATAGTTGATAGACCCCAGGAGACATTGACAATAGGCACTAAATGGGTTTTTAGAAACAATGTTGATGAGTCAGGAAACATAGTTAGAAACAAAGCTAGGCTAGTTGCACATGGATATAGTCAAGAGGAAGGTATAGACTATGAGGAAACCTTTGCACCTATAGCCTGATTAGAAGCTATTATAATTCTACTTGCATGTGCTGCTTATCTGAATTTCAAGTAATATCAAATGGATGTTAAAAGTTCTTTTATAAATGTTTTTTTGTCAAAGATGATTTTGTTGAATAATCACCTGGATTTACGAATCCTCATTTTCCAAATTGAGTCTTTAAACTTTCTAAAGATTTATATGGCTTAAAACAAGCTCCAAGAGCTTAGTATGATAGACATAGTAATTTTCTTATTTCAAAAAGTTTTACTAAAGGGATTTCTGATCCAACACTTTTTGTTAAAAGAATTTCTAAAGATATTTTAGTAGTACAAATATATGTTGATGATATTATTTTTGGATCTTCTAAACACTCCTTATGTAGTGATTTTTCAAAAATTAAACAAAATGAATTTGGAATGATTTTAACGGGATAACTCAAATATTTTCTTGGATTTCAAGTTTTACGAAATGAAAATGGTATTATTTTGAATCGAAGTAAATATACAATGGAGCTTTTAAAATGTTTTAGTTTGGACCGTTTTCAGGAAAGTGATACTCCTATGAGAACAGTCTGTAAATTAGATGTAGATAAAACTGGGAAACTAGTAGATCAAACACATTACAGAGGTATTATTGGAAGCTCATTGTACCTTATTGCTAGTTAACCAGATATCATGTTTATTGTGTGTTTGTGTGCATGATTTCAAGCTAATCCAAAAGAATATCATTTACTTGTTGTTAAATGAATTTTTACGTATCTTAAACACACTGTAAACTTTGGTTTGTTTGACCCAAAAGGGAAATCCTTTGAGTTAATGAGTTATTCAGATGTTGAATTTTCTGGTTGCAAGTTGGATAGAGAAATCACATCTGGAACATTCCATTTATTGGGAAAATACTTAGTATCATGGTGTAGTAAA
This sequence comes from Viscum album, assembly GCA_963277665.1. Lineage (NCBI taxonomy): Eukaryota > Viridiplantae > Streptophyta > Magnoliopsida > Santalales > Viscaceae > Viscum > Viscum album. Next base: position 1,621,547,511 of record OY728155.1, on the reverse strand, counting down.
AAAGCATAATTCTGTAGCTTTGTCTAATGTTTGAATCACAATATATAGCTACTGGTAGTTGCTGTGCACAAATTCTATGGATAAAACACACTCTTTTGGACTATGGATATGATTTTAAGCATGTTTCAATCAACTGTGATAGCACTAGTGCAATAAAAATTTCAAAGAACCCTGTGTCTCACTCTAGAACCAAACACAATGATGTCATACATCACTTATTGAGAGATCACTACCAAAAAGGTGATATTACTCTTGAGTTTATAGGTACTGAACATCATTTAGCTAACATTTTCACCGAGCCCTTCTGTTCTGAAAGGATAGGCTAGATTAAATAAGAGTTAGGTAGGATAGATCCATGAAACCGTTCTGTCAAACCGATCTTTCAAACTGATCTGTCAAACCGATCTGGCAAATCGATCATTCAAACCGATCTGTCAAGTCGATTAGTGCTATCGAGTGGGTTGTACTATTTTTATATTAAAAAATGTAAATTATTAACATTATTTTCTGTTTAAAACGATGTTGTTTTACATAGTAAATATTTTATTATTTTTAACCCTAAATGATACAAATAATGACATGCGGCTATTTCATTCTCAAAAGACTATTGACCTTTCATTTCCCGCCGAACTCTCTCTTCATTTCTCTGTAACCCAAGCCTTTTGAATCTTTACAAGCCACTCGATTTCCTCAAGCCTCATAATTTCTATTAAAAAGAGGCAGGGAATGGAATTTGAAGAACTTCACCCGTCAAGCGTGCTCGAGGTGAGTCGAGTAGTACGACGTAGAGGTCTCTGAACCCGGAGCTAGAAGAACGGAAAGTTCTAGCTGAAAAGGAAATATGTTCAGAATGGGTTTTATCTAGAAAATCTACTCTCTTGAAAGTGTTGGAAACACAAGGATGGAAGGAGTGGTTCTGTAATAATGATAGAATATTTTACCCTAAGCTGGTGCAAGAGTCCTATTTGAACCTTGATATAGTTTTGGACGGAGTAGAGGCTGTGAGATTGTCTTCTATAGTAAAAAGGAAAAAGATCACTTTTTCATCAAAAATGTGGGATGAAGGTCTAGTGGTACCTCACAATGGATGATCCGAGGACTATTCTATTAATATTCCTCCCACAACTGATTACTTTTCTTATGATATAGCCACGGAGTTTTTGACTGGAAAGTCCAAATCGCAAAGGATAACTACTGCTGAGTTGGATAGTGAGAATCCAATCCTGTGTAAATTTTTTCAACATCAAATATTTCCGAGAAAAGGTGATTTTGCTTCAGTTAAGTATCAATATGTTTTCCTTCTATTCCTTTTGTTGAATGGTGAAATGATCAATCTGTGTAGATATTTTGCTGAGCATATTGTTGAGATGATAAAACCATCAAAGAAAGCTACTACTCTATTTTATTCTAAACAGACTTCTGCCATGCTGAAATTCTTAGGTTGTGTGGATGATGGAGATGAGTATATATCATCAATTAGAATTTGTTTCAACAATGTTATTTGTAAGAGGATGAAAATCAATTATAAGACATGGAAGAAAGCTTGGGTTTCTTATTAAGAAAATTTATATGAATCCTTCAATCCTATTGATCATCCAAGGAGACCAAAGGAGATAACATATCCATGTTTGAAACCTGGAGAATAAGTGATTGATTCATATGATGAAGATGAATCGGTTGTTCCTAATGAAACTATTGAATCCAGTAAGAAAGGAACAAAAGGAGAAGAAGAAGATGATGAGAATCTGATTGCTGAAGAAGAGGCTGAATCATCTCCTGATGAGAGGAGTGATCATGATAATGTTAGTCCGAAGAAAAGAATGATGGAATTTGTTTCGAAAATCCATCCTCTCATATTACCATAGATTGAACCTCTTTTGGATGATGAAGAAGAAGGTGAGACTGATGAATCAACTTCTGAGGAGTATGAATCCGGATGTATAGACAGTTCAAGTGACAGATCAGTTAATGATGATGATGAAGATGATGAAGGAAGTGATAATGATGAAGGTTATGCTAATGGCGATGACAATAGTGGTAGCAATTAATATAATAGTGGTGATGCTGATGATGCTGATACACGACCTATAGAAGGTCTAAATGAGATTCAAGATGATTCTGAACCCCGACCAATTGAGAAAGAAAAATTATCATGAGGCTAAGAGGTCAGAACAGTTGAAGAGTGGTGGGGATGGGGAAGTCCTTCTTGAATATTTTGGATGAGCTCAGTTTGTGAAACCTATGTACCCTTCATGCAGTGCCGCATGGGAAGAACATCCAGGTCTTGTTGTTCAGGGATTAGATTACCTAGAGGTATAGGAAGGTGTAGAAGTGGATCTTGCAGGAATAAGTGATTTAGTTAAGTCTTAATTAGTTTCCGAGTTTTTTCAAAGAACATATGTCAAACCTGATCCTTCAGTGTCTCAAGGTAGACCTGATCCTGTAGTTTCTTAGTCAGACTTTGATAGATTCAAGGTTGTATTGATTCAAGCTGTTAGGGAGACTGTGAAAGATGTGTTATCTCATATTCCTGATCCTGCTCCAATGACTTTATCAGAAGCTACTATGGATGAGATGGCTCAAAGAGTGGTAATCCTTATCAAACCAGACCTGTGCAATTATAGTGAGTTGACTGGTAGGCAAATTACCTCATTGAATCAAATAGTGAAGGATTAGGAAGCAATCTTGCTTCTCTGTTAGGTGAGTCCAGAACAACCATATCTAGTATAATGGATGTTTTAAGAAATCAAATAGAACATTTGGTGAAAGCAGATTTGACGAAGATAAAAGCTGAGATCACTCAAATTGTTGCTTAGGCTGGAAATGCCAAGTTGACCAAGATCACTGGTTGTTAATTAGATACTTTAGGAGATGTTTTAGAGAATAGATAGCAGCTCTTGGGAAGATTTTGGATTTAGATTCTCTGAAAAAGATGAAAGAGTATAGTGATCATATTCATAAGATGGGGAAATTGTATTCAACTGATGCTACCAATGCTCAAAAAGAGAATAAGGAGAAAGTGGATCATTATTTCTCTAACATATAAACAAATCATGAGTTGAATAATCAATTTAATGTACTGGATGATAATTTGAGACTCCCTCCAGTGACTCAAGCTTTTAGAGCTCAAGTTTAGAAGTTAAAAGACTTTAACCCCACATTGGAAAATTTAATGCAGAATAAGGATGATTGTAAAGACTCGTAAAATTCAAGAAAATTTTATTCTTAATTTTCTTTGGGATTTTACAAGAATGTAGTTTATGACGACACATGATTCTGAGGCATGGTGTGCCTGGAATCATTTTCCGAAGTTTGGCTCGGGTACGTTCAGTGAACGAACAAACGGTTTTTTCTAACTTTTGAACCGGTGCTCGGAATCTAATTACGAGGGCACCGATGGAATCGCAGCAACAATATTTTCTTTGAAATTCTTTTTCCAGAGTTGCATTTTCTCGGGTGTAGTTTTTAATTTTTGGGGTTAAGTTAAGAAATAAAATAAAAGTGGTGCGACACATTATTTTATTTCACTTAAAGCCACTTAAATCCACTTAATCCAAGTTATGTGGATAAGGTGGGACACACGATATCCTACCCACATGGTAGGATATTTGTGAGATGGGGCCTGCACGAGCCCCACCGTTTCCTTCCCTCTATGTAACACACCCGCGAAAACCCATTTTTAATTAAAGTCACTCGTGCATTTATTTGGGTTAAGAAACACCTCTTTAATTGGGTAGTTAAGTCGTTATAATTAATTCATCGAATTATTTTTTCGTTTCTTAACTTTGATTTTCTAATTGTTGGAAATGGAATATATTAAGACCAACACTTGTTTTACTTGAGTGTGGCTTGTTGAGAGGATTTGAAGAAACTCTAAAGCTTGAAGATCTTCATCCTCCTTCGCGAAGAACACAAAGAACGCATCGTCGTCGACGAAGAACGCCGACCTCCGACGAAGGGAGACGAAGAGCGCCGAACCCTCGGAGATTGACGACGAGACACTGTGTACTGCGACATCGACGATTCTCTTTCCGCGATACTTCTTCTGCGACGTTCCTTCCCCGTGAAAATGTTTGATCAACAACAGATTGAGCGACGCCCCTTCCGCGACGCGACGATCCTCTTCTTCTGCGATGGTTAATTCCGTGACAAACTCACATTCGAGGACAATGTTGAGGTATGGGTTTTTGTTCATTTTAATCTATGTGATTATATCTGCGGTTTGATTAATTATTTTTCGAAAGCCTTTTTAAAACCGCTAACACGGTGGGTGCGGAACAACGAACAACTCCGAACCCACCGTCTCTTAATTCTTGGTGAGTGGATTGGAAGGCGACGACAAAGTAGGCCACACGGGCGATATGAGTTCCTCGCAGGGAAGGATGGGCCCCGGGAGGGCCATTGGCGAAGACGGAATGCAATTCTGACCACCGAAACTCGTCCGGGGGTCGGCGGAGCGGCCCACCGGTGCGCCTCACCGGCACGGCGGTGCTCAGCGCGCCGCTGGGAGGAGCATTCGCGACTGATGCCGTGGTGGCAGGCCGTGGTCCCTCGACCACGCGGGACCGGAAGGAATGAGACACGACAGCCGACAGCGTCCGCTGGCAAGGGCGGCCCCACGCCGGGCCGCGGTCTCTCCACACGGGGGAGGCGCGCCCCCCGCTTCGCTCGGCCATAACGGTCGAGCTGACCCGCTGGTCCCCCGGCCACGGCCAGCTGGGTCACGCCCAGGCCGATCCGGGCCGCGCTGGCCGGGCCGGGTGGGACCCAGACCCGGGTCGGGTCGACCCAGGGGGGGTTGGGCCGGGTCGGTCCGGGCTCAGACCCCCCGTTTTCGAACCTCTTCGATCTTTTTCCTGTATCATGGGCTACAGACCTTCGATCGACTCACCGTCAGTGGCAATGTGATCCTTGGATCAAGACGGGCATTTTTAAATTTTACACTCAAGGTTTTTGAGAACATGGGGTTCGACCGGGATGGTTCGTACATGAGATCAACTGGGCCCTCAGAGCAGAAACGCTTATAACTTGAGCTCCGGACGTCTGATTGACGTACCGTCGACTTTGATGGAATCCTCTATGTGAGAAAAATATTTTGGCTTAATCCGCCTGAGGTTTGGACACAGCTGGAGTATGGTCGCGTTGGTTTTGACTTAAAACCCAACTGGGACCCTGGGACGAAAAAGCCAATAACTCTCAGACCGGGCGTCCGATTGACGCACCGTCTGTGACGTTGAGTTCCTGTTGGCGATACAGAACTTTTGGATACATCAAATCCGGACTATGTGTCAGTTGATATATCAGCCTCTCGGCTCATGGAGCAGACCCTCCTGAACGAGCTTGCTGTGTGTGGGAACCCTAGAGCAGGCTGCGACTGCGACGACGACGACGACGACTGTATAGAGATCCTCAGTGGATTAAATGATGATGACTACAACACCCAATGATCCTATGTGGATCAGTGCTGCTGATCCGGTGTGGGTCAGATTATGTATGGGTCAGCGCTCAGTGGTCCTGTGTGGGCTATCACCTACGGATCCAGTGTGGGTTCGATCTAGTGTGGGTCTTTGAGGGGGTTAGTGACCTATCGATCCTGTGTGGGTCATATCCTTTGTGGGTCATTGCAGGGGTTAGTTCCTATCAATCCTATGTGGGTCAGATCCTTTGTGGGTCATTGCCAGGGTTAGTACCTATCGTTCCTTTGTCGGTCTGACGGCATAGATGAATCAGTGGAAATATCTGATCGTCGCTATCTTCATGCGAAGAAGTATACCCGTGTGAGCTGAATCATGTTTTGCTTTCCTTTGTGGATTGTGTTGTGCTATGCTATGTGGATTATGTTTTTCTATCCTATGTGGAATGGGTTGTGTTTTCCAGTGTGGACTGGGTTGTACTTGGGCTCGAAGGTTGGAGCGAACTGGAATTGATGACTTAGGTATATGTATAGGCATATTCCTAAGCAGTGTCGGATGTTACATCGTGATTGTATCATTCCGTTGTAGATTATGGGAGACCATCAGGGGTCTCGGGGTCCCTACTAAGTAGCTTATACTCACCACTGCAGGGCTATGCCCGCACTATGTTGTGTTGGTTGCAGATGACAGACATCGCTGATCATGGTTGAGGCTTGTAGAGCAGGACGGTATCTGGAGGTGGACCACTGGGCAGGACGTACTCGGAGCGGTCGGTTGAACCCGAGGAGAAGTGGAGGCTATCTGTACCCACCCTTCAGGTGGGACTTCCAGTGGACGGCTCGACACGGTGGAATTACTTTTAAGTTGTTGTTTTTCCCTTTCCAGTTGTACTTTACTTTCAGTTTTGGTTTATATACTGGCCCACTTACTTTTCCCCACTTACTGTTATGCTCGGTTTTTACTTAGTGTTTACTTCTACTGCTTGTTTTCTCGGTGGTGTTTGTTTACTTTACAAAGGAAATTACTTCCCTCTTTACCGGGTTTTACGCCTTGGTTCTAGTCACCAGCCCATGGCCTATGGAAGGCGGGCTTGGGGTAGTCACGACACGGGCCCCGAGGACAGGTCGTGACAAATTGGTATCAAAGGAATTCGGTTCTACCGCAGAACTCAGGACTCTGATCTCTTTCTATGTGAAGCAATAGTGTTGACAGTATTGAGTGAGGTTATCAGTCCAGGGAGTCCAGTGTTGGTGCGGCGGCCGACATATACGTACACCAAGACCCAAACATCTGATTTCCGACTTAATACATGAAAACATTGATTGCATGTGTGTTTCAAGTTTTCTTTGTGATTACTTTTTGTCAGCTCACCAGGTATACTGTTTGACCGTGGCACACCTTTTTTTTCAGGATGTCCCCACGACGGCAGCCAGCTAGGGTTCCGAGAGTTGTGCGTGACGACAACCCACCAAGCGACGAGGCCTCAGTACAGGGCCCTTTGACAGCTGAGGCACCGGCGGTACCTCTACCCGCCGAGCCACCGATGCTACTAGCCATGGCTGCTGACGATGAACGTTGCCTTTTGCACTGTACGAGTTTTAGCACCAGCGACTGCCCAGGTTCCACGAGGAGACGGACCCCTAGGCAGCCAAGGACGGGCTGGAGGCAGTCGTATGGGTTTTCAGGTTAGTGAGGACACCATCAGACCTCATGGTGATCCTCGCAGCGAGCCTAATGCATGCGGCAGTGGGCCGATGGTGGAGCTTGATGCTCCAGGTGCACGATGAGGCATCTCTCCTCTGGATGGAATTTGAGAGCCTCTTTCGCTCATAGTTCATCCCAGCCACCATCTGTGTGGTGCGCATATAAGAGCTTCCACAGCTGTGGCAGGGCAGCTTGATGGTCGCCCAGTACTCGGCGAGATTTACCGATCTCTCACGCTACTCGACAGATATGGTACGAGACCCATTCTTCCGGGCCCGGACCTTTTAGCAAGGATTGAGACATGATATCAAGAAATTGATGATCTCCCTCATCATTCCGACTTAGGCAGGAGTACTGGAGCGAGCCCTTCTAATTGAGAGCTTCCTTGCTGAGCCTCCATCAGCAGCGGGACCTACCACAGGGCGGCACATCGTAGAGTCTTATGCAGTAGGCAGTCGACGGATGACTCATGGGTCTAGGAAGACCAGACCCTCAGGCAGACGACCTTAGAACACTAGCTCAGATGTGAAGGGCACACAGCGCGGATCCAGTCTTTCGAGAGGCAGACAGTGCTACGCATGCGGCGGGCAGGGCCACATGGATCGTGACTCCCCGACCCACCATGCTGAGGAGCCGCAGATGGTTGATGGGCCACCCAGGCAGAGGAAGAGGGTCGACCGTGGCGGTCCGCAGGGAGCAGGCGGACGAGGCAGAGGAGCTGGTCGAGCAGCAGGTGGTGGGCGACGCTTTGAGGATCTACCACCGCCACCACCAGGAGGTACACCCCGACCACAGGGAGCTAGCGAGCACAGACAGGCACAACTCTAGGCAACAGAGGCCTACGACCCCGGCGCGCCCGAGATGATTACACCCTTGATGTAGTTTATATAGACACATGAGCGAGTCATTATTTCATACCCGCTGCCCTTGTTTGGAGCTCGGAGATTCCGAAAGAGCTGTTGGCTCGATCCTTACGGCTAGAGACTCCTACGGGAGAAGACTCGACGGTTACACACTGGTGCCGGTAGTGTTAGCTTACTCGAGGAGGTGAGAGCTTCGGCTGTGATCTTCTTGTAGAGGCGTCGAGGCCTTACGACGTCATCTTGGGCATGGATTGGTTATCTACAGTCCACGTAAAGATTAACTGTATTAGGCACAAGGTGCGATGTGTATGCACAGTAGGGAGCAGGTTCACCTTCACCGGCGAGAAGGGAGCCTTTGCAACACAAGATGGACTCTCGTAGAAGAGAAGACAACCCATCACTCATCAGTTGGATAGCCTCATCCTGGGAGCAGTTGACTTGCAGAGTCCTAGTTTTCCTACAGTGGTGGATTAGTATGCTGACGTTTTCCCCGAGGACGTTCTAGGACTACCTCCTCACAAAGAGGTAGAATTTTATATTGATCTGTACCCCAGGACAGCCACGATATCCACCCCAACATATCAGATGGCTCTCGCAGAGCTTCGAGAGCTACGGGTACAGTTGGAGGACATCCAGGGAAAGGGATTCATCCGACCCAGTGTTTCACCCTGGGCTTCCCCGATTTTGTTCGCCAAGAAGGCAGACGGGAGCTTGCAACTGTGTGTCGACTATCGTCGCCTGAACCTGGTGACAGTGAGGAACAAGTATCTGCTACCGAGGATTGATGACCTCTTCGATCAGCTCATGGGAGCACGGTAGTTCTCAAAGATAGAACTCAGGTTAGGCTATCATCAGCTCAGAGTTCAGGACGGGACGTGCAGAAGACGACCTTCAGATGTCAGTATGGACACTATGAGATCTTGGTTATGCCATTCGTCATAACCAATGCTCCAGCAGTATTCATGGGCCTCATGAACAGGATATTTCATCCATACCTCGATTGATTTGTCATGTTCTTCATCGACGACATTTTGATATACTCGACGACTGAGGAGGAGCATACCTACCACTTACGGGTTGTCCTAGACACACTCCGAGAGCACCAGCTTTATGGAATGCTCTCGAAGTGTCACTTCTTGCTATGTGAGGTCCACTTCTTAGGGCTCGTCATCTATGAGGCGGGAGTTGCAGTGGATCCTGCGAAGATCGAGGCAGTGCTAGCTTGGGAGCCACATAGGAGCGTGACAGAGGAGCGGAGTTTCTTGGGACTAGATGGATACTACCGGAAATTTGTGCCAAACTTCTCCAGAGTTGCGACACCAATCTCAGCATTGACGAAGAAGGGGAAACCCTTTGTGTGTTCAGAATGATGTCAGTAGATCTTCCAGGAGCTGAGACAGAGATTGACCAGCTCCCCTATCTGGAGGCTTCCAGAGGAGGGAGTAGTGTACATAGTCTACTGCGATGCATCAGGGACTGGACTCGGATGTGTCCTGTTGGAGGAGCGGGTATTGATCGCCTATGGATTACGTCAGTTGAGGCCGCATGAGTATAACTACGCTACCCATGACTTGGAGTTAGTAGCAGTATTCTTCGCTCTGAAGACATGGCGCCACTACCTGATAGGCGAGCACTTTACAGTCTTTTCTGACCATCAGATTCTCAGGTACATCTTCTCTCAGAATGACCTGAACCAAAGACATCGGCGATGGCTCGAGTTCCTCTAGGACTATGACTTTGAGATAGTCTATACACCTGGGAAGGGTAATGTGGTAGCCGATGCTCTCACCAGGAGGACGGGCATTCAGCTACTTGAGGAGGTGACAGAGCAGCTAGCCGCTTTGCAGATACCCTTCGTGGATAGAGATAGAGTAGCCTTCTATTAGTCACTCACAGTCACTCCTCCACTACTGCAGCAGGTCAGAGAGGCACAGCGTGGGGATGCCGACTGTGAGACGTGTCGTGCACAGGTATCCTCAGGACAGGCACCCGATGGTTTCTTCTTTGGAGCATAGCACGACGTCCTTTTCAGAGGACGTACCTTGGTACCAATTGATTTCCGGGAGGAGGTGCTGAGAGAGTTTCACACTTCTCCTTTGGCAGTGCATCATGGAGTGGAGAAGATGTACCAGGATCTCAGAAGACAACAGTGGTGGTCGGGCATGAAGAAGGTTGTGGCAGAGTTCGTTTCTCGATACCTCACCTGCCAGTAGGTGATGGCAGAGCATCAGGTACCAACAGGCTTGGTTCAGCCCTTGGAGGTCCCAGAGTGGAAGTGGGAAGGGATATCTAAGGACTTCGTGACTAGACTTCCACGCACTTCCAGAGGTCACGACTCCATTTGGGTGATTGTCGACCGAATCACCAAGTCGGATCACTTCTTACCCATCAGAGAGCAGGGCTCAGTGGAGATATTGGGACGTCTCTACATTCAAGAGATTGTACGGCTTCCTAGTGTGCCATCATCTATCATCTCCGATCGAGATGCTCGCTTTACTTCCCAGCTTTGGAAGGGGATGCAGGAGCCGTTCGATACGCAGCTACGTCTGAGCACCGCCTTTCACCCTCAGACGGATGGTCAGAAGGAAAGGACCATACGGACTCTTGAAGACATGCTCCGTGCATGTGTCCTCGACTTTGGTCGCAGCTGGGAGGACCACCTACCCTTGGTGGAGTTCACGTACAACAACAGCTACCACCCCACTATCGGGATGGCACCATACGAGGAGTTGTAAGACCGACCATGCAGATCCCCTTTGTGCTGGACAGACCCTGGGGAGTCAGCACTTTTGGGACCAGAGATGATCCAGGCCACGACAGAGAAGGTCCAGATCATATATGAGAGGATGAGGACAGCTCAGAGCAGGCATAAGTCTTATGCTAACAGGAGGCGGAGGCCACTGGAGTTCGAGGATGGAGACTGTGTCTTCTTGTAGGTCTCATCTCGACACAGATTAAAGAGATTTGTCCGAGGTCGCAAGATGTCTCCACCCTTCATCGGACCATTCCAGGTCTTTAGCAGTATTCGCGAGGTGGCTTATAGCCTGGCTCTACCACCTCAGTTGCACCGGGTGCACGACGTCTTCCACGTATCTCAACTGAGGAGATACGTGCACGACCCAACGCATATCATTGACCATGGGGAGCTGGACGTTGATGATGGGGAGACTTTTGCGGAGGTCCCAATGGAGATCGAGGATCGACAGGAATGAGTCCTACAGGGACGATCGATCCCTCTAGTGCGCATCAGATGGCAGCACGGGAACCTCCATGAGAGCACTTGGGAGCGGGAGGCTCAGATGCAAGCTCAGTACCCACATTTGTTTCCATAGTTTATGATATATCTTTACGGGGATGTAAATCCCTGAGGTGGGAGTGATATAAAGACCCGTAAAAGTCAAGGAATTTTTTTTATTAATTATCTTTGCGATTTTACAAGAACACAGTTTCTGACGGCCCCTGATTCCGAGGGCTAGTGTGCCCGGAATCATTTTCCGATGTTTGGCTCGGGTACGTTCAGTGAATGAACGAGCGGGTTTTTCTAACTTTTGAACCAGTGTTCAGAATCAAATTATGAGGGCACTGATGGAATCACAGCACCAATATTTGCATAGAAATGCCTTTTCCAGATTTGTGTTTGCTCGGGTGTAGTTTTTAATTTTTGTGGTTATGTTAAGAAATAAAATAAAAGTGGTGCGACACATTATTTTATTTAACTTAATGCCACTTAAAGCCACTTAAGCGAGGTTAAGCAGATAACTTGGGACCCACGATATCCTATCCACTTGGTAGGATATTTGTGAGGTGGGGCCCGCACGTGCCCCACCGTTTCTTTCCCTCTATGTAATGCACCTGGTAAAACCCCTTTTTAATTAAAGTCAACTGTGCATTTATTTGGGTTAAGAAACGCCTATTTAATTGGGCAGTTAAGTCATTACAATTAATTCATCAAATTAATTGTTCGTTTCTTAACTTCGATTTTCTAACTGTTGTCATGGGAATAAAATAAGACCAACAATTGTTTTACTTGAGGGTGGCTTGTTGAGAGGATTTTGAGAAACTCTAATGCATGAAGATCATCATCCTCCTTCGGGAAGAACATGAAGAACGTGAAGAACACATCATTGCCGACGAAGAACACCAGCTTCCGACGAAGGGCGACGAAGAGCTCTGAACCCTCAGAGATCGACGACGCGACGTCGTGTACCGTGACACCGACGATTCTCCTTCGCGACGCTTCCTCCGCGACGCGACGATCCTCTTCTTCCGCGACGATTAATTCCACAACGAACTCACATTCGACGAAAATGTTGAGGCATGGGTTTTTGTTCATTTTATTCTATGTGATTATACCTGCGGTTTGTTTAAATATTTGTCGGAATCTTTTTTAAAACCGCTATCACAGTGGGTGCGGACCAACGAATAAGTCCGAACCCACCATCTATTCGTTCTTGGTGAGCGGATTGGTGGGTGATGACGAAGCAGGCCACACGGGTGATGTGAGGTCCTCGCAGTGAAGGACGATCCCTGGGAAGGCCATTGGAGAAGACGACACACAATTCCGACCACCGGAACTCGTCCGGGGGTCCGTGGAGCGGCCCGCAGGCGCGCCTCGCCGGCACGGCGGCGCCGGCGACAGGGGGCGGCGGTGCCCAGTGCGCCGTCGGGAGGAGCCGCCGTAGTCCCGCGAGCATGCGGGACCTAAAGGAATGGGACGCGGCAGCTGGCCGCATCTGCTAGCAAGGGAGGCCCCACGCAGGGCCGCGGTCTCTCCATGGGGGTTCGCTCGGCCATAAAGGCCGAGCCGACCCGCTGGCCGCCCGGCCAGCGCTAGCCGGGTCACGCCCAGGCTGGGCTTGGTCGAGCCGGCCGAGCCGGGTCAGACCCGGACCCAGTTCGGGTCCCCTCGGTTCGGGCCGACCAAGGAGGGTTGGGCCAGGTCGGTCCGGGCCCAGACCCCCCGTTTTCAGACCCCTTCTGTCTTTTTCCCATATCATGGGCTACAAACCTCCGATCGATGCACCGTCAGCGGAGATGTGTTCCATCGATCGAGACGGTCGTTTTGACATTTTACACTCAAGGTTTTGGAGAACATGGGTTTTGACCAGGTTGGTTCGTACACGAAACCAACCGGGCCCTTGGATGGGAAACGCTTATTACTTGAGCTTCGGACGTCCGATTAACGTGCCGTCGACTTTGATGGAATCTTCTAAGTGAGATGGATCTTTTGGGGTACTCTGCCCGAGGTTTGGATGCAGGTGGAGTATGGTCAGGTTGGTTTTTACATAAAAACCAACCGGGCCCCTTGGACGAAAAAGCTAATAACTCTCAGACTGGGCGTCCGATTGACGCGTCGTCTGTGACGTTGAGTTCCTGTTGGCGATACGGAACTTTTGAATACAACAACTCCGGACTATGTGTCATTTGATGTATCAGCCTCTTGGCTTGTGGAGCGGACCCTCCCGAAGGAGCTTGCTGTGTGCGGGAACCCTAGAGCTTGCTGTGACTGCGACGACGACGACGACTGTACAGAGATCCTCAGTGGATTCGATGGTGATGACTACAGCACTCAGCGATCATACGTGGATCATTGATACCGATCATGTGTGGGTCAGATATTGTGTGGGTCAGCGCTCAGCGGTCCTATGTGAGCCAGCGCCTACAAATCCTGTGTGGGTCTGATCCTGTGTGGGTCTTTGCGGGGGTCAGTTAGCAATCGATCATGTGTGGGTCAAATCCTTTGTGGGTCATTGCGAGGGTTAGTACCTATCAATCCTGTGTGGGTAATATCCTTTGTGGTTCATTGCGGGGGTTAGTACCTATCGATCCTTTGTGGGTCCGACGACATAGATGAATCAGTGGATATATCTGATCGTCTTTATTTTCATGCGAAGAAGTGTAAATGTGTGAGCTGAATCCTGTTTTTCTTTCCTTTGTGTATTGTGTTGTGCTATCATGTGTGGATTACATTCTGCTATCCTGTGTGGACTGGGTTGTGTTTTCCTGTGTGGAATGGGGTGTACTTGGGCTCGCAGGTTGGAGTGAACTGGAATTGATGACTTAGATATATGTATAGGCATATACATAAGCAGTTTCGGATGTTACTTCGTGATTGTATCCTTCCTTTGTGGATTCCGGGAGACCTTTGCGGGTCTCGGGGTCCCCACTGAGTAGCTTATACTCACCCCTGCACGGGCTATGCCCATACTACATTTTGTTGGTTGCAGACGACGGACAGCGCTGATCGTGGTTGAGGCTTGCAGAACAGGATGGTACCTGGAGGTGGACCACTGGGCGGGACGTACTCGGAGCGGTCAGCTGAACCCGAGGAGCAGGGGAGGCTATCTGTACCCACCCTTCAGGTGGGACTTCCAGTGGACGGCTCGACACTAGGGATTTACTTTTTAGTGGTTGTTTTTTCCTTTCCAGTTGTACTTTACATTCAGTTTGGGTTTGTATACTGGCCCACTTACTTTTCCGCACTTGCTGTTGTACTTAGTTTTTACATAGTGTTTACTTCTACTGCTTGCTTTCTCTTTGGTGATTGTTTACTTTACAAAGGCAATGGCTTCCCTTTTTACCGGGTTTTACGCCTTGGTTCTAGTCTCCAACCCCTGGCCTATGGATGACAGGCTTAGGGTAGTCACGACACGGGCCCCGAGGACGGGTCGTGACAATGATTTTGAAAATACTATGAAGTACAGTGGAGAAGACATTCAGGACTTCATAAATTTTCGCAAACCCAACATTCATGTGCAAGGTAAGGCCATTTATTTTCCTACTGCTAAGTCTCTGCAATCATTAGATGTTTCTCCCGGTCAGATGTCAGTTTCTCAAGCTCTCCCCAGTATTCGACCAGTCTTTAAACAACAATCTTCAGAAAGACCTTCTCTACAGCTGGTGACCTTGGAACCCACCATTTGTCCAGCTCGAGTTGTCCTGCCTCTTTTCTCCATCTGGCCAGTTCGACCTTCCAACCAACAACCGTCTGGACCATCCATTCCTCCCACTACTAAAGGAAAATCTCCCTTGAAACCCTATAAATGGATGTTTCTATCAATTTTTGACAGGGTTTATATTTTTTGTACTTTTTACTTGTGTCTATGATGTTTCTCATCACATTCAATCATTATTTTTCTATGAAATCTTCTTTCTTATCTTCCCTCTCTATTATTTTTGATAATCCCAATGGGGGAGAAATCCGGGAGAAATCAGGGAGAAATCACGGAGAAATAAAGAAACTCATACATATGACTGGGTGAACTGAATGTACATATGAGATATAATTACTATACGCATGCATACACAAGGTAAAAATGACTTATCCGACTTGTATTATATGGGGTGAATGACTAGTTTCTACAAGATTTGTCTACTATTCTAATCATGTTTTTATCTTTTGGCATATATTCTTTTTTATAGGGGGGGCATACTGAAATACCTACTATATTCTATCTTCCATGTGCTATTGATTTGTGATTATCAAAAAGGGGGAGATTGTTGAACTCTCTGTGAGATGATTATTTTAATATTCCCAAATGATTACTGTATGTATGAAACTTTCGTCTTTCTGATCAAATTGTTCTAAATGTGTTTATATTTGTTTAAATCATTTTTATACATGTTTATCTATGTTAAGATATGTATTACTAGTGACCTGGAAGTATTCTGGACTGAACAGACACTTTGTGAGAATTTCTTGTCTTGACCCACCATTAGTAATATTTTGTCGCACCGATGATGAACGGTCGCACTGATAATAGGAAATGTCGCATTGATGACAACAGTCACACTGATGATGAGTCACTGATGGTGAGACACAAGGGCTGAGACACCGATGCTGAGAAACCGATGTTGAGTCACCGATGCTGAGACACTGATGTTGAGACACTAATGATGAGACAGCGATGATGAGTCACCGATGTTGAGACACTGATGCTAATACTACCGAACCGATGCAGATTCAAAGGGACTCACTGATCTCATGATTCACCGATATTCATGAAAATAGTTTTAATTTCTATAAAACCTTATTTAATTCTAATGGTCATATTTGATGATTTTAAATCAATTAATGATATTTAATGTTAGTTGTTGTAATTCCAGGAACTCGTACCTCGTACCGAGAAAAATGTAATCAATCCCTTTGCTGAAGCTCGTGGAATAAACGGAAGATTGAGCTACAGTAAAAGTGTGTACGCAAAAAGTCATAGAGATAGAATTATTCCATGAATATACATACGAAAACGGAGAACACACGAAGAAGTTGAAGGGGGAATTTGCAAGATCTCAAAAGAACAATCATGTATGCAATCCAGAACTACTGAAGAACACACGAAGAACACTGGAAATCAGAGAACACACTCACTTGTGAAGGACATCAAGCGGAACCACGATACTCTGTTTTCTACATCCAAACCACAGAAGGACTCAGAAGCATCTATGCTAAATCCAATGAGTCCAGAGCTGCACTACCAATCACTAGAGTTTTCAAAAATCTGATACATTCTATCTTAGTCATTATTTTTCTTACATTTTTTATCAGTGTGTGTACTCTATACATCTTACACACACATTGACACCAATGCTGAATCTGGAGGATATCAAAAATCCTCAAACCAAATTTGTTTACTCTTGTTTTCCCATGAAAACTGTGGAAGATTCCTTGTATGGCCTGGTCATTGTTTTTGTTTCCCACGAAGAACTGTGGTAGAGGTCCCTATGTGGCATGGACAGTCTTGTACTATTGTTAACCCTGATCCAGGGTGTGGATCAAAATCAAATAAATTCTTTGAGAGGACTAAGTCTCGGCTTGAGACTGAACCTCATGGTTACATCGACTGTGCATTTTTATTTATGTCATAAATATACTATATAAATTTCATATTCCCCTGCTGTTACTTTGAAATACAAATGTATATTAAAGTCACTTTGATAGTTAAATTAGCAGGTGTTTATACTTTTTGTAATCCAGTAAGTTAGCCTCAAAAGCTAATATGATCCTGTGATTAAATTTTCTGAGATCTAATCAATATTTAAGAAGCTAATTGAACATTTACAATCTTTATAAATTCACTACAGTTTAACTTTGTTTTCAAATTTGGGGTTTTTTAAGAGAAATTTTTTTAACAAAATTTTTTATTTGAAATCAATTCACCCCCCCTCTTGAGTATCCACTCCGACCAACAATAATTTTTCTTTCAAAATCGCATTTAAAACATATAAAATTTCCAAAATCTCTTCCCTTTATACCACTTTGAAAACCTAAAATGGAATCATGAATATTTGTTTCAAACATTTCATTGAAAATATATTATTATTCTTTTAAATATCCTTTTTAAAAACTAAAACATTTTGAAAACCATTTACATTAAATCAAAACAGTATATCATATATAGGATTCTAGTAAAAAATAAAAAAAATCCAAGAAATAATATAAAATAAGTTTGAAAATATCTTGACACACATTTTACCTAGTAATAGATAAATTTTTTTAACATGTTTTCTTTGAAAATAAATTGAATGAATATATAGAAATCCTGAAAATAGTTTAAAAACATTTTCCATTAAAAATTCATTGAAATATTATAAATAAATATTTGAAACACATTGAAAAAAATTTCATTGAAAAAACTTTGAAAAAATGTAGTGGGTGATTTGAAAAATAGTTCAGTAATCAATAAACAATTTGTAAATATTTTTATAAAACATGGGATTGATGGAACCTGGATTTCAGAGAGTGGGGATAGATAAATTTAGATCTTCCAAAAAATAATTTCTCAAGTATCTTATGTTATATATAGCTAAAAATATCTCTAACACGTCTTGATAAAATTATTGAACAGAGGATAAAAATTTCATCAAAGGAAACATAATCACAAACAATCCCAATATAGAATGTGATTGTTTTGATAAACTTTTACCTGTTTGTAACATTGAGTAATACTTCCCAAGTATTACAAATAAATTACAAGGGGATTAAAGTATACTGAAAATAAGTACTGTGATGGTATAATATGTGAAAGATATGTATATACAACTCATAAAAAATATAGTTGAAAACAACGAATGTGTCGTAAGGAAGGAATATTAAAAGAAAATTAATTTAATGATTTTATATATTTGAAGCATAAATTGATTTAATGGTAAATAATCATATGAAAATTTAAATACCCATTAATTGGGGAATATTATTTTTTGAATAATTTAATGTGTACTGTAAAAACCACATATATGAAATACGTGGTTTGCAAGGCCTTTGTCTCATGTAGAATAAAATTGAAAAAAGAAAACCAATAATTTTTTAGTAATGTTAGAATCAGGATCCCCATTAAGTAATTATAAGTATTAAATATATTAATATCATGATATATGTTAATCTAATGATATAAATTTTCATAAAACAATATGTCCACAAAAACAAAGAAGTGAATAATTAATATGGAATGCATCTGCTGGAAATAAAGGTGAGATGAAATTCCATTACCTTATATCTTGACATTATTTGTACACATTCAATCCCATGTATAATAAATATTGGTTTATTATAAATATTAAATATAACCATATTATTATATCTAATACAATATGGTAATTTTTACCCTTTTTAGAACATGTTTATTAAAAATACTTTTTAATGTTACGTTTCATGTAATATATGAATTATTTTTTGAGTAGTTTTTGGATTTTTATTCTTGGTACACGTACATAGAAAATGATTTATATAGTTGGGGGATCACCTGAGTAGTAAAGGATCCCCATGATCCTATATCAAAAAAGCGTTCAAATTTGGGTCATGGTGAATTTTCATAGGTATAATACCAGGCATTGTAGCATAGTAGTGTTGTGGTAACTGCAGTGTGGAACTATATCATAGGTATTATTCTTCCTGAATGGAATTTTGGGACACTCTTCCTTTGGGCCATCACGGGAGTTGTGAGGCAGGCACAACGTGCAGTTGGTGAAATATACATGATACAAGAAGAGCCGTTGGTATATCAAATTTTTTCCTACGGGCCATGTAATGGGATTCATGTACACTATAAAATCATTCTATAAATTTATAATGTAATATATTAGTTTTTATTTGTTTTTATCCCTTTGGGGAAAATGAACATCTATTTAGGGTTTTCTGTGTGCAGTGTGTGTGTCTGTTTAGATGTAATTGTTCCCACAAACACATAATATAATACATAAATAATGTAAAAATAGATATAAATACCATATATATTCATTATATATATATATATTTATATTTATAGCAATATATAAAATTTTGAAACATGAAATTTAATACATCATCCCTGGATAAATATGTATTATGTATAGATGATCTTTATTTCCTTTTTATTATCATTTTCAAAAAGTATGTCAAATACATATGTTTATATATATATATAATATCATTACATTAGAATAATTATTTCATATATATCAAGTAAGTTACCTAAACTGATACTTAATAAATTCAATGTAATGTGTGAAATAATCACATTAATTTGAGGAGCTGGTTGTCGACATGTCCAAAAAAGAAGTTATCATATTTAAAAATGGAAATGATATGGGTTGGTGTAATATAACAATTAAAGGAGAGTAAATATATAATATATATAATATATATCATAAAAATAGATTTTAAATCATTATTTCGATATGTTAATAGTAGTATTGGAAGAAAGAAACTATATTATTTCTTTAGGCAGAAGTTTATTATACATAAGAATGATATATTCATCAACCATTAGATTGGAGTTTGTCTATGTATAGGTCAAAATAATATAATTAATAAATATTATTATATTAATGATACTTTTTTTATTATACAATAATATATCAAATTCTTTTTAGATGTTTGATAATGTGAATAAAATGATGGAGCTTAACATAAGATGTTTCCTCTTCTTTGGGAAAAACTTCTTTTTTTCAACAAAGAACATCTTTTGATGTCACTCTACAATATGTTAGGATTCTATGAAGATGGGAGGGGTTTTCAAATCTTATTTCAGAATTTTTTTTTAAATTTAAATGTATTCGGATGTGTTAATAATTAGGTTGCTTTAGTGTCGTTTATAGTGGGGGAGGTGTTTCTTTCATGTGAATTTGGGGAATAGGGATTAAACACATGTTTTTTTCTATTTAAATTGTATCTAATAATGGAAGAAATTATAAAAAAGGTAGTATAGGTTTGAAATATTAACATCCAATAGATTTTGGACAAGTTTCTTGGTCATTATGGCACTTTTTATTATGGTTTCTCCCTTTTAAGATAATTTTTCTCATAATTGTTTTAAGTAATTTTAATCACATTGACTGATATTTTTAACCAAAAATTAAGATAAAAATATTAGAAAGTATAAATTAATATAATTCCAAATATTTTATTCATTCATCTAAATTATACAAATTTATGTGGGTGAAATTAATTTAAATTTAATTCCATGTACTGGACGACATAAATGGTTTTTATAGTAAAATGTTCAAAAGGTGGGTATGATTTAATAACCAATTTCAAATTAAAATTTAATAAAATGATCTAAATTGTTATATTATTTATATAATTTATCAATTTTCACGTTAAGTCCAATCAGAAACATAATGTATCCTTGTAAATAAATTAGATGAAAAAAGCAGTATGGAATTAAAATTCAGTATGTTTCACTATTCATCAAAAAAAGTGAAACCTAAGAGAAAAATTCAAAAAAAACCCAAAAAATTATTGGATCTGATTTAAAATTATATGATTACATATAAATGTAAAAAATTTTAAGTTCATTTTATGTTATAAAAAATTGCTAATCAATTAGAAGGTAGTGAAATTACATTTTAAAAGAATACATATTTTTATTCATAAAATATGATTTATTCTCAAATTATACATATATAATCTATTGGATGAGAATACAAAATATTTATTAAGTAATATATAAATATATATATATTCAAAAACAATACTCAAACTTGTATTTTTAATTTATTAAATTTGGGTGTTGAAAACATTGTTTTCTTGAGAAAAGATTTTCATTATTTTACTATTAGTTTATGAATTCCCATATAATAATTAATAACCAAATGATTCATTTTACATACATTTTTCAATTAAATTTCAAAATTTTATTTAGTATTATTTGTAGCAGCTAATCCAATGGACCTGTTGTATAAGGCCCCAGCCTTAAGCCTTACTTAATATTGAATTAAATGAATAATTCACATTGAGGATCTTTTCAGGTTTAGAGTTTTAGAGAATTAGAGCATAACTATTACATCTTAAAAGATTAAAAAGTAGACACTTCTACTAAGTTTCCATAAAATAAAAACTCTTAAAAAGAAAGATGTCTAGATTCCATGTTTTAGATAGCATTACATTCCCTTGATCCCATCCTTGACCTTATTCCACTGTAAGTCTTGTGAAAAACATTTCGAAAAACTTGGGGTGAGCATAAAAAGCTCAGTAAGGGATACCGAAAGAATGAAAACTGTTAGTTTTTCAAACATCAAGTAAACCATATATACTCTATCAAAGTAATACCTTCACCTTCATGAAGTAGTAAAAACTCTTCACAAAATAAAGTATCATTAATTACCTTTTTGTAACCAAAGGATAACCATAAAACCCATATAAAGAACACATAACATATATAAAGGTAACTTGGGACATAAACATACTTAAGTGGAATAACCATACGGTCGACTTCCACACTTATCACTTAATGGAATAGCCATACGGCCAATTTCCATACATACTTAATGGAATATCCATACGGCCGACTTCCATACCCAATGCATTGGATGTTATAACGTAACCACCCGTCCTGGTATTCACGGCACCACCCTTCATATGGTTTATAACGTAACCACCCGTCAAAATGTCCAAGTACCAATATAAAATCATAAAACATAAAACCAATATAAAAGAATGATAACATTTCCACATTTCAATCCTAATATAACATAAATATATTGACATAATAGAATCCTTTATCAAAACCATTTTCAATACCAAAATACATAAAAGAGTATATGGTATTTATTTTATTCTAAAAACAATACGGCTTGTTGAGGAAGCCAAAGACCAAATAATACTCGCGGGGGTGGAAAAAGTCGTTGTCCCCGCGTACGTTAAAAAAAATTCCTTTTTTTCGTTTAGTAAAACGCTTCGTAGAAAAAGATTCCTTTTGTATTAAAGTAAAAGTCAAAGGATTTTATACACTGTATAAAAGAAATTTGTGTATAAAACGAAATATGCCTCAATGAAAGGAGATTGAGACGAAGTCCCTTACCTTGGGTCCGACTTGACTCGATCGTTCTTTAACGTCCTGAATAATAAACTTGAGTTAATTTATAATTGATTAAGAACCTTTTTAAAGTTCATTATTCTTTTTATATCACTTATTTCCATGTTGTAAACATTATGTAACCATTTAAGTTAATAATGTTTGTTTTGTCAATATTTGGTTCTTAAGTCGAAAGTTGACTTCTTACAATTACTTGTTGTTCATGTGGTCAAAAGTTCTTTATATCCAGAATGAAATTACCGATTTGGATATAATATGTATCATATATATCCAGCATATACATGTATTTATAATATTACATAATCATTTAGAGGTAAGAAATGAAATGCACCGTTCATGGAGACGGTAAGCCGTACGTACACATGAACGCTACTTTCATTTCTTTGTCATATTAATGGAATTAAAACTAAATGGGAGGTATGTATATTTTAATTCCAGAATTATATTCATCATTTAGATATATCATTAATTATATATATACATTATATACATGTAATTTTAATAGTACATTACATTTGAGGATAAGAAATGAAATGCACCGTTCATGGAGACGGTAAGCCGTACGTATGCATGAACGCTACTTTCATTTATATCTCATACTTTAATGGAAAGAAATAATAATGATATAGAGGTATATTATAATTCCATTATAAAATCATATATAATAACTTTAAATCCATCCTTTACACGTCTCACATATGGCATTAACGAATCACATCACTTTTAGGGGGCGGTAGTCCGCACTTCCTTAAATGAAGATATCGTGTTTAACCATAATGGAAACCATAGAGGTATGCCAAAAATGAAAAATACAGTCGATTAAAGAAAAAATAAACATATTATATATCATATATAAAAATAGTGACATCATAATGGCCACCTTTGAAGGTGTTAAATGAGTATTTGAACAATCATCGTTTCGGGAGGCAGAATTTCTCTATCCACGGAAACCGTATGTTCTTTAACCATTTTATGTAGATGTGTGAGAGTGTAGCTCAAATAAATATTATAACAACATCCTAGTATATTGAAGATACTGGTGTTGTTACAAAAGAAGTAAATAAAAAGAGTTTAGAGGGTTGGAGAAGCAAAATAAAACAAATGAACAAGAGAGAATGAATTACCTTTAAAAGTGTAACTCCTTTTGATTTGAGCCTAAAGGCTTCCTTTGAAAGAATTCTGCCCAAATGGAATCCTCTAGGATGAGTAGAGGTATGTGGAGAGAGTAAATGGGCATGGGTTGGCCGATCCAAGGGCTTGAGGAGTGTGTGAAATGAGGTAGAGTTGGGGGCCTTTTATAAGAGGAGAGGAGGGGCACTTTTGGAAAGCAAAGACATATTACTTTATTTGAAAATGTGTTTCGGTTTCAAAAGGTCCCACATTGATATACTTCGTGGATAAGGTGATAAGGGTTCTAAATCCACTCATCCAATTGGTTTTGGACATGTGTAGGTTTTATATTTTTCATTATCTTTCCATTTTATTTAAATCGTCAAATAATGATGTCATCACTGCATCATTATTATGTCATATATAATTTAATTTATTTAATGTCTAAAAATTAAAAAACAAATACTATGATGTAGAAAATCTTTTTATATTTCCAATGACTATTTATAATCAAAATTTGGACTTTTATAACCTCACTCAAAAATTATTTTAGTAAAACAATTTATGTTAGTGTCATTTTCACTTTAACATTAGATAAAAATATATTAATGTCATTTTCCAACTAAAGTGGATCCATGGGGTCCCCAAGTTGGCCCGTGGCTTTTTTTTGTCGGCCATGACTCACCCAATAGGTATAGGACAAGTGTCATGGTGTTTTCACATTCTTATAATACCATGTTTACCTGAAACTACACTAATTACCTCTAATCACGATTAAGAACTTAATATGTTACTATTCACCAAAAAATTATTATAATCTCATTGAACCACATTTTACTTCTTAATGACTACCATGTATGTCAGATTATTGAAATTCAAAACACAATTATGGCAAAATTTCATTTAAACGGAAAATCAGTCTTTATAAGTACCACTTAGTGGTTTCACTATTCATCAAAAATTGAAGTTTCTCAGAAAATTACCAAAAATTCACCCTAAGCTATATTTGATATTACGAATTAAAAAATGAAGTCTATTTTACAAAATTCAAAACATATAAGTCACATTAATTAATTTAATAATTAATTCCCGCTGTCAGAGCAAATAGCGTGTTTTTATGAAACAATAAGTATCAAAAGATTGACACTAGTTTAAGTCCGATTTCAAAGTGAAATTAATTTCAACGACCACTATTGGATTTAATGGTAAAAATATTTTCTAATTTCACTTTAAAACCAAATAAAAAGATAATCTAATCATATAAATAAATTAGATTAAAAAGAGGTTTTGAATTAAAACACAATATTTTACACTATTCATAAAAAAATGAACTTTATCAGAAAGGTACCAAAAATTTACACAAAGTAAAATTTGATGTCCCGATTCTTAATAAGAGTTTTATTTGGTCCAAATTAAAGAATAAGAGTTATCAAAACTATATTTAATGATGGTTCTCCATTAAAAGGTGATAAGTGAACCTTTAGTGAAAATTAGAGTATATATTCCCTAAAATTGAACTCTTTCCGTATTTTAAGCCTTTATCATTTATTGGGTAAATGTATAAACATTTAAAATCATATATAATCATATTTTAGTTATTTCTATCCATTCCCGCCAGTACAACGGCTACTCGTTAACTAACATTTAAAATAATATTATTTTATTACTAGTGTGCTATGTATGTTTTAAAGAAACGCATCGTTGCGTATCGGGTACGCTATCGAACATAGCAACCCCTTTAAAATAAAATTAATATTTAATTCGTAAATATTAATAAAAATGAAAATTCTTTATTCTTTATTTACCTGGGATGTTACATCCTTCCCCCCTTTTGGGAATTGCGTCCTCGCAATTTGATTCACTTATCAAAATAAGTGGGGGTATTTATCCCTTATAGCATTTTCAGATTCCCACGTTGCCTCTTAAATCACATGGTTTTTCCACAAAACCTTTACCTGATTAATCACCTTATTCCGTAACACTTGCTCCCTATGGTCAAAAATATGGACCGGTTGTTCCTCATAAGATAGGTTCTCTTCCAGCTAAACTACCTATGGACTCAAAACATGAAATGGATCTGGCATATACTTTCTCAACATCGAAACGTGAAAAACATTGTGTACCTGAGAAAAACTCGGAGGTAAAGCCACCCGGTATGCAACTGATCCAACTCTCTCAATAATTTCATATGGTCCAATAAACCTTGTACTCAGCTTTCCTTTCTTACCAAATCTCATCACACTTTTCCAAGAAGAAACCTTGAGAAAAACATGATCACCTACCTCGAAAGATAGATCCTTCCTTCGGTTATCCGCATAACTCTTCTGCCTGCTCTGAGCTGTTCTCATGTGTTTCTGAATCAGCTGAACTTTTTCTGCCATCTCTTCTACCAATTCTGGTCCCATCAACTTCCTTTCACCCACTTCATCCCAGAAAGCTGGAGTTCGACACCGCTTCCCATATAATTCCTAAAATGGTGCCATCTGTATACTGGAATGAAAACTGTTATTATATGAAAATTCAACCAAAGAAAAATGTTGGTCCCAACGTCCCTGATAATCCATAGAACAAGCTCGTAGCATATCCTCCAAAGTCTGAATTGTTCGTTCTGACTGCCCATCTGATTGAGGATGAAAAGCTGTACTAAAATTTAATTTAGTACCCAACGACTTCTGAAGGCCTTTCCAAAAGATAGAAGTAAACCTGGGATCACGATCCGATACAATGGAGAGAGGAACTCCATGTAACCTAACTATCTCTTTAAGATACAAACGGGAAAGTTGATCAAGAGGGAAAGTATCTCGTATAGCAAGGAAATGAGCAGTTTTGGTCAAGCGATCAACAATAACCCAGATTGCATTATTACCTCGAGATGTATTTGGTAATCCAACAACAAAGTCCATGGATATATTCTCCCATTTCCACTCTGGAACTGGTAAAGGCTGAAGCATCCCTTTCGGTAACTACTTCTCTCCTTTAACCTGTTGACATGTCAAACACTTCACAGTAAAATCAGCAATGTCTCTTTTCATTCCATCCCACCAGTAATACTCCCGCATATCTCTATACATCTTAGTACTGCCCGGATGAACTGAAAACAGAGAACTATGAGCTTCACATAAAAACTCTCTCTTCAACTGTGAATCACAAGGCACACATAACCTCTTCCCAAACCTCAAAACACAAACTTATCAAAGAACTCATGGAAAATTTTATTCATAAGGTCCATGAATATAGCAGGTGCATTGGTTAACCCAAAAGGCATAACTACAAATTCATAATGGCCATATCAAGTACGGAACACAGTCTTTGGAACTTCTGCTTCTTTTACATTCAACTGATGGTACCCCGACCTCAAGTCAATCTTCGAAAAATACTGAGCTCCCTGGAGCTGATACCACTTCATTTGATGGCCCAACATCTGCAGAAGTTGTTGCAAATGATTTTACCACCCCTTTCTGCTTGTAGTCTAGCTGCATTCCCCCAGTTGAGTTCTTCGTTGGACACTCGTTTGCATAATGACCCATTTCATTACAATTAAAACATCTTACCGTTGGCTTTTCATTTCCTACTTGATCATCTTCCATACAGTTATGAGCAATATGACCAGACTTACCACACCGAAAGCACTTACCAGACTTGGATAAACATTCTCCAGGATGCATTTTACCACAATTCTCACAGGATGGATATTTGGTTTTCTTACCTCCTTTCTTCTTTGATGAATTCTTCCCCTTTTCCTGCCAACTAGACCTCTTATTCTGTTGTTTGTCATAGAACACCTGATCATCGGCAAACTCCATTTCTACCTTCTCCGCACATCGAACAAGTTTTTCATAACTTTTCAATTCACGAGAAGCTATAGCCCTTCAATACTTTGGCTTTAACCCTGAGTAAAAACGGTTTATTTTACTATCAAGATCACCTATGAAGTTTGGAGCATACCTTGCCAATCGAGTGAACTTTTCTTCATAAGTAGCCACTGAATCATCCTCCTGCCTCAATTCTAGGAACTGTTTCTCCATCCTAAGACGAACCACCTTAGGAAAATATTTCTCAAGAAACATACCTTTGAATTCTTCCCAGTGAAGATCCTCAATCTCATTACTATCCCTTATATTTTTCACCATCGACCACCACTGATCAGCTTCACCTTCAAAACGGTAAACAGCAAGACTAACCTTTTGATGTTCTGAACACCCCATGACATCAAAAATCTTCTCCAGTGCTTTAATCCACCCTTCAGCTTGCACAGGGTCAGATGATCCTCTGATTGATGGGGGATGTTGCCTCATGAAATGTTCCACCACTGACATGTTCCTCTGCGGTTGATCTGGCTGATCTCGTGCATGGATACCACCACCATTTATAGCCTGAGTCAACTGTGCCATCACTGCAACAAACTGTTCAGTTCCGATTCAGACCATCTCAGGTTGCTGATTTGGAAGGTTATCTTCCTCCTGATGTCGTCCCAACATAGCTGCTTTGTTTCCTCTGCGGAAAACCATTCTGAACACAGAAATATCTTAGGCGAAGCAACATGGAAATCCGTAAATGCTATATCATTTCAATCATATTATAATTTAACACTTTTCTAACTCCTAAAGTTGTCTAAACCGTCCTCTGATACCAACTATAAGGCCCCATCCTTAAACCTTAGTTAATATTGAATTAAATGAATAATTCACATTGAGGATCTTTTCAGGTATAGAGTTTTAGAGAATTAGAACATAACTATTACATCTTAAAAGATTACAAAGTAGACACTTCTACTAAGTTTCCATAAAATAAAAACTCTTAAAAAGAAAGATGTCTAGATTCCATGTTTTAGATAGCATGACATTCCCTTGATCCCATCCTTGACCTTATTCCACTTTAAGTCCTGTGAAAAACATTTCGAAAAACTTGGGGTGAGCATAAAAAGCTCAGTAAGGGATACCGAAAGAATGAAAACTGTTAGTTTTTCAAACATCAAGTAAACCATATATACTCTATCAAAGTAATACCTTCACCTTCATGAAGTAGTAAAAACTCTTCACAGAATAAAGTATCATTACTTACCTTTTTGTAACCAAAGGATAACCATAAAACCCATATAAAGAACACATAACATATATAAAGGTAACTTGGGACATAAACATACATAAGTGGAATAACCATACGGTCGACTTCCACACTTATCACTTAATGGAATAGCCATACGGCCAATTTCCATACATACTTAATGGAATAGCCATACGACCGACTTCCATACCCAATGCATTGGAGGTTATAACGTAACCACCCGTCCTGGTATTCACGGCACCACCCGTCATATGGTTTGTAACGTAACCACCCGTTAAAATGTCCAAGTACCAATATAAAATCATTAAACATAAAACTAATATAAAGGAATGATAACATTTCCAGATTTCAATCCTAATATAACATAAATATATTTACATAATAGAATCCTTTATCAAAACCATTTTCAATACCAAAATACATAAAAGAGTATATGGTATTTATTTTATTCTAAAAACAATACAGCTTGTTGAGGAATCCAAAGACCAAATAATACTCGCGGCGGCGGAAAAAGTTGTTGTCACCACGTACGTTAAAAAAACATTCCTTTTTGTCGTTTAGTAAAACGCTTCGTAGAAAAAGATTCCTTTTGTATAAAAGTAAAATTCAAAGGATTTTATACACCGTATAAAAGAAATTTGTGTATAAAACGAAATATGCCTCAATGAAAGGAGATTGAGATGAAGTCCCTTACCTTGGGTCCGACTTGACTCGATCGTTCTTTAAAGTCCTGAATAATAAACTTGAGTTAATTTATACTTGATTAAGAACCTTTTTAAAGTTCATTATTCTTTTTATATCACTTATTTCCATGTTATAAACATTATGTAACCATTTAAGTTAATAATGTTTGTTTTGTCAATATTTGGTTCTTAAGTCGAAAGTTGACTTCTTACAATTACATGTTGTTCATGTGGTCAAAAGTTCTTTATATCTATTATGAAATTCCCAATTTGGATATAATATGTATCATATATATCCAGCATATAAATGTATTTATAATATTACATAATCATTTAGAGGTAAGAAATGAAATGCACCGTTCATGGAGACGGTAAGCCGTACGTACGCATGAATGCTACTTTCATTTCTTTGTTATATTAATGGAATTAAAACTAAATGGGAGGTATGTATATTTTAATTCCATAATTATATTCATCATTTAGATATATAATTAATTATATATATACATTATATACATGTAATTTTAATAGTACATTACATTTGGGGATAAGAAATGAAATGCACCGTTCATGGAGACGGTAAGCCGTACGTACGCATGAAAGCTACTTTCATTTCTATCTCATACTTTAATGGAAAGAAATAATTATTATATAGAGGTATATTATAATTCCAGTATAACATCATATATAATAACTTTAAATCCATCCTTTACACGTCTCACATATGGCATTAGCGAATCACATCACTTTTAGGGGGCGGTAGTCCGCACTTCCTTAAATGATGATATCGTGTTTACCCATAATGGAAACCATAAAGTTATGCCAAAAATGAATAATATAGAAGCTTAAAGATGACATAAACATATTATATGTCCTATATAAAAATAGTGACATCATAATGACCACCTTTTAAGGTGTTAAATGAGTATTTGAACAATCATCGTTTCGGGAGGCAGAATTTTTCCATCCACGGAAACCATATGTTCTTTAACCATTTGATGTAGTTGTGTGAGAGTGTAGCTCAAATAAATATTATAACAACATCCTAGTATATTGAAGATACTGATGTTGTTACAAAAGAAGTAAATAAAAAGAGTTTAGAGGGTTGGAGAAGCAAAATAAAACAAATGAACAAGAGAGAATGAATTTCCTTTAAAAGTGTAACTCCTTTTGATTTGAGCCTAAAGGCTTCCTTTGAAAGGATTCTGCCCAAAGGGAATCCTCTAGGATGAGGACAGGGATCTGGAGAGAGTAAATGGGCAGGGGTTGGCCGAGCCAAAGGCTTGAGGAGTGTGTGAAATGAGGTAGGGGTGGGGGTCTTTTATAAGAGGAGAGGAGGGGCACTTTTGGAAAGTAAAGAAATATTACGTTATTTGAAAATGTGTTTCGGTTTAAAAAGGTCCCACATTGATTTAATTCGTGGATAAGGTGATAAGGGTTCGAAATCCACTCATCCAATTGGTTTTGGACATCTGTAGGTTTTAGATTTTTCATTATCATTCCATTTTATTTAAATTGTCAAATAATGATGTCATCACTGCATCATTATTATGTCATATATAATTTAATTTATTTAATGTCTAAAAATTATAAAAAAACTACTATGATGTAGGAAATTGTTTTAGATTTCCAATGACTTTTTATAATCAAAATTTTTAGTTGTGTAACCCCACTCAAAAATTATTTTAGTAAAACAATTTATGTTAGTGTCATTTTCACTTTAACATTAAATAAAAATATATTAATGTCATTTTCCAACTAAAGTGGCTCCATGGGGTCCCCAAGTTGGCCCATGGCTTTTCTTGGTCGGCCATGACTCACCCAATAGGTGTAGGACAAGTGTCATGGTGTTTTCACATTCTTATAATACCATTTTTACCTTAAACTACACTAATTACCTCTAATCGCGATTAAGAACTTAATAAGTTACTATTCACCAAAAAATTATTATAATCTCATTGAACCACATTTTACTTCTTAATGACTACAATGTATGTCAGATTTTTGAAATTCAAAACACAATGATGGCAAAATTTCATTTAAACGGAAAACCAGTCTTTATAAGTACCACTTAGTGGTTTCACTATTCATCAAAAATTGAAGTTTCTCAGAAAATTACCAAAAATTCACCGTAATCTATATTTGATATTACGAATTCAAAAATGAAGTATATTCTAAAAAATTCAAAACATATAAGTCACATTAATTAATTTAATAATTAATTCCCGCTGTCAGAGCAAATAGCGTGTTTTTATGAAACAATATGTATCAAAAGATTGACACTAGTTTAAGTCCGATTTCAAAGTGAAATTAATTCCAACGACCACTATTGGATTTAATGGTAAAAATATTTTCTAATTTCAATTTAAAACCAAATAAAAAGATAATCTAATCATATAAGTAAATTATATTAAAAAGAGGTTTTGATTTAAAACACAACATTTTACACTATTCATAAAAAATGAACTTTATCAGAAAGGTACCAAAAATTTACACAAAGTAAAATTTGATGTCCCGAATCTTAATAAGAGTTTTATTTGGTCCAAAATAAAGCATAAGAGTGATAAAAACTATATTTAATGATGGTTCACCATTAAAAGGTGATAAGTGAACCTTTAGTGAAAATTAGAGTATATATGCCCCAAAATTGAACTCTTTCCGTATTTTAAGTCTTTATCTTTTATTGGGTAAATGTATAAACATTTAAAAACATATATAATCATATTTTAGTTATTTCTATCCATTCTCGCCAGTACAACGGCTACTCGTTAACTAGCATTTAAAATAATATTATTTTATCACTAGTGTGCTACGTAAGTTTCAAAGAAACGCATCGTTGCGTATCAGGTACGCTATCGAACATAGAAACCCCTTTAAAATAAAATTAATATTTAATTATTAAATATTAATAAATATGAAAATTATTTATTCTTTATTTACCTGGGATGTTACATGTTGTATCTATAATAAATATTTCAAAGGAGTGAATGATTTCATCAATTTAAAAATAGGAATGTTCCATATAATGTTGAGGGAATCAATGTAATAAAAAGTTCATAATTTAAAAGGACATAAATTTATCAACAATGAATAAATTACGTAAACATTTTATTTCCTCAAAATTTTTCTTAATGTTGAATAATTTTCATTAAAAGTTATACTAGTAGGATATCAGTAAAACCTCACTATTTTTTTATCAATCAAATTCCATATAATTTATTATTTTAATAAATAATGATTAATTAATCTTTACCAGAGAATTAATATATCATGATATCTATAAATATAATTATAAGTCATTCCATGTATCACTAAATAATGTTATCTCATGTTATCTAATATGAATGATTCCACATGTGTAGAGACAACAATTTAATCTCAAAAAATTCATATAATGTTTAACATAAACAATTCCATATATGGTTAACCTTACAACCCTCTAGATGATATAAGTTAAAAAATTAGATTGAAGGTCACTAAATTTATAAAAATAATCTTATCATTATTTCCACAAATAGCATAAATTAGATAGTTTTTTCATACCAAACATGTGAATCACTTAATCAAGAATTCTCTTATGATATGGTAATAACCCTAATGATCATAATTCCTTATAGAAATCATTCTTGTTACCTAATTTAAAATGTTATTGAATATATTTCAGAAATATGAAAAAATTTAACTTCATCTATGACAACAGAATTACTTTTTTAAAAAAATTCATTTTCTGTTTGAAGGTAAAAAATATCATCCATTTTAATTATTCATAAACAATACATAGTTTTCAAAACATTGTTATCATGAAATTATTAACATTATATTGGTTATATTACCCTTAGTCAAACTATTACATTTAAATGATATAACGTTTCTACTTCATGAAGGACATTAGTTATATAATTTCAATACCTTATATAAAATCTTATAAAAATTAATTAAATATTTTATTAAAATATTAAACATTTATCATATATTAAATTCATCAAACATAATATATTCATTCCTATAAATAATAAAATCATAATAACACTTACCTTTCATATGTCGTTTGTGGCCTCTTTATCATCATTTGGAAAAAAAAAATTAAATTAACCACCTTGTTTATTCCATTCAAGATCATTCCACAGAAGACATTGGATTTCATAATTTCTCATAATTCCTCAAATAAAACATTCGACTATTAATAAGATGTTATACAGGGAAACATATATATCTATTATATTAACAGTTCATTCCATTTTCCCTATGTTGTTGTTACATTGTGTCCTTCTTTTCAACATTCAAAACATGGTCTTATTCCTCAGATCCATTCACTTGCATGTCTCTTCCCACCTTCTAGAAATGTAGGAAACCAAATATTCTTTCCTACATGGTCTCCATTACCCAAAAACTCTATGAACTACCTCATTATCTACATTGGTGAGTCCGAATGTTTGTTATGGTAGACATTATTAACTATTTTCCATGAAAATAGATTAGGCTCGAACACAATAAACATTACTCCGGTGATAATCACATTTGAATAGTCATTTAAATATATTCTATCACAATCACTATTAATCTATTTCATTTTGGCTCCCATAATTATTTCAATCTTAAATGAATAATTTTAGAAACATATAAAACAATGGAAAACCACCTAATAATGAAAAAAACAATTTTTTGATGTCAAAATTTGGACACCTATTTATTTAATATTGGACAACATTGGTTTATCATTGATCATTAGTATTCATCCCCAATTTAAATCCTTAAATATGATTTCCTATTATTATGTGAATTCTCCATGAATATCCTCTAGTATAGTCAAACTAGGCGTGAAATAAGGACTATTGTCATGTACCATGTTATTCACGAGTCCGATCAGAATGCCGTATTAGTGTTTTAATCCTTGGAACATATTCTTTAGAAAAAAACACACATGTACTATCCATGCGTAGATTTATTTCTAAACTCTACTCACTCTAGTAGCTAATAAAATTCTATGAAATTTTCCAATAATTTTTCATTTCCTTGGACTTATTCTTAGACATGTTGAAATAGTTCTCACTATGATTTTCTCATATTAATTTCCAATGGTTGTCTAGAACAATACTTTTATTTATTCAATAACTACTCCTTCTTATCATTAATGGACATTAAATCACATTATATGAATATTCATCACATTAAAAATTTATATTATTGATGATTATAATATTTTAGGACATTTGGTATCATGAAACACATTATTATTGTTTAGTGATAAAGTTTCAACATCCCCCTTATTTATCTTACACATTATTACTACAATATAAATCCTTTTTTCATAACATGGTGAAATTAAACATAATAAATTGGTGATAATGAATTCGTTATAATGGTAAATAAATAAAATGCATAAGAATGACATTAACATAATGTTATGATAACATTATCATAACATGTGGATATCACACCCTACATATCAAAGATCATAAAAATGAGACATGAGATAATGATTAGTAGGTCATATGACATGAATCATAAGATAATAAAAAACATAATCCATTTTAGAATATCATATTCGTATAACATATAATATGGGTAAAACACAAAAAATTGTAACATTGTTCCCAATAACTCAAGGAACGTTTCAAAAAAATTTATCAGGGCCTTTCATGGGGACTACACTAACATTTCAAGATAACCCATAATCCCCAATCACAATATTTTACATATAAAGAATCAAGATTCCACATATTCCCATAGTAGATTTTGTTTTCTCATCTTCTTATAGTAGATATTTTTTATCATCCCCCGATAAGGGATCAGCTTTCCCCATCATCCCATTGTAGTTTCAGACACACATATTTTTAATTATCGATTAAGTTGGTATGAATGTTTACCATAATATATAATGAGATACAAATACATAACCAATACATTTTAGAGAATTAAACATAATTTTAATCTTCTAATGGAGTCATGAAAATTAATTTAAATAATTTCTTGAATAAAATATACTTTTTTCTTTTTATAATTATTTAAAATTCATAAAAACATTGGAAAACATTTGTAATTGAAAATAAACCTAAAAATATATAATGGAATCTAAAAACAAATTTGAATAAATAAACATTGAAAAAATATAAAAAATGTGTGAAAACATTTTGAAAACCATATTTTATTATGAAATTATGAAATAAAATTAGAAATAATTATAATCTTTTTCCATGAAAATACATTGAAATCCTATATATAAATATTCAAAAAACTATAGAAACTATTTTATTTTAGAATACATTGAGAAAATATGAAGAATTAATAAAAAAAATTGAATATTCCATTAAAAACATTGGATTAAAAAATTAATGATATTTATTTATATATGAATTATGACATTTCATCAAATAAAAAATAAATATAAATAACTTAGATAAACATTGTGATTGTTTCAAAAAACAATGACCATTTGGTAACTTTGAGTCATACTTCCCATGTAAGATAATGAAATTACATGGGGAAAAATATTATTTTAAATAATTATATTAATGTTATAACATTTCATAAATAGTTATATACTTGTAATTGAATAAAATTGGTTCATTACATGGCATGAGTCTCAAAAAAAGAAAATTGATACAATCTCAATTTATCTACATGGTAACTTTTGAAACATACTACCCATGAGATAAATATCATTAAATGGGAATATAAATACCCATTAATTTACATATAATAATATTATAATACATAAATCGGTAGTATAAACACCACATATAAGAAATAAGAGGTCAACATTGGTTCTGCCTCAAGGAAAATAAAACAGGGATGAGAAAACATTTACAACATGAGTATCTTTAGAATTAGGATACCCATTAAAGAGTTACATAAATTATTATTTTCATATAATAAAATAAATTAAATTCAAGATATAAAATTATATAGGTAATTATATAAACCAAATAATTAAGAAATTGGGGAATAATGAAGTTATCTGACTAAAATTAAATGTTTGATGAAACTTCCTTAAAATTTTTCAGGATTTCATATGTACACATTGAAATCTCATGTATAATAAATATATATCTATTATTTATATAAAATTGAACCATATTAATATATTTGAAACCATATATGATTTTTATGACATTATAAGTTCATTTTATCAAAAGCATCTTGTTAATGTCACCTTTCAGGTAATATCTACTTTATTTTTTGGAATTTGTTTTGACATGTTATTCTCTATCTTCTTAATTATGAAATGATTTAATAACATATAAAATTTAAAATCTGATATAAATAAAATATATATTCTGAATATATTAATAATCTATAAAATATAGAATTCTGTAATGGAATACAATATTTATGAAGACGATAGATCATTCGTATGCAAGAATGATGTTTTCATTTCATTATCAAATTGAAAGAAAGGCATTAAATAATATATGTATATATATAGCATAATTACAGTATAATTAATATTTCATATATATTACATAGGTTCATTAATCCAACCCTTAACACATTCCATGTATATTGTGATTGAAGTCTATCTCTTTGAGGCAGAGGTAGTCAACATGTCCACAAAAGAAGTTATTATTTTTATAAAAAATGGTAATCATGAATTTATGTTTTATATAATTAATGTAGAATCATAAATATATCACATATAAAATATATATGATATGAAACAAATGATATATCATAATTTACCACCATGATAACTAGGATAGGTAAAACGATCAACATCATTTTATGAGGTGTAGTTCACCATACTCAAGAACTGTAAGTTCTCTAGTCCTAAGATGAACGTGTGTGTAATTTTAGGTCAAATAGATAGAATAAAAAAATATAATTTCATTTATGATAATTATATTATTTTAAATTCATTGTGTTATAGTATTTTTTAGGGATGTGAATTTGACAAAATAAAAGGGAGCTTCAGAAAAGATGTTAATATCTCTCCAGGTAAATCCTCCTAGATTTCACCCAATAGATTACATAGTTGTATTTATAAATAGTTGATCAATTATTGGAGAAATATAATTATTTTCAGATATTATGAGTGTTTATTTCTTTCAAAATGAATCTGTTAAATATTTTGAATAAGTAGGAGGGTAACTGAATTTTTACAGTGAAGGAGGAGTGACATTATTTTATATTTTGGAAAAGGGAATTCCAAACATATTTTTCCGATTTCATGTGTCTCCAATAATTGAAAAAATATACCATTGGATTTATAGGTTTAAATTATGTATATAAAATGTCTTTTAAATATTATTATAGGTCTATCCATCCCTTAGGTTTAGGTTTTAGTCCTTTTCTTAAGATAATGTTTCTATTAATTACCGAAATTAAATTAAATCACATTCTAAAATATTTTTTTTAAAAAATAAAATAATTTATTATAAATTTTGAATTATTTGGAATCCAAATAATTATTCTAATTTTAAGTGTTACAATAAAAATTATGAGGAAATTATTTTAAATTTAATCACATATATGAGAAGACAAATCAGGCTTTTACTATAAAAAGATCAAAAGATTAGAATCTTTTTTACACAATTCTCTAGTGAAATTGCTTCCAATAAAAAAAACTGGATTAATTCATGAATCATTTACATAATTTAACATTTAAAAATCAATGAAATAAATTAACATTATAAATAAATTAGAGGAAAATGATATTTTAAACCAAAATTCATCATGTTTCACTAATCATTGAAAAATTGAAACATCATAGAAAAAATTTAAAAATTCACCCTAAAATAATTATTATTATCTAAACTAAATAAATAATTTTATTTTGACATATAAAATTTAATTAAGTTCCAAGTTGGATTTAAAATAAGAACTCCATTAAAAGGAGATATGATTACATTTTAAAAGAGTATATCATTTTATTTATATAATTGGATTTGTTTTCATATTATACATATCAAAAATATTTTTTTGAGTATAGAAAATAATGATTGAATATATAATATATATAAATTTTATTGAAAAAATTACAAAAATGTTTTTTAATTTATTTTGTTTCTACATAAAATAATATATTTCCAGATAATAAAATTCACCATGTTTCAATTAGTTCTTATATTAAATTGAATTATTTGATCAGAAAAGAATTAATTGTATGTACATGTGTGAAAAAATGATCAAAAATTATTTATCCTTATTATTAACATCCGTTGAAATATATATGTTGTAGTTATAATAATAAATTAATAACAATATTTATGGTATACAGTAGTTCGGTAAAAACCAATGGTTCCGTGTATCAAAATATATCGAGGGGAATCATTATTGCGTGTAATAGATAACAAACATAGTGTTGTGTGTGACCATTAAAATATTAGTGCTTCATGTAGTGTTCTAAATAAAATTTTATTTATTTAATATACAAAATATATATTCAGGGTTGCATGAAATTAAACATATAAAAAATATAAAATTATTTCAAAAAAATATATTTCATAAAATCTCAGGTTGTTACAATGATTGGCCAGAGTATTAGGTTGTTCATTTTGGGGATTATTAATGTTAATATAATGGTATTTATATATACAATTTTCATGATACACTAGTTTATATATTAGGATAGTGTAGCTGGGGTATGAACACATATGGAGGAAGGAATGAGGTTTATATAATTCTTATTTAGAATTCTTGGTCAATGGATGTTTTGGAAGTTATGGGTCCATTATGATTATTGTGATGTTCTTATATATGTGTGATGATGTTTTTGGGTACATGTTATGATGTTTTTTTGTGATTATAGATTTATGTAATGATTTTTAATGATATTTTATTGGGGATGTATCATAATCATTCCCTATCACATATATAGGGGGAGGACCTACCCTTTCACTATAGTTTAGAGTGAGAGATCCCATGATGTAACATATTTTACTTGATACGAATATATTATGTTCTTGAGGATATTTTATGATGTTTATAGTTTTATTTTTATTGGTTTAATTTTGATGCAACAATGATATTAGACATAGAAAGGCGATTATTATCACTAAAGATGGGTTCGTAAATTTATTGACTATGGAGCCTTGTTGATTGTATTTCTTATGAATTGGTTTTATAGATTATAGTAATAAATTATTATTATTCATGATAATATATATATGATTCTTATTATAATCTCATTGATGATTTGACACTTTCTATTATAGTATATTTATTTTACAAAGTTTTTTATCAATTTACCGGGATGTTCTATATGAGTGTTCCAATGTGCTCACCCCAATACAGAGTTCTAGTTTTTTATTAAATATAAAATGATTATGGATCATTGATTCAATAATTTGGAGAGGATAATAATTTTATTATATTGTATTATTTTTATGTAATTTATTAATTAATGTATTCTTATTAGGGATTTGTAAAGATTATAAATTTCTATTATATTACATGGCCTAATTTGTGGGTTTTAGTATATTCTTTTATCAAAATTATAATTGAAATGAAACTAATATTATGTGTTGTACCATCAGTGATAGTTTAGAAAAAGTTCTCAATTGGTGTTAGTACTCAAGGATCAATATTTTATTTGTGGTTGTTGCATGAAGGGTTTTTATATAGGGTAATGCCATGAATTTTATAAATATTCTTTTTTTGGAGGAATCAGTATAAGGCCCCATCCTTAAACATTACATAATCTTGAGTTATGTTATGAATTCACATTGAAGATATTTTTAGATTTAGATTTTTAATTACTTAGGCCATAACTATGAAATTAAATTTCAAAAATTATAATGTAGTCACTTATACTTAGTTTCCATTTTTTCATTAAATAAAAACTCAAAAAAAAAAACATTTCTAGTTTGATGTTTTAGAAAGAATGACTTTTCCGGGATCCCATTATTTTCCTTATTCATCTTTAGGTCTTGTGAAAAAATTTAAAAAAATGGGATGAGTATAAAAATCTTAGTAAGGGTTATAAATTTTTGAAATAAAACATTAGTCAATCAATACATACAAAACATAAGCTCTTTAACATTCCTCATTAAATCATAATATTTATGAATAACACACAAAATTCTTAAATCATATAGGTAACTTTTGGAATCCATTTCAATCATCCAATACTTCTCTCATAGCTACATAGAGAGTTACGTTGGAATATCAATCAGATTATATTACATAAATATCATAGGAGAAACATTAACGTTTACCTCTGTCATGTTACCCAATGCAATAGAAATCTATCTCAAGGTCACCTGCCCTATTCTTATCCCGGAACCACATATATTTGTAAAAAAAGATCAGGATCCATAAAATAATCAAAAACCATAA
Organism: Viscum album; assembly: GCA_963277665.1. Classification (NCBI taxonomy): domain Eukaryota; kingdom Viridiplantae; phylum Streptophyta; class Magnoliopsida; order Santalales; family Viscaceae; genus Viscum; species Viscum album. The sequence continues at coordinate 1,621,507,105 of OY728155.1, read as the reverse complement.
AATACATAGAGGAAAGATAACATTTACTCATTTAGATCACAAGATATCATTTCTATATATTGACATAATAAGTTCATTTAAACATTCAAAAAGAAGTGTTTTTGAATCAACGTGGCCCATACCACATTGAAAATATTGAAATGATTTTACACATTAAAAGACTCAAATATATATAAATAAACCTTAAAATCATTTATAAAACATAGATATTAAAGAGAAGTAATTATAAAATTAAATCATTAAAACATTTAAAATGACTTTTTAGTTAAATAATCCATTACATCATGAGAAAATATTGAATAAAAATAATTAAATAATAATATCAATGAAAACTATAAATATCATTAGACTATAGAAAATCATGATATTAGATATAAAAATAGTTTTATATAAACATTATTGGATAATAAAGGTGCACAATATGAATATATGTCTCAATGGATGGAGATTGAGATGTAGTCACTTATAAAGATTGTATCATCTGATTACAGATAAAAAAATAATATAATATTGTGCGACAAATAGAAAAAAGCCAATTTAAGTTGATATTATAGGTAAAACATCATATTTCATTCGCACATATTCAAATAATTACATAATAAATAAGAATATGTTTACCCTAAATAATTGAAATTGGGTAAGTAGTTCCCTTACCTTGTGTCTGGCATGAATCGTTCATTATTTAATCTCATTTAAATTGGGTACCTTCCTTTGGTTTGAACTAAAGGGAATTCTGGAATTCCAATCATTCTTCGGTAATGCATCTAGGAGAAAAAGAGGGATTTTGGGAGCTTCATAGAGAATAATTTTGATGATCCAAGTTTCTTGAGAGGTGTGAGTAATGGGTTAGAGGTAGTGTCATTTTATAAGTGGGGGGAGGGACTCATTAGTAATGTTTGAATCCATTATTTTATTATAAAATTATTTTCAGTTTAAAAAGTTCCATATCATATTTAATTACAATATAATGTACTTATATGTCAAAATAAAATCATCCAAAAATAATTGGACATTTTTTAGATATTTTTTAATCCTTATCTATTTTCTTAACTATTGTTTAACCTATTTATCATTTACCATGTCCTCTTATATATTAATACAATATGGTTAATATTTTTAAAATAATTGAAAATATACCATAAATGGAATCTTTTTTAAAATATTTAAGTCATTTTTCCTAATCATATATTTTTAGTATTATTTTATCATTTAATAAAATTTGAATTTTTTTAGAAACTTATTTATGTCAATTTATAAATTATTCATATCTAGACTTTTAAAAAATCTAAAGAAACGTGATTCTTTTGAAAAACCTTGGTTAATTAAAAAATAACCACTCATTATTATTCCTAAAATTCTAGGATGGCCTAACAAGTTAAAAAAAAATATTTTAATGTTTATGATATAATTTATTTTAATCATTTATTAAAGAATCAATTACTACATCGCCATTGGGTCATAATTAGTTTTATTTATGTAATGTATAAAAATAATTAACAAAATTCCATGATATAGGAAATATTTTTAACTTTCAAATTAATATTTATAGTATAAAATATCACTTATATAACCCCATATACTATTTTATTACTAATAGATATATTTTAATGTAATTTTTTTCCTTAATATAGATTAATTAATATAAAATGTCATTATCACTCCCATGTGGCTCCATTGGGTTCCAAAATCGACCAATATATTCCCTTCATAGAAAATATCTAATCTAATAGTGTTAGGATAAGTATAAGGGTAATATTATATTATTATAATATTATTTCCAACATTATTTACTAGATTTACCATTTAACCATGGAAAATAGAATATTTAATGAAGTATATGATCATAATGTATAAAAATAAAAGTTACCTATCTACAAAATTTTGAACTCCTAATTCCAAATTTGTAATCCAATTTTCCAATTTCATAACATATATGTGGTAGACATTAATTTAAAATTAATTTCCATTGTAAAAACCAAAACATTTGTTTTATGAAATACTACATATACAAAGATTGACCTTTGTTTATGTACAATTTAAGAGTGAAATAACTTCCAATCAACAAAATTGGAGGAAATGGTAAAACTATTATCCAATTACACTTCAAAAAAAATTAAATTTACTATATATATATAAATAAATTATATGAAAATTATGTTTTGAATTAAAATCCATTATCACTATTAATTAAAAAATGAACTTCATCAGAAAATATCGATACTTTACATAAATTAAATTTAAAAGCCATGATTATAAAGGAGAGTTATATTTTTTCAAATAGTAAATATAAAGTGAAGAAAAAACATTTTTAAAATGTTTTTTCCCATTATAATTCGGTAAATTCATCTTTTAAAAAATATTATACTATTTTTGGTTAAAATTGCATTTATACACATTTTTAGAATAACTTTTAAGAAATAAATGTAAATTTTTTTTACAAACTTTTATAATAATATTGTAGTTTGTTAAATTCATTATCACAAATATAATTGTTAGTCATTTACTACCATTAAAAATAATATAATATTATTATTTATCACTATGACTTAGCCATATCTGCAACATGAGATTGTATGAGAAACCCATTGTTGTGTGTAGGAATGACATCGAACATAGCACCCCCTTAAATGTGAAATTAATATGTAATAATTATATATTAATAAATATTAGAATTTATACTTGTTAATTTACCCGGGATTTTACATCCTTCCCCCATTTTGGGAATTTCATCCTCATAATTTTAAAAGTGGGCTCGAAAAAATCATTACATGTCCTACATCGGAAAAAGAGTCAATAAAAATATCACATTAAAATAAATAAATATAAGTACAAGGGTCACCCAAGATAAATCATACAAGGATTCCATGTATGAAAACACAGATTTATAGGAGAAACTAGATGTCAAGTTCTGATAGAGAGTGATAGAACACATGCATAGCAGAAAGTTAACAATAAGAAAACCACAAACAATTGATAGGTTATATAGTCTTTGATTCCCCCGTAGGAAAAGTAAATAGAAAAATTTATTTTAAGATCTCTTTTTTAAATTTGTAGAATTTATTTATGAGAACGACTAAGAACATAGGTAAATATTCTTACTTTTCTGTTAGAGTTTCACCCATTAATAAGTTTCTACCAGAAACTCATATTTTCAACAAATAATGATTTCATAAGATGAATTAGTCACACCTAAATAGCTATAATCAACTTATAGAGAATCAATTAATCAAAAAATGATTAACTATATTTTTTCCCTACATTTAGACATAAGAGAAAACCAAAATGGTCAACACGAGATCATATAATCCTTAAAAACGATAATCTTTTATAAAATGAAATAATACTATTAATCTCATTAATTCATTAAACAGTACAAAAATATCATCAAAAAACATTCAATACACAATTGTCCTTAAAACTATTCAATATAACCCAAACAAATATTGAAACCCAAAACTCCGAAGAATTTGATCACATATTCTTCCATGATAAAGCATAACATTAATCTCCAAATAACATCGAAAACTTTTAATGTATCATACTAGAGTGTAATTAACATAATAACATCTTTTCATTGATAGGTTATTCATTTCCACAAATAAACCAAATCTCCATATGTCCATAATAAAAACATAGATTCTTCCAAAATAAAATTTCAACCATTACTCGACAAATGATATTCCATAGTATTCTATTTTCCTTAAGAATATAATGTTCCCTAAAATTAGAGAACTTCTTCCAAAATAACATTTATCACATAATAACCAAATAATTTTCCTATATTAATGATATCCATTGGATAGAAAATTAGTTCCAAAAATCACCATATTCTTTATCCATAAAATCATTTAACTAAAAATAATAAGTCATAATAACAAGGTACATCACGTAGGCCAGAGGTAGGTGATGCTCTCTTGTCGCCCATTGGTTGTGAGTTCAATTTTTATTGCCTTTCCGGATGTGATAGGTTGTCACCCATCTTACGGGTTTTCCTTATTAATAAACATAAAAATAACTCTAAAATGTTTTAACCACAAAGGATTTCTTAAACATTTAATTTTCATCCTAATAAATTAAAAACTCAACACCTTATATATTTTAATTTTGTTTCATATCCATAAGATAAAATAAAATTATTACCAATAGAAAGAACAACAAACATTGATCTTGGTGTCTGTATGGTCTCATTTTCCTCTTGTTGACATAGGTAGAAGGTCAACGCATTGATGTAATGATTTATAGATACTTCATAATCATTTTATTCCTTCATCCAAAAATTCCTTGAACAACATGGGGCATAAGGCTCTTCTCAAAAAAATTAGTACCGGAAAAAAATCATGTATGACATATAATTTCAAAACATCTGATAAAATATGATTTTTCTTAAATACTATGACCAAATTCGAGTTGGAACATTCAATCAGTGGTCTTTTTAAAATATCATAAGTTTTTTGATGAGAGACTATATTGTAAAAGAAAATATAAAAAGGTTTCTCAAGGGTTTCCTTCTTAAACAACTTTTTCAAAATCATTATATGCATCAAAATATTATGCAAATGTAAAATATTTTAAAATGATTTGATAATATTTACCATTATTGAATATATGAGAATATTAAAAAATTAGGATTTTATTAATTGTGACCCATGATCCACAATGATATCATGGTTTATTTGTGGGGTTTATTATATCAAACAACTTCTTTCAAGTGATTTGTATGACAGAAAAAGTTTCACAATAATCAGAACATGAAATTACAAAAATTATTGAATGCATGTCATTTGGAAGAGATTGGAACGTTGTTTGAGATCCTCCTCCTTCCATTTGTAAGAATGTTTCCTTGATCTAAATACATTACAAAATAAAAATTTATATTTTGGAGTAGACATAGAGACTTACCATGGGTCTAAAAAAACATTTAATCCCTAAAGGAGTCTAAACGGACCATTGATACAAACTATAAGGCCCCATCCTTAAACATTACATAAACATGAGTAAAGTCAATAAATCACATTGAGGATCTTATCAGGTTTAGTTTTTTATATAATTAGGCCATAAAAAATAAATTACATTTCATAAATTACAATGTAGACACTTATACTGAGTTTCCATTTTTTCATAAAATAAAAACTCCTAAAAAACATGTCTAGTTCATTATTGTAGATTACATGACTTTTCCTTGATCCCATCCTCGACTCTATTCATATTTAAGTCTTGTGAAAAAACATTTCAAAACATATTAGAAGAATAAAAAATCAGTATGTTTTATAAAATAAAGAAGGAAAACATTAGTCTATCAATATATACAAAACCTAAGCTATTTAACAAACCACTTGAAATCAGAACATTTATTAATAACATATAAAAATCAAAAATCATAAAGGTAACTTGTAGAAACAATATTATACATACATTGTAGCTTTCAAAACTACCTAGGTAGTTATATTGGAATACCCATCACATTAAATTCCATAAATATCTTAAGAGAAACATTAATGTTTTCCTCTGTCACATTACCCAATGCATTGGAGAGAAATCTCAGGATAACCCCTAGGTTTATCATGGAACCACCTGTATGCGTAAACAATGTCCAAGAACACTAACATAATGACAGAACATAAAATAATAATAAGTGAAATATATCTTATTCACAATGCAATCACAAGATATCATTTCAAGATATTGATATAAACAGTTCATTTAAACATTGAAAAAGAATAGTTTTGAATCAAAATATTGCATACCACTTGGAAAATATTGAAAGGATTTTATAATTTAAAACACTCATGTCCATATAAATAAATCCTAAAAATCATTTCTAAAACATAGATATGGAAGAGACATATTTATAAAATTAATTCTTTAAAACTTTTTAAATGATGATTTAGTTAAAGAATCCTTTACCACATGGGAAAATCTGGAATAAAAAGCATTAAAGAATAACATAAATGAATAATATAAATGTCATTAGAATATATAAATACATGATATTAAATGTCTTAAAGGTGGTATATACACCTTATAGGCGAATAAAGGTTTACACTATCATGATATGTCTCAATGAAAGGTGATTGATACATAGTCCCTTATAATGATTGTATCATTATTTTAACGATAAATAAATGGCATAATTTTGTGTGGAAAATATAAATACACACAATATAAGTGGATATTATGAGTAAAATATTAAAAGTACATTTATAAGAATACATATCACAACATAATAAATATGTAGAAGTTTATCATAAGGAATTGAAATTGGGTAAATAATTTATCTTACCACGCTTCCAACATGATTCGTTTATCATTAATCTCTTTTAAATTGGGTAACTCCTTGGGGTTGAATCAAGAGGCATTCTTGAATTTCCTTCTTCATAGTTTAAGGCTTATATAAGGAATATAGGGATTTTTAGAGCTTCTTTTAGTAGATTTTGGATGAGCTAAGTTGCTTGTGAGATGTGAGTAATGGGTTAGAGGTGGCGGCCCTTTATAAGGGAGAGATAGGACTCTTTAGGATATTTTCAATGCATTATTTTGTTATAAAAAGTTTTCAGGTAAAAAAGGATACATTATTATTTAATTCAATGATAAGGTACCTATATGTCGAAAAAAGTCATCTGATAAGTATTGGACATGTTTTAGATTTTTTTTATAATTTTGTTTTTGTTTTACCATTTGTTAACATATTTAACTTTTACCATGTCCTCTTATATATTCACACTATATCGTTAATATATTTACTATAATATGCCATGAAACCAAAAATGAATCATTAATTACCATATTTAATTCATTTGTATTGTTCATATATTTTATGTATTGTTTTTTCATTTTAAAAAATATTAATTGTTTTAAAAATTCATTTATCTTAATTTATAAAATATTCATATCAAGACTTTAACAAATATATAAAAAATTTATTATTTCTAAAAACCATAATTAATTAAAATATTGAAAGTCATTATAATCCTTAAAATTGTCTTATAGCATAATTAATTTCAATATAAATTTATTTTAATATTTATATTATCATTTAATTTAATCTCTTGTCACTACACAGGATAGCTAGCTTTGTAGCGATGAGAAGATGGAATCTGGAATGATTGTTCCATGCTGGGGAGGAGCTTCTCTGTTGATTTGATTTGGTTTTTTGGATTTTGATCCTTTGGGGTGAATTTTAATTTTTTATGTCATTGAAGTCATGTTCAGTTCCCCTTAAGCCCTTAAAAGGTGGTCTTTATTATAATAAAAATAATAATTTTTAGCCATTTATTTGAATCTTTTATTAATGAATCAATTACTACAACACCAATGTTTCATAATTAAATTATTTTATTTAATGTTTAGAAATTATATATAAAATACCACGATGTAGGAAATAGTTTTAGCTTTCAAATTAATGATTATAGTTTAATATATCACTTACATAACCCCATATTCAATTCTTTTACTACCAGATATTTGTTTATGTTATTTTTGTCCTTACATTATATTAATTAATATAAAATGTCATTATCACTCCCAAGTGGCTCCATGGGATCCAAAAATCGACCCAATGATTACCTTGTTCAGACAAGTCTCAAAAAATAGGGTTAAGACATATTTATGGGAAATTTAATATTAATATAATATTAAATTTTCCACTTATTTTCCAGATTTACCCTATAAGTATGATAATAAAATATTTATTGAGATAACAGTTGATAATGTAATAAAATAAAAGTTAATTATTTGAAAAAATTTTATCTCATGATTCCAAATATGGAATCTATTTTTCCAAATTCACAACTAAAAAGGGGACGAAATTAATTTAAAATTAATTTCCATTATCAAATCCAAAAAGTGTGTTTTTAACAAATTATACATCTCAAAATATTGACCTTCGTTTACGTCCAATTACATAGTGTAATTACATCCAATGACAATAACTAAATTAAATAGTTATAAAATTATCCCTTTATGATTTAAAACCAATTAAATGAACCATCTAACTATATATATAAATTATATGAAAAGGCAGTTTTGATTTAAAATGAAATATATTTTACTATTCATTAAAATATGATATTCGTCAAAAAAATACAAATTATTACCCAAAGTATATAGTGATGACCTGATTATAAATAATATTTTAAAATTGTAAAATATTATATACAAAAGTGAAAAAAACTATATTTAAAAAGTGTTCTCCATCAAATAGAAGTAAATCGACCTTTTAATGAATAATTGAGTATTTATGCTTAAAGATGGATTCATTCACATTTTAAACCTCAAAAATTTATTATATAATTGTAAAAACATTTAACAGACATGTATAATCATATTTTAGTAATTTATATTCATTCTGAAACAATATAATTTTTAGGCATTAACTACAATTTAAAATAATATTATATTATTATTTTTCAGTATGAATCATCCTTATATGCAATACGATATTTTTGGAGAAACTCATTGTTGTGTGTCATATACGGAATCGAACATATCACCCACTATAAAGTATAATTAATATTTAATTCTCATATATTAATAAATAAGACAATATCTAAATCTTTATTTACATGGGATGTTACATCCTTCCCCCCTTTTGGAAATTGCATCCTCACAATATTAAAATTTGGCTGAGAAACATAATTAAAAGTCCGACCTCAAGAAAAATATTCAATTATACTATCACATTAAATGAAAGATATATAATTTCAAAGGCCAACCTATATTACACATACTAGGATTCCATCAATGGTACATGGATTTGGAAGAGAATCTAAGTGTCAAGTTCTGATGGAGAGTGATAGAAAACATGACTAGGAGAAATTTTACAAAGAAAAAAACCACAAACATGTGATAGGTGAAAATATCTTTGATTCCCAAATAGAAAATGTAAACATATCACTTTTATTGGGTTTTAAGTTCCCTTTGTAAATTTGGGGATTTTATTTCTGAGATTGACTAAGAATATTAGGAAATATACTTAATTCTCAAGTAGTGTTTCCAACTTTGATATGTTTCTTCCAAAAACTCATATTTTCTCCAATGAATGTGTATTAAAGTTGACTTAGTCACACTTGAAGCACTAGATTAACCTTCTAGAGAATCACATGATCCATAAATGATGAACTATATATTTTTGTTATCTTTAGACATAAACCAAAAAAAATTCAGTACGAGATCAGATAATTCCCAAAAAGGTTAATCATTTATAAAATGAAATACTACTCTTAATCTTCAAAATTCAACAAACAGTAGATAAAGGTCAATAAAAACCACTCAACACACAATTTTCCATGAAATTACTCAATATAACCCAAACTATAACTGAAATCCAAAACATTGAATAATTTGATCACATAGTCTTCCTTGATAAATCATAACATTTATCTCCTAATTACTTTGACAACTCTTAAAGTCTCATATTGAAGTATAATTTAACTAATAAAATATTCTCTATTATTGGTTAATCATTTTCGAAAATAACCCAAATCACCATATGTCCACAATAAGAACATTGTTTCATCGAAAATATTATTTCACCATTACTCCCCAAATAAGATCCCATAGTATTATATTTCTCTTAATAATATAATGTTACCAAAAAAAGAGAACATCCTAAAAAATAACCATTATCACTTATAAAACAAATAATTTTCCTATATTAAGGATACTCATTAGATAAACATAAGATCCAAAAAACATATTCTTGATCTAAAAAATAATTTAACTAAAATTAATAAGTCATACTAATTAGGGAATTCACATAGTCTAGTGGTAAGCGATGCACTCTTGTCTCCCTTTAGTTATGGGTTCAATTCATGTATCCTTGCTTAATTCGATGGGTTGTCACCCATCTTACGGGTTTCCCTTTTTATAAAACTCAAAAAATAACCCTTACACGTTTTAACCTCAATGGTTTTCATATACCTTTCATTTTCATCACATTACATTAAGACCTCAACACATTATATATTATCATTGTCTCACCTCCATATGATAAAATAATACTACTCCCAATAGAATTAATAACATACCATGATCATGGTGTCAATGTAGTTTCATCATCATCATGTTTATATGGTTAAATTTCCATGGATTGAAATAATGATTTATAGATCCTTCAAAATCATTTGCTTACTTCATCCAAATACAACCTGTATAACTTGGGTCATATGTGTGTTCACAAAATAATAGTTTCATAGAATAATCATGTATGACATGTAATTTCAAAACATCTGATAAAACATGATTTTTATTAAATATTTAGACTCAGTTTGACTTTAATCATTCAATCCATGCTCTTATTAAAATACCAGAAGTATGTGTTGAGAGACTATATTCTAAATGAAGATATAAATAGGTTGTGCAAGGGTCTCCATATTCATTACCTTTTTCAAAATCATAATAGGCTTCAAAGTCTTGTGATACAGTAAAATATTTTAAAATATCTTGATAATATTTACCATTCTTAAAAATATGACAATATTGTGATAATATGATTTGATTAAATAAAGCCACTGATCCACAATGATATCGAGGTATATTAGAGGTGTTTGATATCCAAAACAAAAAATTTCAAGTGAGTTGTTTTCTAGAAAAAGTTTCACAATCATCTGAATATGACTTTGCAATAATTATTGCAAGCATGTCATCAAGAAGATATAGGAATGTTGTTTGAGATCCTACTCCGTCTATTTTAAATAGACATTCCTTGATCTGGAAAAGTTACAAAATAAGGATTTCACATATGGAGTAGAAATAGAGACTAACCATGTGTCTAAAAAAACTCATAATTCCTAAAGTTGTGTAAACAGATTTCTGATAGCTACAATAAGGCCCCATCCTTAAAAATTAAATAATTTAATTTAAGTAGAGAATTCAAATTGATGATCTTTTTATGTTTAGAGTTTTAGATAATTTTACCATAACTATTAAATTAAAATTGAAAATTTAAAAAGTAGACAATTCTACTCAGTTTCATTTTTTTCATAAAATAAAAAAACATAAAATATGAATACATCCATGTTTTAGACAACATAAATTTTCATTGATCCCATACATGAACCTATTCATCATTATGTTATGTAAAAATAAGTTAATAACTATGGATGAAAATAAAAATCACATTAAGTGTTATAAAATATAGAATGAAAACATTAGTCTATTAATACATACAAAACATAATATCTTTAACATACCTCATGAAATCATAAGATTTATGAATAACAAATAGAAATCAAAAATCATATAGGTAACCTATGAAATACATATCATACTTCAATTATAGCATTCACATCCACATATAGAGTTACATGTTAAAACCAATCATAATATATTCCCAAAATCTCTTAGGAGAATCATTAACGTTTACCTATTTCATGTTACCCAATGATTTGGAGAGATATCTTGGGCACACCCGCACAATGTTTATCAAGGAACCACCCATATTCATAAATAATATAAAAAAACTGTAAAATAATCATAACACATACAATAGTCATAATGGAAAGATAACATTTACACATTACAATCACAATATAAAATTTCACGATATTGACATAACCAGTTCATTTAAACATTCAAAAAGAAGAGTTTTGAATCAATGTGTCCCATACCACATTGAAAATATTGAAATGATTTTACACATTAAATCATTCATGTACATATATATAAATCCTTAAAATCATTTCTAAAACACATACATTAATGATAAGGATTTATAAAATTAAATCTTAATAACATTTAAAATGTAGTTTGAGTTAATGAATCATTTACCACTTAAGAAAATCCTGAATAATAATGATTAATGAATAACATTAAAGAAAACAATAAATATCATTAGGATATAGCTTTTCACGATATATAATTCTAAAAGGGTTGTATATATACCTTATAAAATAACAATGGTGCAAAATATCAAGATATGTCTTAATGAAAGGAGACTGAGACGATGTCCCTTACAAAGATTGCATCATTATATTATGGATAAATAAATGCCATAATTATGTTTGAAAAATATGAATACACCTAGTATAAGAATATATTATGTGTAAAACACTTTGATTTCATTCCAAATATTCATAGAACAACATAATTTATTAGTATAAGTTTAACCAAAATAATTGAAATTGGGTTAATAAGTTCCCTTACCTTGTGTCTGACTTGACTCATTTTTCTTTAATCTCCATTAAATTACGTATCTACCTTTGGATTGAACCAAAAGGCTTTCATTAACTGCATTATGCCTATGGGAAAACTTCTAGTAGAATGAATGGGATGTTTGGGGCATCGTGGAGTATATTTTGGATGAGCCATGGGGGCTTGAGTGGTGTGAGTAATGGGTTAGAGGTGGTGACATTTTATAAGAGGTAGGATATACTCTTTCAGAAAGTTTGAAAGTATTATTTTATTATAAATTTATTTTTGATTTCAAAAAGTCCTAATAATATTTAATTCAATGATAAGGTACATAAAAGTATAAATAAAATCCTCTAATAAGAATTGGATAGGATTTAGATATTTTCTAATCCGTATCTTTTTTGTTTAACCCTTTGTTAACTTATTTATGTTTTACCATCTCCTCTTATATCTTTATAAAATATGATTTATATATTTACTATAAAATTTGAAATGACCCAAAATTGCTCCTTTATGACATTATTAGTGTCATTTGTACAAATCATAGATTTTTTGTTTTATTTTATCTTGTAATAAAATAATAATTGTTTTAAAAACACATTTATGTCAATTTATAAATTATTCATTTCATGACTTTTAACAAATAAATAACAACATGATTCTTTCTAAAAACCTCATTAAATTAAATATAACAATTTCTAATTATCCCTAATAGTAGTTTATGTCATAAAAAGTATCAAAATTAATTAATTTTAATATTTAAAATATCATTTATTTTAATATTTTATTAATTAACCAAGTACTTAATCATCGGTGTATCATAATTAAATTTATTTATTTAATCTATAAAAATTATAAAGAAAGTAAAATGATGTAGGAAATATTTCTAGCTTTTAAATGAATATTTATAGTTGAAGTTATCACTTATATTTCCCGATATACAATTGTTTAACTAAAAAATATATGTTTATGTTATTTGTGTCCTTACTTTAAATTGATCAATATAAAATTTCATTATCACTCCCAATATGATCCATGGGGTCCCGAAATCTACCCAAGGATTTCCTTGGTCATTAATAGCTCATATAAAAGTGATAAAACAAGTGTAATGGTAATTTAATATTGTTATAAAATTATTTTTCACCCTTATTAACTAGATTTAGCCTTTTACCATTGTAAATAAAATATATACTAAAGTAAATATTCAAAATGTCTAAAAATAGTATATAAATATTTTAAAAAATTGGACCTCTGATTTCCAAATATGGAATCCATTTTTCAAAATTAAAAACACAGAAGTGGAAGAAATTATTTTAAAAATTAATTCTCATTGCCAAAACCAAAAAATGGGTTTTTACGAAATAATACTTATCAAATGATTGACAATTTTTTTTGTCAAATTTAAGAGTGAAATTACATACAATGACCAAAATTGGAATAAATGATAAAAATATATTCCAATTAATGTTTAAACCCAATTAAAATAACAATCTACCTAGAAACATAAATTAGATGTGATTGTAGTCTAGAATAAAATTTTTGTATTTTTCACTATTCATTAAAAATTGAACTTCATCCGAAAAAATACAAAGTTATACCCAAAATAAATTTTGATGTCCTTATCCTAATAAATAATTTTATTTTTTTCAAAATATCCTAAAAAATGACAAAAATTAGATTTAAAAATGGTTCTCCATCAATATGAGCTAAATCAACTATTTAATAAATATTAGAGTATTTATGATTTATATTGGATTGATTGTTATTTTAATCCTCTAAAGTTATTGTATAAATGTGAAAACATTTAAAAAACATGTATAATCATATTTTAGTTCGTTTTATTCATTCCCACCCAATCTATTTCAAGGTGTTAACGACTATTTAAAATAATATTATATTATTATTTTTCAGTATGACTCTGCCCTAGGAGTAACATGTGATTTTCAGAGAAACCCATTGTTGTGTATTAGGTACTCTATTGAACATAGAACCCTAATTAATTTAATATTAATATTTAATTTCAAAATATTAATAAATATAAAAATTTCATATTCTATATTTACCTGGGATGTTACTGTAAGGCTATGAAAACAATCCCCATTACTCTAATTGTGATGATTATTTGGTTCTTAATACATGATATTCCACGATAATTCTTTCCAATGATAATATAATAGATGATACAATACTAGACAAAAATATAAAGGGATATGATGAAGCATCGCCTTCCATATATTCGGTTCAAACGAAAATCACCTTTAGAATGTGTTGAAACCCATCATAATATGTATGACCATACCCTAGAAATTATAAATAATAATGCACCACTCATACGATATGCATCATCTAAACATACCAAAATTCATGGATATGACCCACTCTATAAATTCAATGGCCTAATTTTCCAGTTATAAATTTAATTTTTGGCAAAAAAATTCTAGGATTGTGGTCCAAAAGTGATCATTGATAGATTAACAAGGGGAAATATTCCCATTGAGTAAAAATATAATATAGAGGAAAATATTTATTTTAAATGTCCCCTATAATATGATTTGGACAACCATCACATATTAGTAGAGTCAAATATTTAGGTTCTATTCTAGGGAAAAAAACTAGAGTTCCAGAAACCATTAATTGAGCATGACCCAGGGTTTTCTCCATTGTTATGGAATTAAACCTCATTTTGGGGAATTACTGATAGTCTATCATGAATTGGGGGTCAATAAAAAACACATATAGGGAGGCCACATATAGTAATGAGTTTTAAACGTTTATGGGGGTTTTCTTATAAATAATTATATACAATGCTCAAAAATTACATCAACTCTAATTAATACAATTTAGGTTATACATGGGTAGCATTGCTGAGAGAATGGAAAAAGGAAACAAAAACATGAATAATTGAATGCCCATACTTCAACAACAATAATTACTATTCCTACCATCATAACTGTCTACAACATGGGAGATCCAAAAAATTAAATTACACATTTTCTATCGGTGATTTTCCATCGATGGGGACACATGATTAATTGAAATTATAAAAAATCATATATTTTCCATAAAATTTTATTGTAGATGTCTTTCTATAATATAAAATTTACATATATATCAATCACAGTATCGGAATACAATAATGTTTGGGTCCACTACAAAATTATCTCTAAGATAGGTAATACCTTGATCCTTGACCTCTCAATTTGAATGAAGCATTAAAAAAGGGTGCCTTTTATTTCATAACCAAACTAAAGGGATTGAAACACCCAATCAATATACAACTCTGACATGACAGGCAATGATAGATTCTAATATATAATTTCTAGTATTTTTTGGATATGTCATTACTATAATTAATCTACATTTTTGGATCTCAGGAGTTTGTAGCGCTAAATTAATAAAATGCGGAGGAACATTCATGAACTAAAACCAAATCATGTCCCAGACATGTTTCCCAAATAAAAATTCTTGAAAAATAAAAAACATCCACAATAACTCATAAACATGTAATAATTACTAATTTTAAATTATATGTTATAAATAAAAACATGTGCCTTCTAAGGAGTGAAAATAATAACAATAACACCCTCATCCAGATGAATGAAAAAGAAATGATCTCCAGAATTATATGGAATGAATAAAGATAACCTACCCTCTCAAAACATTTGATGTTCATGGTTATATAAATAATTCCATGTAAATTAATTTACTCATGTTTCCTAAGTCAAATAAAATAGATGAGACTAGACTCAGTTATTGTCCAATCTATTTCCCCTAATAATCGATGTTTTGTAACAACATTCAATATTTCGTTATTTTTAATGGAATTTACTTGAATAATGTTGATTATGAAATGATCATGTTTGTAAAAACTATATCAGTGGTATCATATATTTTCACAGCCACACCATGAGTAGAAGATAATAGAATGAAAATCACATCTAGCATGAAAGAATCCTCGATGATGGGATGACACAAATGATATTATAAAAAACTCATTACATCATCATGGAATAACTACATCAACCATTTTTGATCCAAATAATCACCACATATTCCAAATATATTCATGTATCTATATAATCAAAAAGAATGTTTAATCTGTGAGCAAAAAATAGGGTGAAATCAGGTGAATTTTGGAAAATAAAAAACTAATCGAACCCACATTGAGTTTTAGCCACCATTATCTGGGGGTCGGGTACTGCACTACAAAATAAAACACTTATTAGATTAGGTTTCAAATTATTTATCTTTTAAAATATTTAATTTATCATATTACCTATCTAATAATGGAGATCCATATGATACCATGTGTCCCACCCATAAATGTTGATTATGATGTTGTGGTCATAGTGACCACATGAGATAGTGATGATTAGTAGAATTTATATTACAATTTATAGGATATTATTTATCTAAATATATATATTTTACTGAATATATAAGGAAAACTATTCATAATGGTGAATATAAACACTAAAAAACCCTTTTGATATCATGTATTAATTCAAATATAATTTTATTTAAATATTTATTTGATAGAGAATAGTTATCTGATCAACATAGTCAAATGATAAATATATCATTACATAAATTTCTAATTACAAACATGACCTAAATTTTAATCATGAATACAAATCATCAAACAGAAAACCAAAACCACTAATCCCCCATCTAATGTGAAATCAAAAAAAATGGAATGTGTTACCCTCTAATGAAAAGTAAAATATCATTATGTACATGGTTGTTTTCAGCCAAAATATTGATCCATTGTACATCTCACATCTCAAAATATCTTGGGTGATAACTTTTCGCGGTCCTTAAATGAATATTGGATTTCTAGAAGGTAAGTAGTTTAATTATGGTGTATCTTCTAGATAATGACACAAAAACAACTCATGTGTCACTCAAATTAATTGAGATGGTTCAAAGGATCATTGTCTATGGATATATCAGACACCTATATATTTATATGAATATTTTGACTTCTTAGTTTCGTCATGATATAATTTAAAATAGTTCTATTATTGGTGTTATCTAATTTTGGACCCTCCAACAGAAACATTGTAACAAGAATGGTCAGACATCTTTAATAATGGCCACCAATCATATAATAAAAGGGAATAGAAATTCCAATAAACAAGATATTATTCAAGATAAATTATAAAAACTTGTCCCCTTCAATAACTAAAAAAATGGAAATATAAAAAATGGGGGTGACCTCAAATATTTATTTTGTGTAAAAACAAGTATTAATCATAAATGATAATAATTATGAATAATATGATCATATGGGAATAATAAATCTACAAAAGTAAAATTATACATAAAAATCAAATATCAAACTTCATAAACATAAGGAATGGTATGGCATAAATGATTGAAATCTCTTTAAATATTGACATAGTTAGGGAATGTAAAATATCTAGAAAACAAATAATCTTATAAAGGGGGCACAAAATGAAAATAAATTGGGATATATGACAAAAACATAAGATTAAGGAATAATTCTGAGAAATTATTTTATAAACACACCTAATTCAACAAATTTATTATGTCGATGCCTGAAAATGTCATAAAACTCATTATATTCATGTACTTTAAAATGACCCAACCCCAAAATCATGGGATAATTACACAGAATCCAATACCGAAGGACTGATCAGTTTAGAAGTTTTGGAATATCATATTACACACATGATACCCATTTTACATTGGGAATATAAAATAAAATATAATATTTCTTAAAAACTAAAAAAATACATCCTTGAAACTTATTAAAATGTTATATTCATATCCTACGGAAATCAATAAAATAATGGTGGGATAAAATAATAATTAATGGGTATGTAAAATGGGATTTATAGAAAATCAGTAATTAATAATCAAAATGTAATTTTAAATAACTGAACAAAAATTCCATTTAATCAATATTATGAGAAGGTAATGCATCCACAGATTTATTTCATAGTGACAACCCTATAGATAATACTAAATTAATTGAAGTACTTGATTAATTATTTTATGTCATTTATGTGTAAAATTAACCATTATACTGTCCCGACCTATTCTCAATAAAATTTGTGGATATATGTACAAATCCATGTGATTCTTCATAAAAACAAATATAAATATATTTTCACCAACTGATTTCATCTCATGAGAAAACTAATGCATTTATGGGATTTCCCAAACATGTCCCAAACCCTTGTTATATACTTCCAAAAAAATTCTCACACTTGTAATAGTACTTTTAATTAATCAATAATTTTCTTTATCAAATATCTGTATGGAGTAAAAGATACATATTTATCAACATTTTCCTATCAAACTAGTTATCATTTAATATAAAACCCATATGTTATGATGAAATATAGATCATTGTATAATCATCTCCATCATAAAATAATATGGACAGTAAAGATGAATTCAATTTATAATAAAAAATTATAACAATAATGTGGTTGTTTCGAGTGAATGTTATTAGTAGTAAAAGAAAGTTAGATGTAAAATATAGCTTTTACACTTGTAATTATTAATTCATAACGATTTTGATGATATATCTCAAAGATAAAAATTGTATATTAGGAATTATTATTTATTAATGATAATAAATAAAAAATATTATATAATACATCACACAAAAAAACAATGTTTGTAATATGACATTTGTCTCACATATGTAAAACGTTGGTTGAAAATACCATAAATTTCACTATTATTAAGTTAAAAAATAATTATCCAACATTAAATATGTTTTAATCACGTTATTAACATTCTAGAGAACCATAAAGATATTTATAAATTCATTTATGATATTATTATAATATATAATCCTCCATTTTTAAATAATATTTCATTATTGCCACTGTTTTGGGTGTTAATTGACTTGTTTTTCATGTGTGTTTTCTCATTTTATTTTTGATCCATTTATATATACATGATTTCATCATATTTAAAATTTAAAAAGAGTGTTAAATATTAAATATTATCATTATAAATTTATTTAATGTAATGCATAATGTTTGGAGTTTGTAAATTAAATACATCAGTCATGGAGAAAGTATGTCATACGAATTCATGAAAGATGTTTCCATTTTCAAATCATATTTAAATAATAAATATTAAATGATATATATATGTATATTAAAATTAAATTATCCTCATAATTTTATATTTCTCAAATATGTTAATTAAAACCATCATAAACACATTCTATTAAACGTTTGAATGAAATTCAATGCATTGAAGATGTGATAGATCACACATCCAAAAACGATGTTACCATATTCCCAAAAAAATATAACACCTAAATTTATATTATATTTAAAATGTAAATAATCATAAAGATGATATTAATATCAGATATATAATATAATATATAATTCCATCATTATTAAAAACATTGAATGGTGGAAATTGAATAATGAATGATATATCTTTGCGAGGAAGTAGACTTCTATACATATCATGTACCGTTTGTTGGACAAGATTGAACATTGAATTTATGCAACTAAAGAAAAATAAATAACTATTAATTTAGAATACTGATGATATTATATAATCGTCATATAATTTAAATTTTTGGGGTATATAAAGATATAAATAAAAAGTTCTTTTAGAAGAATGTGCCCTTTTTTAGAGTAACGTTTTTTGGATTATACCAAAAGAACATTTGTTTTATTTATTCTAAAATTTCAGCTTATAGTTTTAGAGGGAGTATTTATGATCTTTCTTGGTAATTGGTTGGACAATCTAAATCGGTTTTATATGTTTCAATATGTGGGGGGGGGGGTTAGACCAATTATTAGTGGCATATAGTACTCATTGGGTATTATTGAAAATATTATTGTGATCCCCACATTCATAACAACCAAGATGATTATATAAAACAAAAAATCCAAAAAACGAAGGTTTGAGGTCTAAATATGTCCATAAAATGGTATTTGGAGAAATATAAGGTCATTTGTACACATTATAATCTATGTTATGTCAATTACTAAACATGTTTTTATAGCAATAACTGTAAATACTATTTAATTCTTTTGATAACTAAATTGGGTAGAAAATTAATGTTGAAATGTTATACATTATAAAATTTTTTGATTATAAATATACAATATATATTTCTTAATTAAAATCACTAAACATAAAAAAACATTAAAATAAATTTAATCTTGTAGAGATGAAAGGAAATCAGTTTTTTTATATTGATTATTTCTAAAAACAATTTGAAAATGATTATAGTGACCTAAACTATATTAACTAATATAAAATTGATATAATAACAATATAAATAAAATTATAAATATAATTTACCCCAAAAAGTATTTTAAATTAAAAGAATTTATCCATTAATATAATATATTTATTCACTATTCAAAAAATATGAATGTTTCTTGGAAAATAAATACAAAAGTCACAATAAGGTAATATTAAAAAAATTATTTAATAAATAATGTTTTTTTTGAAAAATAAATATGATAAAATGGTAAATATTTAATACTAAAATAATTTCAATTTTAAATTTTTTTGTAAAAACCATTAGAATAATTCAGATTTTAATACGTAAAACTGGATTTATGCTTATCGTATGTCTATCTAATATATTTATAGAATTTAAAAACATGATTCTCACTACATTATGTGTACATAAATATAACAAAATGCCTACGTATATTCTTTAATCTTCTATGTTTGGTCTTTCATGTATTATATTTAGTCAATCGAACTTGGAATTGTTTTTACCATAGGACTACTAATAGTTGTGTATAAAGATAGAAAAAAATTAAAAGATTTACAAAATGATAAATTTATATATTCATGGTGCGTTACATTCTCTCAAACATAAATAAATCTCTTCCTCACTATTCAAAACTAATTTCAGAAATATACGATATGGTATTTGAAAATTAAATTGATTAAAACCCCATATCATACAACGGTTAATACAATATCCTCTTAATATGAGATATAACAAATTTAGAAGGTAACATAACAAGAATCCCATATAGAAGAACATTGGTGGGAACTGAAAACATGAATAAGAATGAAAAGATAATATAACAATAGTCATTTGTGATAAGAAAGTAATTAATTAATGGAATATTATGGTCCTCAAAACCAAAAATATGTGATTATCTATGGGACCATTCGATTCATCAGATTGAAAGTAATAAGATAACGTTTTAATTTAAACATCATTTTTTTAGAGTTGAATTATTATTTCACTCATTATTAATATTTGTAAATATAAATCCATGAAATATTTTTATTTCCTAATAACAATATTCTCTATTGGTTGTTACTTTAAATATTTCTATATCATTTATTTGTATATGTTGAATCACAAGATTTCGTAATATGTTAACATCAAAAACCTCATCCAAATTTCAACATAAACCATTTCATAAAAGGTTAAAATCTAAAAAATAGTATAATACACCACATATAATGAAGTTCAATAAACTTCTAAAATGATCTTCTAAAGCAACATGAAGTGGCTCTAAATCATCACATACCAAACATGTGAATAACTTCATCATTTATTCTATTGATATATTTTAATAACATTAATTATTATAAAACCTATTTAAAAAATTCTCTCTTCCTTATTACTTATGTAAAACCTAGATTATGGGTTATTTTTGTTAAACCAATAAATATTTTAAACTCTATCAAGGATATTATATACCACTTTAAAAAATAATAATTAATTAGTTCTTTGGTACTCAGTACCTACAAATATATTGCATCCAAAAAATCATGTCTTTATACATAAATAATTATCTTAACAATTGGAATATATAAATGATTTTATTTCCCTCAGTAATTTGTATTCCTAGAAGGACATCTTTTCACTGGATCATTTTTATAGCTTATAATTACCGATTAACAAATAAATTTAAATACATGATGAAAAAGTAATATATTACAATCCTTATGCATTTCATATTTTATATAACTAATATATTATTGACAAAATTATGAAATTTAAAAAATTCATCAATCCTAACAGAAGAAAATTACTCATTCCTCATCATATATCGTAACAGGATACTCTTTATGACTATTAATTTTATCTTTTTGAGGTGTTTTTACTTGACCCTTAGGAATTAATTTGATGAGTTCCCCATCGTTTTGTTGTTGTAATACTGAATATTATCCTTTTTATTTTTCCTATAATATTCTACATAATGGTGACCCTAATAACTAAACAAACAAAAAAAACATATTTCCTTTATATAAGTCCCATGTAAATGTATTCCATAGTAATCACATATGGGAGAATCATTATTTATCTTTATTTTATTATCCGTATTTTTTCAACTATCCTCTTGTTATCATTCATCACTATGATAAAATAATACATTGATAATTAATTATCTATCTTGTTGTCACAAGAGATTATGTTTTCATATGATAAGAATATTCTGTAGACTTGTTCCAATATAAATATTTTTTATGAAAATAAATGTTATGATCCTATATAATCGTTGGATAATGTTTATTGGATAAGTTAAAATTACTTGTTATATACACCATTTATAATTTATTGTGTACACTAGATTAAGTCATGTCATTATGGAAAATAATGAATAATATCAAATCCAATGAATGACATAACATAAATTGAAATTTTAATTACTATCTAATATAATAATCATAAAAATAGTTCCATTTATAAGTTCATCAGTACTTATACTCATTTCTATAATCAGTTTATGTTCAATAATATATGTTTTTATAAATTTGGTGTTCGATGTTTATTCTATGCTTTATTAGATACCATCATTAACATGAAACCAAGAATCCTATAGTTGGTACCTTAGTTCCTCATATATTCATTACTACAAGGAATCAAATTCAAAAACACCAATTATTTTAGCATATTTAGAAAACCATATTACATATATGATATCTATTTTACATTGGGAATATCAAAGGAAATATAATACATAACAAAAGATAATAAACTGCATCTTTAAATCTCATTCCATTAATTCATCTTCATAACTAGAAGAAATGAATCAAAATAAAGGTCATTTTAAATTCTTAAAAAAGGATAAGTACAATAGATGATATTGTGCATAGATAATAAATTATCAATATGGAATGGAAAATAACTGAACATGCATTCCATTTAATCAATAAGATTATAAGAATATGAATTCATAGAATATTTCCATGAAAATATACAGTGGAAATTAATAAATTAAATGATGGGAGTGCCTAATTATTTGATTTAATTTATCTATAATAAAAACAATTATACCTTTAGTATCTATTATCAAGAATGATTATGTTTCTGGGTAAAAGTTCATCTGCTTCTACATGGAATCAAAATCAAAGGGCTTGTCACTAACTGATTTCATCTCATGAGATTACTGATAAAACAATGGGATTACCTTAACAAGTCCAAAACCTATGTCATTCTTGTCAAACTAGTTCCTAATATAACAAAAAATCAATATATTTCATAAAAAATTTGGTTTATAATACAGTTTTTTCATGAAAAGGATTCAAATTTATCAACATTCTTCTAATTAGTAAACTAACATTTGACACATAAATAGTATGTAAAAAATTAAATACATTTTTGGAATTGATTCTCTACATCTAACAATAATATTTATATTTACCTATACATTAAATTACAATGAAAAATTATTACAATAGTGTGATTATTTCAAGAGAAAATAAACAATCATAATTGAAAGTGATATTATAAAGATACCTTTTACCACAATGAAATTTTAAATTCAGAATTTTACAAGTCAATATTATAATACCATGAAGTATGAATGATTAGATAAATTAAATGAAATGTGGGGTGAATATATACTACTCAAAATAAATATTTTTTGAATATGAAATTTATCTCAAAGATGTTAAAACTATGATGAAAATCCCCCACTACACACATCCTTCTAGTGGAACGTTATTTAACATCATAAAAATGAGTTGATGCAATTTATTTAAATTACAAAATAAATATAATGAAATTTTAAATATAGTATATGATCCTCATATAACATATTTTTTTTAATAATATATTATTATTTTCATTGTTTTGAGTTCTAATTCCATAGTATTTTAGTATGTATTGTATTTATATTGGTGTTAATGTTATATAAAAAATTATTAAGTGTACTTCATAAGGTAAAAAATGATTTTAATATTATATATATTCATTATAGATTCATTTTAATTAATCCTTAATGTACATAGATATGAAATTAAAAACACAATTTATAGTGAACGCAGGTCCAACAGACACATGAACAATGTTTCCATTTTCTATTCATGTTGAAGGAAAAGAGCTAGCAATAAATATGTATATTATAATTCAATTATAAAATAAATTTCATATATATGACATTTTTAATTAAATAAATCCTTAAAACATTCCATTTAATGCGTAAATGAATCACATCTCATATAGTAGGCAATAGTCCACATGTCCAAAAAGGAAGTTATCAAATTCCAACAAAATTAAAATCCTGAATGTCTGAGTTATACAGAAAATTACAAAAGCATAAATATTATATAAATATAATATATATCATATATAATAAATAATTACATAATTAACCCTAACAATTAATGTTTTAAATTAAATATTGAACGACAATGGCTCATAAGCCGGTAGTCTTCTGTACACACCAAAAAATGTTGTATAATTTATTTGATGGAAGAATAAGAATTTTTAGGTCATTACATTCATATAAAATCATATATGTATATTTAGGATACATATATTATTATATAAACATGATATAAGAATATTTAAAGGGGTGGATAATCAAACAATACAAAAGTAATCATTCATGAATGTGGCAGATTTTTCAGGTAACTCATTTTGTTTTATTCCAAAAGCCGTAATTTTTTCCTTCTACCCAAATTTAGTCGTTGAAGACTTGGGTAGGTATTTTTGGATATTATTTTTTCACGGTGTTTGGGATTAATGGGATTCATAAGTTTGAAGAAGTGGGGTGGGTGTGGGTTCCCTTCTATAAACCTTGGAGAGGATACATTGGATATTCTTGAAAATATTTGTGTTCTACGAATATCTTTTCCAAATAAGGGGATTAAATATAATGAAATTATAAATAAATAAAAGACTGGGAACATTATTTGGACAAAAAATGGGGTTTTTATAGGTGTAGGGTCATTTTTATACCTTATAATATAGGTTTAATCATTATGTAAACTCATTTTTACGTAAGTCACTATAATTAATTTTAACCTCATTCATTAATTAAATTGGTAAAAAAATATGTTGCCAGCATTATGAAATGTAATTTTTTATGAATCTGTATATGGAATGCAATTTCAAAATATTAATTAATATAAATGGTATAAATTAAATAAATAATAGTCTCACAAACATGACAGGAAAGTGGGGTTTTAAAGTGATAATGTTCAAAAGTTTACTTTTTTTATATCTATAATCAATATGAATATAATTCCAATTAAAATAAATTATTTAATGGTATAATGTTTATATAATGAAACATTTGAAAAAATTAACCGAAAAATTAACGCTTTAATTATTTATATGAATGAGTTATTTTCAATTTTAATTTCGTATTTTTTCAACATTCATGATAATTTTATAGTTCTAATAAAATAATTAAAATCAAGCCATTATTAATTTTCAAATTTCCCATTTAAAAATGTATTTTATTTTTATAAATTAAAATTACAAATGTGATAAGGTTTAATTTTAATATAATATCTCTTTTAAAAGGAAAAAAATTCATTTATAAAAAATAGTAGTTTAGGTGTATAAAATGATTAATTATTATCATATATGAATCAAATCTATTATACTAATTTCAAAACATTTTATGAAATATATTATATAAATAATATGTAACATAAATTATTTGTATTTTTTATAAATTTTTATGATTTTTCTTGCATATCTTACATAATATCGATCGAACTCATTATTGTGTGTAATTCAAGCCATGTTAATATAGGCTATACATAATGATTGAAAAGAAATGTAAATTTAATCAAAAAGATAAAATTATTATAGACACGGGGTTTTACAAAAATTACATTTTTTTCATTTTTAAAAATTAAAGTATATTAGGGACTATATTTGGATATAGACTCCGAGTTGGTGCACAATTCAGAGACCCAATGATGAAATATTAGGATATTATAATAATATTAAATATATTACATCACATGCTTGTAGATATTCAAAATATATAGATTAATGTTTGAATAAATTATTTTATTAATAAAAAATAACATCGTTGAATTTGGAATGTTATTTTTACCCTATAAATTATATATTCTTTGTTTTTTCCTTGTGTTGTTATTGAGTGTTCTCTATTATGTGTTATAAATTAGATAATTTTTTTATTTTAATTTTTTTGAAAGTTAAATCCTTATAATTCATTATTTAAACATATTTTTGTAAATTAAAAAAAATTTCCACATAACCCTATGGAATAGAGAGTGTCAATGGAGGTGGATTCTCAGATGATCAATTATAAATCGTTAGTAGGTAATCAATATTCCAATCAGAGTCTGAGGATATCACCAAAAATGATGTTACATTAATGTAAATCATCAAATAATGAAAAAAACAAAACATATGGAAATTTTTCCATTGTATTATATCAATGTTGATTTCCCCAAGAAATAAAAATATCAAATCCTCTAAAATATTAATCACGGGTCATTCATTTTTAGAGGTTATGGTTTATCATGAAAGGATTATCAAGAATTTATATTATCACGTTATTGTTTAGTTATTTATTGTTTATTATAATTGAATAGAATTGTGGAAAGAGAGAATAATGAATGTGGTCCATTATTCTTATTGTGTTTTCTAGTTTTCTACCCATATTCTGTATTAATTCATTTACATAATAATTATTTGGATAGAGGGTAGATTAATACCCACAAAAAAATCATTTTAAACTCTATATTTGGTGAACCCATTAATTTATGTAGGTGCGTAATTATAATTAATTATGTGATCATGGTGTTAGTGGATGAAAGAGGACTATTTGATGCTTCATATATCCATGAATGGGGTTTTGGATGGGTTAACATGGTTGATAGATGAAGGGTGATTCATGATTTTAAATATGGTAGAAAATCATCCAACGGTGATGTTATAGGAAATGTCAACTATGATTTGGGATCTATGATGTGAACCCCTATTGATAAGGATTAATAATGGCACATGGAGAACTGTGAATTGTTTTGGTACTTCCAATAAAATCTTTTATACATGGAATTCACTCCAAATAACACACTCTATGTATTCCCCTCCTGAAACACTTCAGTTTTCAAACAAATAAAAATATCACATTCATGTGACCTGTGTTACAGGCCATGTGACCAATTTATGGTGGTTACATTATGGGAATAACTATATTATATTTCTATAGACTAGTTATTCGATACATATTGGTAAATGGTGCTGAAAAATTTACTCAAGAATGGAATTAAGTACATGGTAATTGGCATTAGTATAGTGACTCAAGAAAGAATAATGATAAGTTACATATCAACATATAAACATCATGTATTCATGAAGAGAATGACATGTATATGTATAAATACATGTCATTTGATATGTTGAATCTTGAGTAGACTTAACGATAGAAATTCAATTTGTTCACCCATAGTACATGTTTTTTACTTATCTTAAACCTTGTTGACACCCTTTATCTATTCAGTTTAGATTAGTATCATTTTGGTGTGATTCCTTGGTCCAACCCTACAAGGTTACTTTGAGGCATGACATCATTTGTATAGGATTATGATATCATTAGGAGATATATTTGTATAGATTGTTAATGAATCTCTTTATGAATATCATGGTTAGATGCTTTGTCATAAAATCTTTCAAATATTTCTGTGAGGAAAAATAATTACCAATACACGTAAAAATTGATCCCATATATAGTAGGTTATTCCAGATTGGTTGCATGGATTCCCCCATGTACATGGGTGTGATCCCATATTTATTTATTGATATATATTGAATTTCAGTGGAAAAACATTGTTTATTCATGAAGATAATGATCACTTCAATGAGTTCAATTAATGATTGAATTACTAGTTGTCTAATATATTCTTGAAAACATTTACCTTGATGCATCTTCCATAATATTATTACTGGAATAATTATTGACACCTAATTGAGTCCTATGTTCTATAATGTGAATAACTAGGATATTTTTAATATTGAAATTTCTCGTATTCTTATTGACATATCATAGTCATGATCATATGATTTTTCTCATAATGAATTAGGTTTTGTGATTTTGGTTGGTCTTATTATTTATTGATATAATAACATCTGGAAATCCTCTTCCCAACAATTTTTGGTATTATTCATACATCATGTCATTTGATGATGTCTTTGGAGGAAAAATAGATATGAGAGAATAGTGGGATAAATAGACCATAGTTTAAAAAATATTTTATAATTTGAATGTAATCCCATCCATCATAGAGCGGTGATCACTTTCATCAGTATTGGAATGCCATTAGTTGGACCATTATATTTTCTATTCTATGATGCGAGGAAAAAAAGTTACATTAGTAAAGGTATCATTAATCTTTTACCAATCATCATTGTATAGGTATTTGGATAATTTTGTTTCTAATAAAACCATGAGAAAAGGCATCTAATTGGTTCTTTATGCATACTTAGTGATAGTCTCTTTCCCCATGAATATTAGATGTCGGCATGTTGTTTCATACTAAGATTACTACAATCTAGGTATGCCTTGTTGGGTCGGTCTGTGAAAGTCTGGTGTGATATGTGGCTTATACTAGGACCAGAGTTAGTAGATTTTATATTTGTGTGGATTAAATTAGGAACTAGGTAAACCATTTTGAATTTTTTGAGTTTCAAACTTTTTCCAGGTACTCTACTGTTTGTTTTATTGGATGATATGTCAATTCACCAACACACTTTATAACAAACTTATTAAATAAATATATGTAGGAAGTTTTTATAGTTAAAACAATGGTTGATACATCATAACATACTGGTTGTTTGTTTTCAATTCCATCTTGAGTTGGGACTCAAGATCTACTCATTATGTATGGTTCATTGTAATTTTATTTCAAGAAACCTCTATGCTGATAGTCAGGTAGGATTCCATATTAAAATATTTTGGATGATCCTCCTAGGGATGAGGCTTTGGTGCAGGTTCCATCACAGATGTGGTAGATCTGGGTACTTGTTAAGTCTTTCTTACACACATTGAGTAGAAGGTTCTGTTAGTAGTATTAGATTAGAATGTTTTCAAGACAATTTTAATCCCTGAGATTGATATGTATACCTTTCTTTTGATTCTGGGTGATCTATGGACCTAAGAAGATGAGGATTGGATAGAGGTTTTTACTAGAGTTTTCCACTGTTGGATGACACCTCCAAATCAAATTCATCTTCATGTGGTCATAATTATTTAGATCTCCATATTATGATGATGGGTTTTGGTGAATCATAAATTTGATATTATGGTTCTATATTCATCGAAGTTCAATCATACCTTTCAAGAGGTGTTCTATAAATATATTTTACAAGAGGATCATATTTAGGAGACTCTAAGGTATCATTAGGGAACCATAACATGTAAGTGTATTAATAAACATTAAACATCATCACATGAGACTCCATGGATATATTTTTAGATTATTTAATCATTAAACAAACAATTTACTAGGTAATATTCCATGATATCTTGGATGATGTAATATCACATTGAATTCATATATATACTGGGGTGCTTGAGTGGGATTTCATGCATGAGGGTTTCCAAGGATAAATGTCATAGGCAGTTTGGGATTTTATTGGACACCCAAATGATAAGACATTGGAATATACCAGTTCATGGTAGAAATATGGGTTAATGACTTTTAGAATATTCTAATGGTTATACAATGATATATGGTTTGTATGTCATGGTCGTCAAGTTGGATTTTGTTAACTAAGAATGAGGCATTTATTCTCTTATGATGGGTGAGGTCATCTTAGTCAGGGTTTTTCTGACCTTCTATTCAACTGATAATGAGATGTTTTATGATCCACCCCGGTATAGATATCAATAGGATTCGAAAAGATATTAGGGTTGAAGACATGTCATAGGTTTTGGAAGAGTAGGTGGAGGTTTAAGATGGTTGGACATGTTTTCACTACCACCCACAACTTTTCCATGCTTGTAAAACAGAACTAGTGGTCAAAAAAGGATGATTTCGTGACATATAATCATACAAACCATAGGAAACTAGTATGATTTTATATATAATCTATTTCATTACTAATTTTTTTGAAAATCATAGAGACATAACTCTTATCCACTCTTTTCATCCAACATCCAATGTTCGAAACATAGATATTCCAACCGAGCTCTTCACCTGTCCTATTAACTTATAGAATCCTACCATATGGTATTTAGGGATAAAAACATTATTCCAATTTTGTGATACATCTCTTGGAGGGGATATATTCTTATGGGATCTCTTTTATATTGTGTTGAGGTGAAATGACGTCATCTTAGTTATCAGCTGGAAATCAGTAATTCATACCTTTACTAATTATCTAATGTAATGTTTACAGTGTAACTATATTTAAGAAATGTGTTTATCCATTTTGGGTGATATGTAAAATCAAAAAAGTTTTGGACGGTATCATATGAAAGTGGATATATCTTATTACCCATCATTTGATTAGTATTACTCTTGGATTAATGTATTCTGTGTGGTTTGAGCATCACGTAATCATGGATGAGTATGATGATTTATTTATTGAGTTCATGATGAGATTACCTCCCCTAATATTATATATATATATATTCTTTAATCCATGTAATTACCCTATATTTGTATCATCATATCATATGTGTAACATCTCTCACCATCTCATTGAATTTAGAGGGCAGAGGAATGTTACATGACCTTAAAAGATATTCCTACGTTTCCAAAGGCTAGAAATAAATTCCAAGGTCATTTAGAATAAATTTGGGAGAGATTTTCCCTTATGATAATGCTAACTAACAAAATAATCCATAACCATATGATGCATGCCAATAAAAACAGCAATCAAATACACTACCAAAAGACAACCAACTAATCAACAATACAATCCAAAAAAATAACAGATTATTATACATAAGACTAAACAACAGACCCCAAAAATAAACCAAGACACACCCTAAAACCCCAAACCATGATCTATGCTACAAGGACCAACACATCCCCCAAGCATCACCCAGAGCCACTAGAAATGAAATGAATTACCTTTACCTATGTTCTGAAATAGGACATATGGAATATCAACAATGTGCCAATGCAGGGGGTAAGAACTGATACATAGTATGATTTCCACACAGTACATCCCTACACATGACACTATGATGAAACCACTAGAATATTATATAAAACAGTTTATATAAAACATTAAATAGTGAAACCATTAACACCAGCCAAACATACCAATATCAAACCATGTTTCACAAGGGAAATCACAACCATTCCATAAACCATATCCCCACCACACATTAGCAGAAAAATTTTCATCTTCTCAAACCCACACACAAAAATTCAACAATTATGGTGGGTCTTCCACCCATCTCATTCCCTAATTCCCAACTAGGGGTGCTCCCCACCCACTTCTCCTAGGATCGTGGTTCTTCCAACCACAATCCATCACCATTTTTAGGGAGTATTCTTAAGAACTTTAACATCACATTACATCAAGCCACAACCAAACATATAAACCACTAAGGCCACAAAAACATAGAAATAACAATTTTCATGACATTCCATACCACATCAATAAATCACTCATTTATTGAATACATCATTTATTAATTTACCATGACAAACCAAATTTCAATAAATCAAAATTATTATTGAAAAAATTTTAATCAACCTATTTCCCAAAACAATCGATGGAACACATTCTAAAATCCACAACAAGAGCATTTCACCGCAAATCCCACATTACCAAAAAAACCCCAACACCTCACCAAGGGTTTTCCAACCAATTTCACACATTAAAAAAACAATTATTTTTTTGGAAAAACAAATTAATTTTAACCAAGAATCATGTTATAGAAAATTCGAGTTCAGAGAGAATCCACCTACTTTTTGGGTTTCAGTGAAATAAACCCACAAGCAATCGCACCCCAAAACTAGCGAACGCACCACCAAAACTGCTCTTGATCCCCTTCACTAACATCTACAATCCTTAAAATCAACAACTAAGTACATAAAACCACTAGATATACATGAAATAAATGTTAATCTATAAAACATGGGTGAGAGAGGGGAAGACCAAGAGAAAATCAGAAAGAACACGAGAGGAGACTTACCTAACAAGAAATGCCTCCAAACCACCTTGAAGCCCTTGAGATTGGCTTCCAAAACGTCTGGGAGATAACCTCCATCCATTAAGAACCCAAAATCCCAAGTGAGGATCAAGTGGGAGAAGATTTTGAGTTAAACATGTTAAGACTGAGGGAAACCTGATTTTAAAACCCCATCTTTTAGTGGCCACATAGTTATCCCACATGTTTTGGAAAATAGTTTGCTAACTGAGCGCACACTACTACCCTAAGAGAAGCGGTCCACAAGATTTCCTCAAATAGTTTAGAAAACAATGTGCATGTCGTGAGATGGCTACTATATCTCCCAACATGGTTTCTTGGAGAACTCGCTCAGTTTCCCCTAACAATGCTCAAACTATGCACCCTTACAAAAGCCTCCAAAATTATTCAAAACCATTTCATAACTCTACCAGTTCGTTCCCAAATCATCCCACGAACATTGAACACAAAAAATTTATAAAAATTTCTACATATCTCAAACGAGGGTTGCTAAATTCTCCCCACCATTGGACCTTCCGTTCTTGGAAAATAGGAAACCATTTCATTGCTGAAACAGCTCATCCAATTGTTCAACAATCTTTTTCTCCTAATAAGAAGTATCCTCTTATATCTAACCATATAGACAAAAAACACAAAATAAAATGATTCTTTTACCCTAAAACACATTCTCTGCCCAATCCACAATCCGCACTGGCACATGCACTAAGGAAGAATTCGGTTATAGCTCAACATTTTTCCAATGAAAAACATGGTCATGATGTAGCTAATAATTTTTCAATTGTGACACATGAAACACATTTTTCGCCACACTAAACCATTGGGGAAAATACAAATGATAGATCAAATCTCCAATCCACTCAATTATATCAAAAGGCTTAATATTATTTGGAGATAACTTAACCTTCTTCCCAACTGATGATGGCCCAACCTATAAGATATTCTCAAAAACACATGATCACCCACAGGGGACGACAATGGTCTTCAACAAGTGTCCACATAAAATTTCTAACTAACAAGGTCCATATCCTTCCTCTTCCTGATCAACATTTTTTTCTATGTAGTCTCTTCAAAAAGTCACATTCTGATCACTGATGTCTCTCCAGTTTCCACCCAACATTTTGAAAAATGACACATATGCCCATTTAATGCCTCAAACAGAGCCTTATATATCGAAGCCGGATACCTATTATTTTAGGAGAACTCCACCAATGATAATTGTTCCTCCCATGAACCACTTAAATCCATCACTCAAGACCTTAACATATCCCCCATGGTTTGTACTGCCCTCTTGGATTTTCTATCCATCGGAGGATGATACATTGTGCTCATCATCCACTATGTCCCAAGGGCTTGCTGCAATGATTTCTAGAAATCAAATGTGATCCTCAGATCTCTATATTATAAAATGAATACTAGATCACCATTCCTCTTTACCACCCCCTAGATATAGATTTAGGACATATCCTGCACCGTATGAGATTCAAAAATCTGGATGGAATGGGCCGACATTGTGATCATATCCACAATCATCCCTATCACATCATGATTCTGAACCATTCATGGGAGACGAACCACAAAATCCATTTCCATCCACTCGACAGGTCACTGGTGCCACCATCCAATTCCGAAAATAGAAGAATGAATTCTCCTTCCATTTCAAGTTCTAAATGTTGTCCCACCATTGTGTTTTGACCTCATAAACATTCATTCATTATAAGATGAATGTGACTCTCTAATTAAACCAACCACGTCAGGACCCAACATAACCTTAAATATGGTCACTCCATCACCCCATTCCTCACATTCCAACTGCTTGTTGGCTAAGACCGACATCAACTCCCACTAATCTGATCCGGTCATCACCTCCTGATTGTATGACATCTTACATAATGCATCTGATAGTGAATTTTCTTTACACGTTGTGTACATTAAATCGAAATCAAACATCTAGAGATATTCCATCAATCTCCTTTTCCATCAGTTAACATCTGTTTGTGAAAATATATTCTTCATGCTTTTATGATTTGTAAACACTGTAAATTTCTCATCAAAGAGATAATAAAAACACATTATTAAAGCATAAACCACCGTCATCAATACCAACTCATGTGTTAGGTATTTATTTTCTTGAAACCACAACTATCGTGATCCATACACAACCACATGACCCCATACATGAGAACACACACCCATCATGATCCCGATGTGTCACAATGCACAAAGTACCATTTCCATGGTTTTGGTAAAACCAAGGTTATTGATGATGTAAGGAGACCCATTAACGATTAATAGAAATTACAGTACACCTCATCCCATTGATATAGGATATTCTTACTTGTCAAAGCTATCATCGACGACCCCAATTGTAAAAAATCATGAACAATATGTCGATAACAATTAGCTGGACTAATGATTCTCATTATCATGAAAACATTCTTGGGTGGTTTCCAGGAGACAAAAATCTATATATTTTCTAGATCAACTAAAACACCCTCTTAGAAATAACATGGCCAAGATAATAAACCCCATGTATCCAAAAGTCAGACTTTGATAATTTGGAATACAACTAATAATCCCTCAAGATCCCCAACACAGTCGCCAGGTGTTTCTCATGTTCTACTATTGTCCTCGAATACAAGAGTATATCATCAATAAATAACACCATAAAAAATTCATATATCTTAGAAATATCCAATTCATCAAATCCATGAACAATGCGGGATAATTCGTTAGACAAAAGGGCATTACCACATATTCGTAATGGCCATATCTACCTCTGAAAGCTCTTTTCAGAATATCATCCTTACTCACCCATATTTTTTTATGCCCGTACATCATTTCAGTCTTGGGGATCCACTGGCCTCCCCTCAACTTGTCAAAAAAATAACAAATTCATGGAAGTGTATATCATTTCTTTATCTTATCTTGATTAGGTCTATGATATTCAACACAGAGCCTCCAGGTTCCATCTTCCTTTTTGAGAAACTATACCGATACCTCCCATAGAAAATTTATATGATGGATGAACCCTATGTTTCCAAACACTTCTGACTATACATTTTTTTCCCGCAATTATAATGGTTCCTTTTCGGTAAGATATAAGTGAGATAAGACAGGTCCCCAGAAAGAGATCAATCATATACTCCAATTATCTTAGAGGGGGAAACCCCAAGAATTCTTTGAGAAGTTCATACATAATAAGATCCAAAACTACCTAAAGAACACTCTACTTGGCACCTTCCACTGATTAAAATGAAAGGGCCTCTAACTGATGCGATATCAGACCAACTATTCAAGAAGAAAAATCTGTTGTACACTGCTTTTCACTCTTCTCCCCTATAAAGAAATGTATAACTCCATCCTCCATCACAAAACAAACCGTTTTCACTTAGAAATCGATGTGGGCCTTAAATATTGGCAACCAGTCCATTCCCAATATTATATCATAAACATCCATATCAAGAACTAATAAATATCACATCAATTCATTGACATCAACAACTAAACAACATCCTCGTCATAGTAAGGCTTCATACTCCATTTAACCCAAAGGATTTGGTAGTTCCAAAACATAAGGAATCATTTCCATGTTTAAACCCCACAATTAAATGATGCGAGATGCTACAAAAGAATGTGAGACACCCATATCGAACAAATCTTGCATCAATGTTGAATTTCAAACAACTGTACCTCACACCATGGATGGTCTTGACTGATCATCCATCACCACCTACTTAGATCCAAAAAACTAGTTAACTTCCAAAAAATCCTCCCTATTAGTCTACTAAGGCATCGTGGTATTTCAAGAATCGTGATGACCCATTATACTATGTTTCTATGTGGTATGCTACTACCCCCGTCCCATCAAGGTATAAAACCCCTGCGACCCCTGAGGAGTGTCACAAACACCAGAACTCAGAGAAATATGACAATAACCCTTTAGATTCCACTTATTCTTATAATTATTATAATCTAGAGGTTCTGTCATACAATCTTGCTTCATGCATCTCCTAGAACCACACTAAAAACATCTCGTTGTACTCTAAGACCTCGGAGGAATATTAACCAATTATTTCATCGATTTCTGAATTATACCCCCACCCTAGAAATAATTGTACCTCTTCCAGTAGAACCCATATTTATAGTTCCCACTATTTCCTGTGGGTACCAACATACCTCCCCAACCTATAGCACCCAAAAATTTCCCACTCATCCACTGTATCTCGTTTCACCTTTCTGTGTAATCATCTATAAAAATCTCTACTATCTAGGAATGAATTTAATGGTTCAACCTAGCTTCAACAATTCATGCCTTAAATGATGTACTAGCTGCCACCTCAGGTTCAAACCACACTGTGTTGATACACTTATCCACATATTCCATCACCTCCATGTTCCCTTGCTTGAAACTGATGACATCGATTTTATGCTGAATTCTAAACGTGTAAGGGTGGAATTGTTTATTAAAAAATTCCTCGTACCCCTATCATATCACATGTTGGTCCATCCCATCTTGGTCGTCCATCTCCCATAACTAAAGGGAAATATCTTACAACATATTCATGGAATGATTCACTTTAATCTCGTAAGGTGTTATAAAGAAGTCAAATATTTGATTCATTCTGTTCAGCCACGCATCTGCCCTCTCTGGCCCAGAATCATCCCTAATGATGTGTGGATTCTATATTTGTAACTAAACAGTGGGATCCACAGGATTTTGTTCAGAAAAATTATTCTCACTTTTTAATGGTTTAAAAGCTTTCACTATACTCTGCACTAGCTTTTGGTTCATCTGGGGCTCAGGTGTAACCACATTTTTAGCAGCCTCCTCAGGTTGTTCACAATGACACCTACCTGGTTCCATTTGTATGAATACAAAAACAATGATAATTTTAACTCCATTAAAAACAAAGTGTATACAACCATTAAATTTAATTACATAACAATTATCAAAACCAGGCCTTCCTCATTCTCCCATTTCTGATATTGAACTATTTTGAAAAAACCACCATGTTTTGAAAATCAACCCACATTCAAAATACCACCAGTTTCCATGAGTCAAATCCTTCTGTTTTAACGCCAATTTCAATTTTCAAAATACACACATCCTTATCACACCATAATTCATTATACCCCAACAAAATATTCATCTTTATGGAAAGTCATTTCTACCATTCATTTAATGTTCATCTCATTGGCCTCACCTACAACAATGAGACATCAAATGCCTATAATTGTCTCCAAACCCTTATGTACCCAACTCCATGGTAACATGTAGTTCATCATAAAAGGGATAACTATGTCGTTTTATGATATAAATTCCATGTGCCGACAATCCTATTCCTTGATATTGTCATTCCCCAACCAGAGTTACCTAGAATCCATGCATTATTACATAACATTGGCATGATACATTTAGTAATGTATCAAAATACCGATCAGTTTAGTATCCTTGTATATAATAGAAACATACATATGTTTTAAATTACGTCATGAAATAAAAAACAACATCATGTACTCATTGAACACACTTATATCACTTAGCCTATTCTTGTAGTATAATCATAATATGCGTCTTCGCAACCTAGAAAAACATAGAAAGGGGTGAGCTCAAATGCTCTGTAATGATAACAATATAGAAAAAAATATCTTAAATAGGAATAATCATTTAATATAACTAATAACTCTAAAACATATATCTTTAAATCATAAAATTCATTATAATAAAGAAAATATAAATCAAATAATTCCATTTACTTATTCACATTGATATTCTACTAGTTGAATAATCACATTTAATATCAATAGCCAATTTCATAACGATGGATTGCATAATGACAGACACCAAAACCATGTACTCAAGGCCTCATGCCAGGACTAAAAATACGATTTTGTCAAGGCCTTGTGCCAAGAAACTATTTTTTCTCATTAGAACTACTGATTCGTCAAGGAGTAATAGCAGGCTCCACCCATTACATACCAATTCCAATTCATTCCTCATATGAAAAGGATGAAACATAACATAAACATTCATAATAAAAGTAGCATAATAAATAATAATACATTAACCATAAACCATGAATGATATAAAAATAACACATCCATAGCAAAACATATCACTAAACCTTCAATACAATATGGATGATTGTGTAATTACAAACCAACTTTACATAAGTGTAAAATCCATCAAAGGATGATGACATAGATGAAATCAAAACTATTTGAGTGAAATATCTCTTTCTATTTTGAAATAATTTAAATGTCAAATTATTATATATAAAAAAATTATTTATATAATATTCTTATAATCTTTTATTGGATGCTTCAAAGGTGTTATAATGCTAGAAAATATCTGCACTCACCGTATAAGATAAAAATATTCTTTTCATAATTTTTAGAAAAGGTCATTATGTATCGTGTTTGGAAAATGACAGAAAGTTTCCATTCATACCATTTTATAAAATGTCAACAATAGGTTCTAAATGAATTTATCCCAAATTATAAGAAATATTAAAAATGTTTTTAAATACATTTTTAAGAATCACATATGTTGTTGCTAAATAGGTCTCAGTAGATACTCACTTATAGTCATCCTCTTATAATGTATAGATTGTAGAATTAACCCTTAATTTGTAATTTTCTTTGTTAAAGGGTATGATTACCTATTGTATAATGGTTAAATTGTTGATATTAATTTATAGAAAAACCACATAAATCAATATTTTATCACATATGAACTTCTAATATTTCTTTGCTAATAATATTTCAGTAGTACCTTTTTTTCAGGTGTTAACAGATTTGTTTTCCTTTATATGCTTGGTTACATAACAAATATTTCTTATGGATAGGATGTATCTGATTCATATACATAATGATTCAAGGTTCCTAAAAAATATTTTTAATCATAAAATTAAAATTATTCTTGAACGATTATGAATGGGAATGAATTCCATCGTGTTCGTGGAGACGGTAATCCGTACATACGCAAGAGCGACAATATCATTCAATTAATGGTGAAATATTTTATAATTGGATGTTATATCTAATATGAATAATTAGTAACAAGTTATTATTTATTTTTACATCTATAATAATCATTACTATACCCATCCATATAATGAAGTGTTTGAATAACATACTACACCATGACGTGGAGATAGTAAGACGTAGGTACGCACCTATGGTGACTTTTCATTCATAGGATGGATAGATTAGTGAATATGGTTGCACCATATTTATAATAACATCAAAATATGTATAAGGTACTGGATTTATTATTTTGGTGTGAGAACATCAATGAAAGAGTAAATGGAAGAAGAAAAAAACATTTAAAGAGGTGGTGAAATTATTATCCCTTCATCAAGTGTTTCCTTTTAATTTTATCTAAAGACCAAAATAGATTGGCTTTCTGATCAAAGTATGGTTTCATGGTCTAAGGGATGGTAGTTGGAAGAAAATTTTAGTAGGTCTTTGTGGAGCCAAATGGTTTGGGTGTCGTGATTTTCAGAGAAGGGGGAGTACCATTTTATAAGTGAGGTTAAGGTTGCTTTAGGAAAAGCTTGAAATATTAATTTCGTATACTATCATATTAAGTTTATAATGGCTCTAAAAAGATTTATTTTTTGGATAATGTGGGGATGGGTTGAAAACCACCCAAGGCATAGATTTTATATAGTTTTAGGTCACCATATTAACCTAATATTTTAGATTTAACTCTTAGTTAAATAGTTTAACTTTTAACATGTATTCGTGTATTATTATAATAAATGGTTAATAAATTACTATAAAAATCCAATATTTCCCCAACTGGTTCATTATTGATATATCCAAATTTTTATATGTCCTTTGTTTGAAAAATATATTTTTAGTAATATCATAACAATTATTAATTTAGTATTTTATTAAAAAATCTATTTATGTCAATTTTCACATTATTTCGTATTTTTTTTTATGAAAGTCATAAAAACATTATCACATCGAAAAAAATTAATTTTATCAACCATAAAATATCATATTAATAAATAAATGGATTTAAATTCATAAAAAGAATAAATTTAGATTTAAATTAAAAATTATAATATCAATTATTTTAATCATTCAATAATAAAGTAATTATTGTATCATCATTGTGTCATAAATAAATTTAATGATTTAATTTCAAAAAATTATAAATAAAATACCATTATGTATAAATCTTTTCATATTTATAATTTATATTTATTTTCAAATTTTTCTTATGTATAACCCAATATTAAAAATGGTTTATTTATTATACGTTGAATTAAACAATTTTAACGCTTCTTTAAATAAAATAGTTATAAATTTCCTGGTCTTGTACAAGTAGACCAAAAGGATCATATATTATTAATAAGGTTTATTTTTAACTATATAAACTTATCAAATTGAATTAGGACATGTGTTAGGGTAAATATAGTATCATTTTTTACCTTTAATTACCCTATTTACTTTTAACCATGGTAAATAAAAATCAAATGTTAGTATTCAGCAAAAATTATTTTCATCCTATTGAACCACATTTTACATAATAATGTCAACATTGTCTCTCAAATTTTTTATAAACAATTTATAGAACCAGTAAAATTACGTTTTATAAAAATTTTCAAATATTCCTAGAATGTGGGTAAAAGACGTTTAAAATTCAATAAAATTTTATAAATCTAATTTAATTATAAAATGAATCTAATGAACTAGATTGATATCATATCGTTATTATGTATATATTTTGACTTAAAATTTGTTTAAATAAATAAATAAATTTTTAAATAAAAAATAGTTTTTAACAATAATGCAATGTTTTTCACTATTTATAAAAAATAGGTAGTTTTTAGAAAAATAACAAAAAATCACCCTAAGATAATTTTGATATTACAAATCCAGAAATGAAATCCATTTCGAAAAATATAATTTATAAAATTTCAAAAAGTTGGTCATACTATTCATAACAGCTAGTTTTATTGGATGTGGTGTTCTAAAACTATAAGTTGCGTACAACGAAAGCTGTTGAATTATTCAAAGAAAACATATCATGGAACCCTGGGTGTTACAGTTATCATCCCAACTCAATGAAGAGACCATGAATGAATGTCAACACCAAGACCAATGAAAAACACCAAGGATCGAACAATTTCTCTCACTTGAAAACCAAGGACCGGACAAATTGACACCACTTGTAACATCCTTCCCCACCTCATTATCTTAAGATAGGGGAGGAATGTTACTTGGACTTATGCGATGTTACCAATGATCCAAAGGATGGAAATAAATTCTAAGGACATCGAGAATAAATTTGTGAACAATTTTCCCTTAAGACAAATCTAACCAACTAGAAAATCAAAAACTATAAGATTAATATCAATCAACCATCCAAGATCATACATTAAAAAACGCAACCAACTAATCTAGAATACAACAAAAAAAATTGTATTATAGTTCTTTCCATATGACTAAAAAAGTGACCACAATATAAAATGAGACACACTATATAATTCCACAACAAGATCCATGCCCCAAGCGCCAACAGATCCCCCAAACATCACCCCGAGGCACTAGCAATGAGATACTTCACCATTACCTGTGTCCCGAAATACAATATCTGGAAAATCACCAAATATCCAAAGATGGGGGTGAGTACTATTAATCATTGATTTCAAAAAATGACTTCCCTACACACACTCCAAGGATGATACCGTTATCACATTATATAAAATGTTTATGTAAAACATTAAATAGTGCAACCATTGCCACCAGCCAAACATAACCTTATCAATCCATGTCAAATAATGGAAATCCACAAACATTTCATAAACTATATCCCCATCATATATTAGCACAAAAAAATTCCTTCTTTTTAAATCCAAACAAAAAAAGGCACCATTACGGTGAGTCTTCTTCCCATCTCATTCCCCAATTCTCAACTAGTGGTGCTTCACACCTGCTTATCCTTTGATTTTTGTTCTTCCGAATACTATTGATCAACTATTATCGTGAGACTTCCCGCCAAATTTCAAATCACATTTCAAAAATCCACAACCAAACATATAACCCACCATGGCCACAACAACAAAAAAATAACCATTTCTTTAACATGCCAATCCACTTCAATAAATCACCAAT
Source organism: Viscum album (assembly GCA_963277665.1). NCBI lineage: Eukaryota > Viridiplantae > Streptophyta > Magnoliopsida > Santalales > Viscaceae > Viscum > Viscum album. Next base: position 1,621,464,464 of record OY728155.1, on the reverse strand, counting down.
TTCTTGAAACCACCCATAAATTATTTATCATGACAATCAAAATTTCAATAAAACACAATCCTTTTTTAAAACAATATTAATCAAACATTTTCGAAAATAAATCATGGAAACCAATTTTAAAATAGGTATTTTATAACCCACAATAAGATGATTTCACCACAAAGCCCCCCTTTTCCCAAAAATATCAAACACATCACCAAGGGATTTCCAACAAATTTCACACAAAAAAACAAATTATCATTTAATAAAAACAAATTAATTATAACCAAGAATCATGTTCTTTAAATGTGGAGTCGAGAAAGGTGCCACATACCTTTTGGGTTTTATAATAACATCACAGTATATGTGAGATACTAGAGTTATTATTTTAGAATGGTAAGAACAAAGAAAGAAGAAGTGGAAGAAGAAAGGAACTTGAAAAGGGGTGGTGAAAACATTACCTCTTCTTCAGGTTCTTCCTTTTGATTTGATCAAAAGGGATCCTTAGGTTGGATTTCTGATAAAACTAAGGCCTCTAGGTTGTAGTTAGGGAAGTTGGGAGAGTATTTGGGCAGAGTTTTGCCGAACCAAAAGGCTTTGATGGTGTGAAGAAATGAGAAGGAGGAGTGCCCTTTTATAAGAGGGGTGAGGGGCACCTTTGGAAAAGCTAGAAATATTAGTTTATAATAAATTCATATTCGGTTTCTAATGGCTAAAAAGTTGATTTTTTAAATGTTAAGGTGGTGATGGGTCTTAAAGAACTCAACCAATAGAATTTAGACATGTTTGGGTACTTATATTAACCTTATCTTTAAGTATTAACTCTAAGTTAATTAGTTTCACTTTTACAATGTCTCTTTGTATTTTTATATAATATGGTTAATAAACATACTATATACATCCAAGAGAACCCCAAGTGGTCCATTAATGATGAACCTATCATGATATAAGCCTTTGGGCCGAACCTTAGATTTTTAGGAATTTAATATCAATTAATAATATAATATTTGTTTTAAGAACTCTTTTATGTCAATTTTGACACTATTCAATAGTTGATTTTTGTGAAACTCATAACAGATTGATTACTTCGAAAAAAGTCAATTAAATCAATAATAATATATCATATTATCCTAGAAAATTAGTTTAATTCATTAAAAGTTTCATATTATATTTATTTGGGTATTTATAATATCAATTATTTTAATTTTTCACTATTATAGTAATTAATTCATCATCATTGTGTCATAAATAAATTAAATTATTTAATGTCTAAAAATTATAAAACAAATATAACTATGTAGGAAATCTTTTTATCTTTATAATGAATATTTATAATCTAAAATCCAACATATATAACCCTATGTAAAAATTGTTTTTCTAAAAGATTTAGGCTTGTGTCATTTTTGTATTCATTTTAACTTAATTCAAATAAAGTGTCCCTATCACCTACAAGTGGCACCATGGGGTCCCAAAATCGACCCAAAGATTTCTATGGTCGAAAATGTATCATCCAATAAGTCTAGGACACGTTTTAGGGTAATTTATTATTATTATAATATTATTTTTTTAACCCTTATTTACCGGATTTACCCTTAACCATGGTAAATAAAATATTTACCGTAGTATTTATTCAAAATGTCTAAAAATAAAAGTTAACTATTTACACAATTTGAACATCCTGATTCCAAATATGGAATCCGTTTTTCTAAATTCAAAACACAGAAGTGGCAGAAAATAATTTAAAATTAATTCCCGTTTTCAAAACAAAAAGCGTGTTTTTAAGAGATAATAACTATCAAAAGACTGACACTTGTTTATGTTCAGTTTAATTGTAAAATTATGTCCAATGACCAAAATTATATTAAATGGTAAAAATATATTCTAAATATACTTTGAAACCACTCAAATTCATAATTTATCACTAATAATTATTTTGATTAAAAAAGTTGTTTTTAATTAAAATTTAGTAATTTTCACTATTCATCAAAATATGAAAGTTATCCAAAATGTACCAAAATTTCACCTTAGGCTAAATTCGATATTCCGAATCCAAAAATGAAGTCCATTTTGAAATATAAAATATATATAATTTCAAAAATTAGGTATTCTATTCATAACGACTATTTTGATTGGTTATGGTGTGTTAGAACTCGGTGTTGCGTACAACACACGCTATCACATTATTCAAAGAGAAGCGTACCGTAGAACCTTGGGGTGTTACATTCTCCCCACCTTTAAATAATTTCGTCCTCGAAATTTCTAGAATACTTATCACATGAAAAGACTCGGGTGGTTCTTCATCATAAGTTCCTCGGGTTCCCACGTTGCCTCTTCCATCTTATGGTTTCTCCACAAAACTTTTACCAGATGCGTCATCCGGTTTCTCAGTACTTGTTCTCATGTATCAAGAATCCTGAAGGGCTCTTCGCAATAAGACAGATCGGGTTCCAGTTCTAATTCCTCGTAAGTGAGTACATGCGTTGGGTCAGGCATGTATTTCCTCAACAGAGATACGTGGAACACATCGTGAACTTTGGAGAGACTTGGCGGCATTGCCAATCGGTAAGCTACAGCCCCAATTCGTTCTAGAATTTCGAAGGGTCCGATGTACCTGGGACTCAATTTACCTTTCTTACAAAAACGTATGACTCCCTTCCATGGAGATACCTTTAAGAAAACATGATCACCGACTTGAAATTCCAAATCCTTCCTTCGATTATCGGCATAGCTCTTCTGCCTACTTTGAGCTGCTCTGATGTGATTTTGGATCACCTTCACCTTTTCTATTGTTTCCTCCACCAGTTCTGGACCTACAAGTTTTCTTTCACCGACGTCATCCCAACAGGTTGGTGTACGACATCTCTTTCCGTATAACGCTTCATATGGTGCCATCTGAATACTCGAATGGAATCTATTGTTATAGGAAAATTCTACCAGAGGTAAATATTGATCCCACATACCCTGAAAGTCAAGTGAGAAAGATCTCAACATGTCTTCTAAGGTTTGAATAGTATGTTCTGATTGTCCGTCTGTCTGAGGGTGGTAAGCAGTGCTCAAATGAAGTTCAGTATCCAAGGATTTCTGAAGACTTTTCCAAAATCTTGAAGTAAAACGGGGATCACGATCAGAAACAGTCGATAGGGGTACTCCATGAAGTCTCACAACTTCATTAATATATAGTCTTGCTAGACATTCCAGGGGTAGATCTTCTCTTATAGCAAGAAAATGTGCTGACTTGGTAAGACGATCAACAATAACCCATATTGCATCGTTCCTTCTAGGAGTCTTTGGTAGCCCCCTGACAAAGTCCAGCGTAATATTGTCCCATTTCCACTCCGGTATGGGAAGAGGTTGCATGACTCCTCCAGGATGTTGCCTTCCAGCTTTCACTTGTTGACAAACCATACATCTTGACACAAAATCAGCAATCTCCCTTTTCATGTTGTCCCACCAAAAATGTTCCTTCAAATCTCTATACATTTTGGTGCTCCCAGGGTGTATAGAGAAATTGGAACTATGAGCATCATCCAGCAATTCCCTTTTTATATCAGGTATATCAGGAACACAAAGTATCTTCCCAAATTTCAAAATTCCATCTTCATATACAAAGTCTCTTAATCTCCCATCATTCACAGATTTAATCTTCTTTTGAAATTCTTCATCATAGGTCTGAGAACTCTTAATCCTTTCTAGTAAAGATGGTTTGGCAACCATTTGAAAAAGCATTGATGTTTCACCTTCCCTGGTTATTCCCATGTCCATGTTCACTAGATCCAAGAAAATTGGATCCCTTTCAATTCTCATATTGTTCAAAACTCCATGGTCTTTTCTACTCAAAGAATCTGCCACCTTGTTTTCTTTTCCCGGGTGGTAGTGTATTCTACAATCATAATCCTTTAGTAATTCAAGCCATCTCCTTTGCCTCATGTTGAGTTCTTTTTGTGAGAAAATATACTTCAAACTCTTGTGATCAGTATGAATCTCACATTTTTCACCATAGATGTTGTGCCTCTATATCTTCAAAGCAAAGATCACAGCTGCTAACTCAAGATCATGAGTAGGATAGTTTTTTTCATGAATTTTCAACTATCGTGATGCATAGGAAATAACTCTATCATTCTGCATAAGGACACAACCAAGTCCTTTCTTCGATGCATCACTATAAATAACGAACCCATCATTCCCTGATGGTAGAGTCAATATAGGATCATTGACTAATCTTTTCTTCAGTTCTTCAAAACATTCTTCACACTCTTTTTTCCAAACAAATTTAACCCCTTTATGTGTGAGCTTCATTAATGGGTTAGCCAATCGGGCAAAATTCTAGACGGAACGTCGATAATAACCTGCCAAACCAATAAAACTGCGTACCTCAGTTATACTCGTAGGTGTTGGCCATTCTTGGATTGCCTTGGTCTTAGAAGGATCAAAAGAGATTCCATCTTTGGAGACAAAATGGCCAAGAAAATAAATCTCCTGAATCCAGAATTCACACTTGCTAAACTTCCCATATAATTCATGCCTCCTCAGAGTCTTCAAGATAATGAACAAGTGATTTTCATGATCATCGTAGGTTTTGGAGTATACCACGATATCATCAATAAATACCACCACAAATTCATCGAGATACTTCTTGAAAACTATATTCATCAGATCCATGAATACTGAGGGTGCATTAGTCAATCCAAAAGGCATTACAGTAAACTCGTAATGCCCGTACCTGGTTCGAAATGCTGTCTTCGGAATGTCTTCCTTCTTTACACACAACTGATGGTATCCAGATCAAAGGTCAATCATTGAAAAGTTTTGATCTCCATGTAGTTGGTCAAATAAATCATCAATACGAGGTAGGGGATACTTGTTCTTTATCCTTATAGCATTGATCTCCTTGTAGTCGATACATGACCTCATAGATCCATCTTTCTTTTTAACAAAAAGAACAGGGGCACCCCATTGAGAAACACTAGGGAGAATAAATACTTTATTACTCAATTCCTCTAGTTGTTTCTTTAGTTCACCTAATTCTATAGTGGCCATTCTATAAGGGGTCTTCGATATAGGCCTTGATCCAGGAATTAAATCAATGGAAAACTCAACTTCTCGTTCTAGAGGATGTCCAGGTAAATCTTCCGGAAATACATCTAAAAATTCTTTCACAATAGGTACATCCTCTATTTGAACATTCCTTTCCTCACCCACAGTTATTTCATTCTCTTCCTCCCCAATAATTGAATTATGTTGAGATACTGGGGGTGGATCTAAATAAGAATTAGGTGGTGACGATTCTGCTCTAAAGATAAGGTGTTCCTTATCATTATTATCATGAATCGTAACCTCTTTCTTCTTACAATAAATCTTCTCATCATAGTCCGAAAGCCAGTCCATACAGAGGATTATATCAAACTCAATCATAGGTATGATGATGAGATCAGCAGATAAAGAACATTTATGTGCTCTAATGGGGACTGATTCACAAAACTTTGTTGCAATGATACTTCCCTTAAGAGTTTTAACTGAAAACTCCCTTATTAAATCAAATTGGAAATATCTACTTTTCTTAGCAAACTGGGAAGATATGAAACAATGTGATGATCCAGAATCAAATAATGCATTTGCTAAACTTGAGGAAACCATTAAATTACCAGCCACCACGTCTTTCAGAGCTTCTACCTCAGCAGTAGTGATAGCATAAGCCTGGCCTTGATCCCTTGGCCTTTTCTGAGGTAAGTTCTCATGACGCTTAGAACATTCATTTGCATAATTCCCCATCTCCATGCAATTGTAGCACTGAACGTTGATAGCTTCCTTCATCCCCTTGCAATCACGAGCTTGGTGGCCATTTTCACCACATTTGTAACAAACGCCCATTCCCTTCAAGCATGTGCCAGGGTGTTTCTTCCCACATTTACCACAGGATGGTTATTCAACCTTTCCCTTATTCCCTTTATTTACATTCCCAGATTGATCAGCAGGTCTCTTCTTCTCTTTCTTTTCTTTAAAGTCATAAGACTTAGAGAATTCCTTTTCGGTCTTGATAGCACAGGAGACAATGTCTTCGTATGACGAAAAGTATTGTGAGACTAATGCTCGACGGATAAATGGTTTTAAACCATCAAAGAAATGATCAATATTACTTCTTTGGTTACGTATATAATCACCAGCATACCTTGCTAACCTCGTAAAGTTAGCATCATACTTTGTGACATTCTCATCCTCCTTCTGTCTCAGACTTAGAAATTTCCTTTACATATCTTCTCGATGGTCACAAGGAAAGTATCTTTCTAAAAATAGATCTTTGAACTCCCTCCATTCCATATTTGATACTTCATCATCTTCCTTCGTATTTTGAATCAATGACCACCATTGATCAGCATCTCCAGTGAGGCGGTAAACTGCCATGATAACTTTTTCCCTTTCACTACTCCCCAAAGCCTGAAATATTTTCTCTAGGGAAAATATCCATTGCTCAGCTACTAATGGATTTGTACTCCCATTGAACGTTGGTGGTTGTTGCCTCATGAATCGATCTAACATTGATCCTCCACGCTGTGGATCAGGGTGCTCCATACGGGTAAGGTTATTATTCATAACCTGAGTGAGTAGTCCCAGTATGGTGATTAGCTGATCGGCACCAGTTGCATCACCAGCTCCACTATAATTATCTTGAGCAGGAGGGAAATCCCTACATGGAGTGCGTGTATTGATACGGTTTCCATTTCTTCCACTAGGCGCCATTTCTAAACAATGTCATAAACTAGATCAGTTTATGAATCAAAATACTTATAAAACACATAACATAAATTGAACTATTTATGGATATAATCCATAATCATTAGAATGTTTTCTTTAAGGAATTATATACTCATAATCCCTTCAAAATGATTTTTAATGAAAATGAGAGTTATCCTAAGCATATCCCCCGGGAGTTTCATAACCAAGAGTGCAGCAAGGCCCATTGTCGTGCACCAGTTCCCGTACGAGTCTAGCTCAAAGCGGTGTTTTCGGGTTTTACCCCTAGGTACATCTGTGCCAGAGCCACCTCTACCTACTCGTATCCAGACAGGGATGTATTGCTCGGAAAAGTCACAAAATCTCTACAATACCAAAATTCTAGAAAGTTCTTCTATACTAATCCTCAAATTTCATCTTAGGTCTACGTGCTCTAATCAGAGTTTATCTAAATCTAGCTTCCAAGGTTTGTACTAAACTTCCTCTGATACCAACTGTAACGCTCCGACCCTAGTTTCCCAGAGTCGGTGCATTATTACATTACATTGGCATGATCACAAGAAAGATCAAATCTCGAAAAACCAATTGGTTTAGTATCCTTGGAAACACTAGATATATTCATAAGTCTTACATTACATCATAAAATGAAAAACTACTACAACAACATATTATCTCTATAATCCAAACTCATATCCCCACATAATATCCCTGCAGGTCATTCATAATTTACTTCTTCACTTCCTGTGAAAAATAAAACATAGAAAATGGGTGAGCTCAAATGCCCAGTAAGGATAACAATATAGCAGAAACTTTCATAATAAGCATAAACATTTAAGGCAATGAATTAATAAAACAAAAGCCTTTCAATCTTGAACTTTTAACATAATATGGCATAAATAAAATGAAATAATGACACTTACTTATTCACATGGATATTCTACTAATCGAATAATCACATGCAAAATCAATAACCACTTTCATAATGATGGAATGCATAATGCTGAACTTTAATTTCTTTGTCAAGGCCTTGTCCCAAGACCATGGGGCTAACTGTAACCGGAACCCAACCCGGAGTGCCTCTAATAACCGGACACCAACCCAGAGTGCCTCTAATAACCGAACACCAACCCGGAGTTCCTCCAATAACCGGAGACCAAACCAGAGTTCCTATAATAATCGGAGACCAAACTAGAGGGCTTACTTTTACCGGTCCCCAACCCAGAACATACTTGTCTAACACATTCATCTGAATGAAAGGTTGAAATATAAAATAAAAATTTGGATTAAAAATAACTTATGAAATGTCAATACTTTAAAAAAAAACCATGAGTGACATAAGAATAACTTATCCACTGTGAAAAATATCACAAAACCTTCAATAAAATATGGATGTTTTGTATCATAATAAATCAACTTCAAATAAGTTTTAAATCCATCAAAATATGTTGACATAGATGAAATCAAAACTATTTTGGAGAAATATCTCTTTTTTTTAAATCATTTTAAAAGTAACATAATTATAAAATAATACATTCAATTTGAAAATATTCTTATAAGCTTGTAAGGGAAGCTTCGACGATTTTATAACGGCGGAAAATAACTGCACCCACCGTATAAGTTAAAAAAACAATCTTACCTTAATTATGTCGAAAAGGTTAAAAAGCACCTTGTTTAGAAAATGACGGAAATATTCCTTTATAAACCACTTATAAAAAGTCAAATAAGGGTATAAATGACTTTAACCCATATTATTGTAAATAGTAAAAATGTTTTGAAATACATTTTTAAGAAACATGGATGTGGATGATAAAGATATCCCAGTAGATTATTACGTATAAACAACCTCGGATAATGAAGAGATTGTGAAATAAACCTTACCGTGTAATTTTCCTTGGTTGGGGTAGGTTAACCTCTTGTATAATGGTGAAATAGTTGTTATTAAATTATAAAATAATCATATATATTAATATGATATCATATATGATCTTTTAATATTGATTTGATAATAATATCTTAGTATTATCGTTGTTTCGGGTGTTAACTTACTTGTTTTATTTTATATGTTTTGTTACGTAATCCATGTTTGTAATGGATAGGTTGTATATTATTCATATCCAGAATGATATCAAGTCCTTAAACATCATTTTTATATCATCAAATGATAATTATACTTGAATGGATACGATGGAGAATGAATCTTATCGCGTTCGTGGAGACGGTAGTCCGTACGTACGCATGAGCGACAATATCATTATTTTGATATTAAAATAATATATAAATGGATGGTATATCATATATAAAGAATCATTAACATTTTATATTTATTATTTACATGAGTTACACATCATTATTATACCCATCCAAATAATAATATATTGAATAACAATTACACCACGACGTGGAGACGGTAAGCCGTACGTACGCACGTATGTTGACATGTTATTCAAAGGGTGGATAGAATACTGAATATGGTTGTAACATATTTATAATAACATCACAGTATATGTGAGATACTGGAGTTATTATTTTAGAATGGTAATAACAAATAAAGAAGAAGTGGAAGAAGAAAGGAACTTGAAAAGGGGTGGTGAAAACATTACCTCTTCTTCGGGTTCTTCCTTTTGATTTGATCAAAAGGGCTCCTTAGGTTGTCTTTATGATCAAACTAAGGCCTCTAGGTTGTAGTGAGGGAATATGGGAGAGTATTTGTGCAGAGTTTGGCCGAACCAAAAGGCTTTGAAGGTGTGAAGAAATGAGAATGAGGAGTGCCCTTTTATAAGAGGGGTGAGGGGCACCTTCGGAAAAGCTAGAAATATTAGTTTATAATAAATTCATATTCGGTTTCTAATGGCTCCAAAGTTGATTTTTTAAATGTTAAGGTGGGTATGGGTCGAAAATAACTCAACAAATAGAATTTAGACAGGTTTGGGTAGGTATATTAACCTTATCTTTAAGTATTAACTCTAAGTTAATTAGTTTCACTTTTACAATGTCTCTTTGTATTTTTATATAATATGGTTAATAAACTTACTATATAAATCCAAGAGACCCCCAAGTGGTCCATTAATGATGAACCTATTATTATATAAGACTCTTGGCCGAACCTTATATTATTAGGAATTTAATATCAATTAATAATATAATATTTGTTTTAAAAACTCTTTTATATCAATTTTGACACTATTCAATAGTTGATTTTTGTGAAACTCATAACAGATTGATTACTTAGAAAAAATTCCATTAAAGCAATACTAATATATCATATTATCCTATAAAATTAGTTTAATTCATTAAAAGTTTCATATTATATTTATTTGGGTATTTATAATATCAATTATTTTAATTTTTCACTATTATAGTAATTAATTCATCATCATTGTGTCATAAATAAATTAAATTATTTAATGTCTAAAAATTATAAATAAAATATCAATATGTAGGAAATCTTTTTATCTTTCTAATTAATATTTAAACTTCTAAAATCCAACATATATAACCCTATGTAAAAATTGTTTTTCTAAAGGATTTATGCTTGTGTCATTTTTGTATTCATTTTAACTTAATTAAAATAAAGTGTCCCTATCCCCTTCAAGTGGCACCATGGGGTCCCAAAATCGACCCAAAGATGCCTATGGTCGATCATGTATCTACCAATAAGGCTAGGACACGTTTTAGGGTAATTTAGTATTATTATAATATTTGTTTTAACCCTTATTTACCGGATTTACCCTTAACCATGGTAAATAAAATATTTACCGCAGTAATTATTCAAAATGTCTAAAAATAAAAGTTACCTATTTACACAATTTGAACATCCTGATTCCAAATATGGAATTCATTTTTCTAAATTCAAAACACAGAAGTGGCAGAAATTAATTTAAAATTAATTCCCGTTGTCAAAACAAAAAGCGTGTTTTTAAGAGATAATAACTATCAAAAGACTGACACTTGTTTATGTTCGGTTTAATTGTAAAATTATGTCCGATGACCAAAATTATATTAAATGGTAAAAATATATTCTAAATATACTTTAAAACCACTCAAATTCATAATTTATCACTATTAATTATTTTGATTAAAAAAATTGTTTTTAATTAAAATTTAGTAATTTTCACTATTCATCAAAATATGAAAGTTATCCAAAATGTACCAAAATTTCACCTTAGGATAAATTAGATATTCCAAATACAAAAATGAAGTCCATTTTAAAATATAAAATATATATAATTTCAAATAGTATGTATTATTATTCATAACGGCTAGTTTGATTGGTTATGGTGTGTTAGAACTCGATGTTGCGTACAACACACACTATCACATTATTCAAAGAGAAGTGTACCGTAGAAGCTTGGGGCGTTACATAGACTCTATAATGGGAATGTATTGGCTCTATTCATGTAGAACATATATCAACTATTAGTTAAAGGAAATATCTTTTCATATTCTGAACCATCCCAGGCTCTTCTACAAAGGAAAGTAAGATCATGAATCTCCTTTGAAAAATCCTTCAAGGGTGTGGGTGTTGATTCCCACTGAAGAAGCAAACCTCACCTAAATGTTTGATTCAAAGGAAAGTTCCATCCTTGAGGAATTTCCCATCGTGAGGGTATACGGTGATTTATTTCCCAAAGAGTGAACCGAAATTCCCCCGGATCATGAGGTAGAGTTCTCAATTGAACTCATACCTGGAGCTACACCTACCTCGAAGTGTCCATATAGGATGGCTCCTATTGAACTGGAGGATTAAAAGAAGCAGCTGCAAGAGCATCTGTACAAAGGGTTCATACACCCTAGTGCATCACCTTGGGGTGCACCAGTGCTCTTTGTGTAGAAGAAGGATGGAACAATGCACCTTTGTATTGACTATCAGGAACTCAACAAGATCACTATAAATAACAAGTATCCTCTTACAAGGATTGATGAGTTGTTCGATTAGTTATGAGGAGATCAATACATCTCAAAGGTGGATCTTCATTCTGGATATCATCAGGTAAAGGTGAAGAAGGATGATATTCAGAAGACTGCTTTCTGTACAAGGTATGGGCACTATTATTTCTTGGTGATACCCTTCAGACATACTAATTCCCCTGCAATCTACATGGATTTGATGAATAGAATCATTAGACATTAACTCGACAAATTTGTGGTAGTGTTTATCGATGATATTCTAATCTACTATAAGGTAAAGGGGGGACATGAAGAACATCTATGACTTGTGTTGATGACCTTGAGAATGGAGAAGTTGTACGGAAAGTTCATCAAGTGTTATGTTTGGATGAAACAAGTCACGTTATTTGGACTTGTGATCACTAGTGAGAGAATTTCTGCGGATCCTTCAAAGAAAAATGCTATTGAGGAATGTCCCAGACCCTCTAGTTCCACATAAATCCATAGTTTTCATGGATTAGCTGGGTACTACCGACGTTTTGTGACAAACCGCTCACGATTGTCAAGCCCGCTAACTAAGTTAACAAAGAAAGGGGTAAAGTATTTCTGCATGGAAGAATGGGATGGAAGCTTCATGGAGCTAAAGAGAAGGCTGATCACTACACCTGTACTCACAATACCAAAAAGTGGGAAAATGTTTGTGATATACAGTGATGCTTCAATGAAAGGCTTGGTTTGTGTACAAATGAAAAATGATAATGTGATATCATATGCCTCACGACATTTGAAGATCCATGAGCATTTCTACCCGATGCATGATCTAGAGCTGGCATCCATGATTGTTTCCTTGCAAATCTAGTGGCACTACCTTTATTGTGAGAAGTGTGACATATACACCGAACACAAAAGCCTAAATTATATATTCACACAAAAGGATCTCAACATGCCTCAAAGAAGTTGGTTAGAGATAATCAAGGATTATGATTCCTCTATTCATTATCATCCTGGAAAGGCGAAAATGGTAGTAGAAGCTATATGCATAAAAGAACCTCCTACTCTACTCATGCTGCAGATTAAGAAAAACCCTATCTTCTTGTACATGTAAAGAATGGATTTGGAAATCATAAGGGCAGGGGATGAATCCTACCTTGCCCAAATGATTGTTCAACCATCCATCTAAGAGATGACTGAGGAAGAAGAAAGGGATGATGTGGAGATACAAAAGAGGGAAAATCTAGTAAAGGGAGGGATGCTGCAAGAGTTCTATATCGACGATGATGGTGTGATTTGGTTTGTAATGCGGCTTTGTGTTCCTTCATCACCCGGGATAAATAAGGCGCTATTGGACAATGCACATAGCTCAACTTTATCTATCCATCTCGGGAGTACAAAGATGTACCATGAACACTGGAAACACTTCTAGTGGGATGAAATGATGAATGAGATTGCGGAATATATATAAAGGTGCTTGGTCTATCACCATGTTAAATTTGAGCAACAGATGTCCAAAGGTATGATGCAACCATTGCCTATACCCATGTTGAAATGGGAAAATGTTTCTATGGACTTTTTCATGGGTCTCCCGAAGACGTCAAAGGGAAATAATGCAATATGGGTTATGGTTGACTGACTAACCAAGACTGCCCATTTTATCTATATTCAAAAATATCTCTCACTAGACCAACTTGCAAAGACATATGTGAAGGAACTGGTGAGACCGCACGATGTTCCACTCTCAATTGTCTCTGACTGTGATCTGAGGATCACATCTAATTTCTGGAGAAGCCTTCAACATGCATTGAGTACTAAATTAAATTTCAGCATGGGCTATCACCGCCAAACTGATCTCTAATCTGAAAGGACAATTCAGACGCATGAAGATAAGTTTAGTGCCTACTCTCTAGAATTCAAAGGAGGATGGGATCAGCATCACCTATTGGATGAGTTCTCATAAAATAATATATTCCACTCGAGTATTCAGATGGCTCCATATGAAGCTTTGTATGGAAAGAATTGTAGAACTCTATCCTGTTGGGATGAAGTTGGAGAGATAAATCTACTTGGTCCAGATCCTGTTCAAGAGATGACATTGAGGTTTCACGTCATCCATAAACACTTCAAAGCAACTCAAAGTTGGAAAAAGAGCTATGTTGACAACTGTTGAAGGGACTTGGAGTTCGAAGTTGGAGATAAATTCTTCCTTCAAATATCTCCATGGAAGAGAGTCATGCGATTTATGAAGAAAGGGAAGCTAAGGCCAAGGTATATTGGCCCCTTTGAAATCCTTGACCGCATATGTGCTGTGGAATATCGACTTGAACTTCCACCAAATATGGCTGAAGTTCATGAGGTGTTTCATGTATCACTATTGAGGAAATACATACCAGACCCCTCACATGTACTAACTTCAGAGGTGGTGTAGTTGGAAGGTGATATATCCTATGAGAGGCAGCCAGTAAAGATTCTGGACCGAAGTGATAAGGTTCTACGCAACAAGATAACCCACCTTGTCAAAGTGTTGTGGAGGAACCATAAGTTTGAGGAAGCAACATAGAAACTTGAAGAGGCGGTGAAGGAGAAGTACCCTCACCTGTTAATGTAAAACAAAATTTTGAGGGAGAAATTTCTTAAGGTGGGAAGAATGTAACGACCCAATGTTTTTAATGAAAATTCCATTCTTAAAGTAATGTCATAAAATAACATGAATGCACACCATAATGAAATACTAAGTGATAAGTGAGATTTAAACATAATTTTTTCACTTCTGTTTTTAGAATTTTGAAAATATGACAAACACAGTTGTGTTCAAGAAGATTTTTGGAGTCTGATAGAACAAACATGTTTTTTTGGTGAATAGTGACATACCATTATGAATATTAAAATTAATAGTAATATGAACCTTTTGAATAGTTTATAATAATTTTATTTTATTTTCTTAAGGAAATGAGATAATGAGATCTTAATTAAATTTTCAATGATAAATAAAACTAAGTGCAACTTTATGATTGTTATTTTTTGAATTAACGATGGATTTATTTAAAAATTAAATTAATAATATTTAAAAAATTAATTTTGAAAAATTGAATTCATTTTTGTATTCCACACGTCAATAAATGGTTAGGGTAATTTTTTATTATTATGAAAACTCGAATTTTAGATGAATAGTAAAATACGGTAAAATACCATATATACAGTTTAACTGTTAACTATACTATTCATGACCTCACAATTGATTCAATGCCACTTGGTCCGAACTCACATGAACCTATTACTATTAGGGATAACATTAAACAATACTATTGGTTGCCATGAGGGAAATAATAAAATTATGAATTAAATATTCCAAATTTACCCCTACCCTCCACTATAAAAACCCCCTTCACACCCTCATTCCATCACACCTCTCAAACTCAAAGACTTCTCTAAACTCTGCCAAAAAATCATCCCAATCCCCTCTCCCACGTTCAAGAGATATTGGTCTCATCAAAATACCATGCATAGTCCCTTAAGGAGGTTCTCAAGAGAAGGATTCAAGAGGTAATTTCTCTCCCACTTCTGCTTTAATTTCCTTTCATGTCGAAGTTCATTTCTTGATCTCTCCCCACATATATTCACCCAAATGTTATTGTAACTACAATATTATACAAAATATGGAATTTTATGATGATAATGGGATATTATATCATCAAAACACTCTTTCCCTCTTTCTTTAATTTTATTAAAGAGAAGGTTGTTTGTGAGGTGTAAATTTATCACCTTCACGAACAAAATGTTTTCTTCTTCCATTTATACATTTAGATCTGGTCATTAAACCATTTTTAGGGTTGAAAAATAATATTTTATATGTATTATGTACTATTTAATGTTCTGGAATTGACTTATGAACATATTACTACGTGATAAATTAAAACAAGTTTGTTGTGATCGAAAAACTGCCCAAATTAAACAAAAAAATCATCATTTAATTATTATCTAATGATTCATACACATGGATATAATATAATTCATTATAATATCATTAAAACTCTTGTATTATAATTAATAACATGTAATATCAGTTCTGGATGATTCCCCATGTTCTACCTGAACATCAATTTAAGAATACTAGTGAAACACTCAAGAAAACCATAAAAAAACAAACATTCTCGATTAATGTTTATGAATTCTATATCTCATTAAAAGGAACAAAAAATCACATAAAGAAATCAGAATAAAACCTATTAAGGTATAAAATATTCTTTAATTTCTAATTAATGAATATAATGTCATTATATAGGACAATAAAGAGAAATAAGTATTCAGGTACAAGGTAAGGGGAAATCTCTAACTCACTTTTCTTCCTTCGGGTTCTCCCTCTTTCACTCCATTTTGATATGGATACTCCATAAAGACCATTTATTCATAATTATATTTCCTTTTATGGGATATAAATATTTTATAATTATTTTTATTTCAATCCAAATGTTTTCCAAAAGAACACTTCTTTTAAGAACTCTACTTTTACCTCTCATTCATGGTTAATTGTTCTTCTATCAAGTATGTTGTTCCCTCTTTCTTTTGGGAACCCAAATCTTATGAATTTATTCTTATGAGATGAAACCCATTATTTTACTTGGGTTATTTATTATCACTTTTGATATGTGTTCTATTTTTCAATCATGATAATGATAATGTTATGATGTGACAGGTGCGCCCGAAATTATATAGCGCAATATGAATGTTTCAAAGTGAGGGGTCCACCCAGAATTATACAGCAGTCAAATGCATTGGGTAAAGTGATTAATCTCATGATTATATGTGAAATTATGTGGTAATAAGATGTTATCTTGGTTCCCAAGTATGTGTGGCAGTTATCTACTAAAACATGATGATTCATTTTTATGCATTTCCACATTTCAAGTCTTTTATTTATGTTACTCTCATGTTCATGATTTCTTTACCTATGTCATGATTATGCTCACCCCATGATATATTCTTCTTATATATCCTCTTACTGGGCTTTTACCTCACCCATTTTAATGAATATCCTCAGGTGGCTACATATACTAAGGAGAGGACAAATGACAAAAAGAAGCTAGGAAAGAAGAAATTAAATAAATGTTTATGCTTGATGTTGTAATTGCTATGTATGGTCCTAGTTTTCCCAAGACACTAAACCATTGGACCCTCTATGTGTAATACTATTTTGTTGTTTACCATTAAAATGATGTAATAGTAATGTATGAAAATGTCAGGATTCTATAAAACCCGCCTTTAATACACCTTGAAAGCCCTTCGATTTGTTTCCAAAACATATGGGAGAGAACCTAAAACCTTTGAGAACCAAATATCTCAAGTGAGACATGATTGGGAGAAGATTTGGAGTTTAATAGGTTAATCCTGAGGGATCCAAAAATTATAATCCCGATAATTAAGTAGTCATATGGTTATCATGCACATTTTATAAAATTGTGCATTAACCATGCGCTTGCCACTACCTCTAGAGAAATGTTCTGCATGGTTTCCGTGCGTGGTTTAGTAAATAGTGAAAAAGTCGTGTGAAGCTTACTATCTACCCCTATATAATTTCCTAGAGAACTCGCATGGTTTCCCCTAACCGTGCTAAAACCTTCCAGTCTTACAAAAGCCTCCAAACTATTTCAAAATCATTCCAATGTCACCCAAATTATTCCCGAAAAATCCCCAAAACATTAAACACATAAAAAAGGCATAAAAAGGATATATACACCAAACCAAGGTTTCTACAATATGGATGAAAATGTGTGTTTTAATATTATAGTTCCATTAGAATACATAAAAGAGAAGGTTTATTTCTAACCTACTAATTCCCCTTGGGGAGGACCAATATTTTTCCCATTGTAGGTTTTGAGAACATATGTAATTTGGTTAATTAAAATCACTTGAAACTTTTGAAATTGATGTATATTTATCTTTTATTGATTATTGGTGACCAGTTAAACTAGTTCATAATGGGGAGATGTTTCTAAATGATTGTTCTAAATTAAATCTATCTCCAGCTCTGAGTGGTCAATGTGGAAATACCAAATATGGAATTATAATACCAGAATTGTATTTTCGAGTACATGATGATTCATTTTGAAAAGAATAATTTCCTATATATTATCATGGGACTCATTAGATGATTCATTCAACCATTCTTTGATAAGTTTTTGTTTTGCTTAATTTAGAAAATTTTGTGTACACAGTGTGTGAGGAGGTGGAGGCAAGAGACATGAAGATGTACCCTAAAATATGATAAGGGAAAAAATTTTATGGGAAACACTCATTTTTTAGTTATGTATTCAAGAATTAATCATAAGGGGACTTGTAATCTTAGAATTATGTGAAATAATGGACATGATAAAGGCTAAGTTAGTGTTAGAAAGTGACCCCCTAATGAGTGTGACTGTGGATTTTAGCTTCCTTGGGTTGGCTTCATACTATGTGAGAGAGGTTGATAATTTACCTGTGATATCAGAATATTTTAAACAATATTCCAATATGGGGAACCATTTATATGGATTTGAAGGAGCAATGAGAATTTTTAGGTTTTTTGGTAGAGGTTGATGAGTTCTCCCATCATGAGATATCTAAAAGGTGTGGATTATATATTTCTCTATAATAACTCTATGATTATATTTTTATGTGTTTTGATATCAATTTCTATATTTATTACCAATGGGTCACTCTAGTTGAGACTAAATTTGAATAACTACATTAACCACGATCTGGAGCTATTGTAGAAGTCCTGTCTAGGACGATATTGAACCATTATCTAATGGGTGAGTGATATTTCATATATTATGAACATAAGAGTCCCAATTATATATTTTCATACAATTATCATTACATGAGGCAAGAGTGATGTCTAGTGTTCCTCCAGGAATATGGCACCGAGATAGTCTATATTCCTTGTAAGGGGAATTTGGTTGCATAAGCTCGTAGTATGAGATCTTGTTCATGGTTATTGATAAAGGAAATGAAGTATTTATCGAAATTATAATTTTTTCTGTATACGAAGATGATGTAGCCTACCTACAGTTTATAGTTTTTTATATTACTATTCTATGTAATCATATTGAGTCTTGTCATTGAGAAACCACCTATGAGGACATGCGTAGTTAGATATCAATATAAAGTGCGCTTATTGGATTCTATAAATGTAAAAATAAAATTTCCATTTTATAAGGGAAAACAATGAGTGTATTGTTGTTATCTAAGGTGGTTTTATGGGAATATTATACAACCTCTTACAGGATCATCCAGGTGTTTTGATTATTTACCAATACAATTTCATTACTTTTAATCACCCTGAATAATGAATATTCAACTGGAGATTATATATTGATTCATCACTTTTCAGTAGTTAAAAGCTGAGCTCCTAGTTCCAATGGTATTTTCTCTACCCCTTTAGGGTTGAATTTTTATGTGGGATGTTGTATATATGGAAAACGTGAAAAGGATTTAATGAAAATATTTAATCCACTATTTCATTTATGTGATTATATATTGACTCAGTTGGTCGATCAATTTCTTACGAATATAGCAGTATAGTTCAATGAGCATAATGAGATGCCTTAAATTTCATGAGGTTTTATGACATCATATGTTTAAACAAATTATTCTATCCTATGATGATACAGAGTTTATGTCATGATAATGGAGTATATTGTTGGACTCCTTTGATAATTAGTTGTATTTGAGCATTGATTTCCACCCCCAGACTATTTCCAAGACATAGAGGGACACTTTGGTTACAGAGAATATGAAGCGTGATTTCATATTAGACTTTGGACAAATATTAGAGGATAAACTGTCATTTTTGAACCGTTAATAAAAAATAGATACCATTACACCATTAAAATGGCACAATTTGACTCTATGAGCGTATGACCTTACAGGTTAACACGTTTTTGGATTCATCTAGGTGAGTTAGTTCACATTGTCCCAATTTCTATTTGATCAAAGATAGAGAAGATTTCTATCATCCAATTGTGGCTGATGACTCCCCAGAGCCATATAATGTCTTATGATGACCAAAAATGGAGTCCTAATAAAGTCATGAGGGATACCAGGTGTTCCAAAATGTCTCACCTCGATGTGGAATGAGTATATTTTTACTAGTTGTCTAATATCTCCATGATTAATTTCCCCATTCGAGATAATATATAGTGTCAGATATGTGTCTTACCATGTGTCCCTACAACCATAGTTAGAATAGGTTTATGTTACCTTCCATATTTTATAGTTGAGAAGATGTTTCCATAACCCAACACAGGTCACCCACTTGGGAAAGATGTACATTGATTATTTACCATCCTTCGAGTAGTACTCTATAGATTTCAAGGATTTGAAAGAGAATATCCTTCATGAGAGATAGATTTTATTACTTTATGTATGGTGAAAGCCTGATAACATTGTAGGGAGAACATTGAATTGGAAGTCCATTTTTTGATCCTGGTACCATTATCTTTTTTTTTGGATTTTATATTCTCAAGGATAAAATTCCAAAGGAGGATTGAATGTAACATCAATTTTTTTCCTTCTAAGACTTGTAAAAATATTAAAAATGTATTTATATCCAAATGATATGATGACATGTGATTTCATGTCCTTTTTAACTATGGAGATGATATTATAAAAATATCATATATTATACATTTTCAGTAAAATAATTTCTAAATTAAATTATTACATTCAGAATAGTGTCTTATTTGGGAAAATTCATTCCAAAATTTAATATCTAGTGTTAGTTTTACACTATTAATGTCATAATCATTGGTTGAATTGGGTATTTTGGATTGGGAGTCCTCATGGGTGGAATAATAAATTAAAATAAATAATTAATTTATATTTTTTATATTAATGGAATAACCTAATAATCCTCAATTTCAACATGATTATTTTGATTCATGAGGGTTTCCTCATATCCATAGAGATTCAGAGTGGGTATATGCAGAGGAATTATCTATTGATCGAAAATGGATCATTAATTGGAAATAAATTAGGGAATAAAAGTTCATGAATCCTTCCAACAAGGAGGAAATGAGACAATTATTCATTAAAAATGATCCAAACACAAAATAGGGATATTTTATATAATTGAGTTATTTTCATATTGTGTGTTCCATAATGAACGTGAATCAAATCCACTAATAAATGTATTACTTTTTCATTCATGCAAATGGGTATGGGTTTATATACTTACATGTTTTGGTAATTTATATCTTTTTATTATTGTTTGGATCCTGATTCACCATTCGAGTGGACATTAATAAAGGCCAACATTAAAAGCACATATGGTTCGATATATTTTTTATGTTTTATTTTTTTCTACCCCAATTCTAGGAATGTTCATCATTAGAATTTTTCTATGGTCAGAGGCATGATGAATTCCCATGAATAATTATTTTAGGATTTATTTCTAGAGAAATAAGATTTTCTATAGTTATTGATTCATGATCCATGATGACATTGTTGTTCATGGTGAGTGAGGATGATAAATTCCATATTCAGTGATCTTGTGTGGTTGTTCTAGATGATTTGACAAACCTCAGTGATTATGAATGATTCTTGATTGGATTTATGGATAAATAAATATGCACAAGAATGACTTTTTCAAGGTCTACTAAGAAGTAGGATCGATGGAATAATCCCCATAATCATTTATTATTTAATTGGAATGGGTTAGATACACAAGAAATTCTAGGATTTATGAGGAAATACGAACTACATGGAGTATTGTTTGAAGAAAAAAAACATTGTGGTCTCCTTCTGCGACTCTATTGTTTTCACACAAAGAATAAAATCACATGGGTTTTGAAATTTTCCATATCCATTTTTTACATAGTGATGATGGATAAGAACATGGGATCAGATAGTGTACATGTTTATGGACTAATACTTGAATGGGGCTTGGAAAACTAGCACGAAAAAAGTACACTGACATGGCCTGAAATATATGGCCTTGTGCTATAGTGTTAGGACATATGAAGTTAGCACATTGAGTGCCTAACCGGCATTTATACAAAAATTATTCCAAAAGGAAACACAATGTCTTTTGATAAGGAAATTCAATATGAGAAAATTATATATGTGAATACCCATGGTTGAAAATATACATATTTTAATAATATTACATTCCAAGTACATTACCTAGGGAATGTTGAGTTTGAATGTGTAGTAATTTTGGACGAATATTGGTTGGGTGCGTTGTAATAGTTCATCGCTATGAGGGTATAATATTTCATTACACATCATCATATTATTATGCATCTCTATACATATTATCCATAGAAAGTATTTTCATGAATCTCTCTATGAGCCCATGGTGGGATCCTTTAATGTATTTCCCTCCCTATATGGAATTTGAGGAATCATTATGACCAACATATATTAACATTTGATCTGCTATTTATTCGATAATTCTATATGATTTTTTTGGATTCTTATATGATCTATGGTGTAATCCCTTGACTTTTTATAGATCTCTTTGAAGTTTTATTGGATACTTATTTTGTGAGGCTTGGTGACAATAAATACTTGGATGAGAACCAATAGTAATTTTATAGACTTATAATGAGATCTCTGAGACGATCAATTCACTGAAAACTCATGAACAATATTATGTTTGGTATTATGGTTGATAGCTTTTCAATATTCAATGTATATTATTAGCATATGAATTTAATTGTTGTTATTTTTATTTCTCATTTCCAAATTGAAATTCATTTATGATAATGACATAAATTTTCATTGCATGATATTTTTTTACTGGTTATGGGGTGATCTACTAGGAATTGTTATATTCACCCCTTTATCATCTGTTCCTACACATTTGATGACTTATATATATGGAATACTATTTTATGGAGTCATATGAGGTATTGGGAATGCATAGAATAATGATCTATATTGATTGGGATTATTTCTAGGATGTTTTATTTTATAACTGACACCTTATTCATAGAATGAGTGTTTCTTTTAATCATTTATATGGATCTATATTTTTACCATTATTCTTTTTAGTGTGTTTTTCAAACTTTTATGTCAGGTATATGTTATGATTTCATTATGGTATCTTTTCTATTTTTTTATTCAGTATTTTATATTAATTTTGATATATATGTGTGTGTCTGTGTGTGAAGATACCATAAGATAAGGCATATGATGCATGATTTATCCCCAATATATATTGGATGATATCATTTGGCATATTGAAGCATGAATTGGGTTGTTATACTTGACTTATCAATGGTCAAGAAGACCCTAATAGATTGAGTTACAACTGACCACACTTGTGAAAAAAGTCACAAGGTTTATGCATGACTATATCATTAAATATAAATATAAAATAATTCATTACTGGGATATATATGAATACATCCATCATCAACCTTACATTTGTGTGAAATTAGAAATCAATTAATAATCCTTAATAACCCATTTAATGAAAATTTATTTTAAATACCATTCAAATATAGTCACATTTGGATAGTATCCATAATTCCTTTAGTAATTGAGACATGATATAAATATGGAAAAACAAACTTGTCCAAAAAAATTAGTAACTATAATAGAAAATATCATTTAATCTGCATAATAAACCATATGGTATTTACACTGTTAAGATATATGTTATATGGTTGAGTCAAAAATTTTCACAAAAAATTTATGTATAGAATCTAGGAGGACACCCTATAATCAAATAGGTGGAGAAAATTTCAACGGATGAATGATTAGTTTTATATTACATCCTCTATAAGGAAATACAAAGGAAGTGATATATTATTTATATGATAAAATTGATAATTATATAGCCTATATAGTTAAATAATATGTACCATATCATTTAATTGATATCATTAATCTGTCACAATATTTATTCAAGAAAAATGACATAGATGAATGACACCTTTTTGAGTTTTACAAAAAAAAAACTCATTGGAAATAAAAAATACACCTGACCTAATGAAATGTTTTTAAAATTGATCTTAGATAAATTAAAATGAAAATATAATTTCAAAAAAATAAAATATAGAGAGAATGATTCATAACAACCGATAAAGGCAGTTGGAATATGTTCTGAAATTGACCATGAGAAAAATAATTTTTTTTAACACTTTGATGAAAACAAATATGATGAAAATTATTAAAAATGTATTTAATTTTTTTTAATAATATAATGTATTATAAAATGACTATAATTTTTTTATATTCGTATATAATGAAATTTTAACAGAACAATATAATGAATTTGGATATGGAATAAGGTATTTTTGAGACTGAAAAGACGAGTCTGGCTCAGTTTTAATATAATGTTTAATAAAGTGACAATGGGGAAATTAGATAGGGACAACACAAGTAAAACACCCAGAATTAATATTTTTATTTATAATAGATTTTTAAGAGATAAGATATTAATAAATATATAAGTGTACAATCATTCAAAAGAAATATCAATTTTAAATTGACATTTATATTGGAACCCTCTTGGAATTTTTTACCAAAAAATGAAAAGATCATTAGGGGAATATCATTAAATAGAAATTACAATCTAATGAAATGAGAGATATTTCATATATAAAATACATAAGGTAGTGTGGTAAATATATAAAACAAATAATGGTGCACAAAATCTAACATGAATTGGGGATTTGAATATGAGATAAATTAACCCTTACAACCATATAAACATTCAAGTATGCCCTCTATAAATGATATGATTTAAAATAAAACATTAAACATAATGAATAATTAATTTACTTTTACATAAATTATTGTTGTTTTTATATATACACCATTCATAATAAAACATGGTTCATAATAAAAAATTATGTCATAAGGGGAGAAAATTTTCGACAAGACAACCATATAATGATTCCCTTTTTAGCTGAGTGAACTATAAGAGAATTTTTTTAAAAATAAATATCATAATTACCTATTCGAGATCCTTTTTATTTAATATAAAATTTTTAAAATGTTATTTATAAATTTTCTCTACATGTATATTAGTTAGTTAATATCTTCTTTCAATATGAATTTTGAGTAATAACAATCATTTGGAAATAGTTTCATAATAATTGTAATGACTGTCATTCATCCAAAAATGATTACTATTCCTAGACCATAAAATGAAAAACTGTTGATTTTCTATTGTTAATAATAATGTTATACTTTCATTAAAGGGTTTTTTCACCAATGATACTTAATTTTGAAATCAAGGATGGCCAGGTTTTAGTAACTTTTAGGAATACGATGTTAGTATCCTTTTTAATATGTATACTATTTGAGTTTTGTTTAAAAAAGAAAAAAAAATATTTATGTATTTTCATATATTATATTTTAATAAAAATTATGTTCTCCTAGTCACAGATGATATTATTTTTATTAAAATGGTCATGTATGTCCTTAGACTGACCCAACTTTGACATATAATAATTAATGAATGACAATGTATATAAAAGTAAATTATATTCCATATATATAATTATTATAAAATAATAATTGAATCATTTATATGAATCTTATGTATTGAACCATATTTTTGGGAAAATAGTAAATATGAAATAAACTAGATGTAAAATATGATACGTTACATAATCTATGTGGTAGTTAGAACAACACTTGATTGATATATTCATTTCTTAAAGAACAAGAGAAAATGATTTTGGATTATAATTTTCATCTCTATAATAAAATTATATATGTTTCATTTTTGTCAAATTAATTTTTTATAACTAGTATTGACAGGAATTGTTGAAAAAATGGAAGACACTACTTTGTATGGGTGTTATTATTCATAACTCATAAGTGATGGATAGTTTTATATTAATGAAAAAAATGATTGTAATTTAAAATTTTTTACCAAAAAATACTAAAACATAATATTCAAAAAACAATGCTTTCATTATATAAGATATATAGAAATAAATTATTTTATATATGAATGATATGGAGTGAGGGTAGAGAAATGTTCCCACATTAAGGATATATTATTTCGCATGGATGAATCAGTAGAAGTGGATTAATTAGAAAACCATTATGAATAATCCCAGTGATATGGAATTAGAATTTAGGGTAATTAAAGAAGATAACATTTTTAGTTGAAACCAAATTTTTTTGTGTTCTTGAAAGGTTGTTCAAAGAAACCATTTTATGTGGGGAGAATATAATTTTATAATTATTTCATGATAATTTTAATGCAGAACAAATTTCAAATGACAATAAGAATAAAAATGAACTATAATAAATTTGAGGATATGAAAATGTTGATCAAACATGATCCATTAATTCTCACACATATTTATAAACAAATTAATTCAATAAATTTTATAATTTTAACTATAACTATTTTAAATTTTCAATGGTAAATAAATAAACTAATAGAAAATTGGATTTTTATTTTTTACAAAAATGGGGACATGATCAGCATCATCACACAACACCTAGTGATTGAAAATGATTTAGAACAAGGGTAGAAAAATGGAAAATAATATCAATGAACTTTTTTAAGGACTTCATATATTTATAAAAAATGATTCTGTCACATAGAATCTATTTACTAACTAGTGCATTAGCCACAATTAATTTCATTCTCTAAATGTGTGACTAACAATAATGACCTAATTAATAGCCATACTTCAAATCCAAATTCAGTAACCTAACTCCAATTATGGTATGAATGATTCATAGAGGAGCCTACCCAAAACAATGTCATTATATTTGACCTTAAAAAATTTAATATTATAGAGATTACACAAAATATGATTGATAACCATGGATATTACAACTACATAATTATAAATTATTATCCTAACATGTATTTTAACAAAATAAATCACCATCCCCCTATTGTCACTCACTAGGCTACCCCATCTCATTTCACTATGGACACATGATATGTCCATATTCAGTTTAACCCCCATGTTTGGTTAGTTCTATTTAACCAACATTCCCTGATTAATTTTGATTCCATGTTCTCTGTGGATGTTCTTCACATCAACAGTTCATTAGGATTTTGAAAATAAACCCAACTATGGAACATAATTTAGTTTTATTCCGCCATATATTTCACTAGAATCTAACTAATTAGATGTTAGTTTTTTCTTTTCTTATTCATAGATTCCAAGATAGTCCAACTTTCATTAGAAAAAACAATAGGTCTTATACATATTTCCACTCCACGAAAAAAAACTATGACTCAATAAAATCATAAAATAATCCCTTAATCTCATGAATGTTATTACTTGGTGTGATATGCTTCCAAGTTCCCATTTCCAATTCATCTTGAAATTATTTTCCCACACTGTCTCTGGATGAAGCCACGACCAGCATTAACATCTATATTCTAAGACTATTCCCTTATTCTACACATTATAATCTATTTGGAGAAAATTTTCCCCATTCACCGCACCTCAAAATCATTCTTATGTGGTATCAATTTGAACCAAGTATTTCGTTCACATTCCCCATCTCCACATATTTCATGAATTGTTTTTCTAAAATCCTGACTAGTAGCACAACTAAATATCTATACCATAAACCCCATATATATTGTTAATATAAAACCCTAGTCAATAAATCAATATTTTTATGGTCTTGATTCAAATATTTTCTTTTAAAAACTGATACAAATAGGAGTCCCTAAATATTATGTTTAGAAAAATCCATTTAGGGAAAAACTATTTTTTTGGGCGTAATTATCCTTCCCAGATATATCATTCCCTCAAACTATAACACATTTAATTTTACAAATAATATAATACAAAATAAAATTCAAGCACCACATATGGATATATGATTTTCATGTTTGGGTTTACCATACCTCAACTCTTCCCCATTATTATTTCTCATAAACCATTCCTAAAGCTTGTATCTTCCAATAATATCTCGTATGATTTATCCTAGCATGGAATACATCATTTCTATAACTCAATGTTATCTAATTCATCCTTCACAAATTCGTCATTCCAACAGCCACCATGAACACATTTTTTAGTGTCCTTAATTGTTTACATCCCATAAAAAAATTCATTGGTTTATTTTTCTTCTATATAGTCACATTTAGAACATTAATTATACACAACACATGCATTTTCATCAATGAATGTACACTATTTTAAAAAGTGATCCATCATTTAAATAATTGAAATTTATTCTTTCACATGATGATATTTTTTATGATCTAGAAAATTAAATAATCAAGTAATTCATTTTTAAACCGTATTTTTATTATAGGAGATCAAAGGTAAAACATTTGATGTTTTTACCATTTCTTAGCTAGTTTGATTTGAATTTTCTTATTCTGCATTCTTGAACATTTTTTTGAGATGAAAACACTAATTTTCATTTGACTAATGTAGTTGAAGATCATGTTTCTATATGTTTTATTTTTTTATTGAACCCTATAATTTTCTTTTAACTACCATTGAAGAAATAAATATTATTAGAAATCATAAAATGTGATGTTATTCTGATCATGAAGCTATTAGATTGTAGAATTATCTTTCCCACATAAATGATTCATTTAAAAATAGTTTTTAAAGTCTTATGAGCCTAGATAATGAGAAAAGGGGACAAGTGGAGTCCTTTCCTAAAACCATGAACTTAATTTAGAAATGGATTATAATAGCTATATTTTAAATGGTAATCCATGGAGATATATAACATCTAATGTAAATATAATAAACCAATTCTTAAAAACTAAATTCCCTCATGACCCCGATGATGAATTTATATTACAATTGGTCATATTCCATGTACATATCCCCCTAAATCATAAAACTATGTAATAGTGTATTTTTTTATATTTATCTAGTAATAATTTTATAATTATAATTATACCTAATATAATTCTCCCTTGGAAAAATAATTATTCTTAATATGATAAAAATATTGGAATAATGATATAGATCATACTCAATATTATGAAAGAAATAATTTTTCTATACGTATTTAGAAATAGTGGGTCATTATAGAACAATTATATCATGTTGGTTTCTCCATATTTGGAATCTATAAGACCTTGGATGCACTCATAGAACTATATAGAAATCTTTCTCTTCACAGTTCAAGCACCAATTTCCAAACTTGTCCCTTGATTATGTCCCATGTAGACAAATTTCAAGATAATGTAAACCCATCACTGTTGGAGTCACATTCCTAAGGCAGGATAATCATTATTTCATGTATTTCCTCATCCTCTAGGATTTCTTACATAGTCAAATATTCCCTACCCTATTAGATTTTCATAGAAATTTTAGGCAGTAATCCTCTCCATTCATTATGTTCAACCTTATTTTGTTGAAATTATCTATTCATACTAGTAATTCCTCAAAATAAATACACTTCCAACTTCCTTTCTATTTCAAAAATAATTTTATAAGATCCATATTCGTTATTTATATTGAAAATATTAACCAATGTTTTACATTTTAAACACACCGTGAAGTGAATTGTATTCTTATAACCATCCAAGATCCATTACAATTTTTATTATTCCATACACACACTCATATCATGAGGAGATTATTAGATAGGATACATTGATTCCATACACAAATAAACACCATTTAATGATTCTATTTTGCATTTATTATCTCCTCAAATAATTCAATATCCCAGAAAATATCTTTTAGGATATAATCTTTATCTAATATTTTATTATTACATTCCATCACATCTCTCTTAACCTGATTTATTCAATGTATAAGGTCCTCCCACACTGTGCATCATTCAATATTCGACCACGAGCAACATACCCTTTGTACAATAAAATCCACCTGAAATAAATGATGTGAATTAAAAAAAATGTTTTTCACTATAATCTACATTACTGGAAGATCAAATAAGAAATAATATATCATTCAATATATTTTTCCGTCCCATTTTCTATAGTTTGACCACGCATATTTATTTTTCATGAACCACATATCGGTTATATCATTCATATCTATAAACTCTCATAATCATTGTATGTAATTTCTAGATAATGTTGTTCATCTTTTTTTTCTATGGTCATTACAAAAGTATTAACATCACCACCCCCAAACCATGGTTACTAGACTAGTCTAAATAATGATACATTATACCACATGATCGTTCTCTCCAAGACCACACAACTACCATACATAAAAGATAATAAAATAACAACATGTACATATTAGTTTTAATTAGTACTTGTTTTGGAGATGCATTCACGAATTCCAAAGATTATCCTAGCTTCCCAAATTCAAACATATACATGTTTTAGGGGGTTTCTGTATAAGATCTACAACTTCATTGGGTTCTAACATAATCATTAGGGATTTTATTTTTTCATCAAAAATACCTTTTGGTAGAGGTTCTCTTTATATATGCCAAAAATAAAGTAAAATTCATGATAATTGTATATATAAATAAACAAATTATGAAATATCCTTGTCGCCTAAGGGACATGTGTTGGAAGATTAACTATTGAAATAAGCCCTTCCAGACCTAGTTAAAGTGTTAAAACATTTATCCTTCTATGGATGGTCCTAGTTCAGATTATAATCAGCAATATGGGTATGGGTATCTTGTATATAAACATTCCAATATGACTTCCAAAGTACCAAGGTCCTACTAGGTGAACATGTTGATGGAGGGTGAAGATTCATATAAATACTCTCTAGAAAGAGAGACCATTATCGTCCTCTTATATTGGTTATGGGAAACTCAAATCTCTTATTCCACTCCCAATTAGAATGAGTTTCTAGAATGGAAATTCAATGAAGATAAAAAATCCATAAAAATAAAGAATAATTATTAGAATTTTGATCGAGTATGATGAAGGATGTAGTGGAAGAGGAAATGAAACTAGATCATGGTTGTCGGTATCATAGGGAATAATTATAGTTGAACATATAATGCAACATAGTGTGATAGGTTTTTGTAATATCTACATAAGAAATAGCATAGGGAAACATTCCAGCCAATGGGGTGCATATTCCAAATTTTAAAAAACCACCCCTTTTGATGGTCTACTCTAAAAATATATAGAAGAAGATTTGTGTGTTTCTGGAGATGATGCCAGTATCTCGTACACTCTGGGCTCTTTTATCATTATTGAATGGTCAACAAAATGAATTGTATAAATTGTTAAGTCTATTGGTATATTAAATATGTAGTCATTGATTTTTCCCCAATAGACATCCATTGTTCCCCCCAATAGGTGACACTTGACCTAAAACAAGGGCATGTCCTTATAGAAAAAACAATTCCACCACGAGAATATCATTTTACAAGAAAAATATTATAGATAATTGAGTGTTGAAAAATTAGTTTATAAATATAACTATTTAAAATAAAAAATTATAAAAAATGATCAAATTAATGTAAAATTAAATGGATCTTCAAAATTAATCCTTTTAAAAATAATAACAAACTATTTAAAATGTATAATTATTTTTATTAATCATGATATTTTTATTAAATAATGATTATATTATTCATTTGATTTTTGTAGGTCCAGGTTAGTATTAATTTAGGGTAACATTATTTGAGTTTTGGATGCAACAAATGTTATTAAACATAGTATTCATTTATGAGATTTAAAATTCAAATTCATCACATTATAAACAATAAAAGAAATATTTAATCCTAGTTTTAATTACTACCCATAAATAAAATTTAGAACAGGTAATACTAACATATTTTGATTTCAAGGTATAACTTATAATATACCAACTTCTATCCTATCATAGTTTGTATTGATTTAATTTTATTTTAATTAAAACTATTAATATTTATTAAAATATTATACTCATGTTTCTATATACCATAATCATATATTATTAGTAATATAACCATCAAAAAATACTAAAATATCCATGTAACTAATAATTCAGAAATAATAGATTATTCTAGAAATTGACAAAATATTTAACATCCAGCTATTATAATTTGATATGTTATAAAATAATATACCAACCAATATACACTATATTCTTAAAAATGTGACAAAATTAAAAAAAAATCAAGAATAAATTATCAATGAAAAAATTACAAATAAAGTCGAGTTAATTTTTATCAAAATCATTCAATAAATTATTTTGTAAACATAAAATATATATTCATTACAAAAAACAATTTATCCCTCAATCATGTGTTCCTCAAGAGTTGTCCCCAAATATTTCACCAACTCATAAGATAAATTTTCAGGGTTATTGATACCCTAATATATTTTTCAATAACATTAATAAAAAATAACTAATTTATAATCCCTGTATATATCACACAAGAACCATGATTTTTTTAATATACTAAAAGATTATAGATATAAAAGATTCAATCATGAAAATAGTTATGACTATCAAAATTTTTCTTCTATAAATATATTTACATCACCAACTTATATAAGAATATGAAACTCATTTTTCCATCATAAAATTATTATACTAATATACTCAATAATTTATGTATTCTACCTTATTCAGCTATAATAAATAGTATTTTCCAATTAAATACCACTCCAAAACTCATATTCATAATATATTTTCAAAAAAATACTACAAAATGGTTAGGATAATATCCAAAATATGAATATAAAAACATAAATATAAAGATCCATTCCTCGATGTATAAATTTTTAACATATGATACTTTTGGTTCTACCTATTATTGTCTAGTTTAATCATTTGTTACACCATATCTCTCTTTCATGCCTATTATCATAATCCTTTAGATTAAATTGTGAAATAAATCCTTCATAACTGGTCATAATGAGTTTATGATCAAACAAGTAATATCTACCATAGTGTTTCAATGAATCTATGTAATATTATTACTATCCATCATCAAATAGAGTGAATATTGATTCAACACTCAGGTTGTAATAATTATGGTGATTACACATATTTGTATATGTGCCACTGGCACACCCAGGATCCATTATCTAGATAATGGTGTTGATTATTGGGGAACAACATAATCTATACTTTATCAAAACATCAAGAAGGCATCATGTACATAGACTTATCCCTATGAAATATCTCTTTGATTTTCACTAATATAATCTTATATTAATCACAAAAAATATAAAATAATTCCTTATATAACCTAAAGGGTCATCTATACCTTTAATAGTATTATAAATATTAACGAATCAATAAATAAATTTTCCTTGACTAAGATCCTAACCTCAATGTTAATAAAAACACAAATAAGATATTGATATAGTATCATATAGGCCTATAAAATAAAAATTACATGTGTTTAATATAAATAATTTATAAAAATATTTTCCATTTACAATTTCTAATAATTTTAAGTGAATTTTAAAAAAGATAACTAAAAACCCATGTATTCTTTAAAAAATGGTCATTTTTTCAAGAAAAAATATCAACTGAGTATTCCATAACATTTTTCAAATATAACCTCAAAAAATTCTACACATAGAAAAATATTCTAGATATTTGATACATATTACATTCCATTAAATAATAGAGAAATTAAAACATAAGAAAATTGGATGATCTCATGTTCTATGTAATGTTAAGAATATTATATAATAATACGAACAAAAATTATCATTATATGACTAAATGGTTATTAAAAAATTATATAATGAAACTTATACCCTACAAATCAAAGATCATAATACAATGTGTATAGAACATCATAACATAAAAGTGTGAAATATCTGATAACAGAGTCATAAATATGGAAGGTAACATATAATATAAAAGAATAATCTATGAGAGGTGGAATAAAATCAAAAAAATATAGAGATATGGAATATCCAAAAGAATAGTAAATTTATAAGTGAGGACTCATAAGGTCATTTCCATGTAAGCAATCTCATTATGTCCATATAAAAATATATGAAAAATCTCAATATTCCAATGGTTTTGAGAATAAGAAATCTTTTTCCTCTCGTGTATATCACAAGAGATATAAACATAATCAATTTCATTGGTTGGTGTTATATTACCCAAGCCAACATCATCTATAAAGATGTGTTCCATAATAAAACAATTATCCAAAATAAAGAACATGTGGAATGAAAATCTGTTTTATATACATTTCAAATAGAAACATATGATGAAAATAAAAATTTTCCCTTCAATAATCGTAACATGATATACCAATTGAAAAAATTGTATCTATATATATATATATATTCAATAACATTTTTGGAAAATACCTTTAAATTATTATAATAGTGCAGATGGAATTTACAAAATATAGAATTTGGTTATATGGTTAGGAAATTAACATCTCTAATAAATTTAAATATTGAATATTGGGGAAGAAATATGAATAAAGGAAATAGCAAAAAGCAATTCAGAATTGAAAGAGTTTGAAATAAAATTATTATATTTATAAATTATAAATGACTAGTAAATACAAGGACAATGATGGGAAATTTCACTATTTGAAATTAACATAAATAATTCATCAATAGAAAAAAGATTGTTACTATAATGTGAAAAATATATGCGACGATACATATTATTTATTAAATGGAAATGAAACATATGAATAATGTTCTCCAGAGATTTAAAAAATCCCTTTGGATAAAAATATCCTTGATATTTTGAAATAATTTTCTAAAAAATATTTGTATATATTATAATAAAAATACTTTCTCCTATAAATCCTAAAAACATAGAGATATAATATTCTATAAATGGAGAAAATATTTGAAATTTATTTTCCCACAAAAGATGATAAAGAATCATGTTTATACACTTTGAAAAAATTGATGCACTTGGTAAATTTAAATTATAATTAAAAAAATTATATAATTTTATGTAGTATCAATTATACTTAATAAATTATTGACATATTTATAATTACATTATAAAAAACGAATATAGATCGGGGAATATTGTGTTTCTGGAATGATATAAAATGGAAGGGCCTATTTTTTTTAATGTGTTTAGATAACGATCCAAGGAAAAAATTAGGTAGTTAGAATTCTAGTAACACCAAAAATTAGCATTTTTTAATAAAATCATATTGTTTTCAGATATAATATTACAGTAATTACCTATATTGTTAACCAAAAAAAGTAAATTTCAATTTTAAAATGATATCGTTTTGAAAACCATTATTCTTTTGGTATCATCAAAATTAATGGAAGATATGAGGTCATACAGTGACTCATGATTTTCAAATATAGATATATAATTGTTTTTGAATAATATTCATTACATTAAAAAAAATATTGACAATCAAGAAGGACATGTTAATTTGGAGACTAGGTGAAGAATCATTTAATTTTTATAAACAATGTTCAACACAACTAATAAATATATTCCTCAATAATACTCTGAAAAAACACACCCATCATAAAAACATTCATCAAAAATAACATAAATGAAACATAACAAAGAATGATCTCAGATTCATAGTAGGGGTAAAAAATTGAGATGCATATGCATAACATTATAATATCAGTATGATAACCAGAGCATAACAATTTAAAACCATGCCCTGCATCATAGATACTATAATACTAATTCATGGAATATGTGTGACACCTAGATATTTGTTGAATTTATTTTATTTTGAAATTAATATTATCCATTGGGATATTAACTTCACAAAACACAGAATATAGATTTTATTTATTATATAATAGTACTATGTTTTTTATTATAAACAACAGCAATGCAAGCTTTCACTACACACAACACTGAATTGTCTTGTGTTACATGAACCACCATGATTTGGTGAAACAACAATTACTATTATAATTATTCAATTATTATAGTTATAACATATATTCTAAATATATAATATGAATAGAAATGACTAAAATTTAAATATTCATTAATTCTTTTGTTGATAAAAAATGTAATTTTTGGTAATGTATTTTTATGTTTAAAAGTACTATTTTCTTATAAGAACTACATTTTATGTTCTTAATTGAATAATAATAAAATAAATTTTATATACACATAGATATTAAATTTTTTTAAAAAGAAACAAATTTTTATTACATAATATCAAAATTATTATAGGTTGATTATTTGGTATTTTTTTGAAATGATTTAGTTTTTGATGAATAATGAAAATTACGTAATAGTAGTTAAAAAATAACATTTTCATTTAAATAATAATTATTAAATTAAATTTATTTTGAAGCCAAAATAGTTAAAAAATAAATATATTATTCCAATTTAGTTTATTGGAATCATTTTTACAAAATAATTAGATATAAAAATTCATTAAACATCTTAAAGTCTGTTTGCCTGCATTTTAGACACATTTACAGATAAGAATAAGATATAATTTTATCTTTTCTAGGATAATAATTTTATAAATTGTACATACATGTTTGTAATCAGTATAAATTTT
Source organism: Viscum album (assembly GCA_963277665.1). Classification (NCBI taxonomy): domain Eukaryota; kingdom Viridiplantae; phylum Streptophyta; class Magnoliopsida; order Santalales; family Viscaceae; genus Viscum; species Viscum album. The sequence goes on along the minus strand of OY728155.1, from coordinate 1,621,428,542 downwards.
TGGTTTAATATGATAAAATTATTTTTGTGAATAGTCACTTTGGAATTTTATTTACCATGATAAATTGTAATTGGAATAAATAAATTTAAAAACAATATTATAATAATATTAAAATAAACTAATCCTAGTCCTAATATAATTGGAAGATTTTTTTGAAGAAAATAACAATTTTGTTGAAAATATGGTCCTTTTTAATTAAATTTTATTATTAATACATTATATATATTTTATTTAAAGAAGAGTTGAAAATGACATAATGAAATTTTAATAAACATTTTGTATATAATATGAGGTTATATAAATGATATGGTCTACTATAAAGAATATTTAGAAAGATAACAAAATTTATCTACATTGTGATAATTTATTTATAATTTTTAGACATTATATAATTAAATTAAATAGTGACACAGTGATGATGTAGTAATTGTTTAATTAATTGGGATATCAAATAAATTATATTTTAAATTATCTAAATAAATAATATATGACTTAATTATTGATGTAATAAAATTTTATAGATTAATTATAATTGTTAGTGACATATTGGATGTATTGGATCATATTTATCTTGCTGGTTTATTTTTAAAAAAAATTCAATAATATTAAATTTTACTTAAATGATATTTTAAAAAAAATTAATAAATGATATAAAAGCAATAAATAAATAATGTTCTAAAAAAATATGGATAATTTCAATATTTCATAGATGATCAATTTTGGGTCTTTTTTTTTCATTCCATAGTAAATAAATTTACCTTATTATATTAAAATACAGGAAGACACGATAAGAGTTGAACTATTTAACTAAGGGTAACATCCAAATGATATAGTTATGTTTATGAACTGAACAATACATCAATTAATTTAATGAGATAATTTCAACCCATTCTCATATTATAATCAAAATAAATCATTTTTGAGCTATTTGAATGAAAATATAAATTTAATAAAATATTACTTAAAGATCTTCCAAAAGTTCCCTCACCTCTCTTATAAATGTTCTCTTCTCCATATCTCTATTTCACACCATCAAGGACCTTTTCATTAGAAACAACCTGTTAATTTATTATCCTAACATCCCTCTCTATGTCCGAGAGGCCATACATTGAGACGAAAGACATCCTAAAGATTCCTTTTGTGCAAATAAAAATGGAGATACTAAGAAAATAATAATTTTTTTATCACCTCTTTCAATGTTTTTTCCTCTTCAACTTCTTCATTATATGTTGTTTCCATAATAAATTATTATATTCAATATAAAATATATGTTGAGATGTATTATATTATTATGTTACTAGCATATTCTTCCATTTATGAGTCATACAAAACAAAAACAATATCACCATGTGTGCATATGTACTACTTATCGTCTCCACAATGTGGTGTAAACTATTTTTCTTGTATACATTATTTTTATTTTTCTGATTCATAATATCAATGATTTAAATAATGAATATGACAGAATATTTTTTATCATTCGTATTCCATCCAATTATCTTCACTTTACCACTATATAATGATATCGTCACTCGTGAGTATGTTCATCATACGTTCTCCACGAATCAATGAGACTCATCTGCTGCATTCACCATTCAAAGATTTTTATGAAAATATATATTATTAATAAGTATAAAATATATAATATAATATTTATAGTAGAATAATATATATATATATACATATATTTAATTCATTTACATCTTTAAAATATGATATGAAAATGGAAAAAACGTTCATCTATACGTACGACCTACCATCTCCATGAACAGTGTATTCCATTTCATATAACTATATATTGTATATATTTATATACTTAATATATATGATATATAAATAATTTTATACATTTATATATTAAGTAAACCATGATCTATGTTATACAATAGATAATAACTAGTTAACACTTTTACAATAATGGAAGTGATTATTACCTAAAATGTTGTTTTAACATTGCAATTATCATTAAATGTGTAATATAACGATACAAATGAATCATATATGATATTTTAAATATTATTATGATGATTTTATAGTTATTAAATATGATTAAAAATGGTATAAAGGATTTTTAGAAATATACTGATAGTATCAAACATCAGATAAGGGAATTTTGTCTCATTTTTTATTTTTTTCAGATATAAGTCGTGCTCACCACCAGTTTCTTATGTATGGTGCATGTACAGACCATATTATTTTTTATATCTTGAATATTTTTATATTAATGAAATTTATAGATTCATTTGAAGATATTTTTCTAATTATTTAAATGGTCACAGTGGTATGGAACGTATTGACTATTTAATGAATTAATCCTTTATCCATTTCAATATTATTGAAATTATCATAAATATTTAATTATATGTATATAAACTATTATAATGATAATTATATAACTATTTTTATTTAAATTATTAAAATTTCAAAAGGTTTGTGTATATGTTTTTAGTTAATTGATTATTTTTGCCTCTCCTATATTTATATGAGACACATTCTTCATAAATGACTTGTTTCTTCTTCATTGTGTATATAATAACCATGAATATAGTTTATGACTCTTTTCCATATGATTATGATATTTAAATATTCTAATAATTTTCTTTTTTACATGGGGATTATTATTCTCTCTGATTAGTTTTGATTTCACAATATCTTCCATATTTTGGATTATTTAATTTTAAGTGTCTGTTGGGTATTATATATCATACATATCCATGTTTTCTAAAAATTTTTTAATTTTTTAATTTTCTAGTAATGATTTTTAAAGTAATATTTACCCATTTTTAACTTTTTACTCATTATTTTTAATCAAATATTTCATTTATTTTTCAAATGATATAGTTTTTGACATTTCTTGAAAAATTGTAAGAAGAGTATTTTTTCACTTATATAATATGTAAAAAAATTTATTATTTCATAATTCGGTGTTTACTTAATGCTTTACCCACTATTATAAATTTTTATATTCAAATAAACTATTTTATTTTAAAATTGTGTGGAATTTAATAAAAATAAAACTATTTCAACAATGAAATTATCTTTTCCTCAATAACTATTTTAGTATATTTTCATGAATCCTTTATATGTTTTCAATGTGGATTCAATTAAAAGTGTTTTGAAAATGTATTCTGTTTTAAAAAGAAATTTTTATAGAAAATTCATGTTTCATGTGATCATTCCAAATCATTCACCAACTATGATGACAAAATTTTTTAATGTTCAACAATACCATTTATATTATTTTTCTAAATGGATTATGATTTGATGGAATAATGTTTGAGAAACCCAATTCTTCTCATGGGTTATACTTTTTTTGAAATGATTATGAAACCTATATCATTCCAAAATGATACGACATGATTACAACATCATGGTTCCCATTTTATTTAATAGGTTATGATATGATTGTTTATGATGTTATGGAACGTATATGCATGATGTCATTATAAGATAAGTGGGACCTATATCTCCCTCCAATTAATTCGATAATAGTGTAAAACACATAAGGTATATATGTTATGAAATATCCTGATTTTAGGATCAAGATTTTGTGTGTGACCTGTAATTTCATATCTATAGTTCTATTCATGGACCTAGTTTTCATGTCCATTCTTTTATGCATGGGCCAGATTTTCATGTTTGTATGTTTAAGCATGGACCTGATTTCATGTCCTTAATGAGTGAATCTATTACTTTTTATAAATGTTGAAAATGTTTTAGGTTGGTCTGTATGGCACAATTTCTTACCTTATGTCATTTTCATGATCTAATGTATTATGTTCTTTAATTTAATTGTGATTCTTGTTTACCAATGATATATATGGCATGATGTTGTAATTTTATGATCATATTATCCTATCTTTGTTTTCATGATTATTCTTGCATATTGCCTTTGTTTAACCTTTCTGAGTATCGGAGCTCCCCCTTTCTTATGTTTCCTTTACCATTAATACAAAGAATAGTTTTTTGTAAAAGTACAAAAGGTGGAGATATTTATGGTATATTTCGGAGATCATTCACCATGATGAAAGATTTTATTTCCATGATTCCATAGTAACTAAACTTTTATGGTCCTTAGACATATAATTTTTATATTGTATAGAATATTCATCTAAAAAGTTGAGATATAAATGTATGTTAATCCTGGATCAATATAGTTTCAATCAGAGGATCATTTTAGTCAATATTTAGAAACTAGGAAGCATAAAATTTTATCGGATATCTAGAAATATTTTTATGTTTATATCATCATATTTCCATAAGAATATGTATATTTAGTATCTAAAACTCTAGAATTAATTAATGATCATGGACTACCCATGAGTAAACATAATATATAATAAATTGAGGGTACTTTCCCTTTATTATTTTTTTTCTAGTATTATTAGTGTTTCTCAAAAAATTAATTTCATTTTTAGTCAATTGATGGAAGTAAAAGTAACCATGGTAATGAGGAATTCAATGGTAAATTCAATGATTTTTCTTCGGAGCAACCTAATGATTTGGGAGATGCGATTAAAAATTATATCACAATACTCACAAAATCAATAAATCATGTTTAAAATCTAAATGAGTAGAGGAGGGAACATATTTCTATTGAGTGCTTCATGGGGAAACATCTTCCTTATTTTATAGGGTCATCTGATACACTTATTACTAAACAATATATCAGTACCACTGAAAATATATCTTTCATCCTTCATTATTCCCAACATAGAAAAGTAGTGTTTGGTATTTAAAATCCCGAAGCTGATGACTATCTGTTGTGGACCGTTATTAAGAATAAGAAGAATTATAAAGAAATAGAATCTATTGTAGTAGAAGTGTTTAAAGGTATATTTTTTATTATGTACTTCCCTCATATTCCACTAAAAAAATAGAGACACAATTCCTTGAGCATAAGGAAATGGATGATGAATCTATTATTACCTATGAAAAAATTTTACATGACATAAAAGTTAGGCTTTAAGATTAACCATCATCCCTAAAAGAAATATTGATCAATTATTTGGGGCCTAAAACTGAGACTTCGAAAGGCCTTAGAATTTAAGTATAACACCCTCAATTTTCATAGTATGTTATCTCTTTAATGTAATTCAATTGTTTGCACTATAGGCAACATCGAGATTGAGCGCACTAGAACTTATCTAAAAAAACATTCAAAAAGCATATAAGAATAATATTAAACATATTTTGATTTTTATATATATCCTATAAGATTTTACAATTCAACTTTCATGTTTATTATATATAATGTAAGAAGTATTCACTTTTTAAGATAAAAGAGGTATTTTTCAAAAAATGATATTTTTCCGACTTTTAATAGAGACCCCTTTTTAAATCCAAAATTTGACACTTTTATATATTTAATTAAGTGAAATTAAATTCTAATTTAGTAGAGGGTTATAAAAATTTATTTTTGATACTTTTGGGTACTTTTTTGATAACTTTCATATTTTAATGAATATGAAAAATAATGAAGTTTAATTAAAACTAGTTTTTTAATTAAAATAATTTATTATGTTAAATTATACATTTTATTGGTTTCAAAGTATAATTAGATTATATTTTTACCATTTAATCCAATTATGGTCATTGGAAGTAATTTCACTTTGAATTTGGACATAAACAATTGTCAATCTTTGGATAATTAATATTTCATAAAAAACACGCTTTTTGATTTGACAATGGAAATTAATTTTAAATTAACTTATACTATTAATGTGTTTTGAATTAATAAAAATTAATTCCATATTTGGAATCCAGATTTATATATTTTGTAAATAGGTAAATTTTATTTTTAGAGATAACAAATATTTACATTCTTAAATATTTTATTTACCATGGTTAAAGGTTAAATACGGTAAAAAAGGGGGACAAATATTATTATATTAGTAATAAATTACCATAAAATGTGTCCTATTACTATTTTTTCATAAATTGACGACCATGTTCTTTCTTTGGTCTATTTTTGGGATACATGGATCTACTTGAGAGTCATAATGAAATTTATTATTTACTAATTTAATTTATAGTCAAAAATGAAATAAACATATATCTTTTAGTAAATCAATTTTTACCTTTGGTTAAATAAGTTATAATTTATACTATAAGTATTAATTTAAAATCAAAAATGATATCCTATATCATGGAATTTGTTTCATAATTTTTATATATAAAATAAATAAAAAAATTTAGGACACATTAATGATGCAGTGTTTACCTAATTAATGAATGATTTAAATAAACGAGGTTATAAAAATTAATACAATATAAAAAATCTGTCCTTTTTTTTATTTTATTATGAAAGTGAGTCATATTATATTCTACATTAGTGAGTTTTTGACCTTTTGAAACCGAAAATCAGTATATAATAAAATTATATTTTCAATCATTCTTAAAGAGCCACACCTCCCCCTTATAAAAAGCCATCACATCTAACCCATGGCACACAACTCTCAACCCCCTTGGATCATCCAACCTCTACACAATTAATCTCTATACATACCTATATTCTACTTAGAAGCATTACCTTATAAATAAGTCACTTCAATGAATCCTTTGGGTTTAATCCAAAAGGAGTTACACAATTTAAAGGTAACATCTGCTCTTATGTTTTTTTTACTTGTACAACCCCAAAAACATACATTATTAATTTATTTTATAACAACACTAGAATCCTCAATAAAAAAGGTTATTTTAATGAGAAATATTTTAACTAAACTTACCCAGAAATCCATCTAATGGTTATAGAACATAATGTTTCTGTGGACGGTGAACTACTACCGCACGAAACTTTTAGTGTTCAATCTTCTACTACCACATATTATGGTGGAAATTATGATTTCACTATAATTATATTTGGTATTTTTGAAATTTGTTTTTTCTATAATCTTCTGTAATTCTATTTTATATCATACCTTTATTCTATTCATGTTATATATATTCATGGTAATTTCATTTGAAGAAATGCAGACTTCCGCCCCCTCAAAGTGATATAACTCTTTCATACCATATATATAATGTATAAAAGATGGTGTTAATGGACGTAAGTAAATTATATAAAATATTATATTATAATATAATAATAATATACCTATGTATCGTTTTTTCTTCATTACATTTAAAATAATAAAATGAAATGGAAGTAGTGTTCGTGCGTACGTACGGATTACCATATCCACGAACGCGATGAGATTCATTTCCCTTTATAATAATTAAAGAATAATTATTATTTTATTATTAAAATTAATGTTTAAGAACATTAAATCATTCAGGATATGAATCAAATACATTCTATCCATAAAAAACATGACATACGTAACAAAATAAATAATGGAAAAACGAATCAGTTAACACCCGAAAGAATGATACTACTAAAAAATTATTTACAATGAAATATTAAAAGATCATATATGATATCATATTTATTTATTTGGTTCTTTTGTAATTTAATATAAATGATTTAACCTTTTTATAGGAGGTTAATGTACCCTCGACCAAGGAAATGTATAAGGTAAGGGTTAATTTCACAATCTTTTTATTATCTAAGGTTGTTTTTACATAAGTATCTAACGGTACCTCTGTATCAACCACAACTGTGTTTGACAAAAATTTATTTAAAAAATATTTCAATTTACTAGACTATGGTTTAAAGTAATTTATACCCCTGTTTGAAATTTTTTAAAACATTTTGAAAATAATCTTTCTGTCATTTTCCAAACAAGGTAAATTACAATCTTTTCGACAAATTAATGTAAGAATGTTGTATTAACTTATTCGTTGGGTATGGTTATTTTCCACTATCAAAACACATTTGAAGCATCCCTTATAAACATATAATAATAATTTCAAAATAAATGTTTTCTTTTATAATTACATGGATTTTAAATTATTTCAAAATAAAAAGATAAATTTCTTTCAAATATTTTTGATTTCATCTATGTCAAAAACCATTAATGGATTTTATACATTTTTGAAGTTGAATTATTATGATAAAAATATTCAATATTCTATTGAAGGTTTTGTGATATGTTTGATTGTATATATGTTATTTTTATACAATTAATGTTTTACAGACAATGTATTAACATTTTGTATGCTAGTTTTAATACAAATTTTTAAGGTTATATTTTAACCCTTTCATATGGGGAATTAATTGGACATTGTAAATGAAGGGTGGAGCCCGTTATAGCTAATCGACACATCGGTAGGTCTCATAATACAAAATAGTGTCTTTGAAAAAGGTCTTGACTAAATCTCATTTGTAGACTTGACATGAGGCACATACTATGTGGTTATGATGTCTGAAATTATGCATTCCATTACTGTGAAATTTGTTATTGATATTAAAAGTGATTATTCGACTAGTAGATTATAAATGTTTATAAGTAATTGGTAGTATTTGATTTATCTTGTCAATATTATTCCAATGTTTATGTTTTAATGTCTTTTGTTTTAGTTTTATACAATGTCGTAAATGTTTTTTTAATTTATGAAATATTATACTATAGTTTTATCCTTTATGAGTATATTATCTCACACATTTCTATGTTATATATTTCCTAGGATGTGAAGATGTATTTTATTGTTGAATTGTAGGGATAGGCAAAGGGATTAAAATTTGGTCAATAGAGAAAAAAAGATTTTGATGTTTTGATTTCATGATATTATGTAAAACTTCTGTCTATATATAGTACATATAATGATACTAAACTGATCAGTCATTCAAGAATTTATCCCATGTGATCATGCCAATTTTATGCAATAATGCACTATCTCTGTGTAACTGGGGTCGGGGCATTATAGTTGGTATAAGGGAATTTTTAGTATGAAGCGTGGAAACTAGATTTAGATAAACTCTAATTAGAACAAATCACCCTAAGATATACTTTTAGGATTAGTATAGAATAAATTACTATCATTATAGTAATGTAATGATTTTGTTAGATTTCCAAGAAATATATCCATGTCTGGATATGAGACGGTAGAGGTGGCTCATGAACAGATGTACCTAGGAGTGAAAACTCTGACAAGGAGTTTTGGGTTTAAGCAGTGGTATCCTGGTACATGACTACGGGCCTTGATGCACTCTTGGTTACGAAACTCCTGGGGGATATGCTTAGTATAATTCACATTTTCATTACACACCATTAAGAATGATTAATGAGTATATAATTTAGGAAAATTTTTTTATGATTATGGATTATATCAATAAATTTTTCAATTTATATTTAGTTCTATACAAGTTTCTAATTATGTACTGTTATTAATTTAATAATATAGTGTATGCCATTGTTTTAGAAATGGATCCCAGTAGAACTAATGAGAAATCCTGCAATACACATGACCAAAATAGTAAGAAGAATCAAATAGCTCAAGGCATTAAGTCAACATTTATAATAGAATGGTTTCCCATGTATTCTCATCAAAAGAAGAAAAATTAACATGGTATAAAAATATATGTAATGAATTCACTTAGTCCTATGTGTTTGAAGGGAAGAAAAATAAGAAAAGTTTGGTAGAGATAAAGATGGATACCATGATGAGGGGAAGGAATGATTTTCCCATATGTGATAATTGTGGAATGAATTACCTGGGTAAATTCATAAAAGGAATGTGAGTTTTTTATTAGTGTGGAAAAAAAGGACACATAGTATGTGATCACAAGGGTAAAAAATGGTTTCTAATGTACAATGATTCATCTTCAAGGAGTTGGGACACTACGCGAATCAATGAATAAATCATTAGAGTATGCACCAAATGATTCTATTGGATAATAATCCAATTATAATACTACAACAGATAAAGATGAAAGGCTAGTGTTCTAATGTAGTTATTAAAGAATTATTTCATTTGAGTGTTGTATCAATGATGTACTACTTATACTAACTTTGTAGTATATGAGGATTGTACTACAGTACTATTTCATTAAGGATTTTAGATTGTATGGTACCATGAAAAGTCACAAAATTATAAGTTAATATTCTAAAAAAATTTATAGTTGAAGGAAAGAGAAAAATTAATATGGTAATGATACCTTGGTACTTATTTTGGAATAATAGATTATTAATTTGGATAAATTCTATTGGATATTATTGACATCCTTGGAACTGATTAATGGTTTGATTACTCCATCATTGTAGGAGTATTCAAAATTTTCGGATTTAAGGAGTATATCCAGTATTCTATAAGGATCCATAGAGAATTAATGTATTCAATAAGGTTTTATGGTAATAAAAAGTTTTACAATGTTTTATGAGAATACGTGATGATGGTATTCACAAGTTATTATTTGTGAAAAAGATCTTCATTGCCATCACCTTCTATATAAATTGTTGGCTATGAGTATGGATAAAAGTATTTTCGATAAGTATAAAGGTTAGATTGGATTAATATTTACATCGGATACTATTTTTAATGTTAATTAATTTCTTAAAATTGTTTTTTGATTGTTATAAAAAGGACAACTCAGTGATCGGGCGACAACCTGTCTCCTCCGGCAAGGCCGCGAGACTTGAACCCGCAACCAAAGGGTGAAAATGGTGCATCACCTACCACTATAATTCTTGTTATACTGGATTGGATAATGTAGTTTTTAAAAAGGTTTGATAGAAAAATTTTAAATTCATTTTTTGGAACCATATATGATTATGATAAAAAGAATATTTTTACGTTCTATTAAATTTTAAAGTAAAATATGAGTTTATTGTAGAAATTAGTTAATGGATGGAACTCTACTACTCAAGTATATATTTTTTCTCTTATTCTAGGAAGAAATTAATTATAAAACAATATTTAAGTGATCATAAAACAAAAAGTATGTTTTCCTAATACCTTATGTTTTTTTGAATGGATGATATTTTAAATCAACATAGATTGAGGACATTGAGACCCTCAATTTGTCACGTGTTTTTGATTAATGACCTCAATCCCTCCAAATAATTATTATCATTTTTCACCAATTATGTGAATATAATTTCCACCAATTTTCTCTTATTTGAAACCCTAATTATCTGTCGAATTTTTTATTTCCCTTTCCCTCTTATTAAGAATACATTTTATGAATCCTATTTCTGATGTGGGTTTTCTAGAAATGATTTTTTTACATTCAAAAATTTATTTTCAATGAATAATATCTAAATTAGAGGACATAATGTATTAATGGAGGGATAGTTTAACACCTTATGATTTCATAGTACCTTATTTCTTTAAAATAATTCAATAGTGTGTATTATACACAATACCGATATCGAGCACAACATCACTTATCAAACATACCATTCAAAAAGTAGTAATTAATAGTTTTAACAATATTTTGGAATTTTATATATATCCTATATAATATTCATATTCATATATTTTTTTTCTTAGACATAATGTAATGAAAATTCAAAAATTAAGATAAAATACATATTTTTCAGAAAATGTTGTTTTCCACCTTTTAATGGATATCCCTTTTTAAATTCAATAATTGAAACATTTATATATTTAATTTAGATAAATTAAATTATTTTTTTTAATATTGACATAAAAAATTAGTTCGGGTACTTTTTTTGTAATTTTCTGATAACTTCCAGATTTTGATCAATAGAGAAAAATAATAAATTTTAATTAAAAACAACTTCTCTAATCGAAATAATTTATAGTGATCAATTATAAATTTGAGTTGTTTTAAAGTTTAATTAGATTATTTTATTACCATTTAATCCAAATTTGTTCATTAGAAGTAATTTCACTTTGAATGTGGACATAAACAAGTTTCAATCTTTGGATAGTTAATATTTCTCTCAATACATGCTTTTGGTTTTGAAAGAAGAAATTAAGTTTAAATTAATTTTTTCCACATATGGGTTTTGAATATTGATGAATATATTCCATATATGGAATAAGGAGGTCAAAATTGTGTAAATAGTTATATTTTATTTTTATTCCTTATGAATATTTACCTCAGAAAATATTTTATTTACCATGGTTAAAGGATAAATCTGGTAAATAAGGGAGATCAAATGTTATTATAATAACATTGAATCACCCTAACATGTTTCTTTTATTTATTATTTGATACGTGTCTGAACATGGGAATCCTTGGGTAGATTTTGTGTCCCCGTGGATTCAATTTAGAGTGACAAAGAAACTTTATATTTATATATTTAATGTAATAAAATAATTACATAAACATATATCATTTAGTAAACCAATTATTACATAGTGTTATTTATGTTATCATTTCATTTATGAATATATATTTTATGGATAAAAATATTACATACATCATGGTATTTTTTTAATATTTTTTATACATCATATAAATAAAATTATTTATGACACAATAATAAAGTAGTATACACCTCATTAATGAATTATTTAAATAAATGAGATTATAAAAATTATAAAAATATCCGAAAACAATCAAATTATTATTTGATTATATTATTTCAAACATGTGTCATCTTATATTGGACTTTAATGAATTTTTTACATTTAGAAATGGAAATTCATTACAATATAAAATAAAATTTCCACTCTTTCCTAAAAAGCCCCTCCTCCACCTTATAAAACTCCATCACCTATAACACATTAATCACTCCTCCCGAGCCCTGTGGCTCATCCATACTCCACCCAATTAATCTACAAAAATCCCTATATTCCTCTCAGAAGCCTTACCTTTGGGAGAAGGCACTTCATGGATGTTTTTTTTCAAACCAAAGGGAGTTACCCAATTTGAAGGTAACATCTCCTCTTTAGTTCATTTCTTTTATTTTACATATCCAGCTCCCTAAAACCATTTTATTCTTTATTTTTTTAAAAAGTAGTATCATCAATATACTAGTTTATTTTTATATGAATTATTTTAACTAAACTTACACACATCTCCATCTAATGGCTATATAACATAATGTTTCTGTGGACAGTAAACTACTACCTCATGAAATGATGATTGTTAAATATTCTACTACCACCTCATATAGTGGCCATAATGATAGAACTATAATTATATATTATATTTATTTTATCTATAATCTTATTTAATTCTATATTATAGAATACTTTTATTCTTTTCATGTTATATATATACAATAATTTCATTTGAGGAAGTTTGGGCTGCCACCCCCTCAAAGTGATATGACTCGTTCATACCATACATGGAACCTATAAAGGATGGTATTAATGAACATAAGTAATTTATATAAAATATAATATTATACTGGAATAAAAATATACCTGTGTATCACTTTTTATTATTTCATATTAGAATAAAAAATGAAATAAAAGTATTGTTCCTATGTACGTACAGATTACTGTGTCCACAAACATGATGAGATTCATTCCCCATCATTACCATTCAGGAATAAAATTAATTTTATTATTAAAAATAATAATCAAGATCATTATATCATTTTGGATATTAATCAAATACATCCTATCCATAATAAACATGACTTATGTAACAAAAAATATCAAGGAAAATGAATCTTTTAAAACCCAAAACAATGAAACTACGAAAATATTATTAACAATGTAATAATAGAAGATCATATATGATATCATTTTTATATATGTGGTTCTGGTATAATTTAAAATCAATGTATCACCTATTGAACATGAAGCTAACGTACCCTTGACCAAGTAAAAATACAATGTAATGGATAATTTCACAATATATTTATAATATGTGGTTGTTTTTACGTAAGTATCTATTGGGACCTCTTTATCATCCATATCTGTGTTTGTTAAAAATTTATTTCAATTTTTTTTACAATTTACTAGACAATTGTTTAATTTCATCTTTAACCTTGTTTGAATTTTTTTAATATGGTTTGAATATAATCCTTCTATCATTTTCCAAACAATGTACATCCTGATCTCTTGGACAAATTATGGTACGAATGTTTTTTTAACTTATAATGTGGGTGAAATTATTATCTGCCTTTATAACACCATTGATCAATCCCTTACAAACTTATAAGAATATTTTCAAAGTAAATTTTTTATTTTATAACTATATGACATTGAAATTATTTCAAAATAGAATGAGATATTTCTCTCAAATAGTTTTCATTTCATCTATGTCAACATCCTATAATGTATTTTAAACTTGTTTGATGTTGATTTATTAGGACAAAAATCTTCCATATTTTATTGAAGGTTTTGTGATATATTTGGTTTTGTATTTGTTATTTTAATACCATTCATGGTTTATGATTAATGTATTAATATTGTGTATGATAGTTTTAATATGTATGTTTTTGTTATATTTCATCCTTTCCATATGAGGAATGAATTAAACTTAGTAAGTGATGTGTGGAGCCCGCAATAGCGCATCAATGCATCAGTAGGTCTCATGAGGAAAACTAGTGTCTTGGCAGAAGGCTTTGACAAAATTTTATTTGTAGTCTTCGAACGATTCCTTGAATATGTTGTTATGATGTCCGACATTATGCATTTCATCATTATGAAAATAGTTATTTATTTTACATGTGATTATTTGACTAGTATAATATCCTTTTTTAATGTAAATTACATTATTTGATTTATCTTTTCCATATTAGGCTAAAGTTTATGTTTAACAAGATTTTTTTGTATTTTTATAAATTTCTTTAAGTGTTTGTGTTTATTTATGAATTGTTATGCTATACTGTTATCCTTACTGAGAATCTAAGCTCCCCCCATTCTATGTTTAATTTTTCCCAGGATATGAAGAAGTATTTTATGGTTGACATGTAGGGATAGCCTAAGGGATTTGAATGTGGTAAATTGGAAAAAATATGTTGTTTTTTGGTTATTTCATGATTTAATGTAGATCATATATATGTATCTAGTACTTCCCAAGATACTAAAGTTATCGGTATTTTCAAATTTTATCCCTTGTGATCATGCCAATGTTTTGTATTAATGTACCGAATCTAGGAAAATTAGGTCCGGGAATTAAATAATAGACATTGGTAGACATAATGAAGTCATTTTTGTTCTCCAAAAGTTCAAATGGAATTTGTTAACTCTCATGATTCTGGAGATACAAAAGGAATGATATACCTTAATGGAAAATCCAATGGCTTTCCACAAGGAGATAAGAAAATGTCTCAACATAAAACATGTCAAAAATATGAAAAAGATCCCTTAGGGGAATTCATGAAATGAAAACTAAAATTTTTTATGTCTAGGAATCCTGGTCATCAATTAAAAGAGTGTTGGAGTGATGTAAAAAGTGAATTCAATGAAGAGAAATTTCAAGAAAATGAACCACCCACATTTCAATGTAACATTGGAATGGTAATGGGGCATTATTCAAACCAAATCATTAATCATATGTTCATTAATGATGGTGAATTTCATAATCCTATTGACGTAGAATATAATTTCAAATCGCATGTGATAACTAGTGAAAATTAAGAATAAAATAATGATGTGGTGTAGTGATTGAGTGTTTATTTAATGATTTTGCATAATAATATTGTAGAATTTGTTTATTGTATTATGGAATAATTGGTCCAAAGTGTCCTTTTACTATTTATTTATAAAATTATGATGAATGGTTGTAATAAAAATGAAATATGATTAAGGTAGAAATGTGTATGTTTTGGAAAACACATGATTTTTTGAAGGATAACACTTAATATGAGCATCATTTTTAGATAATGATATTTGCATAAAAAAGTTTTGGATTTTAATATGTAAACTCGACTATACTAGTTACCAGAGTACTAATTATGGATTTATAGAAGTTTGTATTATGCTATCATTGATGTATTATATATCTTTTTAGATATATGAATAAAGAAACATGCATGTTTCCTATAAGGATGTATTGTAATCTAGGTTATATCCATGTTTCAAGAGAATACATGACTAATGTATTCTCATGTTTGGAGTCTATGAATCATGAACTACCTTATGATATAAGGGAGATATAGGATAATGTAACGCCCCAACCCCAGTTACCCAGAGTCGGTGCATTATTTTAATACATTGGCATGATTACAAGGAATAAATTCCTGAAGGACCGATAAGTTTAGTAGTCTTGGATAATAGATTACATTCATCAATGTTACATTACACTTTATAACATACAACAAAAAATAAATAATACTTTATGAATGTCATTATTCCCTAAGCTTATCCCTGCATATCAATCACTATACACATCTTGGAATCCTGAAAAAAAAAGACATAAAAGGGGTGAGCTCAAACGCTCAGTAAGGGTAAGCAATATAGCAGGAGATAACATAAATATTAACCATGGTGAATAATTGAAACCACATTCCTTTACCAACAATAATTATTACCACTTTTATGGAAGGAATATGAGTTGAGTAAATAATGACATAATAAAACCTAATCATGGGTATTCTACTAGTCGAATGACCACATGAACCATCAATATTATTTTCATAATGATGGATTGAATAATACCAATTTTTAATTTCTATTTTGGGGCCTCATGACAGGACCTATGGGCTAACTGTAACCAGACCCAAACTCAGAGAGCCTATGTAATCAAACTCCATCCCAAAGAACCAATGTAACCAGAATCTGACCTGAAGAGCCTCTGTAACCGGACGCCATCCCAGATAGCCTCTGTAACCGGACTCCATCCCAGAGAGCCTCTGTATCCGATGTCCAACCTAGTGGGTCTAGTGTAACTAGATTCCAACCCAGAGGGAATACTTTTACATGTCCCCAACCTAAAACATACTATTCCAATTCATTCATCTTAATGAAAGTTCGAAATATAACATTAATATTCATATTAAAACTAGCATATGAAATGTCAATACATTAACCTTAAACCACGAATGGCATAAAAATAGCACATACACATCCAAAAATATCATAACACGTTCAATATAATATTAAATTTTGTGTTTATAATAAAAAAAACATCAAACATGTTTAAAATCCATTATAGGATATCGACATTGATGAAAATGATCAGTTAAATGCTTTGAGGGAAATACCTATTTTTTCAGGAAATCATTTAAAATTATAACTATTTATAGTTGTAGTAATTTAAAAGGGATTTTTTGAATCAATGTTTCCCATCTGTCTTTGAAACTTTTTAAAATAATTATCATTTCAATACATTCATGTCCATATAAATAAATCCTTAAAATCATTTTGAAAACATGGACAGTAATTAAAAGTGTTTAGAAAGATAAATATTTAAAACATTTAAAATGATGATGTAGTTAAATAGACTATTCCATAAAACCTTTAATGATTCATTTTGAAATCATGTTTATAAAATATGGGTATCTATGATATGTATGTCCCAGAAAATAATTGCACGTGAAAAATCTCAGATAATAATGAGATTGAGTAAATAACCCTTACCTCGTTGAAATCAATCGATTCGTATGAAATATTGGCAAATACCAACAAATGATTCACAAAATATCATGAATATAAATAAATTAATGATAATATATGTCAAATTGAAGTACACAATACACCACATGTGATAAATAAGTTGTGAACAATAGAAATCTCATGAAATTAAATGGGATATAAGAAACCCCTTACCTCGTGTCCGAATTGATCCGTTCGTTCTTTAATATCCTGAATAATAAACTTAAGTTAATTTTTACTTTCTTAATAACCTTTTTCTTGTTTATTAATCCTTTTATATCACTTATTACCATGTTATAAACATTATGGATTCATTTTAGTTAATAACGTTCATTTTGTCAAAATTTGGTACTTGAGTAAAAAATGAACCACTTATAGTTACAAGTTGTTCACATGGTCAAAAGTTAATTATATCCAGAATGATATTCATGATTTATATATCACATATATCTAGTATATAAATGTATTTATAATAGTTTATATCATTTTGGGGTAATAAATGATATGCACCATTAATTGAGATTGTAAGTCGTACATACGCATGAACGCTACTTTCATTTCTATTTCATATTTTAATGAAATTAAAACAAAATGATACATAGGTATATTACAATTTTAGTATATTATCATATATAATATCATTAACTCTGTCCTTTATATGTCCCACATATGGTATTAATGAGTCATATCACTTTGAGGGGGTGGTAGTCCGCATTTCCTCAAATGAAATTATCGCATTTACCTATAATGGATATCATTAAGGTATGCTATAAAAGAAAAATACAAAAGCATTAAGAATATATAAAAATAATATTTATCATATATAAATACAGTTCCATCATAATGGCCACAATGAGAGGTGGTGGAAGGTAATTGAACAATCATCGTTTCGTGAGGCGTTAGTTTTCCGTACCCAGAAACATTGTGTTCTTCACACATTAAATAGAGGTGTGTGTAAGTGTAGTAAGAATCCTTATCATAAAAATATTTTAGTATATTAAGGATACTGTTTTTGTTATAAATGAAAAGAATAAAAAGAGGTTAGGTGTTGGAGAAGTAAAATAAAATGAATGAAGTTGAGAGAAATTGTTACCTTTAATTTGGGTAACTTCCTTTGGAATTGACCAAATAACTTTTTGATGTGCCTTGTGCCTAAGGAAAGGCATCTAGGAGGAGTATATGGATGTAGGGAGCTTAATTTGGCAGTGTTTGGAAGATCCTAAAGTCTTGAGAGGTCTGAGGAATTGGTTATAAGTGGTCTTCTTTTATAAGGGTGAAAAGGGGTTCTTTAGGAAAGTGTGAAAATATTATTTTATTAAATAATGATATTCAGTTTCTAAAGGTCCAAAAATCATTATGGTCGAAGATAAGATGGCCCATGGTAGAGAAGAAATCATCCAATAATAATTGGACATTTTTTCATATTATTTTAATATTTATAATTTAATTTATTTAAATCATTTATTAATGACGTAAATACTAAATCACTATTGTGTAATAAATAATTTAATTTAATCGATGTATAATTTTTTTAAAAAACTACCATGATGTAGGAAATCATTTTATCTTTCCAATTAACATTTATAGTCAAAAATATTACTTATATGACACAATATAAATATTAATTACAAAAAGATTTTTTATGTCATTTTTTCCTTTACATTAAATTAATTAATATAAATTGTCATTATCATTCATAAGTGGCTCCATGGGGTCCCAAAAATGACCCATGTATGCCCATGTCCGGTCATTACTCATAAAATAAGGTTAGGATATGTGGTAAGCTAATTTTGAATTATTACAATATTCTTTTTACGGTGAATTACCATATTTATCTTTAACCAAGGTAAATAAAAGTGAAAGGTTACTATTCACCAAAAAAATATTTTTATCTAATTGAACAAAATTTTACTCCTTGATATTAACCATGTCTATTTTATTTTCTAAATTCAATTCACAGATGCAGTAAAAGTATGATTTATGTGAATTTGCAAATTCTCCTTGGAGGAGGGTAAAAGACGGTAAAAAGCTCATTAAAATTTTTATAAATCAAGATTTATTATAAACTGAATCCAATGAATTTCATTGAAAATATATTGGTATTATGTATCTTTTTTGACCTAAAATAAATTTAAATAAAATAAATAATTATTTAAATAAAAATTTGGTTTTAAACTATAACTCAAAGTTTTTCACTATTAATCAAAAATTGATGTTTTCTTAGAAAAATATGAAATATTCATCCTAATATATATTTGATATTCTGAATTAAAATATGATGTCTATATTTTAAAATTAAAAACATATAAGTTGCGTTAATTAGTTTAAAATTAATTCCCGTCATCAAAATAAATATCGTGTTTTTAAGAAACAATATCAATCAAAAGATTGACACTTGTTTATGTCCAATTTCAATGTGAAATTAATTGTAATGGACTAATTGTTATTAAATGATAAAAATATAATCTAACTATTTTTCAAAACCAATAAAATTCTTAATTTAACAATATAAATTATTTCGATTAAAAAATTTGTTTTTAATAAAAATTTAGTACTTTTCACTATTTACCAAAATATGAAAGTTATCAGAAAAATACCAAAAATTTATTAAAACCCAATATATGAGTTTCTATTTAAAAAAAAGTTTATTTGGTCAAATTCAATACATATAAGTGTCAAATATCATATTTAAAGAGGGTTCTCTATTAAAAGGCTGTAAAATTGCATTTTTTGTAAAATGATTCTTTTATCTGAAAAAAAGGAATTTGTTCTTACATTATGTCTAAGAAACTCATAACATGGTTTCTAAAATTATAAGTATTATATATAGTTCAAAATTCATTTAATAATATTCATAACAGCTTTTGAACAACTCGTTTGGTATGTCGTGGTGTGCTTGAACTCGGTGATGCATATAGTTAAAGTTATTGAATTACATTGAAGAAATAACGTAAAATGAAATCATGGGGTTGTTACATTCTTCCCTCCTTCAATAAATTGTGTCCTCAAAATTTGAAATTGTTCTTCAAAAATAAAATGGTTAAAAATAGAAAATACCTAAGTGGGAAAACCCACATCAGAAATTAGGTTAATAAAATTTAGTCATAATAAGAGGAATAGGGGAATGAAAAATTCACCACCAAATTATAATCACTATTAGGAGAACAATGGTGGAAATTAGAGACACATAGTTGGAGGAAAAACTTATATATTTATAGGGAGTGATTGAGGTCATCAATCACAAACAATAGTTGAATTTAGGGCCTCAAAGCCTTCAATCTATGATGATTTAAAATATCATCAGTTCTACCACACATAAGGTATTAAGATAACTCATTTATAATTTAAATATCCCTTACATAATTTTATGAATTAATTTCTTCATAGAATAATAGAAGATAAAAAATATACATGACAATTGGAGTTGTATCCATTAACTAATTTCTACCACAAACTCATCTTTCACTCTAAAAGCTAATAGAACATAAAAAATATACTATTAATAATGTTCGTATGGGGTTCCAAAAAAGGAATTTATAATTCATATTATAGACCCTTTATAAAAATACATTATTCATTCCAATACATCACGTTGGTCAGTTGTAGGTGATACACCCTTGTCTCCCTTCAGTTTCATATTCATGTCCTGCAGCCTTGCCGGACGTGACAGGTTGCCACCCGACCTACGGGTTGTCCTTTTTATGGAAATCAATAAAACCTAAAACTAGACTTATCCAAAATACATTTGTCCAAACTCATAGTCCAAAATTTATAAGGAAGATAAACACAATGAATATCCTTTTTCCATGTAATTACATGTGAACACCTTCATCATGTATTATTTTAAAAAACTATAAAATCATGAATTACCATAAAACCATATTGATTACCTTCATGCTCCCTTATTCCTTATAGAATACTAGATATACTCCTTATTTCCATAAATGTTTTAAACCATAATAGTGATGGAATTTACAAATCATTAATCAGTTTCAAATAATTCATGATTATCCGATATAATTTATCCAATTCAACCAACTCTTATTTCAAAATCACAACCTCATTATCAGGACCATATTAAGGATTACCTTTCCTTCAAACATGTATTTTACAAAAAGTGTAGCATACTATAAAGTAACTTTTATTATAACCATATAATCTCAAATCCCCAATAAAATAGTACTGCAGTACAATCCTTATATACTCTATAATTATTATAACATGTACATCAATAATCCAATACTCAAACGAAACAATACTTTAATAACAACGTAAGAAAGATAATCATTCATCTTCATCTCTAGTAGTATCATAACATTATTATTATCCTATATATGAATTTTGGGTATACGCTGATGATTTTGAAATTGATTCTTGTAGTGTCCCAACTTTTTGCAGATTAAGCATTGGTCATCTGAATATTTTTTCTTACCATTGCAATCACGTACTTGGAGTCCTTTTTCTCTACACTTATAACAATCTACAATTACCTTCAAGCATTTACCAAGGTGATTCTTTCCACAATTATCACATATAAGAAAATCCTTCTTTTTCCTCTTCCATTTATCCATCTTTCTCTCTTTCATCCTTTTCTTATATTTCTTCCTTTAAATGCCATAGAACTCAGGGAATTATTTATATATCTTATTAACACATGATAGTATTTATTCATATGTTTAGAATACATGGGAGACAATTTCCTTTCTAAATGTTCTCTTGATACAGTGAAAGATATGATCCTTCTTACTCTTTGGATCATACGTACTGCTTGAGTTCACATTCTTTCTACTGGAAAACATTTATATACAATGGAATACACTAGTTCTGTTTATGAATTGTAATGAATAATTCCAAACTTTTAAAATACATCACATAAATTGAAAATTTTATTGATATAATCCATAATCATAAAAATATTTTCATTGAGGAGGTATATACTCATAAATACTTCATAACGATTTGTAAAGAAAATGAGAATTATCCTAAGAATATCTCCTGGGAGTTTTGTAACCAAGAGTTAAGTAAAGCACGTTGTCGTGCACCATTTCCCGTTCGAAGTCTATCTTAAAGTGGTGTTTTCAGGATTTACCCCTAGGTACATCTGTGCCACAGCCGCCTCTACCTACTCGTTTCCATACAGGGATGTATTATCTTGGAAAACTCAGAAAAAATCTACATTACCTAAATTCATGCAAGTTATTCTATACTAATCCTCAATGTCTATATTAGGGTAATGAGCTCAATACTGAAAATATGACATTTCCCAACACTTCTATACCAACAGTTTGTAAAACCCGTTGGTATAGTTCCCCTTTCCCAACAGTTTGGCCAAACCGTTCGAGAAGCCCACTTTGAGGCCACCTTTCCCAACGGTTTTGGAAAAACGTTGTGAATGGATTTGGCTTTACCAACGGTTTGGCCAAACCATTGGGAAAAGTCATCTTTGTGGCCACCTTTCCCAATGGTTTGGCCAAACCATTGGGATAGGTCCCACATATATCAACCTACCATTGGTATAGATCCTTTGATTGTTTTTCAGATCTTTTTACCGATAACGTTATATAAATAAAAATTTAAAATAACTATGAGAATACATATATATATTTCTGTAATTAAGTTCACAAAAGTTATGTTAGGTTAGTGGTTAAGTCATTCAATGATAAACTAGGGGTCCTGGGATCAAATCCCAGCGAATGTTTTTTTTGAAATACATAAACCAACAGTTCCATAACCGTTGGTATAGATTTTCATATTACTTACACCAACGGTTTCCAAAACCGTTGGTATTGGTCTATACCAACATTTTTTCCAAAACCGTTGGTACAGACCTATCTCAACAGCTTACATGGAAACGGTTCTCCAAACCATTTATTTAGGCTATACCAACGGTTTGGAGGCCTATACCAACGGTTCCAAACCGTTGGTATATGTTATTCTTCCATTAGTGGATCTAATTAGAGATTATCTAAATATAGTTTCCAATGTTATTGCTAAACTTCATCTAATACCAACTGTAATGCCCTGACCCCACATACCTAGAGTCGGTGCATTATTTTAATACATTAGCATGATTACAAGGAATCAAGTCCCAAAGACCGATCAGTTTAACAATCTTATAAAATATATTATATACATAAATGTTACATTACACTTTATAACATACAAAGAAACATAAATAATCCTTTATGAATTCTATTATTACTCTAGCTTAACCGTACTTATCAATCACAATACACTTCTTGGAATCCTGGGAAATATAAAACATAGAAACTAGTGAGCTCAAACATTCCGTAAGGGTAAGAAATATAGTGTAAGATAACATAAATATTAATCATGTTGAATATATGAAACCACATTCCTTTACCAATAATAAACATGAATACTTATATGGTTGGAATATGAGCTGAGTAAATAATTCCATAATAAAACATAATCATGGGTATTCGACTAGTCGAATGACTATATGAACCATCAATATTATTCTCATAATGAGGGAATGTATAATATCAGTGTTTAATTTTTTGTCAAGGCCTCGTGCCAGGACCTATGGGCTAACTGTAACAGGACCCAAACTCAGAGAGCCTCTATAACCGAACTCCATCCCAGAGAGCCTCTTCAACTGGACTCCAACCCGGAGATCCTCTCTAACCGGACTCCATCCTGGAGAGCCTCTATAACTGGACTCCATCCCGGAGACCCTCTATTACCAGACTATAACCCGGAGGGTCTGCTAAAACCAGACCCCAACCTAGAGGGCTTACTATTACCGGCCCAAACCCAGAACATACTAGTCCAATACATTCATCTTATTAAAAGTTTGAAATATAAAATAAACATTTGTATTAAATCTAGCATAAGAAATGTCAATACTTTAACCTTAAACAATGAATGGAATAAAAAGAGAACATCCACATTCTAACATATCATAACTCATTGAATACAATATTGAATGTTGTATTTATAATAAATCAACTTCAAAAAAGTTTAAAATCCATTAAGGTATGTTGAAATAGATGAAAATGATTTGTAAAATACTTTGAAAGAAATACATTTTTTTCATGAAATCGTTTAAAATTAACACTACTTATAAAGGTAGTAATTTAAAAGGGATTTTTTGAATCAAAAGTGTCCCATACCACTTTTAAACTTTTTAAATAATTATTATTTCAAAACTTTCATGTCCATATAAATAAATCCTTAAAATAATTTTGAAAATATGGACTTTAATTATAAGGGTTTAGAAAGATAAATCATTAAAACATTTAAAATGATTATCTAGTTAAATACACCCTAACATAAGACCTCTAATGATTCATTTTAAAATCATTTTTATAAAATATTGGTATCTATGATAAGTATGTCCCAGAAAATAATTACACGTGAACAATCTCAGATAATAATGAGATTGAGGAAATAAC
This sequence comes from Viscum album, assembly GCA_963277665.1. Taxonomy (NCBI): domain Eukaryota; kingdom Viridiplantae; phylum Streptophyta; class Magnoliopsida; order Santalales; family Viscaceae; genus Viscum; species Viscum album. Next base: position 1,621,403,775 of record OY728155.1, on the reverse strand, counting down.
CCTTTCCTCGTTGTAATCAATTGATTCATATGAAAAATTGTCAATAACCACCAAATGAATCACAAAATATCAATAATTTAATGAGAATCGTGAAAATATATATCAAATTGAAGTAAAAAATACATCACATGCGATAAATTAGTGGTGAACAATGGAGATCTCATGGAATTAAAAGTGAGATAAGAAACCCCTAACCTCGCATCTGACTTAACCCGTTCATTCATTAATATATTGAATAATAAACTAAAGTTAATTTCTCCTATCGTAATAACCTTTTTAAATTTTATTATTCCTTTTATATTACTTATTGCCATCTTATAAACATTTTGTAATCATTTAAGCTAATAAGGTTCGTTTCGTCGATATTTGGAACTTGAGTCAAAAATGAACACTTCATAGTTACAAGTTTCTCATATGGTCAAAAGTTCATTACATCCAGAATTATATTCATGATTTAGATATTATATATATCATATATATCAAGTATATACTTGTATTTAAAAAGTAATTATCATTTTTGTGTATGAAATGAAATGCACCGTTCATGGAGACCGTATGCCGTACGTACACATGAATGCTACTTTCATTTCTATTTCTTATTTAAATTGAATTGAAACATAATGATACATAGTTATATTATAATTCTAGTATAATATCATATATAATATCATTAACCCTATCCTTTATACATCCCACATATGGTATTAACAAGTTATATCACCTTTAGGGGTGGTAGTCCGCACTTCCTCAAAAAACATTATCGAGTTTATCCATAATGGAAACCATTAAGGTATGATATAAAAGAAAAATAGATAAGAATTAAGAAAAAATAAACATAATATATATCATATATAAATATAGTACCCAAATAATGGCCTCCATGAGAGGCGGTATGAGGTAATTGAACAATCATCGTTTCGTGAGACATTAGTTTTTCATCCAAAGAAACATTGTGTTCTTCACCCATTAGATAGAGGTGTGTGTATGTGTTGTTATAATCCTTTTAATTACAATATCGTAGTATATTTTTGATACTGGTGTTGTTAAAAAAGAATGGAATAACAAGAGTTTAGGGGTTGGAGAGGTGATATGAAATAAAAGATGTTAAGAGAAACTGTTACCTTTTATTTGGGCAACTTCCATTGGTTTGAAAAAAAGGACTTCTTAAAGTGACATCTGCCTAAGATAAGACTTCTAGGAGGAGGAGAGTGATGTGGGGAGCTTTATGTTGAGTCAATAAGGTTTTACTTGTGACTTTTTCATCCCATCTTGTTTTGAAAATCACAAACACCTTATACTTAAGAAAATCTATACTGTACTTCTCTAAGGAAAATTTCCTTCCTTAAGGAAATTTACACTAATCTAGATTCCCTTATACATATCATGAATTTTCTTAAGTATAAAAATAGGATTCATAACCAAAACCTCAGAATCATATAATATATAGAAATTAAGAATTATGTTATAGGATCCAAATTCTGGATGTGATATGTATTGAAGTTTCACTCCGAATTCTAGATGTGAACTGTAATGAAGTTCCACTCCGAACTTATATTAGTTCGACTCCGAACTTATATGAGTTCGACTCTGAACATCTATGAGTTTGACTCAGAACTTCTATTAGTTCGACTCCAAACCTCTACGAGTTTGACTCCGAACTTCTACGAGTTCGACTCTGAACTTCTATGAGTTCAACTTCGAACATCTATGAGTTCGACTCCAAACTATTACCAAGTTCGACTCCGAACTCTTACTAAGTTTGAATCCGAACTCTGAATGTTTAGATATCATATTCAAGTAAAACCAGACTCCGAATTTCCTTATAAATTTAAACTCCGAATTTCTATACAGGTTCCAAATTCCTATAAAAATAGAATCCGATTTTTTTTATTGTAGACTTTGAATTCAATTTTGGTTAGACTCCGAACATTTATTTTCTTCCACTCCGAACATTAGTTTTTATTATGCTTACGCTCGTTTCACTACAAAACGATGTCATTCATTCAGTTACACATGTTTTTTCATAAAACGTTGTCATCCATTCTGTTTTTATCTAACCATTGGTTGAGTTACACGTGTAAAGGTCCCTCCAAATTTTAAGGAAAATATGACCATTGGAGGAGGGAGCCGACTATTGCAACTGAGATTATAAATTGGAACTAATTTGAAAGATATCACAACAATTGAAGGAAGTTAATCACTCTAGAGACCAGATGTTGTTAAGGTGATTTCTAGAGAGATAATCTTTTCATGCCTTGTGCATACTGAACTTCTCATTCAGATTGCTTCGTGTGACTCCGAATGTCGGTGACTACAATCAAGGGCTTCTGGGGATAAGAAGGCAGAGGTACCGACTTCCTTGAAGTTCGAGGGATTCCTTGCTAAGGAAGATAGAGGATCCAACTACCTTGAAGTCGAGGGCTTGCGAGGATCGCAAGACAGAGACTCTGATCTTCGTATCGAGGGCTTAACTAAGTGTAGGTAAGACATAATTGCTTGAATGTATAAATCAAGGGACCTTTTTCCAAGGTTGTTGGATACCCTTCTCTTTGGGTTAAAAGACTTATATCTTCTTGCTTGTAGTTTTACTACTTGTTTTTCTGCTGCATTTCATATTTTAAGGAATGTATAATCTTCTTATATTTCCTTAAACATGTACTATAATTATTTTATATTCTATACGCTTTAAGGAAGAATCTCATATTGTAAACTTTGGTTAAGTTCCAATTTCCGGATCCGTATTACCGGAACATGTTTTTCGGAATCACTTTCCAAATTCAAGCAAGTCCATAAAACTAAAAGTTTATAACTTCATACCTTGTTCCAATTCTCCAATTGGTGTTAGAGGTGTTGTGAATTAGCATAGTTTAACTTTGTTTAACTTAGATCTTTCCTTGTTTAAGGAAATTTTTAATGTGTACAATTCACCCCCCCCTCTTGTATATTGTTCATCTACAACATTATTTTGATCTTACAATTGGTATCAGAGGTTGGAAAACACATACTCTATACCAATCTTACATTTGGTAATAGAGCGCATCTTTAAAATACTTATACTCACATATAAGTTTTCCTTGCACAATCTTTTCAACATTCTATATTTTTCCTTGCTTAGGAAATTTTTTTCCCTTGAATCCGAACTTTTTTTATTAATTAGTTTTTGTGTAGAAAAAAATTCTTAAAGATGGCAGGTTTATATGTTGGCTCCATCAACAACCTAAATCCTACACGACCACCAATTTTTTATGGAAATGATTATGATTACATGAGAGATCATATGAAGACATTCGTTATCAATAATGTAGTAGATAACATTGTTATGCTTACTAGAGGTTATAAAATTCCTGATAACAAAGTAAGTACCTTCACAAACCAAGAGAAGCATGATTATCAATTAAATAATAAGGTACACAATACTTTACTATGTTCAATGACTATGATCATATATTGAAAAATTTCTTCATGTGAAACAGCTAACTGTATATGGAAGAAACTTGAAGTTACTCATTTTGTTACATCTAATGTGATTGATACTAGAAGAGCTTTGCTTAGAGCTGAGTATCATGGTTTTAATTTTCCATATGGAGAACCTATAAGCAAAGTGAATCAAGGATTTATGACTATCGTGAACAACCTACAATCTATGGGAGAGAAAGGTTTGGATGATGAAACACTAGTTGAAAAGATTATTGATATTATGCCCAATGAGTGGGAATCAAAGAGAACAAATATTGATGAGAACATGATGGTTGCTCAAATTTTCATAGATAAGCTATTTGGAAATATTTTTCAACATAAAACTAGGATGAATAGAGAGGCTGACAACATGAAAAAGAAGAATGGGAATGGAATTATTGATTTTACTACTACATCAAACAACTTGAAAGCAAAGACTCCAGAGAGAGTAACTAGATCAAAGTCTAAGAAGGTTTCTATCCAATACGAATCTAGTGAGAGTAAAGTCTCAGAGAATGAGTTTTCTAATCTTGCTCGAAGGATGAACAAGATTTCTAGTCAAAGAAATTTCCAATACAAGTATAAGGAGAAGGGAATAAAAGATAAGAAATATTCAAAGGTCACATGCTATGAGTCCAAGAGAAGTGGAAACATACAACCTGATTTCCCTATGCTCAAAAAGAATTAATGGAAAGAGAGGCATTCTGAAAGGAATAGGAGGAAGTATTACAAATCTAATACTAAGAAAAGTCTGAAGGCTAATACTACTTGGAGTGCTAGCTGTGAAGATTCTTCTGAAAGTGAATCTTCTGAATATGATTATTCATCTCAGAAGAATATGAGATTTATTTCTAATACTTCTTTTCCACATACATTTCTTATTAGCAAGGTACACTCTGTCGAGCCTTTAGAAAATTTCTCTCTTGATAAGAATTACTATTCCGAAAATAGTACTTCTAATGAAGATACATCACCCTCAAAAATTGAATAACCTTCTAATGATGAAGTATCTATATTTTCAAAGTTACTTGAAGTAAAAAATTGTAAAATTTATAAGAAATTAAAAAAGGAAAATACTAGGAAAGAAGTTATTACAAAATAGATTTCAGATCTTTTTTCAGATCTTAAGATAAAGGAGAGATTATAGAAAAACATTATATAGACCTTGAGAATGAAAATTCTGATAAGGAAGAACATTCTAATGATCTTAAGAAATTTATTTAAAAAATGCAATTTTTTTAGGAAAAATCTAACTCTAAGGAAATGATTCTTGAGGATATGAATTTAGTCATTAGATTAAAATCCGAAATTTTTTCTATTAAGAGGCTTCTTGAAAAATTTACCTCTGGGAAGGAAAATTTTGAAAAGATGTATTCTCAAATTAAACCTCATGGAAACACTACTGGAGTAGGTTATACTCACCAAATCCAGTTTTCCAGAAGAACTATTTTATTCCTTCTAGAGCCCCTTTTTGCACTAAGTGTCAATGTGGTGGGAATTGGAAGACAATATTTTCCTTGAATTAAGTTCAGTATCTTCGGTTTCATAAAGAATATTTCTCTAAACAAATGTGGATACCCAAAATTTTGTTATCTGAAAATCTCGGATCCAAACTAGTTTAGATTCTGAAAGTCTAATTCTTTTATTATTTTCAAAAAGATAAAGGACGTACCAATAAAAATAATTGGTATATGGATAGTGGATGTTCTCGGCACATTACTAGTAACAAAATCTATTTGAAAAAGATTATCAAGATGAAAGTAGGAAAAGTAAATTTTAGAGATAATTTTCAGGGAGAAATATTTGTTATATGTAATATTGTTCTTCTTGGTAAAACTTTGATTTCAAATGTTTTGTTCGTTAAGGGTCTTCAGAACAAGCTCATTAGCATAATTCAATTATGTGATGATGGATACCTTCTGAATTTTAGGAATGATAAGTTCTTAGTACACAATTCCGATGAAGAATTTATTCGTTCTACAAATAGGAAAGAGAATGTTTACACATTAATCTTATAAGACCATAAGTTCCAATACATACCTTGCCTTAGTGAAATGGAAGATAATTCTTAGTTGTGGCATATAAGACTAGGTCACTATAACCATATGAATTTATGTAAACTCTCTAAGAATTGTTTAGTTACGGATCTATCAGATCTTAGATTTTATTCTTCTAAACTTTGTGATCCTTTTCAATGTGGCAATAAATATAAATCTAGTTTTAAGTCAATCGGTGAAGTCTCAACAACTGATGAATTATAGTTGGTGCACATGGATTTCTTTGGTCCAACACAAACTGGAAGCATTGGAGGAAAATACTATGTGTTTTTTCTAGTTGATGATTACACTAGATTTACATGGGTCTATTTTCTAGCAAAGAAGTCTGAAGCTCTTTCTTATTTCAAAAGTTTTAGAGCCCAAGTAAAAAATGAGAAAAACCTTCCACTGAAAACTATTCATAGTGATCATGGAGGATAATTTATAAATTCTAATATTGAAACTTTTAGTGGTAGAAAAGGTATTACTCACAACTTTTCAGCTCCAAGAATTCCTCAACAAAATGGTGTCATTGAAAGAAGAAATATAATTATTCAAGAGATAACTACAACCATGTTGAGTGAATATTCTATAGCTATACATTTCTGGGATGAAGCTGTAAGTACTTCTTTTTATATTATAAATCGAGTTTTTATTAGACCTATTCCTAACAAAACTCTTTATGAGGTATGGAATGGAAGAAAACCAAGACTTTACTACATCATGGGTTCTGGTTGCAAGGTGTTCATCCTGAATACTAATGTAATTCTACACAAATTCGCACCAAAATATGATAAAGTAATTTTCTTAGGCTACTCCATAAATACTAAGGCTTATAGAGTTTTCAATAAAAACAATTGTACTGTTGAGGAAACAATGCATTTAAATTTTGATGAGTCTGATCCATTTTTTTTAAATCTTCCCAACCTACATCCTCAGATGTGTTTTCAAAAACAGATTATCAACCTTTGTTAGAAGATCCTTCTGATATGGAAAATGTTCAAAAAGATGCTTCTGAAACATTTGCCCCGGATGATTTTCTACCCTATGTTGATGAAAAAGTTTTAAAAAACCCAAGTATGGTGTTTCTTAAGAATCATCCCACAGATAGTGTCATTGGTGATGTAAATCAACTAGTAAGGACTACGAAATTCTCTAAAAAATTAAGTTAAACATCTACCATTTCATTCCCAATTGAAACCAAAAAGCACTGATGGAGCTATAGGTGATGATGATTAGATTAAAGCCATGCAAGATGAATGAAATGAATTCGAAAGGAATAAAGTCTAGAACTTGGTTGAAAGACCTTAGGAAACTTATATTATTGGAGTAAAATGGTTCTTCAGAAACAATTGTGCTGAAAATGGAGTCATCATAAGAAATAATGCTATACTAGTAGCTAAAGGCTATAATCAGCAAGAGGGAGACTATGAAGAAACCTATTCTCCAGTAGCTAGACTTAAATCTATTCGTATCTTAATTTCCTTTACATCATTCTTCAATTTTAAACTTTTTCAAATGGATGTAAAATGTTATTTTTGTAATGGTTATGTTCAAGAGGATGTTTTTGTGGAACAACCTTCTGGCTTTGAAGATACAAAACATCCTGATCATGTTTCTAGACTTACCAATGCTGTGTATGGCCTTAAACAAGCCCCATGAGCTTGCTATGATAGAATTATAGGATTTTTGCTTCAAAATAATTATGTTAAGGGAAATTCATATCCAACCCTTTTTATAACAAAAGATATGAAAACTGTTTTGATTGTTCAAATTTATGTTGATGACATTATATTTGGGACAACTCAAAAATCCTTAACTGATTCCTTTGCAAATCTAATGAAATCTGAGTATGAAATGAGTATGATGGGTGAGTTAAAATTTTTCCATGGCATTCAAATTTCTCAAAAACCAGAAGGAAACAATATATCTCAACATAAGTATATTAAATATCTTCTTAGAATGTATGGTTATGAAAAAACTAAGAGTATATGTACTCCTATTGGTACCTCAAACACAATTGATCTTGATGAAGCTGGGAAACCAGTAGATCAAACATCTTTTGGAGGTATGATAGGAAGTCTAATTTACCTGACAGTCAGTCGACCAGACATGATGTTCTCAGTATGCTTATGTGCAAGATATCAATCCAATCCTATTGAATCTCATTTAAAGGAAGTGAAAATAATTTTTTGGTACCTAAAGGGAACCATGGATCTAGGAATTTTTTATACCTATTGAAATGATTTTGTTTTAAAAAGCTACAAAGATGCTGACTTTTGTGGATGTAGAATAGATAGAAAGTGTAAATCCAGAACATTCTATTTCTTAGGAGACTCCTTAGTTTCTTGGTCATGCAAGAAGAAACACTCAGAAGCACTTTCCACTACTGAAGCTGAATATATAGAAGCTGGATGTTGTTGTGCTCATGTTTTGTGGATGAAACACACACTCCCATATTATGGATTGAGTTTTACTAAGACTAAATTTTTTTCTAAAAACACAAGTGCCATTTCCCTATGTAAAAACCATGAACATCACTCTCGTGCAACACACAAAGATATTACGAATCACTTTCTTAGGGATCACACACTTAAAGGAGATATCATTCTTCAGTTTATCGGAATGCAAGATCAACTTGCTGATATTATCACAAAATCTATACCATCCAATAGATTTGAATACATTAAACAAATGTTTTAAATGATAACTGTAAGATAATCCTTCTTCATTAACTTCTGGTTGAACTATTCCCCTTACAGTTATAATCTCCTTTTCATAGGGGGTGTACATTTGCATATTAGAAAAATCAAATTTTTCAGTCATTTTTTTTCTTTCAAAATTTTGCAACAAAAATTATTTTTCATAACCAGTATTTTTGAAATTTCTGGAACTGATGTTTTCATAATGGATGTTTTCAAAACTCAAATTTTCATAATAGAAGTTTTCGGAACAGAAATTTTCATAATTGAATTTTTTAGAACTGAAAATTTTTAATGGATGTTTTTGGAATTAATATTTTCATAATTGAAATTTTCGGAATGAAAAATTCATACTGAAACTTTCATAATGAGAATTTTCATACTCAAATTTTTCTTAATGAGTTTTTCGTAATGTGTTCTTTGTAATGATTTTTTGTAATGATTTTTTCGTAATGAGTTTTTTGTAATGATTTTATCGTAATGAGTTTTTTCGTAATATGTTTTACGTAATGAGTTTTTTGTAATGAGTTTTTCGTAGTCAAAATTTTCTTCAAGAATAATATTACCAATTACGAAAAATATTTCAATCCAATCCTTAAGGTATGATTCTCTTACTTAATTTTTCGTAGTCATATTTTTCTTGATGATATTTTCTTATGTGTTTTAAAATTTTTCGAATTCCAGTTTTCTCAAATCCGAATGTTTTTCTTAAAATCCTCAAATGATCGGAGTTGAGTTTTCCTTGCGGTTTGTATCTCAACTGTCAGATCAAATCGCAATATATCTCAACTGTTCGATCAACCGTGGAAACTGAACCTTTCTCTTAACGCCTATATAATGGGAACCCCCGAGGGTCATCCCACATCGGTTTTTCAATGCTCTTGCATCTTGAAGCCCTGACTCTCTTCTTAAGGACCTTTCCAATCTTTCTGAAGCCCGTTCCGAATCTTCCAGAACTCTCTATTTTGAATGTCTGTTGAAGATACTCCTAAATATGTGTCTACCTCAAAGGCAATTTTAAAATGGAAAGTGTGAAGAGAGAGACTGGTCCATTCGAACTTCTACTTGTACGATTCTATCATCATCAAGAATATCAAGCTGAATGGTTGGGAAGATGCATGTGTTTTCAAGGCAGTTGATCAGGATGTTTTTTATCCAGAGTTAATTATAGAATTTTATGAGTCGTCTAGTTTTTATGAGGAATATGGAAGAGAAAAGTTTTCTTTCATGTTATATGGAAGGACTTATAAACTTACTTACACCAAGGCGGAAAGAATGGTGGGGCCGGCATATGAAGGAGAAGATGAATTTTGTTCACACAAACTCTCGGATGCTCAAGGAAGTTTTGTTAAGGATATGGACTTACATTGTCTTGGACTTGCTGATATCAAGATATCAAAGATTGATCATCTTTCTCCTAATAATCTGATTCTTCATCTTTGGGTACAAGGATTTTTGGTTCCGAGAAAGGGTCATAAAGTTACCTTGAAGAAAAGTGACATATATTTCTTAGACTTCTTGATGAATATAAGAAAAATAAATCTGATGAGGCATGTCCTTGTCACTATCAAGAATATCAAAGATGGTAACTTGAGAGATCAAATCATTATGTACCCCACCTTATTATCAAAGCTGATAGTTCGGTGCTTAGATTCTTTCAAGGTTTCTTGTAAATCTAATGTTCAGAATTGTAAACATATTCTTGTCAGTGATGATATGATTAAAAGAATGAATATGGATTTTTCTAAGGAAAAATGGGAATTTAATAGCTTACCATAGTAAGGGGCTAAGATCGTTCCAAAAAATGTGTAGAATGATGAACAAGCAAAGAAAGACTCTATGAAGAGGAAGATTAAAGAAGTGGTTGGTGATGACAAAAATCAAAAATCTAAGGCAACCCAATCTGCACCTCCCATGCCGAAAAAACAGAAAGCTTATCCAAATGAAGTGGAAGCTTATTGGAGAGAAGACAAAGATAAGAGAAAAGAAGGGGATCCACAGTTCGGATTGGACCCTGCTGAGGCTAAGGCCTTAAGGGAAACAACAACTGATGAGTTAGAAAAGAAAGAAAAAGAGAAGAAGCTGAAGAAGAAAATGTTTGAAGCCGAGGTTGTTCAATCTCTTTTGAAGGAAAAATATATGGTGTCCGAGTAGATTCCCATTACGGAAACCATTGATGTCCAACCATCTTTACCAGTGACTCATGGGAAGAACTACATTACTCCGGAAAAGTCTAAGGGTAAAGAGGTAGTTGAAGAAGTAGAAAAAGAAGCTAGTGAAAAAGTAGAGGAAGAGGTTGTTGAAGAAGAAGAAGAAGAAGAAGGAGAAGGAAGTGATAATATGAATGACTTGATTAAACAAGTATAATATTATCATGAAAATTATGAATCTGCAATATCAGTCACTCCGGGAAAAGAAGTAGAGAAAGAAGGAAGATTAATGATAATCAAGAGGAAGAAGAAGAAAATGTTTTTTATGATGAGGAAGTATCCTATAAGAATCATTATCTTGAAGAAGGGGTAGAGAATGAGAAAATTGATGAATATAAGATCGTTCAATTATCTAAATTCGAAGAAGAATCTCCAGATGATCAACCAATTTCGAGAACTGATAAAGGAAAGAAAGTGCTCTTGGAAACAACAATAAAAGATTTCATCAGGAAGAAAGGGGTTGGTGGTTCTAGAAGGAATCTAGTGCAGATTGAAGAAGAGCAATCTCCAAGAAAGTTATCTGATTCGGAGACATCATCTCATGGTCATGATTTTGTTGTTGAATCTTTGAAAAAGCTGGTGGACATCATTCTGATATTTCCAACTATAGACTCCAGATGCCAGATGTTGCAACATAGTTTGAATCAGAAATTGGAGTCCTTATATATGGTGATGGAAATGTGTATAAAGATTAAGGTTGGCCATAAAAATTTCCTTATCAATGATGATGTGCACAAAAAATCTTGCAGAAAAATTTCTTTGTGGTATAAGAATGATGAAGAAGAGATTGTCGACTTTGAACTTTTCCAGAATGAGGTAAAAGATGATTTTGATACCAAGAATGCTAGGATTAAGAATCTTCATAATGAGCTGATCATTGAGCTGATTTCTCAGAGTCAACAAGTGAAGGATCTGAATGGAATGTTTAACTCGGTTGATCAAAACTGGAAAAGTGGAAGATATTTCCGTATTGAGTTTCAAGAAAAGTTTCAAAAACAAGATGAGTTAGTGAAGATACAGGAAGAGGCCATGAAAGTTCTGGTAGAAGCTTTGAAAGCTCAAGATGAAAGGATAAAAGATTTTTAAAGGCAACATGAGGAGGATCAAAGATATCTAAAGAAATTTAAAACCTTGTTGAAGAGGCTAATTCCGAAGGAAATAGAAGATATATAATCTCACTCTGATTTTTTGTTGTATTTTTCTTTCCATGAAATTTTTCTCTCAACTCTAATAAAATTGTTTGGTTGGTTCTATAATGTGTTATTATATACTAATGTTTCAGGTACCTTATTTCATTTCCATTCCCTTAAATTATTTTTTAAAATCACAAAGGGGGAGAAGGAAAAAGAACTACTCAAAAGGGGATAATGAAAATTTTAAAATGGAGTAAGGAATAATTTTTATGTGAAATATCTTTAATGTAATTGGGAGTTTCTCATCACGACGTTTTTCATTCCCATGATAATGAAAACTACACTCCTGAAATTTGGAATACAGTCCTTAGTGTTTCAATACCTAAGGGGGAGTTAGTTGTATTCATCATTATCCATGAACAATGGAAGATGAGTTTTAATTTCAAAGTCTAATGAAATTTTTCGAAGTTCTAGTACTCTTTTTCGTAAGGTTGTTTGTGCTTTCCAAAAATGGGGGAGATTGTTCAGTCAATAAGGTTCTTCTTTATGACTTTTTTCATTCCTTTTTATTTTGAAAATCACAATCACCTTATACTTAAAAATATCTACACTTTACTTCTCAAAGTAAAATTTCCTTCCTTAAGGAAATTTATCGTAATCTAGATTTCCTGATACATATCAATAATTTTTATAAGTATAAAAATCGGATTCATACCCAAATCCTCAGAATCATATAATACTTAGATATGAAAAATTCTGTTATAGGATCTGAATTCTGGATGTGAACAGTAATGAAGTTCCACTCCGAATTCTAGATGTGAACTGTAATGAAGTTCCACTCCGAACTTTTATAAGTTCAACTCCAAACTTCTATGAGTTCGACTCCGAACATCTATGAGTTTGACTCTGAACTTCTATTAGTTCGACTCTGAACTTCTACGAGTTCGACTCCGAACTTCTATGAGTTCGACTCTGAACTTCTATGAGTTTGACTCCGAACTCTTACCAAGTTCGACTTTGAACTCTTACTGAGTTTGACTCCAAACTCTAAAGGTTCAGATACTAAATTCTAGTAAAACCAAACACCGAATTTCCTTATAAATTCAGACTCTGGATTTCTATAGAATTTAGGTTCCGAATTCTTATAAAAACATAATCCAAATTTTTTTCATTTAGACTCCGAATTCTATTTTGGTTAGACTCCGATCATTTATTTTCATAAAATTTGAAATTTAGTTTTGCTTATGCTAAGACTCATTTCACTAAAAAACGATGTCGTTTTTGAGTTACACATGTATTTTCATGAAACGTTGTCATCCATTCTGTTTCTAACTAACCATTGGTTGAGTTACACATGTACTGGTCCCTCCGAATTTTAAGGAAAATATGACCATTGGAGGAGGGAGCTGACTGTTTCCACTGAACCGATAAATAGGAGCTCATTTGAAAGAGCTCACAACAATTGACAGAATTTGATCACTCTAGAGACCACACGCGGTTAAGTTGATTTCTAGAGAGAGAATCCTTTCATGCTTGGTGCATACTAAACTGCTTGTTCATATTGTTTCGTGCAACTCTGAATATTGGTGATTACATTCGAGGGCTTCCGGGGATAGGAAGACAGAGGTGCCGACTTCCATGAAGTTCGAGGGCTTCCTTTATGAGGAAGAAAAGGGTGACAACAACCTTGATGTTGAGGGCATGCGGGGATAACAAGATAGAGACTTCGATCTTCGTATCTAGGGTTTACTCAGGTGTGGGTATGACAGACTTGCTTGAAAGTATAAATCGAAGGACCTTTATCTGAGGTTGTTGGATACCCTTCTCTTTGGGTTAAAAGACTTATATCTTGTTACTTGTAGTTTTACTACTTGTTTTTTCACTGCATTTCTTATTGTAAGGAAAGTATAATGTTCTTATATTTACCTACACTTGTACTCTGATTAATTTAGATTCTATACGGTTTAAGGTAGAATCTCATATTGTAAAATTTGGTTAAGTTTCAATTTCCGGATCCATATTTCCAGAACCTAATTTTCGGAATCAATTTTCAGATTCAAGCAAGTGCATAAAACTAAAATTTTATAACATCATACCCTATTCCAATTCTCCAATTAGTGTTAGAGGTGTTGTGAATTTTCTTAGTTTAACATTGTTGAACATAGATATTTCCTTGTTTAAGGTAATTTTTAATGTATACAATTCACCCCCTCTTGTATATTGAGCATCTACAACATTATTTCGATCCTACACTTAATTTTGCAGAGTTTGGATGAGCATAAAGGCTTGGGAGGTGTGAGGAATTGGTTAGAAGTGGTCTCCTTTTATAAGGGGGAGGAGGGGCTCTTTATGAAAATGTGAAAATATTATTTTATTATATAATTATATTCAGTTTCTAATGGTCCAAAAATCATTACGGTCAAAGATAAGATTACTAATGGTTTAAATAAAATCAGCCTATAAGAATTCTACATGTTTTGGTTATTATTGTAATATTAAAATTCTAATTTATTTAAATCATTTATTAATGACATAAATACTTCTTCATTTTTTTGTCTTAAATAATTTAATTTATTCGTTGATTAAAAATTAAAAAAACATGATGTAGGAAATATTTTTATCTTTCCAATGAATATTTATAGTAAAAATGATTACTTATATAACACCATATAAAACTTAATTACAAAAAGATTTTTGTTTATGTCAATTTTTCCTTCACTTTAAATCCATTAATCTAAAGTGTCCTTATCCTTAATAATTGGCTTCATGGGGTACCAAAATTGACCCGTGTATGCCCATGTTCGGCCATTACTCATAAAATAATGTTACGACATGTGTTCAGATAGTTTTGATTTATTAAAATATTCTTTTTACCTTGATTTACCCCATTTGCCTTTAAATGTTGTAAATAAAAGTAAAAAGTTACTATTCATGGAAAAAATTATCTTCTTGAAAGGAATTTTACTCCTTGATAATAACGGTGTCTCTCAGAATTTCAATATTCAACTCAAAGAAGCGATAAATTTATGTTTTATGTAACTTTGCACATTATCCTAAGTGGTGTCTAAAAGATGGAAAAAAGTTTAATAAACTTTTTGTATATCTAAAATTATTATAAACTAACTCTAATGAATTACATTGAACATATATAGGTATTATTTATCTATTTTGAACTAAAAAAATTAAATTAAAATAATTATTTATTTAAATAAAAATTTAGTTTTAAACTATAACTCTCTATTTTTCACTATTCATAAAAAATTGATGTTTCTCAAAAAATACCAAATATTCAGCCTAAAAATATTTGATATTCCATATTCAAATTTTTTTTATATTTTTCCAAATTAAAAACATATAAGTTGCATTAATTATTTTAAAATTAATTTCCTTTGTCAAAATAAATAGCCTGTTTTTAAGCAACAATATCTATCAAAAGATTGACACTTGTTTATGTCAAATTTCAAAGTGAAATTAATTATAATGACCAAAATGTTATTAATTGATAAAAATATAATCGAATTATAATTCAAAACCAATCAAATGAAGAATTTTACACTATAAATTATTTCGACTAAAAAATTTGTTTTTAAGTTAAATTTAGTTTTTTCACTATTTACCAAAATATGAAAGTTATCAGAAAAATACAAAATATTTCTCAAAACCAAATATTTACCTTTCAATTCTAAACAATAAGTTTATTTGGTCAAATTGAATACATAATAGTTTCAAATATTAGATTGAATGAGGGTTCTCCATTAAAAGGATATACAATTTCATTTTTTGTTAAATAATTCATTTATCTAAAAGAATAGAATTTGTTATTACATTATGTCTATGAAACTCATAGTATGGATACTAAATTTATAAGGATTATATATAGTTAAAAATTCAGTTAATAATATTTATAACAGCTTTCGAATGGCTAGTTTGGTATGTTGTGGTGCGCTTTAACTCAGTGTTGCGTGTAGTGCAAGTTATTGAATTACTTTGAAGAAATAACATTCTATGAAATCTTGGGGTTATTACATTCTTCCCTCTTCCAATAAATTTCTTCCTAAAAATTTGAAATTGTTCTTTGAATATAAAAAGGTTAAAATTTAAAAATACTATTAAGGGAAAACCCACATCGAAAATTGGGTTAATAAAATTTAGTCTTAATAAGAGGAATAGGGGAATGAAAAAGTCACCACCAAATTATGATCTCGATTAAGAGAAAAATTTTGGAAATTAGAGAAACATAATTGGAGGATAAACATAAATACTTATAGGGAGTGATTGAGGACATCAAGCTCATAAAATTATAGAATTGAGGGCCTCAAAGAATTCAATCTATGATGATTTAAAATATCACCGGTTCTACAACACATAATGTATTAAGATAACACATTTTTAGTTCTACGATTCCTTACCTAAAGTTTATGAATTAATTTCATCAGTGTATAATAGAAGTTAAAAAATATACTTGACAAGTAGTGTTCCATCCGTTAATTAATTTCTACCATAAACTCATCTTTCACTCTAAATGATAATAGAACATAAAAAAATATTCTATTTATCTTCTTCGTATAGGGTTTACAAAAAATGAATTTATAATTAACATTATTGACCCATTAAAAAACTACATTATTCAATCCAGGACATCACTCGGGTCAGTGGTAGGTGATACCCCCTTGTCGCCCTTCGGTTGCTGGTTCAAGTCTCGGCCTTGCCGGACGTGACGGGTTGCCACCCGACCTCTGGGTTGTCCTTTTTATGGAAAAAAATATAAAACTAGACTTATCCAAAATAATTTTCCCTATACTCATAGTCCAAAATTTATAAGGAAGATAAACACAATTAATGTCCTTTTGGACACGTAATTACATGTAAACACCATCATCATGTATTATTTTAAAACACAACAACATCATGAATTACCACAAAACCATATTGACTACCTTCATGCTCTCTTTTTCCTTATAGAATACTGGATATACTCCTTCTTTCCATAAATTTTTTAAACCATAAAAATGATGGAATGTAAAATTAATTAATCAGTTTCAAGGAAGTCAAGAATATCTAATATAATTTAAAAAATTCAACAAACTCTTATTTCAAAATCCCGACCTCATTATCAGAACCATATTAAGAAATATATGTCCTTCAACCATGTATTTTCGAAAAAGTGTATCTTACTATTAAGTAACATTTCTTAGAACCATATAATCTCAAATAATCAATAAAATAGTACTGTAGTACAATCCTTATATACTCTATAATTATTATAACATGTACATAAATACTAAAATACTCAAATGACACAATCCTTTAATAACAACGTATGAAATATAATCATTCCTCTTCATCTTCAGAAGTATCATAAAATTATTATTATTCAATATCATCATTTGGGGTATACTCTGATGATTTGGACATTGATTCTCGTAGTGTCCCAACTTTTACAGATGAAGCATTGTTCATTTGAATCTTCTTTCTTACCCTCGAAATCACGTACTTGGTGTCCATTTTCACCACATATATAACAAACTCCCATTCCCTTCAAGAATTTACCAAGGTGATTCTTTCCACAGTTATCACATATGGGAAAATCCTTCTTTTTCCTCTTCCCTTTATCCATATTTATCTCTTTCATCCTTTTCTTATCATTCTTCCCTTCAAAGCCATAGTACTCAGAGAATTCATTATATATCTTATTAACACATGATACTATTTATTCAAAAGTTGAGAATACTTGGGAGACAATTTCCCTTTTAAATTTTATCTTAATATAGTGAATGATATGATCCTTCTTACCCTACGGATCATACCTACTACTAGAGTTCACATTCTTTTTTCTGGGTGACATTTATATACATTGGCATACACTAGGTTAGTTTTTGAATTATAATGATTAATTCCAAAATTGTGAAATACATCAAGAAAATTGAATGGTTTTTCAATATAATCCATAATCATAAAAATATTTTCATTGAGGAGGTATATAATCATAAATATTTCATAATGATTTGTTATGAAAATGAGAATTATCATAAGCATATCCCCCATGAGTGTTGTAACCAAGAGTGCAGCAAAGCACGTTGTCGTGCACTAGTTCCAATTTGAGTCTAGATCGAAGTGGTGTTTTCGAGATTTATCCCTAGGTACATCTGTGCCAGAGCTGCCTCTACCTGCTCGTATCCATATAGGGATTTATTTTCGTGGAAAACTTATAAAATCGCTACATTACCGAAATTGTTGGAAGTTATTCTATACTAATCCTTTAAGTCTATCTTAGGGTAATGTGCTCTAATCAGAGTTTATATAAATATAGTTTCCAAGGATATTGCTAAACATATTCTGATACTAACTGTAACGCCCTAACCCCATTTACCCAGAGTTGGTGCATTATTTTAATACATTGGCATCATTATAAGGATTCAAGTCCCAAATACCAATCAGTTTAACAGTCTTGTAAAATAGATTACATACATGAATGTTACATTACACTTTATAA
Source organism: Viscum album (assembly GCA_963277665.1). Lineage (NCBI taxonomy): Eukaryota > Viridiplantae > Streptophyta > Magnoliopsida > Santalales > Viscaceae > Viscum > Viscum album. The sequence continues at coordinate 1,621,385,745 of OY728155.1, read as the reverse complement.
CATATAACACAACATAAATAATCCTTTGTGTACGCCATTATTCTCCTAGATTAACCCTACATATTAATCACAATACACTTCTTGGAATCTGGGGAAAAATAAAACATAGAAAGGGGAGAGCTCAAACACTCAGTAAGGGTAAGAAATACGGAGGAAGATAACTTAAATATTAATTATGGTGAATAATTGAAACCACATACATTTACCAATAATAAACATGAATACTTTTATGCCATGAATATGATCTGAGTAAATAATTCCATAATAAAACATAATCCTGGGTATTCTACTAGTCCAATGACTAAATGAACCATCAATATTATTTTCATAATGAGGGAATGTATAATACCAGAGTTTAATTTCAGTGTTAAGGCATTGTGCCAGGACCTATAGGCTAACAGTAACGGGACACAAACTCGGAGAACCTCTGTAACCGGACACCATCCCAGAGTGCCTCTGTAACCAGACTCCAACTCAGAGATCTTCTCTAACCCGACTCCATCCTGGAGAGCCTCTATAACCAGACTCCATCCTAGAGATCCTCTATTACCGGACTACAACCCAAGAGATCTGTTGAAACCAGACCACAACCCGGAGGGCTTACTTTTACTGGTCCCAAAACCAGAACATACTAGACCAATACATTCATCTTAATAAAATTTTGAAATATATCATAACCATTCGTATTAAAACTAGCATATGAAATATCAATACATTAACCTTAAACCATGAATGTCATTGAAATAGAACATCCACATTCAAACATATCATAACTCCTTCAGTACAATTTTGAATGTTGTATTTATAATAAATCAACTTCAAACAAGTTTAAAGTCAATTAAGTGATGTTGACAGAGATGAAAATGATTAGTAAAATACTTCGAGGGAAATACCTCTTTTTCATGAAATCATTTAAAATTATCAATATTTATAGTGGTAGTAATTTAAAAAAAGATTTTGAATCAATGTGTCCCATACCACTTTGAAACATTTTTAAATAATTATCATGTAAAAACATTCATTTCCATATAAATAAATCCTTATAATAATTATGAAAACATTGAAATTAATTAAAAGGGTTTAGAAATATAAATCTATAAAACATTTAAAATGCTGATCTAGTTAAATAGATTCCTACATAAGACCTTTAATGATTTATTTTGAAATCAGTTTTATAAAATATGGGTATCTATGATTAGTGTGTACCATAAAAAATTACACATGAACTATCTTAGATAATAATGAGATTGAGGAAATAACTCTTTCCTCGTTGTAATCAATCGAGTCGTATGAAAAATTTTCAATAACCCCAAAATGAATAACAAAATATCAATAATATAAATAGAATCATGATAATATATCTCAAATGGAAGTATACAATACACCGAAAGTGATAAATATGTGGTGAACAATGGAAATCTCAGGGAATTAAAAATGAGATTAGAAACCCCTTACCTCGTATCTGACACGACCCGTTCATTCATTAATATATTGAATAATTAACTACAGTAAATTTCTTCCCTCTTAAGAACCATTTTCAAGTTTATTATTCATTTTATATTACTTATTACAATGTTATAAACATTATGTAAACATTTAAGCTAATATTATTCGTTTTGTCGATATTTGGAAATTGAGTAAAAAATGAACACCTTATATACAAGTTGTTCACACTGTCAATATTTCATTATAACAAGAATGATATTCATGATTTATATATTATATATATCATATATATATAGTATATACATGTATTTATAATAGTACATAACAATTTGGGTTAAAAAATGAAATGCACCATTCATGGAGACCGTAAGTCGTACGTCCGCATGAACGCTACTTTCATTTCTATTTATTATTTTAATGGAATTAAAACGTAATGATACATTGTTATATTATAATTATAATATTATATTATATATAATATCATTAACTCTACCCTTTATACATCCCACATATGGTCTTAACGAGTTATATCACTTTGAGGGGCGGTAGTCTGCACTTCCTCAAATTAAATTATCGCGTTTACCCATAATGGAAACCATTATGATATTCTATAAATGAAAAATACAGAAAAATTAAGAAAAAATAAAAATAATATAAATCATATATAAATATAGTAACAAAATAATGGCCACCATGATAGGCGGTAGGAGGTAATTGATCAATCATCGTTTCGTGAGACATTAGTTTTTCATCCATAAAAACATTATGTTCTTCACCCATTAAAAGGAGTTGCGAGTAAGTGTAGTTCTAATAAATTAAATTACAATATATTTGTATATTTATAATACTGGTTTTGTTATGAAAGAAAAGAATAAAATGTGGTTAGCAGTTGGAGAAGTAAAATAAATGAAAAGATGTTAAGAAAACTGTTACCATTAATTTGGGTAACTTTCTTTAGTTTGAACCAAATGGACTTCTTGAAGTGCCTTCTTCCTAAGATATAGAATCTATGAGGAGGAGAGGGATATAGGGAGCATAATTTGTCTGAGTTTGGACGAGTCTAAAGGCTTGAGAGGAGTTAGGAATTTGTTATAACTAGTCTCCTTTTATAAGGGGAGGAGGGGCTCTTTAAGAAAATGTGAAAATATTATTTTATTATATAATGATATTCAGTTTATAAAGGTCCAAAAATAATTACCGTCGAACATAAGATGACTATTGTTCTAAATAAAATCTACCAATAATAATTGGACATGTTTTGGATAATATTGTAATATTTATATTCTAATTTATTTAAATCATTTATTATTGAGGTAAATACTGCTTCATTATTGTGTCATAAATAATTTAATTAATCTGATGTTTAAAAATTAAAAAAAACCATGATATATGAAATATTTTTATCTTTCTAATTAATATTTATAGTATAAATGATTACTTATATAAAACCATATAAAAATTAATTACAAAAATATTTTTGTCTATGTCAATTATTCTTTTACTTTAATTTAATTAATCTAAAGTGTCCTTATCATTAATAAGTGGCTCTATGGGGTCCCAAAATTGACCCATGTATTCCCATGTTCAGCCATTACTCATCAAATAAGGATAAGACATGTGTTAATTTTTTTTTGAATTATTACAATATTCTTTTAACCTTGAATTACCCTATTTACCTTTACCCGCGACAAATAAAATTAAAAAGTTACTATTCCCCAAAAAATATTTTTATATTGTTTAACCACATTTTTCTCTATGATATTAACTATGTCTATCATATTTTAGAAATTCAACTCATTTTTGTGGTAAAATTTTGTTTTATGTAACTTTGTAAATTTTCCTTGGAGGTGTGTAAAAGACGGTAAAAAGTTCAATAAACATTTTGTATATCTAAAATTGTTATAAACTGACTCCAATGAATTAAATTTAACTTATATAGGTATTATGTATATATTTTGACCTAAAATAAATTAAAATAAAATAAATAATTATTTAAATAAAAATTTATTTTTAAACATAACTCACTCTTTTTCACTATTCATCAAAAATTTATGTTTATCAAAAAAAATCCCAAATATTGTCCCTAAGCTATATTTGATATTACAAATTCAAAAATGATGTATATTTTACCAAATTAAAAACATATATTTAGCATTAATTATTTTAAAATTAATTCCCGTTGTTAAAAAAACAGCGTGTTTTTTATGAAACAATATCTATCAAAAGATTGACACTTGTTTAAGTCAAATTTCAAAGTGAAATTAATTATAAAGATCAAAATGTTATTAATTGATAAAAATATAATCTAATAATACTTCAAAACAAATCAAATTCATAATTTCACACTATAAATTATTTTGATATAAAATTTTGTTTTAAATTAATATTTAGTATTTTTCACTATTTACCAAAATAAGAAAGTTATCAGAAAAATACCAAAAATATATCAAAACCAAAAATTTACTTTTATATTATAAAAAAGAAGTTTATTTGGTCAAATTGAGTACATAAAAGTTTTAAATATTATATTTAAAGTGGGTTCTCCATTAAAAGACTCTAAAATTGCATTTTTTTTAAAATAATTCTTTTATATGAAAAAAATGAATTTTTTCATACATTATGTATATGAAACTCATAATATGGATTATAAAATTATAAGGATTATATATATTTAAAAATTCTGTTAATAATATTAATAACAACTTTTGAACGGGTAGTTTGGTAGCTCGTGGTGCGCTTGAACTCAGTGTTGCGTGTAGTGCGAATTATTGAATTACATTGAAGAAATAATGTACTATGAAATCATGGGGTTGTTACATTCTTCCCTCCTTCAATAAATTTCTTCCTCAAAATTTGAATTTGTTCTTTGAAAATAAAAATGTTACAAATTGAAAATACCTTAATGGGAAAACCCACATCGGAAATTGGGTTAATAAAATTTAGTCTTAATAAGAGGAATAGGTGAATGAAAAAGTCACCAGAAAATTTTGATCTCAATTAGGAGAACAATGGTGGAAATTAGAGACACATAATTGGAGGGAAAACGTTAATATTTATAGGGAGTGATTCAGGTCATCAATCAAAAACAATAGTATAATTGAGGGCCTCAAAGACTTCAATCTATGATGATTTAAAATATCATTGGTTCTACCACACAAAAGGTATGAAGATAACACATTTTTAGTTTTAAGATCCCTTGCGAAAAGTTTATGAATTAATTTCTTCATAGAATAATAAAAGGTAAAAAATATACCTGACAAGTATATTTCCATCCATTAACTAATTTCTACCACAAACTTATCTTTCACTCTAAAAGATAATATAACTAAAAAAATATTCCATTTATCCTATTCGTATAGGGTTCCAAAAATATATATTTATATTTCATCTTCTAGACCGTTTAAAAAAAATTATTAAATCCACGACATCATGTGGGTCAGTGGTAGGTGATACACTCTCGTCGTCCTTCGGTTGCAGGTTCAACTCTCACGGCCTTACTGGACGTGATGGGCTGTCGCCCCACCTCTGGTTTGTCCATTTTATTAAAATAAATAAAAATCTCAAAGTATAATTATCCAAAATAATTTTTTCCAAAGTCATAGTCCAAAATTTATAAAGAATATAAACACAATAAATATCCTTTTTTCCTTGTAATTATATGTGAACACCATCATCATGTATTCTTTTAAAACACTACAACATTTTTAATTACAATAAAACCATATTAATTACATTCAGTCTCCCTTATTCCTTATAGAATACTAGACATACTCCTTCATTCCATAAATTTTGTAAACCTTAACAATGATGGAATTTACAAATCATTAATCAGTTTCAAGGAATTCAAGAATATCCAATATATTATATCCAATTCAAATAACTCTTATTTCAAAATCACTACCTCATTATCAGGACCATATTAAAGATTACCTTTCCTTCAACCATGTATTTTCCAAAAAGTCTATCTTACTATTAATTATATTTTCTTATAACCATATAATCTCAAATACTCAATAAAATAGTACTGTAGTACAATCCTTATATACTCTATAGTTCTTATAACATGTACATCAATAATAAAATACTCAAATGACACAATTAATTAATAATAACGTAATATATATGATCATTCCTCTTCATTTGAGGTAGTATCATAACTTTATTATTATCCAATAACATCATTTGCGGTATACTCTTAAGATTTTTACAGTGATTTGCGTAGTGTCCCAACTTATTGAAGATGAAGCATTGTTCAATTAAATATTTTTTCTTTCCCTTTCAATCACACACTTGGTGTCCTTTTTCTTCACACTTATAACAAACTCACATTAATTTTAAGCATTTACCAAGGTGATTCTTTCCATAGTTATCACATTTTGGGAAATCCTTCTTTTTCCTCATCCCTTTATCTATCTTTCTCTCATGTATCCTTTTCTTCTCTTTCTTCCCTTCAAAGTCGTATGACTCAAAGAATTATTTACATATCTTATTAACAAATGATATTATTTCTTCATATGTTGATAATACAATGGAGACAATTTCCCTTATAAATGTGGTCTTAATTCAGGGAATTATATGATCCTTCTTACTCATTGGATCATACGTACTGCTAGAGTTCACATTCCTTATACTGGGCGACATTTATATACAATGGCATACACTAGGTCAGTTTATGAATTGTAATGAATAATTAAATACTTTTAAATTATATCACGTAAATTGAACAATTTATAGATATAATCCATAATCATAAAAATATTTTCCTTGAGGAGGTATATAAAGATAAATACTTCATAATAATTTGTAAATAAAATGAGAATTATCCAAAGCATATCCCCCGGTAGTGTCGTAACCAAGAGTGTAGCAAAGCACGTTGTCGTGAACCAGTTCCCATTCGAGTCTAGATCAAAGAAGTGTTTGCAGTATTTACCACTAGGTACATCTGTGTCAGAGCCGCCTCATCCTACTCATATCCATACAGGGATGTATTTTTTTTGGAAAACTCAGAAAATCTCTACATTACCAAAATTCATGGAAGTTATTATATACTAATCCTCAAAGTCTATATTAGGGAAATTTGATCTAATCAGTGTTTATCTAAATCTAGTTTCCATGGTTATTTATAAACATCCTCTAATACAAACTGTAACTCCCTAACCCCACATACCCAGAGTCGGTGCATTATTTTAATACATTGTCATGATTACAAGGAATGAAGTCCCAAGGGCCGATCGGTTTAACAGTCTTGTAAAATAGATTACATACATGAATGCTACATTACACATTATAACATATAACAAAACATAAATAATCCTTTATGTACACCATTATTCTCCTAGATTAACCCTACATATCAATCACAATACACTTCTTCGAATCCGGGAAAAAATAAAACATAGAAAGGGGTGAGCTCAAACACTCAGTAAGGGTAAGAAATACAGTAGAAGATAACATAAATATTAATCATGGTGAGTAATTGAAACCACATAAATTTACCAATAATAAACATGAATACATTTATGGAAGTAATATGAGATGAGTAAATAATTCCATAATAAAACATAATCATGGGTATTCTACTAGTCGAATGACTACATGAACCATCAATATTATATTCATAATGAGGGAATGTATAATACTAGAATTTAATTATGTGTCAAGGCCTCATGCCATGACCTATGGGCTAATAGTAATGGGACCCAAACATGGAGAGCCTCTGTAATGGATGCCATCCCAGAGTGCCTCTGTAACCAGACTCCAACCCGGAGATCCTCTCTAACCGGACTCCATCCCGGAGAGCCTCTCTAACCGGACTCCATCCTGGAGAGCATCTATTACCGGACTCCAACCCAGAGGGTCTACTGAAACCAGACCCAACCTGGAGGGCTTACTATTACCAGTCCCAAACCCGGAACATACTAATCCAATACATTCTAATTAATAAAAGTTTGAAATATAACATAAACATTGGTATTAAAACTAGAATACGAAATGTCAATACTTTATCATTAAACAATGAATGGAATAGAAACATCACATCCACATTCAAACATATCATAACTCATTCAATACAATATTGAATGTTGTATTTATAATAAATAAACATCAAACAAGTTTAAAATCCATTAAGGGATGTTCACATAGATGAAAATGATTAGTAAAATACATGGAGGGAAATACCTCTTTTTTCAGGAAATCATTTAAAATTATCACTATTTATAAAGGTAGTCACTTAAAAGGTATTTTTTTGAATCAAAGAGTCCCATAAGACTTTGAAACTTTTTTTAATTATTATCATTTCAAAACATTAATGTCCATATAAATAAACCCTTATAATCATTTTGAAAACATAGACATTAATTAAAAGGTTTTATAAATATAAATTTATAAAACAATTAAAATGATTATCTATTTAAATAGACCTTTTCATAAGTACTTTAATGATTCATTTTTAAATCATTTTTATAAAATATGGATATCTATGATAATTATGTCCTAGAAAATAATTACACGTGAACAATCTAAGATAATAATGAGATTGATGAAATAATCCTTTCGTCGTTGAAATCAATCGAGTCGTATGAAAAATTGTCAATAACCACCAAATGAATAAAAAAATATCAAGAATATAAAGATAATCATGATAATATATATCAAATAGAAGTACACAATACACCACATGTGATAAATAAGTGGTGAACAATGGAAATCTCATGGAATTAAAAGTGAGATAAAAAACCCCTTACCTCGTATTTGACATGACCAGTTCGTTCATTAATATAATGAATAATAAACTAATGTTAGTTTCTACATTCATAAGATCCTTTTCAAGTTTATTTTTCCTTTTATATTAGTTATTACCATGTTATAGACATTATGTAATCATTTAAGCTAATAATGTTCGTTTTGTCGATATTTGCAACTTGAGTAAAAAATGAACACCTTATAGTTACATGTTGTTCACATGTTCAAAATTTCATTATATCCAGAATTATATTCATGATTTAGATATTATATATATCATATATATCCCATATATACATGTATTTATAATAGTACATTTCATTTTGGGGTAATAAATGAAATGAACCGTTCACAGAGACCGTAAGTTGTACGTACGCATGAACGCTACTTTCATTTCTATTTCTTATTTTAATAGAATTTAAACATAATGATACATAGTAATATTATAATTCTAGTATAATATCTTGTATTATATCATCAAATCTATCCTTTATACATCCCACATATGGTATTAATGAGTTATATCACTTTGAGGGGTAGTAGTCTGCACTTCCTCAATTGAAATTATCGCATTTACCCATAATGGAAACCATTTAGGTATGATATAAATGAAAAATACCGAAGAATGAAGAAGCCATAAACATAATATATATCATATATAAATACAATAAAAATATAATGGCCACCATGAGAGGCGGTAGGAGGTAATTGAACCATCATCGTTTCGTGAGACATTAGTTTTCCATCCACAGAAACATTATGGTCTTCACCAATTAAATGGAGGTCTGTGTAAATGTAGTTCTAATCATTTTAATTAAAATATAGTAGTATATTTTTTATACTATATTTTTTATAAAAGAAAGGAATAAAAATAGTTTATGGGTTAGAGAAGTAAAATAAAAGAAAAGATGTTAAGAGAAAATGTTACCTTTAATTTGGGTAACTTCCGTTGATTTGAACCAAAACGACATATTGAAGTTCCTTTTTCCTAAGATAAGGCTTATAGGGTGTGTAGAGGGATGTAGGGAGCTTAATTTGGATGATTTGGATGATCTTATAGGCCTGAGAGTTGTGAGGAATTGGGTAGAAGTGATCTCCTTTTATAAGGGGGAGGAGGGGCTCTTTAGGAAAATGTGAAAATATTATTTTATTATATAATGATATTCATTTTCTAAAGTTCCAAAAATCGTTATGGTTGAAGATAAGATTACTACTGGTCATAATAAAATCATCCAATAGTAATTGGACTTGTTTTAGATATTATTGTAATATTTATATTCTAATTTCATTAAATCATTTATTAATGAGGTAAATACAGCTTCATTATTGTGTGATAAATAATTTAATTTATTAGATTATTAAAAAATAAATAAACCATGATGTAGGAAATTTTTTTATCATTCCAATTAATATTTATTGTAAAAATAATTACTTATATAACACCATATAACAATTAATTCCAAAAAGATTTTTGTTTTTGTAAATTTTTCCTTTACTTTAAATTAATTAATCTAAAGTATCCTTATCATTAATAAGTGGATCCATGGGGTCCCAAAATTGACCCATGTATGCCCATGGTCGGCTATTACTCATTAGATAAGGTTACGACATGTGTTAAGCTAATTTTTAATTATTACAATATTCTTTTTACCTTTAATTACCCTATTTATCTTTAACATTGGTAACTAAAAGTAAAAAGTTACTATTCCCCCCAAAAAATTTTTTATCTAATTGAACCACATTTTACACCATGATATTAACCATGTCTCCAAGATTTTTGAAATTAAAATCATAGAAGCTTTAAAAAAAATTATGTAACTTTGCAAATTTTCCTAGGAGGTGTGTAAATGACGCTAAAAAGTTCAATATACTTTTTATATATCTAAAATTATTATAAACATACTCCAATGAATTACATTGAACTTATAGAGGTTTTATGTATCTATTTTTACCTAAAATAAATTAAAATAAAACAAATAATTTTTTAAATTTAAATTTAGTTGTAAACTATAACTCACTCTTTTTCACTATTCATTAAAAATTGAAGTTTCTGAAAAAAATAACAAAACTTCAGCCTAAGCTATATTTGATATTCCAAATTTGAAAATGATGTATATTTTACCAAATTAAGAACATATAAGTTGCATTAATTATTTTAAAATTAATTCCCTTTGTCAAAATAAATAGCGTGTTTTTAAGCAACAATATCTATCAAAAGATTTACACTTGTTTAGGTCCAATTTCAAAGTAAAATTAATTATAATGACTGAAATTGTATGAATTAACAAAAATATAATCTAATTATATTTTAAAAACAAAAAAATGCAGGATTTCAACCTGTAATTTATTTCAATTAAAAAAGTTGTTTTTAATTAAAATTTTGTATTTTTAACTATTTACCAAAATATGATAGTTATGAGAAAAATACAAAAAATTTATCAAAACCAAATTTTTAACTACCGATTCTAAAAAAGATGTTTAATTTGACAAATTAAATACATAAAAGTGTCAAATAATGGATTTAAATAGGGTTCACCTTTAAAAGGTGGTAAAATTGGATTTTATAAAAAATAATTCTTTTATCTGTCAAAAATGTATTTGTTCATACATTATGTCTAATAAACTCATAATATGGATTAAAAAATTATAAGTATTATATAAAGTTAAAAATTCAATTAATACTATCCATAAAAGCTTTTGAACGGCTAGTTTGGTAAGTTGTGGTGCGCTTGAAATCAGTGTTACGTGTAGTGCAATTTATTAAATTACATTGAAGAAGTAACACACTATGAAATCTTGGGGTGTTACTATTAAGATGATTTAGTGGTATTATTTCTAATGTATTGTATTTTTAGATATATATTATATTTAAGGATTAAACGTTTATGGAATGGTTAATTTAAACATCTGATATGTCTGTGATATATAAGTATTATCTATCTAAAAATTGATTTATAAATATTTTTTAACATGAATCAACAATTCTGTTGAAGGTAGGTATAATAAAATATCCTTCATATCATGATTTGATCATGATTCCAGAATGAAAAAAATTCAATTTAATTTCATAGAATAAGATAATAAGTGGAGTATTACCGTGGAATAAAAATGGTTGAAGTTATATTTAAATCAAGTAAGTGTATATTATCTTTAAAAAATCATCAATATTAATAAGTGGGGCAGTGATGTAGAATAGTGGCATATTAACATAATTTTTTATGACATCAATGACCTCTTCATGATTCATTAGTTCATATTTTTTTATTGTTACCTTTCCCGAGATCACCTACTTTTTTGGGATCAGTGATCTTTATCAATATATATTATTTTTTAAACATTTTATATATACCCAAATCTTCACCAATGTTCTCCTAAGTGGAAACATAATAATTAATTACTTCAGGAAACTTTTATTTTCCAACTATTCTTTTTTGAAATTATGTTTTAGAAATATTTTTTATGATATGGGATTCTAATTAAAAATATTTAATGTATTAATAATTTGGTAGCCCCAATGAATTTCAAGGGAGAAATTATTTTTAACGGGGCTAGAATGTAACAGCTTGAGTTATTGTGAATTTATTATTTTGAATTAATTTAATATTTTGATATTCTAACTTCATGCCACACTGAATTTTTTTATTTTTTTATTATATAATAGATCTATGATTTCGATTATACGCAATAGTAATTGAAGCTTTCACTACACGCAACAACGACTTGGTTTGTGTTACATGAAACCTTGTGTTTCACTGAAACAACACATTACTATTATATTTATTTTATTAAGATAGTTATATCCTACCTGTTAAAATTGAAATATTATTAGTAATTATTGCTTTTTTAAATGCTATTTATAATGATTTTAAGGATCAAAATTGTAGTTTTTTGGTAAACACATTATATGTTTAAAACTATTATTTTCTAAAAATCTACTTTTTATGTATTTTTGTAAAAAATAAACAAATTAATTTTTATATATTCATATAAATTTAATTTGGTATGATTGAAATAATTATTGAATTCATAATATAAAATTTTTCTTAGTTTGTATTTTTTGTGTTTTTTGAAAAGTTTTCATTGTTTGTTGAATAGTCAAAAATAATGCATGTTATTAAATAACTGACATCTTCAACTAAAAATATATTATTTCTTTAAATTGATTATAAATTAACATATATAAATAATTAATATATTAATCCAATGTAAATTTTTTTAATAATTTTTATAATATAAGTATATATAAAATTTTGATGATCATTTTAATGTTTTTTTTACCCACCTTCTAGCCAGATTTGCAGATTTTCATTAATTGTAATTTTAAACATTATTTGAATTGAATTGTGAAAATTAGAAATAAAATATTGTAGTCATTATGAAATTTTTTGTTCACTAGAATCAAAATAATTTTTTGTGAATATTAAATGCTGAAGAATATTTTCCACTATTAAAGGTAAATAGTGTTATTAAGGGTAAAAATAATATTATAATAATATAAAAATACCCTATAACATGTCATAATTTGATGGTAAAAGTATTTTTCGACCATAATACACAATAGGTAGAAAATATGATCATTTTAAGACAATTTTTTTAGACTAATAAATTTATTATGTTTTATTTAATAAAGAGTTAAAAATATCATATTAATTGTTTGTTAAATATTTTATTTTTAAAATGAGGATATATTAGGTATACGGTAGAATATAAATAGTATTTAGAAATATTAGAAATTTATTGACATCAAGTTAATTTTTTTATAAATTTTAGACATTAAATATTTAAAATAAATTTTTCAACAATGACAATGCATTAATTGTTTAATTATTTTAGATATCATATAAATGATATTAGAATATTTAAATAAATGTATTTTTTCATAATTATATTCATAAAATAATTTTATAAATAACTTATACATTTTTTTGACATATTGGAGGTATTATTTATATGTTACTTAGTTGGTTTGATATATATTTTTTTAAAAATATTTGAATAGTATTAAAATTTTCATAATCGATATTTTAAATTATATACTATTTAATTAAATCATATAAATATCATAAAATATAAGGATTGGACAAATAAAATTTATTATGTCAAATATTTCATAAATTAGCCATTTTAGATTCATTTTTAATTTTGTTTCCAATATATTAACCCTATAGTGTAAAAATACAAGAAGACAACTTGAAAGTTAAACTGTTTATGTAATGGTTAAATGAAAAATATAAGGTTTATTTAATGACCTAAATATGTCTAAATTTAATTTTATTTGGCTGTTTCTATCCATACACATATTACAATATAAATAAATAAATTTTTATTTATTTGGGACTAATAATCCATTTATAAGAAATTAACATATTTATATATTTGAAAATTGCCCCTTACCTCTCTTATAAATGGGAACTTCTCATTCTCTTAAATATACACATGAAAATCAATTTTGGTAAGCCAAAAGTAGGAAATATCTTCTAAAACTTCCCTAAATACATCATGGAGGCCATATGCTGTGAAAATTCCATCATACAGTTTTGTTTTGTGAAAATCAAAAGAAGATTAATGAAAAATATGTATTTGTTTTATCACATCTTTCAATGTAATATTCTACTTATAATTACTCTTTAAAGGTTATTTTAATTAAAAATGTAATAAATCTATAAATTAATATATTTATATATGTTATTATAATTATGGTAAAACCGAATTTCTCATTTTATCCATTCTACTCAAATCAATATCACCATGCATGCGTGCGTACGACTTACCGTCTCCACATCGTTGTGTAAAATGCTTTTCAAGTATACATTATCGATATGGGTATGGAGATGAATATAAATAACGTAAATAAGAAATATGTTATAATATTTTTTATTTAAATTTTAAATTTCATCCAATTACATACCCATTACCAATATGGAGTGATATTGTTGCTCGTGCGTTCGTACGACTTACTTTCTCCACGACCCGATTAGATTCGTCATCCATGCTCACCATTAAAGGATGATTATAAAAATAAATTTTATTAATATGTTTTTAATATATGATGTAATAATTCAACTAGAAATATATATGTATGTATGTATGTATGTATGTATGTACATATATTTCATTCAAAAACTTCTATTAAATACGGTATGAAAACAGAAACAACGTTAATGCATACATAGACATAACGTCTCTGTGAACAGTGTATTCCATTTCATATATATATCAATTAAATATATTTATATATTGAAAATATATTAGATATAAATAATATTATACATTCTGGATATATGTAAATCATGATATAAGTTATGTGATAATGAATAACATGTCGAAACATGTATGATAAAGAAATCGATTATTACCCAAAATATTGAATTACATAGAAATTAATAATATACGTGCTATATAAATCCATAAAAGAGTCATATATGAAAAAATAAAAAATATTATGAATCTGGTATAATTTAATAATACATTTAAAACCTTATTAAAAGAGTTTTAGAAATATATAGTGAGTATCATACTTAAGGGAATTTAATTCGGTCTCAATTTTAATTTTTATGAGATATAATCAATTTTCACCACCAGTTTCATGAGTGTGGTGTATGTACTACCCCTATTATATTTTATAACACTAATAGTTTTGACATCATGATATTTAAGGAATCATTTTAATATATTGGTCTTAATATTTTAATGTTCAAAGTGGTGTGGGATGATTTGAATGATTAAAAAATAAATCCTTTATCCATTATAATATTCTTGATATTTTTATTCATATTTATTTATATATATTTAAAGTATTATAATGAGAATTTTATATATATTTATTATTTCATTCATATTTATCAAAATTAATATTTTTAATTTTTTATGTATGGGATCATTTTTATCTCACCTTTATTTCTCTAAGACACATGCCTCACACACTACTTATTTCTACTACACGGTATATATACTACAAATGAATGTCCTTTAGGATTCCTATAAATATGATTATGATATTTCCATATTCATATAATTTTCTTTTTTACATGAGGTGCCGGATTCAATTAATTTTATTCTGGTGAGTTTGGATTTGACAATCTATTAAAAATGTGGAATTTTTTCATTTAAAATCTCTATTGGGTAATATTTATAATCCATGTATATGATTTCTAAAAATGTATTCAGAAAATGTATTTATAATTTTTTTATTATTATATTATGGATATTGATATTCAATTATACCAATTTTTACATTTTTACTATACTGTTTGAAATGAAACTTTATTTGAATTTTCAAATGATTTACTTTTTGACACTTCCAACAAAAGAATGAGAAGAGTGTTTTTTTGACTTATACCGCATGAACTAATTTTTTCAATTTAACAAAGCCTTTTTAATTAGTTTAACCCCCTAAAATATTATAATTTTATTGTAAAATTAAATTTTTCTTAATAAAATTTCTTTGTTTTATAGGAAAAGTGAAATATTTTATCCAAGAAATTATATTTTCCTCCATAACCTTTTTAAATCATTTTCATTATTTCATTATATATTATCAAAGTGGTTTTAAAGAAAATTTTATTGAAAATGTTTTGTGTTTTTGATAAAAAATTCTACTGAAAAATCATGTTCCATGTGATCATTCAAAATCCTTCTCAACTAGTGATGACATGGTTTGTTATTGTACAAAATACTTCTGATATTTTTTCTCTAGTGGTTTTATGTTTTGATGGAATACTGTTTATGAAACCCAATTCTATTGATGGGTTATTCTTTTGTTGAAATTATTGTGAAAACAATATATTTTACATAGTTTATGATATGATTTCAAGTTTATGGTTCCTATTTTATTTGATGGGTTATGATATGATTGTTTATGATATGGTTGAACATATATGTATGATTTCATTTTGAGATGGGTTAGACATATATATTTCTCAAATTTATAGGGTAAATATGGAAAACACATGAGGTATATATGTTATGGGTGAACATGAATTCAAGTTAACAATTCTATTCATGGACCCAATTTCATGTCGATAATTTTATGCATGGACTTGTTTTCAATGACCCTAATTTTATGTGTGGACATGTTTTTCATGCCCATATATTTATGCAATGGACTGATTTCATGTCCTTAATCAGTGAATTTTTACTATTTATACATGTTCACAAATTCATAAATTGATTTTAATATATTTTTTTCCTTATATATATTATGACCTTAAAGATTATGTCATTTTATTTCCATAGGATTCATGTTTACTTTTGATATGTTGGGCATGATCTTCTAAGGTTATGATTTCATTCTCATACACTTAGGATAATGATTTTCCAAATATATCTCCCATATTTTCCCTTACTAAGAATTTTAGCTTTCCCCTTCTTATATTTCATTTACCCTGGTTAAGAATAAGTGCATTAGGAATAAGTATTGAAGTTAGTGGTCTTTATGAGAGATTTTTAAGATCCTTCGCCAAGATAAATGATATTGTTTAAATGATTCCAATGACACTAAAATATTATGGTCCTCATAAATGTATTTTTCAATGTATAGAATATTCATTTAAAATGATGTAATATCCTTTTATGTGATGCCCGGGTAATTATAATATTCATTATAATATCATAATTCATAAATTATAAGGATACCAAAAAACATGAGACAGTTATGAATAACATTGACATAAGACATAGAATTTTTTAATAATCATCGGAATTTAAAATCATCTCAATATTTTCATGTATCACTTCTATGTATATCATAATTGAAGGGGTTCAAATTCTAGACCATCATAGTAGTCATGGTTCACTCTCATGACCATCATAGAGGTAAAATTATCATTTTTAACTGGGTTCACTTCCTATTATATTATTTTATATTTCATTAAATATAAATATTTAACAAATTCATTGGATATGGATATAATTCCCAATCATAAAATAATAAAAAACATTTGTATGTGTGCCACTAGAATATAAAACATTCATTATATCTGAACCATTTAAATGAATTTAGATTTGTAAAAATTCCTTCATATCGAAACCTCTTTAAATGAGACACATTTCTAAATCAAATCATTAATTATTCTATGTATAATTTTTAAATTGTAGAGGGTACTATAAACATTTTACCATAATGTAATTTGTGTGGTAGAAATGGGTTTCTTTAACATATTTATGACATAAAAACATATAGAGAAATAATATGAATTCTATGCTTATATAATATCCAAATGAATTTATAACAAACCTCATATAACATCTTATTAAATATAAATTTATTTGTAAAAAGTTCACTCAAAGAATTTATTGTGAAAAAATAACTATTAATTGAAATCAACTTTTTAAAACAGAAATTTCATTAAAATATTATGAAAAATCATTTCAATGAAATTATCCTTGAGAACTTTTAATGGAATCCTTATAAATCCATTTAAATATTTCATGTGGAAAATATATTTTTTATTTATAAACCAATTTTAGTGAAATGAAATACTTTTAAAATAATTTTATTATAAAAAATTATGTTATCATCTTATGAAATATTTAAAAATCACTATAAAATTTTATTTTGAAAAATTTTAATTCCAATTTAATGAAAATAGAACATTAATCATTTAGAAAATAGATTTCTTTAAGAATAACTATTAAAATATAACAATGGACATTCGAAACCAATAATGTTAATGATGGATGAAAATTTCATTCATGTCGTACATGTTAACAAAATTCCACATTTTTAGAAATTCCAAATGGGAATCGTTTGGAAAAAATTTGAATATTCATCGATTTTTTTTGTAAAAATTCAATAAAAGTTGTTAAGGTATTTTTTAAATAATATGAATAATTTTAAATAATTTTTTAAATACTTTTTATTATAATATTATATAGAAGAAAATATGGTATAATTAATTATTGAATTATGGGGGAATTTAAATAAAAACATTCATTTGGAATTTTTCATAAAAAATGTAGGAAAATGAAGTGAAACATATATTTTCATGGAATATATAAATTATATTAAAATTAAAGATTTCATATTTATATAGATCCTAATATTTATTTTTTTATGAATAATCGTAAATAACCCTGATAAATTTTGAAATCGTGCAATAAAACCCTTAACACATTGATATCTATTTTTACTAAAATATATACTAGAGAGAGATCCTAAAATGGATTTATAAATATCAATAATTATATGGATATTACTTATAAAATTCATTCTTGATAATTATATACCCCATATAAAGGAAACAATTGATGAATATAATATGTGTCTTATAGAAAATAAAAAGGAAATAGAAATCCCAAACTGATTTTGTAATATTATGAATCATAATCCCCAACAATGTAATATAGAGTATGAAAATTTAAATATCCTGAAGGTAAGGAAATTAATTTTATACCATGTATAAATATATGTATATACAACCGAAAAAAAAATTGTTATAAATTTACATATATATCCTACAAATGATTGCGAGACTGCAAATTCCTTACCATATATACTGGCTTCTTCACACACATTATATCTTATTTTGTAAGAAATATATATTTATTAGAATTATATTATTGAACAATATAATTATATATCTTTTCATATATGATTCATTTATGATGTATAAATACCATTTTATATAAATTTTCATGTTAAAGTCACATTTTTGTAGTAGATGCTTTGTTTTAATGTATTTATTAGTTTTTTGGTCCTATTATTTTTATCATAGTTCCATTATCTCCAAAATTTTAAAAAAGATAGAAATATCATATTTATTCAATATAGATAAATTTATAGGTATCCATAATATATATAATTATAAAATTAAATACTTCACCCATTGAAGTGGTATGTCATACATTCATAAAATATTTATTTTGATTTTTTAAACGGAAATAGAAAACTAAATTTATATAATACATTACGATTCAATAATAATTTTTTTTAAAAAAATATTACAATAAATACTTAATCCTTAAACAAAAAATAATACAGAATAAAAACATTTAAATCAATATAAAATGTTACATGCACCACTATGTTTATCTTATGATACACACAACAATTAGAATAATTTGTACCATGTATTACACGGAATGATGGGATTTATCAATCAATAATATATTATTCATCATATAATGTAATATAAATTTGTCTCCTAGAAATTATAATATATATGATGATTCATATTAAATAACTTATGAAAATATATCTATTATACATGGATATTATTTATCTAATGATTTGTAATAAAATAATAATCATTTATAATAAAAAGAAATATTTTCTAGAATAGATTATTTTTTCAAAATTGTTGATTAATTTCTCCTAGAACACATAAATTAAAATTTATTTTTATAATTTTTATAATATTTATATGAACTAATAAATTTCAATATTGAAATACATATATTCAAATTGGTTTATAGTTATTTTTTCATATTTTTCAGAATTATATAATGTTTCAACGAATAGTGAAATTACATAATTTTAAATGAAAATGAAGATTTCTTTTAAAAAATTATCAATTATAAATTATAAATTTAATTGGTATTATAATGAAATTATAATAATATTCTTTCAATTATTTCAATATAGGTTACCTAATTATTTTCATAATAACATCGATATAAAAACATTTTGATCCTTCGAATATTTTCACCTTAAAACACAATATATCCTCAAGTCAAAGTCATTAATTATAAATTAAAACTTTTCCACTTATGTGAATTAAATTTAAAAAATTTAATTCAATGTCTATAATCATAATAATTACTAATTTCTAATAATGATTACATAACTTTTAAAAAAAATGAATATTGAATGTAGTGAAAACTAATTATTGTGGTTAATTTAAAAATAGTTTTTGTAGTGTTTAAACTAAATATTTAATTGATAGATTGACAAAAAAATTACTAAACACCAATTTTGAGGAAATATTTATAACCTTATGACAATAGGAACAGGTTCTTTTATTTTGTGGGACACATTCTCGTGAATGTGTCCTATATAATATGTTATGTCCTAAAAAGACAAAAATAAATTGTATTCACTTTTTATATATAAAATGCATTAATATAGGAAAAAAACATATGATCAAATATAAATA
This sequence comes from Viscum album, assembly GCA_963277665.1. Lineage (NCBI taxonomy): Eukaryota > Viridiplantae > Streptophyta > Magnoliopsida > Santalales > Viscaceae > Viscum > Viscum album. Next base: position 1,621,365,460 of record OY728155.1, on the reverse strand, counting down.
TCATTTTCAAATAAAAGTAATATATTTTCCTCATAATAATATATATTTATTTTTTATTGATGATATAATTACCTTTAATGTGTTAGAATGGCCAAAATAATATTATTTAATAAATAACTAAATAAAATAATTGATTAAAAAAATAAAGTGAACTAAATTGAATAAGTCATTAGAGTACATTAATTTTGGAGATGAATATATCATATTTCAGATCTGCTAACATAATATATTTTGGCTGCATCATTATCTTGATATTTATTTTTTTCAATTTCATTGAATACTACCAAAATTGAAACTATTGTTATTTCATTTAAATTTATAATTTAATAAATGATTCAAAATTAATAAAATAGTATATTCTGGCATGTGATTTTTTACATTTGATAAAAAATATTATCCACTCGTGGTCCAATTTTTCATTAATATTAACTATAATTAAGGTTAATTATTAAAAAACTGGTTAGCATTGTTACAGGAAAAGAGGTATTATAGATTGTTATGTGAATTTATGTTAAAATTAATTCTCAAAAAACACAAGATTTTTATATTATAAATTATATATAATATTTTTATTTATTGGATCCAAAATTTCTAATAATTCTCCATTTGTTTACCCTGTACAATCATTAATGTTTGATAATAATGATTTCTTATAGTATATATATATATATATTATATGATAGTTATTATTTTATTATGAATCTAAAATTATTATATGACAAATACATTCGTTCTTCCAATTTTTTGGAAATACAATATCATCCCTCATGGGCATGCATGACTACTACCTCATAAAGTAATTTTATTTATTTATACATTATATTTAATATTTTAAGGATCTGTATAATAAAAACTTATTACAAATAGAACATAAAAATCATTCTCTATTGATTAAATATATATAAATATCTCATTTAATTTTTAGTGTTCAATATGATTTGAAAATGGAAACAATGTTCATGCTTATGTATGTCTTACGGTCCCCTTGAACATTGTGTTTCATTTCATATCACCGAATTTTAAGAATTACTATTAAAAAATTTATAATGAATCCATTTTACATTTATATAATAGCTTATATTTGGGTTATTATTATATTTATGATCAATTTATAGGGGAAAAAAATAAAAAAATTCAAAACGTACTCAAAAATCAAATTGTTTGTTTCCATAACAATGATGATAATGAGAGATTATTAACATACCTATGATATTATGTTATTAAATTATCATATTTTATATTAAAAATATTAATGTGGTTGTTTTTTAATATTATAATATTTTTAAACTATTCTACATTTTGTTGAAGAACTATCAACTAGAAGGAAGTTTATGGTAAGGTATTTCTTCTAAAATTCATTTTATTGAGGAATACAATAATTTCATATACCTACGTTTATTTATATATTATATATATTACCAATTTGACATAAAATTTAATTAAATAATAATTATTCAATTTATTTTATGATTTCATAATAATTATTTCATCAAAGGTAAATTTAACTTAATGTTTGTAAGCCAGAAAGTAATTTCATCACTAATTTTTTTTCATTGAGTTATAACAATTATTTACTTTCAATGATACTATATAATTATGTGTATAATTACATTTGAGTATATATTTTTTTATGTACAATTTTTTATGTATTTATAGTTTATATAGATAATTTATTAATTGATTTATTATCACTTCAATATTATGATCATTTTAAGGGTTTATTTCATTATATCATTATAATCATAATTCATTATTCTAGAATATTAATTAAAAAAAATTAATTGATCCATTTTTAATAAACCACTATTTTTATTCACCATTGGTTATTCATGATCCTTTTCAAGTGATATTACCATGTTTACACCCCTGGTACTTGAAATTACCAGGAACGTCTTTTAATAAAATTTGTAATCATTTATGTTTTCTATCAAAAATTTATTCTTTTAAAAATCCATGTTTTCTAAATATTTTTTCAAATATTTTTTAGAAAATTCAAAATTATTTATAAAACAATTTGACAAATGTGTTCTTTTAAAAACTTTTTTTCAAATAAATCATCTTTTCTCTTTATAAATATTGATCTTTTCTATCTTTTTACCAAGAAAAGAGAATGTCTACTATAGAATGTCCCAATTTACACACAGTAAATAATGTCATTTATTTCAATGTTCCATTTAAATTTTACAAGTATATTGTTAGAATTTATTTTGAAATATTATTTTAAATTAAAAAGAATAAAAAAAAAGAATACAAGGATATTTTCATCCAGATTTTTTTAAATATAGTTTTATTCAATTTCTAATCATTAATGAAATCACCCATTAATTATCACTCAAATGACTATATGTTGATACTATAATCTATCATTAATTGTATGTTCCTTCATTATTTTGACAAAGGATATTATTTAATTTCACTTCCTTTTTTTAAATTTTTAGTAATTAATGTCTCCTTGAGTCATTAAATTTCATATGACCGGAAGGCATTAATTTTCAAATAAATAAAAAAATTATTAATAAAGGAGATTCTTATTTATTAAACCGTGTATCATTTATACATATGGTATTTTACATTGACTATTATTTCAATGAATGAGTTAATATTGAAAATATTGTATCATTTTCTCAATATAGATATTTGATATTATTACATATTGATCTATGAGATAAATCAATTATTCGTTATATAAGGAATGATTTCGATATAATGTGGCAGGTGGGGCATTGAATTATATATACATTATATTCATTGGTATGTCTCATGAGAAAAATATGTTTGGCTTGCATTAAAAGGGTTTTTTACCTCTAGATTAAACTATCATGTTAAAGTCATTATAGTATAAGTGTTATGTTCTTGAGACTATACATTGAAATATTAAGAATTACGTTAATTTAGATTTCATTTACTATTAATATCAATAAGAATATCAATAGGATATTATATTCAGATGTATTTCTATCTTATTTTATTTATTTGAATTATTTTTTGGGATTTTTAACTTTCTATATTGACTATATGTTTTCTTATTATTATAATGGAATGTGGGTTTAGCTTTTTTCTGATTTTGATAATTCATCATCTCAAAATGATGATCAATTTTCTAAAATGGCATCTTTGTTCACTTATTTAACCTTCCATACTGATTATTCTTATTGATTCATGATATAATTTGATATACATAACAATTATTTTTTATTTCACCTCTCCCATATTGTGTATCTATTCCCTTGGAATTTATAAAATCTAATGTGACTGATATACTGTGATAGGATAGATAAAATAAATTTATTCTTAGAAAAAAATAATTTTTACATTTTTTAAATGTAATGTGATACTAATGTATGTATCCACCTTTTCATGTCTGGTAAACTATGGAGTTATGATTGATGTGATTCCTTATATCATATTCTAGTCTAGAAAATAATGAAGTTGTTATTGTATAATGGATTTAGGTTGATGTGGTTGGTATCAGATAATTTTTAGTTGATACCATTTCACAATGTTTTGTGGAAACATATAATAAGGAACATTACACAAATAAATACATTGAGTATAATAATATAAGAACATCCTAATTATTTTTAAGGTATATATTATATTGTTTTTCCAGGAAATACATCACTCACTAGTTACTAATAGTGGATGTGGTTCTTGGATAGAGGTATCAAACGGCGATTACATCAATAGGGGGTCATCCTACTTGAATAAACTATTACCTATCACCCTACATTGGTCCTTACTACATAATTGGTTTGACACTCCTAGTGGTATTGTTTAGATAATTTACATTTTTTCTTATAATCCATTATAATGGATTTAAAACGGTGATAACAATGAATGACCTAGATCAAACCAAGGATTAAGGATGTATGTTGAGATAAAATAGATAACTTATTTGTGTATTTGGAATAATGTGTTACATTGTATATATTTTTTTTACACATTAGTATTTGGTACAGAAATAATGAAATTTCAAGATACTATGTTAAATTTTAGAACAATGTATGGCTTAATTAACATAAGATTTATAGGTACTATAATAGGTTATGATTTTCATATTTATCATAAGTTTAATTATAAAACACTCATTTTTGGTTTTATGATTTCAAAGTATACCATGATTAAGTATATATTTGGAAAAAAATTAACAAGTATAGGTTTGACTGGAAAAGTTATCTTAGAAATAAATGAAATAAATTTTATAGATGTAATATTAATTTTATTGATATCCTTTATTGTAAATATGATCATTAATGATATTTTAAAAATATTCAAATAAAATTATTATACATTGTAAAAAAAATTATTTATACCCCATGAGAAAACGTTAATGAAAGATTATTTTTATTTGAATGAAGTTGACCATATTTTTTGGGGAAAGATAATTTAATTATATTGATAACGATTTTGTTAAAGGACAACGTAAATGATTTGTGACAACCCATAAAGTCTTGAAATACCAAAGGATATGACCCAATGCCATGAGGATAATAATTGTTTCACGCATACCACAAGCCTACATGATGTAACTGTAAATAAATTATTAATTTTTTTTAATCTATTTCATAAATGATTATTAATGAAGAATCAATGGTATTACTTTTGTGCATTAGAGAAAAATTTAATGTTTTGGATAACTTTACAAAATTACATTGGTTTTTGAAAATTGTTATAATGAACATTAAGACATATTTTATTGAAAATGAATTCCAATAAAAGAAAATTTTAGAACTCCAGACAGAAATAATTAATTTATTGATATTAATTTCATAATGTAAGGTATTAATTTGAAATTTATTTTTTTATATCCAAAGAATCAAATTATTTGAATGGAATCAAAAGATAAAAAGTACTTATATTTTGTTACACTATTATACCGTAAATAAATTTCTAAACACTATTATAGAGATATTGATAAAAATGAAATCATTTTACATTTATATCTGATGGATTATATGCTCTTTTCAATATTTATATATTTATGTAACAAAGGAACTCAACATTATATTCACAGTAATATTCAATATTCCATCCTTAAATTAAGAAATAAAAATCAAAAAAACAAAAGGACACACCATCACCTTGACATTACAAAGGAAAGCCTCAAACCACATACCTAAAAATTGTCAAATGTTGTTCTGAAGCCATCGCCGCTGAAAACTGCTAATGAGTGAAACATCACCAGAAGCCTAAAAAATTCCAAATAAAAAAAACATGAAAACATTTTGCATCAAAACTCACATCACAAAATAAAAAATAAAACACCTTAAAATTGATAAATCAAACAACACCGTACATAAAAATCCATCCCATGACACTTTCGGAATCAAAGTCAAAAATTTCATTTTGAACCACCACTACACAATTGATGAAACACTGAAAATCAACACCACGGATGCAACACATCACCAATTCATTGTCTTGGGGGAAACACCATGAACCTCTGATCTGGACAAATTCTAATGCTGTCACACTACGTCCATAGGTGTCACTGACAGCAAGACACATGTACGAAACAAATCTGTTCCTCCATCCATATAAAATCTACTCATCTAGGGAAACATACCATTCAATAAAAAATATAGAGATGAGAAAAAACAAAAAAATGAAGAATATGAAACAACATAAAATGCCATCACTAAGAAAACCAATGTAGGGGATGACAAAAAGAGAGATGATCCTTTGACACTGAACATATCCATTATCGCAATCTCAAAACCAGCTTTCACCCCTACATACCAGACCGAGATAGTGATGAGTACAACAGGATAAGTAATAAGAGCAGAATTGGGAAAAAGGTCCAAAAGAAATATCTGACGACATCAACTCGCCACAAAACCCAAACCCCAAGGGTGACTTCGTGTCAAACTAAAATGGTGTTTGGCACAAAAGTTCAAGCGATAAGAGTTTTGTTGAAAAGGTTGGAGAACATAAACCGACATCAAATGTCTTAGTAGCACAAAAGAACCCCAGGAACGATAACCCAAATCCATGAGAAAAAATTACCCAAAATCAAGATTTTGTAAACTTCTTATTAGTTATATTAATAATAGTAATAAAAAATTTTAAAATATTATGAAAAAATCAATTTTTAGATGAAAAATTAATCATGCTAGAAAAACATAAATTAATGTTGATTTTTATAGTTTTTAGAAAATTCACATGAAAAATAAAATTCAATTTTTAAATATTAATATCATAATTATAAAATTTTGATTCATTTTTATTTTCCTAAAATATTTCAATTTTTGATGAATAGTGATAAATACTGATGTCTTACTCAAAACGAACTCATCATTTAAATTATATATGTTGTCTAATTATATCATTTATATGTTTTAAAGTAATATTACATAAATTTTATATAAAATAATCCAACATAAGTAAGTACAGTAAATTTCATATCAAATTTAAAAATAAAAATATTGTGGACTATTGAACATTTTAACTATAATACCCCACTATAACGTGAGATAATTTTGTTTAATTTTAAAATAAAATTGTCATAATTTTTCAATGGATTTTAAAAAAATGAATTTTTATTTGGATTCATAATAATTTATAATTGATAATAACTTTAACATACTTATTAACCAAAATGAATACTGAATGTAGTTAAAATTCTTTATCATGGTTAAGGTAAAATAGTTTTATTAGGGATTAAAGTAATAATATAACGTTTTAAATGACCTAAAAATTTATTTGAAACCAATTAAAAGATCATATATAGACCATCATGATATAAGAGTAATGCCTTATTAGTATTTGGGACATATCCCATGTAAATTGACCAATAATAATTGTTAAATAAAGAAAAATTCAAAAAAGGAACCAGACCTCATTTTAATTTATATAATGATTTGGGATTGAGACAAAGAAAAAATTACATAATTTATACAGATCCATTTTATATTTAAATTATATATTGTTATATTAGTTAATTTTATTTAATTTTTAGAGAAAATTTAGTTTTTCTAAATTCTTATCAAATGCCTAAATAATAAATATTTGAGTATTAATTAAATTAAATTAATCATATAAAAATTATAATTGAGGAAAATTGAATGAATTATTGTATTCCATTGTTTTTTGTGATGTATATATAATTTTTCAATGATTTTATCATGACATATTTAAATTAAATCAATGTACTGATATTTTTTATTCAGTTTAAATGTATAATTCTAAAATTGAAATTAATGTTAATTTATGATAAATTATATTTTTCTAAAAGAATTATAATTTATTAAAATACTATAATATCGAAATTTATTTCTATATGTTAATAAATATCAACTATGGTCAATTAATGTACAAATATTTAAATTATAATGATTATAATGACCATTAAATAGTAAAAACTCAGTTACAACATGTATGGTTAATTGAGTGTTTTTTAACGTTACGTGAAATTGTATTGAATTTTTTTTAAAAACACATAGTATTTACATTATATTAATTAATATTAATATTTATAATCATTACTTATAATTTTTCAAATAATTTTCACTCAAGTTTATTCTTAAATGATAAATTAAATTGTCTATAAAGCTAGTTAACATAATTAAATAACCAAAATTGTAAATTAATTAAACTTTTGAGTTACGGATTAAAATGTATAAAACATGTGTAATATTTTGTGTAGGAGATATTTATAGGCGATATACTCTTTAATACCCATAGCGTTTCAATATTTTAACCACATTATTTATTGGAGATCACCAAATAATGAATTCTTTTATGTACTTTTGAAAATGTCACTCCACCTCAACTAAAAAATGTCACTTTGTCCCCATCACTACTTCATACATATAAATCAATTAGGATTGACAAATATCACACAAATTACTCACCATAATCCCATATATTATCCTATAATCATTATTTTGAGATTAAATTCTACCAATCATGGTTTTAGTTCTGACCAAAGGAGAATAGACAATGAAGATGTAATGTTCCTCTAAAAGAGGTTATGTTTTATTTACATCTCTACCTCTATAAATTACTATTATACCATAATTATATAATAATTTATTTATTATTATTATAGTTTTTATCTTAATGTTAAAACCTAAAACCTCTCATATATCAATAAAATGTGTTATGAAATAATCATTTTTTGCATACACTTAACACTCGCATTGTGAACCGACATAATTGGTTTTTCCATTAAAAACATTAAATGTTAGTAATAATTAAGTATTTATAGATTATATATAATATAAATAATATATATGATTTAATTATTCTTCTTGATTTAATATATCTCAATACATTCTTGTATTCCATTTTGTGAAAATATGATATCGTCTCTTGTATGTATAAAGGTCTGTCACCTCCCAATGCGACGAGATTTATTCACGATTAACTTGGATAGTGTTATGGACAGGTATAATAAAAATAAGTGATAAATGTTAAATAAAAATGATAATTTATTGGAAATTTATTTTTATATATTTCCTTTTTTATTATTTTAATATGACAATAGAAAGGAAACAATGGGCATTCATATGTAGAGAATATCGTCTACATGAAAGGTGTATTTCATTTTCAATCACTCATTTTTTGGAATGTTTTTATATATTTTTATTATAAATATATATTTTATCTATATAATGGATTAATTTTGGGATATAATTAATTAATTATTGAAGTAAGAGGGAAAAAATAACAATAAGTAAAAGCTCATTCATAAAACATAGATGTTAAAACTGAAATAAAGGAAATAATGAGTGATTATTAAAGAAACAGTGATAAGATATTATATAGATAAATGTATTATATTATATATATTAATAATATTAATTAAATTTAATAAAATATGAAAAACCATTATAAATGAGGTTAAATGGTTATTAACCAAAAGGAAGTGTAAAGCAATGGATTTCGCCTCAATTATATTTCATTGAGTCATATTGTAAACATAAAAGCTAATGTAATTATTATGTTTCATTCAAATCCTATTTACATGTAAGGTAATTAAAAGATCATTTTAGTATTATTTATAGTTTCAGTAGATTTTTTTCACTATAGGGGGTTTTAATTTAATGTTACCAAGAAGTAAGGAAATTTTGTAACTCAATTCGTTTTAATTGGGTTATTTTACTTCTTCATTGTCACTAAGAATATATGAATATATATAAAGAGTTTTAAATAACTATTAGATTAATACCAAAAAATTTCTATGGATATATAGATGATACACCTAATCGATTCATTTAATAATTATCACTTCAATGATATGATAATTTTAAAGATAAATTTCACAATCTCATTATAATCAAGATTGGTTAATTTTTAATTTCCATTAATGAAAATTATTTCATAATTAATTAATAAATTAATTAATTTCCTTATCATGTTATTATTAATAAAAATTTTCAAAGTCATAAGATTATTTTTTTACTCATTCGTGCATTAAATTTACAATAAATAATTTTAATAAAATCTTACTTCATTTACCTCATTGGTTGGAAAATCATTTTCTAAAAAAATGAATTTATTGTAAAAATTATTTAAACAATAAATTCCTTATCCTTTCATAGATATTTATAAAAATAAATTCTTACACATTTCATCATTTTACATAAAAAATTAAAAGGAATGTTCTCTTCAATTTATGAATAAAGAACTTTTGTAAACATTTTACAATCCTAAACAATGATCATTACGACATGAATGGAATTATTCACTGAAATTACCATCAATTTTCAATAAATCCATTCAATTCATAGTATTATATTTTTAATAAAATGATCATTAAAATAATATTAAAGGAAAAATATTTTAAAATTATTTTTACAAAATAAATTGGTTATTCGTTTAAAGTTTTTTTAAAAACCACTTAATTCTATTTATAATAATCATTGAAACCAAACCTTTATTATCAAAACAAGTATTATATTTTCTTACAATATTTGATGATTAATTAGATGGGTTCTGATTTTTTTACCACATATAGTATTGACATTCGCATCCTTATTTTATGTTTTATTCATTAAATTCCTCATGAAAATTTAAATTTTCTATGATTAGTTGACCTTAAATTCCCCCTAAATATCCATATTATTTAACATTGATATCATTATTGATTTAAAATTATCTCATTTTTACATACATTCTTTTACCATGAATATTAATTCATTGACTAGGGAAATAATGATAAATCAATATACTAAACTCAATATGGATATTTTATGTCATGGAATCTTGATTCATGATTTTAATCAGTTATACAACATATGAGTAATTTTAAGGACCAAAGTTAATCGACTATGCCAATAATTATATAGTCCTTAGAATCGTTAGTATATATCATGACGGAAATCAGTTTAGCTAGCATTAAACATGTTTTTACCAATAGATTGAACTGCATTATCAATGTTATTGATGGTAAATGTGGTATTTAACTTAGACATAAATTATAATAATTTTGAATTTAATTCATTAAAATTATAGTTATTATTAATATACACGAGATTTTTATTATGATATCATCTCTTCTGACACTTTATTTTTAATTTTATGATTAAAAATATTGTGTTTTAAGTTTTTTACTGTTCTATAAAGATTATTCATTTAATAGTTATTCAAATTCAAATTATTATCAATTGTTTACCATTCTATAGTGATTTTTCTTCATATTATTATTCTAATAATATTACTGAAGTTGTATGTGTGGTCACTTATATAATTTTCCATGTTGATTATTCTTATTGATTCGTGATAGGTTCTACTATAATAAAACCATACAAAGAATTTTTTATGACCATTATTTCCTTTCAATATGATTACATTAATTTTTATGTGAGATATATTTTGGGATACAATTTATTCAAAAAAGATATTCTTTAAAAATTTATGATTTAATTTTTATTTTCGAATGTATTATGATACTAACGTCTCTTTCTACTTTATAATGACTATTAATCTTTTGAGTATTTTGGGATGTGATACCTTGTATCTTAATTGAATGTGACAAGGTAATGCGTCATCTATAAACTTTTTGGTTTTGGGTAACTAAAAAACCCTTCCATTTTAACATCAAGTTAAATTACAAATGAATGAAATCACTTCACAAGGTGGAAGATTTCCAGACACGTGAGTGATGTTATAATATTCCCATACAATGGAATGTAGGATGGATTATGTGTTATCATCATTTTTATAGAATAATAATATAATAAATAACATATATATATATGACAATACTGTCAATATATTCATGTATTAATGGATGTTATGGAAATTGAAAAACATCAGTTCGAGAGATGGTAGGCTGCCAGACACATGAATGATGATTTCTCAATCCATTTGATAGAAGACGGGATGGTTGTGGGCAATACCCATAACACAAAAATATATTTATATAATTAATATTTATTTAATATATAATAATTTTTAAATAATAATTAAATGAATTCCATGATGAAATAATATAAAAATCTCAATTTGGGAAGTCACATCTTCTTTGGGAAACCACTTTTTGATTGCACCAAATGGATTTTTGGCCATATTTATGACCAAAATAAGGATTGTTGGATGCATGGATATGTTTTAGGAAGTTTTTTTAGTATTTATTGGCTGATAAAATGTATTTCTGTTGTTTTTTGTGTATATGTGTTTGGATGGCCTCTTCCGTGTGATGTGATCAGAACACATGTAAATTTACAAAAAGAAAAAGGTTTTCCCATATTTTTATCCTACGAAAAGTCCACAAAATAAAATATTATTAATCCCTAAATATATAAGGTCTATATATGGAAATATATTTTTTTGTATATTATTTGGAACATTTTAACCCTTTTATAGTTTGTTTAAACCCCCCTCGGTAATCCTGTTACCACCTTAACCACCATAAATGAATTGTACTATAATTACTAATAATTATATATAATAAATAATTGGAAATTATTAGATAATATTTATTATTACTACTCTAAATATGGAATCCAATATTAAAAAATATATTTAAATATTTATAAAATCTTAATTTAAAATAAAACTCACATAAGCAATGCGTTTGTTGTTTCCAAAAAAAAATTGATCAAATTTTTAAAAAGTTTCATAAATTAATATTTAAAATAACCCAATAACCAAAATTTAATTAATAGATATATCATTGAACAAATTTTACCTTGATTAATATATTACTAAAAATTGGTAATTTTTAATTATTTTAAATAAATCACAATTACTAAAATCAACTAAAATTTTCACTATTAAAAAAATATTTTCCACTCATTACATTCTAAATAATTAACTGTTTGATAAAATTGAAATGATGATTTAAAATTTGAATTATTTTTTAAATTCAAAATAAATAATTGGCAAAAAAACATTAAAATAATAGAAATAAATGTGTCAAAACTACTTATAAGAAAAATAATGATTTTACAGTTAATTTTTTTTATAATTGTCTATTATCTAGAAATTATATATTACGAATGTAAAAAATTTGATTGAAAATCTAAAATATAAATTTTCATTTAACAATTCACTAAAATATATTAATTTAATTTATTTAGGAAAATATATTAATTTTGATAAAAATAGATTCGAAAAAACTATTCTTTTTAAACTATTGTTCATTTTCATTTCAAAATAAATAGAAAGAAAGAATTTAATTTTATCTAACATGGGGATAAATGTAATGCTGGATACAATCATTATTCTGTTGAATAAAAAATAAACTCTTTGATTTATGTAACGCATTATAAAATCAGTGTTTCATGTAAAAAATTTAATAATAATATATATATATATTTAAAACTATTTCAAAAAATATCGGGTTCTTGGAATCTACCCCCCATAAATAATTTTTTTCCTCGCAATTTCTTCTTTATATTGGTTTAAAATGGGTTAATATTTGATTATCCCATTATGGTAACCCTAAATTCTAACAATGATTAATAAAAATTCCTTTTAAAAATATAACATGGATATGTGAAGGCCTTTTCATATTACACGTAACACAGTTTTCGTTATTGGATATCAATTGTGGGAGGTTAAAACATAGACATAGATTTAATAAATTACACCCATGTATTGATGGAGAGTGATACAGAACATGGTCAGGATTTATTTAACAACCAAAACACCACAAATATGTTATATTTGAAATGGCATATCCTTCATCAGAAATGAATGTAATTGTTTTACATTATTGACAACATAATTTTACAAATGGTGGGAAATTTTTATAATCAGATAAAGTTGCTATATTTTATTCAATTTTATAAGCATTATCTCATCATCTGTTTCTTCATCGATAAATTAAGAATTCCCCACATTGTATAATAAATGAATATAAATTTTTATTCAAAATAACTAATGTATCACAAGACCTATTATTTAAGGGTAAGATATTCCATTTATATCTAGTTCACATCATTAAAAAAATTGCCTTTAGTTAGTCCTATATGCATAAACATTCATATAATGAAGTAAATAATTAATATCTAAAACAAAATCTACTGTACAACTAAAAATATTCCATTAATATTTAACCATATAAATCTTAAAACAATAAAAAATTTATAATTTAGGTAACTATATTTAACAAAATTTACTTTAACATTAATCTTTGAAATACCATTAACGTATACTCAATTGTGAGAAGAAACAAATTTCAATACTTGGGTCATATATTTCCTTGATGGTTAGTAATCTCAATAATTAACATATAACACCAATTAAAACATCAATTATTAATTATGTCATGTATAAAACAACATATTACTTAATATAATCCTTTGGTCGAACTATGTTTTAAACATTATCAGTGATAGCATATAACACATTTTTATACAATAATTTATCAGTTATGAGGTCATAAATACAACTAATTTAATTTTATCCACATCAACAATCTCTTTATCAAATCAAAACACAATTTACATAACATTAGTAATGTTTTACGGTTATTTTAACTTAGTAAAAATTTCATCTTTCCATTAAATCACATTTCTTGGCCATCTGTACAATTAAAAATTTTCGTGAAAATTAATAATGAAAACATAGACTAAAAACCCTTATAAATTACATAATTATTTAATTTTTATTAATAAACTCTTCAACTATTTTACCTCATTTGTTTGGTAATACAAAGGACCTTCCTTGGCCTTGTGGATAAACATTAGTTTAGGGAATTAAAACAGATAATTCCCATGTTCCATATATTTATGACAATGAATTCCTTCAATGTTTGTTTTTAGATGACCTTGATATACATATATAAGTCATCTTCAACTCTATTTGAGATGTTATATTTGTTTCTACTTTCATCCTTCATTAAAATACAAGAAGATGAATATTTATGGATCTATGATCATCAAAAAATAAAAATTCAAAATATTTCAACTTCTTCTAATTTGACTTATTCAAAATATCACACAATTTTAAATTATTAAAAATATATCATGATATATTATTACAAAAAATAATAATATATACCTCCCCATTAATCACCCAAATTGTTTTCTCAAAAATAACCAATTGTACATCACATAAAATGTTAACCCTAATCCCTTAGGTTTTATTGATTTACTAAAAAACTATTGTGTTAAAAATTAATCATATTGAAAAAAAATATTGAAACAATTATTTATAGTATGTTAAAATCGATGAATATTAATTTAATTTTATAAATAAAAATGTTTATAATAGTTCATAAATATGTTTAATCTTTTTAAATTCTTTATTTGGGTTTATAATGAGTTTATGAATTTCCATAAAATATACCCCTGGAGTGTTATACCATTTAATTGTTAAGGAACATTGTAATACAAAATGTGATGATCAAGAAAAGAAAAATGATCCTTTTTAGAGTTATTACCACTATTTACCTATGTTCGAGTTCCGCATCCACATGTTGTATCCATATAGAGATGAATTTTTCCATAAAATACTCTATATATCCATTAATAATGTTCCAAGGAATTTTCCTATACATTTACTCGTCGTTAGTGTAATTCTTATATATTTCTTTTTTTATCTCACAGAATTATTGGCATCCTATTTTATGAAAATGAACAAAACATATCCTCTAATACTAACTATAGAGGCCTTTAATTATTTCCAATATATAATTAAATAAACCTATTAGGGAAGTCCATGTAAGGATATAGATCCTTTATGGGACACACCACCATCCCATATTGAATACCATTACAAATTAACCCATATCGTATAGAGAGAACCTACATCCAACTATCACATATGAGAGTTCCCAAGGACTAGATTCTTTAATTTTACTATGATACTAACAAATAGAGAACCATGTTTTTAATAAATACTACATAATTTTAGATGAATATTAATTACATTACAAAATAAATTCAGAAATATTGTAAAATAATATTTCTTTTCGAGACTAGGTATGAAATATTCTAATTTAATGATCGATCATACACATCTCCAACTAATATCTTACCCTATAGTACTCATCACACACAGACCATAAATAAAACCTTTATCTACATAATTCAGATGGAATCATAATAAAGGTTAATATAAGATTCTCAATAAGATTGAAAAATGGATATAATTAATTATAGCCTGAGAATAAGTGTTTCGGAAGATGAGAATAACATTTTAAACCCATTCCAACCCAATCAAATGTCATAATCTGGAGTTATGGAATAAATATGGGAAGATTATATTGCATTTATCATCAGAATATAAAATATATGGATCAATTAGATCATAACATTAACTTTGTATATAGAATTTTGGGATAAACATAATCACCAATAATAATTTCCCGAGTACTCAAGGATCACTTCCATGGATATTATACTGGAATATGTTCACTTCATAAGATTCTATTGTAGTCATGGATCACTAAAATGAATATTATAGAAAAAAAATTCCTTTATTGAACCAGGTTTAATAACTATTCAAGTATTAATTATTCATTATATATAAATCTTTTCAAAATAATTTTTATGATATATATGTAACACTGATCTCATTTTAAAAATCATACATATATATACCAATAGTTAATAAAAAAATTCATCATATCAACCCCCCTGAAATAAAATGGGTTACATAAAAAGCATTTCATAACATAACCAACGTAAGAAACATAATTTTCATTATCATTTCTACATTTCAACATAGCATAAACCTTGAATAGAATAGGGTTTTATAATAATTTCATTATGTTGAATCCCATCTAAGAGAAACAGGTTTTCAATCATCTTTTCATCATAAACAAAACCCACAAGGAAAAAAGAAATAAAATAATATCCTTATATTATATCCACTATAAATCATAATTAACATCTATATATTTCATCATATATGAATATTTATTTGAAAAGATCACATTGATCATTTCATGAGGAAAATATCTTTTTCATTCAAAATGATTTCTTAAAATGCAAAATTTGAAAAATATTTGAGAAATAGTTTTTTTATAATAAACAGAAAAACCTATAAAGTAATATTTAAAAATAATTTAAATCTTTTCTCTTGTAAAATATATAATTCTTTTTAAAATATCATTTTAAAAGACAATAAATTTTTGAAAACATTTTTTTTAAAATATCCCTTACAAAATATTGTTGAATATTAAAATATATTATAAAAAATTCTTGGGGAAAATATTTTATACCCATTAAAAAATATTTCAATCATATGAAATTTTAGTAATTAAATTTTTTTACAGTGACGTTGAAAATAAATAAATAAATCCTCAAATAGAATAATGATTATGGTGGATGGAATTCAAAAAATTTCAAATGCATTATAACCCTGATTCCTTCCACATTTTTTGAAAAACACAAATAGGAATTATTTGAAAACATTCTTGATGCATCATTTGGAAAAATATTATAAATATATAAATTAGTAAAATTGTAATTATTATATAAATTTAATTGTTTTAAAAAGATTTATGAAGACATTTTTTCAAAAAATTATTTCAGATGAAAAATTATTTTCATTTGAAGAGATAACTAGGGATGACTCTTATTAAAAAATATTTGATTAAACTAGTGAATATATAAAGAGCATAAAATTAATAGAATACATGTATTTTAATGACACAAAAAAATGATAATAAAATTTATGTGTTTCTAGGGAGATAAATCATTTATTTTTATCATTGGAATTATAACTACTAATAATACAAATAAACAATGTTATTACTTCATAATACCATAAAAAATTTGGTATAATTTGTATTGAAACAGCTGATGCAATAAGGATCCTAAAATTGTTATGTGAATCAAAATAATAATCTGAATATAAATAATAAAATATATAAATTGAAATTATGTATGCCACAAAAAATAAATATTTGTTTAATATGGATTTTGTTTCATATTAAAAAATTAGAGGGAACTCCCATACAGCTTTTTTAATATTTCTGTTTGTAAGACCCTATAAAGTTTAAAATAAAATGAAATATTACATATCATGAAATAAAATAGATTCATTATATAAAATATCAACGGGATAGTATATAAAACTCAAAAAATAAAATAGTGACTTTTCATATGACTTTTAGAAATAAATGTGATACTAGAGATACCTAACCCTAAGTCATGACATCCTTCATAATTGTTCGACCATAATTCATTATAAAAATATGTTAACTATAGAACTATTAAATAGTGAAACAAACAAACACACACACATATATATATACATATCATGTCATATATCAATTTTATTATCTTTTATTACCTTTTTATTAACAAATCCATCATAACATCACATTTTTCTTGATAACTTATTTTTTCAGGAATATTTTGACTTTTAACATTTTTCTTCTTACTTTGATCAAGGTAACGTAATGTTAATAATTTTAATAATGATATAAATAGGATATATATACAATATTATTTTATTTAGAGTTATCCATAAGAGTTGTCAATAGAAAAAAAAAACTATTCATGGATATGTTAGGTCATATGTATGCGTGAACGATGCATTAATTTTACTACCAGAAAGTAATAATCAAAGGTATAAAATATATTAACATTAAATTATCATTTTTAATATATATATCATATATTCATTAAAATAATCCTTATTAACATCCACATAAATTATGACAGGATCACATTTTTATGTGAGGCCATTGTCCTCTGTACACATGAATGATTCTTTCGTATTCATATAGAATTGAATTAAATATAGAACATGCGATATAATGATTTGAGAAAAATATTATAATCATAAATGTTCAGTAAATAAGGTTGTCCTTATTACTTTTTCATTCCTTCATATAAGGGGGAGATTGATAAGTCATCAAGGTTTCCTTATGACATGATCATTACTCTTGTTTTGAATATCAGAAACACCTTATCTTAAGTGAAATTTCTTTCTTACCCCTATTTTACTTCCATAACAAAAATTTCCTTACCCAAGGAATTTTACCCCTACCTTGTTTTCATTGTTCATATCAATATATTTCTTAAGTATAAAAATCGTATTCATATCTAAAACCTAGGAATCATTTAATACTTTGATATGAAGATTTCTCTTTTAGGATCCAAATTCCTATTATGATCTTTTATGAAGTTCTACTCCAAATTCCATATTACGAACTTTTATGAAGTTCACCTCTGAATTCTGATGACGAACTTATCTAAAGTTCTAACCATGAATTATGATTATGAATTCTCATTATGAATTTTGATGAAGAATTCTGATTACGAATTCTCATTACGAATTATGATGATAAATTGTGATTACAAAATCTCATTAAGAATTCTGATAATGAATTATGATTACGACTTATCGTTACGAAATATGATGGCAAATTCTAATTACGAATTCTCATTATGATTTCTAATGATTAATTCTTATTACGAATTCTCATTACGAATTTTGATGATGAATTCTGATTAGGAATTATCATAATGAATTCTAATGACAAATTCTGATTATGAATTCTCATTATGAATTCTGATGATGAATTCTTACTATGAATTCTCATTACGAATTCTGATTGTGAATTTTTATTACGAATTATGGATACGAACTTGTATGAATTTCAACATAAAATTCTTCTGATAAACAGAATCAGAATATCCTTTATTATTGACTCTGAATTATTTCTTGGTTGGACTGTAATCTTTTATTTTCTTACATTCTGAACTTTCATATTTTCTCCATTCTGAATACCAGTTTTAGTTATTTTTCCACTTGTTATTTTCTAAAATTATGTCGTACCTTCAGTTATCAACTAACCTTTGTTTTAGTGATACATGTATAGGTCCCTCTGAAATTCATTGAATAATATGACCATTGGAGGAGGGAGCCGACCGTTGGAGCTGTCCCTAAAAATAAAAGTTCATTTGAACACTTTACAGTACTTGACAACATCATTTACATCTGTGATTACTTGTTGATGAAGTGATTTCTAGAGTTAGAGGATCTTATAAACTCTCACTCTTCATGTAGAATGTTTGAATAGCTTGTTTAAAATTTGCTTCATGCAGGCTTGATTCATGCGACTCCAATTGTTGCTGTGTATAATCGAGGGCTTCCGGGGATATGAAGACAGAGGTGTCGACTACATGATAGTTAAGGGCTTGTGGGGATATCAAGACAGGCTCTGATCTTTGTATCGAGGGCTTACACTATTGTGGGTAAGATAGACTCCCTTGGAAGTATAATTCAAGGGACTGTTTATCTAGGGTTGTTGGATACCCATATCTTTGGGTTAAAAGAGTTATTGTTTGTTACTTGTAGTGTTAATACATTGTTTTCCGCTGTTCCTTTTTTGTATTATTATGGAAAGTATAAATTTCTTATACTTCCTTACATTAACTCTGATTTAGTTAGATTCTATATGCTTTAAGGTATAATATTAGGCGGTGTGAACTTTTTTTAAGTTCCATTTCTGGAATCCCTTCTCCAAAATTAAGCATGTATTTAGAACTTAGAGGTATTGTGAATTTTGGTAATGAAATATTTTCTTACATATTTTTTAAAGAATGCAATTCACCCACCCCTCTTGTATTTGAGAGTCTCATACTTGTATATTCTATCCTCCATTTGGTATTATAGAGTATACCATACTCGTATACATTCTATGAATTGGTATCATAGCGATAGGTACAATTTTAAATAATCCCACAATTAGATTCCGAAGACTTTATTCTTCTTATAACTTTTAGAATTGAATTTTTGGAATTCAATTTTCCAAAATTCATATTTTTCGGAATATGATTTTCGGAATCACATATTTCGGATTCACTCTTGCTCAAATTTTTTTTTTCTTTGAATAATTTCTCTTGTTTGCAAACTTATACTACTAAAAATCTTGTGTGCCAAAGACTATATTAAGGATGGTAGGTCTAAATGATTGTTCTATTGATAATATAAATCCTACCAGACCTCCTATTTTTGATGGAAGTGAATATTAGTACTAGAGAGATAAGATGATGACTATTGTTATCAATACTGGAGTTGATAGCTATCTAATGTTGACTGGAGATTATATGATTCCAGATAAGGAATTGAGAACATATATAAATCCGGAGAAATTAGAATATTAATCAAATTTCAGAGTTAGAAATACTTTGTTATGTTCCATGACTAGGAACATCTATAGTCAAATATCTTCGTGTGAAGTTACTAACTGCATCTGGAAGAAACATGATGTTACACATTTTGGTGCATCCAAAGTCATCGAGACAAGATGATCAATGTTGAGAGCTGAATATCATAGTTTTAACATTCCTTATAGAGAACCTATAAGAAAAGTTTAGAAAAGTTTTATGACTATCGTGACCATCATACAATCTATAGAAGATAAAGGTTTGGATGATGAGGCTCGTGTGGAAAAGAACATAGATATTATTCCAAATGAATGGGAGTCTAAGGGGACAACTATTGATGAGAATAAGAAAGTCACTCAGATTTCCTTAGATGAGTTGTTTGGAACTGTTCTTCAGAATGAAACCAGAATGAAGAGAGATGCAGAGAATTTAAAAAAGAGGAATGGGAATGAAGGAGATTCTTTTACTTTCACTTTTAAACATATGAAATCCAAGACCCCAAAAATTTCAACTAGATCAATGTCAAATAAAGTCAATATTCATTCACAATCTGGTGATACAGAAAATTTAGAGAATGAATTATCTAATCTTGCTCAATGAATGAACAAGATTTTTGCTCAAAGGAATCATCAGAATAAATACAAGAAGAAAGACTATAGATATGAAAAATATGGAGAAGTTACGTGTTATGAATGTAAAATAACAGGTCATATCAGACCTGATTTTCCTTTATTGAAAAATAAGGAAAAGAAGTAAAGGAATTCAGAAAAGAATAGCAAGAATTATTATCGATCAAAGAACAAGAAAAGTCTTAAAACTAATGACACTTGGAGTACTAGATGTGGAGATTCTTCAGAAAGAAAATCTTCTCAATATGATTCATCAGCACAGAAGAATATGAGTTTCATTACTGTAACATATTTCCCCAATATGTGTCTTATGGCCAAGGTACGCTCGGCCAAGGCTTTGACAAATTTATCTCTTGAGAAGAATTACTATTCCGAAAATAGTACTTCTAATGAAGATACTTAATCCTTAGAAAATGATGAATTAACTTCATATGAAGAAGTATCTATATTTTCCAAGTTACATCAACTAAAAAATTGTAAAATTCTTAAGAAATTATACATGGCAAATACTATAGAAGAAATTATTATAAAAGAGATTTCATATCGTTCTAGAGATCATAGAAAAAATGTAGTGATTTTAGAAAAAACATTCTAAAGACCTTGAGAATGAAAATTCTTATAAATAAGAACTTTTAAAGATCTTAATAATTATATTTGAAAGAAAATCATTTTTGTGGAAAAACATAACTCTAAGGAAATGATTCCTGAGGATAGGAATTTATTCATCAAACTTAAATACAAAATTTTTTTATTTTAAGAATATTCTTGCAAAATTTACCCCTGGGAAGGAAAATTTGGACAATACGTATTCTCAAATTAAATCTCCTGGAAACACTACTGGAATAAGTTATACTCACCAAAAACCATTTTTCAAAAACAACTATTTTGTTCCTTCAAGAGCCCCTTTTTTTACTAAGTGTCAATGTGGTGGGCATTGGAAGAAACTTTTCTCCTAAAATAGAGTTCAATATCTTGGGTTTCAAAAAGCTTATTATTCTAATAAAATTTGGATACCCAAAATTTTGTTATCTGACAATTTCGGATCCAAGAAATTTTGGATTCCGAAATTCTAACTTTTTTTTATTTTCAGGAAAATAGGGAAAATACCAACAACAATATGTGGTACATGGATAGTGGATGTTCTTTGCATATGACTAGTAATATAAATTATATTGAAAAGATTATCAAAACGAAAGAAGGAAAAGATTATTTTGGAGATAATGCTCTAGGAGAAATTATTGGTATAGGTAACATTGTTCTTCTTGAAAAAACATTGATTTCAAATTCCTTATTTAATAAAGGTACTAAGAACAACGTCATTAGTTTAAGAAAATAATTTGATGAAGGATACCTTGTGAATTTTAGGAATGATCAGTGCTTATTACACAATTCCAATGAGGTATTTATTCTTTCTACCAATAAGCAAGATAATGTTTACAAACTAAACATAGAAGATCTTAGGAGCCATGAATTACCTTGACTTAGTGCAACAGAAGATCATCCTTGGTTATGGAATAAAAGTTTTAGACACTATAACCTTAGGAACCTATGAAAGCTTTGTAAGAAAGGTTTAGATAAAGATCTAATGGAGCTTATATTTGATTCTTCAAATGTTTGTTACCCTTGTCAATATGGAAAGAAACATAAATCAAGTTTTAAATTAGTTGGTGAAGTCTCACCACCAGATTCATTACAGCTAGTGCATATGGATCTTTTTGATCCAACAAAAACTGGAAGCATTGGGGGAATGTATTATCTATTAGTCTTAGTTGATGATTACACTAGATTTAAGTGGGTATATTTTCTAGAAAATAAGTCTGAAGCCTTCTCATATATAAAAAGTGTTTGAATATTTTCATTGTTGGTTTTTCAAATTTTTCATAATGAAATTTTCGTAGTTGGTTTTTCAAATTTTACATAATGAAATTTTCGTAGTTGG
Source organism: Viscum album (assembly GCA_963277665.1). NCBI lineage: Eukaryota > Viridiplantae > Streptophyta > Magnoliopsida > Santalales > Viscaceae > Viscum > Viscum album. Next base: position 1,621,342,367 of record OY728155.1, on the reverse strand, counting down.
TTTTTCAAATCTTTCGTAATCAAAATTTTTGTACTGGAAACATTCGTAATGGAAATTAACGTACTGGAAATTTTTGTAGAGGAAATTTTCGTACTGGAAATTTTTGTACTGGAAACTTTCGTATTGAAAATTTTCATAATGGCAGTTTTCATAATGTTAATTATGGTAATGGAAATTATCATTCTCATAATTTTTGAAATCGATTTTTGCTACTCAATGTTTTTGATATAAAACGTTTAGATCTTAAGATTTTCGTTGTATGTTTTTCGTAGTGATTTTTTCATACTGGGCTTTTCGTAGTCAAATTTTCTTCAAGAAGAATATCACCTATTATGAATAATCATCCTTTCCAATATTAAATGTATGATTTCCTTTTTTATGTTTTAATAGTCACTTTTACTTTCTGAAAGTTTACAGTGTTTTTTAAATTTTTAGGATTCAAGTTTCCTTAAATCTGAATGTTTTTCTTAAAACCTCAAAAGAATAGATTCAATATTTCATTGAGGGTATGTTTTCAACAGTAAGATCAGACCATAGAATTTTTTCAACCGTTAGATTGGTTTTGAAAGATGAATGGTCACTTCCATCGCCTATATAAATGGTACCCCCGATGGTTGTCCCACATTGGTTTTCAAATCTTTCGCATGCTGAAGCTCTGCCACCCTTCTTATGCACGTTTTGAATCTCCCAGAGTTCCTCCAGTCCTAATGTCTGTAGAAGCCTCTTCCAAAAAAATTTATACCATGAAGTCAATTTCAAAATGGATAGTATATAGGGAAAGGTTGGTGCATCGGAATTTGTTCATGTACGATTCTATAATTTCTAAGAATATCAATTTAAATGGAAGGGAAGATGTCTGCATATCTAAGCCAGGTTATCAAGACATTGTGTATCTGGATTTACTCATAGAGTATTATGAGTCAATGTGCTTCATTAAAGAAGATAATAGAGAAATATTTTCATTCAAGTCTTATGGAAAAAACTACAAACATTCTTATACCAAGGCAGCCGACATTGTGGGATTATCATATAAAGGGGAGGCAGAATTTTGCTCCCACAAACTCTCGGATATTCAAGGAAGTTTCGTTAAGGTGAAGGCCTTTCAATGTCTTCAACATTCTGATGTCAAGATAGTAAATATTGAACATCTATCTTCTAATAAATGGATCATTCAGCTATGGGTACAAGGTTTTTATTACCATGAAAAGGATACAAAGATACCCTCAAGAAGAGTGACATATATTTATTAGATTTTCGGGTAAATCTATGGAAAATAAATTTGATGAGGCATTTTCATGTAACAATTAAAAACATCATGAATGAAAACATAAGAGCCCAAATTATCATGTATCATGCCTTACATTCAAAGATGAAAGTTCAGTGTCTTGAATTATTCAAGATTGCATTCAAATCCAAGTCTTGGAATTGCAATGTTATGCTTGTTAGTGATGACACCCTGAAAATAATGAATATGCCATATTCTAAGGAGACAGAAGAGTTTTATGATCTTCAAGAGGAAGATACAGAAGCCAATCTGGAAAACATTGAAAAAGTTGAACCATCAAAGAAGACTGGAAAGAAAAGAAAGGTAAAGGAAGTGGAGGAAATAGAAAAAAACCCCAATGCTAAGGAAGCCCAATCCGGACCTCCCAAACTGAAGAAATAGAATGTGTATCTCAATTATGTGGTTGAAAAATGGAGGGAAGATAAGTAAAAGTGGAAAGAAGGGGAGCCACAGTTTTTATTGGACCCTGAAAAAGCTACGTCTTTAACAGAGAAGACTTCTGAATACCTTGGGAAGAAAGAAAAATAGGAGAAGATGAAGAAGAAAATGTTTGAGGTTGAAGTTGTACAATATCTTTTGAAAGACACAGAAGTAGAATCCGAGAATATTCCAGTACAAGAAACATTTCTAGTTAATCCATTACATGAGACCCCGGGGAATAATTTCATCACTCCGAAACAATCTAATGTCAATGACGTTTTTGGAGATGTTGAAGAGGAGGAAATAGATATAGAAGAAGAAGAAGAAGAAAGTGGTGATTTATATGATCTGATTAAACAATTTGAAGAATATCAAGATAAGGAAAAACCATCAGAGAAATTACCACTCCTAACATTTGAGGTCGAGTCCTCAAAGCTTGTCATTCCTGTAAAAGAAGAAGAGAAAGATGGAAAGAAAGATGAAGACAAGGAAGAATAAGAATAAGAAGTAAATGAATTATCTGAGGAAGAAAGCTATCAAAATCACATTATTGGGGAAGTATTAGAAATACTGAAATTTGATAATGATAAAGTTGTTCAATTATCTGATAGCGAGCATAAATATCATGATGAGCAAGTCATACCGAAGTTTGATAAGGGCAAGAAAGTGTTTGTTGATTCTCAAATAAAATCTACAGTGAAGAGGAATGAAGTTGTAGGAACTTCAAAAAGGAAGCTTGTTGAGCTTGAAAAACCACTCTCACCACGTAATATCTCAGATTCAGGGTCATCTTTACTTGGTCATGATTTTGTGGAGCAGTCATGGAAGAAAATAGTCAGTTCCATTCCAAATTTTACAAACATAGATTCTAGATGCCAGATGCTCCAAGACACTCTTAATCAGATGTCAGATTCAGTTTCCATAGTGATGGAAAAGTGTGTAAAGATAGAATCAGATTTAAAAACATTTCATATACGATATGAAGCTCATAGTAAGTCCTACAAGAAAATAACCACTTGGTCAAAGAAGATCGTCCAAAATATGGCAGTGCTTGATTAATTTCAAGAGGATGTAAAAGAGGATTTGGTACCAATGATTCCAAGACCATGGATCTAAAAACAATTTTCAGGAAAACCCGACCCTTGACCAAAATTCCCAAAGTCAATATGTGAAGGATCTGAATGGGAAGATTAACTCTATTTCTCAAAGATATAAAGGGGAAGGAGATCTCTAGATTGAGATCGAATAGAAGCTTGTAAAGCAGGATAACGTTCTTAATGTTTAGTCTGAGGTTCTGAAGGCTCAAGATGATAGGATTAAACCCTTAGAAAATCAAGCTGAGGAGGACGAAAAAGAGTTAAAGAAGCTAAAACCCCATCTGAAAAATATAATCCCCTTGGAAATTGAAGACAAATAGAACAATCTCATCTTTTGTCGTAATGCCTTTCATTGTAAAAATCTTGACAATCATAATAAAAACTCTAGTTTCTTGTCTTTTATGGTATTTTGTACAAATATTTCAGGTACCATATTGTTTTCCATTACCTTAAACTCTGTTTAAAAATCACAAAAAGGGATAAGGAAAAAGAATTTTATAGAAGAGAAGGAAAAAGAATTATAAGTATTAAAGAATTATCCCTATGTAAGGGGAGTTTATCTAAGGGGGAGTTTTTTTACAAACAATTATATATTCATAATGAAAATCCCATTGTGAAAATCTAGAATATGATCCTTAGTGTTCCAATGCCTAATGGAGAGTTAGTTGTATTCCCCATTATCCATGAATAAAGGGAGATAAGCAATAACTTCAACGTCTAGAAATATATTCTAGGTTCCTACATTTTTATTTGTAAAGATGTTTGTGCTTTCCAAAAAGGGGGGGAATTGTTGATTAAATAAGGCTTTCCTTATGAATTTTCCATTCATTCATATATGGGGGAGATTGATAAGTCATCAAGGTTTCCTTATGACTTGATCATTCCTCTGGTTTTGAAAATCACAAACACCTTATCTTAAGTAAAAATTCATTTTACCCATGTTTTACTTCCATAAGGAAAATTTCCTTACCCAAGGAAATTTACCCCTACCTTTTGTTCATTCTTCATATCAATATTTTTATTCAGCATAAATATCAGATTCATATCTAAAACCTAGGAATCATATAATACATAGATATAAAGCATTATATTTTGGGATCCGAATTCCAGTTACGAAATTTTATGAAGTTTTACTCAAAGTTCCCTATTATGAACTTTTATGAAGATCAAATCTAAATTATGATTACGTACATATATAGAGTTCTAACCATTAATTCTGCTGATGAATTCAATTTACAAATTCTCATTACGAATTCTGATGATTAAATCTGATTAAGAATTCTCATTTTGAATTCTGATAAAGAATTCTGATTATGAATTCTCATTACGAATTATGATGAAGAATTATGATTTTGAATTATGATTACGAAATCTGATGGTGAATCCTGATTACGAATGCTGATGATGAATTATGATTATGATTTCTCATTACGAATTCTAATGAAGAATTATGATTATGAATTCTCATTACAAATTCTGATGACGAATAATGATTATGAATTCTCACTACGAATTTTGATGATTAATTATCATTATGAAATCTCATTATGAATTTTGATTGTGAATTCTGAATACGAATTATGGATACTAACTTGTATTAAGTTTGACTCCAAATTCTCCTGATAAACAGAAACCGAATATCCTTGTATTATAGACTCCAAATTTTTTCTTGGTTAGACTCCGATCTCTTATTTGCTTATATTCCAAACATTCATATATTATCTATTCATAATATCAGTTTTAGTTATTCTTTTAATTTTTCATTTGTAAAACGATTTCGTTCCTTCAGTTATCTACTAACCATTGCTTTAGTGACACGTGTACATGTCCCTCTGAAATTCAATGTAGAATATAACTGTTGGAGGTGGGAGCCGACTGTTGGAGTAGTGCCTATAAATAGGAGCTCATTTGAACAGTTGACAATAATTGAAAACATCTTTGACATATGTTCTTACATGCTGTTGAAGTGATTCCTAGAGAGAGAGTCTATTATAAACTATCACGCTTCGTATAGAAAGTTTGAACATCTTTTTCACACTTTTATTCATGCAGATATTCTTGGTGCGACTCTGGTTTTTGTTGTGTACAATCAAGGGCTTCCGGGGATAGAAAGACAGAGGTGCTGACTACCTGATAGTTGAGGGCTTACCCAAGTGTGTGTAAGATAGACTTTCTTTAAAGTATAAATCAAGGGACCTCTTATCCAGGGTTGTTGGATACACTTCTCTTTGGGTTGAAATATTTATTATATGTTACTTTTTGTGTTACTACTTTTTTTATGTTGTGCATTTTTTGTATTTTTATGGAATGTATATCGTTCTTATAATTCCTTACTTGTACTATAATTTAGTTATATTCTATACGTTTTAAGGTATAATCATAGCTAGTGTGAACTTTTCTTATGTTTTATTTACGGAATCTCTTTTCCATAATCAAGCTAGTATTTAGAACTTTGAGGTGTTGTGAATTTTGGTTATGAAAAATTTCCTTAGTGATTTTTAAAATAATACAATTCACCCCCTCCCGCCTCTTGTATTTGAGAATCTCATACTTGTATATTCGATCCTACATTTTGTATTATAGAGTACATAATACTCACATACCTTCTAACAATAAACATCATAAATAAAAAATAATTCCATAAATACATCCATCTGTGAGATGTGGTGATAGAAAATAATAATAATAGCTCATTAGAATATAATCCACCATACACATGAATGATGATTTTTTTACACTTTTTGTAGAATATTAGATAGTTTTAGTTCCATAACATAACATAAAAAATATAACTATATAGATTATAATGAGGTTATTATTTCATAATGGTTTAATAAGAATTTAATTAGGTGATGACAAAATAAATTGAAATTCTTAGTTTGGAACGTTACCTCTACTTCGAACAACTTCTTTTGGTTTTCACTAAATGTTTTATTAAGATACCTTTATAAAAAAATTAAGGATTATAGGATTCTATAATAGACATAAGTTATCTAATATTTTATATATTAACCAATTCAATAGTTTTTATAATTGTGAATTCGATTTGTGGATCAGGTTAACTTTTTTATGTGAGTTAACTATAAATCATTCAATTTTTTTAAAGGAAATGGTGTACCTAGTTTTTTATCTTGTAATAAGGCTCTATAATGGGATCATATAAATTCAATAAAAAATTTATCCAATATAGTACAATAAAATGTGTCATTGAAATGTTTGTTTTGTAATTTTTTATCATTTATAGTTTTAGTTTAACCTTTAGTAAACCTGTTTTTCACATTAAACATGGTAAATAATGTTTTACTATTTTTTATATCATTGTTGTATAAAATTAATATGTCCTTATTAGATACTATCAATTATTCTAATCCCAAATATGTAATATATTTCTTAAAATTTCATTCCTCATTATGAAATTTTAAATTTTAATATAATATCACAACAATTATCAGGAAGTTGTTTTCCAAAGAGACTATTTTCAAAACATTAGAAATTTTATATATCAAAATTCAGTAAAAATATTATACAATATAACTAAATTTCATAATATATATATAATTGAACAAATTATAACTATAAAATAATCTTAATATAATTATTATTATATAAAAATCTATCAAATAAATTACAATTAATTATAAATATAGTATTTATTATTATTCACTACAAAATTTATAATATTGGAAAATTCTCAAAAATCACCCATCAGATAATTTTGGCATCTACATTTCAAAAATAAAATTCATCTTTTAAAATAAATTATTCAAGTTCCGAAAAATAATTTTTATATATGTTCTTAAAGATAGACAATTATAATTGTTGGTTAAAAAAAATTACACATAAAATTGGATTAATGATTATATCCTTCCTATAATACATAAATGATAAATTTTAAATATTTAATTGAATATGTAATATATAAATATTTTTAATATCATTCACTAAATGTAAATATTTTAATTTATTATGGTAAATATGTATGCATGCATAAAAATACTATATAAAAAATATCATTTTCAAGTATTTATTGATTATATTTATAATTTATTGTTTATTAAAGAATTCATATTATATAAATATTTAAATAATATTTTTTCATAATTTAGATAATCTTACCCATACCCACCACTAAAATGTCACTATGATAACTATCATATTATATAGTAGTATTATTTTAATAGTATATCATCATTCATTTAAAATCAGCATTTCGTGTAATAAAAAAATAAATAAGTGTTCCATATAACACATTTTATAAATAATGTTTCATATAGAAGATGAAAAACTCAGGGGTGTGTGTAATTAAAAAATCCAAAAATTTATTAATTTTTAAAAAAAATTAACAAATCCATGGGTGTTACTTGGATACCATTAAAAGGATTTTTAAATATAATGAAATGTAATTTCATTCATACAATATAATAAATATATTAATTATAAATCTATATGTAAAGAAATTTTGGGGAATAAAATCAAACATATCTCCTCGATTATAAAACGAGGCATATGAACATTTGCATCCAAAGGAAATTGGGATACAAATCACATGAATAAAATGATTTAAAATGATTCATTAAATAACATTTTTAAAGATAGTATTATGTCAAAAAAAATGTCAAATGGTTATTAGATATACCATTATAATGACATCATAGTCCCTAATAAGAAATAAATCTAGTGGGTGTTAAAATTTTATATAATAATTCCTTATCCCATTTCCCCGTATAATATAATGCACTATATTATCCTATATAACATATATAAATATAGAAATCACAAAATTTTGATCCTTTTTAGTATGAAGTACATTTTATAAACACCATTTATAATTATCCTTTTCATGTATAATTGTCAGGTATTATCTATTTTTAATATTTTGTGTTATTAATCGAGATCGAGATTAACTAGTTTCAACATAATGGTGTTGTTATTATGTATTAACTAAAAAAATTTCATTAGCCTCTATGAAAATTTAATAATATATTTATGTAAAATTATATATAATTTTATAATTATATTATATATTAATATATTTAGAATCATTTAAGATGATATAAATGATGAGCTTGTTTTATTGTTTTTTTACACATGGATGTTTGTATCTCAAGTAGCGAGTTTAAGATGAATGTTATCATTATTGAAAACATTTAAAATAATTAATTACTTATTTTTGTCATATATAATCATTAATTATTTTATAATATTCATCTATGATATTATTTTATATAATTGTTAAAATAAGAGTTTAAACAGACCCATATGTTAGAACACCATAATCATTGGATGATTGTGATTATGAAATAGTTTTATTGTCAAATAATTTCATCACTACTAAATAATAATGACATTTTTTCATACATGTAAAGAGTTTAATCATATTTTAATAGTTTTTAGATAGTTATAAGGAATATTGAAGGAAAAATAGACACTTACTTCTCGGAGACAGTTGTCCACAACACGGACATTAAATATTTTTATTTCTTAACAAATGTAAGGGATAAAAGGTGGATTCTAATTTATATCTACCTAATAATGATATATTCGTCACATTTTCAGAAATTACATTCTTATAAATTGAAAATATAATTGGAGCGAATAATTTAAGAACATTTTTGTGAAAGTGGTAGTTTACAAAATCAACAAATGATGGATTTGTTTTTCTATATTAAAAAGGATAAGTTCAATTAAAAGTTATTAATTTATAATAATAAAATTAAAAAACAAATTAATTTACAATTTATTATTAAAAATAAGAAAAATTTATTTGTTAATGTAAGAAAGAAGAGCATATATATTGTGAAAATGTATTCACATTTAGAGAATGGGTCTTCACTTATTAGAAATCTCAGAAATGAAGGTCTCAGGAAAATAAAATATTACCATAAGCTAAAATATAAGTAATAAAATTATTTAGGATAGAAAAGAATCATATTTTTAATTAGAATATTAATTTTAATGTGTTTCTGAATCGGTGTTAGGATACATGTTTTATATTTGTGAAAATTGAGTTTGTAAAAGTATTTTATCATTATATGAAGATATCACATATTTCATAATATTGAGGCCATAAAAATAGAAATTTTTTTATTTCATGATTATATAAGGTAGATAATATTTTAACCCTTCATTTTTACACAACTTTTATGCATGTATCAAACTCCTTTAATCTTATATTTAATAATTTTATTACTTTTTCCTTTATCCTAATAACAAATAAATTTCTATAAAATATAATTTTATATCATAAAAACATATAATTTTTCATCATTTATGGAAAAACATTCCAAATTTGTAATTAAATTTTTCAGAAAATTCATATATTACTATGAAAAAATAATTTTAATATTGATTTTCATATTTCATTAAAACCAATTTTTAGAAAAGGGTTATTATTAATATAAAAATTCATATTTATGATAGTATGAATGTTTTATTTCATTTCAATGATATAATTTTTTTGATCATATAATTTTAGTATTTATTTTTGTATTTAAAATCAATTTAGCTCCTAATTTTTCCATATATCATATTTAATTAAAATAAAAGACCAAAAATAGTTGTTGGCAAGAAAATATTACATATATTGTTAATCATAAGTTTTATTAATTTAAAATAAATTATTTAAAATATATATTTACAATTTAAATAATTTTTTTATCAGTTAAATATTATTATAATCTTTTATATCATAGTATATATTGACAATTTCATAAATAATTATGTTTTTAAAAGGACGGTATTTTTTATCTATTCACCAAAAATCATCCATTTTAGAGAAATCAAAAAAAATTAAACTACTAATGATATTGACTTTATCAATCAATAAATTATTTTTATTTGAACTGTTATGAATTGTAAATTTCATAAATTTATATTTATTATGAAAAAAAATATAATGAAAATCTACTTCTATATAAAATGATCATTTATACATCATTGGTCATTTACCATCTTTTATATAAATTTCTAAATAATTTAATGTCGAAATATAAATATCAAAATTTAAATATTATCTATTATTAAATTGTATCCCTCATCAAATTAAGGATAGATAAAATCATTCTTCACATGGAATGCTTTTTAAAATAAACTAATTATAATAATATGACATTATTTTATATGATTATTATCATTTTTTTACTACAGATTTGATTACTAATGTTATTTTAACATGTCTGGGATCCGTTTATTCATGTGTTTCATTATTGGACAATTACAAGTGACCCATGATATCAAATATTATATCAATTTATCTGATCCAAAATCATTTGGTGTTACTTTCTACACATTAAATAAATTTCATCCTCCATATTTTAATTATTACTCACATTTAAAATTAACTGATTGTATTCAAAACATATTTATCATTCCAAAAATAGATACCAATATATAATCTACTCTATTCTCATTAGAAATATTATGTTTCATAGAATTCCTCACAGAAACATAATTAGTTATAGATTCACATACAAAACTATTTATATTACATAATCATATATTCTTTGAAATATTTGTTCTGAAAAATATCTTCAAAATGAATATATTAAACACAATTGAATAGATATAATATAACATAAATTAATAATTTATTTTAGTCTCCAATGGTTTTAATCTATAGATCATAAAATCACACACCAAAATACATACACCACAATTCACAAATGTGATGAACATCGCCAAAAATATCCTTAATAAAGTATAAATTCTGACTTAACCTATAATATATATCTTATTTTTTTTCAAAATCAATCTACTCATTATTATCTCAACATCATGTTTATATTAAACATATGATTTATCTGTCCCTCAATTAGGTGTTTTTAATAGATACCTCAAAAAATATAACATTTTCAAAAAATCAATTTTTAAGGTTACTAATACAAATTAATATATGACACCAAACCATTTAATAAGAAATTTAGAATTTTAGTTTTCATATATTTAAAATAATACTGAAAAAATTTATTATATTCCAAAATATCATCAATAAAGAACACCCACTAATGAAAATATATATGATTATAAATTTTTATTTTTAAAAAGATACTCACAAAACTGTTTTTATAAATACAAAAAAAACTCATGTTTTCTATCATAAAATAATATAATTATATTATACACCATCTAATTTTGTTCAATTATTCATATATAAAAAATTTCATTCAAGATTCATTCCATTTTTATCTTTATTTTTATTATCATTTTGAAAATAAATCAAAAAAATGGTTTTGGTTATATTAAAAATATAACTATGAATACATTAATATGATGATTTTTCCCTATAGAACATTTTTATTAATATATGATACATTTGGTAAAACCAATGGATCTCTCTTTTCAATCCTAGGTAATATTCATTTCAGTTTCTTAATTCTTAATAATTTAATTAGTATAATTAATTATGATATAAATATTTCATAATTGATCACAAGGAATATATGATAAAAAACATTATAACCCCTAAAATTCTCAAAAAAAAATGTGTCCTTAGACTAGATCACCATGCACTATAGTAAAAATTTAATAAATACCCAACAATCCATTTTTACAATTATTACAACTATGTTCATTTGATCCAAAACCAAATACACATTCAACTATTTATCTAGGGATTTAATTTCGAGATTAACTACACAATAACTAACGCACCAAAACATTGAGATGTTATCGAATACAAAGATATGTCCAAAAATCATATCTATTTTATTTTAAATAAAGATATATTATAATAAAATATAAAATATACAATATTAAATAGACTAACCAAAACATTTTATATGTACCTTGGAAAATATGACAAATCTGAACTTATCAACAACTAAATTACCATCAACTAACATCCTAAATGAAAATTTTATCTAAACCCTATCTATAATAAACTATATTGACCCAAAGACGTGATCATCACGATTAAATAATGTAATAGAAAATATTCCATTAGAATACATTCTAGTGATATTTTTGGTTTAGTGTTTTAGAATATTAGAAAAATAGTTAATATCAAAACCAATGTCTATTAAAAAAAGGTAATGTTTCATTTATATAAGACACTAATTAATATTCGACTTATCTTTGTCATCTCCCAACAATTAATTATAATATATACTATTTTAGACACATCATAAATATATAATGATTAATAGACCATGGATATGAAAATATTAAAAAATTTGGTGACCTTAAAAACATCTCAGTTTTAATGAAAAGACATAAGCTTCAATGAAAATAACTGAGAATAAGGTGATAAAATAGATATTTTTAAAGTATACAAGTAATTTAATACCCAATAATGATTAGATGATAATTCATTGAGCAATAAAATTTATAACATAAATTGTTAAATATAATATAAGAGATTAATATATATGGTTTAAGACATAGTCTAAAAAGGTAGTATATTGAGTTCTCCAAGCATGGAAAACAACCTAGAGATATAGCACAAACATAAGAATAAAAATTACTATTATAAAAACAATTATTCCCCTACTTATGTGAAAAAAAATCAAATTTTAATATCTTAATATTATAAATGAAATCTATATTCCAATTATTACGGCAACACAATATTATGTTCACACCTTAATATCTCCTGAGATATAAATATAAACCATTGTATTTAATGGTGATAAATGTTCTAGAAATTCATAATCCTTTTATATATGTCCCCTAATAAATCAATAATTTTTCATAATTTAATCATAGAATGAAAATGTATTTCTTATACTTGTTCAATTTATTCAAATAAATTAAAAATTTATAATTCCATCAATAATCTTAACATGGAACACTGAAGAAAAATAAAATGGTATCCACATATGTTGAGTAGTGTTCAATATAAATAATATACATTCAAAAAAATAGATCATATTGTATTTAAATTGTATAGTTAATGTTTGTACAGTTATAAGGTTAATTTCCCAAATAAATCAATGTGTATAATAATAGCGAAAATACTTAAATATAAATAACCGAATACATGATAATCAAAAAGTAATGACATTAAATGAAATTTTAGGGTTTTGATCCATCACTTAATATGAATGATGTGCTATATCATTTATATGTAACAAATTCAATTTCCAAAATCCAATATGAAAAATAAGGTGGTTGTAATCATTTTATGTAAATCCTTGATTGATAATAAGATATATCAAATGAAAAAACAAATATGAAAATTGTTTTTTTTGGAGTTTTCATAAAAATAATACATTAAAAAAAGAAATAACACAGATAATTGGAAAAATTGAAAAATGATATATTATGTAATAATATGTGAAATATCATTTCATTTTTAAAGCATGAAATAATATATGAATATTTACATATTAAATGATAAAGGTGGCATGACGATGTGTTCACCAAGATAATGTTAAAATGATTTTCATTCAACTAATTAAAAAAAGTCACACATAAACTATTTTTAAATTATCATATAATCATATAAATATCATAATGGAATATAAAATTACATTAAACTATTAGTTAGAAAAAATTAATTCATTTTCAAAAATAATCCAATGAGTATTGACAAAAAAGGGAGGCTCCCAATATAAAATAAATAGTAGGGTATGTTTCCTTTTAAAATGTAAATAATGAGATAAGGTGAGAAATTAAATTTGGTCATGATAAATAAAACTCCATAAATGATAATAAGATAATTAAAATATTGTGGTTTTATAGATAAAAGTATAGAAATTCCATAAAAATATTATCATTAAAAAGAAATATTTACTTGAAAAGGAGACAACTGATGTAACCCACATGGTATTGGTAATGTAAGAATTAATGGATATATAGAGTAAGATGACGAAATATAACTTAAAATATCCTGAAATTGAAAATATTTTCAAAATGAATGTCATTGGTTAGTAAATGAACTCTATATAATATATAATTGTGTGAAAAATCAAACATATATCATGGATTTTAAAATTTGACAAATAAACCCTTAATAACAGAACAAATATTGATGTTGAATCTCCTAGAAGTATATAATTTTAAATGAAACATCAAATAAAATGAATAATGATAAGAATGGTATATAGATTTTTGAACTTTAAGTTGATAATTCATTTCAAAAATACATGGTGTATAATATAAAATATGTATTATGGGGATAAAATTTGAGACAAGAAACTATTACCTTATATTAAGGATTACTAAATCGAACTCTATGATCTGAGAGAATACCCAAAAATATCATAATCAACTATTTCATAATCCATTTCAATTAAATAACCATTTATATAAAATATTAATTATTCTCTACATGTATACCTGATATTTATTTCCTATTTTTAATATAGAGGATGAGTAATCTTCATCAATTTGAAGTAGATTCCTAAAAAATTATATCTTTAGTCTATCCCAATTTTTCATCATTCATATATACTAAATAGATTAGAAATATATTTTATTAAATTTATTATAATGTTATAATTTAATTTTAATGGATTTTTGGCTATGAACCATAATGAAAAAAATCGTTAATGACAATTTTTCTTGATTTTGGACAAATTGATATTGGTATCTTAATTAAAGTGTATAATATTTATTTTACCATTATAAAACTAAAATAAAATATGTATTCACATATTTAAAAAACATATTCTCAAAAAATATGTTCTCATAGTCATCGAATATTTTATTTATATAATTTTTCATGCAGGTAGTTAGATTGACCCAAACATTAACATACCAAAATTAGTGGATGATTATGATTATGAAACAAGTATATTTTAGAATAATAAAATTATAATAGATACATTATTATAATTTTAATATTCCATTAATTTTATAAATCATACATTAATATTGTTTAGTATTTGTGAAATAATCTGCATAAAAAATAAGAAATGTGGCTTCATGCAGGTGGCAGTTCGAACAATGCCCAAATGATGATTTCATTTTTTTGAGTGAATTATAGGAAATGGAGATGCATTATAATTTTCATCTTCATAATAATATTTTATATAATTTTTTATTTGTTAATGTACATATTTATATCTGTGGTAGAGATGTGGTTGTGAAATTAGTAGACATCTCTTCATTGATGTGGTAGTCTGCATATCATATTATTGACAATTTTTTCATTTATAGAAAAGGTTATAGTAGGTTAAAAATTAATAAAATATAATAACAACATTCTATAAAATAATAACAAACTTATTATATAGGGAATGATTTTTAAAAAACGTTAAAAATAAAAGGCGAAATGTTAGGGGAAGGCACTCGTGTTGGGGGTTCAGATGTTCCACTAAATGTATCTATGGAAAAAGAGGACTTAGGATATTATATTGTGACTAAGGGATAAATTATAATGAAATTGTGTATAAGGTATAAAAATTCAGTATATATTTAATTGGGAAACTAATTAATAAAATGTCCCTGATTTAGTGGTGAGACAATTTTAAAAGGTGTAACAAGGGATTTTTTTATATTATTTTAATTTATATAAAGAGAGAACTGGTTTTACATCTAAAGAGGATATTAAAATACATAATAAAAGAGTGGGGTTCAATATTGTCAATAATACCTCTAAAATGCATTTAATAACATGTTTTAAACATTTTTTATTACTTTACTCTTATAATTTTTTTTTCAAATATAACATTTTTTGTTTTATGGTGGTAAATACTTGTCATCCATGTAAATTAATTTCAATTCATAAAAATAATTTGGATTCAGTTAATTTAAATTGAACTAAAAATTCCATGTATGAAATAATTTTAATGATATAAAATTTTTATGTCTACAACAATTTATTTCTAAAATTATTACATGTAATGTATAAAGCCCTATTTTAAGAAAAAATTTATTTTTAATACTAAAATTAATCATCATGAGGAAATTATCCATTTCAATGATCTTATTGATAAAAAAATATTTTGGGGAAAACCTATACTCAAATTTCATAATGATATGAAAATAAATTTAAAGAAAATTTCATTTTATGAAATAAATAAACTAATAAATTATGGTAAAATATTTTTTACATTATTAAACATGTTTTTTCTAATTTAAAAATAGTATTTTGAGTAATCATATTATTAATTCATAAATATTTATTTGAAAAATTAATCGTTTTTATAAAATTATAGGATTTTAATGTAATGATAATTTTATATAATATTCATTGTGTGGAAAAAATAATTTTTTCACAATTATCATAATGAAAAATATTTCAAAAACATCCCATAAATAGATATATAGATATATTTAACCAATTTATTTAAATATTATTGAATGTTTTAGATTTTGTAACAACCTCTCAGTACTATTTATCATAGTATGTGACATTATTTTTTATGATGCTTTAGAAAACATGAAAAATATTTATAATATTTTTCAATGAAATTTAACGTCAAATCTCTTAATTTTTTTATCATCTTATTCATTATATATTCATTCATATTTAAGTAAATATTAATTTATTTATATCTAAATGTAAAATATCCTTCACACTCATCACAATCATAATCTTCTCCACAATACCACATGCAGACTTCTGGGTATGTTGGTATCATTTTACAATTATGGCCATATAAAATGAAAATGATTTTCAACACATAAAATGATTAAGGGGATCATCCAACAAAAATTCATCATGATTTAGATCCAATATCATCGACATTGATTTATCAATAATTCCATAGAAGATCTTTTAATGGTTAAACATCAGTAAAAATGAAATATTTTATGTATTTTATACATCATTCAAAAAACTCATAATTTATATTTTCCAAAAACTTATAAGTATAAGCCTTTATCCTATTTAAATTATATCATATATTAATCTTGGGTAATAAGAAATTAGACTCTATTAATATGTCACAATTTCCATTATTCAGTGCCATGTGGAAAACATCTGAAATCTAGTTCAAAAATTTTGTCTCCTATATGGCGCAATAGGATTTTCATTTCGATGATGGCCACGTGATATAATTTCTACAACAACTGATTCCATATGACAAGTAAATTTTAATTATCTAATAGGATGATGTTTTAGTATCAATTTTTCAAAAACATCATGCATTTTCAACCATTTTCTGAAAGTTCTATTAGGATATGATCATTTTATTATTCCATCTATAGATCAAATCCTGTTGAAAATTTAAAAAACAACACCATAAGAAAAATGTATTTAGGATTATTTAATTTTCAATTTTATAAAATATTATACATTTCCATGGAATTATTTTCATAATCAAGTAATCCAAAAAATAGTAACATTCAATAACTGGCGATCACTGAAACTAATGTAGGCCAACCTTAATAAACTAAACCCAATTGACAAATATCCATCATATTTTAATCATTTTTTTATATATTGATAATTATTTATATTTAAAAATTATAATCATTAAATGTGACACCCAGAAATTTGAAAATATTATATTTTATTATTATTTGGACTAGAATTTTTCTTTCTTGAGGTTCAGATTGAGTGCTGGGTAAATTTTTCGAATATTAAAATATGGAGGAGTGTTTTTGGCCTACTCACAGTTTTCACATGGTGTGGAAGACCTTGAGGGAAAACAATAAGGCCTGATCAGTGTCTAAAAATTAGAAAATTATTTAAAAATTGTTAAAATTTAAGGAATGAGTAATGATATTATTATTATTATTGTTGTTGTGGTTGTTCTTATTATTAATTTTATTAAGAAAAAATTTATTATTACTATATTTAATATTATTATTTTATATTTAATTTTATTATTAATATTATTATTATAATTATTATTATTGATTTTTCATTTTTCAAATTTTAATTCCATCTATTTTTTGGGGGATAAACCGTAGAGGGAATTTCCTCCTTTCCCTTCCAAATTTTGGCCCAACCCCCCTATTTCCCATATGTTTAAGTGACCACCCAAACCTGGACCCCATCCCTCACCAGTGCTTCGGGGGACCTCGCATCATAGTTCCTATACCTTTGTCGGTAGTGACACCCTCCCCTTCTCCTTCAACATGAAAGGTTCCTCCTTCATGTCTGGGAGAAACAACTTTTGTGAGACCTCACTCTCTGGTGTAGCCTGCTCTAGCCTAGCCTCCCTATCCAGCACAACTTTCTCCGGTGTGACCCCCATGTTTGGTGTCCGCCCTGTTTTCCTCTTGTTCATTTGCATTTTAATTTTCTGGGGGTTTTCTTCTAATTTGTGGGGTTCCACATTTGGATTAACCAAGAGGGTTATGTTACTAATGGTCCATATTTCATTGGGTATTAGGGAGCTCAGTTCGCCTGTGAGTTCTAACTATCCCTTCTGTTTATGTTTCATGGATTGTACACAACGTCAATATAGGTTTTTTGTCCCATTCTATTTTGAAGAAATTTAATGGTTATTTTTTTCAATTATTATATTTACATGATTCAATGCTTCATCATATAGTAAATTATTCTATTTTGGCAATTATTGATTTGTAGAACTTTCTAAAAATAGCTTTGGAAGTGATTCTGGGTTTATGTGTAAGCATTCTTATTCCAAATGTGTTTATTAAATGATCAGCCTTATTTTAATAATTTTTTACATATTAATATAACATTGGTTATGAAACATGATAATTTATTGTGGTGTTTTTTTGATATTATAATTTTTTAAAAATAAATTCTGTAGTGAAAATTCATTTTTACTTTAGTATAAAAGTTTCAAATGATCTTTGTTAAACGTCATTGGGTTTAAATTGTGAAATTTTATTATTTTTTGGTGTTTCCCCTTTTAGATTTCATGTTTAAATGGTCATATTATGGCATAGGATTTTATCTAGAATACTATGTTTTTGTAGCGTGGGTTGAATGTTTTTTTAGAAAGCACTACTAGATTTTTAAATTATCATTTCCACATTTTCAAATTATGGGAAAATTGTAGGGTTTGGTTTGAACGATTGTGGGGCTTTTGGTAATGGTGTTTGCGTACTCTCATTGGTATTAATTTATTCCATTATATATAGGACTGTTGGGTACATTTCATGAGGTTTAAAGCTTTATTCAATGTTTTGGATGTGGTTTTGTAAATGAATTTATATATGGAGACCATAAAGGCTTGTTTAGTGTTAAAAATATAAAAATGTTGTTTAATGTTGTTTTGGAAATGGTTCATAAATTCATTTGATTTTGGAAACCATTAGTACCCATTTGTAATTTTAAGAAAAAAAGTGGTGTTTGGTGTTATAGAAAAGAATATTAGTTCCTATATAGTTTTAATTACTAGTTGGAAACTCAAATTGTTTTGTAAATTAGTTTTTATATTTATATCATATGATTGCCGATTTGGATCTTTTTATGAAGTTATTTATAAATTTTTATTTATATAGTGTGAACCCATATATTCGATTTCCCTTTTTCGGTTATTTCATAGGTGATGTTCGTGTTTGGGGTAAAAAAGTCTAATGGTGGGATGTTAGGTGATTCATTCATGTCAGGGCCTCCCACATACACAATTAACTGTTAACATGGGTTCCTGGGTGTCTTTTTGGGGATCAAGTGATGGTTTCTTATCAGCCACAATTAGAGGGATTTGTACCCTGTATATTTGATGTTAGGCTACGTTAGTTGTTTCACTAGTGAGGCTATTTAGAGTATCTAGTTAGTTATTTACATAGAGGCTTCTCAAAACACGGGAAGGTGATTCCAAGACATGTACTTCTTTGGGACTTGTAGGGATGTCTGAGATCACCCATGGTTATATTATATTTTTTCTTGTTTGTATATCTCTACCATTTAACTGTTTATTCACACTGCTAATCTATTTTCAGAATCTATTAGTTTTTTTCAGCTTTCCCTACATACATGTTTTTTCATAGCCATTAATTCTTTTTTTGGGTTTTTTGTTTTTAAATTGTTAAACTCATATTTTGAATTCGGAATCGTTACATGGTTTATTTTAAAACAAACATCTTGTTGTTTATTAAAGTGTGACAAAATATATTTATAAATATATTTCAAATTAGTGTTAATGGACTATTTTTAGGAATGGATGGTAATGGACTCCATTGTGTTTTCCTACTAAGAATTTATGTGATCACCTATACAATATCTTTTAGTTTCATGTTCTAATACTGTTAGATCACCCTCAGAGAGAACATATTTTTGAGTTTTCAAGTGCACTAGAGGTCTCATAGAGGTATGTGAATTTTGATATTTTTTAAATGTTAGTTTTCATTTTTTGTCAGTCTTTATTTATTTCATTTTCATTAATTTATGGACCAAATCATTCCTACATATTTTTTTCATGCGCGACACTACTTACCAGCCTGTGGGGATTGGGAAACCATTCGGGCGAAGCCAAATACCAACTTTGTTGACTGATTTCGGGTTGACCTAGGTTGGTTTTTTTACCAAATGGTATCTTATCCTGGTTTTCATCATTAGAACTATAGGTTATAGGCACATTACCATTTCTATTAGTGAAGTATGAATACTAGTCCCACAATTAATTATTTTGATGCATGTTTACTATTGTATTTTGTTTTATTATAAGGGTGTTTTTGAAAATGAAAATGGGTTTGACATAAATTTTTTTCCATTAATTGAATTTATATTGGAAAACTAGGTTTTGAAATTTCAAACAATTTGGATTGAATTTTTTTTCTTATATATACATGTTAATAGAATGCCTCATGTGGTCTATATAAACATTTTCATGTTTGGGGGTATGTTGGAGATGTGTGTGTTGGAACACGTCGATGGAAACTGAGAGACACACCGATGAAAGTTTATTGGATATCGTGGGAGTTTATCTAAAAATAAATAATTGTATTTGTTTTTTAAAAAGTTATTTTTAAATGGGGAGTGATATTTTTAAATTGAAATTTTTATTGAAAATGGGTTTTTGGAATTAGAAGAAGTGGACATGGAGGAAGGCCGTTTTGAAAACATATATAGAAATTGTGGGTTTGAAAATGTATATTTTCGGCTTTGTTTATATATGTTTCTGTTTTGAGCTAGTAAATTTTTGGTTTGAGGTGCTCTTCTGATTGTTCATCAGCATGATATTAGTATTTTTTTTGTGTTTTATTTTATGATTAGAAAAATTATTCGTAGAAAAGTTCCCAAGGATATTAGTTATTAAAGCCTAAATTTTTATTCTTCTCATATTTTTCATGTCCTTAATGATGATTGGGGTCCGTTAGAGGCATTTTATTTGATTTAAGTGGTCGAGAATATCTTCAAGGTGTGGGAAATTCTCAAGCATTCAGATTGTGTGACGTTGTTGGACTGTTAGAATAATCATACATTGGTGAATTGGATTTTTTCACCCAAATATCAAGCCATGTTTGAATAACATGGGATGTGTTTATGTCTGTCTTCATTTTATTGTTCATACTTGTTGAGTTGATGGTAATGAAAATGGAAGTTCTCACGTGTGTTATACAAGGCTAGCAGATGGTGAAATCATATTTCGACCATTTCAATGATCTTCCTTCATTTTTTCTGGATGTAGAAAATTGAATTTGATGAAGACTTACCTTCGTATTGGGGGACTTATTTTAGAGATCATGGAGAGGGTCTTCTCTAATCCTGACCATTATATTAGAATATAGTCAATGAAGTGCATAGAGATAATTTGGTATTCAGAGTGTAGAAACATGGAAATATAATGTCTATTTTGGCTCTTGAAGGCCCCCCAACTGATGGGATGTGTGTAATAGAGGAACCTAGTTCTTAAAAGATCACATCTATCGGTTTTGGTTTCATGTTTGTCAGATATTCAGTTGGGTGCCACCTGTGTGGATGATTTTGGATCCTGAAGTGATCATGTCGAATCCCACTAAATATGTTCAATCATTGTTGTAATATGGGTCATCTAGAGAATTTTTATAGAAAGAGTATCATGAAGAATATTTTTTGATTGGAGGATTCTAGTGCCTGACTATGATGAAGGATATGCTTCGACCATCTGGTTTATAGCCACATGTCGTAGGGTGAATATCATGTACAACCAGATGTTTCTATGGGTTTCAAGACTTAGTTTGGGTTTTGTGCCCTTTGTTGTGATCAAAACTTTTAAAGACTTAAGGATATTAATTTTCCACTGTGGAATTTGTTTTTTCATTGTAATTTCATTATTTCAATAGTGGATTATGATGAACTAGTTATGACGTAATCCAAACTATCTTGTTGTTCCGAAAATGGATTTTTTAATCATGTGTTTTCTTCATGTGTGTTTTGCCCTTTTATGGGTTGATCGTGATTTACCTTTTCTCTATTGGAGATATATGTGCCTCTGGAAGAATATATGTTTTTAGTTTTTCTAATGATCACTATTTGGTTTTGTTATTCCAAAAGGATTTCCATATGGTTTGGGTTTTTGGCATGGGTCTATAGTTCCATGTTTCTATATAGGTATTATATCTCTTGTTCAATATAAGATGTTTTTGATCGGTTGGGATCTCCCACGTCCCCCTTCCCTCCCTAGGAAGGTATGTTTCAGTTTCCATTTCAGTTCTAGTAGAACACTTGTGGTGGGGATTACTATCTCATGGTATCCCCTTGATTTGAGTTTTGGTTTCATATAGATCAGTCGGGTGTCACTTTTGAAATAAATAGTCCCTCATAATTCATTGTTTTTTATTGGTGTGTTTGAAAATGAACTCAAATTTTGATCAACTAGAAGAATGGTAGATTTCATGGGATAGAATGTTTTATAGAGAAGAGAATTTTAACACCACTACCTGAAATTATTTTATTTTATTATATATTGGATTTATTTTTTTCTGGTTGAGGGTTGTGTGGAATCCTACATATTATTTTTAGACATTAAATCATCCAAGATTTTTTTTTTGACCAATGGATTTTTGGAGAACTGTCTTTAAGAACGTGCAGTCGAACCATGTTCATGCTCAGTGTAACAAATTAATAAAATTAGATGAAAATAAAAACAAAATTTATGTAATGAATAATGATAATAATAACAATAGCAATAACAATAATATTCTTATTATTTTTAATATAAATAATAATTATTATTATTAATATTATTTTAATATTGGTATTATTATTATTATTACTATTATATATATTGTGTTTCATTTTTTAAATTTTATTGTATATTTTTTGGTGGTAGAAACACTAGAGGGAGCGACCCCCTATCATTTCCACAATGTGGTCTAACCCCCCTACTTACTATGTGCGCACGCGAAAACCCACATTCCACATCCCCTCCCTCAATGACACTCCGACCGACCTCTTCTCCAGCCGCATCTCCCTACACTTTTGGTGACACCCTCCTCATTCTCCTTCAACTTTTAAGGTGCCTCCTCCCTATCCTACATGTGTTTCTCTAGAACGACCTCCCTATATGGGGTGGACCACTTCGATATGACCTCCCCATCCTTCACAGCCTTCTATGGTATTACCCCCTTTTCGACGCTGGCCCGCTCTTCCTGAGGTTCATTTTGGTTTTAATTTTTGGGGATATTTATTGAAACGTGTTGGGTTTCAATTTTTTATAATCCTATAGTCTATGGTTAATGTTGGTCTTTTATTGTTTTGGTATTAGGGTGTGTGTTTGGTCTTTGATGTCTTTCTATCCCTTTAGTTGAAGATTTTTTTGAAGGGAACAACGTTAATGAACGATTTTTTCCCTTTCCATTCTAAAGAAATCTATTAGTGCGTTTCTCTCTTTAATTATTTTTTTACATTATTCTTGGATTCATTATATAGATAATTATTCTATATTGTAATTTATAGTTTTTTAGAACTAGTTAAAATAGATTTCAAAGTGTTATATAGTATATGTTTAACAAGGATTTCACCCAATGTGTTCATTAAATTCAAAATCTTGTTTTAATAAATTTTTACATATGATTTTGACCATGGAAATGAAAATAGTGATTTTTTTAGTGGGGGTTCTCTAAATTGTATAATTTTTAAAAAAACATTTTCAAACTGAATCTTCAATTATGCCTATGTACGAAGGTGTCGAATTTGGTTCGTAAGATTTCACTTGGTATTTAATAGTGATCTTAGGTGATTGTTGCGGTGTTTCCCCATTGAATTTTAATGGTAAAATGGTTAGATTGTGGTTTTTGATTTTATGTGAAAATTATAGTTTTTTGGCATGGTTTGTATGTTTTTTACAAATCTATCCTTCCTTTTGAAATTTCTATTTTCACTTTTTGATATTAGGTGAAAATTAATCAATTGGGTTTGAATCCAACTGCAGATTTTGGGAATGGTTTTTGAGTACTCTTATTTGATTTATAGTATATCATTTTATGTTGGAACCTACATGGGTAGAATAGGATCACACATAGATGTGCATTTAAAATGATGTTGTAACATTTAAAAAGGTCTCTTCTAATAAATAGGTTTCTTAAATGGAAACATAATTTCAATCAAGTATGTGTGTGGTGTTTCATGTGTTTTTGAATGAATTATTTAAAACATGGTTTTTTTTAAATTGAAACATGTTTTTGTGAATGTTTTAATAATGGATCATTGGGTACATTTCATGAGGTTTCATACATTATTTAGTGTTTTTGAAATTTTTTATTAAATTTAGTTGGATTTGGAGATCTTAAAGGCTTTCTAGATATTGATAACGTGAAAATAGTGCTTAATGTTGTATTGGAAATGGTTAGTAAATGAATTTTGTTTTGGAAGCCATTAGGGTTAGTTTGGAATTTAAATAAAAAATTGGTTTTTGGCGTGGTACATACTAAAGTTGATTTTAAAATATGTTAGATAACCAGTTGGAACCACAAAGTGTTTTGTAAAATGGTTTTAATATTTATATGATATGATCGCCTGATTAACACTTTCAATGAAGTGATGTATATATGTTTATTTATATAGTGGTAACCGCTTTCTATGATTTACCATTTTAGAGTAACTTATAAGAAATGTTCATGTATGGGGTAAGCAAGTGTGGTGGCGGTTGGTAAGTTGAGTCACATGTGTAATGGAATCCCACATACACAGTTTACTATTAACAAGGGTTATTGGTAATATTTTTGGGGATCAAGTTACTATTTATTATCCTCACCAATTATAAAGGTTTGTAACACTATGATTTATTGTTGGATCTGGTGGGTTGTTCCAGAATTGAGGTTGTTTAGAGAAGCCAGTTTCTTATTGACTTAGGGGATTTAACATACGCCGAGAGGTGGTACCAAACTATGTTCGTCTAGGGGTCTTCTAAGGATTTTTATGATCAACTATGGGTACTTTATTTTTTATTTTTTTAGTATGACTATTCTTTTGATTTTACATTTCATGATAATGGTCTTTTTTTAACATCTATCACTTCATTTTCATCTTTCCTTATTTATTTGTTTCTTTCTTAGTGATTATTTCCTTACTTGGGTTTTTTTATATAATGGTAAAATAACCTTTTAAAAAATGGAATCCTGGCATGGGATATTTGACATGAAAATATATGTTATTTATTATGTTTGAAATCATATTTGTATTACTATATTTAAAATTATAAATAATAAACTATTTTCAGTAAAAAAAGAGTATTGACTTCATGGAGTTTTCCTACTAATATTTTCAGTGCTCACACCTACTTTATCTTTATGTTTCTGGTTTGACTATTATTTTATTTCTCTCTGAGAAAACATAGTTTTGAGTATGCTGGTGGTATAGGAGGACAAATTGATGTGTGGGCATTTTTCTATTTTCCCTACATGTTTTCATTTTTATTCTCATTACTTATTTTTTTCATTTATTTCATTTATGGGCCGAATCATTCCCAATTATTTAGATTTGATTCCCAACAATAGTTTCCAGTCTGTGGGGATTAGGAACACCTTTCAAGCAGTCACTACTAGAAAATAAGGTTATACCAACGGTTCTAAACATTTGGTATAGGCTGAAAATCCGTTTGTATAGCATATACCAACAGTTTTCCAAACCATAGGCTAGAAAGCCGTGAGGAAATCCTTATACAAATAGTTTGATCAAAAACTTTGGTATATCTAGCTGAATTTATTGATATACCAACGGTTGCAAGAGAACCATTGGTATATGATTGTATAACATTTTTACAAACGTTTTTCAAAAGTCGTTGGTATATATTGTTTTTTAAAATTACACTCAATGTATACCAATGGATTAGAACCATTGGTATTGTATTTTTCTAGAATTATTATACCAAGATTGAAAACCGTTGGCATTGTGTTTTTCCAGAACTCCTTTACCAATGGTTCTAAACCATTGGTATTGAGTTTTTTCAGAATTCCAGAACTCTTATACCAATGGTTTAAAACTGTTGGTATTGATTTTTTCCAGAACTGCTGCACAGAAGCCCTCCAATAGCCCCTCCACTATAAACCTGCATAAAAAATATCACAAAAACCACATACAAAATTAGAACAGTATAAAAACACCTAAAATAGCACAAAAAACACATAAAACCATCAAACTCTTAGAACCATGTCTTGTAGTACAATTCCATATTTCAATATTCATATGACAACAATCATCTGATAGTAATTCTCCTCACCCCTGCACAACCCCCCAACCAGCATATCCCCCCACCTTCCAATCAAATTATAATTGGTATAATAGTCTTAGAAATACCTATTAGAGTTGAATAAGAGTTTGAAATTGGCTCAAATCCCATTTTTTCTGATCCTAGATGTGGGTATGTAATGATCTGTGATGAATTTTTCATTGAACTTATATTTTTTATAATATATGGTGAAAAGTAATTTTCTTAGGAGTCTCTTCACTCATGACCCAATGAGTGAAACTACCCAACTCATGAAAAATAGTTTGTGACTATCGTTGATGAGTGTAAATTTCAGTTGTATTAACTTAAAATGATGTCCTTTTGAAAAAAAAAGAGAGACTTTGAGTGGTGTTATCTACACCACACCTTTGATTGAGGTGGAGTTCACTCTTACACGTCACAAATGACTCATGGATTGTTTTCCTAAAGTATCAACACAATCCAAATGCGTTTGGTTGGTTTCTCGTATGCCAATTGTTTTTACATAAAAGAGTATCCATTTTAAACAAATGAAAGAAACTTTGAGTGGTACTGGCCACACCATTCCTCGGATTGAGGCGGGGTTGACTTGTACACGTCAAAATTGAACCATAGATCCTTGTCTTAATGTATCAACATAATCTGAATTCATTTGGTCTGTTTGTTGTATGTTAGTTGTTGTTTTTACTTAAACTGATGTCCATTTCAATGAAAAGTTAGACACATTGAGTGGTGTTGGCCAAACTGCCCCTTGGAGTGAGGTGGGGTTGACTCGTACACGTCAAAAATGACTCATGGATCGTTTTCTTAATGTTTTAATAGAATCCGAATGCATTTGGTCGGTTTTCCGTATGTTAGTTTTTGTTTTCACTTAAATTTATGTCCATTTTAAACAAAAGAGAGACACTTTTTGTGGTGTCGGACACACCGCGCCTCGGATTGAGGTGGGGTTGACTCGTACACGTCACAGATGACCCATGGATCTTTGTCCTAAATTATCAACACAATCCGAATGCGTTTGGTTGTTTTTCCGTATACCGGTTGTTTTTACTTAAAAGTGTGTCCATTTTAAACAAAATAAACACACTCTGAGTGGTACCGGCTACACTATGCCTTAGATTGAGGCAGGGTTGACTCGTACATGTCTCAAATGTCCCATGGATACTTTTCCTAAAGTATCAGAAGAATATGAACGTGTTTGGTCCGTTTTCCGTATGTCAGTTGTTGTTTTTACTTAAACTGTTGTCCATTTCAAAGAAAAGTGAGACAATTTGAGTGGTGTCAGCCACACCGTAGCTTTTGATGAGGTGGGGTTGACTAGTACATGTCAAACATGACCAATGGATCATTTTCCTAAAGTATCAACACAATCCGAATGTGTTTAGTTGGTTTTTTGTATGTCCTTTTTTTTACGTAAAAGCGCATCCATTTTAAACAAAAGAACAACACTTTGAGTGGTACCGGCCACATTGGCTTCTATATTGAGGTGGGGTTGACTCGTACAAGTCACATATGACCCATGGATCGTTTTCCTAATGTTTCAACAGAATCTGAATGTGTTTGGTCGGTTTTCTATGTGCCAGTTGTTGTTTTCACTTAAAATCATGTCCATTTCAAAAAAAGACACTTTGAGTGGTACCGGCCACACCGTGCCTCAGATTGAGGAGGTGTTGACTCGTACACGTCATAAATGACCCATGGATACTTTTACTAAAGTATCATGAGAATCTGAATGCATTTGGTCTGTTTCCCATATGTCAGTTGTTGTTTTTACTTAAACTATTGTCCATTTCAAAGAAATGTGAGACACTTGGAGTGGTTCCGGCCACACTACTCCTCATATTGAGGCAGGGTTGACTCATACATGTCACAAATGACCCATGGATTATTTTCCTAATTTATCAACACAATACAAATTTTTTTTCTCAGCTTTCCGTATGTTATTTTTTTTACTTAAAAGCTCATCCATTTTAAACAAAAGAAAGAAAATTGTAGTAGTACCGGCCACACCAGCCCTCTTATTGAGGCAGGGTTGACTCGTACACATCACATATGACCCATCGATCGTTTCCAAAAGATTCAACAGAACTTGAATGTATTTGGTCGGGTTTCTGTATGCCAGTTGTTGTTTTCAATTAAAATCCAGTCCATTTCAAATAAAAGTGAGACACTTTGAGAGGTACCAGCCACACCGTGCCTCAGATTGAGGCAGGGTTGACTCGTACACATCAAAAATGACCCATGGATTGTTCTCCTAAATTATCAACATACACCGAATATGTTTGGTCCGTTTTTCGTATGTTAGTTGTTGTTTTCAGTTAAACTGTTTTCTATTTCAATGAAAAGTGAGACACTTTGAGTGGTGTCGGCCACACCGCACCACGGAATGAGACGGGGTTGACTCGTACACGTCAAAAATGACACATGGATCGTTTTACTAAAGTATCAATACAATCGTAATGCGTTTAGTTAGTTTTCCATATGTTGTTGTATTACTTAAAAGCGCATCCTTTTTAAACAAAATAAAGACACTTTGAGTGGTACCGGCCACAACGGCCCTCGGATTGAGGCGGGGTTGACTCATACACGTCACATAAGATCCAGGGATCGTTGTCCTAATGTTTCAACAGAATCCAAATGTTTTTGGTCAGTTTTCCATATGCTAGTTGTTGTTTTCTCTTAAAATCCTTTCCATTTCAAATAAAAGTGAGACACTTTGAGTGGTATCGGCCACACCGTGCCTCATATTGAGGCGGGGCTGACTCGTACATGTCACAAATGACCCATGGATACTTTTCCTAAAGTATCAATATAATACAAATCCATTTGGTCTATTTTTCGTATATCAGTTGTTGTTTTTACTTAAACTGTTTCCCATTTCAATGAAATCTGAGACACATTGAGTGGTCCCGGACACACCGCACCTCAGATTGAGGTGGGGTTTACGCGTACACATCACTAATGATTGATCATGTATTGAATATAGTCATGGACCTTTTTAAAAGGATAAAAAATTATTACATGGTTTGAGTTCATTTATCACCATTCAATCATCCTTCAAACATAGTTTGGAAACCTTACATTCCTATAATTAATGGATTCATGAAAATTATTATTATTTTTTAAAAAATATCCCCAAAACACGCCTTCATTATTTAGTGTTATTTGTTCTTATCCTCAATTGTTGGATTTTGGGTACCACTCCCAGTATATATCTCATTACCTCATTAAAATTGGTCATGGTGTGAATAAAATAACCATGGAATTGTAATTTCATTAGAGATAATATCATATCAATTTCACTCAAAAACCCTTCTACATCAAAGAAAATTTTCCATATCATTTTCCACATGCATAAACATGAAATACATGGCTAAATAATAAAGATAAGTAATAAAAAATATAAAAATGTTTATCATAGTACCAAGGAATACTAATTTTCTATGTAGTATACTAATCATACAATAAGAATCAAGTGCAAAAAGCATATCTGATAGCAACATCCCTCTGAAGTAGAGGAAAACCCCAACAGTAATCTCCCCAAAATGTCAATATTTTTCCCCAAGAATAATAGGCCAAGAATATAAGGGTAAGACTGAAGTCAAACCTCTTTAATAACCATAATGAAATGGACGATTTCCTTAAGATAAACCTTTCACATAAGTACCCAAGGTAACCCATGTTTTCTTTTTCACAAACCCATCTCAATGCCTTGAAAACCATTCAAAACCATTTATAATACATTTATCAAAATCCAAGGAAAACCAGTTTTTATTTCAAAACACATTTTCAACACATACAAAAATCATTCCAATTTCATTAATCAATTTATAAATCAAATTTCAAATCAAAACAAGTAGTTTCATTATCATAGGCTAGAAATGGAACCACCTACATTGAATTTCGGGTTACACACACCCACAATAAAATACAAAACCAACTTATGTTTTATGAACCAATAAATTAAAGGGAAATAAACTCCTCACAATAACCCATAAAATCTCATATAGCATCACTCACCTCCAACCATTATAACATCATTAGGCTTCAATATTTGGTCGAAAACGAAGAGTTATACTGAATTCAAAAAAATCCATACCAGAGTGGTAAACCGTGTCCAATAATAAAGAGTTATAAAGAATTCAAAAATGTAATGGATCAATCATACCCTAATCACCATCACCATCACACTTTCATCATCGACCTCATCCTCGGCACCATCTCTGTACTCATTTTCATTCTCGTCATCGTCCCCATGCTCATCGTCATCCTCATCCTTGTCAGTGGACCCATCCTCGCCCCTGGCCCCATCCTCACCCTCGTCCTCAACCTCATCCTCGCCCTCATCCTCTTCAGCATGCTCGTTATCACCAGGAACGTCATCATATCGAACCCCACTAGATCTGCCACATGGTGCATTGGATAATGCAGCCATCGATTAAATAAATGTCTGACAAGCCGCGCTGGCCTCTGGTGGAAGTGATGAAGATAAATCTTACATTAGTTTCATAAATTCTTTGTCCCTTGTTGGAACTTGTACTTTCAACTCTGTGACCATTTTATCAGACTATATTGCATGCTCCTTGACCTGTTAAAACTCAACGGTACTGGAATGGATACCTGGAGAGGACCAATACCTCGTCGGGACTATATTCTTACCAGGTTGGCAGTGTACTTGACCAGAGTCCTCCTCACCCAAAATCGGATATAAATGATCATGTGGCCCAAAATTTTCAAGATCCTAGGAATAAAGTGCCTCTAAATTGGCCTGTTAAAAATATTAATATATTATTAAATTTCAAAATATATATTAAACATTTTAATAAACAAATTAAAACTTACAATATTTTCTTGGGTCGGTTCATTAACAGCCGTTCCATCTTTTTTTATTCTACTCGAGCAAAACAATTTTTCTCAAGGGATACGTCCTTAAATAATCAATTTGTGCTTCAGTAATGACATTGAAACAATATAAAGTTCTAGTATCATCATATATTCAATAGTCCATAAATCACATAATTTAAGTAGGAAACATTAAAAAGGGAAAGTCCTAAAGAAAAATTATAAACAACTATATCGTACCAGCTGCCTCTCATGATATGACATTGTTATACACCCCAATGTGTGGAGGTATTGATTTGAATAATTTTTTTTTGTTTTGTATAAGATTCCTAAATAATGTTTAAAAATAAATAAGATTATATTAATTTAAAATATGAAAATTGTCATCTAAATACCTCAAATGATATTAATACCTTAAATTTGGCAATCTCCCAATGGGTAATCATTTGGAAATATTGCTCTATCGGGAAGCCATCAACGATAGGTAATGTCTCCAACTCTAGGACCACTCTATCACACCATCCAACATACAGCTCATGCTTATAAGCTCTCCAAAGCTCTCCTTTCTCTTTTAAACGTGCGGCTCGTGCACCTTCGCCATCAGGGAAGTTAAGACAAAGCTGAAACCCAATAGATTAGTTCATATAAATACAGAAAATACTACATTAAATCCAATAAACTTTTACCAATATTTGTTCCCATGCGTTATTCTTGACTTCCTGTGGAATATGTCTCCAAGAGATAGGGATGACCGGAATGATATTGGAGTATTTGGCTACCGTCGCCAAAAAATCCTGACATTCCTGCCCAGATTTCTCAATCATTTGTCAACCAACATTGTATTCAACCATCAACAGTGTCTGGAGGTTCCATACCACACACAAGCGAGTAAACCCCATCCCCTGCCTCCAATCTATAGATGAATCTTTTATTAATGAAAAATAATATCAGTACAAGTTATAATAAAAATATATTTTGGTATAAAAATTTGATAGAGTTATATAAATATACCTATGGTTGTCAGATCAATGGGCATCACTGGATGTGTAGAAGGTGGAGGAATATCCTGTACATGTGGAGTGTCCCTCACTGTACGCTCCTCAACCACATACTGTGTCGGATTAGGAGTCGAAGAAGGTGGAATATAATAGCTCAGAGATAATGAACCAGAAGCAAAAGATTATGGCATAGATGTCTGGCTAACTGGTAGTGTAAACATCGGAGGTCTAAATATCTCATGTGTCCCTAAAGACACAACATGATCAAAATGGGTCATAGAAGATACATCTGTGGTAGTGGATCATCTAACTCTCGCACCAAGAGCCCTCGTACCACTGGCCTCAGTACAGAGACCACTTGATGATTGTCGAACACTGACACCACCCCCTCCTACCACAAGCCTCACTACGGGGAACAATATCAGGCTCTCCATCGGATATCTTTTGTCTTGGGGTGGATCCTGAAAAAAAGTTTAACACAAAATTAAACACATGATATTATAAGTAATTGAAATATTTATATTTGAAATAAAATACTCACAATAGGGATGAGTGGAGAAACACCCATCTGTATCATGGGAAAATTACATTCTGTCATCCTTTTCCGCTACCTCTCTTCAATGGGTGTCATTTCCTGCAGTGAAAACAAATATGGAAGTAATTAGAAACAGATAACAAATGTGTAACCAAAAAAATATAGAAAACCCATTCTGATAAAAAAACATAAGGAAATAGAAGATTAATGGGGGTTTGAATGTAAGTACTAGGATACACACTCTGAATGATGTAGGTAAAACATGTAGGTGAGAACATGACTGTATGATTCTATATATTTCCCACCACAACCTCGGGTTCATAATCAACTATGACAATTGAGCTATTGGCGTCATCATAAGTAATAAACGGATTTCTTTGAATTATAGTAGGGATAGTTTCAACTTCATCATCACCATCGTCAAAAACATTTCTGGGATTTACTTCAATAATTACACCGAATTTACGATGACTATGATCTTTGACATAAAAAACTTGTTTCACTATTGATTTTAATACATATGGTTCATAGGTGGAAAGAGATCAAGTCATGTCAATAACTTGAAATCCACAATCATCAATAAAGGGGCCTTTCCTTGTCATTGAATAAAACCATTGACATTTCATCATCATGACTCGACCATGCGAGTAATAATAATAAATTATTTTTTTCTCCACAACGCCATAATAATCTACATTTTCAGAACGAGGTCTAGTATCTGAAGAACTAGCATAACAGTATGATTTGGTAGTTATCATAACACCATTATTTTGTGTTCTCATATTTCTTGCTCGTTTAGTGATAATAAATGTGTATCCATTGATCACAAGTGATTTACAAGCACGAACCATGGTTTTAGGACCCAAATCCAAAGCTCTTATTTCCTCAGAAATAGAGTCTACTGGAAAACTCGATACCAAAAATATAAACCAATAGTAAACCTAATTAAATATTATTTTGATTTAGTTATTACAGAAATAGTTTTACCTTCAATTTCAACCATGCAGAAAACCCTTTTCTATGAATAGTCTCTTTCCTTCTCAAATATAAAGAATGATGATTTCGATATATCAATTATTTATGTTCACTGTAGATAAAAATAACAATAGTTTAACGAATATTTAAAATTAAAAGAGATAAGATAAGAGATACATATACAACTTACATACATGATATACTCATCGAACAAATCACAATTGAACAGCACTGTGCGATGTCCCATCTCTCACTCTTCACGGTTTAATTTCGTCAATGTAAATGATCCCGATATTCCTCCAGTCTAAGGAAGTGATGGAAAACTGGGTTCAATTTTCCCATACTGTTCTTCTTCATTTCTCATTGGTCTGTTTATTCTTCTAGTAAGATCAGGCAAATACATTGAGCATAAATCCATACATTCGTGAGCCAAGTAACCGTTCACCATAGAACCTTCGGGATAATTCTTTTTCAGAACATATGATTTCAATGTGCATATGTTTATTTCAGTTGGATACATCCAAAAGAAAGAAACTGGTCCTCCAAGAAGTATTTCAGTCAGAAGATGGACAGTCAGATGCAACATGCATGTAAAAACTGATGGAGGGAATATTTTCTCTAACTCACACAAAATTAATGATGTCTCTGCCAACAGTTTTAACAAGAAGGATTTGGAAAACATCTAAGAAAAATGATCTCTAAACCAATAGCACAACCGAATAACTGAGACTCTAACATTATTGGACAGGAGATGACAGATTGATATTGGAATCAACTCATGCAAAAGTACTTGATAATCACAAGTTTTTAATTCAGCTTCAACTCTTTTCTGTTGAACCATTTTCATATATTACTTGAATAGCCATCAATAACTTTAATAGTCTCTAGCACTTCCAGAAATTGATTTTTTTCAGCAGGTTTCATCACATAAGAAGCACATGGAACATTCTATTTATTTTCACTAATACAAACAGGATGCAATTCTGGTCTGATCCCCCACTCTACCAAGTCACACCGATATCATAAATCATCTTTTGTATTCCCATTGACATTTAGAAAAATCGGAAGCAACATTTCACATAAATACTTTTCAATGTGCATTACGTCTATGCAATGACGTAACAAGTTGGTTGACCAATACGACAACTCAAAGAATATACTCTTCTTCTTCCAATTGTAACAGGTATCATTGGAAACATATTTCCCTTTTATAGATTTCATTACACCATTCTAAAATGAAGAACTGAAATCTTTCATTTCAGTAAGCACATTAGTTATAGACATAAGCTGAGGTGTATCGTCATTCTCCATAGTATTGTCAAATCTTCAATGATTGTTTCTATATGGATTGTTCGTTGGAAAGAATCATCGATGGCCCATAAAACTAAAACTATGGCGATGTTTCAGTCTTCTCGATCAAGTATTCTTCATACAAATAAGACATGACATTTTTTCTTTTGTGCTCCATTCAGACATCATTGCATAAGCAGGAAAATCATTGATCATCCACATAAGCACATCATGCATCTGAAATATGTCTTTCTAACATGCATCGTATTTGGGCACACCCACATCCCAAAGAAGTTTCAACACTTTTATTAAAGGTTTCATGTATACATATATATAATTACTAGGATCATAAGGGTCATATATCAGTATACTCAAGAATGTTTAAGGCTTTTTTATACACAACCAAGGGGGAAGGTTATAAATATGTATGAAAACCGACCATGTGTTGTGCGAAGTAAGCATATTCCCAAATGGATTAAAACCGTCACATGAAAGACCCAGTCTCACATTACGCACGTCGTATGAAAATTCAGGATATCGAGCATTTAATCTATGCCATAAAAATCCAACTACAGGGTGAACCAACTCATCATTATTCTTTTTTCTCTCGGTGTCATGCCATCACATTTTTAAGGATATTTCACCCGACATGAAAAGGTTATGTAATCTAGGGATTAATGGAAAGTTCCACATTAATTTTTGTGTCACACGAGATGGTGTTCCATCATATTTTGGCTTCCATCAGGAGGTTCCACATTTCATACAATCATTTCTTTCAGCTGTTTCCTCCCAAAATTAGCTGAAATCATTTTGGAAAGCATGAATTATTTTTTTGAGAATCCAAGATCATCAACTAACTTCCATGCCATATAGTGGTTTAAGGGAATATCTGAATCATCTAGAAGTAAGTCCATCAATAAGGTAAGAATGTAATCAAATACATTATTTGAAATCCCATACATAGTTTTCCCAGGAAATAATCGGATTAAAAATTAGAACTTTATCATTATACCACATTGCCGATATACTGGAGTCGTCGCATCATCCTTCAATTTTTTCACCCTATCAACATCATCATTTTCATTAGATTCATCATTTGTGCTTGTATCGAAATCTTGTTGGATGGACATCCTTTCTTTCTCATGATGTAAAATAAATGGAAACTGATCATATATCAAGCTCTCCAATTTAGTCATATCATTTGGATCATCAACATTTTGATATTCCATTTTCTCTCCATTGTGATACCACACATAATAGTTTGTTTGGAAACCATATTTGTTTATATGATAGATAACTGCTTCATGACTCAAACAAGGTCTTCCAACACAATTAAAACATTTACAGAGTATGCGACCACTATCTGAAGCCTTGTCAAATGAAAAATCTTGAAAGCTGTTCAAAATATTTTGAAAATCGATGGAAATCAGATCAGTTTCGTACATCCAACTTCTATCAATTTTGTAAAAAAATTGCAATAAGTCATTTCAAATAAATTCAATAATATTGAAGTTTAATCAAGAAAATATTTAGGTAAATGAAAATTGTTTAATTTATATAAAATAATAACCGACACATTACTCTATATGAGAATCATATTAAAAAATACAACAAAATACATTGTATATAAGAAAATAAGATACATAATTAATAATGCCTATATTCAAAGATTTCCCACTAAGATATTAGAAGTGGATCATGGAATACATAATTGTAACACCCCGACCCCAGTTACCTAGAGTCAGTGCATTATTACATAACATTGGCATGATCACAAGAAAGATCAAATCTCGAAAGACCGATTGGTTTAGTAGCCCTGGAAACACTATATATATTCATAAAGTTTTACATTACATCATAAATTGAAAAACTACTACAACAACATAATGTCTCCATAGTCCACACTATTATCCCCTTATAATATCCCTGTAGGTCATTCATAATTTACTTTTTCACATCCTGGGAAAAATAAAACATATAAAAGGGGTGAGCTCAAATGCCCAGTAAGGATAACAATATATCGGAAACTTTAATAAATAAGGATAAACATTTAAGGTAATGTATAACTAAAAGAAAAGCTTTTTAAACTTGAACTTCAACATAGTATGGAAAAAGTAAAATGAAATAATTCCATTTAATTATTCACATGGATATTCTACTAATCGAATAATCACATTAAATACCAATAACCACTTTCATAATGATGGAATGCATAATACCAGACTATCATAACCACATAGCCAAGGCCTCGTGCCAAGACTAAAAATAAGATTTTGCAAAGGACTTGTGCCAAGACACTAGTTTGTCTCATGAGACCTACTGATGCATCCAAGAGCTATAGCGGGCTCCACCTGTCACATATTAAGTCCAATGCATTCCCATATTAAAAGGTTTAAACATAACGTAAACATTCATATTAAAACTAGCATATGAAATGTAAATACTTCATCCATAAACCATGAATGGTATAAAAATAACACATCCACAGTCAAACATATCACAAAACCTTCAATATAATATAAAAGTTTTGTATCATAATAAATCAACTTCAAATAAGCATAAAATCTATCAAAGGATGTTGACATAGATGAAATCAAAACTCTTTTTAGAGAAATATCTCTTTCTATTTTGAAATAATTTAAGAGTCATATTTTTATAAAATAAAACATTTTCTTTGAAAATATTCTTATAAGCTTGTAAGGGAAGCTTCGGAAATTTTATAACGGCGGAAGATAGCCTTACCCGCTGTATAAGTTAAGGAAAACATTCTTACCTTAATTTTTTCGAAAAGGATAAAATCAACTTGATTGGAAAACGACGAAAATATTCCTTTATAACCCACTTATAAAAGTAAACAAGGGTATAAATGACTTTAACCCATATTCTAGTAAATAGTAAAAACTGTTTTGAAATAAATTTTGAAGAAACATGGATGTGGATGATAAAGAAATCTGAGTAGATTATTACGAATAATCGACCTCGGATAATGAAGAGATTTCGAAATAACCCCTTACCTTGTACTTTTCATTGGTTGGGATAGGTTAAACTCCTGTATAATGGTTAAATAATTTTTATTAAATTATTCAATAATCATATACATTACTATGATATCATATATGATCTTTTAACATTGCTTTGTTAATAATATCTTAGAATTATCGTCGTTTCGGGTGTTGACTTACTCATTTTCTTTTATATGTTTTATTACATAAGCCATGTTTGTAATGGATAGGTTGTATCTTAATCATATACAGAATGATATCAAGTCCTTAGATACTATTATTAATCATCAAATGAAAATAATACTTGAATGGATATTATGGAGAATGAATCTCATCGTGTTCA
Source organism: Viscum album (assembly GCA_963277665.1). Taxonomy (NCBI): domain Eukaryota; kingdom Viridiplantae; phylum Streptophyta; class Magnoliopsida; order Santalales; family Viscaceae; genus Viscum; species Viscum album. Next base: position 1,621,304,142 of record OY728155.1, on the reverse strand, counting down.
TGGAGACGGTAGTCCGTACGCACGCACGAGTGACAATATCATTCTTTTGATATTAAAATAATATATAATTGGATGTTATATCATATATAAAGAATGATTATCATGTAATATTTATTATTTACATGAGTTACACATCATTATTATACCCATCCAAATAATAATTTATTGAATAACAATTACACCACAATGTGGAGACGGTAAACCGTACGTACGCACGTATAGTGACATATTATTCAAAGGATGAATAGAATAGTGAATATGGTTGTAACATATTTATAATAACATCACAGTATATATATGATACTAGATTTATTATTTTAGAATAGTAACAAAAAAGGAAGAAGAAGTGGAAGAAGAAAGGAAGTTGAAAAAGTGTGGTGAAATCATTACCTCTTCTTCGGGTTCTTCCTTTTGATTTGATCAAAAGGGCACCTTAAGTTGGATTTCTGACTAATGGAAGGACTCTAGGATGAATTTAGGGAAGTTGAGAGAGTATTTGGGCAGATTTTGGCCTAACCAAAAGGCATTGAAGGTGTGAGTTAATGAGAAGGAAGAGTTCCCTTTTATAAGAGGGGTGAGGGGCACCTTTGGAAAAGCTTGAAATATTATTTTATAATAAATTCATATTCGGTTTATATTGGCTCCAAAGTTGATTATATAAAATTTAAGGTGGGTATGGGTCTAAAAACACTCAACCAATAGAATTTAGACAGGTTTGGGTCATTATATTAACCTTATTATTAAGTATTAACTCTTAGTTAATTAGTTTCACTTTTACAATGTCTTTTTGTATTTTTATATTATATGGTTAATGAACTTACCATATACATCCAAGAGACCCCCATGTGGTCCATTAATGATGCACCTATCATGATACAAGTCTCTTTTCCAATCCTTAGATTTTTAGGAATTTAATATCAATTTATAATATACTAATTGTTTTAAAAACTCTTTTATGTCAAATTTGGCACTATTCAATAATTGAATTTTTTAAAACTTATAACATAATGATTACTTCGAAAAATGTTAATTAAAGCAATCCTAAAATGTAATATTAACCTTGAAAATTAGTGTAATTCATAAAAAGCCTCAAATTATATTTATTTGGGTATTTATATTGTCAATTATTCTTATATTTCATTAATTAGGTAATTACTGCATCATCATTGTGTCATAAATAAATTAAATTATTTAATGTATAAAAATTATAACTAAAATATAATTATGTATGAAATCTTTTTATCTTTATGATTATTATTTATAGTCGACCATCTAACATATATAACCCTATGTTAAAATTGTTTTTTTAAAAGATATATGCTTATGTAATTTTTGTGCTTATTTTAACATTATAAAAATAAAGTGTCCCTATCACCTACAAGTGGCTCCATGGGGTCCCAAAATCGACCCAAAGATTCCCATGGTCGGTCATGTATCCACCAATAAGTTTAGGACACGTTTTAGGGTAATTCAGTATTATTATAATATTATATTTTAACCCTTATTTACTGGATTTACCCTTAACCATGGTAAATAAAATATTTACCGCAGTAATTATTAAAAATGTCTAAAAATAAAATTTACCAATTCACACAATATGAATATCCTGTTTCCAAATATGGAATCCATTTTTCCAAATTCAAAACATAGAAGTGGCATAAATTAATTTAAAATTAATTTCCGCTGTTAAAACAAAAAGCGTGTTTTTAAGATATAATAACTATCAAAATATTGATACTTATTTATGTTCGGTTTAATTGTGAAATAATGTCCAATGACCAAAATTGTATTAAATGGTAAAAATATATTCTAAATATACTTTAAAACCACTCATATTCATAATTTATCACTATTAATTATTTTTATTAAAAAAGTTGTTTTTAATTAAAATTTATTAATTTTCACTATTTATCAAAATATTAAAGTTATCCAAAAAGTACCAAAATTTCACCTTAGGCTAAATTTGATACTCCGAATCCAAAAATTAAGTCCATTTGGAAATATAAAATATATATGATTTCAAAAATTAGGTATTACTATTCATAACGGCATGTTTTATCGGTTGTGGTGTGTATTAGAACTCGATGTTGCGTAAAACACACGCTATTAAATTATTCAAAGGGAAACATATCGTATAAGCATGGAGTATTACATTTTACCCTCCTTAAAATAATTTCTTCCTAGAAATTTATAGAATACTACTGCATGAAAAGACTCGAGTGGTTCTTCATCATAAGTTCCTCAGGTTCCCACGTTGCCTCTTCCATCTTATGGTTTCTCCACAAAACCTTTACCAGACGTGTCGTCCGGTTTCTCAGCACTTCTTCTCTCGTATCAAGAATTCTGATGGTCTCTTCACAATAAGACAGATCAGGTTCCAGTTCTAATTCCTCATAGGTGAGAACATGTGTTGGGTCAGGCATGTATTTCCTCAATAGAGATACGTAGAACACATCGTGAACATTGGAGAGACATGGCGACATTTCCAATCGGTAAGCTACAACCCCAATTTGTTCTAGAATTTCGAAAGATCTGATGTACCTGGGACTCAATTTACCTTTCTTACCAAAATGTATGACTCCCTTCCATGGAGATACCTTTAGGAAAACATGATCACCGACTTGAAATTCCAAATCCTTCCATCGATTATCGAAATATCTCTTCTGCCTACAGGTTGGTGTGCGATATCTCTTTCCGTATAACGCTTCATATGCTACCATCTGAATACTCGAATGGAAGCTATTGTTATAGGAAAATTATACCAAAGGTAAATATTGATCCCACATACCCGGAAAGTCATGTGAGACAGATATCAACATGTCTGATATGGTTTGAATAGTCCGTTCTGATTTTCCGTCTGTCTGAGGGTGGTAGGCAGTGCTCGAATGAAGTTCAGTATCAAAGGCTTTCTGAATACTTTTCTAGAATCTCGATGTAAAACAGGGATCACGATCAGAAACAATCAATAGGGGTACTCCATGAAGTCTCACAACTTCATTAATATATAGTCATGTTAGAAGTTCTATTGGTAGATCTTCTCTTATAGCAAGAAAATGTGCTGACTTGGTAAGCCGATCAACAATAACCCATATTTCATCATTCCTTCTAGGAGTATTTGGTATCCCCATGACAAATTCCATCGTAATATTTTCCCATTTCCACTCTGGTATGTAAAGAGGTTGCATGACTCCTCCTGGATGTTGCCTTCCATCTTTCACTTGTTGATAAACCATACATCTTGACACAAAATCGGCAATCTCCCTCTTCATATTGTCCCACCAAAAATGTTCCTTCAAATATCTTTACATTATGGTGCTCCCATGGTGTATAGAGAAATTGGAACTATGAGCATCATTCAGAAATTCCATTTTTAGATCAGGTATATTGGGAACACAAAGTCTCTTCCCGAATTTCAAAATTCCATCTTGATACAGAAAGTCTCTCAATCTCCCATCATTCACAGCTTTAATCTTCTTTTGAAATTCTCCATCATCTGTCTGAGAACTCTTAATACTTTCTAGTAAAGATGGTTTGGCAACCATTTGAAAAATAATTGATGTTTTACCTTCATTGGTTATTCCCATGTCCATCTTCACTAGATCCATGAAAATTGGATCCCGTTCAATTCCCATTTTGATAAAAAATCCTTGGTCTTTTCTGCTCAAAGCATCTTCCACCTTGTTTTCATTCCCCGGGGGGTAGTGTATCATGCAATCATAATCTTTGAGTAATTCAAGTCATCTCCTTTGCCTCATGTTGAGTTATTTTTGTGAGAAAATATACTTCAAACATTTGTGATCAGTATAAATCTCACATTTTTCACCATAGAGGTAGTGCATCCATATCTTCAAAGCAACGATCACAGCTACTAACTGAAGATCATAAGTAGGATAGTTTTGCTCATGAATTTTCAACTGTCGTGATGCATAGGCAATAACCCTATCATTCTACAGAAGTACACAACCAAGTCCTTTCTTTGATGCATCACTATAAATAATGATCCCATCATTCCACGATGGTAGAGTCAATATAGTTGCATTGACTAATATTCTCTTCATTTCTTCAAAACATTCTTCACACTCTTTTGTCCAAACAAATTTAAACCCTTTACGTGTGATATTTGTTAATGGGTTAGCCAACCGGGCAAAATTCCGGACGAAACGTCGATAATAACCTACTAAACCAATAAAACTACGTACCTCAGTTATACTCATTGGTGATGGCCATTCATGGATTGCCTTTGTATTAGAAGGATCAATATAAATTCCATATTTAGAGAAAATATATCCAAGAAAAGAAATCTCCTGAAGCCAGAATTCACACTTTCTAAACATCCAATATAATTCATGTCTTCTCAGAGTCTTTAGGATAATGCGCAAGTGATTTTCATGATCTTCGTAGTTTTTATAGTATACCAAGATATCATCAATAAATACCACTTCAAATTCATCGAGATATTCCTTGAAAAATATATTCATCAGATCCATGAATACAGAGGGTGCATTAGTCAATCCAAAAGGAATTACTGTAAACTCATAATGCCCGTACCTGGTTTGAAATGTTGTCTTCGGAATGTCTTCCTTCTTCACACACAAATGATGGTACTTGTTATTTATTGTTATAGAATTTATCTCCCTATAGTCGATACATAACCTCATAGATATTTCTTTATTTCTAACAAAAAGAACAGGGGCTCCCCATGGAGAAACACCTGGGCGAATAAATCCCTTATTACTCAATTCCTCTAGTTGTTTCTTTAGCTCATCTAATTCTACAGTGGCCATTCTATAAGAGGTATTTGATATAGGCCTTGATCCAGAAATTAAATCAATTGAAAACTCAACTTCATGTTCTAGAGGATGTCCAGGTAAATCTTCCAGAAATACATCTACATATTCTTTCACAATAGGTACATCCTCTATTTGAACATTACTTTCCTAACCCATAGTCATTTCATTATCTTCCTCCACAATAATTGAATTTAGTTGAGCTACTGGGTGTGGATCTACATAAGAATTAGGTGGTGACGATTCTACTCTAAAGATAAGACTTTTCTTATCATCATCATCAAAAATCATAACCTCCTACTTCTTACAATAAATCTTCGCATCATAATCTGAAAGACAATCCATACCGAGGATTATATAAAACTCAATCATAGGTATGACAATGAGATCAGCGGATAAATAATATTTATGTTCTCTAATGGGGACTGATTCACAAAACTTTGTTGTAGTGATACTTCCCATAGGAGTTTTAACTAAAAACTCCCTTGTTAAATCAAATTGTAAATATCTAATTTTCTTAGAAAACTTGGAAGATATGATACAATGCGATGATCCAGAATCAAATAATGCATTTGATAAACTTGAGGAAACCATTAAATTACCTGCCACCACATCTTTTGGAGTTTCTACCTCAGCAGTAGTGATAGCAAAAGCTTGGCCTTGGTCCCTCGGCCTTTTCTGAGGTAAGTTCCCCAGAAAATTAGGAAATTCATTTTCATAATGTCCTATATCCCTGCAATTGTAGCACTGAACATTGGTAGCTTCCTTGTTCCCTTTGCAATCACGATCTTTGTGGCCTTTTTCGCCACGTTTGTAACGGACGACCATTCCCTTCAAGCAAGTACCCGGGTGTTTCTTCCAACATTTACCACAGAATGGATATTCAAACTTTCCCTTCTTCCCCTTATTTCCATTCCTAGATTGATCAGAAAATCTCTTCTTATCTTTCTTTTCTTTAAAGTCATAAGACTTTGAGAATTATTTCTCTGTCTTGATAGCACATGAGACAATGTCTTCATACGACGAGAAGGATTGTGAGACTAATACTCGATGGAGAAATGATTTTAACCCATCAAAGAAACGATCAATCTTAATTATTGGGTTACGTATATAATCTCTAGCATACCTTGCTAACCTTGTAAAGTTAGCCTCACACTTTGGAACATTCTCATCCTCCTTTTGTCTCAGACTCAGAAATTGCCTTTCCATATCTGCTCAATGGTCACGAGGAAAGTATTTTTCTAAAAACAGATCTTTGACTCCCTCCATTCCATATTTGATAATTCATCATCTTCCTTCGTGTTTTGAATCAATGACCACCATTGATCAACATCTCCAGTGAGGCGGTAAACTGCCATGATAACCTTTTCCCTCTCACTATCCCCAAATCCTGAAATATTTTCCCTAGGGAATTTATCCATTTCTCAGCTACTTAGGGATTTCTACTCCCATTGAACGTTGTTGGTTGTTGCCTCATGAAGCGATATAAAATTGATCCTCCATGTTACGGATCAGGGTGTTCCATATGGGTGAGGTTATTATTCATAACCTGAGTGAGTTGTCCCAGTATGGCGATTAGCTGATCGTAACCAGTTGCATCACTAGCTCCACTATAATTATCTTGAGCAGGAGGGAAATCCCTACATGAGTGTGTGCATTGATACAGTTTCCATTTCTTCCACTGGGCAACATTTCTAAACAATGGCATAAACTAGATCAGTTTATGAATCAAAATACATAATTCCATACTTATAAAACACTTAACATAAATTGAACTATTTATGGATATAATCCATAATCATAAAAATGTTTTCTTTGAGAAAGTATATACTCATAAACCCTTCATAATGATTTTTAAAGAAAATGAGAGTTATCTTAAGAATATCCCCCGGGAGTTTCATAACCAAGAGTAAAACAAGGCCCGTTGTCGTGCACCAGTTCTCGTTTGAGTCTAGATCAAAGTGGTGTTTTCGGGATTTACCGCTAGGTACATCTGTGCCAGAGCTACCTCTACCTGCTCGTATCCAGACAAGGATGTATTGCTCGGAAAACTCACAAAATCTCTACAATACCAAAATTCTAGGAAGTTCTTCTATACTAATCCTCAAACTCCATCTTAAATCCTTATGCTCTAATCATAGTTTATCTAAATCTTGTTTCCAAGGTTTGTACTAAACTTCCTTTGATACCAACTATAACGCCCTGACCCTAGTTACCCAGAGTCGGTGCATTATTACATAACATTGGCATGATCACAAGAAAGATCAAATCTCGAAAGACCGATTGATTTAGTATCCTTGGAAACACTACATATATTCATAATGTTTTACACTAAGTCATAAAGTGAAAAACTAATACAACAACATAATGTCTCCATATCCCACACTATTATCCCCTCATAATATCCCTGTAGGTCATTCATAGTTTACTTCTTCACATCCTGGGAAAAATATAACATAGAAAAGGGATGAGCTCAAATTCCTAGTAAGCACAACAATATAGTGGAAACTTTCATAAATAAGAATAAACATTTAAGGAAATGTGTAACTAAAAGAAAATCCTTTTAAACTTGAACTTCAACATAGTATGGAAAAAGTAAAATGAAATAATGCCATTTACATATTCACATGGATATTCTATTAATCTAATAATCACATTCAATACCAATAAACACTTTCATAATGATGGAATGCATAATGCCAAACAATCATAACCACATAGCCAAGGCCTCGTGCCAAGACTAAAAATAAGATTTTTCCATGGCCTTGTGCCAAGACACTAGTTTGTCTCTTGAGACCTACCGATGCATCGAGGATCTATAGCGGGATCCACTCATCACATATTAAGTCCAATGCATTCCAATATGAAAAGGTTTAAACATAACATAAACATTCATATTAAAACTAGCATACAAAATATAAATACATCATCCATAAAATAATGAATGGTATAAAAATAACACATCCACAGTCAAACATATCACAAAACCATCAATACAAAATAAAAGTTTTGTATCATAACAAATCAACTTTGAATAAGCGTAAAATCCATCAAAGGATGTTGACATAGATGAAATCAAAACTCTTTTTAGAGAAATATCTCTTTCTACTTTAAAATCATTTAAGAGTCATATATTTATAAAATAAAACATTTTCTTTGAAAATATTCTTATAAGTTTGTAAGGGAAGCTTCAACGATTTTATAACTATGGAAGATAGCCGTACCCGCCGTATAAGTTAATAAAACATTATTACCTTAATTTTGTCGAAAAGGATAAAAGCACCTTGTTTGGAAAATGACGGAAAGATTCCTTTATAAACCACTTATAAAAGTCAACAAGGGTATAAATGACTTTAACCCATATTCTAGTAAATACTAAAAAATGTTTTGAAATACATTTTTAAGAAACATGGATGTGGATGATAAAGAAATCCCAGTAGATTATTATGTATAAACAACCTCAGATAATGAAGAGATTGCGAAATAAACCCTTACCTTGTACTTTTCCTTGGTTGGGGTTGGTTAACATCTTGTATAATGGTGAAAAAATTGTTATGAAATTATTCAATAATCATATACATTAATATGATATCATATACGATCTATTAACATTTCTTTGTTAATAATATCTTAGAATTATCGTCGTTTCAGGTGTTAACTTACTCGTTTTATTTTATTTTTTTTTGTTAAGTAAGCCATATTTGTAATGGATAGGTTGTATCTTAATCATATCCATAATGATATCAAGTCCTTAGATACTATTATTAATCATAAAATGAGATTTATACTTGAATGGATACGATGGAGAACGAATCTTATCGCGTTCGTGGAGACGGTAGTCCGTACGCACGCATGAGCGACAATATCATTATTTTGATATTAAAATAACATATAATTGGAATGTATATCATATATAAAGAATCATTATTATGTTATATTTATTATTTACATGAGTTACACAAAATTATTATATCCATCCAAATAATAATTTATGGAATAACAATTACACCACGACGTGGAAACGGTAAGCCGTACGTACGCACATATGGTGACATGTTATTCAAAGGATGGATAGAATAGTGAATATGGTTGTACCATATTTATAATAAGATCACAGTATATATATGATACTGGATTTATTATTTTATAATGTTAACAACAAAGGAAAAAGATGTGGAAGAAGAAAGGAAAGTGAAAAAGGGTGGTGAAATCATTACCTCTTTTTCGGGTTCTTCCTTTTGATTTGATCAAAAGGGCTCCTTAAGTTAGCTTTCTGACTAAAAGAAGGAATCTAGGATTAAGTGAGGGAAGTTTAGAGAGTATTTGGGAAGATTTTGGCCGAACCAAAAGTCTTTGAAGGTGTGAGTTAATGAGAAGGAGGAGTGCCCTTTTATAAGAGGAGTGAGGGTCACCTTTGGAAAAACTAGAAATATTATTTTATAATAAATTCATATTCGGTTTCTAATGGCTCCAAAGTTTATTATTTAAATTTTATGGTGAGGATGGGCCGAAAAGCACTCAACCAATATAATTTAGACTGGTTTGGGTCATTATATTAACCTTATCTTTAAGTAATAACTCTTAGTTAATTAGTTTCACTTTTTAAATGTCTTTTTGTATTTTTATATTATATGGTTAATAAACGTACCATATACATCCAATAGACACCCAAGTGGTCCATTAATGATGCAACTATCATGATATAAGTCTATTGGCCAAACCTTATATTTTTAGGAATTTAATATCAATTATTAATATAATATTTGTTTTAAAAACTCTTTTATGTCAATTTTGACACTATTCAATAATTGATTTTTGTAGAAATAATAAAAGAATTATTACTTCGAAAAAAGTTAATTAACGCAATCCTAACATGTAATATTAACCTATAAAATTAGTTTAATTCATTAAAAGTCTCAAATTATATTTATTTGAGTATTTATAATATCAATTATTCTAATTTATTATTAATTAGGTAATTACTGCACCATCATTGTGTCTTAAATAATTTAAATTATCAAATGTCTAAAAGTTATAACTAAAATATCATTATGTAGGAAATTGTTTTAGCTTTCTGATGAATATTTATAGTCAAACATCCAACATAAATAACCCTATGTAAAAATTGTTTTTCTAAAAGATATATGCTTAGGCCATTTTTGTACTTATTTTAACTTGATTAAAATTAAGTGTCCCTATCACTTACAAGTGGCTCCATGGGGTTCCAAAATCGACCCAAAGTTGTCCATGGTCGGACATGTATCCACCAATAAGGTTACGACATGTTTTAGGGTAATTTAGTATTATTATAATATTATTTTTTAACCCTTATTTACCGGATTTACCCTTAACAATGGTAAATAAAATATTTACCGCAGTAATTATTCAAAATGTCTAAAAATAAAAGTTACCTATTCACAAAATATGAACATCCTGATTAGAAATATGGAATCCATTTTTCCAAATTCAAAACACAGAAGTGGCAGAAATTAATTTAAAATTAACTCTTACTGTTAAAACAAAAACCGTCTTTTTAGGATATAATAACTATCAAAAGATTGATACTTGTTTATGTTTGGTTTAATTGTTATATTATGTCCAATGAACAAAATTGTATTAAATGGTAAAAATATATTCTAAATATACTTTCAAACCACTCAAATTCATAATTTATCACTATTAATTAATTTGATTAAAAAAGTTTTTTTTAATTAAAATTTAGTAATTTTCAGTATTCATCAAAATATTAAAGTTATCCGAAAAGTACCAAAATTTCACCTTAGGCTAAATTCGATACTATGAATCCAAAAATTAAGTTCATTTTGAAATATAAATATATATATAATTTCAAAAAGTAGGTATTACAATTCATAATGGCTAGTTTTATCGGTTGTGGTGTGTGTTAGAATTCGATGTTGCGTACAACACATGCTATTACATTATTCAATGAGAAAAGTACCATAGAAGCATGGGGTGTTACAATAATCCTTAAGGGTCTTGTTGTGAGTACATGAGTTTTATACTTTATCTTCTTCAGGGGTATCAGGATGAGGAGTAGGATGAGGATCAAGAGAGTGGAGGGACTATCCAAGGGTGGTGCGGGGTGTCAAGGGGGGTGCAGGGTGTTCAGGGGGTGGGGGGGCCGTCTGAGGGGTCGGAAGTGTCTAGGGGTGGGGGATGTCTAGGGGGTTCAGGGAGTCCAGGTGGGCGGGCTGTCCGCGGGGGTGGTCCGGATGTCCAAGGGGGGAGGGGAGTCCAGGGGGTGGGCCGGCTGTCTAAAAAGGTGAGCGGGGTGTCCAGGGGGTGGGTGGGCCTATCCGGGGGTGCGGGGTGTCCAAGGGGTGGTCAAGCTGCCCATGGGGGTGGCGTGGTTGTCTAGGGGGTCTGGAGTGTCCAGGGGGGTGGGTGGTCTGTCCAGGGGTGTGGGTGGGCTGTCCATGGGGGGTGGTCGGGCTATCCACGAGGGTGGTGGTGCTGTCCAGTGGGGTTGGGGGTGTCAAGGGGGAGGGGGAGGGGGGCTTTCCAGGGGTGGGGGCGTCAGACATGATGGGGGTGTATGGGGGGTGGTGGGCAGGTGTCTTGGGGTAGGGTGAGCGGGCTATCAACAAGGGTAGTGATAGGTGTGGAAATTGTACACCTAGAGTTTGATGAGGAAATACTTATGAAGATGGATTGGAATCTTGGTAGGTTCTCAGAGTGGGATGGTCCCTATAAGTATATAAAATGAATTATGAAATGTTTTAGTCCTTTTAATGATTCAAGAGTTCATGTAAAGAGATGAAGGATGAGATGCTAGTGTGGGTATTGGGTATTTTAGGACAGATTGGCATTATAATTTCAAGAGGCTTGGTGTGATTTAACTTAGGATAGAACCTGGTTAGTGGGGCTGGGTTATAATACAAGATTTTGATGAGGTACTTGACCAGATTATTGAGAATATAATGTAGATGGGTTTGACATGGTGTGCTATTGTTACTAGGACAATCATAAGGTGAATAATCCTTCTTATCTAGTTGGATGATGAGATGTGCGTCGAGTCATGGGATAATCCTTGAGAGACGAGTCTAGACTATGTGACTGAGAGGATATACTAGGATAGGTTTTATAGGATTGGGTGAGTGGAAAACCCATGTGAGGATGATACAATGTTTGGAAACACTTGGGGTTATTTATGTTATCTCATGGAGACACTTGGGGTTATTACATGACTCCAACATACTCCATTAATGTTCCCACACATAGATTTTGAAAAAACATTCCTTATCTTGGAAGACCCCAAGGATACTCAATATTCCAATGTATCCTCACATTCACACCTCATGATATTATAGTATACAAGTGATCTATGTCAACTAGTCAGGATAGCATCACTACCCTCCATTCGTATAAAGAAGTAAAATACCTAAGTGGCCAATGCGATAAATAAAATAAAATAAAAATTAAACAATAACATACATGTATCCTGTGACTATACATGTCACCACCCAATATATAAATAACCACACCGCCCCATGGGTCAAATCATGTTTCTGCATGAAAGGGGGAAATAGTTCCATTTAATAATCTCTTAATTTTTCATTATGTTCTTTATATAGCACGTTGTTTGGAAATACCAAAATAGAACACTTAGCCATTGAATATGCACCTATGATAGATTAGTTGAGATGAATGTTGTGAACATAACCCTCTTCCCTATGTAAAAAATTTCAGAGGGACCACAATCAATTTTTAGTAGCTGATCCTACTCTTGAACCTGGTTGGGCACCGGTCCATGAACCAGATGGTCTACTTGGTCATGATGGTGTAAAACATTTCATTATACTATACTAAGAATAAAGGTGTTGGTATCCTTTCTACCAGCAATGGGATATTTTCAAGGATTGAGTGCCAATCAACTTCTGTTCCTAAGTTATTGTCCCCTTAACTATCCGTAGTTTTCAAGGGTTGTCTCCCATGGGTGTCTTGTGGTTTGTAGTGTCTATCTATAATTTTTTGTTGCTTCCATATTGTGGAAAATTTTTCTTTCATGGTTAGTTTAATAAATACATTAGTCAATTAGAAAATACACCCATAGTCAATAGAGATATACCATCTTTTGATAGATAATTCCATTCAAATAACTAACTCGGAAATCCGAGACCAACAGTTTAATTTACCAATTCCAATTACATAATATATGCATCACCAACTTCTGTTTTATGAACCAATCAATTAAAGAGAAATAAACTCTTCACAATAACCCATAAAATCTCATATAGTGTCACTCACCTCCAATTAACCCACATCATAGCACATCTTAATGACGATACAATCTCATCACATATAAGTTAAATCAAAACAGAGACAAAAACATATACACATAAATATAAAAACTCAGAACTGAAATATTAGATAAATTTCAATAAAAATAAGGGACTAGTTAAGAAAATACCTAATTTAGGATGGGTCTGATAAGATTCGGCAGGAGATTCGGCATCTTGGATGGGATGGAGGAAGAGGAAGCCGAAGGAGCTCCAAGATCGCCAAACTGCTTCCGTTTAGGGTTTTGTATCATGAATGGTGGTGAGGACGGGCCTCTGTTAATTAGGGGGAATGTTTTACCTACAGTTTTAAAAACCATTGGTATATATTTTCAGGCCACACCTAAACCAACGGTTCCTTAGAACCATTGGTAAAATCTCACCTGAACCACACCTATACCAACGGTTCAATGAGAACCGTTGGTAAAAACTCCCCTAAACCACATTTATACCAACAGTTCATTAGAAACATTGGTAAAATCTCCCATAAACACACCTATGCCAACTGTTATAAGGAAACGTTGGTAAAAGCTCCCTTAAACCATTCTTTACCAACAGTTTCATGAAACCGTTGGTATGGAAGTATGGGGGAAAACCCACATTCCAGTAGTGTATGCCACAGACCGACGTAGGTGAAATGTTCAGGGTGGACCCCAGTTGGTTTGTGACATTAATTTATTAAAATCATAATAAAAATAAAAAAAATCTATTTAAAAACAAACCATTAATATATGAATGATAAAATATCATTTATAAAACTTAATGGACAAAAAATCACAATATACAACATAACTAGTATTTCGCCTATGTGTTCATAAGTTATCCCATAGATATACATAAACATATACTGATTATAGATGAAAACTCATATAAATAAATAATGGAAAATTCAACAATATATATCATTTATTAGAATTTTATACAAATGACAAATGTTTTTGCAATTTCATAAATATCTAAAATAGCTATAGTTAATATAGAATTTATTAATGCTATACATTTATAGAAATATATTAAATGAATAAATATTTATAATTTCAAATATTTTACTATTTAATTGATTAATTGATAATAACTAGTGGGGTATAAATACAATTTATGAAATATATACAATAAATAATAATGAAGGTAAAAATTATGGCCTGCTTATTGAGAATCATAGCATTTCTGGACTAGAATCATATAACAACTTTATCACTCAATAATGTTCATAATTTTAATTTATGGTCGAATAATATAGAAAAGTATAATATATATCCCTAAAACTTCTAAAACTAATTCATAATATGTACTAGACAATATTAAAAATTAGATAAGACAATAATGTGCGAGTCTTGTATCATTAATTTAAACAATTATAAAATATTATTCGTAAAATTTTTTAAGTGTAAAGATAAATGATTAATTTTTTACATCTCTACTAAATGATAATTAATAATTCATAAATTGTTACTAGCTACCAAATAAAGTTAGGCATTCATATATATAGTGATTTATTATCTTTTAAAAATGTAGTTAAGAAAAACTATACAATTAAATAAATTACAAAAAATAACACAATCATGGATGAATTTTAATACAAAAATATCTAAATTTGGATAAAATATTTAAAATATCCAACAAAACCAATGTTGATTATTTTTAAAAAATATATATATATAATTCACCCACTTTATTGGACATTAGGATTCAAGGAGAACAACATTAAAAGAATAGAAGGGTCGATCAGGGGAATAATATCTAAGTAATGATGAGAAAAACATTTAATAACTATATATTCCATACTTTAAAAATCCTTAGTCTCTAAAATAGTATACAATATTCATAAAAACATTGATAAAAATCAGGACATAGTATTAACTCAACCAGACACGTGTAAAATCATCCTTATAATAACCAATCGGCTTTAAATGATATGTTTACTTAAATAATGGTGTCAATGAAATTGGGATATTTTCATTCTTCTATTGAAAAGGGATTACGTTCTCAAAAAATCCTCAGAATGTGGATTTTAGAGATTAGAGTATCTCAATTTACTACCACTAGAGAATAAGAAGTCGTCCATTGGGATATGGATTCAACCAAATAATAATGAATAAAGGGTTTTGTGAGTAATTTGATTGGAAATAAATATTTGATTATCTATAAAATCCCTTTTCTAAATATATACTTCATTTTTGTCCTTTATATTAGCACTACCAATAAAAAATAAAAAGAGGCAAAATATTTCTCTCCACAAAAAAATTTACATATATTATATTTTTTTCATTATTGGTAGTTATTTGTAATAAAGAATATTATATACCCTCCAATTTTTGATATTATAATATTAGACTGGTTTATATTATTCATGTTATAATAGAAGATAATAGTGAAAATTGTTGACCCCTATATTTAATGGAGTTTTTATATAAAAAGGAAACTAAAAAGGACTTGTGTACTGATTCGTAAGGTTCTCAGACAATAACACTCCTATGAATGATACCATTTATTTTTAACTTGGGGTTTATCACCAAAAAAATTGATATTATGAATGGACCCTCCCCCATGTCTAGAATAAAAATAACGTAATTTTATATAATACAGAAAATGAAATCTAATGGAGTTCAATTCTTAATCAAAAATAAATTGGGAGTAAATCACACTACCAACCAATTCAAGGCTTGATAAAAATTGTATTTTATAACCTTCACATCAATTCATATTTTCCTACTCAAACGATTTTGTAAAATATGGAAATAGTTATTAATGTGTAGATCTAAATCACACAACCGCTTTATGTTTTCACTCTTATACTTCATATTGAATAGTAATGGATCTAATCACAAGTCCCTAAAAAGAAAAATGTGATGGATAAATATCATTTACCTAAAATAAATATCCCTAAAATAACATCATTCATGTCATTAAAGAGCATGCATTTGGTATTTATCAAATTACATTAATTTATGCGACAACTATTTACATACTGCTTGAAATTAAATTGCACAACATATAATCTCCCATGATGACTTAAAAAAAGTCAAGAGTTATCAACCACATGATACTAATATTTTTTAAAAATGATCAATGTCTATATTAAAATCCATTTTATATGGTTCTTCATCCCTAAACCAATTTTATGAGAAAAATACCCTCATTATGAACAATAAAGTCCAAATATTTTTGAAGAACCACCATGAAATTGAATCATTTCTCTAGGAATTGTATGGAAATTACAAACCGAAATATATTCCATTCTATATCTGGGAACTACAAAATATTTGATCTTTTCCAACAAAAATTTAATGATTGATGATATATATGTTGGTTGAAATGAGTAATTACCATAGAAACATATCTGTTGACAGTGATGGTTCAATAGAAATGAATATTTTACCAAAAATTATATCTGTTACTTTATCATACTAATACAAATTTTTTTTTACTAAAACATGAATCTATTATTAAAGATAACTATTACAAAAAAATCTATTCCTATCAATTAATATTGTTTCAACAGCCTATTACATTACAGAAAATATTTTTTATGTACTAATAAATCATTTTTCCAAAAATTATGTCTGTTAATATTTATTATTGAATACCTAATTTATTTTATTATTAATTAAATATGTCACTTGAACATACGGAAAACAATAATTATTTTACCAATAAATGAATTTATTTTCTTTATCTATTTTTACCAACTAATCTGTTACAATTAAAAATACACATCATAATAATTTTTTCAATGAAAACTATTTTTTTTCTAATAATTGTGTGTGTATATATGAGGAATGAAACCCTAATTATATTAACCATAAAGGTATACCTATAGTGTTACGTCATCCCTAACCTAATTTAGAGGCTCACCGACACCACCTAATGCAACCCTTGTTACCGTAGATGCTATTATCATCCTTCCTCATCCCGAGTTGCCCGCCACTATTGTTGCTGATGCCCAGCAATAGCTTCCTCCATCCCCCTACCCAGTGACATGAATATCATTTCATGTTATTCCTCATCCCGACTCACATGCCACTTTCGTCACTGAATCCCAGATTCCCTACTCCCTACCACTTTCATCTTCATGCCACCCATCGATCCATGTCATCGTCATCTCACATGCCCAGCGCCTTGCCTCTCATAGCCCTCCGCCATCCAATCTGTCTGGACCACTTACCTGCCTCACCTAATACACCAATGCTCCGCCTCCATGCCTCCCTCATTGACCAACACCACTCATGTTATCCCTACCTTATTTTCCATGTTTTCCCTATATCCCATCTTCATGTCCATATTTTCACTGCATCCCCCACATTCTGATATGCATACCTACCTCCACCTAAGTCCTTGCTTCCCCGATCCCCCTACCAGCATCCTCAACCTCATGTCATAATCATCCCCATAGGTTTTCCTCCAAAATTTTTCAGTGTCCCTAAATGTCCCTCTCCCAAATCCACTTATGTTTTCCCTGATCACTAATCATCGTCCCCATGTCCTAGAATGGTTCAATTTCTACTATATATATTTTCGAACTAATAAAACTAGGTATGTTATTCAATTTTTTACTTTCATTTTTTACTTTCACATAATATAAGGGGTGATAATTATTTTTTTACGTACAACATTAATGTAACCATGACATTCATTTTCAATTGGTTAAATAGTGATTAATTCTGCAGCTTTTTTACTGGTAAACATTTAATGTCCTTACAAAAGATTGAAGAAAGTGGTAATATCATGGGTTTCAGGTTGTGTTGTTCTAGAATTTTCAAGGCTTTGGATTTTCAATCTTTACACCATGTGAAAGATATCCATAAAATACTCAAATTTTAGGGAACACTCTTTAGATTTTTATATATTAGAAAATTGTAATACTGATGACTTGGGAAGGATTTTCACAACATTAACAAACATACATGTTTCTTTAGTCCAACTCTCACATGGTTTCCCACTTTCACTAGTGGCTACTAACATTAGGTGTTTTCATATGCTTCTATTGATTTACGGATAATAAATCCTTGTTGAATATATTGTTTTCATTATTTAAAGCTATACATTTTTATAATTTATTGATCTTAGTGGGACTATAATCAGTGACTATGGTATTGGTATAATTAGTGGTATTCGTAATGGTATGATCTTCTGCATGTTCTTTGAAATTCGTTCATGACCCTTGCTCTCTACCCTAAAATAACATCAAATGGTCATCAATTTTTCACTAATCAATAAAAACTTTTTGAATCCATGGTTTGTCTATTGTCTATATCTAGTTTCAATTCCAAACAACCAATCACTAAAAATTATTTTTTACATGTAAATGAAACTCACACTTGAAAGTGGCGTGTTATTTATCTTATGTTGATAATCCAACATGGATGGTTGAAAAAAGCTATGTATGTTGGGTTATTCTGGTTTAGATGTGAGTTTTCTCTGATCACGTGATTGGTTCTTTGTTCAACACTTCATGTACTGAACATGTGATTCTCAATTGCATGCTCTATATTGAAACTATCTAGAAAACATATCAATATTAAAATTTCATAGTTTATTTTTATCCAGGTTCACTACCTATTTCACATCTTGCCAAATTAATTTCTCATTAAAACATATGTAATGTAATAATGATAATTATTTTGATTAAAAATGGTGGCTATAAAATTTTATTCATAGTGATGTATTTTAATTTAAATATTTGAAAATATTTCATCAATCTGGTTTCCAAGACAAGTTGATAATTTCCATACGAATTTAGGTTGGGACTGTGTGTTCTTTACTTTATAAGGATGATTCCATTAAAATCATTAAATATTACAGTTATGATATATGATCACTCCCAATTATCTATAATAATGATAACAGAGTAGTCATTATCATTGAAAAACCAATGAAAACCCCCAAATTTTTGAAACAGTTTACAACTAATGCATTTTAAGGCTATAATACATGGAATCTAGTACATACGGCTGTCAATTATAATAATTTGGGTATTTTTGTAGATCTTATTGAAAACTATTCATATCAATCATCACATTTTATACTAATAATGATAAATATATTGTGTTTGTTATGCTTAAAAAAACATGCATATAGGGTATGTTGGATACCACATTTTGAAATTTCGTATAGACATTATCATTTATGATAAAATTTTCATAAAATATATATAGTCTATTATATTATTTATTTTACGAAATAACATAAATAAAAAATACATTGTTTTCCGTATTTATTCAAAACTACTATACTTAAATACTAAAAGAATTCCACTACAGTGGTAGGAAACTCTTTTTAAATAAGTAATCTAAAAATGTGTATATTTATTAACTTATTATTGGTGATAAGCATGGTAGGAGTTCATTATAAATTCTAAATCTTATCGTTTATAATGAAAATTTTGAAAAAAAAGAAAATATTTTGTCAAATGGACTCTAAAATTATAGAATAAAACAACTTAAATAGGGGATACAAAAACATTTTCAGTAAGGAATATAAAAACACTTAAACAAACAAAATTATCATAATTGATAATCACAATAATAATGTTTCATCTTCTACATTTAGATATGGTATTATCACTTCATTTAACACTAATCTACTACTCCCATATTTAAGCCTCATTTTGAAAATAAATTAAATTATAAATTATTAAGGAGAACCCAAAACATGTTTTAGACCCCAAATTCATCTGATCAAGATATGAATTAAATTCTAGTAATGTACTATCAATCAAACTTAAATCACATATTTTTATTATGGTGGTAGAAATCATCAATTAATTAATTTAATCAAATAATGATAATTCTATCAATTACAACATCAATTTATTTTAATCACAACTTCAGTACATAGTGATTTTCTACTTATCATCTATAGAATGTTAAATATATATGTTATAATTAACATACCAAGATAATAATTTCTGGGATTATTCGCGGCTTTGGTGTTTGGTTCTAAGTCTCTCAGGTGTTATTGTAGCTCTTTATATTTTCCACTTTATCTCTAGTACTATTGATTCTTATTCTTGATTAATGTAAATGAAACGATTAATGTTGTGTTTATTTTTAAAAAAAATTATATAAAAAACACATTAGGTTATATTATAAAACAATAATGTGACTTATGTATCATTTTTCATAATACATGAAAGGAATCATTCATTATTATTTTTTCAAACATCTATCATTTTCAAATTATATTAAGGAGAATTTATTTTTTGTTTTTTAAACCTGTATCATTTTCAATATTTTCCCTGACTTTACATCTTCCAATATCAATGTATTGGTTAATTTATCATTATGATAACTATTCATATATGGAATTTGGTGAAACAAATTTTCAAAGAAACATTTATTGTCTAATTATTTCTAATGGAATCATTCTAATATCTATTGATATTAAGATGTATAAATCATGTTATTTTTATACCTCTATTATTTTATGATATGTTATCAAGTGTTTATGCTTTATTTAATCTTCATGCCCAGCAGAAAGATGATTTTATTAAGACTAAATTTCATTAGTTAAAAGTGTCGAGGATTTCTTATCGGTTATTCAAATGGTTATTTAAAAGTTTCATATTCCAGTGATTTTATTCTAGAATTTATAAGCATTTGTTATTTCAATATTAAAATGGTCATCACCTATTTTTTTTCAAACTTCTTATATACAGTTTTAAAACTCTTTATTATAAGGCCACCCTTTCATAATTACTTTAGGAGGAAGGGATATCATATCCATTAATAGCTATTGTCACATTAACAATTGTGCATCTATTTCCTAGCCAATTAAAATTCTAATATATTATGTTTTTCTTTTCACCACATTTTTGATATACATTTTTCCAATATTTAGACTACATTTTTAAAATATAATTTAGAAATTCTAATAACTTATGATAACTTCATATGCATATGTGTTATTATTTTTCATGATTAAATTGTTTTTATACAACTTATATTAGTTTTTTTCTTGTAATTTATGTGTTAGTTATATTTTTAGACATAGAACAATGATAACATATTTGTTTAAAGTGAATATTTGATATTGATTATAAGTACGTAATCTACAATGTTTCTTCTCTTTGTAACTATTTACTACAAAAGTTTCATTTTTTTAAGAGTAGGATGTTTATTTTTTTGTCTTCTCAATTAATTGATCTATAGTCATATGATTCTTTTTTAGGATAGGTTTTTTGGGCAATTTTTTTTTGAAATAAAAGGCTATTCTTGCCTCTTCCCCATCCAACTTCTAGCAAATGGAATGATGAATAGTAAGTAGATTTACCCATGTTATATTTTTCCCTTCAATTGATTTATTTCTCTACCTTTATTGTTAAGGTTCTATTTTCCTTTCTATATGAATTTTGTTTTTAAAACTTTTATAGCTGAATATTTTTCCATTTAATGGTTGATTCCACAGGACTACGGTTGTTCCACCCATTAATTATTGAATTAATTTTTTCTTCATGAATATATTATCTGCATGGATTTTGTAGTAAAAACCCAAAAATTTGAAAACTATTAATAAATTTGATGAATACTTGTAGAATCATTCCCAACTGAGAGAACTTCTACAATTAAGCCTCATTTCCAATACCTACATACACCTGTGATGCATTATTGAGGTAAAACTCAAACAAAATCCTTATCATAAATTTTGGGACCTCTTAGAATTCACCACGTTAGTGTAACTTAGTGGAGAGATTTTAATATTCAAGTGTGCCTAGGGTGATCAGATTTTAAGGAATTGTATTCTCATGTATGATCTGAACAATCAAATTGTGTATGTTTGCCTGAAAAGTCCCAAATTTCAAGATTCATATCCTTTATTCATAAGGTCGTATTATTCACTTTTTATTTTATTTTCTATTAATATAATTATTATGTATTCTTGTTCATGGGATATTTATGATGAATTAAAAAATTACTAGAATTTTTTTCAATGATCCAAACAACATTCTCAGTCACTATTTTCATTATGTTTTATTATGTGGTATTAGATTGTTTATATTCATATAGTAATCCATATACAATTCAATAAATTATATATATATCTTGTTTTCATTTTGTGTTATGTTTATTGTTTTTGCAATCCTATTGAAAATCTGGCATAAAATATTGAATTTGTTATTGTTTTTTTATTTTTATTAGAACAATTGTGGGAATTTTAGTATTATATTCTTTTTTAATTTTGAAATTTACTATATCACATGTTTTGTTTAGTATTATTTTATGATGTAATAGATAGTTGGGGTTAGTTGTGAGATGAAATTCATGGATTTTTATACCTTACCTCATATACTTTTTTCTAGCATTTCATTGGTTTATTATAAATTTTTTATGTATTAGACTTCCATTCCTTCACAATATTCTTTTTCACTTGTAGAAATATATAATTTTAACAATTTTTTGATAGGTTATATTTGTTTTCTACTATATCAATGGGACATGAGAATCTCTATCAATATCAATATTATTAACATTGATTTCTAATTTTACATTATATTAATGTGAAATAGATAGTCATAGAAGTTACAATTTTTTTACAATTATTTTGTTAGTTTAATTTGTATGAATTATTATAAAAACATTAAAGTGGGTAATTAATAATGTGTTTTATATTAGACTAATAAATGGAATTAGGGTAGTGCAGATTGTTATGTAATCTAGGTTTTCATGTTGTAGTAATTAGTAATTCTAGTTTGATTTTGGTATTTATACCTACAAATTGGTTCTATCTTGGTTGTTTTTATGCGCTTGTAGATAACACTAGGAATTTATGATTGGAATGTAATCATAAAACTTAATTCTTGAATTAATTAATATTCTTATATTTTTTTTTCTTTAATTTAGTAATAATGATTACCACTATCATGTTATCATACTTTGGTAGGTTTCTCCATTATTAATGAGACATTAATTGAGGTTTAGTTTTGTTATGTTTTTTTAGTTTGTAATTGAAGTTTAGTTTCGATTAAATTTTGGATATATTTCATTCTTACAGTCAGTATTAGTAATGAGGATCCATTTTTGGTTGTTATCATACCTTCAGGAAGTTAGTTTTTGTAAAGCATGTTCAGTTTGGTTTATTTTTGATTATTATCATACATTGTTACAGTTAGAATTAGTAATACAGGTCCAGTATTGGTTTTTATCATGTTCTTACTATTAGCATGAGGAAGTTCATATTGGTTTATAATCGTAGTTTTTTAGGATCAGATTAATTTAGGTTCTCATAATTTTTAATGAAATTTATTCCTCTTTTATTTTCATATGTCGACAAGTACCATCTTTTATATAAGTGCTATCAAAAATATTTTTTGTATTAATTTTTTTTAATAATTAATATTTATGTACCCGTTGACTGTATATATATTATATTTATTCACTACATATCCTATTGGGGTTTGGTGTCTAGTTATATTCATGAGAGTGTGACTCTTTTTCATGGAATGTTAAACTGTGTGTGTGGATTCTATTCTACAAGTCTATGGATGGGGTTGTTTTGGTATTTGATACATGAAAAGTAGGTTTATATTTATTTGGAAACAAATATAAAGTATTAATTATCCATGGCCATTTTATATAAGTGTAGGATATTCTATCATCCGTGGTTGGATATTGTAAAGGATTAAACAATTTGGCTTGTCAACATATAAAAGCATTGAAAATTTCAACAATGTTAAATGTATATAATCTGGTGGTATGTGAAAATTCTTACATTGTGGGATATTGCTACAATGATTATGTTAGGGTCCTTGAAGATAGTTTCAACATATCTTGTTTTTTATATAAAACAAGATCTACGGTTAAGGAGTTGAAAAACATGTTTGACGATAGGGAGATGCATGGATGGCTAGACATAGGTGCTAAAGATGCATAAAGGGGGGTAGGTTGTAGAGGCTCAACACAAGAGAAGTGCAGTTGATATATTTTTTTACAAATAGTAGCATGGAGGGTTCCTCATATGGTATTCCAAAAAATAATTATTAGATGTTGATCTTGAAAAAAAATCATGGTGGGTAACTCACTATGTCTATAATGTGAGGCCTTGAGATCCAATTGTTGGATATCTATCATGTTCATCTCCTCCATTCACTCAATGAAATAATGATTCAATATTTTTATTTTTTTACATATATTTCTTTTAGAAAAAAATATTTGCACTATATACAATTCTTTGTATCATTTGATATTTTTTCACTCCATGTATTAATGTATGCATCGCAAGTTTGTTTGTTTTTCATTATCTAATGGTTTTTGTTTCCAGTAGTTAGATAATCCTATTATTGTGGTCACCATGTGATATTTTTAACCATGACCTTATCAAATCTACCATTACTGGTTAAAATTTTCACTACTTTTATGGATCAACATTTTACGAAGAAATATATTTAATGTTATGAGTTTGGTTTTTTCAATTTAAGTATAATTGACTCTATTTTTATCTTTTTTATATAAATCATATTTGTTTTGGAAAATTAACGCTAATAGGTGTGAACCATTCACAAAATATTTATGGATTTGTGATTGTATCCACATTTCCAATATTGATCCACTCGTTAATGATATAGTTTTGATTAATAGAATGTATACCCATTGCTACTACATGGGTCTGCCCACTTCAATTACCCAGGTATCCCCACTACCTATTTTATTCCCATTTCTCGTTTATTCTCATTTCCTAGTTATGTCCATTGCATAGTTTTCCGAAATTTATCAATTCCCATTTTCAGTTTTCCATTGCCCATTTCCCATTGCTTATTTTCTCAAATGATTCACATTTCCCATGTATTCTTGTGGCCCATTTCCCATTTCCCATGAACAATTTCCCAATTCACATCCATTTACTAGGTATGCCCATTTCTCACTTCCCCCAGTTCATGACCATTTTCCATTTCATTGATTCATGAAATTTTTAATTTGTTAACCATTTTCCATTATCAAACAATACCTTATTTCAACTTATTTGGATAGGTGTAGTGATTGTGATTTTATTGTTTCTGGTTTAGCCTAGATGACATGATATCAGATATGAATAGAATGATAAAGTTGGAGGGGGGTCTTGTCAATGCACATGCCCGCTCTTAACATATTTATGAGATTTCAATATGGATAATGAGATATTATCACTAAGAAAATCAATTTTTGTATCTATATTTATTTATGTTTTGTTTTTAATTAATTTAGATATTTTTATTGATTTGAGCTAAAGCATGATCACTGGCATGGATGGGGTTACTATTGGATCACAAGTCCTGGGTGGTTGTTGTTATCCAGTCCCTATTGTTCGCATGGATGAGTTGTTGTTGGACCCTGTTGTTGAATGGATGGTTTGTTGTTGGCTCTCTAGCATGGATGAGCTGATTCAAGACCTTGGTATGGCATGAATGGTTTGTTACTAGAGCACTGGCATGGATGGGCTGATGTTGGACCTATTTGTGGCATGGATGGGTTGCTTCAGGCTCACTTGTACTGGGTTGTTGGAGCTCGCAGGTCCCTGGGGCGGCATGTATGGGTTGCAGTAGGAATTGTAATGGGGGTATTATAGGATGGTTGTTGGAGTGATGGGTCCTACTTGTGGATTAATTTTTTTTTGACTAAATTTTATTATGAAAATAATTATTATTAATTTTTAATTTCGAACATGTGTTAATGTCATATTTTCTTTAATAAATAAAATATATCTATTATATATGATAAATTAATAAATATAATATGAAATTTTATCAGAAATAATAATTTATAATTTAACATATATTATATGTTAGAAATATCTTTACCAATAGAAAAATTAGACATTAGAACTTGTTGCTAAACATATTAGCAAAATATATATTATCCTTGTAACATAATGTTTTTATCTATCTCAAAAACATTTAGCGACAGTGTTTCTATCGACTGCTTAGTTACAGGGAAATATATGTTGGTAAAACATTTTACCAATAGAAAATGTACGTTTACCCATAGATATTCCCCCATTATAAACTATGAAATATTTTTTAGTGGGGTTTCCCCTCATCCATGTTCAATCAATTGAGGTCCCCAAACTAAAATTCTTTAAGGTATTTTCATAGTGTGTGGTCCATATCTATTAAAAACATTCATTTTATTCTTTTGTAATCACTTTAAACTGTATAAGACCTACATCCTCGTTAAAGGTAATTAAAATACATTATAAATAGTTTCCACCTGTAAGATCTCCTTTCACATGTGGAAATTTTACAATAATCTCTTCATAATCACACAATTCAAAAATCATGTGATCTTATATCTTTGGTTTTGTTGTCTTGATTTATGGAGTTTAGATGCCTCATGTTCAAAGTCTTTGGGGATCATTTTTGTTGTTGTATCAAATTAAAAATGATTAAATTTATTCCTTATTAAATGAACATAATTTTCCTAATTATTCCTACAGTACATCACCTATGTCCCCCGAAATGAGAGCTAGATCCATGTAAGAGTTCATGGGAACATAGACCACTATTCATGTAAATATCCAATACTCTCCAAAAATTCATATGGCATGTTTCCCAAAAACAATTGATATATAGATATTATTAGATCTCTTATACTATCCCAATGATGAATTATATAATTAAAAATTATCTTCTAATATTACTGTTTGGTACTCTCTATCTACGTTTAATAACCCAACATTACACTGAAACCCAATTTTCAACTAGTTCAAAAGAGTTTGATATATATAGAAGAAGATTACTATAAAAAATGTATATGTAATGATAGCTATGATTATATAATTCAAAGTGATTCATGGATCGCATATATTGGGTACATCCATATAACATGACCAAATCCATAATCCATCATTATATTAAAACCCCTTAATTCCATTCAAGTTTACATATAAAAGTTTCCACATTGGAGAATGGTTGAATTTTATACATATGATCTAGAGCAATAATGATCATTGATGTACTTATTATATCATGTCTAAATTCATGATATATGGTTCATATTATATGAACATAAACTACTTATAATGGAAAAAATATAATATCTTGTCCTCCTAAAATAGGAATCATACCTATGTAAGAATATCTACATCACATGTATAAGTATCATTGATCCCATTATTATTTAAAAATACCCCTACCTAGAAATAAATATGATTATGATCGATGTTGTATCTTCTAGTATATGGATGAATATACCTGATGTTACGTTATGAAAAAGTGACACCACTATTGAATTCCTTCCCACACATGAACAAAAACTACAATACTTCTGAGTCCACATGAAATTCTATTCAAATCCATGACATATGGTCTAAAATATATGATCATAAACTGGGCAGAGTAATCCATTTCACACAACACATCTAACCAATATAAATGTGATATCCATGTAGGAGAAAATGAGATAGATGAACCCAAAAAGGATTATTTTTCTTTTTCCAAAAAAATTATTTGAGAAAGTGTCCCCAAGAATCAAAATTTACAATGCATATGCACATTAACCAGAATGAAACAATGGGTTTTTATGTCTTTACAATCTTATAGAAGGATATAATTATTTCCTCACCTATTTTGTAATTATTTCATTTAAGGGGTAGTTCTTCATGTATAAAATTTTCATGGATTTATTCATATTAGAATGGGATACATTATGATGTTGGGTCCTTATATTCTAGACTCCTCTACAAGTAATCATTCATATTCACCCATTTATAAGGGTTCAAAACAATCCATTCATGTTAAATTTGGGTGTATAATTTCATTACCATCATTCCAGAATATCATTTTTATATAACTCAACCTTCTACCTTATTTTCTCACATTACCATATGTCATTAATATATTTCATTAATGAAATTATTTTTATCCAAGGAATATTTTTTGTTTTTTTAGGAATACATTCCAAAAAAAATAACTCCACATTCACACACCCAATGAGTATGTTCATGCATAACTAATTTTTTACTTATTGGTTAGGTCCTAAAATATCCATACTCACCCGTAGAATTGATAAAAACAATCAATTAGAATAATATCTATGGTCATACCTTGATTACTAGTGCCATAACATTAAATCTAATCATAAATAGTTGATTTACAAATTGTAACATCATCAATACATATTAAATGAAATAAGAATACTCATAGACCTTAAAACCCCATTTTGGTTGTCATTTTTAGTACCTTTTCTTATTAACTGAGACCATAAATGTCATGAAACACGTTCTATGGTGGTCTATGGTTGAATTAGTATCTCGTTTCATCTGTTATTTTATACTTTCTCATTGACTAAAAGTTCTATCATCATTTTTTTTTCTAACAATCATGATCTTAAATTTAGGGCAAAGCGCGAAGATATTATATGCCACCATTGGGACCTCCAATCACATTGGGGTTTACCTCACCCTCATTTGATGAACTATCTCATCCTTTTTATCCATGATTCATCGCCCAAAATAGTGTGTAAAATTGGTCAACATTGTACATATTTAAAATCAAGTAGTTTTTTTTCAAATGCTACATGATATTAAAAATCACCAATGATTGGTCAAGGCAATATAAATGTAAGATATACCTATATCAATAAGTGACCACACAAGTCACCGAACTATATTATAAATGGAATTTATGTTTATTAGGATAATGATCTATAATTTTTTGTATATGAAAAATCCATGTCGACAATCACTAAGCCTCCAAAACTTTTTAATATTGAAAAATTATACCACAAATATGAAAAGGAATGGGCTTATAGAGACCTACATATTAAATTAGAATTTTATTTATTCAGTCTTGATCCACTAGTTCTTGGATAATATATAGTGATTTAATAATTTAACAATCTCCCTTGAATATATAGTTTATGCATTGTGATTAAACATTTTTTAGGGTGTTAATCCTCCATTAATAAATGTTTTCATCATAAGTATACATTTTTTAATATATAATAATCATATATAATCTTTTGTAGTCATATATAATGAGAGTATTGGACTCCATGAGACACTTCCATTATGATATCAACTCATTACTCAAATATGTATCAACATATACACCCCAAATATGGCCTACCAACAAGAAGAAAGTTTTCATCTGGAGCAAAATTTTCTCTATACTCTATACAAATTTACTCCATTATAGTCGAACAAATTGTTCAATTTTTTTCCAAAATTTATCCCTAGAATAAGTTCCTCATACCATCTTTCCAAATTTTGGCAATTTGGGTAAATTTTGGCAATTTGGGTAATTATTTACATAACTAATAATCAAACCACCCTTGTACATTTGACACCCCCAATGGTTTATATTTATGTATTATACTGACTTTTAAATAATATATTTGACATATGAAGCATGAAAACTAATTGTTTTCTCATTATGTCACCCTAAATATCAAGAAATGTTCTTCCAACATCAATACCCTAAAAAATATCTACCTTCTAGGGATGATATTTTCTACTAGAAAACTGGTCCCTATTAATTATTGGTTTTACCATTCTCTTTATAGAAAAATTATATATTCTATTAGTATAATGTTTTCATCACATGATCTTTGGAAAACATGTACTGATCTCTAAGACTATAAAAAAATTTCTCATATACTATCCTATAATTTAACAGGACACCAAATTTAATTTTTTATGTCATCACCCATGTTTCCATATAGACCACATCACTTTTAGTCAATGTTCATTGACCATGAACAACAGATAAAATTTTATGGATTTTAAAACCAAGATATTTTAATAGAATGAGACAAAAAAATCACATATTCAAACCCTTCTAATGTTTTCTATGGTTAAAATTGAGCCTCAATTCAATTATTAAGAATCATAAATGACAAAGAAAATTTTAATAATTTCTAATGGGAGAAGGGATAAAAATTTGATTGAAACCCCAACAAAAGTAAAATTGACAAAAATATAAGTTCCTTCTATCTATTTTTCCACCACATTAGGATTAGAAAAATGATATTATATTTTAAATTGAAAATAAATTTAATGAAAAAGTCATTTTGGGGTCCAATACCTAATTCTACCATAATTCAAGTAATTTTGAATATAACCCTTGACCTAATAAATATTTGTGTCATCAATATATTCCATACACCGTAGACTATCAATTCATAGGATACATGTGAGAGACATCATGGTGTAACTTTGGGGATCATGAGCCCTCATGAACATTTGAATACTCATTTTATGATTATACCTTCATGATCCTCATCACATTGATTCATATTCTTCCATGTAAAAACCAAAACCATATTATCCCAAGGATGGTTGTTAACATTAGCTTGTCACCTAATATATAATTGATTATTTCTCAATGGACCAAATAGTAAATATTTCATGGTACAATATATATTATTTTGAATCTAACATTCTTTTTGAAAAAATAAAATAAAACATAGTGAGTATAATAATTTTTTAAACATGAAATAATAAAATTATTCCTTTAACATTTCCATGGGAAAAAGTTAAAAATGTGGGTCAGATTAGATTATCACAAAGGATTAAAAGGAGTTAAATTTTTAATCAATAAATAAGTAATAATCAATATGGTAAGTTAAATAACATAAATCACAATTCATTTGATCAAAAACGTTTCTACCATTATTATATAGAACATAATAAAAATGTAAAGGTATATAGATATATATACAGTCCATTTATTAAATAAATTGATCCCAAAAGGAATCCATGGATAATATTAATGATATAATCCCATGAATAATAATAACTAAATTGTCAATAATGAAAATCTATAATATTGGACATCATGTTCACATAGATCATTTTATCTATACATCTAAGACCTTGTGCAAGACTATTTGATAAATGGGTTGGTATAAAACAAAAGTACCTATTATATTATCATTCTAATTCACTTTATAAGATTATTAATGCAACTACTTGATATATGATTTCAGGCCCCAACTGTTGCTTTTGTCCAAAGCATTCAGTAAATATAGAATGATCCATATAATTCATGAACAATATGACTTATCGATAAATGTTTGTATTGAGTAAGGAATGTAAATTTTATAACATTTTTATAGTAAAAACAATTCTCAATGTAACAACCCATATATAAAAATGACATATTTTTTTTTTGTAATCATATCAATGATAAATAATATGGATATTTATTCTATGTTTAATGTAAAATTACCAAAGAAAGTGAATATTTCAAAGGAATGGTTATTAATAAAAATTTATCAAGGGAAATGAATGTCATTTATTTCTCATGTCAAACTGTTCATAAACCATCCATATAAATGATATGTATAGTATCATTAAAAAATGTCCCTAGTGGAGATTATTTAAAAAGGGGGTTGTTGATTTTCATTAATATTAATAATATAAAAATATCCTTAAAAACAATCATGATGAAGATATACTTATAACAATAAAAAAATTTAATAATTAATCTATTATAGTGTATTAGAAAAAAAACCATTAAAACTATTAAAAGAAAATTATGAATTGATATTAAAAATAAAAAAAATTTCATGTAATTGGTAATGTTCCATTCATACAGAGTATGTATAGAAAACTCCATTGTAATTTTAATAAGAAAATTTAACAACAAAATTTTATTGAAAAACAATAAGATATTAATTTTGATAAATTTTTTAAAAAATAAATAATTGGTACTTTTTTTAATTTTTTTAGATTAATATAAAAAAATTCATGTTTTCATAGGAAAACATATATTTGGAAGAAAGATAATTTTCATCTGAAAAGAGAAATAATGTTGGATTTTCTCTGAAAACTATTTCTTAGTAATTTTAATTACCAAAGAGAGAAAAATAGTACAATTACTCTATAATCCCCCTAATAAAGAGATGTTATTATATTTAACATGCTTTATAAAACAAGGATAAAATAAATTCATTCAATGAAACAGGAGGAATAAATAATCCTTGCTAAAATGAGTTTGAAGCACACACCATTAATACATTGGAATATTCAGAATTGTAACAACCATGACAAATATAACATAATATGGAACATTAAATACCCTGAATATAAAATTATTCATTATATAACTTATCAAATGGTATGTAGATTCGCCTCATAAAAATAAATTTATGCATATTATAAAACATGTCCTAATGGATTGGATGTTGATACAAAATCTCCTACAATGATCGTACTGTTAAAGTGAGAAGTAATAATTGAATTAAATATGTATATAAAATTCAAAACCAATATGAAAAATCTGAAATAAAATATTACCCAATAAAATTCCAATGCCTAGATTTTAATATAATATCAATAAAAATGAATAAATGATATAACCCATTGAAAATAAATTTAGTTAAGAAATTACATACCATTGGTTAATCTAAAATTCACATCACTTTTGATGAAATAATTTTTAATTAAAACAAAAAATAATATGATTTATGAAGGATTCATGATATATCATTTAAAATAGGAATTTAATACACCATATAAATGAAATTTGTTCATAATAATAAAATATTCCTTAATGAAAGAAAATTGACATGGAATTACTTTCCTCACATTACCATTTAGTTTAACATGATTTAATCTCCTATCTAATGGGTTTAAAGAATATATTTTGTATACCACTAAAATATTTATATTTATAATTCCATATATAACCTTGCTATAACATATTATCACTGGTTTGTTAAAAATATATCTCTATAACCATTGTTTCAGTTTTTAACAACGTCATTTTTCCAAACATGTTATATCATTAATGTTTTAGTTATTCTGGATAGTATAGTGATAAATCAGATAAAAAATTTCATAAATTTTATATTTATTTCATTTATTAAATGGATACATTTTTTAAAAAAATCATTAACATTGGACATGAAAAATGATTTGTATCGCTTTATAGAGATAATAAATTCTAAATACGAAGAGATAATAATATCATTCATGTAATTGGTCAAAGGGAATGGAAATGTATTATAATATAACATTATAGAATTATTATAATTTCAAATTTTATATCAATATTTGTTTTTTATATCATTATGACTATTCATGTGATTTAGTGATGAAGATATTATATTGGTTCGAAAGGAAATAGTCTACCACAAAGATTAGAGATTTATTTTTTAAAATTATATAGATGTGGGTATGGATAAATATTTTAGAATAAAAAATAAAACAATATTATTAGAAGATTTATAATATTGTCATTAAAAAGAAATTGTGCATATATAATTGAATGTTTGAAAATAAGTAACTTAATGAAGGCATTTATCTTCCCTTATTATAACATCCATTTGATATCTTATTAAGTTCCCTAGGGTGGGACAGTTTGGAAGAACACATAATATATAATTTTTATAATGATTATGGGGAGCTATAATTTTTTGGTTCAGTTGATCATAATGGTCTGATAGGTGTCAAATAATAATGTTATGGAGTTCCCTTTTAAAATTTAAGAGGAGTGCCATTTTTTAAAATTCCCAAAATAATTCAATGATGGGTACTCATAGTCAATCCATGTGAATTAAATATTGATAAATAGTTTATCTAATGGATGTTATGTTTAGGACACATCATTAGCATGATCATAGAAGAAACCCTTTCTAAACAATTTGTAACATAATGTTTAAATTTACTTTCATTAACTATTTCATTTTTCACCCTAGTAAATTGTTCTTTCAAAACAATTTAATTCATTATATACAGTCATAATTTAATGAATAATATTAAATAATATTTACCAATTAATTCATAATAAAAATATAATATAAAAAATCATTTTTCTTTGCAAAATTAATTTTATTATAATAGAATTTAACATAAAAATCACTATTTTAACGTGAGTCACTATAAATAAATTTTACTATATTATTTTTAATTATGAAAAAATATTAATTGTTTTTTATATAATATTTTTTATTATTACTATAAATATGTAATTCATTTTAAAAAATTATTTCATAGAATATGTACTATTTAAATTGATAATAACATTAGAAATAGTGTCGACAAATAATTTTTCATAAAATGCATTTTTCCCGCATAATATGATTGTTTATTAATTATATTACAAGTTAAAATAACATATAGAAAAAAATTAATAAGTTTAGAAATGTAATAATAAATGTAGTTAAATAATTCTTTTTTATGGGTGATTCAAAAAAAATTAAAATGATGAATCATTATGCACAAAAAATAGTTTTTATAAATATAACTTTTAATAAAAAAATACACCAATAGTAAATTTCTTATATAGATTATTAAAATGAAATTTAATATATTAAAATTAACTTAATTATATTTATGTTATTATGATACCAAATTCAAGACAAAATCGTACCTCAATATTATTTAATTAAATGTAAACAAATAAAAGTATTTAAAAAAACTATAGTCTCACTATTTACTGAAAAATCATCCTTTTTAATCAAATATAAACATTTTACAATAGTAATGGATAAGTGGTCGATGAAAGGGAAGGAAAGGGGAACCCCAAAATCATGTCAATCTGACCCAAAAAAAGGACACATTTTAGAAGATCCAAATAATGCAGATCATATTGAGCATAAAAAACTCTTCCAACTTGTGGAAAACCCTACGTTGGTGGGATGTGATCCTGATGTTATTACATCTTCACATACGATTTATGCTGAAACAGTTATATCTACTACCTCAATCTCGTTTTCATATTTTTGATCACAAAAACCTATAAGAATGATTAAAAAAGGGTGTGTAGTGTATGTATCACCCAACAATGTTTTAGTGGAAGAATGAGTAAGCCTGTGTAAATACACTATCATCATAAGGGTTTTTGTCCTGAAGGTAGTATGAACATTGATATTTAATGATCTTAGTCAATGAAATTTAGATTTATGGGGATTTTATGAATGGAAAATGACTGCCATTGGATCTGGATATTACCACATATTGTTCTAATAATATTATTCTATGATCATAGCATGTAGTAAAGGGTTAATATCCTTGAATCATAGATTCTTGAGAATCCATAAATGTGATAGTAATTGTGATCTGAATATTTCCAGGAAAACATTTACCTAGGTATTGAAATAAATATGTTGACCGAATCAGCTCTACAGGAACACAATGACTAATTTGGGTATTGAATCCCTTGTTGGTAACATAACTAGAATGGAAAAATATGTTAATAGCCATTGGTTGGGGAATTATTCTTAGATAATGGATGAAGATGATATTTCCACCACATTGGTAGATGTTTTTGTACTTATAATAAGGGATGGTTGTATTAATATTTATATTCAACATGAGAGGAAGCCTAAATTTTGTTTGGATGGTAAATTATTTATACATTTTACTTCTAAATATAGAAGAGACATATAATATATCTTTTGTAAATTAAGGATAATAATTTTTCTATCAGTAGAGATAAAAATGGTATGGAAATAATACATACTGAACCTCATTATAAATTTTTTTCCACTTAATTGATGGTGACAAGTCTATACACCCTTATATATAAATTCAAAGCGCTTTTGGGAAAACGATATCACCTTATATATTGGTTCATGTGATGGATAACTCCATTGTTTCATTATATAGTCCTTCTAAAATTGTAATGAAGAATATAACTCCATGGTTTCTTTGAATGGGGAATATTTCAATCTTGGTATTTACCCATAAATATACCTCCCATGAATGATTAGTGCATACTGTCACACCTAGTTCAACTGAACATCATGATAATGATATGATGGGTAATGAGAGGGGATGTCCACAGGACCCTTATGGATAGGAAATAGGGAATTTAGTTGAAAAACTAATACCATTATAGGATGTTTTGGAAATACATGTGGCTATAATTATAATTGAGGATGGGAATATAGTAAAATGATGATAATAGTAGATCTATCATTCCAAAAATAGTAACATAGAGGGGGAATTTTCATAGTTTATTTCCTCGAAATTTGTTTAAATTCATATTAAAATTGGGAATAATTCTAAATATGGGAAATGTGTGAATTTATTTAACCCATTAAGTGGTTTTTTTGTCTGATAAGGATAAAGAAACAAATCTATATGAATAGATTGAGATTACATGAGTTGTGGATACTGATGATAAATACTAATCAGATGAAATAATAAATTTTACCATCTGAAGAATAGAAACATAGGATAAAGTAATAAAAAATCAAAGGAAAAAGGTGGAATAACCAAAAGAAAATGGCATAAAAAGAATGGCATAAGATAATAGGAAAGGCCCTTTAACAATGAAGCTTCATTTCTAGAATTTTTATTTTCTAGAGAACTACCTAAGAACCAAAACCCATAAGTAATTAATCATTCCCCACAAACCAATTTTTGTTGGAATTTCTAAACCAAATCTATTTACTGATAATTGGATGCTTTTAAAATGGGATTGTCTTTGTTATAAATTTTTATCCTAGAATTTTCTCAATTGAAACCTGGATCCCCTTTGGTTTTTCCGTCATGAAACCTTCAATTCGATTACATGTTGCAAGAAGGATTAGATAATAACTATCTTATATTGCATATCCGGACATGTATATCAAATCAGTTTTTATTCCACTAAATCCTACTACAATTGGAAGATGTAATGGAATGAAATTTACAAAATCTATTAAAATATTAATCATAAATGTGTTATTCTATGTGACTTAAAAAACAATGTTGAATCATGAATATAAAAATGGATCTAAAATTAATGAAATTTAATCAATGTATTTCCCTTTCTACATTGATCAACGAAATCATATTGAGGTTCCAATTTTCAGAGAAGACATTACATGGAGTTGATAGTCATTAAATGGATGAAAATAAACTAATCATAAAATATGATTTTTCCAAACAGTTGATTGAATTTAGGTGAAGGGGGATTTAGGTTTCACTCTCCCCAAATTTCACTCTGATCATAACCCATCCCTTATAGAAATTTCCACACCCATGAAATGGTTAAATACCCTTCTATATGGATTTAATAATTCTTTCCTTGTAACTCTTGGTTGAAATAAATTGTGTCTAAGGAATGGATATTTTATCATACTGGGATTCCTTTTATAATCGGGATAGAAAATTAGAACAATGTAAGGAGAGACTTATGGAATGGAGTAGAAAATATTTTTCCAAGGTAGAACTTGAAATTAAGACTACTAAGAAAAATACTGCATAGTATCAAATTATGAATCACCATCATCATAATCCTTACAAAAGAGAAATTCAATCCCACCACATTCTAGATGATCTAATAATATTATTTTAATGAAATTATAATAATCATTTTAATTTTAAAAGGACACGATATGGAGATATAAACTCCAAGTTTATTTATTTATTTCACAAGGAGAAGAGAAAAAAATTGAATTAAGGATATCAGCAATAAAGGATTCCTTAACATATTTTAAATTAATATCTCACAAAAATTGGTGGATTATTTTTTAGTAAATTACTAAGTTAATGGGATGGTCAACCCCAAGAAAATGGTTGAAAATATAATTTCCTATAATGAAGAGAGTGAAACTAAACTCTTATCATGGATCCTTACAAGGAATAAAATAACGAATCTACCATAAATCATAACAAGGAAATTACTCCTACCCTAGATGAACTTATTAAAAAAATTATGTTTATTGGAATATCTTGCAGCATGATATAACTCATGAAATCAGTGTCTTCACCAACAACTCATCAATGCCAAATAGGATTTACTCATGCATCATTTCATTAATTACTAAAAAGTTGAATTCACTTGATATCAAATACTCCAGGCCAGTTTCCCAAAGACACATGATTCCCAAAAAAAATTAAGTATCATCAAGAACAAAATGGGATACATTGATAAGAATAATATCAGTACAAATCAGTTTTTAATCCTCCTAGGGAGAAACATTCATAATTGCCTTTTTTACATCATTAATGAGTGTTAAGCTTATGAAGGTAAGGATGATGGAAAGAATATTTATCTTATAATTCTAAACTCTAATGAAATTCATACATTAAAATGTATATTTTCAAAATTTTAATGTGAGATGTTGATTCTCCAATGCATTCATCATGCTTATTTATCCCATTCTTAGCTCTGAGAGACTGTCCATTATCATTTACATGACATCCATGGGTGTAATTCAATGAAGAACGTGTATTAGACATGGTGATTTTCTCTCAGGCATACGGTTTTCACTTTTAGAAGATTATATGAGCTACTATATTAATGACCTCATTCAAATTTTTTTTTGAAAAACCAATAAAATATGGTAGGAATAAGAAATCACCCTCTCAACTCATGTATTCGAAATACATCCTATGTCATATATTGGCATCATGGAAAACCATATCCTCTTTTAAATACCTCTTTAACCGTTATTAATATGTCATTGGAAAATCCATAAGTTTTCATAAAACATTCATTGTATTTGGTTATGAAATTCGTGTTGAAAAAATCAAATAATGATGAAACATTGATCCAACATGGTATCTCTTCCGTTCAACTACTTTAGTGTCCCCATATTCAATGGAATTGTTAAGAGACAATATCTAGAGGGAATATCATTGTAATTATAAAGAAAATGGATAGGTGGAATGGTAAATCTATGTACATGGTTGGGAGGGTGTTCATTATTACCTCTATGATCACATCATGGATTTTATACTCATTTTATCTTTATAATTGGCCCAAAGTAATAACCAAGAAACTTCATGGCATGATCAGAAACATCATATGGACTAGGTGAACATATGAAATGAATTTTACTATGGTTTCATGTAAATATTGTATTGAGCCTACTAAAATGGGAGGACTTGGATATAATGATCTCCATATTTTAAAAGATGGTATCATCAGAAAATTGACATTGAATTTGATCTCTAATGATAGTAAAAAAATTATCTTTTAAAATTAAAAAATACTATCGTATAAATATTAATATTACATGAAATCCACTATTTTTCTACCCCTTAAGTATTATTTTAATTATATCATGCTTGATACACAATAACTCATAAGTATGATACACTATGGCCAGTAATAATTAAATCGACAATCAAGTATTGGACCACTTATTTATTGGGAAGTCCACTATATAATACCCAAATAATTCCCCCTATGTGATGAATTATTAACATTGATGAATTTCATGTACCTCATAAAAATGATGGGAATATGGTTCCTACCCAAACTAGTCTATAGATTTCTAATTACATCTTTATAGACTATACCACTCTCATATGAATGGTCAATTCAATACCAATGAATAATATAATTTGGAAAAGAGGGGATCCAATAGGTTTTCAATATGGATTATGAAATTTAATGAACCATTTGTTCAACCTTCTTTATTTCTTCACATTGGGTGAATAGAAAAAATAGGCTCCCCACACATAATCAAATTAAAATTTAATTGAAAACACATTGTTTTGAAAGTTCTCTTTATTTGAAGGTTGATGAATATTTCCATCATTACTTCCTATCCTGTGTAGTTTAATAGTATTTATGGGCTAATACTATTTTTTTGGATGAAATTTTATACACAGTTTTTGGTATAGGAACACCTAGTGAATATCAGCACTACTACGCATATTGAGTCGGTGCTGAACACCTTCAGGATAATAGCGGACTCAAATTCTTCATCCATCTATAACTTAATTATTTCCATGATTTTCAATGACCATATTTCCTCAACAAACCAGGGAAGTCATTAAATTCACATGGAGTAATACACTCCCTCAGCGGTGAAATGTGGTGGTATGTTAACCTATTTTTGTTATCTCTACTATCTTCAGCTATAAGGTGTGCAATCCAAGCCAAGGATATCCAAATTACTCAAATATGTATCATAAATCCAACCAATAATTTCATGGATCAATGATAGAGTTGATATTTTACATTATTTCATTCTAGGACACTCATGCTATTCAGGTTTGTTTCAAACACATTATGGATTTTTTCAGGGGTGATTCTAAAACAACAAATGAATTGATGTTGTTTATAAAGGATATCTATAATATTTCATGAATTCATTATTGTATGATATAAAATATATGGGTAATTTATTGCGGAATTCTCCTAATTTTTATGTTGTTGTCAAATAAATACATACAAAAACATGGAATTTTCTTTTTGAAATCATACCTCCTTAGATTAATTTCATTGTAAATCTCAATCATCATAACATGGTTGTCTTATATGATTATAGAGATGTGAATCAAGTGGTGGATTCCTTCTCAAAAAAAATGATTACAACAATGAATATGAATTGGTCCTTTGGGACTCTAGATAATTGTGCTCCAATGGTTTATTCAGACTTGTATGGTGTAACCTACACAAGTATTTGTAATAATCTCTTATAAAACTTTTCTTAGCATGCACCCCATTTTTTATATAACTCCATCATGGGGCCAAATTCAACCAGATCATTGATTTATATTCAAAATTACTCCATAAGATACTTTTAAAATGAGTATTTTAAAAGTTGTATTCATTTCATTAAATAAAATTTCTAATTCCTCCGTAATTAATTATAATAGTGTCACATGAAAAAAATACGTTTTTTAAAAACATGTTTTGAAATTATAAAAAAAATTACATAATATTTGTTTTATTACAACTAAAAATATATCAATAAATTTGAATTCATTGTTATATATATATATCATAATATTTTTAACCCTATTCATACACACTAGTTCAATGAATATTTAATTTCTACCATATTTAGATGATAAACTCTATGGGTCATTTAAGAATGGTATTGCAGGTCATATATGCTATCGAACACAATTTTATTCTTCTAAAAGAAAGGGGTGATGCATTAGATGTATAAATAGAATTAATATAGTTCCATAGAGTTTGTATTTATACATACATACATAAATATAAAGCTACCAGGATTAAATCATGCCATAAACAAAAAATATGACTCTAGTGTATATGTGGAAATATTTCATCCAATACAAATATATGATCCATTTTGATGTAAAATTCTTTTTGAATCAAGTGATTATGACGCATGATTGGTATTATCCCTTCTAAATTTATTTTTTATATTGATTATTCTTATATTGAATTTCTTCTCTAGAGTGTTATTGTTTATATTGAATTGATGATCAAAAAAATATTTGTTAAAAGATTAACAATAAATATGATGAAAATATTTTCATTAATTTTCCAAATAAATATAATGTATATCAACATTCCAAATACATTATATGTGATGGATAAAAATAATAACATACTCTCTACATGGGCCTATATTTTTTAAATGTATTATATGTATATATCAAAATTATATTAAAATATGTTCTTTTATACAACCATGAATTTATTAATGTCACAAAGAATCTATACTATGGAATAAAATGATTTCTAATAATAAATTTGGGTTTCAAAAATTATTCATTAGTGTTTTACTAAACTCTACTATGATGAATGTAGATCTTTTTGGAGAAAATACACTTGGAAGGCCTCTACGTGATATTTATAATATATTTTTTTCAAATCATAGGAGGAATACTCTTGGAAAATTATAACCTTATGGTGAATGAATCTAGATGAACATATTACCTCAATGAGATAGCATTTTTATAGTTTCCCTTATTTTTTCCTTTAAAGGAACTCATTCAAGGAATATTAAGATTAATGTTAATCAGACTAACTATACACTATAATCGAAATGTACATTTTATCTTATCTATTTAAACATAAATTCCATCCTAATTATGTGAATAACCCAATATCCATATGTCCAACCATGTATATTTTATTGCGATGTACAAGGAACTATAAAAATCATAATATGGTTCAGAATCACTACCAAAGTGAAAGATATAAAAAAAGTCCACCTCTCTCAAGGAAACAACCATTATTGCGTCATAATATAATTTTAGTCAAAAATTAGAAATAATAACTTTTTATTTCAATGATTGAATCATTGAAACAGAGATCCCTTCCAGATGGCATGCAATATAGGATTGTACTATTGTCAATGATGATGAAATATAATTCATCATCCTTGAAATGTGAAAATGTAACAACATTAAATTTATAGAATCATCACATTCTTTTAGATCTTTTTTTTTCAATGTAATATACTATCAATATTTATATTGTTTAAAATAATAGGTTCGTAGCATAAATCCTTAGTGGATCTAAGTGATCACTAGTTTTTAATGGGGTGAATCAAAAAAATGTATGCACTTATTATCCCCCTATATTTTTTGTTGATCAAGTGAAGAAAATGGCATGTGGATTTATTAGAATTTGTGAGATATTCCCTCTTCATCTCCTCCTTCTATTTTTGTTTCATCCCTTATTTTTTTGATCACCCATTTTCTTGTTCTTGAAATAATTCCCCTAAAGCATGGAGGAATAGTGATATGTCAAAGGGGAGACTTCAAGTGATCTCTAGAGTGGTCATAGAGAGTATGATCACACATAGTGTCACATTATATCATTAGGGTAAGATGTGAAATTCATCAATTTTTTTCTTTTTACAATGATGATTATATTCGATCAATGAATGAATAAATTTATTTAGGGATTATTATATGAGGGGTATTATTAGATATCAGAATTGGATTTCATCCATTTTCAAAGTGTTTTTATGTTATTTCTTTCACTTTTCATGTATTATTCATTTATAAAAAAAATATTATTATTGAATAATTGATTAAAATTACTTATGTGTTGTTTCAATGGATTATGGGGAATCATAACTATGGATATATAGATCATCGTGGGAGTTGGAAGAATTACTTGAGGTATGTAGTCCAAAAATAATATCCTTATGGGTTATAAAATCTATATTGGATTATTAATATTTGTTCTTAATTATTTTTAGTGATTGATCTTAAATAAAACATGGGGTTTTACCCCTTTTACCATGTGAGTTTTATTAATTAAAAGGTATAAAAAATAGGTTGTTGTTTATTCATATTTTAATCATTGGTCACAAATTATTATAAAATTGACTTACTTTGGGATACATAAGACATGTTCACCTTTGAGGGGTTTGATTCTGGTGTGATAAAATAAAGAGTTTTTTAGGATAACTTACTTGGGACCTCTAAGAGTAGGGGTGAAGTATTTTTAATATTGGAATTTATATTAGGATATCTACCACATTGAGTTACCTTATATCCTCGGGGATTGGATTATTGTATATGGGTTCAGTGTTTCCCTCAAATTAGAATTTAGTTTCTGGGTTATTATTCCTTATACATGGATGTTTTTATAGGTTTGGAATGAGAAGATCAACCTTTTAGTACCATATAAAGTAGGTGGAGGACATTTCATACTTTATGTAATATACCAATAATATGTTATCTATCACATTTATTGATGCATGATGTTTTTTTTAATGAAACCTTTTACACAGTAAGGGATGGTCCTTGAACCTAATGATTAGAAATGGTATATTGGAACCCATAAAGGTTTTATTTATTATGATATACCATAGTAAAGATATAGGTACTTTGGAATCCTTCTATAAAATGATTTGATTTTTAAGATTGGTTGAAATGGTGGAATCCATCTATGGGTATAATATGGAAATAGTTTGCACGATTGAGAGATGAATATATGATATATACATTAGGTTGGGGGGTTTCAAACCCTTGTAACTTTTCTGATATATATGTGTGTTAGTGCGCAGGTGAAATAACCAACCTGATTCACTAATTAAATGATTCATATATGAAATAATTTATATAATCTGACCACATATACATAGTTTACTA
Organism: Viscum album; assembly: GCA_963277665.1. NCBI lineage: Eukaryota > Viridiplantae > Streptophyta > Magnoliopsida > Santalales > Viscaceae > Viscum > Viscum album. The sequence goes on along the minus strand of OY728155.1, from coordinate 1,621,260,383 downwards.
AATGTATATGAATTTTACACATTTTTCCTTGAGAATAAGATAATATATATGTGATGTGTAGGTGGGTTATTCTCTCCACTAAATGTGAATATATGTGATATCCTGGAATATGTTATTTGGGATGGGTAGGGATACAATCAAACCATCATGAACTTTTTTAATGAATGGGAGATCATTCGAACAATGTATGTGGATATTGGTTGAGTTGCATATTTTTCCAATAACATCCATTCATAGTGTCAGTGGACGATGTCTTTCTAACATATCATATTTTTTTATGGAATCAATAATAGCTTATATTTTTAGTATTGGGATTGAGGAATTTGGATGGTATACAGGGAATGGAGAAATTTGACAATTGATCGGGCTAATTTTAGACGGTGTCAATGGAAGGTTTCATTCGGATCTTTATGATTGATGATATGAGAAAAGTTGTGTGTAGGCACCAATCCAATGATTAGAATTGATGGTGTGAGAATTGAATTTGAGATATCTCCTTTACAATAATTGGTATTGATGGTTTGAGATTATATAAAGGGAGAGTGTTATTGTAACACCTTTTAATGATTATTTAATATACTAATAATTGTAGGAATCCTTTAGGTTGTATTATTAGATGTCATTATTCTAACCCTTGGAATTTTTATGTAAAATATTCACACATTACACCATCACAGTCTGAATAATATGTGGCCACTCCCTAGTCTTTTGGGATGTAATTTTTTTCCGGGATGGTGTTGTATAAAGAGTTAATTTTTCTTATATGAATATAATAGTGTTCTTGATTTATATATACTAGATATGTTAGGTAAACCACTGTTTGTGGACTAATGAGTTTTACTCACACCATTCTTAGGGGACCATGAGAATATGGTATCTATGTAGACCTCATGATTGTAGTAACATGAATAGAATATCCTTATGGATTATATTTGACATATAAATCCCTGTTTGTATTTTTAGATGGGATTAATTTATGACATGAGGCTAGGTTATGGTAATTTTAATATTTTTTATTTTTTACATGTATATATTCTAAACACATTATATATTGTCGTAGTCATCCAAAAAATATGGATTTTAGTCAATTTATTCATTTAGAATGTGGTATGTTACAAAATTAGGGTTGGACACATAGCTATGTTAGAAATTTTGTTCTTTCTATTTCCTACTAAGATGGTTGGTTGTAAGTTATATCCATTAATATTTTTCTTAATTAGTATTATGGTATTTTCCAAACATAATACCACCCTTGACCTTCATTTCAATTCATAAGAATCTATCATATAGGAAGATGTCCCTAGGGTCATGTGGTACAATGGTCAATGTATCATTTGGTGATCTTGGTCAGTACATTACCATATATTATTAGATATCTCTCTAATTTATATTTATATTTCGAATATGGTAGATAAAAGATAGGTCTGGTTATAACAATAATTGGACACTATTTATTATTCCTGTAAAGCACATGTATGAGTTGATGTCAATGTTTTCATAGGGTAAGTACTGATGTTCCTGATTTTGAATTGTATTATTGGATTTATTATTGTTGAGTTTTTTCATTTGGATTACATATTGTTTTTGTATACCTCATTTCCTAGGGATACAATATAGTGGGTGTTAATGAATCATATCACTCATACAATTTCCCACAACATATGAATGATTCTGTGTTAAAAATGAAATGTTTTTTGAAAATAAAATGGTTCTTTATTATTTAATGCATCAATAATGAATTATTTATCATTTTAAAAGATAACATTATACTATAATTCTACTTAATTAAACCCAATTTATATGAATTTATTCACATAGATCATTTTATGGAAATTTATTTCATATAATTATGGATAGAAAAACGATACTAGAGGGGTAGTCAAGTATGTAAATGCACGGTGATGTTTACTACCAACTAGTGTTAAGATGTATTCTGTATGGGATGTGTGGTACAAATGAGGGGCCCATGGTAGGTGTTAAACACTAATGTTATCAAATAGTATGTTAAACAATATGGTAGAAGTTTATATGTGAGTTATGACCTATGTGGTATATTAAATGTACACTAGGTATGAGGTTCATGTGGTGTTGATATATGAGTGAAGATAATATTGAGTTGATTTAAATAATATACTATCAATGGGATTTCATTTTATTATTCAAAATGATATGGGATGTATGATAGTAAACTATCTGATGGCTTCCCTTGTAATTTGGAGTTCTGTTTAGGTGAATAAAAGAAACATTAGTGTATATGTGGGGATTGTTTCGACATAGACAATAGGTATAGTAAGTATGTTTTTTCTATGTGGAAGGTTAGTATTTATTTGATGAAACTCATATTGGTTTGATTCAAAATTTAAATCAGGGAACATCTAATAAATGTTCACTTATATAATTAAATTTCATTTCATACGGGGACGATTGAGCACTATTATAGTGATTTTAGTCAAATACTCTATTATATATTGATATGAAAATGACATTTCTTTAGCCCATCATGTATATGGATTTATATGACCTAATATTGTCCATGAAATGTTCTGTTTTGTGTATGTATTATCATGGTTGACCTTAGAGAACATGTGGAGAATGTTTGTGGATGGACTATGGGAAATCCATGAGATAGGGATATCTATTTATATAGGTAGTTTGAATCCTTTTGTGATGTAATGATTACATATGGATAAGAAAAATGATTTCATTTAGTTCATTCGTGGAACATTCATTAGTTGTTACTATGTATGCTTGGTTAATTAAAACATGGTTGGTGTTTGGACCATAAATTGTTGATATGTGCTTTATTATGAGTGTTGACTCCAAAATTTACCTATATTTTTAGAGATCGGTAATCAGACACTGATGTGTTTCTACGGGAGATCGTGAATTGATGTTTAATGGATTGGAGACGATAGTAGAAAGTTGTTAGACACCTTATCGAATTCATGTAATATAAAAAGATGTTTTCAAACTAAATTATATTTAATTTATAGGATTGAGTAATATATACTTTAAAAAATTGTCATAATTTATTAAAAATAGGATCTGATGCATCAGGACATGGTTAGTGTGTGAAAAGATATCAAAGAGCTATGATTGTAGAATGATACATGGTTTTTCATTATGATGGGTAATGATGATGGATATCTGGAGTGAGTGGTGAATTTTTGACACATCATGTGTACAATTTATGGTGGAATGATTTCTTGGCCTTTGGAAATATGGAGCTCTGAGTGACTCTCCTTGAAGTAAATAGTTTGGGGGAGTGCCTTGACCCACATAAGTTGGGAATCGATGATTCACTAAACTATTAGAGAGACTCAATGGAGTTCATTATGAAAATAAATGTTATATAATAATGTTGATGACTAATGTTATCAATGATGTTGTTTATCCATTTATGTAAGGTGTCACCATGACTTATTATCATCTAAGTTATAAATCCATTATATTGGGACTTGAAGTGTCATTAGACCATAAATTATGACTTAGTATGTGGATATATTGGATTAATATAAGTACATATGATGAATTTCAATATTTTACAAGATGTTGGTATCTGGACTAATTATTCACCCTAATTTATGATAATAGAAATTCAATATTGGACATCACCCCTTAAATTTTATATAAATGTGGATCTTATATCACGAATTTTTGGAAATAATTGTTGGTGTCATGTTTCTAGAACATGCTTTATATTGGTTGGAGTTTTTCTATAGTGATTTACTGAAAATATATATGTATTTATAATTGTTTTGAATATACAAATATGAGCTTATTAAATGATGAGAATATGGTAGAGCCATTACATTCTATATCAGATGGTTCAAGGAAGTGGCATAAAAAAATTTTATGCCTGAGATTGATTGTAGGGAAATTGACTGGTAGGGTGATAGGCTCTATATAATTTTGGTAATCCTTCATGAATGTGGAAATCTATATTGTAAATTATGTATTTTCATTATGGTTATGGACATGATGATGTGATTTTAGTTTTTATTTGAAATGGTTGGATGATTGTTTGGTATGATGTAGAGAAATTATTTGTATGATATTGAAAAGTTACAATTATCCAAAGATTACTATATTAGAGGATTTGATAATCATTAATGATAGTAAGAGTGGGGAATCTTTCTGGAATTTTAGGAATTAGTTGGAAATATGATACATGAGAAATTTCGTTTTCGAGGCGGTCGGTGCAATAAGGTAATTCAAGATTTCAGGTGTGCTCAACAATGGTGATAAGATTCGGTGTCTTCCATTCATCAAGGGGTTGATTGATCTATTTGATGGGTTGGAGTATGTGGTGTTGAATTTTGACAATTTCAAATGGTTCTGGTGCTTCATCACCATGAAAATCGTTGGTTTGAGATCACTAATGGGACTATATATCATGAAAAATGGATACTATTTTCTTTGATTGATACATGAGGATGCTCCTTAGGGATTATAGTTATTATATAACATAACATGAAAGGACCCACATTAGTATAATTGGGTGTAGAAAAAAGAAATATGAAATTTTTTCCTCAGTGTAGGGGTTGTTTATTGAATTTGGATTCATATTTCAATTATACAAATTTTAACATCACTAAGAGATTATTTAAGATTTTTTTAGAGTTTGGGGAGAATTCATGGTTGTTCTAGTGATAGTTGGAGCATGGTCGAGGTGTATGTACGACATAAATCATTTGAATGCTATAAATATCAAAACAAATAAGGGTTTTGTGGAATGATGTTTTAGTGTTGTATTTAATTTTGAAATATGTGAAAGGGTCACTCAATACATAATGGGATCATTCTACGAACCATCTATATAATAATAATTTCATAGATCCATGTAAGGGTTACACCTTATTCTATTTGGGTATAATCATTATAAGGGACGCATAAGACTATGTTGAGGTGTGGTGAGTGTAGTGTATTGTTAGCCCTCCCAGTGAAATAATCAATTCATTAAATTGAATAAGTATTATTCCATATATTACGGCCTATAGTGATGGGGACACACCATGAAGAACCCAAACTTTCTATGGTTAGTGTTCTATTAATTATATAACTACCTTAGAGGGGTGTAATTTCGTCTTCATGAAGTAGGTTGTATAGAAATGTCACCATGGGTAGGAGTGGGTATGGTTTTTTAGATCTAACCTTTAATGAATAATCTCCACATGGGGAAACTAGTATTGCTCTAATGGTTTAAATATTGATTTTAGGTTTTTCAATGATGGGTTTGGGTGCCTTGAAATGTAAGGTGACATCCTAATGCACCATTATTAGACAAACTAGGTTAAATATACTAACATACAGTCTTGAATTAGTTTATGAACCATTAAATCAAATTACCCTTAAGATCTTGTTTCATCATTACTGAATACACTATTAATGTTCTTTTTTGTACCCATTTATGAGTTAAAATAAAAACATTCTTCCGATAGAGAAATTATACTTTGTTAACTTCCAATGGACTAAGTCAAAGGAGAATATGAAGAAAATGTTCCAATGTACCATATAAATAAAAGCATTTTACTATTGATTTTTGTAGGAATACATATACCTTCTTGTTCACTGTTAATCAAAAATTGAAATCTCATTTCTCTTTCACATTATCTTTGAGAACTTTTTATTGATAATATTCTCATTTAGATAACATATTTCAACATTTTTTACTCTTAAATTGGTGAGTTATGATAAATAAATTTCATCCACTCATTCAATACATCTCATCAACATAATTTTTCAGAAAATAATAATATTTCTTATAAGATTCACATTTCTAAAATTTTAAAACATGAAGCACAAAACATTCCAATTAATTGTGATATATTTTATATATAACAAAGACCTGAATATTCTAAAACCATTATTATTTTACCAAACTTTTATTATTTATCAAAACACTCTTAATATTCATGAGACAAAATTAATCATATTAACATAAAATATGTGTTTATGGAATTTATTTTTTTATGAATCATTCCATCTATAAAATACTTATTGTAATTATTCAAAACATTAATATATTTGGATCTTTTTTATAGGTTTATTACTTTCAAATAATTTTTATCCACCTATTTATAAAAAATTAACTCACATTAAAAAATATTCACACATTCCCCCGCCATTTCCTAATTCTATTTTATGTATTCCCCAAACGAACTTCATTTATTTAAACTCTATCCCTTTACAAAAAAAATTTAAATAATTTTAAAAATAAATAACCATAAAATTACAATCCAATGATCATAAACTCTATTTTCCTGGGATGATTTGGTATAGAGAACTGAAAAATTAAAAATAAAATAAAACATATTTATTTTAATCATCTATAATGATATCATTTCATCCATTGAGCTCCTATATCTTCCTTGGATATCATAGGAAATAAATAAAAAAATTGGATAACCTAAAAATTCCCACTAGTTGTATAAACATATGGATAAAGAAAAGAAATGGGTCTGAATTCATAACATGATGACATAAAATGGAATAGATCATGAAAAATCATAAGGAAGAACAAAATGTATAACATTGTTCAAAATAATTATCACATAATAGGAATGTGGAAGAACCACCCAACATGGAATAATAATGAATCATGGTTATCTTACAAGATAATTTCACGTGATAGAAAATGTCCCATAATGGAATTAGGTTCACTCCCTGTCCCAACATGCCATCTAAGGAGACTGTAAATAACTCTATGCATTTAATTTATATCTGCATTGTACCATTATAACATGATCATTCAAATATCTACCTCAAACAGAATAAATTACAAGGGTTACCATTATAATGAATTGGTTTTCACAATCATGTCGTATGACATATCCAAATGGAAATATAATAATAGTGTCTATGAATTACTGGATTTATAAAATACAGGGATATTAATTAGATAATATTTTCATATATCATGATATTTGGTGTCAATATTAAGTGAATACCGATAAAAAGAGTTTTTATGTGTCATTTGAAATGAAACATTTTAGGGTTGTTTAAGGAAAATACTAATGAATGTTTAAATATGTAAGGAAATATATGTTTTTAGAAAATCAGAAATGAAAAAAAATTAATTATTTCATGATGAAATGATTTATTTTATAAAAATAATAGTTTCTTAAAATAGATTATGGTGTGAAAATAAATATGGGTGAGAAATCATTATGTTCACTTTAATCCAGCAAGCTTTTGGATATTATTTCAAAATGGATACCCTTTAAGACATATCTTCTCGCATCAAAGAAGGATGAAATGATCTAGATAATTTTTTTGAAGTTATACTCAGGATTTATAGTGATTTTATAAAAATAAGGTAATTAAATTAAGGTAATGATAGATATAGAATATCCACAAGGAATATAGAGGATCGAGAAGATTCTCTAACCTTATTTCTGAATGTTTTTATGCACTTGATATTGATATTGTATAGAATAAAATTCAATCCATTAATTAATTAATTTATAACCATTAATTTATGCAATATATTTAATATATTTTTATCAAAATCATTTATGACCACTTTAATCAGTTATAATATACAATTTCATTGTTCATGCATGTTCATTCCATTGGTTTTCGTGATTGGTTCACTTGAATAAATGTTTTAAAGTGTGTTTAATAAGAGAAGTGGTATATAGAATTTAATTTATAAATTATTAATAAAAAACCATCAGATTTAATTTTTAGGTACTTTATTTCGATAATTATGTTGTGTATAAAAAATTGGATAAGACATTAGTGATAATCATTTTGAGTATTTTGGAATTTCTTTCTAATCACAAACAATTTTTGTTTCTTTATTCCTTATTGTGTATAAAATTTTGATTCAGAACAAGTAAATGTTATATAAAATATATTTTATAATCTAATACAACCATTATAATGGTTATATTTCCATCATTGAAATGGGTAATGTAATGTTAAAACATGGACTATTGATGGGGATATATCAAAACTTTGAAAATGTTATTTTAATTATTAGAATAAAAGGATATGGAGGATAGAATTGAAGGTGAATTTTACATTAACATGATAAATTTTTGGAATATATAAGAAACTAGAGTTATCATGAATATCGTTACATAGGAGGTGACTATAGTAAAATAAAATTAGTGAATGTTAAAAAAATGTAGACAAAGAGAAAGAGGATATTTCCAATCGAATTAATCTTCTTGAGAACTTCATTAGGGATATCAGATATAGTCTATTCTTGATACCAAAACCCCATGAACCTATGGAATATTATTGGGAAGAGGAATAGGAAGAAATTAGTTAGGCTTAATGTGTTAATATGTGTGATGAAAATAAATGGTGAGGTGTGGTATTTATAGTGGATGAGATGAATGTTTTCTATTTATTTTATTAATTATATTTTTATTTTTCCTTGGGAAAATTCATAGTTTATAATTATCACTTAATATAATAAAATAATGACCGTTTGTTCAATATTATGGTGATTAAATATATATTGACTCTAAGAATTGGGTATTTAACTTATATAGTTTTTATACTGTCAATTATAATATTTTATTGAAAACAAAAATTTATGTATTTTAAAAAAATCAAAAAAATCAATCCTAACCATTTTTTAATGTGAAGAATTTAAAAGTAAACACTATTTTATGAAAATAATATTTTATGAATGAATAAAAATAAAAAAAATCATCATTTCCATGGTAAATACCAATTTTAAAATTATAAAATATTTTTTAACACTTTTGAATATTAATTAAGTTCCCATAAAAATACTTTATAATAATTATAAAATGGAATATAAATTTATGAATACATTTTACGAAAATATTTTTTCTTCCAAATAATTATTTTCATTATATAATTTTTATGAAATATTTTTTTTATAAGAAACAAGAAAAATTAATTACTAATTTATAAATCCAAAATTTATAATTACTATTATACAATTATATCGTATTTTCATTTATAAGATTATTACATTTTATTTATACATTCTTTGGTATATTGACTATTCTATAAGCTCGTCTAATAATATTATGGGACATATTAATACTCAAATGTTCAATTTATTATTCCTTTGGTGTAGGTTCATTAAAGTCTTCAAATACCACATATTTCATTCATTAATCGTTTATAATGTTTCTATTTTATTCTCTATGTGATTTTATTTGATTTATAATATATGAAATAATTATAAGAAGATAATTTCCAATGATATTATTTTGGGTTGTTAAATTCTTCCCCCTATTGAATATTCACCCATGAAATTTCAATTTACAAACTATGGTGAAAACAAGTTATAGTACTTATCCTTCACCACCTCCTATGGTTCCCATGATTCCTCTTCATACTTATGGTTCTTTCATATTACTTTTACCAAGATAGAAGTCGTCTCGTGTAGAATTTTATCTTTATACTCCAAGATCTTCACTTGTTTCTCCTTATAAGAGAGATAATTTTACATCTATACCACATCTTGATTAATTAACTATGAGAGATATGAATTTACATATTCAAGAGGGATAAGTCGAATGCATTTTTTTCTTCAGACATTATTTGTAGAAGATCTGAATTATTTTCCACAACTCTCTTATGATCAAAAATCATGATGGATCCATGTACCTGGAACATAGATTTACTTTTTAAAATATCTCAATAAAATCATCTATAGAGATATCTATCGGAATACCATAACACCAACCTAAAAACAATCTATCATTCATGATTGTCTGTCAAGATCTTTTATCGAAATTGGACTACATAGATGTGCTGATGAATTATTTTCACCTTCTAAAAACATTCTTCAACCATTTTAGAACCTATAATCTTATATTTAAAAACACCATACTCTCAGGTGGGTGTTCTACATCATTTCCCATAAATGGATTCATATGGATAAATTTTGATGCTGGAGTGAAAGCTCTTATTGTATGAGAACTTGGCCAAAGTTAAGTGTTTGTTCCATCTTCCAATGATGTCCATAGAATATGTTATCAACGTTTAATCTAGTTTAGGAATAATCCATTAATATTGTACATGATTTTGAGTATTAATATTTGTACTAATGTTCACCTCAATGTTTATAGCATGTTGGAGACATGTCATGAAATTATAGATGAATCAAATATTGCAATCAGATACAAGAGATAATAGTACATTGTCTAGACTTACCACTTCAATAGTGAACCTACCATTTCATACCTTTATATTACATCATTATAAAGTTAAGAACTTAATAGTATTACACCATGAGGATCCATGGGATTCGTGCATTGGGAAAACTAGTACCAAACCTTACAATTCAAACATCAAGAAAAAATATTTATTTAATTCCTTATTCTTTGGATTCTTATTAGCACTTGACATACCATTACTACATGTAGTCACCGGAAGATATAAATCATAAAGGGGAGATGTAAATTCCTAGTAGTAGGATATCTATAAAAAATATAACAATCGGTGAGAATAATCAAAACATAGGCAATGGATCGAGAACATAAGAGGAATCATTAATATAAGGCTTGAAATATGAAAATTCATAAAAATAAAACATCATGACTTAGTTGTTTAATACCCTAGATACCAGTGAACAAATCTATCATCTATTCCACAATTAATATCACTTTAGATAATGGGATTCACCAATTTACCCTCTTCATTGAAGTGTTGTATAATTCCGGGCGCACCCATCACATTCAAACATTCATATTGTACTATATAACTCTAGGCGCACCCATCACATAAAAATATTATCATAATCATTCCTGCCACATATAAAAAATATAAAAAATGAACATTACAAACCCATGGTATTTAATGGGTTTTATATCATACAAATACATTCATAAACTTTGGTTTCCCAAAATAATGTGGTAATAACAAACATGAAACCATGTCCATCAAACTTGACTGAGAAATAAAAGGTGTTTTTTTAAAGAAGTGTTCATTTGAAAAACATTAGATTGATATAAAATCTTGTAGAAACCATGTATATCCATGAAAATCTAAGATAATGATAATTTTTTTAGGTGTGACCTTACCAAATATAGAGTGAAAGATGGATAACCCGATGAAATAATGTTGGGTTTGAGAATTTCCACTTACCTTTTATATGAATGCTTTATTTACTTTAATGTCCTATATAATGACATGATATTCATTAACTAGACAATACAGAATGTTTTATACATTAACATGGTTTATAATTGTTTCTTTATGTTTTTTATGGGCCTTTTGATGAGTTAGAGAGATTCAGTTCAATGTTCGGGAGTGTTAATTTTCATAGCTTTTATGAACAGTTCACTTGTATTCATGAACGAATGTTCATTTGAAATGTATTTTAACATCCAGAATTGTTAATATATATTATTAATGAAAGTAAATAGATATAAAAAATCTTATAATGAATTATTTTGTGTACCATGAGGATGAATCATTAGATAATATTTAATGATGATCATTTTGGGTTATTTTGGGTGGTTTTTAAATCATAATGAACATTTTTATTTTACCACTTAGTATCTTGTAAATATTATAGATACAACAGATAAAAAGAGATAAGACATACACATAAAAAACTTTTTTCAACCATCATATGGGTCTATTAGCCGCCATAAAGGATTTGAAATAAAGAGGAAGTGCATCACCTATGATTTAGGTAAATTAACACATCATGGGAAACGATTTCATTTTATTAACAAAGAGAGGGAGAGAGGATTATAATGAATAATATTCTGTTAACATGATATCATACTAGTATATCATCAATAATGTAGTTATAATTAAATATGGATAATACAAGATTAGGATAAGATAAAAAAATAAAAGAAATTATTAATGAAAATGAATGAAGATAGATAAAGAAATTACTTCTTGAATCATCTTCTTTATATACTCTTTAAGGAGCCATTGATTGTTATTTTGAAGACAAAATGATATCCTGGAAATGGGGGAGGGTCTAGGGATGATATATGAATAGAGTTTAGGCAAGGCTTGAGGCTTTAGTGTTGTGAGAAAACGAGGGTGTGAAGGGTGGTATTTATAGTGGAGGGGATAGGGGTTTTCTCAATAAAATATGGATTAAATTATTATTTCACCATAAGAAAATTAATAGTGATTTCTCTATGACTAATTAATGTAATTTTATCATGTGAATCCAAAACAATTGGACTTAAATTAGTATAAAATCATACATGACTCTATAATTTGTGTATTTTTCTTATTTTGTAAGTTATGGAATTTCACATTTCAGCAAAAAATTAAGTATTTAAGAAGAATACAATAAACTCACAGTATCCATTTTTCAACGTGTAGAATCCAAAAATGAAGTCCATTATTCAAAAATAATTTTCTAAATATGATTAATATAATATTTAATTAAAATCATAATTTTTATGAAAAATACAGTTTTTAAATTTAAAACTGATTTTAAAATGCAATAAAAAATTACTTAATGACTTAATAAATTATCTTAAAACTAAAAAACCTGGAATTGTAAATTTATGATCAAATTTTATGAAAATAAATTTTCTTTTAAATTTATCAATTAATTATGATAAATTATTTATGACTTACAAAAATACCAATACTTTTAGAATGGTCAAATTGTCACTTATAAGATGCCTAAATTTTATTTAATCATTCATTTGTAAGGATACTTTTAACACCCCAAGATTTCAATTTACGTTATTTCTCCAAAGAAATTCAATAACTTGCACTACACACAACACTGAGTTCAAGCACACCACAACATACCAAACTAGCCATTGAAAAGAAGTAAGGAATAGTATTAACTAAATTTTGAACTTTATATAATCCTTATATTTTTAGAATCCATATTAAGAGTTTCTTAGACATAATGCAAGAACAAATACATTTTTTCAGATAAAATAATTATTTTTCAAAAAAATGAAATTTTACAGCCTTTTAATGGAGAACACTTTTTAAATCCAATATTGAAAACATTTACATATTCAATTTGACAAAATAATCTTCTTCTTTAGAATCAGGACATAAGAATTTAATATATATTTGGTGTTTTTCTGATAAAATTCATATTTGGGTTAATGGCGAAAAATACTGCATTTTAACTGAAAACAACTTTTTTAATAAAAATAATTTATAGAGTTTAATTATATAATTTAATGTTTTTGAAGTATAATTAGATTATATTTTTACCCTTTAATACAATTTTGGACATTGTAATTAATTTCACATTGAAATTATACGTAAACAAATGTCAATCTATTGATAGTTACTGTTTCTTAAAAACACACTATTTGTTTTTACAAACATAATTAATTTTAAATTAATAAATTCAACTTAAATGTTTTGAATTATGTAAAATAGACTTCATTTTTGGATTTGGTATATCGAAATTATCCCAGGTTAAAGTTTTGGTATTTTTCTAAAAACGTTCAATTTTTTTTGAATAATGAAGAAAACAGTAAGTTATCATTTAAAAAAGTATATTTATTTAAATAAATATTTATTTTATTTGAATTTATTTTGGTTCAAAATAGATATATAATACCTATATAAGTTCATTGAAATTTATTGGAGTCAATTTAGAATAATTTTAAATATATTAAAATTTTATCGAACTTTTACCGTCTTTTACCCACCTCCTAGGAGCATTTGCAAATTCACATAAATTTGTTTTACCACTTCTATGTCTGTAATTTATAAAATTCAAGAGACATAGTTAACATCTTGGACTAAAATTTTGTTCAATAAAAAAAATATAATTTTATGTGAATTGTAACTTTTTACTTTTATTTACCATGTTTAAAAGTAAATAGGGTAATTAAGGGTAAAAATGGTATTAATATTACCCTAACACAGGTCCTAATTCTATTGGACCAGTTTATCTCGACCAAAAAACCGTAAGAATAAAATATTATCATTTAGGTCCACTTGGATTAGATTATGACATTTATTATTATTTAATTAAAAGAAGAGTTAAAATTGTTAACTTCAATGATTAATAACTAAAGAATTTTTAATATAGGGTTATACATAATATAAATTTGATTATAAATATTCATTAGAAATATAAAAAGATTTCTTACATAATGGTATTTTATTTATAATTTTTAGACTCTAAGTAATTTAATATATTTTTGACACAATGATGATGCAGTAATTACCATATTAATGAAATATTAAGATAATTGATATTATAAATAACCAAATAAATGTAATTTGATACTATTTATGAATTCCAATAAATTTCTAGTTTATATTACATATTGGGATTTGTTATATGAATTTTTTTCTAAGTAATAATTATTTTATGAGTATCAAAAACGAAATACCCAATAGTGTCAAAATTTACATAAAAGAGTTCTTAAAAAAAATATTATATTATTAATAAATATTCCATTCCTAAAAATATAAAGTTCGGCCAAAGGACTAATTTCATGATATGTGTATCATTAATGGACCACTTGGGGGTCTATTGGAATTTTATAGTAAGTTTATTAATCATATAAAATAAAAATACAAAGAGACATGGTAAATGTCAACCAAATTAACAAAGTGTTAATACTAAATGATAAGGTTAATAATGTAACCCAAACCTATATAAAACCTATTGGTTGAGTGTATTTAGACTCATAAGCACCATATCATCTAAATAAATAAAATTTGTATCCATTATAAACCAAATATGAATTTATTATAAAATAACATTTTACGTTTTTTTAAGGTGCCCTCACCCCTCTTATAAAAGGGCACACCCCCCTTCACTCTTGTTCATGCCTTCTAAGCCATTTAGATCGGCAAAAACCTACCCAAATACCCTCTCAAATATCATAAATTCAACCTATAGGCCTTAGTTTTATCATAATTCCAGCCTAAAGGATCCCTTTTTATCAAATCAAAAGGAAGAACCCGGAGAAGAGGTGATGATTTCACCACCCTCTTTCAAGTTCCTATCATCTTCCACTTCCTTTTTCTATGTTGTATCCATTATAAAATAATAAATCCAGTATCGTTTATATAAAATGATGTTATTATAACTATGGTACAACCAAATTCATTATTCTATCCACCCTTTGAATGACATGTCACCATACGTGCGTACGTATGGCTTACCGTCTCCATGACATAGTGTAATTGTTATTCATTACATTATTATTTAGATGGGTATAATAATGATGTATATTTTTTATAAATAATAAATATAACATGATAATTATTCATTATATATGATATAACATCCAATTATATATTATTTAAATATAAAAAATGATATTTTCGCTCGTGCGTACGTACGGATTACCGTCTCCACGACGCGATGAGATTCATTTCCAAGTTCAACTTTCATCGACGATTATAAAAATATATATTACTAATTAGTATATAATATATTACATAATAATGCTACTAGAGGTATATATATATTTTTATATATGTATATATTTATGTACTTACATATATCTTATTCACTTACTTCTGTTCAATACTATATGAAAATGGAAACAGCATTTATGGATACGTATAGACTACCATCTCCATAATCGGTGTTTTCCAATTCATTTATATGTCTATTATACATATTTATATAAATATATATAAATAATGTTTTATATATAAATCATGTTATATATTCTTGAAGTATTTAAATCATGATATAAGTGATACAATCAAGAGTAACAAGTTAAAACACGTATGATAAAGAAAGCAATTATTACCCGAAATATTAATATAACATGGAAATTATTATTAAATCGGTAGTATAATGTCATAAATGAATAATTTATGATATCATAAATATTAATATGGTTATTGTATAATTTAATAACATACTATATTATTCATACAAGAGGTTAAACGTACCCTCGACTAAAGGAAAGTGCAAGGTAAGGGGTTTTCATCTCACTCCTTATTCCCGTGAGATTCATGCCATATTGCCACTATAACCTTTTTTGTGGTGTATGTACTACCAAAAATTTTATTCATTGTGTAATAAAATTTAATTTATGTATATTTATACAGTATTTTGTTTTTACCGAAAAATTTTACTATCATAGATATTTATGAAAAATTAACCATTGCATAATTTCAACATTAGAATTAAAAAATAATATTTATTTATTATAAATAATTTTATAAATTTTTTAATTTATAATTTTAAAATAATAACTTCTATTTATTGATAATAAAGGGATTTTTGACAATAATAGTTTTTCTAATCCATAGAAAAACTACATATGAAATCATAAAAATTATATGATCATTTTATATTTAATATAATTTATATAATAATAATATTATTATAAAATATTATTTAATTCAAAATTCAATTTACTCATCGAAATAGATTTTAAAATTTAATGTTATTATTAACCAAAAATAGTATTTGTTTTTTATGGAATCAAAATAGAAATAATATATAATGTAACTATAATGGGAGGGAAATCTATTAATTATTCTATAGAAAATCATATAAATACTCCTTTTTCTATGTCATTGTTACAATAACTTTTATAAGACAGAAAACTCCTTATGGGCAAGGTATGTTCTGGTTGTACTTCCATGAGGTCGTTCAACAAACAAGGTTTCGGTTTTCATCTCTGTGATCTTGAAATTCTCCAATAAATAGTTACACACATGCTTATATTGTAGGATATCATCTTCGGTTTGGTCAATGAAAAATCCTAAAACATCTATCTCCCTTGAAATCTTGGATAAATGGGCTTTATAGTTTAAAATCATACTAGTTGAGCCCATCACTTCCTTTTTTTATGAATATTGGATTTTCTAAAAACCTATATTTATGGTAATTGTGTGTTCACTATTAAACCTCTATATTATCAACACTAATGATACGTAACGGTATTTTCAATCCAATAGGTTATAATAAAATTTAAATTTCGTTTTCTATTAATATATTATATCATAATACATTTACTTAAACCAAAAGGGGAATTTTATTTATAACAACGTAGGCTATTACAATATTGCACACTTAAAAATTTTCTCCCTCGAAATATTTATTTCCCACACTATAACAAATGAGGGTAACAGTAGTTCATTACCACCTCAGGTTCCCATCTTTCTTTTTCAAACCTTTCATGTATTCAAAACACATTGAATAATTAAAATTAATAATTTTATATAATTTTATTTTATGATCCTATATTTTCACTGGCTTATCATCATAGGATAATTCATTCACAAATGCTACCAACTCTGGATTGAGCATATGTGATTGGAATATAATGAACTTCTTTATGTAGGACACATGGAATACATGATTTACTTTATATAGTTTCAAAGTGAGTTTTAGTCTATATGACACAATTCGGATTTTATCAGAGGTCTCAAAGTGATCGATGTATCTTGGAATGAACTTTAAATTCATCCAAAAACTCATAATAGTCTTCCAAGGAGATAGGATTAATAATACCATTTCTTTAACATCATACACTATGCCTTTTTTATGATTGAAATCATATATTTTTTTGAGCCTCATATTATTTAAATGGTTCCCAAGTGTCCCATCTCTCTCTCATTCTCCTTCAGCATTGCTTATAGTTTTCTCCTGAAACCCTAATCTTTGGGGTGGCAGTGCATTCGAACATAGTTCCTCTTCTCCCCATTCATCCTTTATTTGTCTCCTCCATATCATCTCTGTCGAGGGATTTCGCTGTTGAAACATGCGGCCTCTTCTCCCCTCTCTGACCATGATTTCCATTGTTCCCAGTAGGTTGGATCTGGTGCTGTGGATTCACAATGGTTTTGGGCTTGGTGGTTTAGCGGTCAAATAATTCTTTAGGAAAATCCGTGGTGGCACCCCTTTGATTTCATTCTCTGTTTTCTGGTTTTCTGCTATCCATATCTCTGCACTGACCGCACCCCCCCCCCCCCCCTCGCTCCATTCCAAGTCGTTCCCGAAGCATCTTTGTGATGGTATTGAGAGGTGGGATATGTTGGATGATTAACATGCATGTACTCCTTCTTCGGTTTCTCTTCTTTTTCTTTGATCAGATTTCTACTTGTGCTCATCTTCTACAGTGTCCATCACTGTCCTGGTCTACTCAAATCACTTCCCTGAACTCTAATCCCTTCGTTCCCGCCTGGCTGAATCAGTAATGGTGGGTTCGAAGTAGTTTTTGTGTGTGGGTTTTGGCGGACGATGGGGTTTTATTTTCCAATGCTGTAACTTTGGTTCTTCTTCTTACTGAGGGTGATTTTAAGAGATTTTGGCTGGTGATGATGGTGTTATTTGGTGGTTTCATTGCATTTATCAGGTTTTCTTATGTTTTATGTGTAGGTGTTCATCTTGTTTAGAGTAGATAATATATGGTGGTTATTCATTCTGGTTTGGATGGTTGTTTGGATGTCCTGGGAAGTCTGTATTTGGTGATGAAATGATGTGGTTTGGCGTGATGGATGGGGTTTTGGTGGTTTGATTCGCCGATGGGACTCTTCTAGTGTGGTGATTATGGGTAGGTGAATGGACAGGATGTTTGATGTGATTGGAGTGTGACTCAAGGCAGGTAAATTTCTTTTGATTAACTATAACCGAAATGGGTGATGATGCCTTTTTAAAGTTGTAATTTGATATCAACTTTTTTTGATTCTGGCACTGCTGAAATGTATGATTTCCTGCTTATCCATAAAGTAGCATTTTGAAAATGGGGAAAAATCGATTGGAGGATAATCATTAATATAATGTCTTAGGGTCATAAACATCTCTATCATTTTGTTCACCATTTTGAGACCAAGATGTTTTTGTTCTCCATCTTATTCTTAAATTAAAATTATTTTTCACCTCCTCCAATAAATATCATCACATGGAGCCATTTATATTCTTTAGTATAAATGGTTGTTGTTATTGAACTCAAATATTAGAAGATTTTGGTCTTATTATCCTTTTATGTCAATTGATCATTCTCTCAACATGTCCTCGATTTTTTGATAGTATATTCATATTGGTAATATTTTTTGATAATGATAAGTCATACTAAAGTTCAGATTATTGATTAGAGCATGATGGTTACTTTTCCAAAACATATAGGTGAATCATAGATCTCAGTCAGACACAATTGATATTGGTACCCATGTAGCCTCACCACTTCTTTAATTTAAATATGTCAAAGTTGATCAACTAATAAATCCTCTCAATTCACAATGAGGTATCTAGTATTTGTAATAAAATCCACAATAACCCACGTAGAATATTTTCAATTGGATGTCTTCGGAATTCTAGTGACAAAGTCGAAGGTGATGTTTATCCATTTCCTTTCCATTATCGTAATGGTTTCATCATCCCCATAAATTTATGACTTTCATCTTTTACTTTCTGATAAACCATCCACATTGATGTATATTAACTGGTCTCCTTCTTCATATCTCTCCACCAATCGTTATCTCAGAGATCTTGATGCATAATTGTGTTTCTTGGGTGAATGGAGAAATTTTATCTATGTGCATTATCGAATAAATTCTTCTTAAAAATAATTTTTTAAAGGATTAATATTCTTTAATCAAATCCCACAATTCCATTTTCATTAACATTAAACCTCACTGATTTTATTTTTCTTATAGTTTTCACATTCTTCTAAATTATGACACTATAATTTTGAGTATCCTTTATAATTTGAAGAAGATATGGTTGGGAAATAATTTTTGAAAGGATTGATGATGTTCCTTCATTAATGATTCTCTTTTCCATCCTCTTTATTACAATGAAGATTTTATCATTCTCAATTGTATTCCAGGATAAAATTTATGGATCCATTCTACTAATATCATCCACTAATTTATTCACATTACCACGGTGGTAGTGAATTGAGAAATTATAGTCCTTGATCATCTCCAACCATATTCATTGGTTCATATTATACTATTATTTTTGTGAATATATATTTGATAATTTTGTAGTTCATATATACTTTAATCTTCTTCGAAATGATATAGTGCCACTATTTTTTCAATCTTAATATTTCATGTGCCAAACCCAAATAAAATGTGTTATGTTTTTCACATGAACATTCAACTACCTTATGGTATAGGCTTTTAATTTTTCATTATACATTAACACACACCCAAATACCTTCTTCAAAACATTTCTAAATCATATAATTTTTTTTCCTCTTGTGGTATGTGTGATCCAAGGGATGTGATAAGCCTCTACTTAAACACATCGAATCATATTTCACATTAATCAATAAAAGCTAACATGACTCACATATGAGTTATCTTTGCGAAAGTGTTTAATAATACTATTATATTTCTCACAAATTGGTGATAATATCTATTTAAAACATGGAACAACGGATATGTGTCACTGATGTAGTCATCAGACATCCTTCGATTTTATTTTTCTTTGATGGATCCATAGATATCCCATTTCTTACTAAGATATATTATTGGAATGAGACTTCCTTCAACCATAACTCACACTTTCTATACATTATATTATGATTCTCCATTCACAATGTCTTTAGTACAGTTCTTTGAAACCCCTCATGATCCATCATGCTTTGAGAATATATAAGGATATCATCTAAATAAAATAAGAAAACATTGTTGAGGTAATCGCTAAATTATTTATTCATCAAATATATAATGGTCATTGTATAATTTTTGAGTCCAAATGGAGTCACCATGAACTCTTAAGGTTCATAATATGTATGGAATGTTGTATTGGGGATATCTTCCTTCTTCACCAATACATTATAATATCATGACTACATTTTCACATTAGATATGTATAGTGCTCCACATAGCCGATTGAAACGACATCAATATATCCCGGATGATTTGTGGTCTTTATTGTGATATTTTCATGTTCATGATAATCAATGAAAAGGGTCATTGATACATCATTCTTCATAATGAAGAGGACTAGATCACCCAATTTGGAAGTGCTTTGGAATATAAACCCTTTATCCATATTTTATTGTAGTTGTTTGTTTTTCTACTCAATTTATAAAAAATCCATCCTATATAAATTATTGGATACTAAAAACTCACTAGGTATAAGTTCAATTGAAAAATATACCTCTCTTCTAGGAGAAAGAATAAGAAATTATTCAAGAAACACATCACTGTATTTCCTCACAATAGGAAAGGGTTAGAGGATGATAAATACCTTATAATGTATCATTTGAGTTATATATGATTTCTATTATTCAAATTATATCAATTATTTAGATGATTGTTATAAATAAGATTCATCCTTCCCCTTTCACATGTACAGAATTTGGGGTCAATTCACCATTTGAGGAGATATTTACTTCTTGCGGAAATTTATGTTAGCTATTTATATGGAACTCCATTCCATGCCATGAATTGTATTAAAAACCACCAAATGGAGTATGAAAAGGTTCAATAAAATGGTCTTCTTACTAACATTGACATGGTAAATGTTATATACTTGGGAAGAAATAAGTCCCCTTTTACTATTTTAACTAACATATCTAATTCAGAGTATTGTAGTGGTGTTTGGAATGTTCATCAATACCATCATAAAATGAAGTAATACATAGAACCTGAATACAAATTATGTTTTATATTATTTAATGAATAACTAGATTAATTTTTACCACATCATTATATGGATTAACATAAGTGGTAGTGGTAGGAAAATATCACCATTTTTTT
The DNA here is from genome assembly GCA_963277665.1 of Viscum album. Lineage (NCBI taxonomy): Eukaryota > Viridiplantae > Streptophyta > Magnoliopsida > Santalales > Viscaceae > Viscum > Viscum album. Next base: position 1,621,238,783 of record OY728155.1, on the reverse strand, counting down.
ATTGGAGGTTATTGGTTGTCTGTGAAAACCCGTGGATTAGGTAATGGGATTTCAATGTGCATCAGTTCCTTTAAATTTTAGTAATAAACAATTAGATGATGGTAGAATGGACAATTCCATTCCTCAATCAAATTTCCATATTTTTATTTTCTGAAAAATTTTACATGTGTCCTTCCATCCCACAGCTAAATAATTCATTCATTCCATTTAGATAATTTTTGGGGTGCTTCTCTTTACAACATTGACATGTTGGATGTTATAATTTCATTGCACTGTTACACTTCTTCATCAGACTATTGAAATTAAACTCTACTTTAAATTGTGTATCCCATTGATACCCTTTAGATTCAGTGATCTTCATATCATCATTGATGTCACATCAGAAAATTTCCCCAAAGCTTTTGAAGTCATGGATTGTCAAAAAATTTCCTAGACTAGGTTTTAGCCCACCTAAGTAGTGGTAAATCATGCATATGGGGGTACGAAAATGCTAGATATGTATTGAGAATGTATTGTGAAATATGATTTTTATAACCTAATATATTTTTCATCTCATTGTAAGATGAAATAGAAATACCATTCAATTTTATATTATAGGGTTAAAGGAAAATATTAATCAAAAAAATTGTAGAATTTCTACTTCTCTATTTAGTCGATCACTTCCTCCAACATCATTTTTTATAAATTTTAGGTACTGATAATCAAGTACTAATACATTATAGATATCTAGAAGAAACTTCTCATCTTTTAACAATGAAGGATATAGGATATATTATCAATGGTGTTGATCCATTTTTCTGTGATAATCAGATCAGATAATCAATTGAATGTAGGAGGACTTTGTCACCTAATGTTCTCGACATTGGAATGGTTTGTCTGAGTGGTTTCAGGAGATCCTATTGTTCAATGATTCCATTCAGAACATCAGTTAGATATGTGAATAATGTGATAAATTTTCTTATTCTGTCTCCCATTGAGTAGGGAATATTTTTGGGGTAATTTTCTTATTTCCTTCACATTGGTTTTCATCCCAATTACTCATATTTTGGCCATTGGAAAAATAAAATATACATTAGGGATGAGTGTCTATAACTTTTAAACTCATAAAGGGTAATAAAAATACAATAAAGGGATCACATATAAATTACAATTATTTCATTAGATTATTGATTTCTAGTCTTTAATATATTTAATCCATTTTATATTTCTAACCTATATTCTTATGGGGATTTTTTCTTCCCCTAATAATGGTTCATAAGGAGAATATGAATTCTATAAAATAGATTTTCTAGGATTGTCAAACCAGGAGGATAGTAAGGAACATTTTCATGCACCAGGTTACCCAAAGTTGATCCAAGAAAACCTTATAATTGTTTTTATTCCAAGGTACATATGTTCTAGAACTATTCCTCCATGCTGTATACATACAAGGAATTTATGTTCTTGATAAACCACATACTCTATACTATGTAAAATTATGGATGTATTATTATACTTATTCTTATCCCAAAGGCATTTTCTAGAGTTTTTTAATCACAATCTGAAATATATCTAATCTTTTCCTATGATACAAACAATAACAACCATACTATTTAATCCCCATTAGTACTTGATTTACTACCAAAGATACACATAATTCGAACTGAATGATCCAGAAGTGTAGCGTATTTTAGAATTACGTACATTACATAACAATATAAAATAATGAATGCATAATATTAATTGAAAACATCTTCAACATGCTTAAAATACTCTATTGAACTTATAATTCCATAGTTGACTATGGGACAAACATAAGAAATGGTTGAGCAATGAATCTCGATAAGGGAATAAATTTGTCATATCATGAATAAAATGATACATATTAGAAAATAGTCATAAAAATGGGGAAAAATACAATAGTAATCATAAACATGTACAATTATAAATTATATTACCTCGTAATCATGAAGGAAACATGAAAAATTTGGGAACAAATTAAAAAACTAAATAATAAACATAGGTAAAGGATAATCCCACCATGACATACTGGTGGAATATTCTTATAAATGAATCATGTTCACTTACTAATTGAACATGATGAATCATGATACAAAATGTTAACCAATGCATGAGAGTGTTATCTGGTTACACCCATCATGTACATTTTATTCTCACGCTCAAGTGTTCCACATAAACCATTGAACATGGATTCATTCCAAATCATAATTTATTCCATTAATATACAGTGTGGAATACATATATGTAAGTTACAAATAAATCATTATATTTTCATAAATGTGAATACCCTTTATAATAAAGTATTATAGTATTCAATATATAATTGTTTTGTCGTGGAAAATCACAGTGAATTTTCATCCACAGAACAACTTCATGTAAAGATTCATAAAAGTTGGATGATGATAGAGAAAGGGGTCTATATATTCATCGAAATAAAATGAAAATTAATAAGAACATTTAAAATAATATTAAAAAATAAATTTGGAAATACAAGGCATAAGTTAATGAAGAAAAAGTTTAATTTAGAAAATAATCATATTAATATTTCGACATGGTAAAAGGTGTACATTAATGATCATGGGATGATTAATGGGAGATAAATGGGATCCTATTATTTAAATATTATATGTAATGTATAGAAAATATTTAATAACTCAATCTATCATAATAAAATTTAATTTATGAGACATAACAGAAAGGATGTTCTAGAATGGAAATGAGAATAATGAAATCTCATATAAATTTGTTACCTAGTAATATCATTGGTAGCAGTAAAAATGAGAGATTATAAATGGTAAATAATTCAAATAACATTTAATTTATAATAATAAAATGAAATAAAATGAAGTACAATAAATCCAATTGAAATTAGAAATAATAATTTAAATGAAGGTTCATGGATTTAAAGAAAGATATAAAGGTTATGTCCCCATACAAAATTTGACATGATAATGGGTGTATATAAAAAATCATAGAAAGTGTAAGGGGAGTGAAAATTGGTATATTATCATTTATACATTAAATTAATAGTTAGTGTAAAATGGAAGAAAATATGTCAATAAACAAATTGGAATTTGATAGACATAACAAAAAATGTGTTCATGATAATAGAGGAGACTAAAAGATCTCTTACTTGAATGTGTGAATCCAGCATCATGGGAAAAATTAATTGTGAGCTTAGGGGTGCATTGGGAAGACACGAGAGAGTGTGGGGAAAATTTTGGATATCTTGTAAGGAGTTTTAGTGATGATATATTTTGGATTTTGTTGGCCTATATAAGGAAGTTGTGTGGTTCCTATATTATTATGTTTTGGACTCAACATTGTAAAATATCCAAAACAACAAACCATATAATGATTTCTGGACATTTTTTCTTAAAAAAAATTAGTGGATTAGATTTATATATTATTCCAAGGGAAAAATATATTATAATATTTTCAATTTTTATGTGTCGGTGATCCATACTTTTAATGAAATGTTTTTATAACTATAAAACATATTATAATTTTTGGAGTATTAACAATGGATTTATAAAAGAAATAAAATAAATATAAAATCAAATTATATTAATGTAAAAATTATATTTTTTGTTGTATCATATTTATATTACTTATTAAATCAAATTTGGTTTATTTTGATGTCAAAAAACTCAATGTGTATTTATAAAATATATAATTTTAACCTAAAAATTAGACAATCTGAGAAATTATGAAAAATTACGAGTTCTATAATATTGTAATTATAATTAAAAAATAATATTTATTTTCTCTAATTTTTTTATATGTGAATATTTATGATTAAAATAATAAAAAACATTTATTGAAAATAACGATGTTTTAATATTCAAAGTTAACTGAACCCTTATAAAAACTACATATTTCTTCATAAAAACTATATGGTCATTGATATTTAATTAGAATTATTTTATAATAATATTTTATTCAAATTTTTTTTAATGTTTATTTATTCATAAAAATGGATTTCTTAATTGAATTTTGTTATTATGAAAATAATTTATTTATATTTTATTGGATATAGATAATAATAATTTATGAAGTTACAATAATAGTATGGGAATATATTTATTATTAGATATAAAATAATATGCATACTCATATTTCTTGGGTCTTGTTATAGATCCCTTTATTACACCAAAAAAAACCCTAAGGTTAATGTGTGGGATGGTGGGAAATTCCTATGGTTGCCTAAAAACATGGTTTGGCTCATGACATTTATGAGCTTCATCTTCTCCGATAAATGGTGTCACTCATTCTTATGTTTTTGGACATCATCTTCATATTTGTCAAGGGTAATACCTAGAAATAATATCTACCTCATAAAATATAATAAATGGGTATTGTAGGGTATAATACTACATCTTGAGGGCATGAGTTCCTTTTTTCAAAAAAAATTGAATTTTTAAAAACTAAATATTTCTATTATTCATGTACTCACAGTTCAATAACTATATTATCAATAGTAATGATACATATTTTTCATTTAAAATCTAATCGATAGAAAAAAGGAATTTTTTTCTATAGTAATATTTTATCCTAAAATGTATAAATAAATCAAAAAAATTATGTATAATATTATGGGTTTTTACAAGGACCACATTAACATTCATATTAGATAGGGCATTGGAATTCATATAATGACCTCTTTAATATCATTTTGGCTGGGATTTCTTTTTTAATTCTCATTTTTATAAGGGACACTGTGGGACATTAGGAACTCAAATAATGATGAGAACCACATATCACCGACATATGGATGGTATGATTGAGTAGACCAAATAAAATCCCAACAATATGATGCAATAATGTGTGCTTCATATTTTAGGATTGTTGGAAAGGAACCTACAGTTGTTTGGGTATTCTTAAAAAATAGTAAATATTTCTTCTGGATTGCCACATTTGATGAATTATTTGTGAATTCATTCCAATAGAAATTAATTTGGAATGTGGTGGGTGTGTGTTAATTGACATGAAGATACTCATCTCTGGTTTTATTAGGAAAGAAAAACTAATTCCAAAATCATAAGTAATAGCTTAGTGTTTCTTAATGTTGTATGTCGATCATCATCATCACATGTTGGGCTTTGGGATGGTTATATACATTTTACTAGTATAGTATCCCTGAATTTTCTTAAATTACTATTACATCATTTTGAAGGTAAAAAAATAATATTATACACATAGAGGATCCAACGGTTTAGTGTATTGGGAAAAATAGGACAATACATAGCAATTACAACATCAAGCATAAACATTTATTTAATTTCATCTTCTCCATCTTCTAATTGTCACTTGTCCTCTCCTTAGTATATGTAGCCACCTGAGGATATAAATTAAAAGGGGTGAGCTAAAATCCCTATAAGACGATAGATAAGAATAATATAGCATGTGGTGAGCATAATCATGACATAGGTAAAGCAATTAGGAACATGAGAGGAACATAAATAAAAGAATTGAAATGTGGCCATGAATAAAAATGAAGCATCATGTTTTGGTGGTTAAATACCAGACATACTTCTTAACCAAGCTAGAATCTTTTCCACACATAAGTTGACATATACTAATGAGATTAATCACTTTACCCAATGCATTAGAGTGCTGTATAATTACGAGTGAACCCGTCACTTTGAAACATTCATTTTGCGCTATATAATTCTGGGAGCACCCGTCACATCATAATATTATCATTATCATGATTTACACATAGAACACATATCAAAAGTAAAAATAACTAACCCATTTAAGGAATGGTTTTCATCTAATAAGAATACATTCATATGCTTTGGGTTCCAAAAATAAAGTGGGATCAACATACTTGATACAAGAACCATCAACCATGAATGAGAGGTAAAAGTTGAGTTCTTAAAAGAAGAGATCTTTTGGAAAACATTTGGTTTGAAATAAACTTCATTAGAAAGAAGTTTTATCCCATAAAAGGAAATATAATTATGAATAAATTATTATTAAGTAGTAACCATATAAAATGGAGGGATAGAGAGGGAACCCGAAGGAAGAAAATTGAGTTCGAGATTTCCCCTTACCATGTATCTGAATGCTTCCTTCTCTTTAATGTCCTATATAATTTCATTATATTCATTAATCATAAATTAAATAACATTTTATAAATTAATAGGTTTCATTATGGGTTCATTATGTGATTTTATGTGGCATTGAATGAGTTATATAGTTTAGAAACATTATTCGGGAATGTTAGTTTTTTATGGTTTTCTTGAGTGGTTCACATGTATTCTTAAATTGATGTTCGGGTAGAACATGGGTAATCATCCAGAACTGATATTAAAATTCAGTAATAATATTACATGAGTGTGAATGATCTTATAATTATTTATAGTATATCCATGTGGATGAATCATTAGAATATAATTAAATGATGATTGTTTGGGATAATTTGGGTGGTTTTTCGATCACAGCAAACTTGTTTTAATTAATCACTTAATAATATGTTCATAATTCAGTTCCAGAACTTTAAATAGTACATAATACATATAACATATTCTTGTTTAACCATAAAAATTTTTTAATGTCCAGATCTGAATGTAGAAATGGAAGAATAAAACATGTCGTTCTTGAAGGTGATAAATTAACACCTCACAAACAACTTTCTCTTTAAAAAAATAAAAGAAAGAGGGAAAGGGATGTTGGATGATATAATATCCCATTAGCATCATAAAATTCCAGTATATTTATAATATAGTAGTTATAATACCATTTTGGTGATGATAGGTGGGGAGATATCGAGAAATGAACTTGAACATCAGAGGAAATTAAAGGAGAAGAGGGAGAGAAATTGCCTCTTGAATCCTTCTATTGAGAACCTCCTTAAAGGCCTACGATTTGTCTTTTGATGAGACCAGAAGCTCTATAACGTGGGATAGGGGATATAGAGGATATTTGGGTAGAATTTAGAGAAGGCTTAGATATTTTGATGTGTGAGGGAATGAGGGTGTGAAGGGTGGTTTTTATTGTGGAGGGGAGGGGTAAATTTTGAATATTTAATTCATTATTTTATTATTTCCCTCAAGACAAAAAATAGTATTATTTCATGTGACCCATAATATTAATAAGTTTATTTTATTTCTAAAAAAGTGGTCGTGAATCACTTGTGATGTCATGAATATTATATTTAACCGTTAAATTGTATATACAGTATTTTACCGTATTTCACTATTCGAGTTTTTCATAAAAATAACCAAAATTTACCCTAACCATTTTTTGATGTGTATAATTCAAAAATGAAGTCCATTATTCAAAATTATTTTTCTAAATATTATAAATTTAATTTTTAAATAGTCATAATTAATTCGAAATATAACAATCTTAAAGGTGCACTTTGTTTTATTTCTCATTGAAAAATTAATTATGATCTCATTATCTCATTACCTTATGAAGATAAAATAATAATATTCTTTAATATTCATAAGGTTCATATTACTATTCATTTTACTATTCATAAGGGTATATTACTATTCACCAAAAAAACTAGTTTGTTCTATCATACTCCAAAAATCATCTTGAACACAACCGTGTATGTCGCATTTTCAAAATTCCAAACACATAAGTGACAAACTTATGTTTAAAGGTCACTTATCACATAGTTGTTTATTATGTTGTGCATTCATGTTATTTTATGACATAATTTTATGAAGGTAATTTTCATTGAAAAAATTTTGGTCATTATATTTTTCCCCCCTTAAGAATTTCGCCCTCGAAAGTTTGTTTTAAATAAACAGGTGAGGGCACTTCTCCTTCATTGCCTCTTCTAGTCCCCAATTTTCTTCCCCAGACATATGGTTCCTCCACAATACTTTGAAAAGGTGGATTGACTTGTTGTGTAGAACCTTATCACTTTAGTCCAGGATCATTACTAGTTGCTCCTCATAAGATAGATCACCTTCCAATTTCACCACCTCAGTGTTTAGTACATGTGAGGGGTCTGGTATGTACTTTCTCAATAGTGATACATGAAACACATCATGAACATGAGCCATATTTGGTGGAAGTGCAAGCCGATATTCCACGACACCTATGTGGTCAAGGATTTCAAATCGGCCAGTATACCTTGGGCTTAGCTTCCCTTTCTTCTTGAATTGCATTATTCTCATCCATGGAGATACTCAAAGGAACACTTTATCTTCAACGTCAAACTCCAAGTCCCTTTGATGGTTTTCAACATAGCTCTTTTGTAGTCTTTGAGCAGCTTTGATGTGTTTTTGGATGACCTGAACCTTCTATGTCATATCTTGAACAAGATCAGGTCCAATTAGCTTTCTTTCTCCAAATTCATCCCAAAAGGATGGATTTCTACATCACTTTCAATATAGAGCTTCATTTGGAGCCATCTGAATACTCGAGTGGAAGAAATTTTTGTATGAGAACTCAACCAATGGGAGATGTTGATCCCATCCACCTTTGAATTCTATAGAGCAGGCTCTAAGAATATCATCAAGCGTTTGGATAGTCCTTTCAGATTGGCCATCGGATTTGGGGTGATAGGTCTTGCAGAAATTTAATTCCGTACTCAAAGAATGTTGAAGGATCCTCCAGAATTTATATGTGAACCTCATATCTCGGTCATAGAAATTTGAGATTGGACCACCGTGCAGTCTCACCACTTCCTTCACATATGTCTTTGCATGTTCTTCAAGTGAGATATATTCCTGAATAGCGATAAAATGGGTAGTCTTGATGAGTCAGTCAACCGAAACCCATATCACATTATATCACATTGAAATATTTGAGAGACCCATGAAAAAGTCTATAATAACATTTTCCCATTTCCACATGGGTATAGGAAATGGCTACTTCATACCATTGAAATTTTGTTTCTTAACATTAACTTGCCGACATACCAAGAACCTAGATTTATATTCCGCAATCTCCATCTTCAGGTTATCCCACCACAAGTATTCCTGGAGATTATGGTACATTGTGGAACTCCTAGGATGGATAGAGAATGCTGATCTACATACATTGTCCAACAGCTCCTTCTTTATCCCGGGTGATGAAGGCACAAAAATATTCATTCCAAATTGAATCACACCATCATCATTGATATGGATTTCTTCCAGTTTCCCTTCCTTTACTGCATTCACCCTCTTGTATCTCCACATCATCCCTTTGTGCTTCCATAATCTTCTCCTAGATGGATGGTTGCACAATCATTTGGGCAAGGTTGGATGCATCCCCTGCCCTTTTGATTTCAAAATCCATTCTTTGTATATCCATGAAGATAGGGTCTTTCTTAATCTGCAGCATGGATAGAGTAGCAGGTTCTTTTCTGCTAAGAGCATCAGATACCTTGTTCGCCTTTCCAGGATGATAATGAATAGAGAAATCGTAATCCTTGATTAGATCTAACTATCTCCTTTGAAGCATGATGAGCTCCTTTTGTGTGAATATATACTTTAGGCTCTTGTGGTTAGTGTATATGTCACACTTCTCACCATAAATGCAGTGCTGCCAGATTTTCCAGGAAACAATAATGGATACCAACTCTAGATGATGCGTCGGGTAATTCTGCTCATAGATCTTCAACTGTCATGAGGCATAGGCTATCAAATTATAATTTTTCATGAGTACACAACCCAATCCTTTCTTTGAATCATCATTGGATATCACAAAACATTCCCCAATTTTCGGTAGTGTGGGTACAGGTGTAGTGATCATCCTTCTCTTTAGCTCCCTAAAGCTTCCCTCACATTCTTCCATCCAGATATACTTTACCCCATTCATTGTTAACTTAGTTAGTGGGCTTGAAAATCGTGAGAAATTTATCACAAAATGTCATTAGATCCCAGCTAATCCAAGAAAACTATGGATTTCTGAGACACTAGAGTGTTTGAGACATTCCTCAATGACCTTTGTCTTTGAAGGATCCACAAAAATTCCCTCACATGTGATCACATGTCCCAAGAACGTTACTTTCTTCATCCAAAAGTAACACTTTCTGAACTTGGTGTACGACTTCTCCATTCTCAAGTTCGCCAACACAAGTCTTAGATGTTCTTTATGTTCCTCCTTGCTCTTAGAGTAGATGAGAATAACATCGATAAACACTACCAAAATTTTTTCCAGGTAATGTATAAAGACTCTATTCATCAAATCCATTATTATTTCAAGGGAATTAGTAAGTATGAAGGGAATCACTAAATACTCATTCTGCCCATACCTTGTACGGAAGGCATACTTCTGAATATCTTCCTTCTTTACATTTACCTAATGATATCCAGAATGATGATCCACCTTTGATAATTATAGAGCTCCTCTAAACTGATTGAACAAGTCATCAATCCTTGTAAGAGGATTCTTGTTCTTTATGGTGATCTTTTTGAGTTCCTTATAATCGATACATAGCCGCATTGTTCCATCCTTCTTCTTCAAAAAGAGCACTGGTGCACCCCAAGGTGATGCACTAGGGCATATGAACCCCTGGTCCAGATGCTCTTGCAGATGCTTCTTTAACTCCTCAAGTTCGACAGGATCCATCCTATATGGACACTTTGAGATAGGAGTAGCTTCGTGTATGAGTTAAATTGAGAACTCTACCTCATGATCCGAGGGAATTCTGGGTAAATCTTCGGGAAATAAATTGTTGTATTCCCTCATGATGGGAATTTCCTCATGGTTGGGTCTTTCTTTTGACTCAACCATTTGGGCGAGGTATACTTCTTCATAGGGAATCAACACCCACACCATTGAAGGAATTTTCTAAGGAGATTCATGATCTTCCTTGCATTTTTAGAAGATGCTGGGATGGTTTGGAATATGAAAATATATTTCCTTTTCCCAACAGTTGATATGTGCTCTATATGATAAGAGCCAATCCATTCCCATTATAGCATAGAATTCCACTAGGGGAAGTATTATGAGATTTGTCGGAAGAATCTCCCCACACATGCCAATAGGAGAAGAGTCAATCACTTGGGTTTCAATGGTTTCACCACTTGGTGTTTTTACAGATATCTCTACTTAAAGGTTCTGGGGCTTCGAATCTATAGTTCTAGAAAACTTTCAATATATAAAGGAATGCGTAGAACCGGAATAAAATTAGACTTTTTCCATTATTGAGTGAATAGGAAGTGTTCCTTGTATGACTTCATTATCATGCTGCACCTCCGTAGTAGTGATGGAAAAATCCATCTCTGGTTCTTTGTGCATTGGTAGTTGCTGACTCTGATTACCCTCAAGAACTCGAGGATTTGTGCACTGGTTTGCATAGTGCCCTAGCTCCCTACAGTTGTAGCATTGATCTCTTAGTGGTTCTCTCCTTTCATCAGCTACATTATCCTTCCTTTTCTTTTCTTTTTGACACTCTTGGGAATTGTTTCCTTCTTTCCAACACAAGAATCATTTCCCAGTCCCATTGAGGCAGTTTCCATGGTGCAACATCCTACATTTTTGGCATGGGGGTTGTTGATTTTTCTTCCTAGCTTTGTCATTAGATCCACCTAATTGAATCTCCATCTTACTTTTCTTTCACCATAGCCATGGGACCATTCTCCAAACTCCATCTCCACTTTGAGATTACATCTAACAACTTCTTCATAACTCCCAATGTCTCTAATTGCAGGAGCCTTTCAAATGTGTGGTTTTAATCCACTAAAAAATCTATCGATTTTTCTATCATTGTTGATAAAAAACCCAAAGTGTACCATAAAAGTCTTGTGATATTCACTTTATAGGTTGTGATAGATTCTACTTCTGTTTTCTTGAGATTTATAAATTCTCTCTCCATCTTCATATGAAGTGTTCATGGGAAATACTTATTAAGAAACATTATCATAATGTCTTCCCATTCCTTCTGTTCAATTTACACCCTTTTCTTGGTTTTCTTAATAAAATCCCACCATTGACCAGATTTTCAATCTAGGAGATATATGGATAGGGTCACCTTATCCATCTCATAATAGTGAAGAACATAAAACATCTTCTCCATGGATTTAATCCACTGTTCCGCAACTAGTGGATCGGAAGATCCACTAAACGTTGGTGGTCATTGCCACATAAAAAAGTCGATATCCAGTTGCACCCTCTTTGGTGAAGGAGGATATTCCCCATTATTATGGTTATTGTTCATAACCTAAGATAATCGGGTAAGCATCACCATGATGTTTTGAACTCCACCTCCCAAATCATTGGGGATGTCATTTGGGCAATCATTTCATTGGCCCTCGCACAAGTTGTTGGCCTGATTTCTTCTGGTTCCCCCAATTTTCTAAAATATAAAAGGCTAGAACAAAACCTATGTAAAAAAGTCATAAATAACACATTCATTTAAACAATTTATACCAAATACATAACATATGGGATCCATATGTAGATTTTCTTGTGTGCCTACTTGTACTTAGTCTCATGTTAGAGGTTTTCTCTAGGTTTCACTAATCATAATTCCCAAATTAACTAAACCATTCCTCTGATACCAACTATAGCATCCATGCATTTTCTTACGTTACTATTTCATCATTTTAAAGGTAAAAAATATAATAGTATTACTAATATAGGATCTGACTATTTAGTGTCTTGAGAAAACTAGGATCATACATAGAAATTACATCATCATGCATAAACATTTATTTAATTTCTTCTTATCTAGCTTCTTATTGTCACTTGTCCTCTCCATAGTATATGTATCCACCTAAGGATATACATTAAAAGGTGGGATCTAAAAGCACATTAAGAGGATAGATAATATGAATATAGTATGGGGTGAACATAATGATGACATAGGTAATGAAATCATGAACATGAGATGAACATAAATAAATATTTGAAATGTGGCAATGCATAAAAATGAAACATCATGTTTTAGTGGTTAACTACCACACATACTTGTGAACCATTCTATAATCTTGTTCACACATCATTTCACATATACTCATGAGATTCATCACTTTACCCAATGCATTGGAGCACTGTATAATTTCGGTCACACCCGTCACTTTGAAACATTCATATTGCACTATATAATTTCGGGCACACCTGTCACATCATAACATTATCATTATCATGATTTCCACATAGAACAAATATCAAAAGTTAACATAACTAACCCATGTAATGGAATGGGTTTCATCTCAATAGAATACATTCATATTCTTTGGGTTCCCAAAATAAAGAGGGAACAACATACTTGATACAAGAACCATCAACCATGGATGAGAGGTAAAAGATGAGTTCTTAAAAGAATAGTTCTTTTGGAAAACATTTGTTTTGAAATAAACATCATTAGAAAACATTTATATCCCATAAAAATTAATATAATTATGAATAAATGATCTTTAATGAGTAAACATATCAAAATAGAGTGAAAGAGGGAGAACCTGAAGGAAGAAAATTGATTTCAATATTTCCCCTTACCTTGAATATGAATGCTTCCTTCTCTTTAATGTCCAATATAAGGACATTATATTCATCAATTAGAAATTCCCTAACATTTTATACATTAATAGGGTTCATTCTGGTATCATTATGTGATTTTATGTTCCTTTTAATGATTTATATAGTTTAGAAACATTATTTTGGAATGTTTGTTTTTTATGGTTTTCTTGAGTGGTTCACTTGTATTCTTAAATTGATGTTCGAGTAGAACATGCGTAATCATATAGAAATGATATTACATGTCACTAATGATATTACATGATTATGAATGAACTTATAATTAATTATATTAGATCCATGTGGATTAATCATTAGATAAGAATTAAATGATGATTGTTTGGGTTAATTTCGGCGGTTTTTCGATCACAACAATCTTGTTTTAATATATCACATAGTAATATGATCATAAGTCAATTGCAGAACATTAAATAAGACATAATACATATAAAATATTCTGGTTCAACCATAAAAATGGTTTCATGACCAGATCTGAAGGTATAAATGGAAGAAGAAAACATGTCATTCTTGAAGGTGATAAATTAACACCTCACGAACAAGCTTCTCTTTAATAAAATAAAAGAAAGAGGGAAAGGGAGGTTGGATGATATAATATCCCATTAGAATCATAAAATTCTAGTATATTTATAATACTGGAGTTACCATACCATTTGGGTGTAGATAGGTTGGGATTGATCATGAAATGAACTTGAACATGAAAGGAAATTAAAGGAGAAGAGAGAGATAAATTACCTCTTGAATCCTTCTCTTGAGAACCTCCTTAAGAGCATATGCTTGGTCTTTTGATGAGAACATAAGCTCTTGAACGTGGGAGAGGGGATAGGGAATATTTCTAGGTACATTTTATAGATGGATTGGAGCTTGAGAGGTGTGAGGGAGTGAGGGTGTGAAGGGTTGTTTTTATAGTGGAGGGGAGGGGTAAATTTTGAATATTTAATTCATTATTTTATTATTTCCCTCAACACAACCAATAGTGTTGTTTCATTTGACCACTAATAGTTATATGTTCATATGAGTTCGAACCAAGTGTCCTTGAATCACTTGTGATGTCATGAATAGGGTATTTAACTATTAAATTGTATATACGGTATTTTACCGTATTTCACTATTCATCAGAAATTCAAGTTATTCAGAAAAATACGAAAAAATTTACCCTAACCATTTTCTAACTTGTAGAATTCAAAAATGAATTCCATTTTTCAAAATTAATTTTCTAAATATTATAAATTTAATTTTTAAATAAAATCATAGTTAATTCGAAAAATAACAATATTAAAGGAGCACTTAGTTTTATTTCTCGTTGAAAAATTAATTAATATCTCATTATCTCATTACCTTAAGAAAATAAAATAATATTATTATTTACCATTCATTAGGGTCATATTACTATTAATTTTACTATTCATAAGGGTATGTTTCTTTTCACCAAAAAACAATTATGTTTTATCAAACTCCAGAAATCATCTTGGACACAACCGTGTTTCTCGGATTTTCAAAATTCCAATCACAGAAGTGACAAACTTATGTTTAAAGTTCACTTCTCACTTAGTAGTTCATTATGTTGTGCATTCATGTGATTTTATGAAATAACATTAAGAAGTGAATTTTCATTTACATACATTGGGTCGTCAGTACTAGAGTCTAATTTCAACTAGGGCATCGTCGCATGGTTATGTAGATAAAGATGGTGCCATATTTTGTTGGATGATTTGTATCATATTGAATCTTTGAACTGTATGGTATCAGTTGTAGTTTCCACAATGACTGACCTCGATCAAGAATGTATTCTTACTTATCTAATGAATAACCATCATCAATACTCATCATACATATTATATTGGTAAATATTTGGAGCTATAGAATGATTCGACCATTGTGGAGTAGCCACTTAATTTCATAGAAAATCAGTATGAGGTACTATATTGTAGCATTATCTCATTAGTCGTCGTGCATTGAATTTTTAGTGGTGATATCCATGAGACATGGGATTGGGAATCATTGGTGAGGTAGTATTATTCTCAGCAGTTTTATTTCAATGATTCTTAAAGAGTTATATGGTCATAACATGGCATGGTAGATATTTATTCACACTTTTCAAGTCACGGGTATGTTTAATTTTAATCCATAATATACATTATTGGTGATGGAGTTTACTACAACCAAAGGGGTAATATTTTTTATTTTTTAGAAGATACTTCAGGATGTGTGGTACATATATGGGTTATCTAATTGTATGGATTAAATTTCATGGTGGGGGAGGTATAGAAAATTTTCATGCTTTAAGTATTATTTTTTTTGTCATGCGACTATTAGTGGTAACGATGCACCATGGATTATAGGGAATTAGTAGCTCCTACATAGTTAAAACATGGTTTGACTATATTTTCTAAAAAACCATGGGTCTCAATATAGCTCATTAGATATTGAATTTTCCACATTACACATATTGATTATTATACCCTTTGGTCCTAATTGACGTCTCCCATAATGTACAGTTCCCCTACTCACGGTGATACTTCCTCTTTTCCATCTCAGTTTTTCTCATTATGTTTTTTGTGTTCTTACTTAATTTATGCCCAAATATTCATATTTTATTCTTCATTTCCCACTAATTATGATTATTCTTTAGATTTCATGTCATTATGTAACCATTTATGGTGGGGGTGTGAAACCCTATGGTCTCAATGGGGGATTTTTGGTGTCTTATTGGGTCTTAATTTTTTGATACCTTATCTAAGATTTTTGGGGATGTTATCATCAGAGTCAATGTTGTTAGAATCTATTTTGAAGTGTGATTCTATATTTATGGCTATTTTTCATTGGTTTACCGTCAATTTTGTATCACCATTGGTTAATTATCATCAACATTCCAATTTTTTTTATTGATGCTACTTTCATCTAGGAAAATAACCATTATTTTAAATGGTATATTTAGTGTTTAAATTAGGATTTATAAATTATAGTGACTTATTTACATTATAAGTTCTTTATAAAATGTCTCATTGTGGTTTTATTGTTTTATATTGTCTATTAAAATATTGTTATAAATTTTTTTACCATATTAATGGTGTTTTAAAGGTTTCTATATTGGATTGTGAATGTTTTTTTTGGAGATTTTTTCATGGAACAAAAAAAATTTAAATTATGTTTGAATAGTGTAGCACATTTGTTAACCAGAGCATGAGTGATGGAATTAATGGGGTATTATGGGAGGATTTTTGGAGTAATACTATTAGTGATTCCATTTTGATTTCCAAGGAACCTTGAGGGCCATTAGGTAGATATACCATGATATCTTCCATTTGGTTGTTCATAGACTGTGAGAGATCTTGGAGTTAGGCCCGAGATGATTGTGAGGGATTCCATTTTCATTTCCTACAAACATAAAATTTTTATAATAACTCAAATTATACCCATAGAGTTTGATCTCTATGCGAACTTATTCGTGTTGGGATGTTTTATATTCTTAATATATTACTTAGTAACATGTTTGATATGATGAGATATGTCATGCCTATTTTTATTCATTATTTATATGATGATGTTTATGATATCTTTTTCAATTACTTGTTAGATATATTGAGCACATTATACTATATGGTATATTTGTTTATTTTACCCATGTTTGAGAATTTTTTAGAACATATTCATTTGATATGTCAAACAAATGGGATTATATAATATTACTTGAATGTGGAATTTTTTTAAAGTGGTTTGTATTTAATAATTATTTTTCAAACTAGTTTAATGAATTTCATGGGTGATGGCCTCAAATAGATTCATTGTGGTATCCTACTATTATTTTTATGACACACCCCAAATATGATTTTTCATTTATTTAGAATTTATTCTTTTACATAAGTAATGGAAAATACACCAAGTATCTATATGGATATTCTTCATTTCAATATTATAGTATATCATAGAAAAGACATGGTCTTATAGAGTAGGCTCTTGTGGGGTTATTTTGAGATTTTGTACCACTGGGGATGTATGTATTTATCTACTCGTATTTCCCCTTATTCCGGATTTTCATATTTTGAATTAAGCTATCATGTCTATATGTCCTATAATGGAATGTTTTTATTCTATTCTAAATTATTGTTTTTTATGAAACTTTCTTGTCAATTTTTCATAATCATGATATTATATGATTAAATTAATAATTAAAATATTTATGTAGCCATATGACACACAACATTCATATGGTTAGGAAAATTAAAATTTATTTACCAAATGCATCATATATGCTAACCAGGTTCATGTAACTTGATGACCATTTCAGTAAGTCCCATCATTAATTTTTAATTCAATTAATATATCTTCCTTTGAGTATTTTTATTATTTTGGAAAATAATGGTTTTGGTGTTTTTGGAAATCGTGAAATTAATATAATGAAATGGAAAATTGCAATATTAATACATAAAGATACATACTAATATTAGGGAATTAAGGTCTTGTTCCTATGGTTTGATATCACAGTTTTGTTCATTATTAATCTATTGTTTAAATTCAATTTCTTAATTCAATTAGTGAAACAAAATTAATGATTTACATTACATTGATTTATATAATGTATGAATATATCCTGCTTATGGAACACCAAACCAAAACTCCACCAATATTCAAATAAGATAACACCTCAACCAGTAATTTTATTTCTAAAATACCTGTCTCCACTGAATGTTGGTTCATATATTCCAAAAACCCCAACTGCACCATATGGAGGGTTTCCTGATATAAGGAAGGAAAAAATAACTAATCAATGAAAAAAATATAATTAAAAATAATTTCATGGTGGACGACTGTCACACACATGATATACTCTTTCGACCTCCATAAATAGAATATATTTTTTTCTAAAAAAATTGGCGTATAATAACAAAAAAACACTAAGAATCATCCCCCTGGCCAAGCCACGGGTTAGTCACATATGATTTATAAGTGATAAGGTAATACAACTAATGATTGGTGAGATACATTATATTATTATTGGAAGATAAAAATAGATTCAAGACGAAAGGTTAAATACATTAATAAAAATATGAATATGTTACATGGGAAAAGAAAAGTAAAATAAAGTAAAAATAATGAAAAAAAACTAAATAAGTATCCAACATCCATATCCACCCTCTCCAATCTATATCCTTTTAAATTTACTATTGTCCTTTTATTCATAGTCATGAATGTGGCCTTGGTGTGTCAAAACAGATAATTAATAGCATATGATTCATATTGGTTCTTCGACAGTTGAATGTTTATTTATATAACATTCCTTAAAATGTATTTGTGCTCTACCACAATCAAATAGGAGAACTGGGGACAAGTGTCTTTATCAAACATGTTTTAAAATATGTTTATAATTTTTCCTAAAAACATAACATTTATTGGACTTTCATAGAGGATGTAATATAATGAACACTGATGATGAATTTTTCTGTAATTGAATTTAGATATATTTTTCGAATGAATAATGTTTAAATCCCACCCTAATTGTTTTTTAAATCTATGTAATTTATTTTTAGAATTATACTATGAGTTATATTTCATATCTATGTGGAATAATATCAAATAGAGGTGTGTGTCCAGACATATGCTTTTGTTATGTAGGTAGGCTTCACATTTCCCACCCGAACAATTGTTCAAAATGAATGATTTTTTTGGCCTCATGTATTTCTAATCTTCTATTAGTAATGAAGAAAATATTGAAGAAAATAATTCAATGAATCTAACAAACAATAAATATAATTGTATTAATATTTAGAATATTATTTCCAATAACCCTTCACATAAATTTTTTTTATATTCCCAGAATTAACCAGTTTTTAAATTTTATCAAAAAACACAACATTAATCCACATTTTTTCTAAAATTTTATAAATTACGTAAATTTGGAGGGATTAAATAATTGATATACATTTAAAGAGTGACTAAAATTTTATCTCTTTCAATTCCCCCAAACATAAAACTTGCTCGTCCTCAACCATAAAATATCAATATGGAATTCAAGGGGCACAAATGTTATAAATTTTAAAATTCCAATGTAACAAAATAAAATAAATCAATGTGAAATGAAACAATTACAATTCCATATTGAATTTAAATTTAATTTATAATTTTTTCCAGAAATTATTATTTCATGTATTTTACTTATCCCCTTTTAAAAATGACTTATCTTATCCACCCATTCATTCAGTCTCCTCAATTCATTATTACTAAATATTTCATGTCATTATTTACCACCCATGAATAATTTCTATCATCTATCAGGATAAAATTATGGTGGAGTTATTCTCTTGTCATGAAAACATTCTCTTTATGCATAATCTTGTAAAGAAACATCTTTCTCAACATTATAAAGACAATAGTCACATAAAATCATGATGTTCATCGTTAACGGTACAAATGAAAAAAATGATTAAGGATTGTAGGAATTGATGTTGGAATGTTTAAGGAAAAAATAGAAGGTTTATCTCTTATGTGAAATGAAGGATTTAAAAAATAATTTTTTAGTGAAATTATCCCCATATAAGTTACTATGCCCACTTCCCCAAAACACATAGTTATGGTTATGATCAATTAAATCCTAATTATTGACTTGGGCACCAATATGAATATATGTTTTAATATTACAATTTTTTATTTTTCAAACAACCTTTTCATTTTTATTCTTTTGGTAAAAAATCATAATAATTAATATAAAAACATCCACCTAAAAATGTATGATAAACATAATTGGTCATGAAATGATGTTTTTTGATTTTCCAAAATTACAACCCATTTTGATCATTTTTTTTTCATTTTCATTTTTTTATTGAAAAGGGGAAAACAATAGAGTGCAATGAGTTAATCAACAACCATAATATCCCAAAATAAGAACTTTCAGTCTTTTTCTTTAAATTGTGTTTCGTCCTTTCAACAATTACTCGCTTCACCCCACACTAAAATTTTTTAATATCATACAAATACTAATAAGAGGGTGGAAAGGGATAAAACATGATTGATGTACCACCCCAAGCTTCCACGGTACGCTTCTCTTTCAATAATGAAATATCTTGCATTGTACGCAATTTCAAGATTCTAACACACCGCAACCAATCAATGTAGCCGTTATGAATATTAATACCCAATTTTTGAAATTATATAAATTCTACATTTCAAAATGGGCTTCATTTTTGGATTTGGAATATCTAAATTAGCCTTTGTTGAATTTTTTGTATTTTTCTGAGAACATCCAATTTTCGATGAATAGTGAAAAATATTTCAAAACATGTTTTTTAATCAAAATAATTTATAATGATAAATTATACTATTGAGTGGTTTTAATGTATAATTAGAATATAATTTTACCATTTTATCCAATGGTGGTCATTAGAATTAATTTCACTTTGAAATTGGACATAAACAATTGTCAATCATTTGATTGATATTATTTCTAAAAAACACACTATTTGTTTTGACAACGGAAATTAATTGTTAAATTAATTAATGCATCTTATATGTTTTGAATTTTGTAAAATAGACATCATTTTTGAATTCTTTATATCAAATATATCTTAGGGTCAATTTTTGGTATTTTTCTGAAAAACATAAATTTTTGATGAATAGTGAAACCACTAAGTGGTAGTTAAAAAACTAAATTTTCTTTTAAATGAAATTTTACCACTTCTGTGATTTGATTTTCAAAAATGTGATATACATGGTTGTCATTAATGGTAATTAGTGTAATTTAAGGTAAATATAATGTTATAATAATATTAAATTACATTCACACTTGTCCTACCCTTATTGGATGACTCATGGCCGACCTAGACAATCCATGAGTCAACATGGGGACCCCATGGAGCCACTAGGATAAAAAAATGACATTAATAACATTTTATTTAAAGATAAAATAAAAATGTCACAAACATGTATTGTTTTACTAAAAAAATTATTACATGAGGTTATACAAGTCTTATTTTTGACTATAAAAAATCATTGGAAAGATAAAATAATTTCCTACATCATGGACATTTTTTATAATTTTTAGACATTAAATAAATTAAATTTTTTATGACACCATGATGATGCATCGATTACCTCATTAATTAACGATTTAAATAAAATGAAAAGATAATGTAAAATCTAAGACATACACTTGTCAAAAACCTATTGGATGAGTATATTTAGAACCCTTATCATCTTAGCCTCGAAATATATAATTATGGGGCATTTGAAATCCGAAAAGCACTTCATAATAATGTAAAACTTCAAGACTTTTCCAAAGTGCCTCTCCTCTCCTCTTATAAAAGGCCCCCACCTCTACCACCTTATTCACACCATCAAAGACATTTTTCTCAGCCAACCTCTGACCAAATACTCTTTAAACTTCCCTCTCTTACTCCTAGAAGCCTAACATTGGGCATAAGTATTCCAAAGGAAGCCTTTGGCTCAAATCAAAAAGAGTTACCCGATTTTAAGGTAATGTCTTTTCTTATGTTAATTTGTCTTATTTTTCCTATCCAACCCCTTAAAATCTTTTTATTCCATTATTTTCTAACAAAAATAGTATCTTCAATATACTTTTATGTTGTTATTAGAACTATTTGATTTAAACTTCCACACACATTCATTGAATGGTTAAAGAACATAATGTTTTTGTGGGTGGCGAATTACTACCTCACGAAACAATGATTGTTCAATCTCCTTTTAACACCTCTCATGGTGGCCATTATGATGAAACTATTTAAATACAATATATATATATATATATATATTATGTTTATTTTTTCTTTATGTTTCTGCATTTTTAATTTATGGCATACCTTTATGATTTCCATTATGGGTAAACGCGATAATTTCATTTTAGGAATTGCGGACGACCGCCCCCTCAAAGTGATTTGAATCATTAATGCCATATGTGGGATGTATAAAGGATGGATTAAATGATATTATATTGAAATTATAATATAACTTTATATCATTATGATTTCATTCCATTAAATATGAAATAGAAATGAAATTAGTGTTCATGCGTACGTACGTCTTACCGTCTCCTTGAATGGTGCAATTCATTTCTTACCTCTAAATGTTATGTAATATTATAAATGCATGTATATTCAAGATATATATGATATATATGATTTTTACATCATGAATATAATTCTGAATATAATGGACATTTTTCCACATTAACAACATGAAATTTTAAGAAGATTATTTTTGACTCATGTACCAAAGATCGACAAAAGGACCGTTATTAACTTAAATAATTACATAATGTTCATAACATTGTAATAAGTGATATAAAAGGATTAATGAACTTGAAAAAGGTTCTTAAAAAAGTAGAAATTTAAACTAGTTTATTATTCAGGAGGTTAAAGACTGATCGAGTCAAGTCGGACCCGAGGTAAGGGACTTCGTCTCAATCTCCTTTCGTTGAGGCATATTTTGTTTTATACACAACTTTCTTTTATACAGTGTATAAACCCCTTTGACTTTTATGTTTATTCAAAATAAATATTTTTATACGAAGAGTTTTAATAAATGACGAAAAGGAATGTTTTTTGTTTTATGTGTGTGGCGACAACGACTTATTCGCCGCCTTGACCACTATTTAGGTATATGCTTCCTCTACAAGCCATACCATTTTTTAAAATTGAAAATAAATACCAAATTTTATTTTTCTTTTATTTTGGTATATAAAATGGTTTTGAAACTGTTTTTATTATATCAATGTGTTGTATTGATATCTTGTGGTTGAAATGTGGAAATGTTATGTTTCTTTTATGTATGTTTTATGTGATTCAATTATGTTATTGTTTATGATATGTTTAAACCTGTTAATTTGATGAATGCATTGGACTTAATAAGTGACGGGTGGTGCCCTCTATAGCTTCTCGATGCATTGGTAGGTCTCATGAGACAAACTAGTTTCTTGGCATGAGGCCTTGACAAAATATTATTTGTAATCTTGGCACGAGGCCTTGGATACGTGGTTATGATAGTCTGGAATTATGCATTCCATCATTATGAAAGTGGTTATTGATATTTCATGTGATTATTCGACTAGTATAATATCCATGTGAATAAGTAAATGGCATTATTTCATTTTACTTTTGCCATATTTTGCTTACGTTCATGTTTTAAAGTATTTTGTTATAGTTATACATTTCTTTAAATGTTTATGTTTATTTATAAAAGTTTATGCTATATTATTATCTTTACTGAGCATTTGAGCTCACCCCTTTCTATGTTTTATTTTCCCAGGATGTGAAAAAAAATATTTTATGACTGACCTATAGGGATAGTCTGAAGGGGATATGGGTGTAAGCTATGGAGACTATGTTATTGTAGTTTTTTACATTATGATGTAATGTAACATTTATGACTGTATCTAGTGTTTCAAAGGCTACTAAACTAATTAGTCTTTCAAGACATGATCTTTTGTGAGCATTCCAATGTTACATAATAATGCACCAACTCTAGGTAACTAGGGTTGGGGAGTTACAATTGAAACATGGTTCATTCCAATAAATGTCATTCATGGTCTCCAAGAACGAATTATGTATTGATTTATAGGTGTTATTTTAAGGATATCTTCTAATCAAATTATAACTCAATCATTTTAAATTTGTTTTTGAATAATAATAGCTTTAACCCATTCAAATTTATGTTCTAGTCAGTGACATATCCCAAGATCATTCAAAAAATATGCAAGAAGAATTAATATGAATTACTATTTATAGAAATAATATTGTGAATGAGAATTATAACATTGTTAAATTGCACAATGAATAATTAATAATAATATGTAAATTCACATGAATATTAGAAATTCAAAAAATGAAAAAATGGTTGTGATATTTTATTTACCAGAATCAATAAATTCCCTCAAATCATTCGTCATCATTTCAATATCCATGCCTAAATATAATAAATAAATTATCCATTTTAAACATTCAATCGCGTTATCATTGAAATATATAATATGTGATCACACAATTCCACAGAAACTGATGTCTCCTACATAATCGAACTGAAGCATAATTCAATTGTGGGAATGCAATTTCACCTTTTAATCTCAAAACATGTTTTTGGACAAAAATTATATGAGTTGAAAAGATATACAATAAAAATGAACTCCAATTGGAAGTAAATCTTTAATTATCCTCCTCTTTTAGTTGGGATCTCCTTATTCCATCATGATCATAAAAAATAAAATTACTCAATTAATCACAATGATCGTCTAATTTACTCTAAAAAAGAGGCAGTGTGGAATATTATGAAATAATCCAAAAAAGAAAATTGAAATCTAAATTCATATAAATAAAATTAAATGTTATAAAAATAATTTAAATGAAAAATATTTGTATGATTTTCCATGGGGGAATTGAATTATTACTGCCTCCAGAAGGGCATCAGTATCTGTTATCCAAAATTAGTTGATGGGGGAATTTTATAGAAATTGATCCACCACATGTGGTTCCTTCTAGATTGTAAATCATAATATCTGAGGAGGAGGACCCATTGGATATAGTAAACTAGATGTTCTCCCATAACATTATGGTACAACATGCATGGTAGGGATAAGAAGTATATTGGAATGTCATCATCTTTGGATGCTACCTGTGGAACATTATCTTCACTGTCAAGTGGTTTCGGAAAATGTGATGTATTAAATGAATAATCAAAGTGAGATTTAATATAAAAATTTGATGTACTAATTTAAAAATACTCCTTATTAATTAATAAAGAATTAGCCTTTTGTTTTTCAAAAAAATCTTCTTGGATATCTTCTTGTACTCCCTCTTGTAAATATTAAATTTCTTCAAGGATATCTAGGTCATCCTCAAACAATGTAATTTATTTTTCCTATTTATCCTCTAGGGATTAATTACAGTAATAAGATTCTGAAAATTCAGAATAGTTTGGAGTAATGCTCTAATTAGTTTCAATAAAATGAAATGATTTTAATTTAAATAGTATATAATATTCTTATTTTAGTTCATCTAAAATATCTTTTTTGATGGAAAATGAATCTTGGATTTTATCGTTTCAACATGGTGGTACATAGTCGGGATCCACTATACAATCTTAAAATTAAACAACTTGGGTCGATTCATCATCCATGTCTATATAGATATACCATAGTTGTGGATCTTATTATTTGAAAATTATATAGAGATTAATTAGTTCATCACATTCATTCATGTAGTTATCCAGTTCATGTTGATCACCCACTAATAGCTCATTAAGACATTCATTTTCATCTATCTTTCCTGAAAGGGTTTTGTGAGGATGAATGAATCTACACGTGCCTATAATATAACCTCCTATTGTCCATTAATTTAAATTATGTGTGGTGAAGTTTATTACACCAATTCATTATGTTTTTACTCTATCTCAAGGTCAAGTTACTCCATTAATACATGAAGATAATAAAATGTTGTTTCTTCTTCTCTCATCAGATGTCCTATATTTTCTCAATGTACTATCATCAGGTATCTATTATAATATTATTATTATTGTATTTGTTTCTAATATTGATGAACGTGTGAGTAGTATTTCTGTGAATAATAAACTAAATTTGAATACTTTACGGAATTTTATTTTTTTATACATTTCTAAAAAAATCAATGAATGTTATTTTCAAAATTCAAAAAAAAACTAAAATGTTATCAAAATAAATATTTTGCTAACCAAAAATGGTGATAGTTTTTATTCCTGCATATCATAGGTTGTGGGAAAAAATAAATTTATTTTCCTAATGTATTATAGAGGATGACAATTATCATCTCAGTTAATGAGAGTTGCAATAAATTCAGTCAATAATTTTTAATTCACGTAATATATTTATTTTTTAATTTTTGGAAAGAATGGTTTTCGGGTTTTCGTAAATTGTGATAATAAAATAATACTTTTCAAAATTGAAATGTAAATACGGATCAATATATAATTAAATTAGGCACACATGATCATGGTACTATTATTTTATATCTAGTATTCATTCATTATTTATTTTTTGTTCAAATTGAAAAAGAAAATTCATTTAGGAAAACCACATTAATGAATTTATTTACTTTTATTTTGTGTGAGTGTTTGATTTTATCATGAATTATACACACCAAACCACACCTCATTTAGTTTTAAAATAAGATAACACCTCAACCGATAATTTTATTCCAAAAAGAATCGGCTCATACGTATTTCACATCATATCATTGGGATACCCCAGCTCCACTGTATGAGGTTATTTTCTAAGGGAAGGGAGGTAAAATTAATTAATTAATTATTTTATGTTTACCTAAAAAAATTTCGTGGTGGATGAACATATCTCCTATGTAATACTCTTATATACACCATATATTTGGTAAAACAGTTTTTTAAAATAGAAGAGAAATAACAAAGATTGTCATGAAACCTCCCCTATTGAAGATACTCTAGTTAGTCACATGACATTGCAAAGTGAAAAGATATAACCATGGATGATGGAGGGTAGAAATAATATTAGTATTGGAAGAGAAAAAATGATGGAAGAAGATAAGGTAAAACATTAATATAAATATGAATGCGTTAAATGGGAAACTTACACTAAAATATAAAGAAAATAACAAAAAATACTAATGAAATATCTTGCATCCACAGCTTCCCTCACCTATCAATATCCTTTTCAATCCATCATTTTACTCTTATTTATAATCATGGATTTGGATATGGGGTTTAATAATAGATCATTAATGACTTATGAGACAAACTAGGGATTTATTATTTTATAGTTTAGTTACAGAACAGTATTTCAAAAATATCAGTGTGTTACCATAATAAAATGGAACAATTAGCGACATGTTTCTCTATAAAATTTTATGAATGTATTGATTTCATTGGTCATAAAAAAGGTTCATTTATTGGACACATCTATTTGATGATATGGAATAAAAACCGATGATGGTTTTTTATGGATGAAAATTCCATATATATTTTTCCATAGAAAAACATAAAATTGCCACCTAAATTGTTGAATAAATATTTATGATTTATATTTAGAATGATCATGTGGGTTCTATTTCATATCTATATGGAATTATCTCAAATGAATATAAGTGTACCAAATTATACATCTAATATGGAGCTGTCTTCCACACTGTCTGTATGAGATATTATTGAATTTCATTAAATTTTTCATGGATCATATATTTCGAAAAGGTTCTTTCTCATGAGGACAGTTTTAATGAAAATAAATCAAGTTCTAATAAAAGATAGCACCAGACAAATTAAGTAAATATTTGAAATGTTATTTCAAAAAACCCTTCATATAAAAATCTATCAATATTCTTGAATTAACTAATTTTAATATTTTAGCTCAAAAAACAACATTAATAAAAAATATTGAAAATAATCTCAAATTAATAAATTTTTAGGGTTTAAATAATTTAAATACATATAAAATATTGTGGAAAATTATATATATATCACATTATCATATCATGGAAGGTTCATTCCAATTTGAAATGGGTGAAACTATTCCAAAGAGATTTCTTATTATTTTTTTACTTTTTTCGAACATGTGGTAATCAAGAGCACATTTTGGGATAGATTTGGTGATAGTTGGGTAAAACTATGTAATTTCATTACATCACTAAATCATAACATTATAATAAGGTTTTCCTGAAACTATTATAACATTTAGAAGAAATAAACATCATTTCCTTTCTCATAATCATTAATTAGGGATTAATTATTGATATTTTATAATTTAGAAATCATAAAGGAATCATAAAACATGATCTATAATGTCATAAAATTAGCGTAACAGTTATTTTTTTTTCTTAAAGTTAATCATTGAAGATTGACATTATAGTAATGAGTCACATAAAATACTATAATTGTGGATCAATTTCACTACCCCCTCATCATATATTTTGTCAATGTGAACTCCCAGGACTATCATACTGAATAAAGGTTTTTTCAAAAAATTAATTAAAAATTGGAATGATTACATGTTTAATAGTGTAATTATTAAATCACCATCATAATAATCCATAAAAATAATTTATGTGGATGATATTAATAGATTATTACACATAAAATTATATTCGATATTATATGATTTCATCATTGATTAAAATTTCCTTTAATAAATCATGAGAACATTTCATGAGAAAAAAAATTATGCTAGGAAATTGATTCTTTAAAATATAAAAAATATCAAAGTATTAAGGAAAATATTTTCTTTTAAAATAAATTTGAAAATTTTTAATGGGGATAAAATTCATTTAGTATACATGAAGGTGGGGATTCGTGTTAATGAAGTGTTCATTAAAAAAAGATTCATTTCAAATTTTCATTAAAAAGTAAAATATACATCATTTAGAATATGATATGAAGATTAATCCTAAACATTTTTTACATAATAAAAAATTAGGTAAAATTAATTTATAAATACTAATAATATATAAAAAAATAATATATAATATATATTTTAAAACATGGATTTTGATGCAAAAAACATTTCAACCAAATATACAAATATATTTAGACTTCCTTTTAAAACATTCTTTCAATATAATGAGTTAAAAAAGAGATGAATGTGAATATAAAACTTGTAATATTGGTAAATAAGTATAATACAATAAAACTAATTAGTTTAATGCGAGTTATATTGTAAAATTTCATCATTGGAAGCTTAATAAAAAATAATGACAAACAATATGATTCTAACATAAATTCCTTGCTATTTTTTGTAAATTTTAAATAAAAATATATGGAAGAGATAACCATATTTGGATATTTATATCCCCATTCTAATTATTCGAATATTCATAAAATACTACCATGGGTGTAATATAGAATACATAAAGGATATGAGGATTGAAAATGACAATTGTTTCATTGAAATAGACGTGAGACAAAAATCTTTACCCTAAAGAATGAATTGCTACAAAAGAAATATAACATCATGTATAATAAAAATATATTAATTATAATTCTATACTAGAATCATTTAAATATTTATAATGTTACAATGAAATGTTTTATAAATAAAATTCTCCTTTTAAATGAGTAAATTCTTATTTATGTTATGTATTTATAGAAAATAAATGAACTACATTACGTTCTGGATTAGAATAAGTTACATCGAATAAGATATAATTCTCTGTTAAAAATCATATGTATTCATTATATATACATTATATTGTGATCATATTAATAGTTTATATATAAATATGGTCCTTTAAAATCTAACACACACAGACAAATGAAGTGTTGAACCCATCATGTTGAATTATACCCTATTTAGCCCATTTATCAGAGAATTCAAGGGAGATAGCATCATAAATATTTTCTATTAACCCGATGAATCTGAGATTCCAAAAAAAAATAATTTGTGAATTAATTTATGCAATAATATCTTGCTCATAGATATCTCAATCCAACCCATATTTGTCAAACAACCTCAAGTAACTCTCATCATTATACACCATATAGTTAGAAATTTTCATTTGTAAAAAAGGTATTGAATCTATAAACTAATGGTATGAAATATTATAATTTTTATATAAAAAATGGAATATATTTATTTTTTATTATATATTTATAGTAAAAAAAAGTTAATCTTGATAAATATTATATATTAACATAATGAAACTGAAACACTATATTTATAAAATTTTTAGTATCAATGATGACACACCTTATGATGAATTATTGAAATTTTTAAATAAAAAATATTTTAAGAAGATATTATTTTTAAATTATATTTATTTAATAAAAATCATAATATAATTTTATGACATGAAATGTAATTTTATAAGAGTCGTAAAAATGTTATTCCTAAAAAAACCATTGTATTTTGATTAATGTGGATTTTTATTTAAAAGTGAGCATTATAAAATTTAAAAAATTAAATTAATTAAATAGGAATAATATTTCGGATCATCAAATCAATATTATACAATGGTAAAGTTTTCATAAGTTTTTGTGATGGTTGAATTTTTGGGATCATATTTAATATAGGTTAAATATATAACACATATTATGAAATCACAATGCCCAAAAAGTGAAGTAATATATTCCTAAATGGTTTTCACAACCAAATTATTTATCCCCATTAAAATAATTTTTTCCCTAAGTGATTTTTATTATTATAAAAAAATATAATAAACACTCCAAAGCATTTATTACATTTTTAGGTTAATGAATAAATTTTTGGAACAAAACTCAATGTGACGTCACCAAAAGTATATTATTAGTGATTTCATTTATTATCTTTATAATATATTTTAAACCTCTCATATATTCTATAATACATGGTTAAAAACAATTTAAGTGGTTTTGGTCTTTATTATGTGGTCATATATTGTCCAAAAACTATGTATGGAAATTAATAATGAGTTTCCCTCTCCATCGATATAAAATATCACCCAACATCCCATTATTCTTCACTAAAAACTGTTGGAGTCTTAGTTTACTCAAACCATACATAACTAAATCCCTACCAATGTTACTATATGTTCTTAAGATGCACCATACATGCTTAAATAAACACCCTCTCAAGGTAAAGGAGCATGTCCTTACCTTATTATACAATAACAATATTTATATTATGATTTTTATTCCAATCATCTATGTTGTGATTTTTTAACAGATAACAATAAATTTACTAACTATTTATAAGTGATGATGGATACACATTCCAATCATTAAAACATCCATGAATCCTTATTTTCCCCTGTTATGTAGGAAAAAAATATATTACAAATTTATTTGTCGAACATTTATTTATTGAATACAAATATCCATTTCCATTTATGTGTATTCACCCAGATTTAGCTATTATTAATTTATTATAGAATTAAAAACACACTCCATAATCATTAGATTCAAAATAATTAAAGGAATTATTATTTTTTATAATTATTGTTCAACACATATTCATGTATATGATATAAATGTGATGGGTGGTTATTAGGTCCTCTACATCGGATATCTAAAGAGGGGGTGTCACACCCTGACCTCAGGTCATCCCTAGAGCCAGTGCGGTGATAAATAAAACATGGGGTGTTAGTTTTTTTAAATAAAATGATAAGATGAAATCACAAAAACATGTTCCACTAGAAGGGATAATTTTGGTTTATATCCTGGATAATCAGATACAATTATTACAATTCATCAAAACTGAACAAAAATGTCTTCATTAACTTGTCACCAAACACAGGGTCTCAAATCTTCTAAACATGTAAAGTAAAACATAGTGAAAACCTATGGTCACCATTCGAATGCCCAGTAAGTGGTTTTAAAAGAAAAAAATATAAAAATTAAAACCTTTTCTAAAACATTCCATTATAATTATTCATAAAACACTTTCATTAGGAATTCTATAACACATGTATCATAATATAACATTTTGTCTAAAAATTATGAGAGCACATTTCATGGAATACTAATAGATTTTAACGGAAACAGGTTCCAATTATAATTTTTCTCATAAAATTCATATGGTGTAAAAAATAATAAGTAAAATTAATTATATATTTAATGGGTATGACATGTGAATATAAAACTACAGTATTTAAAAGTAAGAGTAATACATGATCAGAGTTGCACATGAAAATAATAACTTCAATTTCCTCCTTTAATACATTGAAGCATTCAATGGCTGATAAATATCTGATTACTATATAAATATTATGCCATAATATTTAATATGTTTTGATTCTCATAAACATAATCTATTTAACCAAGAATATTCTACTAGTCTAATATTCTCTTGGTTTATTAAATTTCCTAGCCACAATGAGAAAAGGGCATAATGTGGGACTATATCCAGGCCTCGGCCAAGACGCCTAATGATTAAGGCCTCGACCAAAATGAATAAATCATAAATTTTTCAAGGACTCGATCCAAGACCTTAGTTTCTCTAATGATACCTACGGATGCATCGAGGGGCTATAGTGGGCCCCACCAAATAGTAAATAACTCCAATGCATTCCTCGTTTCTCTAAATTAATGTGCTCGTACAACATAGATTTATTAAATTACTTATCAAATTGTCATTCCAAGTGTCATATATTACTTGGATTCTTATTTCACATTATTCAAAGTGTCTCGTACCACCTTTAATAATATATTTTCTCATTTCATATAATTCAAAGTGTCCCCACCACATTTAATATTTTAATTTCTTTATTCCCTAAATGTCCATCTGAGTTTGATTACATTATTTATAATTTACATATAAAAAATAAATCATGCATATCAGTGTTAATAATAATACAATCAACTACATGGATGTGGAAATAAATTTAATGTATGATAAACAGATTATAGCATATCGGATGAAATCTAATGCACAATAATAAATAAATGTTTTGTCCCATAAAATGATAACTGTAAATTATAAAATCTTATAAATAAAATTCATATTGGAAATTCATATTGAATTTGATGCATAATTTATTTAATGGTAAACCAAATATTTAATGTGTGTTATTAAACACATATATGCTCAAACATTTATTATTTCTATGCTTGTTTTTAACATGTCACAAGAGAACACACTATGTTAGAAGTGAAAATAATGAAATTCCACCATACCTGATACCATTTAATATTTATGAAATTATGTGATTCATACATATATATAAGAGTATAAAACCCAAAAAATTATAGTCATGATTTCTCCATAATTACTAAATGATTAGGGTTTAGTGTTGTGTTAAATTGTTTATACACAATAGTGTCTATAGAGGTTTGTATAAAAACTCTTCATTTTTCAAAATCCACATTTTCCATTCTTTCACAACGATCGTTGAAAATTTAAATTAGATATAGAATAAAAATTTATTTTTACATATTTATTTATACATGTTTAAATTAATACACATGATATATATAAGGGACTTGCACTAAATCCTTAATGACTATTACATGTTTTGTGTATATATGGAACATTAATTACCTGTGTTCATTAACATCAAAATGTGCCATTTGATATAAAAGGGTTTGGTTATGAAACATAAACATATATAATTTATGTGTATAACCAAAATATACAATATATATAAAAGGGTCTCACACTAAGATTAAATGACCCTTACAGGTCTTAGACATATTATGGATGTTTTTTTAAAAAAAGGGGTAAAAATATTTCAAAATGTTCCATTAAATATAAAGGTATTGTTTATGAATTATATATATACATATATATATATATGTACATATGTATATTATAATTTTTATAGAATTACAAAACATTACAAATCCTTTGCATGATAAAGGATTGAGAACTTCATGTAGGAATTAGTACTAACCATCTTAGAAGGATTCCACACTTCTGTACTCTTCCTTATATATATATAAATTAATATATATATGTGTATATAGATATAAAAATCCCAACCGAATCTTGGCAAGAAAACAATGGAACCTTACCTGTTTTGAATGAGGAGGGTGGCTCAGAGAATCCCGCTGAAGTCTTGAGAGGAAAATCAACTAAAAGGTTTGGGGGTGCAACGATTTTAATATAGACTATATATTATATAAATAGAATAAAATATTTTTAAGGAAACACTCTAGAAAACTGATGCCGACTCGATTTATAAAATGATTGTGGGGGTTGGTCTTTGTGGAAAATAAGCAAATGGAGGAGCCACTAGAGTCAAGGGTGGAGAAAAAAAATAGAGAAAGTGGAAAAGGAATCCCATGTAGTTCATTCAGAGGATGAAGAAGAGGGAAACATGTGGAAAATTGGATAATTAATGAACTGTTGGGATCTAATAGCGAGAAGAGCTAGTAGATGTGGTGCATCCTCGGATTTTAAAAGTGATGAATCGATGTGATATGAGGGGATGATGATCGGATAACTATGGGTGAAGCAAAATTTTAAAAATAGATGGACGACATTAATTAGATACATCAATATCAGATAGAGCACAAAAATGTAGATAGTTACCCATGGCCGTTGGGGATCGAAATCCAAATTGATTGAAAGGAACAGAT
The DNA here is from genome assembly GCA_963277665.1 of Viscum album. NCBI lineage: Eukaryota > Viridiplantae > Streptophyta > Magnoliopsida > Santalales > Viscaceae > Viscum > Viscum album. The sequence goes on along the minus strand of OY728155.1, from coordinate 1,621,204,367 downwards.
CATACATGACTTGATCGAATGGCCCAAATATTTTCCTTGATGAAAAATCATCATTCGACATCGAAATATATCAAGATGCATGGGTCCTTTATATTCCTAGAAGTCCCAACCTACCGCCAGAATACTCCCTCTCCCCTCCTGGTACCACCCCATACAGGGTTCTTCTGCGGGCGTGCTCTACACCCAACCCAGCAGTCGTGCCACCCCGCATGGTGGCACGTAGGTTCCTTACACACACACACACTTGTGTGCCCCCTTAGGGGTAACAATTCCTCCTCTGTGTGCTAGACCAATAACTCACCATGCGTGCGCACCTCCCTAGGCCATTTCTAGGGGTTCATTGAGAAGGCCATCAAGGCATAGAGGGCTGCCTTCAAGGTGTCCCTCATATAGGTAGTGTACTCAACTAAATTTTAACAAACTAAATGTTTATTTTTTTGTTAAATTTATATATATAAGTATTCATATATATATATATCTTTAAAATATGAATTCTCTATTATAACTAAACAAATTCCTAAAACAAATATTTCTCTTAGTTTTATAAAACACAAAGTTAAAATTAAAAATATTTAGAAACCCTTATACTAGTCTTACATTTTACAATCCAACCCATATTTTTTGATAAGAACTTTTTTAAATCAACAAGAAAGAAAACATTTAAAAATCATTTTTCAACACATTTGAAATATTTGAAAAATATTTTGTAATCCCTACCTCATTTTGAAATCATACTAAGTGTGGATAAAATATTAAATCATTATCCTTTTTAATGTTCATAAAAAGATTTTATATACTTAATGATATATTTTCAATTTGTATATTAAATATTTTGGAAAAATTATTATACCTAGGTATTTAAAATTAATCCACTAGAATGACCAACAACAATAATTACAGCCATTAGAAACTGAACGGTCTCTTAAAGGAAATGTTCGAATTGAGGCCCTTATAAACACATGTTTAGGGTCAATCCACTTCTATATGACCTTTTGAAAATGGTGCTCATCATACCACAGATGTTTAGTTATTTTTCAATGGCTCTATCCATATTGATGTTTATTATGACGGATATGAAAGATCCTTACTATATACATGGGTTCTTTGTTGTAATGGGTTGTATCCCTGTATTTCTAATTGGCTTTTTAATAGGTATTTTTGGGTAGTATGGCTTTCCTTATATCTTTCTATAATTTAAAGACATCAGTGTTTAACAATGTTCTTTGTGTTTAGTTATAATTTTTTCTTCGTAGAGTGAGAAAATCCATAATAATAAAACCATAATAATATTATTACATGGGAAAATGTTTTGGGCTGTCACGGGGGGTGAATCAGGGTATGATATATTAAAACTCTCTCTCGTTCTAACCTTGTTTCATTGTTAGACCAAAACTCAATTCTCTCTTCTTCCTGTAGTAATATATGAACATATATGAAATCATGCATAGGTCATGGACATTTTTACATGGATCACCCTCCCTGTTCTATGTCCTATGGTCATATTATGATAATGTTCGGATGTACCAAATTCACAAATTCTCACTGAAAATAATTAGTAAAATGTTTGGAATACACCTTATATGCCCAGGCTCACTTCTATTACAAAGTTTATGGACTACACAGAGAATTACCAAGGGTCAGTATCTATGCCTATTTCTCTAGCTCACTGCTGGTGGAATGGGTCACTATCTTCCACTTACTTCGCTCATTGTTCTTGTAAGGGAATCCACTCTTAGTTTATAGACTTGTAGTTCAAACAGTATTTATGGTCATATATATCACTTCATTTTCATGAATTCCTATATGCTCAACTATAGGTTGAATCTCTTTTGATGTTCTGTTTTCACATGGAGATGAATTCCACCATCCCAAGTACATTTAGATACCAGAAAATAATTTCACAATCTAAATTAAATCTTTCACAAGTTTTTTATGAAAATCATGAACCACCTAGTATGTCCCATGTACTAATTACCAGGTTATGTATGTGAACCACCTTCTTTGGATACTACTACCTCTTCTGGGAACCTCCTCTATCTATGGACTTTTTCTTCTATGAACATCATCTGTCCACGGACTCCCTCTACCTTTGCTAATGCATATAGCTACCATGTATTAACTTCTTGACACTCTTCTGCGAAACCCCTCTTGTGGGAAAATTATTTTTGTTCATGGATAGACTATGATTCCATGTATATGAGTTCCCCCTCCATGTAATACTTGCAGAACTCTCCCTCTAGAGTACTGGAGATTCCTCCTCCGCATACAGAGACAACTCCTTCCGTGTACCACACTTCGTCTTCCATGGAACATACGTCCTTTGTGGGTTAAGATACCCCCAAAACACCTTTGTTGGAATTGTTTCTAGGAAAAACACTTCATCCATCGCGATCCTCCCATCGCTAACTACTGTCAGACTTCACCAAATTTCCTTCGTCCTTTCCCGATTTCCAACTTCAAAAATATTTTCTCTAATGAAATTCAATATCTATAGTAATTGGTGGGGATTGTGATTCTTATACAAGAAAATATATCTTATTAATATGTTAATCCATGATTTATGGAATCTTCAACCCACCACTAACTGATACTCATTCCATTGTGAACCTCAAGCCATCCATGATCCATTTTCTTGCATGCTGCGCCTACCGCCTTTTCTCATATCTGGTCAACATCCTCCGCCGACATCAGCCCATTCGCATACCGCACCGCCACTCAGACCTCAACCATTTTTAGTTCTGTGAACCTACATCTTGTACCATACTGCCATCCACTGTGAACAATTTTCAGTTTCTTTAACCACATCCGCATACCGTTCTCGCTTCCTCGTATGTGGCCACTTACACTTCCCAGTCATGGTACGTGATCCATGTCTTGGGCTCATCATTCTAGTCCCTTTCCGGTCATCTATATTTTTCAAAAAACTCAACCATAACCAAAACATACCGAAAAGATGCATTGAGGGATTTTTTCCCAATAGTGCTCCGGGAATTATATATCCCTCTAATTCATTCATTAATGGTTTTACCTCATGATAGAAATTGTATGTTTCATAAGAGGATTTCCAGAGAACACTATGTTATAAGGTCTTGGCAGTTATCCTTGGATTATTTGTAGTATTTTATGTCATATGTTTTTTCAACATTCCTATGTTTCCATCATGTTATCGTCAAATATAATTCTTCCATGATAAATTTTATAATTATATTCCCACTTATGTCTCATTGATATGCATATACTATTACATATAATTCATTCCACATGTTATTAATTTGTTATTCACATACTAGGATTTATAGCTCAAACATTTCTTAGGTACCTCACTAGAATATCATAGGTACTTTTAGATGATCCAAGGTATAAAAGGTCGGGTTTTGGAGTTTTTAAATAATGATATTTCACCCATGTTTTATGTTATTATGTCATGTGCCTAATTTTACAAATACACAAGGCCTCATGACCTTATAGGTTTGTATTATTTGTACCTTCATGTAATATATCAAGAGGTAATACAGATTAAATATTTATGATTTCATAAATAATTTAATATATGATCCACTTATAACATTACAAAACCAATTCACTAATAATTTTGTATTAAATTAATCATTTTCGGGTATTATCTATTTCATTTTTCACGAGAATTTGGGAATTGTAGTTCTTGTAATTCTAATTGGATTATGATTCCCTAATCTAAAAAATGGAAATAATGATATAAATATCATATATAATCATTACATATATATAAATGTTCACCCATAAAAGTTCCATATTGGGAAATGAAAAACACTGTCAAAGGAGAAGGTAGGTCCTGTGTATAAATGAATGATTTTTTCACTTGTTGGTTGATAGTATTAAAGAAGGGTATAAAATAAAACAACATTATTTAAATATTATTATATCATATATATCCTATAAAATAATTAAATCCAGTGTTATTAACATAGATGTAAATCATGAATGAAAATAATCACATCACTTCATGGAGGTGGTAGTGCCAATATACACATGGGCGACAATATAATTTAACAATAGATTGGAAGGTAAGAAACTAGATATGAGATTATATTTCTGTAAGAATAATTTTAATATAAATATATTATATATAGAATCTAAAATATCTTTACTAAAAATAAATGAAAAATAGTGATGGAAAATTATTTATATCTTTTCTTAGAGGATGTAGTCCACACATATGCCAGAGTGATAGATTAAAATCCTATTAAATTGTATGTATGGTGGATATTGGTGGTTCCAAAATCCTGAAAAGATATTTATATATTAAGGATATTAGATATTGTATTTTTTACGGAAAACCATATATTTATAGTAGGAAGATTATATAAGGTGGGTTTAGGATCCAGGTATTCTTGATAATAAAATCACAAAGATATAAAAGAAGAATGTTTTACAAGGGTGGCATATAAAAAATAATTATGAATCTGAACCTTAATATATGATTCCACTAAGGATGAGTAGAGACTTGGGACAATGAAAACCCACATTATGATTACCTCCCCAACTTCATTCTTATTTTGTGCATTAGAATAATTTTTTGACAACAAAAACGCATGGGACAAAATTAGATGTAACTCCACATCATCATTTAATCACCCCATCTATAATATAAATATTTTTAACATGACATGATTTATGCTTTTCCTTAAGTACACTACAAAAATATAATATTATAATTCAATCAAAAGGTTATTATATGTATAATGGGTAGAAAATTAAATATCCAAAATCATTTCCCAATGCTCTTCATTGAAAATAACCCCATTATGAATGTTTTGGTAGAAAATTCATATCGCAAGACAAGATTATATTTGGAATTGAACACCACATCTTGTAGGACCTAACTAAAAAAAGTACAAAAAATCTATATTTACTTAATCCAAGATGGTGTAGTAAGAATCAAACATATGGATTTCTAAATAAGAAACTTCTTGGTCCATCTATGAACACAATGTATGTGAAAAATATAAAAATCCAAAAGGTCATTTATTTTTTGAGACTATTTTAATTGTGGAATCCACTTACACATTATTAAGAATAGTCGTAACAATGAAATGAATGGAGTAACTAAAACTGTACAATAATGAAGAATCACTGGCCATCCTTGTAAAATTCACCACTATGGATGTTTTCAAGAGGAGGAGATCAATGATAGATTATCAATATACTATTTTAGTGATCAAAGTCATGAATCTGGTGAGGGGAATTCCTAGGTAGATATTAATGTTGAAGATAATATTTACATACGTGTAATGTGTATAAAAAAAGTATATGATATAAATAGGTGATGTGAGGATTATGTAAACATGAAGATATGATTTTAGGAAAATGAAAGTTGAATTCCAACTCGTTGCATTTGTTTGTGAAATAGAAGTGTTTCTTTCCAAGGATCCCTTAATAGTTCGATTATAAAAATCATGAGGATGTGTTTCTTGAATATTTCATCAATAAAGGTTATATGGTGTTTATTATATTGTTTAACCAATATAAATCCTAAATTTTGAACTACTCATATACATTAATGGTCCATAGTGTCATGATCAATATATGTGTATTCCTATAACTCTAGCATAGTATTATGATGAACATATTCTGAATAATGATTTATGTTCTTCTAAAAATCATTTATGGACAAGTTATTGATGGTTAAAGATATATAAAATGGATGTATTCCAATAATAGTACTCAAGAAGCATTCTTGAATAAACTCAATAGAATAATTATTTCATGTCATTAAATTTAATGCAAATTTCATGAGGAGAGCATCATTGAATTTTTAAGGTCATTATTTTCCTATACTCTAGTGGCAGTGAGTATGATGCACTCTTTCATTGAAATCTATAAAAACTTCTTTTCACTTATTCTTAAAAACAATATAATGTTCATGATTGTTCATTGAACTCTCATAATAATGTTATATGGCCAATTAAAAATTAATAAGGTATGAAAAATCTTTATGTGAACCCTGAGTTAACAAATAAATTCATTCCCACTTGTGACATGATTCTTTCTTTCTAACTATCTCTATATGCTTTAATACCTAATTATATTCTCATTAGTTATTAAATTTTGATTTTACCTCAAAATATATAAATACCTAGATAATGAAGAATCGATGATCTCCTATTAGAACAAACATACCTCAAAATTAAATTTTTCCTTAAGATATGAACAATTATACCTAGGCTATTGAAGGATTTGTTTACCAAATTTTGGATTATCAGTCCTTATTTTCAAAGTGGTCAATGTTCTTGTAAAAATATTAAATTTTTTTTCTAGTGGATTTTTCAAAGAGTATATGTTCATCGACATACAATAGATGTGATTTGGAAGATAAATTTTTCCATCATTTGTTCTCTTTTAAAATCTGGTAAAAATAGGGATTAGAAGACACACACTTGAGTAATATTTATCAATGTAAAATAGGAGACCAGAAAGGAGTTCTCCCATACAATGTCCCTAAGACTATTCAAATATCACCCATTGGTACTATTTAATATATCAAAAATACATTAACCTTTTTTATTGGAAAAACCATATTGATGTAGACATTAGAGAACCTATGAGTATTATAACAAGGATAAATGACAATTTTATACTATTATAGGCCTTAAATATATCAATTTTATCTGAAAATTTCATTTCTTTTACCCTCATCCAAAAAGGTATTACACTTTTTTTGGTAGTAACAAACTATTTTGAATGAATCTTCTACAATGAAATCCAACCTTTTGTGAGTGAATATCTCACCCAAAAGTCTCTCAAATATCATTTCAATAATTATTAATATAATCATGGTAAAAATGTGTCAAATAGGAGATCATCGTAATTAAATTACACACACTTCATTTTATTTCAAGGTTATAAAGTGAATGAATCTAGATTTTACCCAATGACATGTAAAAGTCTAGAGGAATAATTATATCATATCATTAACAATATAAATATGAACAATAACCTTATAGAACATAATTAATTTTTTTAAAAGTTTATCAGTACTATATATGATTTCTATATTAACATATACGAGATATTTTGTAACATATTACATACAGGGAATTGCAGTAAGAGCCTAGTTCTGGATTTCCTCATTGAATTAGATAATTATTTTCAATCATCTAAGAGTTTTTACAACACCATCATCATTTTGATAAATTTTTACATAATAAAAAATAGAATTACCAATATTATTTTTAGATGATTAAATTAGACCATCAATATAAAATAAAATTACATTCTTTTTGGCACTTTTCTCTATGCAATGATGGTGAAAAAATTGGAGATCCTTAAACCATTATGAAGCCATTTCACTTTTCATTGGTTCATTTATAACTTCTCCTTCAATTATATCATGTCATCATGATTTGAATTCATCTGAATCACATCATGGAGGGGAACATTTTTGTTCTAGTATTAAATTTAGTATAAATTTATCCAATTATCCACCTAATTGATGTTATTGTCATTTCTAAAATATGAAGATATACCCAATTCATTTAAAATATATTAATCTGTTTTTAACTTACCAATAATAATCTAGAGAGGACATTAAAATTTTTCTCCCCTCTATCCATTCATAAAAACATCTCTTCATCCTTGGATAGTCAACCAGGAATTGTTTTATTTAATATTTATAGGTAATGACCTCATCATGGTTATAAAAATCCTAGAAATTATGGGTTCGTGGTTATAATTAAATATTTGTGTCTTAAAACATAAAATATCATTGTTGTGTGTTGATTATATAGGGGGTGTCCATTTATAGTGGGGGAGAGACAACATAGAAATGTATTAAATTATGAAAACATAATAATTTCATACTCAAGTAAATTATTACAAAAAAATTTTGATATTAAAATGTGATATAGGATGAGGAAAAAAATATCAATAGAAATTTTTATTAATATAGGAATTTTTTAATTTAAGATTTTATATCATTGTTTAACCAATTCAGTAACAAATTTTAAACATAACTGTGCTTATGAATTTTTTAAAATTTTTGTTTCAGGAGTTTACATATAAGGTCGAAATTGTCTCATAAATGGCCAAGGGGTAACATTTCTGACCATTTATCCTCATCAATGACCTCATTCATGATTTTTTTATATTAAAATAATATAATAAAATATCATAATTATGAAAATATAATTCATTTCATTTTTTACAACATTCCATTAAATTTATTTTAAAGTCTTCAAGATAGTAATGGAATTTGAATATTAAAGATTCAGACCAATGTAATATGATATTTTATTTATAAAATTAATTTAACCTAATAATTCAAATAAAATTTATATTATTCAGTATTTCAAAATTTATATTAAAATTTTCTAATAATAATAATAAAATGTATCATTGAGGCATATGAATCAATAAAAGTATCCAATAAATTTGGATGATAAAAACGATTATTTCATCTCTTAAATAAAAAATTTGAACGAATATTTTCCTTATTATATCATTAATATAAAAAATTTCTTTTACTAAACTAAAGAGACTTACATTTTATTTTTAACATTTTCAAAAAAAATAAAATAATAGACTTTTAATAATTTAAAAATGCAACAATGTATCCATATTTTCCTAAATTTGAATAAAATGGTACAAATCTAGTAATTTATAGGGTCAAATCATGTGTTTTTGAAACTTTAATGGCTCATCAAAACATTTTTACATAGTTTTACGTGTTTTACCCACAACAATGTGACTAGGTTTTACATAAGTTATTATTCAAAATGACAAAAAATAAATATTAAATATTTCAAAAAATATATCATTCTAAAATCATATATGGGTTAAATGTTTCAATATTCAATTCCTATTTGTCCAAAAAATTAAATTTTGAATAATTTCCCAAAACAAAAAAATACCATTTAAAAATGCATATTTCAACATTAAATTTGATTTATTTTTATTCCATTCATAGTAAAAAATTTCGAATAATATTGAAACATATTATTTAATATATTTTCATTTAAATTTCATTAATTAAAACATCAATGTTGATAAATAAATTTTTTTAAATAAAATCAAATTATCCTAATAAAAACTATTTTTCATAAAAACATCAATATATACCTTTGAATATTTTTATTTTCACTTATTAACATTTGGTAACGAATAATGTTATCATTTAAATGTATAAAAAATATAATTTAAAAAAATTATGTTTCTATATTAATACATACAAATCCACCAACTACATGATAATGGCCACATTAATTAATAATACTTCAATGGTATTTCAATGTCTATTTTCACATGGTGTTCTATGTAAATAAATCCATCAATGAAATAATTTTTTTAGAAAAGAAATATTCCATAAAATCTAGTCAGTAACATGTTTATTTATGTAAATTAATTTTATTCCCATTTTGATAGAGGTCTTGACTGTAATGTTATGAAATTATCTTAGGTAACCTATAATGGGTGTCCCAATTATGATGAAACATATTAACCCATATATTTTTTTAATCCAAATTCTATAAAGTTGATGGATAATTGATATTAACTAACATTTTGGTATTCCTTTGTGGGTAAACCATGAAAATATTTTAACTTCCTAATAGTCCAAACTTTAATATATATATCTATATTGATGAGTTTTCATCCCTTCAAAATCTTGAGATATATATATGAATATTCTCATTAATTTGTTTTAATTCAGATGTGTGTAATTTAAGAGATAGTTTATATCATTTCTAGAATTTTGATTTGTAAAATAAATATAAGTAGATTATATGGTATGGGAGCTAATTCCAACCCTAAAGTCTATTTGTAATGGAAATGTGTTCATAGAACCATACTAACCATAAATTCACATTATATGATGTAATATTGTATGGGGGGTTGGTTGGATTCCTACCCAACAAACAATGCCTTTTGTTAAGGGTAGGAAAATATTTCATCAATTGATATGGGTTCATATATGTTGGGAACCATGAAATCTATCATTGGTTTTTTGTATCAATTAAGACCACTATTCGGACCCTTAGTATTGATAATTTAGGATGGTTCCAATGACATAACACATTCCAACCCATGTTATTTATGTTTTTCGATAATATCAATGATGGGATCCATTCTAACCACTATGATTGGTGATTTGAGGTGGTTATAAGGATGGTGGACATTATGACCATTAGAATTGATTTTTAGAAATAGTTTTAGTGATGGGAACCACTATGAACCATAGTATTGATAATATAATATGGTGTCATAGTTCAATACCATTTTGACACATAGCATTTATGGCGAGAGATGGTATAAAAGAATTCCACTGTTCTAGACCTTAGTAAAAAAGATATGATATGTTCTGAAGTTCTGAAATTATTATGTTTTATGGTATTGATGATACGTTATAGTGGTGTAGGTTGAAATTGAAAAATCCACATCATTATAGATTTTTGAATTAAAAATATGATTCAAGTACAGATCTATGATATGTGGATATCCATCAAATTGACATTCTTACAAAGAAACTAAGTATTTATAAATTTGAATTAGGTTTTTCTAGATGTGTAGTGGGGTATAGATAGTGGTGTGGGTACATGGGTGGTTACCATTGAGTAGGTGGACTGACCCTTTTATAGAAACTATAATTACAAGAAGAGAACCGAATCACAAAAATAAATGTTATATAATGGTTTAAAATATCCTACAATATCCATACCCCAAAAAGGATGTTTTCAAATTGGAGGTGCCTATTGGAGATGGTCATTTCCACTACCTAAGTGTTGTGGCTTAGATGTCCATCGTGTTTCCTCCCTGAGATCAGTTATCTCATATCAATGAGGTAAATGTACCGGCACAATATGTATAAGGGGATTCATACAATAGCCTGATGTTTTCACTATGGAGGGTGGGTGGGGTGTAGGTACTATAGAGATCCCTCTTTCACTAATATACACCAAAAATAGTTTCTTCATGACACAATCTGAGAATAAGAGAGTTCCCCTACCCCACTACTATGGTAGTTACACTACATGGCACCTTTAGAGAGGGGGGTTATCTAATACACCCTATTTTCATAGTGAAAATAGAAATATTCCATTTTTTAGGTTCTTTTCTATGTTTTCTAAGGATGGTCAATTTTTATCCCATCTTGTTTCTCCAAATTTATTTATACATAAGAAGATGGAAGATACCCTTATTTCTACCCTCATCCCTCATTTTTCTATAATTTATTTGATTGGAATGGGATCATTGTATCACTCTAATTTAGGGTAACATCCTATAACATCATCCATTTCTCATTCTCACTTTTCTCAAAAAAAAATGATTTAGTCATATATGGCTTTGGTAGATTATTTCACTAATGTTTGGTAAAATAGTTCAGGTTGATTTGTTTTTGTTTTACATATTTTAGTGTATATCATAATTGGATATAATCAAAAATACGTTAATCATTTATGTTAATATATTATTCTTAATTAAATTACTAGTTTATTAGGGATTTTAGATAAAATTTGACAACAATTAAATATTTTTGTATTGGTTTTTTTCTTAGTTTTGGAATGTGTTTGTGATAGAAGTGTATCCAACCACATTAAAATTGGTTTTGGATAAGGAGGTCACTATTTTATTTTTTCATTGATTATTCTAAATTGGGGTTTCATTTCAAATATAAAATCTATTAATGTAATAATGTGTATTAATTAGATAAGTACTCTTGGACTCCAAGGTGTTTGGGAAATTATTTATTTGATTGACATATCATCGATTGTGGTAGGTGGCCTTTATTTTATTAAATCTACTGTCAAATTGTTGATTATATATACATTTTCCAAAACTATTATTACATTATTTAATTTTCCTGACATTGGCGATGTCACCAGATATTGATATGGGCTCGTGTGTGAAAATATTTTTACAAGGTCCACATAATTTTCTAAACAGTTCGGTGGCAGTGACGTGTTCTAATGAGTGTTAGTGTCCCTCTCAATAGACTGGGTTGTGGAGTGTGATATTTTCAAATAATTAGATATTACATTCAAAAATTATTTGTTAAAATTGGTATTGATTTAAATAGGAATTTAAATTTATATGGTTTATTTTAGAAATGGATTTTGAAATGATTTTTGAAAATTGGAATGGGGTTTCATGAAGAATGTCTTCCTGTAAATTTTCCTAAATTCTCTGTCTGATAATGATGGAATGTAATGAAATTTCTAAATGGATTGAGGATAGTATTTTAACCAATTTCTTAATGTAATTATATATGTTATTGGGTTCATATCATTTTGGTTTTGTTAACCATAGGCTGATGAATCCTGCTTTTCCAAAGTGTGTATTCTATTATATTTTTTGGGTACTCTTTATATGTGTGATATGTGTATCATTATGATTAATATTATATATCTATCCATGTGAGGAATATGTTTTTTGATAAAAGTGTTGTGTTCATCTTTTTAGATGAGATTAACCCCATATAGTATTGAAATATTTGTGCATACATGCATGATATATCCTGATAGGGCCAAATTAACTACCTCCCTAAAGAGAGTTGGTGTGTTATGAATTGATATACTGACTTGTTTTTTATATATTATATGTTTTAATGGTCTGATTATGATAGAAGATATACCACATTGAGGTTAGGAGTATTTATACCTATCCATTCTTTGGGTGAGAATTATTCAGTCACGATAGTTGAAATTTATTTGGGTTATAAGGATTGGGATGTGGATCAACATGGGTTGGAGGTTTGGGTATTTATGTGATGAATGACATGGGATTTGTATCATGAATTGAGTGATATGTTTGTGGATCATGATTTATACATTAGACCATGATTCATTCCATTTTATAAGTGTTTTTGGACTTGGTCGATGACTACATTTTGTCTTCATGTGTTTTCTTGGATCCATGTAATGATATGATGTGAATAATTTCATATTCAGGTATGGTATTAGCTTTAGGTAAAATAATAATTTATCCTTTTTGTATAGATCCAATGTAACTAGAGTAAGTTGTTGTGGTGGAATAGATATCATAATATTACATGACCTTTATACGTTCATTTTAGTTTCTTGTTATGTTATCTTGGAATGTGAGTTTTGTATCCCTAACAAATAAACATAAATAACTAATGAGTTCACATCTACATGTTTCAAGAAACACACAGTATTGGTCAATAATTTGGTATTACTAATGTTTCATTATACTCACCCAAAACCCATTTATATGGAATGGGTTTTATCTACCTGGATAGACCTTCCTATTTTCTCCCACATAGATTGGAGTTAGACCCATGGTTCTATCATCTATCCATAAAGTTATAGTATTTTGATATATGATTATATGTGTTGGGATAGTGGATGGTGTAGTTTAAATTTCATTTATTTTTTCATATGTCTTCAACGGTATTCTATTTATGATATATCATTCATGTTTTTCTATTTGAATCTACTTCATATCTATTATGATTTGGTGAATAATATATGTAGATTTAAAACCTTATATTCATGACTATGGGGACCGTGGTGGTATTTGGGGATCCATATTTTCTATTTATATGCTTTTTCATAAGACTATTATATGTATTTGTAATGTTTTATATTCAAAGATTTCAGTCATAATTCTATTTATTTATGATACAGGGAACAATAACCTCATGACACTTTATGTCTCATACTATTATATTCCCATATTTTGTGTATGGGGTGGTTTTCCTGGTTTGATATTAATATGTTCAATTGTGTTTCATTTAGGTCATCTATTGTGGCGTATTAAAATTTTTATCATTACAGAATTTTGTATGGGGGTGTAGTTAGAGGTGGAGTTAGTTTTTTCTAAGTAGATTGAAAACAGATTGAATTCCTAGAAATAATGAAATAAGTTAAATACCATACTTTAATAGACCAAAAAAAATTTATACTAGTCACTCTAAGATGATTGTGGAGAAATTTTAAATCATGATTTCAAAAACATAATAGATATGACAATAGATGTATCCTTGGGATTAATAGAGATCCAATTATTCAATCATCCATCATGATTGTTGAAAGCTTATGGAATTATGCATCGAATTATGGGTGGTGTTGATTGATTTATTTCCCCATTACAATAAATTATTAATTGAAGAAAATGGTAATAAATTCTATTTTATTTGGATATATTATTAGTATTGACTATATTAATATTGTTATGTCATACTTATTATATTGGTTTTAATTTATAATTTTTTAATCCATTTGAAAATGGATTTTATGATATTCAGTTTTTGAGAAGAATCCAAATTTTATTGAGAATAAAAAATAATTATTTAGTGAATATTCATGTGGTGTTATGAGATTACTGTAAAATAATTTTATATTTGACATTAGATGAAATAACTACTGGAACATACGCATTTTAAATTATATGGGTTATTGTGTTTTGAAAAAAATTAGCGGAATGTATTTTTAAAACTTAATTTCAATATGGTTTTGAAAAAACGAGATCTTTTTTCTAAAAACTATATAATGATAGGGGTTTCTATAATATTTTAACAAAATACCTTTAGATTCCATGGCTTGTTACAAATACTCAAGTGAGTTTTATATGTGTAAAAAATATTTGGAATGGGGATTTGAAAATATGATATCGATAAAAGATAAACAATTATTACTTCGATTTATATATGTTATCAAAGAGTAACCCATGTGACAAAATTTTTGTCATAGATTGTATGTTAATTTTTGGAAACCAAAACTATATTATATCAATTTTATATGATTATTTTTGTTCATGAATTAATGATAAACTAGTTTTTATGTATAATGTGTCTCTAATTTTATATGGTTGACTAGGGGTGATCATTGGTGTTGGATTTTGTTTTTGTTGGGTTTCACATGATTTGTTTGGGAGAGTCTCTTATGACGGGGTCATATTATAGATGATTAGGGTCATTCTTGAGTATTCAGATGTTATTTATTATGGTTTCATGGTTTATAATACTTGTATTGTTTTTCAATGGGTGATTCATATAGTGGGAAACACCCGTAGTAAGAACCATATATCAGTATTAGTGTCTTATGTTGGGGTGCACTATGAGAGTCAATATGTGTAGGTTATTTTCAACACTATATTTCTGGTTCCATGTGTATGGTTATGAACCAGCTGAGAATTGGGTTATTTTTGTTAGATTTGGCCCCCCCGAATAGAAGTGGGTGTCGATTTGTAATAATTATATGTAATGAAAAATGATATGTGGGCGGTGGAGATTATGTTTTCAGTTCATATTTCTAATGAAAAAAAAATCCATCAATTATTAGGGAGTATCAAATCAATCATAGGTGTATAAACATCAAGTAAAATTGGTTCGTGGGTATAAAAAATAGGTCAGTGTTTGGTTAGGATTAAAATTAGGTACTAGTGAGAATATTAACTAATTTGGATATTCAACTATTCTTGTAGATATAGTATTTACTTTAGAAATGGGGTTTATATGGTTATATTGTCATCAAATACTAATTTTTATTACTGTGTGTTGGTGTTCATTAGTATATATTTATAGTGGGAGTTTTTAGTTAAGGATCCAACTGTAGAGTAAAATCGTGATTTAGGATTTTGATTTGGTGTTTTTGTTTGGATATTTTAGTGTTTTTTGTTTCTTTTAAGGTGTCCTAATTGTAAAGAGTAGTGATCTAGGGGTTTGGGGGTTTGTGAGGCCAATAATTTTTGGAAAATTTTTTAGGGGTATTAATTACTTGTACTTTTGAAATAAATTAAATGTGATGAGGTTGAAACCATTACTGGAGTATTATTTAGGGAATATTTTAGGTGCTGAGAGGATCGATTTGTAAATTTGGCAAAATGGAAGTATTATTTGGGATTAGTGTCCTGAAATTCATAAAGTAAGTGTGTTGGAAACTAAAATAATTGGTGTGATGAGTGTATGTTGTACTAAATACGCAGTTGGGATTTGGGATGCTCTTTGAAGACAATAATGGCTTCTCAATCATCATAAGTTTTATGGTGGATTGTTTTTTTATGAAAATCATCAATATGGTATGTAAAACTCATAGAATGGACTCTTTTTTTGTCTTAGAGGACGGGATCATTAATTATAATTTAGATCAAGAATTATACTATTTTCACATCATAATGAAGTGTTTTTATATTTGTAATGGGAACCAATTTTTCAAATATGATTGCTCGGGTAGCCACTAGAGATAATTTAGGGTGACCATAAAACAAAAACCACAGAATCATAAAGGGAACCATTTTACATCATAATTTGTTGTGGTGTGGTGGCCTAGGGCCAATAATATCTATGGAACATCCAAAAGGGCTATATATTTTAGGTTCTGGTTAGGGAAGGTACATGTCATTTCTTAAAGGCAACATTGGGGAGGGACCCTATGTGATGGGTAACCCAGACTATCTCTTTGAGGTTAATTGTTCCACATCCAAGAGGCCCACACCATAGAGTGGCCTATTGAGGTATAGCCCTACCTTTACATAAAGGTTTCTCAATGGATTAAACTCATGAGTAAAGGACTGAGGTTCCCTCTCAAGGTTGGGAATCCATATATCATCTCTCTACACTAAATTTGGACACTGGATTAGTTCACATGCTCTATCATCATTATGGTTACACTAATGGGTAGCTCTGGTGAAGGTTTTTTTGTAGTATCCCATATTTTTATTTGATAATGTCCCCCATTTATTTTTTTGCATTCATTTCAATCTTTTCCTAAAGGGTTCCAATTTTGAACCCCTCATAGTCCGAATTTTTAGTCACATTGAAGTGATCGGAGAACCATCCTTGTACCTCCTCCCCCACACATTTTTCCTATTGATCCTTGTTTTTCATTATAGCTTCTTCACTATAATTTAAATTAATACAATTCATATAATATTGTTATTCTGTTTCCACTATATTCTTTAATTTTTATTTCATTCAAATATGGATTTGGGAAGATGATTACACTAGACCATGGTGAAATTATTTCTAAATTATAGATAATCAATCTAAAATTATAAAGTATGTCCCATTATTTCAAAATTTGGTAGTTGTTCATAGTTTACCATAAGTATGATTTTAAGTGATTTTTTTACTATTTACAGATTTTGAATTTAATTTTCCATTAAAATAAATGTAAAACATGGGGATGTTGTGTGCCTACTATCAATATGTACATATGATATAAAAAACACCCCATTATTAAAGGTTTTAGTGTTATGAGGGAGACTAGTGTTTCTGGTGTCTATTATTCCAAATCGGGTTTTATATTTAAATGATAAATCTATAAATTGAATTATGTTTATTGATGAGTTATGTGATTAGATGATCATTGAAGGTTGATACAAGTTATGGATGATTTATAGATCTTTTTGGGAGGCTTTTGTAATTTAATATACTATGTCTCTTATTCAATTAGTGGTTTTTTTAATGTATGATCATCATTATTAATGTATTAAAGTGTACTGACTTCAGTAACATCACCATAGATTTGAATTGGATTATGTTATCCTAATACTAAAAATGGAACATATATCTTTCTGAATAGTTCCATTGTAGCACCATGTTTGAATGAGTGTTGATGGATTTTATTGTCACTTTTGTGGTGGAATCTTAGATTTTCAATGAATAAGAATATCATTTCAAAAAAAATTAAAACATGATTCATGTTAATTGTGATTTTCATGAAAATGGTGATCTAGAATCTTGGTATGAAAAAGTTATTTAATAATTTTAATAGTTTTTTCCATATTATTTCATAATAGGATTTTACCCATGGTCCTAGTATGGGTGAGGTGTTATG
Source organism: Viscum album (assembly GCA_963277665.1). Lineage (NCBI taxonomy): Eukaryota > Viridiplantae > Streptophyta > Magnoliopsida > Santalales > Viscaceae > Viscum > Viscum album. The sequence continues at coordinate 1,621,186,596 of OY728155.1, read as the reverse complement.
TAATTAAATTTTTAAAGGTTTTAAAATGGGTATTTTCACTAATCATTTAAAAAGTAATGCAAGAATGGATTAGGTAGATATTTTTTAGCTTTTATGGAATTTTAAGTAGCTCTATGTGAACATTAAATTTGGTATCAACCTAATATATTGGTAAGCATTAATGTGAAAACCCCCATTGAGGGGTGACAGTATCATTTATATATTCTTGGTATATAGGGAATGATCAGGAGAGACTAGTTCTTGGTTGATAGTTATCTAGATATGAGATAAGAAATGTGACCTCTATTTTTATTCTTCGATGTGTCGACTGTGTTCTTGTGATTAATGATAATACTTGTAGGGGATATGGATCATGAGTCCCACATATTTTGGGAGTGATAAGTCATGGTTTGAGGTACTAGATCATTTTTTATGATATCATACCTAGGTTGTGGACCATCATGTCTGTGAGGGATAGACGACGATGTGATGTGAGACATTTTAAATGGCCCATGACTTGAGTGGTAATTCATTTGATTGGGATTTTGTAATTAAACCATAAAATGCTCTATTAGGTAGTGTTTTTATGTATTTAATCAGGCCTACCCTATATCTTAGAGTAAAGGATTGAATACAGGAGAGGGTATGATTCTCTACCATGCATATTCAGGTATGATATTGGGTTCTTACATGATGTTCTTTCTTCCATATATAATGGATCCAACGTAGGTTGGTTGCATGTTGGTGTTTCTTTATTTGTAACCAATGACTTGATTTTTTTCTTTATTGTGAATTTTATGTTATGTTTTGTGTTTCACTATGCTTCATTGACATGACTATGCTTGTCATATATGTACTACTAGCATATACAGTTGATCAAATCAGTAGTTAATATCATTTATCTATTATGGATTCCTAATGTGTCATTGGAATAACTACTCTTAAATGTATGTGGGAATACATTCCTATTTTTTATTAGGACACAAGTACAAATTTGAGCATGACAAATGTTCATGTCAACGGGTCATGATGTTTTGGGATTTGGTGTGATCATTATTCTAGTACATATATAGAAATTATTGTATTTATTTATATTATTATTTAACATGTTAAATCCAGTGTCTGGTTTTGGATATATTGTTCTTGTTATACCATTTCAATCCCCTAATACACTTTTATTATTTAATCTACCATATAGATATATTTACTTTTTTATATTATAAAATATAAGGACTAGTAGGGATCCATGTTCTATTTGTATAGGTTTTTTTAATATTATTTATAAGGAATAGACATAAAAAAATTTTGGGGTCCATATAGAGACCACGATCATTAATGTAGAGTGGATTGTCTCAAATTGATTATGTATTCATTCACCACTAGTTATTAGCCTCTATTGTATAACGATGAAGAAAAATCATCATGTGACTACCCCCACTTAGGTGTTCTATGATTGGGAATTACATTATTCATTATAACCCATGAGGTGGTATTATGAGAGGTTGTGATTAAAAAATTATTTATTGACATGTGATATATTTAGAATCGTCTCTAGAACAAATATATATATATATTTGGTCACCCTCATATATAAAGATATATCCTTATGTTAATTTAATGTATAATATTGATGTTTTTATATTTTTCAAATAATATCACACAACTCATGAATTATAGATACTTTATATGTTAGAGACACTATCAGTGGTGGCCTACATAGTTTAAATGAAACTCTTCATGGGAGACTCTGGAATTATAATACCCAAAAAAAATCATTAGTATTTCATGAACATGGAGGGTAGAGGAATTAGGATATAGATTGCGATAGATATATTAGTTTGATTCAACAAAATAGGACCAGGTTGGGACTTAATGCATAGATTTGGTTCTTTTAAATTTCTTATTTTAATCCAGTATATATCGGATATCCGCATGGGAAATATTACTATTTTTATCCTTAATCATTTGGATTTTTGAAAAATAATTTGGCTATTGTGTGGTATGATACTTACATATGGCTGGATCCATATTTCTATTCTCTTTTATTTGACGTTTTAATATGTTATTTCCACTATTTTTGTTTCAATGTAATATGATGGTATATTCTCCCCTAGATATCACCAATGAACAGTGCTTATCTTTGGAATTCACATACATATGAGGAGGAGCACATGAATTCATGTGGAACTCTTGTCTGAAATCTACTGAGCGAGTTAGGTTAAAATATGGTAGATCCTAGAACAGAATCCAAGAATTGTTCCAACCTCTAATTGATCCAATTCAAGGGAATTTTGGATAATTCCATTTAACATTAGTCTAAAATATTATAAATTACATGTGTTTTCATACATAAATTAGATAATCATAATCATCATCATAATAACATAATAAATAATTTATTTATATAACTACAAAAACAAAAAAACAATAACGAATTTGTATATATGTTGTGCAGTGATTTTAGATAAAAATAATTCATTCTCTTTAGTAATTCATTTTAAATTATAGCATGTTTTTTCCCAAACGATATCCATTCTCGTCATCTTGGAAGAAATTGACATATGTGTATTATTGTAGCCAAGGTTAATGTTTTGAATCACCAAATATCTATTACAATAAAATATATACACTAAGTATGTACTAATTGTTCATAATTTAAACTAATAATCTAATTTTTTGGGACTTTTATGGGATTTTAGAATTCTGTCTCACACTATTACTAAATGGATAAGACTGGATAACATTATGTCTAGTGAATTATGAAAGTGAGAAAAATAAGACCTATCCCAATCCATTTGTATGTTTAATATCAATTTTTTCCATATATTAAAAAAATATCTATATACATTCATATATATTTCATTCAAGTAAATAGTTTCATACTCTCTAATGAAATATATATTCAGGTAAATTGGGAAAAATTATATAAAATAATAAAACAATCAATTAATTTTATAGTCCATGTATTTAATATTTCATAAAAAACCATTAATATAGTTTCCAATACATTGGATGGAAAAAAATTTGTACAACTTGACAAGAAATTTATTTAACAACATAGGTATATTTGGACTATATGTGTAGTTAATTTTATTTCTCTATTGATAGATTTTAGTAGAATATAAATAACTTGGGTGAGAAATACAAAAACCCATATATATCTAACAAAATTATACTACAAAGTCTTATGGATATAGTGGAGAGAAAAGGAATTTTTCGGGGGTACTGGTTGAGTAACATAAAAAATATTTCTAATATTAAGTGAAAAGTCACTCTCTACTCCACTTTGATAACCACTAATCTGACCCCGGTGACCCCACCCATGTTGACTAAATTCTAGATCCTCACCTTGAACAACATTGATAAATCTGAGATTGAATTATTAGTATAAGATCCCTCATGGTGCTAGAATGGTGAAGATCTTTTAATATTTCAACTAGATGATAAAAAAATTATTCGACCCAATAATTTCATATAGTTTTTTAATTTTTACATAGGTTTCCCAGAATCTAGATCACAAAAAGCATATAGAAATAATATATGTTAATATTCTGGATCGTAGGAGATATTCCCTAATATATCCCCCATATTTATAGTTATCAGCCTTTATATAGTAAAAATAACAAAAAAATAGATCCACTAATATATTTTTTCATAATAAATAAACAATTTTCATAGACAGTTAATGACTTACTTTAGGGAAATAACATTCACTAATTTTTATTAACCCCTACTTATATTTCAAAATATGATTAACGTAAGATCGTTATTGTGGTATCATTGTGGTAGGAAATTATTGTATCATAGATTTTTACCCTTCTACCACACATAAGATAATGTTTGTAATTTATCATGCCTAGCACCTCATTCACCACTATTTTAGTACTATAATTTTTTTATTATATTTGGATCGAATCATTCTTATTAATGAAAATATAGTGATAATTACACATCGCTATTAATAATAAAACCCCACAGTCCCTAATGTTTCTACATACTATTTGATATTACTTTTCAACAGATAATATAGTGACTTAAACAGTTCCATCTATGCCACTTGTTTAGGACATCAATTATATTTTAAGAAAATCTATATACCCATGCGTATGGTGATGTTCTTTGATGGATGAACTATTATATTATTTTGAAAAATAAGATATTAAGGAAATAACATAACTTTTATATTCTTTTAGGGAACTATTTGTAGTATAAGGGGACATGTAAAAGACTTGAATCCCCTGTTATGACACTAATAATGTAAATACACCATACTATGTAATCGATATTCCCAATATACTATGTTTCCCAGAGTATGTAACATAATAATACACAAAGGGGGTGACTTATGTCCTTGAATTGATTTCACAAAATTATACACCAATTTTAATCGTTTATTAAATCCTTTATTTCCTTTTCATCTATTTATAGAGACGAAATAAATAAGATTGTAGGAAATGTGATATTTCAATTATGGTTTGATCCTATAGAAAACATGCACTATTCCACATCATAGTGAAATAGTGTAAGATTCATATTTTTTAATTATTCTATTTTTCTATATATATCACAACCTGCTATAAAAAAATAATAGTTAATATTAGATTTTATAAGACCATCAAATACTTTTATTAGGGACCTCAAAACTTGGTAAAACCATCCTTCCACTTCTCCCCATAATTATGAACATCTAGCAGAAACATAAAATTAAATATATGAGATATAAAAATGAAAAAAACAACATCATAAAATTGTTACAACTTCAAGGAGTATAAAATGAAAGTAGATGAATAATATTTGGACAATGAATCTTCAATTAGTAGTTGTTTCAAAAAAACATCATTGAAATTTTATATTCAATGAACCTAAATGTAGAAAATAGTAAATACATCATAGAATCTAACATATTATCATATATTTATTTATTTTTTGAGTTTTATATAATAATTCATTGAGTTCATTAGTTAATGTAGTAATGAAATAATTTAATATATCTAATATTTCACTTACCTTTTTTATAGTCTGTATCCCCATTATTTTTCATGTTATAATTCATTCCTATCTATACAGAAAAATATATTTATAAAAATGAATAAAAAATTTATTCCTTCTTCATGCTAATTAAACCACATAAGATCATTCAAAAAGAATAACCATGATTTATGTTTTTTTATTATAGTATTTGTGTTTATAAAGAACTACTTCATTGTAATATAGTTCACTTTTATGATCATCCTAAATTTTTTTTCTCAATCAATGGACAGTTACACAATTTCCAACAATAAACCTAGATATTTCTTATCCTAAAATACCTCATTATAAATTCAATGATAATTTAATAATTTCAAATTCCAAGGCACCAAAGATTGCGATTGATAGTCTATCATTATCTATGATAAATAAATATAAATTCTTAACAATGTGACTTTTATTTTTCATGTATAATCCTTATATTCTTCTCAAAATAGACATTATGATCACATAATGATAATCATCTTCTTGATAATTACTTTTAGTAATGTTTTAATGATCCATAAAATTAACACTCATGACCTTGCTTTAATTTTAACCATTTTAAACATCATCAAGTTATTTCATTAGGAATGGTGTGTCCTTTGTTCCATAATATGATAATATAAAAAATAAAAATCAAATAAAATATTGTTTTAATTGTAAAAGTGTTAAATATTTTTACTCAATTGTGAATTTATTTCTCAAATTATAATGTAATCAAATGATCATAATATATACCCATTTGAAATCATAAATTTTATTCTCAATATGATTTATTCCTCAATAACATAGTATCCAAAAACACATTCTCTATAAGTTTTATAGGTATACCATCAAATAAATAATAGTAAAATCCTTTATCCATTAATTAATATCATTATAAACGTATATTTCTATAACTAGAAAATACAAACAAAAAACTAATTGTTATTAATATATACAAGTAAATCATATAAATGTGGCTGCAATTATAATATGAGAAATCTGTAAATAAAATTTTTTCCCAAGAATAATAATAACACATAATATTTAAAAGCAATGTCTTCAAGAACAATATAATTTGGATTTTCTATATTTAATTACCATTCAGAAAACTTGTTCTAATAAATATTTATCCAATAAAAAAATTTCGTAAAAAATATATCCCATGAAATTTGTAAATAATATTATTAAAAAAATTGAAAATAAATTATTCAAACAATAAAAAATTTTGACCTATATTTTCAAAAAAACGTAACGGATTTAAATAAAAAATTATTCTCATTATTTGATAACAATTGAAAAATATGAATTAAAAGTAATAAAATATTTGAATTTATGTTATAGGGATAAAGTAATAACCAATAAACAAATAATGATAAATGGAAAATGATTCTATCATAATTCAGCCTATTTTCAAAAATTAAATAAAAAGAAAACATAAATAGTGATGAATATTAACACATAAAACACACCGTCCGTATTTTTGAAAAAATTATAAATTTACGACGTGGAATAGAACACCATGTAAAAAAATTTAACATAAAATAAAACATGAAAAACATTATCTGCATAATATAATTGAACATAACCATATGAGATATTTGAACACTCCTCCATTCAATAGAAAATAATTTCATACACATACTTTATTTTTTAATCTATAATTTAAATATAATTTTCCGCCTTCAAATTCAAAATGTAATGATTAATATTAGAAATTGTAATCATCAATGTATAAATAAAATAGTTGGAAATAAATCTATCTCATCATTATTTTATACTAGACAAATACAAAAAGATAAATCTACAACAATTTTATCATTAAAAAATAATAGACATTTTAATATATATTTATCTCCATCATAAATATGAATATTTAAAAAAATAAAAACTCTTAATGAAATAAAAATAATAAAAACTCCTCAATATAATTTTTCTACATATGTATTGATATGATGGTTAATATACATTAAATTAAACTACTCATATAAATATCATTTAACTAAAATGATCTAAGAAAAAAGTTTAAAATATTCAAAAATATAAAAAATTGGAATCATTTATATTATATTAATGTATAATTAATATTTTAAATATTTCATAAATTTGAAAAAATTAGAGGTGATAAACTAAAACTAACCTTTCACCCTTAAAATTAGTATAATAGGGGTGGTAGATGTGTGAAAACAAAAGAATTAGACAAAAATGAAATCTTACTAAAAACATAAAAACATGATCATTCTAACATACCAATAAATTAAATTTCAAAAGTTATTAACGTTATTAGAAAGTATTACTATTGTATTTGACCCATAAAACAAAAAATATTAGAGTTATAAGTGAATTACGTACACAATTAATCACATGAACATGAAAAATCATAAATAAATTAGAAATGAAATATCAAATGATGATATCATGTGTTAAATCACTTGAAGAGTGTAACACTTCAAAACAAGGCTGTTAAATAACATATCCCTATATTAATAGAAATACAAATTATAATATTGAATGGAATAAGAAAAATATTACTATGAATATATCACCCCTATATAAAATAGTAAGTGAATAAGAACTAGTTATTAAAATATTAAAATAAAAAAAAAAAAAAATATCCATGCAATGGTAAAATCAAATGTCTAATGACCAATCTTTGGATAAAAAACTAAAAATGGATCTAAAGAATTCCATTGAAAAGTGATTCAGTAAAGATGAATCATTACATGTCTCTACAAATTCCCAATTATTTTGAATGTTCACAATGTTTGATTGTGTTTACAATACACAACACCAATCATAAACAAACCAAGAAATATTTTTATTTTTTTTACTGGTATAGAATACCCATTAAATTTATGGGTTTTAATATATGTAACTAAATTATAAGATATTTATATAATAATAAATAAAATCTCTTTATATTTTTTTAGTAAATATGTACTCAATTGTTTCGAAGTTAATTTAACTCTCCAAAATATGTTTCCATAAAAGATGGTTATTATCCAATTTTTTGAGGGACTGTTGTAATTAAATTATATAACTAATATGAAATATATCATATACAATTAATATAATTTTTCAAATTAAAAATTATCTTATGGTCAAATTTTAGGATACTTTTTTAAATACTACTTTTCGAAAGATAAGTTAAAAATACTGTTTTTTTTGAATTTTTATTATTTCAAGTATTCATATTTTTTAACATTTTTTAAAAAGGGATTCAAAGTAATATTATTTCTTCTATTTTATAAATAATAAAATTAAGTCCATTTTAATTATTTCTATTGTTTAATTTGGTACAATAACATTTTTATACAAAAAATAAAAATTTAAAAAAAGCCTGTCATGGCATTTTTCAATTTTATCTTTAACTAATTTTATCCAATAATCCAAAATTTATCTTAAAAAATAGATTCCATAATTTGGATCAGGATTTCAAAATTTGGTAAATATGTCAATTTAATTTCTGGTTAATATGAATCGTTTCCATAATAATTTTTTTACCATCATTAATGAAAAATTGTTTAGTTGGGTTAACATTAATTACATAAATATTAAATTTTATAGATTTTGGGCTTTATCATTTTTAAATAAAAGACATATTTAAAAATTTCACACATTATTTTACTAAATATAATATTCATTTAAGATATAAATATTATTCATTTTGTTATAAATATTTCTTAAAATATGATGATGTTGTTTTTATAATGATTATTTATTTTTAATTTTTCATCATGAAATAATTACATTAATTACATACGAAACGCCAACACAATACCTCTAAAAGTATTAAAATTATAATTTAAATGATATGAAAACCAATTAATGTAATATTTTTTGGGGAAAATAGTCTAATTTTTGTTGAATTTAATTATGGGATATTTTTTATTCTGTAACATTTTATATTCAAATTTAATTGTTGTAACATAAATTTCACTGTCATATTATTTGAATAGTTCTTCAAATTACATTATTAATTAATTTATCAAATAGTATCTTTTAAATATACTAAAAATTATAATAATTTTGAATGATGAAAATTATAATGAAAAATTGTCAAACATATCACCCTCTGGCCATTTATGACCAAATTTTTGGTGAAATTACATCCCTTCAGTTTTAAAAAACTCAATAGCCCTATTGAGGTTTAAATTGTTTATCCAAATGGTTGGTCTAGAAGATAAGATTTTAAATTTAATCCAAAACTATAAAATTTTGGATGGATGAATTTTTTAACATATTATATTCATTATATTTGAATCAATGTTAGTTTTTAACAATTTTATCCGATTTTGTGACATGTTATAATATATAAATTTATATATAACCAAAAATTACATGAAATATATATTTTGATAACTAATATTTGGGAAAATGATATAAAATTTATTAAAAAGTTATCATAATCAATTTGAATGGTATATGGTTTATAATATCAGTCTTATAATATTTATGGGTCACTTATCTTTTAACGTAAATTTGTTGACACCTATAATAAGGACATATCTGTAAGCATTACATAATCATGAGTATTAATTAATAATTATCATTGTTTCCCAATGAGGATGTTTTTCGGTTTAGAGTTTTATAGAATCGTTCCATATCTCTTACATAACAAATCTGATATTACAAAGTATACTCTTCTACTCATAATATATTTTTTCAAAAAGTATAACTCTTTAAAATAAAACATGAATTTTTTTCGTGGTGAATATATTATTAAATTATTGTTTTCTCTTACCCGTCTAGAAACCCTATGTAAAACATTTCAAAACGCTTGGATGATAAGAAAATATCAGTCAAGATGAAAAATTATTTAAAACTATTATCCTTGCGAAAACATGAAAACGATGATTACTTTTTCATAAAGTAATACTTATCACCATTAAGTAGTAGTAAATAATATTCACTGAATATAAGCGAATTTAATTAAATTTATGTAATTAAAAAATTAAAATAAAACAGATTTAAATAAAATAAAACCTGTAAATGTAACATGGTATATAATGATAATTAAATGGAATAACCATGCACTCACCTTTGAAAAATATCACTAAATACAATAGTCATATAGTCGACTTCCATAATAAATGCCTTAGAGGTTATAACGTAACCACCCATCCTTGGTTAATCACTGAACTAACCATGTTTCATTTATCATGTAACCACTCATATTTGGTTTATCTAGTAACCACTCATCAAATAATCTAGTACCATTATATAATAATAACATTTAAAAGATTTCAATACTCAATATTTTACACAGAAAATTCCATAATCCATCAAATGAAATCATTTCAAGATATCAAAATAGTAAATATGGAATTAAAACCATTTTTCATAAAAATATCATCAAAAAATGGAATAAAGAAATTATTTTCCTTTGATGAACTTTAATTCTTGTAGAGGAAGATAAATATCAAAAATGGTCGTGGCAGCACATAAGTCATTGTAGCTGTATACGTTAAAAAAATCCTTTTTTAGTTTTGTAAAGAGAGTAAAACACTTCTTATAAAAATATTCAATTGAAAAACATTGAATGAAATTTAATAATGATTTAAAATTTCTAGTACAATCATTTTATATTAATATATATTAATATTTAAATTAATATCATGAAGACAAAATATTTTAATATAAAATCATTAAACGTTCAAAGGGTCCCATACCAATTTGAACATTTAAATATTAATCTCCATGAATTAAAATATTTACCAAAATAGTAAATAACAATTTTATACATAAAATATGGATATTAAATGACATTGATGTTTTATATATAGCTTATATAATATTAAAAGTTTATATCATCAAAGAAATTGCCTCAATGAATAAATATTGAGATGAAGTCCCTTACCTTCTGTTTAATTTTCATGTATGCATCCTGTTATTCATAAATAACAAGAATAAATTAATTTATACTATCTTAAAAAAATTAATGTTTATTATTCCTTTTATTTCATTAATTACCATGTTGTATTAATTAGTTAATTATTTGTGTTCACGACAGAGGTTTTGTCGTTATTCGGTAGTGGAGTCAAAAATGAACACAACATGATGTCAATAGTCTATGTGGTAATAATTTCATCATCTCTTGAAAAATATACCTGAAATAATAATAAATTTATACATTAATAAAACTTTTTAAATAAAACAATTAATTATTGTCATGAAAAATCTAGAATGTTATATTTTGGGAGATGGTAGGTCATGCATACGAATGAGTAACGGTTTCCCTTTTTCATTGATCATTATGAAAATAATGTAATAAAAATTTTATCTTAAGAAAAATATATTTTTATTATTAACATAATAATAATTATTTAAATATACAAAAATCTATTATACAAGTTATGTGAGGAATAAAAAAATTTGTATTGCATCATGGAGGTGATAGTTCACATGTACTCACAAATGATATTAACGTATTTATGTGCATCAAATATAAGAAAGTAATTGAAATATTATTCCTTTAACACGATAAATATATAATTAATATAATATGAAAAAATTTATCCTGTAATTATAACTTGTATTGATATACCATAAAGAAAAGTGAACAATACCGCTTCTTAAGGAGGTAGTCTGCCATATACACGAACAGAAATTTCATTTTCTATTTGATGAATATATAGAAGGATATATGTGATGATAGTAACATAATAACATATAAATTTATTGAGGGTACTATATTTATTAGTTCATTATGGATTATAAAGATTTAAAACGGGGATGAAGAAATAAAATAGAAATACTTAAAGAAAATGATACCTATTATTATGTTGATCACCTGTGAAAAACTCCTTAAAAATATTAGAATGGTGTCATGCCTAAAATAAGGACAAAAGAATGAGGTGATGGATTCTAGGAATAAATTTTGGCAGAGATTTCTTGAATAAAATGGTTATTTATTTATGAGTAATAGAGAAGTGTGTGTACATTTTTATAGGAGAGGGAGGGAAATCCATGGAGACTCTTAAATTATTAATTTAATATAAATTTCTTTTTTAATCAATATGACTCCAATATGTGATATGATTAAGAAAATATGAGTAAAGATCTATATCATATAATCCAATAATATTTTGACATTTATTGAAGAAAAATTAAACCTTATCCTTTAATATTACCCTAAATTATTCACATTATTTTTAAATTGTCATAATACCATTTAAAATATTACGAGGCTATAAATTTTACATATATGTTGTAAAATTAACAAAATTGAAAACTTAATGAATTTTATGTAGTAATCATATTCACTTATTAATTATAAATTAATTTTAGGAATATAAAATAATTTAATAAGTTGTTGATTCTATAAAATATTAATTATGTCAATTTTTATATGATCTATTTCATTGAATTTAAATAAAATAGAAACAAAGAGATAACTTATAAAAATAATATTTAATAGAATTATTACATTTAATATTCACCTATAAAATTTTTGGATGAAATAAATTACTCGAAATAATAATTATATTAATATTAATAATATCACTTATTCGATTCTCTCATTAATAATGAAATCACTACATCATCATTATTTAATAATTAAATTTAATTATATAATGTCTAAAAATTATAAATACAATAAAATTATTTAGGTGATTATATTTGAATTATAATTACTATTTACAGTAAAATATATCACTTATATGAACTCATATTAATTTTTTTAGTAATAAATAATATGTGTATAATTTTTTTGCCTTTAAAGTAATTAAATTGTATAAATGTATTCATCACACCTAGGTTGGCTTTAAAAGGCCTTAATTTAAGTCCAATAATTTTTTTGTTGTAAATAACCCATCCAATAAGTTTATTGTAATTCTTACGGTAGTTTTTTATTATTATAAAATTCTTTACCTGTTATTGAGCTGATTTACCTTTTAACCGTGGTAAATATAATAATAAACATACAATTCACAAGAAAAATTATTTTGATCTAATTAGACAGAATTTTTTCTAATTATTAAAACAATTTCTGCCTACATTATAATCTTAAATTCAAAAAATTGACTAAAATTAATTTAATTTTTATCTCATTGACAGATTGATGAAACATATCTTAAAATAGTAAAAATCATCAAAATATTGACCTTTGATTATATTGAATTTAATTGTAAAATTAGTTCCAATGGAAAAAATTGTATAAAATTATTAATAAATCATCTAATTACACCTCAAAACCATTTAAAATTATTATATAAAAATATTATAAAATTTGATGAAAAGGTTGTTTGGAATTAAAATGCCTCATTTTCTCAATAATCATTAGAAATGAATTTTAACAGAAAAATACAAAAGATTCAAAAAAAAATTGTTGTCCCTATTCTAATTAATAAGGTTATTCAATAAAATATAACATATGAATGTTACAAAACGTGATTTAAAATGGTTTCTCCATCGAATGGTGGTAAAATTGCATTTTTAAGTACTTCTTTTATCTAAAAATATTGAATGTATTCATATATCATGTATAGAAAACATAAAATATGGATTTTAATAATTAAATTGAATGTATTACATATATAATTCATTAATAAAATCCATCAATATTGAGTTTAGTTTTTTATAAACTCACAAGTTTTCAATTAAATTGTTTTTTTAAAACATATCCTTTATATCAAGTTGGTTATTATTTAATTTACTAATAAATTTCAAAACCAATGAATCATTATATAAAAATGTTTAAAATATATTTTTAAAATTAAGTTAGTATCATTAATTCCTTCCATTCTTCAAACATTATGATATCTACTACTTAAGATAATTATATTAATAATATATTATTTTATTGTATAACTCAGCCTCGTGTGAAAAGTAAGATTTTTGGTAAATTTATTGTTCTATGTCGAGTATTCTATTATAAAAAACATTATTTTTAAACTAAAATAAAAATATAATTTATAAATATTATAAAATATTAAAAATTCTTAATAAATATTACATGGGATGGTACGTCCTTTTAGCATTTTATAAATTTTTCCCTCACAATTTTAAATTAGTTCTCAATAACTGGTGTTTAACATTTCCAAATAACATCATTGAAATCCCACATCATTAAAAATGTTTATAAATCTTCCACTTTAAAAGATATAAATTGAATTACAAATGTTACCCCCCACAAAACATTCTAGTATTCCATTTATGAAAAATTGGATATTGAATAAATACTAACCACCTCATTCTGATGGAGAGTGATAGAAAATATGACGAATAGAATGATTATAATCAGAAAACCAAAAACATGTGATTAGATAAATGGTATTTGATTTCATAGTAATGAATGTAAATAAATAAATTTATTGTTTATAGATTCTCTTTATAATTTATTGGAATTAATTTACTACCAAGACAAATTTAATAATGAAATATACATACCTGAAATGTATAGTAACATCCATTAATGAAAATCAACCACAAACTCGTCACTTATCTCCCAATAATGTGTATGGAAGAAGAACTTTTTCCTTCGTGAAACACTAGGATCGACTTCTATGGAATAATATAATCTTTAAAAGATTAATTATCTCTTCATCATATCTTGAATCATTATCCAAAACCAAAAATTCATGATAGAAATTATAGAATTACACAAATATAATATACATTAAAATATTAATGACTGCTTTCAATTACAAAAATTCAAAAGTAATCTGCAAAGTCTAACATAGACCATTAATCAAATAACATTCCTTAAAATTCCTCAAAATATTATAACTATGATAAAATCTTAAAAAACAGATGGATTTTAGTCAAATAATATTCTAAGATAAGTTCCAATATTTAACTCCAAATAACATAAACCACTCTTAATTTCTCATACCGAAAATGTAATTTCCAAAATCACACATTCTCTAAAATAGGATAAATGTTTCCATAAGTAACCTAAATAGGCATAAGTGCACAATTAAAACATATAATCATCCAAAATAAAATTCATCCACTACTTCTCAAATAAAAACCCATAGTATTCTATTTTTATTATGTATATAGGGTTACCAAAAAATAGAATGTCTTTCAAAATAACATTTATTACATAATCCCCATATCATTTTCCTGTAACAAGGAGATTTATTTGAGAAAATGTATGTTCCCAAAATCATATCAATCTTATTTGATGAACTATTATGACTAAAAATGAAATAACATACTAACAAGGGACTTACTATAGGAAAGTGGTAGGTGATAAAGACTTGTCACATTTCGGTTCTAGGTTCAACTTTCATAGCCTTGTCCGATATAATGGGTTATAACCCTTCTTGCGGGTTTCCCTTTTTATAGAATTTTATAATTTTATATCCTTCACAAATTGATATAAAATCCTAAAAACCATATTATATTTTATCCAAAAAAATTATCTCATAACATTCATAGGTTATTTTCAGTTTCTCTATGTTCAATTACATTGATACTTGGTATTTATAAATATTTATTTTTATAGTCCTTCATATCCCATTCATGATCCTTTTTTAGAGGAAATTGTTTTTTATAGTGACCATTCTCCATATATTAAAACCATTCAATTGATTACTCAAAATGGACATATTTCTATTTCCTAGATTTATATGAATGATTCATTTTCCCATGTTGTGTTATTGCTTTACGACCTTCATTTACACACCCATAAAATAATCATGTACAATTAAAAAAATTCTAGGTGTTTCTGTAACGCCCCATGCTTTATGAACATGAATAATATAATATTTCACCTTATATTCCCTTTTATTAAGATGGTTTATTTACAGTTCAAGTAAAAGTGTTCAAATTAAGTGAATGAGAAAACAAAAAGGATAAAGAAGGTCTTTTACTCATTAAAATATTACATTACAACAGGTAAAACCTAATAATGAAACAAGAGATCACAACAAACCTAAAATACCCAAAAACAACCCTATTAAGATTACTGGGAGACCGCTCAAAACAATGAGAACCCAGTGTAAATGATAAGGGTCTTTAGCATCCCCCATAACAAAAATATGAATGGCCAAGGCCATTGTGGCCACACTAATCACCAATGGTATGACACCTACCATATTCTTATCCTCCTTCTCCTTCAATCACCTTGGGTTTAAGACACCCCGAGACCAGGTTCTATATGGAACCAATCTGACCGTTACCTCATATAACCATTGGAAACTCATCAGTTATAATTATAGTCATTAGGAATATGGTGTTTAATTAAAGAACAATTAAGTACTCATTGAAGTGGTAAAATTAATTAAATATATTTAGTGATGTATGTTATATATGTAATTGTATATATAATTTTGGATTATTATCATCATAAAATTGGATTAAATTAATTTTCATTAAAATTATTAATAAAACTAATATTATTATAAAATTATCATTTTATATGTCAATTTGAAATTATTATATGACATTAATTAGAGAAATACATTATGAAAACGAATGAAAAATATTATGTAGCTTTCATACACTTTTGAAAAAATGATATATATATATATATATGTAAAATTATAATTATTTTCAGAATTGTATAAAATTATTTAACCATTTATAAAATTAGTTTATTATTTTATTATTTTCTTTATAAAATATTTATTAAGTAAAAATAATATGACATATTTTTTTTCAAAATAAATAAATCTAAAAAAATTGTAGTTGTAATTTTGAAATTCTATGTATATAGAAATAAACTTATTTTTATTTGTTTCAAATTAATCCGAATGTTATTTAATAAATCAAAAATTATATTATGATTTAGAATTGTAAATATGTATTTTTTTATAATGGTATATACTTATATAATCGGTTTCATTTTTATATATATAAAATATATATTTGTATTTATAAGTTTAAATTAAGATTCGATTAATTATATTGTGATAAATGAAAAATCATACTTTTCTAAAGTATTTATTTAATAAAACCAACTTTTGACATTGTATTAATGATATAATAATGATAATAATATAATAAAAATATTATCAATATTATGATAAAATAGAATGAACGTTTTAAAAAAAAAGAGGAGGAATCATGTGGGGATAGCACCGACCTGGTGGTGAGAAAAAAAATATAATAAAATAAAGAAACCCCATGCGGGGTTTGAGATCCGTGAAGGGGGGGGACCAGCTCAGAATAGCGAGGTGCATTGCTTCACACTCCAGGTGCAGGAGGCGAACAGGATGTCCGCATGTGTGTGTATGTGTCGCAGTGAAGATGGTGGTCACCCGTGCGAAGGAACTCGAGTTGGACAGGCCACGTGTGTCTTCACGGTGAGGGTGGTCAGCCATGCGAAGGGAATCGATTAGGTTCGTGAGGTCACGCCGATGTCGGTGGTGTTGCATATGTCATTTGAGGCCGAGGTATCCGAGTGTTGTCGGTGGATGCATGTGTGCATGGGGTTTCGTGTTGCAGTTGTGGGAAATCCTGTTCGATTTTCACTATTTCGTTTCTCTGATTTTGATTGAGGTAGATGTATTGGTTTTGAGTCTTTATCCTCTTCCCGTGGAGTGCCCAGTTACAGTAGCCATACACCCCGTATTGTTACCATTTCTAAACATTTCATCCTACGAACCCTCCACTCACACGCAGTTTCTACAACGGGTCATTTTCCCGGTTTTTTTTTATTTTTCAAGTGTCCACAGATCTATTCCTCATTCATTGTAGATATAGTTTATAAAATATATCTATGGAATTCAAAAGACCTCCTGTCTCCTTGCTCATGTTTTCAGAAAACCTCCAATCATCCTCCATGCTTTCCAGATGTCTCTCATGATTCACCTCTTCCTCCTATAATTCGAATGTCACCTCCTCCTCCTCAACTTAATGTAAGTGGATATTTCCATTTTTTTATATAATATACAAACACATTGTATAAACTCTTATAATCTATATATATATATATGTATTTAAGTACTGGAAACATTCCTCTTCCACTTCCAAAACGGGGTTTCTGGGATAGAAATGGTATTCTTTAAAAAGAGTAAGGTCTTGGTTTTCAATATACTAAACCCCTATATATATATATTCTACATATACGGTTTTATGTATATATATATCAACCTTATTTATGTATTTCCAAAAATAATTAACAAGTTTTGCAAAGAATCTTACATATATATAAATGAATTGTATTGAATATTTCGTAATCATGTAAAACCTCTTTTTAAAATATACATTGTATATGTAGTTGTTTTTATAACTAAGTATGTAGTTCAAAACAAGTCAGTTTATAGTTTTTAAAATATTATTTACAAATACTACATAACGTTCTAGATGCGAATTATATTTTGGGTTCAATTAGAATTGTTCTCTTTAGGCAAAACCATATATATACTTATATGCATATTTGAGTATGTACATGTATACCCTAGACTCAATCTAAACCAGAATTATAAATTTTAATGGTTGATTTCCATTCTTCAAATAATTTTTTAGTTGCGAATTACGTTTCCGATGAAATTAGATTTGTACTTCTTATAGAACCCAATAAATACTTTAGTGTATATTCTGATACATATATATATATATATATATACATTTACATGTGGTTGAAATCCAAACTAATTTATATATTCAAAGGTGTAAATTTGTTTTTACAATGATGTCAGGGTTTTATATTGAATAGTTTTACTAAATAAAGACCAAATATACACTTTAATATATTCGGATATTAATGAGTAATTAATTAAAAAAATCTGATTATTATTCTTTTTAAAAGGATTAATACCACTCTTTAATTAATGGATTGGATGCGAAATATGTTTTGGATTCAATCTGATTCGTACTTGGTATGGAAAACCCTAAATTTTATACATGTAAACGCATCTGGTAGTATATTCTATAAACCTAACATGTTTTGGTTTACAATCAAGTAGAGTTATTAAATAAAAATGTTTTGGTAACATTTACAACATGTATGAAGTAGTTAAAACCTATTTGGTTATGAAGATTTAAATACATATACCTTGTGTATACATGGGATTATTTCTATATAGCTTTCAAAACACTAATTTCCCATTATTAAATATTAAAATTAGTTAATGGTTTCATGCAATTAATTTTTGAAGGGTTTCTAGTAAATTTTAATTTGGTGTTCGCTAAACTAGTATGCACTTATGTGTATGGGTATACAATAATATATTTAACATGTCAGGTTTAATTTAATTAAAGAAGATTTAATAATATTATCAAGGTATTAGTAAAAAGAATATATTTTGACTTAAGACAAAATATATTAGAGAATAAATGGGTTTTTAAAATCATAATATGTTACATATCATGTCGTGCTCATAAATAGTCTTATTACTTTATAAACCCCCTTGTAGATATGGTCATTGGTTAATCAAGTTGTGATTTAGTCTAAATGATTGCTCACTAGAACATTTATCAGCATGTGCATAATTAAAAGTGCATGAAATAGGGACTTTAAACTAGGAAGTTATCATTTCATTTGGGAAACCCCATTCATTCATCATTTTATGTACTTTTATTATTATTACATGTGAAAAAGATATTTTACTTATCCGTGCCTGCCTTAGGAAATGTTTATCATCAAATATTATATGTTCATTGTCATATCATGTATTTCTATCTTAAATGTACAAAAGTTTCATTATCCATTTTATGTATTGTTGTATTCGATAATACATGCATAAGAAAAATAATGAGAAATGAAATTAATTTTCCCAAAAGTAGTATGGGACACCTTGGGTAATATCTAATAAAGTTAAATTAAATACATCAAAGTGGTATTTGCACCTTGATTTATGATGTATGAGTAATGCATTGGACTTATTATTTGATGGGTGGGGCCCTCTATAGCCCCTCGAGGCATCAGAAGGTATCATGAGACAAAACAGTGTAACAGCACAAGGCCTGAAAACAATTATGGTTCAAGTGAAATTCCTAGACATAGACGGTTCTGGTGAAATTCCAGGATATATATGGTTTATGTGAATTTCCTGGACATAGATGATTATGGTCTTGGAACGAGGCCTTGACACAGTCCGGCATATGGATTTTCCTCATTATGACTATGTAATTTAATTAACCAGAAAAATATTTGACTAGTAGAATATTGGTTAAAGAACTTATAAATTAAGGTCGCGGCCTAAATCAATAGATGACTTGGTCACAGCCTCGACAATATGTTTCCAAAAGTTTCTGCATTATAATCCCTCATTATGTGTATATTAATCAAGAACCATTACTTATGAGTACGAGTTTATGGTCATATAACATATAAAGAATCATCCTTTTTTCTTTCTAGATTATTAATGCAAATACTAGCATTACATTTATTATGTCATCATGTGCATTTAAATAAGTTGTAGTGAGATTAATTATGTGAAACTCTAATAATATTCTTGTCTAGTAGTATTGGCACTCATTTCATGCTATGTTGTTCTTACTTAGTAGTTTTTATGTACCTCCATGCAAGCATGCTTATTTTGATAGTTCACTAACTTTTAGTGGTATGTTCAAATACTTGTGGATGTCTTCCTTTAAATGATTTATAGCAACCATAGTGGCGTTGTGATGTTTTCTTAAAAGGGATTATTTTATGTATGTGAAATTATCACTACTGGGAAATTGGTCTATACCCACGGTTTTCGAAAAAATCGTGGGTATAGGTCACATATACCCACGGTTGTGAAAAAATCCTTGGGTATAGGTATCTATTAAGACTTATACCCATGGGTTTGGAGAAAACCGTGGGTATAGGGTATTTTCTGAAGACCTACACCAGCGGTTCTTCAAAACCGTGGGTATTGGGGTATTTTTTGAGGACGTATACCCATGGTTCTCCAGAACTGTGGGTATAGATTTCCCGCATTTTGGCGGGGAAAGAAAATTAGGCGGGACATGAAAAAAATTTGGCAGGAAGACATTTTTTTTCACTGTTTATATTCATATATTTACTATAATGTAAATATAAATTTTCGAAAATTCGTCAGTTCGGTTTGTCCGTTGGTGCAGCGCTCCATTGGTCTTCCTTGTGCGACGCGGGTTCGATTCCTTCAGGCATCGTTTTTTTAAAACCGCACTGTATTATATTAATATATATAGGCGGATATTTTATAACATAAAATATAATCATCGCAACTTGTTTGGACCGTTGTAGCGGCGTGCTTGTGAGGTGTGTTGTGAGATGCGTGATTGATTCCTACGAGTCGCGATTTTTGAATATAAATTCCGTATATTAATTTATATATCCAGATATATGCATATATCACAGATAAAATTCTTGGTGCGGGTGGTCTGTAGGTGGGGCGTGGTCGCGAGGCTCACCGCGGTGCCTGGGTTAAAAACCCCCTGGACTCTGTTTTTAATGATTTAAATTCCCACGGTTCTCAAACCATGGGGTCAAGGCTGTTCCAGCCTGTTCTCAGGCATTCCAAGCTATGTAAATCCTATCCCCACAGTTTGGGAGAAACCGTGTGTATAGGCTGACCCCCCTATCCTGACGTCGTTCCACCCCTCGGTTCCCAGAACCGTGGGTATAGCCTATACCCACTGTTTTGGAGGCTATACCCACGGTTATGAACCGTGGGTATAGAGAAGTTTTCCAGTAGTTTATTTTCGAAGGGTATTTTTCATAAAATTTATTAGGTATTTTTAAAACCCCTTACAGATTATTTCAATTCTCTCCCTATGTTTTTATTAAAAAATTTCATGTTACATTTTTTAGCAGCTGGAGCATTTTAGAATGCACCTGGTTTTCCCAGAACCTGAACCTCACAAGCCCCTGTAATTTTGGGACAAGATGTATTATTTTTAAATTTTTGGAATGAAATTTTATTAAATTATGCCTTATGGGCACCAACTCCGGGCATTCTGGGGGCCAGGTCCTTACGGTTGGTATCAGAGGATATGTTAAGATAACTCTAGAAAATCAAGTAGTATAAATATATGACTGAGCATCACTATGTAAGGATATTATAACTTTCATATGTTAGATGGAAACATACCTACCAATGTTCTATCACTTCCCACTAGGACCCTAGAGACCACTATGTCTCTAGCTAGCCGATATAACTTCCTTAATTATGCACATATTCGCATGTCATGCAAGCACTTTTTTGATGTGTCAAACTCACCTCATGTGCTTACTCTACACAAGGGTTCGAGAATAGATGACCTCCTTATGATGATGAACCAATTCCTCTCATATGCACATTGGGGAAGGTACTATGAGGGACTTTTCCAGGTATTTACGATAGGTGATGAATTTGGAACTATGATCCTTAACCCTTTTCATGAAGTTACTGTTGTCGGAGATCTCCGAGCGGCCTACCTTGGCCATATTTTAAACTACGGATTATGGGACCAATTGTTGGACTTTGGTATATTAGATGATGAGTCCACATGACTGTCTTATAGGCAAATAGTGTATTTTGATATTTCAAAACATCATACCCCTCATGCTACACTCAAGAGATGTCATAGGTTTCCCCAAGAATTTAACCCTAAATGATCAGCATGTGTTTGGTTTGAGGAGTTAGGGAGTTTTTCTTCTCTCTATGGAGTTCTTGTAGTAAATAATTAAGGAAACTCAGGCACCGATATATAAAATTTTGTGTTATTAAAATATTACATGTTCTCTTTCTTGTCTCTACATTATCTTTACTGTTAAGTTAATTCTCATGAATGTTTTTTTTCAGATGGCTGGTCAAGCAAACATCTCGTCTATACCTGATGATATAGTAGAGGATATTTTAATCAGAACATGCACTGTGGACTATCCATCATTCCTCAACCTACAAGGATATTGTCAACGCCTATTGGACTTCTCGAACATCCCTGAAATCCTTCGATTATGTCAGGGGAATGACCATGTATTCCATCTCATTTCCACTACCTAACTCCCCTTCTATAGGCACAGGGGGAGATACTATGATGTCCGTTTTCAATGTTTTACTCTGGTGAAAAACATTTCTTCCATTGCCTTCTTCCTTATAGATGACCAAGATAGCCACCTCAGGGCAACCATTATGTTCCATATTATTAATATTAGTCTATTAAATCCCATCATTCCCCTTGAATATCTCGAGTGTGATGTAGTCTGGTGGGTGATCTGGGAATTTTTCCACTCATACATTTCTGAGATTTTAACTACATGAGCCTCCCTATGGAAGCCTTTGTGTAGAACACATGAGCAGGGGTTCATGACATACTTCTCAAGGTGTATCTGGGCTAGTGAAGCAGAAGAACTAGGTATGAAATTTGGTATCCTGTTGACTGCGCCAAATCTACCATTTTGGTGATGTTGATCATCTGAGGGCTTTCATTTTATGAATGGAGTTGTGAGGATGTAATTACTTGTAGGGGGGATAATTTAATACCCCAATCTTGATGAAATTGATTAATATTATATTTATCCTTGAATTCCCATGTTTTATGATGGTTTATTTACAGTGCGAGTGAAAGAGTTCAAATTAACTGAAAGAGAAAAGAAAAAGGATAAATAAGGTCTTTCACTCATTAAAATATTAAATTACAATAGAAAAAACAGTACAATGAAACGAGAGATCAAAAATAACATAAAATACCCACCAACAACCCTATTAAGATTACTGGGAGACCGCTCAAAAAAACCAGAACTCCGAGTAAACAATAGGGGTGTTTAGCATCCTCTATAAAAAACATAAGAACAGCCAAGGCCACTGCAACCACACTGAGTACCAAAGGTATGACGCGCACCATCTTCTTACCCTCCTTCTCCATCAATCACCTTGGGTTTAAGACACCATGAGACCAGGTTTTATATGGCACCAATGTAACCATTACCTCAATTAAACGTTGGAAACTAAACGGCTATAATTATATCTGTTAGCCATATGATGTTTAATTAAAGAAAAATTAAGTACTCATCGACGTAGTAAAATTAATTAAATATATTTAACGATGCATGTTAAATATGTAATTGTGTATATAATTTTGGATTATTATCATCATAAAATATGATTAAAATATTTTTTTATAAAATTATTAATAAAACTAATATTATTATAAAATTATAATTTTATATGTCAATTTGAAATTATTTTATGACATTACTTCGAGAAATAAATTATGCAAACGAATCAAAAAAATTATGTAGGTTTCGTACACTTTCAAAAAATGATATATATATATATCTGTGTGTGTGTGTGTGTGTGAAATAATAATTATTGTCAGCATTTTATAAAATTATATAACCATTTATAAAATTATCTTATTATTTTCCTTATAAAATTTTTATTAACTAAAAATAAAATATCATATTTATGTTTTATGAAAATAAATAAATCTATTAAAATTGTTGTTTTAATTTTGAAATTCTATGTATATGGAAATAAACTTATTTTTATTTCTTTCAAATTAATCCGAATGGTATTTAATAAATCCAAATTATATTATGATTTATGAATTATAAATATATATTTTATTGTAATGGTATATACTTATATAATCGTTTTCATTTTTATATATATAATATATATATGTTTATTTATATGTTTAAATTAATATTTGTTTAATTATATTGTGATAAATGATAAATCATACTTTTCTAATGTATTGATTAAATAAATCCATATTTCGAATTTTTATTAATGTTATAATAATGATAATAATATAGTCAAAATATTATTAATATTATAATAAAATATATTGATAGTTTAAAAACAAAAGAGGAGGAATCACATAGGGGTTAACACCGATCTGGAGAAGAGAAACAAAAAATATATAATAAAATTAAAATTAAGAAACCCCATGCAGGGATTGAGATTCGTGAAGGGGGGAACCGCCTTGGAATAGTGGGGTGTATTGTGTCGCACTCCATGTGCAGGCCGCGGACAGGATGTTCGCATGTGTGTTTATGCGTCGCAGCGAAGATGGCGGTCGGTCGTGCAAAGGAACTCTTGCAGGACAGGTCGTGTGCATCTTCATGGTGAGGGTGGTTGGTCGTGCAAAGGGAGCTGAGCAGGTCAGTGAGGTCATGTCATAGCTGGTGGTGTTGCGTATGTCGTTCGAGGCAGAGGTATCTCAACTGTGTCGACGGATGCATGTGTGCATGGGGTTTCAAGTTGCAGTTGTGGGAAATCCTATAAGATTTTCGCTATATTTTTCTCTGATTTTAATTTATGTAGATTCCTTGGTTTTGAGTCTTTATACTCTTCCCATGACATGCCCGGTTACAGTAGTCATACACCACGTATTGTTATCATTTCTACACATTTCGGCCGCCGGACCCTCCACTCTCATGCAGCTTCCACAATAGGTATCTTTCTAGGTTTTTTTATTTTACAAGTGGCCACGGATCTGTTCCACATTCATTGTAGATATAGTTTATAAAATCTACTTGTAGCATTCACAAGACCTTGTGGCTCCTTGCTCAAGTTTTTAACGGACCTCCAATCATCCTACAAGCTTTCCAAAAGCCACTCGTGATTCTACACCTCCTCCAAGAATTCCAACGTCACCTCCTCCTCCTCAAGTTAATGTATGGGGATATTTCCATTTTTTATATGTAATATACACACACTTTTTATAATTGGTTATACTCTATATATATATATATATCAGTACTGGAAACCTTCCTCTTCCTCTTCTAAAACTGGGTTTCTTGTTTAGAAATGGAATTCTTTAAATAGAGTAAGGCTTAGTTTTAATTTTATTAAACCCCTGTATATATATATAAATATTAGTCATATACAGTTTTAATTATATATATATATATCACCCTTCTTTATGTAATTCCATAAATAATTAATAGGTTTTTCAACGAATGTTACATATATATATATGGGTTGTTTGGAATATGTCCTAATCCAGCAAAACTTCTTTTTAATATATACATTATATATATAGTTGTTTATATATGTAAGTACGTAGTTCCAAACAAGTCCATTTATAGTTTTTAAAATATTATTTACATATCTTACATAACGCTCTGGATGTGAATTATATTTTGGGTTAAATTAGAATTGTTCTTTTTATGCAGACCCCAATATATAATTATATGCATATTCGGGTATGTACACGTATACCCTAGACTCAATCTAAACCAGAATTATAAATTTTAAAGCATGATTTCCAATCTTGAAATAATGTTTTTATTGTGAATTTCATTTTAGATGAAATTATATTTGTACTTCTTATAGAACCCAATAAATACTTAATTGTATATTCGGATATATATATATATATATATACATTTACATGTTGTTAAATCCAAACTTATCTATATATCAAAAGGTTGAATGTTTTGTTAAAAATGATTCTAGGGTTATATTTTGAATTGTTTTACTAAATCAAATCCAAATATACACTTTTATATATTCGGATATACATTAGTATTAAATTAAAAAAATCTGATTATTTTTCTTTTTAAAAGGATGTATACCACTTTTTAATTAATGGATTGGATGCGAAATATGTTTTGGATTCAATCAGATTTATACTTGGTATGAAAAAAACTAAATTTCATACATGTAAATGCATCTGGTTGTATATGATATAATCCTAACATGTTTTTTATTGCAATCAAGTAGAGTTAATAAATAAAATTGTTTTGGTAACATTTACTACACGTAAGAAGTAGTTAAACCCTATTTGGTTATGATGATTTAATTACATAACCCTTTTGTATACATGCTATTATTTCTATATAGCTTCCAAAACCCTAATTTCCTAGTATTAAATATTATAATTAGTTAATGGAATGACGCAATTAATGTTTTAAGGGTTTCTATTAAATGTTAATTTGGTGTTCGCAAAACTAGTATACACTTATGTGTGTGGGTATACAATAATACGTTTAACATGTCAGGATTAATTTAATTAATGCAGATTTAAAAATATTATCCATGTATTAGTTAAAAGAATATATTTTGACTTAACCCAAAATATATTAGATAATAAATGGTATTTTAAAATCATGATATGTTACATATTATGTTATGCTCACATATAGTCTTATTACTTAATAAACCCCCCTGTAGATATGGTCATTGGTTAATCAAGTTGTGATTTGGTCTAAATTCATGCTCACTAGTTCTTTTATCAGCATGCGCGTAATTAAATGTGCATGAAATAGAGACTCTAAACTATGAAGTTATATTTTAATGTGGAAAACCCCATTCATTAATCATTTTATGTACTTTAATTATTATTAAATGTGTAAAATATATTTTACTTATCCATGTCTGCCTTGGGAAATGGTTATCATCAAGCATTATATGGCCATTGTCATATCATGTATTTATACTGTAATTGTAGAAATGTTTCATTATCCATTTAATGTATTTTTTATTCGATAATGCAAGCATAAGAAAAATAAAGAGAAATGATATTAAATTACCCAATTTAGTATGAGACACCTTGGGTAATATCTAATAAAGTTAAATTAAATAAATCAATGTGGTATGTGCACTTTGATTTATGATGTATGAGGAATGCATTGAACTTATTATGTGATGGGTGGGGCCCTCTATAGCCCCTCGATGCATTGGAAGGTCTCATGAGACAAAACTGTGTCACAACACAAGGCATGAAAATAGTTACAGTTCATGTGAAATTCTTAAACATAGACAGTTCAGATGAAATTCTTGGACATAGACGTTTCGGGTGAAATTCTTGGACATAGTTGATTATGGTCTTGGCACGAGGCCGTGACGCAGTCCAACATATGAATTTTCTTCATTATGACTATGGAATTTAATTAACCAGAAAAATATTTTATTAGTATAATTTTGGATAAAGAGCTTATGGATTAAGTCCAAGGCCTTATTCAATAGATGTTTTGGCTGAGGCCTCGAAAATATGTTTACAAAAGGTTCTTCAATATAATCCTTCATTATGTGTATATTAATCAAGAACCATTACATATGAGTATGAGTTAATGTGAATATTACATATAATGAATCATCAGCTTTCCTTTCGAGATTACTAATAAAAATACTAGCATCACATTTATTATGTCATCATGTGCATTTGAATAAGTTGTAGTGAGATTAATGATGTGCAACTCTGATAATATTCTTGTCTTGTAGTATTGGAACACCTTGAATGCTATTTTGTTCTTACTTATTAGTTTTTATGTACCTCCATGCACGAATGCTTATTTTGATAGTTTAGTAACTTTTAGTGGTATGTTCAATTACTTGTGCATGTCTTGCATTGAATGTTTTATAGCTACCGTTGAGGTATTGTGATGATCTAGTAAAAGGGATTATTTTATTTATGTGAAATTAATTTCCAAAGGGAGTTTTCATAAAATGTATTATGTTTTTTCAATACCCCTTACTGAGTATTTCAATGCTCACCCTGCGTTATTGATTAAAAAAATTTAGGTTATAGTTTTTAACAGATGGAACATATCAGAATGTAGCTCGTTTTCCCAGAACCAGAACCTCATAAGCCTCTGTAATTTTGGGACATGATATATTATTTTTAAATGATTGTAATGAAATTTTAGTACATGATACCTCATGGGCACCGGCTCTGGGCATTCGGGGGTCCGGGTCATTACAGTTTCTTTACTCATACTAAACACAAATCTCTTTGAATATACTTAAAATTATGATTATTACATGTACATCCATAGGTATGCATTTCTCTCACATATGATGCATTAGAAAACTCAACATAGTTATATTGGATAATCAAAACTCTAGATAGTTGTTTTAGAATTACCTATAGAGTTGTCATTAAAGATCCTATTCAATTTGGTTACTTATTCGGATAACCAAAAAAATGTAGTTCACATGAATTGTTACATTGCTTCATGTTGTAACGATTCATTTACTAAAACCAAAAACTTTTGTGTGATAGTGTCAATAAAATCATCATATACTATCTTATGACGAAAATTAACACTAAAAAATAATTATTCTTGTTTTCTCAAACTCATTAAATTTACCTAAAATAACTATGACTCTTTAAATGATGCTAACCATTGTGGTTATTTATAACATGTAACTTATTCTTAAATATCAACATAAACTCTAAAGTTGTCTAAATCATCCACTGATACCCACTAAAAGGTATAAGGACTCGGCCTTAAAAATTACATAATCTTGAATTATGTTATTAATTAACACTGAGGATCCTTTCAAGTTTAGATATTTATATAATTAGTTTATAACATATACATAAAAATTTGAATATTACATGTATAAACTTCTACCCAATATCCAATTTTTCATAAAATAAAAACACTTGAAAAAAATGGTCATGTCTAGTTAAATATTTTAGACATAAGGACTTTTCTTTTATCACATCCTTTACCTTATTCATCCTTATGTCCTATGAAATACATATCAAAAAATAACTTTCTGAAGAGCGTAAAGATCTCATTAAGGGATACACAATGAAATAAATCAGTTAGTTTGTCAAAACAACAAATTAAACCATTAATACTTTTTCATATGTAATATTTATCAACATTATGAAGTAGTAAATACACTTCAATGAATAAAAGATTATTTCTTACCCTTTTGCAACCAAAAGACTACCATAAACACCATATAAATAAAACATCACATATGAAGGTATCTTGGGACAGTAACATACTTAAATTGAACAACCACACGGTCGACTTCCACACATATCACTAAATGAAATAGCCAAATAGCTTACATCCATGCCCAATTCATTGGATGTTATTACGTAACCACCCGTCCTAGATTATCACAACATCACCCATCATTTGGTTTATCAAGTAACCATCGGTCAAATGTCTGTGTACAATTATTTAATCATACCACATAAAATATTGAAAATATAAACATTTCACAAATCACATTTCATATTCAATCGCAATAAATAATTTGAAGATATTGAAATAATAAATCCACATAAAAAACCATTTTCAATACAAAAACACACAAAAATAGAATAACTATTTCCCTTTTACATTTAAAAAGATAATTATGGATTATAGAGGAATTTAGATGACGATTAAGGTAGTGGAGAGGTCATCGTCGCTGAAAACATTAAGAACATTATTTTTATAGTTTAGAAATACGTATTTTAGAAATAATATTTCCTTCAAATGAAATTAAAATTAAAATGGTTTTATTATATACCTTATTTACTAATGTGGTGTATATTGTCAAAACATTCCTTAATGAAAGGAGATTGACATGAAGTCCCTTACCTTGTGTCATAGTTGACATGTTCTTTCTTTAATTTCCTAAATAATAAAATTACGTTAATTTCAACTTCCATAAGAACATTTTTTCAATTTTATTATTTCTTTTATATAACTTATTACTTTTCAATAACAATTTTATAATTATTCGAGTTCATATCGGAAATTTTGTTGATGTTCAGAATTTGAGTTAAAATGAACCTAATATAATTTAAAATTGTCCTTGTGGTCGACATTACATTATCACATGAATGATATTCAAGATTTATATATCATATATATCATATATATCCATTATATATTTATTTATAATATTACATGTCATTTGGATATAAGAAAATGAAATGCACCTTTCTTGGAGATGGAATGTTTGTCGTACGCATGAACGCTACTTCCATTTCATTTTTTTAATTTTAAAAGGAATGAAAACCAAATGATACGTATGTATATTATTATTTCAGCATAATATATTATGTTATATACATTAATAAAGTCTATTGACACCATCATTTATACATTTTACATATGGTATGAACGATTCATATCACTTTGAGGGGGCGGTAGTTCATACTTCCTAAAATGAAATTATTATATATATATACAACATGAAAAGCATAACGGTTTGTTATAAAATAGAATTAAAAAATCATAGAGATAAATTAAATATCATTAATATCATATATAAATACATTTCAATCCTAATTCACATCAAAATAGGTGGTAGGAGAAGATTGAACGATCATTGTTTCATGAGGCACTAGTTCATCGTCCAGAGAAACATTTTGTTCTATACCCATTATATGGAGGTTTCTGTAAGTGTAGATCGAATACATCTCATAACAACAACATATTATATTGAGGATATTTTTTTTTGTAAACAAAAAATAAAACGATCATTGGGAGTGAAGAAGTAAAATCAAATAAGAGAACTTTAGAGAAGATATTACCTTTAAATCAGGTAACTCTCTTTGGTTTAAACCAAAAGGATTTCTGGAAGTAATTTATGACTATGTTAAGGATTCTATGAGGAATATATGGATGTTTTGGGCTTCTTGGAGTAGATTTTGGACAAGAAAAGGGCCTTGATAGGTTAATATAATGGGATAGAGGTGGTGGCCTTTTATAAGGGGGAGGAGGGGCTCTTAACAAATGTTTGAAAATATTATTCTATTAAAACCTGATTTTCATTTTAAAAATGTACACAACTTTTTTATTTCGATTATAAGGTACATATATGTCTAAATAAATTCATCCAATATTTATTGGATAGGTTTTGTATTATCTTCAATCCTTATCTTTTTTTATTTAACCCTTTTTAAATAATTTAACTTTACCATGTCCTCATATAAATTCATATTGTATCGTTAATATAGTTACCATAAAATGAAAATCGAACCAAAAATGATTTAGAAATTATATTATCAACCTTATATAATTAATTTGGATGAATATTATATTTTTAGGAATATTATATCATTTAATAAAATATATATTTATTTAAAAACTCATTTTTGTGAATTCAAATACTATTAGTATCATGAATTTTAAAAAATCTATAAAAACAATATTATTTCGAAAAACCAACAATAATTATAAGATAAAAAATAATACTAATCCCTAAAATTATTGGTTGGCTTAAAAAAATTTAAAATAAATTTATTTTAACATTTCAAATATCATTTATCTAATACAGTCATTAATGAGATAGTCATTACATCATAATTATGTCATAAATAAATTTATTTATTTGATGTATCAAAATTATAAATAAAATTACATGATTTAATAAATATTTTTAGATTTCTAATAAATTATTATAGTCAAATATATCACTTATATGACCCCATATAAATTTGTTTTAGTAAAATATATATGTTTATGTTATTTTTGTCCTTATATTAAAATAATTAATATAAAGTGTTATTATCACTCCCAAGTGGCACCATGGGGTCTCTAAATGGGGCCAAGGATGTCCATGGTCAGACATGTTTCAACCAATATGAATAGGACACATGATAGTGTAATTTATTATTATTATAATAATATTGTTTACCCTTATTTACCAGATTTATCCTTTAACAATGGTAAATAATATTTACTGAAGTATTCATAATAAATAAAAATAAAAGTAACATATTTACATCGTTTTCACCACATGATTCCAAATATGGAATCCATTTTTCCTAATTAAAAACCCAGATTTGGGAGATATTAATTTAAAATTAATTCCCGTTGTAAAAACAAATATCGATTTTTTTTTAAATAATAACTATTAAAATACAGCCAATTATTTATATCTAATTTCACTGTGAAATTAGTTCCAATGAAAACCATTATATTAAATAGTAAAAATATATTCTAATTACATTTTAAAACCAATTAAAAAGATAATTTAACCATACAAATAAATTAGAATAAAATTCAGTTTTGTATTAAAATAGTGTACTTTTTACTATTCATTATAAAAATGAACTTTATCAATAAAATACTAAAATTTTACACAGTGTAAATTTTGATGTCCCACTTCTAAAAAAGAATTATATATTATCAAATAAAAAAATTAATAGTGACAAAAATAAGATTTAAAAAGGGTTCTCCATTAAAAGGTGGTAAATCAACCTATTAAACAATATTAGAGTATTTATGCTTAAAAGTGGATCCATTCACATATTAAGCCTATAAAATTTGATGGATAACTCCAAAAACATTTAATAAACATTTTTAATTATATTTTAGTTATTTATTCTCATTCCAACCAATACAACGGCTATGTGTTAACTACCATTTACAATAATAACATTATATTATTATTTTTTATTATAAATCAACATTTTGTGCAACATAATATTTCAATGAAACACATTGTTGCGTAACAGATACACCATTGAACAAATAATCCCCTTAAATGTAAAATTAATATTTAATTCAAAAATATTAATATACTTGGAATTTTCTTACTCTTTATTTACATGAGATGTTACATCCATCCCTCCTTTTGAAAATTCAGTCCTCGCAATTTTATTCACTTATAAAATAGGTGAGTGTATTTTTCCCTCATATCATTTTCAGACTCCCATGTTGCCTCTTCAACCATATAGGTTTTCCACAAGACCTTTACCTGATGAATTACATTATTCGACAACACTTACTCTCTTCGTTCAAGAATCTGGATTGGTTGTTCCTCATAAGAAATATTTTCCCCCAACTAAACTACCTCTAGACTCAAAACATTATATGGATATGGCATAAAATTTCT
The DNA here is from genome assembly GCA_963277665.1 of Viscum album. NCBI lineage: Eukaryota > Viridiplantae > Streptophyta > Magnoliopsida > Santalales > Viscaceae > Viscum > Viscum album. Next base: position 1,621,153,243 of record OY728155.1, on the reverse strand, counting down.
CAAAAATCAAACATGAAAAACATTGTGTACCTAGGATAAAAATGGAGTTAAATATACACTCTAGGAATCTAATCCAACTTTCACTAGGATTTCATAGGTTCCAATGATCCTCTTACACAATTTTCCTTTCATGCCAAAACGCATCACACCATTCCATGGAGAAACATTGAGAAATACATGATCTTCTACCTCAAAAGAAAGATCTTTCCTCTACTTATCCGCAAAAAGTTTTTGCCTACTCTGAGCTGTTCTCATGTTCTTCTGATTCTAAAAAACTTTCTCTACCATATCTTCTAGAAATTACGGTCCCATAATCTTCCTTTCAGCTACATCACCCTAAAAATCTAGTCTTCGACACCGGTTTCCATATATTTCCTCAAAAAGATCTATCTATATACTAGAATGAAAATAGATATTATAAAAAATTCAACCAATAAAAGATATTGGTCCCAACATCATTTGTAATCCTTTGAAGAACCATGTAACATATCTTCCATAGTTTGAATTATTTGTTCTTTCTACCCACATGATTGTGGATGAAAATCTATACTAAAAATTAATTCAGTTCCCAATGACTTTTGAAGGTGCTTCCAAAACCTAGAAGTGAACCTAGGACCATGATCAAATACAAAGGAGAGGGGAAATCCATGTATCCAAACATGTTCATTAACATACAACTGACATTGTTGATCGAGAGAAAAATTTTCTCTAATTGAAAGAAAATGAGCAGTTTTAGTCAATCGATCTATAATAACCAAGATTTCATTGTTACCTCAAGATTTATTTGTTAATACCACAACAGATTCCATTTAAATATTTTCCCATTTCCACTCAAGAACTAGTAATGTATGAATAATTCCTTTCTGTAACTATTGCAATTCTTTAACATGTTGACAAGTCAAACACTTCATAGTATAGTAAGAAAAATATATTTTCCATCCATCCAACCAGTAATACTCCCAAAGAAACCTGCACATCTTAGTACTGCTATGATGAACTAAAAACTGGGAACTTTTAGCATCACATAACAACTCTCTCTTCATCTGTGAATCACAAGTCACACATAATCTCTTTCCAAGCCTCAAAACAAAGTCTCTATCAATATTAATCTCAGGATACTTACCCTTCTGAATGAATTCATCCTTTTTTAAAACTCTCTATCATCATTCCATTCTTTCTTAATTCTCCCTGATAGAGATTATTGTACTAAAACCTTTAACAAAATAGAGGAATTTCCTACACCAACAACTTCCAATCCAAAATTCACCAAATATGAAATGAAAGGAACTCATTCCAAATGTAGCATTGTTAAGGTAGCATTAATCTTTCGTCTCAAATCACCATCCACTTTATTTACCATTCCTGGATGGTAATGGATCGTGTAATCATAATCCTTGATTAATTCTAACCATGTCCTATGTATCATGTTTAATTATTTCAGAGTAAATATATACTTCAAATTTTTATGGTCTGTATATATTACAAATTTTACTCCAAACAAATGGTAGCTGCAATTTTTTTTAGAAAAATCAACAGAAGAAAATTGCAAATATTGTGTATGGTAATTTAACTCATGAGGTTTCAACTCACGCGAAGCATAAAAAATTACCTAATCATTCTGCACTAGGACACAACCAAGTCCTTTCAACAAAGCATCACTATAGATAACAAACTCTCAATTTCTTGAATGCAGTGCCAAAACTGGAGAATTCACTAATATTATTTTCAATTTCTGAAAACAATCATCACATTCTTTTGTCCAAATGAACATAACACATTTTTGAGTTTACTTAGTCAGTGGGCTAGAAAACCATTCCAAATTTTCAACAATCCATTGGTAATAACCTAGTAAACCGAGAAAACTATGAATATATGTGATATTGGAAGGTCTTGGCCATTATTAAACATGTTTTTTAGCAAGATAAACAATTATGGAATTTTATTAAAGAATGTGACCATGGAAAGTAATTGGTAATAACCAAAACTAAAACTTTTTGAATTTCCCATCATTTATATTTTCTTTTAAGGTTTCTAATACAAACCTTAAATGACTTTCACATTCCTCTTTACTTTTAGAATAAAACAAAATATTATCAATAAACAGAACCACCATTTCTCACCTGAGTCAACTAATCCATCACTGTATGAAACTATCCAATTATAATTTTCACCATCTCACGATGATGATTTGGAAGTTTGTTTCCATATATATTCCTTCCCAGCAAAGCTACCCCATTTCCTATATGGATAAACATTATTAAAATAGAAATATATTAGGTGAAGCAACATGGTAATCCGTAAATGCTATATCATATCAATCTTAAGGTAAATTATCTTATGGATATTAATTTAACAAAACCCTAACTCTTAAATTTTTCTAAATCGACCTCTTATACCAACTATTAGGACCCTGAATTAAACATTAAATAATCTTGAATTCCGTTAATAATTCATATTTAGTACCATTTAATGTTTATATCATTAAATAATTTGGCCCTAAAATAATCATTTAAATTTAAATATTACATGTAGACACTTCTACCATGTACACATTTTTTCATAAAATAAAAACTCATCAAAAAAGGGTCATCTCTAGTTACATATTTCAGACATCCTAACATTTCCATGATCCCTTCATTGACCCTATTTATCTTTAATTACTATGAATGAAAATTATAAAAATATAGGGATGAGTATAAAAATCTTAGTAAGGGATACACTAAGAATGAAATTGGTTATTTTCTTTAAAAAAAAAGTAAACCATGAATACTTTATCATTAGTAATAATGTTTTCCTTTATAAAGTAGTAAATACTCCTCAATGAATAAAAGAACATTGATTACGGTTTTGTAACCAAAATATTACCATAAAACTCATATAAAGAACACATAACATACAAATGTAACATTAGACATAAACATACATAATTGGAATAACCATACGATTGACTTCAATACATATCACTAAATGGAATAGCCTTGAGACTGAAATCCATACCCAATGAATTTGAGATTATAACATAACCACCCTTCATAGTATATCACGGAACCCCCTATCATTTGGTTTACCACATAACCACTCATCCAATGTCCTAGTTACACTATACAATCATAACAAATAAAATACTGCGAACATTTTGAATTCACTAATAACATTTCATTTTCAATCACAAGAAATCATTTCAATAAATTTAAATACTCTATCCATTTTAAAAACCATTTTCTATATAAAAACACCCAAACGTAGAATATGTGGTCTCCTTTTTAATTTTAAAAAACATTATGGATTAGTGAGGAATCTAAATAACATTAACGACGGTGGGGAGGTCATTGTCACCACAAATGTTAAAAATAGTCCTTTTGTCATTTAGTAAAACTCTTCATAGAAAAAATATTTATTTTCATTGAAATTATAAGTCATGAAGTTTAATATAATAGTTTATTTGGGAAGGATGCTATTAAAAGTTATGAGGATGTAAATTGAAACATGTGATATCACCTGTGAGGATAAAAAACAATTTAAAATTTATTTTATTGATGTTAAATAGGGTTTATGATTATTTATTGGTGGAATAATCTATGTTGAACCATTGGTTCCATTTTCATAATTTCAAAGTGAAATAAATTGTTCCTTCATATTTTGGTTTATTGGGTTGGGTTATTATCATATGTTGTGATAATAATATTAAATTTTTTAAACTGTGAATAAATATAATCAAATCATTTTTATTATCATGAGATATATTTTACGTTGATTTTAGTGCACCAGAAATGATAAATTCAACTTAAAATATATTATTGTGGAGAAAAAGACAAGATTATAGGGTAAATTGATCAAACAATTAAATTATATTCATAAACATAGTATATTTAATTATTTTCATAGTCCATATAGTCAAAGATATCCTTGACTATATAAAAATGATATTGAAACAAAAATTTATCTTAATTAGAGTTATTTTTGACAAATTGGTGGTTTTTTAGACCACATTAATTTAATTTTTTATGTTCATTAACTTTCAAATGATCATTATCCTTCTTATGATAAAAAGATTTATTCATTGACCATCATTATTTGAATATTACATTTTCCACAATGTAAATATTTTAACTTCCCATTAAAATCATCCTTGTTTGAAACCTTGGGTCAAGTTATTCTAGTTGAAAACCTTATTTGACATTTCTTCTTTTCAAGATAATGTTTTATGAACCCTTTTTGCATTTTGGGTTATTTGTAATGGAATTTTACTACTTTAACCCCTTGGTAATTAAGAAATTCTTAAAATAGTGAGAATAAAATATATAATGTTGGGCATTATGTAACACTTTAGTATTTTTCAATAACACCATGTTCGATGGCGAATACAATGTTGAATATCAAGGAAAAGAGAGTATGAAATATTTTTTATATAACTATTATACCACAGTTGTTGAATGGGTTGGTATAAATGTAAATAACCTAATTATAATATATATATATGTGTGTGTGATAATAAAAAATTTATTGATGGATAATTATGAAATGTGTACTTTATGTTTTTAGTATTGTAATATTATTCTTTAAAATATATTTTCATAAAATGGAATTTATTATTTCTTTTAATAAAATATTATATTAAAATTAATAAAAATTAGTAAATTCAATTTCAAAAAATAAAATTAATTTTGAAATTCTAATTAAAAAAATAATCATAGTATAAAATTTTAGTTTTGTTATGAAAATTTTTATTTTCTATTGAGTGTTGAAAAATAATTATTTTTTATTGAAATATGTAAAACTATTTAAAATCATTTAAAAATATACGTTTTCCAAGATCCTATAAAATCTAAAACTTGTTTTCTAATAAAAATATTTTATTAAATGGATTTCTTTATAATTCAAACATATTATTGATGGTTTTCAGTAAAATCAAAATCAAAATTAATTAATATGTATAGGTAGAATTTTAAAAATTATTCTGAAAGTAAATATTACTTTATTCGGTTTAAATAATATTTTAAAATAACTATTATTATTAAGTTGAATTTTTTATAAAAAATGTTTTTTAACATAATATTTTAAATAATAATTATATTAATATATGAATATAGTTACTTTTTTTTATTTCCAAAAGATGATATATATATACATATGTACACTTGTTTTTAATAATATAAGATTATTAATATAATATAAAAATTACACTATTATAAAATTATAATTTTATTTTAATTAGAATTTTAGATTATAAATGACATTTGAAATTATTACTTTAAAATAATGTATTTTTTAATAATGAAGTAAAAAATTTTAAGTAACATTATTTTTAAAAAAAATACTCTATTAATATTCCAACTTTAGTTTAAATAAAAAAATATTTTATCTTACATATGAATTATTATATTAAATTTATTTGGTTTTTATAAATTTGGATCTTCCAAAAAAAAATATGAATATATATATATATATTTGGATTAATAATTAGTAGTATTAATTTACAAATATATCATTTTATTAATTTTAATAAAATTATTAATATTAGGAAATTGGATTGATGAAATTATAATAAAATAACATGACTATTTTAATCATAAAGATAAACATAAAATATATTATACATACCATTAAATTAAAATTTTACTAATAAAACTATTATAATAATAAGAATATAAAGAAAAGGGGTAATAATTTGGTAATGGAGGTCTGAGTGAAGGTATCATGATAAATGAGATGTGTAGGTCGCATATAGGGGTTTCAATGGGTTCAGAGCGCCTTCAAGAGGAATTCTTTAGGGAAGATAGGTTCATGACCCATGGGAGTTGCACGCCACTGTTGAGGGAGTCTAGTCATTTGGGTATCCGAGCAGAGGCAGAGGTATTTGTATAGATCCAAAGTCGTGCTGTAGCTAGATTCGAGGCTGATTTGGGGGTCATTGCTACCGTTATGGAGTCTGATATGAGGAATTCGACGATGGTCAAGGAAGACTGAGTTCGGGCAACGTTAGATGATTTATCATAAATAGTGTTTTGTTTTGGGTTTCTATATCTATGTTATGTTTCAGATAGGGTTTGATCCAAGCAGGTTTACTTTTCATTTTTTATCCAACCAATCATGATTGGTGTTTTGATTTCAAAATTTTGGTGTTCATATTTCTTTTGTAATTAGTGATGTAGATTTTTTTCTTCCTCAATTACTTTATTCCATGTTCTTCCTTTAATTTCGGTGTCAGCCTTACCTTCATTCTTTCAATTTGATTTTTTATATGGTAATAACATCTACAACATTGATAAATTGGTATCTTATATTTAATTCTACATAACCAAGATGATTACAAGGTCTTTTTCTACGTAATGATATAGGTTGGGTCCTTTTAATTGGTATTTGAGGAATGGCCTAGAAAGATTTGGTGATTAGATTTTCTCATTATTTGGTAGTTTCTAAATGCCTAGAGGTCCTTGTGTTCTTGATTCTGGATAAGTAAATTCAGAATTATTTTTACACCGATGAAATAAATTATGTGGACACAATTCTATTATGGGTAGAATAATGTAACAGCCTTGAATATCTAAACATAGTTTTCTTATAAAAATATTTTATTAAATGTATTTATTTATAATTTAAGAATATTTAAGATAGTTATATTTAAAATTAATATTGACCTTAATTTTTTAGGTACAAGTTTAATTTTCAAATTTACTCTAAAAGTAAATATTATTTCCCTTTGTTTAAAGAATAATTTGAAATAACTATATTTTTTAAATATAATTTATTTTTATCAAAATAGTCATATAATATAATATTTTAAATTATAATTATATAAATATTTGAATATAGTTAATATTTTTTTTTATTTTCAAAATATGATATCTATATATATACTAGCTTTGAATTATTTTAATTTATGCATATAATATAAAACTGATATTATTTTAAAATTATAATTTTATTTTAATTAGATATTGAGATTATAAAGGACATTTAAAATTATTAATTTATAATATTGTATCTTTTAATAATGATGTCAAATATTTTAAGTAGCATTATTTTGTAAAAATATGAACTATTAGTATTCACACATTAATTTAAACAAATAAATATTTAATATAACATTTAAATTATTATATTAAATTTATTTGGGTTTTATATATTATTTTCAAAAAACATATATATATATATATATATATAAAGTAATAATTAATTTTTTTAATTAAAAAATTTCTATTAGATTAATTTTTATAAAATTAGCAATTTTATGATTTTTGTTAAATAAAATTATAATAAAATATCATAACTATTTTAACCTTAAATTTAAACATAAAATATATTATACATACCTTTAAATAAAAAAATAAATAATAATAATATACTAGTAATAATAATAATATAAAGAAATGGGCATAAGAATTTGGGAATGGAGGTCTGCCTTATGGTATCATGTGAAAGGGGAGGCCTTGGCCTTGTATATGGGTTTCAGCGGGTTCAAATTGTAGTTGTGAGGAATTCCCCAAGGGTGACATGTTTTTGTCACACGAGACTCGCAGAAGATGGAAAATGGAGTCCATTCGTTATAGAGTCTAAACTGAGACTTATTTCATAATGTATATCTGGAGTGGGGCTATGAAATATTGTATAATAATAAATAATAATAGTGAAAAATAATGAATAAATACAAATATATTCTTTGGAATAATATATAATAATAGATAGTATAATATGAAAGTTATTCCCAATGAATAATAAATTAAAATAAATTAAATAAAATACATAACACACAAGAATAAAATTGAATAAATACTGTCCCGCAGACCCAAACTCATATATCATATATGTAAAATAAATTCATTAAACCCCAGATTTTATAAAATATGAACTAAACATATAATTATTTTATATTTTTTCCTTACATTAAAAATAAAATCCCACAAAAAGTTTTATAATCCAAAGAATAAATATTTAGTTTCTTTGATTCTCATAATCTTAAAAAAATATTTTATTAAACTTGATAATATTTCCAATAATATAACCACAGTAGACCCCCTTATAGTCTCCACTTATAGTATTATCATATTCATAACCTGTGGAATGAAAAAATATAGAATGGTGATCTCAAAATATCAATATGTAGTAAAATAAAAATCGTTTATAAAATATATGGGAAAAAATTATGAATAAATGAGAATGGTAGAAAAATATTATTATAAATAATAATGAATAACAGTGTTTGTTCACAAGAAATAAAATTGTGACCTTTAATCTTATAGTATCAAACATATTCCATAAAATTGGTATGTAAAAACATGTATAAATAAATCTTATTCATGTTACATGATAATAAATACAGAATATATAAATATGGTGTAATTAAATACAAATGAAGCAACAACATACTGGGGTTATCATTTCCACTTGACTTCCTGGAAATCAGTTGAACATTATATTAATTAAGAGAAAATATATTACAAAATCATGGTGTGTTACGAACAATATAAATAAATGGATTAAAATAAATGCGATAGGGATTATGTAATTACATAGAAATAAAAAATAGGAATATAAAGTACCCACTAAAAATATTATACATTTTTCTTTTATACCTTCATCTGATACCACACCACTATCACATTTTTTAAAACAAATAATTTTGTAAACATTATTATGTATACCTTTGAATTGGTTATGCTAGTCATTATAGTTATTTTAAAATATTTTATAGATGTAATTCCCTTCTACATGAAGTGTTCAACTAAGAGATTATTATGACCACTATTTAAAGACAATACAATTCTATAATGTAATAAGCAAATTTCTTCTTTATAATAGACATGTTTTATGTTATATTAATTTTTATTGTATTTTATTATTTTATTTATTATATTATGATTCAGAAAAACATATTTTATTAATTTTACAATATATAATATATTATATTCTAATTTTATATCTAAATTAATAATATCTACTTCATGATCAAATGTTATTTTATTTAATCGATGCACAATATTTATCATATTAATTTATTATTTTTCACATTTTTATAATTTTTAGTTTATTATTATATATTTATAGATATATATTTATATTTTTGTATCTTTAGAGGTTTTTATTATTTTAATTATGATAGAAATAATTTTTTCTTGGTATAAAATATGGTTGTATCATTCCATTTCCAAATAAATAAATATTTTTCAAAGAAAATATGTTTATTACATTATAAACATTTTTATGAAAAATATAAATTATGTATTTAAAGATCACTTTTATTGAAATGAATCATTTAATGTGTTATGTATAATGTAATCAAAATATATTTGGTTAAATTATTTAGAAATACAATGTTATATAAGAGAATAAAATAAGTGTTTTATAATCATAGTTTCTAATTAAAAGACATATAAAAAATGTGTAAACTTTTTTTATATCAAATTATTTTTTAAAAGATTTTTATAATTTATTATAAAATTATATATTTTAATTAAATTTTTTCATTAGTTTAGTGTTTTATTTGAATTAGTGGTTATTTTTAAAATACAAGTTTGAGTTCAAAATAAATTTCCCTATTCATGATTTTATACAGATCTAGAGAGTCTCAGAATGATAGAAAACTATCTAAAAAAATTTAGAATATAGTTATTATATAAAAAAATCATTTAAGTATCCAAACACTATTTTATTATTCATTTTGTAATATAGATTAATGCATTTCTAATAAATAACAATTTGAGTACAAAAAGACCTTTACAAACTGTTATTAAATGTATATCTATAATGTAAAGGATTACATGAAAAGGGAGTAGACGAAATTTTAATACATAGTATACAATAAATAATTAATTTTAAAGAATATTAGTGATTTTAAATTTCATAGATGTTTTTTGACATATCTAGTTTTAAAAAAAATATTTTAATTTAAAATTCATTTCTATTAAATCTTATTAACATTAAATATATATTTCCATAAAAATTTGTATAAAAATATTAATAAATGGAGGATAATATGAGATACATAAAAATGTAGATAAATATTATTAAATTAATAAAATTTAATATATATCTCAACATAATTATCCCCATGATTATGTAATGTTGATATAATTCTTACATGGAATAAAAAAATCCAATATGGGGAATTAAGTGTTCTAGTGAATTGAGGTTGATTTGAGATCATGATTTTTATGTTTCTAAAGGATTTATATAATGTGTATTAATTGACATAAATTGTAAAACCTGAACTCAAAAATTTTCCATTTTTTTAAAAAATAAATTCCATGATTAACATCAAGAATATCTAATAATGGTATAAAATCATAAATTAATTGTAAATGAGTCAATATATAAATCAATTACACCCTGATCCGTATTCTGAAAAATAATGCATTAAAATATTTAAGTTTCCCTGTATGTTCCATGTTATTCTCACAATGAGATTCCTCACCTATTAAGGAATGATTAATATCAAAAATCCTATATAATATTATTTATAAATGGGGCCTCCCTCTAAAATTACAAAATAAACATAATGAATATTTTACAATCCATGCTACACTAATTTTACATATCAGTTAATTGTTTTACAAAATTGCTACACTTTTTTTAATGCCCCGCGAATGTATGGGTTATTTATTTTATAAATAATTTTAATATTAACTATTGATCTGAATATGATTAGATAATTCATGATAAGATATTGTATCTAGGTTCTTAGACATCACCTAGGAGTTTTTAGTGTAGTTGGATGTTTCTACGGTGTCTTGGTGGATTTAAATAGTATATAAGCCACATTGGTGAGTCCATTTGTTTATTTTATGTTGAAAGTAGACTCAAATTGATGCACCATCTTAGGGTAGGTACCTGATGGCATTTCCAATGTGACAGTACCCCTTGGACCTCAATTTCATAAACAGTGCTGACGTATCTGGTGGTTGATAGAGGACTGTTTACATAGTAAAACACTATCATTTAACCACTATTCATGGGGTGTTATTTTAGAAAATGACATTTATTTGACTTTTAATGCCCCTTGGTTATATTAGGAGAGAAGGCTCTCTAATGACTATTTCTTGTAAGAATTACCCCATCCTCTCTCTTCCACCTAGGTTTTCCCCATAATGTGGGGTGTTATCAGTGGATTCCCATAATGATTTAATGTGTATTTAATATCCTCATTCCACAATTTCTATTTTAACTTATGATTTCTGATTTGATATTGATCAATGCAAGGGGTTTGATTATCTATGCTACTAGATCATAGTGAAATTATCCTGATCAAGGAGACTTTTATGTATAATGCATAAAGGTAGTAGATAAAGGACATGTTTATCATGCCATTCATAATTTTGGTTTAGTTATGATTCCGAGTGATTTTATTACGTATTTTAATTTTATTATATTAAATTGAGGGTTGATCATGTATCGATGGACAAGTATTTTTCCTATAGAAGTGTCAATATTATGTCATGGACCATCCATGTGTGGTTGGATTTGTTTATGAAGACATTTTATGTCCCATTTAGAAATTATGTAATTATTCTTCAATGACTAAAATTAATTTATTTTAAATAATTTTTTATAATAAAGTATTTTCATGTTCGGTCTTCACATAACAGATTTTCACATTGATTTCTATAGTTTCAATCTTGTAGGTGTTATAGAAAATATTTGGGGAAACTAAAAAAGTGTAAGGTAGTGCTTATAATACATAAAAACATAAATTTATATTTATTATAATCAATTAATGTTTAGGAAATGAGTTTTTTGTCAAATTTAAATTGATAGAGAGACCCTTATATGTGGGAATTAGGTTCTGTTTGTCCTCTTATGATTAAAGAATGTTCTTCACTAGGTGTTGAAAAATTTGGATCACCTTAATCCTTTTTAAAAGGTGGATATGAATGTTGATTATGTTAATGAAATGATCATGATAGGACTTTGGATCGGGATCAGTAATTAATTTCATGGGTCAGATTCCAAAAGGATAGTGCATTTAGAGTGAGCGGATTGATCCTAGGGGTAGTTGTTCAGATATATATACATCATGTGCATGCTTAGGAATTTCGTTGGAATGTCTTATGAGAATGATATGTGCTTTGAGTATATATATTGAGTCTCATGGGGGTATTCCATAGATGATGCAATTTTGTGATCTGTTTTGAGAAAACCCAAATGTGGTTTATATTATTTTTTAGAGTATTGGTTGGTAGATTAAAATAGGCCTTGAATATAGATATGAGATCTCATGGGGGTAATCCTTAGCTGAGGAGATTTATAGATCTGTTTGGAGCATAAACAAATGTGGAACCATTTATTATTTTTGGCGTATTATTTTGGAGTTTACAATAGGCCTTTAGGTCATGGAATTATCACGGTCTCTGGGGATCAAGACTATGATTGTGATTTCTAAATTAGACTTATTCTCTCATACCCATGGATACATACATAATGTGGACCACAGGGCCACTATGGGGTGATGGTTATGGGTTGGTATTGATTAGTGGATAATATGTTAATTTTAGGGTACCATTTATATTTTCTAATCAATAATAATGGAATATAAATGATATCAACATATTTTTAGTTTATATCTAACATGGGTATGAGGAGATAAAACTATAAGGCGTAGTGGGTGGTGATCATTTTTTAAGTGAATGGGTAAGTGACTAGATTTGGATTATATGCATGGTATTTTATGCGTTTATCAAAACAGAGGCATGAAAATATATAGAGACTCTCTATGCAATTCTTGAGTTTACTATGCTATATTATATGGTACAATTCCAATTACTATGTGTTTATTCCCAAATATGTTCTATTGGTTATTGATGATACTTGTTGTTAGGCATGACCATTATTAAGTGAAGATTGCCTTCAGCTACCCTGAGTGATTATATATAATTGCACGATTTGATTTTGATACCCATCATGTGTGATAGGTGACAAATCATTGTGACGTAGTGTTGTTATAATTCTTTTTCAACAACCTAGAGGAGAGGATGTCTTTATGGACCACCGTAAGATAGGGTATTGATCCATGATGTAATTATGTGACCTAAATTATATGATAGGGGAGTGGTTTGTGTGATGTGGCATGGGAATGGATGTGAGTCCTCATATAAGTGGGAGGGAGTAGTCACGAACCACTCTAAATGAGAAATAATTGGTTCATAATTTGACAGTGTTTCTCCCCTTGAGTAATTTGGGGTTTGTATCTATATTACATCATGAGACAGGGAAAATAATTCAACTTGATAAAGATGGTGGTTGAATTTTTTTGTAACAATATCTGATACAAGATCCACACATTCTAGAGGACCTTTCCCTGAGTGGTATGAAAAATATAATTACATGGTATAAAATTCAATCTCTAGTCATTGATTTTTAGTAAATGTTCATGGAAAGTGATTTCTACTTCTTCCAAAATTAGATAATCCACATAATGTGTTTATAGTGGACATGTTATGTTTATAGGGTTAAGCTCAAATTTCATGGTGGATTATGATTAAGAAGATCTATGATATTATATTTTAGTTGTGGTAAGGTTCAAGGATGTAGTGGATCCTTACTATTTATTTGACATTTTTTCATTGATATGGGACCGACCATATGAGTGGTATTTTTTGATGTAAAATTACAAAATGTGAATTATATTTTTTATTTAATATATATATATATTAATTATGATTTATTTTCTTAGTTTGTAATTCCAGGATGTATAATAAAATATTTTATGATGGATGATCTTTACTTGTTTTATTGTCATTAATTTTTATGATGTTGTGATTATATACTTCTAAACATTGAATACAATCTCTCATAAGAGGTTGGTATGATCTATGAAATGTAGATAGACTCTAGAGTACATGTTGTTCACCCTTTAGGGTGAATTTATGGAATATTTAGTTAGAGAATTTTACTTATTAAATGAATATTTTTCCGTGACTTCTTTTCAATGAAGATATTTATGGTAAGATTTGAATCTTAAATGTAAGTACAATATTTTTATTATGTTATTTTTTAATCGTATTCCATTACCCATTCATGAATTTTAATTGTTACATTAATAAAGAAAAATTTAAATCAAAACTATTTTATAATAGTAGTTTAATAATTAAATATATATTAGATAATTGTGATATCTCCTTTTTAATAAGTTGCTATTTTGGTCAGATCGTCATTATATAGATAAGATGCTACATTATTTGCATAAATATAAATTTGGAGGGATAACATATCATTAATACTATTTATTTATGATATGTTATAAATAATAATTATTACTATTAATACTCTAGAATGGTAATAGTAAAATTATCATATGTTATAAAATAATTATTATTTTTATACTGTTACCCAAAATGAGAAAGATGTGTACTTATTTACTGATTACAATATTGTATGTCTTATTAAATGAATATGTTCCTTTTTAAAAGAACAATAAAATAGGATTCTACTACCACTACTACCACATAGATAATTAACTGTAGAATTAGGAATAATGATCAGGGCATTCATATCTAAATAAATATTGTACCATGGACACTACAAATAGTTGATAATCAATATAAATTATCATAACTAATAAATATATAATGAATTAATATAAGTTAGTTATTATAAAAAATACAAAAAAATAGATTCATTACATTAATTATTATATATTATTAGATTATTTTTATGTGATTTAGAAACTATTTTACAAATATAATATTTTGGTAAGGGTTTGCTCTAATGATTTTTTCACTTTTGGTACAAATTAAATATTTATAGAAACTTCAAATTTATAACATCGTTTATATAATATTTATATATATTAAAATATATAACAATTCCTTTTGAGGATATTATTTTTTTCTAATGTTGTATTAATTTAATTATATGATTTTAAGATGTTTTCTAATCCTTTCTTCCTCTTCTATTAGTCATTCTATTTGTATTCTTCTCAACTCTCTCCACTATAATCTTATACTGTTATTTCACATAATTATATTAAACTATTTACATTTTTCTTATATATTTTATTAGTGATATAGTATTTTTTTTAATGAAGAATTCTCTAACCAATCATAAATCATATATTTTTTTTCTTTGATTAACGTTGATTTATATGATTATATATTAAAATTCAACATCACATTTTTTTTATTAATATTATTATCGAATATTTTTTTTGTAATGAAATAACTTAGAAATCATAACTTTTAATGATCATAAAATCAGTTTTTTCTTACTAACTAGTATATTTATGTGTGATAATAGGTTTTTATCATTTTTTCATGTGATTTGATGTTATAGGATAACCATGATGTATGTTAAATGATTTTTTATATGTACTCGATATTATATATGGAAAATTTATTCATATTTATTAAAATAAAATTATACATTTACTTTACATTAGGAAATGTTTCAATGTATTTGATCTTAAATATCTAGTATAATTCAGAGTTTAGTCATCTGTATTGGATATTTCACAAAGGAAGAACTCATTCATATATAGATATTGATATTATATATTATATTTCAATTTATTATTATTTATATATTTAAATGTTTAATGAAGTGTTAGATATAGGGTAAGAAATATTTACTCATTCATATGGAAAATTTATATTTACATTTGATATTAAATTAACAGATTAATCAAACATTTTAAAAAATTTCAATGTTTTAGATATTACGTATCAAAAAAACATTTTACACGTAGAATTTGTTTGTATATGTTAAGAAATACTATTATATATTAACACAGAAATATATTACATATTATGTTTGAAATAAATACACATTATTATGTATCATTGGAATATATTCTTTTATATACAGTGAAATGATTAATAATATATATGCTTTTAAAATATGTGGTTCCTACTTTTGATGAAATGATTAAACTATCCACACATAAATAAATTTCATATATTTTCCTAAAGATTTATTATTTTAGTATTTATAATAGAATATTTACAGACTCTAAAGTAGTTATTATATAATTTTACTTTTTTATGAATAGTTTGACCATCAATTTTTTAGTTTATATTTATATAAGTACATTTCCCAAATTGATATTGTAAAGACCCATATTTTTACCATGTAATTTTTTTAAAACTATATGGAATATTACGAGTCTGAAAAAATTGACGGCGTGTGATTCCAAGGCCCAAAGTGCCCATAATGAATTTATGAACCTTTTGAGGTATGTTCAATAAACAAGCGAGCATGTTTTTTTAACAATGAAACTAGTTGTCATAATTGAAATCTGAGGGCACCATTAAACTCACAGCACCATTATTCACTTAAGGAGACCTTCACCTCAACTATTGTAGGTCGAGGGTAGAAGTTGATTTTTTGGAATTTTTTGGTAGAATAGAAACAAAATAAAATATATATTTTTTTGTTTGAAACCTACTTTTTTTTAATTCTGGTGGTTGGGACATCTCGAACCCTTCGTTAATTTGGGGAAAACCCTTGGAATTCTTCCAATTTATTGTGCCAATATATTATGCCAATTTTCTATGCCACTTTATTGTGAAAATATAATGTCCCAACATTAATCCTTAACTCATTAAATTAGCACCATACCACTCATGGGAGAATCATTGTCAAAAGAGGAGAGCGCTGGAGAGTTGGAATGAACATTCTCCAACGATGAACAACCCCCCAATGAAGAACAAGGAATCAACGTTATGCCCGGATCTAAAGTGTCTTGCGGGAGTGATGAATGCCGATGTCACCATCTCATTGACTTCGCATTCTTCCTCACGACATTTCTTATAAGAGAATGAGGTAGGGGTTTTATTTATGTTTGAATTAACTTTATTGATTCTTCATATCCTATATTCAAGATGATAATGTCCAAATGAACATGGCCATATTCCCGCACAAAAACCATGATCCTCTTTCATTTTATTCTTCATTAATTCATCAATGCCTAATATTTATTGATGCTGGAAACACAGAGTTTTCTTGAACGTGATATATGGATAAAAGATCCCTCGACGCAAGGATCACGAATATGTGATCGTTCAATTTTTCAGGCATGGAATGAAGCCGTAGTGGCTCGTAGAATACGATTTGGGCCGACACCCGGTCGGTAGTGAAGAAGGGAGGGTGGCACGCGTCCATGCCACCATTTGATGAGGAGGGTGTGGCTTGTCGTCCGTGGCAAGGCAGGGTGGCGTCTAGCAACCAGCCGGCTCCATGGAGGAGCGGCGGTGCATGTCCACACCACTGGTGGAGTAGGGGGGTCGCGACTGCTTGGCCATGGAGGAGGCCGACGGGTAGTCGGCCTTTCGACATGCCATAGTGGAGAAGTAGTGTGTGACCACACAACAAGGAGGAAGAATAGCCGGCCACGCCAGACCGGGGGGGACCCCTCTACAGGTCTCGTATGCCACCCAACCAAATTGTCTTATAGACCATTTGGGAAAACCGTATGAGGGTGCTCCCCCTTCGCCACTAGATCAGGTGGACTGCAAGCCCAGCGGGCTGCAGCGCAACGGGCTGCTCCCAATGGGCCGCGCAGCAGTGGGTCATGCCTAGCAAGATGTGCCATAGTGGGCCATGCTAGTAGGCTGGTACGGGACTCCCCTTCAGGGGCTGGGCTGAACAACATCCCCGCAAAATGGGCCCACCGAGGCCCATGCCAACCGGACCAAACCCCGTACTGGGTCTGGTCGGGCTGGGTCGGACTGGACCCAGATTCTCCATTATGTCCATGACATGTGATCCAAACGCATGTTTGACAAACTGTCTATGGCACTGGAATCATTATATTGAGTCGATCTTATTGGTATACTCCACTTGAGTTTTGGATACGGTTGTAGTATTGCAGGATTGGATCAGATAGAGAATCCAACTGGGCCCTTGGAGCTAAAATGCTAATAACTTATAGACCAGACATCTGATTGATGCACCATCTATTGTGTTGGGTACGTTTTGACGTAATGTACCTTTGGATACTTTTTTTTATCTTTGGGTAGTCGAGTTATAACCCAATTCTTGGGGAGAATTTCTCCTATGCACGATACGTACGAAACCCAGAGACTGGCTGAGACATGACGGTTGCTGACCGTTTAGACTCAGAGTGACTCGACAGGCACAGTGGGGAGAACATTTGTGTGACATGACAGACCCATGATCGGGAGAACCTCTGTGTGATGTGGCAGACCCATGGTACTCGACATGAGGAGTTCCTCAGTAGTCCACGAGGGGGAGCACCTCTGTGTGACGTGTTAGACCCCAGGTGGGGGTGCCTCTGTGTGACGTGGAAGACCCCCCTTACTCGACAGGAGGAGTACATTAGTAGTCTAAGGATAGTGGTAGGAGCCTTTGTGTGACAAAACAGACCCACTATACTCAGTAGAGGAGGACTTCTTCAGCAGATGAGGTGTTCGACATTATGATAGGGAAGGAAACTTGTTACTATACCTAAAGAATTTTATGGGTGGCTATCAGCTTCTATAGTGATCATGTGTGGGTCAGCTTCATAATTCTATTTCTCATAGTTGTATACTTGGTGTGAGCTGAGTCTTTACCTTTGTGGTATTATTCTCTTCATGGGACAGTTGAGCATTCGGATTTTGAGTTGGGCCTTAGGTTTCCTCATGCTAGAAATCGGTATACTGGTTAAAAAGGAATTGACTTCCTAGTTATAGGGAATACGCCTTTCGGTGCTAGTCTCCAGCCCCTGGCCTATAGAAGATGGTCTTGGGGTAGTCATGTTACGCACCCCGGTGGACGGGTCATGACAAATTGGTATCATAGGAGTTCGGTTGTAAGGAAGAACTAGGACACAGATCTTTTCTATGAAGAAATAGTGTTAAGTGTAATGAGTGAGGTTTTCAGTTAGAGGAGGCCAGTGTTGGTGTGTTGGCTAACTTATCCATACTCAAAGACATTGACTTCTTATTTTCGACTCAGTGCTAGAAAACACTGATTGCATATGTGTTATGGAAAATTTTTCATTGTGATCGCTTTGAGTCAACTCACTAGGTATAAACATAATGACTGTGGTGCACCTGTTTCGTTTTTGGATTCCTTAATGCTTACAACCAACATGGATTCCAGTTAGAATATGTGATGAAAGCCCACCAAGAGACGAGTCTTCGGTGCAAGGCCCCCTTACGACAATAGTACCACCAGGTGGTGTACCAACATCATCACAACCCATTAGGAAACTAATGCCACTATCCCCAACAGAAGAGGGTGCATGCCGCTTGAGCGCATTGCATGAGTTCCTGTGCGAGAGGCCACAAAGGTTCTGGGGTGATACAGATCCACAGGCAGCTGACGTTTGGCTAGAGGCTGTGGTTAGAGTTTTTCAGCTAGTAGGGACACCAACTGATCTTATAGTGATCCATGCCACCAGCCTTCTTCAGGTAGCAGCAGGCAGATGGGGGATCTGGATGATCCAAGTTCACAACGATGTCACTCTCATATGGGTGGACATAGAGAGCCTTTTCAGTGTAGAGTTCATCCTAGAGACCATACGGTCAGTGCATATACATGAGCTTCTCCACTTCCAACAGGATAGCATGATTGTTGCTCAGTATTCAGCGATGTTCACCGACCTATCGCACTACTCCACTGACTTGGTTTGGGACCCTTTCTTCAGGGCCTGAACATTCATGTAGGGGCTCCGATGGGAGATTTGAGCTTCTATGGTTTCTCTTAGCATCCCGACTTAGGTGGGGGTGTTAGAGTGAGCACTCATAGGGAAGAGATTCCTTGCTAACCCGTCACCAACATCGAGACCCACCACCGGACGATACGTAGAAGAGTCATCTACAGCTGGCAGAAGATAGAAGATGTAGAAGTCCAAGATGACCGTACCTACAGGTGGAAGACCGTAGGATATATGGTCGGTGGTGCGGGGCCCTTGAGGTAGAGCAGGACAGGAAAGAATTATGCAGTGTTACTCATGCAGCAGGTAGGGTCACATGGCTCGCAAATACCTGAACCACTGTACTGACAACCAGATGATGGTCAAGGGACCACTGAGTGAGAGACAGAGGCTTGATCGAGGAGGTCCATAGGTATGAGACGGATGTGCTAGAGGATCAGACCATCCAATAGTCGGTCAGTGACATTTCAAGGTTCTACCACCACCACGACCACAATGAGCATGACGACAAGGTTGAGATCAACTCCAGGTAGCTAAGGAATGCAACCACGGTGCTATAGAGATGATAAGAGGTTTTATCTATGTCTACTCCACCTTATCTGCAGTACTTATTGACACATGTTCCAGTCACACATTTTTTTCCATGACCCTTGTTCAGTGCTCAATGATTTTGACAAACCCATTTGCTCTATCCTTATGACTAGAGACTCCTATGAGAGCATATTTGACAATCATCCACTAGTTTCATCCTTTGTGAGCATACTCTCTGAGGAAAGAGATTCGGTTAGGATGTACTAGTATTGGCTTCGAGGCCTTATGACTAAATATTTGGTATGGACTGGTTATCTAAAGTCCTTGCTCAGATTCAGTGTATTAGGCGCAATGTGTGGTGTGTCTGCATTGATGGGACCAGGATTTCATCCATTAGAGAAAAGGAAACCTTTGTAGTGTAGGATGGAATTACTCGAAGGAGGGTGATGCCGATAACACACCAGTCTTCTTGCCTTACCCTCAGAGCTATTGTTGTCGAGAGTGAGAGCTACCCTGTAGTGGTACACCAGTACGCTGATGTTTTCACAAACGATGTTCTGGGTCTACCTCCTCGCAGAGAGGTAGACTTTAATATCGACTTTTATCTCGGGATGACACCAATGTCAACACAAAAATATCGGATTGCTCAAGTAGAGAATCTAATGCTACATGTACATCTTGAGGACTTGTATAGAAATGGTTTCATTAGGCCCAGTGTATCTCCTTGAGCTGCCCCGATTTTGTACGCCAAGTATGCGGATGGGAGTTTGAGACTATGTGTGGACTATCGATGACTGAACCATGTGACCATGAAGAACTTTTACCCAATCCAGAGGATAGACAATATCTCTGATTAGCTAATGGAAGCATGATGGTTTTAGAAGATACACCTCAGATCAGGTTATCCCTAGCTCAGAGTACAAGACAAGGATGTCTAGAAGATGACCTTCAGATGTCAATATGGCCATTATTAATTCTTTTTTTATGCCTGTTAGCATGACTAATGCCTAAACAATGTTCATGGGACTCAGGAACAAGATCATACATCCATACCTCGATCACATTGTGGTTGTCTTCCACTACAACATCCTGATGTACTCAACGATGGAAGAGGAGCATGTCTATCATCTATAGACAGTTCTTGGACATACTCCGAGAGCACCAGCTTTATGGTATGCTCTGGAAGTGTCCGTTCTGGATCCAAGAGTTTCAAATTCTAGGACTCCTTATCTCAGAGGCTGGAGTTGTGGTGGATCCAGCCAAGATCGTGGATGTGCTAGCTTGGGTTGCACCCATGAGTGTGATGGAAGAGTGGAGTTTCCTGGGTTTAGACTATTACTACCGGATTTTTGTGCCTGATGTTTCCAGATTTATGACGCCCTTATTAGAGTTGATGAAGAAGGGTCTCCCTTAATCTGTTCGGAGAGATGGCAGTGGAGTTTCCAGGAGCTGAGGAAAATATTGACAAGTGCCCCTATCTTGAAACTACTAGAGGAAGGTGTTGGGTACATTGTATACTACAACGAAGTAGGGACTGGGTTTGGCTGTGTCCTGATGTTGGAGCGAGTAGTGAGTGCATATGGTTCTCGACAACCGAGACAACATGAGAAGAACTACACTTCCCACGACCTGGAATTAGAAGCAGTGGTCATCGTGTTGAAGATGTGGTGACATTAATTGATGGGTGAATGTTTTATAGTCCACTCTGATCCCAAAAGTCTCAGGTATATGTTCTCTCAGAAGGACTTGAAACTGACACAATGGCCTTGGCTTGAGTTCCTCAAGGACTATGACTTTGAGATAGTCTGTACTCCCAGGAAGGGGAAATTAGTTGTAGATGTAACACCCCAAGATTACACAGTATGCTTCTGTAGAGACCTGAAGCTTGATGTACATGGACATTTCATTACTTTTGCGGAATACTTAATACATAATAAAAACATACACACAAAGTCCGTAATAGTTTAGCGTCTTTGGAAACTTGGAGCGTAATCTTCTAATCGTGGTGAAAGATCTTCAACATCTTCCATAAAGATCTTACTCTTTTTTTTCTTACCTAAAACCTTTCTTTATATCTTGGGGAAAAAAAACATAAAAAGGGTGAGCTCAAATTCTCAGTAAGGGTAAGCATGGAGAAAATAAAACAAACCATATATATTTGAACATAAAAACATGAACATAATGTTTAGAAATCTTGAGCAATGACATAAAACATGGCAGTATATAAGGCATAGTTCAAAATAGAACATCAATCATGATAAAATAGCTTGTATATAAAACATGTAATTGTTCAAAAACATTAAGCACATGATATGATTTCCATAGTAGCCAAGGAATTGCTCCCAAGACCATCATAGAGGACAAAGTCCCTTTCTGAATTGAGTTCAATCCCCGTTCTAGTCGTGTAACACTGAACCAGATTAACTTACCATTCCATCCATGTCTATCTCATGAGATATAAATCATTACCCAATGCATTGGATGGAGATATAGGTCCCACCCATCTCATAATGAAATCATTATTACTTGTGCCACATAATAAACATACATCATTCATAATAACCCAATAAATAAAATGGGTTTCATTAACATCATCCCATCATCACATAATCCATATAAAAGAAATGGGTATCATTTCATAATAAGAAACTTGAAACTATGTAAATCATAGAGACATGATACTTGAAACATACACATATTAAATAATGTCATCTTATATTAAACTGGTTTTGATAATAAACTTGAAATGAATTCTTGAGGAAAATATCCTTTCTTCTTAAAAATCATTTTCTTTTCACAAAATGTCAGGAAATTTTAAAAGAAAAGGATTTTGTTGAAAATTTTCATGAAATATTTTGGAGTAAGCTTCGTGAAAATAAGTCTTTATAAAACCGTAAAAATCTCTTCATGCCGTATAAGTTATAAAAACATTCTCCTCGTACTTTTGATGGAAAAGTCAAAAAGTTCCCCGTGTGGTAAAAAAAAGTAAGATTCCTTTCACATCATGTGGTAAATTTAAAAATTGGGTAAAAATGACTTTAAAAATACATGGAAACATTTTTATAAAACATGGTCGTGGATGATAACAATAACCCCAGTAAATTCTTATGAATAACAATCTCGAATAAGAACTAGATTGGAATAGGTATCCCTTACCTTAGGTCCGATATGCTTCGTACATATCCAAACCTCATTTATAATGATTTAAATAATGTCATTAACTTATTACAGAATCATATTTATCGTTATTAAATCATATATGGTTCACTTCTGACTTTATATTACACGTTCTTTTGTAAATTCATGTTAAAGTAGCGTTTTGGGTAAAATCGTTTCATTTTCCGTTTGTTTTTTAACTTGTAATTATTCATATGATTACTTAGATCATGATTACTTACATCCAGAATGTAAAAAATGACTTAAATATAATATATATTAATAATATACATATATATAATAGATCGATAAATGGTAAGAAATACACCATTCATGAAGACAGTAGATCGTACGTACGCATGAATTCTATTTTGTTTCCTTATTGAATTGAATGGAATTAAGTAGATGAAATACATATATATATATATACATAAATCCAGTAGCATTATTATGTCATATATTTCATTATTACTTATTATATATATTTTATAATCCTTCTTGAATGGTTAACATGGAGAGTGAATCTCATCGCGTCGTGGAGACGGTAGTCCGTATGTACGCACGAGCGATGATATCATTCCCATAATTATTGAATAGAATTGGAGTGGATGGTATAATATATCAGAATCAGTATGATGTTATAATAACCATATATAGTTATTCTTTACACCATTATACCCATCCATGTATGGTTTTGATGGAAAAACATATTACACCACGACGTGGAGATGGTATTTCGTACGTACGCACGCGTGGCGATTTCATTTTCCGTAGGATGGATAGAAGTTGAAATGGGTTTGTTTCATATTTATAATAATATATAAATATATTATTTATACTGATGTTTTTACAATATAATTAAACAACTAAAGAAGAATATGTTGAAGATGAAATAAAATTTAAAGAATCGGTAACGGATATTACCTCTTCTTTGACACGCCTCTTTGAAACATCCTCTTAGGGTACTAAAATTGGTCTTTGAAATAGATAATTACCTCTAGAATGTTTCTAGGGAATTTTAGAAGGTAAATCGGCAGGTTTTTTCCAATCTTGAAGGCTCGAAGTTATGTAAAGATCAGAGGGAGGAGGTGCCTTTTTATAAGGGAGGGGAGGGGCACCTTTGGAATTACAAGAAATATTAATTTATAATAAATTCCTACCTCACATAAAAACTTCCAAAATGACTCAAATTCGGATATTAGATGATATAGGGTTGTAATACCATCAAAAAATAATATTTAGACATGTTAGGAATTTATTTAATACATTATCAACTTGATTTATCCTTATTTAGTCAATTTAATTTTATTTGTGGTAATAATATTCTAAATTTGAAATTATAACAAATACTTACTTATTTGTTGTGAATTGTCCATAATTGTATACTTTATAAAATTATATACCATATAAGGTTTAATTTATAATTTTTTAATATTTTTGTTTTTTTTAAACAATTTTATAATATGTTATTTTTATAAAATAACAATAGTGTTAATTTTGACACTATTCATTTATTTGAATTTAAATAAAATATATACAGAAGAAAAGTTCGAACTAAAAGCTTTAATAGATTAAAAAAAGGTCATATGTATCTAGAAAATTAGTGGATCACATTATATAGTTCATATAATATTTATTTTCTTATTTTTAAAACCATTTATTTGGTTTATCTCTTAGTAAAATAATTACTACAACATTTTTGTAAAATTATTTAATATAATTATTTGTTGCATAAAAATTAAAAATAAAATGCTATGATGAATATAAATCTATTAATTTTCATCATAATACTTTTACTCGAATTTATCATCTTATTATCACAATAATAAATTTTTTATATTTATTAAATTAAGAAGGTGACAACTTTGGCATTATTTAAAATAAAAAAATATAAGTGTCATAATCGATTTTATAAGGCTCCAAATGGTCATGAATTCGACCGTTGAATGATTATGGTTTAAATTTTCATGGAAAATTTTCTTTGGTCAGGTTTTGGTGCCTTTTATGGTCACTATTAGTTTAATAAAAACTATATTCCTGATTTTTCACTAGATAAACAATTTCAGCATCACTATTGTGTCACAAATAATGATAATTATTTAATCCCAAAAAATTATCAATAAATTCGTATGATGTATATTATTTTATTATATTTCTGGAGGCTATTCATTTTTGAAGTTTCATAAAGTTTATAACTAAATTAAAATTAATATACTTATAAGATTTAAGAGAGTGACATGTTGTCACTTTCTTTGGTTTTAATAATAATTAAATTATTTTCAATGAATCAAGTCCATAATATGAATATATGCCGACCCTTAGATGTTATGGGTCGACTTTTAGTCATCCAATATAATTTTTTCAGGTGTTAGGGTAATTCTATAATCGTATATTTACCCTTAATTAACCGATTTACCTTTAACTATGGTAAATAAAATTTACCGTAGTTACTATTCATAATGCCCAAAAATAAGAAGTATCTTATTAACATAATTTAGACCCACTGATTCCAAATAATGAATCTATTTTTCCAAATTCAATACACAAATGTTTCATAAATTAAATTAAAATTAATCCTGTTGTTGAAAGAAAATGGGTTTTTGTTTAAAACATTGCAAAAAATTGAATTGATTTTACCTACGAATTCAATGTTAAATCAATGATAATGACATACATTATATTAAATGGTAAAAATATATTCTATTTATATTTTAAAACCATTAAATATTATAATTTAACCATATTTATTATCTCAATGAAAAAAGTTGTTTTGAATTAAAAATTAGCGTATTTTTACTATTCATCAAAACATGATATTTATCAGAAAAGTATCAAAAATTTATCCAAAGTATATTTTTATATCCTAATTCAAAAAAAGAATTTTATTTTGTCAAATTGAACTTATAAACATTTCAAAAACTATATTTATATTGGGTGCGCCATCAAAAGGCTGCAAAACTGCATTTTTTTAAAAATACTTATTTTACCCGAAAAATTTATTTTGTTCTTATACCATGTTCTAGAAAATATGTAAGATGAATAATAATTTTATAAAATTAAAATTCTAGTTAATACTATTCATAACGTCTAGTCCATAATAATAGTATAAGAATATATAATTTTTTTGTGAAACCCGATATTGCGTACTACACACGCTATCGAGGAAGGTCATTATTGCGTGTAATGAAAGCCAAGATAGGGTTGCGTGTTGTGAAAGACTTCTTTTTTTCATATAAAATAATCCAATAATATTTCATTTATACATTGAATATATATATATACACTCAATGTTGCGTAGAATGACTATTATCAAACGAACTTGAAATTGTATGTAACACAATTTATGAATAGTGTTGCGTATACAACAAGCTAATACGGTGTTGCATATAGCACAAGATAATCTGGTTCTAGTATGAAACAAAAGACATCAAATAAATTAAAAATTATACTTATCATAAAATATCGGGTTGTTACATTCTACCCCCCTTAAAATGAATTTCACCCTCGAAATTTTTCGGGGTTATACATGGTCTTCTACTTGAAAGTTTCATTAATTGAAACCCACATCGTAAAATGAAATACCAAAACATAAATTTAAAAACTAAAGTATTAAACGTAATGGTTTCCATAATTAACTAATCACTAGGTTTCCACATAGAAGACCATAGGTGAAAATAAGGATATGGAAGAGAAATCTAACCATCATGTTCTGATGAAGAGTGGTAGAGAACATGGATATGAAAAATCCAACAATCACAAAGCCATAGATTTGTGATGATCTAAGGTACCATCTGATTCATTAGATATAAGGGCACTAGGACAACATTTTTGGTTTTCAAGATCATTTCCCTAAAGCTGGTGAATTATAATAAATACTTACATGATTTTGGTACAATCTCAGTGTTGTTCGTGAATTGAACAATTTACACTTCAGCCCTTAAAGAAATCAAGTTGAATTTGTTATTCATGATGTGTTAACAGATCATGTGATAGAATGAAGGGTCATTCCATCTGTTTCAAACAAAAGGTTAGAAAAAGTTATAAGTCCATATTATGGTTAGATTAATCATATATGGTTCCAAAAATGAACTTATACTTCATTTATCAGACCAATTAATAAAATAAAACTAGTTTATACTAACCAGGGACTTCTAATAGGCCAATGGTAGGTGATGAAGGCCTGTCGCATTTCGGTTGTAGGTTCGATTCCCACAGCCTTGTCTGACGCCATGGGATGTTTCCCGTCCTTTAGGTTCTCCTTTTTCTAAAACTACATTACTATATCATCCCATCAATAATATCGAAAAAAGTTCTATCCTTAAATAATACTAACTTATCTCCAACATAATCTATTCCAATATTTAGGCTTATCTAAAATACTTCAGTCCAAGCTCATAGTATTAAGAAAATGATAACTTGAAATGTCACATAGAAATCACATGAATTCCATAATTTATCCCCAATATATCATAAGATATATCTTGTTGGTCAAATTACAAACATGTGAATACCTTAATCATGTATTCTCTTGAAGAATGAATACACATTGAACCTCAGTGAAAACATTAATGTTGTTTAATTTTAACACTTTCCACATACAAAAATCCCAAAAATTCTATATATTAAATCCATAATATCCCTTAGTCCTTATATCAGTCATGAGCTCATGAATAAAATCAAACATCTCATTATCTTCTTATCCCTCTATTATGTGTATATCATCTAATTTCCAAAAATATCTGAATAACGTTTAATGGTTACCGGTACCATATACTTTAAAATACCTTAGAAAAAACAAAAGTGTAACAATCCTTAGATGATTCATTATTCTATAGTACCATTAAATATACAACATATCTCTTGATAAACATAAAATCATTCCACTACCTTCTTAAACCATTGACCGAGCATCAAAAATTATTTTATCTCACATATCATTTGTAGTATCTTCATCATCATCAATATAAATACTACCCATACAGCCATGATGATTCTTTTCATGAGACATTCCCTTAGGGAATTGGTTTGCATAATGCCCGTACCTTCCTCATTTAAAACATTTAACCATTGCTGATGTCTTAGAAATACCAATATCCTTGTCCATGGTGTGAACTGAACCTTTTCCTTTTCTATTACTGGATTTGTGTCCTTCTTTCCCACACCCAAAGCATCTTCCAGTTCCTTTGAAACATTCCCCTCGATGCCTCTTCCCACATGACTTACATGAGGGAAATTGAACTTTCTTTCCTCTATGATCATCCTGAAACTCCATCTTTCTCTTATTAGCTGAGTCATGAAACTTACCAAAGTTGATATTTTTGATCATATAATGAGGTTTTTAATTAGGCATAATAACGATGTTTGGACTTCCAAACCCCGTTTCATTTGGTTTCCTTGAAAAATATCATTCCATTGTCCATCATATCCTCTGTTATCGTGAATCTTCCTGTTTCCAGCCATTTTCTGAAACCCAAAAAGAATAGTGTGAGAGGAAAAAATCATGTAAGGAAAACAACATAATAAATGGGGAGTACCTTAAATATCTAACATCTTAGTTTTAATTCTAAGATCGGTACCATAGTTCTAGGACTATATCCTATACGTATACTTATCCTTATGGGACATCCATTGACATACCTTATAAATATCTCTAGGGATCTCACTAAAGATATTAAATCCTAGTTTCCAAAGGTTAACTATACATTTCCTCTGATACCAATTGTAGAGACCCGAATCTTGACGTACCTGAAAATTACATTACTTTTGCGGAATACTTAATACATAACAAAAACAGACACACAAGGACCGTAATAGTTTAGTGTATTTGGAAACATAGAACGTAATCTTCTAATCATGGTGAAAGATCTTCAAAATCTCCCATAAAGGTCTTACTCTTTTTTTCATACCTAAAACCTATCATTATATCCTGGGGAAAACAAAACATAAAAAGGGTGATCTCAAATGATCAGTAAGGGTAAGCATATAGAAAATAAAACAAACCATATACATTTGAACATAAAAACATGAACATAATGTTAAGAAATCTAGGGCAATGACATAAAACATGGCAGTATGTAAGCCATAGTTCAAAATATAACATCAATCATGATAAAATAGCTTGTAAATAAAACTTTTAATTGTGGAAAAAAATTAAGTACATGACATGATTGCCATAGTAGAAAAGGCATTGCTTCCAGGACCATCTTAGTGTACAAAGTCCCTTTCTGAATCGAGTTCAGTCCTCGTTCCAATCCAGTAACACTGAACCAGATTAACTTACCATTCCATCCATGTATATATAATAAGATATAAATCTTTACCAAATGCATTGGAGGGAGATATATGTCCCACACATCTCATAATGAAATCATTCTTACTTGTGCCACAAAATAAACATACATCATTCATAATAACCCAATAAATAAAATGGGTTTCATAAACATCCTCCCATCATCACATAATCCATATAAAAGAAATGGGTATCATTTCATAATAAGAAAAGTGAAACCATGAAAATCATAGAGTCATGATTCTTGAAACATAGTCATATTAAATAATTTTATCTTAGATGAAAAATGGTTTTGATAAAACACTTGAAATGAATTCTTGAGGAAAATATCCTTTCTTCTTAAAAATAATTTTCTTTTAACAAAATGTCATGTAATTTTAAAACAAAATTATTTTGTTGAAAATTTTCATGAAATATATTGTAGTATGCTACATGAAAATAAGGCTTTATAAAACCGTAAAAATCCCTTCATGTCGTATAAGTTAAAAAACATTTTCCTCGTAATTTTTTCGGAAATGTCAAAAAGTTCCTCGTGTTGTGAAAAAAAGTAAGATTCCTTTCATAACATGTGGTAAATTTTAAAAAGGGGTAAAAAGGAATTTAAAAATACATGGAAACATCTTTAGAAAACATGGTCATGGATGATAACAATAACCCCAGTAAATTCTTACGAATAACAATCTCGGATAAGAACTAGATTAGAATAGTTATCCCTTACCTTAGGTCCGATATGCTTCGTATGTATCCAAAAATCCTGTATAATTATTTAAATAATGTCATTTACTTATTACATAATCTTATTCATTGTTATTATATCATATATGGTTCACTTATGACTTTATATTACCCGTTCTTTTGTAAATTCGTGTTAATGTAGCGTTTTGGGTAAAATCGTTTCATTTGTCGTTCGTGTTTTAACTTGTAATTATTAATATGATTACTTAGATCATGATTACATAAATCCAGAATGTAAAACATTATTTATATATAATATATATTCAGAATATACATATATATAATAGATCGATAAATGGAATGAAATACACCTTTCATGGAGAAGGCAGGCCATACGTACGCATGAACTCTGTTTTCATTTCCTTATTGAATTGAATGGAATTAAGTATATTATATACAAATATATATACATAAATCCAGTATCATTATTATGTCATATATTTCATGATTACTTATTATATATACTTTATAATCATTCTTGAATGGTTAACATGGAAAGTGAATCTCAACGCATCGTGGAGACGGTAGTCCGTACGTACGCACGAGCGATGATATCATTCCCATAATTATTGAATAGAATTGGAGTGGATGGTATTATATATCAGAATCAGTATGAGGTTATAATAACCATATATAGTTATTCTTTACACCATTATACCCATCCATGTATGTTGTTTATGGAAAAACAGATTACACCACGCCGTGGAGACGGTATTCCGTACGTACGCACGCGCAGTGATTTCGTTTTCTGTAGAATCGATAGAAGGTGAAATGGGGTTATTTAATATTTATAATAACATATCAGTATATTATTGATATTTATGTTATTACAATATAATTAAAAAACTAAAGAATAATAATTTGAAGAAGAAATAAAATTGAAAGAATCGGTAACAGATATTTCCTCTTCTTTGACACGCCTCTTTGAAACCTCCACTTATGGTACTAAAACTGGTATTTGAAGGAGATCAGGACATCTAGAATTTTTATAGGAAAGTTTTGAAGGTAAATGGTCAGGTTTTGGCCGAGCATGAAGGCTCAATGTTGTTTAAATATGAGAGGGAGGAGGTGCCCTTTTATAAGGGAGGAGAGGGGCACCTTTGGAATTACAAGAAATATTAATTTATAATAAATTTCTACCTCACATAAAAACTTCCAAAATGACTCCAATTCGGATATTATATGATATAGGGTTGTAATACCATCAACCAATAAAATTGAGACATGTTAGGAATTTATTTTAAACATTATCAACTTTATTTATCCCTATTTAATCAATTTTATTTTATTTGTGGTAATATTATTCTAAATTTTAAATTATAACAAATACATACTTATTTGTTTTGAATTTTCCATAATGGGATAATTTATAAAATTGTAGACCATATAAATTTTAATTTATAATTTTTAAATATTTTTGTTATTTTTAAACAAATTTATAATATGTTATTTTTATAGAATAACACTATTGTCAATTTTCACACTATTCATTTATTTGAATTTAAATAAAATATATACAGAATAAATGTTCAAACTAAAAGATTTAACAGATTTATAAAATGTCATATGTACCTAGGAAATTAGTGGAGAACATTATATAGTTCATATAATATTTATTTTCTTATTTTTAAAACAATTTATTTGGTTTATCTCTTCATAAAATAATAACTACATCATTTTTGTATAGTTGTTTCATATACATATTTATTGCATTAAAATTAAAAATAAAATCCTATTATGAAGATAAATATATTAAATTTTACAATAATACTTTTACTCTAATATATCACCTTAAAATCAGAATATTAATATTTTTATATTTATTAAATTATGAAGGTGACAACTTTGGCATCATTTAAAAAAAATATAATATAAGTGTCATAAACGATTTTATATGGCTGAAAATGGTCATATATTCAACCATTGGGTCATTATGGTTTACATTTACATGAGAATTAATTTTTTTTTCAGGGTTTTGTGCCTTTTATGGTCACTATTAGTTTAATAAAAACTATATTCTTTATTTTTCACTAGATAAACAATTTCTGCATCACTATTGTGTCACAATTAATTATAATTATTTAATCCTTAAAAATTATAAATAAAGTCATATTATGTAGATAATTTTATTATATTTCTGGAGACTATTCATGATCAAAGTTTCATGAAGTTTATAACTAAATTTAAATTAATATACTTATAAGATTTAAGAGAGTGACATGTTGTCACTTTCTTTGGTTTTAATAATAATTAAATTATTTTCAAGAAAACAAGTCCATAAAATTAATCTATTCTGACCCTTAGGCAATATGGGTCTACTTTTAGTCATCCAATATAATTTTGGCATGTGTTATGGTAATTTTATAATCTAATATTTACCCTTAATTTCCCGATTTACCTTTAACTATGGTAAATAAAATTTACCGTAGTTACTATTCATAATGCCCAAAAATAAAAAATAGCTTATTAACATAATTTTGACCCACTGATTCCAAATATGGAATCCATTTTTACAAATTCAATACACAAAATATGCAGAAATTAAATTAAAATTAATCCCGTTGTTGAAAGAAAACGAGTTTTTGTTTAAAAAATTGCAAAAGATTGAGTTGATTTAACCTACGAATTCAATGTAAAATCAATGTTAATGACATAAATTATATTAAATGGTAAAAATATATTACATTTATATTTTAAAACCATTAAATATTATAATTTAACCATATAAATTATCTCAATAAAAAAAGTTGTTTTTAATTAAAAATTAGAGTATTTTTACTATTCATCAAAACATGAAAGTTATCAGAAAAGTATCAAAAATTTATCCAAAGTAAATTTTTATATCATAATTCAAAATAAGAATTTTATTTTGTCAAATTGAACTTATAAACATGTCAAAAACTAGATTTAAAGTGGGTGCGCCATCAAAAGGCAGCAAAACTGTATTTTTTTAAAAATACTTATTTTACAGGAGATATTTATTTTGTTCTCATACCATGTTCTGAGAAAATATGTATGATAAATAATAATGTTATAAAATTTAAAATGTAGTTATCACTATTCATAAAATCTAGTCCATAATAATATTATAACAATATATCATTGTTTTGTGAAACCCGATATTGCGTACTACACACGCTATCGAGGAAGGTTGTGATTGCGTGTAATGAAAGGCAAGTTAGGGTTGCGTGTTGTGCAAGACTCCTTTGTCGTTTTATATAATAGAATCCAAACATATTTCATTTATACATTGAATATATATATATATATATACACTCAATGTTGGGTAGAATGTCTATTATCAAACGAACATGAAATTGTGTGTAACACAATCTAAGAATAGTGTTGCGTATACAGCAAGCTAATACGGTTTTTCATATAGCACAAGATAATATTATTTTATCATAAAACACATGACATAAAATAAATTAAAAGGTATACTTATCATAATATATCACGTTTTTACAGCTTCTCTTTTAATAATGCAATAGCTTGCATTGTACGCAATTTTGAGATTCTAACACACCGCAACCAATCAAAGTAGCTGTTATGAATAGTAATACCCACCTTTTGAAATTATATAAATTTTATATTTCAAAATGGACTTCATTTTTGGATTTGGAATATCGATATTATCCTATGTTGAATTTTTTGTATTTTTCTGACAACATCCAATTTTCGATGAATTGTAAATAAAACTTAAAAACAACTTTTTAATAAATATAATTTATAGTGATAAAATATACTATAGAGTGGTTTTAAAGTATATTTAGAATATAATTTGACCATTTTATCCAATGGTGGTCATTATAATTAATTTCACTTTTAAATTGGACATAAACTTTTATCAATGTTTTGATTGATATTGTTTCTTGAAAACACGGTATTTGTTTTGACAACGAGAATTAATTATTAAATTAATTGATTCAACTTTTTTTTTTGAATTTTGTAAAATAGAAATCATTTTTTAATTTGGAATATCAGATATTACTTTGGGTGAATTTTTGTTATTTTTCTGAAAAACAACAATTTTTTATGAATAGTGAAACCACTAAGTGGTAGTTAAAAAATTGATTTTTCATTTAAATGAAACTTTACCACTTCTGTGATTTGATTTTCAATAATCCAACATACATGGTTGTTATTAGGAAGTAAAATTTTGTTCAATAGAATTAAAATAATTTTTTGGTGAATAGTAACTTTTATGTTTTATTAATCCTGATTAAAGGTAATTAGTATAATTTAAGGTAAATATAATGTTGTAATAATATAAAATTACCTTTAAACCTGTTCTACACTAAATGGATGAGTATTTTCCGACCAAGACAATCCATGGGTCAACTTGGGGACCCCATGGAGCCACTTTAGTAAGAAAATGACATTAATAACATTTTATTTAAAGTTAAAATAAAAATGTCACAAACATGTATTGTTTTAATAAAATAATTTTTACATGGGGTTATTCAAGTCATATTTTTGACTATAAATATTAATTGTATTGATAAATATATTTCCTACATCATAATATTTTTTAAAATCTGTAGACATTAAATAATTTAATTTATTTATGACACCATGATGATGGAGTGATTACCTCATTAATGAACGATTTAAATAAAATTAAAAGATAATGTAAAATCTAAGACATGAAGTATTAAAAATCCTATTGTATGGGTGGATTTCGAACTCTTATAACCTTATCCTAGAAATATTTCTTTTTGGGACCTTTAAAATCCGAAAGGCATTTTAAAATAAACTGACATTTCATGACATTCCTAGAGTGCCCCTCCTCTCCTCTTATAAAAGGCTCCCACCTCTACCACCATATTCACACCTCTCAAGCCATTGTCTCAGCCAAACTCTTCTTATTATATCTCTCCAAATCCCTCTTTTCATCATATAATCCATACCTTAGGTAGAAATCTCTTCAAGAAACCCTTTTGGTTCAAACCAAGAGGAGTTACCCGATTTAATGGTAATGTCTTCACTTGTTTTTTTTAATTTATTTTTCTTCTCCAACCCCTTAAAACTCTTTTTATTCATTTATTTTGTAACTAAAATAGTATCTTCAATATACGATGATGTTTTTATGAGAAGGATTTTATTTACACTTACACACAGATTTGTTTAATGGTTAAAGAGCATACTATTTCTGTGGGTGGCGAATTACTGCCTCATGAAACGATGATTGTTCAATCTTCTTTTAACACCTCTCATGGTGGCCATTATGTTGAAACTATTTCTATATATGACATATATTATGTTTATTTTTTCTTTATGCTTCTGTATTTTTTTTATATATGGCAGACCTTTATGGTTCCAATTATGGGTAAACACGATAATCTCATTAGAGGAAGTGCGGACAACCGCCCCCCTCAAAGTGATGTGACTCGTTAATAACATATGTGGTATGTATAACGGATGAAGTTAATGATATTACATATGATACTATTCTGGAATTATGATATATCTATGTATCATTATGATTTCATTCCAAATACGAAATAGAAATGAAAGTAGCGTTCATGCGTACGTACGGCTTACCGTCTCCATGAACAGTGAATTTCATTTCTTACCTCTAAATGTTATGTAATATTATAAATGCATGTATATACTGGATATATAAAATATATATAATATCTATATCATTAATATAATTTTGGAGATAATGGATATTTTACCACACGAACAACATGTAATTACAAGAAGTTTATTGTTGACTCAAGTATCCAAGATCGACAAAATGACCGTTATTAACTTAAATGATTACATAATGTTCATAACATGGTAATAAGTGATATAAAAGGAATAAACAACTTGAAAAAGGTTCTTAAGAATGTAGAAATTAACTCTAGTTTATTATTCAGGAGGTTATTTAACGAACGAGTCAAGTCGGAAACGAGGTAAGGGACTTCATCTCAATCTCCTTTCATTAAGGCATATTTTGTTTTGTACACAAATTTCCTTTATACTGTGTATAAACCCCTTTGACATATACTTTTATTCAAAAGGAATCTCTTTATGCGAAGCATTTTTTCTAAATGAAAAAAGGAATGTTTTGTCTTACATATGCGGCGACAACGACTTCTCTGCCACTGTGACCATTATTTGAGTTTCGGCTTCCTCTACAAGGAATAACTTTTTTAAAATAAAAAATAAATACCATGTTATACTTTTCATTTATTTTGGTATTGAAAATGGTTTTGATAATGTTATTATTATATCAATTTTTTGTATTGATATCTTGTGATTGAAATGTGGATATGATATGTTTCCTTTATGTATGTTTTCTATGATATGATTATGTTATGGTTTATGATATGTTTAATCCTTTTCATATAAGGAATGAATTGGACTTAATAAGTGATGGGTGGAGCCCTCTATAGCTCCTCGATGCATCGGTAGGTCTAATGAGACAAACTAGTGTCTTGGCACGAGGCCTTGACAAAATCTTATTTATAGTCTTGGGATGAGGCCTTGGCTACATGGTTATGATAGTTTAAAATTATGCAATCCATCATTATGAAAGTGGTTATTGATATTTCATGTGATTATTCGACTAGTAGAATATCCATGTGAATAAGTGAATGACATTATTTCATTTTAATTTTTCCTTAAATGATTTTATACATTGCCTTAAATGTTGATGTTTATTTCTGAAAGTTTCTGGTATATTGTTATCCTTAATGAGCATCTGAGCTCACCCCTTTCAATGATTTAATTTTTCCAGGATGTGAAGAAGTATTTTATGAATCTCTTGCAGGGATAGTATGAGGGGATAGGAAGACAATATGTTTTTGTTGTTTTGTTTTACTTTATGATGTTATGTAAGACTTATGAATATATATATTGTTTCCAAGGCTACTAAACTAATCGGTCTTTCGAGACATGATCTTTTGTGATCATGCCAATGTTACAAAATAATGCACCGACTCTGGGTATCTGGGTTCGGGGCATTGTAGATGGTATCAGAGGCAGTTTAATACTAACCTTGGAAGTTAGATATAGAAAAACTCTGATTAGAGCACATATCCCTATTATAGACTTTGAGGATTAGTATAGAAGAACTTCGTAGAATTTTGGTATTATAGAGATTTTGTGAGTTCTCCTAGAAATACATTCTTGTCTGGATACGAGCAGGTAGAGTCAGCTCTGGCATAGATGTACCTATGGGTCAAACCCAAAAACACCACTTTGAGCTAGACTCGAACGGGAGGTGGTGCACGACAACGGGCCTTGCTGCACTCTTGGTTATGACACTCTCGTGGGATATGCTTAGGATAATTCATTATTTCTTGAAAAAAAATTATGAAGGGTTTATGGGTATATACTTCCTCATAGAAAACATTTCTTTTTATGATTATAGATTATATCCAAAAACTGTTCCATTTATGTTAAGTGTTTTACAAGTATGGAATTATGTATCGTGATTCATAAACTGATCAAGTTTATGCCATCTTTTAGAAATGGTACCTAGTGGAAGAAATGGAAACCGTATCAATGCACGCACTCTATGTTGGGATTTCCCTCCTTCTCAAGATAATTATACAGGAGCTGGTGATACAACTGGTGCTAATCAGATTATCACCATACTGGGACAACTCAGTCCGGTTATGAATAAAAACCTTACTCGTATGGAGCACCCTGATCCACAAAGTGGAGGATCAATGTTAGACCGCTTCATGAGGCAACAACCACCAAAATTCAATGGGAGTAAAAATCCTTTAGTAGATGAGCAGTGGATAAATTCCTTTGAGAAAATATTCCATGCCTTGGGGAGTAGTGATAGGGAAAAGGTTATCACGGCTGTTTACCGCCTCACTGGAGATGCTGATCAAGGGTGGTCATTGATTCAAAATAAAAAGGAAGATGAAGAAATATCAAATATGTAATTGAGGGAGTTCAAAGATCTTTTCATAGAAAAATACTTTCCTCCTGACCATCGACCAGATATGGAAAGGCAATTTTTGAGTCTAAAGCAAAAGGAGGATGAGAATGTCGCAAAGTATGAGTCTAACTTGACAAGGTTAGCGAGGCATAAATCAGATTATATACATAACTCAAGAAGTAAGATTAATCGTCTCTTTGAGGGGTTAAAACCATTTCTCCGTCAAGATTTAGTATCCCAATCATTCTCAACGTACGAAGATATAGTCTCATGTTCTATCAAGATAGAAAAGGAATTATCTAAATCTTATGACAATAAATTAAAGGAAGAGAAGAATAGAATGGTGGAACAAGAGACATATAAAGGGAAAAAGGGAAAGAAGGATTTTACATTATGCGATAATTGTGGGAAGAATCACCCCGGTACTTGCCTAAAAGGAATGGGAGTTTGTTATAAATGTGGAGATAAAGGTCACTAGGCTCATGATTGCAAGTGAAAGAAAGAGGCTATAAATATTGAATGTTACAATTGTAGAGAAATAAGGCATTATGAAAATGAATTCCCTAATAGACATGTAAAATTACCTTAGAAAAGGCCGAGGGATCAAGGACAATCTTATGTTGTTACTACAGTTGAAGTGGAATAATTATTGTATTTTTGTTTTTGGACTCAAGAACTATATTTTGGTTATAAGAATAATGTGATATATATAAGTATTGTATTTCCGTACTTGTTGTTTTCATTAAGGTTTTAATATGATGATGGTAATCAAATTTTTAGTATGTGACAATAAGAGAAACATTAATTTGTTTGGGGAATATGATGAGTTGATTTTGGATTTTAGAGACCTTTTAGAGAAAGTCTGGACAGAGGCATTTTGGAAAACTATAAAGGTTAGAATGGATTAAGTTTAACATTGGATAGTATTGTTTAAGGTTAAAACATTTCTGAAGATTAATTTTGGAATATTATAATAATATAGTTTCAGGAAAAGGACAACTTGCAGGTCAAGGGATAACCCATCACGTTGGACAATGCTGTAGGAATTGAACCCACAACCATAGTGCGACAGGCCTTTTTTACCTACCACTAGCCAACATGAAGTCCCTGGTTATTAAAAAATAGTTTTCCTAATCTAAATGGTTTATGTTAATATTTTGAACCTTGTACGATTAGGATAAATATAATATTTTTGAGTTCTATTATCTTTTTGAGTGAATGATGAGTTTGTGGTAGAAATTAGTTGATGGTTGAAACTATACTTCTCAATCATATATATATATATATGTATCTATTATTCTATGAATAAATTAATTCTTAAACTTTAGGAAAGGGATATTAAAACAAAAAAATGGGTTATCTTAATACATTATGTTTTGTTGAACTGATGATATTTTAAATCAGCATAGATTGAAGGCTTTGAGGCCCTCAATTTTACACTTTTGTTTTGTGATTTATGAACTCAATCAGTCCCTAAAAATATTTACATCCTTCCATAAATTATATATCTCTAATTTCCACCAATTTTCTTCTAATCGAGATCAGAATTTGGTGGTGACTTTTTTCATTTCCCTTTCCCTCTTATTAAGGCTAAATTTTATTAACCTTATTTATGATGGGGGTTTTCCACAAAGGTATTTTCTTTTTTCAGCCTTTTATTTTTGAAGAACTTTTTCAAATTTCGAGGATGCAATTTATTAAATGAGGGGAGACTGTAACACCCCATGCTTCCATGGTACGCTTCTCTTTCAATAATGAAATAGCTTGCATTGTACGTAAGTTCGAGATTCTAAGACACATCGACCAATCAAAGTAGCCGTTATGAATAGTAATACCCACTTTTTGAAATTATATAAATATCATATTTCAAAATGGACTTCATTTTTGTATTTGGAATATCTAAATTAGCCTATATTGAATTTTTTGTATTTTTCTGAGAACAACCAATTTTTGATGAATAGTGAAAACTACTTAAAAACAAACTTTTTAATCAAAATAATTTATAGGAATAAATTATAATATTTAGTGGATTTAAAGTGTAATTAGATTTCTAATTTACCATTTTATCGAATAGTGGTGATTAGAATTAATTTCACTTTGAAATTGGACATTAACAATTGTCAATCTTTTGATTGATATTGTTTCAAAAAAACTTGCTATTTGTTTTGACAATGGGAATTAATTATTAAATTAATTAATGAAACTTATATGTTTTAAATTTTTTAAAATATACATCATTTTTGAATTTGGAAAATCAAATATAGCTTAGGGTGAATTTTTGGTATTTTTATGAAAAACTTCAATTTTTGATGAATAGTGAAACCACTAAGTGGTAGTTAAAAAACTGATTTTTTATTTAAATGAAAATCTACCACTTTGGGGATTTGATTATCAAAAATCAGACATACATGGTTGACATTAGGAAGTAAAATGGTGTTCAATACGATTAAAATAATTTCTTGGTGAATAGTTACTTTTATGTTTTATTAATCGTGATTAATGGTAATTAGTGTAATTTAAGGTAAATATAATGTTATAATATATGAAATTACCTTTACACTTGTTCTACCCTTATTGGATGAGTCATGGCCAACAAATAAAATCCATGGGTCATCTTGGAGACTCCATGGAGCCACTTGGGTATGAAAATTACAATAATAACATTTTATTTAAAGTTAAAATAAAAATGTCACAAAAGGCCCCCACCTCTACCAATTTATTCACACCTATCAAGCCATTAGATCGGCCAAACTCTTCTCATTATATCTCTACACATCCCTCTCTTCATCATAAAACCCTTACCTTAGGCAGAAAGCTCTTCAAGAAACCCTTTTGGTTCAAACCAAGATGAGTTACCCGATTTAAAGATAATGTCTTCACTTGGGTTCTTTTATTTTATTTTGCTTCTCCAACCCCTTAAAATATTTTTATTCCTTAATTTTGTAACTGCACAAGTATATTCAATATACTAGGATTTTGTTATGATAATGATTTTATTTATACTTACACACACCTTCGTCTAATGGTTAAAGAACATACTCTTTCTGTGGGTGGCAAATCACTGCCTCACGAAACGATGATTGTTCAATCTTCTTTTAACACCTCTCATGGTGGAAATTATGATGATACTATTTCTATATATGATATATATTATATTTATGTTTTCTTTATTCTTCTGTATTTTTTTTCTTTTATGGCATACTTTTATGGTTTCTATTATGGGTAAACACGATAATCTAATTAGAGGAAGTGTGGACTACCACCCCCTCAAAGTTATGTGACTCATTAATAACGTATTTGGTACATATAAAGGATTAAGTTAGTGATATTATATATGATAGTATACTGGAATTATGATATAACTATTTATCATTATAATTTCATTCCAAATATGAAATAGAAATGAAATTAGCATTCATGCGTACGTACGGCTTACCGTCTCCATGAACGGTGCATTTAATTTCTTACCTCTAAATGTTATGTAATATTATAAATTCATGTATATACTTGATATATATAATATATATGATATCTATATCATGAATATAATTTTGGAGATAATTGATATTTTACCACGTGAACAACATGTAATTATAAGAAGTTTATTGTTGACTCAAGTATCAAAGATTGACAAAACAACTGTTATTAACTTAAATGATTAAATAATGTTCATAACATGGTAATAAGTGATATAAAAGAAATATTGAACTTTAAAAAGGTTCTTAAGAATGTAGAAATTAACTCTAGTTTATTATTCATGAGGTTGAAGAACGGTCGAGTCATGTCGGGCACGAGGTAAGGGACTTCGTCTCAATCTTCTTTCATTGAGGAATATTTTGTTTTATACACAACATTCCTTTATATGGTGTATAAACCCCTTTAACTTTTACTTTTATTAAAAAGTAATGTTTTTATACAAATCGTTTTTACTAAATGACAAAAGGAATTTTTTCTCTTACGTATGCGGTGATGATGAATTCTCAAACACCGTGACCATTATTTGAGTTTCGGCTTCATCTAAAAGCCATAACCTTTTTAAAATGAAAAATAAATACCATATTGTACTTTTCTTTTATTTTGGTATTGAAAATGCTTTTGATAATTTTTTTATTATATCAATTTGTTGTATTGATATATTGTGATTGAATTGTGGAAATGTTATGTTTCCTTTATGCATGTTTTATGTGATATGATTATGTTATAGTTTGTGATATGTTCAAACCTTTTCATATATGGAATGAATTTTACTTAATATGTGATGGGTGGAGCCCGCTATATCTCCTCGATGTATTGGTAGGTCTAATGAGACATCTAGTGTCTTGGCATGAGGCCTTGATGAAATCTTATTTGTAGTCTTGGCACGAGGCCTTGGATATGTGGTTATGATAGTATGGAATTATGACTTCCATCATTATGAAAGTGGTTATTGATATTTCATGTGATTATTAGATGAGTAGAATATCCATGTGAATAAGTAAATGGAATTCTTTCATTTTACTTTTTCCATATTATGCTGAAGTTCAAGTTTAAAAGGCTTTTGTTTTTTTAATACATTTCCTTAAATGCTCATGTTTATTTATGCAAGTTTCTGCTATATTGTTATCCTTGTTGAGCATCTGATCTCACCCCATTCAATGTTTTAATTTTTTCAGGATGTGAAGAAATATTTTATGAATCACCTGGAAAGATAGTATGAGGGGATATGGAGACAAGATGTTGTTGTAGTTTTGTTTTACTTTATGATGTTATGTAAGACTTATGAATGTATCTATTGTTTCCAAGGCTACTAAACTAAACGGTCTTTCGAGACATGATCTTTTGTGATCATGCCAATGTTAGGTAATAATGCACATACTCTGGGTAACTGGAGTCGGGGCATTACAGTTGGTATTAGAGGCAGTTTAGTACAAACCTTGGAAGCTAGATTTTTAAAAAACCCTGATTAGAGCACATTTCCCTAAGATAGAATTTGAGGATTAGTATAGAAGAACTTTATCAAATTTTGGTATTATATATATTTTGTGAGTTCTCCAAGAAATACATCCCTATCTGGATACGAGCAAGTAGAGGCGGCTCTGGCACAGATGTACCAAGGGTTAAAACCCGAAAACACCATATTAAGCTAGACTCGAACAGGAACTGGTGCACGACAATGGGCCTTTCGGCACTCCTGGTTGCGACACGCCCGAGGGATATGCTTAGGATAATTCACGATTTCATTACAAACCATTATAAAGGGATTATAGGTATATACTTCCTCAATGAAAACATTTCTTTTTATGATTATGGATTATATCCATAAACTATTCAATTTATGTTAAGTGTTTTACAAGTATGGAATTATGTATTGTGATTCATAAACTCATCTAGTTTATTCCATTGTTTAGAAATGGTTCTTAGTGCAAGTAATGGAAACCGTATCAATGCACGCACTCCTTTTAGGGATTTCCCTCCTACTCAAGATAATTATAGTGGAGCTGGTGATACAACTGGTGCTGATCAGCTTATCACCATACTGGGACAACTCACTCAGGTTATGAATAATAACCTTACTCGTATATAGAACCCTGATCTAAAACGTGGAGGATCAATGTTCGACCACTTTATGAGGCAGCAACCACCAACATTAAATGGGAGTAAAAATCCTTTAGTAGCTAAGCAATGGATAAATTCCTTAGAGAAAATATTCCATGCCTTGGGGATTAGTGAAATGGAAAAGTTTATCATGTCAGTTTATCGCCTCACTAGAGATGCTGA
This sequence comes from Viscum album, assembly GCA_963277665.1. Classification (NCBI taxonomy): domain Eukaryota; kingdom Viridiplantae; phylum Streptophyta; class Magnoliopsida; order Santalales; family Viscaceae; genus Viscum; species Viscum album. The sequence goes on along the minus strand of OY728155.1, from coordinate 1,621,109,296 downwards.
CCAATGGTGGTCATTGATTCAAAATACAAAGGAAGATGAAGAAGTTTCAAATATGGAATGGAGGGAGTTCAAATATATTTTTTTATAAAAATACATTCCTCGTGACCATCGAGCAGATATGGAAAGGAAATTTCTGATTCTAAGGCAAAAGGAGGATGAGAATGTCACAATGTATGAGTATAACTTTACAAGGTTAGTGAGGCAAGCATCAGATTATATACGTAACCCAAGAAATAAGATTGATCATTTCCTTTATGGGTTAAAACCATTTCTCCGTCGAGCTTTAGTATCACAATCTTTCTCAACGTATGAAGATATAGTCTCGTGTTCTATTAAGACAGAAAAGTAATTATCTAAATCTTATGACAATAAAGTAAATCAAGAGAAAAAGAGAACCGTGGAACAAGAGACAGATAAATGGAAAAAGAGACAGAAGGATTTTCTATTATGCGATAATTGTGGGAATAATCACCCCGGTAGTTTCCTAAAAGGAATGGGAGTTTGTTATAAATGTGGAAAAAAGGTCACCAGGCTCGTGATTACAAGCGAAAGAAGGAGGCTGTCGATTTTGAATGCTACAATTGTAGAGAAATGGGGCATTATGAAAATGATTGCCCTAAGCGCCAAAGAAACTTACCTCAGAAAAGGCCAAGGGAGAAAGGCCAATCTTATGTTGTTACTACAATTTTAGTGGAATAATTATTGTATTTGTGTTTTTTGGACTCAATAACAATATTATGGTTATAATAATAATGTGATATATATAAGGATCGTACTTCAGTACTTATTGTTTTCATAAAGGTTTTAATATGATGATGGTAATACTTATTTTTAGTATGTGACAATAAAAGAAACATTACTTTGTTTGGGGAATCTGATGAGTTGATTTTTGAATTTAGAGACCTTTTAGAGAAAGTCTAGATAGAGGTATTTTGGATAACTATAATGGTTGGAATGGATTTTGTATAACTTTGGATAGTATTGTTTAAGGTTAAAAAATTTCTGAAGATTATTTTTTGAATATTATAATACTATAGTTTCACGAAAAGGACAACGTACAGGTCGGGGGATAACCCATCGCATAGGACAAAGCTGTAGGAATCGAACCCGCAACCATAGTGCGACAGGCCTATATTACTTACCACTAGCCTACAGGAAGTCCCTGGTTAATTAAAAATAGTTTTCCTAATCTAAATGGTATGTGTTAATATTTTGAACCTTGTACGATTAGGATAAATATAATATTTTTGAGTTCTATTATCATTTTGAGTGAATGATGAGTTTGTGGTAGAAATTAGTTGATGGATGAAACACTACTTGTCAAGTATATAAATATACATTTCTCTTTTTCTATGAACAAATTAATTCTTAAAATTTAGGAAAGGAATATTAAAACAAAAAAATGTGTTATCCTAATACCTTATCTTTTGTGGAACTGATGATATTTTAAATCAACATATATTGAAGGCTTTGAGGCCCTAAATTTTATAATTTTTTGGGATTGATAAACTCAATCACTCCCTAAAAATATTTACGTTTTTCCTTCAATTCTATATCTTTAATTTCCACCAATGTTGTTCTAATCGAGATCATAATTTGGTGCTGACTTTTTTCATTTCCCTCTACATCTTATTAAGGATAAATTTTATTAAACTTATTTCGGATGTTGGTTTTCCACAATGGTATTTTCAAATTTCAACCTTTTATTTTTGATGAACATTTTCAAATTTCGAGGATTCAATTTAATGAAGTAGGGGAGAATGTAACACCCCAAGCTTCCATGGTACGCTTCTCTTTCAATAATGCAATAGATTGCATTGTATGCAAGTTCGAGATTCTAACACACCGCGACCAATCAAAGTAGCCGTTATGAATATTAATACACATCTTTTGAAATTATTTAAATTTTAAATTTCAAAATGGACTTCATTTTTGGATTTGGAATATCAAATTATCTTATGTTGAATTTTTGGTATTTTTCTGAGAACATCCAATTTTCGATGAATAGTGAATAATAATTAAAAACAAATTTTTTAATCAAAATAATTTATTGTGATAAATTATACTATTGAGTGTCTTTAAAGTATAATTAGAATATAATTTTACTGTTTTATCCAATGGTGGTCATTAGAATTAATTTCACTTTGAAATTGGCCATAAACAATCGTCAATCTTTTGATTGATATTCTTTCTTAAACACACGCTATTTTTTTTGACAACAGGAATTAATTATTAAATTAATTAATGAAACTTATATGTTTTGAATTTATTAAAATAGACATCATTTTTGAATTGGGAATATCTAATATAGCTTAGGGTTAATTTTGGTATTTTTCTAAAAAACTTCAATTTTTTATGAATAGTGAAACCACTAAGTGGTAGTTAAAAAACTGATTTTTTGTTTAAATGAAACTTTACCACTTCAGTGATTTGATTTTAAAAAATCAGACATACATGGTTGTCATTATAAGTAAAATGTGGTTCAATAGGATTAAAATAATTTTTGGTGAATAGTAACTTTAAAACTTTATTAATCACGATTAAAGGTAATTGGTGTAATTTAAGGTAAATATAATGTTATAATAATATGAAATTACCTATACACTATTCCTACCCTTATTCGATGAGTCATGTCCGACCAAGACAATCCATGGGTCAACTTGGGGACCCCATGGAGCCACATGGGTAGGAAAATGACATTCATAACATTTTATTTAATGTTCAAATAAAAATGTCACAAACATGTATTGTTTTAATAAAACAATTTTTACATGGGGTTATACAAGTCATATTTTTGACTATATGTATTTATTGGAAATATAAATAGATTTCCAAAATCATATTATTTATTTAAAAAAATTAAGACATTAAATAAATTAATTTATTTACGACACCATGATGATGCAGTGATTACCTCATTAATGAATGATTTAAATAAAATGAAAAGATATTGTAAAATATAAGAAATAAACTTGTCAAAAACCTATTTTATGGGTGTATTTAGAACACTTATCACGTTATCCTCGAATTATATCATTGTGGGACCTTTAAAATATGAAAATCATTTTAAAATAAAGTAACATTTCATGACTTTCCAAGAGTGCCCCTCCTCTCCTGTTATAAAAGGCCCCCACATCAACCAACTTATTCACACCTATCAAGCCATTAGATTGGCCAAAATCTCCCCATTATATTTCTCCACATCCCTCTCTTCATCATAGAAGCCTTACCTTAGGCATCAATCTCTTCAATAAACCCTTTTGGGTCAAACCAAGAGGAGTTACCCGATTTAAAGACAATGTCTTGAATTGTGTTCTTTTGTTTTATTTTGCTTCTCCAACCCCTTAAAAACTTTTTATGACTTTATTTGGTAATAAAACCACTATCATGAATATACTAGTATGTTTTTATGAGAATTATTTGATTTACACTTACACATACCTTCGTCTAATGGTTACAGAACATAGTGTTTCTGTGGGTGGCGATTTACTGCCTCACGAAACGATGATTGTTCAATCTTCTTTTAACACCTCTCATAGTGTAAATTATGATGACCCTATTTCTATATATGATATATATTATGTTTATGTTTTCTTTATTCTTCTGTGTTTTTTTCATTTATGGCATACCTTTATGGTTTCCATTATGGTTAAACACGATAATCTCATTAGAGGAAGTGCGGACTACCGCCCCCTCAAAGTGATGTGACTCATTAATACCTTATGTGGTACGTATAAAAGATGAAGTCAATGATATTATATATGATACTATACTCAAATTATTATATAACTATGTATCATTATGATTTCATTCCAAATACGAAATATAAATGAAAGTAGAGTTCATGTGTACGTACGGCTTACCGTCTCCATGAACAGTGCATTTCATTTCTTACCTCTAAATGTTATGTAATATTATAAATGCATGTATATACTGGATATATATAATATAAATGATATCTAGATCATGAATATAATTTTGGAGATAATTTATATTTTACCACATTAACAACTTCTAATTATAAGAATTTTATTGTTGACTGAAGTATCAATGATCGAGAAAACAACCGTTATTAACTTAAATGATTAAATAATGTTCATAACATGGTAATAAGTGATATAAAAGGAATAATGAACTTGAAAAATGTTCTTAAGCAATTAGAAATTAACTCTAGTTTATTAATTAGGAGGTTAAATAACGATTGAGTCAAGTCGGACACGAGGTAAGGGATTTCGTCTCAATCTCCTTTCATTGAGGCATATTTTGTTTTATACAAAACATTCTTTTATACGGTGTATAAAACCCTTTGACTTTTACTTTTATTAAAAAGGAATATTTTTATACAAAGAATTTTTACTAAACGAAAAAGGAATGGTTTTTCTTACGTATGCGGTGACAATGACTTCTCCGCCGATGTGACCATTATTTGAGTTCTGGCTTCCTCTACAAGCCATAACATTTTTAAAATGAAAAATAAATACCATGTTTTACTTTTATTTTATTTTGGTATTGAAAATGGTTTATATAATGTTTTTATTATATCATTTTTTTGTATTGATATCTTGTGATTGAAATGTGGAAATGTTATGTTTTCTTTATGCATGTTTTATGTGATATGATTATGTTATGGTTTATGATATCTTTAAACCTTTTCATATAAGGAATAGATTTGACATAATAAGTGACGGGTGGAGCCCACTATATCTCCTCGATTCATCGGTAGGTCTCATGACACAAACTAGTGTCTTGGCATGAGGCCTTGACAAAATCTTATTTGTTGTATTGGCACGAGGCCTTGGCTACATGGTTATGATAGTATGGAATTATGCATTCCATCATTATGAAAGTGGTTGTTGATATTGCATGTTATTATTCTACTAGTAGACTATCCATGTGAATATGTAAATGGAATTATTTTATTTTACTTTTTCTATATTATGATGAAGTTCAACTTTAAAAGAATTTTTTTTGTTATACATTGCCTTAAATGTTTATGTTTATTTATGAAAGTTTCCGCTATATTGTTATCCTTACTCAGCATCTGAGCTCACCCCTTTCAATGTTTTAATTTTTCCAGAATGTGAAGAAGTATTTTATGAATCACATTCCGGGATAGTATGAGGGGATAGGAAGAAAAGATGTTGTTGTAGTCTTGTTCTAATTTATGATGTAATGTATGACTTATGAATATATATAGTGTTTCCACGGCTACTAAACTAATAGGTCTTTCAAGACCTGGTCTTTTTTTATCATGCCAATGTTACGTAATAATGCCCCAAATCTGGGTAACTGGGGTCGGGGTGTTAAAGTAGATGTACTCAATAGGAGGTCTGGTATACAATTGCTGAGTAAAGAGACGGAGCAGTTAGCTGCTTTGCAGATATCCAACATGTATCGAGATGGAGAATCATATCTTCAGTCACTGACAGTCAGTCTCCCACTCCATCAATGATCCAGGGAAGCGAAACTTTGGGACAGTGACATCAAGGCTCAACGTGCCCAGATATCCATAGGATAGGAACCTAGTTGGTTTCCTGAACGTGGAGAGAAATCCATCCACATTAGAGAACATACTTTAGTACCAGTGGCACATCATGGAGAATTTTTGAGGGAGTTCCATACGTCCCCTCTAGTGGTGCATCCAAAAGTGGAGATGATGTACCATGAACTTCGATGTCAGCACTGGTGTCTGAGAACAAAGAAGTAAGTGGCAGAATTTTTCTATCAGTGCCTCACTTGTTAAAATGTGAAGGCATAGTATCAGGTTCAATCAGGCATAGTTCATCCATTAAAGGTGGTAGAGTGGAAGTGGGATGGAATTTCCGTGGACTTTGTGACAGGAATTCCACGCATGTCCAAGAGTAATGATTCTATCTGGGTGATCATTGACTGACTCCCCATGTCAGCCCACTAACTACCCATCAGAGAGAAGGGTTCAGTAGAGGCCATAGGATGCCTCAATGTACAAGAGATTTTACGGCTTCATGGAGTTCCAACTATGATTGTATTAGATCTTGATGCATGATTTTCTTCCTAGAAATTGAAGGGGTTGCTGGAAAAATTCAGTTCATAGATTCGATTGAGAACCACGTTCCATCCTCAGACAGATGGCTAGACAAATCACACCGTTCAGACCCTCAAGGATATTCTATGTGGTTGTGTCCATGATTTTTTCCATAGTTGGGAGGATCACTTTCTTTGGTGGATATCACATACAACAATAGATATCAATCCACTATCAGTATGAAACTATTTGAGGCATTGTACAACAGACCTTACAGATCACCACTAAGCTAGACTAGCCCAGGGGAATTAGCACTCATGAGACCATAGATGGTATAGGATACTACGGAGAAGGTGTGGATCATCCAGGAGTGGATGAAGACTTCACAGACTAGGCCTAAGTCCTATGCTGATAGAAGACAGAGACCTCATGAGTTCCAGGAAGGTGACCATGTCTTTCTACGGGTCACACATCGACTAGGTTTGGGGATATTTTGTCGGGGTGGAATGTTATCTCTGAGGTTCATCGGACCCTTTTAGATCCTTAGTAGAGGTGGCGAGGTGGCTTAATGCTTAGCTATTCTACCTCAATTGCACTGGGTGAACGACGTCTTCTACGTGTCCTAGCTGAGGAGATACATGCCTGACCCTTCACACATCAATGAATGGGGAGAACTCGACATCGACGATTGGGAGAAGTTTTCGGAGGCTCATGTAGAGATTGAGGATCGACAGAATCAGGTCCTTCATGGGTGGTCTATACCTCTCCTATGCATTAATTGGCTGCAGGGGAACATCTAGGAGAGAAAATGGGCGTGGGGGGCTCAGATTTCTTCTAGGTACCCCCACTTGTTTCCCTAGTTTGTGTTGTGGCTTTTATGGATGCAAATATCTGAGGTGGGGAGGATGTAAAGACCCAAATTTTTTCCATGTAATTTTTTTAATTATATGTAATATTATGAGTCCACGAAAATTAACAGCGCAAGATTATGAGGGCCTTAGTGCCCAAAATGAATTTCTGAACTTTGTTTTAGGTACATTTAGTAAACGTGCATGGAGTTTTTTGTGACTATGATACAGGTGCACGGAATTGATATCTGAGTGTACCGTTGAACTTGCAACGTCGATATTCGCTTAAGGAGACCTTCACTTAGATAGCAGTAGGTCAGTTGTAGAAGTTGATTTTTTGGCTTTTTGTTGGAGAATAAAAATTATATTAAAGAAAATAACTTTTATTTTATTTTCTTTGAAACCTCATTTTTTTAAATTCTTCTGGTTGGGACCACCTGAACTCTTATTTAATGTGTGGAAAACCATTGGGATACTTCCAATTTATTGTGCCAATTTATTGTGCCAACATTAATCCTTAACTCATTAAATTCCCACCACACCTCTCATAGGGGAATCATTTCCAAATGAGGATATCTTTGGAGAGTTGTAAAGAAAATTCTATAATGTAGAAAAATCCCCAACAAAGAAATAGGAACCAACTCCAAACATGGATCAGAAGAATCTTGCGGGAGGGATGAACGTTGAAGTCACCATATCATCGACTTCATATTCCTCCTCACGACATCTCTGACAGGAAAATGTGGTAGGGGTTTTATATATGTTGGAATTTACAATATTGATTCTTCATATACTAAAATCACGACGACGATGGCCAAATGAACATGGCCATCATACCACACATAATCCTTGCTCCTCTTTTTTTTATTCATTGTGCGTTCTTCAGGAATTCTTCAACACCTAATATTTATTAATGCAGGAAACATGGAGTTTCTATAAGCGTGATATATGGACACGGATACCTTGATGAAAAGATCACGAATATGCGATCGTTTAATTTTTTGGGCATTGAATGAATATGCAGTGGCTCGCGGAAGAAGGAGTTGCCTGACACCCGGTCGGCCATGAGGAAGGGAGGCTGGCATGTGTCCGAACCACCGGCCAGTGAAGAGGTCGTGACCTGTCATCCATGGAGGGGTAGGGAGGCGACCAGAAACTAGCCGGCTATGTATTGGAGTGGCGGTGCATGTCTGCACTATAGGTGGAGCATGGGGGTTGTGGCCCCATGGTGGAGGATGAAGGGCATCCAGCTATAGTGGAGCAGCAGTGCACGACCACGCCTCTTAGAGGAAGAACAGTTTGACTTCCATTTAGACACACCAGACTGGGTGGGACATCTCCAGTGGGTCCCCCATGCCACCTAGCTGAACGATTTGATGGACCGTTTGGAAAAACCAGAAGGGGGTGCTCCCCTTTCGGCACCAACTCGGGCAGACCACGCCGGCGGGACCCGCCACCGGGCCCTGCCATTGGGTAGTGCTAGTGGGATAGGCCGAGACTCCCCTTCTCAGGCTTGAAAAAACTACCTCCCCTCTAGCCGGGCCCACCAAGGCCCAGGCCAACCAGACCAGACTCGGGCCCATCTTGACCCAATTTTTCCTTTTTGGCCATAACATGTGATCCAAACGTTCATTTGATAAACCATCTCTGGTACCGGAATCCATAGATAGATGAGGTCCTTTTGGTATACTCCACTTTATTTTTGGATATGGTTGGAGTATGGTCATGTTGGATTAGACCCCGAATCCAACCGGTCCCTCAGAGCGGAAAAGCAAATAACTTATAGATCAGGCATCTGATTGGTGTCCCGTCTATTGCGTTGGGTCTTGTTTGATGTGACAAACATTGGGACACATTTTTGTGTAACATTGGAGTGGTTATGGTATGAAATATGTCTTAGAGAGTGGTTCTCCCAAGATCGATATGTACAGAACACTGTGACTTGCTGAGACTAGACGACTGCTGACCGTTTCGACTCTGAGTGACTCAAAAGGCCTACTGGGGAGCGCCTCTATGTGAAACGGAAGTCCCATGGTGGGGAGAACCTATGTGTGATGCAGAAGACCCATGGTACTTAATAGGAGGAGTTCCTTAGTAGGCCACGAGGGGGATCACATAAGTGTGACACAGCAGACCCGTAGTGGGGAGTGCCTCGGTGTGACACGGCAGACCCACCGTACTCGAAAGGATAAGTACCTTAGCAGTCCATGGTTTGTGGAAGAACCTCTGTGTGACGCGGTAGGCCCACTGTAATCAATAGGGGAGGATTTCTCCAGCAGGCGAGGTGCTCGAGGTTGTGGCTGTCAATGTTACTTGTTACTATCCCTAGGGGATCATGTGGCCAACTATAAGTATCAATAGCGATCCTATGTGGGTCAGATTTATAATTTTTTTTAGAATGTTGTATACTTCGTGTGAGATGAGTATTTATATTTTTGGTATTCTTTTTTTCGTGGAACAGTTGAGCTTCATTCTTTTCAGTTGGGCCTTGTGTTTCCACATGAATGAGATGGGTATAGTCAATAACATATGTATATGTATTCACATATACCAATGTTGGGTTGATTGTTGTTTTCATTATTCGTGGATTACCCTTTTGGATTTTGTTAGACCTTCAAGGGTCTCGGGGTCCCTATTGAGTTTTGTTATGCTCACCAATACATGGTATACTCCTGTACCTTGTTGTGTTTTGTGTAGACGACAGACAATGCTGATTAAGGACGAGTGTACCCAGGACTAGAGGTACCTTGGAGGGTGGACATTAGCCGAGGCGTACTGCAGAGACGACCATTCGGGAGCGGCACCTACCCTTCAGATAGAATCCTTAGTGGGTGTTCACAAGATTTTTTTTTCAGTTATACTAGTACTTTTAAGTTTCTTGTATTTTTTGAATTTACTTGTACATTTTTAGTTGTGCTTTAGTCTGGGCCCTTTACTTTCTGTATACACCTTGTATACTTTATAGTTTACTTTGGGCATAGTTTTGAAAGATTATAGGTTAAAAAGGTAATGCCTTCCCGGATTTAGGGAATACACCTTTTGGTGCTAGTAAAACATCCCCGGGCCTATGGAAGGTGGGATTTGGGTAGTCATAACACGGGCCCTGGGAGACGGGTCATGATAGATATAAGGACTCCTACATTAAAAAATATATTATGTGTAATTTTCTACTAAATTTTTTTATAGTGTATAAAAAAATATATATATAAATATTAACTCACATTAATATGAATTAATTTATGGAATATAATATTTTAAAAAGATAGAAAATCATTAATAACATTTGATATGCTACAATATTATTATACATTATTTTGGAATTGAAGATATTCAGGATTTTTATTACTATGTTATTAAAATGAAAGAAGGGGATAAATGATAAAATATTACTTTTTGGTTATAATTAAATATTTATGATATGAATCTATATCATTTTGTTCTACAAATTAGAGATATATATGTTTCTCTAGTGAAAATTTAGTATCTATAATTTTGATTCTATAAAACTATTAATTCTAACTACATTAAAAATATGCAACACTTAAAAACATATTAATATAGTGTAACATTATTTTTCTATTATTGATGGATAGACTAATTATAGTATTTTTATAATGTAGAGTGAGAGCTATATTTAATTCTATTTCAACTATTAATCACTATTTTTTGAATTTTTACTTGTATTTTTGAGGTCCACAATATAAGGATCTGAATAAAAAACACTACACAAGCATTAAGTTTTGGTGGAGTGAAATGCGTAATGTTCTTAGAAATGTAAAGACCTCTGTAAAAACCATTCATTTCTTATCATTAATTTTCGTTATTTATTAAATTAAATTAATTTGATATGGATGATAAATGATGAAATTTAATTAAATATAGAAAAGAAACTTTATATAGTAGAATTAAATGAATGATCATCCTCCCAACATGATTCATTGTGTCAATATTTCTAGAAAAAAAAAAATTTCATAGAAATAGAATATAATAACAGGAGGACCTAAGAATTATATACACGCAAAATGCATTAATTATGATTTATTCAAAGGATAATTTACGTTAGATATATTATATTATTTTTTTTCATTATTACTGACTATGAGTTATTTCATGTAATATAATTATCAAGGTTCTAGATATGTTCATTATTATAATATTTTCACTATTATTTCCTATGAATTTTATTTATAAAACTTATTATTTTCCATTTACAGTAGTAATGATTATTTCTCCCAATTAATTTCATGAATGAAAATAATTTTACGATATTTTATAAATTTAATGCATCATTTTTTATTATTATTTCAAAAAATATTCAACTTCACTTGTATTTATATATTCCATCGACTAATAAGTTTTATTATTGTTTATTAAACTCTAATGAGATAAAAATTTCAATATAATTAATTTAATTATTTTTATATGGTTTATGTATGTGTAAGAAATTTTAAACAATTCAATTTTATTAATATGAATGTTAGTTTCAATGATTAAATAACATGGTTATAAAAAAAACTTGTATTTTAATATATATGCTTATGGAGTTGATGTATGGATTTTTTACCTAGGATTATGTATGATATTTATTGATTAAACAAAAAATAAATCTTACATTACGAAGAATTTAATTTTATTACAATTTTGATAAATTCATACATATATATATATATGATGTAAATGTTTGGGTCTTTAAATCTAGCCATCAGTGTAAATGAACTCATCATATGACTCCATAGTGGAGTGATTTTTCCCCATTATTCAAAGGTTCTGAAATAACTTACAGAATTTTATTACCTTGACATATGTACCTCTTATATAGTAGGGTGAGGAAATATGAGAATTCACCCTTCCCATTACATCTACACCATCCATTGTATCAAAGGAGACTAACATTGTTTCCTCATAGTACATGTAGTGACAATGATTTTTTAAATAATCTACAAAATATTTATTTATATCTATATTATTTGTTGTTAAATAATATTCATTCAATTATTCAATTTCATGAGTAATACATAAACCCATTCTCCCTAATTCATCATCAACCTGTGTTTGTTAATTTATTCTTAAATATGTTTTATACTCATTACCACATCAACCAAACTTTTATTCATATTTCAAGTGTAATATAGTTTTTAGAAACCTAAGAGAGTGAATGATATTTTTTATTTTCAACCTCATGATTATCTAACATATAATAATTTTTTATGTTACCATGTGAAAAAATAATATATATATATATATATATATATATATGTTTTTCAATATGTTGTATCTAATATCATTACAGTTATTTCATATTAAAAATTTCTGTTTAATTTAAAAATATTCCCACCCACCATTCATGTGAAATTATATATACAGTAAAGTTAATTAAAAATTATTTATATAATTGAATGATTAGAATAAATATTTTACATTAATTTACATATTATTTGAAATTTACTATAGAATAAATTAAAATGATAGTGAAATATATTTTATTTCCATTCAACCCACCTTATATTATTATTCTAATAACCCTCGATTATATATGGAAATTTGAGTACTATTTCGTATATATTTTAGGTTTATATTTATTAGTACCAATTTCTAATAAAAATCAATGCATAATGGTTTTTAAGGGAGGAATAAATGTCTTATTATAAAATTCTACTCAAGGATAAACACCAATATAAATTATGGTGGGGAAAAATTTAATGATTATATGCATAAATTTTTTATTCAATTTTACAAAATGAAATCCATAATTTGTATTGATATTTTAATGAGGCTTATAAATATCATATTCATAAAAATAATGACATTTATATTCTATATATTAATGAAAAAACATAAGAAATAAATAATAATGGTCATAAAAAATTAATGGTTGCGGTTTAGTTATGATATTTATTTCTCAACAAACCAAATAAATATTTTCATGAAGAACTATCTCCTTTTCCTGAGAAATTTTTATAATTTTCTTCTCATTCATCAAACAGAAAAATTACCTAATAAATTCATCTTTATTTTTTTTCTATATTAAATATAACATGGAAAATATAAACTTCATGTATTTGTAAATATTTATTCTCTAATATGTTTAAATAATATAATATCTTTATTAAAAAGTTATCTATATTAATATGCATGTTTAACGGAATTTATACTTACTGAAATTTACAAGGAATAAATTCATTGAAATATATATAATTTCAGAAATATAATTTCTTTAATTCCAGATGTTATTTAAAAAAGAATTTGTTTTATGATTTTATAAATTTTATATGTAATTAGTAATCAAAATTAAATTTAAATTTGATAGATAAATAGTTTTCCCCAGGAGTTAAAATGGTATCTATGGGAGGTAATTTTATTATCTATAATTTTTTCTTCTTTTTAATTTTATTTTAATATAACTATTTCAAATTTACCCATTAATCTTGGTATCATGGTCCAATTTTCATGATAACCATGATTGTTGATCAAAATTAGTGTTTTAACCATGTCATAATAAATTTGGATTCATATTGATATATAAAGAAGAAAAATAATAAAATTGAAAATTAATGTAACACAAATATAATGTATTAATAATCAAATGTCATGTATATTGTAGAACACATGACTAGGCCCAGTTGATTAAATAGAAAAATCAAGTTTTATACTATATTCCATATTTAATATAGTGTATACACAATTTATATCACCTTTAACTATGTAATTTGTGTATAATATATACACCACATATTATGTGGGGGCATTAAACATTTTTTAAAACCTACCCTACTAACCATCAGCAGTTTAATGTAAAATTTTGTTGAATAACCAAATATAAGATGAACAAAATTGACTATTGGTTTACTAATTTCCATGAAATTGTGTATATAATATGTATTTTTTAAACCCTATTAATAGTGGCCTTATGAAGTCGTTCTAAAAGGAGATAATGATGATGTTGAAATTTTCCACGTTTTTCTCATCTTTTCCTTGTTTTTATTTCCTTTTAATTTTGTTTTAAAATTTTTATTAATTTTTTTATCCCTCACACATTACCTAAAAATCTATTTTACCCATGGGAATGAGTGAGTATATACTCATCTTCAATGTCATTCCCTTTCTCATTAAATGATAAGACATTAATTTGGGTTTTTATGGCACACTGATACATTTTAGAAATTAATTTCTCATCCCATATTAGGATGTTATTAATTATTTATTATACAATTTTTGTTAATAAATTTATCTAAACCCTTTCTATTTACTTATATATACTAATTTTATTTACAAATGATGAAACTAATCATTCTCCATGTATAAGTATATATAAATATAATGTTATATATTCATAAGTGAAAATATAGTTTTAATTACAACTTTTTATTATTATCATAAAATGGACTTATTGAGTCTTCAACTGACATAATGTTCCTTAAGAATTTATATCATATTTATATTTTATTTCATAGGATTAAAATCGTAATTTTCATTCATCCCCATAGATGATGAATTTCTTTTTATTTATTTATCTTAAATTAAATATCCATTATGTATTTCTATTTTAATTTATTTGTAAAATATATTATCTATTATATCATAAAAAATAAATTCTCACCTGACCATAGTAATCCAAAATTCTATTCTTTCTACCATTATATTCTCAGAATATACCTAGAAATTGGGTACCAAAGGACCGAAATATGTTGTAGTCTTTGTAAACTCTATAAATAAATGATTCTTTTATTATAAATTAATATCCAAAATACAACATAGTTTTTTCTTTACTTTTTCAAAAATAACATTATTCCTTGTAGTGTATCCCTTTATAACAGTCATAGTAATATTTATTGAATCCAATGAAATGGAAACAAAATTAGGGTAATCATAGAAGGTCAATAATTGTTTAGTATAATGGAATATATAAAGAATAAATAATAAATGATTAATATTGAAATTTAGAAAATAAAAAAATTGCAATTAAAATTACTAAATAAGGAATGAACAATTTGGAGTGGTAAATAACTGAGAACACATTCTATTTAATCAATAAACTGATAATTAAATACATCCATGTATTTTTTCATCGTCAAAATACCATAGAAAAAAATATAAATGTATGCCATTAATGATTACTGGATTTAATGATTCCTAGTTAAATTCAACCTTTACTCTCAATATCTTACAATAGTGTAGTCTAAAACAACAATGTTGAAACCCATCCAATTTGGCCAATATATTCTTCTCGTGATACTACTAATGCATCGACGAGATATAATTAATTAGGAACCAACCATGTCTTTAGGTCAAAATCATCCCTAAATTATAAAATAATCAATTTAATAATTATCCTTGTCATCATATATCTATATTGAGTAATGAATATATATTTATCAATATTTCTTGAATTAATCAAGTAAATGTCAATGTAAACATCATATTCTAAAAAGTAGTTTATGGACTTAGAAAAAATGTTTACATCACACAATAATATGGTAGTTTGATATAAATTTAATCTTAAATATAAAATGGTAATAAGGAATTGGTTGATTCAAGAAAATGTTATTTATCACCAAAAAAGTTATATTGGAATGATAACTTTTACCTAGTGGTCATTTTCAAGTAAAAATCTACTGGATGATATAATTTTAATTAAATATTACTGTAAAATGTCATATTAGTGAACTATTATATTAAATTTAATGAAGTTAGAATACACACCACATTAATTTTAATTGGATCAAAATAAAATTTTAGTATCAATGGAATGTAAATTGAGACCTAATCACTTACTACTGAAGTAACTATTGATTCATGAGACATGTAAAGAATAAAATGAAATGAAACATTGAATATAACTATATAAATTAAATTCATTAAATTAAATTTCATAGGTTTTTATATAAGATAAAATATAAAAAATAGTGGTGAATATGGAATAAGTATCTCAGAGATAAATGTGAGACTAGAAATCCCCTTATCTAAAGATTTCCTTCTTATAAATATTTATTTGACCACTATTATAATGGATTTGAACATGTTAATAGCTTATAATATAACCATATTAATAATTATTAAATAATATATTATTCTTCAATATCATATTATTAATCAGTCATTAATAATATTTCTTTAATTTTGTCATTTTGGGCCATAACAACATTTTTTTAGTATGTGTAGACTTGATATTTATTTGTTCATCTTATTTTTATCATGCTTTTATCAATCAAAAATTATCAAAAATTATTTTAATATCATATTTAACGTTATCCATAACATTTTTTATGGGAAGTAAAATACACAATTCAAAGAGATGGTAGGTCATAGGTACAAATCAAAGATGATTCATTTTAAAAATTATATTAAATGAATGAAATTTATATTATATATTCAAATATTAATAATAATGTTCTAAATTTATTTCATATAAATCACCTATATTTATTAAGACCATGCTAAATATATTCCATATATAGTGTGAATGAATAACATGTCTTTGAAAGGCGATATTTTTCCTACACATTAACAATGTTATCATATTCTGAATAAATCTAAAGCATGAAGGTATATGTTATAATATAAATACATAAGAATAAATACATTATAAATATAATATAAATCTTATATAAATACTAAATCCAATAATATACCAACAGTATAATGGTGGTAATGGAAGAACAAATGACACTGATTTGCGAGGTGGTAGTCTGCCTAAAACACAAATGATGATTGCGTATCACATATGACTGAAGTGTGTGTTGGTGTAGTTCATACCCATAACATAAAAAATCTAATAATATTGAAGATAGTTTTTTATTATATAATATTGGTTTAAAAATAATTCTATTGGAACAAAAATAAATAAAACAAAGGTACATGCGGATGAATGTTGCATCTTTTTCATGTGACACCTATTGGATTGCACTAGATTCATTCAATGATGAGATTTGTGCCTAAAGTGAGGCATCTAGGATGAGAAAAGTGAAATTATGAATTTTTATTTTATCTTATTGGTATATCTATATTGAATTATATGAGTGGAAATGTATGGATAGTGAATTCCCATTTATAATGGAGTAATAGTGGTATACCATTAAATACAAAAACGTTTACATTATTGGGATGTCTCACTTGCAAGATCTTAAAAAAATAATTAAACATATTCTATAATATATGGATTATGGTCTAAATTTATATATAAAATATTTTTTTGACATGTTCATTGCTCACCTTTCCCTATATGTCTAATGTTTTGTCCCATAGAAATCTCATTTTTCTCTTACTCAATATAATGAATTTTAACATCAGTTACAATTGTATTATTCAAAATATAAATTTTATTATAATTTAAATTTTAAATTACTATTATAAAAAATATTTAAAACATTATTCCAAATAGAAATCATTTATGTTGAATAAATTAATATTAATTATTGAAATATAATGAGATAGCGGGGTTTTAATGTGTAAATAATCATAACTATGACATGTTTTTATATCCAATTTAAATGTGTAATTTATTATGATGTACTAAATTAGATTAATTGATGTATAGTTGATCTATTTATAATAATAATAATAATTTCAAAATATAATTAAAATTTATAAATTGTATATCAAAAGTTGGTTTTTAATTAAAATTTAGTATTTTTAAATATTCATTAGGAAATTAAATATCCCATAAAAAACCAAAAAATAAGCCTAAAATAATTTTGAATTTAAAAATTAAAATTTTCTATTACTTTCTAGTATTAAATATATTAAAAATTCAAAATATTATTTAACTATTCAGGGTGAATCATGACCTTGTCTACTCATATCAAATATTCTAGATCCTTCTCTAATTTTTTTTAAATTTATATATTCCATTGAATTTATTCTCAATCATCAGCATGGATCTATTTTTTTAATCTAATTTTCCAGATATGATTCCAGATTTCCATTCCAGTATGATTATCTATAATAATTGAAAGAAAAAATCATAGAAATTTATTCTCCCCCTTGATATCGCATAGATATCTTTTCTTAAGAACATTTCTTAATCCACTTGTAATACATGTTTTCATTAAATTTACACACTTGATCAATAAACAGTGTAATTAAACCTCTATTAAATGGTTGAATACATTGTTCATCACATTCTTTTCTCTTAATTTCATTAATTAGTCTCAAGAGATTCCATTTCTGAATAATATTTTATACCAAGTTTAATCAGCATCATAATTTTCTTCCAAATATGAGACGTCATATAAAATACAATCCCTTTTGACAACAAATTCAATCTTTTGACAATATTTAGATAGTATCATGATGTCATTCATGAACATGAACTCAATGAAGGATATCTTTAAAATCAACCTGTTTTCATTAGGAAGTATTACAATTTTCCATTTTTCCTAGATTATATCTTTCCTTCACCTCCTGTGTATCATAATCCAATATACAATATTTCAGATTATTATTTCCCTGACAACAATTAGGAAGAGAATGATTATCCCCTATATGATTTCTTGAACCATATTTCTTTCCATCAAAATCCGATTAATCTAAATAAAATTGGAAGAATCTATTTTTTATCTTTCACCCATATACTATTAATCTATGTACAATTAGAAACATGTATTTTCCCTTTTCTTCAATCATGCTTGCATCATAATTTCTCCAACCAACCTATTTTTTATGTGAAATAAAAATCAGAAAATAATCATCACCTTTGGATTATCATAGTCAAACAAACTTCAAATTTCTACCAATACAATCATTTTAGTCATAATAAAACCAGATTGAATAATTTGAGAACCAGACCGCTTTATCTCATTTCGATGGAAATTCTAGAACAAATTGGATATGATTCTTCTAGAAAAAAATTATTGAGCTTTTAAACATTACAATGTGTAGTGATTTTTCTCTCTTCATAAACATTCATAACATTAAAAGGAATGTTTTTGAATATAAACACCTTCACCATAAGCTTGGTCCTAAGAATATCCCCATTGGATTTTGTTGTCAGCCATGTTTCATAAATTACTAAACTTTTTACCCTCTTGAAATGGATTACTAGTCAACAATTATAATCTTGTGTGAGCTAACACATGGTAGTAAATAAGAGTCATTGATAGCAAATCCATATTGTCCAAAATAAGCGATTATGAAAAAAATATTCTTCATCATTCTTTCTATGGTCTTCGAAATTTCCTTTTAAAAATTCCCATAATTCAAGAAAATTCGTTTCCCATAATGACTCCAATGAATAGTTATAATAGTTCATCCACATACAATACTGAACTCAAATCTTACCCATGGCTCCCTCTTTTGACCCACATTAAAAAATAATATATTTATGAAATAATGAAATTCTCCCCCTTGAAAATCACTATCAAAAGGTATGTTGATAGACGGGACATAAAAACATGCATCAAATTTATTGATAAATAATTTGGATGCATTTGGTCATCCTCAATTTATAAAAGGATTCCTTCAGAAAAGGTTTTTTGAAAATTTCACCAA
Source organism: Viscum album (assembly GCA_963277665.1). Taxonomy (NCBI): domain Eukaryota; kingdom Viridiplantae; phylum Streptophyta; class Magnoliopsida; order Santalales; family Viscaceae; genus Viscum; species Viscum album. The sequence goes on along the minus strand of OY728155.1, from coordinate 1,621,089,958 downwards.
CTTGTTCCAATATTGAGAGAAAATTCGACTTCAATATATTATTTTCAACATTATTTTACAAGAAATTACATTTTATTTAAATTTTTTTTGAATGATAATATTTAACTAGATTTCAAGTGAGTGTGTTTTAACATTGACTATCATGTAAAACCATGTGTTTTGGGATAGGTGGTTCATACAAAGGTTTTTGAATTTTTGGAAAATAATTGATAATAGGAATAATAAACCAAGATTTAGAATAATGTTCCGAGAGATGGATGCTTTTAATGAGATACTTTTAAACTTTGGTAAAGGCCTGAGAAATTTCCCAAGAAACTCGTAGAATTTTTGGAGCACTGGATCATGAAATGTAGGTTTTTAAGAATTTATAGAGGGAGAATAGTCGGGACAAGGTCTAACAACCTATGAATACTAAATTATGTAACCATTCAACTTAATTCTGGGTGGGGACAGAGGATTTCACATTGTATATGGATGGTTAGTCATAACAAGTGGGACGATCCATGTAAGATGATTTTCTAAGATAGAGTGGTCGGCATGATTGGTGAATGATTTACGATATTGTGCAGGTTAAACCATATGCAGGTGTCTGTTTAATAAATTAAATTAATTTTTATTAAAATAAAAATAAAATAAGACACATAATCCTCACCCTTATCCGCACACCAGAGTGAAGCACCCCTAAGGGGGTTTCCCTCTAAACGCACGAACCCCCTCCTATGACATCCTCCTCATCTATGATTTCACTAGAATTTCCACCATATCATGGTTTAATTCTCATAGGTATAGTTTTTATTCCACATTATCTCTATTTTTGGCAATCATTCAACCTAATCAGCATTATATGCCACTTTCCTGAAACCCTGGGGTTGGGATTGAATTGGTTTTTGATATTATTCCGGTTTTATGGTATGGAAATGTTTTCTGGGAACCCATTGGTCCATGTTCCAAAAACCACCAGAAATGGCATCGTGGTTCAGGTCGATTCTATCCACCACTATCAATTTGAGGAATGTTTTTATAAATTCCTTTATTTCCCACCATTTATTTTTGTGTTTTTGGTGTTTCTGCATCATGTGGAATTGTTATAGGGTGTTTTGATAAATTCCAAGGGAGCACATGTATTTTCTATGGTATTAATATATATATATACAAACATATATATATATATATCTAAATACATACATACAAATATATATATATATTTTGCATGTTTGTTCTCTTATGGAATCAGGAACACGTGAATCAGTTTAAGGATATGTGTGTGTGTGTGTGGAAGTGTGTGTAGAAAAGCAGGAGGCTGCTTCAGTTAGAAATATTTCACTTAGCTATCCGTTGAGGCAGGGTCCCAAACATTACGCATTTAAGTTAAGAATTAATTAACTAATTATAAAATTATTCTTGATTAGTGGAATTGAAAATTCTGAATTGAACTACTTACGTGGAATAAAAATATTTGTAGATAACAAAGTCATGTTTTATTATTAAAACCCATCTATTAGAGGGGAACTTCCTTCAAGATTTAAATTAGTGATTACCACATTATGTTTTACGGGTTGATGATTTGTGGTTTTTTGATAAGCATTCCTAGTTAATGGATCCTTGTTTGAGCTAAAGGGGTATAGTTTACTTAGAATTGAGATATATTTCCTTCTTTCATGTTGACGGACTTGTGTTAAATAATTATATGGAACTACAATGAGAATATATGTGTGGATAAAACCATGTGAAATGATTAAATAAAATATGTAGTAAATGGGAGGGTATCGCATGTGATAGGAATGAATGTGAACTGTAACAATGGATGGGTATAATCAATGGTTTCATGGTTTGTGAATGGGAATTAATGAATGGGTAATTCATTATAATAAATCTAATTCATTTGATGCAAGTGATGGATAATGGGAGATATAGTGAGTTGGTATACTAACTAAAAATTCTATGGTTATGTGTGTTGGAATACACATGTGCTTATGTTAAGCCTTGTATTGAATTTGGTTGAGTTGGTTGGTAAACCCACAGATTATAATGTAATTGTTTATAAGAGTGGGTATAATCATATGGATTAATTTTATAAATAGTTTAAAATGAATAAATGATTTTATAAATGTCTTGTACTACTACCTATAGATCTGGAATGTAGTATTGGATGTATTTGGGTGATTGTGCTTAATGGGTCTTGATTTTGTGGGATGCATCGGGCCTTGCTACCTTGTTCATCCAGCTTTCTTGGACTCTCATTGGACATGTTTGTAGACATTCTCCAAGGAATCCAACCAGTGCCCAAATTGAGTTTCCACTGGGTATCCCATTGGACTTATGATGGAATCCTTGTATGAGTTCCTTGGATCTGACACATTGTAGCCTATAATTTTTATATGGATTTGTTTGATGAGTGCCTTTGATCTGCCCCATCATGGTCTACATTTATTTATACATCATGGTTGTGAGGTTTGTGATATGCACAAACATATAGCTTCACCAAGGTAAATTGTTATATTCGGTTATATGGAAAAGGAGATGATGGTATGACTTTTTTTGATGAACCAAAAGGTTGTGTTATTTATTTGTGAATTAAATATAGATACCTTATTGTAGGATCTTGATTAACTTGTACAGAGATCCTTGAGGGGTTGTTTCAGCATCACTATTAGTGGTTACATGCCATTTTCAGTTGTCATTAAAATTTATTACTTTAGTGTTTACCTACACACTCCATGTTTACCTATTGCACAAATTGGTTTTTCCAAGATGATGGTGGGTGCCAACCTACTGAGATGTTATCTCACACCCTACTCCAGTACCATTTGTTCCTATGTAAAATCTTCCTGTTTTGAAGGCTATAGAGATATTCTTATGTTGTTTCCTCTTGTACCTATGAGTTAGGGGAAATGGACTGAGCTAGAGCTTGAGATGCTCGTAGTGATTTCCATTAGTGATTTATTCCTTTTATTCATTCTTGTATAGAGTTATAATGCATTTTTTCATTATTACATTAATATATGTATCATTATTGGAATATTTGAATTTTATAAAATATTTTTTTCTATTTTATATATACAATTGGTATTAAAATTGTCTTATACTATTTAGTTATTTCGTTTTCTACTTCTAATGTTATTTTTTCCTGTTATTATTATCTGTATACTAATGTGGACTCTGAATATGAGTGTGTAGTCTCCACATTGATCATCCTTACACCCTCAATTCTAGTCTGTAGCCTCTAGAATATGAGGATTTGTGCTTTAGGTCATTTGATGACTATACTAGCTATCATTTTAGTGAAAAAATCGATTCAGGACATTACAAAGTGGTATCATGGGTGTTTTTCCTTTTTTATACTATTTGGGTTCATAGATAAGAGACAAGGAATGAGTCGGAATGTGGTAGATTGTCTGGTTTTGGAATAATCACCTTTCATATGTAAAATGAACAAGTGGAAGGGGTTGGTAATTTTTTTTGACCTTAAAATTGGTATGATTTCTCCTAGGATGATAGGTGTATTTTGTGCCTATTATTGATTCTAATAATTTTGGAAAACTTATTTGGATAGATATAGAAAATAAGTTGCATTAAATTCATCATGTTACGAATATAGAAATTCTCATTCCTTGAATATATTCCATGATATGTTGTCACATTTGTAGGATGTCAGCCAATTTTGGTTTTGTTCATTGGGTGTAATTCCATGTTTTTTATTTTCATAATTATACCATATTGTATAACAATTTTATGTGATTCTATTCCATATTGCCTATATTTTTTGCATGTTTTTCTATTATTTCATTCTTCTAGGTTATAACATGTTTCTTTGTTTCTGATAATGATTACATTATATGGATGTTTTGATGTGAAAATGGTTTCATGGGTGGAAATTTGTTGGTTTCATTTACAAAGGGAGTCATTTTTAGTTATATGTTGTATGTGTGACTTATAACTAGGCAAGGGGTGACTGTGTATTTGATCCACTAAAAAGGGATACTAAAGTTAAAATTTTTAAAAAGAAATCGGATGTGATCTGTAGGAGAAAATTTTCAATTCATGATGTGTATGGGAGTTTCAGGAATTTTAAAATGGAAACACACATTTAATATAAAAAATAATGTATTTGATCTACTAAAATTTGAACGATCTTATGTTTTTAACTTAAATTAAATGATTTGGGAGCCAATAGCCAATAGTTAGGTGTACGGGTGTCTTATAGATTGGTAGATGGCCACCCATGTGAATGAGTCATTGATTAACCACATTTTGTGGGGGAATGGATATAAATATAAAACAAATATTTTTTTTTGTGAAAAGTATTGTTATTTTTCATAAAATCTTAACGATGCCCAATTAGGCCAGTTAGGGCATGTTTTCTAAAATTAATTTCAATGGTTTTCTTTTTGAAGAACCTAAGATGAATAAATGGAACCATAAAAGTCTCCTTCTGGATAAATGGTATTTAGATATTAAATTTATTTTTAATGATATAATTCTATTCAATGTTAAAATTTTAAAAATGGGAGTTTGTTTTTGTAATGACCTGAAAATTTCAAGGAATTTTTTTTCTTAATTTATTGGGAATTTTACGAGTACGCAGTTTCTAATGCACCTGATTCCGAGGAATGGTGTTCCCATAATCATTTTATGAAGTTTAGCTCGGGTACGTTCATTGAACGAATGAGCGGGGTTTTTATATCTTTTGAACCAGTGCTTGGAATTGAAATCTGAGGGCACCGATGGAACCGCAATGCCGATAATTGCTTAAAAGGACTTTTACCGTAGATGTGTTTGTATGGGACAAGGAGTTTAATTTTGGGGATTAATAAATAATTGAATAAAATATATGTTACAAAGTTTATTCCTATTCTAAGTGGTTATATCCTATGTATGGGAGTTGGGGTGGGACCCACTAGTCACTAACTAAATTTGAGAGGATAAAGGTGATGTGGGGCCCACATGAGCCCCATCTATTCACATTCCCTAACTTTCCCTTAATTTGAGTAACTCTCCTCTATCCTTCATTAATTAAGTGACTTATCCTCTTCCACATTAAATCATGCCAACACACATAATCAATTTAGAGGGTGTTGTGTTTGAATTTTAAAATTTAAATGCATGCCATGAATTAATAAAATAAGGAGGAGCCTTATTTTATTTGGGGGTTGGATCGTTGTGTTAAGGATTGGAGGAGAGATCTCAAGTTCCTTTGGAAAGGCTTCATCCTCCCGTGAATAACAACACCCTTCATCGAAAAAAACCAACTCTTCGACGAAGAACGTCGACTCGGTGGCTCGGTTTCTCCATCCTCTTATTCCTCTGCGACAAAGAAGGAGATACAGACGATGACAGAATCGGCACCATCATTCGTGGGGCTTGACACCTGGGAATTTCCTTCGAGGTAGGGGTCTGTTTTGAATTGAGAAATATTGGTTTTCCTTCCATGTTTATGTTTCTCTCTAAACCTTTTTCTATAAATCTAATTTGGAAGGAACCAGATGAAACTAACATTTTCTAATTCCTCCACCGTTATTGTTGTATGGTGTCCTCCAACCGTTCTTGAGCGGTGAATCATGGAAAGTTTTCGTAGCTGACCAGGGGCTTGAAAACATAAGAAACGGCCTGGGAACATCGGGATGACCTAGGAATGGGAGTTTTGTAGCAAACAGATCCTTAGAAAAAATGATGGATGCCTCGGCAGGCGTACTGTCCAGTGGTGACATTTCTGGAAAATTCCAGAATACATGGCGTGTTCTTCCAAAGCACACGCTGTGTAGTACAAATATTCAGCGGCAGAAGAAATAGACATCAGAAGAAGTGACACACGGCGTGTGACCCCGGTCACATGACCTGTACTGTCCACACAGTTTGACAGAGGAGACCTTGATGGACATGGAGTGTAATCCGAGAGATACACGGACACCGGAAGAACTACACGGCCAAGAGGCACGGCGTGTACTTCCTTCACCATGGTAGAAGCTGCTTTGGTATGACTCGGCATGTATTCTGGGAATACATAGACACGGGGTGGAGTACACGAGCTTGTACTCCACCACATGGCCAGGCATGGCCAGTGTACATGGAGCTGACCCTAGAAGTTTGGACACGACATGTAACTATTCCACACACCGTGTATTTAATTTTTACACGAACAACCCATCGACACGGGCTGTGGTACACTGAAAATACCTGTGGACCAAAGACACGACGTTAAACCATACCACACACTGTGTACTTACTGTTTACATGACCAGCCCTGCGACACAGGCAATTTCACACGGTCAGTACCAGGTGTCTGATGACACGACATGTATAGATTACCTACACGTTGTGTACATTAGGAAAATGGCTCGGTTGTCTTGTTCTTCATGACATGGGAATGTTTTTCTTGGTTTTACCCTAGGACATGGGGCGGAACGTTGGGATACATCATCCCTAGTCTTCGTGACAGTTGATGTATCCATCCATTTAACTCGAGGAGCGGACCCTCTCGAAATCGATTATGTAGTGTGAGGGAATTCTAGAGTTGGATGGGACTGCGATGACTATCATACTGGATTCCTCTGTGGGTTCGATGGTGGAGACTAATGTACTGCAATACTCTGTCGGTTCGACGATGACGACAACCGTACTGGAATCCTCCGTGGGTTCGGCGGTGAGGACTACTGTACTTGAATCCTATGTGGGTTTGACAGTATTAACCTCTGTTTTAGTATCCTACATGGGTCTGACAGAGTAGCTAGACTAGTATCCTATGTGGGTCCGACAGCTTAGATGGTCCAGTATCCTACGTGGGTCCTAGCATAGATGACTCGGTAACTGCATCAGGTCATCTCTTTTGCTTTACGAATGATGTATACCTGTGAGGGATGAGTCATTAATTTCAATCATTATCTTCGATATGATTGACTTGTTATCCTGTGTGGATTGGGTTGTGCATTCTTGTGTGGATTTGGTTGTTCATTCTTATGTGGACTGGGTTGATCTTGGACTCTTGTGCTGGAGCCAAGCTGGAATTGATGACTTAGGTATATGTATGGGAATACACCTAAGTAGAGTTGGTTGATACTTCATGTTTGTATCTTTACATTGTGTTTTATCCATTGTGGATTCTAGGAGACCTTCGGGGGGGGGGGGGTCTTGGGATCCCTACTAAGTATCATATACTCACCCATGCACGGGATATGCCTGCACTACGTTGTGTTGGTTGCAGACCATGGGCAACGCTGATCGTAGTTGAGGATTGAGGAGCGGGACAGTACCCGGAGGTGGTCTATTAGGTGGGATATACACGAAGCGGACAGACAGACCCGAGGAACTGACGATACTATCATTCCCCACCCTTTCGGAGGTAATTCCTGAGGATGTCTTGGTGGTTGCTACTTTACTTTTCAGCTGTTCTACTTTCTTTTCTCAGTCGTATTGTACTTTCAATTGGGTATGTATGCAGGCCCATTTACATTCCAGCACTTACTATTGTACTCAGTTTACTTATTGTTTACTATATCTTGCATACTCTATTGTTTTTCCTAACTTCTATAAAATAAATGCCTTCCCTCTTTATTGGGATTTATGCCTTTGGCGCTAGTCATCAGCCCCTGGCCTCTAGAAGACGGGATTGGGGTAGTCACGGCACGGGCCCCAAGGACGGGTCGTGACAAATTGGTATCAAAGGGGTCAGTTCTACCACAGAACTCAGGACTCTGACAGTTTCTACTGTGTAAAGGAATAGTATTAGGTGTATTAAGTGTGGTTATCAGTCTAGGGTGTCCAGTGTTGGTGCGGCGGCCGACCTATCCATGCACCAGGACCCTGACTTCTGATTTCCAACTCAGTTCATGAAAAAATTGATTTCATGTGGGTTTCAAAATTTTTCTTTGTGATTACTTTGTGTCAGCTCACTAGGTATAATGTATTAACCGTGGGGCACCTATTTCTTTCATGATGGTCCCACGACGACATCCAACTAGGGTTCTGAGTTTTGTGTGAGACGGCAGCCCACCAAGTGACGAGGCCTCGGTGCAGGGCCCCATTATAGTGGAGGCACCAGCGGTACCTCTACCCGCCGAGCCACCGATGCCACCAGCCCCAGCAGCTGAGGATGCAAGTCACCTGAGTGCACTACATGAGTTTTAGCATCAGAGGCTGCCTAGGTTCCGCAGAGATACGGACGCTCAGGCATCCGTGGACTGGCTGGAGGTAGTTGTTCGAGTATTCAGATTGGTAGGGACACCAGCAGATATCATGGTGATCCTTGCGGCGAGTATCCTGCACGCGGAAGCAAATAGATGGTGGAGCCTGATTCTCTAGGTGCATGACGAGGAATCTCTTCTTTGGTCGGACTTCGAGAGCCTCTTCGACTTGGATTTTGTACCTTCCACCCTCTGTGTGGTGCGCAGCCATGAGTTACTACAGCTGTGGTAGGGCAGCATGATAGTATCCCAGTACTTGGTGAGATTTACCTATCTCTCGCGCTACTCCACAGACATGGTACGGGACCCATTCGTCCGGGCCTGGACCTTCGAGCAAGGACTGAGCCATGAGATCAGGGCATTAATGATCTCCCTCATCATTCCAATGCAGGAGGGAGTACTGAAGCGAGCCCTTCTTGTAGAGAGTTTTATTGCTAAGCTTGCATCAGCAGCGACACCTACCATAGGGCAGCACGTAACACAGTCTTCTGCAGGGGGCAGTCGATAGATGTCATAGTGGCCCAAGAGAACTAGAGAATCATGTGGAAGACCTTAGGATACATGTTTGATTGTGAGAGGCCCTTGGAACAGAGCCAGCTATACGAGGACTATGCAGTGCTATGCATGTGGAGAGCAGAGCGACATGGATCGTGACTGCCTGACCCGCCATGCAGAGGAGCAGCAGATGGTTGAGGGACCACCAAGGCAGAGAAAGAGGATCAATTGTGGTCGTCCGTAGGGAGTAGGTGGAAAAGGCAGGGGAGCTGGCCGGGCAGCAGGTGGTGGGAGATTCTTAGAGGCTCTACCACGACCACCAGGAGGCCCACCCCGACCGAAGGGAGCTGGCAGACAGAGGCAGGCCCAGCTTCCGGCAGTGGAGGCCTATGACAATGGCGCACCTGAGATGATTCGAGGTATTATATATGTCTACACCACCCTTGTTTTAGTTCTTATAGACATAGGAGCGAGTCATTCTTTTATAGCTGCTTCCCTTGTTTGGAGTTCTGAGATTCCGACAAAGCCGTTGGCTCGATCCTTTTGGCTTCAGACTCCTACGGGAGCAGACTCAACGATTACGCACTGGTGTCGGCAGTGTGAGCTTACTCTAGGAGGTGAGATCTTAGGATGGGATTTTCTTGTAGCAGCGTCGAGGCCTTACGACGTCATCTTGTGCATGGATTGTTTATCTACAGTCTATGCTCAGATAGACTGTATTAGGCACAATGTGCGGTGTGTCTGCACAGATGGGAGTAGGTTCACCTTCACTGGCGATAAGGGATCCTTTGTAGCGCAAGATGGACTCACACAGAGGAGAGGACAACTAATCACTCATCAGTTTCTTACCATCATCCTAGGAGCTGTTGACGTGCGGAGTTCAAGGTTCCCTATTGTGGTGGATCAGTATGGGGACGTTTTTCCTGACGACGTTCCAGGACTACCTCCTCGCAGAGCGGTAGACTTCTATATTGACTTGTACACTAGGAAAACCCCGATATCTACTCCAACATATCGGATGGCTCCTGCTATTCTTTGAGAGCTATTGGTACAAATAGGGGACTTGCAGGGAAAGGGATTCATTCGACCTAGTGTTTCACCCTGGGCTTCCCCGATATTGTTCGCTAAGAAGGCGGACGGGAGCTTTTGATTGTGTGTCGATTACCGTCGTCGGAACCAGGTGACCATGAAGAACAAGTATCCACTTCTGTGGATTGAAGACCTCTTTGATTAGCTCAAGGGATCACGATGGTTCTCGAAGATATACCTCAGGTCAGGCTATCATCAGCTCAGTGTTTGAGATGAGGATGTGCAGAAGACGGCCTTCAGGTGTCGGTATGGCCACTAAAGGTTCTTGGTCATGCTTTTCCGAGTAACCAACGCTTCAGAAGTGTTCATAAGTATCATGAATAGTAACTTCTTACCTTACCTCGATCAATTTGTCATAGTCTTCATCGATGACATATTGATTTACTCGACTACTGAGGAGGAGCACGCCTACCACTTGCGTGTTGTACTGGACACACTCTGAGAGCACCAAAATTATGGTAAGCTCTCGAAGTGTCAGTTATGGATTCGAGAGGTCCACTTCATGGGTCGCGTCATCTCTGAGGTGGAAGTTGTGGTGCATCCTGCGAAGATCGAGGCAGTTCTTGCTTGGGATCCACCAAGGAGCGTGACGGAGGTGCGGATTTTCATAGGATTCGCTGGGTACTATTGAATATTTGTGCCTTTATTCTATAGAGTTGCAGAACCACTCTCAGCTTTGACGAAGAAGGGGAAACCATTCGTGTGGTTGGGTAGATGTCAGAAGAGCTTCCAGGATCTGAGACAGAGATTGACCTGTGCACCCATATTGAGGCTACTAGAGGAGGGTGTAGGGTACATAGTTTACTGCGATGCATTTGGGACCAGACTCGGGTGTATCTTGATGTAGGATCAGGCAGTGATCGTCTATGGATAACGACAGTTGAGGTAGAATGAGCAGAACGACGCTACCCATGACTTAGAGTTAGTAGTAGTGGTCTTCGCCTTGATGATGTGGCGGCCCTATCTGATGGGAGAGCGCGTTATAGTCTACTCTGACCCCCAGAGTCTCAGGTACATATTCTCGCAGAAGGATCTGAACCTGAGACAGCGGCGATTGCTCGAGTTCCTCCAGTACTATGACATTGAGATAGTCTATACTCCTGGGAAGGGGAACGTAGTAGCTGATGCTCTCAGCAGGAGGTCGGGCATTCAGCTACTTGGAGAGGCAACAGAGTAGCTAGCCGCGTTGTAGATATCCTTCATGGATAGAGATGGATAAGCCTTTCTAAAGTCGCTCACAGTTACACCTCCACTACTTTAAAGGGTCAGAGAGGCACGTCATCCGGACATTGACTGTGAGGTGTGACGTGCTCAGATATCCTCAGGGCTGGCACACGGAGGATTTTCTGAAGGCGGAGAGCACGTCATCTTTTTCAGGGGACGTACCATGGGACCAGTTACATTACGGGAGGAGGTGCTGAGAAAGTTTCACACTTCCCCTCTAGCGGTACATCCTAGAGTAGAGAAGATGTACCATGACCTTAGGCGACATCACTGGTTTCCGGGTATGAAGAAGGATGTGTCAGAGTTTATTTCACGATGCCTCACCTGCCAGCAGGTGAAGGTGAAGCACCAGGTACCAGCAGGCTTGGTACAGCCCATAGAGGTCCCGGAGTGGAAGTGGGATGGGATATCTATGGATTTCATGATGGGACTTCCACGTACATCCAGAGGTCACGACTCCATCTGGGTGATTATCGACTGACTCACCAAGTCGGCCCCCTTCTTAACTATCAGAGAGTAGGGCTCGGTGGAGAGCATGGGACACCTCTCCGTTCATAAGTACATATGAATTCATGGTGTGTCATGTTCTATCGTCTAAGATCGAGATTCTCATTTTAATTCCTTGATTTGGAAGGGGTTGCAGGAGGCATTTGGGACGCAGCTACGCCTGAGGACTGCATTTCACCCACAGACGGATGGTCAGACTGAGAGGACCATTCAGACTCTCGAGGACATTCTCTGTGCAACTGTCCTCATCTTTGGTCATAGCTGGGAGTATGACCTACTTTTGGTGGAGTTTTCGTACAACAACAGCTACCACTCCACCATCGGGACTACACCATACGAGGCATTGTACGACCGACCTTGCAGATCACCTCTCTACTAGACATACCCTCGGGAGTCATCACTTCTAGGACCAGAGATGGTCCAGGCCATGACGGAGATGGTACAGATCATCCAGGAGCGGATGAGGACTGCTCAGAGCGACATAAGTCCTATGATAACAATAGGCAGAGACCACTAGAGTTCGAGGATGGCGACCACGTTTTCTTACGGGCCTCACCTCGGTGTGGATTACAGATATTTTCTCAGGGCAGCAAGTTATCTCCGTGCTTCATCGGACCATTATAGGTTCTCAGTTAGATAGACGAGATGGCTTATCGCCTGGCTCTTCCACCTCAGTAGCACTGGGTGCATGACATCTTTAACGTATCTCTGCTGAGGAGATACGTGCAGGACCTGATGCATATCATAGACCATGGGGAGTAGGACATCGATGATGGGGTGATTTTTGCAGAGGTTCCAGTGGAGATCGAGGATCAACAGGAGCGGGTCCTATGTGGACGGTCGATTCCTCCAGTGCGCCTTAGGTGGCAGCACAGGAACCTCCAGGAGATCACATGGGAGCGGGAGGCTCAGATGCATGCTCAGTACCCTTATTTGTTTCCCTAGTTTTGTAATGTATCTTTACGGGGATGTAAAGCCCGGATATGGGAGTAATGTAAAGAGCCGTAAATTTCAAGGAAATGTTTTTCCTAATTTCTTTTGGATTTTATGAGTACGCAGTTTCTGAAGGTACCTGATTCCAAGGCCCGGTGTGCCCGGAATCATTTTCCGAAGTTTAGATCGGGTACATTCAGTGAATGAAGGAGCGGGTTTTTCCACTTTTGAACCGATGATCATAATTGAAATCATAGGGAACTGATGGAACCGCAGTTCCAGTAATTGTTGAAGAGGACATTTACCATAGATGCATTTGTTCGAGAGAAGGAGTTTAATTTTGGGGATTAATAATGAATTGAATAAAATTTGTGGTACAAATTTTATTCCTTTTCTAAGTGTTTATATCCTAAGTATTGGAGTTGGAGTGGGACTCACTATTCACTAACTACCTTTGAGAGGATAAAGGTGAGGTGCGGACCACACGAGCCCCATCTCTTCACATTCCCTAAATTCCACTTAATTTGAGTAACTCTCCTCTCTTCTTCTTTAATTAAGTGACTTCTCCTCTTCCACATTAAATCATGCCAACACAAAATCAATTAATATGGTGATGTGTTTGTATTTTAAAATTTAATTACATGGCATGAATTAATAAAATAAGGAGGATCCTTATTTTATTTTGGGGTTGGCTTGTTGTGTTAAGGATTGGAGGAGAGAGCTCAAGTTCATTTGGAAGTACTTCATCCTCCCGCGAAGAACGACACCCTTAAACAAAGAATGCCAACTATTCGATGAAGAACATCAACTCGGCGGCTCGGTTTCTCCATCATCTTCTTCCTCTGTGACATGAATGGAGACACCGACGACGACGGAATCGATTCCATCATTCACGGCACCTGACACCCGCGAACTTTGTTCGAGATAGGGGTGTGTTTTGAATTGAGAAATATTGGTTTTCCTTCCAAGTTGATGTTTCTCTCTAAACCATTTTATATAAAACTAATGTGGAAGGAAATGGACCAAAGTAACAGGGTCCAATTCCTCTGTGGTTCTTGTTGTATGGTGTCCTCCAACCATACTTGAGCGGTGAATCATGGTAAGTTTTCGGAGCCGATCGGGGGCCCGAAAACATCAGAAATGGCCTCGAAACTTCGGGACGACCGAGGAATGGGTGTTTCGTAGTAAACAGATCATCGGAACACAGGATGGAAGCCACAGGAGGCGTGCTGGAAAGAGGCGTCGTTTCTGGAAAATTCCAGAAGACACGACATGTCCTACTAAAGAAAACGCCATGTAGTACAAACGTTCAGCAGCAGAAGAAATGGACATCAGAAGAAGTGACACATGGTGTGTGACACCGGTCACACGGCGTGTACTGTCCATAAGATTGACAGAGGAGATTTCGATGGAAATGGCGTGTAATCCAGGAGAAACCCGTACATGGGAAAAACTACACGACCAAGAGGCACGACGTGTACTTCCTTCACTATGGCAGAAGTGGCTTCGGTATGAATCAGCCTATATTCTTGGAATACAAGGACATGGGGTGGAGTACATGAGCTTTTACACCACCACACAGCCAGGAATGGCCAGTGTATATGGAACCGACCCCGGATTTTTGGACACAGCATGTAACTATACCACACGCCGTGTGTTTACTTTTTACATGAATATACCATCGACAGGGGTTGAGGTACATGGATAGTACCCTTCGACTAAAGACACGGCATGTAACCATGCCACACACCGTTTACTTACTTTTTACATGACCAGCCCTACAACACGAGATGTTTCACAAGGGAAATACCTGGTATCTGATGACACGGCGTTTATCAATTACCTACACACCGTGTACTTTAGGAAAATGTCTAGGTTGTCTTGTTCTCTGTGACTTGGGAACATTTTTCTTGGTTTTCCACTAGGATGTGGTATGGAACATTGGGATACATCATCCCTGGTCTTCGTGACGGTTGATGTATCCAACCCTTTGACTCGGGGAGCGGAACCTCTCGGAATCGAGTATGTTGTGTGCGGGAACTCTAGAGCTAGTTGCGACTACAAGGACTATCGTACTGGAATCCTGCATGGGATTGACAGTGAAGACTAATGTACTGGAATCCTTTGTGGTTTCAATGATGACGACAACCATTTTGGAATCCTCCATGGGTTCGGCGGTGATGACTACTGTACTTGAATCCTACGTGGGTATGACAGTATTGACCTCTGTTGTAGTATCCTAGGTGGGTTCGACAGAGTAGCTGGACTAGTATCCTATGAGGGTCCAACAGCTTAACTGGTCTAGTATCCAACGTGGGTCCCAACATAGATGAATCAGTAACTACATCTGATCATCCCTTTTGCTTTATGAATGATGTATACCAGTGAGAGCTTAGTCTTGACTTTCAATCATTATCTTCGATATGATTGACTTACTATCCTATGTGGATTGGGTTGTGCTTTCCTGTGTGGATTGGGTTTTTCTTTCCTGTGTGGACTGGGTTTAACTTGGACTCATGTATTGAAGCTGAGCTAGAATTGATGACTATGTATGGTCATATACCTAAGTAGAGTTGGTTGATAATTCGTGTTTGTATATTTCCTTTGTTGTTTATCCTTTATGGATTCTGGGAGACCATTAGGGGGTCTCTGGGTCCCTACTGAGTATCATATACTCACCCCTTCATGGGCAATGCCCGCACTACGTTGTTTTGGTTGCAGACGACGGGCAGCGCTGATCATAGTTGAGGCTTGTGGAGCGGGATGGTACTCAGAGGTGGTCTATCAGGTGGGACGTACACGGAGCGGACGGACGAACCCGATGAGCCGATAAGACTATCTGTCTCCACCCTTCAGGTGGGGATTCCAGAGGACGACTTGGTGGTTTTTTCATTACATTTCAGCTATTGTACTTTCTTTTCTTAGTCGTACAGTACTTTCACTTGGGTTTTTATACTGGCCCATTTACTTTCCATCACTTACTATTGTACTCAGTTTACTTAGTGTTTACTACATCTTACGTACTCTGTTGTGTTTCGTTACTTCTATAAAGGCAATGCCTTTCCTTTTTATCGGGATTTACACCTTTGGTGCTAGTCGCCAGCCCCTGGCCTATGGAAGGCGGGCTTGGGGTATTCACGGCACTGGCCCTGAGGATGGGTTATGACATTTTTAACATTCTTTTTTTCCTTTGGGAATTGTTTAAAACAATGTTCATTATTTTTGAAATGGTTCTTATGGTTTTGTTAAAATTAATTTAAATATTTTATGGTTGAAATGAATTAATGAATGGATTTTATTTGGAACAATATTTGTTATCCCTTTCTTATAACCTTGTTTAAGGGTAGTTTAAATTATTTTGGTGATGTTCCTTGTAATGGAGATGTGATATTTTATCCATATGTTGTTCCTTTTTAGTAATAGCATAAATTAAAGGGGCTTTTCTGAATAGTGAAATCTAAATTTCATGACTGAGAGATAGGTTTAATGAGTAAGCATTGTAAAGGGCTAGACCATGGTAGGTACCACTCTTATAGCTTGTTTTCATTCATTCCTCTATGGAATTATGAAATTTAGTTCTCTTCATGTAATACTGTTCTATGTATGTCTTTGGTTATTAATTGGACACCCTTGTTTGTATGGGTGGTCATTGTGCTTTGATTCTTTATATGGGAACAAGCATCAAGGAAGACATGGTTCAGCAGTTTTGACAAGTCTTGGGCATGGTCAATTTCTTTAGAGGTCATGTGAACCTCTCTTTTCATTAGTGATAGACAACTAGGTATGTTTTCATCCATTTTAAGTCTTGTGTGAGTTCATGTGTCATTGGATTTTGTGAACTTAGGGTTGTATGTGTTGACATATGCAGTAACTGTCAATTGTTTAGTGATGTAACAAATCATTTCTATTCAGTGTTGTCATTGGTCCTTTTAGGTTTATTACATTCATGGGTTAAAACTATGATAGAGTAACCGGAGAATTATGGAAACAAGTTTCCCACACTTCTTGTGAGGACTTTTGGGCCATGAGCATTTTAACAAGTTGGTCTGCTAAATTTAAGCTTCCGTGCTGAATTTTTGATTTAGTGATTGTGGTCTGTGAAAACTATAATGTATGTTTATGGTGTTTTTGAGTGAGCACGCTTGTGAGGGGATAGTCTTTTCTAGTGATGTCATAGACTCACTTATGGCGGGTTTCAACACATCAGTTCTGGTGTACATGTTCGTGCTTGAGTGATTACATGACTTTGATGATGTTGGTGGAATATTAAATCATATATAAACTCAGATAATTTTGGAAGATTTTAAGTGGTAAATTCCGAAACATCATTAATTCCTCTAGTTGTAAACTCATCGGGGTTCTGTTGATGATGTGTCGGTAGGTGATGTCGGGATATTGTTAACAATCTACTAGAAGTGGTTTGACTGATCTTCTTGGATTACTCTTTGTGTACTATTCTGAATGAGATAAACATTTCCCCCATATTGACATTTTCCTAGGTGTACTAGGTGACCATTAGTTATACATTGTTCGGATGTTTAAAATTTGTGCAGTAGTTATGTGATCTCTTTTCATGTTGTGCATAGGATTTTTGGTTCTTTAAAAATTACCACAAATATATATTCAGGCTTATGGTTTACTTAATAGGGGTAGATAACTCAAGTGGTCTAGTTTTTGGGATCCTCATTTACTCATGTCAAGGCATGATGGTTATAAAATAGCCTAGTTATGGATTGATCTTGGAATATCATCAGATGTTAGGTAAGGACATTGATGTATGTTCTTGTGAAAACTGATTAATGCCAAATAAGGAAGGCAATGCAGTTCTGTTTGGGATGTTTTATCCATCTAAGATGAGCATATTCACATATGTTTATCCTAATATGGAATGGTTGGTTACTTTTTTCTTGTTGTATATTCTTGGTGATGGAATAGTTTTAAATATTTGTTGCCAGTTTAAGGGCCAATGTTCGTTTTGAGGATAGCAATGTCTTAGGTGGAAATCATGTGTGGACAGTTTCAGTTGGTTTTTTGTGTTTCGACTATCTACCATGATGAGGTCAATATGATGGCCTCATATGTAATAAGGCACTCTAATTGAGGAAATCATGTGACAAACTTCTCTACAAATCATAGTATGTATCCTTCTAGGCGATTCCAATGGTTTAATGTTCATTCCATGGAATTTTCTGTTCAAATATAATACCCTTGGTGGAAAGCACCAATGGATGATGTTTTTGGAGACAATAAGATCATCACTCTAGTTGTGTGGGTTACTTTATGTGTTGTTTTGATGTTTTGGTTAGAGATTGAGCATTGTCTCAAGTTTTAAAGGCATAAGAACCATGGACTCTTGAAATTTTTATGGTGGATTTTGAGTTAGAAACACCATTGGATCATTGAATGAAATCTCAAGCCCACTATGGGTATAGTGTTGATTTCGTAGTTCTTGAAGACATTTCAGATATGAGAAGATTCAAAGTGGGTATATTGTAAGAAACGATGTTTTGTGTAGGGTGTTATTTATGATGGGTTTTTAATTTTTAGAAACTAATGGATAATATGAATTTAAAAAAGGTGTTTAGAATGATGTTTTGAAATATAGATCCTTTTAATGTAATTTTATTGGACTTTGGTAAAGGCCCGACAAGTTTCCCGAGAAACTCATTGAGTTTTGGTAGTGTGATATCGGGAAAGGTATTTTTCTAATAACATGGAGAGGGTGTATGGTTGGTTCATGGTTTGACAAACCATGTGGCTCATTGTAGGTAATCGTGTGACAGTCCTAGAGGGGGAAAACAGATTCCTTGTGGTCTATGCATGGTTAGTCTAACTATGCGGGACAAACCAAGCAGGGAGAGTTTCTTAGACAGAGGGATTTGCATGGCTATTTCATGGTTTCCCAAACCATGTGGATTGAAATATTTTGATAGGTTTATTCAATGAATTATATTAATTTTTTTTAAAATTATATTTAAATAAGACACAAAAACCTCAAATATTATCAGACCTGATCGATGTGCTCCCAAGGGGGGTTCCCCCTTCGATTCACATCCCTTCCCTCTTGGAGCCTCTGCTTCAGCACTAAGTTCTCATGGATTTAAATAGGTTATGTGTTCAATTGTCCTATGTATGAATTTATAATCCCTCTTTTCTCCACTTCTGACCATCTATCAGACTAACCTACATCCTAAGTTGCTCGGACAAAACCCTTTGGTTGGGTTTGATCTAGGTTTTGTGATTCATGTGGTTTTAGGGTATGCATGGGTTCTATCAGGACCCATTGGTTTGTGTTCTGGCAACATCCCTTGAAGCTAAGGTGTTTTAGGTCAATATGGTCTACCACCATCAATTTGTGCTATGGTTTTGTATGACTATTTTTTCACCCTTTATTTAGGGTTTAGTGGTGTTTATCCATCCAGGGGATTTTTTGTGGGGTGTTTTGATCAGTTCCAGGGGTGCACACACATTTCTTTCCATTTATGAATATACATATACCATCCATTTTATTGTTACCTTATAGAATAGGGAACACGTGCATCGTTTTAAGGATATATAATATGGATGTTTATGTGGGTGAGAGATAAGCTCCTTTATTTAGAAAACTTTTTCATGGACATCCATGGCGATAGGTTCCCTAACATTAAATTTTCTAAATAAAGAATTCATTAGTGGATTATAAATTTCTTATTGATTTTTTGAATTGAAAATTTTGAATTGAAATAAATATGAGAAATAAAATAACATTTTTATAACAATTCCATGTTTGTTTAATAAATACCATCTATCAGAGGTGCACTACCATCAAGATTATATCATAATGATTATCGTGTTATGTTTTCTTCAGTTAATTACTTTTGTTTATTCCTAATCACTCATTGTTAAAGGATTCTTGTATAACCTAAAGGGGTATGGTTTACATATCTAGGAGATTCATTTAATCATTTGTATGTTGTTGAATTTATGTTAAATAATTATATAGAACTGGAACGGGATTACATGGGTGGGTAAACCCATGTAAAATGCTTAATTGTAAATGGTATTAAATGGGATTATATGCCATGTCTTATGAATGAATGTGAACTGTAACAACGAGTGGGTATACTCCTTGATTCCATCAGTTGTGAATGTGAATAAAGGAAAGGGTAATACATTATAATGAATCTAATGCATTTCATGAAAGTAATGGATAATGGGTGATGTAGTGAGTGGGTATACTCTCTAAGTAAAATTATATAGTTATGTGGGTGGGTATAACCATATTCTTTTGTTAATCCTTCTATTTAATTTGTATAAGTGGGTGGGTAACCAATGAATTATAATTTAAATTCTTATATGAGTGGGCATACTCATGTGGTTTGATTTGATAAATGGTTTGAAATGAATGAATTGTTTGATAGATGACTTTGACTCCTCTCTATGGATATGGAAAAAAGTATTGGATGTCATGTGTTGAATATGCCCCTTGGGTCTTGATTCCCTAGGATGCCTTGAGCGTTACTATGCCTTGGATCGGGCATGCATGGACTCACATAGGAAATGTCGGTAGACTTTCTCATAGGAATCCTACTAGTTCCTTGATTGAGTTTCCACTCGGATGAAAATGGGACTCTATGTGGATGCCTTGGATGAGTTCCTTAGATCTGACCCTTAATGGTCTATAATTTTTATTTGGATTCCTGGGATGATTTCCTTGGATCTATCCCTTCATTGTCTACATTTCCTTATAAGCCATAACTATGAGGTATGTGATATGATAAAATCTACATCTTGGCCATTTTAGATAGTGATTTGTGGTTATATAAAAATTCCATGTTGGAATGAAATTTTTGGATGAACGACAATGTGATGTTATTTTTTTGTGCATTACATATAGTTTCCTTGTTGTCGGAGTTTGACTAACTTGAGTAAGGATCTTTAAAAGGATATTTGGGTATAACTGTTAGGGGATAAATGCCATGAGATGTTTTTATTCATAATTATTACATTACTGTATACATTCAAACTTTTTATTCACCTATTTTACATATTGGATTGGGCTAGCTATTGGTGGGTGTCAGACTACTAAGATGTTATCTCCCAGCCTTCTACGGTAACATTGTAGACCAATTATACCTTGTTTGTTTTCAAGATATGGAAATTTATTTTGCTTGTTTCTTCTTGTACCTTGGTGTTAGGATAAAAGGACTAAGATGGAACTCAAGATGATTGTGCTAATTGCCTTTGGACTTTTCTATCTTTTTTTAATTCTTCTAATGAAATATAAATCAAGTTTTATGGTTTAATTGTTCCATATATGTATCATTATTGGAATTCATGCATTTCATAAGCTACGGATGTCCATTTTATATATCCAGTTGATTTTTCAATTTTCTTCAACTATTTAGTTATTACTTTTTTCTATTTCTACTGATATTGTTTTCTGATTATCACTATCTTTTTATCACTATGAACAATAAATATAACAAAATGGTCTTCCCACTGAAATCCATTACCCCTTATCTACTAGTAATCAGCCAAAAGAATATGGGTAGATGTGCTTAAAGTCATGTCATGATCGGTCTTGCAACTGGATTAGTGGTAAGTCAGGTCAGGATGTTATAGTTGCTACCCAAGATAAACAGTAAATTCACCTCAAAAATAATCCTTGTAATTGGTTCCTCGTCCACATAATTTTAGTAGTGTCCTGAGTGAGATAACCATACTCAGAATCATTTGTATTGAAAGTTACTGAATTCTATTTCTTTTAGTACCAACTGACACAATTCATTCCTATAACGAATAATATAATAGATGTGTATCTTCTATCATCCACTATTCCTACCAAATTAGCATCTGAATAGAAAAAAAATTAATACTTTCTGAGAAATCTTACATGATTCGAAAATCAATTTTTCCTTGAATGTATCTGAAATTTTAGTTCCCATAAATTAAATGGAATTATTTAGGTGAAATTTGAAATATCACACATAAAGTAACATATTAAACAATGTCAGGTCTTGTGCGTGTAAAATTCAAGAATCTTCCAATCCACTTGCAATATTATTTCTGATTTACTTATATTCATTCTCCATTATTTTTAAACATTGTTCCCATTAATATAGGATTGGAAATATGTTTTCTATTTTCTAGGTAGAACCTCTTTTAAATATACATAAAATTCATTCTAGATAAATATGAATGAATTTATTCTTTTATCTAATTTATAACCCAAGATGGTATTTGATTTCCCCCATCATTAAAATTTCAAACCCCCACCCCCATATCGTTTCATCTGAAAATCATTTACAACATCCTAAATGATTTATAGTAAATATAATTTCATCAAGAGAAAAAAAATATTAAATGGGAATACTCTTGAATTTTTGTGACATAAATAATTTTATAATCTCTTCCCTTCATGAAACTCATCTTCATTAAGAAAGTATCAAATTTGGAATATCAAGCCCTTGGATTTTTTTTTATTCCATTCCATGATTTCTTCAATCTGAATACATAACTTTTATATTTCCCAATAATGAAGCCACACGTTTGTTCAATATAAACTTCCTAATATAGATCACCATTTAATAATATGGATTTAACATCAATTTGAATGATCTTGTGACCTCATTGTGTGTTAATAGTAAGAGAGATTATGATAAATTCTAACATTTTCACTAGAGAAAAAGATTCAGCAATGACAATGACATAAATTTTTGAATACCCTTTTCATAGTATTCATTCATTTTTCTTATCACATTATCTTCTTCGATCATATTATTCTGGATAACCCACGTTGTGCTAATACTGATTTTTTTTGTCTTGGGTACAAGTTCTTGTGAATCAATATTTTCATTCTGATCCAAATCTATATTATTGGCCTAAACAAAATCTTGATACTCAAATTATTATTTCAATACATTCATCTCCACTTTTGAATACGATGAAGTATATAAATTATTGTTTACTGTTCTTCTTATTTAATCCTTTTTTATTGATCCCCAATTATTTTATGGGCTTCCACTAGCCTCCTAGTCATGTGATGAGTTTATTGAGGATCTTCCTCGTGAGTGGAAATAGTTGAGTCTAATTCTTCTTCTTGATAAGGATTATAATACATAGACTCCTGAAATTTATTAATTGTTTCAAACATAGAGTGTTTCCATAAAACAATTCATATGGTTTTATACCAGATCTTTTCCAATAAACACATCGTTTTTGAATATATATAGTATAACTCATGAATTTTCTCCAATAGTAATTATGTTGACCATGTTCGATTAAAATAATTCTTCCCATTTATAGAAAACATCTATTATTTCATTTAGAAATTCCATTTTTTAGGTGTGTAAGTGAAGCTATACACATGCTGAATTACATGCTTCTACAAATAACTTTTAAAATCATCACATCTATATTCACTACCATTGTCGGTTCTCAACCTATTCATTAAATACTCACAATCCTTTTTATCCATCCTTCGGAAATGATTAAAAATTTTCAAAGAATCTGATTTACATTTCATATACATAATAGAAAAAATTTGAGTGAAATCATTTATGAAAGTGATGAATTAGTTATCTCTATTTGTATATTGATTTATAATTAGACCATAAATATAAGAAGCAATATTATCTATGGGTGTTTTTGAAAAAATCTCAACAATCTTGTGAACCACATTTGTAATGTTTCTTTTTTGACATATATTATAACACCAATCTCTTCTTATTGGAAAATATGGAATTTCTCATACAGTATCTCACCTTTTCAATTTTCTCATGTTTCATTGATAAATTTTTCCTATCATTTAATTCCACAATTTATTCTCTCCCACAATAATCATGTATCAAGAGTTTTGTATTTCCTAACCCTGAAACATGTCTCATTTTGTGCATTGGAATTTCATTACAATCATTCCATTTTCCTAAATTTTCAAAAAAAACACATCTTGTTTATGATAACATTGTTACCATCACCACAAAATTCTGAAACACTTAGAAATTTTTGATTTAACCCATTAATATACAATTTCTTATTGTATTTCATCTATTCATTCCTAATGATGGATGATCACAGATTTTTGAATTTAAAGAATTCGTCATCGCATTATTTTATTGTTCCTTATATAATGTACTTAAAATTTTTCTAAAATTTCAAATATCCTGTCATATGAGAAGAAAACCCACTATCAAGAATCAAATTTTGTTCCCCTTTAGTATCATTCACAGTGGTTTCGACAACAAAATATTTTTCATCATTCTTTTATTTCATCACATTATTCGTTTGGGAATTTTTAATAATTTTTCAGTGTGTTTGTAATAATACAAGATATCCTTTTTTAGGGTATCCATATTGTTCACATATTTCAAAAATAGTTTCCATAAGATGTAACCTACTTGTAATTCTTACCCCATCAGTCTCAGTATTCTTCTAGAAAACATTATCAAAATTCTTATTTTTAGGTAATATACTCCCCCTCAAATTTTTTCTTTTCATAACATATGGAGTAATAGCAATGTTGTGGGTTGGAACAAAACTTATTAGCCATGTGTATAAATCCACCAAAATTGTAGTAGTATTGATAGAAAGAGTTTTTTCCTATGAAATAATAACACTGACAAGAATTATGAATATGTTTCACAACCATTATATTATCCTATTTTTTTGAGCTACCAACCATTCTGTTGTCAATTAACATCTCCCTTTTTTTCAGATTTATCGTAACCCCATGTATTTGATTCCATTTATGATTCAAAACGTTTCAAAAAAATTTGAACTCAGGGTTGTTTCAAACTTATGATTTCCAAACATTGTCAGTCGAGACCATAGACATGACATTCCCATCCTACCTATTTTCTAGAAAATAACTTCATTTCACTTCTATCATTTGATGGTACCTTTTGATTTCCCTTATTAGGTTTCTCTATTCAATAATTTTCACCGACTTAAGATATAATATTTTTGAAACTTTTATTTCTCATCTCATCCTGTGAAAACATTTGTTTGAAAAGTTATAACTCTTATTATGGTAATTTCATCTTCACTTTCAGAAGAAAATTATGATTATTTTCTCCTTAAGAGATTTTTTTAAATCGTCAATTATTTCTACCAACAACACCCTATCATCAAAATAACATTCTTGAATTATTGTTGATGAATATTTTACTTCCAACATTATTTTATTTTCATGATTTATAATATTTCTCACAAATTCATTCAAATATTCATTCAATGTAAATTAACATTGAGATTATTCATCCTCATGATTGATTATTTTATGTTCTTCAATATTCAATTATTTAATAAATTTGTTCTTAACCCCATACTCAACAAATTTTTTAAGACTTGGATTCAATTCATTTTTCTTCATTGTCTTTCGTTATGAAACATTTTATTTTGGATTTGATGAATTTTATACCATTCCATATGGAATACAATTTTACACCATCTATCAATTTCTTCTATAATATTCTTGAAATTATTTATTCTTATTCATTATCCTATTATTTCATTCTTTGAGGATAAATTGCTGCAAAATTCCAAATGAACCCACATTTAAAAAATCAAGGGAAGTTTCTCTTGGTCTTTCCCTATAAATATTTTAACATTTTTATAAAACAAAAAGTAAAATTTAATTAATGTTTTAACATAGCTTATTTTTATAATCATATTCAAGGATCTCGAATTTAATAATAATCATATTTTACTTTTCATTCATTGAATCCATGAAATACATTTCTCTAGGAATATTTTTTCTGTTATAGCTTTCTCCCTTATCTTTTATTCTGTAATAAGAGTGATTTAAATTTCATAAAGATACCCTATTTTAGGATATTGGTCTTCCAGTAATGAACTTTTTTCATCAAACTTGTCAAGAAGGATTATCAAAATATTTTAAACTACTATAGATTCATATAAATTTTCACCAAGATATCTGATAGTGAAAAAAATATCATTCACCCTTGTAATGGAGACGTCAATTGATTCATTTTTACCCATTTTCAAATCCCCATAATTCAATCTATAAAATCATAACTTTTCCTTCTTCACTTTTGTAATGAATTCTTATATTTTCGTCAATTTTTCTCATATACCTTTGTTTTTGGTTGCTGCATTCACCCTTACGAATTATCTTCTAGAAAGTGCTGATAGTAATGAATTCTTAATTTTTCCATCATTCTCAATATTCATCTTATCAACAAGTGTAAGAGGAACACATTAATCAATAGCCGAAAGGCTATAATGAAACAAGATCATTCTTTCAGAATCAACTCTTATAAATTCAATGTATTATATGAATATTTTTATGAGCTAAAATCTGAAAAATAAACAGAATTTGTAACATATTGAGGACTATTACTGATCAAGGTATTTGAGGATTAAAAAAACCTTACATTTTTATCTGAGAAGTATGAAAGAAAATAAAAATAAAATATATAATCTATTTATCATGCGCTAAGTCATTATTGATGTTGTATAACATATAAATGCTTGTTGGCTTATGAAAATAATTTTAAAACTTGTGAGGAGTGACAAAATCTAGGTAATGGGTTTTTAAAATAATATGACTGCAAATTTTTTTTAAATTCAATATAAAAACTGGAATATGTCCTGAAGTCCCAAAATACTGGCTTATAAAAGCATGAGTACTTCTCAAAATAAACATTTTAGCAATAATTTTTCAATATAATTATATATATACTGCAAAATCAAATAGATTCATTTATAAAACTATAGATAAGACATTTAAAAACTTATAACCATTTCACAATTTAATTCTTAAAGGCACCTTGGATCTTATCAGGGATTCTTAATTCACTATTGAGACATGGTGGACATAGTCCCCTAATAAATTAGGTTCACTCCCAAATCCCATAATGTGATTAGGATAAACCTCCTTCTCACCAAACATGAAATCGTAGAATATTAACACATTACCCAATGCATTAGGGTTCCATATGGTTGCACCATTCATAATTGGATAAAAGTACCATAAAGGTTTGGGGTTAAATCCACATACCCTTCCTTAATAATTTCCTGGTGAAACTCTTTGAAATTATAAACAATATAACATTATGTATTCTTTATAAAGTTCATGAGGCTTCTTTAAATTTTTCTGCTTCCACATCCATTTTGTAAAAAAAATTACTTGACTATACTTATTTCAGGGAAAAAATTGTTTTGCAAGAAATAAATACATAAAATATATATACATATATTCATTTTTGACATACATATTCATAAAATATAATTTACATACTCGCATGCTTTTATAAAGATGTTAAAATTAATAATGCGTTCACATAAAATGGCATACACACAAACATATATATATAAACTTCAAGAGTCAGATACATACATATATATATATATATATTTACATGTCTTAAACTAAACCTTTTTATATGGAAAGATATATGTATTTTTTTTAAATAAAATAAAAATGGACGGATTGTAAAAAAATATCAAACCACTTTAATAAATAGAAATAAAAAATCATCTTACATAAAATTAAGATGTTTGAAAATATTTCAGATCCTTAAAAATGAAAATAGGTGTATATATATCGAATATATTTTGATAAATTTAAATTAAAACCAAACCCTTAATATTAAATTATAAATCTCTTATGTTATAACTTTCTTAATGGACATTATTATATGAAAATGTGATGTCCATAATTTTAATATAACATGATGTCTTTCTTTATTATATAAGTTTATTTTTTATAAAAAATGAAAATAAATTTATAAACTGGAAAATAAATATTGGGTCCACACTTGTATATATATACCGTGAAATTTCTAATACACATAATAACTGATAATTTTCATTTTTAAACAAAACATTGATAAATGAAAATATCGCTTGGCAGAATTAATATAAAATCACATTAAAACATAAATATTATTAAATCAATATAAAAAGTTGAATTATGGGTTCATAATCGTACATAGAATTAGTAATCCTTGAAAATAAATATTATTTTAATGGAACATCCCATTATACCAAAAAATAATTAAATTAAAACAAAATTTTTAAAAAATAAATATACACCCTTACATTATTACTTCTAAATATAATCATAAATTTTTTGATTGATAGATATATATATGTTTATATACATATATAATTTCATATTTTTTAAACATATATTTATATAAATTATTTATAATTAAAATATAAACATTAATAAAGAATATAATATTCCTTACAAAATGAACTAAAAAATTAAGAATAGTAATAATTATTCATAATATCATCCTTACATAAATAAAATTTCAGATAAATATTATTTTAAAATAACTAAATTTCCCTTAAAAACTAAATTTGGAATTAAATATTATATCCATTAGAGAATTTAGAAAATAAAATATAAGGAACCAAAATCCGATAAATGAATTTAATTTAACCCTTAATTAAAGTGTAGTAAAAATGTTTAGGAGATCTTAGAGGATTCATACTGACAGACTCGGTAGAAAATTCATCTAAAAAAGTTTTTATGGGAATGCTACTTTGGAAACACTAATATGTTGTTTTTTCAATTTCATAAACATGAAAACACATGAATTTTATAACAGAAATCTCTATTATCTGGGAAAAGACATGCACATAGCTTACATAGCATGCTCAATAAATCGATGCAGACAACAACTAGGGAAAATAGGCCCAATAAGATATGTAAATTTCATAATCAATGATTTGTTTATATAGATTTATCTATGCATCAGGACATTGAGATACTAAATAGAAAACTACAAACAGATGGTCATAGTCAACATTAGGGGACCAAAATATTTTTTTCAAGATCCAATGTAAATCAGAAAAATATTGATCATGAATCACAATAGAGTATACATTGAATGAGTTATAAAAATTTGGAAACAAAAATAAAATATATAATAATTGGGTTAGAAAAAAAGACACAAAATAATTCCATAATTAACTAATCCATGATATGGATTCCAAAAATATAATTGACATTTGGAAGGAAAAGAAAACCCAAAAATAGATCTAGATATTGACCCTCACATTTGAAGCTTAATTCATAAATGAGGCTCTCTGACATCTCTCAAACAACTCTCGTTAGTGGCTAATCTACTAGGACATCCCTACCGGCACTTGATCCTCCCTCATAATGGACCTGCATCGCTCATCCTTGTCATAATTGAGGCCTCCTACTCGACCTATACTCACACCAATATGTTCCCTCAGCTAAAATGAACCACCCCTTGCTCTCAACTCAAATATACCCCCTTATCAAAAGCATAAAAAACCTCCCTACCTGATTTCCCATCTTTTATTATTTTATACCTTTATTATTATTATTTTAATTTTATGTTTAAAAAATGATTCAAATTTTTGTTTAAAAATTCAAAATAAAATTGTAACTAAATTCTATAATTGAAAAATAATAATATAAAAATGTATTTATATTAATTATATTCTAATCTAATATTCTTTATCATTAATTCCACATTTTATTCTCATAATTGAAAACATAATAATAATATATTATTTTAACATTACCATTAATTTTTATAATTTATTTCAAAAATATTATTTTATAAATATTAATTAGATTTTATAATTTATATGTCAGTTTTTGTACAATACTAAAAAAGCATTTCAAAAAGGATTTTTTAAACCTAAATTTCTTATTAATTTTTAATTTCAAATATATTTAAATTTTATTATTTATGTTAATATATTCTCATACATAAAATAATACTCTAATGTAGTATATGATTTTAGAACATTAATTTGAAATGTTTTTGAGATCTATAAATTTGAAATATAATTATTAATAAGTAGTATTATTAATAGTCTTAATTTATATTGTTATTTTTCATAATTTGATGTCTTGAAAATTATAAAAAAATAAAGTGGGTATTGCAAAAAAAAATTCTGGCATCAAAATCATCAAATCCAATATACATGAGATATGGAAACATTTTATCCTTCCATATATGATAATTCATTCCATCTAAATCCATAATACCCTTACTCATTACACAATTCAAATTCTCCATCAACAAATAATAAACAAGGGAATCATTTTCTCTAATACTACATTAATGAACACAATCATGCTGATTATATCACTAATAAGGGGATAGGTTAATTAGTGATACCTTTTCATTTTTTAAAAAAAATAAACACCTATAATTAATGATTATCTTCCCTACAAAAAAAATTCAAACAAACAGTCAAAGGAATTCGAGTATTAAAAATGATCATTATTTAAAAAAGAATAGTTATATCCTTGTTATGTTTTGTAAATGATACAATACCACACAATCCACTATAAATCAATCCTTATAATAGAATGAGTATGATATATTCATTAACTCCTATAGATTTAGGTTAACAATTAAAACAGTGTGTGTCACAATCATTATACAAATAGGGAATAGAAATATTACTATAACATTTAATATTTCTTATTCTTATTTTAAATTTTACCTATGTATTCGGTTTTAAATAATTATTCAATTTCATAACTAGATGTTGGTAAGATATTAAAGGAATTTTATATGGAAAACCCATCCCGGATTTTACATTACATTTTTTCTAGTTTGATTATTCCAAATACGATCATCTAAATATGATTCATTCATGTAAAATTTTCCCTGTATGATTCATCCCAATATAGAAAATATATATCATTTTTAAAATTTGGTAGAGACAAATCTATACCACTTCTATTCTGGTTTCGAAAAAACTCTATACAATTCAACATTCTCAGTCTAGAAATCCCAATACTGTAATCGTAATCCTATTATCTAGCCTTATTTGATGATCATCAGAATTTGATTGAAAATATGAATATAATAGACATATTAATATTATGATCATGGAATATGATGATCCAATGATTAAAATGTTACAATCTTATCCCTCTCCTTTAAATTTTCATTGTTTAAAGAACATCTACAAAACCCCAATATGGAAAACTTCTTCTCTTGCTAGAAATTTGGAGCTTCTCTCAATTCACATTTGAAAAATACATTATTAATATGAAATACAAAAAAAAATTCCCCCTTTTATAGTTGACCCCTGAATTTTTTTGTTAGAATCCCTAAAACATTTCCACTCACCCAAATTTTATGAAAAGGATTGTTTCTAGTAATTTAGGGTGAATCTTTCCCTCATCAACTCTTCTCAACTATTAAATATCCTTCACAAGTCTTCTAACAAATTTCGATATTCCATTAACATTATTTTATAACATAAATATATATATGAATTATAAATCCAAATTTCTAAATCACATTTTTTTCATCATTCTGATATGATGCTCTATACCAACTGAAAGAAACATTATTTGAAAATTAAGCTCCCCTAGATAGCACATTATTCTTTTTTCCTCAAATATTTTCATTATCCACTTATAATGTAAATTTTCTGTCTCTTGACCAACTTGATATATAAATAATGTAATTAATCCTCTTTTAAGTGATTTACTACATTTTTGGTGATATTATTTTCTCTTCTATTCATTCATTAGTCAAAAGAAATTCCACTTTTGAATATGTCCTTATACCAATTCTGATCAGCACATTCATTTTCAACTAAATACAATACCACTTTCCTACTTCTTTCTATTTTATCATTGACATAATTATTTAATAATATTCATCTTGTATCATTATTTATTTCATTAATTTAATCACATTGAGAATCAAATTTATCGTCATTGTATTTTAAATGAAAATTATTATAACATTCTATTTATTTTAGCATCTTTCTATCCTTCAAAACCTATGTATGATTTTCCAGAGTATGACCTTTCTGAGTATGACTTCACTAACTAATTTCAGGCCGAGAATGACTAGCCTTCATGTATTTTTAGCACCATTTTCCTTACCATCAAAATATTATTAAAGTGAATATAATTTCAAGCATATATTTCTTCTCTTCCACCCGGATAAAATTAATCTTGGTACGATCAAAAACAAGTCATTTCCCCTTTCTTCTATCATGTAACTATCCTATTTCATCCAATCAGATTATAATTTATGTAAAATAAAAATCACCAATGAATCATCAAATTTATTTTTCCATAATTATATAGACATCGATATTCCTCTAATAAGATAAATTTATTCATGTTAGTTTCAGTATGAATAAAATGAAAACCATAGAGATTTAATTCATTATGATGGAATTTCTAAAAAAAAGTGACTCTAATTTTTATAAAATGAATTTATGAATCTTATTTTCGAATTTTACAAAGTTATGTGATTTTTGTATTCTTCTTATACTATATTTACTAGAAAAAACCCATTGAATACAATAACCTTCCTTATCTTCTTGGTCCTAATAGTTTTTGAAAATAAAATTTGTTGCATAACTTTGTCCATGATTTTGGAAAGTTGGTAGAACCTTATATTGATGGGAGAAAGCATTGAAAGACCCCATTGTGTTCATTGATTATCTAAGATTGAGCAACGGGTCACCAATGGGGTTTGTCTAAACAATGATATGGTGAAATAAATTGGTAAATATTTGTGTAAGGGAAATAAGATAGAAAATGGACTTTCAATTGTAATCATGTTTTTTTTATTTTTTATATAGTAAATTGATTTGATAATATATTAAATATTTTATGTACCCAAGGGGATTTTGAAATTGTTTTAATGGTGAGTTTTGGAAATTTTACCCAACCTTGTTTTCAATGATGGAATTATTGTTTGAAATTGAGGAATTTTTTTAAAGGAGGTGTTGACCTCAATAACTTTGAGAATTACTTCATATTAATTAAATTCAATAGAAAATTTGAAATTAAGGGTAGGGCCTCTAATAAAATAAATAATAGTTGTATTGAATGGTTGAAAATTTAGTTGTTATCCCTGTTTCATGTATTCGTTTTTCAAAAGGGAAGGATTGTGTTTAAAATGGGTGGTTTCAAGATAATTTCAATAGGGAATATTAATGTTATTTTATAGAATGATGTGATTAGTGTTCTATTGGGACAATAGAAATCGAGTTAATATATTTTTTTCTGTGATATATTCATTAATGGTTATATTAGTATGTTGAAATGATTATGAAATGAACTAAATGATGAGTGGGTATATTTTAAAACATATAATAAAGGAGTGTTTTGTTTAATTCTTGGGGTTAAATAGGTTAGGAAATGTAAATAATAAATTGTTTATTGGATTTGGAATTTAGATTATTCTTTACATGCTGCATGATTATTAATTTTTATTGTTTTTTCTATCATTTTATTATGGTTTGGAATATGATATATTTTCTAAATTTATAAACAATAATGTGAATGTGGCTAGGTGTTGTGGGATAATGGAATGAGGATCCTCTTATTGGTCGAGTTGGACTAATGCTCTAAACCCACCCCTTGAATTTATAGGTAAGGGCGGTGAACTGATTCCATACATCCCTATCGGTTTCATTAGATGAAAATACCTAGAATGACTCTCAATGGTATGTGTGGAAGACTTCAGGGATTGATGCTCCATGTTTGGTGTAATGGATTTTTTTTAAATGATTTTTCCTATTATGTTATGGAATTTCACCTATTCCCTTATACATGGAAATTGACTGGATTAGGCTAATGTGTAATAATGTAAATGCATAATCCAATGTATAAATGATGAGAATGATGAGGTCAGTGTTGTTAAATAATGGGTATTTGGTAGTTTTGGTTAACAAACACCCCTTATGACTATAATTGTGTGCAATCTGTTGTTCCTTTTCTTAGACTCATAGTGAAACATGAATTTTTTATGTTGACTCTAAGAAATATAATGGATAAAATTGATACAATATAATCACATAAATGATTTCCCTGTTTTCATGTATACTGGTTGAACTTTATTAGCTGAATACACTATTGTAAAGACTGTTTATTTCTTCATACACCATTGGTGGTGGCCTACAGGGTTGTGTTCACACCCTGGGTGGGGCGCCATTAATGTTGGGTACCCAATAAGAAACTACATGTTTCCTAATATATGTTCAAGATAAGCTCATTGTGTTTGTTTATGCATGTGATGAGGGGATGGGGCAATGGAGGTCAGGGATGGGTTTGGACTACGGTCCATGATCAGTCTTTCAGTAGATTTTGTACTGGATTATTTTTTAGACTATCTAATGTGTAGTATACTCATCATGTTGTTATGCAATGTACTACTTGGTTACTTGTGGGAATTGTCATATGTTTTCCATTAATTTCTTTCCACTGGTTATTGTATTTATTGATATTATTTTCTAATCTGGTTTACTCCAAAAGTGTTTTTATTCACTCCAATGTTCCTCTATATACCTACGCTACTAGTCAGCAACCTATGGTGTACGGGTAGGTTTGGTTAAGGGCATGTGAAGAACCAACTTAGGGAACCATATAGTGGTCACCAGTTTTATCATTTTACAATGTTTTATCAGATGAGGTCTTGTGTCTTACTATTTTTTCCGTGCTAGACATGATAATATGATATTTTCAGGGCCTATTAATGGGAATGTTCTTTGGTTGACGCTGACCTATATATGAAGGAAAATCGAAGATCCGATAGGTCGTAATTGTTGTCTGGTCTTGTACATTTACATTTGATTAAAAATTCCACATATATTGGTATCATGGTTTGAAAATAGAATTATTAAGATCTTATCAATAAATCTAGGAACATATATTAGGTAGTTCATCCGTATGTTCCATGTGATTGATATTACTTTTGGATTCAAATAATTATAGAGTGCTTTTCTTCTCGTAAATTTTTTATGTTTGTGTTTCCTTAAAATTTATGATAAAATAAATTTTTTGAAATGTTATTTTCAATAGAGATTGGATTTTTGAAATTTTGGGTTCATAAAAAGGTTTTTGAATTTGTAAATCCTTCGGGTTTTAAAAAATTGAATTTTTGTAAATGTGAACACTCTGGTATAAATTGGAAATTTTTAGTTATGAATGGAAATGAACCATGATGGAACTAGTAGGGATATTTGAAATGGGGATCCATAGTTTTGTGATTGGACCCTATGTATAGGTTGTTTTTTGATATAGAGTTCCCTAGTTTTAGACCACTAATTTGGGTCGTCTGGTTTTATTGGGATTCATTGTATTATAAAAGATATTTTCTTGTGGTTCCTTCAATAAGGATACGACCTTGAATTATGAGTTTCAACTCTGTAGGGTGGATGTGGTAACACTTAAGGGTTTTGATCAGTTAAGGAGTGTTTCAGACCCTAGGGTGGTGTCTATTTTTTGGAATAGATGTGTCTATATGGATGTTAATATTGTGAATCCATGATTACATGGCCATCAGGGTGCATTAGACGTAGTGTGTTTTAATGTGAGGGTAGGAGAACCACCTTGAGTAGTATGTCGGATGTCATTTTACATGTGTGGCTTAATTAAAAAATATATATAGAGAGAGAGAGAGTAAGATGGAGTCAATGACATTTTCTTGATGTGACTCTTTTTTATGTATTTGTTAATGTAACTTCATTAACAATTACAATTGAGGGTGGATGAAAGGGTTTTTTGTTTTTTTTTCTTATATTATAGGAATATTATTATTACATGGGAAGTGTCACATAAATGGTGTTTCTGTAACATCCCAAGTAAGTAATGAATAATAGATATTTTTATCTATGTCTATTAATGATTAAGATAGTGTTATAGAGGCATAAAATGAAAATAAATACAATCTTATGCATGGAATACACTAATATTCTTAAAAGATTGTTTTACTGCCTTTTGATGGAAAACCATTTTTGAATCTATATTTCGACAATTTTATAAACTATGTTTGTCTAAATAAACCAATTCTATATGATTGGGACATCAAAATTTACCTTGGGTGAATTTTTGGTATCTTTCTGACCATGTTCATTTTTTTATGAATAGTGAAAAATACTGCATTTTAAATCAAAACTGTTTTTTTAATCTAATTTATTTATATGATTAGAATATGTTTTGAATTGGTTTTGAAGTAAAATTAGAATATATCTTTCCAATTTTATCCAATGGTTGTCATTGGAATCAAATTCACTTTGAAATTAGACTTAAACTGGTGTCAATCTTTTGATACTTATTGTTTTGTAAAAACACGCTATTTTCTCTGGCAGCGGGAATTAATTATTAAATTAATTAATGTGACATATATGATTTGAATTTTTTAAAATAGACTTCACTTTTGAATTCGGAATATCAAATATAGCTTAGGGTGAATTTTTGGTAATTTTCTGAAAAACTTCAATTTTTGATGAATAGTGAAACCACTAAGTGATAATCAAGCAAACTGATTTTTCAGTTAAATGAAAGTTTACCACTAATGTGTATTGAATTTTGAAAATCCGACATACATGGTTGTCATTAAGAAGTAAAATGTGGTTCAATGAGATTAAAATAATTTTTTGGTGAATAGTAACTTATTAAGTTTTTAATCGCGATTAGTGGTAATTAGTGTAGTTTAAGGTATAAATAATGATTTAATAATATGAAATGACCTAGACACATGTCCCAACCTTATTGGTTGTGTCATGGCCGACCATGAAAATCCATGGGTCAACTTGGGGACCCCATGGAGACATTTTGGTTGGGAAATGACATAAATAACGTTTTATTTAATGTAAAAGTAAAAATGACACAAACATAATATGTTTCACGAAAACAATTTTTACATTAGGTTATAAAAATCAGATATTTGATTATAAATAGTAATTGGAAAGATAATAAAATTTCCTACATCATAGTATTTTTTTTATGATTTTTAGACATTAAATAAGTTAAATTATAAATGACATAATAATGATGCAGCGATGACATCATTATTTGATGATTTAAATAAAATGGAAAGATAATGTAAAATCTATGACCTACACATGTCCAAAACCAATTGGATAAATGGATTTAGAACCCTTATCAACTTATCCACGAATTATATCAATGTGGGACCTTTTAAAACCGAAACACATTTTCAAATAAAGTAATATTTCTTTACTTTTCAAAAGTGCCCCTCCTCTCCTCTTATAAAAGGCCCCCACCTCTACCTCATTTCACACACTACTCAAGCCTTTGGCTCGGCCAACCCCTGCCCATTTACTCTCTCCACATCCCTCTCCTCATCCTAGAGGATTCCCTTTGGGAAGAATCCTTTCAAAGGAAGCCTTTAGACTCAAATCAAAAGGAGTTACACTTTTAAAGGTAATTCATTCTCTCATGTTCATTTGTTTTATTTTGCTTCTCCAACCCCGTAAACGCTTTTTATTTACTTATTTTGTAACAACACCAGTATCTTAAATATTCAAGGATTTTGTTATAATATTTATTTGAGCTACACTCTCACACAACTACATCAAATGGTTAAAGAACATACGGTTTCCGTGGATGGCGAAATTCTGCCTCCCAAAACGATGATTGTTCAACACTCATTTAACACCTTCAATGGTATCCATTATGATGTCACTATTTTTATATATGATATATAATATGTTTATGTTTTCCTTAAGCTTCTGTTTTTTTTCATTTTGGGCATACCATTATGGTTTCAATTATGGGTAAACACGATATCTTCATTTTAGGAAGTGCGGACTACCGCCCCCTCAAAGTGATTTGATTCGTTAAATACCATATGTGGGAAATATAAAAGATGGAACTATGATATTATATATTATATTATACTGGAATTATAATATACCTTTATATCATTATGATTCCATTCTATAAAATACGAAATAGAAATGAAAGTAGCGTTCATGCGTACGTACGGCTTACAGTCTCCATGAACGGTGCATTTCATTTCATACCTCTAAATGATTATGTAATATTATAAATGCATGTATGTACTGGATATATATGAAATATATGATATCTACATCATGAATACCATTCTGGATATAATGAACCTTTGACCAAATTAACAACATGTAAGTGTAATAAGTCTATTTTTGACTTAAGAACCAAATACAGACAAAATGAACATTATTAAATTAACTGATTACATGATGCTCATAACATGGTATAAAAGGAATAATGAACCTGAAAAAGATTCATAAGCAAGTATATATTAACTCAAGTTTATTATTCAGGAGATTAAAGAACGGTCGGGTCAAGTCGGATACGAGGTATGGGACTTCGTCTCAATCTCCTTTCGTTGAGGCATATTTTATTTTATACACAACATTATTTTATACGGTGTATAAACCCCTTTGACTTTTACATTTATTCAAAAGGAATCTTTTTTATACAAAGTGTTTACTAAACGACAAAAGGGAATGTTTTTGTCGTACGTATGCGGCAACAACGACTTCTCCGCCGTCGTGACCGTTATTTGAGTTTCGGCTTCCTCTACAAGCCATACCTTCTTTTTAAAAGAAAAATAAATACCATGTTTTACTTTTCTTTTATTTTGGTATTGAAAATGGTTTTCATAATGTTTTTATATCAATGGGTTGTATTGATATCTTGTGATTGAAAGGTGGATATGTTATGTTTCCTTTATGCATGTTTTATGTGATATGAATTATGTTATGGTTCTTGGGCATTATTATGAAGATGGGTGGTTCCATGATAAACTAAGGGCTGGTGAGCCCGATATAGCTCTCCAATGCATTGGGTAACGCGAAGGAGTGAAATGTTAAGGTTTCCCCGAAGAGATTTTAGGGAATATACTGTGATGGGTATTCCAAACATAACCAAGAGGGTTACTCCCTATGTAAGAATGTTATGAATGCCTCAAGTTACCTTTATGTCTTATGATTTCTATGATTTATTCATGATTTTATGTGGTATGTTAAAGTGCCTATGTTTTATGGGTAATGTATGATTTCATTCTTATGTATATATGAACTCATGTTTCCTTTCCATGTTTTTATAACCCATACTGAGATTTTTATGCTCATCCCTAGTTTTTTTGAAATGTTTTTCACAGGTCAAGGTAAAGGTACATGATATGATGATAGTGTCAGGGAAGTGTCAAGAAATAATCCATGTTTTATTTTAAATGTGTTTCCATTGATGGGAATGAAGAATACTATCTTTATGTAACCACTTTGTTTATATGTGGAATGTAATGCAAGTTTTATGATCTAATTCTCTAAAACTCTATACCCGAAAAGATCCTCAATGTGTAATCTTGTAATAACTCTAGATTAAGTAAGGTTTAAGGCTGGGGCCTTATAGTTGGTATCAAAGGTCGGTTTAGATAACTTTAGGAGTTAGAATTATATTAAATGATTATCCAAAAAATATTTTTTTAAATGATATAGCATTTAAAGATTACCATGTTGCTTCATCTAAGACATGTTTGTTCAGAATGGTTTTCCGCCGAGAAAATAGGGAAGCAGTGCTAGGAAGGCATACAGAAGGAAATAACCTTCCAAATCAGCATCCTGAGATGGTCGGAATTGGAACTGAACAGTTTGTTGCAGTAATGGCGCTGTTGACTCAAGCGATAAATGGTGGTGGTATCCATGCACGAGATCAGCCAGATCAACCGCAGAGGAACATGTCAGTGGTGGAACATATCATGAGGAAAAATCCACCATCATTCAGAGGATCATCTAACCCTGTGCTAGCTGAAGGGTGGATTAAAGCACTGGAGAATATTTTTGATGTCATGGGGTGTTCAGACAATCAAAAGGTTAGTCTTGCTATTTACCATTTGGAGGGTGAAGCAGATCAGTGGTGGTCTATGGTTAAAAATATCAGGGATGCCGATGAGATTGATGCTCTTGACTGGGATGAATTCAAAGGTATGTTTCTTGAGAAGTATTTTCCTAAGGCTGTTCGACTTAGGATGGAAAATCAATTCTTGGAATTGAGGCAAGAGGAAGACTCAGTGGCTGCCTATGAAGAAAGGTTCACTCGATTGGCAAGGTATGCTCCAAATTTTATCCGGGACCTTGATATTAAAATAAATCGTTTTTACTCACGATTAAAGCCAAAATATCGAAGGAAATTAGCTTCTCGTGAGTTTAAAAGTTATGAAAAGCATGTTCGATGTGATGAGAAGGTGGAAATGGAGTTTGCCAATGACCAAGTTTTCTATAACAACCAGCAGAAGAAGAGACCGAGGTGGTAGGAGAAAGGTAAGAATTCTTCAAAAAAGTCTGATGGTAAGAGAACTAAGTATCCAGTTTGTGATAAATGTGGAAAAAGGCATGCTGGGGAATGTCTTCTGAATTCTGGGAAGTGCTACCAATGTGGTAAGATGGGACATAAGGCTCGTGATTGCACTGAAAAGGATCAAGGTGAAGGTAAGAACAAATTTGATTTACAGTTAGTGAAATGTTATAAGTGCAATGAGATGGGTCACTATGAAAACGAGTGTCCGACAGAGAGCTTGAGTGATGGGAAGCAGTTAGACTACAAGCAGAAAGGGGTGGTGAAATACTTTGCAACTAATTCAGCAGATGTCGGGCCATCAAATGAAGTTGTATCAGGTACTTTGTTTGTTTTTTTAGATTATGCCAGTGTGTTGTTTGATTCGGGGTCTACACATTCTTTCATCTCTGAAACCTTTTCTTGTAAAATGGGAATACCATCTCAAGAAATGACTCCTGAATTTTTGGTAAAAAAAACCTGGGGGAAGTGTCGAGGAAAAAAGAATTTATAAGAATCTTCCTATCCTTATCTGTGGAAAGAACCTACTTGCAAACCTTATTGTTCTACCTCTAGTAGAGTTTGATGTTATCCTGGGTATGGATTGGCTCTCTATTTACCATGCTAAGATTGACTGTAGAGCTAAAGAAGTATCTTTTCAGAAAGACTTTCAGTTTGTTTACAAGAATGAACCCTTAATTTTGATAACATATCAAGAGGCCAAGCAACTTGTAAAAGATGGAAATGAATGTTACCTTGCTCACGTCGTTGAAAATAAAGGAACTGTTCAGATTAATGATGTTCCAGTGGTAAATGAGTATCCTGATGTTTTTCGTGATGATTTGCCTAGAATAATACCAGATCGGGAAGATGAGTTTACTGTTGACTCAGTTCCTGTTGCTAAGCCAATTTCAAAACCCCCTTATCGAATGGCACAAATTGAAATTTTAGAGTTGAAGGAGCAATTGCAAGATTTATTAGAGAAAGGTTTCATTAGACCTAGCACATCACCATAGGGTGCTCCTGTTTTATTTGTTAAAAAGAAAGATGGTTATATGAGACTTTTCATTGACTATAGAGCCTTGAATAATATCACTGTTAAGAACAAATATCCTTTGCCTCATATCGATGATTTGTTTGATCAGCTCCAGGGAGCTCAGTTTTTTTCAAAGATTGACTTGAGATCGGGGTACCATCAGCTGAAGGTTAAGGAG
The DNA here is from genome assembly GCA_963277665.1 of Viscum album. Taxonomy (NCBI): domain Eukaryota; kingdom Viridiplantae; phylum Streptophyta; class Magnoliopsida; order Santalales; family Viscaceae; genus Viscum; species Viscum album. The sequence continues at coordinate 1,621,049,267 of OY728155.1, read as the reverse complement.
GCAGATATTCCGAAGACCGCGTTCCGTACGAGATATGGCCATTATGAATTTGTAGTAATGCCTTTTGGGCTAACCAATGCACCTGCTGTATTCATGGATTTAATGAATAAAATTTTCCATGAGTTCTTGGATAAGTTTGTGGTGGTTTTCATTTATGATATTTTGGTGTTTTCTAAAAGTAAAGAAGAGCATGAAAGACATTTAAGGGTTATCTTGCAAACCTTAAAAGAAAAGAAATTGTATGGGAAATTCAGCAAGTGTGAGTTTTGGTTGCAAAAAATTTCTTTCCTTGGTCACATTGTTTCTAAAGATGGAATAACTGTTGATCCTACAAAAACAAAAGTTGTGGAAGAATGGCCAAGACCCACAAATGTAACCGAGATTTGTAGCTTCCTTGGTTTGGCAGGCTATTACCGAAGGTTTGTTAGAAATTTTTCACGGTTATCTAGTCCAATGACTAAGCTAACTCGGAAGGGTGTTAAGTTTATCTGGACAAAAGAATGTGATGATTGTTTTCAAGAATTGAAAAGAAGATTGGTGAATGCTCCAGTTTTGGCACTACCTTCCATGAATGGTGAGTTTGTTATATACAGTGATGCTTCATTGAAAGGACATGGTTGCGTCCTAATGCAGAATGATCAGGTAATTGCTTATGCTTCACGACTGTTGAAAACACATGAGGTAAATTACCCTACACATGATTTGGAATTAGCTGCTGTTGTTTTTGCTTTAAAAATTTGGAGGCATCATTTGTATGGAGTAATGTGTGAAATATATACCGATCACAAAAGTTTAAAGTATATATTCACTCAGAAAGAGTTAAACACGAGACAAAGGAGATGGCTGGAATTAATCAAGGATTATGATTGTACAATTCATTATCATCCGGGAAAAGCAAATAAAGTGGCTGATGCTTTGAGTCGAAAAAGTAATGCTTCATTAACAATGTTGCGTTTGGAACGTGATCCTTTGGTTAAGGATTTGATGATCTTTGGCATAGAAGTTGTTGGTGCAGGAAGTCCTTCTGTTTTGTTTCAGGTATCAGTGAGATCATCTCTATCAGATAGAATCAAGCAAGCACAGAAGCATGATATTGAGTTGCAGAAAAAGGTAGAGCTGGTTCAGAAAGGTATGTTTCCTGAATTCAACATTGATAATGATTGTGTTTTGAGATTTGGGAAGAGATTGTGTGTGCCTTGTGATTCACAGTTGAAGAGAGAGTTGTTATGTGAAGCTCATAGTTCTCCGTTTTCAGTTCATTCGGGCAGTACTAAGATGTATAGAGATCTGTGGGAGTATTACTGGTGGGATGGAATGAAAAGAGATATTACGGATTTTACTATGAATTGTTTGAATTGTCAGTAGGTTAAAGCAGAGAGGCAGTTACCGAAAGGGATGCTTCAGCCTTTACCAGTGCCAGAGTGGAAATGGGAGAATATATCCATGGAATTTGTTGTTGGATTACCGAAGACATCTCGAGGTAATAATGCAATCTGGGTTATTGTTGATCGCTTGACCAAATCTGCTCATTTCATTGCTATACGAGATACTTTCTCTCATGATCAACTTTCCCGTTTGTATCTGAAAGAGAGAGTCTGGTTACATGGAGTTCCTCTCTCCATTGTATCGGATCGTGATCCCAGGTTTACTTCTAACTTTTGGAAAGGCCTTCATAAGTCGTTGGGTACTGAATTAAATTTTAGTACAGCTTTTCATCCTCAATCAGATGGGCAGTCAGAACGAACAATTCAGACATTGGAGGATATGCTATGAGCTTGTTCTATGGATTATCAGGGAAGTTGGGACCAACATCTTTCTTTGGTTGAGTTTTCATATAATAACAGTTTTCATTCCAGTATACAGATGGCGCCATTTCAGGCATTATATGGGAAGCGGTGTCGAACTCCAGCTTTCTGGGATGAAGTGGGTGAAAGGAAGTTGATGGGACCAGAATTGGTAGAAGAGATGGCAGAAAAAGTTCTGCTGATTCAGAAACACATGAGAATAGCTCTGAGCAGGCAGAAGAGTTATGCAGATAACCGGAGGAAGGATCTATCTTTCGAGGTAAGTGATCATGTTTTTCTCAAGGTTTCTCCTTGGAAAAGCGTGATGAGATTTGGTAAGAAAGGAAAGTTGAGTCCAAGGTTCGTTGGACCATAAAAAATTTTGGAGAGAGTTGGATCAGTTGCTTACCGAGTGGCCTTATCTCCGAGTTTATCTCAGGTACACAATGTTTTTCACGTTTCGATGTTGAGAAAGTATATGCCAGATCCATCTCATGTTTTGAGTCCAGAGGTAGTTCAGCTGGAAGAGAACCTATCTTATGAGGAACAACCGGTCTAGATTCTTGACCACAGGGAGCAAGTGTTACGGAATAAGGTGATTAAGTAGGTAAAGGTTTTGTGGAAAATCCACATGATTGAAGAGGCAACATGGGAATCTGAAAATGCAATGAGGGATAAGTACCCCCATTTATTCGATAAGTAAATAAATTGCGTGGACGCAATTTTCTAAAGGGGGGAAGGATGTAACATCCCAAGTAAGTAATGAATAACAGATATTTTTATCTATGTCTATTAATGATTATGATAGTGTTATAGAGGCTTAAAATGAAAATAAATACAATCTTATGCATGGAATACACTAATATTCTGAAAAGATTGTTTTTCTGCCTTTTGATGGAAAACCATTTTTGAATCTATATTTCGACAATTTTATAAACTATGTTTGTCAAAATAAACCTATTCTATATGATTGGGACATCAAAATTTACCTTCTGTGAATTTTTGGTATTGTTCTGACAATGTTCATTTTTTTATGAATAGTGAAAAATACTGCATTTTACATCAAAACTGTTTTTTTAATCTAATTTATTTATATGATTAGATTATGTTTTGAATTGGTTTTGAAGTGAAATTAGAATATATTTTTACCATTTTATCCAATGGTTGTCATTGGAATCAATTTCACTTTGAAATTAGACTTAAACTGGTGTCAATCTTTTGATACTTATTGTTTTGTAAAAACACGCTATTTGCTCTGGCAGCGGAAATTAATTATCAAATTAATTAATGTGACTTATATGATTTGAATTTTTTAAAATAGACTTCACTTTTGAATTCGGAATATCAAATATAGCTTAGGGTGATTTTTTGTTAATTTTCTGAAAAACTTCAATTTTTGATGAATAGTGAAACCACTGAGTGATAATCAAGCAAACTGATTTTTCAGTTAAATGAAAGTTTACCACTAATGTGTATTGAATTTTGAAAATCTGACATACATGGTTGTCATTAAGAAGTAAAATGTGGTTCAATGAGATTAAAATAATTTTTTGGTGAATAGTAACTTATTAAGTTTTTAATCACGATTAGTGGTAATTAGTGTAGTTTAATGTATAAATAATGCTTTAATAATATGAAATGACCTAGAAACATGTCCCAACCTTATTTTTTGTGTCATGATCGACCAAGACAAGCCATGGGTCAACTTGGGGACCCCATGGAGACATTTTGGTTGGGAAATGACATAAATAACTTTTTATTTAATGTAAAAGTAAAAATGACACAAACATAATATGTTTCACGAAAACAATTTTTACATGGGGTTATAAAGATCAGATATTTGATTAAAAATAGTAATTGGAAAGATAAAAAGATTTCCTACATCATAGTATTTTTTTTATGATTTTTAGACATTAAATAAATTAAATTATTTATGACATAATAATGATGCAGCGATGACATCATTATTTGACGATTTAAATAAAATGGAAAGATAATGTAAAATCTATGAACTACACATGTCCAAAACCAATTGGATTAATGGATTTAGAACCCTTATCACCTTATCCACGAATTATATCAATGTGGGACCTTTTAAAACCGAAACACATTTTCAAATAAAGTAATATTTCTTTACTTTCCAAAAGTGCCCCTCCTCTCCTCTTATAAAAGGCCCCCACCTCTACCTCATTTCACACACTACTCAAGCCTTTGGCTCGGCCAACCCCTGCCCATTTACTCCCTCCACATCCCTCTACTCATCCTAGAGGATTCCCTTTGTGCAGAATCTTTTCAAAGGAAGCCTTTAGACTCAAATCAAAAGGAGTTACACTTTTAAAGGTAATTCATTCTCTCATGTTCATTTGTTTTATTTTGCTTCTCCAACCCCCTAAACTCTTTTTATTTACTTATTTTGTAACAACACCAGTATCTTAAATATACAAGGATGTTGTTATAATATTTATTTGAGCTACACCCTCACACAACTACATCAAATGGTTAAAGAACATACGTTTTTCGTGGATAGCGAAATTCTGCCTCCCGAAACGATGATTGTTCAACACTCATTTAACACCTTCAATGGTGGCCATTATGATGTAACTATTTTTATATATGATATATAATATGTTTATGTTTTCCTTAATCTTCTGTTTTTTTCATTTTGGGCATACCTTTATGGTTTCCATTATGGGTAAACACGATATCTTCATTTTAAGAAGTGCGGAATACTGCCCCCTCAAAGTGATTTGATTCGTTAAATACCATATGTGGGACATATAAAGGATGGAACTATGATATTATATATGATATTATACTTGAATTATAATATACCTTTATATAATTATGATTCCATTCTAAAAAATACGAAATAGAAATGAAAGTAGCGTTCATGCGTACGTACGGCTTACCGTCTCCATGAACGGTGCATTTCATTTCTTACCTCTAAATGATTATGTAATATTATAAATGCATGTATGTACTGGATATATATGACATATCTGATATCTAAATCATGAATACCATTCTGGATATAATGAACCTTTGACCAAATTAACAACATGTAAGTGTAATAAGTCTATTTTTGACTTAAGAACCAAATACCGACAAAATGAACATTATTAACTTAACTGATTACATGATGTTCATAACATGGTATAAAAGGAATAATGAACTTGAAAAGATTCATAAGAAAGTAGAGATTAACTCAAGTTTATTATTCAGGAGATTAAAGAACGGTCGGGTCAAGTCGGATACGAGGTATGGGACTTCGTCTCAATCTCCTATCGTTGAGGCATATTTTATTTTATACACAACTTTCTTTTATACGGTGAATAAACCCCTTTGACTTTTACGTTTTTTCAAAAGGAATCTTTTTTATAAAAAGCGTTTACTAAACGACAAAAGGGAATGTTTTTGTCGTACGTATGCGGTGACAACGACTTCTCCGCCGTCGTGACCGTTATTTGAGTTTCGGCTTCCTCTACAAGCCATACCTTCTTTTTAAAAGAAAAATAAATACCATGTTTTACTTTTATTTTATTTTGGTATTGAAAATGGTTTTCATAATGTTTTCATATCAATGGGTTGTATTTATATCTTGTGATTGAAAGGTGGATATGTTATGTTTCCTTTATGCATGTTTTATGTGATATGAATTATGTTATGGTTCTTGGGCATTATTATGAAGATGGGTGGTTCTGTGATAAACTAAGGGTGGGTGAGCCCGATATAGCTCTCCAATGCATTGGGTAACTCAAAGGAGTGAAACTTTAAGGTTTCTCCGAAGAGATTTTAGGGAATATACTGTGATGGGTATTCCAAACGTAACCAAGATGGTTACTCCCTATGTAAGAATGTTATGAATGCCTCAAGTTACCTTTATGTCTTATGATTTCTATGATTTATTCATGATTTTATGAGGTATGTTAAAGTGCCTATGTTTTATGGGTAAATTATGATTTCATTCTTATGTATATATGAACTCATGTTTCCTTTCCATGTTTTTATAACCCATACTGAGATTTTTATGCTCATCCCAAGTTTTCTTGAAATTTTTTTCACAGGTCAAGGGAAAGGTACATGATATGATGATAGTGTCAGGGAAGTGTCAAGAAATAATCCATGTTTTATTTTAAATGTGTTTCCATTGATGGGAATGAAGAATACTATCTTTATGTAACCACTTAGTTTATATGTGGAATATAATGCAAGTTTTATGATCTAATTCTCTAAAACTCTAAACCCGAAAAGATCCTCAATGTGTAATCTTGTAATAACTCTAGATTAAGTAAGGTTTAAGGCTGGGGCCTTATAGTTGGTATCAAAGGTCGGTTTAGATAACTTTAGGAGTTAGAATTATATTAAATGATTATCCAAAAAATATTTTTTTAAATGATATAGCATTTAAAGATTACCATGTTGCTTCATCTAAGACATGTTTGTTCAGAATGGTTTTCCGCAGAGGAAACAGGGAAGCAGTGCTAGGAAGGCATACAGAAGGAAATAACCTTCCGAATCAGCATCCTAAGATGGTCGGAATTGGAACTGAATAGTTTGTTGCAGTAATGTCGCAGTTGACTCAAGCGATAAATGGTGGTGGTATCCATGCACGAGATCAGCCAGATCAACTGCAGAGGAACATGTCAGTGGTCGAACATATCATGAGGCAACATCCACCATCATTCAGAGGATCATCTAACCATGTGCCAGCTAAAGGGTGGATTAAATCACTGGATAATATTTTTGATGTCATGGGGTGTTCAGACAATCAAAAGGTTAGTCTTGCTATTTACCGTTTGGAGGGTGAAGCAGATCAGTGGTGGTCTATGGTTAAAAATATCAGGGATGCCGATGAGATTGATGCTCTTGACTGGGATGAATTCAAAGGTATGTTTCTTGAGAAGTATTTTCCTAAGGCTGTTCGACTTAGGATGGAAAAGAAATTCTTGGAATTGAGGCAAGAGGAAGACTCAGTGGCTGCCTATGAAGAAAGGTTCACTCGATTGGCAAGGTATGCTCCAAATTTTATCTGGGACCTTGATAGTAAAATAAATCGTTTTTACTCAGGATTAAAGCCAAAATATCGAAGGGCATTAGCTTCTCGTGAGTTTAAAAGTTATGAAAATCTTGTTCGATGTGCTGAGAAGGTGGAAATGGAGTTTTCCGATGACCAAGTTTTCTATAACAACCAGCAGAAGAAGAGACCGAGGTGGCAGGAGAAATGTAAGAATTCTTCAAAAAAGTCTGATGGTAAGAGAACTAGGTTTCCAGTTTGTGATAAATGTGGCAAAAGGCATGCTGGGGAATGTCTTCTGAATTCTGGGAAGTGCTACCGATGTGGTAAGATGGGACATAAGGCTCGTGATTGCACTAAAAGGGATCAAGGTTAAGGTAAGAACAAATTTTATTTACAGTTAGTGAAATGTTATAAGTGCAATGAGATGGGTCACTATGCAAACGAGTGTCCGACAAAGAGCTTGAGTGATGGGAAGCAGTTAAACTACAAGAAGAAAGGGGTGGTGAAATCCTTTGCAACTACTTCAGTAGATGTCGGGCCATCAAATGAAGTTGTATCAGGTACTTTGTTTGTTTTTTCAGATTATTCCAGTGTGTTGTTTGATTCGGGGTCTACACATTCTTTCATCTCCGAAACCTTTTCTAGTAAAATGGGAATACCATCTCAAGAAATGACTCCTGAATTTTTGGTAAAAACACCTGGGGGAAGTGTCGAGGAAAAAAGAATTTATAAGAATCTTCCTATCCTTATCTGTGGAAAGAACCTACTTGCAATACTTATTGTTATACCTCTAGTAGAGTTTGACGTTATCCTGGGTATGGATTGGCTCTCTATTTACCATGCTAGGATTGACTGTAGAGCTAAAGAAGTTTCTTTTCAGAAAGACTTTCAGTTTGTTTACAAGAATGAACCCTTAATTTTGATAACATATCAAGAGGCCGAGCAACTTGTAAAAGATGGAAATGAATGTTACCTTGCACACGTCGTTGAAAATAAAGAAACTGTTGAGATTAATGATGTTCCAGTGGTAAATGAGTATCCTGATGTTTTTCCTGATGAGTTTCCTGGAATAATACCAGATCGGGAAGTTGAGTTTACTGTTGACTTAGTTCCTGATGCTAAGCCAATTTCAAAACCCCCTTATCGAATGGCACAAATTGAACTTTTAGAGTTGAAGGAGCAATTGCAATATTTATTAGAGAAAGGTTTCATTGGACCTAGCACATCACCATAGGGTGCTCCTGTTTTATTTGTTAAAAAGAAAGATGGTTCTATGAGACTTTGCATTGATTATAGAGCCTTGAATAATATCACTGTTAAGAACAAACATCCTTTGCCTCATATCGATGATTTGTTTGATCAGCTCCAGGGAGCTCAGTTTTTTTCAAAAATTGACTTCAGATCGGGGTACCATCAGCTGAAGGTTAAGGAGGCAGATATTCCGAAGACCGCGTTCCGTACGAGATATGGCCATTATGAATTTGTAGTAATGCCTTTTGGGCTAACCAATGCACCAGCTGTATTCATGGATTTAATGAATAGATATTTATATGATTTCTTGGATATGTTTGTGGTGGTTTTCATTAATGATATTTTGGTGTTTTCTAAAAGTAAAGAAGAGCATGAAATACATTTAAGGGTTATCTTGCAAACCTTAAAAGAAAATAAATTGTATGGGAAATTCAGCAAGTGTGAGTTTTATTTGCAACAAATTTCTTTCCTTGGTCACATTGTTTCTAAAGATGGAATAACTGTTGATCCTGCAAAAACAAAAGTTGTGGAAGAATGGCCAAGACCCACAAATGTAACCGAGATTCGTAGCTTCCGTGGTTTGGCGGGATATTACCGAAGGTTTGTTAGAAATTTTTCACGGTTATCTAGTCCAATGACTAAGCTAACTCGGAAGGGTGTTAAGTTTATCTGGACAAAAGAATGTGATGATTATTTTCAGGAATTGAAAAGAAGATTGGTGAATGCTCCAGTTTTGGCACTACCTTCCAGGAATGGTGAGTTTGTTATATACAATGATGCTTCATTGAAAGGACTTGGTTGCGTCCTAATGAAGAATGATCAGGTAATTGCTTATGCTTCACGACAGTTGAAAACTCATGAGGTAAATTACCCTACACATGATTTGGAATTAGATGCTGTTGTTTTTGCTTTAAAAATTTGGAGGCATCATTTGTATGGAGTAAAGTGTTAAATATATACCGATCACAAAAGTTTAAAGTATATATTCACTCAGAAAGTGTTAAACATGAGACATAGGAGATGGCTAGAATTAATCAAGGATTGTGATTGTACAATTCATTACCATCCGGGAAAAGCAAATAAAGTGGCTGATGCTTTGAGCCGAAAAAGTAATGCTTCATTAACAATGTTGCATTTGGAACGTGATCCTTTGGTTAAGGATTTGATGATCTTTGGAATAGAAGTTTTTGGTGCAGGAAGTCCTTCTGTTTTGTTTCAGGTATCAGTTAGATCATCTCTATCAGATAGAATCAAGCAAGCATAGAAGCAAGATAGTGAGTTTCAGAAAAAGGTAGAGCCGGTTCAGAAAGGTAAGTTTCATGAATTCAACATTGATAATGATTGTGTTTTGAGATTTGGGAAGAGATTGTGTCTGCCTTGTGATTCACAGTTGAAGAGAGAGTTGTTATGTGAAGCTCATAGTTCTCCGTTTTCAGTTCATCCGGGCAGTACTAAGATGTATAGAGATCTGCAGGAGTATTACTGGTGGGATGGAATGAAAATAGATATTGCTGATTTTACTGCGAAGTGTTTGACTTGTCAGCAGGTTAAAGCAGAGCGGCAGTTACCGAAAGGGATGCTTCAGCCTTTACCAGTGCCATAGTGGAAATGGGAGAATATATCCATGGACTTTGTTGTTGGATTACCGAAGACATCTCGAGGTAATAATGCAATCTGGGGTATTGTTGATCGCTTGACCAAATCTGCTCATTTCCTTGCTATACGAGATACTTTCACTCTTGATCAACTTTCCCGTTTGTATCTTAAAAAGATAGTCAGGTTACATGGAGTTCCTCTCTCCATTGTATCGGATCATGATCCCAGGTTACTTCTAACTTTTGGAAAGGCCTTCAGAAGTTGTTGGGTACTGAATTAAATTTTAGTACAGCTTTTCATCCTCAATCAGATGGGCAGTCAGAACGAACAATTCAGACATTGGAGGATATTCTACGAGCTTGTTCTATGGATTATCAAGGAAGTTGGGACCAACATCTTTCATTGGTTGAGTTTTCATATAATAATAGTTTTCATTCCAGTATACAGATGGCGCCATTTCAGGCATTATATGGGAAGCGGTGTCGAACTCCAGCTTTCTGGGATGAAGTGGGTGAAAGGAAGTTGATGGGACCAGAATTAGTAGAAGAGATGGCAGAAAAAGTTCAGCTGATTCAGAAACACATGAGAATAGCTCAGAGCAGGCAGAAGAGTTATGCGTATAACCGGAGGAAGGATCTATCTTTCGAGGTAGGTGATCATGTTTTTCTCAAGGTTTCGCCTTGGAAAAGCGTTATGAGATTTGGTAAGAAAGGAAAGTTGAGTCCAAGGTTCGTTGGACCATACGAAATTCTGGAGAGAGTTGGATCAGTTGCTTACCGAGTGGCTTTACCTCCGAGTTTATCTCAGGTACACAATGTTTTTCACGTTTCGATGTTGAGAAAGTATATGTCAGATCCATCTCATGTTTTGAGTCTAGAGGTAGTTCAGCTGGAAGAGAACCTATCTTATGATGAACAACCAGTATTTGAGTTTTGGCTTCCTCTACAAGCCATATCTTCTTTTTAAAAGAAAAATAAATACCATGTTTTACTTTTCTTTTATTTTGGTATTGAAAATGGTTTTCATAATGTTTTTATATCAATGGGTTGTATTGATATCTTGTGATTGAAAGGTGGATATGTTATGTTTCCTTTATGCATGTTTTATGTGATATGAATTATGTTATGGTTCTTGGGCATTATTATGAAGACGGGTGGTTCTGTGATAAACTAAGGGCGGGTGAGCCCGATATAGCACTCCAATGCATTGGGTAATGCGAAGGAGTGAAACATTAAGGTTTCTCCGAAGAGATTTTAGGGAATATACTGTGATGGGTATTCCAAACGTAACCAAGAGGGTTACTCCCTACGTAAGAATGTTATGAATGCCTCAAGTTACCTTTATGTCTTATGATTTCTATGATTTATTCATGATTTTATGAGGTATGTTAAAGTGCCTATGTTTTATGGGTAAAGTATGATTTCATTCTTATGTATATATGAACTCATGTTTCCTTTCTATGTTTTTATAACCCATACTAAGATTTTTATGCTCATCCCAAGTTTTTTTGAAATGTTTTTCATAAGTCAAGGGAAAGGTTCATGATATGATGATAGTGTCAGGGAAGTGTCAAGAAATAATCCATGTTTTATTTTAAATGTGTTTCCATTGATGGGAATGAATAATACTATCTTTATGTAACCACTTTGTTTATATGTGGAATGTAATGCAAGTTTTATGATCTAATTCTCTAAAACTCTAAACCCGAAAAGATCCTCAATGTGTAATCTTGTAATAACTCAAGATTAAGTAAGGTTTAAGGCTGGGGCCTTATAGTTTCATAGTTCATTTTTATCCTGGATGTCTAAGAATAAAATTTAATGATTTTGGAAATGTGACTTCAGTGGTCATTATGGCTTGAACATTTTATAAAATTAAGTGTGTCCCAAATTATGGATGGCATGGTGTGGAAGGTTCCATAATATACAAAGTAATATTGGTTTCTTTAGAGGTGGAATTAATGCATGGTTCTTTTCACCCAGTGTGACAAAAGTGTACAAAAATATCTATGTTACCTTTTCAAAATTCATCATGGTGATTTTTGTGGGGAGTAAATTCTATTTTTGTAAACTGAAAAGGCTGTTAGGAGCCTTGCATGTGGTCTTAATGGTTCTGGATGTCATAATCGATGTTGAACCTTATAAAAGAAGGAAACTATAACCATGGAATGGGTGGAATCTTTTGGCATGAAAATTAAACCTATATAGGTGGATTTCATATGAATTGTTATTCATGTATAATGATTGGTTGGTTGGATTTGAATATAGAAAATGAATTGAACATAGTGAGGCTTATAGACCAGGAGGCATGGTCAGTTGAGTGAATGTGTAGGGGGCATAGCTCATGTTATTTTTGATCAATGTAATTCATAATCGAGTTTAGTTTTGTCACATGGGATTGATATACATTGACGGATTGAGTATTTACATATGTGGGAATATTTTGGAAGGGCATGATGCAGTTTGGGATGGATTAATAGGTTTCTTATGATGAATCCACATCATAATTCTATGTTATCATAATGGGAAGTGATTGTAAGGCATGAATTAGTTGTGTTGTGGTTATTTGTGTATGTTGATTCATATTAAGAAAATCCCCTAGGCCATGCAAGAATGTCTGGATTGTGGTAATGGAAGTGGTTACCATAAGACTGGTGGGATGTGATTTCTTTTCAGAGGGTAACAAATTGTAATCAATTTTGGTTGGGAGTCCCTATACTGGGAATGCAATTATGGAATGTGGGTAACATTCCAGAAGTAGGGAAGCCTATGGCTTTCCAAGAAGTTATGTTTCCACCATTATGAGAGGTTACATCATGAATTATTGGGTGTGGGGGTGTTTTTCGATAACTTCTTTGTATATCATCATCTTGGGGAAATCAGGTACAATATCATGGCATCATCCTAGGTGTGATGAGATGGATAAGGCTGAAAGGCTATCGACATGAGTGTGTTTTAGTAGGATATGGGACATCATATATATTATTCTCTTGGGGGATGCATCTAAAAATGTGTGGTGGGGTGTACACTATTGAAAAATTCGGGTGAGGTCCTCCTGATAGACCAGATGTCGGAAAGTTCCATGAGTGTCATCTTCAAAAGCTAGGAATGGGTAGCGGGTACTATGAGTTTTTTTGTTCCATAATAATTTAGACATCAATTTCCATGTATTGAGGTACAACACATTGTAGAATCTGGATCAAAAGTGGTTGAAATTTCTTTAGGAAGGTGGTGAGAACAAAACGCTATGTTGGGGAGTGATATGTCATTCATGGATGAATGGAGAATATTGGGGAGTAGTTGTGGTGGAAATGGGATTATAATGATAATTTCACAATGGAATGTTTGGATTCATCAATGAAATAATGGTGGGACTTAGATATAATGTTATATCAACTAGAGATACATCATGGATGCTAGCTCCTTATATCGGTGATCTGAGTGTTTTCATCAGAGATGTGTTGGTGGGAGTTTTTGACCCAAAAATAGCTTTCGGAATAGAGAATGATATGGTGGGGACAAATTTATAGTAGTCAAGAGTGGACTTTGGTTGGTGGGCACAGTTGATGGGATTTGCCTTATATGATAAGGTGTCATGTCAAGGTTAAGGGAAACATTCCTAGAGTGGATGTTGGGTGTCCATGGTGTGATTCAGTTGGAATGGCCTGACTTATTCAGAAAAAATGTCACATATGTGGTGAGATAACATAATCCATAAGTTATTTTTTACATGTTTATTACCGCCATTATATTAATATCTTGTGAGTAATAAGAATCCTTCTTGGCCAACATAGGTATGATATAGGTTTAATTAATCACGTTGATCATGATTGAATGGTTTAGAGCATTTTTTTTGGAGTTTATGTGTGTGATTGGGGAATGATGAGTTGGAAAACACGTTGGGTATGTTGAAAAAGTCAAATTGAGGTACTTTTGGTCTCCTTTTGTTGGAAAAGGTACCCACCACCGGGTGATGTTCTTGGATATCTAAATTAGGTTTTTCATAGAACCATGTGGGGAAATTGGTAAATTAATAATGTGGGTCGATGTCTTAGTTGGATGGTCATGGGATGGAGCCATCTTAGTGAATCTCTATTTGGATTAAATGTTGGTTTGGGTCATTACTGGTATAGCTCCATGATATGATGTTTTTGATTGAGGGTATTTCAGATGTTTTTAAATGGGGTGAGTACATTGGGCCTCTATTTGTAGTCTAATAAAGGATGGAGATGGTGGTTAGAATAATCATTTCCTAAAAGTGATTTTGAGTTTGGGTCACTGTTTTAATTTTTGAAACTATATGTGATGGAGGCATGTTTTTTTACCATGAATTGTGGAGAGAATCAGAGATCGGGTGTTCTAGTTGGCTCTCATAGGGTAATGAAGTTCCTTCTTAGTATCCTTCTATTTTGAGGTTCAATGATATTAACTAGGACTTTTCCTAGGTGTATATGTTTTTAGTGATTGTTTTGAAGTTTATGAATCATGGAGGATCCTTATGTTCGTGGTAGTGGGTTACGGTGGATAAGATCTCTTTAGGTATGAATTTTACCTAGGTCTGAGTGGAGTGGTATCGTGGTTATGTTTGGCAATGATAGTGGGAAAAACATTTACTGGTGGTCACCGTTTTCAGAACATTTTATCTGGGAGGCACAATACAGTTTTAAAGTACATCTTGAGTATGGGTCATTATATGGGGGGATATTGTAATATCCAAAAATTTGGTAAAAGTTCTTCCTCGATTAAATTTTCGTTACACATATTTTGTCTATTAATGAAGTGGTTCTTGGGTGTATGATAAGTTTTAGGGGTATCTTAGAGGTTCAAAACATTAATTCATTGTAAAATAAGAAAAATAATTTGAAGCACGTAGCATTTTAATGGTTATATAAAAACATTCATTGGAACATGGAAAATGTGTGGCTTTGAGGCACATTCAGTCTTACAATAGTACATAGTTATTACATGGCTTTCCAAACCATGTGGATAATCCCATGAAACCATGTAGTTTTTAGGCTATTAGAAAATGAAAGCAAAATTTTTTGCATACAATTTTTCAAATCATGCAATCAAAAAGTGTGGCCTTAATAAATTGTTCTTCTACTATTTTCACTCTTGATTCTATTTTCAATTCCGCAATTATTCACCCCATATGGCCCCAACATTTTAGGTGATAAACCAAACCCACCAACTCTTCGCAGAGGTAATTCCCCTTTGATTTATGGGCATTTGAAGACTATTTGGGTGTGAATCAAATATTCGGGTGAGACTACCACCCATCATTGCTTTATTTTCTAGATTAATGATGGTGAAATATTTCATCTCCTTCTAAGCCTCATAAATTTAACTCTTTATAGTAGATTATATGTTGTCTATTTAAAGGGTTTGTTATTTTGAATTAAAGGAAGTGTTAGAAGAGTAATAAAATTTTTCATGTGAAAGGTGGTCTTTAGGATTATTCCAATAGTCAACATCTTTATTATGTTTATGTGGTTGTGAAAAAGAATTTCCTTGTTGAGTTACATTGACATTGATTTTGGAATGTGTTTGGAAATATATATTGTGATTAAAAACCCTTCACGGACCACATTTCCTTTTTTGATCATATGATATTGAACATAGGGTTATCCATGGGGAGTGTCAAACCCTTGAAATGGTGACATATATTAATAAACAATAAGGTAGGTGAAATATTTGAGTGAATGAGTGGTATGTTTTAAAAGGGTGTGTGTCTTGGTTAAAGACTACATTTATTTAATATATGTTATATTTGTGAAGTACCGAAGTGTTTTTTGAAATAGTTCCAATAATGTGTTTTGGGGATTTCACCCAACCATGGTTTTTAATGACGGAATTCATGATTGAAAGTGATAATTTTTTTAAAAATTTGGTTTTTTCCACCAATGTTTTTATTACTGTTTCTTATAGGTTAAATTCAAAATTTTCTTTTTAATTGGAGTGTATCCCCCTTCCTTGTGAAAATTCATAATAATGGTTTTGAATATTTGAACATGGAAATTCATGCCTTGGGAAAATTTATTTTGTTTTAAAAGCGGAATACCCTTGCTTTAAAGGGGTGGTTTCAAGATAATCTTAAATGTATATTTAAATGATTGATTACACCATCATGTGTATAAAGGTCCATTGGGATCATATTCATCGAATTGATATATGGGTTGGTGAGACAGATTCCATGTTGATTGTGTTTTAATTTTTACATGATTATAAAATGAACTAAATTGTGAGTGGGTATAGTGTATAACATAGAAGAAGGGGTTTTTTTTATAATGTATGTTTTTAATGGGTTATGAAATTTTAATGGTAAATGTGTTAATGGTTTAAGGAATGAATATGTTGTTTTTTTGAATGATATTGAATTTCAACAGTTTTGGGTATCATTTTATTGTGGTTTGTGAAATGTTATCTATTGTAAATAGATAAATAATCTTGTCCAAATGGAATGGTGGTGTGGGATGAAGGACTAAGGCTCCTCCCATGGTTTAGGATGGACTGATTCTACAAAACCATTCATAGAATGCATGGGGTAGGGTTTTTAAATTATTCTCTATGCCCCTTTCGATTCCATTGGATGAAACTACCTCGAATGAATCTCTAAGGTAAGTGTGAAAGTACAACGTTGAGACATTATCCAAGGTATGAGTAATGGATTATTGGAAAATATGGGTACCGAGTTTCATGGGAAACTTGACTTATTCACTTATGCATGGTAATTTAATGTCTTTTGTTGAAGTGTAAATTATGTAAATTAATTACCCATGGGACAAATAATGAGAATGATAAGTGAATGTTGTTAAATAGTGGTTATATGATAGTTGTGATTATTATACACCCATTGTTATTATAAGTTTGTGCAACCTATTGTTCAAATTCTTAGACTCATATAAAAACAGCAGTTAGTTTTGTTGATTGTGTGACATTAGGGAACATAATGGATAAAATCGATAATAGATAATCACATATATTTTTTCTGCATTTTTAACTTGAAGAACCTGATTATATGCATCTATTGTTATATAGACTTTTTATTACAGTAGACAATGATCATGGTGTACTACTCAGTTTTACTCACATCCTCGTTTGGAATCCATTGCACATAAGTACCAATGTATATACTAGATTTTCCTGATATAGGATCTGGATAGAGATATTTTGTTTGGTTGTGCATGGGATGATGGGTTGGGTCATGGGAGGTCAGGAAAGGGATGGGACTAAGGTATATGTTTTGATTCTTTTGTTAGTTTTCGTTTTGGATTATTTGTATAACTGCCTTACATGAATTATACATGTCATGTTTTTATATCATGTGCTAATGAGCTACTTTATATCATTGTCAAATGTATTCCATTTATTTGTTTCCTATAGTTAGTGTATCTGTTGATATTATCTTCTGATGTTTTTTACTCTTAAATATTGTATATCCCACCCTAAATTCCTTTACAGACATATGGTGCTATTTGGTAGCCTCTAGAGTACGGGGAGGTAAACATGAGGTTATTTGATGAACTGTGTTACGAAAATAGATAGCGGCCACCAGTTGGGGACGATATAATAACACCTTACATATAATAGTTTTATGAAAATATTAATGTTTTTTTACAAAATATTAACATGATGAAGAATATATTGTTGTTTTATTAAAATCGACCATTTTCACATCAATATATAAATCTAGTAATATGGCTATATGACATTTCATGTAATGATCATTCCTATTTTGACCAATAAGATTGTTTCTTAAAGTAATAACGGATGAATTTTTCATCCCATGTAAGGACTTATATATGTTATACTTCCTATAAAACCATCATATATGATTTTGAAAATTATACCTATAATGATTTTTAATATAAAATATCATATATCTAAACCATATAATATCATTTTTTTATATATTATCACATGCGGCTTACTAATACAAGAAAACAAAAAATAATATTATATCTTTGTAGCCTCCCCTTAATAGACCACCAACATCACATTCCCCTCATTTCCCTCCACTAAATCCCCATAAATAAATCCCCAACCTAACCTTTTCTTGCCAAACCACCTTTAATGGAACCCTCCTTGACAACTCTAATCGTCAATCCCCCAACCCCCCATGATAACCCATTCCTTGACCAAACAATGATGCCCCTCTCATGACCTACCCTAAAGTCTCACCGCTCGATGACACCCTACCCATTCTTCCCTTATTTTTTATCTCCGACAAATATCCTTAAGGCCCTATTTATGATCCATCCACACCCTCCCGGAGTTCTTGTATCCAATAACTCTTAACAGTTTCCCTCTACTGGCATCACTTCCTTATATAAATATTATCTCCATACTTCAATCACATAGAAAAAGGGTGGTAGCTATCAATGCACTTAAAACCACAACATGAAGAGATTAGTTATTTGATAAATTGTTTGATAATGTTGAATTTGTAATCAATATTGATTAAAAAAGAATAAAAAATGAAATTTTCAAGTTTGTTCTCAAACCATTTTCAATACTCTATAGGTTGGAACAAAAACTAATAAATATAACATATTTTTTCAAAATTAGTATCATAACGGATAAATATTACTAATATTTTACCTATTTATTATGTCAAAAAATATATATTAATATTATATTTTTAATTTTCATATGTTTTACTCACCTATATTTATGTTTGAAAAAAAATTATATAATTATTAACCTTTCTAATATGCCAAACTGGATTTTAAAATCATTCAGTCGAAGATTTATTAAAATATGTGGCTAGTAGAAATTTAATTTCATATCATGAAATTTATTAAGATATGAAAATATATTTGAAAAGTAATTTTTATTAGTCTATAATAGTTAATATTTAATGTTTGAAATATTAATTATGAAAAAATATTAGTTAAAAATGTAATAAAACATCAATTGATAATTTCAATGTTAATATACTTTTAAAATTTTTAGTGGGTAATGTTTTCAAACTCATAATGTGAATTTATTATAATACTTCAATATTCCATTATCGTCATAGTATTTATACATTATATATTTATTTTTTCCCAAATATTTATATATTCATTTATATTTTTTATTCGTAGATACCTACAAAATTTATTTGTTAATTCATAATTACTAAAATCTATGTTTATTATATTGATACTATATATTTAGGAATTTTTTAAAAAATAATAAAATATTCAAAATAGGTTTTATTTTTTAAATACAATGAAAAATTTCTAATTATATTAATAAAATAGCAAAATATTCAAAACAAACTATGAATCATTTCTTTTTACATAATACACTTCTTACAATAAAAAATGTATCACTCTTATATATATATATAAGAACATAAAAAATGTTTTATCTATAAAATAATTTAATTTTTACATAAAACTATATAATTTCTTTCAAAATTTGATTCCTTGTATCCATTTAAAATTTTTCAAAATGGTGAGAAAGACGGTCTTAAAATATAACTGATGAATTGGGTCTTATCAATTATTAATAAAATTATATAGTGATTTTCAACCCAAAAAAGACAAGTTTCACTACCTTAAAACCAAACTAAAATTTACTATAAGGTGAAACATTAAATTTAATATCATTATATTTAAGAAATATTAACTCAAAAATTATTTTTGTTCCATGGATATAATTATATCTTTAATGACCTATAGAATCGTTTAAAATATGATCTCTAAATTTATGGAATATATATTTTTTCTTGAGTTTATTTATTTAAAAAATTTAAACGTTTTGGTACCAATGTAGTAAATAATTTTTTATTTTATTGTTTTTAATCCTTATTTCATCATCACAGTTGGAAGATATTGCTTTACTGGTAAAAAAATATCATGTTTTTTATTTTATAAGATAAAATATATGAAAGATGACACAAAGTTCATATCTAAGAGATTTATATTGTTTTCATAGGTTCAATATTAAGAATTCTATTACATGATTACTTATCACCAATCACTTATTCTCACCTAATTAGTATGACATAATGATATATTCAATAACTATAAGTATAAAAATATATTTCTAAACAAAAATTTGAAAAACTCTATGGAGTATTGATTCTATAAACATTGTAATGAATAAAATATTTGTCACACTATTTCATGACATATTTTGTGAATCTATATAAATAAATTTATATCAATCATATTTAAATATTATTATTACATGAATTTATTAAAATTATGTTGATATGTCCTTATAACATTCAACATTTATATAAATTAACTACCACAAGAAACAAGTGAAACGTATCTATGTTTTAATGAAAATCAATGTGATATTTTATAACTAAGTGACTAGATCATAAAATTATAATTTATAATAACTTGTTATCTCTTAGACTAGAAGTAAATTTTTTTTGGAAAACTTAAATTTTAAAAATAAAATGGAATTATACATAATGAAAAACATGTTTTCTAGATATTTCAATTTAATAATTCTTTTTTTAATGAATTGTAATGACAAAATGCTTAATAAATGTAAACTACATTATTATAATTTGGTCATATAATCATATGAAATCCCAACACAATGAAATAATATATACTAAGTGACCTCCAAATTTTTTTTTGGGAATTCAGTTATTTGAATTTTTAAAATCTAACATACACTATTGCGATAAGTAAGATTATTGGAGTCCGATAAGACAAATATAAATATTGGTGTAGTGACTGGCCATTATGAATAGTAATGTTACCTTTATGAATAGAAATATGATGGAAATGAATAATAAAAGGAATAATTGAATAGTAACCTCATCTTTAATTGTATAAATAAAATATATGCATCTTATAAGTGATAATATAATCATGGTAAAAGCATTGGTATTTTGGTAAACCATAAATAATTAATTATAATTAATTTAAATGAATAAGTATTTTCCTTAAATGAATTAAAAAATGAATAATTTTACTTCTTTTAGTTTTATGATAATTTTATAAGACCTTATGTTATTTTTGAAAGCATTATAAAATAAATTATTGCTTTAAAATATTTATTTTTCAAGTAAATTGGGATTTTAGATAAAAAATACATGAATCATATTTTGGAAAATATTTTTACAAATTGGAGTTCATTTTTTGGATTCTAAAGATCTACGAATTATTAGGGTGAATTTTTTGGATTTTTTTGAAATACATTATTTTTTGGTGAATAGTAAAATACATTAATTTACCGTATAAATACACTATAATTTAAATTTATTATTTCTAACATCAGAAGTTATTTAATCACCCAAATCATGAACTCACATGCTCTTAGTTCTATTTTTTTCATGGAATCATCACTAGTTATGGTCATGAAGGAAATTAATAAACTAAGGAATTGAATATTAATAAAACCCTCATAACCTCCTTAATAAAAGACACCGGTCGTTACCTCTCTTCATCACTCCTCTCGAGCCTTGTTACTTGCCACAAATCTTCACAAATATCTCCCCAAGAACCTCCCCCGTGTACAACATACCTTATCCTCTTGAAAAGTCCAAATCCTCTCCCTTTAAGAAGCATTTAAGGAATATTGATTGAAGTGGTAAATTACTCTTTTCAACTATTTTACTTTCTTTTCAAGTTCATTTGTTTTATTTTCTATACTTACATGTCCTCATGAAAATATTAAAAAATATCCATTACCATACATTTAATTTAATTTTTTTATGATAATATAATATTTTATTATCATTTCTAATTTACACTTCTTTAATACTAGTTGTAAAGACACCATCTGAGATGTTTTAATTTACCACATTCATGGTTGATGGGTTGTCAATTTATTTTACCGTCTTCAATTATTATCATGAAACCATTATTATAGTTTAAATAGACATTTAAATATTTATTTTATCTTATTTGTGGTTCTTGAAACCTTCTTCACATAAGATGTAATATAATAATACAAAAATGTTATTTGTGAGAAATGTTTCCATGTTAAGCCAAGAATTTATCAATAATGTTTTATATATTGGTTAACCATCACTACAAATAACCAAATTAATTTTATAACTAATTAGCTTGTTGTATATTCCCAGATTTTATAAAACTTAAATTCTACATAACCACATTCATCATATATGTTTTTCTAAACATGAATATAAGTGAACCGATCATTAAAACCATGAAAGAAAATGTATCCGAACATTAAAATTGGGCATCATAACCACTCAAAAAGGTCATGAATAAGCATAAAAAAGATACAAAAAATCTATTACATAAAAATTATGTTCTAGAATAATTAATTAATGATCCTATTTTAATTATTTATGTCATTAATTTCAATCAATTAACACATTCGGACATACAGTAAGGGATCCTATCTTTATCACATCTATTCAAGAATCTCTTCTTTGTTATGACCTTTTGTGTATAATTACTAATGATGGGGTATGAATTTTCACTTACCCCATATAGCTCTAATGATGTATAAAATATGAAAAATCCATTTTTCTCACATTAAACCATCCTAAGTAATCCTGATATCATGCTGATATTCGATAAGGGATTCTACCCGAACAACCATAATTCCATCGGGTGTCTTTATCTTCATTTTTACCCAAATGAAGTTGAATATTATTTTTACTTAAAATGTATAAATACTATTTATATTCTCTAAATGTTTTTTCCATGATCCATCCCTCAATCTCTTTTGGGGATATTCATGTTTTTATGTGATTCCCTCCTCAATACTTCCCGAAAAGAAAACCTATTTTGATAGATCTTCATAAATTCTTACCTGATTTCAAGTTCTCTGTATAATCTATTTTATGCCACAATATTCTATATAACATAATTATTTTATTATTATTAAAAAATTATTGATTCACTAATGGTTTTATATAAATATTGTTACATTTTCTATTTTAAATGCTCTATATCACTTTCCTTAAAAAACCTCAAAAATGATTGAATGAAAATATTATTCAAATACATTTATTACATATGGTCACATCTATATGAAATCATGTACCATGATACATGAATATTTCCCTTTATTAATGTAAATTTATATTTTAGTTCCTTTCTTTCATATACACTTTTATGGTATTACCAATTTTTAGGCAATATGACATGATTGTGCTACCCAATCCTTTCCATGTGTAACCCCTATGTTTATGTCAGATGGATTATGTATGATTCATTATGTGGAAAACATTCTCATGAAATGATAATATGGGTGTACCCATATATATCTCCAATGCATTGGGTAATGTTGAGTATCATGAGAAGTTATGTACGACAGTCTTGGTGGTTAGCCTTAGATTGTGCTACCATGTGCGACAGTCTTGGTAGTTAACCTTGGCGTGTGCTACCATGTGAAATAATCTTGGTGTTTAGACTTGAATATTTATGAAGTCATGTATTATTTTACTGAAACACTATTATGACTCCTTTTTTATGATTCTATATTTATATGTTATGATTTCACATGTCCCATGCCTTTTCTTATCATTATTCTATACCTTGTAACCCATGTGAAAAATCAATATTACTATGTATTTCCATCACTAGGTTTTTAGCTCATATCATTTATCATGTTACCCCAAGTTATCCTACACATTCGTAAGAGCACAATTGATTTTTGGAGATCAATTTGATGATTAAATAATGAAATGTTTTATTTAGTTCCATGTTTTCAATTTTAGGTCCCTTGTATTCAAAGAAACTAGACATGACGATCTGTGGATTGTACTCTAATGTATAATTATCCATTAAATCAAATAATTCTATGTGTAATAGTATAGGGTCAATATTTATGGTATCAGTGGATGGTCTAGTTATTTTTTGAGAATATGATTAGAATACATTAGTAATAATCTTAAGGATGAGACAAATATAAGATAACATCCCTATGTATTTTTAAGTAAAGAGTAAGTGGATTATCACGAAAATACATCCCTGTATAGATTAAAATAAGTAGATGTGGATATGGAATAGATATATCTTGGCATAAAACACAAAAAACCCTCTTTGATCTAGACTTTAATGATAACTAGTGCACGAAAATTGGCCTTGATACCAAATTGGTTTGAAATTCATGGTGGAAATGCTTGGGTTCATTCATGAGCTTGTGGAAAACTTTTAATAAGGGAATGAAAAAGAGACCATAAGAATATAAGCTAAGAAATAGATCTAGGAAAACCTATATTGAATCCAAGGGAATCATAAGTTTTGAAATACTTCTCCTTTATAATT
Organism: Viscum album; assembly: GCA_963277665.1. Lineage (NCBI taxonomy): Eukaryota > Viridiplantae > Streptophyta > Magnoliopsida > Santalales > Viscaceae > Viscum > Viscum album. Next base: position 1,621,025,416 of record OY728155.1, on the reverse strand, counting down.
TTATCCTTTTTTGTTAAAAGTTTTCATTTTATGCTCAATAACTAATTATTCAAGGCCTCTAGTTGCACCTAATTTTTCTTAGTTAATGGAGAGAAATAGAAAAACTCATTCCAACAATCAATGTGATAGGTAATTTGAATATTTCTCTAATGATGTGCCTGATATGATAGGAATGGGTTCTCAAAAATTTGTTAAAGTACTTCCTCGGTTGGCTCAAGTTATTAATAATAACATCAATCATGTGGAACACCCTAATCCTCCAAGGAAAGAGTGATTTTACATAGAATTCTTAATGCAAGAAAGGCCTCCCATGTTTAGTGGCCTTGTGATCCCTGTTACATTGAATAGTGGATTAACTCCATTGAAATGATATTCTCTATCATGTAGTTTATAGAAGAAGAAAAATTTGTACTTATGGTCTATCATTTCGATGGGGAAGCTGATCAATGGAAGAAACTTATCAAGAATAAAAATCCCTAATATGAAATTGATTCCGTGTATTTGGTGGAATTGAAGATGATCTTCTTTTGAATAAATATTTTACTTGAACCCTCCTTCCCAAGATGGAAAGATAGTTCCTCAGACTCAATTAGAAATAAGATTAGTCAATCAGGGAATTTGAAGAAAAAATTACAAAGCTTGCAAGGTACAGCTATGGCTTTGTCATGAACACCGAATGCAAGGTGGATAACTTATTTAACGGACAAAAGCCAATTTTATGAAAAGAATTAGAGATTTGACACTTTGAAAATTATGATTTTATTTTCCATTGTGCCCGCAAGGTAGAAAAGGATATTGGAGATTCTTAGTGGTATCATGGGCCTGTTGACAAGTAGAAGAAAAAGTAATCTAAAGTGGGATGTCTTGCAAATATATTCCATGATGGAATAAAGTTTGATCATAACATGTTTAAAAATTGTGTCAAGAAGAATATTGGGAACTATCATAAGAGAACCAGGAATTGATTCTAGTGTGGAATGTTGGGTCATCTGGATAAAAAAAGCTAAAGAGATATAAAAAATCCCACTAATGTTGAAGAGGAAAGGAAGGATCAGATAAAAGGTCATCCACTAGTGTAGTGTTATAGCTGGAAGAAAGACTGAAATCATGCACAGAATTTCCCAAATCCAAGGTTTGTTAGAGTAAATCAACAATAACCTCCAAGGAAACAAGGAATGGATTATGATATCATTACTTCTAAGGTGGATCCAAACAGTGATATGGTAGTAGGTACACTAGTTATTAATTCAAGAATAAAAATGTACTATTTGAATCTTTTTCTACACATTCTTTCATATATTTCATGTTTAGTAGAACTTTTCAAACAACACCTCAAAATTTTGATGATAATTTATCTATGAGAACAGATAATATGGAAATTATATCATCCAAGGTTTATAAGAGCTCCCCTATAAATTTTTGTTGACTAAACCTCCTAGAAAAACATGTCATACATCCTTTAGTGGAGTTTGATGTTATCTTGGTCATGGATTTGTTATCTTTATACAAAGCCAACATCAACTGTCAGGTAAGGTATATCACTCTTAATATCCCAAAGCATCCTCCAATTCTATTCAATTGTATGGAGTAACTTGAATCTCCTTTAGAATCATTGCCTCATGTGTGGATATTAATTTTTTTTGAGTATGAATTTATAACATAGATGATTAAGAAAAAAGAGAGAATATCCCTCAAACATATAACCATTGTGAGGTATTACACTAAATTATTCCCCAATTATTCTTCTGGTCTACCTCCTGATAGAGAGGTTCTGTTCTCAATTGAACTTATACATGGATAATTTCTAATATCATAAGCACCTTATTGAATTTCCATAGTAGATTTAGAAGAGCTGAAGAAGTAGTTACAGGAGAATTTAGAGGAGGGTTTTATACTCCAGAGTGCTTCACCATAGGGTGACGAGTCCTCTTCGTCATGAAGAAGGATAGAATAATGTGCCATCACATTTATTCTCGTCAGATCAATAAAATCATGATAAAGAACTACTATCACCTACCATGGATAGATGACTTCTTCGATCATCTTCACGGGGACTTGTTATTTCTCTAAGGTGGGAATTCGGTCAGGATATAAGCAATTAAATGGGGGAAGGAATATATTTCCAAGACTTCCTTTTGAAGGAGGTATGGAAACTACGAATTCATATTGATACCCTATAAAATCACTAATGCTCAAACAATTTTCATGGATTTAATGACTAGTGTCTTCAGAGATTATGTCGAAAATTTGGTGGTAGTCTTTATTGATGATAATATGATATACTCCAAGAGTATAAAGGAACATGAGGAGAATTTGAATAAGATGTTAAATACTATGTGAAGGGAGAGTTTATATGAAATGTCAGTAAATGTGTGTTCTTGATGGAGGAAGAATCCTTTATGGGTAATGTTATTAGCATCAAATGGATATTTGTATACCCTTCCAAGACAATTGAAATTGAAGAGTGGCCCAGTACAAAATCTTTAAAATATATCCAGATGTTTTTTTTCTCATAGGTTATTAGCAACGATTTTTGAAGAACGTTTCACAATTCTCAAACCTAATGAACATGATGAAAATGTAGGGAGTGATGTTTTTCCAAACTCTGTAATGTAAAGACTACTTTAAGGAGTTCAAAAGGAGGAAAATCATTGCTCCAGTACTCACACTCCAAACAAGTGGATAAATCTTTGTGGTGTACACTGATGATTCATTTAAAGGCTCTAGATTTCTACTGATGAAAAATGATAATGTGATTGCCTATGCCTTAATGAAGTTGTAAACAAATGAGAAAAACTATCCTATGCATGGTCTAGAGTTGGAGGCTATGATCATATTGTTGAAAATATGGAAACATTATCTCTACATGGGTGATGTTTGAGATATATACTGATAAAAAGAGTCCAAAATATATATTGACACAAAATGAGATTAATATGCTCCAGTGAAGATGGTTAGATCTCATCAAGGATTATGAGTGCTCAATTTACTACCATTCTGGAAAGGAAAATAAGGTGGAATATGCTCTATGTAGAAATGATCCTACATCATCATCAACGATGAGAATTGAAAAGGATCAATTTTTCATATATTTTTACAGGATGGACATGGGAATCATTAATGGTGGAAGATCATCAATCCTTTCTCAAATGATTACTCAACCATCCCTCATTGAAAAAATAAAGGATTCCCAATGAAAATATGTTAAAATTCCAAAATAGGCAGAAGCCATTAGAAACATGAAATATTATGAGTTCAAGATTGATGCGGAAGGATTTGTAATATTTGGGTCACTATTTTTTTACTATACGAACCAGAGATAAAGAATGAGATTTTGAATGACTCACACAGCTCAACATTCTCTATTCACCCAGGGAGCACAAAGATGTATCGATATCTACGAGATAAGTTTTTCTGAGAGAATATGAATAAGAAGATTGATGAATATACATCAAAGTGTCTGGTATGTCAATATGTGATGTCTGAAAGATGGAAGTCTAAAGTTATGATTCAACAACTACCCATACCAACATGGATGTGGGAGAAAATCACCATTTACATTGTCACTAGACTTCTAAGTTCATCTAGAAGAAACAATGTTATATTTTTCATTGTGGATCATCTTACAGAGATAGATCAATTTATCACAATTCAAGAGAACATCCAATTAGATCAACTTTTACGGATATATATGAAAGAGGTGTTAAGGATTAATAGAGTACCACGATATATTGTATCTGATCAAGAACTGATATACACCTTGATGTTCTTGAAAAGACTCCATTATGCACTAAGCATTGAATTAAAATTAAGTATGACCTATCATCGTCAATCTGAGGTCCAATCTAAGTGAACTATTCAGACACTAGAAGATATGTTGAGATAATTTTCTATGGACTTCAATGGATGATGGGACCAACATATTACACTAGATAAATTCTCTAACCACAATAGTTTCTACTCGATCATATGAAAGGAACCATACAGAGACCTTTATGAGAAAAGGTGTAGATCCCCTGCATGTTAGGATAAAGTCTATGAGAATAATCATCTAGGACCTGAAATTGTTGATGAAATGGAGGAGAAGTTGAAAACCATTACACAACATATCATGGAATCACATAGTTAATAGAAGAGTTGTGGAGACAATCATCAATAAGACCTTGAGTTCAAAGACGGGGACATGGAATTTCTTTGTGTATCTCCATGGAAGAAGGTCATGAGGTGTGGGAAGAAATGAAGAATAATTCCTAGGTACATCAGCCTATTACAGATTCTTGATCATGTCAGGGATGTAGCCTAACACTAGAAATTCCACCTACTATGTATAAAGTAAATGATGTATTCCATGTAACCCTCTTCAAGATGTACATATCAGATCTTTCACATGTACTCTTTACATAGGTGGTACAGTTGGAGGATGATATTTCTTATGTGTAGAATCCAATGGAGATCATAGGTTATAGAGATAATATTCTACGTAATAAGACTACTCACCAGTTTAATATACAGTGGTGGAACCCTGTGTATGAAGAGGAAACATGGGAACTATTGGAGGCAATGAAGGAAATGTTCCTCCACCTGTTTGTGGCATAGAATGTAAAATGAAATTTAGATTGAAAAATCTAAAAATGGGGAATAATGTAATGGCCCAATGTTTTATCAAGGGAAATTATTTTCTTATAATTATTTCATATAATATCATTAAATCACAACACAATGAACTACTAATTAATATGATACATTTAAACATAATTTTGAAATTTTTTTTATTTGAATCTCAAAAATCCAACATACACGGTTATGATCATGAAGATGTTTGGAGTCCGAAAAGAAAGACTTAATTATAAGTGAATAGTAACTGAACCTTATAAATAGTAATGGTACCCATATGAATATTAATATTACCCATATGAAAAATTAATTGACCAAAATAATTGTAACCTCATCCTTGAATGTACCAATAAAATTTACACATCTAATAAGTAAAAATATAACCATAGTAAAAGTATTGGTAATTTTTAAGTCATAAATAATTAATTATAATTAAATTAAAATAAAATGTATTTTTATAAAATGTGTTCATAAATTAATAATTTTATGTCTTCTATTTTTAATAGAATTTTATAAAACCTTCTATAATTTTTAAAATCATAATAAAATCAGTTATAGTTTTAATATTTTATTTTTCATGTGAATTATGATTTTAATTAAAAATTAAATGAGTCATATTTATGAAATTATTTTTTAAAAAATGGAGTACATTTTTGGATTTTACATGTTAAAAAATAGTTTATAGGGAATTTTTGGGGATTTTTCTAAAATGCATGAGTTTTTTTGTGAATTGTAAAATGCATTATTGTATTCTATAAATACATTATAATATAATTCCTCTATTCTTGACATCATAAGTGATGTAAGAACCCAAATATCGAAATCATGTGCTCTTATTACTATTTTGATCATGAAATCACATCTATTACTTATCTTTAAGGAAATTCATAAACTAATGAATTAAATATTAAGAAACCCCTACTCGCCTCATTTATAAAAACCACCCCACCGTACCACTTCTCTTAACTCCTCTCAAGCCTTGTAAAATGCTTAAATTCTACACAAATCTCTCCCAAAGATCCTACCCAACGTAAAACATCCCTTAGTATCTTAAAAAGTCAAAATTCTCTCCCTTTAAGAGGCATTCAAGTTTGATTTATTTCAGAGTTAAATTCCCCTTTAAAATTATTTTACTCTCATTTCCAATTAATTTGTTTTATTTTGTATCCTTACTTCTACCGGCCCAAATATTATGAAAAATATAGTACCTTAAATATACAGGAATATTTTTTTAATAATAGAATATGTTAGTATCATATCACGTTTTCTCTTCTTTTATACTAGTTGTAACCACACCATCTGAGATGTGTTAATTTACGATATTCAATGACAATGGGTTTTCAATTTATTTGATCATCATCAATTCTGGTCATGATACAATTTTTATGGTTGAACTAGATTTTAAATATGTATTTTATGTTAATTTTTGTTCTGGAATCATTTTTCACACATGATGTAAAATAATAATACAAAACAAGTTAATTTTGATCTAAATCGCAAAATTAATCTAAGCGTTAATCGTTAATTTTTTATATAAAGATTCACCTTCACTATAAATAACAAAATAAACTTTATAACCATGTCATATTCAAGATATTCACCAAATTCATGTAACCTAAATTTTGAATATCATACTACATCATACAAGTGTATCCAAACTTGAATATAAGTTAACCGATCATTAAATCCCCTGAAGAAAATTGACCTGAACAATAAATTGAACCCGAAACCCATATAAAAGGTCAAGAATGAACATAAAAAGGATATACTAAATCTTTTAATTTTTTAATTGGTTTTTTAATTTTTAATTAATTGTCCTAATTTTATTATTCCTATCATTAATATCAAATGGATAACACATCCGGACATAAGGTAAGGGAACCTATTTTTATAATATTTATTCAAAAGCTGTCTCTATTTTATGCCTTTTTACATGTAGTACCAAATGATGGGATATGATTTTTAACCTTCCCCAAACATCACTCATGATATATAAAAGATGATAATTCCATTTCTCTCTCATTATTCCCTCATATATACACCTGATACCATGTCGATATTCTATAAGGGAATATACCAGAACAGCCTTAATAATTTCATGATTCTTTATATTTATTTTTACCAAAATGAATTTTTCTTCTTATTTTAATGTGGAAAATTATAAATATATATTATATGCTCCAAAATCATGTTTTAAAATTAATCCATATTTATATTCTAGATTTATACGAGCTTTTACTTGGATCCCTCTTTAATACTTCCAGATAAGAAACCATTTTTGAGGGAATATCCCAAATTCGTACCCAAATTCTATTGCACTATATCTTCTATTTTAATCCATAATTTTCTTTATAAAATTATTATTTTTTATTATGGAAAACTTCTTGGTTCAATTCTTGGTTTTATATAAAATATTTTTCATATTTTTATATTAAAATCCCTAGAACATTTTCCTTAAAACCAAAAAAATGTTTTAATGCTAAAAGTTCGTAAATACTTTTCTTACATGTTGTCACTTATAATTAAAATAAATTACCATGATACATGCCTATTTTCAATCATGAATTTTCATGTATATTTTAGTTCCTTTCTTTCGTGGACACTTTTATGATATGACCATTTGTTGTGCATTATGAAATGATTATGGTACCCAATACTATCCATGGGTTACCCTTATGTTTAGGTAAGACGTTATGTGTGACTGTCTTGGTCATTAGCCTTGGCCTATGCTATCATGTGTGACGATCTTGATGGTAAGCCTTTTCTTATGCTACCATGTGAAACAGTATTGGATGGTTTCCATGACTCATGTTAAAGTCTTTTTTATTATTAAACCACATTACAATGACTCCATTTTAATATGATTCTATATTTATATGTTATGATTTCACATGTTCCGTTCCTTTTTATATCATTATGGAACTCTTTCTAACTCAGATACTAAAGATTTATTAGTATTTTTTTCCTTACTGTGCATTTATTTCATTTCATTTCCGATGTTATACCCAAGTTATCCAATCCAGATTTATTATCATAATGTAATTTCGGTTTTCAATTTGTAGATTAAATAATGAAATGCATTATTTAGTTCCATTTTTTAGTTCTATGTTCCTAGACTTTAAAGATATTATACTTGACGTTCCTTGTCTTGTTCTCTGAAGTATAATTATTCTTAAAATCATAATAGAATATGTGAAAAATTCATGGTTATTTAAATGATTCATCCATCTATTTATCTTGTAAATACTATAAAATTACAACAAAATGATTATCACAGATTCATTTAATATTATTCATCTATATTGTTAATATAATATTAAAATTTTCACTTCAATAATACCATTAATCAAACAGTTATTCACAACCATGATCTTTTTCTTTCTGAATAAATATAAAATGGATTTTATAATAATAACTAATTTTTCAAATTTTTTATTGAAGGAAATAATCATTCAAGTAGAAATCAAAATAATTGTGAATGTTAATTGATATATATGTTTCTTTGTGTCTCTGTGAGGTTCATGTATTATCTAAATTTTCTCATTTTTTTAGTTTTCATAACTATAATTAAATTATAATAGTACTCAGACTCATACTTTGATGGGTTTGGATATGTTATAAATGATATCAACTAATAATTTTTGTCTTTAATATATGAGTTCCTAAATGAAAGTAAAGTTAATGTTAAATCATGTTTCTTTTAAAATATTTTCAAATATATTATTTCAATTATCTGATACCAATTGAATGAAATTTTTTGTAATGTAAACTATTAAGATATAATTATCATTCATATTACATTGGAAACAATGAATCTATTATAACATGCATTGAATGATTTAAATTATTGACTCACCTCCATTTTGAATCAAAAATATTTTTCTATTTTTTAACTATAAAATATTTTAGTTGGTAAATCATTTGGCCAAATAGCATAAATTATTTAATTATTAACTCATTTTTTTAGGTATTTTTTATGATGGTTTTATATTATATCTCCCACCAAAATTTTTCTTCTTTTTTTTCCTATAGAAAACTTAATACCTCCATAAATCAAGAAAAATTAATATGATTATTTCTTATAATCATCCTATATACTATAAATTATTCTTTTTATAATGATTATTCATAAAATGCATTGTATAAAATACTACTTTTATTCTATAGGTGTTGGAAAATTAAATAACCATTATAAATAAAATAATATATTCTAAAAGTACTAAAATAATATTCAATATTTTTAAAAATCATTAGTTTCATATATAAAATTTTGAAGAATAGAAGATCATATATATTGAATCATGTAATTCCATTTATATATATATTTAAGATAGGAAAATATTTTTATCCATTATTAATATCATTAATTTGTTTATATATCTATAAATTTAATTTTTCAAACGCTCGGTATATGGTCAAAAGTTTAGTAGTTTTGGGAGACTTCATAGAAACATGATTCTCACATTACATTTCAAAATACGAAATACAAAAAATGGATAAATTTATCAATTCTAAAAATATATCTTATAAATAATTTATAGGTTCTTTCTTATTTTCTTGAGGAATGGATGGAAAAGTAAATGGAGATATCATTTTCCAATTAAATGAAAGATTTAAATATAATCTATCATAAAATTAATAATTCATGAATGAAATTAAATTAATGAGAAATAATAAATAATTCCATATAACTAATAAAAAAATATGATCATAAAAATGAATAAAATAAAAATATATATAATAATTTGGGATTTAAAAACTATTTCTATAATGGTTGATTTCATATTATCTAACCTCATAGTTTCTCTATCAAGGCCCCTAGACAATTCATCTTACATAGAAAGGTAATGCGTAAACTAAATACACAAACTATTTTTTCTCCTTACACCTTTCGATGTATTGATGTTTTATAATCAAAACCGTCCATCACATAATAAATCAAATTGATTTATCATATATAAATAAAATGATAAAAATTAAACACATAACCTTCATAAACATTTATAATGAAAAAAATAGAATGTAGATTATTAATATATTCACATGTAAATCATTTGAGAAACATGATCAAAATCCATCCAGAGTAATATAATGGATGTTATAATTATATTATATCAATAATAAAGGGTAATATTCGTCTAAATATTTTTCTAAAGATGAAAATACATTTAAAAATTTCTTGGAATGTTTCCTATGGAAAATAATTAATTGGTTATGATATCACGAATATAATATATATATAGTTATAAAAACTAGGAACAATAATTTTCTTTTAAAATATCTGTGGAAAATTGAAAATTAATCGTCAATTTGAACGAAATTCTTGATGATGGGAAAACTCATTCATCTTGTAAAAAATAAAACAATGATTCTATTTACATTTTAATTAAAAAGTTTCCCATTCAAAAAATTAAAAGAATATTCCTTTTAATAGAATTAATAGAAAAAACTGAAATAACGATTTCAATTAATCCTTAAAGAATATTAAAAACATTCTTGAAATCATTTTATATAAAATTAGACATGGAATGAAAATATTCTGGCCCAAAAGCTAAAAAATGACAGTTTTATAAAAAAATTTATTTTCAACCTTTGCAAACATTGATTAAGGAAGATGATGAAAAAATAATAATTCATAGAAATAAAAATATGAAACATATATATGTTTTTTCAAATAAATCAATTCTATTACTTTTCAAGATTAAACATAAATATAAGAAATCCAAATTAATCAAAATATTTTGAAATAAACCGTTACCTTTTGTATAATTTTCTTCATAATTGTTTTTATCCTTATATATATTAAATTGAAATATATTTCAAAAATTTAAAAGTTTCATATTCAAGAATATAATATCATACATGGTTTACTTAAAAAATATTTTCTCATTTTCATAAGTAAACTTTTTTTTATAATCATCCTTTTTTATGTTAATTGCATCATTATTCATTGAATGTTTCAATTCAAAATTTATGGAAATTTCCTGATGATCATTGTTCCATAATATAAATAATGGAAATAATGATATTAAAATTACATATATTAGTTCTATAAATATTTATATCTATGAATAATATTTATATATTGAAAAAATTAATTGCAATTTTGATGGATATTGTAAATAAATTATATGGATTAACATTGATTTCATTTTTTTACAAAAATAAGTAAATAATGGTATATTATTTACTATAATAAAATAATTATAAATATATAAATCCTTTATATATATATATAAGTACATAACTATATATATCAATTTGAGTTGGTTATTAAAAATAAAACATGTTTTTACATGGAGTCACTTGTTCCCACAAATAGTCAAGATATTCTTTAATTTACCATTTGATGGAATAGAGGTGAAACATTTGTTCAGAATATCACTATAATATCTCATTTTTTTCTGATGTTATTGTAATTATTTTTGGATGTATGGATATTTTTTATTTTTATTTTAAAAATAAATAATCATTGGAATTTTCAATAAGGAAAACAAAATCTTCTTTAAGAGACCTTCATTAAAAATTACATTAAGAATTCATATATGTGTATTTTGGAATTAGAAACATCAATTTCATGGATAATTTTTTTGGGATAGTATTTTATAAGGAATTCATCTTTAAAAATGTAAATGGGTTGTATTTTTTCATAACAAATTATATAGGGTATTTATAAATGAGGAGATGGGTGTTTTATAGACTAAATATTAATTATTTTTTAGTTCTGTAGAATAACTTTTGAAGGGTGATGATTTATAAAAAAAATTGGTTTACAATAAAATAAAAATGGGTCTAATTTGACATAACAATCATACCAAATCACAAGTAATTATTGAATTACTATATAAAAATAAGTGTAAAAAATTATTTTTCCTCAATAAATTATAGCTTACAATTCAATTATTGTGACATTGATTTATAAATTCAACATAATATTTTTAAATGAATTATTTTACGTCTTAAATAAATTTTATGTTGAAAAAAATATTTCTTATATTTTTTTTATTTTTATTTTGATTTCATAAATTATATTATGTGAATTAAAACAACTTTTTTTATATTCACTAAAAAATAAACTTCTCTAGTATAATCCAAATAATTCTATTTATGGTTATTTAATTATAAATAATACAAAAACATATTTTCATTTATCAAATTCAATTTCTATATGTGATAAAATTTAATTTTATAATAATTTTTTAAAACTCTTTGAATCATTTTTTTATGAAATTATGTTAAACCAAAAATGAATATATACCAACATCTAATAAAAATAGAATACATTGTTAATTTGTAAAAAATATAATATATGATTTTATTTTTTGACCACATGATTTAAAAAATTTATTTGATTGTTTTTCAAAAATTAATTGTATTCATTATTAATTAAACTATTTTTTCCTGAGAAATATCATAAGTACACCCTATGATAGTCTAAACATACTAAATTCAAAAAATAATAATAAATTATTAAAATTAAATTTATTAAAATTTTAATTTACATTTTAATCACATTCTTGAATAATTATATATGAATTATGAATATATATATATATTATTAGAAAGAAAATATTATGTAAAATTATTAAATATGGATTTATTAATTCATTACACCTTCAAAAACATCATCATTAAAATTTATAGAATATCATCTCATTAAAATATAGGGGTATCTCTTCATTATAAATTCTTCTAGTTCCTTGTTCTACCCTTATATATGCTGACTTATCTAATGTACCTTTACTATACGAGTCATATGATTCCTTAAGAGTTTTTATCAGGTGTTAAAAATTTGTATATGATGTTCACAATAAGATAAACCATGTTCCAATTATATTTTCACATTGCTGAGCACATGTGTTGGGTATTATATTTACATCCATAATAATGAGATATATATCGCATCATGAACTTTAGAGGGGATTTTTGTAACTTCCTTAAGGTTATTTAAAACTCCAATATTTCTAGAATTTAAAAAGGCATCATGTATCTAAGGCTCAGTTTCTCATTCTTTAATAAATTTATTAAACTATTCCATTAATATAGTAGGAGGAAAACATGATCTAACACTTGAAATTTTAAATCCTTTAATTATTTATCATTAGATCATATTTCATCTTGTACTACCTTAATAAGATTCTGAATAGTCTTACCTTTTACCATTTTCTCCTCAACTAGATTTGGTCATAGAAGCTTCAATTCAAAAACATCATCCCAACATGTTATAGTATGACACATCATTCGATTAAATTAATTATAGGAAACTATTTTAATGATACAATAGATTCCATTATTTTTAACAAAATACTATTAAGGTAAATACTCGTCCCATATACCTCAATTTCCATGTGATCAGGATATCAATATGTTATCTAAAATCATAATATTACATTTAGAATCCCCATCTATTTTAGGAACCCATGTTAGGGACAAATATAGCTCAAGGTATAGATAATTCAGAACAATATTATATAATTTGGATTTAAATCACATATAATGATTAGATAAAATCGAAACAAGATCACAATGAATTATAAAAAAAATCCTTAATATAAATTCATGTTAGGGAATAAGGAGGTAGATATTCCTAAATATTAATTAATCATGTGAATGTGGTAAGGTGATAAATAATATCCCAAATAGAATAATTATATCTAGGAGTCAATAGAAATCCCCTAATGAAGTCTACAGTTATATAATATATTTTCCATAAAGAAATAGGTAGATTATACATGAATCCTTTGATGGAGTTGTCTCAAAGACATTACCTATTGAAAAACCAAGTATCTAGTTACAAAGTTTTTATTTTCCCGGTTTATATTATCCCATCAAAAATATAACATAAAGTGTCAATGAATTTTGGTGATAACATGGGGTATAGAGAATTTTGAGATATGAACTTAATCAAGATTTTTTATTTTTATCTCAGTTGTAAATAGAATATAAATCCTTTTTCAAAATATCAAAATACTAAATTCAAATAAGATGTTAAACACCTTCCCATAAATTTCACATTTGAATTTGTTATTAACATTATTATCATCAATTTAAGATAATTTTATTTTCTCTACTTATAATATTTTTAAAATAATTGAAAATATATATGAAATTTCCCAATCCCAAATGATTTCCATATTGAAATTTACTAAATACACGGATATGGGAATTTTTTCTGTCCACATTTTAGTTAAACATTGATTATATTTTATCCTCAACACACAATCCACCATTTTTAATTGTCTATGGTGGTACTATATTGATAAATCATTATCTTTAATTAGTTTTAAACATATGTGTTTCCTCATGTTTATCTCTTTCTATGAGAATATGTGTTTCAAAATTTTGTAATCCATATATATATTCCATGATAAATGAAAATTTTCTATATATTTAGTTCATATATTACCGCTGCCAACTCGATATCATGTGTTGGATAACTCTCATTATGTGTTTTTAGTATCCATTATGAAAATTTAACAGCTATATAACTATGCATAAGAAAACAGTGAATACATTTTTTCATATATCACTTTATATAATAGATCCATTCCTTCCTAGTGGTAATGTAAATACCAATGAATTGAAAAATTTCTTCTTTCATTCTTCAAAACATTAACAAAATTCTTCTTACCATATCAACTAATCCAAATTTCATGTCACCCTAATAAACGAGTTAGATCATTGATAATAAGTTTGAACAAATTATTGTTAGAAATATGATAATCCAATGAAAATATATACCTTGGTTATATTTATTATCACTCGACTCTGCATCACTCCATTTATATTTAAATAATAAATTGATATTACAACCATAGAGATAAAATATCCAAAAAATGAACCTTTTTGAAGATATAATTCAAAGCGGCTTATTTATTACCCATTCTGAATATAAGATGATTTATCTATAATGATGGAAATTGATACAATATCATCATTAACTGAACTTTTATAGAGGTTAATTCCATTTAAATTATGTGATTTAGCACATTAAATAAATTATCAATCATGCTACATGGATTCAAATAATTAATCTACTATATGAGTTTATATCCTTCTAAATATAACATCATATTTAGAATCATTTTCTTTATGATTTTCCATATATTGATCTATTAAATATCCATATCATAACTTTTATGAGGAAAAAATAATTTTTTGAAATGTATAATATTTAATGTTTTTAATGATTTTCTATTTATTTCATCCGACGCCATTGTCATCTAGATCAATGAATGCGATTAATTAGTATCTCCATTAAGATGTTAAAAAAACTGGATAACTTTCTATCTTTCACTACATCCCTAATAGATAAATATATTATCCATGTCAATGATCCATTAATCATATACTAATGGATTCATAGTCTCATTGAATGATGATGGTTGGTTTAACATGAAGTGGCCAAGCATTGTTTCCCTATGTTGGGGATCAACAGGCTACTCCACCTAGAAATGGCCATTTTCATTAATTGGTGAGGTTGTCCCTATATAGTTATAATTTATTCATGTCCATCTACCACATAATTTTCATTACCAAGAGTTCATTCACATCATACTTTACATTCATTGATACTATTCCAATTCCTTCTTCTATGATCCATTTCTAAACACATTCATATATTTAGCTAATAAAATTATCAATTTTAAATATTTATAAATCTGGTGTGAAACATAACATAAATTAAAAATGTATTTATAAATAATCTCAAAATCAAAAAATTATAATCATTAAAATATCATAAAATCATTAAAATATTATCTAGCCATTCATAATAATTCCTAAAAAGGGTTTGATTCTGCCAATTTATATTTCCAAGGATTATATTGTTAGGTGTGAAGTCTAATTACCACTAATCATGCATCAGTAATAACCAATTTAATTCTCTATCTACCACATCGAGGGTTTTTACTGCTTGATTAATATATATAAAAATTTAATCCACTTATCATTATATAGACTGGGATTGATATTTAATTAAAACTAAAAAATCACTAAATTACTGAAGCATTGTGATATTATCTTATAAATAGACTTATCCTTAGTGTTTTTTCATTGGGTAATGTCCTTTTTTTTATTTTTCCCTAAATATAGTTCCCAAGGGTCCTATAAAACATTCAATTTTACCAAATATTAAAAATCAATCCCAATATCCTAGATCATTTAGAAATATAACTAAATTTTTACAAGATACATGAGATCATAAATTATAAGACAGAATTGTTTGATAGTTATGGGAGAGGGGAAACATATATGATTATCTCATTTAATAATAAAATATGAAATAAAACATAAAATTGAAGTGATAAATTTATAATTTAATCTAATTTATCCTTGAAAATAATCATATATCCCATTATAGAATATTATGGAAAGGAAAAAAGTAAATTGTGAGCATAAATACTCAGTGGACGATATATTAAAATTAAAAATGTCATCATATAAACCAAGAATGAATAATATGGAAGATATATACAATAATCAAAATATTACATATAAATAATACAATGACAAGGGAATATATCCAAGGACTCCATAGTAATATAAGTAATAACATGTCTGTTAATAAATTGATTCATAATTATATAGTGCATAATTTCTAACATTATAATATTACCAAATAGTCATCTTCTACATATTATCAAAATATGTAATGTGTATGCCAGATACTCAAACCAACATGGAACATAAGTGAAACTGATGCATCTAGTGTTATAACATGACTCAAATGTACCTTACTAAGACAAATTTATTCATTACATATTTTTAATGGATTTTAATTTAATACATTACAAACATAAACATTTGAATTGAAAAAAAAATCATACTAAACGTAATTATATTTCCTAGTCAATTACTAGAAATACATGATTGTAATCCATCCATTGTAATATGTTTTATGGTATTGTTATATTATATACCAACAAAATAATAATATTTATCAAGATTTTTTGGAAAATATGAAAAAACTTAAAAAATATCCCTATAACATTTTGTAAAGAAATTTCCCTTTTATATTTAAAATGAATTATTTAAAATATAAAATTTATATATCACTAGGAATGAACATTGGTTTTAATATAACAATGGAGTATTATAAAAGAATATTTTAAATGTTTAAAATTAATTCTAATGGGAAAATATATTTTCTCAGTAAGGGTTAGAATCATTATTTCATTCAAACCTTTAATAAAAAGATCCTTGTCTATAATATGACAAGAGGACTACGTTTAATCATTTTTATGTTTTTTAAAACAATGGTAAGAATGAAATTGAATAATAATTGGAAAATAGTAAAAATGTTATTTAAAACACTTTAATGAAATTGTGGGTATTACAGAAAATTGTTTTCAACCTACTAAAACACCAAAATCGATTTACTTTAAAAACATTCTATCATAATTTTTTCTATATTGCGATTGGAAACGTAAAGGATAACTTTTAATTCCAACAAATAACCATTGTATAATAAAATATATTAGGTTTAACATAAACAATATAAAACAATCCCCCCTATATAAATTAAAATATAATCAATCTTGAATAACGATTAGATTTTGATATAAAGCATTACCTCAAGTGTGACATGTTTCATATGTGATTTAAACCTCCTGAATAAAAATGAAATATATTATTTTTATATAATAAAATAATATTAATATCTATCACACCATATATTAATTACTGATAATATTATATCACCGTCTAATTAATAATCTATCATTATCATAATGATTTCATGTGTAAACAACTTCATTTTTTAGGTATGTTTAAATTCTACATTTCTGGTTATTTCATGTTTTCTATGGTTCCTACATCTATATAATGCTAATATTTATATAAATATCATTTATATTCTTTAAATATATATTTTTATTAATCTAAAAAAGGTAATTATGGAAAAAATAATTACATCATTCCAAGATAATGAAGACTATTCATACGCATAAAGGATATTTTCATTTTCTAAAAAGGAGGAAAGTAATATTGATAATGATTTATTATCAATGAATAATTATTATATCATATGTTTAATATATATATATATATGTTCATTAAATCATTATACCCATTAATGTGAATAATTTATGGAAAATAAATCATATTTTGACCTAGAGGCAATAGTTCACATTTACAGATGAGTGATAATTTTATTTCTCATTTGATTGAAAGGAGGTGGAAAATGTTTATCATATAAAGATGATAATATATTATTATATTGATTATACTAGAGCTACTATTTTATTATGTATAAATTATGTTTAGAAAAATTATGAGTACAAAAAATCAGAGAAATAGTTGGTAAGATTTATTTTCTCCACTTTGAGAAAACAATTTTGGAAATCACATTATGGCTTCTTCGAAGGATCTTTTTGGAAGGCCAGAACAACTAGATCATATGTAGGGATTTTGGGAGATTATTTGGTATGTTTATGGGTTATAAATTTTAATCAGAAGTGTTTTTTCAAGGTAATGGATATAGGGAATTTATACATGAGGAGAAGGGTGTTTATTATGAAAATGTGTATTACTATAAATTTTTGGCTCAATATATTTTAAGGAGTAATTATTCTAATGGATATTGTTATTTATTATTAAATATATATTACTTATTTAAAATTATAACAATTCTATAACTGATTCAAATAGTTGAATTAATTAATTAAATGTAGGGAAAATATATTTTTCTACTTGAATAAGACATAACTTTGGCATCAAGATTTTTAAAAAATTAAAAATTATACATATTTTTTTATATAGTTTCTATTGCTAAAATAATTAATTTTAGTCTGGGAAAATGTTTTTATTCAATTTTATGCCTTAATTATATCATGATGAAGCCCAAAAGGATATAGTATATGTACAAATAGTATTTTTTTACTATTCTCTAAGAAATTGAATTTTGAAGAGAAAAACCAGAAAATAAACCTAATATAATTATGAAAAAATAAATTAAAAAATTATTACCATTTTATAAAATGATATTTATATAGGTGAATTTTTTTTTTGAATAATTGTGAGAACATAAATGAAAACCAGTTTTTGTAAAATGTGTTTTACCTATAAAAATGATGTTCTTAATAATAAAATATAATAATTATTCCAAAGAAATTTCTAAAAAATTCCCAAATGGAATTTATTTCATTTTTTAGTCAAAAAAAATATAATTATTAATTGAATAAATCTATTTAAAATAAATAAATGAATGATTTTAAAAAAATTTATATTTTCACTATTTGTTCAGAAATAAATATTTTATGATAAATCTAAAATATTCACCTCATGGTAATTTTAACAAAATTTAGTAAAAAATAATAATTTCATAAATTTGAATTTTTAATAATGGTCATTTATCTTTTAACCATATTCCTGAATACTATTATGTGCAATATACATTTATCTGTTACTAAAAATAGTCTTATTTACTATAATTGAATATATAGTGTCACACTACTCAATATAAAGTGTATGTCTTCAAATTCTATTTTAATTTAGAAGGAATATATCATTCAAAGAGTGAATGTGGGAAAAAATAATATTGACTAGTTGAAGACCATTAAAATTACTTTTTATATGAAAATAAGGGGAGTCATTTTCATATGATATCATAGAAACTATACTAACCCATGTTACAAAATCACTAAATGGAATTGTGAAATTTGTCAATTGAATAAAAATAATGAATTGTTATACAAAATTACAATGAATATGATTTAAAATAATATGAAACTTCCATATATTAAGAGGAAATATATGAATGTGATTATAATAAATGTTTAGAGTCTATGAAATATCAGACGCGATCCATGTATACTAATTATATTTAGAATGTGGTGGATCTCATGAATTGGTCTAAACCATAGGGTATATGTATGTTTTTAGTAATAAATTGGTACTATATCTTAGAGTACATATCTCTATAGACAAATTATTAGTAATGGGGTATTAAAAAAAATTATTGATATCCGATATGAAGACACTTCATCACTATTTTCGGTGACAAATTCCATTCGGATATTTCAATCCAAAATAGATGATAGTGACTATAGGTTATAAAAATTTTATATCAAAATTATTTACCTTCGTAGAAATAATTCAACGATTTTAATATTATACAATATAAATATTTTTAAGACAAAAAAAATGTTTTGAAGGTAAGATATCTATAATTATTGTTTTATATACGGTAGAATGTATTGTGCCTCTACCCATGACAACTCATCAGTGTATGGATCTGACTTTTAGTTTCCCTTTAAAATTCTTCCCAATATTCCACAGTCTTTTAACTATAATTGAGGGTCAATTAGGGGGTAGTAGGGGTGTTATAACCTTTTATGACAATAATTATTATAATAGTTACGCCACAAAAATAAATAACTGTAACAAAGTAAAAAAAATAAAAATGAAAACAAATAAAAAATATACACTTTTATAACAAAAAATGGCTACCATGATAGACCAATCATAAAAAATGAGAATCATAAATCCTTGTAAAATCTATTCTAAAAACGTACAAAATGGAAAAAATAAAAAAAATTCAACAATAAAAAACCAACATGGCCATCTTCCAAACCCAACATCAAGCCACAACCATTTTATTCTCCCAACTCGAAAAAAATTGGACATTGAACCATTTCCATTACATGTTCCAAAAAAACATAACATCCACATGAGTCCTAAAGGATCTATGTATTGTGTGATTACTAACATAGTATTACACCACCGACAATAAAACAATATTATATCCATATGTATACAACTATGTGAAAAATTCATAATAAATATAAATCATATGAATATTAAATGGTGCATTCATATTTTGTACATTATTCAAAATTGATACATTAAAATTCATAGTTGGTGTTGTAGTGGGTTATATCATATATAAACTTTAATTTTGGAAGATACCTCTACCTTTCAACCAATTTTGAATCACATGGTGTGATATTCTGAGAAAAACCACATAATAACCCAACGTCAAACCAATTACCCAAACCAATGTTCACAAGCATTATCGGAACTAATAAGGGCTTCCACAAGAATTACCATTATGGGATAAATTGACTAAAAATCATATTCAAAGGTTATAAAAATTCTTTCATAACCATGTCCCAACTTCTGCAACATAAATTGAGGCCCCAACGCCCATATGGTGGTCTCAACTACCACCAACATTGGATTTTCATGGTGAGAACTTCCCCTTATCAAAATTTACCACCATGCATAATAAAAGATACTATATAAATTCCCCCACCAATTACCATTGATCAATGCCACCCAATGGGCTACTAATTATATACACACATTATTGAATACTACATAGACCTACCATTGTGAGAAATATCACAAACATCTTAGAAAACAACATCATCTAACAACCTTCACTGGCGAAGAACCACATTTCCAAAACAAATGGAAATACTCAAAAACAAACTGGATCACCCCAATAAACCATGTCACCCCACATTTGAATATAATTATTACCCATGGTATCATGGTCATTCTCAAAATCAACCCCTCTAACCACATCATCCATCGTATCATAAAAACCATAATCAACATCATCACACATGATAAGACCAGAAAAATCATATAGAATACACTATTCCATAATGGGCATTTGAGAATATTTTATCACCTGAGTCTTCCCTAAGTTAAACATTAGAATAAATGAAATTCAAAGATGTTTCCTTTATGGTCTCACCTAGAACAACCCATTCTTTCCAATATTCCATCGATATAATTACAAACCATTAAATAAGGAATTTAAAATGTACTATAAACGTGGAGTTTGTAGTACTCCTATCATTAAAACTCTCTCACAAATTCTGTTTCAGAAAAATAAATACTAGAAATCTAAAAAAATACCTAAAATTGGAGTTTCCTTATTATTGATAAAGAAATTGTGAGAAATCACATCATTACTCACATGTATTTTAGCCTTACTCATAACACACAACTATATCAGATGATTGTATATTCTGATAATAAATGAAAATTATATTAATTGGGAAATAAGATAGTGGTGAGGCACTAAATTGGATCATTTTGGTGTTGTACAGTTTATGTAAAGGATTAAAATCCGATTTAAAATTTCAGTCCCAAAATTTATTTAATATTTGGTAGGATAATGAAACATTACCAAGAAATCCCAGGATCTAGTAAAAACCGGTCCCATGAAAAATTTATTAAGAAAAATAAAAAGAAAATAGAGTCAGGAAATAAAAGGAGTATTACAAGATGAAGAATACAAAACCCTACGCATATCTGCCTTCACCAGTGAGGAGCAGAAATTAGGGACTTTAAACGACCATGCTATATCCATCACCATGATTTCCTTCTTGGACAATGCATCTGACACCTGATTGATCTCTCTGAAAGCATGCGAGGCAATCAAGTTTAGATGACGAACCTGATTGACGCATTCAACCAACTTTGAATGTATCTACCAAGGCACATTACGCGTTCGTGTTTGTACGTCTTGGATCGCAAGTTGAGAATCTGAATCAATCTATAGCATGTTCCAATTATACAAAACTACATACCTAATTGCATGAATACTCACCCAAATCTCTACTTCAAAATAAACACCAACACCAGTGTATTGATAAAAACCTCCTTTGAAAAAGACACGGTATGTATGAAAAACAACACCACACCCCGATAGGCCTGGTGCACCGGAAGCAGCTCCATCCACAGAGAAATTAAACCATGGACTGATAAGGGAAATCCAGAGAATGTACCTGGTAATCTTCGACTTCCAAGAATTCCCAGAAACACCATGTAACCGCAAGATCTGCAAGTCTGAAACACTATTATCCATCGCACCAGATTGTACCGTGGAAGTAGTGTAAACCTCCTGGTGAATTTCCAGCATTCCAGCCCAAATGGGCACCTTCCTATACTCAAATGCTGCAGCATTCCGAGAAGCCCAAATGGCTGCAATCATAGCCGCATCAGCCACTAGGAGGAAATTCTGCACCTTTTTGCTGAGGTATAGCTTGGTCATCCTTGCGAGCAGCTCCAGAATCGGGAACCGGTTCACCTCAAGTACGAACTGATGACCAACGTACACCCACAATTTCCTGGCATATGAACACTCCACAAACAGGTGTTGGATATCTTCTTCAGCTTGCATACAAAGATGACATGCTGATGCAAACATAAAACCAGACCTCTTAAGCTGATCATGAGTGGGAACATGGTTCTTATGAAGTCACTATATATGATAATTGTGAGAGGGCTGAATGAAAAAAGACCTATATTTCTTGAGCCATGCAGGTGAACTACAAGAACCCCCACAATCCAACTGACAGTGATCCCTACTATTCAATTGACCATACCTATTATGCTTCCATATTAGAGTGTCATAATCCATAAAAACATAGGATTAAAATTCCTTCTCTACCTGAGGGGGTATCATGCTGTCAAATAGATGTTTATGAATTATAAAATCAGTAATAGAGAATTTTCCAACACCAGAGGGAATGTCCATACTGTCCTTAACCAGCCGAACAATCCAAGTCGTGCTCCAACAATTCAGGTTAGAGTCATGTCAAACCAACCACTTTGTGTCGTTCATAATCTGTATGAAGGAACATTTGAGAGCAGCCCATATAGATGATAAAAGGTAATATTTGAAACCGTTAATTAACCTGCATTTGAATCGATTAACTAAAAAATCACCAGAAGTATTTTTAGAGATCAGACCCCAAGTGAACGTCCCAATGATCCCATCATTAAAACTCCTGATATCCTTGACCCCAAGACCCTCAAATTCGACAGGCTAGATACGCTCCTTCCAAGAAACAGTAATGTGTTTGTGCTCATGGATTGACCCTATCCAGATAATGTTTCATCCCAGACTTTGTAGCTCCCTGATGAGTCCCCTAGGCCACTGATTGAGAGATAAGGAGTAAACAAATTTAGATGTTCTAATTGAATTTACAGGGCATACCCTCCTAGTCATGGACATGACCTTCCATTTCTAGCCGGAATGTTGATTGAGGTTACCAGCATAAATCTCCTCCTAGTATTTACTCTTCACCTTTCCCCAAAATAAGGGAACACCAAGGTATTGAAAGGGAAAGGACCCCTTTTTATCCTAAAGGACTCTAGTTATCATGTTCTTTTTCCCATTCGTAACACCATTGAAAAATACAATGAACGATTTATCCTAGCTTATCATTTGACCAGCCACTTCCTCAAAATGTTGAAAAAGGGCCTTAATGGTGGAAATAGTTTTTCTAGAGGCTTTCCCATACAACAGAATGTCATCAGCATACAACAAATGAGATGGAGAAATGTCATTCATACGAGCCTGAATTCTCTTAAACTTACACATGTGAGAAAGGTCATTAATACATCATCTAAGATAGTCCTCAGCAATAGAAAATAAAAGAGCAGAGAGTGGGACCCCTTGTCGCACACAATTGGTACACGGGAAAAGGCCCCAAGGTGTACCATTAATCATAATGAACAACCTAGATGGGCAAAGGATGGTTCTAATAAATTTGATAAACTCATTGGAGAATCTATATCTCTTAAGGACTTCCAAAAGAAAGCTCCATTTAAGTGTGTCAAAGGCCTTTGAGATATCAATTTTGAATGCAAAATTCCCTTATTTTTCCTTCTTTCTCATGAGATTGAAACGTTACAAGGCAGTAAAAAGACACTCCTAAAAATTCCTTCCAAGAATACAACCAAATTGATTTGGAGAAAGCAACTCACTAACCACGCGACCAACCCTATTCATAAGGATCACACTGATCAGCTTAGGGATAATATTGCCCAGATGCATTGGCCTTAAATCCTTTATGTCAAGAGCATTTCCTTTATTTTGTAAAAGGGAAATGAAGTAGGATTTCATCCCATATGGCATGTAATAATGAGAAAAAAATCCTTGATGGCCAGGGTAATATCATCCTGTAATAAATCCCAGTGAGAAACAAAATATTTATTAGTAAACCTATCTGGACCAGGTGAACTCTCAACATTTAATGATTAGAGAGCAGTTCAAATTTCATCCTTGAGTGGGGGGGTGAAAAGAAACTAATTTTCATAATCTCCGATGCACGAGTTGATGTTCCCCACTATTCTATGTGTATTAGCCTTCCCATAATCAGAATACAGCCCCTTGATGTCCTCCACAACTGCTAAAGCAATCTCATTTTCAGAAGTATATAAATGACCATTAATGTTGATTGCTTTATCCCTTGTTCGTTCTCTTTTCTCTCGATGCAGCCTATTGAAAAGGTTAGAGTTCCTATATCCATATCGTAACCATCTAACATTCAATTGATTTATAATCAATCTCTCATTGATTTTTAGAAGATCATCCAGTCTGTTATATGCCAGAAATTCTTCTTAGGAAGGGCTAGCCTAATACTGGTTGCGATTCTAAACACTTGATAGCTCCTCCTCAGTATCCTTGATATCAGAATAAATTTTATAGAAGGAATTTCTACTCCACTCATTTATACTAGCTTTGAGATATTTTAATTTTTCAGAAAACCATAGAAGAGGACTTCTAATCGGTCCAGTCCTTCAAGATTCTAAAACCCATTCCCTACATCCATGCTCCATGATCCACCAATTATTAAACTGAAAAGGCAAAGGAACTGACCTTGCAACCTGTGTGTTAGTGTCGACCACAATCGGGTTATGATCTGAGGGAAGTATAGGGAGTGTAAAGCCATAAATCCCATTATAAGCATCGAAATAACACATCAGAAGAAAGCATCTATCAAGCTTGCTAGCTTGACACCCACTCCATGGGTATCTACACAATGTAAATTCAGCTCCAGCAATCGGGACATCAACAAGATTACACTGATCAATGCAAATAGAAAAATCAGATGCAGCAATGTTGTTGAAGTGCCCACCAATTTTTTCTTCATGCCTCAATACCGTGTAAGAGTCTCCCATAGAAACCCACAGATGATCCATTATCCTAGAAGTCACCTTGAGGTCCTCCCAAAATTACCTTCTCTTGATATATGAGTTCGAGGTATACACAAATGAAAATGAAAAAACATAATCCTCAACACTGAAAGAAATAAAAATACTTTGACGCTTTTCCAATTAGGAATTAATATAGATGGACTCATACCAAAACACCCACAAATGATCCATCCCAATTTCATGAATTTCATATGCCACAAACTTGTAGCACATGGAATCCCATTTAAAACCATTCCAATTGTCAAAGAGCAACATTGGTTCAGAAATTCCAACCAGCATAGGCTTATGGGCCAAAATGTAGTTTCTAAGGGCTCTGGCCATTTGGGGATTCCCCAGCCCTTGATAATTCCCGAAAAATACCTTCATTAAGGATGAGTCCTACCCCTTGTCTGGGGACCACCCTGTATCACCGAATGTATACTGCCTTTCCCTTTCCTCCCCTTGCCCTTGTTCCCTAGACCCTATGGATTAGAAGCAGCTACAAGATTGCTAATCAAATCCCCACCACCCTGAACAACATTAGTGTCAACATCCCCAGTGTCCCCATTATGTTGAGTTGCCTAGAAAAATTTTGCAGCCCCTATACATGAAGGGCCAGCTTTCCCATGTGATCCGGCGATAACATGCACAGTGTACCCAACATGTTGAGGCCCTTGATCAGTGGTATCCCCTCTTCTAGGAGGCTTAACTTTCCCATGTGAACTATCCACAATAAAATAAACTACAATACCAATAGTGGAAATACCTATGTCAAAGGATTTAGGTTCATCAACATAATTAGACCAGAAAATACCAATCAAGCGTGTGAATTTGTTGTGATCTTTTAGATGAGAAGGGTCACTACATGTTTGTGATTTCGTCCAAGCTGCTTTGGATGGAAATGTATCAATAAAATTCCCCCTGGATTGGAGACATCAAAGGCCTCATCATACCCACCAATGTTTTTAACAGGAGGTGACAGACTTGTGAAAGCCTCAACAATCTAAGATGTACCATGCGCCATAGAAGAATTATGTGCAACAGTCGTAACATTGAGCTCCCCAGCATCCAACGCAGGCCCTTCCAAATTATAAGTCACCACACCCTCTACTGCCTGAGGTGTTCTGTGCACCATAGTAGCATCCTGTGCAGCTGTATCACCAGGTGCAACATCACTGGGCACCCCAACTACCATCGAAGGCCCTTCCACCACACCTGTAACCTAGATAACCATTGATTCCTTCCCTACAAGAGGTTCATAAGGTTGACCAAAAGCAACACCATCCTTCACAATATGTTCTGAGTGCACAAGTGTGGCCATCCCCACCATCACCCTCGGATTGACCTCTTCCTTAGCCTGGGAGTCATGTGAAGCCTTATCCTTGCCTTTCCTCCTCCTACATGTGGAATCATCATGCCCCTTCAATTTACACACAGTTCATTCCTTATTCCTTTTGAATTAAGCCATTAGATGACCAAACAACAAGCAACCCGAGCAGAATTTAGGCTTCCATTCATAGAGAATTTCCCGCTTTATACTATCATCCAGATTTGTGAGAACAACCTCCTCCACAAGAGTGGCCAACATATCCACTTCCACCAATACCCGAGCAAAAGGACCAAACCTCGGGTTGATTGTCTGGCGATCCAATCGAATTGTATTACCAACAGCGGAGGCAATGTCCCATGAAATCCTTGGGTTCCAATAGAACCAATTCATCCTACAGACCTGAATCCATATTTGAGCATATGTGTTCCGGATAGTAATGGGGTCAAAGTTGGGATCCCACCCCTGAATATTCAGAAAACCAGGCTTCAGCGAGATGGAACCCTTTCTCCACACCCTTATTTTACACTCATCCGAAGGGAAAACAACATGATAATACCCTCTTCCCATTGCATTCATACTCCAATCCTCAAAACCCCACACCTCCACAATCCTTTTAGTAATATCATTGAATTTACAGAGGCTCTCACCCTTGGGGATCCGAACACGGGAAATGATTGAGTACCGAAATAAGTTATCCTTCTCTTCAACCACCTCCGGTTTGGCCGAATCATGAGAAACCCTCCCCTTTTTAATCACATGACCAATTGGAGGTGCATCATTGGAGAAAGATAGCCCAGAACCCTCCTTTACAACGTCCGCAAACATCCACCCCAGGTCGGTGACTTTGGGTGGAGAAGAACCTAGCACCCCAGGTGCTTTCTTCGTGACCAAAAACATCTCCTTATGGCTGATGCATTCCGAAAAGGAACCCAAACGATAATCCCCATTTTCAATTGCATTCAAAATAGCCACCAGAGATTCCTCTGGATCCCCAGGTTTTGGGTTTTCGCCCACCTCTCCCGTTGTTGCCATCCGGAAAATGAAACATTGTTAGTAATTGAATTACTGTTGAAACATTTGAAAGATTCATAATCACTTCATAGTGAGTCATCTTATACTTCTTATTATACCATTTGATACTTTATAATGACTCATTTAGGATATCATAGTATGTTATTTTGGAATTCATAATGATTCCATGTATCCTTGCCAATTTTTTCTTTCCACAATGACTAATACTCAACCAATGATGAATATTTACCATTCAAAACATTATAATTTTTTTCTGAATGACTCGTACTAATCCCATAATGGCTTATAATCAACCCAAAATAAATCCTAATCATTCAACACATATCCATTTTACTGGAAAAAAATTCATGTCTTAAGCTTTCAATCCATTCCTAAAAATCAATAAATTCATTTTTAGGCAATCTAAACACCTATAAGCCATTATATATCTAAAATATCATGATATAATATATTTTAAATTGTGAAAATTTTAATAAATAAACCCCTAGTACTATGAAAACACCCAAGTCTCATTCTCTGCCCTTTACCAATACTTCAAAATCATCAATCTTTTCCCAATATACATGTCCCTCCAAGATAGGACCCAAATATCTATTCCAAATACTCGAGTCCTCAAAGTATCCCCAGCATAATGAATTTAATCATTAATCTATCCAAACCACTTACTTAACAACTCTTACCAATAATCGTGTACCCCACTCTCCATATTTTTATAACACCAAGAATCATTGAAGGCACCTTTCTATTCACAACATACTCAGACAAGCTTGATGCACACAATAAAAAAATGAATCCTTCTATGGGAACCTCCATCTATTGGAGTTTCATTCTTAATATAATACAATCGAAACATATCAATACATAATGGTATCAAATTCCCCCATTCCACATAAAGTACCTATCTATTTATAGTAGATCTTCATCATCAATATGCACCATACATATTCCTAATTCCCAAATCAAATATTCTATAATTCATGATATCTTGTTTTAATCTCTAATACTAACATTTCGAAATAATTATCAAATATATCTAATATTTACATATTATCTAGAACCTAGTTAATATATTAATCATAAACACATCTTGTTCCCTAGTATTTGTTATAAAAAACCTAAAATCATGATCATATGATCACATAATAACATTGGATATATTTCACACTTTTTAAAACTCTAAATTCGATAACATTGATGTATACTGCTCGCCCAAATCATAAATTACAAATACTAGTCCTCCCTATACAGTTATAATTCGCATGAATGAAACTTAGAACCATTATTATTATATGAAAACCACCAGAATATTTCATTCCAAACCATTGTAAGGTCACAATTATTACCCCAACAGAGGAGACACAAAACCTTGGGAAGTCTCATCTGTTTGACTATTTTACAAGAAGGTAGAAATATCACTATATTGACCATATTAATTCATCCCTGAATTCATACATAACAAAACTCTTTAATATTTAATACAAAATTGAAATAAAAAAAGAAATAAATGAACAAAACATATTAATGTTCATTGGAAAATGATTCATAAATTAATATAATAACAAAAAATATTCTTCCATAAATAAAATATAAATATACAGGTGATTAAATCAATGGTAATTATCATAAAAAATATAAAAAAGATAATATTAATCTCCCATGGTAATCACAAAATACACTAATGTCCCACAAACTTATATTCTAAGATTCATATTGTTCATCAGCAATACCTAATACCTTGAAATAATTTATTACGTGGATAGAACTTTTTAAAATGATTACAGACCCAATGAACCTTAAAATCCATTGAACATTCATAGCTTCATAATATCATTATAAAATAAATGAATGATGCAAACTCCTGAGGATACTTCAACCCATTTAGATGAGATACTTTTGTTATCTACATACTAAACCACTATACAGTCTGCATACTGTGATTATGATTACCAAAACCCATTGAATGGAAGGTTAATAAACTAAAAGTAACTTCACCACACAAAACAATTTCCCACTTTAAGGATTGTTTCCAAGAAATTTGAAAACTCACCAAACCATCAAAGAAAGCAGTGTTCCTAATTTTTTCTTTCATTCATCGAAGTCCCATTGATTCGTCATATTTCCTCACACTTTCTTGAACCACTTCCATAGTAGACATATCATACAAATTTTGGATTCCAACACATTTATATAGATCCATTTCATTATCCTCATGTACAATATGAACTATAATACACATTTATTGATATAATTACTATTGGAAAGAATACTAGGTTTTTTCTAAGGGGATTGCAGTTTGGATATTAAATATAAGAAGTTCACTTTGCTGAATTCATTCACGTTCCTTCAAAAATATCATCATCTATATATTTTTTCATAGCTTCTATGTAAGTTATATACATAGTCATTGTGGTACATAATGTAAAAAGATTCGGTAAAAAGTGAATTTAGGTAACCATTTCTCAGAAATAGGTAAACCCAAAACCCAATATGATCTACATGGTCTCTAAGTCTCCAATAAAATCCTTATAATAATTTTTTATCAAAGGATCGTACATCCCATATAAATATACTAGGAACCTGATTCCATTAAAACACATAAAAATATTATTTATATCCCTATAATGTACCTTTATTATTTTTTACCTAAATAAACTTGAAAATATCACTATAAAAGTACTATCTAATTGATTACAAACCATTACACACATCAAATATAAGGGTACTAATTCATAGGAAAATTTCTCCATATACATAGCTCCAAGCACTATTTTGGGAAATCACATAGGAAATAAAATGATACTATACAATGGTTTTTGGAATTATGTGGTTCTTTTCACCCTATATCATTGAATCTCCTTTTGGATGAATCCATTTTAATATAGAGACAGTGTTTTAGCATTGTTATCTCTATCAATCTTAATATTCAAAATATTATTAGCTTTTACAAAAAAAATCTTCTCAAATCATTTAGATAGATATTTTTTCTTCTGCATCATTCTTCAAACATCTTACCTAAAAATATTTACTCTAATATACTAGAAATATGCTGAACATCATATCTTCTAAATGTTTTCTGTAAATGAAGATCATTTGGGATTTTTTAAAATAATTTTCATTATTTTTTACAATTTATCCTTGTTGATAATTATTCTTTTAATAGGTTATGTAAATATATATAAAGTATTTTAGGAGTGTTTAAATACAATATTTGGGATGATAGTTATGTTATGATGTTTTTAGAAGAAATTAATAAAGTTATTAAGTTATGAATCTCACTTAAATTTTGTAATAAACATTCCTCACTAAGATAAATTATTCCATGTTGTTTATTCTATATTTTTAACTTCATTGAAATATCATGACCCAAGTGTTTATATAAATAAATAGTTTAAGGTATAGAAA
This sequence comes from Viscum album, assembly GCA_963277665.1. Lineage (NCBI taxonomy): Eukaryota > Viridiplantae > Streptophyta > Magnoliopsida > Santalales > Viscaceae > Viscum > Viscum album. The sequence goes on along the minus strand of OY728155.1, from coordinate 1,620,994,095 downwards.
AACTAGAATTGTTTAGTGTAAAAATAGTATATTATGTTTCAAAGACCTATCATTAAAATGAAATCCATTATACTAATATCATTAATTCGAGAATATTGGAAAAGAATTATAGGATATACACAATCTCGATCAAAAGAAAAACCTAAAAGACGAAGAAAATTGATGAATTATGTAAAAGGGGATGTGTGTTTGTTGTATGAGATAATCTATTATAGATTAAATGTTTGGAAACAATTAATATATAAATATTTCATAACATCTCAATGTACCAAAATAATCATAAAAATAATTGAAATAAATATTTTTTTCTGATTTTTTCATTCACAAAAATGATTGAAAAATTCTATGTGGATCAATATGACAGTTTTAAATTTCATTAAAAATTCATGGGGGAAAGTAAATGAGAAAATTTTGATTAGTTCACCAGTTGAAGAAATTAATTTCCTAAAAATGTTCTTATAATATGTAAAAATATATTCAACCATATTATATGGGTCAAAAGAAATTGAAAAATGTATATTTATTTTGTTTTGAAAAGGCTCAAGAGAACGGACCTGTGATGTTGCAGTTTATCAAAAACTAGTATGTTTTATAATTCTGTTTAAAAAGGGTTTTATTGAAAGATGATGTTTTGAATTTCTGAATTTAATAATTGTGATGTTGAAGGAATTACATAAGACTATCATTTGATACTTCCATCAAATAAATAAGAAACATGTCATGTTTTTTTAATGAATCCATTAGAAAAGTATTTCCTAAATTCCCATAGTCAATAAAAATAAGGTAGTGACATTGGATAAACATTTATGAGAAAAATATGTATAATGTATCAGAATATGAAAATTTATATTATGGAGATAACATTTATTCACTATATAGATTATAGATAGAAAGAGAATTATTTGAAAAGAAGTTGTAGAAGTATGATAAGAAAAACCAGAGTTAGATGGAGAATTATAGATTACTTCAATTAAAAACTAATTCATCTAGATTAATAAAATTTTAATTTTAAACTATTATTTTTATACAGATAAGTATCAAATGGATATTTTTAGATGCTTTTTTTCTTTTTTAAATTGTTTTCTAAGGTTTTGTGATTAGATTAAATTATCAAACAAATATTTTGAGTGGGTAAACAAATTTTAGAACTAAATTTTGTCATTGAATAGTGAATTATCAATAAAAAGAAGAGTTACTAAAGATTTTTTGGAAAAACGTTTTCTAAATATAGTCTTCATTAATAATATTTATATAAAATTGTAAAGCTATCATAATTTTAATGTTGTGTCAATCATAAATTTTTTTAATCATTTTCAGTTCAAGGATTTAATATAAATTTACATGACATTTAGTTAATGGAAAATCAATAAATTTTGGAATTTCTAGAGAATTTTTCATGTGTCATGAATATTTTTTACGTTCTAATAACCATTTGTAAAATTAGAAATCAATAAGAGATCTGAAGATTGAGTTTACATAAGCTAAAAATTTAAATATGTTTCACATCTTGTTTACATTAGTAAGGCCTATATAAATGGGTGAAAAGTAAAATTTACATAACACTATTCATATGTAAAAAAATGATCGATCGCTATAGAATGTCAATTCAAAGTGATTTTCTAGACAATATCAGTTTTTTGTTAATGATCTATTTGGGATTGATTGTTTCAATCAGAAGTTTCATGCATAAATTTAGTTCAGTAATTATTGGAAATTAATTTTTATATTCAAATCAGTAGAAATAAAAATATCGAGGCTGTGTGTTTTTTTAAAATTTGATTTGTATTATCAAATATATATCTTGATTATATTTCACTGAGTTTCAATGAATATACACTAATAGAAAATATAACAATGATGAAAACAAAAAAAATTATAGATGAATGAATCGGATGGATTAAAATATAAACATTCAGGGATAATAATTCACAAGGTTTCATACTCTTTTTTGTGACTCATGTTTTGTAACAGTTTTCTTTAACTCATGTGAGTTAATATAATCATAACAATCATGATATATAAAGAGTCTAACTAGTGTTTTTAGACGTTTTAATTCACATCGTTCTAATAGTGAATATATATATGGACCCATGGAACTTACCTTGACAAAGATGTAGGTTTTCACACTTATTATGAGCCTTATAAATATTTCCTTCCCATTTACATTTTTATATTTACATGATTCTAAGATTTTTAAAAAGGTATATAATGATAAAAGCATAATCCTGTTATAGGGGTTATGTTTTATAATGATTGAAATATGTACAAGTTCCCCACTGTTACCCCACCCCTCACCCCTTCATAGTGTTTCAATGATCCTTGGTAAGATTATTTAGTTTTATATATAATGTCCCCCTCTTTAATACTTATCATGGAAAATCACAACATTGTAAATAGAGGAGTTATTCCTGACTTTATTGGAAAGAAAATAATTTTTTAAAAAATAGAATTATATTCTAACTTTTATATTTTAGCCTTGATTTATCTTATGTTTTTTCACATAGGATTCCACCCATTGAGAATAATTTTGTGGATAAATTTTTTAATAATAATAATGATGTGGTTGATTGAAAAAATATAAGTAATATTTTAATTTATTTGTAATAACCTATATATTTTACTAAACAAGGTTTGAAATGATCTTGTAAAAATGTATAAATAAGTAAAATAATTTTATTTTATATTGAAGTTGGAAACCCAAAATTTCATGGTGTTATAAATTTCCATAAAAACGCCATTTTCTTCTTTGAGGATATTTTTGTATGATGCAACCAACTAGGTCACTTTTCTAAATAATTTATTTCCACTCTTCGAAAAAAATTTCTTATGCTATAAAAAATATTATTAAAAAATGATATTTTTATAAATATCCTTTCATGTTGAGAAAAATCTAAAGGGACACAGAAAGAAAAAATAATGGATTCCAAATAGTGGTTCTTCCTAACATAAGATAGGATTCTTAAAAATCATAAAATATTTTTAAAATAATGTTGAATGAGATGTAAAATTTATAAATGATAGAACCTGAAAAATTTGAGGAATAATGATAGCTAATATAAAAGTAGATAAACTAAAGTTGATGGATTTTATATTTTGTGATGCGCTCAAACACAAAATTATGTGTCATGATATACTTGGGAAACATGGCCCAAAATATTGAATAAAATCTCTATATTAAATGTCATAAGAAAAGTTCTATTATAAAAAATGAAAATAATATGATATTTGTAAAAAATTATTAAGAAAATAAAAAATGTGAAAATGGAATAATAAATTAAAAATTAATTATACCAGACATCATGAGACTATTTGCTCTAATTTTACTGGGGGGAGGTGAAATAGATCAAAAAACAAGGATTTCAACATTATCAAATTTTTTGTTGTTTTAATTTGGATGAAAAACATTTTGATTATAAAACATATATAAAAGGATAATAAATATTCATATTTTTCAGAAGATACATTCAATTGAACTTGGGTTTTTATTTAATGAAAGTGATAATTGGTAATTGAAATAAACATACATGCATTTCATTTTAATATTATCTCATGTAACATGGAGTTGAAAATTAGTAAACATAACTATACATTCCTTAAATAAATGGAGTGATGTAGAGGAAAAATAGAAGTTTGGTGGAAATGTGAATATATATGATGGCTTAGTTTTAACATTATTTTTTATTCTGGAGAGACATTTTTAGTAAATTTGTCAATGTAAAAAATAGATGTTTTCTGTTATCATTATGCGGCATGAGGTTTTATGAAATATGGTCTAAAAAACTTCAGTGAAATATTTTAATGTTTTTGGAAGTCCCTCCTCAATAATGATAAAAAAATAAAATTATATATATTTTTATGAAAATAATTTATACTGAATTTCTGGGTATATTCATATAATCGCAGTAGATTTAAATTTTTTAATAAGCATTCACAAAATTTAGTGAATTCCTATTACATTAATTTTGCTAAAAATATATGAACCTAAAAAAATGTTTTTAAAATTGTTGTGTAATATAAATTGAAGACTTCAAATGAAAATAATGAATGAAAAGATGAAACTGAATAATAATATATGACAACATATTCCAAAAAATAATACAGTGAGAAAGTGAGATCGTAAGTAAAACTCATAAATTTCATAACCTGTTGAAAAAAATTGAATCCAAGAATATTATTAGAAATAAAAAATGTCTATTTCAAACAATAATAAGGATGAGATTAGAAAATTAGAAACAACTTATATCATTGGTTCAACTAGAATCAGTTTGAGAACCAATTGAGTATAATAAATGGGTTGATTATATGATTAATGGTTTTGATTAGAATGACAAGAATAACACATGGTAATATGGTCTATTTCCATCAAAAAAGAATATTATTGGGAAAATTGGTGCATAGAATATAGATGAATGAACATAGGTATTTTTTACAAACTATATCATTATTGGTATCAAAATTTCATTCATAGGTATAAAATGGGGGGTTTAATGAAACATTTCATTCTTTTTAGGTATGGAACTATAGGAATTTTCATGGAAGTGTCAACAGATCAATATTATAAATTTTATCAGATGGATTTAAATTCTTCCTTATTAAATGGAGATATTGGGGAAAAGGATAACATTGAGAAACCTTGTGGGTTTTTACATTATAAATATGAAACCATGTTATTTATAATGATGAAATATTTGAATGGGATGAAATAAGATCTATGATCCTTTTACTCAAAACATGACAGTGGAAGCTTATACATCATTGGATATACTTTTACAGAAATGATTTGGTTGAAAGAGAGTGCGTCTTTTCCAAACATGATATTACACAAATGATTTGGTTGAAATTACAGCTATAAAATTTTAATTTGAAAGCTTATACATCATTGGATTTACTTTTTAATAATCTGAGTTCAAATGATATTTCCAAAAATCATATATGCTATTATATATCAAAAAAAATTGATATAAAGTATCAATTCACAGTGGAAAAAAATTGGTGAAGATTTTATGATGGAGTTTATTTCAAAAAATATTATAATCCCAATATTTTTTCACCAATACCATTCCAAAATATATTCTTCTGGGTTTTATTTTTCAAATTCATGTTTAGTCCCCTCTTATTAAATCTTAAATGATTATAAGGGAAACACCTACTATGATTTGGAATATATTAACAGAGCAGGAAATATATTTACATCATTCCTACACAGTTAGATGTTTTTTAGACTATTTATATAATTAATTACATGTTTTTTTTATTGTTGAGTTAAAATCATTGGGATAGTAAAAAAAATAGAGTTGAAAATTATTAACAAATATGATCGAATTAATGTGAGGGGAGTTAATTCCAACAAGAAAAAAATATTCTAATCAAGGTGGGATGGAATTCTATCAAAAAAATTCCTTCATTTAAGGTTGTGGTGAAAAGAAATTCTCTATGAGACAGTCTATATTTTGGAAAAAGATATGAAAAAAAATGTTACTAGAAAAATGTATTGTGAAAATATTTATTGTTCAAAATTGATGAGTTGTAAAAAAAATAATCCAAATAATCCAAAATATTAAAGGAGGGATTAAATATCCTTCCTCATATCTAAAAAAAATTTATATTTTTTTAGTAATTATATTTTTTTAGAGGGTCATAATCAACAGGTAAAATGAATTTTATAAATATTTGTAAGAAAACATAGCAAAGAGGGTTATTTTATGAAGATATTGGTAAAGAGTAGGAATTTTATAATGTTAAGAATTCCAATTAACATTGTTACGAAAATTTACTTACTAAATAAAATGATTCTATCATGTTTGTTCCAAGTTTCAAAGAACATGAAGATATCATGTTTTTAGAATTAATATAGAGTGGGAGTTTAAGATCCCTAATAATAGTCACCTTCTTCATATAATAATGTTTCAATGACGTTTGAAATGTACATCCATATAATGAATACTATCAGACAAACTTCCTATAAAGGGTGAATTTAGATGAAAATTTATCATATGTAAATTAGTCCATATTTTGGGGATGAATTTACTGAATGAGTTTTTGTTAAGGGATTGTGTAACTTCTCAATGGATATATGTAGTTGAACAAGGAATTTCAAAAAATATTTTTTCAAAACATTTCAAGTATTAATGATCTTATAAGAATTAATGGTGGAAGAATATGATAGTTTTCATTGTCTATAAAAACTCAAAGGGATAATGAAATGTGAGAAATTATAGCGGTGCACCAGAAGAATATAGTAGATTCTAAAAATAATACATTAGAATAAAAAATATATATTCAAAAACATTTGTAGGATTGCTAAAATAGAAAAAAACATATATAGATTGTTTTTAAATTTATTATGAGAAAATCATTGAGGAAGGTGAAGTTTCAATACATATAATTCGCATGGAGTTTCTTTTAAAAAATAATTTTTTTAGAATTTGATGATTCAGTTTGTGAAGATATTAATTGTGCTATTGAAGGAAGTCACTCAAACTAACATTTTATATTTCTGTCAATAAAATAAGAACCAAATGGTGTATTTTAATAGAAAATATCAAAAAAAAAATTCCTAAAAATCACTAGTCAATGAAAAAATATTAGTGGATCATGAGATAAATATTTCAGATAATAATAAGATTAATGTATAAGATGAGGAAAAATTGATTGTATAGAGGAAAAACGATTCGCATAACAGAGGATGATTATGAGTTAAATCGATTGAAATGATATTTTCGATGGATAATTACACAAAATAGAGTGGATAGATAATTAAATGTGAATTAATATGAAAAAAATATCATCAAGATGATAAAAATTCTAGTTGTGATGTTTTTGGACCAGAAAGCGAAGACTACATCAAATGGCCAAGAATTGGGTGGACATTTTTAATGCCATATTAAAATTTATTAATAGAATTCTTATTAAAATAATTTGGTGGGTAGGGATAGAATGATTTTAAAACATAATTGAACATACATTTTGAGTTGATCCTTAAGGTTGATGTCACGACCCGTCCCCCGGGTCTCGTATCGTGACTAACCCATTGCCGCCATCCATAGGCTTGGGGCTGGCGACTAGCACCAAAGGCATACTTCCCTAAAACATGTAAGTAATTTCCTTTATAAATCGTAAACCCACACAACCAACGTACAAGGGAAAGAAAACACTAAGTAAAATCTATATAACGCAAGTACTGAAAGTAAAGGGGGAATAGAATAAAAGCCCAACTGTAAATTATAAATACAACTGAAAAAAAGTACGACTGAAAAAGGGACAAACAGATGAAAGTTGAAAGCAACTCCTGGATTGTCCTCTAGGGTTCTTAGATGAAGGTTAGGTATAGATGGCATCATCAGCACTTCACGTCCGTCAGACTCCACCATGTACTGATACGTCGTAAGGTCCTCCTCTTGATACCGTACAATCGTTGCGCTCTTGGCCTTCATCAGTGATGTCTGTCGTCTGCATCCAACACAAAAAAGAGCGGGCATAACCCGTGTAGGGGTGAGTATAACGATACTCAGTAGGGACCCCGAGACCCTCAAGGTCTCACAAATTCCAATAAGGATAAACCACAAAGTATGATTTCCACGGATAACCATTACTTAGGTATGTGCCCATACATAAATCAAATTTATCAAATAAACTATCTCAATCATGAGGAAAACACAATGTTCATTGACTCAGATCAAATGAGGATTTTCATTATCGAAGCCACATTTGCTAGTGAACTCCTTCTCTATCGTGTAAAGTGGGCTTGTCGCGTCACCAAGGTGCTTCTCACTTACATTAGACTGTTGAGGTACTCCTCCAGTCAAGTACCGCAGGACTGCTACCAACTACAAGGTGCTCCGTCCGCTAGGGGTCTGACGCCAAATACTGGGTGCTCCCCCTAATAGCCTATAGAGTTACTCCTCCTGTAGAGTACCACGAGTTTGCTGACAACTACCAGGTGCTCCATCCTCTATGGGTATGCCGCCAAATACCGGGCGCTGCCCACTGGGCTTGTCGATTCACTACGAGTCGAATCGGTCAAGAAATCGTCAGGTCTATAGCTACTAGGTCTCTCCACTCGATATGCTCTTCACCGGAAGGATCCTCTCCGTGTTCTAATTGTCGATACTCCAAGTGTCATGAAGTCTCAGTTAAGAGTATCTCAAAGGACCGCCATGTCATAGGGGTCTCAACGCAAGAGACGGTTCGTCAATCAGGCGACCGGTCTATGAGATATTAGCATTTGAGTCCTGGGGGCCTGGGTGAATTCGTGTAATAACCAACCTGACCGTGACTCATCTATACCCCGAGCTCCGATGGGGTATACTCAAAGGGATGACTATGCTTCAAGAATACTGGCGTCATTGAAGGTTTTTCAAATGGATGTCTGGTTCCAATGTTATGGCCCAATAAGTTAATGGGGCAGTAATGGGAACGACTCCAGTCCGATCCGGTCGGACGGACTCGGCCCAAAATAGTTTGGGCCGAACCAATCTAGGTCAAACCAGCTAGAATTGCTTTGTCTTATCTGGCCCATTGGGCAGATCAGCTCGCTATGTTTTGACTCAGTCCTCTGGGCTGTCCCCTGGAGACCGTGAGGGCGTTTCGGCCCGGAAGTTGCAACATAGGTGGCTCGGTAACTAAGCCTAAGATACCATGCCGATTTGGCCAACGACACCATAGGGGAAGCCGTGGGTCGGCTCGAGAAGCTGGTTGATGGGAGGCCATTGGGCGGGCCGCGCGGGGTGCAGGCAGGCCGGCTACTCACCAGCAGGTCGTGGGTGCACCGGGTAGGGCGTCGGGGTGCCGGTTGGCCACCGGCAGGGGTCAGGAAGGCTGCCGGCAGAACATGGGGGCACCAGGCAGGCTGCCTGCAGGGCGCCGAGCTACGCGCCGGTGGAGCGCGGGTACGCTGGGCAGTGCGCCGGAGGGGCACGGGCAGCGTACTAGGGAAGCGCACTAGGGCATGGGCAGCGCACTAGGGCAGTGCGCTAGGGCGTGGGAAGGGCGCTAGAGCACCGTTGGGGCGGCACGGTTCACGGAGGCCGTAGGTAGCGCAGCCCTTGTTCTCTATCTTCGTCACCATTGCCTCTTTGCCAAGCCGTCATCATCGAACAGGAACAAACAAGGGGCTGGTCGGACCATGTTCGTGCGGCCCGATCCCTCCTTGTTACGGTGATAGAAATTGATGATTCTCATACCATATCATTGTTCGATGACGAACAAGTTTTATATAAAAACTAAAAAAATTAACAAAAAACTCCCTACCTCAAATTCGGTGATTGACGACAGAGTCGCAAAAGGTGGTTGTCATTCCATCAAAGTCGGATGAAGAATAGCTTGAAGAAGACGAGTCGAGATGACGTCAACGGTGTTCTTTGTGGTCAGCAGTGCTTCCTTGTCTTTCCCCAGTTTAAGAAGGATGAAGATGACATTCGTCGTTCTTCATTCCTCGTGGGCGACCATTCTTCGTTGGAGTAATAATTCTCCCAGGGTTGGGAATCACGTCTCTTTGTTAGCATTTCACTACTTGAAAAGTCCATCCCAAAACCTTCCCCCAATCTTCCTTTATATTGGAGGGAGGGTTGTCTAAATTTATGTTGGCACATAATTCAAATTTGGGGAATTAAAAGAGTGGGACCCACCTAATTAAATTCGTGAGAGGTGTCACATCTAATTAAGTCGATTGGAAAGAGTATCTCCCTCATTAAAGAAGGAGAGGTGGGAGGTTTTATCCTCCACTGTTAATAGGGTTCGGGAGGTCCCCACCCCTATCATTTAAAAGAGAGTTTATGGGTCTCGGGTGGTCCCCACATCATAACCTCTCATGGGAGGTTATGTGTGGGTGGGCCCCACCACCATAAACTCTCATGGGAGGTTCGAGTGTGGTGCCCCCACCTCCAACCTCCCCTTGGAGGTTTTAGCCACCCCAATAAAATTAATTTAAAACATTAATTTATTCAAAAAACCCCCAAAAACTAATATCTGAACTCTTCAGAATGCAACTACAGTGAAGGTCTCACTATGCAATTACCGACGCCGTGAGTTCAAACGTTCCCTTCGATTTCAATTTTGAGCACCTGTTCCAAAGATATAAAATCTTGAATGTACGTTTACTAAACACACCCGAACAAAACTTCAGAAATTGATTCCGGGCACACCTAGCATCGAAATCAAGATCCGTTAGATATTTTGGACTCGTAAAATTCCCATGTATTAAAAAAATTCCACTGGATGTCCGGGTATTTACCTACTCCCCATCTCAAGGAATTACGTCCCCATAAGCTACAACTTTAACTAAGGGAACAAATGAGGGTACTAAGAACGCATCTGAGCCTCCCACTCCCATGTTCTCTCCTGGAGGTTCCCGATCTACCAGCGAACGTGCAGCAGAGGTATCGACTATCCACGTAGGACCCGCTCCTGTTGATCCTCGATCTTTAATGGGACCTCTATGAAATTTTTCTCATCATCAATGTCCATCTCTCCATGGTCAATGATGTGGGAAAGGTCGTGCACGTATTTCCTCAGCTGAGATATGTGGAAGACGTCGTGCACTTGATTAACTGAGGTAGAAGCGCCAGGTGGAATGCTACATTGCCTACTCTACTAAGGACCTAGAATGGTGTGATGAATCGAGGAGATAACTTGTTGTTTCGGTGAAATCTCCACAGACCTCGTCGAGGTGAGACCCGTAGGAAGATGTGGTATCCATCCTCGAACTCCAGAGGTCTCTATCTTCTATCAGAATATGACTTCTGCCTATTCAGTGTAGTCTTCATCTGCTCCTAGATGATCTAAACCTTCTCTAGGGTAGCCCGTTCTATCTCTGGTCCCACTAGTGCTGACTTCCATGGGTATGTCCACCATAGTGTTGATCTGCAAGGCTAACAATATAAGGACTCAAAAGGTGAAATACTGATGGTGGAGTGACAGCTGTTGTTATAAGAAAACTCCACCAGTGGTAAGTGGTCCCCCCATCTATGACCAAAATCACAGACATATGCACGGAGCATATCCTCGAGGGTTTGGATAATCCTCTCAGCCGGGCCATCCGTCTGAGGACGGAAGGCATTGCTCAAGTGAAGTTGTGCCCCAAAAGCCTCCTTCAACCCCTTCAATATCCAGGATGTAAACCGTGTGTCACTGTCGGAGACAATAGATGAAGCTACTCATTACAAACGCACTATCTCATGCACATAGATGCATCCCAAGATCTCAACAGAGCCCTGCTCTCTGATCAGTAGGAAGTGGGATGACTTGCTGAGTCAGTCAACGATCACCCATATCGATTCGTGACTCCTCGAAGTACATGGGACACCCGTTACAATGTCCATGGATATCCTATACCACTTCCACACTGGGACCTCTAAGGGCTAAACCAATCATGCGGGTACCTGGTGCTCCACCGTCACTTGCGGACATGTGAGGCATCGTAAGACAAACATCTATATCTTTTTATTCATACCTAGCCACCAGTGCTGTCGTCGATGGTCCCGGTACATCTTCACGACTCCTGGATGTACCTCTAGATGGGAAGTGTGATTCTCTCTCAAAACATCCTCGTAATGTGCAATTGGTACCAAGGTATGTCCTCTGTAGAGGATGATGTGCTCCCCGCCTTATGATAATCCATCTGGTGTCTGCCATGTGGATATCTGAGCACGTCTCATCTCGTAGTCTGCATCCCCATGTTGTGACTTTCTAACTCGATGAAGAATTGGAGAAGTGAATGTAAGAGACTATAGATAGGAATCTCCATATCTATCCACAAAGGATATCTATAAAGCATCCAACTGCTCTATCGCCTCATCTAACAGATGAATACCAGTCTTCCTGTTGAGCGCATCCGTAACAACATTCCACTTCCAAAGAGTATAGACAATCACAAAGTCATAGTCCTAGAGGATCTCAAGTCATCACAACAGTCTTAGGTTTAGGTACTTCTAATAGAAGTTATACCAGAGACTCTCGTGATCAGAGGATATGGTAAAACGCTCGCCCAATAGATAGTGCTGCCAAATCTCCAAGGCGAAGACCACTACTGTTAACTCTAGGTCATGGGTCGCATAGTTTTACTTGTGTTGTCTCAGCTGACGAGAACCATTTGCGATCATAGCACGCACTTGCATCAGCACACACCTGATTCTGAACCCTGATGTGTCACAGTAGACTACATACCCAACGACTTCCTCTGGAAGCCTCAAAATGGGGGGCACTACTCAGCCTTTTCCAGAGCTCCAGAAAGCTCTGTTGGCATCTCTCTGACTACACGAAGGGTTTCCCCATCTTTTTCAAGGATGATAGTGGTTCGAAAACCCTAGATAAGTCTATAATGAATCTTTAGTAGTATACATCCAAGACCAACAATCTCCGTACCTCTGTCACACTCCTGGGTTGCTCCCAAGCAAGTACCACCTCAATATTCTCTAGGTCCACTTTAACTCTTGCCTCTGAGATGACATGTCCCAAAAATTGAACCACTCAAATCCAAAACTGGCACTTCAAGAACGTACTATAATGATGGTGCTCTCTGAGTGTATCCAGTACTACCGGAAAATGGTAGGCATTATCCTCTTCAGTAGTTGACTCGATCAAAATGTCGTCATTGAAGACCACAACAAAGCAATCAAGGTTAGGCTGGAAGATCATATTCAAGAGACACATGAACACTGCTAGAGAGTTGGTTATACCGAAAAGAATTACCAAGAACTCATAGTGGCCATAACGACACCTGAAGGTCGTCTTCTCCACATTCTTGTCTCAAACACTAAGCTGGTGCTACCCGGATTTGAGAGCTATCTTTGATAACAACCATGCTCCCTTTAGGTGATCAAAGTGGTCTTCAATCCTCAGGAATATATACTTGTTCATCGCGGTCACCTTGTTCAGGCGACGATAGTCGACACAGAGCCTCAATCTCTCATCTGCCTTCTTGCCGAACAGAATCGGGGGTGCCCAGGGAGAAACGCTAGGCTGGATGAATCCCTTCCCATGCAAGTCATCTAGCTATACTCACAGCTCATGAAGCTCAATGGAAGCCATCCGATATGCTGGAGTAGATATTGGTGTCATCCCAAGGTATAGGTCAATGTATAAGTCAACCTATCTATGAGGAGGTAGTCCTGGAACATCGTCAGGGAAAACATCCGCGTACTGATCCACCACTATAGGATAAGTCAGACACTCTGCATCAACTACTCTGAGGGCGAGGCAAGCCAACTGGTGAGTGATCGGTTGTAAACTCCTCCCATTAAGTTCATCCTATGCTACAATGGATTCCTTCTTACTGGTGAAGATGAACCTAGTCCAATCTGTGAAGACACACTGCACTTTGCGCTTAATACAGTCAATCTAAGCATGGACTGTAGATAAGCAGTCCATACCTAAGATGACATCGTAAGGCCTTGATGTCACTACGAGGAGATCCCAGCTGAAACTCTCGCCTCATAGAGTAAGCACACACTGCCGGAACTAGTGCGTAATTGTCGAGTCTACTCCCGTTGGAGTCTCTAGCTGTAATGATCGAGCCAATGGCTCCATCGGAATCTCTGACCTCCAACAAGGGCAGTGTTAATGAAAGAGTGTCTAGAACCTATGTCTATAAGAACTATAGCTCAGATGGAGTAGACACATATAGTACATAGAATCATCTCTGGAGCGCCATGGTTGTATGCCTCAGCTGCCTGAAGTCGAGCTCTCCCTTGTCCTCCAGCTCCCTACGGTCGAGGTGGTCTGCATGGTAGTGGTGGCGGTAGCACTTCGTAACATCGACCGCCGCCAGCTACATGACCAACTCCTCTGCCACATCTACATGCTCCATACGGACCCCCTCGATCGAATATCTTCTTCTGGATGGGATGTACCTCCACTGACTGCTGATCATAAGTACAGTGGGTTGGACAGTCACGAGACTTGTGATCAAGCCCGCTGTAGGAGTAACACTTTCCGCTCCTAGCATGACTGGCTCGGTCTCTACTCTGGGTGCCCCACACAACTGACCTAGCGTCGTGCAATCGACCAGCTGTGGGTCAGGTCATCTTAGACATCTGCATCATCCTTCTTTTACTTGCTACAGAGGACTCCACTACAAGACAACTAGTGGTGGGTGTCGATACAGGAGACAGCTTAGCAAGGAAAATCTCCACAAGGAGGGATCACTCCAACACCCCCATCAACATCGTGATGCTATGTGAAATAAATGAACCTCTGATCTCTCACCAGAGTCCTTGGTCAAAGGTCTGAGCCGCGAATAACGGGTCCCATAATATATCAGTGGAGTAGCACGAGAGGTTGGTGAACCTCGCTGAGTACTGAGCTACACTTGTGCTGCCCTGCTACAGATGAAGTAACTAATGTATCTGCAATGCTCGAAGGGTGTCAGGTACAAACTCCACCCAGAATAGGCCCCCGAATCCTGTCCATAGAAGTGTCACCTCATCATACATCTAGAGCATCAGGCTCCACCATCTACCTGCGGCTTCCTTAAGGAGGGTGGCAGCTAGGATCACCATGAAGTTGGCTAGTGTCCCTAGAAGCCTGAAGACTCTCACCACAGCCTCCATCCAATCCTCAACCTCATGTGGGTCTGTCTCTCCCCGGAACCTGAGTGGCCTATAGAGCTAGAAATCATGAAATGTGCCCAAGTGGCATGCATCGTCTACTGCTGAGGCTGGTGGCATCGGTGGCCCAACAGGTGGTTGTACTGCTGGTGCCTATGTTGGTGACTCAACTGGAAAGGGGATATGTACTAAATCCTCGTCGCTCGGTGGGATTTCAGTATGTACAACTCTCAGGGTTTTATCTAGTCATCCACTGGGAGCCATCCTGAAAGAAACAGACGTGAAACAGTCAAAATACAATACCTGGTGAGGTGAACCAGTTTTATCTTACTTAAAGCAAACTTTTTAAAACACACTCACAATTATTGTTATCATGTACTAAGTTTGAAATCAGTAGTCAGGGTCCTTGTGTATGGATATGTTGGACGCCGTAATAACACTGGACTCCCTGAACTGAAAACCACACTCAGTACCCTTCACATTATTTCTTCGAAGAAGGAAATATCAGAGTCCCAAGTACTACGGTAGAACTGACTCCTCTGATACCAATTTTTCACAACCCTTCTCCCGGGGGTCACATCGTGACAACCCCAAGCCCACCTTCTAGAGGCCATGGGATGTAAACTGGCACCAAAGGCGTAATTCCCTAAATCTGGGAAGGCATTGCCTTTATTAATCATAAACACACAAAATCTGAGTACAAGTGGAAGAAAATAGTAAGTATGATCTGTATAAAGAGAGTACTAAAAGTAAACAGGGGCCAGAATACAAGCCCAACTATAATGTACAAATACAACTGAAAACATGTACAACTGAAAAAGAGACAAACAATTGAATGTTGAAATCAGATCCTGGATCGTCCTCCGGGGTTCCAACCTGAAGGGTAGGTTCAGATATCCTCATTAGCACTCCACGTCCGTCAGACTCCACCGTGTACCGAAAAGTCGTAAGGTCCTCCTCTAGGTACCATCATGTTATGTCACTCTCGGCCTCCGTCAGCGCTTTCCGTCGTCTGCATCCAACACAACGTGGTGTGGGCATAGCTCATGCAGGGGTGAGTATAATGATACTCAGTAGGGTGCCCGAGTCCCTCAAGGTCTCACAAAATTGAAAAACAATAAACCACAACTTGTGATATCAACAGATAAACATTACATAGATATATTCCCATACATATACCTAAGTTATCATGTAACCCATCTGAATTAGGAGGAAAACACAAAGATCATTGACTCAGCTCAAACCAGGATTTTTATTATCGAAACCACGAATGCTAGATAACTCCTCTTATATTGGGTATAGTGGGCCTATCGCGACACCGAGGAGCTTCTCACTAACATTATACTATTGTGGTAATAATCCTATCATGTACCGCATGTCTTCTACCAACAACCAGGTGCTCCGTCCGATATGGGTTTGCTTCCAAATATCGTGTGCTCCCCCTAATAGCCTATAGAGGTACTCATACTATCAAGTATCACTGGTCTGCTTCCAACTACCAGGTGCTCCGTCCACCATGGGTCTGCCTCCAAATACCGGGAGCTCCCCACTGGGAAAGTCTCGTCCCTCCGAGTCGAATCGGTCAAGTAGATGTCATGTCGACAGCTTCTAGGTCTCCAAACTCTTTCTGCTCGTCACCATAAGAATCTTCTCCATGATCTACTGTTCGATACACCAAGTGTCACGAATTCTAATGTAGAAGTATCTCAATGTACCACCACGACATAGGGGTCTCAATGCAATAGACACCGCGTCAATCATACACCTGGTCTGTGAGTTATTATCATTTTACTCCCGGGGGCCTTGTTATATTCATGTACGAACCAACATGACCGTGACTCATCTATACCCCAAACTCCAGTGGGGTATACTCAATTGGATGGTTATGCTCCAAGAATACTGGTGTCGTTGATGGTTCATCATACGGACATCTGGTGCCAAAGATATGGACGAAGAATGTAATGGGTCAGTAGTGGGCCCGGGTCTGGTCCGACCTGGTCGTACCGACTTGGCCCAACCTAGTCTGGCCTGACCCGATCTGGGTCGACCTGGTCAGACATTCGAGTCTGACCCGGCCCATTGGTCGGATCATCCCTCTAGGTTTTTCCCAGGTCCACTAGGGCCGGCCCAGCAGAACACGAGGGTGGTTCAGCCCGATTGTCGCCATGTAGGCGGCTCGTTAACTCGGCCTAGGAGACCGGGCTAGTTTGGCCAGAGACAACGTGTGGGACGGCGTGGGTCAGCTCGGGAGGCCAGTGGCTAGGAGGCCAGCAGGCAGGCTGCGCAGGGCACGGGTAAGCCGGACGACCACCGGTAGGCAGCGGGTGCACTGGGCAGGGCGCCAAGGTGTCGGGCAGGCCGCCGGTAGGGGCCAAGCAGGCCGCCGGCAGGGTGCGGGGGCACCGGGAAGGCCGCCGGTGGGGAGTAGGGGCACTGGGAAGCATGCCGGGGGAGCGCCGGTGTGCTGGGCAGCACCCCGGAGGGGTGCGAGAAGCACGCAGGGGCGCCGCAGGGGCAGCACGATTCGCAGAGGCCGCGGGTAGCACGACCCTCATTAACCGTCATTTTACCGTCACCTCTTTGCCAAGTCGTCATCATCGAACAAGAACAAACAAGGGGAGGGTTTTACCATGTTCGTGAAGCTCGAGCCCTCCTCATTGTGGTGATAGAAATATGCAATTCTCATTCCATATCATTGTTCGACAAAAACAAGGTTTATAAACAAAAATAAAATAATATAACAAAACTCCCTTCCTTGAATTCGAGTATTGACGACGGAGTGGCGGAAGGCGGTCATCGTTCTGTCAAAGTCGAAGGAAGAAGAGCTCGAAGAAGACGAGTCAAAATGACTTCATTGCCATTCTTCATGGGTGGTAGTGCTTCCATTTCTTGCCCCTGTTGAAGAAGGTTGAAGACAGCGTTCGTCATTCTTTTATCCTTGTGGGCAACGGTTTTTCGTTGGAGGTATATTTCTCCAATGGTTGGGCATCAAGTATCTTTTCGAGGATTTCGCCACTGGAAGAAGTCGTCCCATAACCTTTCCCCAAGCTTCCTTTTTATATGAGAGGGTGGGTGTGACTAATATTACGTTGGAAAATAATTCAAATTTGGTGAACAAATAGAGTATGCCACACATAATTAAATTCGTGAGAGGTGTCACATTCAATTAGGTGGATTGGTAAGAGGCTCTCCCCCATTAAAGAGGGAGATGTGGGAGGTTTTTTCCTCCACCGTTAATAGGGGATGGGTGGTCCCCACCCCTATCATTTAATTGAGAGGTTATGGGTCTTGGGTGGTCCCCACATTGTAACATCTCGTAGGAGGTTATGTGTGGGTAGGCCCCACCACCATAACCTCCCTGTGAGGTTAAGGTGTGGTGGCCCCCACCTCAAACCTCCCCTTGGAGGTTTTAAACACCCAAATAAAACAAAGTAAAAAACTTTATTTTATTCAATTTAATTAAAAACCACCAAAAACTAAGTTCGAATCTCTTCAGAATGCAATTATGGTGAAGGTCTCCCTAAGTAATTACTGACACTACGAGTTCGACGATGCCCTCGGATTTCAATTTCAAGCACCAGTTCAAACGTTATAAAATAAATAATGTATGTTTACTGAACGTACCCAAAAAAACATCAGAAATTGATTCTGGGCACACTAGGCCTCAGAATCAAGCTCTGTCAAAAACTCCATACTCATAAAATTTCCATGTATTAAAAAACAAATTACCATGGGAATTATGGGTCTTTATAGTTGAGTTTATTGAAATTATAAAAAATGATGGAATTTATAGAGAATCAATTAAGATTGATGAATATTCTAGAATTTTTTACAAGCATATAGATAATTACAAATTATTTTGATATTTAAAGCTTGAGTTTGCATGAGGGGAAAATGAAATGTTTTTCTACCTTTTTAAAAATATGAGAACCAATATAATGGCGTGAAAAGTAAATGTACTTAAAAATATTCATAGATAAAAAAATTAAAATCAATGAATTTTTTTTGTATTTAGTTTCCATCCATTATCATTTTATTATTGAATAGTAGATTCATTTAATGAGTTTCATTTTGAAGAATCAAATAGAATTTTTTTCCATTAATTATGGATAATGTTTTTGTATCGTTATAACTGGATATATATAGTGAGGGGTGGAGGATTCGTTAAAATAGATAGAGTCCAAGTCATATATTTATTGTATAGATTTTTATGAGGTTCAATGGATGGAAGTTCACAAGATTTTGGAAAATTATACGTCAAAAAATATTCTGGATGAATTAATTGTTTCGATTAACCAAAACAACATTAATGGAGAATAATTTACAATGTTTTATAAATTTATAAGGGTAATTTTTTGTAATAAATTTTTTATAATGTAGTGTAAGTTAGTATAATCATACCAATTTGGGTATAGAGAGAGTCTAATGGATGATTAAGAAAAAATTTATTTATTAATTTCTAACATTGAATTTATATGTACCTCTGAGAGTGGCTAGGGAAAGAATATTGATTCTCAGACTAAGGATGAATCTTGTAGATCTTTTCTTAACTGTATAATTTTTCATATTTGAATGTATTTGAGATTTATATTAAATTTGATAAATAAAATATCTATACTAATTTATAGGGGTTGTGTTTAATAAAAATAGAAATATTAAAATTTCCCCACTAATTCAACTCGATCCCCCCCCTCATAGGTTCAATGGTCCTTAGGAACATCAGTAACTACAATGATTATTGTCTTCTTTTCAAAACCTTCTTCGTATATAAATGAATGGAATTTATGATTTATATTTATTGGTTCTTTGTGCATACCCAAAATAATCTTATTCAATATGTATTCGAAATTATAATATTCTTTTTTCTTCATGAGTTTTAAATTCCTTGTGTAAATTTATTCCTCATACCCTCGATTATGGAGTCTATTCTGTACATCCATCATTGAATGTATGGACCATTATATTCTACATGATTATCAACATCCATATTTCTATGAATTTAAGTATCGCGGGGAATATTTTAAGTAAGTATGCAGAATCCATCAATTGAAATCAATTCACCACCAACCCTGCCTTTTGCCTTCTCTTTCCATCACCTTTCTTTTCCATTAAAAATACCCATTTTTCAAAGTACATTTTTTCTAGTAATTTAGTTTTTTCCCAGGTTTGATTTAACATTAATGAATCCTTTTAAACATTCATAGATCACACACACTATTTAGTATCACCATGTATGGCTGCCAATTTTAGGATTTATAATTCTCCAAAATATATTAGAATATTAAATCGCATGTTCACTGTTAATTTTGGAACACTATTTTTTCACTCTGGTTGATCTTTCAAACTCGGTTGAATGTTTTTTACTTCCCTCATAATCCCTAAATTCTAATTCTTGACCTTATTATACACTTACTAATTCGTAATAATTTCAAAAACATTCTAGAATCTCTCCAACTATATTTTGGGTTAATTTACTATATTTCTCTATAATATTGTCTATTTTAATAATCTTACTCAGATAATCAAGTAAATTTATGGTTTTTCTATAAAACTCACTCTCAATATTTTGAGGACAGTGAGGTTTATAACTATTATTTTCATGTTGGATCATAGAACCTCTAATATTTCCTACGTATTTACAAATGATGAACTATTAAATATAAGATATATAGATACGTGGAGTTCCACTTTAAAATTTTCCTTGAAAATTACACAATGAAATAGAAATCTTCAATACATCTATATTAGTTTATTATTCATTATTTCTAAAAATGAATTTAGTAATGGAGTCATTGGAATACTCTCCCCATTAATTATCCACATATTCTTTCGTATATCCTGAGATATGTATCTGGTATACTCACAACTATTGTTGGAATACATGTACTTAAACTTCCTATAATAGTCTCTTTCAACTATAGCCTTAAATTGAATAAAAAAACCACATACATATAATTCAATAAGTAAATACAATAATTTATTATTTCATCACCAGTAAATGTTACAATATAAATTGATCCCATGTGGCACTAAATAATGGAAGATCCCGAAACATCAATATTATCATTTTATAACTATATGAATCTCAGCTTCCATAAATCATTATTAAAGAAAAACATTATTTTTTTCATGTAATATAGCTCCCAAAATGAATGATGTATGGGTGATCAAGATTGCACATTTCATTCATTATTAAAACCAGAATATTCTTTTCACTGAAAAGATCAAGCCTATAATACCAATCATTAGGATTCATTAAACATCCACCCAAGGTAATTATTTATATTTTTTGGGAAAAATATAGAATTATATTATTTATTCATTTTTCAACATAAACAGATAACCATGTAACATTTCCAAAAAAATTCTAAAGGAAGATCAATACCAACACACTTCCAACTGTCTAAATAAAATTATGATATTTGGTAGACCATGGATATTTCTACCTTCTTTCAGCTTCACAGCTCATAAATCTTCATCCATATGTACATAGATCATTCTCAAATTTTATTCATTTAATAATAATCCAAAAAATTTACAATTATTATAGTCATATATTCATAATTTCTATGAATATTTTCTCTCCCATTGAGTCGCATATTTTACATAAGAAAAATACCAATGAATCCATTCAAATGTTTAAACTTTTCATTATTTCAATACCTTATTTTTTATTACCTCTAAACATTTAGTTATTATATGTTCATGACCATCATAATATTTCCTTACCACTGATGTAGTCATTTGGAATATTTCCTTTTTTTACAAAATTTAAAATATAAAAGGACTAGACCAGCTAGCCTATCTTGGATCTTCTTTCACGGCCTATATACTGATAGATTCTTTCATAATATCTACTTATATTGGGGTAACTGACCTCATCTATTGAAATTTAGTGAAATACAGAATGGTTTGTGCACTTCCCACCAATAAATGAATTCATTGATTATAAAATTTATAAAATTATTAAACCCAAAAACTATTTTTATTTTGTGGTTAATATGTGTAGTTGCCATCATATCCCCACACAATAAGATTAATAATAGGATTGAGGGTTCCCAGACTCCATTTATGACCTTCACATTCACTGATTATGGCTAACATTTTATAATTATTAAATTATACACATGATATTTCATTGTTCTTCCATCTGATAACCTTAATACGAATTGGAACCAAATGACTAAAACAATATTCAAAATTTTAGGTTTCACATGAATATCTATTGTATCAGTCATCAAATCATCCATTTTCTCTTTTATATTAATATTAAATAAAAAAATCCTTACAAAATACTATCTCACCAAGTAAAATTATTTCTTATCCATCCATTCTAATTATTCATTTTCAATCTTCTCGGTGTAAGGACTTATATGTAGATCATCAAGCTTCTATAGAATAATATGATCTTCTATATTCATCCTCTAGAAAATAAAAACTATCCAATAAAAAATTTCCTCCCAAATATTATTACCGACCAATTCAATTTCTTCGGATGATAATGAACTCCCACAGAAGTCAATATATACTCAATGGAAACATGAGGAAAATTATGTCACTTAAACTAAACCAGAATATTTGATTGCACTATTATCAACTGAAATTACGATCATTTGGTAATTTGAATACACTAATAGAACATTACACACCATACCACTTTTATATCACATATGGTAGAGTTGTGGAAAAAACTAATCCTCCTAACGTATCATTGGAATATTTTAAAAAAATAGGTAGAACTAACAATATTATCACTACATGAATTCATCCTTCACATCACATGCAGGTAAAATAAAAAAACAGTAAAAATGGAAATTTATAAATACATAAATGAACAAAGATATTAACAAGATTTGATTAATGATTAATATTTTTATAGATGAAAAATTATTCTTCACATAATCACAATCTAAATATATAATATATGATGAGAAATATTACAATAAACCAGTAATCTATACAAGCTAAATTTAATATGGCATAGAAATCACACTTTTCTGTGGATGTCCCACCCACTTATATACCATGTCTCATATGGCCAACCATAAATACCATCTCCAACTATGTCATTTATATTTATGAATGACCTTCTCAACATGATTACTAACTTGGTTTCCCTTATGTTTCCTTGAACGTATAGAACATTTTTGTTTCATTTAATTTTAATCATAATATTTAATCTTTTTCTAATCATTTTTTCTAGGGGGAATATGTTTAATGTCTTTGACTAGATCTCTCATACTAGTAGATAAAATATTTATCGACATGACCATCGACATTCCTCCCCATATTCCAGAGGTTACAACCATATAAAGAGGGTATAAAGGGAAATTTATCAAAAAAACCCTCTTTGTGTGAGTAATACTACATTCTAAATCCTAACACATTGTATAATAAAATAATTATAATGTACAATAAGAAAACCATATATCTCATTATCAATTCCCACAGTAGGTCAAATTCTAAAAAACCAATACATTAAACATGTAATTCTATAACATTTAGAAATGAGGAAATAAACCCAAAATGGGAAACAGTAAAAGCCCCCAAAAGGGTCTCAATGTCAAGTTTGGTCCTGTTATCAATGCTCCATCCTATGTCCTAAAAGATGCACCAACCACTTGGATTGTTCCCTTACAAAGAATCCAACCATGAAGTCTGGTTGGATACCAACAGTGGAAAATATAGTGTCTGATTCAACTTAGTTGGCAACCAAAAACATTATCTATATAAATATATAATATGAAAAAATAATTCATATTTAACTAAAATATATAAAATGCAATAAATGAAATATGATTTCTAATTAAATAGTATTCAATTTACAACATTGGCCCTCGCATTTCATTGTATCACCCGAGCTAGACAAAGATTCTTTAGCCCATGCTAGAGTCAGAACAATGCACTATAAGGGATAAATAAATTAAGATAAGAGGTTTTTTCATTAATCATATGAAATATAAAAAATGACGGATTTCTCCCCAATAAACTAAAAAGAAATATATTAGTTCTCAAAATGTCATCTCGGCACCCAAGATGTGAATAACGAATATCATTCTATACAACAAAAATTATGGTTTTTCAGCTTCATTTATATCCATCCTAAATCAAATATTTAAGTTTCCATTCCCATAATCATTACCCATAGGTGTGGTACACTAATTAAATCACTTACATTCCACATATATGGAGTTATATCTCCACATTCCACAAATAATTTCCTCCTAACTAACCATTTTGGGATCAATAGGCATACCATTTTAAAATTATACAACAGTAGGGGAGTACAATTTCAATCATTTAATATTCACCATGCTCTATAATGTTGAATAGATTTAACCTAGTTTCACATTTAAAATCATCTAACCATTTATTTATATAAAACACCTCAAAAGTCTCTAAAACCCACTAACAACTAAAACAATCCAAAATTTATTGAATATTATATTTCTTCTATTTATCATGACATAAAAAATTTACTATTATATTTTTGGAATAATATCCCAATGTGTTGTGATAAAAATCAAAACAAAAATTGGATACATTTATCTAATAAACTCTATATTTCATTTCTTACATCCCATTCTAACATTTCATGGGATTGACACACCCTATGGGTGGCCATTAGCCTTGCCTTATAGTCACCCATAGAACCAACTAGATCTTTGAAGGGTTATATAGATTATTCAACATTACATAATTATTTATAAATAATGAAATTATTTTCATATCATTTAAGGTCTATATCACACTAAAACAAACAATAACAACCTCAAGAGTATAAGAAATATTATATACCCCACCTTCCTTAAGATCATAGACAACTAATTTTCTCCCCTAGGTATTCTCTTCATTCATAGTTATCCACAAATGTAAAGTTGATTATATCCCTTGGAAAAGGTCGCATCATACTAAAAATAACATGAGGAAACAATATCTGTGTATTCTAGAAAAAAGAAGGAAACAAACTCATAAACATACACTAGGTTTTTAATCTCATTAAATGGTACTTCCTATTCTTTATAATTGAAGAAGGACTATCATTGGGATAAGAAGAAAACATTGGTCAACACAATAGTCGACTTAGTATTGAATGAGAAGGAAAATAAAGTGTAAATGATAAAATATCAAGATAGAAAATGGGAAATAAATCACATTTATTGATGATTATTGTTTTCTGGCATGGTTTTGAAAGCCTTCCTCCAACCATATGACCTCCACGGTCTAAATCCAACATGAACAACATTGTCTTCAAGGGCACTTCATGTTTTTTCTAATCAATGTCGAATTATTTTTTATATACTTGGGTATAAACTACCTAGCTTCCAAGACACATCATAGGATTTTCATATATATTATCCCCCTTGAACTATTTTTCATGGTCATGGTGACCAGTTATCACAAACCTTGTTCTATGTTTTGTTTCTCTTATATACAATAGTTTTTCATATCACAAACCCTAATCCATAGTACCATAAAAAATATTAAAACCATTTACTTTTTTTAAACCACATATTAATGAAAATATCCATGTAAAAGGATCGAGACATTATAATTTATCCACCATATAACATTTTATACTTATGATTCACTGTTGGATGTCATTAAACCTGCAAGGAAAAATTGTTTGGCCACTAGGATTGAATATAAACATCCTCCTTTCATGTTTCCACATAAACATGGCCATACATCCTCAACACATGGACCAATATCATGGTCTTACCCCTAGTATTTTTATCACTGTGATACACAACATGAAATGGATGCATTTCAAAGGACTCATCTGCCTCAATATGAGTATCATAAACACCAAAAACATTATATGTTTTAAGGAGGTTTTTTTTGATGCTGTGAAATATGATAAAATCATTTAGAATATAATACCAACATTGAAGATCCAATCCATATTCTTCCGATATGATCCACTCCACAATATTGAAAGACATAAAATAACTTGATTCATTATTTTCTGAACTCCATATCTGATGGTGACCTATTCTTAGTGACATCTGAATGAAGACTTGGTGACCTATTGATAAATTAAGAGGCTGTTTACATTTATTAGTATATGATTTATTTCTAATCTAAGATTTATCTATCTTCTTCAATACTAATTGGACCTACTCTATCATCTTTTATTAGAGACTTGTTTCCATGAACTTTGACTATCCCACATCCATCCAGAATAAAAGTGATATTTATGGACCAACAAAGAGTGATTCATTTGGTAAAATAAAAACATTCATGAGATAACTATTGATATAGATAAACATAAAATGAACTACTTTATTCTCCCATGTTCCCCCAAAATTGAGTAGGTAGGTTCCTTACATGTCCGTAAACACCTGTATATATAATTTTTATTCTCTATTTATTTATTGGTGATATAATGAACTCAAAATAACCTTCCTACAGTGTTACATCTACACCCTTACCAAAAGTTTGAAGTGAAACAAGTATCATGATTTTAACGTTTACTTGATGATACCCCTAATTAATCATATTATCAAATAAATATTTCAGTAACCCAACAGTTATACTGTGAATGTACAAGTAAACCAATTAATCATGAAACATCCATTATATAATGTAAAACACCTACAAGTTTCTAATAGGCCTCTAATACTCTAACTTCAACTGCTAATAGGTCTACAATCGTGATATAGAACCTGAAATATCGTTAATCATTTCTTGATACCAAATTAATATATGAAAATCATGTTATAATTGAGTCAAACTAGGGTGCACAACCCACATAAAGTCATTTCACTCTCACATTATCTCCTCCATAATTCATGTACCCATGTAAACATTGTCTTGAAGATGAAAAATTTTATCATAATTAATATATTAGTTTGTAGGTATAACAAAATCATCAAATATTTCCATCAAATCATGGAAATCTGTACCATCATACTTCTACCACATGGGATGACTCAATAGAAAGGGTACCACATACAAGGACATGAGATTCATTTGTTCCTACTCTTTTGGATCACCTATATTCATCTTAATTAACAAGGCTTCCATTTCCACTAAGAAATAATCTCTAAAACTGACTGATTCCGTGCCTTTTATCTCAATGTAGTAACAACAATGTTTCCTTTCCCCAGTGGACATGCTATATCAATGTTGAAATATAACATGTACATAACCCATCTCCAAGACCAAATAATTATATCTCACTATGAAAAGGTATTATACTTGTTATTATGGTAGGTATATATAGTAAACCTCTAACCTATGTTATGATGTCAATAAAAATATAAATCATGGACTACTATGGATAATTATAGGTTATGTGATTGATAGTTCTATTTATTTAGTCCCACCATTCATGATTTATACACCATGAATTTATCTCTCATCATATACATTGCAACTTATTCAATATTAGATGCATCATAGTACATAGTATACATCTAATCAGATTATGATAAGATAAAAATAAATGTTATGGTAAAACATAACTTCAGTTCACATAAAAAATGTTCACATAATTGTTTCTACCCAAAAATTATGTCCATCTTAGTCGGGTTTGAGATAAATGATAAATAAGAAAAATTTATGTGATGAACCATTAGAAGTAACACCCTAAACATATAATTTACCAGATATCAAATAAATTATTGGGATACTCCCAATAAATATCCAATAATGTCTCCTTGGGTTCCACTAAAAAATCTCATTTCAAGATAACTTTACAAAATAAATGGACATTTAAAATCTATAAATTAAAATTGCACACATTTTCTTACATCTAATTATCTAGATGCATACTTTAGTGGAAGTCAAGATTTTTTGAATGACTATCTTGAGACTCGGACAATATTATGATTTCATAAACAAAGATTACCAAAAACAAATCCATGTATAGGTAAACAAATTTTTTCATCAATGAAATAATCACAACTTGAGAAATCATCATCCCAAACATCATCACAATAAACACATATAATAGATACCATTTTCTTAAAAATAGTCTATATTATATATGATCGTATCACCCTTAGAAACTAATAGCATGATCTTAAATAATTTTTGTATAACATCAATTAACCCTTCACATAGTTGAATATTTCAAAAATATGGTGATGAAGATGCTGGTTCTCGATATTCTTCTTATTCAATTTCTCATATTTGAAAAACATGTTCAACGTTCTATCAACCTAGTTCAAAAATAGAACTTGTGAACCCCAAGGTGATGTACTCTCTGGAATAATCCCTTTAGTATCCTACTACTTTATATTTTTCATAATCTCAAGAAATAGTGATGGTGTCCTTAGATAAAGTGGGATGGAAATTATCCCATCTGTAGGCATTATCTTAATAGTAAAGTCAATTACACTATATGGTAGAAACCCTAAGATCTCACAAGGAAACACATCATTAAAATTATCTATCCCAAGAGGCTAAATAGCATGGTACATTACCCTGTTATATAGAAATTTAATAATATAATAATATATGATATCACCATGTTATTGATGGACTTTTCATGAATATCCTTCTTGAATATAACATTCAGTTTGATGAATGTATATGTCAACCTTGGGAGATGTGAGTATCTCCCGCATATTCTAAAAATTAATGTGATTGTGATATAATGTTAACAATTACATTCCCAGTAAGATGTCAAAACGTGATATCTTAAGTATATATAAATATAACATAAAATGGTACTCTCGACCCCCAATGTGACACCCCATAAAAAATAGATCCAATAAGATCGCACCTCAAGGGTGTCTTGATCCACATAACCCCACATGGGAACTTCACTTCTAATCCCAACCCATTAAAAAACTAAGAAAATATAATGTAATTCCAATATCTTAATTCAAATATAGCCCTAGAAATCAATGAATATAATTGAATGATAACTTGTATACTTGTCAATCAATTTTACCTACCTATAGTAGAATGCTAAAATGTATAAAACTAACCTGTCCATATACCATAAGTTTTTTTATGTTCCATTCATTAGGATACTCTTCTAATAGAGACACTCACATAATGAGGAACCTCATCCCCACCTCAAATAATAGGGAAATATGAAATATAACTTCCGAAATAATTTGGTGTAAAATATAACATTCAGTTTTTTGAATTTGTCGTTTTCCTCCATCACTAACAATGTGTCATGTGTTATTGAAAAAACACAATATATTCCATATCCTTCTACACACTCATCACTACAGTGGTGGTAAAAACACTAATCACACATGTGAATAGGCTTTCTACCCTAATAGTAAATAACTTGCACACTCCAATAGGAATTTGATCCTCCACCTTGACAACACTACCTACCACCACCATGAATATATTTATCATAATGATCCTTTGTACAATCTGAATAATTACCACCATATCATCCAGATGAAACTGATTTTCCACCACAATAAAACCACTTTATGTACCAATTTTAAATGAAACCACAATTCACTACCTCATTGAAAAAATATAATGGATGATATTTACTAGAGACATGATATCACACCTATTTTTTTAGAATCATTTCTCTATATTTTCCACAAATCCATTAAAATTTAGAAAAAAAACATCATTTTTGGTGATGAATATAGCATAATTCAATACTACATACTCCCCTAATCCAAATGTATAATCTCTATAGCATTTTTCTTCCTTAAATGTAGTTAGTAAAATCATTCTTTAAACTTTTTTAATAAATTTACATTCAAATAATAACTTCAAAACATTCATCCTAATTCTATATATCCCACCAATGCTCTATTTTTGCCTACGAAATTTATGAATCCAACATAAGACACTTTTCTGGAAGAGTCTCCTTGTGGTCTGGAATCATCAGGATAGGCTCGATCCAGAACACATCAACCTCACTTTTACCCTCTCAAAAAAAACATTAAAGGACATTGTAGTTGTAGCTACCTTATTGGTTTAAAAATTATATACACATCCCACATAGTGTCCCTTTTAATAAAATTCATAAGGTTATTGAAATTTTCATGAAACTAATATTCTACCCAATAACATAAAACCAAAGTGGGGTCTGGATACCACTATTGAAGGTGGGTTTTATCAATTTCCTCTTGTCTACCAACCAGTAAAGGTCATCCTAGAGGCTTCCCAATACAGTTAATAATTTATATATTAAGATACATAACATATCATTTTCATAGTTACACAAAATATGGGTCCCAACTATCTATATCATTTTATTCAACACACATTATCATAATTATCACAACCAGAACATTATCAATAAACCCAACCATGTCTATTTAGTGAGACTAGAAAACTCAATGTAAAACAATTTAAAATAATTACAATATTTTCATTTGAAATCATTTAACAAATTTCAATTATAATATTTCAATTTATACAATTGAAACCACAATTTTTAGTCATTATTTAATTAAAAGAATTAATGGAATGGAAAATATTTTCATTTTCTAAAGAAGAAGAAAAACAATATTTTTCATATGATATAAATATAATTAATCTAAAATACGTCCTAGATTTTTACTAATGATTAATCTATACAAAATATTTGTTTCATGTTGGACTATGAGAAAAATCTCAAAGATTGATAACATCACAAAACAACTGAATCACCCTAGGTGAAATAACATTTCAACTATATCAAGAAAAAAATATGAACTATAATCCCACAATTGGAATATGGTTTTTCCCCTACATGTGGGTTAAAATTTCCCATAAATGAACTTATTACCATGAACCAACACATCTTAGTATCCCATATATCTTTCCTAAATAGTAATATAATAGATGAATATGTCCTATGATACCACTCTATAACATCCCAGAATAAATCTCTCAAACTAGTACTCAAACTAAATTTCCACATGACCTTAGGAATGCCTCCCCATATTCAAAGGTTACCGATAAGCAGTGATGGTCAAATGAGAAAGGTAAGGAGAATATAAACTCTTTATCACAGTAACGATACTGAAAAATAATAATAAATAATAATAAGAAATAATAAAATATAACCATCGGGAAACCAAATATATCATAACCAAATTCCAATTGTGTGTAAATACACACACACTAATAGAGTAAACATGATTTTTCATAATTTTGTCATGTAAAGACCCGTAAAATTCAAGGGAAATTTTTTCTTAATTTTCTTTGGATTTTTACAAGAGCGCGGTTTCTGACGGCACCTGATTTCGAGGCCCGGAGTGCCCGGAATCAATTTCTGAAGTTTGGATCGGGTACGTTCAGTGAACGAACGAGCGGGAATTTCTAACTTTTGAACCGGTACTCGGAATCGAATTCTGAGGGCACGGATGGAACCGCAATGCCGGTAATTGCTTAGGAACACCTTTGTCGGAGTTGCGTTTTCCTAAGAGGATTTGTTTAATTTTGCTTTTTCTGGTTGAAATAAAGAGTAAAATAAATTTGTGAAAAAATATTTATTTTATATCTTTTAAGTGGTTAAAACCATTTGTTGGAAGTTGGGTGGTAACCACCTAAGAGAGGATTAAGGTGAGGAGGGGCCCACCCGAGCCCCACCTTTTCAAATTCCCTAACTTCCCTCTCTCCCTCTTAAAATCTTGTTAACTTACCATCTAATTAATTACACATGACATGTATAATTAATTAAGTGTTATGTTTTTGAATTTGAAGTTTTGAATTCCTTGGCTTGGTAAATAAACTAAGGAGGAACCTTATTCTATTTGGTTAGTTTTGTTTATCCAACTTGTGAGGATTTTGGGAGCTTCTCCTTCTTCTTCTTCTTCAACCCTAACGAAGAACACGAAGAACCTTCGAACTCCGACGAAGAACGCCGCTCCTCTTTTCTCCGTCTTCCGTGACGACATAACCGCGACATCGACGTTCTTCTTCCGCGACGCTCGACTTCCGCGAATCGTTGTCGATCATCGAACGTCGTTCCAGAACCAAGGTAGGGGTTTTTCCTTTTTAAAGTACGTGTTTCATTCCCTCGAACATGAAAGAATAATCCGTTGGGCGTAGTTCCAAATTTTATTAAAAATTTGTGAAACGTTCATGGTTGTGTTTTTTTTTACGATTGGCCAATTATTATCGTTTTAACGGGAGGAGACCGGACCGCACGAACACGGCCGATTCTCCTCCCCCTTCTAATCATTCGTGTTGATTTAGCGGAGACAATGCGGTGTCGTCGCACCGCGCAGGAACAAAAGGATTTAAGGCCGGTTTGGGTCTCGACGGAGAAACGCGGCGCTATAATGCCGCGCCTTTGAAATCGGATGAGATCGCGGCCGGAGTCGGGCCGCGGCGGAGGGGCGTGACGCCATTACGCCGCGCTAATCGTTCAAGGGCCGAGCAAGAAGGGGCGGCCGGAAAACCGGCCGCCGGCGGAAGAGGTAGAGCCGCGGCCGGACGGCCGCGACGGAGCAGCCAGGGGCGCCGGCCTCGCCGGCGCCGGAGATCAGGAAGGCCGCGGCCCTACGGCCGCGGCGGAGCAGCTAGGGGCGGCCGGCCTCGCCGGCCGCCGGAGATCGGAGAAGAGGAGCCACGGCTACGACCACGACGGAGAAGAGGAGCCGCGGCTACGGCCGCGGCGGAGAAGAGGAAGGCGGCCGGCCGCGCCGGCCGCCGGTTTGGATAGGAGGCGGGACCCGCGGGTCCTGCGTGAGAGAAGAAACGGCCGGCCTTAGGCCGACCGAGATCCGAAAAAAGGGGGGGTTTCACCCCCCGCGTGCGGCACATGTGCGGCCCCCTGGCCGCGCCGCCGCGCCACCACCGGCCGGGCCGGGTCCAGCGGACCGGGTCGGGTCGACCCGGTTCGGCCCGACCCTGGGGGGGTCGGGCCGGGTCGGCCCGGACCCGGACCCCCCGTTTCGAATCAGTTTCGGTCTTTTGGCCATAACATGAGCCACGGACCTCCGATTGACGAACCGTCTGCGGCAACGCGATCCTTCGATCGAGACGGTAGTTTAGGTATATCGCACTCAAGGTTTCGGAATACTTTGAGTTCGGCCGGGTTGGTTCATTCACGAAACCAACCGGGCCTTCGGAGCGGAAACGCTCATATCTTGAGCTACGGACGTCCGATTGACGTGCCGTCAGTTTTGCTGTCTTCCTCTTAGTGAGACGGTTCTTTTGGCATACTCCTCCCGAGGTTTGGACGCAAGTGGAGTATGGTCGGGTTGGTTTTTCCTTAAAACCCAACCGGGCCCCGGGGACGAAAATGCCAATAACTCTCAGACCGGGCGTCCGATCGATGCGTCGTCTGTTGCGTTGAGTTCCTGTTGACGATACGGAACTTTTGGATACATCAACTCTGGACTTTGTGACAGTTGATGTATCAGCCTCTCGGCTCGTGGAGCGGATCCTCTGAACGAGATTGCTGTGTGCGGAAACCCTAGTGCTGGCTGCGACTGTTACTGTGACTACTACTGCTATTGTGACTGCGACGACGACAGTACAGAGATCCTGTGTGGATTCGACGACGACGACTTCAGCACTCAGCGATCCTACGTGGATCAGTGCTACAGGTCCTGTGTGGGCCCGATCCTGTGTGGGTCCGATCCTGTGTGGGTCTTTTGCGGGGGTTAGTTACCTATTGATCCTTCGTGGGTCCGACGACTTAGATGGATCAGAGATCATCTTTATCGTCTTTCGAAGAAGTATACCTGTGTGAGCTGAATCTTGTTGCTTTCCTGTGTGGATTGTGTTGTGAAATCCTGTGTGGATTACGTTTTGCTTTCCTGTGTGGAATACGTTTACTTTCCTGTGTGGACTGAGTTGTACTTGGGCTCGGAGGTTGGAGCGTATTTGAAATTTATGACTTAGGTATATGTATGGGCATATACCTAAGCGGTGTCGGTTATTACTTCGTGATTGTTCCTTTCTTCGTGGTTTATCCTTTGTGGATTTGAGAGACCTTCAGGGGTCTTGGGGTCCCTACTGAGTAGCTTATATTCACCCCTGCACGGGCTTTGCCCGCACTACGTTGTGTTGGTTGCAGACGACGGACAGCGTTGACCTTAGCTGAGGCTTGCAGAGCGGGACGGTACCCGGAGGTGGACCACTGGGCGGGACGTGCTCGGAGCGGACGGCGGGACCCGTGGAGCAGAGGAGCTATCTGTACCCACCCTTCAGGTGGGATTTCCAGTGGACAGCTCGGTGTAGCGGCTTTTACTTTTCAGTTGCTGTTTTCCCTGGTTTGTATTCTGGCCCATTTACTTTTCCGCACTTTCAGTTGTACTCTTCTTTTGCTTAGTGTTTACTTTCCGCTTGCTTACTCTGTGGTGTTTGTTTACTTTACAAAGGCAATGCCTTCCCTTTTTACCGGGATTTACGCCTTGGTGCTAATCGCCAGCCCCTGGCCTATGGAAGGCGGGCTTGGGGTAGTCACGACACGGACCCCGAGGGCGGGTCGTGACAAATTGGTATCAAAGGAGTTTGGTTCTACCGCGAACTCTGATCTTTTCTATGTGAAGCAATAATGTTTAACATATTGAGTGTGGTTATCAGTCCAGGGAGTCCAGTGTTGGTGCGGCGGCCGACGTATCCGTACACCAGGACCCTGACTTCTAATTTCCGACTTAATGCACGAAAACATTGATTGCGTGTGTGTTTCAAAGTTTCTTTGTGATTACTTATATCAGCTCACCAGGTATACTGTTCTGACAGTGGCGCACCTGTTTTCTTTTCAGGATGGCCCCACGATGGCAGCCATCTAGGGTTCCGAGAGTCGAGCGTGACGACAGCCCACCGAGCGACGAGGCCTCGGTGCAGGGCCCTTTGTCAGCAGTGGAACCGACGGTAGCTCTACCCGCCGAGCCCCCGATGCTTCCAGCGCCAGCCGCTGACGATGCACGTCGCCTCAGCGCACTGCATGAGTTTCAGCACCAGCGACCACCCAGGTTTCGCGGGGAGACGGATCCCCAGGCATCAGAGGACTGGCTGGAGGCAGTGGTATGTGTGTTTAGGCTAGTGAGGACGCCAGCAGACTTCATGGTGATCTTTGCTGCCAGCCTCCTTCAGGTAGCAACAGGCAGGTGGTGGAGCCACTTGTTTCAGTTTTGCGATGGGATGACCTTAGCATGGGAAGACTTCGAGACCTTCTTCAGGGTGGAGTTTGTTCCAGTAGCCCTACACCCCGAGCGTGTACAGGAGCTTCTGCCTTTGCCGCGTGTTTTTCGATAAGTAGCTGAGTCATCTGTGGGTAGTAGACAGATGATGTAGAGGTCCAGGAGGACCAGACTAGCAGTTGGACGATCTCGGGTTTTAGGACCGGTGGTGCGGGGCACCCGAGGTGGGGTCAGAGCCAGGCGTGCCAGAAACGGACAATGTTACTCCTGTGGCGGGAAGGGTCACCTGGAACGTGACTGTCCGACTCCTCGTACGATTGATCAGCGGGTGTTAGAGGAGCCACTGAGACAGAAGCAGCGGCGAGTGCTTGAGCAACAGCCGAGTAGTGGACAAGGCAGTAGAGCTCCGAGAGCAGGTGGACAGGAGAGGAACTAGTGGATACGTCCCTTGTACTTCTAGTTCCATTTTGCTATTGTATTCGTGTCTTGTACTATGAGCTGCAATAATAAAAAGACACTTATCTTTGTTTGCTTTACTATCCTTTTGTTTGGTTGATACTGAGTGGTCCCGGTTAAACTGTTGACTTGACCCTCACTTTCGAGATTTCAACTGGAGGGGACCCAGTGACCTCACACTGATGTCGACAGTGTGACTCGACCCTTGGAGGCGAGAGTGACAGTTGGATCCCTTGGTAGTTACGTCGAGGCCTTACGACGTCATCCATAGCATGAAGGCATCATTCATGTTGGAATTGACTGTATTAGGAAACGAATGTGGTTCATCCAGGGGATGTGACCGGATTTCTCTTATCGGCAAAGAAGAAATCATAGCAGCTCTTGTGAGACTAAAGGAGGTCCAGGACATCCAAGAGGGGATGAAGACTGCACAGTACAGTAAGAAACAGGAAACCGGGGCCAGTCTTAAAGACTCGGGCATGTTAAAGAAGAGGAAGCTTAAAAGAGAGATGAGTCTACGAAGTAGCAGACGTGGAGGCAGAGTTAGGAGAGCAGCATGAGGTGGTGTACATCCTAACTTTGTATAACCACCCACCTTAGTTATTCCTGCCAGGCTCAGGGAGCTGGAGGGTGGAGGAAGAGTGTGGCTGCATGCGGTGAAGGAGTGTGACCCAATGGCTCTAGAAATGATTTAAGGGACAGTCTGTGTCCACTACTGGATGCTGTAGTAATGGACGTCGATGTGAATCATTCCTTGCTTTCACAAATCTTGTTCCAGACCTAGAGTTTCCGGTAAGCCGTGGACTTGACCCTCACGTCTGGAGATACCTTAGGAGGAGACTTGATAATCACACTTACGCCGATGGTGTGGTCAGATCCTCGAGGCGAGAGTTTAGGTTGGAATCTTTTGGTGGCAGCGTCGAGGCCTTACGACGTCAGTTTGAGTATGGAATGGGAACAACTGTTCATACTCAAATCGACAGTTTTAGGCAAACGTCGGGATGGGTTTTCCTTGGTCGGCGGAAAAGGAAACCCCAGACAGCGCAGGGTAACTCTTGCAGAGGAGGGTGCGACCGATCACACTTGAATCGGTCAACCTTACCCTCATGACAGCAGCCTTTCGAGTTCCAGTTCTAACAGAAAATGGAGACCTCTGGAGTTCGAGGATGACGATCACGACCTTATACGGGTATCACCTCGACGAGGTTTACGGAGATGTGGCCAAGGAGGAAAGTTATCTCCGGGGTTCAGCGGACCATCTTAGGTCCCCAGCTGGGTAGGCGGGGTGGTTTACTGCTTGACCCATTCATCGTAGTTGCACCAGGTGCACGGAGACTTCCACGTATCTCAACTGAGGAGATACTTGCTCGACCCTTCGCATACCATCGACCATGAGGAGCTGGACGATGGCGATGTGGTGTCTTTCACGGAGATTCTAGTGGGGATCAAGGATCGACAAGAGCGGGTCCTACGTGGGCAATTGATTCCTCTTGTGCGCATCAGGTGGCAGCACGGGAACCTCCAGGAGAGCACATTGGAGCGGGAGGCTCAGGTGCGTGCTCAGTACCCACATTTGTTTCCCTAGTTTTTGTTATATCTTTACGGGGACGTAAAGCCCTAAGGTGGGAGTATTGTAAAGACCCGTAAAATTCAAGTAAATTTTTTTCTTAATTTTCTTTGTATTTTTAAAAGAGCGCGGTTTCTGACGGCACCTGATTCCGAGGCCCGGAGTGCCCGGAATCAATTTCCGAAGTTTGGATCGGGTACGTTCAGTGAACGAACGAGCGGGAATTTCTAACTTTTGAACCGGTACTCGGAATCAAATTCTGAGGGCACCGATGGAACCGCAACGCTGGTAATTGCTTAGGAACGCCTTTTTCGGAGTTGCGTTTGCCTAAGATGAGTTGTTTAATTTTGCTTTTTCTGGTTGAAATAAAGAGTAAAATAAATTTGTGAAACAATATTTATTTTATATCTTTTATGTGGTTAAAACCTTTTGTTGGATGTTGGGTGGTAACCACCTAAGAGAGGATTAAGGTGAGGAGGGGCCCACCCGAGCCCCACCTTTTCAAATTCCCTAACTCCCCTCTCTCCCTCTTAAAAGCTTGTTAACTTAACATCTAATTAATTACACATGACATGTATAATTAATTAAGTGTTATGTTTTTGAATATCAAGTTTTGAATTCCTTGGCTTGGTAAATAAAATAAGGAGGAACCTTATTCTATTTGGTTAGTTTTGTTTAGCCAACTTGTGAGGATTTTGGGAGCTTCTCCTTCTTCTTCTTCTTCAACCCTAACGAAGAACACGAAGAACCTTCGAACTCCGACGAAGAACGCCGATCCTCTTTTCTCCGTCTTCTGTGACGACATAACCGCGACATCGACGTTCTTCTTCCGCGACGTTCGACTTCCGCGAATCGTTGTCGATCATCGAACTTCGTTCCAGAACCAAGGTAGGGGTTTTTCCTTTTTAAAGTACGTGTTTCATTCCCTCGAACATGAAAGAATAATCCGTTGGGCATAGTTCCAAATTTTATTAAAAATTTGTGAAACGTTCATGGTTGTGTTTTTTTTTACGATTGGCCAATTATTATCGTTTTAACGGGAGGAGACCGGACCGCACGAACACGGCCGATTCTCCTCCCCCTTCTAATCTTTCATGTTGATTTAGCGGAGACGATGCGGTGTCGTCGCACCGCGCAGGAACAAAAGGATTTAAGGCCGGTTTGGGTCTCGACGAAGAAACGCGACGCTATAATGCCGCGCCTTTGAAATCGGATGAGATCGCGGCCGGAGTCGGGCCGCGGCGGAGGGGCGTGACGCCATTACGCCACGCTAATCGTTCAAGGGCCGAGCAAGAAGGGGCGGTCGGAAAACCAGCCGCCGGCGGAAGAGGTAGAGTCGCGGTCGGACGGCCGCGGCAGAGAAGAGGAAGGCGGCAGGCCGCGCCGGCCGCCGGTTTGGATAGGAGGCAGGACCCGCGGGTCCCATGTGAGAGAAGAAACGGCCGGCCTTAGGCCGGCCGAGATCCGAAAAAAGGGGGGTTTCACCCTCCGCGTGCGGCACATGCGCGGCCCCCTGGTGGCGCCGCCGCGCCGCCGCTGGCCGGGCCGCGCCGCCACCGGCCGGGTCGACCCGGTTCGGGTCGGATCCGGGTCGGGTCGACCCAGTTCGGGCCGACCCATGGGGGGGTCGGGCCGGGTCGGCCCGGACCCGGACCCCCCGTTTCGAATCAGTTTCGGTCTTTTGGCCATAACATGAGCCACGGACCTCCGATTGACGAACCGTCTGCGGAAACGTGATTCTTGGATCGAGACGGTCGTTTCGGTATATCGCACTCAAGGTTTCGGAATACTTTGAGTTCGGCCGGGTTGGTTCATTCACGAAACCAACCGGGCCTTCGGAGCGGAAACACTCATATCTTGAGCTACGGACGTCCGATTGACGTGTCGTCAGTTTTGTTGTGTTCCTCTTAGTGAGACGGTTCTTTTGGCATACTCCGCCCGAGGTTTGGATGCAGTTGGAGTACGGTCGGGTTGGTTTTTCCTTAAAAACCAACCGGGCCCCGGGGACGAAAATGCCAATAACTCTCAGACCGGGCGTCCGATAGACGCGCCGTCTGTTGTGTTGAGTTCCTGTTGACGATACGGAACTTTTGGATACATCAACTCTGGTCTTTGTGACAGTTGATGTATCAGCCTCTCGGCTCGTGGTGCGGATCCTCCGAACGAGCTTGCTGTGTGCGGAAACCCTAGTGTTGGCTGCGACTGTTACTGTGACTGCTACTGCTACTGTGACTGCGACGACAACAGTACAGAGATCCTGTGTGGATTCGACGACGACGACTTCAGCACCCAGCGATCCTACGTGGATCAGTGCTACAGGTCCTGTGTGGGCCCGATCCTATGTGGGTCTGATCCTGTGTGGGTCTTTGCGCTCAGCGGTCCTGTGTGAACCAGTGCCTACAGGTCCTACGTGGGCCCGATCCTGTGTGTGTCTTTTGCGGGGGTTAGTTACCTATCGATCCTTCGTGGGTCCGACGACTTAGATGGATCAGAGATCATCTTTATCGTCTTTCGAAGAAGTATACCTGTGTGAGCTGAATCCTGTTTCTTTCCTATGTGGATTGTGTTGTGCAATCCTGTGTGGATTACGTTTTGCCTTCCTGTGTGGAATACGTTTACTTTCCTGTGTGGACTGAGTTGTACATGGGCTCGGAGGTTGGAGCGTATTTGAAATTGATGACTTAGGTATATGTATGGGCATATACCTAAGCAGTGTCGGTTATTACTTCGTGATTGTTCCTTTCTTCGTGGTTTATCCTTTGTGGATTTGAGAGACCTTCAGGGGTCTCGGGGTCCCTACTGAGTAGCTTATACTCACCCCTGCACGGGCTTTGCCCGCACTACGTTATGTTGGTTGAGGACGACGGACAGCGTTGACCTTAGCTGAGGCTTGCAGAGCGGGACAGTACCCGGAGGTGGACCACTGGGCGGGACGTGCTCGGAGCGGACGGCGGGACCCGTGGAGCAGAGGAGCTATCTGTACCCACCCTTCAGGTGGGATTTCCAGTGGACAGCTCGGTGTAGCGTCTTTTACTTTTCAGTTGCTATTTTCCCTTTCGAGTTGTACTTTACTTTCAGTTTGGGTTTGTATTCTGGCCCATTTACTTTTCTGCACTTTCAATTGTACTCTGCTTTTGCTTAGTGTTTACTTTCCGCTTGCTTACTCTGTGGTGTTTGTTTACTTTACAAAGGCAATGCCTTTCCTTTTTACCGGGATTTACGCCTTGGTGCTAGTCGCCAGCCCCTAGCCTATGGAAGGCGGGCTTGGGGTAGTCACGGCACGGACCCCGAGGGCGGGTCGTGACATGTCACATGTCAAAATAAACCCAAACTAAAGAAAACATAAAATTTCCAAAGAGGGTATTGATATCAGGGTTGGTCACCTCATCCATGGTCCATCCCAAATCTATAAATCCCATTTATGATAGGGCCCTTGACCTTATTCAGACCTACAACCATGATGTCTACTCGGGTACCCATAGTAGCCCGAGTAGGGTGCGAGTACAAATTAGTAGGAACCACCAATAGTATTATGAAAATTTCTAGTATAATAATATTGTATATATAATTACCACTAATAATAAAAAAACATATTAATCATGTTTTATAATTAAACATATATGAATTTACCACATCATCCCTCATATTC
The DNA here is from genome assembly GCA_963277665.1 of Viscum album. NCBI lineage: Eukaryota > Viridiplantae > Streptophyta > Magnoliopsida > Santalales > Viscaceae > Viscum > Viscum album. The sequence continues at coordinate 1,620,953,853 of OY728155.1, read as the reverse complement.
CACTATATCTCCCGACCAACCAAACCAACATTGGTCCATTACTATGTCTAAATCATACACCATAGGTGTTAAACACATTCAGTCAAGATATTTTTCCCTTAATCATTTCAACTATAGTCACCAAGGAAGATTAGAACAGTTATATACACAACGTCTAATGATATTACTTCATAAAATTCAGTTTTGACACTCGTGTTAATATTAATGGAATAAAGTCCCAACATTCCAAATAGAGGATTTTTAGAGCCATGTCTTTCCATCCTAAATCAAGGATATGAAATTTTATTTACATCATCTTTATCTGTCAGTGTGTAGTATCATGTACACCATTTCCATTCTAGAAATATTAATCTTCATTTCCACCATCCCCCAACCATTTCCCCATCATCCACAATTCGGGGATCAAAATATGTTCCCTTTTAATGTCAACAAACAAAAAGGGTGTAATTTTACAGTCATTTATTATTCATCATGGTCTATATTTACGAGAATCATTAACACCATTTTAAATATAGAACCATCCAAAAATGTACTCACACTAAAAAATATTTAAATGTTCATAAAACCCCATTTATAACATAAACAAACCTTCTTCCAAACATTTAATATTTTTTCTCTGTATCATGTCATCAACCTTTTAATTTTCTTTGTAATGATGAACAAACACTTATTACATTATATAATTCCAAACCATATGTACTGCCATTATAATCTTGTAAACCCTTTATTACATCAATTATAGTCCATTTTATCATTTCATGGGATTGGTAAACCCCATGAATGGCCATAAACTTTGGGTCATATTATAATAAGAACCCAATTTGATCCACGAAGGGTCAAAAATTTCATTTCATGACCTATATTTTCTTCCAAATAAAAAAATAGTTTTTCATCATGTTTACACAGTATCACACATCACATTCAGAAGAACAACATAATTTTTATGGGAAATAGCTTATAGACCACCAACCATGAGATCTTGGAAAACTAATCATCAATCCTAGACCCTTGATTTAATCTAAAGAAGACGCAATCAGAAATGAAATGATATAAGTAGAAATATGTCTCTTGAGATGAAAAAAATAAGGGAATTATGTTTTTAGCCTTACAAAAAATAAAAGGAAACTAACTTAGAGACTTCCCATGGGAATAGAATCACAAATAAATTAAAATAAAATGAATTATAGTGAAATAATAACCAACCATTTGATTGGAATCAGACTTTAGATTTCATCCATTTATGAAAATATAACAAATAAGAGGAAAATCAGGTTGTAAAGATATAATCTGAGGAGGAAGAAATGGTAAATTGTATACTTTTAATTAGGTGTAAGGTTTAGTAGAACTATTTGATAGGTTGTGCTACATTTTTTATCCAAATATATCATGAGACACATAGTAATTTGGGATACCCTCATGGCTTAGAAAGCCTTATGGAATGTGTGAAAATTTCTCTATACCAAACCTAAATTATTTTTAACCCCCCATGCATGGTTTTATCAAATGTTACCCCTAACTATGTTGCATGGTCATTACACATGGTTACCACTAACCTATAATAAAAAATGATTCATTAAATGTAATTCATTTTTTCCAATAGTTTTCATGTTCCCTCTCCCAGGTGCTAAAAAGAAAACTTCTACATCTGAGAAACATTTTATAATAAATTATAAAGGATTTCAACAAATATTTACCTAGAAACGTACCCCATCAAAATAGAAAGTATATTATTAGATTCATTACCATTATCTACACACTACACCACTGCAAATCCAATTACCCCATTTTGTATCCTGAATCCATTGAATCAACATATGGTTTACTAAAAAAGACTCACCATCCAAATCCTACTCCCCATTTACTGATTTCCCCACTAATGGGTATCTCTCCCACAATGATGTATTTTTCATGTAGCTTTACCCTATATTGCAATGCTTGACACTTCTCATAGTTATGCCATAGATTCCTGACTATTCCATGAACCATGACACCTAACTATCTAGGGTTTAATCTATCAAAACCACCTTAGTCAAATTATGTCACATAAAATCCCATCTTTCTAATATAATGAAACCAAAGACCTATTTCACCTAACTCAACTATCCATCTAGCTATATTCTTATGCAGTATGTTCTTCTCAGTTATTAGTGCCTAGTTTACTCCCATTGAGAATGAAGTCCACATAATGATTTTTTCGATGACCCATTATAATTTCATTTCCATCCTCAAACGACTATACCATATCGATTTCATATTTTTCCATCATTAGTAAAAATCAAGAAAAAATATCATAAAACTAAAAACATGATACATAATAATCGTATATCCATACTATTAGTGTATAAAATCACTCGCTCAGTCCTCTATAAAATACATTGAAAAAATTTTCAAAAAACTATCATCAAATTATATCCATTTAATCTTTCCATGATTTTTTACTTTTACATTCTTTCCCTACTATAATTTTTATTTTCCTATGATAATTTATATTACCTACTTCACCCTAAAACCAAGGGATGTATTATTCTAATCATATAAAATCTATAATGGCCCTTTCTAGTACTCCAAGACATTTATCCAACACTCTACCTATAATAAAGGGGATTTATATGAATAGAAATCACATGTCACATTATACTTAGATGGTCAACCCCTTGATAAATACTCAACATAACTTATACTGAGGTCACCCTAAGCGACTAATCTATATACTACCCAAGTCATCAAACATATTTCTTGAACAAAATTAAACATAACTAGTACAATAAAATGTTAATAAATATAGATATAATATTTTATATATCAAAAATAGGAAAATGTATAATATATAGTTTGACTAATAAGCTCTTACACTTGCTTACAACACTAAAGTACCTTATCATCCTAAAGCGTACTCCATGGATACCCACATTAGGTCAAAGCCCCATATTAATCACTCACACTTATGATCTCATTCTATTAAAACCATTAGTAACATACCGAAGCTGGATAGATAGAATTCCACCAAAATGGTAGGTAAGATAGCATTATATGGGTTGTTGTAGAAACGTTGAGCAGTTTATCCCCTTTTAATTTCTACAAACACTATGCTTCTCTTGTTATCTGAGAAGAATTACACTAAGATAATATATAAGAAATTTTTTTCATATTTTAAACACATTAAAATGTTCAAACAATCAATTTTATTATATATTCTAAAACAAATTAGTAGGTATCACACATATGTATTTTGAAGCCTACAAGTCCAATATAATGAAGACATGGAACATGAAATTCATCCCAAGTTCCAAACAATTATTTGACTTCTCTAGCACACCCCCAAATAACAACCAATAAAAACACCCCAAATTTACTACCACTCCGATATATCATTCTAGAGACACCCTTATCGAGAACAACCTTGTTCATCTTAATATATGATATTAATTTTTGGCACTCCAATATCCCATCACCACTCAACCATGGATGAACCATGGTAAAATCCCTAACCATTGTAGGGACTTATGCTATAACAAATTCTTCTAAAATGGATGGAGGCATTATTATTTAGTTCTGGGTTAACTATAAACTATGATAGTGATTATCATTAAAGGAATAATAATAGAGGAAATTTAATTTTTATTAATAGAAGAACCTCATGAATATACTAATAGAATACTTAGAAAAATGTCTACCATTTCATGAGATTCCTACTAAAGGAGAAAGGTTACCTAGGGTCAGATGATATAAAAATATGTGAAATGATAAAAATAAAAAATTTGGATGATGTTTAGTTACCACCCATATCATCTTAAAAAATCATCCGTATACCACACACCATATAAACTCAATGATCCCCTAGGTTCCAGACATAAAACATTTTCTAAATCCTATTCCAAAAACCAGGAAGTCTACATGTGACCCAGAGGGTCCATAAAGGGTGTGATATGAAATTATTATGAAACCACCAACTATATCCTAATCTTATATCTATACATAAACAATTTTATGAAAAAAACAAATAAATGTCCAATGACATAACACTGTCTACCCTTATTCCCAATAGCCTTAACTATGCCTTTACCTTCCTTGGGCAGTGCTGGAGAGGAATGATATATCTATTGTTTATCATTATATTGGATCCCTAAACCTTCATATCAATCATATAACACGTTGTTTCACACATGAAAAATTACCACATAATGATTCAATGTAATCCTATTGCCTATAATGAAATTCCACAAGTCATATAACTATTGTATTGAATTTTCACATGATTTACCATTTTAAGATCAATAACTAAAAAATAATAAGGTAAAGATATATATGTCCTTCTATAATACTATCATAATAGTACCATAATAAATGTTGAACCTCATCCCACATTCAGTGGACTCAAATACCTACATTTTTGTATTTTTAATGTTATTCCCACATCTATACTAATGATAAAAACCATAACCAATGTCACTTAATATATTGAGATATCCACAATTAATGACTGGTTAGGACCACCTCATAGGGAATTAAATATATTAAAACATCCCCAATAAACCCATCATCCCACCACATTAATTGTAATCATCAAAATTACTAGCCACAACATCAGACACCATCATCACCATCTTCAAACAACCACACCCAATTAAAAAAGTGGTCAAAACTAAATACATAACCGTTAGAAACTACTTCTTTCCACTTACGGTGACCAAAAGGACCCATAATCTCATCGATGTCCAAAATGTATTCCCATAGAACTATGACAGTAATCGCATCACATCATAATATCAATAACTAGATTCATCACTCCCAACTATCTAGGGAAACACATATGACACAATTAATTCCACACTAGGCATAACCCCATCAGTTCACAAATGGGTACACCCTGAGAAACCCTTAATTAAAACCAAAAAAATCAGTTTCACATATACCACCCACTAAATACCATTTACCAAGAATCACATAGCATGTGTATAACATAAGACTGTTCATGGAACCACCTACCTGAATTTGGAAGTACCCAACTCATTATAAATCATTGTCATGTTTGACATTAGTTATATTATTTATCATAATTAGACAAAATAACATAGATTATAGTCCATTAATAGTGGATAAAAATTGAGATAAATTTAAAATAAGACATGTATGGATGGTTATCTTTACTCATAGATCTAGTATGCTTCAAACAACGTCATATTCTTATACAAAATAAAGGAGATACAACTCTTAGAATTTGAACGGGGGTGAGTACCCTATGAAAAATATTTTAGATATTTAGAGGTCCTGGAAAAGAATAAAATCAATTATGCTTATTAATTCATTTATTTAATATTGGGACAGTTCAAGATACATTTTTTATCACATCAAAAAATTTATAAAACACTCAAAAAACATTTAATCGCTTCACAATGAGTCATTGTAGACTTCAATGTGTGTAATTTAAAACTACACAATGATTCATTATAGACTTAAACATTGTTACAATTTATAATGACTCATAATCATCCCAGAATGACCCCTATTAATTCTAGTCATATGCATTTTTCAAATCCATGATGACACATACTCAACATTGAATGACTCATAATCAACAAAGAATGACTCATACTCATACTTAACTTAATCATTTCTTTATTTCATAATGATTGATACTCAATATATAATGTCTCATAAAGAACCTATAATTACTGATTACCATTAAAGACAACTCCATTTTTCTGAAAATCTGTTGCAAGTTCCAAAAATGCAAAAACTCCAAATTTAATTTTAAGTATTGGAAACATATCAAAATTCATTAATAAAGAATAAAACAATCTAGACAACTTTCAACCAAATTTTTAAAAAATAATCCCTCAACCTCATTCTACTTCAAAATACATACTCTCTAGAATATAAAAACAATTCCATTGACTCCATTGGGTCCCAACACACTTGTCAAACCTATTAAACAACATAAATATTTATTCCAAATATCAAATACAATAGAGAAATATTTTTAAAATTTGACAATTATAATTTATAAAAAAATGTTATATTTTTTGTATTATTAATTAATTTAATTATTCTTATATATATATTTGATTTATTATTTGTGGTATGAGTAGTTATTACAGAAAAATATCATTTAAAATTTATTACACCTAATCAATAAATCTTAATGGAAAATCCATTAACTATGATATGAGGTGATTATCTAAAAAAATTTAATTTACTTCTGATTATTTTTGGTATTTTTTTATTTATGAAACAAAAAAATATTTGGGGGATTGTTGTTGGGTGGGAATTTTTAAATTTAAAAAAAAATGGAAAAACCTAGAAATTTTTTACAAATTTATCAGTACTATATTATAGTACATTGATTCCTAAATAATAAAATATATTTCCAAATTTCATTTTATAACTCATCAATCATACATGATATATCATCTTATACTTTTAGTGTAAAATATATAATTCCTAGGATATCCATTTGGAATAAAAAAACTATATCCTTGAATAATCATGAATGATTAACACACCAAATTTGAGTATGTGACACCATCCTTGACCCATTTGTGACATATGTCATTTCATTTCATAACTAATCTTAAGTATCACTTCTGAATAGATGGTCAAGAAAATGGAGGGAAATAATGAAGGGTACGGAATGGAATTATATTAGTTTTTATGGAATGAAGACTTGGAAAATCCCTATATCCTCAAACAGCACACCCCAACTGCATTATAAATAGAAAATAAACTTAATGAATTTGAAATAGGGATTTTGGAACACCTAGAATTTCATCTGTGACATTAAGACTGGGTTTAGCTACTCACTATCTTGATAATTAATGATATGCATGGGGAAAAATGTTATAAAATAGAAGAATAATTTTTAAAGAAGATATGTGAGAAGATACTAAAAAACATAAATTATTCTATATTAAAATAAATGTATTAAATATATATAAATGAAAAAATTATTAAACTTACTCTAATTTATATATTCAACCAAGAGGCAATGTGTAAAAACACTTTATAATATTTGATACCATGTATATATTTTGGTTTTAGTTTTTCCTTCAAATTCCATGGATATTTTCCTTGGAACAATGGTGTGAATGAGTGTTTTATTCTATATATAAATATTCTACTTACATAAAAGATTGATAACTCAACCCTGATATCTTCTCATTTATTTTTCATCAATGAGAAAAACGTTGGATTTTTTTCTGATTGTGACTCAATTAGGATAATAATATTGGATGAAAATATTATCAATGAATATCATCACTAGCATGTGGGAATATAGAAATTTTATGGGAACAATTGAATGGACCTGCAGCTAATAATTTTTAAAAACATATATTCTTCTTAACCAAAATATATTTCATTACAATCCTTTCATTGAAGCTATAATTAAAAAACTATATGTTTCCCAATACAGATTCAAATAATATTTTTTATCACTGAACATATGTTATGTAAGATAATATTACCTTTTTATATAACCATTGAATGTTACATGTTATAAGTAACTTATCTGCTTCCATATTGAAGGATAATGGAAGTCTCTCAAAAACCAAGGTAAAATACTTATGAGTGAAGGATAATTTATTATATATCAGTGAATCCATAATAATATCATAAATCCTTTATATTTCCATGTAAACCTCTTCATTATGATAGAAAATTTATTCATTTGCCTCATGCATCACACCATTTCACATATTTTATCTTTATTTCATTCCCTAAAAATACATGAAAATAAATTTTAAATTTCTTCTCAGAAGCATTTCGAATGAGAATAATTAGTTAAGAAGTAGATAAAAAATGATGTTATTTTCACTATAATATCAATATTTATTCAATTAAAATATAATTTCTTTTAATTATAATATTTCAAATATAACAACCTTCTATTTTAAAATAACACTATACTCTATAGAAAATACAACTCGCAATACTATGATTAAACAAGACATGAAATGCAATTATTTAAATATGTCTAATTTTACCAAGATGGAGAATTGATGGGTATGATTATGAATAAAAATATTATGATATATATATAATGGTGCTACTCAATTAAAATTAATTGCTTAATTATTTTGAAATAAATAGTTATTTTTTGTTAAAGTCATTTTATTCATTAAATATGATTCTTCCAATATTGTTTTTATTTATTCCTGTAAGAGAATTTTATAATTAATTTATACGAACATTAAAAAAATATTTTATAAGAATAATATTATTTTTGAAATCAACATACCCAATTTATAATGCATTTATGTTCTGAGATTAATCTGAGAAGACTAATTTTTCTTTGAATATTGAAAAATATCTATTTCTCAAATACTGACATTTATTTTCATTATATTTTTGTAATTTAATGTAAAATTTTATCCATTTAGTTTATAATAATTAATTTTTAATATATAATCTTTATAATTTTCATATATATTAATATTCAACGAAAAACGTAGATTCCCCTAAAAACATTTATTTATTCATTTTTTCAGGATTTGAATTAGTATTGATTTTTTACACATAAATAAATTAAATAATGAAAATTGGATACCATATTTCTAATATTTGGTTACTTTTTATGAATAATTCCCTTTTATTTTTAGGTAGTAATTATAATAGTTGTATTCAAATTTATCACATTCATAATGGGTAAATAAAATAATTAAGTTCAAAATAAAGTTATGGGGAGTTGAAAATCAACCCAAGAATTTCTATTATTTAATTTTTTTTGGATTAATTTATCTATACCCATTCCAAATTTTAATATATGGTTTTTTTTCATTTCACCATAGTAGTAATGTTTATATTAATTTTAATAAAAAAAATCCAAAATTCCACTCTCATTCTTTTAACCACCATTATAGGATCAAATACAGATAATAATATTTTTATGAATGTATTTATTTAATTTATTTTAATAAAAGTAATTAATTACTATTTTTAGGTTATAAATAATTAACTGATATCCTAATTCAATACTAACATAATATTTATTTAATTAATCGGAAAGTAAAATAATATGTTTTAAAAATATTAAAATAATAAAACATGAGTGAATTATTCTGTACCAGAAATTTATATATAATTATAACATAATTTTTATGTTTAAGGTATTATATTATATGTTTAATAGTTTTTGACATTTTTAATAGAAAATTAAATGAATAGAATCATTATTGACGTAAATTCTATTTTTAGAATAAAAAAATGTTGTATTATATTATTTAAACAACTTAAAAACATAAGAAGATGAAATAGAGAAAACACGTGTTCTAAATTTAATACATTGGTCATTTATAGTTTATAATTCCTTTTAGGGTAATATTATTTACCTTCAATGAGTAAAACAATATATTATATAGGTAATTGTCTAAACTATTAGTAACGAGTTGAAACTAATGGGTATGTGTTAAAAATTTTCTAAAACTTATCCAAATTTTATTTAATGAGATTATATAAAGTCAATCAAATATTAAGTAAAAATTATGTGAATTTGGAACCATTTTTAAGTAGAAAATAATTTATAAAAATTTTAGAAATTATAAAATTCAACAACACCCCACCCATCACATATAAATGGATACTCACCCTCTATTTTATTTCAACTACATTGAATAAAATCACTCAACTAAACCACACACATTTCAACTAAAAACGTACATATCAATGTTTTTTAGGTTATGGTAATTCTAAAATTACATCCCTATTCCTAGTAATATGATACATAAATGAAGTATTCTAAAATGAAGTAATCATCATTTCCAACTATTTAGAGTTTATTTCTTCTTCTACTTACAATAAATCTATTGTTCCCATCCTAAAATAATTACTCCAGTAACATCAATAAAAATGATATTATTATTTTGATAAAAACATATTCCATCTCTCTTCCACCCTTCGAAAAGTGAAAATATAACTTGTCTATATGAATATCTTAATATCTCCATAAAGCATTGTAATTCATTTATTCACCAGTATTTTACATATAAGATTATAAATACGGAAATAATTAATATATATATATATATTATTTATGAAATAATGAAAATTATTAAATTACAATATAATATAATCCTTTTTACCTACCTATCTATTTGATAAATACATCATTGCTGGTACATATATGGGGACCACCACCTCTATGTAGAAATGTGATTCATGATTCATTTCAATTTACATGGATAGTTATAAAAAATTATTTAATGAATATATAAGATATAAAAAACATTATATAATGGTGAATACTTATTTTACATTATTCATCCATCAAAGACAAAAACATTGTTCATATATTAGTACGTCCTACCATCTCTATGAACTATGTAACACATTTTTCTATGTCAATATTTTATGGATAACTAAAAATATATATTTATATATTAAATAATTTTATCACTATTAAAATTATAGATATTATGTAAACATAATCATTGTATATGGACTATTACATCTGCATGAAAACATGTGTGAGGAAAAAGAATAAAGTTACACCCAAAATCATTGAATTGATGAATAATTGTTAATAAATGGGAGATATGATGTTATAATTGGATAATAATTGATCAAAAATTATATTATGGTTATGGTATAAATTAATAAAATTTTAGATTCAATTTTATAGGTCGTTAAATAATGTTCATCTAATGGTAAATACAAGGTATGTGGTTTCTTAACTGAATCTCTATTCATGGGGTTATACATATATTTCATTTTAAATATTATACCTTCATTTTGTGTAAAATAAACTCAAATGTTATTATCTTTTATTTTATAAAATAAATTGGGTTTTACAATTTTACACATAATCAGTTTATTGATTAATTTTCACATCAATGAGGTGATATTTATAAGGGATTTTATCTAAATATTCCCTCCATTGAGACATATTTTTTAAAATAGACCCATTTTTAATTTGGTGTATATAATACCCCTTATATTTATTTAAAATTAATATACATTTATTAATAAGGATTAAATTTTTTATTCATTTAAAAATTTTTGATGATTTTTTAAATTTTTATAACTTTTTTCCTCTCTGGGACTTAAATCAAGTCGGGAATGGTTTAAAAATATATCATATATTATTTATCTTTTGGATGGTTAATTTTTCTTCCATGTCAATATTTTTCCAAATTTTATTACAAGATTCATTTTCAGTTACTCTAATGATTTATTAAGGGTAATTTATCGTATCCTTGAATTTTTGAAATGTTTAATCAGGATCTTTCTAATGTTTTTATAAGTGTACATTTTAAATGTTATTTTCAAAAAATGAAGAGGACTATTTTTAACTTATGAGGCATAGACATACATTTAATATGAAAATCCACTCATTTATCTTTTATATTGTTCTATAACATTTATATGTTCTTAAAAGAGAAAATATTTAACTAAATTTTATTTTAATATTTCTCTTCTAGTATATTTATTTATATAAATTATATTATCTTGTAATTAATCTTATATATCTGATGAATTGATATTCATCTTTTATCTATTGTTACTTTTTTGGTATTTAACTTTCTTATAAATAATTGAATTTATATAATCAATGTACATTAAATTTTTTATAAATATCCATATTAATTTTATCATGGATAGTATAATTATCTAAATGGAAAACCACTTCTAAATACGGTGTAATATATTTTTATATAATTTGATTTTCTATAAAATATATATTTTTCATCATTATTAAATATATAAATTTTTTAATAAGTCATAATTTTTATGTTTTAAATTGAACATTAAATATATGAAAAATGTATTGGACATATTGTGACATATGGGGATTATAATTATATAAACTATTGATGCATCAATTGATATCATGAAACAAAACAATTACCAAGCCTTATCAAATGGGGTTTTAGTGTGTACCTAACCACATTTTATTTTTTAATTGAGAAAGGTCTTCAATGTAAATATTTCATAATGTTTGTGAAAATGATGTCCAATAATAAAAAATTTCTTAATTCTTAATTCAGTTATTATTAAACATGATATTATAATATGGATATTATATATAGATTCATTTTTTCTTATTTATTTACTATACCATATTTCTTATTTCTTATTTCTAATTTACATCAAATAGTTTAATATATATATACCTTACTTGAAATCTATGATCATCCATATTTTCTTCCTCCCTCTAGGAGATTAATTAAGAATCAATGAATGTGTTAGAAGATATAGAATACCTACTTTTCCGATCAATTCTATTTTATATCCAATATATATTTGAATCATTTTTATATTTGATTAATTAAAAATAATAAATGGATAAGTCAATATAGATGAGTTATCATATATATTTTACCAATTTTAATAATTTAGAAAATGGCTCTAGGTTACGGTAGATGAGTTTTTTATAGTTTGTGTCGTATAAAGTATCACAGAAACCCGGGGAACTAGATTTATAGAAACATAGATTGTGGGACATAACCCAATTAATAAATTGAGGGATAACATTCTATATATTATAAAATAGACAAATTAAGGTATTTTACGTAATTTATGGTTTCCATCTATGATTATTATTTCTCATAATATTCTTTTTGGTTTTATTGAATGGAGGGAACTAAGAGGAGTCCTATTAATACTAAATGTGATAGAAAATGAGGTGACTATGATCATTGAAATTGGATGATAACTGTATTTAATGTTTTTTTCATTGTTACTAATAATTAACATAATAACTTATTAGAAACCTACACCTCAACCATCTCTTAGACTCACTAATGAATATAGGCATAGATATTTTTGAGATCTCAGCTAGATAAGAACATGGTTGAAAGAAATATCAATTTAATTTAGGTCATAAGTGTGGAGACAAACACCCTAGAGAATTTCTCAAAGGAATGGGGAAAATTATATGGGAAAAAATTTGAAAAAATAAATGAATATTTTTTGAAAATGAGTCTTTTTAGGTAGGTATAAAAATTTAGTAAAAATTCCCATTTTTTGATAATTTTATTTTGTATTTAGTATATGTACACATCTAATCCCATTCCTTAATCCTTGGTTTAACTCCTATACCATAAAAGTACACATAATATTCTAATCATTGAAGGGTAAGAATTGAATTTCATATGAATTTGGATATTATAAATATTGAATATGATGGAGGAAATGGGATAATATTAGTTATCATAAAATTATTAAGTGATTTGTTGAACACATAATTTCGGTCCTACTGAGGATGTTTATTTAATTATTTTATTCAAAAAAATACTTAGTGATATTTTTGGAGGAGTGAGAATTATGTTAGTTTATGGATGAATATTTGTTTTTATGTGGGGTAAACTTACGATTCATGGATATTATCATATGTTTATATATTTAGGGTATCCATATATTTTACAGCATTTATTACCATTAATATGTTTTATATGATGTGATTTTGATGTGATTTTAAAGAAATTATAGGTTTTAGGATGAATACTCTATTAGGATTTAAGTAACCCAGTTTATTATTATAATATTTATAACATTGTAATGGAGTAAATGGATATAGATAAGTGTCATGGATAAAAAGAGTTTCATATACAAGGAGATATATTAGATTTATTTACGGTAAAGAAAAATATTACCCTTTCGGTTGGTATATAAGCATTATTAATGATATTTAGGGGACAATCAATATTTTATAAGATCATATATTTCTTTTATCATAGTTATTAATTATATCTTTTGGATCCTTGATCAAGTTCAATTATATGTAAACTTTATGTTTAACTTGTGCTTTAACCTGAAAGATTATTCGGGAAATATGCAATAATATTTTGGAAATTAATTTAATAGGTATGGCATCACAATTAATGTTAAAACATTCTTTAATAATGATGTCATTCAGTAAAATTTGGATTTAGTTTTATTTATTTGGGTAATAATATATTTTGGAAATTATGTTTTATTGTTTACATTTTGAATTTAATCATAATATTTCTTCATGTGAGGGATAATTCATTTTGGGTCATATGTACCTTATGAAAACCTTTTTTGTTTTGGATAAGATTTGATGATATGTGTAATATATTATAATCCTTTTATTTGATTTATTATACATTATATGTTGATTTTAGTACTTCAGGAAGAAATACCCATCTTGAACATTCATTATTTAGAGAAATGTTGAGATTATATAAAAAATTGAATAAACTATTAAATTATAATTGAAAACTTGTATTTAATTATGTTATTTTTCTAGAAGGTAAAAAAAATAAACTATGGAAAATGATCTTCATTAAAATTATATTTTTAAAATAATTTTTTATGAATCGATGGTTATTTCACTCAGCATAGATCCATGGTATTATGGTCGTTAACTTTATCATAGTAAGGTTCCCAATCACTCTCTGTTAGTCTTTGGGAATTACATATCTCATCCATGTTAATAATTTTTCTTCCCAATGATTTTCATCAATTTGGAAACCTTGTTTTTTTTATTTTAGATAACATTAGAATTTTTCATCCCCTCTTTTTAAAATGAAATTTTATTTACCCTTTTCATGATATAGGTTTTTCACAAATTAAATTTAAAATGTAATAAAATTGATTCAAAATCATAATTTTAAATTTTTAGGATGAAATTTATTATATGGGGGAGAATATAACACGTTTATATTTTAAAATAATGTTATCATTGATTGTGTATATAACACACAACACTGGGCTTAAACAAACCCTGAAATATAAATATTTAAAAATGATTTGAATATCCAAGATGTTGAATTGCAGGTTTTGAATTTGAATACATATGTTAGGAAATGTACAGATATAAATTTCCTTATAAATGTAAATTTATTGATTAATTTTGAGGAAATAAAAACGCAATTTTTAGTAATTTCATTTTATTCAATAAAAAATACTTTCTTCAATAATGGGTTTTGTTTCTTCTTATGAGTGAATATTATAATTAATTTCATTAACTTATCAAAAAATTATTTTATAACAACTTATTATTTTAATATTAATAATACTAAAAATACCATACATTTAATTTTTGGTATTTTTCAAAGAAGATTTATTTTTCTATGAATAGTAAAAATACCATATTTATAAATAATGTAATTTAATTTAAATAAATAGTTAAATTGAAGAAACATTTTTATTTTTTATTCAATATTCTAGTCACATAAGATAAATTTTATTTATAATAAAATAATTTAATTCAAAGAAATCATGATTATTCTATATGATAATTTTATTCATAGAACATATTTTTTTCTAAAACTGTTCCATGTAGACTTTTATTAATTTATATTAGAATTAAATGTATCCACATATGGAAATTTTATCTTTAAAAATTGATGCTATATTTTGAATAATTATTTTCATATTTTCTAAATATTTCCCTATTGTTTATAGGTATTTTGAATTGTGATTGTCGTAGAGTTTACTACATCGATATATGGTAAATCGTGTAATTAATGATAAAAATAATGTGATGGGAATAAGAAATCAAAAAAAACAATCCATCATTTAATTTTAATTTATTTATTTCTTCTTATATATCCCAAATTCAAATATATGGAATTCTGGTTCCATTTGACCGTTGTTGTGATGTTTATATTTTATTAAATCATGAAAACTCCAAAATGACATTCTCATTATTTTAACATCATGTATATGATCACATATGGAGGATAATATGTTATAAATGAGTCAAAAAATCATATTTGTTCCATAATTTATTTATTACTATCATTCTATTTATTCTAGTTTTTAATGATTTAATAATCACCTGAAATTCTTATGCAATACTGACATGGTAATTATTCAATTAATTTGAAATTAAGAACAAATATTTTAATAATTATAAATGTCATACAGTTCTGTTGAATTAATGGGTTCGGTTAATTTTATATATATTTTTAATATATTATGGTTTATTACTATTAAATTTTTATTCAAACATTCTTTTTATGATTTAAAATTCAAATTTAATTAATAGAGTTAAAAATTAAATTAATGATATTTTATAGAAGAGATATTTTATTAAAAATTTTTAAAACCAAAAATATATTAACTGAGGCCCCATTGATAATATTTTTTCCAAAAATTCATCCTTAGTCATTTTATTAGTAATTTTCACTTTTACTGAAACATTCTTCACCATTAAAATGTACAAAACATTAATATTGTGGTAACTATAAAAATGAATAAAAATGCTTAAAACTAAGGGATATTGGTAAAAACATAACCCAAAATTGTATAATTTTCTTATTTTATAAGACTTATAATAATAATAATTTTTTTCATTTTAATAATATTATTTAGAATATATTTTTACATGAAAAATAATTAATATCAATTTAATACATTCAAAAATTCAAAAAATATGCATCCCCTCACTTATAAAAGGACACCCCGTCTCTGTTTTATTTACACCACTTTTAGAATCCTATATTTAACAAACCCTAAAAAATTAGTATATACAAAATTATATATGTTTTCTAAGATATATATCTTAAGAAACTCATATCCCATGTCAATTAAGAGGATATATAGAAGATTTATACAAATTAAGAGGTAATCTTTTCCAACACTTTCATGTTTATTTCATCTACTAATTCATCCAAATATTTTTTACCCATCCTAAAAAATTAATATAGTTTCATATATATACTTATAGTTTATTAATATTATGGTATAACTATATTATATATCTATTATATCTTACCAAAAGAAAACCCATAACTCATGTGAATATATGACATATCATCTCAACGTAGCGGTGTAATCCCTTTTTTTAAAAAATACATTATATTAATGTTTATAATGATGTAAATAATGAATATATATATTATAATTTTGAAATAATTTTAATTATGTACTTATAATATTCTTTCATTCTTATTACCTTCCAATCAATTGGAAAATGATAACGTCATTCAATCATACATGTGGACTACCAGAAGTAGTAAGTGACGTGGTTCAGTTTTCTATTACAATTACATTGATGGTAGAACTTGAAAGATTAAAGAGTAAATATTATAAAATAGAAATAAAAATTATTATATAAATGTGAATTATTATTTACCTTTCTTTAGTTCTATTTATGGAAAAGTGAAAATGATGTTCATGGGTACGTACGACCTACCGTCTCCATGAACAGTGTAATTCAATTTTCAATCTCCATATCATATATATTAATATAGAAATATATATATTTAATATATATGATATTTAAATTAATAATAAAATTATTCTTATAATTTATGAATAATCATTACTTAAGGATAGGAACAACATAGACAAAACGTAAAAGGGGAATACAGTGTATTTAACACTCGAAATATAGATAATAATAAAATATTGATAATGAAAATGTGGTAATATTTTCTCATAGGATCATATATTCTAGTATGAATATGGTTATTGTTCATATATAAATTAATAACAAGTTTCAAATCATTATATTATAGATTAAAACACATTAATCTAAGGGAAAGTGAGACATAAGGGGATTATTAACTCATTCTCCATTCATTAGGTTATAAATCTATTTCATTTTCTATGTTATTCCATGATTATGTGTCAAATTTACTCAGATTTTATTATTTTCTTTTTTCACTTTTTTATTTTGTATTTAAATTTGTCACATGGGATCTATTCATTAATTAATTCTAAATTCAATGATATGATCCTTGTAAGGAATTGTGTCTTAATTTCCACTTTACTTAGATATATTTGATATTATGAACCTGTAATATTTAATGTGGTGAATATACTAACCTTTTTATTAAGTAAAAATGATAATATATTTCATCTTAACTACTAAATTTCTTCTTTATATTTACAGTATTATGAAGTTTCTATATTTTATCCACATTATTCCTCTTTATGGAACTTGAGTCTAAGAAAATTTTTTTAAAAAAATGATCTTATTTGACTTTTTAACTGGTATATTTTTATTAAATGTCTACATTTTAAAATATTATATTGAAAACGTCATTTTTAATTAAAAAAATTATTTTCTATGAAAATTTTATGTTATCCATCACTTTTTAAAAGGATTTAATGGAATCCATCTAATGTTTTTTGAAGGGTAATTTTTTGACAGCCTTTAAAAAAAGTGAAAAAGAAATGTTTTTTAATTTAAATTGTAGTAATGGATATTCGATATAATTTTTTCATTTAAGTCTGAATTTATATTTTTTCTATGGTTTTAGAAACAAATATATTTTTTTAATATTATTTTAATACTTCTCCTCTATTTTAGTTATTTCAGCAAATTACAAAATCATATTGCAAACCCAATATTTCATCGTGAAATGATGGTCAACTTTTAACTCTTATTAATATCTGGGTCTTAAAAATTATATTGAAATATTAGATTCTAATGATCATTAGATATTACACTTCTATTAAATATTCATATTCTTTATATCATGAATATGATTATTTGATAAATTGTATACCATTTATTTATATGTTTATTTACTTGGAATTTTATTTAACTGAATTAGGAAATTTTGATATATTGTGTTCTTAATTATATAAGAACATTTGTTGCTAATGAATATTATTTATGATTTATATTGATCATTAAATATATGAGGAATTCAATGGATATGAATATTCAAGTGGCACTTGGAATTTTATAGCCCCTCATTGATCGACAGGTCTTAAGGGGGAATCAAGTTGGCTAGCTCTATTAAATGGTATTTTGCTTCACACTAACCCATATTTTAAACAATGTTTTTGTAAGGTCTTGTTTGTCAACATATTATAAATTCTTACATCTTGACATCAAATTTTATGAATTTCCATCAATGAATATTTATTTATTATCATCAATGAGATTACTCCATTGATATTATCCATGGATGAATTGTGTGCCCAGGATGTTGATTAAAATGTTTGTATTTAATGTTATCTGTCTTTAAATGTTTATTATTCAATATTTAATAATAATATTTTATATTTTATATAACCTTTAATAAGAATTCTAGACAACAATTATTTTTCTTTCTATTCCCAATGATATGATGAAAGAATCATTTTATAAGTTTAAAGATGAAAATATTTACTTTCACTGTGTTGTAAATTTATTTAAAAGGTAACATAGGAAGAAATCTTACATTTATATCTTCATCACTAAAAAACTGATTGGCTTTTTGGGATGAAATCTCTTATATATTATTCCAAATTAAAAATGTAAACAATCAATCTAGTTTATTTGAGTTAGTCTAATTAAAAGAATATAATAAATATATTAATTCTACTAAACTATTTCTTAAAAATATATAAAAATATGGATCAATCATTTCCTCAACACATGAATTATAAAATTTTATAAGGAGTTAATCTCAACTATAATGTCAATGTCCAACATCATTCACCATATATAAAATCCATGGACAATTTTTTTATGACTTCAGTAAATCTCAAAATTAGTATGAATTTACCAATCTCAATTCAATTTAATTCAATTTTCTGACCATTATTTATAGTTTCAAAAATATGGATTCATCTCTATGAGGTTTATTACATAATTTAATTTTCCACTAGTTCGTTAAATTTCATTATTCAAGTTCTATTTCATTTTAACCACAACCAAAGAAAAAGATAAAAATAAATTAAATCTGTACATGAAAAAAGAACATATTAGTCGATTGGATTCAATTTGAAACTCGGAGTTCCAAAAAAAAATTAAATCCCCCAAGGATAGTTGTGATATTTGAGGGATGGATTCGTGGTTTGGAAAACCGATTCCAAAATTTCTATAAATATTTATTAAAATATAAAATCAATCACATAAAAACATTACGCTTTTGATTATTTTTATAAAATCAACTTGGAATCTAAACTGCTCAAACTACTCAAATTTAAATGAATTTATTTAATTTTTGGTTTAGGTATTTCTATTTTAATTGATATTTTTTTTAAAAAAGTACCAGTAAAATTTATCTTCCATAATAAAATAAATTATTATTAAATTATTATCATTTATATAATTATAAAATTACAAAACATTATTCAATTTTATGATAAAGAAATCAAAATTAAAAAAATACAACTTTTTCCCCAGATAACTCTTCAACATGATTATTTCAAGTCGGTAATGTTACTCAAACCCATTTATTCAAATTAAAATAATTTAGAACTTAAAACCATGCACAAAAATATAGTCAGTTTAAAATACTACTAAACATGAATTTCACTGCCCTCTCTAAGAAAATACCAACAATATTGTTAAATAAAACAGTGGCATAAAGAGAATCAAAAAATTTATTTCCATAAGAGGTATGATTTAAGATCATAAGTAATCCATTTTTTATATTAAATAATAAATAAGAAATAATCTTGAGAAAATTTATTCAAAATTACCGTGAAAATTATAATGAGCGGGAAAGAAAATATTTCATTTGTTAAACCACCAAGTGGGTACAGGGGTTATTCTAACTCTAGTTTAGAAATACCCATTTATTATGCATAATATGAAAATGGGAGGATTATATTATGTAATCCAATAATTTAATTCTTCATGGTGCCTTTATAATAGACACTGAATTTGAATAACCTCAATAAAATATAAAAATGAACCTGCACAAAAATAGGATAAGGTGAGAGGTAAGGATATGGGGGAGATATGTATATAGAACAAACTATTGTCCTAAGTGGTGTTATGTTTAATGTAGAACATATTTTTCTATTGTGGGGTTAGTCACATCCATATATTATGACTCTAGATTTTTTCCTGCTAAATAATTCCCACATGATCTCTGTTTTATTTTTCATTAATGAGTAACATTTGGGATAATCATTTAGTTTTTACCCAATATTACCAAGAACATAAAATGGGAATAATCTCTATGAACATCCATGAATGAATTTATCCATTCTGAAATATGATGTGATAGATATCATTTATCTATAGTTGATCAAATTGTAAAACTTCTCTTCTTTTTTAATTATTTATCTTATATTAGAAGTATAATCATAATTCCTTATGTGAAAAAACATATTTATCCTAATACAGCTTCAAATTATATTATATTTTATTTATGATATTTTATGAAATATAAACTTAATCCATGTATGAAATCATTTCATGATATCTATTATAGGTAACTATACACCGTCCACGTTATTTGTATATAAAACTCCCTCAAATGTTGATAAAAATTCTTCACACCTAATGGGAAATAAATTTCTTATCAATGCATTCAAGGAGTAATATCTTATAGATCTTATGAACATCCCAAATATATCCCTACATATTAAAAATAGTTTTTTATTATATCTCAAGAATATCCTATATACTCATGCTCAAAGATTATTTATTTAATTTTAAATTCATAAAAAACACATTTTAAAGATAATACTTAATAATTTGTTGTCAGAATAAATAATATAAAACAATTAAAAAACATTGAGTTCAATATATATTCTATACATTGAAAATACAATTATTAAAAATATTCTAATATAAATTTCATATTATTTATTGTAAAATAATTATTTAAAATATTTAAACATTTCCTAAAGTAAGTTTTATGGTATTTTTTATATTGTATATATACAATGTAATACTCTTCTAAAATTATATCAAAACATTAGAATGTATAAATGTATGGTTATGAAAATTATTATTAATGAAATTTATTATAGATATTGTATACTTACTTGGTATCAGTATCCAAAAATATATATTGAACTCATGACATTGTATGTGTCCAAAAATATATATTAGTAAGGTTCTAAAAGGGATTTAAGTATTATACTCTATGAATGGTTTGTGTTTCATGTTTTGATTATTACAAATGAATATAATCCTCCTACTAAGAAAAATAAATTCTTTATATATGATATTCCTTATTCTATAGTGAATAGACCCACTAGTCATTTAATATTTTATAATCAAATGAATGTAATATATAAATTGATAAGAGCTATCAATTACCACTACAATCCTAATGAGGTAAATAAAATTATAATAAAAAATAGTTAATATAGAATATATATTTATTTATTATATCTAATTAGATGATTTTTATATCTCTATTTTAAGGGTTTTTAATTTATAGATTCAATATTTAATAGAATAATTCCAGATCTAAATGTGGTTTGTTGGTTTTCCTCAATATTTCCATCATTAGATGTAAGAATTTTAAAATCCTAATATTGATTACATGATGAAAATTGTATAGTGAATCATTAAATATAATCAAAAATCTTTATTTAGATTAATAATTTATTCTCCAAAATTGAGTTGGTTTATAATATTTCAAAAGTAATGGAGTTATATTATGACAAAAGAAGAAATTATATAGTCTAAACCACCATAGTCCCACTAAAGGATGAAAAAAAACCTTCATTTGTTTTATATCATTTGATAAATTATTAATATGTGTGATGTATTATTAATGGGGTAAATATCCCTTCTTGAAAGGTAATCTATACCAATGGTTTTCCAAACTGTTGGCTAGATTGGCATTGTGATAGGCATATACCAATGGTTCATCATAAACTGTTGGTATTGGGCTATATAAAGGATTGTGTGCCAATGGTTTCAATACAACAATTAGTATATATCTATACCAACTATTTAGTAACCATTGGTATATATCATGATTTAACAGTTTACCAACGGTTTAGAAACCCTTAGAAAAATTATGGTATTCACCTCTATAACAGTGGTTTGAAACCACTAGAATATGGAATTTCCAAAATTCAACATAGCACCAGTAGACTCCCCTCCTCTGAACACACTAGTATACAATTCTTTAAATGGAATAGAGAATACACCTTCATAAAACATATAACAACACAAGAAAACACCACTATAATAGCACAAAATATAGACTCCCCTCATTATGGAATTTTTTTTGTTCGACCTATTAGAGATAGTATAAAACTATTCCAAAATTACCTAGTCAACCATAACATGTATAAATTCTATTTTAGGTTGAAAAGAAGATCAATACATATTATGTAACTTAATAATCCATGTTTTTCATTTATGTTGGGATTTTTCATTTCTAGTATAGCATGTAATACAAGATAGTATTCCACATTTTATATTAGGGTATATGTAACATTTTTTGAGGAATTGTGAAATCAGATCAATACATGATGACTTATTAGTGAAAAAGTTTGAGTATGTCCTAGTAAAAATAACACAATCTGTTTCTCAATTTTTTATGAAGGGAAATCACCTAATGGGTTTTTAGGTATTTAGAAAAATTGGTTTTAAAATTATTGATCTATTGGTAATTGATTTATTGTGCTTTTTCTAGCATCATTGGAGGAGGCATTACTTTGACAATTTTGACACTGATCCCCACCATTTTGGTGTCACTAAGAGGCTAAGTGAGTAATGGATGTTTATAAAAATATAAATTTAATTAATAATTTAATTATATTTGTTAATAATTAATGAATAACATAATCTCTATGATATGGGGGCATTATAACACAAGGATTATTAGTATAATTTGGGACTAGTCTAGTAATATCATGGTTAAAGGAGTGGTAACTTTGATATCATGTTTTTTGGTACCTTTAATACATAACCATATGTTATGTATTCTTTTTCTTGCATTAAAATTATTAGGTTTTCATGTTTAGGATGAATGTGTGAGAACCATGTGTGTTTAAAATGTATAAAGTGATTGGGTAGACCCTTCTCAGAGTTGGGTGGTTACATAGAGTAATTTTTTGGGACTTAAAGGTGTTAAAAACTAGATATTCAAGGGTAATAATGAATAATTGTTATGAAAAATCCTTCAGGTTCTTGGATCCTGAAATTAGTAATAAGTGTCTTTAGATAACCCTAAAAACACGGGTAATGTTTTATTGGATAACCATTAAAAACATGGGTAATGTACGACAATGTGGGTAATTCATAGTTTAATGATTTTGGTAAGTGTTTAACCTGGTAATTTGTGTGGTAATTACAAGGTGAGTTACATTTTTACCTTGGAATTCCATATATTAAATAGGTTTATAGGGATAGGAGTAGTAGACCATATATATTTTTAGATTTATTTTACTCTGATTGTTGAGTTTATTATATTGGTTCATGGGTTTATGTAAGGACCATAACCCATGTTTCTTAATGATATCAGACTATGCTGAAAAAATGCCTCTGGTTCATGTTTTGACCACTAGAGGCTGGCATAAACACCAAATGTTATAAAATTGAAATATAGGTTATGGTTACCCCTATTAGGTCATTGAATTATATTTAGAAATTTTATATTCAGGATTCAAAATATAATTTAAGGAGATTATACTGACACAAACACACACATCCTATTCTTTAGTGTAGATATATGTCCACTAGGACACCTAAATGGTATACAAATTTAAACGGTATATGTTTATTAATCTTAGAAAAATAAAAACACAGTCATAAGAAATAGTTTAAAAAATAATAAAAATAGTCCAAATATCACATACATAATAATATTCTGTCCAAATATGACTCCTATGTTAAAATAAGGTGTAATTTAGGTGAAATAACCCACATGAATTACCCGGGACACCCACCATGTCCATGCCAAAACCATCCACCAAAAGATAAAAATGACCCATCATGTTTTCCATACTCTTTTTCAATATTAGATCCCATGCTAGTGCCTTACCCCAAGAAATATACAATACATTATAATCTAGAAACATCAAAAAAAGGAACATACAGAGTGTGTGTATAATATACCCAATAAGAAGTCACCAACCCACCCCTTATAACATACCATAAGATAGAGTGTATATGATAAAAAAGAAAAGATGGAGAAGTATTATATGTATAGTCAACATGTATAACAGAGATTCCAATTATAAAACACGAAATAATAAAAAATCCCTACAATAGGGGAATCCATACCATGTCGGCGTACTTTGAGCCTCACATTAGAGTCCGAGATGACCTATAAGAATAAAATACCAAATACCATGTCCGAGTTTTCTTCTCATCCCAATAATGGGATACATGAATACATATTTGGGATACCTTATTATCCGTACTTTTATGATAGGGGAAGGGTGAATACCAAGTATGGACACTGCTAGTCAATCCTAAAACTTAGTTAGGGTGTTATAATCCCATCCTAGATAGTTCACATATTCATACCCTACAATTTTTTCCATAGAGCATTCCAAAATTACACCTAACCCAGACCAGATGGGACATATTAACCCATTATTTTTTAGGATTTCATTTGATGTTATATATATTGAATAATTTATATATAATTCATTTTCCTCATGATTAATATCGTTATATTGGATCACATGTGAAGGGTGAGGCACACACCTCTATAGATGACAAACATTGATTGTTTACAGCATGACATTGAACCATGGTTGTAAATCAATATGAAATTGTGTTTCTTAATGACTTTCCAATATATCAAATGTCTATAATGATCTTAGAGTAAACATTTCATTCCTACCAATATGTTGGTGAGCCAATATTGGGGAATCCTAACGAAATAAATTCTCACAAACCATGAATTCCAAAGTTCCCCTTCAGTGATTATAATATTATTTTTTTGACTCTAACTAATAATGATATAGTTATAAAACAACTTCTTATATTATTTAATCTCTTATAAAATACTCATGCTGTTCAAATAGGACTCAAAAAATTTTGTTCAATAAGGAGGAGAATGATGAGTTCTTCAATGCAAAGATTCATATAAATCCGTTTGATTTTATTATTTGTTGTTGTTATGAAAGTAAAATTCATCCATGGAGTTATGTTTTTCCCATAATTCTATCAAATAAAGGAGAATGTCTTACCAAATATATTAAAAATTAATTTTTTTTCTCATAAAATTCCATTCATTTATGGATCTAAAGTTATAATCAATATTACATGACATCCAAAATCTCACTAAGACCATTTCTAATACTGAGATGGGAATCTTGGGTCTTTTTAAGAGAAATTACTAACTAAAAAAACTATGTATATTATTGATTTACCTTATATATAACCACCTAATTCAAAAAATGACCATACCAATTTACTAGGTAAAAAGTTGGTTATCTTGGTTAGATATTTTCTGATTAACCATATTGTATCATAACCTTTAGCAGATCTTTTTATATGAGTTATAAATTTATGTTTCATCTCAACCCATTTAAAAACATTGAGGTTAAGTGGATGAAATTCACTGGTAGGATTATGAAATTCCACTTTAGGATATCACTATGTTAAATATTTATAAATATATTATGTAATATTAGTTTTTAAACTAACTATAAAAACATAAAATGAATGGTTTGATTCACTTTTATGATATTTGGGTGTACAACTCATTAGGAAGAATAAAATTTCTTTATGAACACTTCTCTCAAGGTTTTCAGAACTACAAGACTCCCATGAACATACAACAAGAAAGTATAATCTTCAAATCATCCATGAAGAATCTCCCCACCATAAAGACTTTTTTCATTAATTATATAATCAAAATATGATATTTAGATGTCCTTAATATTCTAAATCTTCGATTATGTGAGGTATGCATGTTATAAATGTTCACAAATATTGTATTCAATCACATTTATGTTGAGTTCAATAATAATATAAATCAATTTATCATCCTTATTTTATTCTTATAACTATTGAGGATGAATTTGTGTCCAATATAAATTAAAACACCATTTCAATTTTCTAGTTAATAATGTATAAAATAATCAGACAATTGATGAAATTTTATTGAACATCGCTACCTCAGAATTAAATATTTTTGGGAAAATACGTACTTGATGATTTCCTGGTCATTTAAAACCATGAATCACTCACCAAATATGTAGTGATTAAAAAATTTAACAATACATTGGTAAAATGATATTTTATTAAAACAATAAATTATTTAGGCTACCAGAATCAAGCATAAGGTTACCTACCTAATCACACATATATTTAGACACAACAAATAATCAAACATCAAATTTCAGTAATATGAGTAAAAAAATGAAATGGATCAATCTATCCCTCATAACTATCACTATCATCACTGCCATCGTCATCCACATCCTCTTCCTCATCCCTGTCCCTCTCATTTTTTCATCCTCATTGTAATCCTCATCCTAGGCCTCATCCTCACCCTCTTTCTCCACCTCAGCCTCCTCCTTATCCTCATCCTCGGTCTTGATCTCAACATCAACCTCATCATCAGCCTCTTCCTTTCCATCATCATCGCTTGGAACAACATCATCTATACCAAAAATATGAATTTCTCCAATTGAAATATATAATGTATGAATCGATGAAATATATTCATCAAATGTTGCACTGGCCTCTGGTGGATGTAATGGACATCAAACATTTCTCAATTTCATAAATTCAGTTTTTTCCCTAACAACTCATTCTTTCACTTATGTGACACTTTTTTATTCATGTTCTTCATATGCCGTATCGTTTTCCCTAGTCTCCAGCATACCCTTTGAGGGTTCTCATCTCCTAACACCTGATGTATGTGGTAATTTGGCTTGAAATTTTCAGGGTCCTGTAAATGAAGGGAATCCAAATAATCCTATAAGAAATATAAATATATCAATATGTAAAAATATATATTAATATTATTAATACACAAAGTAAAACATACAACCAGATAATGTGGCGTATCGTTAACCACACTTTTTCATTGTTTCATTATACTCAAGAAAAATAGTTTTTCTTGAAGAATATGTCCACCAATATTCAATATATTTCCAAGAAATGATATTGAATATAGGAAAAAATAATTGAAAATAGGTTACCAATAATTAATTTCCCAACTAATATTTTATCCAAAAATTAAAATCAAAATAAATTATTGGGGAAATATTAGAAAGTGAAAGTCCTAAAAAAATTGAATGACGATCATGCATGCTTCCTCTCATGATTTGACATCATAGTACATCCCAATTTGTGGAGGTGTTTTTTAGAATCAATGTTTTTTATTTTTTTCATAATGATTCCTAAATAAAAATTAATAATAAAACATATATTATTAATTCCAACCAAGATAATTTAAATATAAAACCTCAATTTTTAATAATACCTTACACATATTAGTCATCCAATGAGTAACCATTTCTCTATATTGTTCTATAAGACACTCATTATTGATAGGTACTGCCTCTAACTCTATGAAAAGTCTAGCACACTTTACAATATACAACTCATGTTTATAAGCTCTCGAAATCTCACCTAATTCAATTAGATGTGACAGTTGGGTACCCTCACCATTAAGAAAATTAAACAAATTATGGAAATAAAAAATTAGAACATATAAATATGAAATTAAAATTAAAATAAATCCAATAGATTTTTTTACCCATATTTTTTCCCAAGAATTATCCTTGACTTCATTTTTTAATTTTCTCCATGAGAGCGGGCTGATGGGAATGATGTTGGATTATTCAGAAAGGATTTCGAAGACACTCTGACTATACTACACTATTTTATTTTATCATCTGGTTGTCCTCATTGTATTCCACTATCTACTATGTATGGTTGTACCACACCACATGCATGGGTGTACTACCCCACCACCTATCATTATATGTATCTATTATGAAAGAAAAAAATATATATTTTCAAAACATGTTATATAAAAAATAAATTCTCATATAAAATTATTTATATGGTTCTAAAATATACTTCTGTCATTCTAATAAATGGTTGTCATATGATCCACATGAACTAAAAAACATATCCATATATAGGTGGAGTGGGTCCCATGGTATGCTCTATAAGCACAGACTATGCCGGATTAGGAGTCAAAGAAGGATTGTACTGTATGAAAGAGAAAGAAGTATATGGTAAAAAATATGGCATGAATGGCTAGCCAAGTTCATAATATGGTTGAGACATAGGAATCATCAACAGATACATTAAATATCATTTTGTAGGATAAGTTGTGAATAATGGTTAAAACACGAGAGGCCTAAATATCTTGTGTGTCCCTAACAACACTATAAGATCAGAATGTGTTGAAAATGATACATATGTGGGAGGGGAAGGGTGTAATTATGTATGCTGACTAGAGATCCTAACTCTCGACCCCCCCCCCCCATCCGCTTGTACAACTGGCCTGATTCCTAAGACCACTACAAAGCTTCTTGTCAAATATCTAACACCTAAGCAGTGGATCCTCTATAAAATTTGAAAACAAAATTAATCAAAAGACATTATATGTTATTGATATATATATTTGAAATGAAATACTCACAATCGTAACTAATGGAGAAATTATAATCTCAGTTATTCGGATATTATGTTCTACTGACTTATTTCTTCACCACACCTCAATAGAATTCATTTCCTTCATTTGAAAAAATATATTGAAACAATTACAAAATGATAACTATTATGTTATCCAAAAAAATATGAGACATTACTTAATTGTCCTTGGTCATTTGGTTCATATTTTTTGTTATCTAATTTAGGTATTTTTTTGGTGGGTTATTATTTTCATTTGTATTTATATTCATATCAATAAAACTAATATTTCTAATTGAATTCCTATTTTTTATTATAATTTAATTCTTTCATTTTTTTGGTTTTGTAGGTCTGAATACAAATCAACTCAATATTTGAAAATGTAACTCTAATAAATCTTCAATAAATAAACATTGAAATTTAACATTAATTTAATGTAGGATGTATAATATTTGTAATCAAAATTAACTAATTTTTAATACTACTAACCTTATCAACCCATGTCGAGCTAAAACAAAAGAACGGGTAATGTGAATGCATGATTCCGTATATTTCACACCAAAACCTTAGGTTCACAATCGACTATAATAAATGTGATGTTTGAGTCTTCATAAGTAATAAATGGATTGTTTCAAATTGTAGTAGGGATGGTATAAATTCCATTATCACCATAATCAAAAAAAAATATTTGAAATACATCAATAATGACACAAAATTTTGGTCAATGTAGACATTTGACGTAAAAAACATATTTCATCAAAAATGCTAATACATATGGTTCATCAACAGAAAAAGTGTGACTCATGTAAATAACTCAAAATCCCCAATCATAAATAAATATGCATTACATCGTCATCGAATCAAACCAATGTCATTTCATTATCATTAATTGACCATGAGAGTAATAATCCAATCTAATTATTTTTTCAATGACTCCATAATATGATATATTTTCAAAACAAGGTCTATTATCTAATGCACTGGAATAATAATTTATTGTGGGAGTTAGAAAAAAACCATTATATAGTGTTCTCATGTTCTTTACTAATTCAGTAATAATAAATCTATACCCATTAATCATAATTGATTTACATTCACGAACCATGATATTAGGACTAGAATCCAAACCTCTTATTTCATCAGAAACAAAGTCAGCAGGAAAACTGTAACATCCCAAGTAAGTAATGAATAATATATATTTTTATCTATGTCTATTAATGATTAAGATAGTGTTTTAGAGGCTTAAAATGAAAATAAATACAATCTTATGCATGGAATACATTAATATTCTTAAAAGATTGTTTTACTGCCTTTTGATGGAAAACCCTTTTTAAATATATCTTTTGACAATTTTATAAGCTATGTTTGTCAAAATAAACTTATTATATATGATTGGTATATCAGAATTTACTTTGTGTGAATTGTTGGTATTTTTCTGATAAAGTTCATTTTTTAATGAATAGTGAAAAATGTTGTATTTTAATTCAAAACCTCTTTTTAATCTAATTTATTTATATGATTAGATTATTTTTTGAATTGGTTTTGAAGTTAAATTAGAATATATTTTTACCATTTTATCCAATGGTGGTCATTGGAATCAATTTCACTTTGAAATTGGACTTAAACTAGTGTCAATCTTTTGATACTTATTATTTCATAAAAACACGCTATTTGTCATGACAGCAGGAATTAGTTATTAAATTAATTAATTCAACTTACATGTTTTGAATTTTGTAAAATAGACATCATTTTTGAGTTCGGAATATCAAATATAGCTTAGGGTGAAGTTTTCGTCTCTTTCTGAAAAACTTCAATTTTTGATGAATAGTGAAACCACTAAGTGGTAGTTAAAGAAACTGATTTTTCGTTTAAATGAAACATTTACACTTCTGTGGTTTGATTTTAAAAAATCCAACACACATGGTTTTCATTAAGAAGTAAAATGTGGTTCAATGAGATTAAAATAATTTTTTGGTGAATAGTAACTTTTAAGTTCTTAATCGCGATTAGTGGTAATTAGTGTAGTTTAAGGTAAACATAATGTTTTAATAATATGAGATGAGCTTGAAACATGTCTTACCCTCATTAGATGTGTCATGGCCGACCAAGACAATCCATGGGTCAACTTGGGGACCCTATGGAGGCACTTTGGTTGGGAAATGACATAAATAAGTTTTTATTTAATGTTAAAGTAAAAATGACACAAACATGTAATGTTTTACTAAAAAATATTTTACATGGGGTTATATAAGTCAGATTTTTGATTATAAATAGTAATTGGAAAGCTAAAAGGATTTACTACATTATATTATTTTTTTTATAATTTTTAGACCTTAAATAAAATAAATTATTTATGACATCATGGTGATGCATCGTTTACCTCATTAATAAAGGATTTAAATAAAATAATATGATAATGTAAAATCTATGAACTACACATGTCCAAAACCTATTTTATGGGTGTATATCGAACCCTTATCACCTTACCCTCGAATTATATCAATGTGGGACCTTTTGAATCCGAAACTCATTTTAAAATAATGTCACATTTCTTTACATTCCAAGAGTGCCCCTCCTCTCCTCTTATAAAAGGCCGCCACCTCTACCTCCTTACCCACACTCCCAAAGCCTTTGGCTCGGCCAACCACAGCCCATTTTGTCTCTATACACCCCTCTATTACTCCTTGAAGCCTCACATTTGGCAGAAGTGTTCCAAAGGAATCCTTTGAGCTCAAACCAAAGGGAGTTACCCGATTTTAAGGTAATGTCTTCACTTGAGTCCTTTTGTTTTATTTTGATTCTCCAACCCCCCTAAACTCTTTTTATTCATCTATTTTGTAAAACCTACAGTATCTTAAATATACTAGGATGCTTTTATAAGAAGGATTCTAGCTACACTTACACACACCTACATCTAATGGTTAAAGGACATACTGTTTTCGTGGATGGTGAATTTATGCCTCCCGAAACGATGATTGTTCATCATTCTTTTAACACCTTCAAAGGTGGCCATTAAGATGACACTATATTTATATATGATATATAATATGTTTATGTTTTCGTTAGTCTTCTGTATTATTCATTTTGGGCATACCTTTATGGTTTCCATTATGGGTAAACGCGATATCTTCATTTAAGGAAGTGCAGACTACCGCCCCCTCAAAGTGATTTGATTCGTTAAATACCATATGTGGGATGTATAAAGGATGGAACTATGATATTATATATGATATTATACTGGAATTATAATATTATTTTATATCATTATGATTTCATTCTATAAAATATGAAATAGAAATGAAAGTAGCGTTCATGCGTACATACGGCTTACCGTCTCCATGAACGGTGCATTTCATTTCTTACCTCTAAATGATTATGTAATATTATAAATCCATTCATGTACTGGATATATATGACATATATTATATCTACATCATGAATACCATTCTGGATATAATGGATACATGAACAACTTGTAATTATAAAGGGTTTATTTTTGACTCAAGTACCATTGATCGTTAAAACGACCGTTATTAACTTAAATAATTACATAGTGTTCATGACATGGCAATAAGTGATATAAAAGTAATAATGAACATAAAAAAGGTTCCTAAACAAGTATAAATTAACTCAAGTTTATTATTCAGGAGGTTAAAGAACGACTGAGTCAAGTCGGACCCGAGGTATGGGACTTCGTCTCAATCTCCTTTCATTGATGCATATTTTTTTTATACACAATCTTTTTTATACGGTGTATAAACCCCATTGACTTTTACGTTTATCCAAAAGGAACCTTTTTTATACGAAGCATTTACTAAATGACAAAAGGGAATGTTTTTGTCGTACGTATGCGGCGACAACGACTTCTCCGCCGCCGTGACCATTATTTGAGTTTTGACTTCCTCTACAAGCCATAACTTTTTGAAAAAAAAGAAAAAATAAATACCATGTTTTACTTTTCATTTATTTTGGTATTGAAAATGGTTTTCATAATGTTTTTATATCAATGTGTTGTATTCATATCTTGTGATTGAATAGTGAAAATGTTATGTTTCCTTTATGCATGTTTTATGTGATACGGTTATGTTGAGGTTCTTGGGCATTATTATGAAGACGGGTGGTTCTGTGATAAACTAAGGGTGGGTGAGCCCGATATAGCTCTCCAATGCATTGGGTAACGCAAAGGAATGAAACATTAATGTTTCTCCGAAGAGATTTAGGGAATATACTGTGATGGGTATTCCACACGTAACCAAAATGGTTACTCCCTATGTAAGAATGTTATGAATGCATCAAGTTACCTTTATGTCTTATGATTTCTATGATTTATTCATGATTTGATGACGTGTGTTAATTGGATTATGTTTTATGGGTAAAGTATGATTTCATTCTTATGTATATATGTACCCATGTTTCCTTTCCATATTTTTACATCCCTTACTAATCTTTTTATGCTCATCCCAAGTTTTTTTGAAATGTTTTTCACAGGTCAAGGGAAAGGTACATGATATGATGATAGTGTCAAGGAAGTGTCAAGAAAGAATCCATGTTTTATTTTAAATATGTTTCCATTGATGTGAAAAAAGAATACTATCTTTATGTAACCACTTTGTTTATATGTGGAATGTAATGCATGTTTTATGATCTAATTCTCTATAACTCTAAACCTGAAAAGATCATCAATGTGTAATCTTGTAATAACTCAAGATTAAGTAAGGTTTAAGGCTGGGGCCTTATAGTTGGTATCAGAGGTCAGTTTGGATAACTTTAGGAGTTATAATTCTATTAAATTATTATCCCAAAATATTTTTTTTACGGTCAAATTGAAGTGATATAGTATTTGATGATTACAATGTTGCTTCATCTAAGACATATTTGTTCAGAATGGTTTTCCGTAGAGGGAACAGGGAAGCAGTGCTAGGAAGGAATGCAGAAGGAAATAACCTTCCGAATCAGCATCCTGATATGGTCAGAATTGGAACTGAACTGTTTGTTGCAGTAATGGTGTAGTTGACTCAAGCGATAAATGGCGGTGGTATCCATGCACGAGATCAGCCAGATCAACTGCATAGGAACATGTCAGTGGTGGAACATTTCATGAGACAACATCCCCCATCATTCAGAGGATCATCTGACCCTGTGCTAGGTGAAGGGTGGATTAAAGCACTGGAGAATATTTTCGATGTAATGGGGTGTTCAGACAATCAAAAGGTTAGTCTTGCTAGTTACCGTTTGGAGGGTGAAGCAGATCAATGGTGGTCGATGGCTAAAAATATCAGGGACACTGATGAGATTGATGATCTCGACTGGGATGAATTCAAAGGTATG
Source organism: Viscum album (assembly GCA_963277665.1). NCBI lineage: Eukaryota > Viridiplantae > Streptophyta > Magnoliopsida > Santalales > Viscaceae > Viscum > Viscum album. The sequence goes on along the minus strand of OY728155.1, from coordinate 1,620,919,358 downwards.
TTTCTTGAGAAGTATTTTCCTAAGGCTGTTCGACTTAGGTTATAAAAGAAATTCTTGGAATTGAGGCAAGAGGAAGACTCAGTGGCCGCCTATGAAGAAAGGTTCACTCGATTGGCATGGTATGCTCCAAATTTTATCCGATACCTTGATAGTAAAATCAATCGTTTTTACTCAGGATTAAAGACAAAATATCGAAGGGCATTAGCTTCTCATGAGTTTAAAAGTTATGAAAAAGCTTGTTCGATGTGCTGAGAAGTTGGAAATGGAGTTTGCCGATGATCAAGTATTCTATAACAACCAAGAGAAGGAGAGACCGAGGTGGCAGGAGAAAGGTAAGAATTCTTCAAAAAAGTATGATGGTAAGAAAACTAAGTTTCCAGTTTGTGATAAATGTGGCAAAAGGCATGCTGGGGAATGTCTTCTGAATTCTGGAAAGTGCTACCGATGTGGTATGATGGGACATGAGGCTCGTGATTGCACTGAAAAGGATCGAGGTGAAGGTAAGACCAAATTTTATTTACAGTTAGTGAAATGTTATAAGTGTAATGAGATGGGTCACTATGCAAACGAGTGTCCGACAAAGAGCTTGAGTGATGGGAAGCAGTTAGACTACAAGCAGAAAGGGGTGGTGAAATCCTTTTCAACTATTTTAGCAGATGTTGGGCCATCAAATGAAGTTGTATCAGGTACTTTGTTTGATTTTTTAGATTATGCCAGTGTGTTGTTTGATTCAGGGTCTACATATTCTTTCATCTCTGAAAACATTTCTAGTAAAATGGGAATACCATCTCAAGAAATGACTCCAGAACTTTTGGTAAAAACACCAGGGGGAAATGTTGAGGCGAAAAGAATTTATAAGAATCTTCCTATCCTTATATATGGAAAGAACATACTTGAAAACCTTATTGTTCTACCTCTAGTAGAGTTTGATGTTATCCTGGGTATGGATTGGCTCTCTATTTACCATGCTAAGATTGACTGTAGAGCTAAAGAAGTTTCTTTTAAGAAAGACTTTCAGTTTGTGTACAAGAATGAACCCTTACTGTTGATAACTTTTCATGAGGCCGAGAAACTTGTGAAAGATGTAAATGAATGTTACCTTGCACACATAGTTGAAAATAAAAGAACTATTCAGATTAATGATGTGCCAGTGGTAAATGAGTATCCTAATGTTTTTCTTGATGAGTTGCCTGGAATAATACCAGATCGGTAAGTTGAATTTCTTGTTGACTTAGTTCCTGATGCTAAGCCAATTTCAAAACCCCCTTATCGAATGGCTCAAATTTAACATTTAGAGTTGAAGGAGCAATTGCAAGATATATTAGAGAAAGGTTTCATTCGACCTAGCACATCACCATGGGGTGCTCCTATTTTATTTGTTAAAAAGAAAGATGGTTCAATGAGACTTTGCATTGATTATAGAGCCTTGAATAACATCACTGTTAAGAACAAATATCCATTGCCTCATATTGATGATTTGTTTGATCAGCTCCAGGGAGCACAGTATTTTTCAAATATTTACTTGAGATCGGGGTACCATCAACTGAAGGTAAAGGAAACAGGCGTTCCGAAGACTGCATTTTGTACAAGATATGGCCATTATGAATTTTTAGTAATGCCTTTTGGGCTAACCAATGCACCTGCTGTATTCATGGACTTAATGAATTGAATTTTCCATGAGTTCATGGATATGTTTGTGGTGGTTTTCATTGATGATATTTTGGTGTTTTCTAAAAGTAAAGAGGAGCATGAAAGACATTTAAGAGTTATCTTGAAAACCTTAAAATAAAATAAATTGTATGGGAAATTCAGTAAGTGTGAGTTTTGGTTGCAACAAATTTCTTTCCTTGGTCACATTGTTTCTAAAGATGGGATAACTGTTGATCCTGTAAAAACAAAAGTTGTGGAAGACTGGCCAAGACCCACAAATGTAACTGAGATTCGTAGCTTCCTCGGTTTGGAAGGCTATTACCGAAGGTTTGTTAGAAATTTTTCACGATTAACTATTCCAATGACTAATCTAACTCGGAAGAGTGTTAAGTTTATATGGACAAAAGAATGTGATGATTTTTTTTAGGAATTGAAAATAAGATTGGTGAAACCTCTAGTTTTGGCACTACCTTGTAGGAATGGTGAGTTTGTTATCTACAGTGATGCTTCATTGAAAGGACTTGATTGCGTTCTAATGCAAAATGATCAGGTAATTTCTTATGCTTCACGACAGTTGAAAACTCATGAGGTAAATTACCCTACACATGATTTGGAAATAGATGCTGTTGATTTCGCTTTAAAAATTAAGAGACATAATTTGTATGGAGTAAAGTGTGAAATATATAATGATCACAAAAGTTTAAAGTATATATTCACTCAAAAAGAGTTAAACATGAGACAGAGGAGATGTATGGAATTAGTCAAGGATTATGATTGTACAATTCATTACCATCCGAGAAAATCAAATAAAGTGGCTGATTCTTTGAGTCAAAAAAGTAATGCTTCATTAGCAATGTTGCATTTGGAACGTGATCCTTTGGTTAAGGATTTGATAAATTTGCCATAGAAGTTGTTGGTGCAGGAAGTTATTCTGTTTTGTTTCATGTATCAGTGAAATCATCTCTATCAGATAGAATAAAGCAACCACAGAAGCAAGACAGTGAGTTACAGAAAAAGGTAGAGCTGGTTCAGAAAGGTAAGCTTCCTGAATTCAACATTGATAATGATTGTGTTTTGAGATTTGGGAAGAGATTGTGTGTGCCTTGTGATTCACAGTTGATGAGAGAGTTGTTATGTGAAGCTCATAGTTCTCCGTTTTCAGTTCATCCTGGCAGTACTAAGATGTACAGAGACCTGCGGGAGTATTACTAGTGGGATGGAATGAAAAGAGATATTGCTGATTTTACTGTGAAGTGTTTGACATGTCAACAGATTAAAGCAGACCAGAAGTTACCGAAAGGGATGCTTCAGCCTTTACCAGTTCTAGTGTGGAAATATGAGAATATATCCATGGACTTTTGTGTGGGATTACCGAAGACATCTTGAGGTAATAATGCAATCTGGGTTATTGTTGATCTCTTTACTAAATCTTCTCATTTCCTTGCTATACGAGATACTTTTTCCCTAGAACAACTTTCCCGTTTGTATCTTAAAGAGAAAGTCAGGATACATGGAGTTCCTCTCTCCATTGTATCTGACGGTGATCCCAGGTTCACTTCTAACTTTTGGAAAGGCCATTAGAAGTCGTTGGGTACTGAATTAAATTTTATTACAGCTTTTCATCCTCAATCAGATGGGCAGTCAGAACGAACAATTTAGACCTTAGGGGATATGCTACGAGCTTGTTCAATGGATTTTCAGGGATGTTGGGACCAACATATTTCTTTGGTTGAATTTTCATATAATAATAGTTTTCATTCCAGTATACAGATGGCACAATTTCAGGAATTATATGGGAAGCGGTGTCGAACTCCAACTTTCTATGATGATGTGGGTGAAAGGAAGTTGATGGGACAAGAATTGGTAGAAGAGTTGGCAGAAAAAGTTCAGCTGATTCAAAAACACATGAGAACAGCTCAGAGTAGGCAGAAGAGTTATGTAGACAATAGAAAGAAGGATCTAACTTTTTAGGTAGGTGATCATGTTTTTCTCAAAATCTCAACATGGAAAAGTGTGATGAGATTTGGTAAGAAAGGAAAGCCAAGTCCAAGGATCATTGGACCATATGAAATTCTGGAGAGAGTTGGATCTATTTCTTACCGAGTGGCTTTACCTCCAAGTTTATCTCAGTTACACAATGTTTTTCATGTTTCGATGCTGAGAAAGTACATGCCAGATCCATCTCATGTTTTGAGTCCAGAGGTAGTTCAGATGGAAAATAACCTATCTTATGAGGAACAACTGGTCCAGATTCTTGACCACAGGGAGAAACTGTTACGGAATAAGGTGATTAATCAGGTAAAGCTTTTGTGTAAAAACCACATGATGGAAGAGGCAACATGGGAATCTGAAAATGCAATGAGGGATAAGTACCCCCATTTATTCGATAAGTAAATAAATTGTGGGGATGCAATTTTCTAAAGAGGGGAAGGATGTAACATCCCACGTAAGTAATTAATAATAGATATTTTTATATATGTCTATTAATTATTAACATAGCGTTTTAGAGGCTTAATATGAAAATAAATACAATCTTATGCATGGAATACACTAATATTCTTAAAAGATTGTTTTACTGCCTTTTGATGGAAAACACTTTTTAAATCTATCGTTTGACAATTTTATAAGCTATGTTTGTCAATATAAACTTATTATTTATGATTGGGACATCAGAATTTACTTTGTGTGAATATTTGGTATTTTTCCAATAAAGTTCATTTTTTTAATGAATAGTGAAAACTGTTGTATTTTAATTCTAAACCTCTTTTTAATCTAATTTATTTATATGATTAGATTATCTATTGAATTGGTTTTGAAGTGAAATTAGAATATATTTTTACCATTTTATCCAATGGTGGTCATTGGAATCAATTTCACTTTGAAATTGGACTTAAACTAGTGTCAATCTTTTGATACTTATTGTTTCATAAAGACACGCTATTTGTCATGACAGCGGGAATTAGTTATTAAATTAATTAATTCAACTTAAATGTTTTGAATTTTGTAAAATAAAAATCATTTTTGAATTTGGAATATCAAATATATCATAGGGAGATGTTTTGGTATCTTTCTGAAAAACTTCAATTTTTGATGAATAGTGAAACCACTAAGTGGTAGTTAAAGAAACAGATTTTTTGTTTAAATGAAACTTTGCCACTTCCGTGCTTTGATTTTCAAAAATCCGACATACATGGTTGTCATTAAGAAGTAAAATGTGGTTCAATGAGAATAAAATAATTTTTTTGGTGAATAGTAACTTTTAAGTTCTTAATCACGATTAGTGGTAATTAGTGTAGTTTAAGGTAAAAATAATGTTTTAATAATATGAGATGAGCTTGACACATATCCTACCCTCATTAGATGTGTCATGGCCGACCAAGAAAATCCATGGGTCAACTTGGTGACCCCATGGAACCACTTTTGTTGGGAAATGACATAAATAAATCTTTATTTAATGTTAAAGTTAAAATGACACAAACATGAGATGTTTTACTAAAACAATTTTTACATGGGGTTATACAAGTCAGATTTTTGATTATAAATAGTCATTTGAAAGATAAAAATATTTCCTACATTATAGTTTTTTTATAATTTTTAGACTTTAAATAAAATAAATTATTTATGACATCATGATGATGCATCGATTACCTCATTAATAAAGGATTTAAATAAAATGAAATGATAATGTAAAATCTATGAACTACACATGTTGAAAACCTATTTGATTGGTGGATTTCGAACCCTTATCACCTTACCCTCTAATTATATCGATGTGGGACCTTTTGAATACGAAACTCATTTTAAAATAATGTAACATTTCTTTACTTTCCAAGAGTGCCCCTCCTCTCCTCTTATAAAAGGCCCCCACCTCTACCTCCTTACCCACACTCCCAAACCCTTTGGATCAGCCAACCCCTGCCCATTTTGTCTCTCTACATCCCTCTCTTACTCCTTGAAGCCTCACTTTGGGCAGAAGTCTTCCCAAGGAAGCATTTGAGCTTAAAACAAAGGGAGTTACCCGATTTTAAGGTATTGTCTTCACTTGAGTCCTTTTGTTTTATTTTGCTTCTCCAACCCCCATAAACTATTTTATTCATTTCTTTTGTAACAACTCCAGTATCTTCAATATACTAGGATGTTGTTATAAGAAGGATTCGAGCTAAACTTACACACACCTACAACTAATGGTTAAAGAACATACTGTTTCCGTGGATGGTGAATTTATGCCTCCCGAAACGATGATTGTTAAACATTCTTTTAAACCATTCAAAGGTGGCCATTAAGATGACACTATATTTATATATGATATATAATATGTTTTATAATATGTTTATGTTTTCCTTAAGCTTCTGTATTTTTTATTTTGGGCATACCTTTATGGTTTCCATTATGGGTAAACGCGATATCTTCATTTAAGGAAGTGCGGACTACCGCCCCCTCAAAGTGATTTGATTCGTTAAATACCATATGTGGGACTTATAAAGGATGGAACTATGATATTATATATGATATTATACTGGAATTATAATATACCTTTATATATCATTATAATTCCATTCTATAAAATACGAAATAGAAATGAATGTAGCGTTCATGCGTACGTACGACTTACCGTCTCCATGAACGGTGCATTTCATTTCTTACCTATAAATGATTATGTAATATTATAAATGCTTGCATGTACTGGATATATATGACATATATTATATCTACATCATGAATACCATTCTGGATATAATGGATACATGAACAACTTGTCATTATAAAGGGTTTATTTTTGACTCAAGTACCATTGATCGTTAAAACAACCGTTATTAACTTAAATAATTACATAGTGTTCATGACATGGCAATAAGTGATATAAAAGGAATAATGAACTTAAAAAAGGTTCATAAACAAGTATAAATTAAATCAAGTTTATTATTCATCAGGTTAAAGAATGACCGAGTCAAGTTGGACCGGAGGTATGGGATTTCGTCTCAATCTCCTTTCATTGAGGCATATTTTGTTTTATACACAACCTTCTTTTATATGGTGTATAAACCCCTTTGACTTTTACGTTTATCCAAAAGTAATATTTTTTATATGAAGCATTTACTAAACAACAAAAGTGAATGTTTTTGTCATACGTATGCAGCGACAACGAATTCTCTGCTGCCGTGACCATTATTTGAGTTTCGGCTTCCTTTACAAGCCATACCTTTTTTTTAAAAAGAAAAAATAAATACCATGTTTTACTTTTCTTTTATTTTGGTATAGAAAATGGTTTTCATAATGTTTTTATATCAATGTGTTGTATTGATATCTTGTGATTGAATGGTGTAAATGTAATGTTTCCTTTATGCATGTTTTATGTGATATGATTATGTTGAGGCTCTTGGGCATTATTCTGAAGACGGGTGGTTCCATGATAAACTAAGGGCGGGTGATCCCGATATAGCTCTCCAATGCATTGGGTAACGTGAAGGAGTGAAACGTTAAGGTTTCTCCGAAGAGATTTAGGGAATATACTGTGATGGGTATTCCAAACGTAACCAAGAGGGTTACTCCCTACGTAAGAATTTTATGAATGCCTCAAGTTACGTTTATGTATTATGATTTCTATGATTTATTCATGATTTTATGAGGTGTGTTAAAGTTCTTATGTTTTATGGGTAAAGTATGATTTCATTCTTATGTATATATGTACCCATGTTTCCTTTCCATATTTTTATATCCCTTACTGAGCTTTTTATGCTCATCCCAAGTTTTTTTGAAATGTTTTTCACAGGTCAAGGGAAAGGTACATGATATGATGATAGTGTCAAGGAAGTGTCAAGAAAGAATCCATGTTTTATTTTAAATATGTTTCCATTGATGGGAAAGAAGAAAACTATATTTATGTAACCACTTTGTTTATATGTGGAATGTAATTCAAGTTTTATGATCTAATTATCTAAAACTCTAAACCCAAAAATATCCTCACTGTGAGACTTATCCCATATTTTCCATTTGTGTATTTTTTGTGGTTTATATAATCCCATATGATATGATATATAATTAATGTATTTTATTTCATGATATTAAAATTTTCAATTGATGTTATTCATTCATGGGGATCATGATTAAAAATTTACTCAAGTAGTAAGGGATTTCATCTCAATATACATTCTATGGTGACACATTTTTTTATTCCCCAGTTCACATTAATGTGGTGTATATACTTCTCTATTATCATGTAATATCATGAATAGATAATTCACCATTGTAAATTATGTTTTTATACGAATTGTTTCCTCCAATTGGTTTTGATTGGAAGACTAAAACTTGATAAATGTTGTCATGAATTATCACTTTCGTTTATGATGTTTTACTTTAACTTTATACAATCACATTATTATTATCCTTTTTAATTACCCATTTCATTTCTATTACATATCCCTCTTATTAGGTAATAGATAATGTTATTTCCTAAACTATATAAAATTTTCATATATAGGGTTTAAATAGATATTTATTTCAGTTATTAAGGAATTATTAATAAATTTGTATCCTTTACACAATAAAAATATTTGATAATGAATATTGTTCATAAATTAAATATATTATTCAACATATGAGGAATTATTTAGACTCTATATTATATGAGAGAATGAATTTACATGTCCCCATGACATTATATCTAGGCCAAATAAATATGTATCCATTAAAATGTATTGACATTATAAGATTTTATTTTCCTCAAAACTGACATCTAATGATAAAAAATTCTAAAATTAATATTTTAATTATTAGTATCCATAATTGATTCAATAATAATAAAATCTATATAATAATGTCATTCTTATATTATCATTTAATTGACATTCTTGTTATGTTTTTTACCTTTTTATATTTTTTATGCATTCACTATTCATTTAATTGGAATGTTTGTTCAGTAATTTTCCTTTCCATATTGATTATTTATTATTGATTAATTATAGATTCCACTATACATAAACCTTAATGTTCAATTTATTTCACCCATTTTTTCTTTCCTTTTCCCATGGTTCCATGAATTGTACTATGAATCATATGCAAGGATATACTTTATGGATGAATGATATTCTTGAGAATGAAAAGAAAAAACTATGTTATATTTTTTTAATTAATTTATAATCAATGTATCATTTATGTATCTAGTTTAAAAATACTACAAAACACTTTAGTCCTTTGGGAAGTTATTTCCTTGTATACTATTCTAATTTAATGGTAGGAGATAGTAGCTCTAAGATTGCTGGGGTAGGGTCGCTAAAGTCTGTATCAAATAAAATTTAGTAGCAATATAGGGAACTACATTTAGGAAAAAATAATTATATAAAATAATTATATAACATAATTTTAGGAAAGTATATTTCAACATCCTAATGTTTTGGAAACATGTATATTATGGTGTGATTCCTAGAATAAAATCATTGTATATACTCTAAATGTTGATTTTGTTCTCGCACAAATATAACTGGAGGTAATTACTCTAAAAATGGAATATCAGTTTTGACATGAGCATAACCTGATACATGACAACATGCCTTACGGTGGACCTATTTTGACACACCTATGGGATTATCTTAGGATAATTCACATTTTCATTACAAACCATTATAAAAGACTTGAATAGATGATGATAAAAATTTGTCATGGTTAGACCTAAGGTGTCTTAGATTGATGATAAGGTGTTAGAAATTTAACAGCCTATAAATTAGATTATTTTTAGCACCATGAACAAGGAATAACTTATTATGAAATAAAACAGGTGATGTGTTTAGGAATTGGGAATTGGTTATTATATTTTGGATCAATTTTTACCATTATTAATTTGGTTACCAAATTATGAGACATTTAAGGATTGTGTTACATATTTAATGAGTATTTATACCCAATAAATTAAGAGTTACAAATACCATTAGATTCATATGAATTTATTATTAATCATATTTATAGTGACTTAAAGGCCACTTTTTAGGTTTTATGTGATGGGAGTCGACCATGATTAAAGGAATTTTTTGAATCTTATGGAAGGTATTCATTTTAATGGAAAAGTTATTTAATGAATAATTCCTTTACATATTAAATAAATGGGATTAAATTTATATATGTCCTTTAGATATATTATTATAGTTATTTTCAAATAATATTTATTAAAAATAGTTCCATAAGTATACATAAAAACCCTTAAACATGTTATTTATTAGTTAATTTTATTTCAAGGATGTCTATAATATTTTTCACTACATTATAAGAAATATTTTATAGAAATTTATTAAAATAAAAACTAACATTCAGATTGAGAACCCTTTAAATATGGTTGGTTGGTGGTTCTTCAACCCACGAGCAAAGATGATAAGGGTTTTTTGTCTACCACCAGCATATGTGATATATTGGTTAATATTTCACTGGTTAATGATAAATAATTTGAAAATTAAATATTAACGATGAATCTATATTATTGATTTTATGGTTTTGATAATAATGTATTTAGAATAATTTCTTTAGAAAATGTTTTGAGACAGATGGGAAGACTTTTCACTCTTTCATGGATTATACGATCAGTTAAAAGTAAAATTTAGAGCTTAAGGCATAATTTTTTTTGGATATTTATTTCATGGAATAAGCAATGAAATGGAACTTGAGAAAATAATAACCAAAGGATGAAATTTTTATAATTAAAAAAATATATATATCTATTAAATATGTTTTATATATTCTTATACAGTAAAATAATTCCTCAACTTTAGAATATAGATCATGAAATTAAATGTTACCTTACTACCATCATTTTTTGAAGATATTAATGCCCATTTCACACCTACGGAATTTAAGGATTTTTTTCCCTCAACATTACATTGTTCATTCGCTTTCTAGTAATCAATTTCCTCTGTAACTCTAAAAATATTTACAATTTTTGTTCATGTATATGTGTTAAATTTAAACTAATATTATCCTATGTAAAAACCATGTAATATGTTATTTCGTGTCACCTTCATAAATTAATTTCTATCATATTAAACTATTATTTAATAAAAAAATTTATGATATATGTTATTCAGCAGAGTAATTTTCAAATATCAAACAGCAGAATTCTAGGATCAAGTTTTAATTGGGTTGATTTAATTTATTTTTTTTGGCAAAATGTAACACCCTGAAATACTAAAGCAAGCACATTTTCTTTTATTGAACTTATGACATTAAACAAAATGAATATAATGTAATATAACATCACAATACATTATATAACATTTATTATTTTCAAAAATTCAATCTATGATATATATTTCCATTCATTTCATAATGAGTTAGCTTGTGTTACACATAATAATGACTTTCTTCGATGGCATGTGTTGCTTGCAAGAAATAGTTTTATCAAATACTATTAATATTATTATATAAATAAAAATTTCCCCATATCCATTAAATTTATGGTTATAAATAGTATTAATAAACATGGAAAATACTTTTATGAATTTATTGGTTACCAATTAATTTTAAATGAATATAAATAAACCAATTAGAAATATAATGAAAATATTTTTCATTATAATTATTTTGTACCAATAGTATTTTATCTTAACAAATAAATTAATTTATCTTAGTGAATAACAACTAAAATTAAATATTAAATATTAAATATTTAATACATGGTATCTACTTTAATCCTATATGTTGGATTTTGATAAGATAATAAAATATATAATTTTACACATAAAAATATGTACTTTTCAAAATGGTAATTTTTTTATTTTTAATAGATCACATTTTTAAAAATATATTTTGTAACATTTATAAATTATAATTTCTTAAATATAAATAATTTTTTGAAGTGAATTGTAAAAATTTTATTAGGATGATGTTTTCATATTTTTTAAAAAGTTTCATTTTTGATGAATTTGAAAAAAGGAAAATATTTAATTTAAAAATGAATTTTCTTATAAATATTATTGGATGTTAAATTATATTTTCAATTTACTTTAAATTATAATTAGATTCGTTATAAATAATTTTATAAGATTCATTTCATTGATATCTATTCATCATTTAAATTGGACATAAAAAAATTAAATTTTGGATCATTTTCACTTTGAAAAACACTCTTTCCCATCTCATCTATATGATTAAATATAAATTAATTATTTCCAATTAGAGGAATTTAATTTAGAAAAATGTATTAGATATTTTGATTTAGAATAATATATATTTTCTATTAATGTAAAATTTATTTTTTCCCAAAATATTAGTTGAAATAATTCATATTAATTATAGTGATTATGGTAAAAAAGATAAATTAGTGGTTAATGTTTAATATTAATTGGTCAAATTGCCTAGAAACATGTAAAATGACCATTTTTTGGAAACATTTTGACCATTTAGCCTCTAAGGTCCAATGTTTTGTTCTTTGGAAGCCACTTATTATGTGAAAATGTCGATACACTAATCGTATTTTCACAAATACCAAGTGTGTCATTTCTGAAACTTATAATAGGCTACCTACTCTTCCCACTTACATGAACCTCTCAAAATCAATGGATCATCCAAAATATATACAAATATCTTAAAACAATTCATCTCATTGTCTTATAATTCTTACATTAGGATGACATCCCACCAATGACATCCATTGGTTCAAACCAATATCAGTTACAAGAAAACAATGTAACGTTAAACACCAAGAATCATTATCTTATTTCTTTCTCCACCATGAAATTTAATATAATATGATTATTTTATAATAAACTCAAAATAAAAAATATATTAATATTTTTTATATTAAGGGTATGACCAAGACCCACACTCACTTCCATCAATGTGATACACAATCATTTTTCGTGTGTATAGCAGACTACCGCCTCACGAACCAATGTCATTTATTCCTACATTACCACCATTCAAGGATGTGAATAAAAATGTATTTATAATTTATATATGATATATGTGATATTTATAATTTATTTTTTCTTATATAATTATTAAATAACCAATACCTTTGTTATTTCCATTTTGTGGGAATACGGTAACGTCGTTAATGTGTACAATAGACAACATTTGTTATATAATAATATTATTTTCATATATGAACTTATAAGTATAAATTTACCTAAAAATTTTAAATCTTAGTATATTTTATTAAACTTAATTACTATTATTAGAAATTTATTGCCAATGTAAAAGTAAATTTTTGTCGAATATAAAAAATTAAAGCAAATTACCCTAAAATGTAACAGTTGTCTCAAAAATGAATTTTTGAGATTATTTTAGACCCAAATTCATTTTCCACTCCCTTTTTCCCATATTTTTCTCAAATGAAACCAGATTAGTAACATTAAATTATGGAAAATGTTAGTGTTACTCCCAAAATTAATCTTCCCTTCAATTATAAAATTATATCATATTCACCATATCAAGACTCACATTTCTCAAATATTTCTGATTGAAAATATAAAAGTTTTCTCCTCCTACAATCATATATAACATTCAAGATAATCTTTTCACCATTATTTAACATAATTCATTCATTTCCATGGACACATATGAGGATAAATCATGTCCCTAATGTGAGGATTATCAAATTGATAGTTTTTCTTTTTAACTATATTCTTTAAAATTTATTATATCCAAAGAGATATAATGAAATTAGTATTATTTATATACATTTATTTTTTTATATTAATTAAATAATAAATATTTATTGATATAACCTATCTATTAAGAAAAATAAAATTTTTATTCATGCATTTTTAGGATGATGAACTCAGAGGCATTAATTGTTTCATTTTCTTTCAACTCCTTACAATCATGGATATAATGATTATATTAAAGGACAAATACAGTGGTATGGAATAATTAAAGTTCGTATATTATAAATTATAGAGCCTATTATTGATATTATCCACAAATTATTATCATTAATTTAACTATATTAAATGAGAAAAATATATATTAAAATGATCATTTATTTCAAGTAATTAATTTATATAACATACATTCTAATTATACATCCATAGAATTATGATATATCATTATAATGAAAAACCTATTGGTTATTTATACTTATATTATATTAATATTAAAACTACACCATCTCATAATCCTCCTCTAATAATGGTTGGTTCTTGTTTTGGTTGGTTTTACCCCCTACTTGAATAATACTGTGATTTTTATCATGAATTAATCTAGAAACATATGTAATGGGATAATATAATATAAATTCATAAATAGTCTTTATTATTCTAAAAACTATATGATTTATATAAATATCTAAATCATCAAATAAGGAAAAAAAATTAAATATACGAATCCTGAAAATAACCCTCTTATTAGTTTCATATTAAATGATAAAGAAGAAGAAATTAAAGAAATGCATTTTAAAAATTATAAATAATTTTTAATCCTTACAAATAGAAACCTTAATAAACTTTTATTGATTAAATTTGGAAGAATAAATAATATGGTCACTACTCTTATAAAACTAATATATATGATGGAAACAACAAAGACCTGAGGTGGAAATCAGAAAAAGTCACGTAGAGGATGATTATTTATGAATAATCATGACTAATTTTTTTTTCTGAATATGGTTATTATTTAATTAATTATGATATATATGTTTTCCATAATTGAGGTTAAAGAAAATTTGGAAGGGTTTTAAAAATATTTAATGGTTTCATCTCAAATTTCTCTCTTTGAAAACTGTTAGTCATTATAAACCTAATTTAAATTATATAGTGCATATACTTCCTATTTGAGATATCATATCAAGAATTATCTTTTAATCATACTATTTTTTGTCAAAATTGAATTTCACTCTTTCAAGGTGTTTTATTTGAATGTTTCGTATTCCATAATTGTTTAATTGGTATGTTTTTTTATTCTTTGATATGTAATACAATTTGTGCACCAAAAATTCTTTGTATGGTGTATTCACTTTAGATGGATATATTTTTATAACACTGTGTTAATTAATTGAAATTTACTAAATAATTTATTTTCCTAAATTAAAAAGGGTATTACTTTAGTTTTTCATAAGTAATTATGATTTTTGATAACATTACTTTTATCCATTGAATTATAATCATTCTCTCAAATTTATTTATATAATTTGGACACATTTTACCCTCTGATTGTTTTATATTTCCTTACCTCATCATTTTATAGGGTTATTTATTCCTACCAAATAAATCCTTTGATAAATATTTTTCACTTCATGGGATATGTTCTTCTTATGACATCAACTTTCTTTCTCTTTATAGATTATGATCATGTCATCTCAATATTAACATAGTCATTTTCTCATTTCTCTAAAAGGTTTGATCTTAATATTTTTCATAATTCAAATTGGATGATGGTTTTAAAAAAGTTATTTTATTTTATTTACATTGGGAATAGTATGGGTTTTCTATATATAATTCTTCCAGCATGGATTATTATTGGAAAATAGACTATGTGTTGTTAGACTGTCCACCTTCATTCTTCATTTGGGTAATGATCATGTTATTCCTTTATTTATATTAAAAAATGTATCGATATTATTGACTAATATCTCATACTACAATATTTTGTTCTTGTATTAATATTTTTAGTCTATATTATATAGATATCTATGTTTTTGTTCTACAAATGGTTACTTATGGAATAGAATAAAAGGTCTTATTGATTATTATTGTGAATGAATTGGTATTAATATATAGATGTGTTACATCCTAATATTTTATATATTTCATAAATATATATATCATTTTTGTGTATGTTTAATTCATTAGTCAAAACAATGATTTAATCTGGTGCTACATTCAACATTTTAATAGCTTCTATTACACATGAAAATGGGTTTTCAGAAAACCATGATATTTTGTTAATATGGTCATTTAAAGACAATTGTTATAACATATCCATTAAACATAGTGATATTAAGAGTTAGAATTTATTTTTTAACAGTATTTTTAATGGTTTCATATAAGGGAAACTTATTAATAAAAAAGTTGAACGTTTTGAAAGTACAATTTTCCAAAAAACAATAGAATTTTATTAATTTTCCAGAAAAATATTAAAATTATATTCTAACATAATTATAAAATTATTTTAATAAAATAAAAAACATTTTCTTAATAATAATATCAAAATTATATCTGGGGATGTTTTTATAATTTACCCAAAAATAATAATTTTTGGATGAATATTGACAAATACTAAATTATAATTGAAAACTACCATTTGCTACATTTTTTTTATAATGATACATTATATTTAAAATATTTATAAAAGTAAAATTAGTTCATTTGTGACTTTGTTAATAAAATTTATTCTTTTTGAATAAATTTAAAATGGAATTTTGATACTATATCTTTATAAACTTTTTATCATTTTATCTTTAAGAACCTCTCTTTCAAAATGTGTTTGTGAGATTAATATTAAACTAAATTATTCATCTTATATGTGTTGAATTTAATAAAATGGATTATAAATTTATAATAAATATAGTTTTTATTTTCTAATCGTGTAATATTAATTTTTAACCACAATTTTTTTTGGAAAACATTTAGACCTTATTATCATTACTATGATTAAAATGTGGTTTTTACATTGTATGATCTTGTATTAAAATTAAATTTTATTACGAATATGTTTATTTTTAATAAATTAAATCTCACATATATATAGAATTAGTGTGATAAAATTATTTAATTAATATTATTTTAATTTCAATTATAAAAAATCCATTGACTAGATAAATAAAAGAATGCAAGTTACTCTAATAAAAAACTAATTGTGAAAAGTATATTAAACATAAAAGATAAGAAATAAAAATATTCTAAAATGAGTTAATTTTTTGATTTGGAGATATTTAATTACTATATACTCTCTCTAGTAATTTATTGATAAATTTATAGGACCATTATGAAATATTTTTCTCCCAATACTGAATACTTTTGGGAATTAAAAAAATGCCACCACATCTTGAATTATAAAAGGGAACTCACTCCACTCACTTATTAATCAATATCATGATCTTTTTATTGATTAAAAACATCTAAAATAGCATTAAAAATTAAATCCTCTTCTACATATAAGCCTTATTTTAGACATAAATCCAATAAATGAAGGATTTTTTTAAAAACCTAATGAGGATTACTAACGAAAAGGTAATGTTCTTCTATTCGAATTTTTATGTTATTTCTTCTTCCAACTCTTTAAATTTTTTATTATACCATAGAAGTTTAAAAAAATTAGATTTATTCCATATAAATAGTTTTTGTTTTTTAATTTTAATGACATACAACATCTACATATTCATAAAATGGGTTATCAAATAGTCGCATATCTTTACGGAGGACTACTATCTTGTGAACCGATGTCATTATTTTTTCTATTACAACCTCTCAAATATATTTATAATGATGTATTTTTTTTAAAATATGAAATTTATGATAATGTTTTTCTACATGAATTATTATACCATAGATACAATTTTTATCGCCATTTTTCAGAATATGATAACGTCGATGGTGCGATCAATGAAATACTGCCTTGTGAAGTATTGGGGTTCGTTCATGCTTCTCATGGATGGAAATAAATATGGTTTTTATGAAAATATGTAATATATATTACATAAAAATTATTCTTAAATTATAATTTATGAAAAAAAATTATTTATTTAAATCCAAAAAAAATGGAAACATTGTTCCATCGTACATATGGCCTACCATCTCCATGAATGGTGTATTTCATTTTACATTACCAAATTTTTTAATTAATGTAAATAAAAAATATATGTTATATATATCATTTTAAATATTTTTTGTTTTATGGAACCATGATAAAAGTAATAGAAACATAAAATATAAATTAAAATAAACATGAAGAACAAAGTTGTTATTAAAAAAATGTGAATTTACCTTGAAATTAGCAATAAACATGTAATAAAAAGTGCTAAGTAAATCATATGTAGTATGATATATATATATAAGTTTAATTCTATAATATATGTATAATGAAATTATATTTATTATATTTTATTTGTTAATGTGTATTATAGATGTTAATATAAAAGTTAAGGTATTTCTAGTCTCTCTTTTATTTTCAGGTGGCATAAAAATTAAATACACTTTTTTATGGTTTTTATGATACCTTTGAACGTTTTATATCAGGAATATCATTATTTGTATGATTTTTAATGTTTGATTTGTTGAAAAAAGTGGTTTATTTTATCATTTATATATATTACAACTTTTTTTATTTATAGAATATATCTAATAAGATATGTTTTATTTTTGGAATGAGGAACCATGTATATTTTAAATAGGGTATTAAGGTAATACATATTATTAACATGTTATAAGATAAATCATGTTAAATATATTCACATGTCTGGTATCTTCCAATCACGATATACTTTATTATATTAGGGGGATTAATTTTAAGTTTGTTTTGATAAATTTAGTGTCCTTTTTTGATGTTACATTTTAGAAGGATTATAAGATTAACTACTTATACAATGTATTAAGTTAAACTCTGGATAATATTTTAAAGATTAATATATTAAATCACTATAATATGAATTATCCATATTTGATAGAAAAATTTAACACTTTTTGATGGAATAAAAATCATTATTTTAATGATCTTATTTAGTAATTTGACATGAAAAATAATTGTCTTATAATACTAGATAACGTCGAAATTGATCTAGGAACAACCAAATGTTGTAATTGTTCATATGAAATAAAAAATTATATCATGTAAGTACATATATTTTGTTCTCTGTCTTGACGGATAAAAAGGAATTCCCCAACATTAATAAAAGAATCTTGAAATAAAATTGTGTCATATTATCATCATTTTTTATGATATAAAATATTATTTTCAATCCTTTTTGGTTCCTAGATTATTTTCTCTAACTTTATATGGATCACCCACTTTATCTTGATTAATGTTATTTATGAGTCAATATCAATATTTAGGCCATAGTTTTCTATTCTATGTGTGTGTTTTCAATTCTCACATATTTTCTCCTATTTAGAAACCTAGTCTGTGTTATTCTAAATGAAGTTTTCACATCCCTTTCTTCATTTCAATAGTGTGTTCAATTAATCCATTTTATGATTTTGTTATATATGAAATAATTTCCAAATGATAATTATTTGAAAATCGAGATGCATTTTGCTGGTGAAATTCATTTCAATTGGAGTAGAATGTAACAACATGATATTTTATGAATTTTTAAAAAATAAATTAAAATTTTCAAATAGATTGTACTATACACACAACTAATTTAATCTTTTTTTGCAAGGAAAATCATGATATCTTATATTACATGAAATCATGTCTTTTAACCAAACCACAATATATTATTATTATATTTATTTAAACAAGAATTCTATAACCTAGGAATTAATAATAGTGATTTGAGTAGTCACAACTAAATATTTAAAATTAATCATAATGGTTTATTAATTGGAACATATTAATAAAAAAGTACTGATGTTTTTTTAATGTTATTATATGTTTTGAAAATTCTATTTTTATTAAAAAAATCATTATTTTTGTTTTTGAGAACATTAATTGAATATATTTTTCACAATTTTGGAAAATTAATTTGATAAAATAAAATTAATTTTTTAAATAACCCTATTAAAATTTACTTAGGGAGATTTTTTTTGGATTTAATAAACATATTAAATTTTTGATTAATAGTGAAATAAATATAATTTTAATAGAAAACTTATATTATTAATTTTAATTATAAGGATCAATTCTATTTAAAATAATTTTTAATGTATAATTAGTTAAATAATACATCCATTAATCCAATTATTTAATTTTAATCAATTTAATAGGTAATTTTGATATATAAAAATTCAAAAATTCTGAACATTTTCTCTTTAAAAATAATATTTCTTATAATCTTTATGGGATTAATTTTAGAGTATTCTTTCAAAAATATGTGATTTTAATTTTATAAAATAGATTCCAAATTTATATTTAGTGTAATTTATGTTATATAACAAATTAAAAATATTTTTTTCCAGATTGATTAGTGACAACAGTTAACAATCATTATAATGATTCGGGTAAATGTGGGGGTTTTCATGTCAGATACAATTGCGTTAACATTATTTTTTCACAAATATATTGTTTTATATTAATAAATTTTACATAAAATATAGAATCAGTATGTATAAATTATCTAATAAATTTAAATTCAATTTTTGTCTTAATGGATAAATTAACTTTGTAAATAAAAAGATAAATGTTATAATGGTTAAAATATAAGGTTGGGTAAAATTAAATTATTTTAAACAACATATTTTAAAATATTTTATTTTTCTGTGATGTAGGTGTTTATAAAGAAAATATACCCTCTAAAGCACTTTATTTATCTATATTTTAGTCTGATCAGATAAGTGTGACCTCCGAAAAATATATACATTTAGGTATTTTAAAAAACATATACCCAACTCAATTACAAACGAAAACTGACTCCCCTTACATATCCACACCTCTAAAGCCATTATAATCTATGAAAACCTTAGAAAATAACATGACAACATTCCGAATATATTCCACAAAGCATTAATTTTAATATAATTCAAACTGATGCAAGAATTTCGGGCGAACCTGAAGAGGATACAAAAAGAAGTGGTAACGTCCATCAATAAGGGTTTTTCTTTTTTTTCCATCCAAATAATAAAATATTTATTATACAATTATTATGTAATATAGTCCATATATTACATATAATTATATGTTCTAATGGACTTTTAATTACCTACAAACATCTTTACTTTCATTAAATGGGTGATAAAATCATTTATCGCATGTAAGACGGTCAATCGGCTCGTGAACCGATATAATTAATTTTTGCAAAAACACCTGTCAAAGATAGTTATAAGGATTTATTTTTTGTTTATATATGATACTTAGTAAAATATTTTTCTTCTATAAATATTATATCACACATACCTTAATGCTTTCCATTTTTAGGGAATGTGATAATTTCATTCATGTGTATGATAGACTACCACCTTGTAAAGCGATATAATTCATTCACACTTTATATGGAAAAATATTGATCATATATTATATATATTGAATTAAAACTTAGTGGAATGATAATGTGTCATTTAACATTCATTATTCAATCTGAAAAATTAATTTGAAACAGAGTTTATGCATATATATGAAATACTACCTCCATGAACAATGTATTTCATTTTATATCAACAAATTATATTGATAAATATGAATAAATTTATACTTGATATATATTAAATTTATATCATTGTTAAAATACTTGATATGCTATGAACATTATCAAAGTAAGACAGCCTAAAATAACTAATTAAAAACAAAAATAATGAACAATGTAGTTTTTACTATAAATTAGACTTTAACAAGGAATTGTTAATAATAGGTTACTAAACTGCCTAAATTAAATCATATATAGTTTGATAAATATATTGATGTTTCATATATAGATATATAATAAATATTTATTTATTATGACATATATTTTATCATGAACAATGTAAGTCATTATTGAAAGTAAGGGATTTCTAGTCTTTCATTAATTTATGGGAGACGT
Source organism: Viscum album (assembly GCA_963277665.1). NCBI lineage: Eukaryota > Viridiplantae > Streptophyta > Magnoliopsida > Santalales > Viscaceae > Viscum > Viscum album. The sequence continues at coordinate 1,620,898,117 of OY728155.1, read as the reverse complement.
ATGCAAATTCACCACTCATTTATTTTGGGTGGCATATATACTACCTCATTGACATGTTATATCATTAATCCCATTATTTCACTAATATTAAAATTTACACTTGACATTATACTATACTATGTATTATGATTCAAAAGTCTAAAACAGAGGTATGCAATTTTTGTATCAATTTTCTTTCCATGAGAAATATGATATATTATGTAATTATACACTTTCCCAAGGTGTATATATAGAAACTTTGACTGGTAATATCATAAATTAATTTATCATTATAATATTTTTGGTACCATTTAATTTAATTTCTTCATGGGTATTAAGAATCAAATACAATGACGTGATAATGATTTTATGTCACAATCTAACCATTTATATGGATTGAATATAATTATGTTTCTGATGATAATATCTTATGATCCATTACTCAAGAAACTCCTAAATTTTATTCTCCTATAGTTATTAATGATATTTCCATGTAATAGTATAATCATTCAACTATTAGTTAGATGAAATAAGGTATAATATTTTTTAATAAAATTTAACCTTATCACTCTCTTTGGTTGGAAATATTTTTTCTTCAAACACCATGTTTCTAAAAAAATATAATATTTTAAACATTTAAAATATTAATTATTAAATACATTTTTAATCATGTTTTTTATTTTCATAAATTTTTATGGAAACATCATTTAATTTTAAAAATAACTCGCTTTTGTCTCTAATAAAAAATGTGATAATAAAATTTGTTTTCAACATGCACAATATGAATAGAATTATTTTGTCACAACCAATCAATGATTTTAATCATAAATTACATGTTATCAAAGTTGTTTACAAATAAAATTATTTCCATAATATTTAGAAACCATTAATTTCTAAATAAATTATTGCAAATTGAAAATTATCTAGAAATTTATTTATGTTTTTAAATGTTTTTTCAAAGTGGAATGGTTGTTTTCCTCATGAACAAATTTAATTAACTTTTAATAATATATGTAAAAGTTTTTATGATAATTTTCGTTGAAAAATATTTGTAAAATTTTTTCTTCTCTAAAAATAATCTTTTAATGATATGTTATTTTCCTTAAGAAATTTTCACAAAATCATAGAATATCCTTCTCTAGTTAAGATGGAATTCATTGATGATACTTGTTTCTTACTTGGGATACGATCGAATAACACAAAAATTATTATTTGGATAAATTTTTAATGAAGAATTTTTTTTTTATGAATCCCATTTAACTTCCACAGGTTATACCATGATGTAATTATTTTGAAACCCACCTATTTTTCAGGAGTTAGGTTGTGATGAAGTGTTTTATGAAAACCATTTGATTTCATGGGTTATGATAAGATTAATGTTTTATTATATTTTCCAAAAAAAGTATGATTTTGATTACATGATGGTAAATTCATATATCTTCCTCAAATTAATTAGTTATTTTTAAAGGTTTTACAATCTCATAGGGTACATAGGTGGTTAGACCTAGACCAAAAAACAATTGTACATGGGTAGTTAGCTGGGGCTTGAAAAAGAGGGTACAATGATGATTAGAAAAAGTTAAAAGGAGGGTACAATGAAGGTTATAGGAATACCAGTGCAAGGAAATGGGTTATTATCCCATGCCTGAAAGGTTATGATTGTATTTATGGGAATCCCTAACATTTGATTTAATATACTTATATATATGCCACTAATAAATGTTTTATACCAATGTTATGATCTAATGGATCATTTACATTGATTAAATTATGATTAATGTTTTATGAACTCTAAATATTTATATCATTACTCATGATTATGAACTATGATATATTGTCTATGGTTTTAAAATGTAATTCTCATGTTCTCATACCCTTATTTTCATGTTATTCTTACGCGTCTCCCTTGTTTACCCTTGAAGAGAATCTATGATCACCCATTATTATGTTTCCTTTACCCATGTTATAAAGATTGTATTTTATGAAATAATACTAAAGGGGAGGATCATTATAGTCATAATTGAAGATCATCTAGGAATGTAGAGTATTGTGTTCTAAGACTCCAAACGAACAAAACTATTACGGTTATTAAGAGTGTGTTTTTTGTAAAGTAATGAATATTCATCTAAAAGGATATAATATAAATTTGTGAAAATATTAGGTTCATCAATGATAAGTGGGATCCAAAATTATATATCCCATAAATGCACAGATATGTATCAAGAGACAAAACATGCTTGGGTATTTTTTGTAGACATACCCTATTCTTCAAGATTTCATACCACCAGTCTCTATGAAATGTAAAGCGACATGGAAAAGGGCCATGATAGAAGGTTTTGTTGGTCGGGGAGTGATGGCAAGAGGGGGGGTGAATTGCCTTTTAAAAACTAATTAACAATTTAAAAACAATTTATAAATGCAGCGGAAATAAAAAGGGGCAAGACACAATTTGATAACGGAGTTTGGCTTAAACCAAAGCCTACGTCTCCGCTCCCAACTCAACCGTTGAGAGATTTACTTCAGCTTTCTTTTTAATGGTTGTAGCAAGAAACCCACTAGCCGTTTTAAGGTAGGCTAGATCACCTTCGTACAACATGCTTTTTTATGATGGTTGTAGAAAGAAACCCAAAATGAAAGTGAGGAAGAAAGGGATGGTTTGTTTTAATACAAACCCAATGAATAACTAAACAATTGAAATAAATAAATTACAACAAACTTGAGGAATCCTTGAGCGCCAAGAGTGTGAGAGTAGTTGATGTAGAGGCAACCCAAGCTTCAAGGATGGAGGTGGATCACAAGTAGCCTTAGAGATTTGTAGTTTAGAGCTTCAAGGGATCAAAATATCATTCCAATGTATCGGTAGTGTTCCCGGAATCCATCCTAATCTATTTATAGGAGAAATATCCCCAAATACTTCAATATGGCCGTTGGAGGGCTTTTGGAGCCGTTGGGGGTCAAGTGGACAAGTCTGGTCAAGGCCCAAAGGCTAGTTTGACTTTGCTTACCGGCTGACCGGTGCTTGGCCACCGGCTGGCCGGTGCTCCAGACAGAAGGCAGAGCTTTCTGTCTGGGCTCCACCGGCCGGCCGGTGCTAGCCCACCGGCTGGCCGGTGGTCTTAGACAGAGAGCATGCTCTCTGTCTGGTTCCACCGGCTGACCGGTGGTCCAGACACCGGTTGGCCGGTGGTCGAGACAGAGAGCAAGCTCTCTGTCTGGTTCCACCGGCTGGCCGGTGGTCAGGCATCGGCTGACCGGTGGCACCTGGCAGAGAGCTTTGCTTCTGCCAGAGACCACCGGTTGGCCGGTGGACTCAGAGAGTCCTTTTTCCAGTCTTCTTGGGCCAACTCTTTGGCAACCTTTTTCCTATCATCAAACAAAATTGAAAACAAGTTAGAACATGATGAGAGTGATTGTGATCATTAAAATCAAAGAGAGAGGGGTACAACAATCTCCCCCTATTTTGATGATCACAATCACAAATGAGAAAGCTTTTTTTTTAAAAAAAGATATGCCAAGTAAAAAGAAATAAGAAACTTGGACATGGAAAATTTTAGAGATCATTTTAGTACAAGAATTTCATAGATGTATCATGTATTGAAAATGATATTAATCTTGAAAGGATTGAAATAAAGAGAATGGTTCATTTTGAAATTGTAACCATAGGTCATTTAAAAGAAACAACTGAAATCAATAACTTAACTATTTAAAAACAGATTTTGATGAATGTAATAAATTAAAATTGAACTTTTTAAAAAAGAGCACTTAATTAAATGAAATAAGTAACTAATAGAGAGTTTTTCTCCCCCTTTGGGATTATCAAAATAGGAGAAAAAGTATGAAAGAAAATTTGAAAAACAATAATAAGGAAGTAATCAATGACAAAAAGGATTGATAGATAAGACAACTTGAATTTCATAAAAGATGAAACGTTACATAGAAAGTCCAAAATACAAATACAAAGAAAAGACAAAAAACAGGAACGGCTCTATTCACTCCTAGAGGGCCGAGAGTGACGGCGATGCCTGAAGGTCGGCGGAGCTGGAGGATCCTTGACCGCCTCAAAGAGACGATCTAGAGAATCAATTCGAGAGTGGAGCTGATCAAACTGAGAGCTGAAGTAAGAAAACTGTAAGTCGAGCCGGGTCTCAATCTGATCCTGGAAGCGAAGGAACTGATCAGCCGTCACCGACAAGCTACCAGTATCATCGGGAGGGGGCACAGCCTCAGCAGGCTCTGGTGCATCATCACCCGCTCCATCTCCCTCATCAGCAGTAGCAGCAGCCTCACCTTCGTTGTCACCACTCCCTTCCTCTTCTTCATCACCACTGTCCTCACTATCTGAAAGAGGATAGGCAGCGGCAATGGCAGGAGGCATGGCATGGGCAGGAGGGTGTGAATGTGTCTGAGGGGAGTAAGCCTTGAGAAGGCCCTCCTTGTCAGTAATCCACTCCTGACGCCAAGGATGCCAACGAATGTTCATCCGTTGCACCATCATAAAATTGATGATGCTATCCTTCTTTGGCTGCTCGAAGGAGGTAGCACGGAGAGGGATATCAAGAAAGGTAAAGATTTTGGTCAACAAGCGCCCATGAGGTAGAGTTTTGGACCGGCGCGGGTGCTCAGCCACATAAGACATGGCCCGGAACAGGAACCGGACCAAATTGAAATGAACGCCTCTAGTGATATAAGAAAGAAGATAAATATCAATAAATTTCACCGTATCGTGATCACCGATACGGGGTGCAAGGGTGGTCTGAATGAGGCGCTCAATGATGCGATGGTTAGGGGAGAGCTGGGAGAGCTTGACAATGGGATCGGTGGGCTACCCTGTGAGATTATCAAGAGCGACAGCAAGATCAAATTCAGGGTCCCGAGGAAACTCCCCCTGAGCAAAAGCATGAGGTCCAACATGAGGAACCCCTAGCATCCTTGCAATCTCCAAAGAAGTGATAGTGATGGGTTGCCCAAGAGCGGTGGTAGAGATGGTATCGACGTCGTCAGAAACCGACCACGTCAGGTGAGCATAAAATTCTTTGACAAGAAGGGGATAAATGACATCCTTCTCAGGAGGTTCAAAAAAGGAATGCCAGTGTTGATATTCAATAATCGAGAAAAGCTCGAGACGAGCAGAAGACAGCCAATAATAATCAATTACTCTACCCGGTAGAATGACTTTGTCATGCCAAATGTCTAGAAGTTGAGGGATTGAAGGAGGAGGAGGTGCCTCTTGAGCGATGCCCTTTCCTTTGCGTGAAGAGCGAGGACCCATGATGGAAAAAAGGAAGAAAAAAGAGAGAGATTGAGAGAAGAAGGAGTTTGAGAGAGCAAGGAGGAAGAAAGGAGGCTAGGGCAAGAGGGAGGCGCTGGTTTGGAGGTGCCGCACGAGAGGGAGAGAAAGAAATGGGAGGGGAAGGGTTTAATTTAATTTTTAACCCTTTCCCCGGCCGGCCCAAAAAAAATAAAACCCGACACCACCGGTTAACCGGTGATGTACCACCGGTTGACCGGTGGTATTGAAATTCATAAAAAAATAAAATAAAATAAAATAAAATAAAAAAGGAGTTTAAATAACTTAAAAAGAAATAAAAGCAAGCCAAAAAGAGTCAAATATTTAATAGTGCTCATTGACGAATCATTCCTAACTCCCCCTTAATAAAATCAAAACGTTCAACCGGGAGCGGTTTGGTAAAAATATCAGCTAATTGGAAATCAGTAGAAATGAAGTCCAAAGTGATATCCCCTTTTTGAAAATGGTCACGAAGGAAATGATGCCTTAAATCTATATGCTTAGTCCTAGAATGTTGTATTGTATTATTAGAAATACTAATGGCACTACTGTTGTCACACCGTATAGGGACATGATCGCAGGAAAGGCCATAATCCAAGAGAGTGTGCTGCATCCAAATAATTTGGGCACAACAATTACCAGCTGCTACGTACTCGGCCTCGGCAGTAGAAAGAGCAACACAGTTTAACTTTTTGCTACTCCATGAAACAAGGGACTTGCCTAGAAGATGACAGGTTCCACTAGTACTCTTACGATCTAATTGACATCCGCCAAAATCAGAATCCGAATATGAAGAAAGTTCAAAAGATGTATTAGAGGGATAAAACAAACCAATGTTTTTGGATCCTTTTAAATACTTAAAAATTCTTTTTACCGATTTAAAATGTGATTCTTTGGGATTGGCTTGAAAACGAGCACAAAGACAAACACTGAACATGATGTCAGGACGGGTCGCAGTAAGGTAAAGTAGACTCCCGATCATACTCCTATAAAGCTTGTTATCCACAGGTTTCCCGGCTTCATCTAACGTAAGTTTACAAGAAGTACTCATGGGGGTACTAATTTCCTTTACTTGATCCATACCAAAATGACTTAAATGTTCGTTTGTGTATTTGCCTTGGTTTAGAAAAATACCATTTGAATTTTGAAAGATTTGAAAACCAAGAAAAAATTTTAATTCCCCCATAAAGCTCATTTCAAATTCTTTTCTCATTAAATCTGAAATATCAGTACAAAGAGATTATTTGGTTGAACCAAATATAACGTCATCAACGTAAATTTGGACAATTAAAAGATCTTTGGAAGTGTGTTTTAAAAATAGGGTACAATCAGCTTGACCCATTTTAAAATCATTTTCTAAAAGAAATTTTGTTAACCGCTCATACCAAGCCCGAGGGGCTTGTTTTAAGCCATATAAAGCCTTGGTTAACTTAAAAACATGATTTGGAAATTTTGGATCTTCAAAATCGGGGGGTTGTTCAACAAAGATTTTTTCTGAAATAAAACCATTTAAAAAAGCACTTTTAACATCCATTTGAAAAAGTTTGAAATTTAAGTGAGCGGCGAATGCCAACAAGATCCTAATGGATTCCAATCTAGAAATGGGCGCAAAGGTTTCACCATAATCAATTCCTTCTTCTTGATTATAGCCCTTAGCTACTAGGCGAGCCTTGTTCCGGGTTATATTACCTTGATCATCAAGTTTGTTCCAAAAAAACCCATTTAGTGCCAATAATTGGATGATCATTGGGTCTTTCAACAAGAGTCCAAACATTATTTCTAGAAAATTGATTTAGTTCCTCTTGCATTGCAAGAACCCAATTCTCATCATTAATGGCATCATTAATGGTTTGAGGCTCTAGTTGAGAATGAAAGGCTTGATGTTCAACCTCGTTGAGGATTGATCTTCTAGTTCGAGTACCGGCTTGAAGATCACCTATAACATTTTCTAAAGGATGGTCTCTAGAAGGTTTCCAAACCTTAGGCAAGGTGGAAGGCGAAGAAGGTGAAGAGGGTTCTTGATGGTCATCCTCCTTGGGAGGAGAAGAGGAATCATTCAAATGAAGCTTATCAAGCTTATCTTCAACATCTTCAATGACCGGGTGAGGTTTATGAAGAGTTTCATCAAATTGGACATGAGATGATTCTTCGATGGTTTTTGAACGTTTATTGAAGACACGATAGGCTTTTCTTGAGTTGGATTACCCAAGAAAAATACCTTCATCGGATTTGGAATCAAATTTCCCGAGGTTATCTTTTGTGTTAAGGATAAAGCATTTACAACCAAACACTTTAAAATAACCAACTTTGGGCAATTTTCCTTTCCAAAGTTCATAGGGGGTTTTCTTAAGAAGGGGTCTTACAAGGACTCTATTGATAGTATAACAAGCAGTGTTTACTACCTCGGCCCAAAAATATTGAGGAAGATTGAATTCACTAAGGAGGGTTCGAGCAATTTCTTGGAGAGTTCGGTTTCTCCTTTCAACCACTCCATTTTGTTGTGGAGTCCTAGGGGCAGAGAAGGTGTGATTGTATCCTTGAGAGGAACACAATTCATCGAATTCTTTGTTCTCGAATTCACCACCATGGTCACTACGAAGCGATATAATTTTATATCCTTTTTCGTTTTCTACTTTTCTAGAGAATTTCAAAAAGGTTCTACAAGCATCATTTTTATGAGCTAAAAAGAAAACCCAAGTGAAACGAGAAAAGTCATCTAATAGGACAAAAGTATAGGATTTTCCACCTAGACATGCTACAGGGGTAGGACCAAAAAGATCAAGATGAAGGAGCTCAAGAGATTTTGAGGTGGACACTTCCTTCTTAGATTTGAAAGAAGATTTGTGTTTCTTGCCAAGTTGGCAAGGCTCACAAATCAAATCTTTCTTAAACATAAGTTTAGGAAGGTCACGGATGAGCTTGTTCTTATTAAGCTTTAGAAGTGAATGAGAGCTACAATGCCCCAACCTTCTATGCCAAAGCCAAGACTCATTGTCAAGAGCACTTAAACATTTAAAATTTTGGCTAGCTAAAGACTTTAAATCAATACTGTAAACATTTTGAAAACGGGAAGCAGAAAATATCAATTTGTTTTGTAAATCAAACACATTGCATAAATCATTTTGAAAATTCACCGAAAAACCACTATCGCAAAGTTGACTAATGCTAATTAAATTATGCTTTAAACCTTTAACAAATAAAACATCTTTAATTAAGGAGGTGCTACCAAGACCAATGGTACCTATTCCGACGATCTTGCATTTTGAATTGTCACCGAAGGTGACGTATCCTCCATCGAATTCTTCAAGGGAGTTGAACTCGGAGGGATCGCCACACATGTGCCTCGAGCATCCGCTGTCGAGGTACCACGAGCCTTTCGAAGTCCTACTTTTTTGGTGTTTATCCTACAAAATCAAGAGAGAATAGATTTTGGTACCCATATAAGTTTGGGTCCGGAAAGATTAGCTAAAAGAGACTTTTGAACCCATACTTGTCTAGAGGGATACATCCTAAGATATTCATCTGAGTAGGTAATGATTTTGGGGAGGCCATATCTAGCATTTTTATAATCGCATTCATAAATCATATGTCCGGTTTTTCTACAATAATTACAGAATTTATTTTGACAGATCCCCCTTACAAAAGTAGTGGGTGCTCTAGAAGTGGTGGCTTGCTTGTTAAAGCCAAGTCCATGTGTGGTTCTAGACGAACGTTGAGAACCTAGCAATTTGTTCAAGTTTTGTTCACCTTGGGTGAACTTGGCAAGAGATTCCCTTAAATCTTTAATAGTTAAATTCAAAGAATCAACATTTGGAATATCTTGGACCTTATGGGCAAGTTCCTCATTCTTTTTGAGAAGTTGATCTTTTTCAGAAATTAGAATTTTGTGTTTCTTTTCTAAGGCCAAAAATTTAGAGGTAAGTTCGTGAAAACCTTCCTCTAATTGATCTCTCGCATTTTGGAGATCTTCATAAGACATTTCATTATTAAAAGAAGAAGATGAGGAAGAGGAGTCGGAAGAAGATACCTCATCAAGTGCCATTAGGCATTTTCCACCTTCATCGCTTGAGTCGCTTGAAGACATGGAGTCATCCCTTGCACTCCATGTTGACGCTTTGAAATCCTTCTTGTTTTTCTTTTCCTTTAACCTTTTCTTGAAAAGAGAGCACTCCGGTTTGATGTGGCCTTTCTTTCCACATTCAAAGCATGTAACTTCTTTTTCTTCTTTTGGCTCTTCCTTTCGTGCCCTTTGAAAATTCTTCTTTTTATTCATGAACGTGCTCATTTTTCTTGCAAGTTGAGAAATCTCGGATCCGCTATCATCAGAGGAGCTTTCTTGCTTTGCTTTGAATGCTATGTTCTTTTTCTCCTTGAAGATGTTACCTTCTTTATCGGCTTGCCTCTTCATGGTAATCTCATAGGTCATAAGTGATCCAATGTGTTCTTCAACCGGGATTTTCTTGACATCTTTCGCTTCTTGGATTGCCGTCACCTTTGGAGCCCATGAGCTTGGTAGAACCCAAAGAATCTTCTTGACCATCGTCTCTGCAGAAACATCATCTCCAAGAGACTTTCTCCCATTACACACATCAGTGAAGCGAGTAAACATTTCCGTAATAGATTCGTGTGGGTGCATGGTGAAACTTTCAAAGTCTTGACGATACATATCTAATATAGTGTCTTTGACTTTGTTAGTGCCCTCATGGGTCACTTCCAAAAGCTTCCAAATTTCATGAGAAGTGGTGCAAGTAGAAATACTATTAAATTCATTACGGTCTAACCCACAATGAAGAGCATTCATGGCTTTGCCATCTAGCTCAAAATTAGCAATGTCTTCGGGGGTCCATTTAGACTCATCTTTGCTAGAGAGAGTATAGCCTTGCAAAAAAATTCTATATATAGGATAGCCAATACTTCTAAGAAATGTAATCATGTGAGTTTTCCAATAATTGTAGTCGGTTCCATCAAAGAATGGAGCCCGAGTCATGGAATACCCTTCGGGTGATTGTGAGGAAGAAGCCATCACTATGGATTTTGAGTTTGTAACCGATTAAGGTATTACACAAACTATCCCTTTGATACCAAGTTTTGGTCGGAGAGTGATGGCAAGAGGGGGGGTAAATTTCCTTTTAAAAACTAATTAACAATTTAAAAACAATTTATAAATGCAGCGGAAATAAAAAGGGGCAAGACACAATTTGTTAATGGAGTTAGGCTTAAACCAAAGCTTACGTCTCCGCTCCCAACTCAACCGTAGAGAGATTTACTTCAGCTTGCTTTTTAATGGTTGTAGCAAGAAACCCACTAGCCGTTTTAAGGTAGGATAGATCACCTTCATACAGCTTGCTTTTTTATGATGGTTGTAGCAAGAAACCCAAAATGAAAGTGGGGAAGAAAGGGATGTTTTGTTTTAATACAAACCCAATGAATAACTAAACAATTGAAATAAATAAATTACAACAAACTTGAGGAAGCCTTGAGCGCCAAGAGTGTGAGAGTAGTTGATGTAGAGGCAGCCCAAGCTTCAAGGATGGAGGTGGATCACAAGTAGCCTTAGAGATTTGTCGTTTAGAGCTTCAAGGGATCAAGATATCATTCCAATGTATCGGTAGTGTTCCCGGCATCCATACTCGTCTATTTATAGGAGAAATATCCCCAAATACTTCAATATGGCCGTTGGAGGGCTTTCGGAGCCGTTGGGGGTCAAGTGGACAAGTCTGGTCAAGGCCCAACGACTAGTTTGACTTTGCTTATCGGCTGACCGGTGCTTGGCCACCGGCCGGCCGGTGCTCCAGACAGAAGGCAGAGCTTTCTGTCTGGGCTCCACCGGCAGGCCGGTGCTAGCCCACCGGTTGGCCGGTGGTCCAGACACCGGGAGGCCGGTGGCACCTGGCAGAGAGCTTTGCTTCTGCCAGAGACCACCGGTTGGCCGGTGGACTCAGAGAGTCCTTTTTCCAGTCTTCTTGGGCCAACTCTTTGTCAACCTTTTTCCTATCATAAAACAAACTTGAAAACAAGTTAGAACACGATGAGAGTGATTGTGATCATTAAAATCAAAGAGAGAGGGGTACAACAGGTTTTAATTTTTGAAATTATGCAATATGTTAATATAATATTAGTATTATTCACGTACAGGTTTAAATTTATTTTCATGGATATATCAATGTCCCAATATCTTATTTATTATGGCTTCAAGTTATTTTCAAATTCTTGTCATAATATTTAATCTATGTTTATTCCATGATTTATTCAGTTATATGTTTTCTTTTATTTGGATTTATCTCACCCCTTATTATTTCTTCATTAACAAAGTTCACGAATAAAATTATTACATGGTTTATTATTATAATGATAATAACTATGAAATAACTTTTGTGAGATCTTAATGAAACATTATGGATTCTGTATTTTCATATATAATTAAATGAATGTCTATTTCAAACAAAAAGTGATCATATTTTACTAATTCTACTATTTTATAAATATGGATATATTCCTTATATATTAGAGATATTATTATTATATGATATTATAATTAATTTTTTTTATCCATGATTTTACAGTTGTTATCAAAGGGTGCAATTAAAATGTGTCTCTCTGAGCATCAGATCTAGGAGCATGGGTCTCAGGAATCATAATTGGTATAAAAGGAATGTTTTATATAACTTGGTATATTAGGATGGTTCCTAAGGAATATTTATCAATATTAAATATTATTCTATGTATTGGATGTCATCCTTATGTTTGGGTAAAATAGATATTATGTGGTTTCTCTTAGAAATACATCAATATCTCTATACTAGAAAGTGGATATTGAAGTGGCATAGATGAACCTACTGTTACTGATAAAGAATATTTTTAGTTGAGCATTGAATCAATCCTAACTCTGATACTCATGGAGTGGTCTGACGAATTAACAACTACTTATACACTCCTAGGGGATTTGATTAATTTAAACGCATTATCTTTATGATCCATTTTGAAGTATTGAAAAATGATGTTAATTATTTTTGTTAGAGAACCTAATAGAAAAATGACCAAGTATACCCATGAATTAAAAAAGGAGTTACAGGTTCATAAGATATTATTATATATTAAAAAAAGTGTCATAAGGTAATAAATATTCAGATTGATGTTTTTATATTCATATTTTCGATGATATTATAATCATTTTAAAATTAGTATTATTTGTAGAAGGATCATGAAAATTAATCTATAAAAGGTATGATCTTATAATACATTATATCATATAATTAAGTATGTGATCATATTTAAGTGGTTGATAATATTATTATATGGTAATTATGGTGGAAAATATGAGTTTCTTACTCATTCCTAGGGTGTTGAGATTTATATTTTCTTGAAACTCATGGCTATTTTATTTTTTTAGTGAAATTTATCAATGATATTTGTTTATATTGAAAAATTTATATTGATTATGTGAAACATATGAGGATTATTACTTAAGAGTATTACATTAATTATTTGGTGACATATATTAAAGGGTATTAAAAACCAAGAAATGGTATTTTATGAAAAATTATATATTTGTGGATAAATATTGTAGTGTCATGGACTGATGTATTGATAAATATTATGTTTAATATACAAATGATAAATAGATAATAAAAGGTTGTATAACATTGAAGAAGTAAGTGAGATAGTATTGATAACCCTATGATGGATAATTGATTCATGATATTTTCGGAGAAGTTCAAATCATTTTTGAGATAATGATATATAGTGACCATTATATGAAATTATTGTTAATTCCATTTGAGGGTTAATTATGAAACTAATTTCATAGAAGACTATATAAATTTATTTTGTTTTATTGACTTTGAGATTAAAATATCTTTTGGGGGAGGTATGTCATTGAGAGTATATGATTATGGTATATAAATACTTGGTTATATTCTTCAATGAATGATTAATATTATTTGAGGAATGTTAAGATGGATTTGGAAAGAATATATTTCATTGATTATTGGTTTTAGAAAATTTTAATATATATTATGGAAAATTGGGATCTATATTTTATGTATTCGGTTAATAAGTATGTGATCACCCAACACAATGAATCTTATGTTGAGATAATAATTATATATGTTAAACTGAGGGGGATATTGATTGAAATGAGTGCAAAAAATGTTAAGATATATCAAGTATATGATAGTAATTCTATTACCACTAGTTTCTGGTATGTAACCCTTACTTGATTCTTTTCATGGTTTTAATGTTATGAGTGTTGAATGAGAGAGTCAGGAGAGCTTGGAATGATTTTGTGAGGCAAAGGGGAAGTCACACGGGAGGGGCACGGTTTGTCTAAACTGTGCATCCAAACCGTGCGCAGTGGGTCTTGGAGGAAATAACTTCTGCATGGTTGGTGCACTATTTGTCTAACTGTGTGGCCAACCCGTGCGAGAAGGTTGGTCGAGGTAGTTGCTAATGCACGGTTAGCGCACGGTTTGTCAAACCGAGCAAAATAACTGCGCGGCCACTTAAATGAGATCCTATAAAGGTGGATCTCATGCATTTTTGTCTTTATGTAGCTTGTTTTTCCTCCTAGGTGGCCCTAACTTGGGATTTTGGTTCTCCCAAGGTCAAGGATAGTGTTCCCATCATTCTGAAGGCGATCCAAAGGCTTCTCTTGGCGAATCGATGCCGGATTCTTGAGGTATGTGATCGTTATTGTTTTCTTTCATAGATCTACTTAGATCAACTTCTTGACTTCTCTCGATTTCATAGATCTACACCCAGTATGGGTAGATCTAAGTGTGTAGATTCCAAATATGATGAGATTTGGTCTTGGTTGTGGTAGATGAAGATATATAAGGAGGATTCATAGAGAATCGACCCGATCTTATTGTGCGTTCTCTGTTTGTTAGTGTTTTCGTCAAAACCATTGAGGTAGGAGGATTTAATCTCAACTCTTCTTGTTAGAATTGATTGGTTTAGATTTGAATTGATTTATTTGAAGGGATTTGATTGTGAAAAGAATATTATAAATCTTCTTTAATGTAGATTTATGGATTTGATGAGATTCTGAAACCTCGGCGAATTTTTGTGCAAAGTGATTGGACTTGTTGAATTTTAAATGTTTATTTTAAATTATGGATTTCATGAAATTGTAAATGGTTTAATGAAAAATGGTTTTTCAATAAAAAGGGTGTTTTATTGAAATATTTTGAGATTAAAATGACTCTGATGGATTTGGTTTTCAATAAAATGGTATTTTTATTGAAATGATTTGGAATTGAAATGGTTAAGCATTGAAATGGGTTGAATTGGATGAACACACTTGGTTTTTGATATGATGGTTGTGTGTGCTCAGAATCATGTGGGACGGGTAAGGGTTACGAGTCTCCCCCATCAGTGTTGGGATGGATAAGGGTTTGGGCTCTCCCTCGTCAAACATTCATATTTCATTCAGGACGGATAAGGGTTACGGGTCTCCCCCATCAGTGTTGGGATGGATAAGGGTTTGGGCTCTCCCCCATCAAGCATTCATGTGCATTTGGGTTGGATAAGGTTAAGAAGTCTCCCCCATCATGGTTGGGATGGATAAGGGGTAGGGCTTCTCCCCTCTTCTAGGTAGCATGCATGGTTGGTTGCAAGGGTTTGTGGAATGGTTTGGGTGTGCCAAAAATGAATGTTTGTGAAATGGTTCTTAAGCTTGTTTATTTATTTTTTTGGAAAAATAACTTGCTGGAAAATTAGTTTCAATTGATTTTGGAACACATTTAGTTATGAATGGTTTTGGGAACATGTTTATATTTAGTTATAAACTACTTTTGAGAAAAAAAATTATATAAACCGTTTTTATATAAATGTTGATAACTCTTCTATCATAGTGGGGTGAGTAGGGAAGTCATTTGGGGAAACCTACTGAGTTTTATACTCACCCCTGATTTGGCATGTTGGTACAATTGTAGATGTCTAATTCAGGGACACTTGTAAATGTAAAACATCTTATTCCTAGTGGCTTGTGGTGATCTTTGGGAGATATTGTGGAGCATGGAGCTTGTGGTGCAAAGAATCATGTTTTCTTTTGAGAGTCTTGATTTGTTTATCCATTGTGTACATTGATTCGTGGTATTCCCTTTCACAGTTGTGTACTTTATGTGGTTTGAAATAAATGAAGTTGTTTAGTTATCGGTATTTTGTTCATGCAATGTATATTGAATTTTTGGTTATGCTTGGTTGGTTTATGAGTTATTTATAAAAGGGTAAATCATCCCCTAACTTGTATTTGAAACACTTCGACATTTATAACCAACCATTGGAATCTTGGGGATGTCGCTTAAGTCCTAGTAATGACTTGTTGAGCTCTCAAGCCAATGGGAATTGGCTTGTCATTAAAAATGGTATCAGCTTGTTCCGTCCTTTCCTAACAAGTAGTCCTTGATGTTCTTGGTCTTGGGGTTGAAATTCATTATTTTCTATTCCTTAGGTTGAAATCATAGGCAGGAGTAGGATTTGTCAGAACTTGAAATGTATAGCATAAAAGGACGTAGCTAATCTGTTTCTTATGAACTTCAAGTTACCTGGGTGTTGGGTACATAAGTGTTTGGGATACACTTCTAGAATGTTATAAATATATTTGTCATGGGTTTATCCAATGAGATGATCATGACATGGATTATAGATGAATGACTTCCCTCTAGGATTTCATATCTTATTGTGAGGAATGAGTAAGGATAATGTGCAATGTGAAATTTTTTGAAAAATACAGAAATTGTTTTCATGTAAAAGACTTTGAAAACATGGTATTTGATGTATTTTTAAAATGGGTTAATTTTAAAAAAAGGTATATTGAATGTTTTCAAAAATGGCTAAACATGGAAAAAGGTTGTTTTTGGAAAAACAATGTTTTGATAGATGATGTGATAGAATTTGAATGCTAAGCCATCAGTTTTGAGAGAATGAGATTGACAGAGTCTGTTGTTGGTTTAGAAAATGGAACTCAGTAGGCATCGTCAGAACCAACCTGAAGAAGCTTCGGAAAATATTGTTGCACATGAACTGCGTGTGAACCAAGAGCTGGTTCAGTGTATTGTCCATGATTTTCAAGATGTGGTTACGGGGAACCAGATGAATGAAACAAGTCATGTGGATCATACCATCCAGTTCATGAAGTAGAATCCACCGAACATTCGGGGTGATGGTGAACCCGAAAAGGTTGAGGTGTGGCTATGTAGGATGAATCACATCTTCTATTTCATTGGCACACCATCAGAGCTCAACGTAAATTTGGTAACGTATATGCTCGAGGATCTTGCACGTATGTGGTGGGATTTAATGGTGCATGATAAATTGCATAAAGGCCTAACATGGGAGGATTTTCAAGGATTGTTCAACAAAAAACTCTATTCTCACACGTTCAAGATCCAGAAAATGAACGACTTCATTAGCATGAAGCAGGATTTTGAAAGCACGCATATTCAAATCAGGGCTAAGGAAAGATATTCGATTGAATATTGTGGTGCTCTGTATTATGGATTATACAGAGATGGTGAATAGAGCGACTGTTGCTGAACGAGATACCTCGGTATCGATGGGAGGAGGAATGTTCATACATAGAGGAAATGGTGGGAACACAACCTCTAGGAATAATAAGACAAGGGACACCAATTTCCACTGTGCAAGTGGAAATCAGAACCAGACGGTGGGATCCGTGAACCATCCTCCATGACCCAAGAGAAAAGAAGGTTGTTTTTCAATATGGTTTGCTTGACCACAAAAGGCAAGATTGTACGGCGCAACCTAGAGCATGTAACAATTGCATGCATATGGGGCTTCTACAGTGCTATTGTAGAAATGCTCTGAGGTCAGGTGCACCTGAAACTTCTCAGGTCTCGCAAGAATGGTATGCTTCGACAAGATGAGGACCGTAGAATCAGTCTCAATAGCATTATAGAGCTGGCCATGGTGATTTTCGAAATTCCATGACTCCTCAACCAGGGCAATCTCAGCAAGGCAACAATGAGAACAGTGCAACGACGAAGATATTGTTTGTAGTTGAGAAGATGATGGTCAATGGTCAGGTTGGACCATATATGGTAAGAGGTACGATTCTATTAAATTCTACCCTTGTGCAAGTGCTCTTAGATAATGGTGAATCGTATTCCTTCATTTATTCTCGTGTTGTTGATTTTCTATGTTTAAAATAGGAAAAGATGCCTTCTGTTTTTAAAATGAAAACTCATCTTGGTGAAAGAGAATGTCAAGCCTTTGTGTGTAGAGAATGTGTTGTAACTGTTGATGGAGCTGAGTAAAATTGGGACTTCTCAATGTTGGACATGGATGTTTATGACATAATCCTAGGTATGGATTGGTTGTCAAATTTTAAGGCTCACATCGACTGTTATAAGAGAACAGTTAGTTTCAAGACTGAGGACGGCATTGGCCATCTCTTTAGAGGAGACAGGGTAGTAAAGAAAGGTGAAAAGATCTTGTTGGCACCAATGGTGGGAACAATCTCTTACCAACTGGTATCCTTGACTTTGGCATCAATGGAAGATATTGAGGAAAACAGTTTTCCAGCAATTGTGGATCAATTTCTAGATGCCTTTCCCAAAAATATCTCAGGGTTACAACCTCTATGGGAAGTAGAGTTTATGATTGATCTCCTTCTGGGGTTCAGTCCTATTTCTCTTCCATATTAAATGATATCACCAATAGAGTTACGTTAACTGAAATTGTAGTTAGTGGAGATAGAAATAAAGGGTTTCATTTGACCAAGTACATCTCTATGGGCTGTAGTGGTTTTGTTTGTTAAAAAGGAAGATGGAACTCTCCAGTTGTGTGTTGATTATCGTAAGCTTAGCTATGTTACGATAAATAATAGACATACACTTCCACTCATTGATTATATTTTCGATAAATTAAGTGGAGCTTAGTGGTTTTCCAAGATTGACTTGTGATCAGGATATCATCAATTGTGATTTTGGAAGGAGGATATCCCAAAGATAGATTTCAGAAGTAGATATGGCCACTATGAATATATAGTCATGCCTTTTGGTCTAACTAATGCACCAGAAGCCTTCATGGATTTGATGAATCAGATATTTTAGTGATATATGGATTATTTTGTTGTGGTGTTTATGGATGATATTTTGGTCTATTCAAAAACAAGGGCAGATCATGAGGTGCACCTAGAAATAGTTTTACAAATCTTGAGAGATCATCGTTTGTATGCCAAATTATCAAAGTGATATTTTTGGATACGGGAACTATGTTTCCTTGGCCATGTCATTTATGATAAAGGTATTTTTGTTGATCCTGAAAAGATAGAAGACATTATCTCTTGGAAAACACTGAATAATGTGTTCAAGATAAATAGTTTTCTTGGTCTAGCTGGTTATTACCGACACTTTGTGTGTGATTTCTCGTGACTAGCGTCACCAATGACAGCTCTGAAAAAGAAGAATGCACCATTCCAATGGACAGAGGAATGTCATATATCTTTTCGAGAACTGAAATTTCGGCTTACATGGGAACCTATCCGGATCAATCCAGAATCAGGACAGGGGTATGTGGTGTATTGTGATGCTCCAGGATCAGGGTTGGGTTGTGTTCTCAGGCAAAGAGATCATGTGGGTGCTTATGGTTCAAGGTAGTTAAGAGTGCATAAGAAAAATTACCCAACACATGATTTGGAGTTGGCTGTAGTCATCCATGCTTTAAAAACATGGAGACATTATCTCTTTGGTGAGAAATTTACTGTGTTTAGATATCACAAAATCATGAAACCTATTTTCTCACAACGAGATTTAAATATCACAGAATGGAGATGGATAGAGTATCTCCAAATTTTGACATTGACATCATGTACACCCCCGGAAAAGGAAATTCGGTGGAAGATGCATTGAGTAGAATGTCATAAGCTCTGTTGGTGAAAGAAGCTTCATACGGATGGTAGTTGATGTCAGACTTAGTCGACAAGCATGTGGAATGGGAAGACCAAGGTGATGTTGTTGTTTTCTTTTCATCTACAGTTGTTCCTGATTTAGTAAATAAGATCAAAGAATCACAAACATCTGATGCATAATGTTGAAGGTTCCGGGCGTAGTGGAAGTGCATGGGTGCATGTTCCCACATGGTTTTTGTCATTAACAATGATCAATCTGGAATCAATTCGACGATAAATTCCAGTCTCCATGGATTGAATCATAGAAATAGACAAAGAAAAATAATGTCTCGGAACCAAAAATTATGATCATTATAGGTTGATTATAATTAATTTAATCAATTGAAAATATGTACATTTTGGTGTTCTATCTTTGTTGATATTCTTGATCACGTTCTGATGTGATTCATTGTGGCATCGCAGAAGCCAAGGGTATACTTACTCTAGCAATAATCCACATGTGCACCACATATCTCTGGATGTCACCAAAGGTGTCTCTAGGTGCTAACATAGAGAAACCTTTACATGAATTGTCCTCCTTAGATTGTCTTGATTCGATTGAAGATGATCTCTCTCGGTTTTGAGAGTGTTCTTGGAGGAAGAGGTTCTTTTTTCCTTGAATGAATTCTCCAGAATTTTTGTGCACAATGATTCTATTTTGTGTGGAAAAGAGTTGGGGTTATGAGGATATTTATAATTGGGTTTTAGGTTGTAGAGTTATGACAATAGATAAATGCGTTACATGTTTTATTTATTTCATTAACTCTTCTGAAAACCCCATGTCGAGTCATTAATTCCTTGACATGTGCCCACACTGATTATAATAAATATCATTTAATAAAATGATATTTCCTCAAAATCCAAACAGGAAAAGCTACATGGTGTGTAATCATAAATACCCAGTGTGTACTTGTTTTTCATTGAAAACTACATGGAATGTACATTCAATGTACCCGGTGTTTATATCTTGTTTTCATTTATTCATTTCCTTTCCGAAATGAAAACAACACGACGTGTACATTTAATAATACACGGCGTGTAATTGTTTTCAAAATAAAAACAACAAGGCGTGTAATCATTAATACACGGCGTGTACTTGTTTTCATTTTTTTCTTCCTACAACATTAAAATGATTTAGGCTTCCTTGAATAATTATTAAACCATGTATGGGAATAATCATTATTCTACTTGAGATAATTGAATGCACTTAGTGTGTGACCCTCTAGGCCCATTTCTCATTGGCATTAGGTGGGCATGCCTAAAGTCCAAGATTATTGTCCAACAACGGTTCAAGGAGCCCTAGGGAAGGAATTTGACGCCGCATTGACGTATCACCTCATACAAATGAATACTTTGTAGTTTAATCCATTTGTCTCAATATCTCTTCAAGAAAGTTTCATGGAAATGTCATAAACATATATGCCTAATATTTCATTCTTTGAATTCCAAAAATAAACTCGTCATTTCACCATGGCCATGGAATTTTTTCGACAGGTCTATTTCAATCAAAGGCCCGAGATAGCTACTTCAATAAATATGGAAGGGAAAATCCTTCATCGCCTTATCTATTAACATCTTTTCATTCGTGACTCAACTAACATATCCTACTTCCTGCCAACTCTATTCGTGACAGTTTTTGGTAGAAAATCTAAGTGTGGGAGTCATGACATGAGTTAATGATAATATTCTAGTATAAGGACCATTATACACACTCATAGATAGTAATGTCCGATGACACCAAGACATACGGAATTGCTACTGGTGTGTCTGTTCTCAGAATCTCCCATCTTGGAGATTACCATGTATGAACTCTATGAGAGAGAGTCTCATCTTCTTATGAGTACTCACACATGACGGTCTGTATACTATTTGTCCTGTCATAGTATGTTTTCCAACCACATAACTTTATTTGAGAATATTGTTATAGCATTTCAAAGTTCTCATTATAGCAGGGATCTTCCATGACCTTATTAATGCAACCAATATTCTAGGACACTATTATATTATAGTTATGCAGAATAATGAAAAATATATAATAATAGAACATTCATGTAATCAAAGTACAAAACAGTTGGTTCTCAGGACACCACCCCTTAAAAACTCCCACTTGGACTAGAGCCAACCACCTATGACTTTTAGTCCGCTAGACCTCACATGATGATCATGTTTCTGCTGAGTCAGGGCTTTAGTCAAGGGGTCTACCACATTGTCTTCGGTGGAAATACTACTCACTGTAACTTCACCTCTCTGAGAAAAATCCCTCCCGAGATGATACTTCCAAAGTATATGCTTTATCCAGGGATGTGACCTTGGCTCTTTTGCATGTTACACCGCTACGGTATTATCACAATAGTGTGTGATGGGATATTTACTGCTCTTTACTACATCCTTGGATGAATATTTGCATCCATACTACTTCTTTAGCTGCCTCAGAAGCTGCGATATACTCAGACTCTGATGTAGAATCTTCCACCACACTTTTCTTTGAGATCCTCCAGCTTACTGCACCTCCATTAAAACTAAAGATGTATCCAGTCTGTGACTTCATGTCATCTTGATCAGTCTGGAAACTAGCATCTATATTTCCTCTAATAACTAGTTCCACATCTCCTCCATAAACCAAAAACATATCCTTAGTACGCCTCAGATACTTAAGGATAGTCTTGACTGCCATCCAATGGCAGTCTCATGGATCAACTTGATATCTGCCTACCGCACTTAATGCGTAAGCAACATCTATCCTCATATATATAATATCATACATGACTGACCCAATCATGGATGTGTAATGGATCTTTTCCATTCTCATTAATTCCACATGTGTACAAGGATAAATTTTTTTGGAAAGATGAATTCCATGTGACTCTAGAAACAATCCCCTATTAGACTGTTCTATACTTAATCTCTTCAGTATCTTGTCAATGTATATACTTTGACTCAGGCCCCACATTCTCTTGGAACTATCACGATGGATCTTGATCCCAAGAAAATATGCTAGCTATCCTAAGTCATTCATGTAGAAGTTTTTATCTACCCATTCCTTAACTAACTGTATGTTAGGTACTTTGTTTCCAATTAGTAATATTTCATCAAAATATAGTATTAGGAAAACGACTGCACTCCGACTAAACCACTTGTAGACACAAGTCTCACATTCTTTCTTAACAAAGTCAAATTATGTTTTGGCATCATCAAAATGAATGTTCCATGACCTTGATGCTTGCTCTAATCCATAAATGGATTTCTGAAACTTGCATACCATTTTGGAATCCTTTGGAGTCACAAACCATTCAGGTTGTGTTATATAGACATATTTCTGGATGTTCCCATTATGGAATGTTGTTTTGACATCCATTTTCAAAATTACATAGTCCTGGTAAGTAGCAATGACCAATTGGATTTTAATGGATTTCAGCATCGCAACCTGTGAAAAGGTTTCATCATAGTAAATACCTTGACGCTGTCTAAAACCTTTTGAAACCATTTGTGCCTTATATGTGCTGAAAATCCCCTCCATGACTAGTTTCTTTTGGAATAAACATTTATTACTAATAGTATTTACATCAACTAGAGGATCTACAAAAATCCAGACATGGTTTTGGTACATGGAATCCATTTCAGAATTCGTCGCCTCTTGCCACTTGGAAACATCTGTGCCTTCAACTGCTTCCTTGTAGGTAAGAGGATCATCATTGTCAACCAATAATGAGTCACCATCCTCAGTGACAAAAAACCATATTGTTCTGGTTCTCCCACCTCTCTCATTCTCCTACGTAGTTCTTGTGTCTCTGGAATAGATTGTTCTTCCAGAGGGCTTTGTGGAATCTGTTATTATACCGACACTTGTGTATCTTGAGCCTCGACTTCATCGAAGTCTATCTCGCTCCCACTATCTCTTTTAGAGATGTACTCCCTCTCAAGGAATTGTGTGTGTCTTTCCACTGTAACCTTTTTTCCTGAGGGTTTCTATAGGTAATATCCCCTTGTTTCCTTGGGATATCCTATAAATATACACTTTGTTCCTTGAGGTCCGATTTTATTAATTGAAAAGGCCTCAACAAATTTTTCTCTACCCCATACATGTAAATTTGATAACTTGGCTTTTCGTCCACTCCATAACTCATATGGAATACCATTTATCAATTTTGTTGGTACTTGGTTTAGTATGCGTACTACTATTTATATTGCATATCCCCAAAAGGATAATGGAACACTCACCTGACTAATCATTGATATCACCATGTCCAACATGGTGTGGTTACTCCTTTCACTTACATCATTCCACTGAGGTGTGTAAGGGGGAGTGAGTTGAGATAGAATCCAAAACTCCCATAAGAAATCAATGAAGTCCTAATTAAGGTATTCTCCTCTGTCTGAGTGGAATTTCTTAATTTTTCTACCAAGCTGCTTCTCAACATAATTCTTGTATTCATAGAACCAATAAAAAGAATCGGACTTATACCTCACTAAGTAAATATATCCATATCTACTAAAATCATCATTAAAAGTTATGAAGTACGAGAACGCACCCCATGATTCAACTGGAAATGGCCCACACACATCTGTGTGAACTAATTCTAGAAGCTCTTTATCCCTTTCACCTTTCCCACTAAATGGGGATTTGGTCATTTTTCCTTGTAGACACGCATGACATACACCAAGTGGTTTTAGTTAGAAAGATTCTAAATACCCATCTTGAGGTAATTTTTCCAAACTTTTCTCATTGACATGACCTTTCCAGTGATGCCAAAGTTGGGTGTTGTATGAGTCATGTGAATTAAAATTGTAATTGATTTCCATTTTTTTGGTTTGTATAGTCTAACACATAAAGGCTGTTATATAAATGTTCCCTGCCAAAATGAATGCTATCTTTATAAAAGTATAAACATCCACTTACAAAATTGAAGATGAACCCATCAGTATCTAATCTGGATACTGAAATAATGTTTTTGGTTATAGAGGGTACATAATAACATCCTTTCAAAACCAAGACCATCCCAGTAGGAAATGTGAGGTGGTAGTCACTGATAGCTACAACAAAGAGTCTTGATCTATTGGATGCTCATTGGTCCACCTCACCTCAGTCAATATTCTTGAATCTACTTGGTTGTTATATTTGGATAGAGATTTGATCACCACAAGTAGTATCTAATACCCAATTATTAGAAACAGATAGATTGCATTCGATAAAAAATGCACCTAAAGATTCCCCTTTCTTCCTTGGCTGGGTGTATTTTTTCTTCTGGTGGCCCTTCTTACAACATGTGAAACAAACAACCTCATATTCTGTTGCCTCCCCTTTGATCATACTCTTCTTGGAAGGCCTTGAAGAATCTTTGGGCTTAATGCTCTTCACATTCCCTTTCCATTTATTCACCATGACGAAAAAAGGCTTTTCACGCTTCATGTCATTGTCCACTCGGTGAATGAGGATAAGAAGATCAAACAAACACATCTCAATGTTGTTCATATTGATGTTCACAACAATGTTAAAGAATATATGGGGGAGTGATGCAAGAATGATATCGGTACCCAGTTCTTCGGGGAGTTTAAACCTGAGAACCTCCAAACACTTAATGTAGCCAATGAGCTTGACTATATGAGGCCCACCTGGGGCACCCTCTCTAAGCATTCTCTGGAATAGAGCCTTGTAGATCTCAAACCATTCATGTCTTTCTCTCTCCTAGTATAGACCATGGAGGTGCTCGAGCATGATGTATGAATCCATGTCTCCATGAGACTTCATGAGCTTACTAGGCATTGATGACATCATCAAACATTGAACATCGAGTGCATCATTAAAATGTTGATCATAGACCAGGAAATCTTCATCACTCCCCCCTGGGGTAGGGTAATCAGGAAGTGAGGACTCCAGCATGTAAAACTTTCATTCATAATATAGGATAACCCAAAGGTGCCTAAACCATTCCTAAAAGTTACTACTGGTGAGGATATTGTCTTTATCCAGAATTAATCACAGAGAAAATGTGGTTGATGAGTTTTTGATTTCTATTCGATAAATTGAAAGATAAGATTTATCAGTAATTTCTTGATTACATTTTATGAGAAATAATAAATGAATTTGTTAATTATCCCACTATTTTATCAAGTCCCAATGGCCATCACCATTGAACTCGAAATGTCTAGTTGCTTTGAAATTCTAGTGGCAAGGATCCATATTCCACTTCACATAACACCAACAAGGGTTGGTCAAGATATTTGAAGGTATTTAGGTAGGATAGTCTTTTCCAACTATGAGCTTATAGTTCCTTGATCTGTTGAGTGGACTCCCCAATCCTGAAATCCTGATATGGATTTCTTCAACTCTTTCCTCCAATATTACATCAAGTCTAGCAAGGGAAACTCCTCTTTATGTAATATAGTTAAGTCAACCCGAAAACATTCATAAGGGCTTCCCTTATAAAATTAAGTGTCCCAAAAAGGGTTGGTCAAACACATTGTTTTATTGAGTCTTTCCCTTAATCAAGTAATGGAAGGCTTGGTTTAATTTAATATGGTATTAAGTGATTTTGAACTTTTATGCATAGTTTTGCATTATCACATGCTTATTAATATTAAGTGATTCTATCTTAAGTGATTAACCATGTTCTGATAATGTTTACGCATAGCTCAGTTTTTATTTTATTCCATCTTTTCATGATTGTTCATTTCATTATCCATGTGATCGCAATAACACATACAAAATAAATAAACCATGAAATCAGAGAGAAATAATATAAGATGAAATGATCATGATCTTCTATTGGTTAGCTTATTCAGCGGTTTTAAAATGTTAACCCTAACATAGGGAAAAACACCTTGAACCGATGGTTCGTGTTTTGCAGCTCCCAC
Organism: Viscum album; assembly: GCA_963277665.1. Lineage (NCBI taxonomy): Eukaryota > Viridiplantae > Streptophyta > Magnoliopsida > Santalales > Viscaceae > Viscum > Viscum album. The sequence goes on along the minus strand of OY728155.1, from coordinate 1,620,872,087 downwards.
CTGTCCACCATTGTATCTTCTTGTGTTGGTTTCTCCTCAAATTTGAATTTTTAAGCGTATCCTCTAGCTTGGGAGATCCTCCATTACCTGGGTTTACATTAAAGAAACCATGGGCATGAAATCCATATATTTTATTGGAAGAAGGCTCGCATGCCAAAAAAATTAAATAAATTAAAATGAAACCATACAAATACAAAGGGTCTTTGGTCTAGCTCATGATCATCCATAGCATGCAATGGCATTTACGCATATTTAGAATTCAAATTCCTTTAATCGTTCTATTATTCAAGATAAGTCTCTCTTGAATTCAATAAATTATGATCTTATAATTAATCAATTATTTATCATAAATTCTTTTCTGAATATCCTTGAGATTTTTCTCATCCATATTCCTTGTATGGTGTCTTTGTACATTTTGATAAAAGTTGGTGAAATTACATTTCTTGAAAGTACAGAGCATGTAGTTTATATTTACATGGTGCGTATTTCTTTCACCTTTTATCCAAAGTAGACGCCACGGGATTTGGCATGTTTTCTGTACATTGGAAATTTTGGAGTACACTGTGTATGGATAAATCATACATGGTATGTACTTCCTTGTTACGCGATAACAGGCTAGGAAATCCCAGGTACGTGGTACACAGCTTCTTCTTTGTACACGGTTTCACATGGGCTGGATCAGACTTCAAGGCATGTTGCTCCAACATACATTCCATGTATTCCGATTCCCATGCGCTGATTAATTCTAGTCAACACGGCGTAATAAATACTTAGGCATACTAAATTCACACATTGTGGTTCGGCAGACAAGTGCTGGTTCGTTGAAACTAAGTACCCGGCATGTAGTTTTCATTACACACCGTGTATTCTCGTGTTGTATAGACAAAAAGAGCGGTTCCTCCAGATGAGTTTCTTCATTTTTATTTTATTCAAAATTAAAATTAAAAGGTCATTTCTGTGATATGATTCGAGAAACATATAAGAAATATTAGATCTTGTTTATTCAGATTTATAGAATGATTTATTTCGAATTGAATCAAATATAAATGCATAAATTATCAACAAAAATTAAATAACTATAATCAATGTTGTAACCTCGCTCTAATAACAATTTAAGGTTCCGAGCGTAATGGAATCAGGTGGGTGGATTTGTCCACTTGGATTTTTGTCATTAACAATGATCAATCTGGGATCAATATGACAATAAACGCCAGTCTCCACGGATCGATTCACAAAAATAGACAACGAAAAGGAAAGTCTCAGAACCACAAAGTAGGATCGTTACTAGTTGATTATAATTAATTTAATCAATTGAAAATAATTAACTTTTGGTTTTATTTCATAGTTGATTTTGTTATCACGTTCCAATGTGATTCACCATTGCGTCACAGAAGCCAATGGTATACTTCCTCTAGCGATGATCCACACATGCTCCACCTATCTTTGGACGTCGCCAAAGGTGTCTCCGGGTGCTAGCGTGGGGAAAACATTTCTTGCGTTTTCCACCTTATATTATCTTGATCTGATGGAATATGATCTCTCTCAGTCTTGAGAGTGTTCTTGGAATAAGAGGTTCTTTCGACCTTGAAAGATTTCTCCAGAATTGTTGTGCACAACGATTCTCTTGTGTGTGGAAAAGAGTTGTGGTTGTGAGGATATTTATAATCTGGTATGAGGTTGTAGAGTTATGACAATAAATCAACATGTTACAAGTTTTATTTAATTATTTAACTCTTTTGAAAACCCCAGGTAAAGTCAATAATTCCATGACATGCGCCCACACTGATTATAATAAATATCATATAATAAAACGATATTTCCTCAAAATCCTGGCTGGAAAAACTACACGGCGTGTAATCATAAATATATGGAGTGTACTAGTTTTTAGTGAAATCTACACGGCATGTGAATTCAATGTACATGGCACGTATATATTGTTTTCATTTATTCATTTCCTTTCCAAAAATAAAAACTACATGGCGTGTACATTTAATAATACACAGTGTGTACTTGTTTTCAAAATAAACACTACATGGCATGTAATCATTAATACACGGTGTGTAATTGTTTTCATTCTATTTTTCCCCCAACATTAAAATGATTTAGGCTTCCTTGAATAATTATTAAACCACGTATGGTAATAATCATTATTCTACTTGAGATACTTGAATGCACTTAGTGTGTGACCCTCTATGCCCCTTTCTCATTGTCATTAGGCGGGCTTTCCTAAACTCCAAGATTACTATCTAGCAATGGTTCAAGGCACCCAAGAGAAAGAAGTTGACACTGCATTGATGTATCACCTCATATGAATGCTTACTGTGTAATTTAATCCCTTTGTCCCAATATCTCATCAAGCAGGTTTCCTGGAAGTGTCATAAACCTATATACTTAATGTGTCTTTCATTGACTTCCAGAAATAAACTCGTCGTGTCACCATGGCCGTGGAATTTGTTCGACAGTTCTATTTCAATCAAAGGGCATGAGATACATGTTTCGCTAAATATGGAAGGCAAAAATCATTCCTCGACTTATACATTAACAACATGTCATTCGTGACGCACCCAACACACCTTACTTCCCGCCAACTCTCTTCATGATAGTTTTTGTCAGAAAATCTAAGTGTGTGAGTCATGACACGAGTTAATGATAATCTTCCAGACTAAGGAACATTACACACACTCGTAGATATCAATGTCTGATGAAACCAAGACATGCATAATTTCAACTGGCGAGTTTGTTCTCATAATCTCCCATGTTGGATATTACCAAGTGTGAACTCCTTGAGAGAGTCTCGTCATCTTACGAGTACTCGTACATGACAGTCTGTATACTATGTGTCCTATTATAGTATGTTTTCGAACTGTAGAACTTTATTTAAGAATATTTTTATAGCATTTCAAGGTTCTCATCATAGTTGGGATCTTCCATGACCTTATTAATGCAGCAAATATTCTAGGACATTATTATATTATAGTCATGCAGAACAATGAAAAATAAATAATAAGAGAACAATAATGTAATCAAAGTACAAAACAGTTGGTTCTCAGGACACCAACCCTTACAAATGCCTGGTTGTAAGTTTAAAACTCAATGGAGGGGAGACCATTGATGGCTGGAAACTTGATGGGGGTTCAGTTTTGCATTTCAAAGATCGGATGGTTGTACCTAGGGTTTGTTAAAAACAACTCTTTCATGCTTACCATCATTCAAGTTGGGTTGTACACCCAGGTATATAGAAGATGTATAAGTCAATGAAGGAACATTTTTGGTGGAGCGGCATGAAAAAGAAGTTGGTCGAGTTCGTCTCACGGTGACTAACTTGTCAGTAGGTTAAAGGAGGGCATCACAGACTAGCCAGTATGTTACAATATTTACCTACCCTAGTGTTGAAATGGGATTAGATATCAATGCATTTTGTTACATGTCTTCCAATAACTTTCCAGAAACACGATGCCATTTTGGGTGATAGTGGTTTGTCTAACCATGTCGGCCCATTTCATCCCTATTTGTGAAACCCATACGGTGGAAGATCATTAAAAAATCTATATATGAGATGTGGTAAAGAGGCTTGGTGTACCCATGTATATAGTCTAAGATAGAGATATGAGGTTCACATCTCGTTTTTTGAAATCATTACAGTAATCCCTTTTAACTCAGTTGATGATGAGAACGGTGTATCATCCTCAGACGGATGGGAAATCTGAGCAAATTATAAAAATGTTGGAACGCATGATGCGGGATTGTGTAATGGATTTTAGTGGTTATTGAGAGGAACATATACCCTTAGTGGAGTTCTCATACAATAATAGATATCAAGCCTCGATACGCATGGCTCTATTTGAAGAATCATATGGTCGTCCTTGTCGTTCTTCATTATGCTGGGTGGAAACTGGTGAAAATTCACTAGTTGGGCTGAGCCTTGTCCAAGAAACAACTAAGAAGATCCAGTTGATTTGAAAGAGGATGGAGATGGCTCAGAGTCATCAGAAATCGTAGGTACATCACCATCAAGGACCATTGTTGTTCGTTGTGGGTGATCATGTCTTCTTGAGGATCTCTCCAAGGCTTGGACATCGTCATTTTGGGATGAAGAGAAATTTATATCCTAGATACATTGGCCTTTTGAGATACTGGAACAGGTTGGAGAGGTGACATATCGGTTGGCATTACCACCACTATTCAGTTTGGTGCATAATGTGTTCCATGTATCTTAGTTGAAAAACTATCAGCCTGATCCTGACCATGTGATCAGATGGGATCCTGTTGACCTAGAGCCAACTGCTTTGTTGATACATATCCCGATATAGATTGTGGATAGGAATGATAAAGTCTTGCTGGAAAAAAGCATCGGTCTAGTGAGGATTTTATGGAAACATGGTCAGATTCAGGAAGAGACTTGGGAAGTTTAAAAGGAAATGAAAGAGAAATGGTCAGAACTCTTTCAACTGGGTGAAGGTTTTCTACTTTCCGAGGACAGAAAGACCAATGGTGGGAAAAATGTAGTACCCCCGGTTTCTGGTATGTAACACTTACTTGATGCTTTTCATGGTTTTTATGTTAAGAGTGTTGAATGGGAGATTCAGGAGAACATGGAATGATGTTGTGAGGCAAAGGGGTAGTTGCACAGGAAGCACACAGTTTGTCTAAATCGTCCGGCCAAACCCTGAATTATGGGTCTTAGAGGCAGTAGCTTCCAAACGGTCGGCACACGGTTTGCCTAACCATGCAGCCAAACCATGCGAGAAGGGTGGTCAAGGAAGTAGCTAACGCACCGTTAGCGCACGGTTTTCCATTACTCATGAACTAACCATGCGACCACTTAAACAAGATCCTATAAAGGTGCATCTCATGAGTTCTTGCCTCTATGTAGCTCATTTTTCCTCTTAGGTGGCCCTAACTCGGGATTTTGGTTCTGTTATGGTCAAGGAAGGTTCTCCCATCATTCTAAAGGTGATCTAAAGGCTTCTCATGGAAAATCAAAGCAGAATTCTTGAGGTATGTGATTGTTCTTGTTTGGTTTCTTATATCTACTTAGATTTACTTCTCATCTCCTCCCAATTTATTAGATCTATGCCCGTTATGGGTATATCTATGAGTTTGGATTCCAAATATGATGAGATTCGGCCTTTATTGTGTTAGGTGAAGAGATATAAGGAGGATTCTAGGACAATAAACCCGGTCTTCTTATGCATTATCTGTTTGTTAGGGTTTTTGTCAAAACCTTTGAGGTATGAGGATTCACTCTAAACTCCTCTATTTAGAATTGATTGAATTATATTCTAATTTATTTATTTTAAGGGAATTTATTGTGAAATGCATAGAATAAATCTTTTTTAGTGATAATTTATGGTTTTGATGAGATTGTGAAACCTTTGTGAATTGTTGTGCAATGTGATTTGGATTGTTTAATTTAAAATTTTGATATTAAATTATGGATTTTTTGAAATTGAAAATGGTTTGATGAAAAATGGTTTTTCAAAAAAAAGGTTGTTTTATTGAAATGGTTTGAGATTGAAATGACTATAACAGATTTGGATTTCAATAAAAAGGGAGTTTTATTGAAATGATTTGGAATTGAAATGGATAAGAATTGAAATGGGTTGAATTGGTTGAACATGCTTGGTTTTTGATATGATGGTTGTATGTGTTCATGGACATGTGGGATGGATAAGGGATAGAAGTCCCCCCATCAGTGTTGGGATGGGTAAGGGTTAGGGATCTCCCCCATCAAGCATTCATACTACATTCGGGATGGATCAGGGTTAGGGGTCTCCCCCATCAGTGTTAGGATGGATAATGGTTATGGCTCTCCCTCATCAAGCATTCATGTTCATTTGGGTTGGATAAGGGCATTATGTCTCCCCCATCATGGTTGGGATGGATAAGGGTTAAGGCTTCTACCCTCTTTTAGGTAGCATGCATGGTTGGTTGCATTGGTTTGTGGAATGGTTTGGGTGTGCCAAAAAGGAATGTTCCTGAAAAGGTTCTTATTCTAGTTTGGTTATTTTTCATGAAAAATAACTTGCAGGAATATTAGTTTCAATTTCTTTTGGAATTCCTTTGGTTGTGAATGGTTTTGGAAACTTTTTTATATTTAGTTATAAACTACATTTGAGAAAATGTTTTATATAAACATTTTTTATAAAAATGTGGCTAACTCTTCTATCCTAGTGGCATGTGTAGGGATGTCATTGGGGAAAACCGACTATGTTTTATACTCATCCCTGCTTTGGAACGTTGGTTCTATTGTAGATGTCATATTCCGAGACACAGGTAAAGGTAAAACATCTATTTTATAGTGGCTTGTGATGATTCTTGGGAGATGTTGTAGAGCTTGGATCTTGTGGAGCATGGAGTTGTGGTGTATTTTGAGGGTCTTGAGTTTTTTATCTGATGTGTACTTTGATGCTTGTTTTGGCCTTCTTCTATTGTGTACTTGATGTGGTTTGTCATAAATTATGTTGTTTAGTTGTCGCTCTTTTGTTCATTCATCATATAGTGAATGTTTTGTTATGATTGGTTGGTTTATGAGTTATTTATAAAAGGGTAAATCATCCCTAAACATGTATTTGAAACCTTTAAGCATTTTTTGCCAGCCTTTGGCATCTTGGGGTTGTTTCTTAAGGCCTAGTAATGACTCGTTGAGCTCTCATGCCAATGGGAATTGGCAGGTCATTATAGTAACATAGTATAATACTGTGATATGTCATGATGTTTGATATTACTGTAGATATTTTGATAACTCTATTATAATTATCATCACTCATATTAACTATTTTGGTTTTTGAAATGGATTATTCTCAATGTATCCAAGTAAAAAATGGGGTATACTAACAATATGTAAATTTTACCAATTAATAACATAACGGTATATATAATAGATGGTTAAATAATAATATTATTACAAATTTACTTTGATGCATTTTGAAAAACAACATGAATATTGTTGAAATCCCTAACACACAAAAGAATAGAAATATAGAATCTCATAAAAATTCTGGGGACAACGATGATGATATAAAGATGATAAAATTCCCCAAATGAAAAAATATAGAAATAAGAATATGGTAAATTGAAAAAAATGGAAATGTTAATTCTATAAGTAAGGATATGGATATTATCCAACAAAAATATGTAAGGAATAAAGAGAAGATGCAAAAAAAAATGTTTTCTTAAATTGAATGATTGATTCCAATTATTGGGATCAATGCCGAACGCTAAGGGGAAATGATGGAGATAGTCCTTAAAATCCATTAAAATAAGTAAAATCCCATGATCTATCTACTAATGTATCAAAGAGTTAGTTTTCACTCAATATTTTCTAGTGTCTGATGTTATGTAAGTTTTCACCAACATCAAGATATTGAGTTATAAAACCCTCTAGTTGTAATTTTTTGATATTAATCATTTTTTGATATTAATCATTTTCAAGGTTGGGGGAAGTAATCTATAAATCTCTTATAATTATATTATAATGTTTTATCATGAAGATAAATCTCATTCCATATAATAAATAAATAAATGATCATCCAAGTGTGTATTGTTACTTATGAATTCACTATAGAAATTAGGATATCATACCAGTCAATTTGTAATAATAAAATTAATTTTAAGAGAGTGAATGTGACATGATAATATTTAAATATTTGATGAAAATTAAATGAATAAATTTGATTTATGGATTTCTAAAAATAAAACACCCAACTGAATTTGAATTATGATATATTAATATACCTTGTAAATATTTATGTATGACTGTTAAAACCCACTAATCCAATCCAAATGAAATAATAAGAGTAACTATTTATTTAAATATAATTATTTACAAAATAAATACTAATTTTAATATAACATTGAAGATAAATTATTTATGATATTAATAGTTTCTTAACACCAATTTCATTGGTAAATTATATCGAATAACATTAATAAAATTTAATATTTTAACATTTCATTTTCAAATTTAAATGGGATTTTGATTATATCCAAAAATGATTTTATATGTTTTGGAATTTTAAATTAATAAAAAGTAGACTTCGTTTTGATTCCCATATTAACATGGACGTATTTTTGTTTCTAAAAATTATGATTTTTAGTGAAAAAATTATGTTTTTTCAGAGAACATATAATTAGTATTAATTTCCCATTGTATAATAATTTATTAAAACATTGTAAATTTTTTATTTAATAATATATTATTTTTTGAAATCAAATATTCAGTTTAAAATATACATTGAACATATAGTTCTATTGGAAAACATTTTTATAAATAGTTAAAATATTAGTTTAGTATATAAACTACTTTTGGTCTTTCAATAGAATTTAGTATTTTTTAAGATAGATTTATCTTTTTCTTGACTTTTAACCATTTTATTATTCATTTTATTATAATAATAATATTTATGATGTTAAAATCAGTATCAATGATAATGTTACATTATAAATAAATTAAAATCATAAAAATTGAATTTAAATAAATACATTTTTTACACGATTAAGTGTATTTATTTTAATATTATATTTTCACACTATTATAAATTTTATTCTAGAGAATGATTATAAATTTTGAAATTATAATAATGAAATTATGAAAATAATAATATTATTAATCTCTTTCATTAAAAATATTTACAATGGTTAGGAATTAATTACCGTGGTATAAGTAAATTATGTAAAAATTATAATGTTTAAAAAAACCTAAAACATTCAATGGGTTCCTAAAAAGGATTGTTTTAGGCTTGTTTCATCCCATAAAAATATTTCCCTTTCAATGTTTTCCATTTTTCTCATTTAAACATTAATATTATTGTTACATTGTTAAAATGTTATCTTTTAGTCCCAAAACTACCATTCCATTCACCTATAAATGTTTAATACTATCATTGATTCAAGACTCACTTCTCATTAATATTTATCAATAAAAATATAGAATATATATCATGTTATGTCCCCCTATAGTATTCATGATCTTTTTTTTACCATAATTGTAAGAACATGAAATTATAAAATATGGACAATGAATTTGATTCTATGAATGACACTCAACACGAAGCGTTGGGGGAAATATAACACCCCGATACATTATTATATATTTATTTTAAAATAAATTAAATCTCATAAATATATTACATTATATTATATGAAATTTTTATCACATATGACACAAAATAGTGACCATCCTTGAATGCTTTGGTAACACACATGATCGATATTTAGTGAGCATAAATATATTGTTAAAATATTGTTACTTAATATAATGGCTATAACCAATCATTTAAATTTAAGGGTGTTAAAAGGATTAAAAACTTGAGAAATTATTTATGTTTCAATATACTATTAATTTTTTATTTATTCTATATTAAAAATTAATCATTGTAAAGAAAAAGATATTTTTCCCAAAATAATAATATTGTTTCTCTAAAAGATGACTTCATCACGTATTAAACTCATAATTTAAAATTACCTATTACCAATATTATAAATTTTATATGAAAATATATCCTTCATTTATGAAATTTCAATATCAATATTATAATAGGGTGAATGTTTTGGATTTTTCTGTGAATTTTCTTCTTTAATTGAATAGTTAAAAATACTAATTTTTAATTATAAATATACTTTTTCCAAAATTATTTATAATGATATATTATTTTTTGAATTAGTATAAAATAAAAATTATTTAAATTATAAATCAATTAATTCAATTTTGGTTATTGTAATAATTTTTATATTTAATGTTGATATAACAACATTGAAAACTTTTAAACATTTTCTTTTTAAAAACATACTTTATCATCACATTTATGTGATTATTTTTAAATTAAAAATATCCACTTTTTGAATTTTGTTTACTAAAATTATCAAATATTTATGATCTTATTAATTTATAATTTCTATCAATTTCAAATTTAGATATGAACAAAATTAATAGTGAATGTAAAAAAATTAATTTACGCTGTTATGGTAAAAATCGATTTCGTTGGGTTTAAAAATATGAAGGGTAAAAATGAGATTTATTCTTGTATAAAAACTATGTTTTGGACATTTTAGACCATTCAACCACTAATTTTACATAATATTTCATCTTTTTTCATTTTTTCCATGTTAAAAAGGTGGTATCACACAATTCCTTCAAAAAATACCTATTGTGTCTTCCTAACCACTTATAAATGTTCACTCCATCTCCCCTCTTATTCATGGCTTCACATTACATTAGGTCCTCCAATCCCAAAAACAAATTACACCACAAAATACTCTAATTTAATCCTAGAAGACAAATTTAGAGAAAAATTTATCCTAAGAAGGATTTAGAGCACACCTATAGGGGATACCCTAAAAAGATCTAATGTTCTTTTATGGTTATCTTCAATTTATTTATTTCTCTACCTCTTTAAATTTTTACTAATCCATATTAATATAATAAGATTAGTATGGTACATATAATATTATGTTTTCTTATTATAATGTAATAACATATATCCTTTTCATATCTAGTCAAATGGTTTACGAAATCATCGTATGTGTGTAAGGCGGTATACTGCCTCATGAATTGAAGTCATTTTATTTTTGATTTTTACCACTAAAAGATGGTTTTGATGATGGATATAACGTTTGAATTTTAAATTTAATGCATATATATAACAATTGATAACTTATTTGATTTATACTCTTTTCCATTTCTGTAAATTAGGGGATACAATAACGTCGTACTCGTGTACAGTGGACTACCGTCTTACGAAGAGATATGATTTGTCCTTCACTAACACATAACATGGAAAGAAATAAGGATAATGTTAGTGATTATATATAATATAAATTAAATGATAATAATATTTATGACATATTTACCACTTTTTAAATACAATATATATCATTTTATTTATTTTCCTTCCACTCAATTAAAGATGATAACATTGTTCATGTGTGTGTGCACTACCTCCTTCACAAAGAAATGTGACTGTCTTTTAATCACCAAACCACATGGTTGATATATATAAGTATATAATATTATATTTATAGTATTTTTATCATTATTTATTTGTATAATATTACATACCTCCTTTCAATAATTTTTTGTGAAAATGGAAAATCACTCAAGTGTTTGTACGGTTTAACTTCTCCATGATCGTAATGTATTTCATTTTTCATAACCATCGTTTATTATTGCTATTAATTGAAAATTTGATACAAAAATATATTATTAATTTCATGATTATTATTATGGTTATTATATAACTATATGTTATTCAAAATAACCAGATCACTGATAATGAAAAAACGCATGAGAAAAGAAGGAAATGAACACACAAACCAATGAAAATAATGAATGAATATTGATGAATGTGTAATAAGATGTTATAAAAGGATCATATATTATTTTATAAATATTAATATGGTACTTGAATAATTAAAAACCATATTTAAAACCACTATAAATGAGTTTAAATCTTGGTAAATTTTAGGTTTTAATTTTTGTTATTTTACATACTGTAATTTGATTTTATAGTAACAAAGTAGTGAAGAATTTCATAACTTTATATATTTTCATTATGTTGGATTACATTATCATTGTCATTAATATTATAATAATATTTTTATAATTATATTTTCTATCTTATGTTTTATTTAAACATTTTTTCTATGGATTTATAGTTTACTCAAATTATTGATACGTTGACTAATTCTCACATAATTGTTATGATCAATTTAAGGGTTTATTTCAGAATCTCATTCTAACCAAGATTTTTTTTAGAAAATTATTTGGATTATTTAAAATGAAACAATAAAAATTAATTCTACTATGGTTATTAAAGATATTTTCATGTAATATTAAAAAATCACTCATTGGTTGTTGAAATGTTATAGAAATGTGTTTATGAAAATTATACTTCATCTCCATCGTCGACTAGAAAACTATTTTCTTCCAAAATAATATTTTATAAAAATGTTATAAAAAATCATTCAATAATTTAAAAAAAATCATCAAAATAATTTTCACCCATTTTTACTATTTTAAAAAAACATCAATGAAATCTTATCTCATTTGCAAAACAATACAAGTTTTGCAATTACTGAATTTGTGAAAGGAATTTTGTTATCCTATTTTAGAAAATGCACATTCCGAAAAATTTTATCGTGAAAAAAGAAATGTTAATTTAACTTGTACACCATTAACAGAATTACCTACCATCTGGATTTTCTTTTCTTTTAAGAATCTATTTTCATATTTTTTATGATTTTTTGGAAAAATTCATTTTTTAAAACTTATTTTTGAAGAAAAGGATTATAAAAATGTTTTCTTAATTGAAAATGATATTTTCATCAAGAATATTTATAATATTTTTTAGTATTTCTACTAATTAAGGACAAAAACCCTTCATTATTAATCTAGAGGGAATATATTTTATTTATACCATCATTAATATTTCTCAATATGTTTTAGGATCATTTTCGCTGGGGAAATATTGACATTCACTACCTTGACTCATTTATATAGTCATCAACTTTTTATGAATTATTTACATTCAAATGGATACTAAATTTCCACTAAATATAATTATTATTTATCCTAGATATGTTAATTTCTCAAATTATATCAATTTTACAAATGGATTTTACATGGATATTTATTTGATTAGTTAACAAAATATTGATGAATCATTATCATTTACACAAAAAGCATACTAGATGATTTAAAACATTTTTATGAAATAAATTGATTATTTGACATATGAGGAATGATTTTTAAAGGTATTTCACAGGTTGGGAACTCATTATTACAATCCCCTCAATGCATTGGTAGTCTCATGAGACCAAATCTGTTGGACACAAACCCAACAAATTTATAAATGTTATGTTTTAAACATTCTTGTGAATGGTATGAATAGTAGAATATTTTAAACCATATTTTCAAATGAATTGATGGTATATGTATCATGTACATAGGAAACATAGCATCCAGTTTTTAAGAATTTCCATCATTAATAATTTAGTTACTATAACCCATGAGATTTTTACTATGATAATATATGGATGTATTTCATTCTTAGTATATTAATTAATTAGAATGTGATTTTAGTTATTTATGTTTCCATATTGATTTTATATTATATAATTATGATATTATAGTTATTTAAATTTCTTTTGTGATATGTTATTTAACATTCCATATTGATTAACCATATTGATTCATGATAAATTCAATTTTACTTAACCTTTATTGATCATTTGAGATCACAATTTCATTTTCCTTTTCCCTTGAATTCAAATAAGATTACTATTAATGATATTCTAGGATATTCTAGAAAGTATAATTATATCTTGAAAAATATTCTGTTGTAATATTTTTACACAATTTTAAATCAAGGCCCAAATATTTATCTATTTTTTCAGGACTATTAATCTATTTGGTCCATTGGGATTTGAAAATTGTACCAATGAAAATTTATTAAGTAATGGTACAAGATTTAGAATATTGGCGTTGAGTTTAGTAAAGATGTTATTTGAGTAGGTTTCTTAGAAACCTTGGGATCTAAATTTAGGAAAACAAATATTTTTTAATATAACACTTTAATATAAATTGAGGATATATATATAATAAAATCCTAATATTTTACCATGGTAGATAATATGTGGTATTTCCAAAAAAATACATCCCTTTCTATAATCTAAAAGTTGTTCTTTTTATGAAATAAAGGTACATTTGGGGTAATAAATCTGAAAAATGCATTTGGGGTCGACTTGAGCATTAGAAGGTATGAGACAATGTCCCTTACTATACACCTAGTTTGAAACTCCAGGGGGATATTCTTAAAATAATTCCAATTTTATTTACAAACCATTATTTTACAATTGAATAGATAATGTAAATTAAGAAAATGTGTGATTTCTATGGTTTCTTACTATAAAAATAATGCTGTATATTTTAAAGAGACTATAAATGAATTTATTTTTTTCCCAAAATTATTATTATTGCTTACACAATGATTTTTAGTTTAAGTCAACATCTTTAACCAAAAGAAATAATTTCAAAATAGAATATGAAGAAAAAATTGATGGTTGTGAGACACTATATGATACAGATACTAGAGTGATACATATTGTAATTATGTGTAATTATTTATCCAAACGTGTTATATACGACATATACCTTAAACAACTCTTAGTCTCACCAATTAAGATAATGATAGAGTTCTCATAGAACTTGAGTGATGGATACCATGGATTAAAGAAGACTTGATTTTCATCATGTAATAAATGTGAGAGGAGAAACCTGGGGAAGTGTCTTAAATTAATGGAAAAATGATTTATTTATGGATTGGATTTTCATAAATCAATTAATTGCGAAGAAAAAATGAAGTGTATGATGGAAGCAAACAAATATCATCCTATTAATCCATTTGTATAGTGTTTTCATAAATTTTTAGAACCTATGAATTATCTTATTCGTTGAATTCTTATGAAAGTTAAATTCTAGGCCAAAGAAGTAATTATGTAGAAATAAAATGGACAAAGTATTTATGTATTTGGGTTTTGTAGAAATCCTTCTACAAAAAAGTTTATTTCGAGATTAATTTTATTTCATGGATGTCCATACTATTTTTATAGAATTATATAAGAGTTATATTTATATTTTTTAAAAAAACAATAACTTTTATGTCTGGTGACAACCTTCTATGTCTGGCATGCCTATGGGTCATGAACCAACAATCAGACAGTGATGAGTGTTTATCATTTACCATTATCATATGTGAACTCCTAGTCAATGTGTGGTCTTTTAGCAAAATGAAATGAAAAATAAATAATAATGATGAACTAGTATTGTTATTTTGGAGATTTAGAGATTAATTTATCATATGTGATAATGTTTACTAGCTGTTTTTTTATAATATATAGAGATAGAAATAAATTATTTGTTTATAGATCTTATTATCCATTAAAAATGATTTTTTGTACTTCAACCATAAATAATTCATTCTTTGAAATTCAATTCTAGTTGAAAGTGATGAATCAAAAATTTGTTGAAGCATAACCAATAGATGAAGTTGTGCTAAAAAATTTGAAATGTATCAAGTATGTATATATACATATATCCCTAGACAATAAAATAATTCCTAAAATTTAGGAATAGGTTCATAATATAAAAATTTTCCTATTACCATCATTTATAATGATCTCAATAACTTTTCCACACCTATTTTATTTATGGTTTTCAAGACATTAATATTCCATTGATAATTAAAATACATATGATTAGTGGCCTCAATTTTTATCTATAATAATTTATTATTCTCTTCCATTCTCATATATTCTCTTTTCACTCCTATTCTCATACTGACAAATCCAGTTTTGTATTATTCTATATGACATTGGTATTTCCAATTATCTCTTATTAGGATGAGTTTATATTAACCCTTCTACGATGTGGGTTTTTAGAAATGGAATTGTCAAATATCATTCCAATGATTTTTGATATAAAATTTTAAGTGAGGGGAAGCAATTTATTAAAGGTGAAAATATTATAACACACTAAAATTAAAAATTATGGACAATTTATTTGATAGTGTGTATGACCTAAAAACAAGCATATTAAGAAATAGAACCCCTCGATATGTGATGATAATTTTTTTTAATAAATTCATTCTCTTTAGTAGTTTACATTACACATGGTAGTTATTTTATCTTATTTTACAAGAAATGGTGTGTTTATTTGAAATCATATGTTACACGAATGATCGGGTTTAGCAAACGTCAATATATTTCTAAATTATTTTTCCATTAAACAATTTTTATCACCAAATCATTAAATTCGAAGGAAATAAAATAATTTATAGACATATTAAAATTTAAATATTACACAATAATATTAGTTATATATTTATTATAAACAAAATAAGAATCGTTTCAATGAAAATGAAATGTTTTTTAAAAAAAAATGGTATTTTCCATTAAATAATAGTTATTCATGCTTTATATACATACTCGAAAATTATTGTTAATATTTATAAAAATTTTAAATGAAAAAATATATATAACTTGTTATATAATAAATTCAAAATTATATTATTGTTTCTTTTTGTAATATTTTGAGTAGTCTTATTTTTTGATGAATAGTGAATAAATATGGTATTTTAATTTGAAATTTCCTTTTAATTTAAAAAATTTATAATGATAAATTATATTTTGAATTTTTTATGTATAATTAGTTTAGTTTCATATCAATAAAAATTTTTATGTTGTTGGAATAATTTTCATAATGAATGTAGTGGTAAAATGTTGTAATCTTTTGAACATTTTTACTTCAGAAACACGTTTTCTTGTTTATTCTATCGGAAAAATTTTAAATTAAAATTTTCTAGTTATAATAATTTAATTTCAAAAAATGGGTTCCATATTTCTAATATTTGTAATTTATAATTTCTCATATATTATACTTATTTTTCTAACAATACTATTATTGAATTATTTTTAAATTAATTACAATTGTTAGGGTAAAAACGAGTTTACCTTGGGGTCAACTAAAGAACATATGAGAAAAAATAACTTATAAACATGATATAAACTATTTTATGGATTTATTTAGTCTATTAAACATCTAAGGCACCACAATGACACATTTTTTCAATTGATCAACCAGATAAACATAAGAGCACTCATTTATTTTACAAAATATCATCTAGGTCCTCTCCCCTACATATTAAAGTCCACCCCTATCCATTCCTCTAAATATCAATAATAAACTTTGGATCATGCAAGACCTGCCCATATAACTTACAAAATTCTATCCTTTCTTCATATAAGCCTTATTTTGTGTACACTTCTATCCTATGAAATATTTACAGCAAACCTAAAGAGGGTACTCAATGAAGAGGTCTTGTTCATCAATGAGGGTCTTTGATTTATTTCCTTCTCTACATCCTTAATTTTTTTAAACCATGGTGATAAAATAACTACATAATATTACAAATAGTGTTTCCTTTCATAAAATTTTAATGACAAATATCATTCTCTATTCCATTATATGGGTTATGAAATCCTCGTTCGTGTATAAGGGAGACTACTACCTCGCGAACCGAAGTCGTTTGTCTTCCCATTTTTAAATCTCAATGTTCGGAAAGATAATTTATATTATCTTTATGTAATATATTTCAAACATAAATATTCCTGGGGATTCATTATAATATATATAACATTTCAAAATTTATACCTTAGGGGATACGACAAGCTAATTTGTACGGCAGGCTAGTGCTTCACGAAGAGATCTTATTTTTCCATCAGGAATATGTAACATGGAAGGTGGTAAGAATAATATTAATGATTATATATTATGTATACTAAATAATTATGATAGTAATGAAATATTTATCATTCAATAATGATAAAATTTATCATTTTGTTTCATTACATTAAACTCATGTAAAAATGAAAATATCATTTGTGTACTTATGGTCTATTACTTTCACAAAGTAATGTGACTCTTTTTTCATCACCACAGAACATAGATTTTATATATAAGGTTAGAATATGATATTAATGAAATTATTATCATTATATAAATATTAAAATATTACTTACATCTTTTCTATAATGATCGCTGAAAAATGGAATCATTCCTCATGCGTATATATGGCATACCATCTAAATGATTGTAACATACATAATTTTTAATAACTATCATTAATGGTTGATTTTAAATGTAAAATTATAGTAAAGATATCAAAATTATTCCAAGATTAATATTATGGATATGATATAGTTGTTTAATACAAACATGAAATAGATATTTCGTGATGAGACTGGCATGAGAGAACAATTCAATTAACAATCAAAATAATGATAAAAAATTGATTGTATTATAAGATGATATAAAGGATCATATTTAAAATTATAAATTTTAATATTTTTTTTACTATATTAGTAACATCTTTGAATCCACTATAAATAATTTTCAATCGTATTTAACTAAAAAGAAGCATAAATTATAGGATTTCATCTTAATTTCTTTTCATTAAGGCACATTATAATGTTATGAAGATAATATCTTAATTATAATGTATATAATACCCAATTAATTGGTAATATCCTTAATAATTAATTATTCAAGTTATTTTATATTTAAATTTTATTTATTTTATCTAAGGGTATCTGAATTAAAGTTACTATGTGGTATAAAATCATAACTCAATTTTCTTTTCATAAGGTTATATTACTTCTCCATTATCTTTAATATTATATAATAATGTTTATAATGAATTTTTATTATCATATTTATCATTTAGACTATTTTATATAGATTTATTTGGGAATAAAATAATTGAATCACTAATTAATTATCTCTTCAAAATTATAATCATTGTAAGAGGATATTTTACAATCTTATTCTAATGGAGGTTATTTTTCAGTTAAAGATAAATTTGTTTGTAAAATTGGTAATGAAACCATTTTATTTTATTATAATCTGGTAATTAATCATATTTTCAAGTAATATTACAAATTTTAAACTCTTTTATGGTCAATATTATATATAAAATGTTTTATAAAATTCTAACTTAATATTGAACTATGATCGGAAATTTTTTTTAATCCATAATAATTTTTTCTAAGAAAATGAAATATGAATCGATATTTTATAAATGATTCATCAATGGAATTTTCATCCATTCATACTCTTCAAAAAATATTTTCAAAAGGACTTTATATAATTTTCAAAACAAATCATGTTTTGATTTTTAAAAAAAAGTGAAATGAACTGACATATCATCTTCTGAACAAGTCACTTTCATAACAATTTTATTATAAAAACATTTGTTTTTTAAAATTTATGGCTGGTTCATAATTAACCTCCTTCATGAATATCATTTATTTGAAGCTTAATTTTATTTTTTAGAGGAAATTTTAGAAAAAAATTATATTTTTAAAGTGAATTCCAAAGAAAATGATTTTCCGAATGCATTACAAAATGAATTGATATTTTCATCACGAATGTTTTTAAATTTATTGTTTTGTAATTTCTATTCACAAATGAAAAAAACAAATTATTATTACTCTAATGGGTATATATTGTATTAATATTTTCCTTAATATTCCTCATGATGGTTTATGGTCACGTTGACCTAGGGAACTAAAAACATTCACTAACTTGATAAAATTATTTTTCATAAGCATTGTCTTTAATTTTTTACATTTCTCTAGATATTAAATTTACCCTAAATTTCAATATTATTTTTCATTGATACATTTATTGAAAAAAATATATTCCATTTTTTAATTTTGTGTTTACTTTAAAATAAATTTTTTTAACTTGGAAAATATTGATAAATGATTATCCTTTACCCAATACAAATGCCTAATGATTAGGCACATTTTTTCTGAATTAAAAAAGTAATTTGATATATAAGTATTTATTTGGATAGATATGACATTTGTTGGGCACTGGTTAATGTAATCCCCAATATACATGGGTATTCACATGAGACAAAATCAATTGAGCACAAACCATACACATTTTTAAACAGCGTGTTTTAAATTATCTTGTG
Source organism: Viscum album (assembly GCA_963277665.1). Lineage (NCBI taxonomy): Eukaryota > Viridiplantae > Streptophyta > Magnoliopsida > Santalales > Viscaceae > Viscum > Viscum album. The sequence goes on along the minus strand of OY728155.1, from coordinate 1,620,852,549 downwards.
AAAGGTATTGATAGAAGTATGTTTCAATTGTTTGGGGAAATGTATTATTGGAAATGAATCATAATCCTTGGAATCCTATATTTTTTCAATTAATAATTATATTCATTCATAATACAATTATTGTTTTCTATTAGATTTTAACTATGATTAAATTTTTGGTTTCATTTCACTTAATGATTATTGATTAAATGAATTTTTTTAGGTAATTTTTCATTCTATATTGATTCTTCCTTAAATTTTCATAATATTCATGTTATTTTAATGTCATGTGTGTTCAATTATTTTTATTCCTATATTTATTATGATTATTGATTTAGGATAACATTCATTATAGTTAACCATTACTATGAATTTTAGGTCACCATATTTGGTTTCTTTTCCATAGGATTACATACTATATAGTATGACTGATATTTAGGGATATTTGGAATGAATAAATTTTTCCTCAAAAAATTTATTTAAAAAATTTTATATCAAATTTAAATTATTGACTCGTATTTGAATATAGTTTACTAGGAATACTAAATTATTTTTTCATTTGTAATTTGAATCTTATATCACTGAAAATTTAATAAAGTATAAAATCATATCTATGCTTTCAGGGTGAGTATCATTCTAATTATATAGCATTATTCTTTTATTTCCATGGAGAATTCAAAATAATATTTAAGTCCCTGATGTGACAATTATCAAATACATGTCCTTTATTCTTAATTATAATTATTCACATTTATTTTATCCATAAAAATGTAATCATATTTGTGTAATTTATATAAATTTATGAAACTACATTAAATTTGTTATTATTTATTAATCATATACCTCATCTATTAAAAAAATATTCATTTGTGTGTTGTGTGAACCACCACTTCCATGATGAAACATGATTATTTTTCCTTTACTGCATTGGAATGAATCATATATAGATGATATTAAAGAAAAAATATAGTTTTTATGATATCATTGTGGTTCTGGTATAAAAAATTAGATAAAAATTTAATTATATGATCAAGAAATGATTATCATTAATTTAATCATATGAAACAAGAAAAAAATGAATAAAATGATCATGTTTTTATATTTAATGACTCAATATAAATTGTATTATCTTTATTATAATATAAAATTCGTATTTATAAACAAAAAAAAACTAAATAAAATCAGTTTTCCTCCATTATAAGGATATAAATACTAAACTATCTCATAGTCATCCATTAATTTGGGTATCTTCAAGTGTTGATCAATTTAACCACCTTCTTGATAATACTATGAATTTATATAATGAATAAATCGAGGAATATATGCATTGTAATAATATAATATAAATTAATAAATTATTATTTTATATTAATTAATATATGTTATAAAAAATCTAATTCATCAATATTGAGAAATACCTTCAGTCAATGAGAATTACTGAAACAAGATTATTAATGATTCAATAATCATGGATAAAGACTAAAACACTCATGAATGAAATTTGAAATATTATAAAAAAATTATAAATAATCCATAGAATTAATTTTAATCAAATAATAATTATGTACTTTGGAAGAAGAAATAATATCAACATAGATATTATGAAACTATTATAAAAGAACAAAACTAAAAATAGATGACGAGGAAAATCAAAAGAATACAAAAATGTAATTATAATTTATTAATGTTATAAATGAAAATTAATGTGATTAAGTTTCTAAATATAGTGATTAATATTTATATTTTTATAGAAGAGAATAAAATACATTTTTGAAATTTATAAAATGAGGTAAGGGTTGTCCTCTCAAATTCCATTTATCTGTCATGTTTTGTATTATGAACAAAATGTTATTTATGTGGTGTACATGATTCCTATTTAAGATATCTAATCATGGTTTATATTTTAATAATGGTTTTTGATGCTCTTTCACAAACCTTCTATTTCAATGTGTTTTGTTTTAGTGTTTTCTAAATTTTAAAGGGTTTTCATGGTGCCGAATTTGGATTCTTTCAGATAATATACATTTTTTGCTCCATTTTTTTATGGTCTATTAAATTTGAATAGATATATTTTTGTCATTTGATATTTATATCATCGGATTTACTATCCAAATAATGTTACCATATTCAAGTTATTATAGATTCAATTGTTTCCCCAATAATAAGGATTCTTGGTAACTTGACTTCCATCAATTTATTTATTTCCATTAACTAAATATTATTTTATTTAAGTCGCTTACATTCTACCAATAAATTTTGTGAGATGTTTTTCTATCACATCTTTCTAGGGATATAAATTTATATCACATCAACTTTCAACAAATTTTTCTCACTTATTAGAATATTCTATTTTGAATGTATCTATATTCTTTCTTTGTATGTATTATGATCATAAAATTATTGTATTAACATAGAAATATACCCATTTCTCAATATGGAATGAGGTTCACATTTTACATAATACAGATTAGCTTATTTTCACCTAGAAATAATTTCTATTAAATTTACATGCAGAAATGTATTTTTTTTATATATTTTTATTCAAATATGGATGATTATAGTTCAGTTGACTATGTATAATCAAACAAGACACGTTATTTATTTAGAAGTGTTATGATCATGTATTCTCATTATTTACATGGGGGAACATATTAAACATATTAATGATTATTGAATTCCAATATAGACTGGTTATGTCATTATTTTCTTTATAATTCATTATATAGTTAAATGTGTTTTTATTGACACAAAAGATGTTGGATCGAATATATAGATATGTATGTCTATTAGATAGAACAATACAAGAGGGGGGGTGAATTGTAGGTTTAAAAACCTCTATGTTTTAGCAACAAAGAGATTAGTTTAAATGATCTTAAACTAATACAAATACAAACACCCAAAATTGTATTGAATATAAAAGGTATGATGTATTGTAATACTAATGTAATGTGAAACAATTGTATTCATGATGAACACAATAATCAGAGTAATACAAAGATGAATGATTCTACCTTAAAGCGTATAGAATCAATCAATTCAATATGTAATATAATGATTGTAATTGAAACAATTACAATTGAATATGTAAAGAAAGGAAAAAATACAAATTCCTTTCTAATACAAGTAACAGCGGAAATGTAAAAGTATTACAATTATTTTAACCCAAAGAGAAGGGTTATCCTTTCACCTAGGATAAAAGGTCTGTCTCACCAACACCTTGGTGAGCCCTTGATACGATGATTGGCACGTCTGTCTGCCTATCCCTGGCAGCCCTCGATACGATGATCGGCACGTCTATCTGCCTATCCCAGGTAGCCCTCGATTTTGTAGGTAATCGGCACCTCTGTCTTTCAATCACATGAAAGCCCTCGATATGATAATCGGACGCACAAGGAAGATGAGATAAGTCATAGTGTCTCTCTCTAGAATCTTGGTAGTTCACGAAGTCTCTTTATTCATTTCACCATACATTTCTCAGCTTCAAATGACCTCCTATTTATAGATCTCGGGTTCCAACGGTCATGTTGCCTCTAACTGTCATATTTCTCCGAAAAACTCAGAGGGACATGGACACCTGTCATCATAACAGACATATTGAAACAGAATGCATGACATCGTTTTGATTAGTTTGTAACTAAATCAATGACATCGTATTGGTTAAAACAGGATATATATATTGATAAGTGATGGTACGATTCATATGAATCAAGTGCTTTTGACAAAGTACCAAAACAAGTAAAGAACATCTGAATAACAGAGTCAGTACGATACGATCGACAAAGTCAGTACGATACAATTAATGGAATCAGTATGGTACGATTAACAGAGTCAGTATGATTAGTATTGTACGATACGATATGGTCAGTACGATCAACATTATACGATAGGATAAACATAATAGAAGACAATTGTAATTTCCAAAAATATGATAGAATACATTTGTGATTTCCAAAACATGATATAGAATTCAAAAGAGGACTTTTGACTCAACAATCTCCCCCTTTTTGAAAAGCACAACACACAAAGTAAATGTAACAAGAAATACTTATCTCCCCATGAGTTATTGGAAACTCTTCTGAATAAGAAATTGAATACAACTAACTCCCCCTTAGGTATGGACTTTCCTAAGGATTGTATTCATAGATTTTCCTTAAGAGTGTTGTAAATCATTCTTCCCCTTTGTAAACATTCTCCCCCATTGTGATTTACAAAAAGAAAGGAGTAATCTTGAATTGTCTGAAAGAGTTAGTAAAGAAATACAAGACAATGGATAAAAGAAAAGGATCATAAAAGTCATTACAAAACAAAGACAAGTTCCAAAGGAAAACAAATAAAAAAATCATTTGTTTTCTCTTTCATTCTCCTTCTTTATAAGCTCATGAAGAATAGATTTCATCTTCTTGATCTCCTTCTTGTCTTCAGAAATTGATTCACCCTGAGTTTTGAGAAGCTCTTGTTGGTCCGCAAAAATCTGATCTTGATTTCTGATAGTCTCCTCCTGGACTCTGATTACTTATTCAAGGGTATCAATTCTGTTTTGAAAATTCTTGTTATCTTTGTATAACACAGAATATTGATTCTTTAGCAAGACCATTTCATCCTTGAAGGATGAAACCTTCGAGAATTCAGATTGAAAAACATCCATTCTCTCTTTCAAACCTTTCACTGAAGGAACATCGGCTCTTTGAGAAGACAAAAGATTCAACCTTTCAACCGTTTCTCTGTCAAGCTTGTTGAAAGCAATTGCAAGCTCATTTGATAACCTTCTTATATCTTCAATATCTAGTTCATGATCATTGATTGAGCTCTCTGTTTTGTACGACCACTTGGTCATCTTATTGCAGGCCTTCTTATGAGTAACCGAACTTTCTGAAAGAACTTTCAAATTGGCTTCAACTGACAAAACTTTCTTCCTCAACTCTTTTACGGAGCCAAACTTCTTCTTTTGATTGTCAGTAATAAAATCAATCTTCCCTTCCAGCCTTGGGAAATATGGAATGGTCTTCTCAATTCTTCTCAAAACATGAACAATGTAATCACTCTTCTTGAGAGAGATTGTATGTTCTGAATCAGTATCTTCATCGTACGATGCTAGTTCATACGATCTGCTTGAGTCAACAACTGGCTATTTTCCTTTTGATTTTTATTTCTACATTCTTTATTCTTCCACTTTTTCACTAATGAAAACTTTATCAGAGTGAGAGGATTGAGCACCTTGGTTTTCTTGAGATGACATTTTGTCCGGAGATCGAGCTTGATCGGCATGAGGAAATTGTTGAACACCTTCACTCAGCTTTTGAACCGATTCCTCTCTACTCTTCTTTGAACATTGAAGAAATTATATAAGAAAGTCTCCTTCTTCTTCTTCCACTTATTCTATCTCTTCCATCGCTTGATTTTGTTTTCCTTTCTCAGGGAGACTCTGTACGATGGGCTCTTGGTGCACTTATTCTTTTTGTTGAGCACTATCTTCCTCTACTACATTCAAGACTTTAGAGACATCAAAGTCCTGAGCCTTTCTTTTCAAAGGAACCTTCTTCTTCTTTTTAGCCTGAAGGCTTTCTTCTACCCTTACTCTTTCTGCAAAAGCCTCAGTAGGGTCAAGACCAAACTTCGGATCACCTTCCTTTCTTTGTTCCTTATCCTTTCTCCATTTGGCTACAACCTCCTTACTATACCTTGGCTTCTTCTTGGGCTTTGAACTGGTTTGCGGATCAGATTTTTGAGTAACTCCAGTAGATTGAATGTCTTTGGCTGGCATAGGTGCCGATTGATTCTGTGCCAATTCAGCTTTTACATCTCTGACAAAAAGTTTTGAATTCGGATCAAAACAAACATTCAGCTTTTTCATCGTACTCTTGATAATCCAAGAAGGCTTCAGATTTGTGGGGTTTCCTTTCAAAGGAATGTTACAAAACATCATACTCTCAAAAATGAACTTCGTAAGGATAGCTGAATACATAATCATCTGGGACTTAATCCCTCCTGTCTTGACATTCTTAATGGTTTCAAAAACATACCCCATGAGATTCACTTTTCTCATATTCACAAGATAGTCAAGAATAAAGATATCAGAAACTTTTAGAGTTTCTCTATCCCCTTTCCTTGGGATAAGAAAACCTTGCATCCATAAAGTGACAAAACGATTGTCCAGTGAAAGATGAGACACTTTTCTCTTTTCTTCATTAATAACAAACAAAGTCTTTTAAGAAAATTCTCTATTAAACGTACCAACTTCCTCTGGTAGTTTGTGAGATGGACAGAAAGAATCCCCTTCTATAGAAACATTCAAAAAATGTGCTGCTTGTTTCACAAACATAGGCAATTTTCTATTGTACACAGCAAAGTTTATAGTCATGTCTTTGTCGAAAGAAATAGTTTTGTAAAATTGACAAATTTCATCAAAAAGAACCGGATCTTGAGAATCAGGCTTTTCAACACACAGATGTTCCCACCCGTGAAACAAAATGATCCTCCTGATTGTGGAATCGTACGTATCGAAAAAGTCCCGAGATACTAACCTTTCTTTGTTAAAGTATTTCTCTGTAAAAGTATTTGAAGACATTTCTGCAGGAGTGTTAGAAGAGTATTGAGACATAAAGGTGATGCCGATGAAAAGATCGTACGATGATTTATAGCTGGTGGAGCAGAGCTTCGCCTGAAATCCTGAAAAACCAATGTGGGTTTGGGGAGGGGAGGGGGCTATTTATAGGCGATAATGGGGAGACGTTTGATCTTCTACGGTCAAAAAAGGGTGACCGTTGATCTTCTATGGTCATGATTAGATAAAACTAGATCAATGGTTAGGATTAAAACAAAGGAAAAAAATTAAAAAAAATGAAAAAAAAACTATCGGATAACGTAAGGTAATTGTTGGTTTCGATAGATTTCAAAAGAAAATACAAATGTACGAAATAAAATACAAAAGAATTATCAAATGACATGCCGATGGAAAACAAATTCAATACTATCATCGGTCGATTCAATACAATGATTGATTGATACGATGGAAAAGAAATTCAATACCATCATTGGTCGATTCAATACCATGATTGATTGATATGATGGAAAAGAAATTCAATACCATCATTGGTTGATTCAATACCATGATTGATTGATATGATGGAAAAGAAATTCAATACCATCATCGGTTGATTCAATAACATGATTGATTGATACGATGGAAAAGAAATTCAATACCATCATCAGTCGATTCAATACCATGATTGATTGATACGATGGAAAAGAAATTCAATACCACCATCGGTTGATTCAATACCATGATTGATTGATACGATGGAAAAGAAATTCAATACCATCATCGGTTGATTCAATACCATGATTGATTGATATGATGGAAAAGAAATTCAATACCATCATCGGTTGATTCAATGGAAAATAATTTGATTACCATCATCGGTCGATACGATGGAAAAGAATTTGATTACCATCATCGGTCGATACGATGGAAAAGAATTTGATTACCATCATCGGTCGATACGATGGAAAAGAAATTCATTACCATCATAGGTTGATACGATGGAAAAGAAAAAGTAAATGATACTATAAAACTTTCAATACGATAAACAGAAAAAAAATGAATGATACGATAAAACTGTCAATACGATAAACAGAAAAAGATACACATATAGAGAGAGTAAATAGTTAAAGAACATATGATAAAAAGAAACATAAAGACATAGAAAGAAATGTCCTCCCCCTTTCTACGAGGAGTTTCTTACTATTAGGAGAGATGTAAAACAGGAAGTAGATATGAATGATTATTTTAATTTAATCATTCCTAGCTTCTGTTTTATAAATTCAAATCTATCGGAAGGTAAAGGTTTTGTAAAAATGTCAGCAAGTTGTTCTTGCGTTCCGATGAATTGTAAAACAATATCTCCTTTTTGTGTGTGATCTCTAAGAAAGTGATGCCTAACATCTATGTGTTTTGCACGTGAGTGATGTGATGGGTTCTTACTGAGAGCTATGGCACTTGTATTATCACAAAGAATTTGAGTTTTGGAGAAACTCAATCCATAGTCAGTGATTGTGTGCTGCATCCACAAAACTTGAGCACATCAACTTCCAGCTGCTAAATATTCAGCATCAGCAGTGGAGAGTGCTACTGAGTGTTGTTTCTTGCAGGACCAAGAAACCAAAGAATCTCCTAAGAAATGACATATTCCAGATGTACTTTTTCTATCCATTCTAAAACCACCAAAGTCAGCATCTGAAAAACTTTTTAAAACAAAATCATTTCCAGAGTAGTAAAAAAGTCCTGAATACATAGTGCCTTTTAAATACCGAAAGATTCTCCTTATGGATTTTAAATGAGACTCTTTTGGATTAGATTGGTATCTTACACATAAGAATACAGAAAACATCAAGTCTGGTTGACTAGCTGTCAAGTATATCAAACTTCCTATCATAACTCTAAAGATTGTTCGATCTTCTGGTTTCCCAGTTTCATCAAGATCAAGAGTATTTGTGGTACCAATTGGGGTGCTAATACTTTTAGTTTTTTCATATCCATGATTTTTGAGTAAATCCTTAATATACTTATGTTGGGATATATAAGTTCTTTCCGGTTTTTGAGAAATTTTAAAACCTAAAAAGAATGTTAACTCACCCATCATAATCATTTCAAACTCAGATTTCATTAAATTTGCAAAAGAATCAGTTAAGGATTTCTGAGTTGATCCAAATATGATGTCATCAACATAGATTTAGACAATCAAAACATTTTTGTTTTCCAGTTTTTTAAAAAGGGTTGGATCTGCTGTACCTTTTGTATAATTGTTTTTAAAAAGAAATCTTGTAAGTCTATCATACCATGCTCTAGGGGCTTGTTTAAGACCATATAGAGCCTTGGTAAGTTTAAGAACATGATCAGGATGTTTTGGGTCTTGAAAACTAGGAGGTTGTTCGACAAAAACTTCTTCTTGAACAAAACCATTTAGAAAAGCACATTTGACATCCATTTGAAATAGTTTGAAATTGAAATATGCAGCAAAGGCTAATAGAATACGAATAGATTCAAGTCTAGCTACAGGAGCATATGTTTCTTCATAGTCTATTCCCTCTTGTTGATTATAGCCTTTAGCAACAAGTCTTGCTTTATTTCTTACAATGATTCCATTTTCATCGCATTTGTTTCTAAAAACCCATTTTACACCAATCACAGTTGTTTCTTTAGGTCTATCAACTAAAGTCCAGACTTTATTCCTTTCAAATTCATTTAGTTCATCTTGCATTGATTTGATCCAATCACTATCACCTAAAGCCTCACTCGGATTTTTAGGTTCAAATTGGGAAAGAAAAGCAAGATGGTCTATTTCATTTCATAAGGAATTTCTGGTCCTTACAGGTTTATTTACATCACCAATGATGTTATCACTGGGATGATTTCTAAGAAACAATTGATTTGGGTTTTGTAAAACCTGTTCATCATCATATGGTAGAATGTCTTCTGTGGTAAATGTATCAGGAATAATTTCTTGAACATTTTCCTTTTCACAGTGATCTTTTAATAATGGTTGATAAACATTTTTAGAAAACACATCCGAGGATGTAGGATTGGGTTGGTTGAAAACAAAAGGATTAGTTTCATTGAATTTTACATGTACTGTTTCCTCAACAGTACAAGTGTTTTTATTGAAAACTCAATAATCCTTAGAGGTTGTAGAATATCCTAGAAAGATTCCTTCGTCAGATTTTGGTGCAAATTTGTGTAGATTATCTTTTGTATTCAGAATGAATACATTGCATCCAAAAACTTTAATGTATGAAACTTTAGGTTTTCGGCCAGTCCATAACTCATAAGGGGTTTTATTAAGAAATGGTCTAGTTAAAACACGATTTATAGTACAGCAGGCAGTACTAATGGCTTCAGCCCATAAGTGATTAGCAATTGAGTATTCACTCAACATGGTTCAAGTCATTTCCTGAAAAATACGATTTCTTCTTTAAACAACACCATTTTGCTGAGGAGTTCTTGGAGCTGAGAAATTGTGAGTAATACCTTTCTTACTACAAAAAGTTTCAAAATCTGAATTTTGAAATTCACCACCATGATCACTATGAATAGTTTTCAATGGTAGGTTTTTCTCGTTTTTAACTTGGGCTCTAAAAGTTTTGAAATAGGAAAAGGCTTCAGATTTATTTGTGAGAAAGTAGACCCATATAAATCTAGTAAAGTCATCAACTAAAACAAATACATAGTATTTGCCTCCGATGCTTCCAGATTGTGAAGGAACAAAAAGATCCATATGAACTAGCTGTAATGCATTAGAAGTTGTAACTTCATTAATTGATTTAAATCTAGTTTTATGTTTCTTGCCAAATTGACAAGGATCAAAGACTTTTTGCAGAATCATATCTAAGAACCGATAGCCCCTTTACAAGTCCTTTATTTGAGAGTTTACTTAGATTTCTCATATTACAGTGTCCTAGTCTCCTATGCCATAGCCATGATTGGTCTTCTATTACACTTAAGAAAGGTAAGTTTTGGTTCCTAAGGTCTTCTATGTTAATAGTGTAAACATTCTCTTGCCAATGGGAAGATAGAATGAACTCATCCATGGAATTGTGAACAAGACACTTATCATTTCAAAAATTCACAAGGTAACCGTCATCACATAATTGACTTATACTGATGAGATTGTGCCTAAGACCTTTAACAAACAAAACATTTGAGATAAGAACTTTTCCAAGAAAAACAATATTACCTATACCAACAATCTTTCCTTGAGCATTATCTCTGAAGGTAACTTTTCCACCTTTTGTTTTGAAAACCTTTTCAAAGAGATCTTTCTTTCCAGTCATATGTCGAGAACAACCACTATCCATGTACCAAATGTTCTTATTGGTACACTTCTCATTTTCCTGAAAAAGAAACAATTAGTTTTTCGGAATCCAAACTTGTTTGGATCCAGAAGGGTTAGATAAAAGAATTTTAGGAATCCACATTTGTTTTGCAAAATGAGCTTTATGAAATCCTAAAGATTGAGTTTTGTTAAGAAAACGATTTCTTCTCCAGTGTCCTCCACATTGACACTTAGAACATAAAGAGGTTTTTTTGAGGAACAAAATAGTTGTTACTAAAAACCGGTTTGGAATAAGTATAACCAAGACCAGAACGATTTCTCAAAGGTCTAATTTGAGAATACATCCTGTAAAAGTTTTCCTTTCCATGAGTAAAGTTTGAAAAACATTTTTTCAAGGATAAAATCTCTGACTTTAGTTTTAAAACCAAATTCTTATTTTCCAAAACAATTGAATTTAAACTAAAATTAGGCTCTAAAATTTTTTTCTTTGAAATTACAGTTTCATGATCCATAGAAATTTATCTTTATCATATTTAACTTTCTCAAGGGTTTTTAAAATTCTTTCAAAATAAGAAGTTTTCACATCAAGATATTTAGAAATATCTGATACTTCTTTTGTCAGGATTGAAATTCTAGAATTTTCTTTTTCAAGCCTCTTCTTGAGTTTAGAATTTTCATTTTCATGTAATTTATCAAATCTAGAGACTTCTTCAAAAGAATGTAATGTATCATCTTCTGATGATTAAGATTCATCATTTGAGGATTCATAATATCTATTATCAGTATAATTTGTATTCAAAGAGACATTTTTAATAGCTTCAGCATTATGTAACTTAGCCATGAGACAATGATCACTAATTGGTAATCTGGCTAAGAGTCCAATATTCCTTTGTCCTGATGTCTCATATTCTGAAGAATCATCTGAGGAATCACTACAACTTGCACTCCACGTATCATTTGCTTTCAAGACATTCTTTATCTTATAAAACCTTTTTCTTGTTTGTTTCAGATTGTTTCTCCTTTCTATCTTTCCTCTTCAGTAAAGGACAATCAGGCCTTATATTTCCTGCTTTCTTGCATTCATAAAAAGTTACCTCTGAATCTTTCCTATCCTTCCAATCTTGCTTTTTGAATCTATATTGAATGTCTTTCTTTCCCACGATCTTGTTCATTCTTCTAGAAAGATTGGATAACTCATTATCCAAAAGATTACAATCACTTGAATCAGATATAACAACTTTCTTGGATTTAGACCTTGTAAGCCTTTCAGGTGTTTTAGCTTTAGATGCAAAGGCTACACTTCCATTCCCATTCTTCTTCTTGTTGAAATCAGCATCTCTCTTCATTCTTGTCTCGTGCTGTAGAAGAGTTCCAAAGAGTTCATCAAGAGTAATCTGAGAAACTTTTCTATTTTCATCAATAGCTATTTTTTACTCCCATTCATTTGGCATTATATCGATAATCTTGTCAACAAGAGCTTCATCATGAAGACCTTTTTCTCCCATAGATTGTAAACTGTTGACAATTGTCATAAACCTTTGTTTCACTTTACATAATGGCTCTCCATACGGAAAAACAAATCCATGATACTCTTCTCGAAGCATTGCTCTCCTGGTTTCTATAACCTTGGATGAACCAAAATGAGTAAATTCTAATTTCATCCAAATATAGTTGGCTGCTTCACATGAAGATATCTGACTGTATATATTCCTGGTCATATAGCATAATAAAGTATTGCGTACCTTGTAATTCAGTTGATATTCTTGCTTCTCTTGGTTGGTGAAAGTACTGACTTCTTTGTCAAGAATTTTGTAACCTACAGTAAGCATAATAAAATTGTCTACACCAGTATTGATAACGAAATTCTTCATATGATATCTCCAATACACATAATCATTCCCATCAAATATTGGTGGTCTAGAAGGATTCAGATTGTCTATTGACCCAATATTCATTCCTGCCATCTAATACAACAAAAACTTTTCCACTCCACACATTAGTGTAGTAAGTATTCAAGATAGTAATAAGAAAGAAATAAATCTAGTAATACAAATCAGTGGAAAACCTCCTCTGATACCAATTGTTGGATCGAATATATAGATATGTATGTCTATTAGATGAAAAAATACAAGAGGGGGGTGAATTGTAGGTTTAAAAACCTTTGAGTTTTAGCAACAAAGAGGTTAGTTTAAATGATCTTAAACTAATACAAATACAAACACCCACAATTGTATTGAATATAAAAGTTATGATGTTTTGTAATACTAATGTAATGTGAAACAATTTTATTCAAGATGAACACAATAATCAGAGTAATACAAAGAGGAATGATTCTACCTTAAAGCGTATAGAATCAATCAATACAATATGTAATAGAATGATTTTAATTGAAACAATTACAATTGAATATGTAAAGAAAGGAAAAAATACAAATTCCTTTCTAATACAAGTAACAGCGGAAATGTAAAATTATTACAATTCTTTTAACCCAAAGAGAAGGGTTATCCTTTCACCTAGGATAAAAGGTCTGTCCCACCAACACCTTGGTGAGACCTCGATACGATGATTGGCACGTCTGTCTGCCTATCCCTGGCAGCCCTCGATACAATGATCGGAATGTCTGTCTGCCTATCCCTGGAAGCCCTCGATACGATGATCGGCACGTCTGTCTGCCTATCCCAGGTAGCCCTCGATGTTGTAGGTAATCGGCACCTCTGTCTTTCAATCACATGAAAGCCCTCGATATGATAATCGGACGCACAAGGCAGATGAGAGAAGTCACAGTGTCTCTCTCTAGAATCTTGGTAGTTCACAAAGTCTCTTCATTCATTTCACCATATATTTCTCAGCTTCAAATGACCTCCTATTTATAGATCTTGGGTTCCAACGGTCATGTTGCCTCCAATGGTCATATTTCTCCGAAAAACTCGGAGGGACTTGGACACCTGTCATCATAACGGTCATATTGAAACAGAAAGAAGGACATCGTTTTGATTAGTTTGTAACTAACTCAACGACATCGTATTGGTTAAAATAGGATATATATATTGATAAGCAATGGAACAATTCATATGAAACATGTGCTTTTGACAAAGTACCAAAACAAGTAAAGAACATCTGAATAGCAGAGTCAGTACGATACGATCGACAGAGTCAGTATGATACGATTGACAGAGTCAGTACGATATGATTAACAGAATCAGTATGGTACGATTAACAGAGTCAGTATGATTAGTGTTGTACGATACGATATGGTCAGTACGATCAACATTGTATGATACGATAAACATAATATAAGACAATTGTAATTTCCAAAAATATGATAGAATACATTTGTCATTTCCAAAACATGATATAGAAGTCAAAAGTGGACTTTTGACTCAACAAAAGATACATAGGTACTGGCACAAAAGGTGTAGTTCACTTTTATAGTGAATGAATTAGACTTAATAATGTGATGGGTTGTGCCCGAAAGTACATATCCCCTCAATTATTAATGGGTCCCCTAAGACAAAAAAGCCTTTTGTATTTGGTGTCTTCTAGCCTAATTCAATGGGATGTCTTTATTACGGTCTTGACAATAAATAAATTGCCTTTATACAAGGCCCTGAAAGTGGGTGTTTATATTTTCTATTATTCATTCCTATATTATGATATCTATATAATTAATATCCCAGTTTTTATATATTTTAATTGGATTATCACACTCCCTTTTCAAGTTAAATATGGATTCAAGATGTTTACCTATTCTTTCAATATAATTATGCCCAGTTTATTTTATGATTTCATAAGAATTATTTTCATTTACAAAGTTTTTTGACACATCCCATATTATATTTCCATTTACCCATGTAATGAAGAAAATTATTTTAACTGGCTTGTTTATAATGGCATCATGTTTGGAATAATTTATTAGAGATGCTGAAGAGAAATTATGGATTAATTAGTTTCATATATAATGAAGAAAATATATATTTGATTCAAAGAAAGTTGTATTTGTGAGTTATTGTTTTCATTAATTGTTTAAATATATAATATGGAAAATATTATTTATATGTAAGAGATGAAATATTCATTGTTTATTTTGAAATTATGGATGATTATATTTATAATTTTGTAGCGTGTACAAAATATTATGTGTAAATTATGCATCTATGAGTATTGGATCCTTGAGAATTTGTCTAGGTGTCACATTTATTGTGATTAATTTAATTGATTTTTTCAATTTCCTACTACACATTATATATTTCACACTATATTGGTTAAATTTTATGGAATTGAAATGTTATGATTTTAAGATACAACACTTCTAAATTTAAGTCTATCACATTCAAAATGATATATTGAGAAATAATCACCATGTTCAATGGAATACTTAATGAAATAATAAAAATTGTTTCCCCTCTCGGAACAACTATTATAAAACTAGACCAGGATCCAAATTTTATCAGAGTACACCCATCAAAATGGAATGGTATATTATAAGTTATATGATATTTCACTACTCTTAATGATCTAAAACTTAAGTATATACTTATTACACTTATGATGTTTGAATCTGAAGTAGATACTGAAGTTGGGGAACATAAGTTTTTTCATATAGAACTCTCTTGTTTCATGTATCTACTAAAAAAGATAAAAAATCAATATAAGTATATAAATCTATATCATCTAGTGAAAAGTACTCAAAAAATTGTTTTTTATGACGAACACTCTCAATTAAGAATTAAGATCAATATATTTATTAATAAGATAAGAGGCTTCATGAATCCCTTCAATAAATACAAAATGAAAAATAGAGATGCTAAAAAATTAAAAATATATGCATGTAATAAATCATGGACACATCATTCATGATGAGACACAATTGAATTATATGAATAAATTTAAAAATATATTTAAAAATTATTTGACTTAAAATGAAAAGATGAAAGTGAAATGAATGATATATAGAGGGATTAAAAACACTCTAGTGGTGGCGTATCATTTGAAACTAAATCATAACTTTAATTAAAAAATATAACATGTTCATTATATTATTAGAACTAGTCATAAATTATTTTTATTCTCTTAGGAATGAATCTAAATTTAAACCTATAAAATACTACTTTGAAGAATCAAATGAATATTGTTCTATACAGGAAGATAAATATAAAATATTATGAAAGAATAATAAAAACAAAATAAAATTTTATGGCGATACCGTGAGTAAAAAAGACTCATTGATTTATTATATAAATGATATAAAAATGAAAATAGTCCAAGTTATTATCTCTATTAATGATTAAGGTGATAAAATTAAATACATAAAAAATAATTTATATTATCATAATGATTTTTCCAATGCCTTTTCAATGATATTAATTTATCCAAATAAAATATTTGGTAAAAATATAGCATATATAAAAATATTTTGTATAGGACATAATAGTGACAAACTAAAATATATAGAAATTATTTTCCACCATGTTCTAATAGAAAAAATATCTAATGTTACTTAGTTTCACAATGTTGAAATTGGATATTATACCCACAGTTTTAGTCTTAATAATCCTCAAATTTCTGTTGGTAATCATTCTTATATTTCAAAGAAATATGTAAAAATTCTGTGATTTAATTTCTAAATCATATTTTCATTCCAAATTCATTGGCTTTTTACATTAAAGGACCCACAAGAATGTTGGTACTAATAAAAATTCTTGTTTGTTCTCATTTTTAGAAAGAATATATAAAAATACCAATAACAAGTGGTATTTTGATAGTTTGTAATGATCACATAAGAGTGTATATTTTTAAAACATTCACTTATTGTCCATATTTGATGCATTATTTTTTTATTTAGGATAAATCCCTAGAAGAATAAATATTGGATATGGATCACAAGGAAATATTAATTCAGTTCTTATTGAAAAATCATTTTATATTATTGTATAGAATCATAACCGGATGAGTGTCTCTCTTAATTTTTATCAAGGATTCCCAATAGACCTTTCAAAAAATTTATTATATTTTTAAGGTAACGTCCCTTTAATTTAAGGTAACATGAACCAAAAAATGTATACACATTAGATCATAGATCCTTGTGTAAAAAATTTATCCTTTTTGAGTGAAGAGTTTAATGAATCATGGATTTAGAATATGTAACTTAGACATTGTAATGTTTATTTATTCTATAATTTATCTAAAATAAACTTGACCTATATTTTCTTCAAATTAAATTAGATTAAAAATAAGCATTGTGATGCATTCCAAATGGGTATATAGGAAAAATCATGTCTTATGTCTACTAAAGAGGTTTTTAATTCTAAACATTTGTTAAATATCCATATAGATTTTTTTTGAACATATAAAAATGAATCCCTGGAAGGTAAATATTTTTTTATGTTCCTATTGATAGTTTTTATTGATTTACAAATGTTTTGTTTCTATGTTATTAACTTTAATGTTTATCTTTTTCATTACTTTTTTCAAGATGGATCAAAAATAAAATTATGGAAAATATATGTCTTTTATATGTCCCCGAGGATAAAAATTCTATAACCAGGAGTTCAATTAAATTTTTCAATAATAAGTATCAAAAACAATGTTTCCTCTCCAAGGAATCCTCAGAAGAATTCTGTTTTTAAAAGGAATAATTGGACTTAAAAAATTATTGGACTATATCAAGTGAATACAATATATGAAATCAATTTTCTGATAAATATTTTAGCACAACCATTATTATCATTAATAGTGATCTAGTCAAAAAAATTATAAAAAAGAATACTCTATTATATAGAATAGTATAAAAATATTTGACACTTCATTAAATTTTATTCAATTTTTTTATTCTTAACAGAAGTGATAATCATTGTAAATTTTATCCAAAGGATGATAAATGAATTATTCTTGGTTACACTAAATATTCTAATGCCTATAACGTTCCAAATAAAATATCAAGGGTTTTTGAATAATAAAATCATATGAATTTTTTAAAAATCCATCATTTTGAACACAAAAAGAATCTAGTTTGTGTGTTAATTTATTATTCCAAAAGCATGATTTATGAAAATCATTTTTACTCCAAAAACGAATCATTATTTAAAAAATAATTTTTAAATTAATAGTTTATATAGGATATATGCTAGTGAACCTAAAAGTGTTCTTACCTGACTACCTATAAACCAGAAATACTACAATTTAGAAATATTAAAAGGGAACTTATATCAAGGATTGATTACTATAAGAATTATAGAAAACATTTTTGAGTTCTCAAACATTATTTACCAATGTGAAAAATAAATTATATAGGAGTCCTTAGAAGATGAATTTTGGGTATTACTAATGAAATAAGAGTAAAACTAGCTCAAAAGGATAGGTTTTTGGGATTCAGTTGATAGAAAAAATGGTTTTCTTAACATATAAACATATCATTTCATGGACTATACTAGGTATCCTAGTAACATGACAATTTAATGGGTATAAACATTGCTTAAAGGGGGTTCTCAATCCCCATGGGTAAGAGACTAGCACCTAGAATCATAAAAAATGAATGTGGGAATAATTTTTCCACAAAAATCAAAAATTAAAGATAAGAAATTAGTATACATAAAAAAAAGGAAATCCAGAATGAGAAGTATACCCAAGGAAAAATAGCTATGAAAACCCATTGAAATATTACAAAGTACCAATAAAATATAATAGTAAATATCCCAATTCCCAATGAAAAAACTCTCCATGTATACTAATAAATAGATATAACTACATCTAAGTATTGATTTACACCTTCTCTGACCTAGATGGAGATAGTCTACATTCACGCAAAGGCATAGATAGGGTGTGAGCTAAAATCCCAATAGCATCTCACCAAGGATTCCATAATAAGATAATAAATATTAATTAACAAAATAATGATCAGTCAATTTTCATTTAAATAATTTTGAAATTTCAAGAACATATCTAAACATATCACATTTTAATTTTCAAATGACGGAGAAACACTAAATTATAGAAACACAATATAAAATAGGGATTTACAAAAATAGCTTAAACAAACACTTTTTTATTAAAAAATTTATAAAAATATGAAGGCATGAAAAATAGTTTAAAAAATATGAAAAACAATTATATCTCATATATAAAAAAGCGATCAATATGGCCACCTTCCAATAGAAACCATAGTTCAAGGTTTGCGGATCCTCGGACACTCATGTGACAAATAGAAACATGTACACACATCCTAGGGTACTATAGAGAGAGGACTCATCGATGTCCCCCTAGGAAAGTAAGATGTAAAATCCAATATTTTGGTAGTGTTAGAAAACTGTAATGTTTCTATAAAAACCATTTCAATAAATATTTTCTCAAATATGAATTTAATTTCAATTACAAATTCAATTTCACTATTAACCTTCACAATTGAATTCAATATTTTAATTTCAACTGATCCCCAACAATTTCACAAAAAAACCAAATTCAATGGAAATGGGGTTTTATAAAACAATTCATCAAACACATTCAACAATATAAATTAAACTATTTAAATTTTATAATTTCTATAATTACACCACAACTCAATGGAATTGGTAGTTTTCCCAATTTCTTGTCAAAGTCCAATTTTGAAACCCCGATTTAATGGAATTGGGGGTTTTCAAAAAAACAATGGAAATGTATATAATTTAAAATAACAAATTTTATTTAACTCAACAACATAATCAAATAAAAAAATTTAGGGATAACAAATTTTTGGCATCATGACGGAAGATCCTACCTCAGGATTAACAAATCTCAAATCACCAAACCATATTCTGGATTTATCAACCAATAATTACAGTAATTGAATCAAGAAAAAATGATGAAAACAAGGTTTAAGATCCAAAATTAGATGGTATTATATCTAAAAATAAACACTAGGACCCAATAAACCCTATGGAGGAGAATAAAGATATCTGAAGATAGAGAACTGGGTAAGGAATGTAACTAAGAGGTGATCAAACAACATTATTCAGGATTAAATTTTCTTCTTAAAAGGGGTGGAGGGGTTAAAATTCCCTTCAATATGATAATGATAAAGAAGAAAATGTATTGAGTCATGATAGGACTATATGGAACCTAATGTGAGGGTTATAATATTTTTAAATTATATTTTTTGATTCTTAAATCACAGTTGTGGTTAGCTTTGATGGACATTAGAGTTAGACAACACTGTTTGGATACGTCATGAAACCCATAAATCGGGAAGGATATTTTATCCTAAGAGGACACATGTTATAAAAAATGGACCAACCTTGAAAAACCCCAACCCAAGCCTTTCATGGTTTGGATTGAGACAGTGTAGGTTTTGGGAAAATGGTTTACCAATCATGCACTAGCCTATAATTTCCAAACTCTTAAAATTTCAACCCTGAAAACACCAAAACTAACCGAACCAAATCATGGTAAAAATTATTTTTTATGAATACCTAAAACCAATAACATGATGTTACAACCTCCCTATAAAAGAAAAAAAATTCCCCATAAAGCCAACTCAGAATATTCCATTCGAAAAATACAAGGACAAAACTCTATCATTAGTTCCTTCTCTCCCACATCTCATGATTATCATAACTATGAAACCATAATAGTCAAACAATATGTATCTTCATCCTATTAAGAACCCAGGTATCAAATTAACTATCCATAATGCTTCTTTAGTCATGCATAAATCATGTTCAGCATCAGCATCACGCCATCTCAGAAAATGACATAGATTAGATAGATACATTAATAGCTGAGATAGTTGGAACACATTATGTGTTGACATAAGCTATACTGCTAGTTCTAACTGGTAAGAATCTTTTGAATCATTATCAATAACCTAAAAATGTTCTACAAAGTGTGTAGAAAGCTTTCATTTTCTCCCAATGTGTATGTGACCTAATCGAGGTGAAAAATTCACGAAAAAATGGTCACCAACTGAAAACTCAAATAGACAATGATGGAGACCAGATTAAGATTTATATCAACTCTGTGTTGTCAAAATTCTCAGATGATTCAACTAAATCTTTATTTCCATCTCTTTCACTAAACATGGTCTAACCAATGAAGCTTCACTAATCTATGAACAACACAACATAGACCAAAAATATTTCTCAAACAAGGCCTCAAAATTAAAAATTCTTATTATTGACTGGTAATTGTTGTTTTAATAAAAATCTACCAGACCCAAATGATAATCCAATTATCCACCAAAGTCGAGAACACAAGTGGAAATCATAAACTCAAGAATTTTTATAGCACTTTCTGTCTGTCCTTCCAAATGTAGAAGTTATACTATCTTTAAAAGGATATGGGATCCAGTTACCTCCTAAAGGACTCTCTAAAAATGATAATTTAACTAAAGATGCCTATCAGAGACTATCACATAGGGAAATCTGTTAAGATTAACAATCTCTTTCACATAGATATTTCCCAACTCCTTAACATTTTTATATCATTAATGGTTTTAAAGTGAGACAACATGGATGGCCTATTAATCAAAATCCATATAACATTATTCCTTATTTGGGTACATGGAAACCCAATCAAAAAGTCCATATAGATCTTATCCCACTTCAAATTAAGCACTATATTTTGCTGAAGAAAACCCAAAGGGTTATGGTTCTTGGACTTGACCTATTGTAAAATTTGACAATGAGACAAAGAATATGAAATTCCCAATATCATTTTTGGCCACTAGAATATATGTTGTATATCACAGAACATCATTTCATTCTTTGGTGTACTGCCCACTATGAATTACGGAAATCCCCCATTTATATTTCCTTACCATTAATGGAAAAACAAATTAATTCTTATATCATAGAATTCCCTCTTAATAGAATGACCACTCGGTAATTGTATCCCCACCATAAAGTGAGTCCTTAATAATTTTAAACTCTTCTTCATGATATTGTTCTGGAAGATTCATCTTTTGAAAAGTGGGTTTCAACTGAAAGAATGGACAAATAAACCTCAACCCCTGATTCATGGACACTAATATGCATCTGTCCAATGATATCCATTAATTTCCAATCTTCTGATGATTCCCTTTCCTCATGGTATAGGCATTATTGAAATAAAAAAAATTAGGTATTCCACCAAATTACTATGGTGGAGATCCAAATATTTTTAGAGAAGATATACTCAATCTTTTGTGGTCTGGAAACATGGTAAAACTTTCTCCAAAAATGAGATTCCAAAAAATCTGAAGTGTGTGCCTCCCAACTGCGAGTTCTAGGTCATTGAATAGATATTTCTTATTTTGTGGAATTAGACGATGAGACTCATAGAAAATGTCATGATCAAATTCATGGTAACCATTCCCAAACACTAACACAATGCATCACAGAATAACACATAGTGTATCCCATCCTCTAGAAGAGTCAACATCGACAGATCATTCAAGAGGAGTTTAAGAATAACAAAAGAACTCTTATATATTTCAACACAAGAAAACATCACTCCCTTTTTAGTCAGAGTAGGCATCGGAAAATACAAATTTGAGAAGTCCCTCATAAACTAGTGACAATACCCCGATAAACCCAAGAATGTATAAATTATGAAACCACTATGAGGTTGTTCCCTGGTCAAAATAGCCATTACAT
Source organism: Viscum album (assembly GCA_963277665.1). NCBI lineage: Eukaryota > Viridiplantae > Streptophyta > Magnoliopsida > Santalales > Viscaceae > Viscum > Viscum album. The sequence goes on along the minus strand of OY728155.1, from coordinate 1,620,830,138 downwards.
TTTTAGGATCAACTAAAATAACGTGTTCTGACACCATATGCCCCGATAATTTCACTTCCCAAATCTAGACATCACACTTCCAAATTTGGCATAAATTTGGTGATTTCACAATATTTCTAAGACTTCCCTCAGATGATGGGCATGATTCTACGTAGACATAGAGTAAATAAAGATGTAATCCACAAAGGCTAAAAAAATCTATCTAGATACTCTATTAAAGTAATGTTTATTCATTACATAAGGAATGAAGGATCATTTATTAGACCAAAAGGCATGAAATGGTACTAATAATGGTTGTACTTCCTCTGAAAGGATGTCTTATGAATGTTATTTTTTTTTTTATTCAAATAATTGTAACTACATCAATGTTTGATATTATGGAACCACATTTCCCCTTCGAACTTATCAAATAGATCATAAATCCATGGAAATAGATTTTTTTTCTTTACTATCACTCTATTGACCTTTCGGTAATCAATACATAGGGGCATGAACCATCATATTTCTTACAAAGAATAAATGGAACCGCCCAAGTTGTAACACTCAGGCATATGAATCAATAATCTATACAATCAAAAAACTTAGACTATAGCTCTTTCAGCTTATCTAGTGTCATGCAGTAAGAGGGAATAGAAACTAACTGTGTTCTAGAAAATATGTTAATAGAACACTCTACCTTCCTTTCTGTTGGAAAACTAGAAAATTGAAAAGGAAAAAATTAAAGTAATCTCAATAAAAATGGATGGAGATCACCACTTAAATACTCACTCTGCATATCAAAGGTGAACACATATATTAATTTCACCAAATCTAGATAAGAATTTTCATCTCTATATGTCCTTGGGTCCCATTCTCCTTTAATGACACAACACACACCATTGGGTGTTGTAAATGAGACCCATTGAGGAAAAATATCAATCCAGTATTTACTGTAAATGATCCAACCCATGAATAATATGGAATCTAGAGATTTTATGCCATTTAATATAAAATAAAAAGAAATATCAACGTTTGATACAGATAAAACACAAGATGGACTATGGAGACCTTGCTATCATTTCGTACTAAGTTATGTTATAATATTTGTAACATAAGATAATATATCCAAATAAAGATTTAGAAAATTAACAATATGGATTGAAATATATGAATCTGATACACTGGTAACAAACAACGTATTCACTAATGAGAAATCTATAGGGATGGTAGCTATCATGGTCACTAGAATTGTATCACCTTCCTATGGAGACTCTTCCAATTTGTGAAGAAGTTTTATTCTAGATGTATATGTATTTAACCATTTTATCCTTGACGCATATGATTTCCCTATAGTTCTTGAAGTAGTTGTTTATCTTCCATAACTACGAGGAGTGGAATATAAATGGAATTTTTTTTAAGTTTCATGGGAATCCATGAAAACCAAAAATATTTCACTCCTTACTGAAAAACCTCTTAGAATTCTTATGCATGCCACAATGGTAGAAAATTAATAGACATCCTCGTGGTATTACAATAGATCTATAATGACCCAACTATCGAGATCCACCATTATAATCACTATGCTTCTAATATCCTTAAATAAACCAACATTTCCACCAGGAGTGAAAGAAACTCCACATAACCCTAACATGCCAACAAGGTCCATTTCAACCAGCACTCATCTATTAAGAACATTATTTTAGAATGCATCTTTAGGAATAAAAGATAATAAAAGATATCTTCATGAATTCCCAACTAAAACCTTTAAGCCTTCACATTCTTATTCGATACAATCCTAGGTATAAAATCAACTACATCAGTATAACATTTTTCATGCTCTTTCACAGTCATGTTGGCCATGTAATGTTTTAAAAACATAATACCATCAGCCAAAAACCTATATTTTGGAATTAAAAAGATTGTGGAAATAAATTTTACTTATTTCTAGTATAATCACTCATACTTCATTTCATATAACATAGTGGCCCACCATCTTCTATGCAGCCCTACCTGCATGAAGGTGGAATAATTCACATTAATTTCGTCTGCTGTCTCCATGAATCAAAATAAACATTACATTTTTCTCGAATATTCATCATACTATTGTGGTTAATTTGATATTTTGAATAGTGATTCCTTCTGGTGGCATAATTCCTATGACTTATTCTAGAGATCAAACCATTGAGTTCTCATAGCTAGAGTCTAAATGGGAATGGGTGGTGGTGTATATCTGAGGTCTTGGGCATGATGCATAGTAAACTCAACCAGATTTATGTCCAAAATAGTATTTCATCAATGTGGTGCAGTGGATATTTCCTCTTTGATCTAATTTTCTCATCTTCTTAGTGGTATGATGCTACATAAAATCAGAATACTATAATGAATACGACATATTAACACTCAAACATTTCAATTATTGGAAATAAATCCCAATATATAAGAACAAAATATTTTTATTTCATTATATCCAAATCAAAAGAAGAGAACAAACTAGAAACAATCCTTAATATGTCTTTCTCGAACCAATCATGTTGACTTAAGGTTCTTCATGCTGAGACATGGCTAGGAACTCAACCGTAACTGCTTCTTAACTCCTATAAATATTACTCAAATAATATTGATTTCAAGATAAGAAGTTCATCCTAGAGAATTAATACTACCTTACCATGAACCAACCTGGGAACCCTTGTCACCCAACATCTGAACCAGCACTGACCTGGCATGACAATCATTCCCAATACCCATGTCTTGGAGAGTATAACCTAGAATAATAAAAAATGAATGTGGGAAAAATTTCCCAATAACATTTACGAAGTGAGATAACAAATAAAAATTCATAGATAAGAAACTCTCCTGGTATAAGCATACCCAAAGTCAAGTAGATGAGAAAACCCAAAGTACTATAGAATATGTCTAATAAAAATTTAAGGTAAATAGCCTAAGTCCTAATGGAAGAACTCTTTATGTCAACAGATCAATATCTTGAACAATATTCCAAATGGTGCTTTACCACAACTCAAACCTAGAAGGGGATAGTCTACAAACACATGAAGTTATAGGCAGGGCATGAGCTAAAATCTCATTTGGGTCTCACCGTGGATTTTGTAACAAGATACTAACATTTAATTAATCAAATAAAGTTATATCAATTTTTAAATAAACTTATTTCTCACTTCATGAGAATATTTAAAAAAATCAATTTAAATTTAAAGTGATGGAAATAATATAAATAATAGAAATAAAATAATCATATTAATCTTTGAAAAAATGTATTAAAAAATACGTTTTAATGATTCAATTTATATAAATCATAAGGAATTTATAAGATTTTATAAACATAGGTATTCATTTATATCTCATATTTGAAAAAGCAAGAAAAATGGTTATCTGCCAATTGGTAATATTGTTCTAGGTTACAGTACAATTACACACTAATGTGATAAACTGTAATCTGTACACATGACCCCCAAGACTAGAAATAGAGTACTAATCCATGTGACATAGGAGAAGTCAATTGTGCAAACCAAAGAAAATCATTGTCGTAAAGTGTCAGTTTATTACAATGAAAGTACAACCTAGAGTGTTTCTCCCAAAATAACACAATAACTACATAGGATTTCATGTTCTCTTTTCAAATTCAATGATGGGAAATTCATTTTAAGAAAATATAATGTAAAAATAAATTCCATTCCCCAATTTCAAAAATACAATTTTTCTATTTAAACCCCACAATGGAATTTTAATCCAAACATGCCTTTTTCTAATATAAAACACTGAGGTTTCTATAAAACCCAATTTTAATTAATTTTTAACAAATAATAATTTTAAATCAATTCACAATTCAATTTATAAATTTACTTTCACAATTAAAATCAATGGTTTAATTTAAAATTATTTCTATCAATTTCAAAACAAACCCCAAATTTAGTTGAATTGGATTTTTCACTATTTTTACATCAAACTCATTCCACAATTTTAAATAAACAATTTAAAATATGGTAATTTTTATAATCTCACCCCAACACAATAGAATTTGGTTTTTTCCAAATTACGAGCCAGAATCCCATTTTAAAGCCCTAATTCAATGGAATTGGGTTTTTTCCAACAAACCCATTAGAAGATACATAATTAAAATAAAGAAATTTCTTCTAATTTAGTAATTAAAATTAAATATATCATTTGTGGTATAACGAAATCTGGGAATCATGAAGTGATCACCTACCTTGGGATCAATGGATCTCAAATCACCAGTCCCTAATCAGGATTTTTCAACAAAGAACAAAGATAACAAAATATGGGAAATAAGTATCAAACAAAGATTTAATATCCCAAAACATAGGGTATTATATAAAAAAAAGAAAACATAGAAATCTACATAACCCTAGGAAAATGAGGTGATATTAGGTAAAATGGATATATGGGTGAGGAAACTGACTAGTAAGAGATCAAATGATGTTCGTCAAGATTCGATCTACTTCCAAAAATATTTAGATTGGGAAATTCACCTCTTCGATGATCTTGAGGAAGAAGAAAATGTATTGGATCTTTCTAATTATGTATAGAACCTAAGGTGAGGGTTTTAGGATTTAAAATTTAGATTTTTATATTCAATAAATCTAATACATGGTTAGCTAGAAATGTCCACATAGATCGACCAAAACATGTATCCTCGTAAAGTACCTCATTAAATGGGCCACTTGGTTTCTCTTAAATAGTCATGTTGTATTACAAACTGTAAATCAACCAAGAAAAGTCCAACATCCTTGGTTATCATTGTTTGGATTGAGAGGGTGTGGGGTTTGGAAAAACTATGCGCCAACCATTCATTAGCCCCAATTTTTCATAACATTTATAATCTGAACCTAAAATAACCCCAATTGAAACCTAAGAAATTCCTTATGAGAATAAGGGTTTTGGAACAGCAAAAATAGTAACTAGATGTTACCTAGTAGGTATTTATAAATATACATGATGGAAATTTTGTGACCATTATTAATAAGGATAGACTTCTAGAAAAATTTTATATATAAGAATACTAAAAATATTATATGGAAACCTTTTCCCTTTTTTTATATTAGGGGATATTATGATTCTCTTAGTCTATTATTTTCTTTTAAATTTTTTTTAAAACGTATTAAATATATTTATGGTCATAGATAAGAACATAATACATGGAATGAAAGTTTATGTTCATAATTTTTTTCAAATGTAATTTCTATATGTTTTGTAGATCCTACACATTTTTATAGAAACATTATCAATTGATATCTTACATGTTAAAATATATATTGATAATGTATATTTTTTAAAACAAATCAAAGAATACAGAATTTTTTCTCATATATCATGGAAGAAGAATTTAAAATGAACATGTTGGGTTAGAAAATTTTATTTCATGGATTCCAATATAAGAAAAAAATTTCATGATGTTTTATATTAGAAAAATAAATTCACTACTTACATACATGATTTGGACTCAAATGTAATAAAGAACAACAAACTCTTATGACATCCATTATAAAGCATGACTTGAACGAAACCAGGAAAATAGTTGATAATATGTATTTTAGATGAATAATTTGACACATTATATATATAACATCTAGTATAACAAAAATTATTTTTTCATTAATATTATGTTCTATATTTCAATCAAATATTACTAAATCACATCTAAAAAAAACCAAAATAATTTTAAGGCCTCTTAAAGGGTCAATTACTATTTTTCTTCTTTTTCAAAAAAAACCTCTAATTTAATTTTAAATTCATATTCAGAAAATGATTTTATAGGTTCTAACATTGGTAAAATAGAACCTCAATAACATGTGACATTATTAAAAAATATTTTATTTAATTTTCTAGAGAAGAACAATACCCGATTATATTAACTATTGCAGAATCAAAATACATAGCTATTAGTAAATTTTTAGAATAGTTTTTGTGGATGAAATGCATATCAATGGTATTTAAATATTATTTTAATTGTGTACCAATAAAATGTGATAACACTAGTGATAGAATAAATTCAAAAAATACAATAAACCCTTAAAAAGAAAATAATAAAAATTTGAGGTATCATTATATATTATATCTCTATAAAATGGTTATAATAATCTTGAATATAAAAATACCTCAAATGAGCTAGTAGATATCCTTTGTAAGTATCTGTCATGTGATGGGATTCATTTTTTTAAAGGTGATGTGTATTTATTTTAATTTAAATGGGTTTTTTATTATCTTATTATGTTCACAGAAATTTCTATTTATGTTATCTTAAAAAAATTTATAAAATAATTTTATGTTTGATAGAATCTTTGACAAATAATTTCGAGTTAAATGACATATAGAATATAGAAAAGTTATATCCTAGCCATTACATTAAGATGTATGAGTTTTATTAACTATATTATTAAATATAAATATATATATATATATATATATCTTATAAATATGAATTAATGATAAATTCGTAGAAAATAATAAATAAATTTTTAGTAAAGTAGTTTTATTCTTCAAAATTAGGTTTTTATCAAACATTATTTATATTTCATTCTATAAGGAAATATTATATTTTCTTTTTTAAAATTTATGAAATTTTGTCATTTAAAATCAAATAAATTGTTTAAATCAGAATTTAAAAATTTACTTATGGTTACATTGTTTTATATTTCAAAAAACTGTATTCCAATGAATAGTGAAATATACTGATTTTGTTTAAATTTCCATTTCATTTCAATAAAATAATAAATTTAAAAGTATAAATATGTTTTAAATATGATTTTAGGTAATATAAGTATTTTTTAGATATATTTATTCCCCATAATTTCTTTTTAATAAAAATAATATTTGATTCTACTATAAGTTGTTTTGGATTTAAAAATAATATTTTTGGGAAAACTGATTTAAAGTGAATAATGTTCCTCTATTTTAAATAATTCAAATAAAAAATAATGGAGAATTTTTTTAATTAAAATAATTATGTTATATATCATTAATTTTTAATGAATCTTAATAATAGTATTATTATTATTTTAATTCATAATATAAAATCATATTTTCTTCAAAAAATACACTACTTAGAAAATTAATTTGTTGTTGTGTCTGTGTTTTTTTAAAAATTATATTTTACCAACTAAATGAATTAAATTTGGTAAAATGGACTCATAATTTATAATCATAAAAAAATTTATTATATAAAAAATTAAACTTGTTATTTTAACATATTGAATAGAAACAATAGTAAACATTAATTACCACAATTAATCTAAAAATGGATTTATGATGGGTTAAAAAATAATTTTAATGGATAAAATGACTTAAAGTTTGTCTAAAATCTATTTGAACTATAAAAGTCATTTGAATCATAAAATACATACCCAAATCACACATTAAAATCCATTTTAATCAGAAAATGCCTACCCAAATGAATTTATCACATACAAATACACATAAAAATCCTTCAATTGGTCATAACTATATCCTATGATGGATTTTGGATCATACCTAGGGAGGTTGTTTGAGGATTTTGTATCATGATTAACCAAGTGTGTTTATTTTATTTATTATTCCTACTCTATCATATACAATAATATTATGATTATATAATAACACCATAATATCCAATTTACTGTGATTTTTTTTAATTTTTTTATTACAAAATTATATCCTATATTCCATCAAATGTGATATGAAATCATTATTTGTGATTATAGTAGGCTACTACCGCATGAACTAATGTCATTAATTATCCCACTTCAACTATTAAGATATTTAGTATAGATTTATTTAATGTATATATATATAATATTTGTAACATATTTATAACTATGAAGTTTTTATATCACATATACCTTCTTACATGCCATTCAATAGGGACAAGATTACATCACTCCTATGTACGATAGACTACCGCCTCACAAAGTGATAAGATTAATTTCTCACTAATTCTTGTATGGAATATAAAAGGATAGTTTTAATGAATATATGTGATCCTTCTTATTATCACCAGAACACATAGATGATATATATTAGTAAATTTATTGAAATATAATTGTGTTTGTTTAATTATTATCATTATGGAAATATGAAGTAGCAATTACCTTATATCAATAATTATCATTTAAATATGGAGACATTACTCATGTTTATGTATAACCAACCATCTCCATGATTTTAAAATCCTTCATTTTCCATAGCCATATTCCCTGATTGAACATAAAATGAATAATTTATCTATAAATAAGATGATTATTTCAATATTTTAATAATTGAGATTTTGAAAAATTACCTATTTGATCAGTAGTAAACCAACCGAAGTCATTTTTTACATATAAGGAAAATATCATTGAAACATCTAACACAAACATAATTGATTAAGTAATGTTTTATAACATGGTTATAAGATAAATAAAAAGAATAATAACCATAAAAAGGGTACAATGAATTTATGAAATTAACATTTGTATTTTATTCATCATTATAAATAACATACATGACAATTCGAACTCAAGGTAAGGTTTTTCATCACAATTTCTATTCGTTGAGGCGTATTTTGATGTTATGCACCTGTATTATTTTAAAAGGTGTATATATAGCCCTGTTGAAATTTTATATCATTAATTTTTATATTCTCATGATATTTAATGTTTTAAAATGTTATTTTTCATTGATTTTATAATTCATGTGTTCCCCACATGCAAAGGGAATACTCTTTAAAAAACCATATAAGGTTTTCCTTAATACCCCTTCTCTTTTGTGTCTGTGTTTTTAAATTCATTTTATATGAGTTTTTATATGAAATTTATATATTAACAAATTAATTTTTATTTCTATTTTTCCTTTATTTTATATCATTTCAAATGTAATCCTTTTATGTGTTTTATAAGTAAATTTTTTTAAATGATAGAAGTAATGTTCTGTTTTTCACTTATTTAGAAAAATGAATTTTCATGCAATCGTGACTGTTATTTTAGTTATAGATTACATTGAAATCTTTCTTTTTTTTAATTTAAAACCCATCCTTATCTTTTTCTTATTTTGGTATAGAAAATGTTCTTTTAAAAGAAAATTTTATTTTAATATTCGAAATGTTTTTTATATGGGTACATAAGTTTTTAAAAGGGTTTTTTGATGAAAAGGTACAATCATATAATTGTATATAAATGAAATGGTTCGTGTGAATTATATGAAAAATATTTGATATAGATATAGCTTATAGGAATTGTTGATCCCTATTATAGCTCATAGGTGAACCGGAAATAGCTTATATGAAGGGAGGAATCACATTATAGATCTTGAAAATTGTGTGATCCTAATATAAATTATATGATGTGTGATCCCATTTATAGCTCTCCAATGCTTGGCTAATAATATTTATCTGAACCAGATGGAACTAGGTAGTTACCATTGGATTCTTTCATTGGATTTAAGTGTGCTCAAGATAATTCTGACTTGGGTTAACAAATTTATGAATTTAATTATCTATTTTACTAAAAAATTGTTTTTGTGTTCTTGATAAGGGTTTTATTGATTTTCTTTGATTTAATGTTTTTTTAATGTGAAAATAATTTATTTCCTTCAATCAATGAAAATTGAAAAAATGTAAATCATTTCATGAGTTATCCTATTTCCATAGTACTAATTGTTTTATTTCATTTATATGTCCCTTAATGATATTTGTTTACTCATCCCCCATTTTGAAATGATTTCCATGGCGTTTAATGATGGGTAATGGAATGGAATAATTTAATTTTAAAGACATGATGATTTTATAGGAAAAAACATTCTCTATTTTAAAAAATTAAAATGATAACTAAAATGGATAATAAAATAAATTGTCTACATATTATTATATGGTTATTTATTTTACGAGTTATGAAGTAATTCTCTAACAGTATCACTAAAAATATCATTAAAGTGAAATAAAGTGAACTCTTAACTAAAAATAATAATTATTTTACATTTAAGTCTATATCCATATAGTTATTTTTAATGGTTGGTTTATATGACATTGTAGTTTATGATATTTATAATAGTTTTCCCTTGAAATATTTTACCTTATGGTTAATTTAAAATGATATAGAATTTGATTTTTACCATATTATTTTATCAAAACTATGTATGTTCAAAATATTCTTTGCAATGAAAATAGGGAAGGTATATTGGAATGTTACTAAGAGTAAAATAACCTTCAAAATTATCGTCTAGAGATTGTATCAGTTGGAACATAATATTTTTTAGTGAATGATCAGTTGACATAAGCTATAAATAGAGGTGGTATCTATGCTAGAGAGGAACAAGATCTACCATGAAGAAACATTTCTATATTAGAGCATATTATATTGAAACATCCTTAATCTTTCACTTGATCACCTGGATCCATGGTCATCTTAGGATGGATTAATTTCCTAAATAAGATATTTAATGTCATGGATATTTCCAAACGTCGAAATATAATTCTTTCTATTCATTATTTTAAAGTTTATTTGGATGGATGGTGGTATTTAATTTGAAATAAGAGTGAGAAATATGATATTGATTCAGTGAAATAGGAGACATTTATGAATATATTCATTGAGATATATTTTTCTATGGTTTTTTGGATTAAAATATAAAATAAATTCTTGGAAGTAAAGAAAATTGATAAATATTCAATGGTTATGTGTGATGAAATGTTCATAATAGTTTTTGATCATGTGCCATATTTTATTTGGAAAACTGATATATAATTAATAATTTATTATTAGGGTCGGAAGAAAGTTTATGAGAATATGTTTCCACATGAGAATATATATTTAGTGATACATGTTTTTCATTTTGAGGAGAATATTGAGTTGGAGTATTCTAAAACTTATGTTCCACAAGATAACAAGTATAAGGAATGGTGAATGTGGTAGAAAATTGATATGAAACCAATTAATAATTATGGATTAAATCCTATAATAATTTCTATGTGAAGAATAATACATTCTGATGAATTTGTTTATGTTTTGGAATGTGTTACTAGTGTGTTAATATTGGTTACATGGTTTTTGAATGTAAAAAAGAGTGTTTAACAATAAAATAATGAAAATTATGATATCCAATTAATGGTCAGTTTTTTTTTATGAGAAATGATATTATGCTAATTTTATAAAGAGGATTTATACTCAAGGTTGAAATCATCATGATTGAATGAATAATGGTATCTAAAAATAAATTTATTCTACTCAATTTGATGATGTATCATCTTTTGAAGTGATAAAAACTCCAGGGTACATAGTATTTTTCAAATGATAATCATAAGTTCAATGCTTTAAAATATCATTTTTTTAATTGGTAATATATTAATTTTATTAAAGAATTTTTTTGAGATAATTTACATTTTTTTTGTAAATGTAAGGATTTAGTATAATGAGAAATATTCCTTTAGTTTTTTACAAGAGTTTTAATGTATTGAAACCATTATAATTTAAATGATCATTTATTATTAAGGTTATTTTTTATGATTGTAATCATATTTATTAGAGCACTAAAAGGGTGCATTTTTTTTAACAAATATAGATCGAAGGATAGAAAGAAACATTTCACAACTAGTAACCCTGTGGGGTTTGATCCCACAACTGAAGGGTAACAATGGTAAAATACCTACCATAGGACAATGTGATGTACTGGTTAGTATGAAATCATTTATTTAAATTAAATTATCTAAAATATAAATAAAAAACATATTTATAGGACCTAAGTTTTATCATATAAAGACTCTCAGATTGAAAAGCAATTTGGTTATTATGTGATTAATGTTGTTTTGAAAAATGGTTACTATAATTATGGAGAAAGTCTTACCTTATGTTAACCATTTTGGTTGTGGTTAATTTATAATTATATTAGTTGTATTTTGATATTATTTTAGGTATTATTTGATCTTTCATATTATGATTCTACTGATTCAAACATGAAATAATCCTTTTTAAAAATCATCATTGTATAAAATATGAGATTGTGGTGAAAATTGATTTATTGAGGATATTATACAATAAATTTAATAATGTTTTCTTATGATTTAATTTAATACATTAAAATAACTAATAACCCAATTAAAAATATCCTTTAATTTATAAAACCCACATATTTTCATTTTTTATAAATCAAATGGCCTTTTAAATTACCACGGATTTATGGTTTTTAAGTCCTCAACATTATATTGGTAACACAATTTCTTATGATCATTTAACTTTGTCACTCTGCATCATTGTTTGGAAATTACTAATTTCTTCCATGTCATAATATCAACTTCTTTCATGTGTTCTTCTACTTTTAAGTCTTATTATGTGTTATCCCAACTGACATCCACGCTTCCTTTTTTCTCTTACCAAAAGGGTGTTTTATTTCTCATTTTCATAATATGGGTTTCAAATATAGGTTTTTAAAAATATATAAACTTTGATTACCAAGATCAAGATATATTTGTAATGAAATAATTTACTAAAGAGGGTATTATTTGACACCACAATATTTTAGAAAGGGAAACTATGTTCTATTGTGTGTTAAATATGAAACACCAAATATAAAAGACACGTGAAAAATAAAAATTCTAATCGAGATATTATATTACAGATTATTAATAGTGTTAAATTCAAAATTATATATATTTATAATTTTCTTAATCAAGATAAATTATTTTTAAATTATTATTAAATAATCAATCATTTTATATTAGTGTATTTTTATTCATCAAAATAGGTTTTATTCAAAAATGATTTTCTTTTATTTTTTAAGAAAGTATTAGAATTAATTATGTAAAAATTTAGAAAAATAATATTAAAATTAAAAAAAATTTATAAATATGAATATCAAGATTTAATTCAGTTAAATTTTTGGGATTTTTTGGAACGTTTTGTTTTTCAGGGAATAGATTAAATTAGCGATTTTTGTAACATTGTGACTGTTATTTGACTTTTGGATTCCATTAAAAGTAATTCTGTTTTATTCTATGAAATTATCCTTTTCCCATGTTATGGGTATATTTATATTCAAAATGGTGTTTTTATATATGAAATAAATTCTATCGATTCAAAATTCTTTTCAAAATTCTTTTACAAAGAAATGCTTCCATCATAAGATATTTTATTCTTGATATTTTACGTGATAATTATATGAAAGATAGGTGATCTTGGTAAAGATTATGTGAAGGGTTGATCCCCAATATAGATTATGAGTGATCCTATTATAGCATAGAATAATGGTAGAGCCCAGTTATATATCCTATAAAATGGGTGAGCCAAATAAATCTTACAAAAATCACAAGCCCCATTATATATCTACAATGTACTCATTAATCTTCTTTATGTGAAAAAGAATTAATGAGGTAGTTTCCAAATGGTTTCTATTATGGATTTTGTAACAGCCCAAGATTTTATAAAAAATATTCTTTTTAATTTTATTAATGTCTTGTGTTATACGCTACACCAAAAGGAGCTTGCACAACATGCATCCTTGACTTGCCTTGCATTACACGCAATCGCAACCTTCCTCGATAGCGTGTGTGGTACGTAATCCTGAGTTTCACGAAACAATGATATGCTATTAAAATATTATTAAAACTAGCCGTTATGAATAGTAATAACCACTTTTTAAATTTTAGAAATTTTAACTCTCAAAATGGACTTCATTTTTGGATTCGGAGTATCGAATTTAGCCTAAGGTGAAATTTTGGTACTTTTCGGATAACTTTCATATTCTGATGAATAGTGAAAATTACTAAATTATAATTAAAAACAATTTTTTTAATCGAAATAATTAATAGTGATAAATCATTAATTTGAGTGGTTTTAAAGTATATTTATAATATATTTTTACAATTTAATACAATGTTGGTCATTGGATGTAGTTTCACATTTAAACTAGACATAAACAAGTGTCAATCTTTTGATAGATATTGTTTCTTAAAAACACGCTATTTGTTTTAACAGCGGAATTTAATTATAAAATTAATTAATGCAACTTTTATGTTATGAATTTGGTAAAATAGACTTCATTTTTGAATTCGGAATATGAAATATAGCTTGGGATGAAATTTTGGCATTGTTCTGAAAAACATCAATTTTTGATGAATAGTGAAACTACTAAGTGGTAGGTTAAAAACTGAATTTTGCATAAAACTTAATTTTACCACTTCTGTGAATGGAATTTCGAAAATCCGAGAGACACGGTTAATATCAAGGACTAAAATGTGGTTCAATGAGATGAAAATAATTTTTTTGGTGAATAGTAACTTTTTACTTTTTTTTACCACGGTTAATAGTAAATAAGGTAACTAAGGGTAAATATGATATTAATATTACCCTAACACATGTCCTAATTCTATTGGACAAGTGTAATTCGACCAAAAACAAACTTAGGAATAAAATATGACCATTTAGGCCCACTTGGATTAGATTAAGACATTTATTATTAATTTATTTAAAGAAGGGTTAAAATAGTTAAAATCAAAGTTTAATAAGTAAATCATTTTTAATATGGGGTTATACATAAGATAAATTCGACTATAAATATTCATTAGAAATCTAAAAAGATTTCCTACATGATGGTATTTTATTTGTAATTTTTAGACATCAAATAATATAATTTATTCATGACACAAAAATGATGCAGTAATTATCTTATTAATGAAATATTGACATAATTGATAATATAAATACCAAAATAAATGTAATTTAAGACTTTTTATGAATTCCACTAATTTTCTAGGTTACTATGATATATTATTGTCGATTTAATCAACTTGGTTCGAACATATAATTCTGTTATGACTTTCACAAAAATCATATATCAAATAGTGTCAAAATTGACACAAAATAGTTTTTAAATCAAATATTATATTATTAATTGTTATTTTATTCCTAAAAATCTAAGGTTAGGCCAAATGACTTAGATAAGGATATATATATTAATAATAAACAATTTGGGGTTCTTTTGGCATGTTATAGTAAGTGTATTAACCATATAGTGAAAGAAAACAAAAAGACACGGTAAAAGTTAAATTAATTAACTTAGAGTTAAATCTAATTGATAAGGTTAAAATAATATCTTAAACTTGTCTAAATTCTATTGGTTGATAGGATTTCGACCCATCCTTACTTTAGCTTCGAAATAAGACCCTTTGGAACAATTATAAACCGATTTTGACTTTAATATAAAATAATATTTTGAGATATTCCTAAGGTGCCCCTCTCCTCCCCTATAAAAGGACACCTCCTCCCCCTCCTCCTCACACCAATTTGAGCACTCAAGCTCGGCCAACCCCTGCCAATTTCTCCTCTCCACTTCCCTAGCAACATCCTAGAGGTTCTGGTCTTCCTCAAAGACCAATTTTAGTGCCCTAAGAGGAGGTCTCAAAGAGGCACTTCAAAGAAGAGGAGGTTCGGACACTTACAAAGCAAGTCGGACCTAAGGTAAGGGAAATATCACAATCTCATTTTAATCCGAGATTGTTTATTCGTAAGTATTTATTGGGGTTTATTTTGTCATCCACATCCATGTTTCCTCAATATGTAATATTATTTCCATCCAACTACAATGGTTTAAATCCAATTTTACCCTTTGGTTAGTTTTTAGTAAAAGATATGAAAGGAATCTTTTGTCGTTTATCGTACGAGGTACATTTTGACTTTTTCGACAAAAGTACAAAGAATGTTTTTTTTAACTTATACGGCACGAACGGATTTCTACTGTTTTATAAAGCCTTATTTTCATGAAGCTTCCTCTAAAAGATTTCATGACTATTTTCAATAAAATCTCTTGCTTTTAAAATTGCATGATGTTTTGTGAAAAGAAATTGATTTTGAAGAAGAAAGGATATTTTCCTCAAGAATTCAATTCAAGTGTTTTATCAAAATTATTTTCCATCTAAGATAATAAAGGGTTCTGTTTCTATCCATATTTTTACATTGATTTGACTATGTTGAGATGGAATTATGTTTATGAATTCCTTTATATTATATGAATTGATTTATGATGTCATGATGTTTCAAGAATCCCATTTTTATTACATGGGTTATGCGATGATGTATGATTTATGATTTTGTGGCACACATAAGAAAGGATTCATTAAGAGATGGGTGGGACCTATATCTCCCTCCAATGCATTGGGTAAAGATTTTATATCTCATGAGATAGACATGGCTGGAATGGTAGGTTATACCGGTTCAGTGAAACAGGACTGAAACGAGGATTACTCGATTCAGAAAGGGACTTTGTCCACTAAGATAGTCTTGGCAATGAGTCTTGACTAACAAGAAATGATTCTCTATGATTATGTGTGTATGCCACAAAGTTCCATGTTTTATGTTATGATTATTGTGATTACATTTCACTGCCATGATTTATCCCATGTTATGAAATTATGCTCTCTTTTGTAGGTTATGATTTCCAAAATGTTATGTTCTTATGAATATGATGTGATTGATATTTCTTTTGTTTACCCTTACTGGGCATTTGAGCTCACCCTTTTATGTTTTCTTTTCCCCAGGATATAAAGAAAGGTTTTAGGTAAAAAAAAGGAAGATCTTTATGGGAGATGTTGAAGATCTTTCACCACGATTAGAAGATTACGTTCCGAGTTTCCAAAGACACTAAACTATTACGATCCTTTAGTGTGTGTTTTTGTTATGTACTAAGTATTCCGCAAAAGTAATGTAATGTCCATGTACGTCAGGATACGGGTCTCTACAGTTGGTATCAGAGGAAAGGTTTAGTCAACCTTTGGAAACTAGGATGCGAGAACTTTAGTGAGATCCCTAGAGATATTTCTAAGGTATGTCTAGGGATGTCCCTAAGGTTAAGTATACGTATAGGTTATAGTACTAGAATTACAATAACTATCATAGAATTAAACCTAAGATGTTAGATATTGAAGGTAATCCCCCTTTATTATGTTGTTTTCCCTAGCATGATTTTTGCCTCTCACACTATTCTTTTTGGGTTTTAGACGATGGCTGGAACCCGAAGGAACCGTGTTGATCATTGCAATGGACAATGCAATGATTGCCCTCCTGAAGAAACAAATGTTATGGGAGATGGAGTACAAAATCTTATTGCTATACTTACACAAGCTATGAATCATTCTGGACTTCCAAATGAGCAGAGAAGGGAACAATATTCTATTGAGTCCTTCATGAGGCAACGTCCACCTTCTTTCAGTGGGTCTTCTGATCCACTTGTGGCTGAACAATGGATCAGTAATACTGAAAAGATATTTTCAGTTCTTCAATGTTCTGAACATGATAAAGTCATCCTAGCAGTGTATCGTTTGGAAGGAGATGCTGATCAATGGTCGAATCTTATTAAGAATACAAGGCAAAGGGATGAAATTGAGTCTATGGAATGGGACGAGTTCAAGAACTTATTTTTCAATAAGTACTTCCCTCGTATTCTTCGAACAAAGATGGAGAAAGAGTTTCTTGAACTGAAGCAAAGGGATGATGAATCTGTTGGTACCTATGAAGCAAATTTTACAAGACTTGCAAGGTATGCTTCTGGAGTTATCATCCAACCTGAAAGTAAAGTTGATCGATTTTTCAGTGGCTTAAAACCAAGTCTTCGAAGGGCATTAGCTATAAGAGACTTCAGTAGCTATGATGAAATTTTGCGTTGTGCTATCAAGGTAGAAATGGAAGTTGGTGTTTGTAATGTCCCGAAGCTTGACGTACATTGACATTACATTACATTTGCGGAATACTTAGTACATAACAAAAACACACAGTAAAGGATCGTAATAGTTTAGTGTCTTTGGAAACTCGGAACGTAATCTTCTAATCGTGGTGAAAGTTCATCAATATCTCCCATAAAGGTCATCCCTTTTTTCTACCTAAAACCTTTCTTTATATCCTGGGGAAAAGAAAACATAAAAGGGTGAGCTCAAATGCTCAGCAAGGGAAAATAAAGGAAATAAAAATCATATCATATCTTGTTGAAAATTAAAACCTGCAAAAGAGATCATAATATCTTAACATGGAATAAATCATAGAAGTGAAAATGAGATCCCCATAATCATAACATAAAACTTGAATCTTTGTGGCATGCACACATAATCATGGAAAATCATTTCTTGTTAGTCATGACTCATTGCCAAGACTATCTTAGTGGACAAAGTCCCTTTCTGAACCGAGTTCACTCCTCGTTTCAGTCCTGTATCTCTAAACCGAAATAACCTTCCGTTCCAGCCATGTCTATCTCATGAGATATAAAATCATTACCCAATGCATTGGAGGGAGATATAGGTCCCACCCATATTATAATGAATCCTTTCTTATGTGTGCCACATAATCATAAAACATACATCATCGCATAACACATATAACAAAAATGGGATTCTTGAAACATCATAAATCAATTCATATAAGATAAAGGAATTCATAAACATAATTCCATCACAACATAGTCAAACCAATGTAAAAATATGGATAGAAACAGAACCCTTTATTATCTTAGATGGAAAATAATTTTGATAAAACACTTGAATTGAATTCTTGAGGAAAATATCCTTTCTTCTTCAAAAACATTTTTCCTTTCATAACATGTCATACAACTTTAAAATAAAAGAAGTTGATTAAAAATAAACTTGAAAACTTGTAAAGGAAGCTTCTTTGAAGTAATGTTTTAAAAATCCATTCATGCCGCATAAGTTAAAAAAAACATTCTTCGTACTTTTGTCGGAAAAGTCAAAAAGTACCTCGTACGGAAAAACGACAAAAGATTCCTTTCATATTCTTTACAAAAAACTCACCTAAGGGTAAAATTGGATTTAAACTATTTCAAGTGGATGGAAACAATATTACATATTGAGGGAACATGGATGTGGATGATAAAATACACCCCAGTAAATACTTACGAATAAACAATCTCGGATAAAAAATGAGATTGTGATATTTCCCTTACCTTAGGTCCGATTTGCTTTGTTCGTGTCCGAAGCTCCTGTATAATGGTTTAAATAATGTTATTGACTTATTCCAGAATCATACATATTGATATGATATCATATATGGTCATATTATTAGCTTCTTGTTAGTAATATTTCATTGTTACTTGTTACTCGGGTCTTTATAACTTTTTGTTCTTATACGTGTTTTGTCGAATAAGTTCTTATTCTTATATTTAGGTTATAGATAATTCATTTCCAGAATGGTATTAGTGTAGTATATACCATATTCATTCATTCAATTCATTTATATAATCATTATGAAATGAAGATCATGTAGAACGAGTCGCATCACATCGTGGAGACGGTATTCCGTACGTACGCACGAGTGATGATATCGTTCCTATGATCGTGGAATTGTATTGGAGTATATATATATTATTTCAGTATCAATATTACTTAATAATAATCATATATAGTAACTGATTACACCATTATACCCATCCTTGTAAGGTGATGGTGGAAAATAGATTACACCACGGCGTGGAGACGGTATTCCGTACGTACGCACGCGCGGTGATTTCATTTTTCCGTAGGATGGATAGAAGGTGAATTAGGGTTGTTTCATATTTATAATAACATATCAGTATGTAATTAATACTGATGTTATTACTTTATCATGAAACAACTAAAGAAGAAGAAGTTGAAGAAGAAAGAAATTGAAAAGATCGGTAATGGATATTACCTCTTCTTTGGAACGCCTTTTTGAATCCTCCACTTAAGGAACTAAGATTGGTCTTTGGAGAAGATCAGGACCTCTAGGATTATTCTAGGGAAGTGGAGAAGGGAAAATGGCAGGGGTTGGCCGAGCTTGAGTGCTCAATTTGGTGTGAGGAGGAGGGGGAGGAGGTGCCCTTTTATAAGGGAGGAGAGGGGCACCTTAGGAATATCTCAAAATATTATTTTATATTAAATTCAAAATCGGTTTATAATGGTTCCAAAGGGTATTATTTCGAAGATAAGGTGGGGAGGGGTCGAAATCCTATCAACCAATAGAATTTAGACAAGTTTAGGATATTATTTTAACCTTATCAATTAAATTTAACTCTAAGTTAAATAGTTTATCTTTTACCATGTCTTTTTGTTTTCTTTCACTATATGGTTAATAAACTTACTATAAAATGCCAAACGAACCCCAAACTGTTTATTATTAATATATATATCCTTATCTAAGTCATTTTGCCGAACCTTAGATTTTTAGGAATACAATAACAATTAATAATATAATATTTGATTTAAAAACTATTTTGTGTCAATTTTGATACTATTTGATATATGATTTTTGTGAAAGTCATAACAGAATTAAATGTTCGAACCAAGTTGATTAAATCAACATTAATATATCATAGTAACCTATAAAATTAGTGGAATTCATAAAAAATCTGAAATTAAATTTATTTTGGTGTTTATAACATCAATTATGTCAATATTTCATTAATAAGATAATTACTGCATCATCGTTGTGTCATAAATAAATTAAATTATTTTATGTCTAAAAATTACAAATAAAATACCATCATGTAGGAAATAGTTTTATCTTTCTAATGAATATTTACAATCGAATTTATCTTATGTATAACCCCATATTAAAAATGATTTACTTATTAAACTTTGATTTTAACTATTTTAACCTTTCTTTAAATAAATGTCCTAATCTAATCCAAGTGGGCCTAAATGGTCATATTTTATTCCTAAGTTTGTTTTTGGTCGAATTACACTTGTCCAATAGAATTAGGACATGTGTTAGGGTAATATTAATATCATATTTACCCTTAGTTACCCTATTTACTATTAACCGCGGTAAAAATAGTAAAAAGTTACTATTCACCAAAAAATTATTTTTATCTCATTGAACCACATTTTACTTACTGACATCAACCGTGTCTGTCGGAT
This sequence comes from Viscum album, assembly GCA_963277665.1. Lineage (NCBI taxonomy): Eukaryota > Viridiplantae > Streptophyta > Magnoliopsida > Santalales > Viscaceae > Viscum > Viscum album. The sequence goes on along the minus strand of OY728155.1, from coordinate 1,620,809,311 downwards.
TTTCGAAATTCCATTCACAGAAGCGGCAAAATTAAGTTTTATGAAAAATTCAGTTTTTTTAACTACCACTTAGTAGTTTCACTATTCATCAAAAATTGATGTTTTTCAGAACAATGCCAAAATTTCATCCTAAGCTATATTTCATATTCCGAATTCAAAAATGAAATATATTTTACCAAATTAATAACATAGAAGTTGCATTAATTAATTTTATAATTAAATCCCGCTGTTAAAATAAATAGCGTGTTTTTAGGAAACAATATATATCAAAAGATTGACACTTGATTATGTCTGGTTTAAATGTGAAATTACAACCAATGACCAACATTGTATTAAATTGTAAAAATATATTCTAAATATACTTTAAAACCACTCAAATTAATAATTTATTACTATTAATTATTTTGATTAAAAAAGTTGTTTTTAATTATAATTTAGTAATTTTCACTATTCATCAGAATAGGAAAGTTATCCGAAAAGTACCAAAATTTCACCTTAGGCAAAATTCGATACTCTGAATCCAAGAATGAAGTTCATTTTGAAAAATAAGATTTACAGAATTTTAAAAAGTGGTTATTACTATTCATAACGTCTAGTTTTAATAATATTTTAATAGCACATCGTTGTTTAGTGAAACTCGGTATTGCGTATTACACACGCTATCGAGGAAGGTCGTGATTGTGTGTAATGCATGGCAAGACAAGGATGCGTGTTGTGCAAGCTCCTTTTGGTGTAGCATACAACACAAGACATTAATAAAATTAAAAATAATATTTCTTTATAAAATCTTGGGCTGTTACATTCTACCCCCCTTAAAATGAATTTCGCCCTCGAAATTCGTCGGGGTTATAAATGGTTTACTATTCAAAAGTTTCTTTAATAGAAACCCACATCGTAAAAAGGAATATCAAAACTGATCTTTAAAAACAAAAGTATGAAACGTAACGGTTACCCAAATAAACTAATCATTGGGTTTCCACATAGGTGAAAATATGGATATGGAAGAGAAATCTAACCATCATGTTCTGATGGAGAGTGGTAGAGAACATGGCTATGGAAAAGCCAGTAATCACAAATCCATAGATTTGTGATGATATAAGGTACCATCTGATTCATCAGGTATAAGATCACTAGGACAACATTTTTGGTTTTCAAGATCATTTCCCTAAAGTTGAAAATTTGAATTAGAATAAATACTTACTTTATTTTGGTACAATCTCACTGTTGTTCGTGCCTTGAACAATTTCCACTTCATCTCTTAAATAAATGAAGTTGAATTTGTTATTATCAGATCATGTGATAGAATGACGGGTCATTCCATCTATCTCAAACAAAAGGTTAGCAAAAATTATATGCATAAATCGATCTATAGTGAGATTAATCATATATGGTTCCTAAAATGGACTTATACTTCATATATCATACTGCTTAATATAATAAAACTAGTTTCTACTAAACAGGGACTTCCTGTAGGCCAGTGGTAGGCGATAAAGGCCAGTCGCACTTCGGTTGTGGGTTCGATTCCCACAGCCTTGTCCGAAGCGATGGGCTGTCGCCCGTCCTGCAGGTTGTCCTTTTTCTAAAACTATATTACTATAACATCCCATAAATAATATCGAAAAAATTTCTATCCTTAAACAATACTAACTTATGTCCAACATAATCCATTCCAATCTTTAGTACTATCCATAATACTGCAGTCCATTCTCATAACATAGTGAAAACGATTACCAGAGATTTAATACCATCGTTGATCCCCATATATCATAAGATATATCTTGTTGGACACATTCCAAACATTCAAAGGCCTTAATCTTGTACTCTCTTGAATACCCATTGAACCTTAGTGAAAACTTGAATGCAGTTAAAAGTTAACACTTTCCACATACCAAAATCCTCAAAATTCTATATACTCAAACCATGATATCACTTAGTCCTTATATCAATCATGAGCTCATGAATACTGTTAAACATTTCATTTTCTCGTTTTCCCTTCATTATGCGCATAATATCTCAATCACTTTGAATACCACATTAGACCAATACATAAATATTCCAATACACCATAAAAGTACCTCAACAACATTATTCTTGAATACCAATACATAAACACTTCAGTCCATCCACTTCAATGACTGTCCTGGAATAAGTCCTTCCTTTATTTAGAAGTATCTTTTTAGGTCAGGGAATTGAGTTGGGTAATGCCCATGTTCTCCACAAATAAGACATTGAACTCCATAACAATCTGTCACTCTATGACCCTTTTCTCCACACAGATAACATCGGTCCCTCCATTTGAGGTATTCCTCAAGGTTCTTCTTCCCTTCTTTAGAAATCTCAATCTTCCTTTCTTTATGCTCCTCAACATGCGAACATGCATAATAGTTTATCTTCCTCTTCTTTGATGAATTAGTCATACCACTAAATTTCACCTTGCTAATCATATATCGCGATGACTGATTCGGCATAATCACAATATCTTTATCTCTAGGAATTACACAATTTTGTTGCTCATAGTCACCAATTTTTCCATTGGATTCAATGTTAACCGAATTCCTTCTGGTTCCCTCCATTAACTAAAACACAAAAAGAATTTTGTGAGAGGCGAAATCATGCTAGGGAAAACAACATAATAAAGGGGTATTACCCTCAATATCTAACATCTTAGGTTAAATTCTAAGATCGTTAGAGAAATTCTAGGACTATAACCTATACGTATACTTAACCTTAGAGACATCCCTAGACATACCTTAGAAATATCTCTAGGGATCTCACTAACGTTTTCGCATCCTAGTTTCCAAAGGTTGACTAAACCTTTCCTCTGATACCAACTGTAAAGTCCCGAAGCTTGACGTACATGGACATTACATTACATTTGCGGAATACTTAGTACATAACAAAAACACACACTAAAGGATCGTAATAGTTTAGTGTCTTTGGAAACTCGGAACGTAATCTTCTAATCGTGGTGAAAGTTCTTCAATATCTCCCATAAAGGTCATCCCTTTTTTCTACCTAAAACCTTTCTTTATATCCTGGGGAAAAGAAAACATAAAAGGGTGAGCTCAAATGCTCAGCAAGGGCAAATAAAGGAAATAAAAATCATATCATATCTTGTTGAAAATTAAAACCTGCAAAAGAGATCATAATATCTTAACATGGAATAAATCATAGAAGTGAAAATGAGATCCCCATAATCATAACATAAAACTTGAATCTTTGTGGCATGCACACATAATCATGGAAAATCATTTCTTGTTAGTCATGACTCATTGCCAAGACTATCTTAGTGGACAAAGTCCCTTTCTGAACCGAGTTCACTCCTCGTTTCAGTCCTGTATCACTTAACCGAAATAACCTTCCGTTCCAGCCATGTCTATCTCATGAGATATAAAATCATTACCCAATGCATTGGAGGGAGATATAGGTCCCACCCATCTTATAATGAATCCTTTCTTATGTGTGCCACATAATCATAAAACATACACAATCGCATAACACATATAACAAAAATGGGATTCTTGAAACATCATAAATCAATTCATATAAGATAAAGGAATTCATAAACATAATTCCATCACAACATAGTCAAACCAATGTAAAAATATGGATAGAAACAGAACCCTTTATTATCTTAGATGGAAAATAATTTTGATAAAACACTTGAATTGAATTCTTGAGGAAAATATCCTTTCTTCTTCAAAAACATTTTTCCTTTCATAACATGTCATACAACTTTAAAATAAAAGAAGTTGATTAAAAATAAACTTGAAAACTTGTAAAGGAAGCTTCTTTGAAGTAATGTTTTAAAAATCCATTCATGCCGCATAAGTTAAAAAAAACATTCTTCGTACTTTTGTCGGAAAAGTCAAAAAGTACCTCGTACGGAAAAACGACAAAAGATTCCTTTCATATTCTTTACAAAAAACTCACCTAAGGGTAAAATTGGATTTAAACTATTTCAAGTGGATGGAAACAATATTACATATTGAGGGAACATGGATGTGGATGATAAAATACACCCCAGTAAATACTTACGAATAAACAATCTCGGATAAAAAATGAGATTGTGATATTTCCCTTACCTTAGGTCCGATTTGCTTTGTTCGTGTCCGAAGCTCCTGTATAATGGTTTAAATAATGTTATTGACTTATTCCAGAATCATACATATTGATATGATATCATATATGGTCATATTATTAGCTTCTTGTTAGTAATATTTCATTGTTACTTGTTACTCGGGTCTTTATAACTTTTTGTTCTTATACGTGTTTTGTCGAATAAGTTCTTATTCTTATCTTTAGGTTATAGATAATTCATTTCCAGAATGGTATTAGTGTAGTATATACCATATTCATTCATTCAATTCATTTATATAATCATTATGAAATGAAGATCATGTAGAACGAGTCGCATCACATCGTGGAGACGGTATTCCGTACGTACGCACGAGTGATGATATCGTTCCTATGATCGTGGAATTGTATTGGAGTATATATATATATTATTTCAGTATCAATATTACTTAATAATAATCATATATAGTTACTGATTACACCATTATACCCATCCTTGTAAGGTGATGGTGGAAAATAGATTACACCACGGCGTGGAGACGGTATTCCGTACGTACGCACGCGCGGTGATTTCATTTTTCCGTAGGATGGATAGAAGGTGAATTAGGGTTGTTTCATATTTATAATAACATATCAGTATGTAAGTAATACTGATGTTATTACTTTATCATGAAACAACTAAAGAAGAAGAAGTTGAAGAAGAAGGAAATTGAAAAGATCGGTAATGGATATTACCTCTTCTTTGGAACGCCTTTTTGAATCCTCCACTTAAGGAACTAAGATTGGTCTTTGGAGAAGACCAGGACCTCTAGGATTATTCTAGGGAAGTGGAGAAGGGAAAATGGCAGGGGTTGGCCGAGCTTGAGTGCTCAATTTGGTGTGAGGAGGAGGGGGAGGAGGTGCCCTTTTATAAGGGAGGAGAGGGGCACCTTAGGAATATCTCAAAATATTATTTTATATTAAATTCAAAATCGGTTTATAATGGTTCCAAAGGTTCTTATTTCGAAGATAAGGTGGGGAGGGGTCGAAATCCTATCAACCAATAGAATTTAGACAAGTTTAGGATATTATTTTAACCTTATCAATTAAATTTAACTCTAAGTTAAATAGTTTAACTTTTACCATGTCTTTTTGTTTTCTTTCACTATATGGTTAATAAACTTACTATAAAATGCCAAACGAACCCCAAACTGTTTATTATTAATATATATATCCTTATCTAAGTCATTTTTCCGAACCTTAGATTTTTAGGAATACAATAACAATTAATAATATAATATTTGATTTAAAAACTATTTTGTGTCAATTTTGATACTATTTGATATATGATTTTTGTGAAAGTCATAACAGAATTAAATGTTCGAACCAAGTTGATTAAATCAACATTAATATATCATAGTAACCTATAAAATTAGTGGAATTCATAAAAAATCTGAAATTACATTTATTTTGGTGTTTATAACATCAATTATGTCAATATTTCATTAATAAGATAATTACTGCATCATCGTTGTGTCATAAATAAATTAAATTATTTTATGTCTAAAAATTACAAATAAAATACCATCATGTAGGAAATATTTTTATCTTTCTAATGAATATTTACAATCGAATTTATCTTATGTATAACCCCATATTAAAAATGATTTACTTATTAAACTTTGATTTTAACTATTTTAACCTTTCTTTAAATAAATGTCCTAATCTAATCCAAGTGGGCCTAAATGGTCATATTTTATTCCTAAGTTTGTTTTTGGTCGAATTACACTTGTCCAATAGAATTAGGACATGTGTTAGGGTAATATTAATATCATATTTACCCTTAGTTACCCTATTTACTATTAACCGCGGTAAAAATAGTAAAAAGTTACTATTCACCAAAAAATTATTTTTATCTCATTGAACCACATTTTACTTACTGACATCAACCGTGTCTGTTGGATTTTCGAAATTCCATTCACAGAAGCGGCAAAATTAAGTTTTATGAAAAATTCAGTTTTTTTAACTACCACTTAGTAGTTTCACTATTCATCAAAAATTGATGTTTTTCAGAACAATGCCAAAATTTCATCCTAAGCTATATTTCATATTCCGAATTCAAAAATGAAATATATTTTACTAAATTAATAACATAGAAGTTGCATTAATTAATTTTATAATTAAATCCCGCTGTTAAAATAAATAGCGTGTTTTTAGGAAACAATATATATCAAAAGATTGACACTTGATTATGTCTGGTTTAAATGTGAAATTACAACCAATGACCAACATTATATTAAATTGTAAAAATATATTCTAAATATACTTTAAAACCACTCAAATTAATAATTTATTACTATTAATTATTTCGATTAAAAAAGTTGTTTTTAATTATAATTTAGTAATTTTCACTATTCATCAGAATAGGAAAGTTATCCGAAAAGTACCAAAATTTCACCTTAGGCTAAATTCGATACTCCGAATCCAAGAATGAAGTTCATTTTGAAAAATAAGATTTACAGAATTTTAAAAAGTGGTTATTACTATTCATAACGGCTAGTTTTAATAATATTTTAATAGCACATCGTTGTTTAGTAAAACTCGGTATTGCGTATTACACACGCTATCGAGGAAGGTCGCGATTGCGTGTAATGCAAGGCAAGACAAGGATGCCTGTTGTGCAAGCTCCTTTTGGTGTAGCGTACAACACAAGACATTAATAAAATTAAAAAGAATATTTCTTTATAAAATCTTGGGCTGTTACAGTGTTACATATCCATCTCATGGTTTTGACAAGAAACGAAAGATGGAGTTCAAGGAGAAATCTCAGAATAATGGTGAAAAGAAGATGAATGTTTCCTTATGCACAAAGTGTGGAAAGAAGCATGGTGGAGATTGTCTTAAAGGGACTAGAAAATGTTTTAAGTGTGGAAAAGAAGGTCATCGAGCAGCTGAGTGTCGAAGTAATGGAAAAAGGGTTTCTAATGATGTGAATAAAGCAAACACTGTAGAGAACGCACCGCCAACACTTCAATGCTTCAAGTGCAAGGAAATGGGGCATTATGCTAATAATTGCCCTAATCCAAGGGTTAGTGATGATCAACATGAGCAACCACTGAAGGCAAAGGACAAAGGGAAATCACATGCGATCACTATTGGCAATGCTGAATATGACAACGATGTGGTGGAATGATTAAGTGTTTATGTAATGGGATTCCAAAATAATGTTGTATCATTGAGTATTGCAATATTTATTGATGTGGTATTCAAAGTGATTGAGATATTTTTTGGAAATAAGATGATATGCGCATAATGAAGACGAGAAAATGAAATGTTTAATAGTATTCATGAGCTCATGATTGATATAAGGACTAAGTGATATCATGGTTTGAGTATATAGAATTTTGAGGATTTTGGTATGTGGAAAGTGTTAACTTTTAACTGCACTCATGTTTTCACTAAGGTATTCAAGAGAATACACGATTAAGGACTTTGAATGTTTGGAATGTAACAAACAAAACATATCTTATGATATATGGGAATTGACGATGGTATTAAATCTCTGGTAATCGTTTTCACTATGTTATGAGAGTGGATTGCAGTATTATGGATAATCCTAAAGATCGGAATGGATTATGTTGGACAAAAGTTAGTATTGTTTAAGGATAGAAGTTTTTTCGATATTATTTATGGGATGTTATAGTAATATAGTTTTAGAAAAAGGACAACCTGCAGGACGGGCGACAACCCATCGCTTCGGACAAGGCTGTAGGAATCGAACCCACAACCGAAGTGCGACTGGCCTTTATCGCCTACCACTGACCTACAGGAAGTCCCTGTTTAGTAGAAACTAGTTTTATTATATTAAGCAGTATGATATATGAAGTATAAGTCCATTTTAGGAACCATATATGATTAATCTCACTATAGAATGACTTATGTATATTTAATAACTTTTGCTAACCTTTTGTTTGAGATAGATGGAATGAACAGTCATTCTATCACATGATCTTCTAACACTTCACAAATAACAAATTAAACTTCATTTATTTAAGAGATGAAGTATAAATTGTTCAAGGCACGAACAAAAGTGAGATTGTACCAAAATAAAGTAAGTATTTATTCTAAGAAAATTTTCAACTTTAGGGAAATGATCTTGAAAACCAAAAATGTTGTCCTAGTGATCTTATACCTGATGAATCAGATGGTACCTTATATCATCACAAATCTATGGATTTGTGATTACTGGCTTTTCCATAGCCATGTTCTCTACCACTCTCCATCAGAACATGATGGTTAGATTTCTCTTCCATATCCATATTTTCACCTATGTGGAAACCCAGTGATTAGTTTATTTGGGTAATCGTTACATTTCATACTTTAGTTTTTAAATCCAAGTTTTGGTATTCCCTTTTACGATGTGGGTTTCTATTAAAGAAACTTTCGAATAGTAAACCATTTATAACCCCGACGAATTTCGAGGGCGAAATTTATTTTAAGGGGGGTAGAATGTAACAGCCCAAGATTTTATAAAAAATATTCTTTTTAATTTTATTAATGTCTTGTGTTATACGCTACACCAAAAGGAGCTTGCACAACACGCATCCTTGACTTGCCTTGCATTACACGCAATCGCAACCTTCCTCGATAGCGTGTGTTGTACGTAATCCTGAGTTTCACGAAACAATGATATGCTATTAAAATATTATTAAAACTAGCCGTTATGAATAGTAATAACCACTTTTTAAATTTTAGAAATTTTAACTCTCAAAATGGACTTTATTTTTGGATTCGGAGTATCGAATTTAGCCTAAGGTGAAATTTTGGTACTTTTCGGATAACTTTCATATTCTGATGAATAGTGAAAATTACTAAATTATAATTAAAAACAATTTTTTTAATAGAAATAATTAATAGTGATAAATCATTAATTTGAGTGGTTTTAAAGTATATTTAGAATATATTTTTACAATTTAATACAATGTTGGTCATTGGATGTAGTTTCACATTTAAACTAGACATAAACAAGTGTCAATCTTTTGATAGATATTGTTTCTTAAAAACACGCTATTTGTTTTAACAGCGGGATTTAATTATAAAATTAATTAATGAAACTTTTATGTTATGAATTTGGTAAAATAGACTTCATTTTTGAATTCAGAATATGAAATATAGCTTGGGATGAAATTTTGGCATTGTTCTGAAAAACATCAATTTTTGATGAATAGTGAAACTACTAAGTGGTAGGTTAAAAACTGAATTTTGCATAAAACATAATTTTACCGCTTCTGTGAATGGAATTTCGAAAATCCGAGAGACACGGTTAATATCAAGGACTAAAATGTGGTTCAATGAGATGAAAATAATTTTTTTGGTGAATAGTAACTTTTTACTTTTTTTTACCACGGTTAATAGTAAATAAGGTAACTAAGGGTAAATATGATATTAATATTACCCTAACACATTTCTTAATTCTATTGGACAAGTGTAATTCGACCAAAAACAAACTTAGGAATAAAATATGACCATTTAGGCCCACTTGGATTAGATTAGGACATTTATTATTAATTTATTTAAAGAAGGGTTAAAATAGTTAAAATCAAAGTTTAATAATTAAATCATTTTTAATATGGGGTTATACATAAGATAAATTCGACTATAAATATTCATTAGAAAGCTAAAAAGATTTCCTACATGATGGTATTTTATTTGTAATTTTTAGACATCAAATAATATAATTTATTTATGACACAAAAATGATGCAGTAATTATCTTATTAATGAAATATTGACATAATTGATAATATAAATACCAAAATAAATGTAATTTAAGACTTTTTATGAATTACACTAATTTTATAGGTTACTATGATATATTAGTGTTGATTTAATCAACTTGGTTCGAACATATAATTCTGTTATGACTTTCACAAAAATCATATATCAAATAGTGTCAAAATTGACAAAAAATAGTTTTTAAATCAAATATTATATTATTAATTGTTATTTTATTTCTAAAAATCTAAGGTTCGGCCAAATGACTTATATAAGGATATATATATTAATAATAAACAATTTGGGGTTCGTTTAGCATGTTATAGTAAGTGTATTAACCATATAGTGAAAGAAAACAAAAAGACACGGTAAAAGTTAAATTAATTAACTTAGAGTTAAATCTAATTGATAAGGTTAAAATAATATCTTAAACTTGTCTAAATTCTATTGGTTGATAGGATTTCGACCCATCCTTACTTTAGCTTCGAAATAAGACCCTTTGGAACAATTATAAACCAATTTTTACTTTAATATAAAATAATATTTTGAGATATTCCTAAGGTGCCCCTCTCCTCCCCTATAAAAGGACACCTCCTCCCCCTCCTCCTCACACCAATTTGAGCACTCAAGCTTGGCCAACCCCTGCCAATTTCTCCTCTCCACTTCCCTAGCAACATCCTAGAGGTTCTGGTCTTCCTCAAAGACCAATTTTAGTTCCCTAAGAGGAGGTCTCAAAGAGGCACTTCAAAGAAGAGGAGGTTCGGACACTTACAAAGCAAGTCGGACCTAAGGTAAGGGAAATATCACAATCTCATTTTTATCCGAGATTTTTTATTCGTAAGTATTTACTGGGGTTTATTTTATCATCCACATCCATGTTTCCTCAATATGTAATATTATTTCCATCCAACTACAATGGTTTAAATCCAATTTTACCCTTTGGTTAGTTTTTAGTAAAAGATATGAAAGGAATCTTTTGTCGTTTATCGTACGAGGTACATTTTGACTTTTTCGACAAAAGTACAAAGAATGTTTTTTTTAACTTATACGGCACGAACGGATTTCTACTGTTTTATAAAGCCTTATTTTCATGAAGCTTCCTCTAAAAGATTTCATGACTATTTTCAATAAAATCTCTTTCTTTTAAAATTGCATGATGTTTTGTGAAAAGAAATTGATTTTGAAGAAGAAAGGATATTTTCCTCAAGAATTCAATTCAAGTGTTTTATCAAAATTATTTTCCATCTAAGATAATAAAGGGTTCTGTTTCTATCCATATTTTTACATTGATTTGACTATGTTGAGATGGAATTATGTTTATAAATTCCTTTATCTTATATGAATTGATTTATGATGTCATGATGTTTCAAGAATCCCATTTTTATTACATGGGTTATGCGATGATGTATGATTTATGATTTTGTGGCACACATAAGAAAGGATTCATTAAGAGATGGGTGGGACCTATATCTCCCTCCAATGCATTGGGTAAAGATTTTATATCTCATGAGATAGACATGGCTGGAATGGTAGGTTATACCGGTTCAGTGAAACAGGACTGAAACGAGGATTACTCGATTCAGAAAGGGACTTTGTCCACTAAGATAGTCTTGGCAATGAGTCTTGACTAACAAGAAATGATTCTCTATGATTATGTGTGTATGCCACAAAGTTCCATGTTTTATGTTATGATTATTGTGATTACATTTCACTGCCATGATTTATCCCATGTTATGAAATTATGCTCTCTTTTGCAGGTTATGATTTCCAAAATGTTATGTTCTTATGAATATGATGTGATTGATATTTCTTTTGTTTACCCTTACTGAGCATTTGAGCTCACCCTTTTATGTTTTCTTTTCCCCAGGATATAAAGAAAGGTTTTAGGTAAAAAAAAAGGAAGATATTTATGGGAGATGTTGAAGATCTTTCACCACGATTAGAAGATTACGTTCCGAGTTTCCAAAGACACTAAACTCTTACGATCCTTTAGTGTGTGTTTTTGTTATGTACTAAGTATTCCGCAAAAGTAATGTAATGTCCATGTACGTCAGGATACGGGTCTCTACAGATTTAACTGGGTTTATGTTACTTCTGACATGGGTCCAAAATAGGATATGAATGTGATGATATAATTTGCCAAAAATGGGTTTTAAATATCTTCCCATACCATGTTTTAAAATGACTTCCAAGTGATTAATGGATGGATATGGAAATGGAATAACTCTAGTTAAAATTCATAATTATTTTATATGAAAATAAAAAATTCTCTCTTTTAAAAGCTTTATGTTATTAAAATAATATATACTAATTTAAAGAGTCCAATTTTTATTATATAGTTTTTTAGTATATGATTTATGACCTAATTATCTAAAATGTTAAACCTAAAATGACCCTAAAAGTGATAGAAACTGAATTCTAGAATATATCTCAAGATTTTGTTATGTTATTGGCTATGTCCTTATAATTTATGTTTTAGTTGTGTTTCCTATTTACTTCCTTATATATATATATTATATAATTAGTTCAAATTTGTTATAATTTATTATAAATTATTTAATATCATTTCTATTTCATGTAAATGTTATATATTCTATTTTTAGATCAATGGTTCAAATCCATAAAAATGCTTATTCCCATAAACTCATATGAAACTTATTATCACTCAAATTCCATTACATGACGAACACTCAGCTAAATCTCTCCAAGTAATCCCCCTACTATTTGAAACATTTTTTAATAGTATCCACTACCTATTACAATTATTTTAAAAGATAAAAGGAAATGTGAAGTTTTTTTATAACCCCCAAATAAATCCAAATATTCTAGCAGGTCACATCGAGTTCTGCCTTGTATGGATATAGAACATGTTTGGTTAAATATTATAGAGATCATGTTAAATAAATTGTTAATATTTCAAGGTTGTGATTTTGAATTTGGGGAGAGGAAAAATATTTTCTGGAGAATAAAGTAAGCATGTTTGATTATAAGTCATAGTTATAGTCTATGTTATGTGGAAATAAAATTTCCTACGATGTTAATAAAAATGAGTTATCCATTTCCTATAATGATGTGTTTGATAATATTTATTTTCCTCATAAATAAAGACATAATTTATCCAAACCATGTCAGGCATTAATTAAATTGGACCCTATAAACTGATCACATCCCTATTGGGGATTTCTGCAGTTGAAATGAAATCAGTTAACTAGAAAGAGGCTAAAAAGAATTTCTTATGCAAGGTCATTTTGAAAAGATCTATTATTGGTATGGATATTTCATGAAGATATTACACTAATAGATTTCATAATTTTACATATTTTTTAATGAGAAGAAATTTATCCAACAAACTTGATATTTATTTTACATTACTATAGTCAACGAAATGGTAAGATAAGTTCTTATCTTTTTTATAGGATTACCACTCTATTTATTAAGATGAAATATGTTGAGTTGGAAGAATAAAATTTTTTTGAGTATCAAATGATTAAAACAATGTCTATCCCCCTAAAAACCTATGGATATTCTTGAGACTCACCCTGAAATAATATATATGTAGTTGGAAAATAAGGATATTTTGAACCAGTTATAACACCTTATGCACCTAATAAGGGGGGTATTTATAGTCTTTTTTAATGCTTTGGAATAGAATTCATCTACTGGGAAAAAAGTTTTATATATGAGATTCATCATTATCTAGTTATTATATCCATCATTTATTTTATGTTTTATAATCAACCTAATGGATTATATGGATTGATAATAGCTATTGATTTGTAATAAAATAATATTGAGAGTTATTTGATTCAAAAAAATCCAACCTCGTGATATTTATATACATTAATCAAGTATTATAGGACTTTGAATGTGACACGATCTCCCTATGATGAGTTGTATTATTTTAGGATGTAATATTTAAGATAATAATTTAAGGGAATGATTGATTTTATCAATGTGTTTTTATATTTTTCATCAATGGTGGAGCCATTATATGCAACGCTTCAAAAAAAATATAATTTTGTAAAATTGCTGAAAATGATATTGTGTAAAACTATATATAATGAAACAAATAATTCTGCTAATGAATTTAATGACTATACAGTTAGTAGTTTCTAATATTTTAGGAGTATGAGTTATATTGTGACAAAAAGATCAATTATTTAGTCTATACCACCCCAATATCACCAAAGGACGAAACACATCCTGTATAAGTACCATCTGATTTGATAAATCATTAATTAGAGTGTTTTAAATATCAATTGGGTTCATATATAATAGAAATGTAATAAATATATTATTAATTTCATTGTCCAAAAAAAATATATATTGGTTATCTGAAGTCCATTGGTATTTGATATATAGGAGGCCGGTTATAATGTATTTTCATTTCATTATTGTATGAGGCCCAAATAATTTCATGTTTTTGAATTCTTGGGATAATATAAAATTTATCAAGTTTTTATTAAAATGTAAATTTCTTCCATATCATCCATTTATGTGAGATTTATTCACTAAATTGGATTAGAATGATAACTCTTTTGAATATGTTTGGTAAGTTATGCATATTTAATGATCGTTTAGCAAATTAATAGGTTAATATAATATATTATAATATTTTTTATGTAAGGATTTTTATGAGATATAGTGTTCACTCATATGAAAACAAGTGTGAAATGTTTTCAATATTAACTAATTAATGTTTATCATAAGAAATGATATATATATGTTCATCAACATAATTGATGTTCTATGATTTCAATTAATCTACATTAACATAGTACAACTTGGTTTTTTATATTTTATCATTATTACTTTTTACATTTATCATTCTATCTTGGAGGTTGATTCAAAAATGGGGTGATTGTGTATGTTTATAATCATGTAGTGAGTTGTCTTTAATAAATATAGAATTTATTCCCTGGTGTGATGTGTAAGAAAAATTTCTATAAATTTTATTAGAAAAAGGAAATTTATTCTCTTAATTAGTTGATAGGTATGTTGTGTTTTTATCTCGTTTAATGAATTACAGGTGACGTATCTACAAAATCTAGCAAGTCAATTACAAAAAAATTGAGATTGTGTGTGTATTTTAATACAAGACTGGTGTGTTTAATTTCTTATTGATAAAATCAATGCATTTTATAGAGGTATTATAAGAGTATTCATATAATCTGTAGACATATATCTTGCAGGAATTTTAATATGGGTAAATGAGTGTGATTGATGAAAATAATGAAAAATCAATCTTCAACTTGAGTAATAATCACAGTTTCTAATGATATATCTTGTATTATTGTTATGAATTGGCAATTTATCATCATTATAAATGTTAAAAATGCACAAAGGTGAAAACATATGTATACTTATATGTCATTAGATAAGCCACAAATATTTTTTCTAAAATAATAGAGTTTATATGAAATATTATAAATATATATATATTAAGTAATTTTGTATATTATTTTGTAATAAGTTGATTTTTGGGTGCATTTGGTGTATGTGTGATATTAAAATTAATAAATATATATATACTAAATCAATAATATGTTGATGTTTATGGGGATAAAATTTTCTTTATTATGGTATTGAAGATACATATTGATTAATATTCTAAATAATCCTAATAAGATTTAATATCATATTATATTAATTATAAGCAACATTTGATGATATATATATTATTGTTAATATAAAATTTCTTATAGAAGAGTAAAATGGTAATTTTCTATAAATAAAGATAACATAATTTGGAATAATTTAAAAGATAATGTGTTATCCCATGATTTATGAAACGATTAAATTCATGTATCATCCATTATTTGGAAGTTACGGACATTAAAAGCAGATCATATATTCATTATTTTTTATAAAAATTTAAGATACATCATAGTCAATATTCTATTCACCTTTATCGATCCTTCATTTCTTATAGTATTATGATATAGTGGTTATAAGGTAAACTTTCTAAAGGAATTAGGTGTTATCATTTTTAGTGGAATAGATTTTGAATCTATAGATTGTCTATTTTTTATTTGGTATATTTATCAATTACACTGGTAAAATATTTTCTAGACTGTGAAGTGAACTATTTATTATGTTTCTATTATATTTATCAATACATCCATCATCTGATACTAGTGTTGTGTTATTTTTTATTATTATTTACGAAAATAATATTTTCATTAAAATTAATCACCCAAATCATAAATACATAATAAATAATTTATAGGGTGGGTTTTCTAGATTAACCACAGGAAGGAACAATATTAATCATGAAAAAATCATTCACACCAATGAAGTTAATTCATCTAAAAAATAAAACACTCCATATAAACCAAACATCACTCATTTGATATAAGTATTTCAGTAAAACCAAACTAAAAACAAATTCTACATATTGCAAACCTATAGTCGAATAAGATAAATGATTCCATTATAAAACATTAATATATTCATAACAAAAAATTTAATGCACAAGAATATAGAAATATATTCAGAGATATAATATCCATTTGATGGTTAAAATTAGGAGATTCAATAATTTTATGTTATAAAACAAATCAAATACTCAATTTGTCAAATAGAATATAAGAAACTCCCTATAACCCCTAAATTAAGTTGTATGTGTAAAAACCTGATAGGCAAGGTGATGAATAACCCTTACCTTGGACCCTCTATCAATAATTATAGTATAAAAAAACTCTTAGGAAATTTTAATGTATATGATTTGACATTACATGTCTATATTTTGTGTTTTTATTAAATTATTATATCCCATTAATTTTCATAATATCTCAAATAATATCACGTTGTTTTATATAATAATATTTTCTAAAAATAATCTCAAGTCACTATAAAATTTTCTTTAATGATTATGTTTATGATCTTAGAATTAGTTCCCTAGTAATATTTTAATTCATATGATTTGATTATCTATAGGTGATGAAATATCTATATATCAAATGATGTTTATGAAGAAAAAGATATTTATAAATGAATTCATTGATCTATAACTCACCTATCTGCATAAAACCATATTTTTTATAGATCCTTACATTTTTTTATCAAAACAATGACATATCTTTGATGTTCTTAATGACATTTCAGGATAATAATGTGCTCTAATTTTGTCCCATTATTCGGGAATAACTCACGATTATTTCCTCACGATTACACAATATATTACACTATTATATAATATATTATAAGTCAATAATAAAATGATGGAATCACACTTCAATGTACCTAAAAGAAGACAATGAGGTTGTTTATACTAATAATTATAATCTATCTATATAATGTGTCCCAGGTTTTATCCAAACATATCCTACATGAAGACATTGAGTTTACATCCACTATCCAACACAACCCCATTGAAACACACCATGTCATGTTTCAAATCCAATTAATATTATATTTCTTATTAACATTGTTTCATCGTACTAACATTGAATCAAGATCAAATGTCATATTACACACTCAACATGTCTTAATTATCATTGCAACACTATGTTGGGAGGGGGAGGAAATGTAATTTTAATGATTCACTATTCATTATCCAATTATGTAGTCTCATGATCTCAACACATCAAACAACTTTTGATCAAAATAGTCTAGATTCTTTGATTGAGATTACACTATCACCTCAACACATTCCAATGATCCAACACAAGATATGTTAGAAGTATAATGTAGGGATTGAATGATACCTCCACAAGTTTCCATGATATTTCATCCATGTGGGGGGGGGGTCAATACTATTCATGGTCATTGAACAAAAATAAAATCCACATAGATCATAAGAATAACTCGAGGGGAACATATGGGATCATCATGTAAATTGTTTAATCAAATCTAGTAATGTGACATCCTAGTAACCTATTTTGTAATTTTAAATATACTATGTATAAAAAATATTAATTAAGATTATGTATTATATTATCAATTTACACTATTCAAATTAATTTTTAATAAATGGTCTAAAACCCAATAACAATTTATAGTATTACTTTTTGTACAAGAATATTTTAATATGAATATATGTATTGAATAATTTTTATAATAATAATAAAAAAATCGATTAAAAAAATTCATTGGAATGAATTATTTCAAAAATAAATTATGAAAATATATTCATTATAAAGATTCAAATTTTAACTATGATAATATTTATTTTATTTGAAAAATTATTAACTATATTAATATAAAAATATAATTAATTTGGTTTTTAAAAAATTTTCTTTTAAAATATATATATATATATGAAACTATAATTATTAATTCTGAAATAAAGATTATAATTAGATTATTTATTTAAATTTTCGTAATTATTTTTAATATAAATATAATGTATGATTATATATTATAACTATTTTAATGAAATATTTATATTATAATAAATTTTTTGAAATTTTTTTGGATATTTTTCTTTTCATATTTTAAAAAAATGAAAAATCAAAACTAACAAAAAAATAAGATTTGATTTTTTCAATGGTTGTTAATAGTAAGTGCGCAGTGTGAGAGGGTTCACAAGAGTCGGGAGCTTGAGCAGTCAAGCATGAGTCCAAGAGATGGTTCGAGTCAAGTTGAGTAGTTATGAGGGTTCATATTTGGCCGAATAAGATCAGTTATCAGCAAAGAAGGTCTGACCACTACTGCAATTAGGGTTTCGAACAAAATATATGGATTTCCAAAGGTCATGTTTTGTAAATAGTCTTTCGAACTATCTAGATCTAAGGGTTTCAAGTCTTCTCTGACTCATTCGAGGAAGGAGTTTACCTTTTTTAGGTCTAAATCTCTTCGGATTAGTTATGGTAGGGTTGTTTTCTTTATTGATTTTTTTATCTGTTTATCATTGCATCAATATTATTCTTCCTCCTTAGAATTATGAATAGAAATTGTTTTATATTTTTTTCGCATATGTCAGTTTCAGTTCTCCTTTTAGAGTAATATTATTTTTTTCTTATCAATGATATGTGTGAGATCAGCTTTATTTTTTTCATCAATTAATAGTGAATTTATCAATATGTATATTTTCTATATGCATTTTTATTTATGCCATTCACTATAATATAGATCATGAAAATGATTTGAGATATCGAAGAATCTCATCCACATAATTGGATATATCCAATTATTTATTTATTATTTATATGGTTATAGGTATGCCTAGAAAATCCTTAACTCAAAATGAAAAATTTATTTGTAAAATCCATTCTAGTGTGAAAAAGAAATATTCTTCAGAAATTTTTTAGTCTGGTGAGATAAGATTATGTGCACAACTGCATCATCAATAGAAGGTTGTCATGAATTTATAGATCAATTCAGTGATTTATTATTTTCATATTTATTTTTAAAGGTTTTATATTTATGATTAATTCTAATTAATTTTATTTTGTAAATTATATTTCTTAGGAATGTAAGAGTGTTTTTTAAATTAATTTTTATCATTGTTTGAAAATATTGTTATTGTTTTATATTTGTGAGTTTTACTTCCTAAAATATTTGTCGAATTAATATTTTAATTTTCAAGTATTTGTA
Organism: Viscum album; assembly: GCA_963277665.1. Classification (NCBI taxonomy): domain Eukaryota; kingdom Viridiplantae; phylum Streptophyta; class Magnoliopsida; order Santalales; family Viscaceae; genus Viscum; species Viscum album. The sequence continues at coordinate 1,620,789,941 of OY728155.1, read as the reverse complement.
TTATAAATTTCATGGTATATATATATGACTATTATGGTAAATTCATATTCTTTTTATAATTTAAATTCATGATTATATTTATAAGTAATTTTATGTTTATGAATGTCACATGATTACGCAATATTCCATGATCATTTTACCAAAAAAAATATGACATTATTATATTTATGTTGTTTATATGATTGAGTAAATGTTGAAGAAAAATTGACTTGTGGATTCAAGTTTATACCTATTAATAAATAAATTACTGGTAATCGTTATTTAGGAAATTAAAAGGTATATTCTATGAAATGGATATCATGTTTTATTCATGTCATTTATAATCATTAAAATATGACCACAAAAAAGATTTTTAATGGAATTCAACACATAATACGTGAAGGCATGTGAATTGATTAATTTTACATTTATCGAAACATCCATCAAAATGGATATTTATACATTTTTGAATGAAATGTTTAAGTATATGGATGACAATTAATAATCGAAGTAATTATGTAATGTGAATGTATCAAGAGTTATTCTTGTTCTATGTAAAATAATTTAATTTCCATTGAGGTTTATATTAATACATCTATATATAAATATAACCTCGTGTGTATTAAATGCTTGGTTATGTTCTAAAATAAAACCTCCAGTGGAAAATTTATATATATATATATGTCAATCTAAAATGGTTTTTTATGAAAATTGGCACTTAAACATGGTACAAATGAGAGGGAGTGTGGAATGAACCTATCTCTTAAGAATTTGTGTAGGCCCAAAAATCCTTCCATTTATCAAGAGGCCTCATATTTTTTTCTTTAAAATCATACTATATTTTTTTCAAATATCACTAGAATGTGTTTAAAGAAATTTCCAATCTTAAATATTCTCAAAAGTTATTTAATATTTTTGAGGAATAAGTAATTTTAACTAATTTTTTTAAAAGGTACTTCTAAACATATATTCGAATGTATATTGAAAATAATATTTTACATGGATTTATAAATGATTTTAAAACCCCCCATACTTGGTATATTAAATGTGAACCCCTTGTTCCAAACTATTTTTCACAGGTCCAATAGAGTTTTCAAATGTGTTCGTTTCACAAAAGGAATTATTATATGCAGTTTCATTTAGTTCATTATATTTTATTCTTATACTGCTATGATAAAACATTGAAGGTTTTATAATCCTCCAAATCCTAGAATGGTAAAATATCTTTGATTGTGTATTGTGTTGTTAAATTATTTAGTTTATTTCCTTAAAAAATTTACACAGCATGTTTTAGCACCAGATTCAGAAACCAGGGGTTTTGGACATTATAGGTAACTCCACAATGAGGTGGAAATTTTGTGATCATTCATGTAAAATAAGTATTTATATCATGGATTTTGAAACCAAGTATACCTAAGGATTAGGTAGAAAGAAAAGTAATGGTGTGGTGTATGTTGGACAAATAATATTGTTCCAACATATATCGTTTTTCATATGTTTTTATACTTGGAAAAAACATTCTTATTTTTTTAATAAATAACTTCTTAATTGTGTTTTTAAGGATTGATTGTATATTTTTTTATTCATCTTCAAATTCCCCTGAAATGAAATAGTTCTTAAGTCTATAAAAATACCCTTAGGTAGAGATTTTGGACAAAATAAAATCACTAATGAAAGAATATGTGTATCTTAATTTGTAAACACGGTAGAATATACCTTATGAAAATCATTTATGTTGATAAATTAGTTTTGTGATATACCCTACATCGATATCTTTACTATGTAGATTTCACCTATATGGTAAAATTTTATTATGTTGAGAGGTCTATGTGGTCCAGTTGGCTATGTGAATAATTTTACTACACAGTATCTGCCAATGTAATTTAAACCAATGTAAATACTTAAGATATATTAAATTAGTTATGTAAGGATTTTAGTTATGTGAAATCTGATATGTGATTTTTTTCACATGTAGTAATTTTGGAAAAGATAAAATATTCATTTACAATATTAGGATATGTGGATATATTTTCTTACACAAAATTAGTTTGGTGGATAACTTATTATCATTGTACATGGATACTTGAATGTTTTCCTATTTCAAATCAAATTCATAAATTTTCAAAACATAGAGTGTATTTTTTCATAGGTAGTGGTTCGATTCAGGGTATTAGTTACTTCTATATTATTTTATGTAAATTAAGTTTATTTTATTATAGAATAATTATTGAGTAAAAAATGTTTTTAAAACTTATCAAAAAAATAAAATTTCAAAGCAAAAAAAATCATCCAAACCATTTATTCTTCCATTTAATATGTCATGCAAATTAATGAAATATCATTATGTATAGTTTTTTAATTCATAAAATCATTAATTTATTGTAAACACTGGGAAAATTCATGGAAAATTGTTTCTTAATTTTATTTGGGATTTTACAAGAATGCAGTTTCTGACGGCACCTGATTCCGAGGCCCGGTGTGCCCGGAATCATTTTCCGAATTTTAGCTTGCGTACGTTGAGTGAACGAATGAGCGGGGATTCCTAACTTTTGAACCGGTGCTCGGAATCGAAATCTGGGGACACCGATGGAATCGCAGCGCCGGTAATTACTTAGAAAAACCTTTTCCGGAGTTGTGTTTGCTCGGGTGTGTTTTTTATATTTTTGGGTTAAGTAAAGGAATAAAAATAAAAATGGTGCGACCAATTTTTATATCTTTTAAAGTTGTTTAACCTAAGATAAGTGGTTGAAGTGGAACACACTATATCCTACTCCACTATGTATGATATTTGTGGGGTGGGGCCCACACGATCCCCACCTTTTCAACTTCCTCAAAACCCCCACCTTTAATTAGGTAACGCACCCACACCCCCCTTTAATTGAGTGTCAACTCTTACATTCAATTTATTGTTTAAACGCCTCATTAATTTGGGCAGTTTAAACTTCTCAATTAATTCAATTAATTGATTGATACAAATTTTGAATTTCAAAACGTTTGTCTTTTTTGTTAATAAAATAACACAAATCTTATTTTATTAAAGGGGTTCGTTGTGCGAGAGGGCTTGGGAGAATTTTCTCAAAGTCTTGAAGTTCTTCTTCCTTGACGAAGAAGGCAATGAATGACGACCTTCGAAGATGGGCAATAGTGAGAGACACCATCTCGGAGATCGACGACGTGACAACGTGTACCGCGACGCCAACGACCCTCTCCTTCTGCGACGCCTTCTTCTGCGACGTTCAATTCCGCGACGAGCCTTCGTTCAACTACACTCGAGGTAGGGGTTAAATTTTTGTAAGTTTATACTCCTGTGGTTCTTCCCTTCTAAAACAATGATCTCGGATCAACTCATTCTCAAGTTGATATGCGAATGATTTCTTTTACGTGATGGGAATGTTTATTTGCGGGGGAAATTGTTGGGGAATTTTGTATAAATTACGTTTAAGTGATTTATACCCCGAGCATGGAAGATTATTATGTTGAATGATTATTCGAATTACTAACGCGGTGGGTATAGACTAATGAACAAGTCCGGACCCACTGTCAACTTGTTGTCGAAGTGCGGAATGACAGGCGATGATGAGGCGGACCGCAAAGGCGTTTTGAACCCTTCGTAGTAATCTATGGCTCCCGGGAGGACCATCGGCGCAGAAGGAATCAAAAATGGACCACTGGAGCAACTATGATGGTCCGCGGATGGTGTTGTCGGTGCGCCGTGCCGCCGGCAGCTGGCACCGGCCGTCCGCCCGGAGGTTGCGGCGCCCCGGCGTGCCGCCGGCAGGAGCCGCAGCGGCTGAAGCCGCGGTGGAGGAGGGATCACGCGGTCGCGCGGGATCCGGAGGGGAGACGCTGCGTGTCGCCGCTTCCGCTGGCAAGGACCGGCCCCCACGTGGGGGCCACGGTTTCCAAACTGGGGGGTAGCGCGCCCCCCTCCTTCAATTCGCACGGCCATTTTGGCCGAGCTGGACGCTCAACCACGGTAGGCCAACCGACCGCTGGCCGGGCCGGGCCGCCCCATGCCAGGCCATCCCACCCAGGCCGGGCCGGGCCGTGCCCAAGATGGCTGGACCCAGACCTGGTTCGGGTCGACCCAGTTCGGGCCGGCCCAGGGGGTATCGGGCTGGGTCGGACCCAGCCCGAACCCCCTTTTTACGGAACTCTTACAGTGTTTTGCCCATATCATGGGCTACAGACCTTTGATCGATGCACCATCTGCTGCAATGCAGTCCTTGGATCGAGACGGTCATTTCAGTATATCAAAATCAAGGTTTCGAAGAACTTTGTGTACGGCCAGGTTGGTTCGGATATGAAACCAACTGGGCCCTCGGAGCGGAAACGCTTATATCTCAAGCTAGGGATGTCTGATTGACATGTCGTCAACTTTGTTGGATTCCTATTGAGGAGAAGAAACTTTTGGCATGCTTAGACTGAGTTTTGGATGCAGTTGGATAATGGTTGGGTTGGATTGTACCCGAAATCCAACCGGGCCCCTGGAACAGAAAAGGCTAATAACTCACAGACCGGGTGCCCGATTGACGCGCTGTCTGTTGCACTGAGACCCCTATGATGAGATGATCCTTTGAGATACTTCTTCGTAGGACTTTTGATACTTCTATTATCGACCAGTAGCTCGTGGAGCGGACCCTCCCGCAGATGAGCTAGCAGATTGTAGAGACCCAGTAACTGACTGAGACTTGATGACTGTTGATCGATCGACTCGGAGTGATTCGGGTTACCCAGTGGGGTGCGCTTGGTTGTAGAGGCAGACCCACAGAGGAGGTACACTTGTTTGTAGATGTAGACCTGTGGTACTCGACAGAAGGAGTACCTCTGTAGGCTCTGAGGGGGTGCGCTTGGTTATAGCGGCAGACCCATGGTGGGATGTGCTTGGTTGCAGCGGCAGGCCCACAGTACTCGACAGGTGGAGTACTTCAGCAATCCAAGGTTAGTGGGACGCGCTTGGTTGTAGTGGAAGGCCCACTATACTCGACAGAGGAGGAGTTCTCCAGTTTTCGTGGTTTCATTATCATGAATAAAATCCTGGTTTGAGCTGAGTTCATGACTTATGTGTTTACCTCATGATTGAGATGGGTCACTTGATAAAATAGGTATATGTATCGGAATATATCTAAGTAGAGGATATCTGTTGATTTCATAACCTTTGTGTTTCCTCATTTTGAGATGGGTTACTAATGACTTAGGTATAAGTATGGGATTATACCTAAGTAAGAGCTATCTCTTGAGTTTCTGCTTTGTGGATATCCTTGTTGGATTTAGAGAGACCATGAGGGTCTCGAGGTCCCTACTGAGTATTGTATACACACCCTTGTAGGGGATATTCCCGCACCTCGTTGTGTTGATTGCAGAAGACGGGCAGCGCTAATGGAGGCCAAGTTTTAAAGGACGGGATAGTACCCGGTGGTGGACTTCACGACGAGATGATACTCGGAGAGGTTGACGGGTGAGAGCGTTGGGGATGCTATCTGTACTTAACCATCAGGTAGGATCTGCGGTGGACAATCCAGGAGCTGCGCTATCTGTACCTACCCTTCAGGTAGGATCCTAGGTGGATGACCCAGGAGCTGCTACTTTTCTTCCAACTGTTAGACTTTTCTGTTGTACTTCCTTTTAGTTGTAGCTGTACTTTTTAGATGGGTTTGTATTCTGACCCACTTCTTTTCAGTACTTCCTTTTTTTACTTAGTGTTTTACTTCCACTTGTACTCTGTGCCATTTTTTACCTTTGTAAAGGAAATGCCTTCCCAGTTTATCGGGTTTTATGCCTTTGGTGCTATTCGCCAGCCCCAGGCCTATGGAAGGCGGAATTGGGGTAGTCACGGCACGGGACCCGAGGATGGGTCCTGGCATTTATATACCTCGAAAGAAGTATTTAATATGAGTATATATATAGTGGATAAAATAAAATATAAAATAAAACATATAGATAGATGTGTGCCTTTAAATGAGTCCATCAAAAAAAAATAGTATCATATTCATTGTGCTAATATAATAAATTTTTTATCAAGAAAGAAGAATAAGATGAAATATGAAACATTTTTATTAACATTTTTCTTACTAGAAAGATCCTTGGATTTAATATGTTTTTATTTCAGATTATTTGATGATAATATTTTATTCCCAAAGAAGAAATCCCCACTGCGAGTTTCAATATGTAACTTATCTCCTCAATTGAATTTTTTATCAAATACCTTTTTCCCCTTGTATGAGGGAAGGAGTTGGGTGTAGTGGAGGCATGTGATGAGACCTTCTCATGTGCAATATAATCACCTAATTTTCATTATTAATTTAATCAATTAAAAAATTGCCTTGTGTTAACTCTTCTTAGTTGATGTATCTGAAAACATATCTATATGGTATAGTCGTTGCATTATAAGAATCAATTATAGATTCCCTCTGGTGGTGTTCAACATGTGTTCCACAAATATCAGAACATCATTGTATGATTCTTTGGGTAATAGAATAGTTGATCTGTATTCTTGCATCATTCACTTTTGATCTTCTTGAGAATCATATCCAAATAATTCTTCTTGATCTCTCTAGACTTAATATTGGGACGTGGATAGATATCACTTTCTATTTTTAGGAGCGTTATTTTAGAGGATTATCTATCGGTCATAAGATTATTCTCTTCGGTTATAATTGTGCACAACCGAAATGAATTAGATTTATATTTAAAATAATGTAATTCAGTTTAAGTAGTGTTTAGAAATATATATTTTCCCAATTTCCTTTTAATATTTTTTTAATACATTACATAACCTCATTTTCAAAACGAAAAAAATTATTATTTTCTTCTCGATATGCAATTTGATTGATAATTAAATTAAAAAATTTAATCAAATAATATTGAATATATATTATTTTACACGAGACCTAAAAACTATGTCTACCACTCCTCCACAATATTTATCCAACCGTGAACAATAAATAATTATTTAATGAATAAAGATTATTACATTATTCTATAATAAATAAATAAATTTTATATTATCTAAAATAAATAAATATTTATTAATTATTCCTCCAACTATATACTTTCTAGAATAATTTTTCATTAAATACAGAAAATCAATAAAATATAAAAATTTATTAAACCACATGTGGAAATTTTATTTATTTGTCTTTTTAAATAAATACTAATAATATAGAATATAACAAGGATTCTGGAAACACATATTGTTTGACCCTCTCATCCACTTTCTCAGTGACATTAGATAAAGAAACCTAAAGTCCAAGGCTAGCACATAACAACATTCCAAGTCACCCACATAGAAAAGTGTTAATTACGAAATGATGTAATCCCTAATATAGACACTTACTATGTAATATCATCCCTTTATCATGATATCTGACATCAATGGGGTTTTAAGTGTGTACCATCATCTTATGTGATCAGTGCATCTTCCTTTAACATTTAGATATACAACATTCCCATTGTATATCGTGGCCAAGGATTAGGCTATATCATTTCAATCAAAGGGACTGAGAAATAAAATTTCGTTAAAGAACTGAAGGTGAAATCCTTTCTATTGTTATTTATTAATGAAATATTATTCATGATGAACCCAATGTATCATACCTCACTGTGAACATTTTTCATCGTAGTTTTCATCCATACATAAATGTTTGATAATCACAATACTCATCAATAATAAGAAAAATGACTTAGGATCAATACACACTTTCATAGATAGGAAAAACATATGACACATATAAATGTTGATTTCCAACTAGAGGGTCTTCTTCTCATAATATCCTACACTAGATTTTACCAAGGGCATAAACCATGAGAAGGTGTTTCAATGTCCTATGATTCTCCACCCCTGATAGCCTATATCATCTATGTCCCAAAAATGATGTCATCTAGATATGGAACATATATTTGACAATTATATCATAGAAATTCTCAATTTTTATCATTTATGGGATCTTTTTTGAACCTTTACTGATACAAATACTCTTTAGACACTGTCACATACTTTTATACACATAATAAAGATAATTATTTCATAGGTTTTTTATCACTATTAAAAACTATGAAGACAAACAATAGTATAAATAGTGTATTTTAAGAAACATGTATATTTTCAATTTATGTATACTCAATGTTATAGGTGTAATTGAAACATTTTTTTCATTTTTAATTATTATAAGAAACGCCGAAAAATTCATTCTAACATTTCTTATGCCCGTTTTTTAAAAATTGGTGCTAAAATATCTGTACGAACCTTTTTGGGATCTTTTTTACTTAAAACCAAGGAATAAATAGAGTAAAGAATAATTTAATTTTTCATTATTTTGATTCCAAATAAATGAAAAAAAACAAGATTTTATGATTTTACCATCGATTTTTCTATGAATCACAGCCAAAAGTCATTGAAAATATATATTTCTGATGTCGTGTTATAAGAAAACGGATACTGAAAATACATTTTCAAAAAAATTTAACATCAATTTTAATGTAAATAAATGATAAAATACATAAAATAAATAACACCCTAAGACCCCCATCTCATGTTTTCAAGTCTCAATTCTACTCTCAAGCTACGGTGACTCTGATAGTTACCTATTAGACAGTAATGGAAATTTTAATTAATCTTGTTCAATTTTAATAATATTTTCATGATCCCAAACCATAAATATTTTATCATTTCTCCTTGTTATGTTATTCATATTCACATTTCAAATCTAGTATCCCTATAATGGTCTAGTGACATCATAGATTATGGTTTTTTTAAATTTTTTTATTCTTTTTTCCATTTTTTTTTATTGTTTTTTAAAGTGTTCACTCGAAAAAAATTAAAAGGAGTAAATCTATATTCAAGATTAATTTTTCATTGTCTAACTAAAAATTTATTATGTTTTAAAAAAACTAACAATAATTTTGTTATCTTCTAGTTATATGTTTGATTTGTTTTGTCACTTATTTGTATGTATTTTATTTTTAATTAAATTTTTTAAAATTAAAGATTGATTTTTTATATTATTTATTATATAGAATTATAAAAAGTTTTTTCCTATAATTACTTTTTTCTTTCAAAATATATATCCATTACCATTTTTCGGTTCATAAACATTAACAATATCATTTAAACAATAAAACGAAAATTACCAAAATAAATATTCTATAATTCATAGGTGTTTCAGTATAAATAATATGTTGTAAATGTGTTAGAAAAACATTTGAATGCTAATCCAAAAACTAATTCAAAAATTATATAAACACCTACTAAATATAATGAATATTACCTAATGTAATCATAAAACCCCAATAAATAGTGTACCAACATATTGAATCATATTAATGTTCTAAAAACTCTCACTATATTTTATGACATTAATAATAAATTATTTGTAACAATATTAATGAATAAACATCAAAATATTTTTACATGGCTTTAGTATATAGAGGGTTTGAAATAATAATAAGTATTAAAATTATCATTACAACCTATAATAATTATTGGTACACACATATAAAAAACATTCACATATACTTCGACCGAAATATTTCATTCCTATACGCTCAACAAAAAGGTTCTAATAGTTCACACATGAGAGAAAAAATTAATGAATATATTCATAATGAATTTATGTTTAACATTATTTATTCTATGTTAACTAAAGTGGAAAATTTATTTCTAACATGAAGTATCTTGGGTGATTGGAAATATTTTTTTCTGATAGTCATTTATAAAAAATCAATATAACTATGTAAAATATATATTTAATCCTTTACTGGGTTCATCGAACATAGTTTATAATTATATATTTAAATAAAATAAACACAGAGAGTTATTTATTTTTTCATTTTATTCCTAATATTTATTATATTTCTAACCTGATCACCAATAATTTTTATTAAATGATTTTTTTATTAAATATTAATTATATATATAAAAATATGTGTATGAATGTTTATATGTCTTAATATTTTTGAAAAATTATATTGTGGCCTTTGCTATTTAATTGATCATAATTGTATAATGATATGAAGAACCATTAATAAATATCAACGAGGAATTAATTATTTTTGGGAATTTTAAAAATAAAAAATTCAAAACATAGATTTTATTTTCTATCTATGTATGAAGTGTTTGAAATTAAGAAAGATAAATTCTATATAAATCAAAGATCATCTTATTTTCTATGTTTTTTTTCATAATTATACATTTTGGTTCTTATCTAGTAAAATTATGAAAAAAATACACATCTAATATTGCAAAAAATATTAATAATGAGTTATATGATCATATTGAAATATTAATTTATGATCTACATGTTGAAACCATCAAAAAAAATTCTAATCAATTATATAGAGACTCTAAGAAACAATTATTCTCTAGTTTCACTTAATATATAGGGTTACCATTATTTGTAAGATTATTTACCTTGTATGTAGGAAAAGTGTGGAGTGAGAAAAGTTTGAATAACTTGTTTTCACTTTCAAAAGTTTTACATCTAGAGGGGAATGAGATTTCAGATTCCAATTAGATGCAATTAAAATATATTACCTAATCAGAGTGAGGTATAAAAATATATATTATTTCCCAAATTATTTTCGTTTGTATAGATATTAATATGAATATTTAACAAAATATCCTCAATGTGGTGAATCACTCAATGAGATGGATGAAAAATTCAAATCTGATTCATTCTCTGGTACTGACATCTGACCTCCTACTAAATCAATTTGGTACATTCAAATAATTCCATTTAATAATTCCACTATTTAAAATCTGATTCATTCTGTGGTATCGAAACAAATCCTCCATCAATTGAAATTTGGGGGCTTCTTGTACATATTAGATTGTATTGGATATTTTAAAATTAAATTTATATGAATAAAGTTAGGATGGTATACCTGTGAGAACATATCCAATAGTCACTTATTTCACCATGCTAATTCCCCACAATGGAATTGACATGATTAAAAAATTCTAATTTTGCAAGTAAATTTAGAAATCATAGAATGTGAAAGAACACAAATGGAATTAATCTATATTAGATACTAAGTAACCAACATCATTCATGGACTATTTTATACTGATTTTATGACTTATATCTATATATATGTATGAATAAAAAATATGTTCGGCTGATCCTGATAACTTCTATACCAAAGAAACATGGAAATCATATTGATTTGTATCTTTCACCATTGATTGATGGTTTGAAACTTATATGAGAAACAAGTCATAAAGATTTTGATGAGAATAGTAAATGATGCTACTAAGTAGGAGGAAGCTAAAATGATGGGTTGCCTTTACTGTAAAACCTTAAAGTGGAGAAATACACATGTGTTGGCAAACATGACCTAATTCCTTTCAGGGGTTTCCACAAAGGGAAGATTAAAACTGAAGAGTATATACAGTCTTTGGAAAAACTAGCCTCTGAGGTTAAATATTGTTTGATGGAGACACCAGTCTTCTAGGTAATATTTATCTCATGGAAATTGTTTAAGGATGTGGATTATGGTATCCTTAAATTTCCATTCAACGACTCTGTCTAAACTTGTTAGAACTTGTTTCTTGGTTTGGGAGGTTTTATGGGTCAGATTGAGTATGCTTTTGGACAATTTTTTTGTGATTTTATATAAAGATATGGTTATATGAATCCAATAACTTACTTGGATCTTCTTCAGATGGAGCTTAGATCATGGATCCTTCACCGATGTATAACATTTGGATTTGGAAGATAGAGATTGCATGGCTACACTGTCGGTTTCGTGCCAATGCATCTTTGCACAGGACTTCTTGTCGAGCGTTCATGCATTAGTGAAGGTTTCCAGTAATGTTTTTATTGCTTGGTAGAGGCAGATCCTTTATTTTTCTTTATTTTTTTAGTTATGGTTTATGTTTTTTAACTTTGGACATTTTTGTTCCTCACTTTCTCCTCAAAAGTGATTTCATAATAAAAAATGTTAATTTTCAGTCAAAATAGGAAATAGTATTTTATGTTTTTTGTTATGATAATGTTCAATATAAATGACTTTCTTAAATATTTAAACATATTTTGATATAGTATTATAATTAATCATGAATATCCATTTTGTGATTTAGAGACATCATATTATCAATTTTATAATGGAATAAAGGAAATATACATGGGACAATGATGATTTTCATGAATTGACCACTCATATCATATACTAAAAAATAATTTAATGGTTTAAAAGAATAAATTATCTCCCACAATAATATTTCATTGAATAATATTACCACATTTACAAAATATTGATATCCTTTTTCAAAAGAAAATAGTATCAGGATATCAAAAAATTATCTTGAAGAAACAGTCTATCTTTTACAAACTATCTTATGAGGTATGTTTAGAGATAAAACATAACCACGATAATATATATGTTGAGAAAAAAATGGTACAGTTTAATTAGAACATTTTTGAACATTAAATGAGATATAAAGGATGGATTAAATCCATGATTAGACATTATATCAATGGGAATAAATTTGTTGTTAGCTCCCTTGATGAAATTGAATGAAAAATATTTATCACTATCATATCATATATTGATAAAGAGTTAGAAGTTTAATTTTGGTCATTATCTTCATGTAATTAAATTACCTATTGGACATTCCTCAAAAGTGAAGTATTTTGTGTCATGTATGTATTTTAAATTAATTGTTATGTAATATCATGAATTTCGTGTATTGATGCAACAACTTATATCGGCCGTACTGTGTGGTTTATTGACAACACTTATTAGGCAGAACTCACCATGTTATGTAATTTTCTCAAATTGATTTGTAGCAAGTCAATTGAAACAAATTTCTAACATGTGTTTGATAATAAAGAAACTCATGTTCTTTTTCATCTAGAAATTTATTTCCCACATATGATTTTAAAAATAATGGTAAATATGGTTATTCATATTGTTCTTGAAATAAGAATATATGGGTCAATTTATATACATTGGATGTGTCCTTTTGAAATATATATATGAAACTTTTTAAGGGATATAATAAAAATCCACATCGACAATATGGCTATATTGCTCAAAAACATGTATTGAAATAGGTGACTGAGATATGAGTTTATTTTTTGAATGAAGTGGAGAATATTTGTCTCCCAATATCTCTATAAACAATATTTTTTAGTGAAGTTAGAGGAATTTAAGGCCTAAATTTAATGTTCATCTCACATGATAACATGATAAAGGAAAATGTCTACATTTTGAACAATGCCAGTTAATGTCACCAATATATGTCACTGCATATCACTGAATTAAAGGTATGTTGTTAGGAAAGAAATAAGAATTGGTTAATTATTGAACATAAAAATACTTCTGATTTGTGGTTTAAATACAAAGTCACCAAATAAATATTTGTATTGGAAACATTGAAATGGTTATTTGGGGTAAAATATTTTAATAAAATCACATGTTTTTTTGTTTCAATTTTAATGGATATAAAATTTAAACAAAAAATCAAAATGACATGATTTCCATTCAAAATAGTGGGGTAAGGGTTGTTGCTGGAGTAATGAATTCTTCTATTGAAAAATTAAAAAGTCAAATTTCTATGTCAATGGATTAATTTTTAGTTCTAGAGGATATATGATAAATTGATTAGTTTAAATTTCAAGCCACGTTGTTTCAATGAAAATGGGTGTGTTGTAATTGTGATTTGTAAAATGAATATTATGGGTTTACACTGGTTTAACTTAAAATATTTTTTTGAAAAGTGGAACAATTTATCATTATGACACATGAAAATTAATATCAATAATCCATCAAATGATCGTTGGCCAATTATTTTTCAATGGGAAAGAATACACTTGGGTGATTATGAGGATGAATGTTATAGATTTATATGTGTCTTATTAATTTATTACATGATATCTTGATGAAAACAATAAAAAATAATGTAGAAATGGTCCATGTTGTATGAAATAGTCATTATCTACGGGTACAAGAAGACAAAAAATTACTATTCTAATTATTCTTGTAAATATTTATATTCTATTTCTTTTTTTAAATTATCTATTCTAAGAACTCTTTTATATTAATTACTAAATATATAATTTTTTAAATCTCAATGATGATATGTTATTTAATGTTAAATTTTATATTGTGTAGTTATGGTTGAATATAATTTTTATTGAAAATTTTATGTAAATCAATAAGTTTTTGTAAAATTTACACATTTTAAATATTTTTTAGTATATATGATAATTAAATTTGAAAATGTTTCCATCATTTTAGAATTACTGAATATATATTATAATTTAGCTTACATATGATTTAAGAATCATGACATCAATATTTTATTTAACTTACACATTTTTTACACTATGTTTTTAAATTATATTTATGTTATCAATGTTTTAAATATTTACTTTTGGAACAATATACAATGACACATAGTATCATTAAATTTTACGATTTCAATGACAGACACAGAGAAAGTGGAACATTTTCTGAGGTATACATTTTCTTATTATTATTAAATATTTTTTAATTTATTAATTTCATGAAATAAAACATAGAATTTATAGAAAATAATTGTTGGACTATAAATTCAAATCCAATGCAGGTGGTTTTCCATATTCTATATAGAAACTAGTTTCAAGAGTTTGTAAATGTGGAATTACATCTTTAAAAATTATATAACTTCCTTGTGAAGATCATAGTTTACATATTATATATTATGAAAATAATAACCCTACAAGTCCAAATTGAATGTAGTTTAAGGGTTATATTTCCATGAAGATTAATTACCAGATTATATTTTTATATCTTAATAATTTTTCAATTGACTGGGTCAACAAAGTCATGTTGTGGGAGTCAATAATGGTAAAATATATCAATTATATTATTTTTATCAAATTTTTCAATATTATATATTTTACATGACTAATATTTAATTTATTTTCTTATTGATGACATTTTTTTAAAAATATTAAATTAGAAAAATATTCAAAAGTCTGGTGATGATTTGATAGAGAGATTTTAAAACAATATGGAAAATAAAATTATTCTTTTGGTATGTCATCGAATGAAAACACATGCCTCATGAATATATTCTTATATGCATATTTAGTGATGAAATTTGATGCCATCTGATTCGATGAATCCTTTATAGTATGGTAATTATTTTATTCAAATAAATTTTTTACTATTTATTTTTTTAATTTTTTTAATTGGTATGTAACAGGATTTCATGATATCTCATGAAGATATACAGTTTCAAAATGTAAAAAATAATACACTATGATGTTTAGTATATCATTTATTAGAAGATAAAATGATTTTATAAAATTTTGACAGATTAAGATATCAATCTAGTACTGGTTTAGAAGATGTCCAGTTTAGTTCTCCATCTCCCCCACTATGAATGAGAAATAGAAAAGAGTGAGAAGAAATAAAAAATAAATTTTATATTATAGATAAATCTAAGGATATAGCCATGATAATTATAAGAAAATAATTTTAATTTTTGATATATGTTCATATTTTTTGAATTAACAGCAGTAATATATCATTTTAATTTTTCATTTTAGGTTGAACTTCAGGAGAAAGAGACACTTCTGAATTTTGTCCATGAGTGAATGATGTCCATCCTAGATAATGCTTTAAAAAATACAGAACTCCCCAACCATGTAAAAGGAAACGATGCATGTGTCAATATTCAGAAATTTGTTTCTCATCGCCATTAGAAATCAAGATACCCAGAAACAAATTCCTTAAAATCAGAGGTGAAATATATAAAATAGTCCATGGATGATCAAATTCAAACCTCTATAAATTCTATAGTGAAACAATTGATGAGATAATAACATCCTACATATTCTATTTTCCTTGCCTAGCTAACCCATCCCTCCTAGCCAACCTTGCATTCCCAGGCTTCCCAGCCTCCCATTCCAGCCCAACCTTCTCATTCGAGGCAGTTTACCTAGCCTTTGTACATAGATCCTCTTTCTCCTTATTCAGACCCAACCATAATTTGTGAGTTTTATGCCTGAGTTACACATTTACGCATTGTAGTTTATAGAGTCATACAACTTTATAGGTATTATTTAAATCATCATCCTAGAAATTAGATCATTTTTTAAAATCAATAAATTAATTTATTGATCCATATATTATATTTTAATTGCTTATTGAAGAGGTTGTCAAATATGGAGATTGTATGGGTCATTTTTTTATATCACTTAACTATAAATCTATGTTAAATAACATAAGAGGTAATTAGATGTTTTTTCAACATGATTTATAGTTTATTAAAAATATATTATATTTGTTTCTATAATTTATTCAATATAAGACTATCTAAAATAAATGAATTGGTACAAAAGAAACAAATAGCAGTTGAGTAATCCACAACATCATATACATCTAATTTTTCTGATGGGATAATAACATTAATTTATGTTTCTCCTTCATTGGATAATATTTATTATTTTATGATGGAATATGATATATGTTGAATAGAAAATCAATTAATAATATTCCAAAAAAGATATCACAGATCTAATTATTTTTTTTGAGCTCAGTGTTCCTGTGTTGCAGTTAATTTTAATGTAAGTAAATTTATGTTTTAGTTTTTCTTTATTTCATTAAATAGATGTGATCCCAAGTGACTTACAGAGTTACATATTTAATTTGGAATCTACAAACAATTATTATTCAAAATAAGATAACAACCATTTATGGGTTTATTGACCTAGAATTTTTCTCAATCGCTGTGAAATATGTGACTACTACTACTATATATTCATATAAGTGTGTGGTATTCTAAAATATAAATATCGGGAACTAGTTTTTTCTCTTCCATAATGGTTAATAACACTGAGATAACTATAAACTATCATTTATTATAATTTTATCAATTCTAACTTTTCTATATTGAAGAATTCATGTGATGTTAGGCCTATTCTACCCAAATGTATGTACTTATATTGGTTTCCCTTTTATTAGGTCATTCTCACTAAAATAATAAAAATATTAATTTGAAAAGTAAGAGTTATTATTTTTTATATGTTCTTTATTTTTAACTCTTATATCTTATGAATATTTTTTTAGTTTATATATATGAAGATGAAGGTCATAGAAAACATTTAACCTCTATTATTTTTCAATAATGCATCCAAATCAAATAAATTATGTGGATGTGAAGGTAAATTATTGTTTATAATATATAATATTTTGTTTTTTATATATAAATTAATATTTGTTTGTTTTTTATATTAATTTTATATTTTATAATGCTAGTTTCATCATCATAAAGGAAGTGTGGAATGTCGTTATTATGTATTAAGATTTTTGTTTATGATAATAAAAACTAGGGAAACAATTAAATTATTATAAGTTTGGTTATATAAATTATTTTTTGTTTTATAAGAAAATATTTTGTCATTTTAAATATTACAACATTCATTGTTATTGTATCTTTTCAATTATATTGAGTCACATATGAATGAAGAACTAATATATTTTTTATTTCATTTTCAAACTATTTTGATAGTATGATTGTGATATAAATTTTATGTATGTCACTTTTAATTAATGTTACAAAAAGAGTATTGAGACATTTATTTTCTTCTTTAAGTTACTATATTATATATATTTTTATAGGACAATCTAACATATAGAGTGTTATTGATTTATAAATAAATATCCACACTACAAAATCCATTAAATTATATTGTATATATCATTTAGTTAAAGATTAAAAATGAGATATAATATAATTTTTTCCTAAAGACTATATATTTGTTTTTTAATGGTTTTAGATGTTTCATGTGTTTCACATTTACTCATGGTAGTTTTATTAAACACAAAGAATGAAATTTGTTTTTTAAGTTACACCATAGAAACTAAATATTTATACTCAAATAATATATTGTTTTAACATTTAAATAACGTATTTTAATCCATCATGATTTCCAATATATGTTGGTTAATTCTTATGGAATTATAGCCGACATATTCTTTAATGATATATGAAATAAAAAATAGTGTTATCTTCACTATGTTTGTCATCTTCATCAAAAAAATCATCGTATTGATTAAAAAACCTTTTGCTTTTTGTCTAATATGTTGTTTTGAATACATACACAAGGTAGTTTTTCTCAGATCCATCATCCAACAAATAATGTTATGACATTCCGAGCTCAAATTAATCTCAAACACTTATAAGACATTCCAAACATTTTAATCAACAATTTTTATCAATTTTGGTTGATACTTAAGGTTGAAATATTTGGTTGAAAATTTAGTTGGAAAAAACATATATCATATTGGATATCATATATATAAGATATACAAACACAACTGTACACTCAAATAATAGTTGCATCAATTTAAATGGATTACATTTCAAAATTAATGGTTCTCCCCTGTTGTGAACTAGAGTCATACAAAATTATATAAACCAACATTAAAACCCTCGTGTCTTTATAATATAGTCTCTCAGTATTTAATATTGTGCATCCCACATAGTTTTTTAATGAATGCAACCCTTAGGTACATCCCATTCCAATAAAATAAATTTTAAGGGTAACGAAAAATTATTCTAACACTAATGAAGAATTATTGATTATTTTAGTTATCCTGCATATTTATTTTTCTTATACCTCCCATGAAAAGTAGCTAGTCAGATATTATGTTTTAATATAAGATACTACAAAACTACCTTTTATTATTCATCATAGAAGAAAACGAATTTGAAAATACTTATTTTTTCTATTATTTCCTAAGAAAAAAAATTCATAACCACTCTTTTTTGTGAAATTCATGACTAATTGAGATGCAAATGATGTCATTATTAATTTATTTATTTATTTTTACATCTGATCATTGAATTATAGTTTTTATTTTCTAGATGGATTGTTATTATCATTATGATTTTATGTATGTATAGTTACTATTGTTGATGGTGTGAGATAGGATAACATCTGGATGATTCATACAATATTCTTTCAATGCTGAATGGATGTCATTTTTTTCTGTATATATTATGTATATTCTGTTTATATATTTTCATATTCTAGAAAACATATGTGTATTATTAATTTTTTTTATAAAAATATACAATATTAAACATTCTTTTTTCAATAAACATTCATTGAATTGATGAAGAATGAGTTCTCAGTTATGACTTATATAAAAATAGGTGTTGAGGACTGCTGAATCCCAAAATTTGACATCAGCTTTCATGTAAACCAATGAAAATGTCTCCAAAGCCCAAAATTTGGTATTAAATTTCATGTAAGCTGACATTGGACCCATTAAGGCCTTATCTTCAGCAATATTTTTCATTCAAAATAATGTCAAAGACCACAAAACCCTAACCTTCAGTGTTAGTTTTCCTATAAACTAATTCTAAAGACTGAAGAATCCTTGATATTCAGTATCATATTATATTAAAACTAATAATTAAGACTGAGTTTTAGAATTTTTTTTCAGTTAAAATTATTCCTAATCCTTATATGGGTTATTTTTCAGCATCGTTTTTTACAAAAACCAATAAAAAAATTAATCTAGGGTTTTTTTGTGTTGGTTATTGTAAAAACCAACATGGACGGTCTTTTTCAACATCAAATAGTTTTAATATGATGTTGAAAATATCCTTTAAATGAATTTTTTTTATACATTTTGGTTATAAAAATTGTTGTTGAATATTATATTTCTAATTTATAATTTATTAATGTCTATTCAATATTGATATGAAAATTTAAAAACAATGACACGGAAATACCTTTTGAAAAATCCATTATTTCATTATTATTATAATGTAATGTGATAGGGTCCTCAGTTCTATGTAACACATCAAGATCCTATAAAATACTTTATATCCACATGGATTTCTTGGATGTGTTATAATATTCTATATATATAAACACTGTTGTATAATTAGTGACAACTGGATTCTTTGAATTCTTATATCATACATCTCCACCATAGAGACAAAAACATATCTAGAATATGAATTCAGATAATTTTGATCCATTTGAAAACCATCATCACTATAACCCCTAATGGTAATCTCCTCAACATCTCCATATACTAGGAATAGGTCCTTGTTTATTCTTATATACTTGAGGATAGCCTTAATACCACATATTCTCCTAGATCTTCATGATATTTGTCTACCACGCTCAATTCATAGGAAACATCAAGTATGGTACACAACATTGGAAATATCATTAATACATTTGGTGAAGCATATTAGATCTTATTTATTCTCTATTTCACCAATTTAGTCTAAGGATACATTTTTTGAATCATTTAAGCCATGTTACATTGTAACCAATACCCTCTCCAATTATTCCATACTAAATATCATTAGTATCATGTCAATTTTTATACTTTGACATTGTCTAACGAGCCTATTGGATATATTATGAATGAAATTGATCACTAAAATATAGGCAATTTATAACACCCCAACATTTATGGTACATATATTCTTAAAAAAAATTATTCCATTTCTCATAGATTAAACGAATAGTGATATTCCATTAAATATCATCATGACCATTGGAATAATAAAGTGAACCTTATGAATAACAAGGTGGCCATTATAAAAATAACTTCACCTATTAAAGAGTAAATAAAATTTATGAATCTTATAAATGATAATACAATATATTAATATCATATAATAGTTAAATAAATGTTTAAAAAATGATTAATTATATTTTAGTGTTTTTGTGGAATGTAATGTTTCATTTATATTTTTATAATTAATATAGGGATTTGAAAGATAATTTATTTTCATAAAATATATACATAAATTAATATATATATTTCTTCTTAGGATTATAATATAATTTTATGAGACCATAATTAATTTTCCAAAGGGTCATAAAATCAGTTACAATTTTATAATCGGTATTTTTAGAATAAATGATGATTATAATTTAAAATTAAATATCCTCTTTTAATAAAATTATTATCAACAATTAGAGCCCGTATTTTAAATATAAACATTAAAAAAAATTCAGGTGAATTTTTGGTATTTTTCTAAAAAAGTTGAATTTTTAGTGAGTAGTGAAATGTGGTAATTTACGATATTAAATAAATACATGAATTATTGAGTCAAGGATGATATGTCCTATTTAAGAACCATTATTTCATAATAAAATAAACTATTTATCATTATTTTTTATGATAATCATCTTTATAGGGAAAATTGAACCAAAATAATTAACTAATATATAAAATAATCAAAAAAACTCACATCTCCTCAAATATAAATACCACCCCTCACATCCTCTTCTCCTCACATGGTATATGGCTTGGATAATTCTTATGTTCTGCCTAATTCCTCTCTAAATCCCCTTCCCCATGCCCTTGAATTTCTAGTGTCACCAAAATACCAATCCCAAGTGCCTTAAAGTGGTTCTAAAGCAGACTATATACAAGAGGTAAAATCCTTTTTGATCTCTTTTAATTTCCTTTTTTTATATATTTTCTAATCCTTTCCTTATAACCTCAATCCAAACATGAGTAAAAACTCTAGTATAATATATATATACTTTAATTTTATATTCTATTGTAAAATTGATCTTTGAACCCCTTCTCTGCTCACTTTTAGTCTAAAAATGAAAATTTCATACGTGGTGTGTCGATTAACCACAATTGTGGGTGATGCATTTCTCATTTTCCATAACCACCTACTAGGAAATTCATAAAACCTATATTATGGTTAATTAATATTTTATTATAGATAGTATAACTTATATACTATTATAAAACCAATATATTAACATGATATTAAATAAAATGATATAATGTAATGATGGTCGTAAAACACATATAATTTTTTAAATCATTCTTAATAACATTTTATCTAATAAATCATTATCAAACAATATATAAAATTATATATATGATCAGTTTAACTTCTTTAATTTTACTAATGATATATAATTTTAATTTTGGGGATCTATTCTCATATTACATTAAAATATATACAAGTATACAATTTAATTGGTCTTGGAAACCACGAAAATAAACAGTCTCACAATGATGAAATTGAATTTTATAACTCATAAAAATGTCCATACGTAAACATAATAAAATTATACTAAATTATATACTTGTATAAATGGCTCTTAACTAATTAATAATTTTGAAAAATTTGATTATCCAGAACATTACATATAAGTCCAGAATGATTTTGGACAAAAGTTAAGTGGTTTCTAATCTCAATTTTTTTTTTGTGAAATATTTCATATTACCTATTATTCCTTGTGTGTGGTTTATTTATACTACCCCATTTATTAATGATCATCAATAAGTGAATATCTAATTAAATATTTATATTTCTTGTTTCATGGATGTGAATATTATCAATGTAGTATACCATTTTTACAAATTCTATTTACATTGACTTGTGATTTAACTGGGGAAGTATGGATTACTCTGGATCCACTACTTTATAAAAATATTTTGATATGGAAATCTATTCATGAATTAAATCGAGTTATGAATAATTTTTTGGACTTGTAGTTAAACATGTGACTCGGGATTTTGAAGCCCCTCGATGCATCAGTAGGTATCATGAGAAAAACAATGATAAAAAACATTTTCCATTTGTTTCCATGAATAATAGAATGGGATTCTGTCCATAGACTTATAATGTATTGTGAAAATCACTTATGTTAGTGTTTCATGTGATAAATACTTGACCTTTAAACATATTCATTTCCATCATTCAGTATTCAGATATTACTACCCATGATATTTTCACTATGAAAAAATCATTGTTTGTATTTTTCTTATCAATTTATCAATACATTAATATATATTTTTCAGTAAATAACATTTCAATATTGATTACTACATATTGTTTATTCCTTATTTATTATGATTAAGTTATATTTTATTCATGTTTTTGTTGTATTTAACCTTTAATGATCATTATATCATTCCCTTTTACATGTTTTACATTTTACATTAGGAAGACGAAATCATTGACTAAGTTTTAAGAAAGAAGTTTATTTTCTTTTTTTGTGTTCTTTGTATATTTACTCATGTAATATGGGATCCATGTATGTATCTAGTTATTCAGTACTAATAAATTAGTTGATATATTGGGATTTGATCTCTTATATCTATTCCATTGTAATAAAATAACCAATTACTCTAGGAAAATCATGTCAGGGTTCTTACATTTGGTATTAGGGAAGGTTTAGTAGAAACCTTAAGAAATAAGTGTTAAATAAACATGAGAAATATAATAATTTATTAATATCTGTATTTTAATTAAAACTCGTGATGGTTATTAATTAACTCAATGTGTTCTATTCTTTGTTGATGGATCCTAATGGAAGAAATTAATTAAATAACATTAAAAAAATTTGGGATTTCCCCACAAATGAAGTCACCACAGTTTGTGTTGGATCTGAGCATATCATGACCATATTAGGATAACTCACTCAAGTTATAAAAAATAATCTCAATCGAATATAGTAATAATGATATGTTGGTTAGTCCTCATTATGACGCATAAATGTGCTCTATTTTGTGAATATATCATCACAACTAGGGTTGAATTAGATATAATCATTGGTATGGATTGTTTATGAAAATGTGATGTCAAAATTTATTGTAATCAAAAATAAATTACAATTTGTAATTGAGATATAGAATCCCTTACTTATCGAGAAAAAACTTCATCATATGACACATATCTAGATACTCCCCTCAAAGCTCTACAGAATAAGATTATTTTGTTGGAAGAAAATAAAACATCTACTGATGAGGAATGTAATATTCAAATTAAGGATATTAAAATTTTATGGGAATACATTGATATATTATTTAATGAATTACCAAGACACCCTAGAGAGCATGAAGTTGAGATTACCATTGATTTAATCTATGATGAAAAACCAACATCAAAGGAACAATATAGAGTAGTTGTTTTAGAATTAGTGGAGTCGAATAAACAACTAGAGGAATGGGTAATAAGGGATTTATATTCACTATCATTTCTCTAGGGTAAATCCCTATTCTCTTTGTTAATAAGACTGATGTATCAATGAATCTATTCATTGAATATATATAAATCAATGCTACTAAAATAAATAATAAATATCTTCTTCCTCACATTGATGATTTATTGATCAAATTTAACAATATCATTATTTTTAAAATACTGGACTTCATTCTGGGTTTCATTTGTTATGACTAATCAATGAAGATATTTTTAGGAAATGTTTTTGGACAAGTTATGGATTTTATGAATTTATACTAATGGAATTTTGGTTGACTAATGAACCCTCTGTTTTCATGGATATAATGAATAGTTTCTTCCAAGAATATCTTGAAGATTTTGTTATAGTACTCATTGATGATATAATAGTGTATTATCAAAGCCATGAAGGAAATGATAATCACATGAAAATCATTATTGAAACTATTATATGCGAATAAAAATTTGGTAAACATTGAAATTTTGATTTATGGATTCAATAAAATTATTTTAATTGCAACATTATCTCTAAAAGTGGAATCATAATTGATATGGTAATGAAATAATAAATCCATGAATGGACTACACTGAGGAGAATAACTAAGGTATATATTTTTGTTGTTTTAGTAGGTTTTAATTAGTGTCTAATTCAAAAAATTTCCTAATTCGATAACAGAATAACCACGAACACACGTAAAGGGGTTGTGTTTGTATGGATAGTAAATTTGAGGAATGTTTCAATAAATTTAAGAGAATATTATTCAATGATACAATTTTGAAATCACCATTAAGAAATAATGGGTTTGTAATATATAGTGAAGAATCCATGAAAGGACTAGATTATGTCCTTATGAAAAATGATAATGTTATTTCATATGAATCAAGGTAGTAGAATATTATTGAAAAAAATTCAACTCATTATTTCGAGTTTGTATCCATAATAGTTTTTATGATAATATAGAGACACTTTCTCTGTGCTGAATAATGTTGGATATATACAGATAAAAAGCGTTTAAAATACAAATTTACACATAAATAACACAACATGAGGCAATGATTATGGCTAAAGTAACTCAAAGATTCTCTTTTTCAGTACACTACCACTTAGAAAATGAAAATAAGGAATAATATTCATTAACAATAAATTTTCATGGACTTCTGACCCAGATGATGAATGAGAAAGATATTATATCCATTGATTTAGTAAATATGTATAGGGGAATTTTTATGTAATGGCAGACATCACTCCCTTTACAAATTATTTCTAAATAATTTTTATTGAATAAGACGAAAAGTTTCCAATCTGGTGATGATAATTTTCAAAAGAAAATTGATGTCGTTAAAGATGGAATATTGAAATACTTCGTGTATGAAGTTGGAATTATGAAACATTGAACTATGTTCTGTGTTCCATCAGTAACTAAGCTAAAAAAGGAACTATTAGATAACTTTCATAGCTCAAAATAATCTGTACACCCAGGTAGTACCCAGGTGTACAAAGAACGGAAGATTCATTTTTGTGGGATAAAATGAATTCTCAAATTTCTAGCTATTTTTTATGATGTCATATTTGTCAATAAGTGAAGGCTGAGAGATATAATCCTAGAGTATATATGCAACTTCAATCCATTCATCCATGTATGTTAGGATATAGTACTATGTACTTCATCATTGAATTAACAAAGATCCCTGAAAAGAAAGATATGATGTGGGTTATTATTAATCACAGTGCAAAATCAGCACATTTTCTTACTATAAGAGAATAGTTACCTATTCTATTCCTCAAAAGACACCATATTAATGAGTTTTTAAGAATTCATGGTGAACCTATATTGATTGGGTATGATCTAGACCCTCATTTTACATCAAAAGTCTAGATGGATCAAAAAAATGATTTGGATACTGAGCTTCATTTGAGTACTTCTTGTCACCCACTAACCGAAAGACAGTCTAAAATGACTGTTCAAATTTTAAAATACTTGTTGAGGTCATTCTCATTTGACATTCATGTTATTTGGTATTAGTAATTACTTTTGGTAGTGTCTTACTAGAATAACAATTTCCATTCTATTATTGAAATAGTTCCATATTAAACATTCTATTGAAAGTGATATCGTACTCTTATTTGTTGGGATGAAGTTGGTGAGGGAAAACTTATAGTATTATTACTTATTAAGTATCCTATGATAAAGCTAAATACTATTAATGAATATATTAAAGTATCTTAAATTATGAAAAATTCTTCTAATGACAACCAATAAAATTATTTGGAATTTTAAGTGTGATATCATCTCTATGGAAGTGTTTCATAAGATTAGGTAAGAAAAGAAAACTAATCCCTATGTACATTGGTCCATTTTAAATTTCTTAAATAATAAGACCTTTATCTTACCGATTTGAAATTATACCAAGTCAATACAAAGTTCATAATTTTTTCCAAATATCATTATTAAATAAGTAAATTCAAGACCCAATAAATGTACTCACCCACGAAGAAATAGAACTGGAACCTAATTTGCCTTATTGTGAAGAGCATATTGTGATTCTTGACACAATATAGAATGTATCAACATATCATATGACCTAATAGGTAATGGTTTTTTTGAGAAATACAAAACTGGAAAAAGCTAAATGGGACCAAGAAGATATTACAAAGAAGAACGACCATAATCTATTTTTATGGAAATAATCATGAACAATTCTGAGGATCAAATTTTTGAATTATGGAAGAATGTTACACCCCATGATTTGGGTTATATATCTTCTTAAATAAATTAAATATATTTAACAATAGCTTAAAAGAAGCATGA
The DNA here is from genome assembly GCA_963277665.1 of Viscum album. Taxonomy (NCBI): domain Eukaryota; kingdom Viridiplantae; phylum Streptophyta; class Magnoliopsida; order Santalales; family Viscaceae; genus Viscum; species Viscum album. The sequence goes on along the minus strand of OY728155.1, from coordinate 1,620,763,187 downwards.
TATACCATTAAATTTATACATAACCATTGGAATAATAATGTGACCATTAAGAATATTAAGATGGCCATAGGAAAAATAACATCATCTATAAAATTATAAATAAAATTTAGGTAGTTCAAAAATGAATATATTAGATATTTATATCATTGAATATGTAAATAATTTTTTTAAAAATGATAAATTATGTTTTTTTATTTTTTGAGGAACACAAATGTTAATTTAAAATTTGATAATTAATACAATGATATATAAGAAAATTTATTTTCATAAAATGGATTAATATATTATTATTGTGTTTTATTATCATTATAATATAATTTTATGAGAACTCAATTAATTTTTCAAAGTTTCATACAAGCCGTTATAATTTTCAAATCAATATCTTTTGAATAAATTATGATTTTAATTAAAAAGTAAATTTTCCATATTTAGAAAAAAATTTAAAAAATGTACTTTCATTTATAATGTAAAATTTTAAAAAAATTAAATTTTGGTGAATAGTGAAATACTACAATTTATAGTATTAGATGAATACATGAATTATTGAGTCATGGATAATGTATGGATAATGTATAAATGATATTAGAATCATTATCTCTATCTCAAACTACCTAGATACTATACTTCATCATAATAATAATCACTATCTATAGTCTTGATCCAAATTAATAAATTAATTAACAAAATGATAAAAAAACCTTTTCCCAATATAAAGACAACCCCTCACCACCACTTCTACACTCACTGTCAAATCTATAGAGATTTCTTCTATTAATCCAAATTAAAATCTCAAACTTATTCCCCTTGTCATACCCTTTCCTATAACATGAAAATACCAATCTTATGTTTCTTAAGGAGATTCTCATGGAGACTTTATACAAAAGGTAAAAACCCATTCATTCTTATTTAATTTCTTTTAAATTATTTTCATTACTTCTCTTATATTTTAATTACCTCATCTATAATAAAATTAACAGAAAATTATGTATCTCATATATATTATAATTTTATTATTACACTGTAAAATCAATCATTGAATCTCTTATCCTTTCCCTTTTATTTTAAAAATGAGAACATCATTTGTGATGTGTCAATTTTCATTATCAGGAAAGATTCCTTGTTTAATTAGTCCTTAACATACAATAAGACTATTATTCTATTTATAAGCATTAATATTTCCTAATCATATAATACTAGGACAATGACTGTGTTCTCACTAAAATTTTAATAATCACATGTCTCAAGTCTTATATTAAATTAACCAAAATCTTTTATAGCTTCATCTAATGGATTATTCTATGACCTTAATCATTTCATAAATCAATAAATGGATCTATACAACTTGAAAATTATTCTTTCATCACCTAGAGTCACAAACACTTCTGGTTGATCACATTGACCACTTCCAAAAGGTGCCCATTATGGACTTCAGATTTGACTTCGATCTTCCAAATTTCATAGTCTCAGTAGGAAACTATTTCATTTGTAATTATGATAAATTTATACATAGAAAATACTGAAAAGGTTTCATCATATTCAATTCCATGATGTTTTTTACACCCATTTTCCAATATCATTTGATTATATGTATATAATTTACTATCCATTTCCATTTTTCTCTTCAATATCCATTTTCACCCTATTGGATTTACATCAACTGTTGCATCGACCAAAACCAAATGTTGGTTCTAATACATCGAATCCACTTCATAATAAATGGATTATTTTCACCATGCATATTCTAATCTTCCAACTTCCTCTTTTTAAGAGATAACAACATCATTATTAACCAACAATGAGTCACCATCCTCAATGATTAGAAAACCATAAATCTCTGGTTCTCTAAACTATCAGGTGTTCCAAAATAGTAATTATGTATAAAAAAGTACTTATTCTATGGGGATATTGGGAATCTATTCATGTATTAATTCTTTTGTATCTTGTCCATCATCTTCATCAAAATAAATATATCTTCCACTATCCTTTTTTAATATGTTCTCCCTCTGAGGAATGATGGCATGTCCATTGACAACCACATTATTTTTTGAGGGGTTGAATAAATAGTATACCTTTATTTCCTTGGGATACCTGATAAAGATTCTCTTTGTGAAAATAGTTTCTAGTTTGATGTTTGATAAGGCCTTAAAAATTTTTTATAACCCCATGTACGTGTATGTAACAAAACTGTTTTCTTTACATTCCATAACTCGAAGGTTGTTATATTTTTTGAATTAGTTGGAACTCAAGTTAATTTTCTTCTCTTAGTTTGTAATGCACATCTCAAAAATGATATTGTATGATCTTTATCACTCATCATTTTACTTACCAAATCTATTAATGTACAATTCCACCTTTAACTAACACTGTTACACATAGGTGTATAAGGTGGAGAGAGATGAGATAAAATCCAAAAATATCATAGAAAGTCATATAATATTTGTTAATATATTCACCACCTCAGTAAGATTGAATCTTCTTTGCCTTCTCTCTATTTTGATTCCCTAATTCATCATCGAATACCTTAAATTTCTCAATTTACTTAAACTTATACACAGAAAGTACACATAATCATATCTACTGAAGTAATCAGTAAATGTTACGATGTTAGAATAACCACTTGTAGCTTCAATGATAAGTGGTTCATACACATCAGTTTTAAAAAATACAATAATCCATATAGCCCGCTCGCCCTATTAATTGAATATCATTTCGTTAATTTTTCCTTAAAAACAAGAATGACATATTTCAATTGGTTTTATCAGATACAAGTATAAATAACTATCTTAAGAGATCTTTTTCATATTTTTTTCATTTACATGATCCGTATAGTGATTCAATAATTGGGTGTCATATGAGTAGTGTAAAAATGATATTTTATCAATTTAAATAATTATTTTCCATATTCTAATACATAAATTCTTTAATTTAAAAATCTAATTCCAAAAAAATTATTTATAAAAGAAGCAACTTTTTCATTCTATAAGAAAAACATTTATTACAAACATGAAAATAAAATGGTATAAATTTAGGAATCATATGGGAATTATGTTCTTGATAACTATTGGTACTTATTAATAATACTGTCAAACCCAAATAATTCTTGTTGGAAATGAAAGGTGGTTATCACTAAAGTGTAGAGCAGCCAGCCTCGCACTACTGAAAAATCATGGATCCACTTTTGCCCTTTTAATATTTCAGAATCTCATTTTTTACTACATTTAGATAAATATTTGAGAACAAAAATATGTATGTAATTTCAAATATGTGGATATTAAAAATCTAAACTAGTATACGAATGAAACATTAGCTTCCCCTTGATTCTGGGTGCAGTTCTTCTTCCAGTATCCATGCCTACCACATGAAAATCAATATACTTTATATTTAAAGACCCTTCAATGATTCCTCGATCCTCTTATGCTATCAAAAATACAAATAATGGTTCTTTAAAATATTTATGATATGTTTTATGGAAACTAGACCCTACATATAAGGTTATTGGCATGTAACACCCAACGTTTTTATAGACCTTTCCTCTAATGAATTAATTTTTATTGAGTATTGCATTGCACTAAGTCAAATATGATACATAACACCAACATAGATTATGTTTCATGCAACATATATATGGAATATGTTTCATGTAATACAGACATGGTGTATGTTACATACAACACCAATGTCATATATATAACACGTAACATTACGTCTCTATGAAACAAAATTTTAATATTATAATTACTTAAATAAAGTAATTATAACTTAGTCGTTAAACATAGTAATATGAATAGTAATAACTAATTTTTAAATATTTTTTACAAAGGTCTTATGTAAATTAAAAATAATTATAATGAAATATATAATTTTTTTTCAAGCCCTTATATGATTAAAAATATTATTTTCCCAAATGATCTACTTTGTATGTAGTTGTATGAAAATAAATATAAATAATTTTAGACGCATTTATAAATTTATTTTTATAAATTAAATTCATTTTTGATTTTATAATTATAAAATTACTTGAGGTTGAATGTTTATGTTTTTTCTGAGAAACATCATTTTAGGATGAATAGTGAAAAATACTAAATTTTAATTCAAAACTACTTTTTAATATAATTGTTTTATAAGGTTATGTTAGATTTAAAATTGGTTTAAATGTTTAATAAGATCATATTTTTTTTAAATTAATACAATGTAGTTCATTAGAGCCAACTTAACCTTAAAATTAGATATAAAAAATATAAATATTCTGATCATTATTACATTAAAAAAACCCCAAGTATCTCACTGTTCGTGGGATTAAATTTAAATTAATATATAATGATTATACGATTAGAATATGGAATAATGGATTCAATATTTGTAATCATAATAATTTCTAATTTCTAATAAGTTTAATTTTTTTTGGACAAAAATTATTGAATGAAATTTAAATTAATTATAATGATTAAGGTAAAATTAATCCTAAAAGATAATAAAAATAAATCTTAAACGCCGAGATGACACATAAACTTGTAAAACTCCCATTTCATGGACATTATTTGAACATTTACCTTCCATTAATGTGTTTCTTTAGTATTTTATGACTGTTTTAGGTGAATACATGGGTACACCAAACTTGTTTTCAAAAATACCATGTACGTCTTTTCCATTCCCTATGAAAGGACAACACCTCTCCCACATCCTCACTCCTCTAAACCCACTTAGGATCATACAACATATACCAAATATACCTCCCAAAATCTACCCATTCCTCTTTGAATCCCCCATTTTTTCAGAAATTAATACATTGATTCCATTTGGGACAAACCAAAAAGAGTTACTCGATTAAGAGGTAGCTTATATGAGTACGAATGGAGTCAAGAATCAAACCAAGGGGATTTGTAGTATCACTATTAATTTTTTATATTTATGAATTATTCATCATTAATATATTTTTTTGGTGTGATTATACTTCCCCTGAATATATTCTTTGTTTTTTATCCTTCAGTTTATAGGTTTTTTCATATCTATTTGATGATCTCTCTCTTTCATGTAGTTTATGATTCAAGAGTTACCCAGCCAGTAAAGTAGTTTTATCCCAAATTTTCTTCTTTGAGACACATTCCATTAACATCAAGAACCATATTTTCAATAAAAAATAAAACATGAACTTTAAGCTCCCCGTTTATTAAAAATATTTTAAAAATGGATTTATGGTTTTCAATCTCCCATTATAAATTTTCTAATTATTTTAATAAGAAATATTTTTAGAAAACTGGTTTCATTCTTTTTTATGAAATATTTTTGAAAATATTTTCAATGTTATTTAATGTGTTTTTAAGGAAATTTTTCTACAAAATATTTTCAAGCTACCTTTATATGGTTTCAAGGAAAATGATTCCGAAAAATTTGTAAATTTTTATTCATAAGTTTTCCTCTTTTTTTAAAAAAATGTTTTTCAAGAGGTTATATGTTTTAAATTGCCCTTTTCAAAGAATAAATGTTTCTTTCCTTAATAAATGTTTCAAAAATACCCTTTAAAGTTTTTTTCTATCTATGATAACTTCCATTGATGTTACACATTCCCTTATATGAAATGATTTAATGGTTCTATTCATATTCTTTCCTGAATAGTTTATGCTTTGATAGAATGATGCTTATGATACTCGTTTATCTTCCACATGTTACATTATTTTGAAATACTTTTATTTTCATGGGTTATTCTTGGTTTAATTTATTATGAAACCTATCTATTTAACAATTTTTATGATGTGATGAAATGTTAATGATACCAATTTCATTTCTTGGGTTATGATGTGTTGTTTATAGAACACATCACATTTTATGGGTCATGATATGATGAATGTTTTATTAGCTTGTGGATCATGTATGATTAATTTTATTATGAGTTTTTAGGACTTATATCATTCTACAATACATTGGGAAATGATTAACATCTCATGAGTTATGTTTGATAATCATGTCAACATGCTTGATCCACTATGGGATGATTTGGAGCCCTGATCCCATATAAGTAATAGACTGTGACTAGGAATAGTGGTGTGTCATGGGAAATTTGTTAGTCAGTATAAATATGTAATATGCTAATATCTGAACCATTATGGGAATATGGGGAAACATGATCAATTATTGGTTAAAAACTACGACTGGGGATAGTGTGGTATCACTCCCGATAGGTGTTGTTCCCATGAAGTACGATGATAAGTTCTAGATATGAATATTAACTTATAAGGAATGATATCACATTTTTGGGAAGGCTACAATTTCATGTTTTATTTCTATTATATTCTTTCATGTATTATGTTAGTTATTTCCAAATGAATCATGTCTTATGAAATTCCACAATTTATTCCATGATTAGTGCTTAAAATCTTATGATATGATGGGAATGATCTTATATTATTATGATCACATTTTTTTCCCATATAATTATTTTTATTCTTACATGTATCCCATTTTTACCCTCACCGAGCATTTGAGATCACCCCTTTTTTGTTTCCTTCCCCTGATTATGATGATATTTTTTATGTTTTGTTTTTCTATGAAGGGTGATAGTCATGGATAACTTATTTAGTGATAATGTACCTTAATTATGTAATTTTGTATATGATTCCATATTTCTAGAGTCACTAGACCAGTATGGTCATTGGGAATCTGTTTGTATAATGTATGATGTATTCCATAAAAGTTATGTAATGTTACTCTATGAAAAGTGTGGGTCACTATATTGTGTATCAGATTAATGGTTTAGGTAACCTTTGGAAACTTGGATGAGAAAAAAATTGTGAGAACTATTTGGAAATACATGTGGATAAGACTAAAGATAAGTAAAAGTATTATAAAATGTCCAATAATTGTGGTTAAATTATAGTGTTAGTGGTTTCCTCTCAATAGATCCATGTCTCGATACTATAAGTGGATGTGAATCTCGCATAAATTTACCTAAAGGTAACAACACGGACAAGATGTTCTGGACCTGACTTGGGATAATATCGTACATGAAAATGATCTTGTAGCACACATGGTTTGACACCCATGGTTGATATTCATTTGGAAATCCAAAATATCATGAAGGGTTTAAATAAAAGTTGTCATTGTGTAACCTAGGATAAACCTATTGTGTCATTAATTAATGTAGGTGTCATAATATTGACACCAAATAAGTTACTTTTCATTAATATGTGGCTCCCCGTTATGATAACTATTTCTTACTCCATGATTTTTTATTCAAGTCATAGAACCCGAAGGAACCATACAAATGGTAATTATGATGGAAAATGAAATGATTCCCCTCTTGAGAAATCTAATGTTATTGGATATGTAGTGAAAAATCTAGTTTCTATTCTCACCAAGATTTTCTCAATCTATAAATAATGGTGGAAATCATAATGATAAAAAGTGGGAATAAAATTTCGTGGATTATTTCATGAGGAAATTCCCACCTTCTTTCAATAGGTCTTCTGATCCACTTGGTATTTAACAACTTTATCAATACCATTGATAAGATATTCCCTATTCTCAAATGTTTGGATCATGATAATTTTATTTGGTCTATTTATTGAATAGAAGGTGAAGTAGACTAGAGGTTGACACTAATCATAAATAATTGGAATCATGATGAAGTTGAATTCATGGATTGGGATGTGTTTAAGAAGATATTCATCAATAAATAATTTTGTCATGATCTCTATACGAATATGGAAAAGGAGTTCCTTCAATTAAATTAAAATGATGAAGAATAGATCGAATCATATGAGGAAAATTTCACATAACTTAAGAGGTGCGCTTATGAATTTAGTGTCCAACCCAAAATAAAAATTTGGTAGTATATTTATTGGATAAATACATGTCTCAAAAGGGGATTGTCCATAAGATATAGTAGTATTTGTTAAAATATTTGTTTGTTCAATCAATTAAAAAGTGGAGTATGGAGTTACATATCAATCTCATGGTTTTAAAAATTAAATAATTATGGAGTTCAAAGGATAATATAAAAACCAATAAGATAATAATATTATGGTTTATTTATGTTATATGTGTGGAAAGATTTATTTATTAAATGGTTTTATTTGTCTAAGAAGTGTTTTAAGTTCATAAGTTAAGGCCATCATGATATTTATCTCTTCATTGATTGGAAGATGTTTTCCAAATATGAAAATAGAGTAAACTCTATACAGAATTCACCTCCTACACTATAGTGATTTCAGTGTAATGTGAATGTGAATTATGGTAACAAATGCCTAAACCTAAGGGATTGTGATGATGATATACATCAGTAACTTATTAAGATGAAGGAAAAAGTTAAAATCTCATGCAATTTCTATTTATAATGAAGGGTGTGATTATGATGTGGTGAAAGTCAAAATTATCATCCACTCTTTAACTTCTAATATCTTATTTGTTTATGGGTATACCCACTCTTTATCTCAAAATAATTTTATAAGGGTTTTATGATTCCACCAAAATGATTAGATGTGGATTTATCATTGAAACCCCTAATGGTACGATGATTGCATCCCAAGTCTACCATTACTCTTTGATTGATGTATGTGGGAGTGTGCTTCCTAAAAATCCTTTCATTTTTCCTTTGGTTGAATTTGATATAATTTTAGGAATTTATTATCTTTTTCTGCATAAATCCTACAACAATTTTCTATAATCTTACGTTACATTGTATATTTCGAACACAACTATGATCAAACATCAATGTGACAATAAGTATGACCTTCACGTGGAGATTACATCAACTTTATGGGACATAATTCCCATTCAAAGGGGATTTTTTTCTCAAATGTTTGGGGAGAAAATCAACATCGATGATATGAAAATTATTAAAGGATTTTTTGAAGTATTTCCAGAAGTGTTTCATAGTCTTTCACCAAAATGTGAATTTGAGTTCTCAATATAACTCATACATGGATCCACAAAAATTTCAAAGACTCCATGTATAATGGACCTGATTGAGTTGCAGGAATTGAAGAATCATCTCCAAGAAAACCTTGATAAGGGATTCATATAGCCATTCGTGTGACCTTAGGGTGAACCTATTCTTTTAGTTAAAATGAAAATTGGATCGATCTGACACTATAATGATTATTACAAGATAAGAAAGATCAAAATCAAGAACAATTATCCACTTCCCTATATAGATGACTTGTTTCAACAACTTCTCAGTGTTCGATACTTTCCCATGATTGGCCTTCAATCTAGATATCATCTATTGAGTGTCAAGAAATTGTATATTCAAAAGATATAATTACATAAAATTTATGTACACTATGAATATATAGAGATGCCTTTTAGTCATAGTAATTACCCTATTATATTTATGGATTTGATGATAGTGTCTTTATAGAAAATCATGACTAGTTTTTTGATGTCTTTTTAGATGATATTATTTTCAATTCGAAGAATATGGAAGAAAATGATGATCAGTTGAGAATTTTACTAAAGACACCATGGAAGTAGAAACGTTATGAAAATTTTAAAAAGTGTAAAATTTCATTTCCAATAGATTATTTTTGGGTCAGATAATTTCAATAGATGGTATAGTAGTAGATCCATCAAAGATGGGTGCTATTGAATTCTAGCATAGACCAACCAAGATGACTAAGATCCATAGTTTTCTTTGTTTATCTTGATATTATCAATGGTTTTTTGAGAATTTCTCATGACTATATAATCATCTGACCACGTTAGCTCAAAAGGGTGTCATGTTCCTCATAATAGATGTAACTAAGGAAAATTTCATGGAATAGAAGAGGAGGTTAGTCAGTACATCTTTTCTTACATTACCCTGTAGTGTAGAAGGGTTTGTAATATATAGTGATGAATCCATGAAGGTATTATGAAGTGTTATTGTGAATAAAAAAATTGTTATAGAATATTCCTCATTGTTGCTGAATAATCATGGGAAAAATTACTGAACTCATGATTTGGAGTTAGCTATGGTAATTTTTTTAGTAATGAAATTGAGTCATTATCTTTGTGGTGAAATGTGTGACATATATACTAATCATAAAAGTATGAAATATATATTCCCAAAGAAGGATTTGAACATTCACCAGAGATGTTGGTTAATCTTGATAAAGGATTATGACAACTCAATAAAATAACACCCTAGGAAAGAGTATAAGGTGGCTGATGGATTGAGTCAGAAGGGTCACTCTATCTTATCCATGATTAGGATCACAGAAGATCCATTATTTTTGGATTTTCAAAATATAGAATTATAAATCTTGATGTTTGGAGAAAAATCTTATCTTTATTAAATTAATGTTCAACCCCCTACCCATGTGAACATTATGGATGTGCAGAATGAAGATGTGGAGATGCAAAAATAATGTCAGAAATGTTCCTTAGTTCATAGTTGATCAAGATGTAATGATGAGGTCCACTGGACATATATGAGTTCCTTCCATAATATATTTGAAGGAGTTGTTGGAGGAATCTCATTGATCTTCATTCCCTATTAGTACGAGAATTTTGACGATGTATATGGATGTAATATTATACTTCTGTTGGGATGGAATGAAGTGGGATACCATTGAGTTTTTATCTCAGTGTTTGGTATACATGAAAGGTAAGGATAAAGGATGAAATTATAAGGGGATCTTTCATCCATTACCCATACTAGAATGTAAATGGTAGAAAATCACTATGGATTTTTTGTTGGACTACCCAAAATATTTAAAGGGTTTCATGATATATGGGTTATATTTTATCTCCATACTAAGTCAGCACACTTCATAATTATTTGAGAATAATTGTATGTAAATCACCTTTATAGGATACACATCCATGAAGTGGTAATGTTTAATGTAGTACCACATTCCATTGTATTAGATAAGGATTTTAAGTTCACCTAATGGTTTTGGAAAAGTATTCAGCAATCAATATATTAGGAAAAGGGTTTTAGTACTACTTATCATCCTTGGATAGATTTTTAGTCTAAAAGAAAAATTCAATCCCTAGAGGATATGTTGAGATATTAATATTTAGATTTAAAAGGTTGTTGTGATCAACACTTTACTCTATTTGTGTTTTCCATCAACAATATATTTCAATCAAAAATTTATATGTCACCTAATAAGTCCCTATATGGGATGAAAAGTAGATATCCAGGGTTCTATGATGATGTCGAAGAAAAAAACTAATTGTGACCTAAGATCACTATATAAATGGTTGATAACGTTAGAACCATTCAACAGAATATCAATGGATTTCAAAGTTGGTAGAAAAGTAATGTAGATAATTGAAAATGTGATCTAGAATTTAATGATGTTGAAATTTGTTTCCATGAGTCTCTCCATGTAATAATATTATAATATTTTGGAAGAAATGGAAACTAATACCTAGGTATATTAGTCCCTTTGATATTCTTGATCGTATTGGGACGATACCGTAACACTTGGAACTTCCACCTATTCTCACTTAAGTCCATGATGTGTTCGATGTATCTCTCCTTTGTAAGTACACACCTAACCCATAAAATGTACTATCCTATGAGGTCATACTACTGGAGAAAAATCATTCTTATAATGAACAATAAATTGAAATTCCAAACCATACAGATAAATTTCAAAGTAACATGACCACACACCTTGTCAAAGTTTTGTGGATAAATCACCAATTATGGGGAATCTATGTGGGAACTTGAGGATATGATAATACATTATTATCCCAAATTATTTTCTTTGACGACAAATTTTAAATCTAAAATTCATTTTAAGGGGTGTAGAACATAACACACTGATTTTTTATCAGCATTTTTTTCTAATGAATTCATTACTATTGAAGTATTTCAATTAACTAATTCAACCCTTATACGCAACACCAACTTGGTTTATGTTTCACAAAACACTAACAAGGATTATATTTCACACAACAGAAACATGGTTTTTGTTACATGAAACACTTACTTGGAATATGTTACATGCAACATTGAGTCTCTACGAAACACCATTTTTAATAAAATTATTTAAATGATCTAATTATAACCTAGACATTAAACATAATAATATAAATAGTAATAAAAAAAATTCAAATTATCTTTAAAAATTTTTAATAATAAAAATATATATAATGAATGATGTAATTTATTGTAAAGCACTTATATGATTAAAAATAAAATTTTCAAAAATGAACTTATTTTTATATAATTCGATGAAAATACTTAAGATTAATTTTAGAACCATTTAAAAATTTAATCTGATAAAATAAAGTTCATTTTTTAATTTAAATATCTAAATTATCTTAGTTAAAAAATTTTGGATTTTTTAAGAAACTTCATTTCTTGATGAGTAGTGAAAAATACTAAATTCAAAATTTGTAACTACTTTTTTATCTAATTTATTTATAAAGTGAGATTATATTTTAAATTTGTATCAAAGTTTAATTAGATCACATTTTTAAAAATTATTCCCATGTAGTTCATTCTAAAAAATTCCACATTAAAATTTGATATTATTACTTTAAAAACATCTATTATTGTCCCACCAGCAGTATTAAATTTATATTAATTTCTGCCACTTCTGATTTTAGAATTTTGACCAATTGATTCAATATTTGGAATCATATTAAATTATAATTTCAAATAAGGTCAAATTAATTTTTTCCAAAAATATCAGTTTAAGTAATTAAGATAAATTACAAATATTAAGGTAAAATTAATAATAATAAGGGAATAAAAAATAAATATAAGGGGCCAAATGACCTAGAGACTTATCCAATACCCATATCCTAGCCATGCATTGACCATGTATCTTATATTATTCATTTGGTTGGTTGTGGATGATTTTTTTGGTAAAAACATAGGTATACCTAACTTGCTTTCAAATACACCATGTGAGTCCTTTCCCTTCCCTATAATAGTCCATCACCTCTCCCCCTTCCTCACATCTCTAAAAAGACTTAGTTTCAGCCAAGATCTATAAAATACACATCCTAGAATCCCTCACTTCCTCCATGAATCCTCTCTTTGTGCAGTAATAGATCCAATGAATCATATTTATATAAGCCAAAAGGAGTAACACTATAAAGGGGAATCTTCTATGAGTATGAAGAGAGCGAAGACACAAGTAAAAAATATTTCTAATATCTCTTTAATTTTATTTGAATTAAATATTATTCATCACTCGTCTCTTTTGTGTGGTTTTTATTCTTCCCATGAATATATTCTATGGTATTTTCCTTATTTTCATTTCTATTTACATATCCATTTCATGATCTCTCTCTTTCAAGCGATTTATGTTCCTAATGTTACCAAATTAGTAATGTAGTTTTGTCTTATATTTCCTTCTTTGAGACACATTCCATGAAAATCAAGAACCATGTTTAAAAAACTCAAATATGTCATTTTAGGTTCATTTTCTAGGAAAATTATTTTAACAAGGTTTTTTATGTTTTTCAATAATCCTTTATAATTTTTACAAGTATTTTAAAAGAAAAATTTTTTCAAAAAAGTTTTCAAGATTCTATTTTTAATAAATGTTTTTAAAAATGTTTTCTAGATTATTTTATATGTTTTTATGAAAAATGGTTTTCAAAACATTTTTAATATCTCATTATATGTTTTAAAATAAAATGCTTTACAATAATTATTCAAAGATTTATTTTTAATTCTTCAATCATATTTTTAAGTAATTTGTATTCAAAAAGGTTTATTTTTTAAAGATACATTTTCAAAGATGAAAGGATACATTCCTCAAAAAACTTTAAATAACCTTTATGTATTTTTCCATCAAGGATAACATTTTTTGATGTTACATATTCCCTTTAATAAAATTATCCAAATGTTTCATTCATATTCTTTCTTGAATGGTTAATTTTTTGATAGAAAAAATTCTATAACACCCATTTCCCTTCCACATGTTACATACTTTTGAATCCTGCTTATTTTCATAGGTCATTATTTGATTAAATTATTAATAATCCAATATCTATTCCATAGGTTATTATGAGATGATAATTTCATGATACAAATTTAATTTAAAGGGTTATGATTTCATGTTTATTGATTCCATATCTTTTTTTAGGTCATGATATGATAAATGTTTTATTATCTTGTGGCACATATATGATTTATTTTATTATGATGTAACTAGGGATGCTGGTGTGTCTCACTCAGTAGGTGTAATCCCTATTATAATAGAATATGTGGAAACCCAATGTAATATGGGAATATGGGAAACAAGATACCTTATAAGGAAAAAAATATAATTGGGGGTGGTGGTGTGTCCCACCGAGTAGGTGTCTTTCCTATGAAGTGCCTTGATAAGTTCTAGCTTTACGTCTTGACTTATGAGGAATGATATCATATTATTATATATGCTAATATTTTATATCTAATTCCTATGATATGTTTTCCTAAATTATTTCCATTATTTACTTATGATTCATGTCTTATGAACTACTATGTTTTATATCAGTGTTAATTGTTTTGATCATATGATATGTAGGGTCTGGTCTTCAAATGTTATGTTCATATTCTCTTGCCTATATGATCATTATTAGGCTTACAAATCTCCCTTTTGTACAATTATTGAGCATCTTGGATCACCCATTTTTATGTTTCTCTACGCATGTGTTGATGTTATGTAGATTTTTGTGGGTCTAAGAAGGGTTAAAGTAATGGAGAACCTAGTGGGAGGTAATGTAGATCACTTTTGTACCGATGATTAAAATGACTTGTTTCCAAACTAATAGACCTGTATAATCATTGGAAATCTATTTATACAATATTTTTGGAATTCTGAAAATTTTATGTAATGTTAATGTGTGAAGAAACAAGGGATACAATATGAAGGGATAGTTAGTGTTAAGATGAGTCCCTCACAAGTTTTAATACTATATAGTTTTACTCTCAACAATGAACCTCAAAATTAATTATCTCTATTTGATCACACACTTTTCTGATCCATATCTTAGGAACATAATTTTTATATGGTTTAACATCATGGAGATCCCCAATATTGATCTCTTGAACCATCCTTAAGAAGGAATGAAATTTATCCTTTAAATAGTAATTATCAAAATGATTGTACATATCATCGGGTTTGAGGTAATAATTCATTGCTTGATCAAAGGAATTTCATGATTTAGGGGTTTCCACTAATTTTCAATTTGATTAAAATATTGTTTTATGAGGTAGTAATGGTAAAAATAATTCATCAGAGTATACTAAAACTAGGATTTCTCATTCATAGGACACACACAAATAGAAACGTGAAAAGATAAGAGAAATAAGGGTGAGAATATATAAATTGTGATGATAAAATAATTCTAGTGTCTCAAATAACATTCTTTGGTCCCCAAAAAATCATAGAAATTTGGACTCTCTCAAATTTACCCATGTATGATCGGGTTAGGCGATTGGTTGTCCAGTATCTTGGGTTTTCAAATCCTTAGAGACGTAATAAAAAACATAAAGACATGTACATTATAATAGAGAGATTTGTAAATTAATTGGACAAATTGAGTTTGATTTAAGATGGTTAAGTTAACACTAAGATACCTAATTAAATTAAATTAACGAGAAATGTTTGATCATAGGTTATTATTAGTGTTGGATTGCATGAAATTCCGTCTTAAGGATTCAAATTTCTTATACTCAATAGTGATTCGTTTAAAGAGATCAAAAAATCATTATTTATTAGTTTCATAAAAATATAAACCTTATTCTAATCACCAATAAACGTGGAGGATAATTTTTCAATAACTACAATGTAAGGGATCTTATTTTCACTTCAAGTGTGTGGCCTTAAAATTCTTCAAGGATGAAGAATCATTAAGATCATTAGATAAAATTATCAATTAAAAGAAGTGACTAAAAATTAAAATATTGAGAAATAGATTCCAATGAAAACAATTTATTTGACCTTTGACCCACCCATATGATTTTTATCCCTCCATTGATCATATTCATTCTATAAGATCTATAATTAGACTCATGAGGGAGGAATTTAAGAAGTGAAGAAAAAAATGAAATAATGTTCACTCCATTGTTCTGTGAGGAATTACACAAGGTTTGGAATGAATAAGTTCACTCCATGAGGAAACGATATCATCATGATATAAAAAATAATACAATAAGAGGAGAAGAAGAACAAAAAATAATGAACTAATGGTAATTTACCAGCTTACATAATAAAGAAATGTGTTTAAAAATATAAAAGTAGTTTCAAACATTATAATGAATCAAACACCATGAATGCCTCAAATAATTCACCAAAACTAACATAAAATATAATTTTTAAATCCTTGTGCAGATCCTTAATAATATAATGTCTCCCAAATTAAGGATGTTAAGCCTAGTTTAGTGTAATGTTAATAAAGAAAATACTTTTCCATCCTTGAAAAAAATCTGATAAAATGTGTATCCACCGAATAGGGGCGCCAAAATGTCCATATAGATGGAAGAATTGGGGTGGTATATAGAAGATGAAAATTAATAATAGGTTGTCCCCTAAAATTTGGTAAAATGTAATCCTAATTTGATACTTTTTATTGGATATATGACTAAAATGGTGGGCTAGTTTTATGTGCCATAGAATCGGGCCGAAATTTTTATCTTCAAATTGGGCTGCATGTGAATGCATTAAAACATAAAAATTATCTTAGTACACTATTTAATAATATACTCTCATGGATTTATTCAATATTCAGTTCAAATTTAAAAATCGTTGGGTTTGGATCTTGGCTGATATACTCATTTTATTAGGATGTAGTCTAGTTCACTTTGCCTAGAATATACGGAAATGAAATCCCACTTTGGTCATCTCCCATTGAGATTCTACAACTAATACATAAGAATGAAATAACCCTCAGTTGAATGGAAAACCATAAGACTAAATATTTTATTCAAATCAAGATCATTTGGGGATTAACAATCACTAATATAAAAATGATCTATATCCATGAACATATAGCCACAGCTTAATTTGTCCCTGGATATAGGGTAAAATATAGAAGCTACTTATTGAAGACCATGGATTTAGAATAGATAAAACCATGGATATACTGTGTCCCATGGAAACATCTCATCAATTAGTATTAACTCCATCTTGACTCATCTCCCACCCATATCTCCTCCCACCTGGGGAATCACCTCTTAAATGTGAAACACTTCTCCATCATCGCTAACAGATCAATTCTCCCTTGTCCAATCCTCATCAGATTCCCCACTCACTTCACCCCTCCCTCGTGTGATCTCTCCCATCCCCTTCATCTCACATTTCTCTCCTCATCTACCACCTTCTTCATGCATTCATCCTCTAATCAGTGCATCTTTCAAGGGTTTTTATTGAGTTATTCAATCCCTTTCCTTTTATATTATTTCCATCCATAGTATATAATTTTAGAATATTTTTGTTGGGTGTTATTGGAAATTGCCACAAAAGGATAGTGGAAATTGTTCCACATGATGGGGATTTTTTGGTGTAGATAGAGGATGCCTTGAGATAATTTGATTATGTTATTGCATGTTATTTCAGCAAAGGTTCATCACCTAATGATTTTATTTACGGATTTTAGATAACTTTACTGAAATAGCCTTTTAAATAGATACCATTTTTCAAATTTTTCTATGACAATATCGGGTGTATTCCACGGAACCTCCATGTGTGTGCTTTTCTAGTTTTGGTGCATTGAGGTATCCAATCGATTGCTTATGCACTTAAGTCATTTTGTTCTAAATTATGAAATTATTTATAATAAATATAATTAATTTAATTGGATCAGAAAATTAAAATGTTAAAATTGATTATTTGTAATTTCGGGGCGAGGTTTAAGAGCATCAGTTGATGCTAGATCATAAACATTCTTAGAAGACAGTCGTGCTTCTTTAAAATAAATAACTTCAATTAAGGTCACAGGTCCCTTGGGCATATCCCTTTGGTTTATAGATTATTTATGTGAAATGTGATGTGTGCAGTTTCACCACCTCATGTGATTAACCTTTGTAAATTAATTTATTAGTTTAACTATAATGGAATTCATTTGAATTAAATGTGGAAAGTGCCATGGTCCGTGATGAACCATTGTGAACTGGATATATATCTGGACCATAGATTTCTAAGAGTATAAGTATAATTTTATGACATGAAAAACAAAAACCCCATATAAAGTGTATATAAAATAAAGTGAATTATATAAGTGTAGTGGACCATAGTGTAGGTTCCTTGGTGACCTTCAAGTTGGGGGATGTGATGACATATAGTTATTATACCTAGTAGGCCATGAAAGATACTTAATATGGATTTAAAACATCATGCTAGTAGAGATGAGTGTGGGAAGGTTTTCCTCCCTTAATGAGGTTTAGATACCTTGGTGGGTATAATTTAGCTATATTGATGATAGGTTTGGCGAGTGGACGGATATAGTGTGAATTGGAATGTGATATGTTAAAGTTTCCATCTTTTCAGACATATTCAAGTGAGTCTTTTCTTATGAGTATAGTGAGGTCGGGAGATCTTTATGACTATTTTGAGGGATTTTATTCCCTTATAGTGGTGGGTGTTTACATGATAAATGTGAATTTGATAAAGGAATCCACATAGGGTGTTCAGACTATATTGTATCCTCGGGAACCCACGAGGGTGCCTTGGTGATTTTTACCCTTGGGAGGGTACATTTAATAAAAATTATAGATCATTTTGAGTGTCACATTGGAACCCAAATCAATTTAATGGTATCCATATATAGAATTAGTTATGATGATAAGTCATTCTCTTGATAGGGAAACACTTGTTTTTTCGATGAGTTTGAGAAGATTGAAAACCAGTATGTAATGTGTTATATGAGATATTATGGGATGGACACACTACCTTCAAGCCTTTTACTGAAATACCAAAGAAGTTACCAAGAATTCAGTTGTTTGGTAGAAATATAATGCCTTGGATATTCTCATATGATCTAGCTATTAACTCTAATACAATATGAATGTCTTGGGAAATCCCCTTATATTCATTATTTGGGTTTATATAGAATTCCTAGGATATTGGGATTCCATATTTGGCTTAATAATATTACTAGGGGTCATCCCATACAGAATGGATTATATTGATGATACTTTTGGATTTCCTAGGCCCTTTCCCCATGGAATCGCTTATATGCCTGATAGAACCATATTTCTTAGAAGAAACTCCTTGCAATTAGTCATGGTCTTGATACAATTAGATTTCCTATAATTTCCTATAAGTAATCAATTTTTTCACCATATAATACACTTATATTGGGCTCCGTACTAGTGGGAAAGATCTTGTGACATGCTAAAAAACTCTAACACTAACCAATGTAGGAATAACCAATACTGAGTGTCACATTATAGCCCAAGGATCAATTATGGGTATTTATTTATGCCTCTATATTTTATTTATTTATTCAACTGAGCATATCATCTACCCATACACTATATTTTTTTGTTATGAATAGTACCCCATTTTTTTTCTCAACATAGTTGTACTCAAACACTTCTTTGGTGTCCTTGATGCTTGGGTACGTAAGAATAATTAACTAATAATTTGTTCGAGTTAAGAAGAAGGTTATAGTTTCAAGATAATTGAGATATCTTGGATGGAATTAATGATTGGGATGAGGTGATGATTGGGGATGGCAATATAACCTTTCTCTAGGATCAGTTCCCTAGTAGGCATGTTCTTTGTATATAATTCCTGATATGTGTATATTCAAGAAATTTAGAGTGGGTGTTAGCATATTAGTTGCATAACGATATTTAAAATGGTAAAAATAGATTTTCCCTTATGATATTTGAACTATGTGAGATGTCGTTATTGAGATGGGTGGGAGACCCTAATTCCCTTGAGATATGACTCAATATATTTTTTATTCAAATACTATGCCTGATATGATATATGGGATATGATAGTAACATAATAGAGGTGTTATATTGAGATTGATAGTTCCCTTAGAGACAAAATCTTGGGTAGAAGATTTATATTATGATATTGGGGCATTATACATTCTATTTTTTAGGTGGTATAGGAAAGGGGATTCATTAGGATTTCATGATGAAATGAACATTAGGCATTTAGGTATTAAGTCTTGTATTTCAAAGGGAAGGAAATGTAGGTTACTTGTCTTGACTATTTTTTGGTGTGAATCCTGATGAAGTAGAGGATTATGATTCTAAATGGTCTGATTTTGAATTTATAGATTACAAGTATACACTCATGGTTTGATAATATTCTAGTTGATGGTTGGTCATGTGAATAGACATGGAACTATTGAGATGTTAGGTTTATTGGGGAGAAATAACTAAGGTGGTTCTGATTAGATGATATTTTCATGCATTAGGGAATTACCAACTAGTTTATTAGGTGTAAAATCCAATGATTAATGATGTGTGACTCATGTAATTGTGATTTGGGTTGTGTGATGGGTAGCATGAGAGTTTCCACCAATTATGTTTAGTTGATACCATGATGAATAGTGGAAATTTACTCGTGATAGTATTAAAAGAGATCACTTTACCTCAGGATGAGGGGAGTGGGTTCTATCATGAATTTTTGTGGTAGTGTCTTGATGATAGAGGGGATGTACTCACTTGGTATTATTGGTAACATAAAATTACAAATCAGTGATCAGTCTAGTGTTAATGGGTTATTAAATAATTTCATGGAATGCTTTTGGGGTTTGTTTTATGCGGTGTTAATTTAAATGAGAAATATTCCTCAATAGTGAGTGGTAACATTATAGGTAGATTAGATTTTTTTCATATAGTCGACAAAAATTCTAACCATGATAAATATTTTCAAGGATGCATGACGTTGGAACCAATTTAGGTTTCAGTCAAGGAGTAGTAGGAGGGAATCCATGTGGTATGGAGTTATTTAGTGACTATGGAGTTTGTTTTCCTCTTAATGAGTAGTTTATAGTGGATTCTAAGGGTGACATTCCTAGTGTGATTGGAATATCCAGTGGTTAGTGATTCATGTAGGGAATCAGTTATGAGCCTGTGGACACATCAAATCATTACATCTATTAATAAATGGATAATGGGTCCTAGAGATACATACATTGTGTTGGTGGGTTAAAGGGTGTGATGAGACCAATTATTGGATGGTTGAGTTGGTATTGGCATACCAGTGAGATTATGGGTTTGGTTTTCTTTGGTTCCTTAGTGAATACCAAATTTGAGGGCTTGATATGGCATTCAATAGAGTTAGAGTGTCGGCACTAGTCTAAGGATGGTTTCTATTTGGATATGAGGGTTATATAGAAAACAGATAAGTATATTATCATAGCATAATACAATGGGGGATTTCGTTGATTTCAGATCAAAATATAAAATTAAACTGAGTGTCATGTACAGTTTTTGTATTTAGATGTTCTTAGAATTCATTCTAGATGAAAGGAATATAGATCAGGTAAAATTATTGTATATCATCCGGGGAGACCAATAATTTTGAAGAAATGATGTCCATAAGAGTACTAAATTATATTTTTATGTATTCTAGTGCAGTGATTTAGAAAATAGTCTGATCAGTTTGATGGACCACCAAGAATGTGTTTTAGTAGGCAATTCCGACGTCAGATAGAATTTTTCTCAAAATTGATCCTTATGAGATTATTCATATATTAAAAGATACCCTAATCTCATGGATGAATTTATCTATGAAACCATTGAATCTATAGTTAAATGGTTTTCTTTGATCACTATATTTGTGTTACTATTATTAATGAGTGGGCAGTGGGGGTGGGGGCAGTGGGGTGGGGGTGGGAGGGACAGTGGGGGTGAAGGAAGGGGAAGGGGTGGGTTGGGGGCAGTGGGGGTGCAGGTGGGAGCAGGGGGGGGGGATGTTGGGGGAAGTGGGGGTGTCTGTGCGGGTGGGGGAGTGGGATAAGTGGTGGGGGCAGTAAGGGTGCATGGAGAAGTGGGGGTGGTGGAGGTGCATGTGGGTAGTAGGGGTGGTGGAGGTGCATGTTGGGTAGTAGGGGTGTGAATGAGGGGGGTACATGTAGGGGAAGTGTAGGTGAGGATGGGTGAGGCTTCTATACGGATCTATCTCTCATGTAGGAAAATTATGCCACGTAGAGTATGGTACATCAAGTAGATTGAGGTCCTACAGGATAGACCACATGTTTTGCAGTTAAATGTCATATGAAGAGGACCCTAATCTTTTACATATTAAAATAATGTTATGAAAACTAAAATGTTATAGATTTTAAAGAATAATACAATAATAGGAGAAGATTAATTTTTAATAATAAACTAGTGGTAATTTCCCAACATATATAATAAATAGATGTGATTAAAAATATATAAGTGATTTCAAAAACTTATGATGAATGAAACACAATGAATTTCCCAAATCCTTCACCAACACTAACTTAAATATAAATTTCATAAGCCTTGGGTCGATCCTCAAAAAGTTAATGTCACCCAAATTAATGATGGTAAGCCTAGTTTAGTGTAATGTTAATAGAGAAAATAATTTTCCATACTTAAAAAAAAATATGATACAATTTATATCAACAAAATATTGGTGAATAAATATACATCTAGATGGTAGAATTGGTGTGGTACATAGAATATGAAAATTATTAATTGGATGTCCCCTAACATCTTGTAAAATATCATCCCAATTAGACACATTGTTTTTGATATATGACTAAAATGGTGGAATGTTTTTTTGATCCATAGAATCTGGACTAAATTTTTATTTTCAAATTGGGTTGTATGTGAATGCATTCAAACATAAAAATTATCTTAGTCTACTATTTAACAAAATTTTCTCACGGATTTATTTTATCTACTATTCAAATTTTAGAGTAATTTGGTTTGGATCTTGGATGATATAGTCATATTATTGGGATGTTTTCCAGTTCACATTTCCAAAAATTTGTTGAATTGAAATCCCACTTTGGTCATCTTCCATTTTTATTATACAAGTGATCCATAAGAATAATATATTCCCTAATGGAATGTGAAATAAAGAAATTAAATATTATATTCAAATCAAGGTCATTGGGGGATTAACAATCACTAATATACAAATGATATATCTTCATAGAATTATATACATGGTTTAATTGGTCCATGGATATAGGTTAAAATATAGACACTGTTGATTGAAAACCATGGCTTTAGAATAGATAAAACCTTGGATAAAATTTCCGGTAAAAATATCTCCCCAATTTGTTTTAACTTCATCATGACTAATATGCAACCCACATATCCACCCTTATTGTGAATCGTATACCACTCGTGAAACACTTTTCCCACTTCGAAAACTATTTGATTCTACCTCAGCTGATCCTCATCGGATTCTCCACTCGGTTCACCCCTCCCTTATATGATCCCTTCCATCCCTTTTATCACACCTTTTCTCTCCTCATCCCCCCCCTTCATCATGCATTCATTTTCTAATCAGTGCATCATTCAATGGTTTTGAGTGAGTTATTACATCCCTTTCCTTTTGTTTTGGTTTTTATCCATAGTATATGATTTTAGAATATTTTTGTTGGGGGTTATTGGAAATTTTCACCAAAGGATGGTGGAAATTGTTTCACATGATGGAGATTTTTCCTGGTGTAGCTAGAGGATGTCTTGAGATAATGTGGGTATATTATTTCATGTTATTTCATCAAAGGTACATCCCCTGAGGATATTATTTATGGTTTTAAAATAAATTTATTGATATCACCTATTAAATAGATACTATATTTTGGATTTTTCCTTGACAGTATTAGGTGTTTTCCATGGAACCCCTATGTGTATTTTTTTATTTTCGGTGCATTGAGTGGTCCTATCCATTAATTATGAACATAAGTCATTTTTAAAAAAATTAAGAAAATAGTTATAATAAATATAATTAATTTAATTGGATAAGAAAATTATTTATAAAATGTTCCAATTGATTCATTGTATTTTTAGGGCTGGGGTTAGGGGCCTCAATTGATGCTAGAACTTATACAAGCATAGATGGAGGTCATAGTTCTTTAAAGTAAATATCTTTAATTAAGGTCAATGGTCCCTTGGGCATAACCCTTTTGTTTTTACATTATTTATGTAAAATGTGATGTGTCTAGTTTTACCACCTTTAGAGATTAACGTTTGTAAATAAATTAATAAGTTTAATTATAATAGAATTTATTTGAATTATATGTTTAAAGTGTCATGGTCCAAGATGGACCATTGTGCACTGGCTATATCTCTCAACCATAGATGTCTAAGAGTGTAATTATAATTCTATTACTTAGGAAACATGATCCCCATTTGGGGTGTATATCAAATAAAGTTAATTATATAAGCATAGTGGACCTTAGTGTATGTTCCTTTGTAACCTTCAAGTGGAGGGATGTGACGAGATATAGTTATTATACCTAGTAGTCCATGAAATATCCTCAATATGGATTAAAACCATCATATTAGTAGAGATTATTGTAAGAGGGTTTTCCTCCCCAAATGAGGTTTAGATACCTTGGTGGGTATAATTTATCTATATCGATGATAGGTTTGGTGATCGGACTGATATAGTGTAACTTGGAAAGTGATATGGTAAGGTTTACATCTCTTTAGACCTTTGAAAGTGAGTCTTTTCTTATAAGTATAGTGATTTCCGGAGATATTTATGACTATTTAAAGGTATGTGATTCCCTTAGAGTGGTAGGTGTTGATATGATATATATGAATTTGGTAAAGATATTCACATAGGGTGTTTTGGCTATAATGTATCCTAGGGAACCCATGGGGTGCCTTAGTGATTTTAACGCTTGTGAGGGTGCATTAAATAAGGATTATAAATGATTTTTGGTGTTACTTTGGAACCCAAATCAATTGTGTGTGATCTCTATATGGCATTAGTGATGATGGTAGATCATTCTCTTGAGAGGAAAACCCTTGTTTTTTTAGATGTGGATAAGAAGATTGAAAACCTGTATATAATGTTTTATATGAGATATTATGGGAGGAACACACTACCCTCAAGGATTTAATAGGAATACCCAAGAGGTTACATAGGATTCAGCTATTTAATCAAAATAGGTTGTCTCGGATGTGCTCCTAGGATCTGGTTGTTTACCCGGATACGTTATGAATGCCTCATGAAATCCCCTTATATTCATTATTTTTGTTTATATAGAATTCCTAGGATATTGGGATTCCATCTTCGGGAAAATTTTATTACCTAGGGTCATCCCCTACAGAATCAATTGTATTGATGATACTACTGGATTTCCTAGGCCCATCCCCCGAGGAATCGGTTTTATGCCTAAAACTACAAGATTTACTAGAAAAAACTCCTCAGAATTAGGCATGGTCTTGATACAATTAGATTTCTAATAATTTCCTCTATGGAATAAATTCTTTCACCATATAATACATTTCTATTGGGATCTGTACTAGTGGTAATGATCTTTTGACATGCTAAAAAAACTCTAACACTAATCAAAGTAGGTATTAATAGTACTGATTGTCACATTATAGCCCAAGGATCAATGATGGGTATTTATTTATGCTTATAAATTTTATTTATTTATTTAACTGAGAATATCATCTACCCATACACTATATTTTTTGGATATGAATAGTACCCCATATTTTTTTCTCTACTTAGTTGTACTAAAACACTCTTTGGTGTCCATGATGCGTGGGTACAAAAGAATAATTTAATAATCATAGGATCAGGTTTAGAAGAATTATATAGTTTCATGATTGATTAAGATATCTTGGATGATATTGATTATTGGGATGAGGTGAGGATTTATGAAGATAGTAGAACCTTAGTTTAGGATCAATTCCCTAGTATGAATTTTATTTCCATGTAATTTATGATATGCATATATTTAAGTAATTTATAGTGGATGTTATCACATTTGATGCATCATGATGTTCAACCTAGTAAAAAAAGATGTTCCCCTATGAGATTTGACGTATGTGAGACGTGGTTATTGAGATATGTGGGAAGCCCTAATTCCCTTGAGATATGACTCAAGATATTTTTTATTTGTGTACTATTCTTGAGATGATATATGGTATATGATAGTAACATTATAGAGGGGTTATCTTGAGATTGATATTTCCTTTAGAGACAAAATCATGGGTAGATGATTTAAATTATGATATAAGTTCATTATACGTACAATGTTTTATGTGGTATATGAATGGGGATTCATTAGGATTCCATGATAAAAATAACATAATGGATTTCAGTATTGAGGTTTGGATTTCAAAGGGAAGGATTGGAAGGATACATTTCCTGACTGTTTTTTGGTCAGATTTCTGATGAGGTAGATGGATATGTTCCTAAATGGTATTATATTGAATATATATAGTACATGAGTACACTCGGGGTTTGAGAAGATTCTTGTTGATGGGTGGTCATGGGAAAATACTTGAAATGGTTGAAAAGATAGGTTTATATGGGATAAAGCACTAAGGTGGTTCTGATTAGATGATATTGACATAAAGTGGGGAATTACCAACTAGTTTATTAGGTGTAAACTCAAAGGATTAATGATTTGTGACTCATGGTATTGTGATTTGTGTTGTGAGATTGGTGGAATGAGAGTGTTCGCCAATTATGTTTGGTTGATATCAGGGTGAATAGTGGAAATGTACTCGTGATAGTGTCCATAGAGATCACTTTACCTCAAGAAGTGGGGAGTTGGTGTTATCATGAATTTTTGTGGGAATGTCTCTATGAGGGAGGGGTGTTCTAACATGGTAATTTTGGTTCCATACAATTATAGATCAGTGATCATTTTTGTGTCATAGGATTATTAATGAATTTCATGGAATGATTATGGGGTTAGTTTAATGGGGTGTTAATGGAAATGAGAAATTTCCCTCTATAGCAAGATGTAACATTATTGGTAGATCAGAGTGTGGTGATAAGTTGACCAAAATGTTAACCATTATAAATATTTTTAGGGATGCATGATGGTTGATCCTATTTAGGTTTCACTCAAGGAGTAGTATAAGGAAATCCTTGTGGTAGAGAGTTCATTTGTGACTATGGAGTGTGTTTTTGATTTAATGAGTAGTTTGTAGTGGAGTCTAAGGGTGATATTCCTAGTGAGATAGTAATATCCAGTGGTTAATGATTCATATAGGCAATCACTTATTAGTTTATGGACATATCTAGTATTCACATGAATTAATAGATGTATCATTGTACATGGAGATACACACATTTTGTTGGTGGGGTCAAGGGTGTGATTAGACCAATCGTTTGGTGGTTGAGGTGACATTGGGATACTAGTGAGCTTATGGGGTTGGTTTTATCTATTTCCTTTGTGAATACAGTATTTGAGGCTTTGATATTGCATTTAATGGAGTTTAAGTGTAGGATCTAGTATCATGATGATTTTTATTGGGATATGATGGATAGATGGATATAAGATAGGTTTTTCTCCTATCATAATACAAAGGGTGTTTAGGATGATTCAGGATAAAAATGAAAAATTAAACTGAGTGTTAGGTATAGTTTGTGTATTTGGATGTTCTTAGAATTCATTCTAGATTCATGGAATAGAGATAAGGTAAAATGATAGCATATCAGCTAGTGAGAACACTAATTTTCAATAAATGTATTCCATAAAATGACTGAATTATATTTTTCATGTATTCGAGTGTATTGATTCATAAAATAGACTAATCAATTTGATGGACCACTGAGAATTTGTTTGAGTATGCAATTCTGAGGATAGAGAGAATGTGGCTCAGAATCGATCCTTATGAGATTATTCATATGTTAGTTGTTGCAATAATTTCATGGTTGAATTTATCTATGACACCATGGAATCTATTGTTATATGGGTTTCTTTGATCAACATCTTGGTGTTATTATTGGTAATGAGTGGGGATGTTGGGGAATTGGGTGTGAGGGAAGTGGTGGTGGGAGTAGTTGGGGTGGGGGTAGTTGGGGTGGGGGTGGGGGAATTTGGGGTGCAGGTAGGGGCAGTGGTGGGTTGGGGAAGTGGGGTGCAGGTGGATGCGGGGGGTGGGTAGAAGTGGCGGTGTATGTGGGGGTAGGGGAGTGGGAGAAGTGGTGGGGCTAGTAGGGGTGCATGGAGAAGTGGGGGTGGTGGAGGGGCATGTGGGTAGTATGGGTGTTGGAGGTGCATATGGGGAATTCGGGGTGTTCAGGTGGCGGAGTAGGTGGGGCGGTGTAGGTGGTGGTGGGTGGGGATTCAATATGGATATGGCTCCCATGAAGGAAAATTATACCATGAAGAGTATGATACTTCTAGTAGTTTTGGGTCTTATAGGATAGACCACGTGTTGTGAATTTTAATGTCATATGATGAGGACCGAAATGTTATGTACTTTATATTCATTTTATGAAAACCTCAATGTTATAAATTTTAAGGTTATGGATTGAGTACATAGATATTGGGGTTTTATGAAAATCTAACTCATGTGAAAAACCATGAATTTTCATCATATTGTTGAATTTGTGGAGAAAACCTTTTTTGAATGTGGGATCTAACACTTCGGATAAAAATCTCAAATTTATTTTTTCATATTTGTTTGTGAATTATTCTCCTCCATGTTGTAAAAAGAAGGATTCGTATTTTTTTTATTTTCTCTTCTTGTTGATGTATGTACCACCAACATCTATATAAAGAGGGTCTGGTCTTGGTTCTCTATGCTAACATTCCTCTGTGTGTTTTTCAATAAAAACAAAAGATTTAAAAAAACTCTCCCTTTATATGTTTCCTCATATTTTTTTAATTATTTTTGTAATATTATATCTAACACTACGTACACTTATTATTCTCTTGTAAGAGCATCAGTTATACGTTTTATAGGCAGACAACGGTGTTGGCTGCATATGTGAGGAAAAGGTTGTTGGCATTGAGGCATGAAAATTTGACCAAATTCCACACACTTTATATGAAATTCAATAAATATATTAGTGTTAGGATCTAGAAGAATAATCAGTTTATCTTTTTTCATTCATCATATATGTATTTCATTTCATGAGTTGTTTATTTGTAGAGCAAGTTTATATTTTTTTCATTTATCATATATTTATTTCATTTTCAAATATGTTTGTTTTAGTTTATAAAATATTTTTAAACATTGAATGAAGTTTTTCTTCCTGGTTACAATAAGTACTATATTTTGATAATATGAACATTCATTTTTTGTGTTAGTTGAATATTTTAATTGAGTTAATTGGTGTTAAATATGACTGTCATTATTGCTTCATCGATGGATAGTGGTTCTCTTTACTACATAAGTGGTTGTATTTTCAACATAGTAATTAACATTTCTCATTGATGGTTTATATACTTTTAATATACTATGAAAAAACCTAAATAATACTTATATTTTTTGGATTGGTTCATCTTTTGGAATTGGGTATTATTCATTATAATACAAATACATTAAATTAATAAATATATCAACTATGCTTAGGAATTGTATATTTCTTATTCTGGTCACCAAACTCAATAGTTATTCCAAAAAAGTAATACATTTACTCAACCTAACATTATATGAATTAATGAATTTTTAATATTGTTGAGCTACGATGCTTGGATGTTTTTTCTATACAAAAATGATAAGGAATCCCTTGGCAGCAGTGTTATGATGCATGTGTTGGGGTGGGTGTGTAGGTGGTACATGGGGAAGGGGTTCTAGTGGGTGTGCAATGGGCAGGGGT
The DNA here is from genome assembly GCA_963277665.1 of Viscum album. Lineage (NCBI taxonomy): Eukaryota > Viridiplantae > Streptophyta > Magnoliopsida > Santalales > Viscaceae > Viscum > Viscum album. The sequence continues at coordinate 1,620,733,551 of OY728155.1, read as the reverse complement.
ACATGGGGTGTGTAGGGTGTTGTAAGGGTGAAAGGGGTGGGGAGAGGTAGGGGTAGGGGATAGGGGTAGGGGTTGTACAAGGGGGGTTTGCAGGGCAGGGGGAAATAGAAAGGGGTAGGGGTGTCTAGAATGGGTGTATAGTGGGGGTGTTCATGGAAAGGGTGTGATTTGGGGGTAGGGGGATGGGTGTGTAGGTGTGTAGGTGAGGAGGATGGGGAATGGGTTAGGGTAGGGGTAGGGGCAAGGGGGTGTGCAGGGGAGGGGCAAGGTGAGGGGCAGCATTTTAACAGGACATTCAATGGCAATATTGTACTCAATACAATATACATTTTTTTATTTTACAGTTAAAGATTTAAATGTATTTGTAACGAGATATAAATAACATATATATGTTATTTGAAATTTTTAGAAACATTAAGATAAGGATCCATGTGTTTCTCACTGTTCAAATAGTTGTTTAATAATTACTTATTTCTCAATTTAGTGTATTATCCATATTTGTTCGAGGTTTTCTTATAACAATTCATTTTTAGGATTTTCATATGGTTTTTGTCACTATATCTATGATACAACATAGTATACATTTGACTTTACTCATGAAAACTGATAATAGCACTCATCATTTATGATAAATGATTTTCTATGAGTGCTTCAATATTTCTTATCGAAAAAGTTATTTTCGATCACATTTTTAAGTGTTTGTCTTCTGGAATTAATGTGTAGTTTTTTATTGTCATTTGAGGGATCTTTATGAATTGATATCACCATCAATCTTGATATTATCTTATAGTAAGGATTCATGAAGAAGTTCCCTATTAAGAATTTATTCCCCGTGAATTTGTCTTTTTATTTCATTTTTATTCAAAACAAAGCACTAATTATATTTCCCCATCAATAATTTTTTTATTTACGATCAAATAAATGTATGAGTTAGTTTTCACATGAAAAAATTTCATTACGAATTACCTTACGGTGATATTGGGGTGGGTGAGTGTAATACACTAACACTAGATATGAATTACCTTAAGGGGTATTTTAGCTTTTGGTGACTCTTAAGGCCTCAAGATGGGTGGTGGAGAGGTTATCATCTCTTATTTATGGGGGTTTTGTTCGTTTGTTCTTTTACTAGCCTCTTAGATCTAGAAACATAACGATCTTTATCACTATGTGTGAAGTTGGATGGGTTTTTCAGGGTAGGAGACACATGGTAAACAAGGTCATATCTCTATTGAACAGACCCACCTAGATTCATTTGGAATTAATGTTCAGGATCATCCACCTTGATCTTCGGTGCTTGGTTTAAGATGGATGATTTCTCTACTGGGGGAAGTTAAGGACCCCTGAAACTAATTTCTATGTTAGTCATTGTTTGATGAGGATTTTAATGGAAATCCTTGTGTTAGCCTCTAGATCTTAAGGAAAATCATCTATTCTGGTGTCTATTTTGTTTTTTGGATTATCCAAAGACTAGACAATGGGATAAACTATTCCCTTCCCCTTATTGATATGTCAACCAGAAGGTAGAATCATCTCTGTGGGACTTTCATGAGCCAAATTATCAACTTATTTTTGAGTGAGGGAACCTATTGGAAGGAAAAATTAATAATGTGCTTCTCGTTATAGTGGATTGTCTTCGCCTAATCTCCATATCAAGCCTGATACATTTTTTGTTCAGATTATTGACCATGTAGTCACTCATGATGGAAGTGTTTGGTGGGAAACCATCATTATCCTCTGGTGGACTTGCTTAATGCTCTTTTTATAACCATGAGAGTGGAAATATTATACGTTATGATACTATATGTGTCCTCAAATCTTTACATTAGGGGATGCATCTGTTTGTGTGGTTGGACTAGAATTTTATTAACTAAAACCATATGGATGCACCTCAATGGCTGGAACAACCTAAAAAATCTTCATCATACTAATGTCCCAGACCTAGGGTCCCTATCATACTTACGACATAAAAAATAAACTAATTTTACATCCCAATAAATGATTACCTCCAAAATACATTACCATGTTTCATCACATGATTTACCAGTTTATTCATGTGATGGAATGGAATTACACACCCCCAAACAAGTCACAGAACATAATCTCAACCCTTGATTTGTGACATGAACAGGGGTTCAACCACTAGAGGAGGTGTAAGTGGGGGTCCTTAGGGGGTGGAGGTGTTCTGGAGGGGTTTGTCCAGGGATCGGGGATTTTCCAGAAAATAGGGGGTATATCTAGGAAGGGGTTATATCTAAGAATGAGGGGGGTCTGCCTAGGAAGGGGGTCTATCCAGGGGGTGGGGTGGGGTCTGTCTAGGGAGGGGGTGTCGAGTGGGGGTCAATCCAAGAAGGAGGGGGAGTCGGGGGGCTGTCTAGGGGGGATTTGGGGGGCCATTCAGGGGGGAGGGGGCTACAAGGGGGGTATGTCCAAGTAAGAGGGAATCTGTCTAGAGGGGGTCTATCTAGAGAGAGGGGGTGTAGTGCGGGTGTTTTTCCAAGAAGGCGGTTCAGTCTAGGAATGTGGGGGTCTGTCAATTATGTAGGGGGTATCTTCCGGGGGTGGGGTCTATCTAGGGGTGTCCAGGGGTAAGTGGAGGCGTTTTGTCGGGGGAAGGGGGCTGCATTGAGGTGGGTCTCTCCAGGAAGAAGGGCTTTTGTCCTGGGGGTGGCATCTGTCAAGGGAGGGGGTATATCTAGGAAGGAGTTGGTCTATCCAGGAAGGAGGGGGTGGGGTCTGTCCTAGAAGGGGGGTCTATCCAACAATGATGTGGGTCTGTCCCATAATGGGTCCTTTCTAGGAAGACGGGGGTCTTCCTAGTGGGTGGGGTCTTTCAAGGGAGGGGGTTATCAAGGGGGAGTGGTGGGGGGGGGATTTGTAGGGGAGGGGATGTAGGGGGAGTGGGGATGCCTTGCAGGGGTGGGATAATGTAATGGGAGTAGGGGATATGTTGGGGGGAGGGTGGGTTGTTTTTTTAATGTTAAATCATACAGATATGGTTTTAAACAGTGGATACAAACCTTGTATGGTTTAAGCTTCTACCACAATTTCAAATCAGGGTTTTAGGGATTTATCCATAATTTTAAACTGTAGTTATAGGGATTTGGCCTTGGTTTGAACTGTGGAAATTGGTGTTTATCCATGGTTTGAATCGTGGATATTGGGATTTAGACACGGTTTCAAACCGTGGCTATAGAACATTCCCTATAGACCCACTAATATAAAAAACGGTTCATTAAATCGTGGTTAAATCCTATTGACACTGTTTTTGGGCTTATATCCATTGTTCCAAACCGTTTCTATAGCCTAAATTTATAGTAATGAATGTGTCTCAAAACATACTAAGTGACAATGCACATTAATCAAGCATTGGAATCATGATTGGAAATAATATTCAAATTGTCAAATAAATAAAAATTAGTTTATGAATAATGAAGAACATGAATATTATAATATAGAACATGAATATTAGCCATTTCAAATGGATAATCACGCCCCCAACTTGATTTTTTCTAGTCTTGGGAAAATATATATCTTAAATAAATTCAATTAATATTCCATTTTCCAAAAAATAAAATATAAAATGATCACTAAAAGACCACATTCCATCAAAATCATTTAAAACATGATCGGTTCATAATAATATCACAATCCCATTCCCAATCTTTTTTCTTAATACATCACCCCAATTCCTACAATTATAATTTAGTATGATTATGTGTTGTGCATTATAATAGATATAGTGGTTAATTTTTATTCAAGGGGGAAAAGATGGAAGCACTTGGCGGAATCTGATCTTAATATTAGGATGAGTATTCAATATTTTTTTTCATTTTTTCATTTTTTCTATTGTTTACTTGGTAATTGAAATTTAACTCAATCAATTCAACCATGTTGTAAAACATTTATTAAAAATCCCATGTTCAAAAACGATAGGGTGCCAATAAAATCTCACTTACTCAGGAATCATCTCTAGTTTACTCAATCAAAAACAAATTCAAATTACCATAAATAGAGAGAATATTCACAACTCAAATCTATAAAATTATGGATTCATGATCCCCAAGTGTCGAAAGCCACACATTAGGTCAATCACTTACACTATGCACAATTGTATTTTATTTTTATTTTTTTGAATAATATTGTTATAATTAAAATGATCACCAGATCTATTTCAATTATTATTGTTCCCAAAGAACTTAAATAAATACCCCACAATCCAAAGGATGTGTGTAGATTTTATTTTTATTAATTTGATGAAAATGCAAATGTTGAAAAATCATATAAGACAGTCACAATTTTCAAAATCAATGATCATGAACATAAACATGGATTAAAATTATAATCAAGCAATGTGAAATTGTTTGATTTTTAGTTTCAATGTTTATAATGAATATTATCATATTTAGGGATAATAAAATCTCTCATACATTAAAATACATAATTTTTTTTCAATTTATTCCTTTAGGTGCAAAAATACATTGTTTATTTATTCCGTCCCCCCTCCCAAGATAGAATAAAAATGTCCAATGTGTTTGATGAAAAGATAATTTATATAGTGGTAGATGTAGAGGAGAGGAGGTCCAAAAATAAAATTTGAAAATTAGTTATGGAATAATGTCTCCTGGTGGTTGAATTTTGCGTTAATTAAGATACATATTACTCTTTTGATCTCTATAAGATATGGATACACCTAAATATTTATGAAATATTGTGTTTTAATTATTTGAAGAAATATGATCAAAAAATAAATCAGCTTCTACATCCCATGAATTATTACACACCAACACCATTATAACACAATGAAAACCCATAAATTTCCCTTATATAAAACTAAAGGCAATGAGAATCCCAAAAACATATAACGTTTTATTTTAGAAAACTAAAGAAAGATACTAAGAAAATGTAAATAATATAATATAATATAATATATATATATATATATAATTTCAAATATAAATATATGCACAAAGAACAATGAATTTATTATTAGTATAGGTTTTAGGTCAGTGGAAGTCACACTCCCTTGTCTTCCATTAGTGATGGGTTTGAGTTTTGCGGCATAAAAGGTTATGATGGGGTTTCCCCCATGACTTACAGTGTGAAATTTTGAAAAAAAATATTGTTTTAAACAAATTTTTATCATTTTTATCTCTTTTTTGACATAAATCACAAAACAATCAACATAAAGGATTGGTAACCTCTAAGAAATCACATATTTTAATGTCGTTAGCTCTACATCACCCCCAACATATGCAACACAAACTATTTACATTTTAAGGATTAAATGTTCTCCACATTAATTATATTATGATTGATTCTCCAATGGGGTTGAATTTATGTTTTTGAAGTTGATTCAAGAAAAAATATATAGGCATTAATGAATTGGTTGACCCCATTAATATCAAAAAGGTTCTATCTAGTTTCATTTATAAACATTCTTAATCCCTCATGCTTAATGGTCTCTTTATTTATATCAATATTAGAAAAAATAAACACAATAAGGTTTTTTTTATCTCTAATCAAGAATGAGTACGGAATAAATTTTAATTATTTATCCAAATGGTTTAGTGATTGGTTTTTCTGAAAAATCATCAGTTGAGATATAATTGGGAAATTCATTCCATAATGACAAATTAACCACTTTTGAAAACATGAAAACAATTTCCTCATAATTTAATGAAAATTCAACAATTCCTTGATAACATTCCACAATCCAAAATCCAAAGGATTTTTCTTTATAATATTTATGATAGGTATGTGGGAAACTTGACACCACACATAAGGTTATAGGGGGAATCACTATAGGGTTGGGAACACACATAATTTGACGCATTCATAGTCCTCTCTCAATGATGACTCCTCAGAATTTATTATCTCTATTTCATTAAACAATTTTGAAATCAATATTTGAGGAAAAAAATGTGTTTAAGGGTGAAAATAATGTTCTTCTTCTAGGTTGATCTCTTCAACCATCATTGGGAGGGGTATAAATTTATCCTTCAAATAGTTATCATCCAAGTGATTGTACATTCGTCGGGTGTGGGGTAATCATTCACGGTTTGATTAAATAAATTCATTAAGATACGTTGTTCCAATTTTTGGTTCCCAATTTGATTCCAACATGTGTTTATGATGGGTTAATTTTGAAGAAACTCTATTACAGTAGATCGAAGTATGATTCAATTTTCTTTGGACACGGACAAATAAAAAGTTGAAATGATAAAATAAATTGTGTGAGAATAGAGAAATTTGGGATATAAATGGATTCTAATGTCTCATATAACTATCTTATATCCCCAAAAACTATGCCAAAATTTGGCCTTTCTGAAACTTACTAATTTTCTATGGTTATCCAGTCACTTGTACTGTAGCTTGGGTTATCGAATCCTTAGAGACTGAATAAGAATCCAAAAGACACATACATTATAATAGGTATATTTGGCTATTATGGTGCAAACTTGAGTTTCATTTAAGATTGTTTAAATTAACAATATGAAACTTAAGTAAATTCAATATATTTGAAAAGGTAGTTCCAAGGTTATTATAGGGGATGGATTGGGTGAAATACAAATTTGGTGATTCCAATTCATTATATTCAATATTGAATCATTTAAAGTTAACAAAACAAATTTATCACTTATTGGTTTAATTACAAAAAAACTTATTCAAATTAACTATACACTTTGAGGTTTATTTTTATGAGAATCCCTAGGTAATGGTTCTTATTAGCACTTGTATTGTGTGGAGATAAAATTAAATAAGGTAAAGGAAGTATTAAGATTATAAAATGAGATTCCCAATTGAAATAAGTGATTTAACATTAAAATAGTGAGAAATAATATCCACTACCGGTCCTGGATACTCCCTTGGAACATCCCATAAGACGTTTACCCATCCATTAATGGTATGATTTCAATGAAATTGTAAAGATGATTCCTATGGATAGAATTTACATAGTGAAAAACAATGATATAATGATCACTCTGTCATTGTGTGATGAATTACACAGGGTATGGGGGTAATAACTTCACACAATGAGGCAATGGTATCAACATGATATGATGAATAATACAATAACATTTGAAGAATAACATTTTTAAGTAATAATGGGGAATTGAAAAACATACATTCGAATGAAATGTGATTATAAAGACAAAGAAGTATCATAACATTACAATAAAACAAACCCAATGAATTCCTAAAATCCTCGACCACCAATACCTTAAATAAGAATCTTGAGGCGTTGAGATGATCCTAAAATAAAGAATATATCCCTAAATAATGATAGTAGTCCTGGGTTGGTGTACATTTAATTGTGGGAAGACTTTTCCACCCTTGAGAAATACTTGATCCATATTTCTTCCAGAAAACAGAGGTGATGAAATTCCCTTTTTTATGGAAGAATTGTAGTGGGGTATAGAATATGAAAATAAACCATCATATGTTACCTGAAATCCAATACAATTTTACAAAAATAGAATGTTTTTTTACAGATATGATTGAAATTGGGGACTATATTTCTCTTCCACATAATCTGGATCATAATTTTATCTCCAATTTTACCAACCTCGAATTTCATTCAAAATCATAATTACCTTTGGCCACTATTTAATTAAATATCCCCCATAATGTCCTCTATATCCGGGTCAAAATTTAAAATACGTGGGCTTGGATATTAACTGCTACATTTATTTTATTGGGATCATATCTAGTTCACATTGCTATGATTTTTTGGGTTGAAATCCCTCTTTGGACATCTTCCAATGTGATTTTTAATGTTCTTTAGAAGAATAAAATATTCACAATGGAATCAAAAGGCAAAAAATGAAATTTGGAATTCCAATTATAGTCATTTGTGGATTAACACTATGTCTTAAATCATACCAAGTAATAGTTCTCTTGAAGGAAGAATTGAAAATACGATGTGAAATCATGTTCAAATTTTTAAATAAACTAAAATTAGTGTTTATGAATAAGGAAGTACATGATTTTTTTAATATATAAAATGAATATTATCCTCATTCAGTGTCTAATAACATGGACTTTACCATCATCTTAATGACCACACCATAGAACATATCGATAAGGTTTACAAAGTATAATACTATAATTTTAATTCTATATAATTTGGAATAAGTACAGAGTGTGTACATGTGAGATACATTTCATGTACATATAATATCATATATATAAGGTATATGTTTAAGGAAATGGTTTATATATTTTACCTTGGAAAAATTATAGTAAATGGAATGCATAAATGGCTACATGGAGTGTGGTATACGAGTTACACAGTCAACACCATCGTAGGTCATGTATGAAAATATAGGGACCTTCCATGACTTAAATTATTATAAGTCTTGTATGAGGGAAACAAAAAATGTACTCCACTTGACCATATGACAGGATATCCCAGTCCAAACATATTTTATGAAATTAAATTTACCCAATGTATTCAATGTATGTGATTTGAATAAATTATTAATTAATTCTTGTTTTATTAAACACTTGTACGTGGTTTGTAAATTTGGTTACATTGTGTGTACTCTAGTTTAATCTTGTGAGAATCCTCATAACCTCCAGATGAGATCATAGATTTTATTTAGTTCTTAAAATTAATTCATTTTATTATGTCTATAATAAATGGGAAAAGGAAGAAGTAAATATATCAATTCAGTTTAAAGAAACATTAATTAAAAACTAAATAAAAAGTGTGTAAATCAATAAGGGATATTTAAATAATTATAAATTATTATGTGACATCACTAATACCATGTGACAGTTCATAGATTAGTTGAATAATTCGATGGGTTTTTTCAAACTTCAATTTTTTCATTATCGATGATCCATCTATGATTTTCATGTTGATGAATGTTGTAATCGACAGAATTTAATCAAGGAAAGTATACAAGGGATATAATGTCATAACCAAGCACATGATCATCACATATAATGTATAATTAATTTAATTAATCAAACAATCAACTTTCTTGAATTAATTATAGATTTATATATCTGAAAATAGATATATGTTTTATTGTAGTTTCATTGTAGGAACCTAGAGTGGGTTCCCTCTAGTGGTGATGAACATGTGTTCAAAAAAACTCTGAGTTCTACCATAGGAATTTTTTATTTCTAGCACAGTAGATAATAATGATTTAATTATACACTTTCTGTCTCCATGAGAATCACATCTATAGAGTTCTCATTCAACTATCGAGACACTAGAATGGGAAGTGGAGTTAAATTTCTTTTCATTCTTCAAAATTTTCATAGTGAGGGAACTCTCTTGGGATTAATAGGATTATATCCAACTATCATAGGGAAAAAACAAATGAATTGGATCTATAGGTAAAATAATATAGTTTGGTTTTAATTGTACTTGGGTTTAGAAATAAATATTTTTATAAGTTCCCATTAATATTAATTTAATCCCTTACAGAAAACCTTTTCTAATATATTATTATTATCATTATTTCTTCAACTTATTCTTAATATGAGAGTTAAATTAAATATTATTTAGTCAAATAATATTAAATATATATTACTTCTCACTAGATCTAAAAACATGGTCTGTCATTAATCCAAAATATTTATTGAGCCCTGTATAATGTCTTATTATTTAACAAATAAATATAAATTCATTATTCTATAACAAATAAATATATTAAATTTCCTAAATAGTAATAAATATTTATTACATATTTCTCTAAATTTATATTTTCTCAAATAACTGTTGATAGAATAAATGAAACCAATAAAACATTAATAATTATTTAACCTCATGGGGGAATAATATTTTCTCAACTTTTTAAATAATAAATAATATATCATTATTTTAATAAGATTATAGATACACTTAATGTGTGAACCTATATGCCTAATTCTCAAGGGTAATTAAAAGAATCTTCCAAAATTACAAGGCTGGTATCTAGATACATTCTATGGAACCCATAATGAAAGAATTTAATTTCACGATGACATAAAAAGTCATATAGATTCTTACTCTGTCATATAATCTCATTATCATGATATCCTAAATCAATATGGTTTAATGTTTGGGCCATCTACCTATATGATCGATATCTTCTTCTTTTATATTGTAGAAATTAAACACTCACATTTTACCCTAAAGACACACATTTATTTAGGTTTTAGCATTTATATCAATAGGATTATGATATAAACTACCTTTAAAAAGGATGAAGGAAAATTTTTTCTCACATTATTAATTAATGAAATATTAATCACGACACACCAAACATATAATACATCCCAAAAAACATATTCAGTCATGGTTTTTTTAAACACATTAATGTATGTTACTCATGATAATCATTTATAATAATATTAATGTAAAATGATTAACACATAGTTCAACAGATATGAAAATATAATGATACATATAAATGGTGATTTCTTATTGGCATGTAACATTCTCAAAATATCCTACACTGATTCTTAAAAAGGGTGTAGAAAAGCAGAATGTTGATCAAATTCCAATGAGTGTTCACCTTGATATATTATATCGGTTAGCTCCCTCGAATGATACCATCCTATTATATAACATATATTTGAGAATATTTTCATTGCACTTTTGGGTTCTCATCATAGAATAAAACTATTACGACCTTTTAGTGACACAACTAATCCTATAATATTATCATATACTATGTTATGTATAAGAATAATCATGATGTAAAAAAATTTAATTAGTCCTAAAAAATATCAATACATGTAATCATATAGTACACAGATGTTTTTTCTAGGTCACCGCCTAAAATAGTAAGTGCACACACCTTGCATTGTGTGTGTGTGTGTGAAGGTTTTTTTATTTCCATCAAGAGGGTCCTAGTAAAATCTTTTTTACATTTTTTTAACAAGTGGTTATTGATTATCCTCAAGTCCTAATGTCCCTTGTAAAATGACTGGTTCTAGTAAAACCATCAAAATCAGGTAGAGAGTGTTGGTGGTGTGTACTATGGGATATTTATTCCCCGAACGACTAAAAAATATTATATGTTCTTTTTTCAATGTAATTTTATCTTTCAATATAATAGATATTTATATATGAAAGGATGTTCTAAAATTTTGGGTGTGAAATTTTATAATTTAATTTACCCCCCCCCCCCCCCACTCTATATTGATCTATTATTCCTGATAATATAGAACAACATTTGGTATAATAGAGAGAGACATAGGGTTCTTATCATTTGGTTGGTAAATGTCTAAAGATATTTTTCTACTAATAAATTATTTGAAATGAAAAAAGGTATGTATAATATATAATCATTATATTTAAATAGAGAAAACTGTGGTTTTTTAAGCTGACAATGTTATATTTTTTCCTAAGAATTTTGGATTACATGTATATTTAAAATTGATTAAAACCAATAAGATTCATGCTTGAGAACCCGAGTTTTTAAGTGAATTTCAAGAAGATGAATTTGATTTAAATCTAAAAACATCAATTATATCACATGTGCATTATTTTTTAATAACTCACTATTATTATAAATTATTTCCTCTAAATTATTCAATGTTATTAATTGATTTATCCATCTGGAATATTGAATTCAAAGGATTCAATGATATATTTAGATAATATAAAGGAATTTTAGTATGACATTTATAACCTAGATATTGAATTAATGGGAATGAATAGTATTAACCACTTTTTGAAATCAAATAATGAAAAAACTAAATCTTACTTTTAATATTAAAAAAAAATCCATTATTTTTCCAATTAGTTTACCTAAAAACTCAAATAAGATCAATTATTGTTTAGAAAATTATTTTTCGAAAAATTATCATTTTATGTATTACACAATTATATTACCTAAAAAATATTATTAATGTTATTTTTTTTTTTATTAATAATTTTTCAACACTAATTTAGTTGGTAAATGACATGAAATAAGAATAATAAAATATAATATTTTACAATTCCATTTTCATATTAAAATTATTTTCTATTATGTTTTATGAATTTATTAAAAAAAATTAAATTTTTTTTTAATTAGATTAAAATAATCTTCATTTTGGAAATTTTATAACTAATTTTACTTAGTTTTAATTTTTGATCTTTTTCGGAAATGTTCTTTTTTAGTCGAAAAATATTACTTTCATGAACCTTGCAATTTGAATGACTTGGAAATTATATATGAATGGACTAGAAATTTATGAAATCTTTTAAGAAATGAAATAATAATTTGAGGAATAAAATTAATCATTTTAAAATGTTATTTAATCATTCAAAACCTATAGTAAACATTTTTTTATCTAAATAAATTGACACTTCAATATAAAAAATATTTTCGATATTTTTATTGAATAAAATCCTTTTCCACAGATATTCTCTTTCGTTTACCATTAAACTGACATATCCTATATTTTATTACAATAATTCAATTTATTTTTTTAAAATAATTTTTTATAAAAAATTTACAATATATTAAAATTTAAATCAAACAAATTTTTTTCCCTAAAAACTATTTTTATGTGATTTAATGTGATTATTTTAAAATTATCTGTTCAAACCATAATAATTTATTTTTATTAGATTATTTTAAAAAATGAAATTATAAGTATTAATATAGGTAAAAAGGTAAATATTATTTCTTCTAATTATTTTTAACTACTAGGGTTTGAAATTAAAAACCACAATAAATGTAAATTATGGTGAAATTCAAACAAAATAAAAAAAATCCCTAAAATTGTCATAGTTATCTTGAAAATTATTTTTGAAGTTATTTTAGATAGAAATTCTTTTTTCCACTACTCTTATGTATATTTTTTTTCACACACACTATTAATGTAACATTTAATTATGGAAAATGTAATGGATGCTCCCCAAATTTCCCATCCCTCAATTAATAAAAGAGGAACATACTCGCCACTTAAAGACATTCATATATCTAAACATTCCCATTAAAACTCTTTGTTCCTTTTTATTCAATAGATTCTATTCACCATTCATTAACATAAGGACACTACTTCCCTGGATACATCTATGGAAGATTCAAGTCCCTGACGTGAGGGTTATCAACCAATTAGTTTTTCTTTTTTAGATATCATTATTAAAATTTAAACTATAAAAACAAATATATTTATATCATAATAATATATATACATTAGATTGTAATATTTATTGTATTTTATATATTTATTTATATATAATATATTTTAGGAAAAATAAAATTGTCATTTGTGTGTTTTGAGGACTATCGACTCCATAAAGAAACTTATTTCTTTTTCCTTGAACACCTCACAATGAAGGATATAATGATATTATTTAATTTTAAATATGAAATTTATTCAATAATTAAGGTATTATATGAAAATTAATATAACCTATTAATTTGATGATCAAAAAATTATTATTATAAATTGATTTATTTAAAACAAGTGAACAATGAGGAAAATGATCACGTTTTTCTAAGTAATTATATTATATAAGATATATTATCATTACACTTTTTTAAAATTATTATATATCAATATAAAAAAATCTAAATTGGATTATTATTATTCTATTTTTGTAATATTAAAACTGAACTATCACATAGTCATCCATTTTTAATGGAAGGATCTTGTTTGGGTCAGTTTAACCACCTACTAGAACAATACTATGATTTAGTGTCATGAGTGACAATGAAAAAACATTTAACTGAATAATATGATATTAATTAATAAATTATTATTATTATTATTATTATAAAGATGTTATATAAATCTTTAAATCACCAAATAATAAAAAAACATTGATCGATAGACTCATTTAAACATGATTGTCACAAGTTTCATTCTAAATGATAAAGTGTAAAACACTCAAAAAAAATTTCAAACATTAAAAATAATTATTATTATTACATAATATAAACCTTAATTAACTAGTATTTATGAAAATTTGACAAAAAATATGAAATACATTGCTACTGGAAATTATTACAAGCACTCAAAGCTTTAATCTATTGAGGTGTAAAATGAAGAAAATTTATGTAGAGAGTGACGTTTTTTGAACAATAATGACATAATGTGGATATGAATAAGGTTATAGAATAATTTATTAAGAAATAAATGTTTATTATAAACTAGTTTAATGTATATTTGTGTGATTCAGAAAAATAGGTAACAGTTTTAGTCTCAAATACCTCCCTTTGAGATATTTTTTACATTATGCACCTATTTTAATTATTGTGGTCTATATAACTCATATATGAGATATCATGTCATGAATTATATTTAATGATATTATTTTAAATTAAATTAAAATATCTCTATTTTAAGTGGTTTTTATTGGAATGTTTCTAAAGGAATAAGGGTTTTGTTTGTCTTAATTTTGGTTCTTTGATATGTAATACATTTAGTGACTCATATTTTATTTATATGGTGAATTCACATCCTATGGTATTATTTTAATAACACTACTATAATTTCTCGATACTTACTAAAAAAATTCCATTATTCACTTTTATATTGGTTCATTTTTTCCCTAGTAATAAGGAAATTAGTCAACTCAACTTGTATTCATTGAGTTATAGTCATTCGATCAAACATATTTCATATAATTTAGACATATTCAAACCTTTGAATTTATTATATGATATTATTACATTTTTTATGTATTTATATTAGTAACATATAAACCCTTTGAAAAATATCTCTCAATTATTGGGATATGTTCTTTGGTAGTTATCTACTTTCCTTATCTAGATGGCATATAATCATGTTATTCCGATATTGACATAGTCATTCACTAATTTATCTAAATGGTGTTAATTATCAACCTTTCCTAATACAAATTGGTTAATATTAATAATTAGATAATGTTATTTTACTAAAACTAGGAAATGTATTGGTGTTCTATATATTTGTATTCCAATATGGATTATTATTTGACGATTGATAATGTATTGTTAGACCATCCAGGTTCATTCATCAGATAGGTGATGATCATGTTATCCAATTATTAATATGGGTAAAGTTATGTATATTATTTAATATTATTGTATTATAATACATACTTTCATGTATTGATATTATTTATTGTCCATTATACAAATAATCATGTTTATTTTCTATCAAATGTTCCTTAGGGAATGGTATAAATGGTCTTATTTACTCTTCTTATGAAAGCACTAGTATTAATCAAATGATATGTAACAACCCAAGATTTTGTGAAATGAATATTAAAAATTAATAGAAAAAATTACATACATATAATATCTTTATATAATGGAGTCATATTGTTAAGAAAAGTTTTTAATTTTATATAAAATCATTATAAGTTTTGATAATACTATTTTATAAAAAAATATTTTATTTTCTTTCGAAAAAATAAATAATATTAATTTTCAAACTTTTTGAAATATTAATTTGATAAAATAAAATTCACCTTTTAAATCAAAATATCAAAATCGTCTTAGGATGAATTTTTAATGACTTTATACAAAAAATTATTTTTTGATGAATGGTGAAAATACTGAATTTTAATTGAAAACTATCTTTTCTTTTAATTTATTTATAAAGAAAAATTATATTTTAAATTGGTTTTAAATTAAAATATGGTATATTATACGTCTAGTAATCCAATTTATTCCATTCTTATCAATTTAATTTTGAATTTTAATTTTATAACATTGTAATCTTTTAGGAATTTTTTTAAAAAATCCTTTTTTCTTCCACGTTTGTGGGATAAAAATTAATTCAAATTATTCAAATTATATGAGTTGAATATGATAAATAGGATCCCATATTTTAAATAATAACAATTTATATTATTTAACATTATCAACTTAATTTTTAACATGAATTATTAGTGAAAATAGTTAAATCTAATTACTTATAACAATGTCAAAATGGGGTTCTCCACCTTACATGCATTTTAGTTAAAAATTATTTCCCTCATCCATAGATTTTCTATTCAATAAATTTAATTTTATATATATTAATTTTTTATGAATTATCTTACAAATCTCATTTTTACATTATTATTAATGAAAAGTGTTCTTTGGGAAAAAATATACAAGTTACTACTGTAAAAAAAAGAGGTAAATTTGTGTAAACTTAAATGTTAATGAAAAAATGATTATAAATGTTTTTTTATTTAGGTGTGTATATGCCATATCCTATCTCAACTCCTTTGTGAATCTATTTTGGAGTAACCTAGGGTAATAGTTACTTCCTAATAGGTAAAAATTTGGGTATTTGAAAACATTCCTCCCATCAACAATTATAAGAGGGAAATCACTACCCTCACTTATTCACACCTATAAAACCCCTTTTCTCATCCAAAACCAAAAAAAATAACTTTCCAACAACCCTCCTATAATCCAATAATCCTTATTCTGGATATAAATACAACCAATGAAGGCTTTTTGACCAACTATGGAGGCTACCAAAAGAAGAGGTAACATTTATCAATGAGAATTTTGTTTTATTTAATACTCCACCACTTTAAATTTATATTATATCATGAGATATAACAACCACACAATATTTTATATACATATATTTTTATAAGTAAATTTAATTACCTACATAAAACTCAAATTCTATTGAATGGGTTACAAAATCAGCATTCATGTGTACGGAGGACTACTGCCTCGCGAGCCGATGTAATTAATTTCTCTATTACCTCCTATTAAGGTTAGTTATAATAATGGATTTATTAAAGATATATATAATTGTTGAAATTATTATTATTCAATAAATATTATATCACATATTTATTTATGCTTTCCATTTTTCACAAATATGATAATTTCACTCAATTATATAGCAGACTATCGCCTCAGGAACCGTTGTTATTTTTTCTTGCTATATATGGAAGGTAATGAGGATATTTTTGATGAAAATATGTGATATATATGAAATAAAATTTTTTATTTAATGATAATATATCATTTACATAAAATTATTTTAATCCAACAATAAAGTTGATATTTTTTCATGTTTACTTTTGTCGACCATCTCCATGAATGGTGTATTTAATTTTCTATCACTGAATTTTATTGATAACAATTCTAAAATATATAAATATATATATTCCAGTTATACCAGGGATCAAATTTCAGATATTATGGAACCATTATCAGTTTAATGGTACCAATAATATCCAATCAATTCATACATAATGAACAAAGCGGTTATTTTCCGAAATTTAACTTTACCATGGAATTGTTTAAAAAAGGATAATAACTGGTCCTAGGTAAATCATTTATGGTTTGATATATATATATATATATATATATGGTTCCTTAACATATTTATAATAAAAATTTATTTATTATATTGGCGGTTTTAATGTGTACAATGGAAGTGAAGACATGAGGTATGATATTTCTAGTCTCTCTATTATTTCTGGGAGACGTATAGAAAGTCATTACTTGTTTCTTTTAGTAGTGTATAAAGTTACATTTATATATGTTATATAAATAATACAATAATTTTAATGATATTTAAATTTTAATTTAATTTTATTCCTTACTTATTATTATGATTAAAAAATTTACTAAAGTGGTAAGGAAATTTTGTCTCAAATTGTCATATTTGAGAGATACATTATATTATGCACTTATAATATTTTATGAGGTTTGTATATATACAATTTTATAGGCAATATCATGAATTTATTTATACTAATGACATTTTATGTTCCATTTTATTTTATTCCTCCATGGGGCTTATGATTCAATGTTACCAATGTGGTAATAATTTTATGTTAGAATCGTATTGTTTATCGGGATTATTTATTATTATGTTCCCAATGATAAAGTATTATCATTAATCTCTCATAAAAATCATTAAATTTCATCTAATATGGTTATTAATAATATTTCTACATAATATTACCATATTTACCCTCTTTGGTACTTAAAATAAGTGATAAACTGCTTTTAATAAAATTAAAAATTTATTCTCTCTTCATATAGTGATTTATTTTTTTGCAATACCCTATATTAGAAGAATGTTCTCAAAAATAATTTAACATTCCAAAAATGATTTATTAAATAAATTTTACCCATGTATGATCTTTTTATAAAACAATTTGAATGGAATTATCATGTAATTTTCAAAAAAAATATTCTTTTTTATGTTATAAAAAAATTGAAAAAAAAAAATTATTTGAAACACGCATGGAAAGTACTATAATTCCCACTTTCATGAGTTCTCAAGGATTTAAATATTACCTTAAAAGTTTTTAATGTTATTTTAAAATAAAAAATAATTTCTATCTGGGAATTTTTTATATTTTAGGTAATTTATTTCAAAGTAAAGAAGATTTTGAAAGTGTTTTGTGATTTAATGATTGTTTTTCTAACTGGAAATTGTTCATTCTGTTAGAAATGTTTTGGATGATTTTAAATATTCCATTATAAATTTTCAAGTTTATTTTGAACGAAATTTATTTTTTAAATGGTTTATTTTTTCCAAAAGTTTTTTTCAATTAAATGTTATTTTACTTAAGAATTGTTCCATGTGATATTTCAAATTCCTTCTCAACCTAAGATAAAAATGGTTCATGTCACCTATGAATTACTAGGTGTATGATCCATGGATAACATTCTTATAATATATCTAAAGGATTTTTTAGAACAATATTTTTATTAAACCCTTCTCTCTTCCCTGGGTTATACTATCATTTCAAAATTATGTGACCCGTCTATTTTCCATGGGTTATACTATGATTAAATATTTTATGAAACCAATCCATTTTCATGGATAGTATATGACTATTTTATAATACTAGGGCATATTTATGTATGATTTTTATTATTTGATGGGTTTGAAATATATCTCCATCTAATTAGTTGTGTAATGATAAATTTTATATGATATCATAGGGTACACAGGTAGTAATCCCATTTTTAAAATGTTGGGTAAAGAAGTGGTTATCCGAAGCCTAAAAAATAGTGTACACAAGTGGTTATCCAAACCATAATATGCTATGAATGTATTATTGGGTAGCCTTGAATTAATATTTTTTATTCTTTTTTTGTATTCAAAAAACTATGTCTTATTCCAATTTAATACTCTTAGGGCTCATGTTCCTTGTTTCTTTATGATTTGTGTCTTTTGGATTATCAATATTTATAACATAACACAAGATTATAATATTGTATATATTGGTTATGGTCTTTATATTTTATGTCCTTGTTACCATACCCTTATATAAATGTTCTACCTTCATATCTCCATTTTTTACCCTTAAAAAGAAACCTATATCACAATTTATTGTGTTTCCTTTTCATAAATTATGATGAAATATTTTATGTAGTGGTACTAAAGTGTTATATCATTCTAGGTGACATTGAATATCATCCCTTAATTAATAATATTATGTTACAAGTTTACAAAAGAAATAAAAGAATATGCTCATTGGAGACATGTTTATGTCATATAATGAATATTGATATAAAAATTTAATATCTATATATGAAAATTAAGGGTTTATACAGTTTTCATTTGAGGCAGGTTTTTGTTATCCTTTTGAAACTTGGATGTGGAAACCTTTGTGATATCCTTAAGGATATTTATAAGTAGATGTATAGGACTGTATCTAAGGAAAAATATAGTGTTGATTCAATGTATTTTAAAATTAACTAATTTTTTTTTATGGTTAGATAAAGTGGTTTTAGGTAACTACATCCATATCTGGAATCAACAATTGGATATGGATATATAACATATGTTCCTATGGGAAATAACATCGAAATATTTTACCTGAGGAGGACTCTGTCATCACCTGGTTCTCAACATTAGGCCTTCCTGGATTCCTAGTTTGATACTCCCTAGGGATATTCTTTGTAAATACACAATCTCCTTACAAAACATCATAAATTATTTAAATATATGATGACTATAAATGTCCCTCGATAAACCTTAAGTTTCATATATTAAAAATAATATGCCATGATTTAGAAATCCTATATGTAATTTTTATGATTATTTTATTTCCCATTATGATTAGAGTTTCTAGAACTATTCATTTTGGTTTGAAAAATTGGTGGGAACCTAAAACAACTGGATTAACATTTAATGTGATGGAAAATTTTCATATGCTTTGACCAATGGGATGATCACTAGAGTAATAGTTTTTTTACTATTCCTAATTAGATATAATGGAAAATGATTGAAAACATGATCCTTAACCAACTATTTACTTTAAAAATTTGAGAAAGATAGATTTCACGGAGATTCTAGGTATTTGGGGCCCTTGAGAAATGAATAATTATATTCCAATATGTTAAGAATTTTGAAATAATCACTGAAGGGAATGTCTTATATGGAAGAGTGTATGTTTTTCTCAAGGAAAAATACAAAAATCAAGTAAATACAATTGAATAATTTAATTTTCATTTAGATAAATAGATGGGAATATTTGCCTCCCAGAATTATCATTGACTATGGAATGTTTTGAATGTTGAACATATAGGCATTATGGAAATCAATGTCTTAAGTGGAAACTGCATGAATAGAATCAAAATATTTATAAGAGTGCTACTTTTATTATTGAATACTAAGATACTACAAAATAATTATAAAAGGAAATATGTATATGGGAATAAGATTATGAATTCTAGTTATTAGAATAAGGATGTGGTGTAATGATAGAAGTTATTATATATTGTAATTTTATAATTATGATATATATTTCATGAAATATATTAGGAATTTTCAGTATAAGTTTTTCATAAAGGATATGAAAGAGTATAGAGAAAATTATTAATTACCTAGAAGTATTTTTTAATGGTAAGGTAATATTTTTTTTAAAAAACCTAATTAAGAGAGGATAATACTTAATATATTCCAGATATTGAGAAATTGAATATTGATATGAATAAATTAAATTGGATGTAATTTATAACCATGTAAATGATAAAGAATTTGTTGAAAAAGTGTTTTAATTTATGTTTCCTGGAGTATATAGAATTCTAGAATTTTATAAATAAATCCAATTATCTGTGATTTATTTGATAAATGATAAAGCTTTTATATTTCAATAAGACCTTATGCTAATATAGTTTATTTCCATTTTTCAAGAAAATACCTGATGAGTGTATTCATTATTTTGGTATGTGAAAATTAAGATCTACTTTATGATATATGGTGGATTACTGTTAAGTTGATTTTGATAAATTTAGTGACCTTTTTTATATTAAATTTTTGTTGGTTTATAGGGTTCACAGTTTATGGAATGGTTAATGTTGATGTTTTGTTAAGGTCTTAATGATATAAATATTACATCACCGTATGATGAATTTTTCTTATTAGATAACCATCACTAACTTATTTATAAGGAATGGATTATTATTATTTTATGAATCTTATTTAGTACTTTAATAATCAAACATTATTCCCTTAAAGTAATAGATAATTTATAAATTCATCAAAGAACAACCTAATGATGAAATTTTAATGATGTAATGAAAATATATCAAGTAAAAACAATTTCATATGTTCTCTGTCCAGATGTAAAATGGAATTCTCCATCATTTGGAAAATGATCTTAAAAAGAATTTTGGCCTATTATCATTATTTTTTAGTATTTCAATTATATCTTCACACTGAATTGGTTCACAGTTTTGTGGTCATCAACTTTGTCTATATCACCCATTATATTGTGATCAATGTTATCTATCACTCTCTATCATTATCTGGGTGATATTTTTCTCTTCAATGTCCATTTTTTCACTTCCCACCTATGTTCTCTTATTTGGAATCCAAGTATGTGTTACTCTATATGACTTTCTGACATGGATTTATCTTTTTCGATAGGATGTTTTATTATTCATTTTTATAATGTGGGATTTTATAAAAGAATAATAAAATGTTAAAACTATTATAATGGATATGATTTTCATGGGAGAAATTAATTTCATGGGGGTATAATGAAATGGCCTATGATTTTTAGAAAAAAAATGAAAAACAAAATTGAGGTATATTTTATTATATACAATGTTGTGTTAATATTCTTCTACACATTTCATTGGGTTGGCTTGTGTGACACACAACACTAGGATTCAATAATACCATGACATATAATTAATATATTTATTTAAACACGACCATTATAACTTATTCATTAAACAAATCAATATGAGTAGTAAAAACTACTTTTAAATTATTAATAGTAATGGTTTTAAAAAATGTAAAAATATTGATAAAAAAGTATTTACTTATTAGTACTGTATTTACATTTTTGAAAAATATTATTTTTTCAAAAATGGTTCATTTTATTTTTTTAAATATAAATAAAATAAAATTTCCACAAATTTAGAAAAAAAATAAATTTTTAAATTATCATATCAGAATTAACTTAGGGGTGATTTTTAAGAATTTTCTAAAAGGATTAATTTTTTGATGAATAGTGAAAACAACTCAAATTATATTAAAAGATACTATTTAATTTAATTTATTTATAAAGTTAGATTATATTTCAAATGGTATATAAAGTTAAATTAATTCAATTCTAAATCCATTAATCCAATTTAGGACATAGGGATCAAGTTCATTTTTAATTTTATATAAAAACATTTTAAACTTTTTAACACATTCTATTTAAAAATCTTTTTTCTAATCACATCTGCGGGATTAATTTTGTATTAAATTATGACACTCATGTGTTCATTGTAAAAATGTGTTCAATTTAAAAAAAAAATTAAAAAGGCAATGTTGAGTAAACATAGAGTATAGGGAAAAATATGTTTAAAAATTTGTTCATTTTGTGTAGTGTTGGTGGATATTGAAAATATCCTCTCTCAAATATGTTTTTATCCATTTGGGAGTCTCATGAGGTAGGAGTTACCTCCCTATGCTGTATACATTTTGGTATTTACAAAAATTCCACCCCTCCTCGGTTATTAGTGCCTATCAAGCACTTTTTCATCACCATACCCTAAATAATATCTTCTTAACTTCCCACATCTCATCATAGAAGCCATATTTTGGATAGAAACACAACCATGTAAGGCTTTTGGTGTAAACCTATATAGGATACTAAAAATAGATATAACACTCATTAGTGAATGTTATTATTTTATTCCATAGTCATCAGCCATGAATTATTATTATAACATGAATATATATTAACTTCTTTATCTAACATATATTTATATGTTTTCATGTTAATTTGATGACCTATAACCATCTCCACTTCCATCAAACAGTTTATGAAATCATTGTTTGTGTATAGGATAGACTACAGCCTTATTTTCCGATGTCATTTGTTTTTCTATTAACACCTATATAGGTAGTTATAATTATTGATTTATTATCTATATATGTTATTTATGACATTATTATTCTTATTTAAAATTTTTATACCACATAAAAACATTATTTATATTTTTGGGAATATGATAATGTTGCATGTGTGCAATGTGGACTACCACCTCGCAATGTGATGTGATTATTTCACACATTACATGGAAGGTAATAATGATTGGTTTAATGAAAATGTATGATATATATGACATAAAAATATTCTATAATGCTAACATGTCATTTAAAATTCTTCATTTAAATCCAAAAATAAGATGGAAATAACCTTCATGTGTATGTATATCATATCATCTCCATAATGGTCTAACTCAACTTCAATCACTAAATTTTATTGATTATTATAAATACAAATAAAATAATATATATGATATTCATATCATGTTTATCATTATGTATATTATTTAACCATTATCAAATTAATAGTACTAAAAACAACATATCAAAACATACATGAAGAACAATGTTGTTATAGACAAAAACATGACTTTACGAAGGAATTATTAATAAACAAGAAAAAAAGGGGCCAAATAAATAAAATTTGGTATGATATATATAATCATCAATCATAAATAAATTAATAATAAACTGGTATTTTTATGTGAGGGGGTTTAGAATCTAAAATGGAATTCAATACTTAAGGTAAGGAATTTGTAATCTCTCTTTTATTTTTTGGATACATATGTAAATTCCACACTCATTTATTTTTGGTGGTTTATATAATACCCCTATGAAATGTTATATAATAAATCTAATTACTTTCATGATATTAAAAGTTTCATTTTAGTTTATTATTTACAAGGTATTATTATTTAAAATATTACTAAAGGGGTAAGGTATTTGTGTATCAATTTTCCTTCTTTGATATGTATGTTATGTTATGCACCTATATCCATTCACGAGGTGTATATATAGAACTATTGATCGTTAATATAATAAATTTAGTTACCCTTATGATATTTTTAGTTCCATTTTATGTTATTCCTTCATGTTAATCTTGATTCCGTATTACTGAAGTGGTAATGACTTTATCTTACAATGTCATCATTTATGGGGGTTGTTTATGATTATGTTTCTAAGGATAAAGACTTATTTTCCATATCTCAAAAAAAAATACATGACTTTTTTATATTTTTGTTATTAAAGACATTTCCATGTATTAGTGTCATCGTTCTACTATTTTTTACATAATATAAGTGTTAAAATATTTTTAAGAAAAAATGACATTATCTCTCTCTTTAGTCAAAAAATATATTTCGTCCAAAACCATTTTTTATAAAATTGATTTCAAAAAAGTTTCTTAATGATATATTAGAGATATTTTAAACCATGGTTTATCTTTTTATAAAACATTTTGGATGGAATCCTCATGAAATATTCCAATGAATTCCAATTTTTCTTTTTAAACAAATATGGAAGGAATACTAGTTTTTAACAAGTATAACATGAATTATATTTTCCACTATCTAAAATTCCAATTGATTTCATCATTAATTTACATATTTTCAAACTTATCATCAAATAACATGTTTTACCTGATATATTTAAAATGATAATATTTTAAATAAATGAATCCAAAGGAAAAAATATTTTGAAACTATTTTATATGTTTTTAAATAATCAATGTGGAACGGTTGTTTCACTAAATAAATGTTTTAAATAAATTTTAACGATTACATTATAGGTTTTCATGTTACTTTTAGAAAAAAATTATTTATAATATTTTTTCTGTTTTAAAAATATATTTTTAATAAAAGGATAATTTCCTTAAGAAATGTTCCATATGATCTTTTGAAATGTTTCTCTATCTAAAAATACAGTTGTAGATGTTACCTATTACTTGATAGATATAAGATAAAAGGATACCATTATTAATACTTATTTGAATAGTTTGTGGTGAAAATATTTTTATGAAAAATGTTTCCCTTTTATGGATTATACCATTATAGAATAATTATGAAAACTATCTCTTTTACATGGGTTGTACTATAATAAATTATTTTATAAACCCCATTTCTTTTCAGGGGTTATGATATGATTCATGTTTCGTAATCTTATGAGGCACATATGTATGATTCTAATTAAGTGACATGTAGTATGTATATCTACCTCCAATGCATTTGGAAATGATAAATGATCTCTGGGCTCATAGAGTACATGATTGGTTAGCTCATGCCCAGAAAGGAGGGTAGATGGGTGGTTAGCCAAAAGCTGATAAGAAGTGTACAGTAATGGTTATACCAAGAACAAAATAGGTTATAAGGGAGATCATCCCAATACTAAAATAGGAACCTGGGTAGTTATCACAAGACTAACATGTAATAAATGTCTATATTGGTATCCCTAACATAAAATGTTCTATGATTTTCTGAGTACCTCACATCGATGTCTTATTCCAATGTTATGCTCTCATGGATCATGTTATTTATTTACTTTATGATTAGTATTTCGTGAACTAAACATATTTTTACCATAAATCAATATTATGATCTTTGATATGTAAGGAATGGTTTTTAAATGTTATGATCGTTTTATCAAACACTTACATTCATTTTATTCTTACGTATCACCCTCATTTACCCTTAATGAGCATCTGAGCACACCCTTTCTTATGTTTAATCTCCCTGTTTTATAAAGAAAGGATTTATGTAGCAGTAATAAAGGGGAATATCATATTTGTATACATTGAATGTCTTATATGGATTAATAATATTTCGTAAAAAATTTCCAAAGGAACAAAAATATTATTGTCCTTGGGCATGTATATTTTTATTGTGATGAATATTCATCTAAAAAGATTTATTATCTATTTAATGTGATGAATATTCATCTAAAAAGATGTAATATCCATTTATCAAATTTTATGGTTTTTATATGATGAATGGGTTCCAAAATTATATAGACTCTTCATTCACTTATAGGTATCATGAGACAAAACATGATTGGGAATTTTTTATGCATTCCCATGTCAATATTATTAATTGAATTTGGTCCCCATGAAATGAAAAGTGACTTCGTATAAGGAATTTATTGTATTTTTTATGCTTGGAATTTTAAATTACATTAGTATGAGATCAGTATTATATATATCCATGTTTCCATTAATTTTAATTTATATTTAATTATTTGAGTATAAAATTTATTATGTATTATTATTGATCACATATTACAAAAATAAAAATCATTCCATGTTTATTCCAAGATTTATTAAATTGTATGTTTTCCCCTAGTGGGTGTTTTAGATCACACCTTATCATTTTTTTATTTCCCCAGATTATGAATAATATTAATAAATGTTACATTCATTGAATGATAACATATGTGAAATTTTTTTGGACATGTTGAATATATATTATAGATTATGTAGTTTCATATATAATTAACAAATATTACAATTTGATAAAAAGAACACATCCTTTTCTTGTTATTTTTTATTTCTAATTATCTAAAGATATAAACCTATGAATATACCTCTTATATAAGGGATGAAATGTTTTTATTTAATTTTTAATTAAGGATGGCTATATTCATGATTTTATATATGGTATCAAAGGGTACATGTAATGTTTCTGTCTCTGAGCACCGGATCATAAAGCATGGGTTTTAGGAACCATAGCTTGAATCAAAACACTGGTTTTGAAAACCTTGTATATAAGGATGTTTATTTAGGGTAATTTAATGGTTTATATGTTAAGGTAGACTACAATTTTAAAGGTCTAAATAATAAATTTGGATTATATACTATTTAATTCAATGGTGATAATGGACATTTTATTTGAATATTTAGATAATTAAACAATATTTAAAACCACTGGAATATGTATATTTATTGGATACCACAATTTTGTTTTGTAAAAATATATATTATGTGGATTCTCATAAAAATACATCCCTATATCGATACTCAAAAGTGGATTTTGATGTGGCATAGTTGAACATCAGGTTAATCACCTAGAAAATGGTTGTTTTATCATAGAATCAATCATCACTTTAATGCTAGAGGATTGGGCCTAAGACTATACTCCTTGTGACACACTCCTATGGGATACGATTTAGTTAATCACATTATCTTTATAAACCATTATAAAAATATTTAAAAATAATGTTATCCAATTTATATACAGAACCTAATATAAAATTGACTATGGTTAAACAAGTAATGTAGATAGATATTCATATGTATATATGAAATTATAATATATTAAAAATAGTTTCATATTGGAAATTATATTTGGATTAATGTTTTTATGTTTATATTTAGGATATTGTCATAAACATTTTGGTTTTTTTTATTTTTTAGACAGTTCATGAAAATGAAGCTGAGAAAGATATGTTCCTAAAACCCATTATGTCATATATCAAAATAAGGGAGAATATATAAGTGGTTGAAAATATTACTATATTCATATTATAGTCAAAATGGTCAATTTATTACTCTTACCTAAGGTGTTTAGGATGATATTTTCTTAATACTGAGAGAAAATTTCATTAGTTAGTGAAATTTATCAATGATATTATACTATATTCTAAAATTTATGATTTCTGTGTGAAAATTCTATGGATTATTCTTTATTAGAATTACATTAAATGTATGATGGCATAAATCAAATAGTATTAATAACCTTGAAATGTGATTTTATGAAAAAAGTTATATTTTTTGAGATATAGAGAACATGATTGAGGTGTGGATTATATTATGTTTAATATCCACATGATAATTAGATTTTAATTGGTGGTATGGTTTTAAATAATTATGTTATATAGTATTAGTAACCGTTTGATGGATAATTGTATCATGTTATTTTTGGATAAGTTCAACTCATTTTTCAAATTATGATATATTGTGACATATGAATCAACTAATGGTTAATACTACTTAATATTTAATGTTATATTTGATTTCATTGAGGAATATATAAATTCATTGTGTTTTATTGAATTTGATATTCAAAAGAGGTTTTGGGAAAGGTATGTTATTGAATTTTTATGATTAGGGTATATATATACTTTTGTCTATGTTTGAAGGGATGATTAGCGTTGTTTAAGAAATGATAGGTTCGACTTTGAAAGATTTTATTTCAATGATTACTGTGTTTATAATATTTTGTGTGATATTATGGAAATTTGGGTTCTCAATTTTTAGTGTTAGAATAATATGTATGATATAACCCAACACAATATAACCTAGTTTGAAAAGATTATTATATATGTTAGAAAATGAGTGATGTAGTTTGGACAGATCCTGATACAATTTAGATATAAAAACAATATGCTAATAAAAAAGTGTGGTAAAGTGATATATGTTGAGGATACATTTTGCTTCAGTTATTTTTGGTATCCCTCTTATAATGATAATCAATCAGGTTAAATATTTTGGTTTCAGTCATGGAATATTATCAAAGGATCCAAGTTAAAAATCGAGTACATTAGTAATGTGGAAATTGTCCCAATGAATAACCTAATGGTATATGGGTTAGAGTGAGAAATCATTTGATTATTCATAAACCAACTATAAATAATTATGATTAACAACGTGAATAAAATTTATATCTCAAAAAAAATGAAAAGGAGAAGTATGGAATCTCATAAAATTAAGGTCACAATGATAATGAAATAATGTATATTTTCTTCCCCAAATTCCAAAATTATGGTAAGAAGAATGGGGGAAATTTCTCTAAAATAGAAAATAAATTATATAAGTTTAGATTAGAACATGATTAGATAAAAAGTATAAGGAAATGTGATATGCTAAAAATCAGTTGCATAAATTTCAAGAGTTTTGAGAATTATGTGGATCAATTTCCAAATTCAAAGGCCAATAAGGGAGATAGTCGCTAACTACGATATGTATAAAGAAAATCCTATTCACCAACTACTAATGTATTAGATAGTGAGTTTTCACTCTACAATTTCTATGGTCATTTTTCATGTATGTTTTCACTATCTATATTATATTGAATTACTGAAACCTCTAGTTGCATGATTTCCATATAAATCATTTTAAATGTTTGGGTGTAGTTATTTTTTATAGATATTGATCTTATTCCTTTAGTATTATAATATGGGAAATTGGGAATGGGTTATATCTTCTAAAGGCACTTATAATAATTTTTAATATAGATAGATCTCATTCCAATTCATTAATAAAACCATTATTATTCAAGTGGGTAAAGTTAATTATGAAATCCCTATGGAAATTACTATGATCATATGATACAGTTTGTAAGGACACAAATCATTTAAGGTGTAGAATTTAACATTCCAGGATATTAATATATGAATAACTGAAATAAGTAAAATTTATCAGTGGATTTATTTTCAATCAACACCAAACATAAATGAAATAGTGATATATTTATATAAAATAAAAATATTTAATTATGATCATTAAAACCTGATCGTTGAATTAGCATAAATAAAAAGTAAAAAAAATTAATGAATTGTAAAAATAATAAAATCAAGGATACTTTTATCATATTATTAATTATAACATATTTTTATATTACTAATTTGATAATAATAATATAGTTAGTAAATGATATGAAATAATAATAACAATAATTAATATTTGAATATTTTATTTCCAATTAAATTTGGTTTTAAATAATATATTTCAATTTTATCCAAAAAATATGTTTCCATATTTTTTATTTCTAAATTTAAAAATATGAACATCATTTTTAATCCCATGTCAAAATGGGCTTAGTATTTATTTTATATGTCTTTTGAAAATGATAGCTTTTAGTGATAAAATATGTTTTCCATGAAACTTATAATTCTTATGACATTACCATTATATAATACGGTAGAAAAAAATAACAAATACATTTATGTAATAAATTGTGAATTTTAGGAAAAATAATATTCTATTTTATATTTTATTCGATCTTATAAAATCTATATAAAACACTTTTACAACTAATTTAATTGTTACATTTATAAAAAAATAGTTTCAATAATTTATTTGAATTAAGTGTTTCTCATGGTTGATTCAGCTTATTAATGAATTTTAAGACTTTTGTCCTTGATTTTTGAATAATTATAAAGTTAATGTCATTAGACTTAGTATCCTAGATAATTTTACATTAAATAATATTTTCAAACATAAGAAAATTATTTCCCAAAATACAATTTTTATGCAATTATGTTTATTTATTTTTCTATTAAATTTTCAGAACTTTAGATATTTTAATTGATAAAAATAACAATAATTTTGAAATTATAATTGCTAAATTGTTAAAAAAAGGTTCTTTCCTATTCTAATTTTAATGAGATTATGGTTACCATTATTATAACACCACATAATTCTAAAATATGGACGTTATATTTGAGAGTGTGTGTGGCATGCATCACCAAACAAAAGAGATAATGTAATATAATTATACCTTAGGATATATTTATTTTTAAATAAATTCTATTTCTTAAATATATTAATTTAGATAAAATAAGGATTTGATCTTGTATTAGTCTCAATATTGAGTATCTCTTATTTCTTATGTTACACACAAGATCAAGTTTTACCAAACATCAATATATTATTAAAACATTATTATTTAATATAATAGTTATAACCTTGCCATTAAATTATGATGAATTAAAATGATTATATAAATTAATAAAATATATATTTTAGAAATGTTTAAAAATTATCTATTGATTCGGAAAAAAATAAGAATCATTTAAATGAAAATGTAATGTTATCTCAAAAACAATATTTTTTCTCTCAAATGCGGTTTATTCACACTTTGCGAACATTATATAAAATTATTTTTTTCAAAATTAAGAAAATTTATAAAAAATGATAAACATAATTTTTTAAATCTAAATATAAAAATTATCTTCAGTATAATTACTGTGTTTTTTCTAAAATGCTTTATTTTTGGACGAATAGTGAAAATTGATAAATTTTAATTGAAAATTGTCTTTTTTAATATAATATATATTATTACATCAGAATTTTATTATTTTTAAAGTAAAATAACTTAAATTATATATCAATTAATCCAATTTAGGTCTTTGGAGTCATTATCATATTTTATTTAGATATAAAATATTTTTAAACATTTCAATATTTCCATTTTAAAAACCTGTTATCTCATCATGTCTACCGCACTAATTTTAAATTAAAATTTTTCAATTATATGAAATGAATATGAAAAAATGGATTCCATAATTCTAATCAGAAGAATTTATAATTTCTATAAATCTGAAATTCAATTTTCCCAAAATTATTAAGGAATGTAGTAAAAATTAATTATCGCAGTTAATGTAAAAATTGGTTTACGACGGAATAAAATAAAATGATAAGGGTAGAAATAAACTATTCATTTTTCCAAAAACTATTCAATGGACATATATTTACCATTAAACCATTAATGTTAGATAATAGTTCATTTTCACCCTTCTATCATGATAAAAATATGCAAGCGCTGAATTGTTTTCAAAAATACCATATGTCTCCTCTCCCCCACTTATAAAAGTTCACCCCCTCTCCTCACTTATCAACACATACACTCTAATTTGGATAGTCCAATAACTTAAAAATCACTTCAAAACTTTTGTTTCATCATTTTATGATCCTTATGTTTACATTAAATTCATCCTAGGTAGGTATTAGAGTTGGCCTTTGGCGATATGAGAATTAGAGGAAATGTTCTTCAACAACTGTCTTTAATTAATTTCTTTATCCAACTCCTCATATTTTAATTAAAAATTAATAATATAAGACCAAATGTATCTTCCATTTACTGGGATATTTTATTAATACTTTAATTACCTTGATCATTCCCCTCTTTTATCAAATGGCTTATAAATTCATTGATATTGTCCACTGAATACTAATGTCAAGACCTGTCCCAGAGGGGCTCATGTCGTGACTACCCCAAGCCCACCTCTGATTGTGGAGGGTCTTGTTACTAGCACCAAGTATTGATATCCCACAAATGGGAAGCATTTTAAAAATTACATGTGTAGGATCGAAATAACGATGTAGATTCTCTTTATACAAGAGGGGGGTGATTTGTACACTTTAAAATTTTCCTTAAACAAGGAAAGATCTAAGTTTAACAAAGTTAAAATAGGAAAATTCACAACACCTCTAACACCAATGAAATATTGGGATAAGGTTTGAATTTACAAACTTCAAGTTCAATGCACTTGCTTAAGTATGTAATGTGATTCTGAAAAACAGGTTCCGGAAATATGGATCTGAAAATTTAAACATAAGAAAAGTTTAAAATATGAGACTCTACCTTAAATCATATAGAATCTAAATTAATCAGAGTAAAAGTGTAAGGAAATATAAGAAGTTTATACTTTCCCTACAATACACAATGCAGCGGTAAAACAAGTAGTAAAACTATAAGTAACAAGATTTAAGTCTTTTAACCCAAAGATAAGGGTATCCAACAACCTTGGATAAAGGTCCCTTGATTTATACTTTCAAAAAAGTCTGTCTTACCCACACCAGAGTAAGCCCTCGATAAGAAGATCGAAGTCTCTGTCTTGCTATCCCCGCAATCCCTCAACTTCAAGGTAGTTGGAACCTTTATCTTCCTCAGTAAGGAAGCCCTCGAACTTCATAGAAGTCAGCACCTATGTCTTCCTATCCCAAGAATACCTCAAATGTAATCACTAACATTCGGAGTCGCACGAAGAAATCTGAATGAGTATTTCAGTACACACAAGCCATGGAAATCTTCTCTCTATAGAAATCACCTTAACAATATGTGGTCTCTAGAGTGATCAACTTCTTCAGTTCAGTATTGAGATCTTTCAAATGAGCTCATATTTATAGGCTCGGTGGAAATAGTCGGCTCCCTCCTCTAACAGTCATATTTTCCTTAAAATTATGAGGGACATGTACCAGTGTCACTTAAACAATGGTTAGTTTGAAACAGAATGGACGACATCATTTTATAACAAAACATGTGTAACTGAAAGCACGACATTGTTTTATAATGAGATGAGTGTAAGAATAAGCAAAACTAAAGTTCAGAATGTAAGAAAATAAATGTTCAGTGTCTAACCAAAATGAAATTTGGTGTTTATAATAAAATGATACTAGGATTCTGTTTTATGGGAATTCGGAACCTGAATTCTGTAGAAATCCGGAGTCTGAATTTCTAAGGAAATTCAGAGTCTGGTTTCACCAGAGTTCAGAATCTGAACCTACAGAGTTCGGAGTCGAACTTTTAAAAGTTTAGAGTTGACCTAGTAGAAGTTCGGAGGTGAAATTGGTAAGAGTTTGTAGTCAAACTCATAGATGTTCGGAGCCGAACTCATATATGTTCGGAGTCGAACTCACACATGTTCGAAGTCGAACTTATAAAAGTTCGAAGTCGAACTTATAAAAGTTAGGATTCCAGAATTCAGAGTTGAACTTTGTTAGAGTTCGTATCTAGAATTCGGAATGGAACTTTTTTACAGTTCATATCCAGAATTCAGAGTGGAACTTCATTACAGTTCTTATCCAGAATTCAGTGTGGAACTTCATTACAGTTCTTATCCAGAATTCGGAGTGGAACTTCATTACAGTTTATATCCAAAATTAGGATCCTATAATAGAATTATTTATAACTAAGTATTATATGATTCCGATTATTTGGGTATGAATCCAATTTTTACACTTTAAGAAATATATTGATATATGTAATAAACTCTAAGTTAGGGTAAATTTCCTTAAGGAAGGAAATTTTCCTTATAGAAGTAAAATATAGATTTTTTTTAAGTGTAAGGTGTTTGTGATTTTAAAAACAAGAAGGAATGTAAATGTCATAAGGAAAACCTTATTGAATCAACAATATCCTCCTTTTTGGAAAGCACAAACATCCTTTCGAAATATAATATAAGGACTTTGAAAATTTTCATTAGACGTTGAAATTAACACTTATCTCCCTTTGTTCATGGATGATAGTGAATACAACTAACTCCCACTTAGGCATTAAAACTCTAAGCATTGTATTCTTAATTTATGAGGTGGAGTTTTCATTATCATGGGAATGATAAACTTCGTAATGAGAAACTCCCCCTTACTTTAAGTATATTACACATAGAAATTTTTCCTTCTTCATTTAAAATTTTTCCTTCTCCCATTTTAAGTAGTTATTTTAACTTCTCCCCCTTTGTGATTCTCAAAAAGAATTTAAGGGAATGGAAAAGAAATAAGGTACCTGAAACATTATTACATAACAACACAATATGCAAGAAACCAAAATTTCATTAGAGTTGAAAAAAAAATTACAAGGAAACAAAAATTCAACAAAAGATCGGATTTGCCTATTTGTCCTCCTTTTCCTTCCGAATAGCTTATTTAACAAGATTTTCAGCTTCTTCATGACTTTTTGATCCTCCTCAGCTTGCTTCTCCAACGTTTCTATTATTTCATCTTGAGCTTTCAAAACTTCTTCCTGAGTCTTCAAGGATTCCTCTTGAAACTTCACTAACTCAACTTTCTTTTGAAACTTTTCTTGAAACTCAATACGGAAATCTCTTTCACCATTCAAGTTCTGAGCAACTGAGGTGAGGTTTCCATTCAGATCCTTTACTTATTGATTTTGAGAACTTTTCTCAATGATAAGTTCATCGTAAAGATTCTTAATCTTAGCATCCTCGGTATCAAAAGCATCTTCTACCTCATTCTGAAAATTATCAAACTGATCCATGTCTTAATCGACTTTCTTAGACCATAAAGTGATTTTGCTACATGATCTCTTGTGTATATCATAATTGATAAGGAAATTTTTATGATCTGCTTCTATTTTCACACACTTATCCATGAACATGGATAAGGATTCCGACTTTTGATTCAAGCTGTGTTGCAGCATCTGGCATCTGGAGTCAATAGTGGGGAAAATCGAAATGGTGTCCACCAACTTTTTCAAAGACTCAACAACAAAGTCATGACCATGTGTTGTTGACTCCAAATCAGATATCTTTCTTGGAGATTGTTCTTCTTCAATTTTCACTATCTTTCTTCTAGAAGAACCACCAACTTCTCTCTTCTCGATGATATCTTTTGTTTGTCTATCCATGAGCACCTTCTTTCCTTTATCATTTTTCAGAATGGGATGACCATCTGGAGATTCTTCCTCACTCTCTGAAAGTTGAACAATTTGGTCTTCAACTATTTTCATCTTTTGTGTTCCTTCTTCAACAAAATTCTTCTCATAGGATTATTCCTCATCATACAACACATTTTCTTCCTCTTCCACTTGCTTATCATCATCCTTCCTACTTTCTTTCTCAACTCCCTTTACCGGAGTGACTATTTTTTTGGATTCATCATTTTCTTAATAATCTACTACTTGTTTGATTAGTTTTTCTAAATCAAGACTTCATTCATCCTCTTCTTTTTCCACTACTACTTTTTCTTCTCTTTCAACAACTTATTTTTCTTTATGCTTTTCCAGAGTGATGTAGTTATTTCCTAGAGTCTCTGGTAATGGTTTGGTAAGGAATGTTTCAGGAGCTAGAATCTGTTCAGAAGCTATTTCAGTTGCTTTCAAAAGAGATTGAACAATCTCGTCTTCTGACATATTTTTCTTCAGCCTTTTCTCTTTTGCTTTCTTTTGCAACTCATCGACAGCTCTCTCTTTTAAGGCCTTAGCCTCACCAGGATCAAATCTGAATTGAGGGTCCCCTGCTTTCCTCTTCTCTTTGCCTTCTCTCCACTTAGCTACTACTTCATCTGGATATGCATTATGTTTTTTAGGCTTGGGAGGTGCAGATTGAGTTTCCTTAGATTTGGGGGTTTTGTATTCAGCAACCACATCCTTAAGCTTCCTCTTTTTAGTAACTTTCTTCACTGGCTCAGATTTTTCCATATTTTCCAGAATGGTCTCAGCCTCTTCCTCTGGTAAAGGGTAGAATTCTAGAGATTCATCAGAAAAACCCATTTTCATCCGCTTTAATGTATCATCACTAACAATCATATGCTTTTAATTCTGAACTTTAGACTTACATGGAATCTTGAAAGATTCTAAGTATCGAACTATCAGCTTTGATAGCAAGGCTAGATACATGATGAATTGATATCTTAAGTTCCCTTCCTTGATATTCTTAACTGTAATCAAAACATGCATCATCAAATTTATCTTTCTTAGATTTACCAAGAAATCTAGAACATAAATGTCACTCTTCTTCAGATTATCCTTATCACCCCTTCTTGGTATGAGAAAACCATTCACCCACAGCTGTAGAATCTGATTATTTGGAGAGAGATAAGGAATCTTAGCTGTCTTGGTGTCTTTAAGTCCAAGTCATTTCAATGCCTTCACTTTGTTGAAACTTCCTTTCTCATTCAGAAGCTTATATGAACAAAACTCAACTTCACCTTCATAAGATAAACTCACCAATCTTTCATCCTTGGTGTAAGATAATTTTTATGTCTTCCCATTAGACTTGAAAGAGAAAAACTCTCTGCCATCTTCCTCAAGGAAGGAAACAGACTCATAGAACTCAATAAGAAAATCTGTAAAAACTGGATCCTGTTTCTCTGGATTCGATAAAGAATCCTCCTCCTAGCCATTAAAATTTATATTCTTAGATATAAGATAATAATACTTGAAGAATCTCAGATGTACTACCCTTTCCCTGTAAACTAACCATTTTGATATGTGTTTCTAGGTAGACATATCTTGGGATGTGGCTTTAGCAGACATTCGGAATAGAGAGTTCTAGAAGATTTGGAACGGGCTTTGAAAAAGATTAGAATGGCCTTAATAAGAGAGGCAGGGCTTCAAGAATTGAAATCTTTGAAAAACAGATTTGGGACGACCCTCGGGGGTCCCCTTTATGTAGGTGATGGAGTTGACCTTAGAACATCCAAAAGTAATCTAACAGTTGAAAAACCCTTTGATATGATCTAACGGTTGAAAACATACCTGCAAGGAAATATTGAATCTGATCTTTTGAGGTTTTAAGAAAAACAATCAGATTTGAGAAAACTAGAATCCATGAAATTTTTAAACTCATAGGAAAATACCAGTAAGAAAAAAATGACTACGAAAACTTAAGTAATGAAATCATACCATTCGGATTGGCTAAAAAGTTTTATTTGTAATAAGAGATATTTTTCTTGAAAACAAATATGACTATGAAAAACTAACAATGAAAAACATAATGTTGAAAAGAATTTGAGTACCAAAACATCAGTATGAAAAGTATGAGTACAAAAATTTCCATTACGAAAATCTTGAGTATGAAACTGATCATTACGAAAGTTCCAGTTCCGAAAATTTCATTACGAAAGTTCCAGTACGAAAATTTCATTAAGAAAGTTTTCAGTACGAAAACATCTATTCTAAACATTTCAGTTCCACAAATTTCCATTCCAAAAAATTCAGTTCCAGAAATTTTGAAAAACTTGTTAAAACAATTTCATTGAAAAACTTTGAAGAAAGGGAAAAAACGACTATGAAAATTTTTATTACATAAGCATATAAAACATACTACGAAATTTTTGATTATGCTAAGATGGAAATGTACTCCCCCTATGAAAAAGAGTTTATTACTATAAGGATAATTGTTCAACAAGAAGATAATGAAGAAGGATTACCTTACGATTATCATTCCTAACTTCTGTTTAATGTATTCAAACCTATCAGAGGGTAAAGATTTTGTGAAAATGTCAGAAAGTTTATCATTCATTCCGATAAACTAAAGAATGATATCTCCTTTAAGTATGTGATCCCTAAAAAAGTGATTCCTAATATCTGTGTTTTTTCCACAAGAGTGATGTGAAGGGTTTTTACTTAAGGAAATTGAACTTGTGTTATCAAACAAAATTTGATTCTTAGTAAAACTAAAGCCATAATCAGTGAGTGTGTGTTGCATCCACAACACTTAATCACAACAACTTCCATCTGATATATATTCAGTTTCAGCAGTGGAGAGTGCTACTGAGTGTTTCTTTCTTCATGACCAAGAAACTAATGAATCTCCTAGGAAATGACAATTTCTAAATGTACTCCTCCTATTCATTCTACATCCACCAAATTTATCATATGAAAAATGTTTTAAAACGAAATCATTTCCAGAAGTATAAAATAATCCTAGATCCATGGTTCCCTTTAAGTAGCGAAAAATTCATTTCACTATCATTAAATGAGATTCCTTAGGATTAGATTGATATCTTGCACATAAGCATACTGAAAACATCAAGTCTAGTCGACTAGTGGTCAAGTAAAGTGGACTTCCTATCATACCTCCAAAATATGTTTGATCTACTGGTTTCCCAGCTTCATCAAGTTCAAGTGTGTTTACGTTGACGATAGGAGTACTTATACACTTAGTGTTGTCATACCCATACTTTTTAAGAATATCTTTAATATAATTATGTTGGGATATGTAGATTCCTTCTGGTTTTTGAGAAATTTGAAAACCAATGAAAAATTTTAACTCACCCATCATACTCATTTCAAACTCAGATTTAATTAGACTTGAAAAGGAATCAGTTAATGATTACTGAGTTGAACCAAATATAATGTCATCAACATAAATTTGAACAATCAAAACATTTTTCTTATCATTATTTATAAAAAGGGTTGGATCTGCATTTCCCTTAACATAGTTATTTTGAAGCAGAAATCTTGTAATTCTATCATACAAAGATTGTGGGGCTTGTTTAAGACCATAAAAAGCTTTGGTAAGTCTAAAAACATGATCATGATACTTTGTGTCTTCAAATCTAGGAGGTTGTTCAATAAAGACATCCTCTTGAACATAACCATTAAGAAAGAGCACATTTCTAATCCATTTGAAAAAGCTTAAAATTAAAGAATGCTACAAAGGCATGTAGAATACGAATAGATTCAATTCTAGATACCAAAGCTTCGGTTTCTTAATATTCTATTCCTTCTTGTTGATTATAACCTTTAGCAACTACTCTAGCTTTATTTCTTACAATGACTCCATTTTCATCACATTTATTTCTAAATACCCACTTCACTCCAATAACAGAGGTTTCCTTAGGTCTTTCCACCAATCCCTAAACTCTTATTATTCATTTCTTTTGTAACAAAACCAGTATCATAAATATACTAGGGTATTTTTATGGGAATTATTTGAACTACGCTTAAATACACCTCTATCTAATGGGTGAAGAACATAATGCTTCTGTGGATGGCAACCAAATGTCTCACGAAACGATGATTGTTCAATTATCTCCTACCGCCTCTCATGGTGGCCATTAGGATGGCACTATTGTTAAATATGATATTAATGTTTTTTTATTTTATATTGAAGCTTCTGTAATTCCATTTAATAGAAAACCATTATTCGTTTCATGTTGTATATATATACAATAATTTCATTTGTGGAAGTGCGGACTACTGCCCCCTCAAAGTGATATGACTTGTTCATACCATACACGGAACATATAAAGGATGGTATTAATGAACTTAAGTAACACATATAAGATATTATATTTTATTGTAATAATAATATACCTATGTATCATTTGGTTTTTATTCCTTTAATAATGAAAAATGAAATGGAAGTAGCATTTGTGCATACATACGGACTACCGTCTCCACGAACGCGATGAGATTCATTACCCATCATATCCATTCAAGTATAATTCTCATATTATGATTAAAAATAATGTTTAAGGACTTGATATCATTCTGGATATGAATAAGATACAACCTATCCATAAAAAACACAGCTTATGTAACAAAACATATAAAATAAAACGAGTAAGTTAACACACGAAACGACGATAATACTAAGATATTATTATCAAAGCTATGTTAAAAGATCATATATGATATCATATTAACATATATAATTCTTTTATATTTTAATAACAATTATTTCACTATTATACATGAGGTTAAACTACCCTCAACCCAGGAAAGGTACAAGGTAAGGGGTTTTCATCTCACTCCTTATTTCCATGAGATTCCTACCATATTGACACTATTACCTTTTGTGTGGTGTATGTACT
The DNA here is from genome assembly GCA_963277665.1 of Viscum album. Classification (NCBI taxonomy): domain Eukaryota; kingdom Viridiplantae; phylum Streptophyta; class Magnoliopsida; order Santalales; family Viscaceae; genus Viscum; species Viscum album. Next base: position 1,620,693,317 of record OY728155.1, on the reverse strand, counting down.
GCCCATAATTTTATTATTTGTGTTATATAATTTAATTTATGTGTATTTACATATTAATTGTATGATACCTCTTTAATGGGGTGTATGTTTCGTAAGTTACCAAATTGTTAAGGGTTTATTTCTCAATCTCTTCATTATCCAAGGTTGTTTATATGTAATTATCTACTGGGACCTCTTTATCATCTACATCCTTGTTTCTTAAAAATGTTTTTCAAATAATTCTTAATATTTTACATAACATGGGTTAAAGTCATTTATACCCTTTTTTTCTTTTTATAAGAAGTTTATAAAGTATTCTTTCCATAGTGTTCCAAACAAGGTCCTTTTTATCCTTTTCGGAAAAATTATGGTAAGAATGTCTTTTTTTAACTTATACGGCGGGTGTCGCTATATTATGCCATTATAAAAATTTTTAAGCTTCCCTTACAAGATTAAAAGAATATTTAGAAATTAAATGTTTTATTTTATAGTTATGTGACTTTTAATTGATTTCAAAATGAATATTTTAAGAATTTGTCAAAGGTACTCTTTATCAAGATCAGAATTTTAAATGTTTTAAAGATTTATCTTTCTAAATCTTTTTAATTAATGTCCATGTTTTCAAAATTATTTTAAGGATTTATTTATATGTACATGAATGTTTTGAAATTATATTTCTTTTCAGAAGTTTCAAAGTGGTGTGGGACGCTTTGATTCAAAAATCTCTTTTAAATTACTTCCTATATAAATGTGTTACTTTTCAATGATTTCATAAAAAGAGATATTACTCTCAAATAGTTTTGATTTCATCTATGCCAACATCTATTGGTGGATTTTAAGATTATTTGATGTTAATTTATTATCATAAAAAACATCCATATTTTATTAAAGGTTTTTTGATATGTTTGACTATGGATGATTTATTTTTCTACCATTCATGGTTTATGGAGAAAGTATTGACATTTCGTATTATAGTATTAATATGAATTTTTTTGTTATGTTTAATCTTTTTCATATGAGGAATTCATTGGACTTAATAAGTGATGGGTGGAGCCCTCTATAGCTTCTCGATGCATCGGTAGGTCTCATTAGACAAATTAGTGTCTTGGCACGAGGCCTTGACAAAATATTACTTGTAGTCTTGGCATGAGGCCTTGGCTACATTGTTAAGATAGTCTGGCATTATGAACTCCATCATTATGAAAGTGTTTATTGATATTGCATTTTATTATTCGACTAGTAGAATATCCATGTGAATAAGTAAATGGAATTATTTCATTTTATCTTTTACATATAATGCAGAAGTTCATGTTTAAAAGTCTTTTGTTTTAGTTATACATTTCCTTAAATTTTTATGCTTATTTATGAAATTTTCCGCTATATTGTTATCCTTACTGGGCATTTGAGCTAACCCCTTTCTTTGTTTTATTTTTCCTAGGATTTGAATAAGTATTTTATGAATGACCTACAGGGATAGTATTATGAGATATGAGTTTGGAGACAAGATGTTGTTGTAGTCTTCATTGTATGGTGTAATATAACATTTATGAATGTATCTAATGTTTCCAAGGCTACTAAACTAATCGGTCTTTCGATACTTGATCGTTTGTGATCATGAAAATGTTATGTAATAATGCACTGACTCTAGGTAACTAGGGTAAGGGATTTACAGTTGGTTTCAGAGGATGTTTATCACAAACCTTGGAAGCTAGATTTAGAAAAAATCTGATTAGAGCACATAGCCCAAAGATATACTTTGAGGATTAGTAAAGAATAACTTCCTAGAATTTTGGTATTGTCATGATTTTGTGGGTTTTCCAAGAAATAAATCACTGTCTAGATATGAGCAGGTAGAGGCGGATCTGGTACAGATGTAACTAGGGGTAAGACCCAAAAACCCTTCTATGAGCTAGACTCGAACTGGAACCGGTTCACGACAACGGGCCTTGCTGCACTCTTGGTTACGAAACTCCTGGGGGATATGCTTAGGATAATTCTCATTTTCTTTAGAAACCATTATGAAGGATTTATGAGTATATACTTCCTCAAAGAAGACATTTTTATGATTATGGATTATATCAATAAACTGTTTAATTTATGTTAAGTGTTTTACAAGTTTGGGATTAGGTATTGCTATTCAAAAACTAATCTAGTGTATTCCATTGTTTAGAAATGGTGCCCAATAGAAGGAATGAGAACACCACCAATACGCATGATCCAAAGAGTAAGAAGGATCATATAATTCATCGACATAAGATATAATTTAGAAGGGTAAGAGTCTCTCATGTATTATCATCATATGAAGAAATAGTATAATGTGTTGATAAGATATGTAAAGAGTTCTCAGAGTCCTATGGATTTGAAGGGAAGCCAGAGAAGAAAAGGATGGAAGAGGGAAAGACAGATAAGGGGAATAACATAAAGAAGGATTTTCCCATATGTAATAATTGTGGAAAGAATTTCCTTGGAAAATGCATGAAGGGAAAGGGAGTATGTTTTAAGTGTGGAGAAAAATGACACCACATTTGTGATTGTGATGGTAAGAAAAAGGTTTCAAATTGACAATGCTTCATCTACAAGGAGTGGGGACACTACATGAATCAATGTTCAAATAACTAGAGTATGCCCCAAATGATGCTATTGGATAATAATAAAGTTATGATACTTCCATATATGAAGAGGAATGACTAGTGTTCTTATGTTGTTATTAAATAATTATTCCATTTGACTGTTGTGTCAAAGATGTACCAGTAACATGAATTAGGGAGATAAATAAGGATTGTACTATAGTACTATTTCATTGAGGATATGAGATTATATGGTACTATGAAAAGTGACACAACTGAAAATTAAACTTTCTTTTTGAAAATACATAGTTAAAGGAAATGTAATCCTTAATATGGTCTTGATACTAAGGTTGTTATTTTAGAATAATAGATGGTTTATTTTGATAAATTATATTGGATATTCTTGACTACCTTGGCATTGATTAATGGTTTTTTTATTTCATCATTGTTGGAATATTCGAAGTTTTTAGATATAAGGAGTATATACAGTATTATATAAGTAATAAGGGATCATGAATGTAATCAACAAGGTTTTGTGGTAATTAAGGGTATTACCATATTTTAAAAGAATACATGTTGAAGGTATTCACATGTTAATACGTGGCAGAAAAAATATCTTCACCTTCCATAAAAATTTTGGACTGTCAGTTTGAAGAGAAGTAATTTGGATAAGTCTAAAGGTTGGAATGGATTATATTTGACATTTTATAAAATTTATAAGGTTAAAGAATTTCTGAGTATTATTTTTGGATTGTTATAAAAAGGACAACTAAGAGGTCGGGTGATAACCCGTCACATACGGCAAGGGCGCGGGACTTGAACTCGCAACTGAAGGGCGACAAGGGTGTATTAAAGACCACTGACCCACATGATGTCCTGGATTGAATAATGTAGTTCTTTTAAAGGGTCTGGTAGATGAATTATAAATTCATTTTTTTGGAGCCCTATATGAATAGGATAAATAGAATATTTTTTAAGTTTTATTATCTTTTAGAGTGAAAGATGAGTTTGTGGTAGAAATTAGTTAAATGATGTAACTCTACTTAACAAGTATACATTATTTTTTCTTATCTTTTCTATAAAGAAATAAATTCTTAAACATTAGCTAAGGCATCATAAAACAAAAAATTTTTTATCCTAATACTTTACATTTTGTTGAACCGGAGGTATTTTAAATCATCATAGATTGGTGGCTTTGAGGCCCACAATTCAACAATAGTTTGTGATTGATGACCTCAATCACACCCTATAAATATTTATGTTTTTCCTCCAATTATGTTTCTCTAGTTTCTACCAATGTTCTTCTAAGATAGATCATAATTTGGTGGTAGCTTTTTCATTCCCTGTTTCCTATTATTAAGACTAAATTTTATTAACCCAATTTCCGATGTGGGTTTTCCCACAAAGGTATTTTCTATTTTCGACCTTCTATTTTCAAAGAACAATTTCAAATTGAGAGGACCCAATTTATTGAGGGATGGAAGAATATAACACCACTAGATTTCATAGTATGTTATTTCTTCAAAGTAAATCAATAACATGCATTACACACAATACTGAGTTCGAGTGCAACACAACTTACCAAACTAGTCGTTCCAAAGCATTTATGAATTGTATTAACTGAATTTTTAACTATATATAATACATATAATTTTAGAATATATATTATGATTTTTATAGACATAATGCATGAACTAATTCATTTTTTCAGATAAAAGAAGTATTTTTTAAAAAAATTCACTTTTTCCACCTTTTAATGGTAAACCCTTTTTGAATCCAATATTTGAAACTTTTATATATTGAATTTGAAAAAATAAAATTCTTCTTTAGAATCATGACATAAGAATTTAGTTTTAATAAATTTTTGCTGTTTTTCTGATAACTTTCATATTTGGGTGAATAGTGAAAAATACTATCTTTTAACTGAAAGAAAATTTTTTAATCAAAATAATTTATGGTGTTGAATTATAAATTTTAATGTTTTGGAAGTATAATTAGATTATATTTTTACCCTTTAATCTAATTTTGGTCATTAGAATTAATTTCACTTTGAAATTATACATAAACAATTGTCAATCTTTTGATAGTTACTGTTTCTTAAAAACAAGCAATTTGTTTTGACGATGATAATTAATTTTAAATTAATAAATTCAACTTCTATGTTTTGAATTTGGTAAAATATAATTAATTTTGGGATTTGGAATATCGAAATTATCATAGGCTGAAGTTTTTGTATTTTTATGAAAATGTTCAATTTTTTATGAATATTGAAAAAACATTGAGTTATCGTTTAAAACCAAATTTTTATTTAAATAAATACTTATTTTATTTAAATTTATATTAGGTCAAAATAGATAATTAATACCTATATATGTTCATTGTAATTCATTGGAGTCAATTTATAATAATTTTTGATATATAAAAATTTTATCGAACTTTTACCATCTTTTACACACCTCCTAGGAGCATTTGAAAATTTACATAAAACTTATTTTTAAGAATTTTGTGAGTTGAATATCTAAAATCCAAGAGACATGGCTAATATCTAGGAGTAAAATTTGGATCAATAAGATAAAAATAATTTTTGGTGAATAGTAACTTTTTTCATTTATTTACCAAGATAAAAAGTAAATAGGGTAATTATGGGTAAAAATGAAATTATTATTACCCTAACACATGTCCTAATTTTATTTACTAAGTATAATTCGACCAAAACCAACCTTATGAATAAAATATGAACCTTTTTTGTCCACTTGGATTATATTAGTACATTTATTATTATTTAATTCAAAGAAGAGTTAAAATCAATGTTTAATAAATAAAACATTTTTAATATAAGGTTACACATAAGATAAACTCAATTATAAATATTCATTAGAATGATAAAAATATTTCCTATATAATAGTATTTTAGTTATAATTTTTAGTCATTAAATAATTTAATTTATTTATTAATCAATGGTGATGCAGTAATTACCTAATTAGTGAAATATTAAAATAATTGATATTATAAATACACAAATAAAAATAATTTGAGAATTTTTATGAATTATAATAATTTAATAGTTTAATATGACATATTATTATTGGGTAGATGAATTTTATTCGATTTAATAATGTTTTTATGAATTTATCAAAAACAAAATACACAATAGTGTCAAAATTGACATAAAAGAGTTTTTAAAACAAATATTATATTATTAATTGGTATTATATTCCTAAAAATATAAGGTTCAGAAAAAAGACTTATATAATGATAGTTGTATCATTAATGGACCACTTGGGGGTCTCTTGGAAGTATATATAGTAAGTTTATTAACTATATAATATAAAAATGCAAAGAGACATGGTAAATGTAAAACTATTTAACTATGAGTTAAATCTAAAATATAAGGTTACTATAGTGACCCAAACCTCTCTAAAATCTATTGGATGAGTTGTTTGAGAACCATCCCCACATTAGACATTGAATAATTCACTTTGGAGCCATTAGAAACCGAATATGAATTTATTATAAAATAATACTTTAAGTTTTCCTAAAGAGCCCCTCCTCTCCCTTATAAAAGGACACCACTTCTAACCAATTTCTCACAACACTGAAGCATTTTGTATTGTCCAAAATCTTCCCAATTTATCTCCATACATCCCTATACTCTTCCTAGAAGCCTTATCTTAGGCTTTAGGTACTTCAAGAGTCCTTTTTGGTTCAAACCAAAGGGAGTTACACTAACTAAAGGTAAGGATTTATCTTAGCTTATTTTTTTTATTTTACTTCTCCAAACCCTAAACTTTCCTTATTATTTTCTTTTGTAACAAATCCAATATCCAAAATATACTAGGTTATTTTTCTGAGAATTATTCTAACTACACTTACACACGCCTCCATCTAATGGGTGAAGAACGTAATGTTTTAGTGGATGGAAACCAAACACCTCATTAAACGATGATTGTTCAATTATCTCCTACCACCTCTAATGGGGGCCATTATGATGGAAATATAATTAAATATTATATTAATGATATTTATTTTATATATAAGATTATTTAATTCCATTTTATAGAAAACCATTATTCGTTTCATGTTGTATATATATACGATAATTTCATTTGAGGAATTGCGGACTACTGCCCCCACAAAGTGATAAGACTCGTTCATACCATACATGGAATGTATAAAGGATGGTATTAATGAACATAAGTAACACATATAATATATTATATATTATTGGAATAATAATATACCTATGTATCATTTGGTTTTTATTCCTTTAAAAATGAAAAATGAAATGGAAGTAGCATTTGTGCGTACATACAAACAACCTTCTCCACGAACGTGATGAGATTCATTTCCCATCATATCCATCCAAGTATAATTATCATTTTATGATTAAAAATAATGTTTAAGGACTTGATATCGTTCTGGATACGAATAAGATACAACCTATCCATAACAAACACGGCTTATGTAACAAAAAATATAAAATAAAACAAGTAAGTTAACACCTGAAACGACGATAATACTAAGATATTATTATCAAAGCTATGTTAAAAGATCATAAATGATATCATATTAACGTATATGAATATTGTATATTTTAATAACAATTATTTCACCATTATACAGGAGGTTAAACTACCCTTAACCAAGGAAAAGTACAAGGTAAGGGGTTTTCATCTCACTCCTTATTTCCATGAGATTCGTACCATATTGCCACTATTACCATCTGTGTGGTGTATGTACTTCCCATAATTGTAAAATTTGTGTAATAAACATTAATTTATTTGTATTTACATATTCATTGTATGATAACTCTTTCATGGTGTGTATGTTTCGTAAGTTACCAAATTTTTAAGGGTTCATTTCACAATCTCTTCATTATCCGAGGTTGTTTATACGTAATTATCTACTCGGACCTCTTTATCATCCACATCAATGTTTATTTAAAATGTTTTTCAAAAATTTCTTACTATTTTACATAATATGGGTTAAAGTAATTTATAACCTTGTTAGACTTTTTATAAGAAGTTTATAAAGTAATCTTTTTGTCATTTTCCAAACATGGTCCTTTTTATTCTTTTCGACAAAATTATGGTAAGAATGTATTTTTTTAACTTATATGGTGGGTGTGGCTATTTTCTGCCATTATAAAATTATCTAAGCTTCCCTTACAAGCTTATAAGAATATTTTGAATATAAATTCCTTATTTCATAATTATGTTACTTTTAAATTATTTCAAAATAATTATTTTAAGAATTTGTGAAAGGTACTCTATATCAAGATCAGAATTTTAAATGTTTTAAAGATTTATCTTTATAAATCATTTTAATTAATGTCCATGTTTTCAAAATTATTTTAAGGGTTTATTTATATGGACATTAATGTTTTTAAATTATATGCCTTTTCAAAAGTTTCAAAGTGGTATGGGACGCTTTGATTCAAAGATCTATTTTAAAGTACTTCCTATATAAATGTGTTACTTTTCAATGATTTTAAAAAAAGAGATATTTCTCTCAAATAGTTTTGATTTCATCTTTTTCAACATCCTTTAATGGATTTTAAGCCTATTTTATGTTTATTTATTATGATAAAAAACATCCATATTGTATTGAAGGTTTTGTGATATGATTGACTATGGATGAGTTATTTTTATACCATTCATGGTTTATGGAAAAAGTATTGACATTTCGTATGCTAGTTTTAATACGAATTTTTATGTTATGTTGAAACCTCTTCATTTGAGGAATGCATTAGACTTAATAAGTGATGGATGGAGTCCACTATATGTATTTAATGCATCAGTAAGTATCATGAGACAAATTAGTGTCTTGGCAGGAGGCCTTGACCAAATCTTATTTGTAGTCTTGGCATGAGGCCTTGGTTACGTTGTTATGATAGTCTGGCATTATGAATTCCATCATTATGAAAGTTGTTATTGATATTTCATGTGATTATTCGACTAGTAGAATATCCATGTGAATAAGTAAATGGAATTATTTAATTTTATCTTTTCCATATTATGCAGAAGTTCAAGTTTAAAACGATTTTTTTTAGTTATACATTCCCTTAAATGTTTATGCTTATTTATGAATGTTTCCACTATATTGTTATCCTTATTGGGCAGTTGAGCTCACCACTTTGTTTTATTTTTCCCAGGATGTGAAGAAGTATTTTATGAATGACTTGAATAGATTGTATAAGGTGATTTGAGTGTGGAGACAAGATGGTGTTGTAGTTTTCACTATATGATGTAATGTAACATTTATGAATGTATATAGTGTTTTCATGGATACTAAACTAATCGGTCTTTCAAGACATGATCTATTTTTATCATGAAAATTTTATTTAATAATGCACGGACTCTGGGTAACTGGGGTCAGGGTTTTATAGTTGGTATCAGAGAAGTTTAGCACAAACCATGGAAGCTAGATTTAGATAAACTCTGATTAGAGCACATGTCCCTAAGATAGACATTGATAATTAGGGAAGAATACCTTCCTAGAATTTTGGTATTGTTGAGATTTTGTGAGTTTTCCAAGAAATAAATCCCTCTCTAGATACGATCAGGTAGAGGCGGCTCTGGCCCAGATGTACCTAGGGGTAAAACCCGAAAACACCGCTTTGAGCTAGACTCGAATGGGAACTAGTGCACGACAACGGGCCTTACTGCACTCTTAGTTACGACACTCCCGGGGGATATTCTTTGGGTAATTCTCTTTTTCTTTACAAACCACTATGAAGGGTTTATGAGAATATACTTCTTTAAAGAATACATTTTTATGATTATGGATTATATCCACAAACTGTTTAATTTATGTTAAGTGTTTTAAAAGTTTGGGGTTAGGTATTTCTATTCATAAACTAATATACTGTATTCTATTGTTTATAAATGGTGCCCTGTAGAAGGAATGAGAACTCCAGCAATACATATGATCCAAAGAGTAAGAAGGATCATATCTTTCATGGACATAAGCCATAATTTAGAAGGGAAATAGTCTCCCATGTATTATCATCATATTCATAAATAGTATAATGTGTTGATAAAATAATTAAAGAGTTCTCAGAGTCCTATGGATTTTAAGGGAAGCTAGAGAAGAAAAGGATGGTAGATAGAAAGACAGATAAGGGGAATAAGGTAAAGAATGATTTTCCCATATGTGATAACTGTGGAAAGAATCACCTTGAAAAATTCATGAAGGTAAAGGGAGTATGTTATAAGTGTGGAGAAAAATGACCCCACATTCGTGATTGTGAGGGTAAGAAAAAGGTTTCAAATGTACAATGCTTCATCTGCAAGGAGTGGGGACACTACATGAATCAATGTTCAAATCACCAGAGTATGCCCCAAATGATGCTATTGGATAATAATAATGTTATGATACTACCATAGATAAAGATTAATGACTAGTGTTCTTATGTAGTTATTAAATAATTATTCCATTTGACTATTGTATCAACGATGTACCAGTTATATGAATTATAGAGAAAAAAAGGATTGTACTGCAGTACTATTTCATTTAGGATTTGAGATTATATGGTACTATGAAAAGTGATACAACAACAAGTTAAACTTTTTTTTGAAAATTCATGGTTGAAGGAAAGGTAATACATAATATGTTCTTGATATTGAGATAGTAATTTTGGAATAAGAGATGGTTTATTTGGATAAATTATATTGGATATTCTTAACTACATTGGCACTGATTAATGGTTTGTTTATTTCATAATTGTTGGAATATTCAATGTTTTTAGATATAAGGAGTATATCTAGTATTATATAAGTAATAATGGATTATGAATGTAATCAATAAGTTTTTATGGTACTTAAGGGTGTTTTCATATTTTAAAAGAATACATGATGTAGGTATTCACATGTTAATACGTGGAAGAAAAAATATTTTCACCTTCCATAAAAATTTTGGACTGTGAGTTTGAACAGAAGAAATTTGGATAAGTCTAAAGGTTGGAATAGATTATATTTGACATTTTATACAATTGTTAAGGTTAAATCATTTCTGAAGATTATTTTTAGATTGTTATAAAAAGGTCAACCTAGAAGTCGGGTGAAAAACCGTCACATACGTCAAGGCCGTGAGAATTGAACCCGCAACCGAAGGGAAACAAGGGTGTATCACCTACCATTGACCCACGTGATGTCCTGGATTGAATAATGAAGTTTTTTTAAAGGGTCTGGTAGATGAATTATAAATTATTTTTTTTGGAAACCTATATGAATAGGATAAATTGAATATTTTTTAAGTTCTATTATCTTTTAGAGTGAATGATGAGTTTGTGGTAGAAATTAGTTAAAGGATGGAACTCTACTTGACAAGTATAATTTTTTTTCTTATCTTATTCTATGAAGAAATAATTTCTTAAACATTAGTTAAGTCATCTTAAAGCCAACAATTTGTTCTCCTAATACCTTACGTTTTGTTGAACCAATGGTATTTTAAATCATCATAGATTGGTGGCTTTGAGGCCCACAATTCTACAATATTTTGTGATTGATGACCTCAATAACTCCCTATAAATATTTAATTTTTTGCTCCAATTACGTGTCTCTACTTTCCACCAATGTTATTCTAATCGAGATCATAATTTGGTGATGACTTTTTCATTCCCCTTTTCCTATTATTAAGACTAAATTTTATTAACCCAATTTCATATGTGGATTTTCCACAAAGGTATTTTCTATTTTTGAACTTATATTTTCAAATAACAATTTCAAATTGTGAGGATGTAATTTATTGATGGATGGAATTATTTAACACCCCAAGATTTCATATTACGTTATTTCTATAAAGTAATTTAATAACTTGCATTACACGCAACACCGAGTTCAAGTGCACCACAACTTACCAAACTAGCCGTTCAAAAGCAGTTATGAATTGAATTAACTAAATTTTGAACTATATATAATAATTATAATTTTAGAATCCATATTATGAGTTTCTTATAGATAATGTAAGATCTAATTCATTTTTTCAGATAAAAAAGTATTTTGTAAAAAAATGCACTTTTACCTCCTTTTAATGGTAAACCATTTTTAAATCCAATATTTGAAGCTTTAATATATTCAATTTGAAAAAATAATATTCTTATTTTGAATCATGACATAATAATTTAGTTTTAATAAATTTTTGGTGTTTTTTTGATAACTTTTATATTTGGTTGAATAGTGAAAAATAATATATTTTAACTGAAAACAACTTTATTAGTCAAAATAATTTATGGAGTTGAATTATACATTTTAATGTTTTGAAAGTATAATTAGGTTATATTTTTACTCTTTAATCTAATGTTGGTCATTGGAATTAATTTCACTTTGAAATTATACATAAACAAGTGTCAATCGTTTGATAGTTACTGTTTCTTAAAAACACGCTATTTGTTTTGACAGGGACAATTAATTTTAAATTAATAAATGAAACTTAAATGTTTGGAATTTGGTAAAATAGACTTCATTTTTGGATTTGTAATATCAAAATTAGCATAGGGTGATGTTTTGGTATTTTTCTGAAAACGTTCAATTTTTGATGAAAAATGAAAAAACACTAAGTTATCCGTTAAAACCGAATTTTTATTTAAATAATTAATTATTTTATTTAAATTTATTTTATTTCAAATAGATACATTATACCTTTATAAGTTTATTTTAATTCATTGAAGTCAATTTATAATAATTTTAGATATATAAAAATTTTATCGAACTTTTATCGTCTTTTACCCACCTACTGGGAGCATTTCCAAATTTAAATAAAACATAATTTTACCACTTCTGTGAGTTGAATTTCAAAATTCTGAGAAAAATTGATAATATCAATAAGTAAAATGTGGTTCAATAAGATAAAAATAATTTTTTGTGAATAGTAACTTTTTAATTTTATTTACCACGGTAAAAAGTAATACGGTAATTAACGGTAAAAATGAAATTATTATTACCCTAACACATGACCTAATTCTATTGGATAAGTATAATTAGAGCATAAACATCCTTATTAAAAACATATGAACCTCTTTGTTCCACTTTTATTAGATTAGAACATTTATTGTTATCTAATTCAATGAAGAGTTAAAAGAGTTAAAATCAATGTTTAATAACTAAAACATTTTTTATATATAGTTTCACTTAAGATAAATTCGATTATAAATATTCAATAGAAATATAAAAAGATTTGATACATAATTTTATTTTATTTATAATTTTTATACATTAAATAATTTAATTTATTTTTGACACAATGATGATGCAGTAATTACCTGATTAGTGAAATATTAAAATAATTGATATTATAAATACCCAAATAAATATAATTTGAGACTTTTTATAAATTCTCATAATTTTCTAGGTTAATGTGTCATATTATTATTGGTTATATGAATTTTATTCTAAGTAATAATGCTGTTATAAATTTATAAAAATCAAAATACCCAATAGTGTCAAAATTGACATAAAAGAGTTTTTAAAACAAATATTATATTATTAATTGATATTATATTCCTAAAAATATAAGGTTCTGGAAAAGGACTTATATATTTATAGGTGTATCATTAATGGACCACTTGGGGGTCTCTTGGATTTATATATTATGTTTATTAACTATATAATATAAAAATACAAAGAGACATGGTAAATGTCAAACTATTTAACTAAGAGTTAAATCTAAAAGATAAGGTTACTATAGTGAACCAAACCAGTATAAAATATATTGGTTGAGTGGTTTTAGACCCATACCCACCTTATAATTTGAATAATATAAATTTAAAGCCATTATAAACCGAATATGAATTTATTATAAAATAACACTTCAAGTTTTCCTAAAGAGCTCCTCCTCCCCCTTATAAAAGGACACCACTTCTAACCAATTCCTCACACCTCTCAATCCTTTTGGATTTTCAAACCTCTACCCAATTAAGGTCCCTAAATCTATATCCTCATCCTTGAAGCCTTAATTTAGGTATAAGTCACTTCAAGATTACTTTTTGGTTCAAACCAAAGGGAGTTACCCAAATTAAAGGTAACAATTTCTCTTAGTTTCTTTTCTTTTATTTTACTTCTCCAAATCCTAAACTCATATTATTATTTTATTTTGTAACAAAACCAGTATCCTAACTATACTAGGATATTTTTATGATACGCATTAAAACTAAACTTACACACACCTCCATCTAATGGGTGAATAACATAATGTTTTTGTGGATGGAAACCAAATGCCTCACGAAAAGATGATTATTCAATTATCTCCTACCGCCTCTCATGGTGGACATTATGAAAGAACTATAATTAAATATTATATTAATGATATTTATTTTATATATAAGCTTATGTAGTTCCATTTCATAGCAAACCATTATTCATTTAATATTTTATATATATACAATAATTTCATTTGAGGAAGTGTGGACTGCCGCCCCCTCAAAGTGATATGACTCGTTCATACCAGACATGGAACGTATAAAGGATGGTATTTATGAACATAAGTAACACATATAATATATTATATTATACAGGAATAATAATATACCTAGATATCATTTGATTTTGATTCCTTTTAAAATGAAAAATTAAATGGAAGTATCGTTCGTGCGTACGTACGGACTACCGTCTCCACAAACGCGATGAGATCCATTCCTCATCGTATCCATTCAAGTATAATTCTAATTTTATGATTAAGAATAATGTTTAAGGACTTGATATCATTCTGGATATTAATAATATACTACCTATCCATAACAAACACGTCTTATGTAACATAACATATAAAATAAAACGAGTAAGTTAACACCTGAAACGACGATAATACTAAGATATTATTAATAAAGAATTGTTAAAAGATCATATATGATATCATATTAACGTATATGATTATTATATATTTTAATAACAATTATTTCACCATTATACATGAGGTTAAACTAACCTCAACCAATGGAAATTACAAGGTAAGGGGTTTTCATCTCACTCTTTATTTCCGTGAGATTCGTACCATATTGCCACTATTACCTTTTGTGTGGTGTATGTACTGACCATAATTGTATTCATTGTCTAATACACTTTAATTTATGTGTATTTACATATTCATTGTGTAATACCTCTTTCATGGGGTGTATGTTTCATATGTTACCATAATTTTAAGGGTTTATTTCACAATATCTTCACAATCTAGTGTTGTTTATATGTAATTATCTACTGGTACCTCTTTATCATTCAAATCCATGATTCTTAAAAATGTTTTTCAAAACATTCTTACTATTCTACATAATATGGGTTAAAGACATTTATACCCTTATTTTACTTTTTATAAGGTTTTTATAAAGGAATCTTTCTGTCGTTTTCCAAACAAGGTCCTTTTTAACCTTTTAGACAAAATTATGGTAAGAATGTCTTTTTTTTAACTTATACGGTGCGTGTGGCTATTTTCTGTCATTATAAAATCATCGAATTATCCCTTAAAATATTATAAGAATATTTTGAATGTAAATGTTTTATTTTATAATTATGATACTTTTAAAAGATTTTAAAATGAATATTTTAATAATTTGTGATTGGTACTAAGATTAAGGGATGGAACTTGTAAAAGGATGTTACATCTTTTTTTGGTAACTCTTCTTGGTTTCCACCAGAGGGATTCCTTCATTGGAATTCATCAAAAAGGGAGGATTCTAAGATTAAGGGATGGATGTCGGAGGGAGATCTTGGAAGAGTTTTTATTAACCAAATAGGTTCTTAAGTGTGAAAAAAAGAAAAGAAGTGATTCCTATTTGTATGAGAGGTGGGGGTACATATATAATTTTCCCAAAAATATTAAATTATAATAAATGAAAAATCCATAAATATACATCCAAAATAAATTTATTCTAAAATAATATTAAATAGATTTTTAATATAATCATCCAATGTATATTTGAAAAGTTTTGGTATAATTTTAAACATTATCATTTTTTTAACCCTTAGACGTCCTATTTTAATTTTACCAAAGGTAAAAATAATTTCTATGTTAAAAAGTAGTCATTTTATCTTGTGTGATAGTAATTATATCATAAATGAATAATTTACATTAATTAACAAATATCTATATATATCTTTATTTTTAATGATGATTTATTATTTTTAAATAATATAATAAAATATTATTTTCAAAAAATAACATAATTGTCAATTTTGACAGTATTTATTAAATTGAGTTTATCAAAATAAATATTGAAATATAACCTCATAAAAATTTATTTTTTACACCCCTAACATTTCTTATTCACATATAAAACATTTTATCACCTTAATTAATTCAAATTATATTTATCTTATCATTTCACATATTATTAAATTGATTATTTCATTAATTTAGTAGTTATTGTATCATCATTTTTTAATTATTTATTATAATAAAATAATAACTAAAAATTAAAAAATCTATGATTTAAAAAACATTTTATATTTAATAATAATTTATATCATTGATAAAATATTATGTTAGTCCTTGCATTAAAAATATAATACTTATTAATATATTGAGTGTGACATTTTGTCACTCTCTTTGATTTTAATAATATCTAAATCATTTACAAGGACAAGACACTATTAAATAATTAAATTTGTAATCCTTTGGTTATATGGTTCGAGTTAACTTCAAACAATTACATTTTAACAAGTTTTAGATTTGTTTTATTATATTTATTATATTATTTTTAGCTATAATTTCCTAATTAACCCTTAACTGTGATAATGTAATTACCAAAGTTACTATTCATATTATCTCACGATAAAAGGGACCTTATTAATACATTTGGAACTTGTGATTCAAAATATGTAATCCGTTTTTCTCAATTCAAAACACATCAATGGATAAAATTAATTTAAAAAAAATCATTGATGGAATGACAAAACAGTTTTTAAAGGGAAAACGTCCAAAAGATTGAATTGTTTGTATATCCAAATTCCATATGAAATTAATTAAAATGAACTAAATTGGATTAAATAAAATATAAATCAATTTATTGTTTAAGACTAATTAACTTATATCTTAACACTATAAATTATTTCGATGAAAAATCTATTTTCTATTAATATTCAATATTTTTCATTATTCATCAAACCATGAAACTTATCAGAAAAATACCAAAAATTCAGCCAAACTAAATTATTATATCTATATTTAAAATTATAAAAAAAATATTTTCTTGTATATAATTAATAGTTTTTTTAAAAAAATATTTAAAAGAATTGTGCCAGCAAAAGGTGGCAATAATTCTCATTTTGGAAAAATACATATTTTATGTGTAAAATTAGATTTTTTTTCTTCTATTCTTTCTAGAAAATACATAATATAAAAGTTCAACATTAAATTGAATATATATTTCATTAATATAATCCAACATGAATGATGTTTTACTTTGTTGTTATAACAATAACTAATTTACATTTAAATAATTTTTTAGAAAGGGAATTAATTTTAACTAAAAAAGGTTTTTACATGTATATACAATATTTTGATAATTCAGATAATCCTATTGATACCCTACATTCCAATAGATAGGTTATAATTATCTTATTTAAATAATAATAACAATTCATACAGACATATTGATTCATGTAACGCAAGCCAAGTCAATGTTGTGTCTGTAGAAAACTCATCTTGGTGTGGTGTATAAAGAAAACATAACATAGTGCGGTGTGGAATGAATGAAATTGAAGAAAATGAATTTTTTGAGGATAAGATTTCATAAAACCTCATAGTGTTACATTCTGCCCCCTTTAAAATGAATATCCCCCTAAAAATGATTCATTCTGATAAAACAATACGTAAAATTATTCCTCATTATATCCTCAATTTCCCACATAGCTTCCTCTAATTGGTGGTTTCTCTATAAAATATTGAGCAGGTGAGTGGCCTAGATTCACAGAATATTGTATATATGATCTATAATTTCAAATCGTTGTTCCTTATAATAAAAATCATGCTCTAGATATATAACCTATGAGTTTAGTACATGTCAAGGGTCAGGTATGTACTTCCTCGTGAGATTTACATGGAACACATTGTGTACTTAAGATAGATTTGGAAGAAGTTACAAGGGATATTCCACCATCTCTATAAATTTATAAATCTAAAAGAGACCAATAATCTAAGGGATTAGTTTTTATTTTTGCCAAACCTAATAACTTCCTTCTATTGATAAATTCATAGAAACACATTCTCACAAACTTCAAATTGTAGATCACGTCGTTGGTTAACAGCATAACTTTTTTTTCCGACTTTGTCCTTCCTTGATTTTTTATTAAATGTTTCTAAGATTATAAGCCATAATTTCAGAAATATTAGGTCCTAATAGATTTCATTCTCCAAATTAATCCATTCATGTTGTCGCTCTACATTTATTCCCATGACAGGTTTTAGAATGATCAATTTGAATACATGATGGTGTTCTATTATTATAAGGAAAATTAACTTGGGGAAGGTGGTAATCCCAAAAACCCTTGAAATCCAAAGAACAAGATCTCAACATATCATCTTGTGTTTTAATTTTTCTTTCATAATGACCATTTTTCTAATGTTGATAGTAAGTATTGAAACTCAATTTGGTATCAAGTGATTGTTGATGACTTCACTATAATTTTATTGGTAAACCACATGTCCTAATTAGATATTACATGATCTGGTACTCCATGAAATGTTACATCTTTTTTAATTGTATATCATATCATGTTAATCCATAGATAATACTTCTCAGATAGTAATGAAGTGTGATAACTTAGAATTACTATCGACTAACACCCATATAACATTAAAACCTTTAGAGGTTTTGTGGAATCCAACAGCAAAATCCTTAGTGATGTTTTCCCAATACCATTATTTTAGAGGTAATGGACATATAATCCCCTTAAATTTTTTCCTTCATATATATCTTGATGTCATACCAACCTTTGAGATCCAAACTCAAGAACATCTATCCCTATTCCATCCCACTAGAATAATTCCTTTAAATATCATTACATCTTTGTACTTCAAGGATTAATAAGTAATTAAGAACTCTGAACTTCCTATAATAGATATTTCTTTAAATCTATTTTGTAGGAAACAAATACATGGCTCCTAAACTTGATCATTCTATCCTATTCATGGTTAAACTCATGAACATTTCAAACCATCTTTTGCAGCTCTACATCTTCATTCTGCGCCACTTTAATATTTAGATGGATAGAGAATTGAAAATTAAATTGAAGAAGATACAATTTTTCCATTACTTCAAGATTTATCGATCCATCATTTGAAAATTCAGAAATATTGGATCTTTTGAGATCAAAATATTGAAATTGATATCATTATAATTTCAAATAAATGGAACTAACACCTTGTTTTATTTCTTAGTGTGGTATTTTATTGAGTATTCGAAATAATTTATTAGCATTAACCATATCCTTTGGAACAAGTTCAACTATTTATATGCGAATATATATTTCATACTTTTATGGTATGTATATATATCATGCCTTTATCCATAGGAGTAATTCCTCTATTTCATTAATGAATAAATTATCATGGATCACCTCAAATCATGAGTTGTTTAATTTTTCTCATGAATACTCAACTTCTACAAAACATAAGAGATTCCCATTTAATTATTCATAAGGAAACATCGAAATCCTTTCTTAGATGCATCACTATATATTAAAAACCCTTCTACAGAATATTGTAATGTTTTCACAGGTTCCTTAAACAATATTCCCTTTAGTTCCTTGAATGTTTCCTCACACACATCTTTCTAGAGAAACCATGTACCCATCTAAGTTAAATCTATTAGAGGATTAGATAGTCATAAGAAATACTCCATAAATCATCAATAATTTCTAGATAAACCAAGAAAAGTTTAGACCTAAGTCACTATGGTTGGTCTAGTCTAGAATTCAATAGCCTTCATCATTGATGGATCTTCTACTATACCGTCTCCTAAGAATATGAGACCCAAAAATTAAACCTTTTGTAGCAAAAATTAACTCTTTTTAGGTTTTTAATATAGTTTTTTCTTCCTTGGGGACATTTGAACAATTATCAACTTGTCTTATTGTCTTCCTTTCCCATTTAATATATAATATTATCATGTATAAAGACTATCACAAACTAATAGAGGTAATCTATAAAGACTCTATTCATCATATCCATGAAGATGTCATGGAAATTAGTAATAAAAATAGAATAACTAAATATTCATATTTTTTGTACACTGTATGGAATTCTATCATTTGTATATCCTCCTTCATTAACCTCAATTGATGATATCCAAAACAAATCTCAATCTTGGAAAAGTATTGCTCTTCTCATATTTGATTAAACAAATCATCAATATGGGTAAGAGGATACTTATTATTGATTGTGATCTTGGTCAACTCCATATAATAAATGAATATTCACTTTGATTCATATTTCTTTTTCAAAAAAATAACTGGTGAACCCCATGTTGACACACATGTCTGAATGAATCTTTTATCATGGTTTCTTGGAGTTCCTTCTTCAATTCAGGTAACTCAATTGGGTTTATCCTATAGGGCATCATAGAAATTGGTGTAGAACTAGGTATGATTTATATCAAAAATCAACATCATATTTTTGTGGAATACTAGATAAATATTCCATAAATATATTCATAAATTCATGAATAAAAGGTATATCATCAATTTCTATTTTCGCCTCAAAAATTTGAGATAAAAATTACTTCAGAATGTGAATTAATACCCATACACTTGATGTAATCTCTATAGGAATATCATACATATCGACACATTGAAATATGATCATAGGTTGGTTTGAAACATCAAATGTAACTTCCCTTCCTTGAAAATTAATGTTGTATTTATATAGATACATCCAGTCCATACCTATGATGATATCTAATTAAACATGAGTAATAACAACAAGATTTACTAGAAACACAATCCTGTAAACTTGAACTGAAGAGGAATCACAATCCTGAGATGAAATCATCACACTATTGGAAGTTTTCACTACTAATTCCACATCTAATTGTTTGGTAGTAATTTTAAAACCCTCATATAATTTCTTAGATATTAATGCGTGGGTAAATCTATAGTCAAATAATACATAATCAGTTCTAGAGTGGAGGAAAAGTGTACAATTCACCAAATTGTCACCACACCCCTCATCAAAAATATTTATTTAAATATATTTCCCCTTATCCATTTTAGTACTCCCAGTTTCAGGTATATAACCCTTACTTGATGATTTTCTTGGTTTGAAAAGTTATGGGTGACGTATGAGAGAATCGGGAGATCCTAGAGTCAAGTTTGAAGAAAAGGAGATGGTGCACGGTCGGCGCACTGCTTGTCAAACCGTGCGGCCAAACCATGCTTGTATAACTGAGGAGTTAGTGGCTTCTACACGGTCGGTGCAAAGTTAAGGGAAACCGTGCAATGAGGTCATTCGTGAAGGATGGACGAGGCAGAATCTAACGCACGGTTAGCGCACGGTTTTTCAAACCGTGAGGACTAACAGTGCGGTCACATAAAGATAGATCCTAAAATTGTGGATCTGACTCGTTTTTCCTTTAATTGCCTTGTTTAAACCTCCTAAGAGACCCTAACTTGGGATTACTCTCCCTTGAAGTTTGGAAGACTTCTCCCAAGCATTCCGGAGGCGATCCGAAGGCTTCTCTTGGCGAATCAAAGCCGGATTCTTAAGGTATGTGATCATTCTTGATCGGTTTCTCCGATCTACTTAGATCTACATCTCCTCTTCTCTCGTTCGCTTATATATACACCCTTTATAGTTATATCTAAGGGTGTGGATTCCAAATATGAAATTTTTCTGTCATGGTTGTGTTAGGAGAAGAGATATAAGGAAGGGTATTTGGAGTTTTGACCCAGTGTTCTTGAGCATTCTTCGTATGTGGCTTTGTTTCTCCCTTTTTGTGGAGGTAGGTTGCTTCACTCTTGACTCCTATTGTTAGAATTGGTTGGATTAGTTTCAAATTGGTTATTTTAATGGTATTGATTGTGAAAATCATGGAATAAATCTTCTTTAGTGATGATATACGGTTTTGATGAAATTGTGAAATCTTTGTAAATTGATGAGAGAAGTGTTTTGGCTTCTTGAATTTAAAATGTTTACTTTAAATTATGGATTTGATAGAATGGAAAATGGTTTGATTAAATATGGGTTTTCAATATAATGGGGTGTTTTATTAAAATGGGTTGGTATTGAAATGACTTGATGAAATTGGTTCGATCTTTGGTTTTCATTAAAAGTATGGTTTCATTGAAATGGTTTGAGTTGGTTGAACACACTTGGTTTTGATGAAAATGGTTTTCAATAAAAGGAGTTTTATTGAAAGGATGGTTTTGGCATGATTTTTGTGATTGTGTGGTGTGTGTTCATGTTGCATATATTAGGCTTGGTTGAAATATGACCTTATGCTCAGTGGCAAAGGTGTACTACCACATGGTAACTACTTGTACTAGGCTCAGTTGAAATATGACCTTATTCTTGGTGCCAAAGGTGCAATGGAACATGAGAAATAATTACCTTGTGATGACTTGGTAGATCGAGGAGAGACCACTCATGAGTATGGAACTATCATAACAAAGCATGCATAGTTGATTTCACGGGTTTGTGAAATGGTTGGGTTACCAAAACGGGGTGTTTGTGAAATGGTTCTAATGCTGGATTTGTTATTTTTCTGGTAAAATGACTTGTTGGAAAACTGGTTTCAATTTCTCTTGGATGCTTTTGGTTATGAATGGTTTTGGAAACTTGTTTATATTTAGTTATAACTGCTTTTGAGAAAATGTTTTATATAAACTATTTTTATATAATTATTGCTAGTTCTTCAATCCTAGTGGCATGAGTAGGGAAGTCATTGGGGAAAACCTACTAACTTTTATACTCACCCCTTCTTTGGCACGTTTTTGCTTTTGTAGATGTCGTGTTCCGGGACACAGGTAAAGGCAAAGTGTCTTGTTGCTAGTGGCTTGTGGTGATGCTTGGGAGATGTTGTGGAGCTTGGAGCTTGTAGAGTATGGAGTCTTAGTATCCTTTGAGATTCTTGAGTTGTTTATCTATTTTTCACTTTGATACTTGGTTTGGTCTTCCGTTTTTGTGTACATTGATATGGTTTGACATAAATGATGTTTGTTTAGTTTGTATTTCATTTTTTCATGCATCGTATAGTGAACGTTTGGTTATGGTTGGTTTATGGGTTTATTTCGTAATGGTTAAATCGTCCCCCAATTATATTTGATACCCTTCAACATTTATTTCCATCTTTTGGCACCTTGGGGATGTCTCTTAAGGCCAAGTAATGACTCGTTGCACTCTCAAGCCAATGGGAATTGGTGGGTCATTACAAATGGTATCAGCTTGTTTGGTCCTTTCCAAACAAGTGTACATCAATGTTCTTGGTATTGGAGTTGAAATTTCTTCTTTTCTACTCCTTGGGTGGTCATCTTACACGGAATTAGGATTTTCAGAACTTGAAATGTATAGAATAAAAAGACATAGCTAACCCGTTTATGATGAACTTCAAGTTACCACGGTGTTGGGTACATAAGTGTATTGGATACACTTCTTGAATGTTGGAAATCTCATTCTCATGGGTTTAGCCAATGAGAGGAACATGACATGCATTGTAGAGTAATGAATTCCCACTAGGATTGAGTATCTCCTGGTGAATAATGATTTATGATTTCAGGAAAAGTGTGAAATTTTGAAAAATGAAGAAATTATTTTCAAATGAAATATTTTCAAATGATATTAGTTGTATTTTGAAAATGGGTTGATTTTCAAAAGGCATGAGGAATGTTTTCAACAAAGTTTGAGAATGGGAAACATGTTGTTTTGAAAACAATGTTATGATAGATGATGTGATAGAATTTTAAATACTAAGCCATCAGTTTCTAGAGAGTGATATTGACAGAGTTTTTTGTTGGTTTAGGAGAAGGCACCTGGTAAGCATCATAGAAACCAGTCGAAAGAGGCCAGTGAGAATGTGGTTGCACCTGAACCACAGGTGAACCAACAGTGTGTCCAAAGCATCACTCAGGATTTTAAAACTGTTGAATGGAGACTGCAACTGGATACCTTGTTTACGATATCTGTCAATACTAAAAATCCAAGTGGAGGAAGTACGGTTATCTTCACTAAAGGATCTGAGAACTCTAACACTAACAGCAAGAGGGTATCGGACAACTATTCTCAAGGAGGAAGAACACATCATAATCGGACCACAATATTGCTAAAGCTTCCTCTGAGACCCAAGAGTAAGCCAGGATGCTTCCAGTGTGGCTCTATGAGCCACATCAAGTGGGATTGTAAGGAAAAACCTCAATAATGTCATAATTGTAACAAGATGGGACACCTTAAGTGCTATTTCCATAATGCACTGAGGTCGGGTGTTCATGACACTCTTCAGAAAGGGAAGTGTTAGTAGGAAAATGTAGAGAAGAGCATGGAAAGTATGCATCTGCCTGGAGCTGAGCAAGTTGTAGTGCATGATCAGTTAGGACCCTCTAAAGCACGAGGTACGGTTCTTTTAATTTTCACGTTGATGAAAGATTTGTTGATTACGGGTGCTCCCCATTCATTTCTTGCTTCTTGTATCGTTGATCTGTTGGATTTACACGTAGAAATGATGTCGTCTCTTTTGAACATACTAACTCCTCTAGGTCAAAGAGAGTGTCCAGCCTTCCTATGTCAATCATGTTGTTTATTTGTGGACGACATCGAATTGATGTGGTATTTATCAATTCTTCAGATGGATGATTACGACATAATCTTGGGAATGGATTGGTTGGAGACATTTAAGGCCCACATCGATTGCTATGCGCAGATGGTCAGTTTTGTGAGGAAGGATGGCATTAGACATTTCTTTAGAGGGGAGAAGAGAGAAAAGATGGGGCAACAGATTGGTTGTCACCAACTGTTGGCATGATCTTGTATCAGTTAGAGGTTTTTGGAATCAATGGAAGATATCGAGGAAAATAGTATTCTAGCAGTTGTGGATCAATTTCTAGATGTCTTCCCCAAGAACATCGCAGGGTTACCAACACTAATGGGAGTGGAGATTACGATTGATATCCTTCCAATGACCAATCCTATTTTCCCTTCTGTCTTATAGGATGGCACCAACAGAGTTACGGGAATCGAAAGTGCAGTTAGGGGAGCTGGAAAATAAGGGTTTTATTCGACCAAGTCCTTCTCCATGGGAATCACCAGTGTTTTTTGTGAAGGAGGCAGATGGAACTCTTCAGATGTGTATTTATTATCATACGCTTAACCAAGTTACAATAAAGGATAGATATACACTTCCATGCATTGATGGCATGTTTGATCATTTTAGGGGAGCTCAGTGGTTCTCCAAGATTGAGTTGCGGTCAGGATATCACCAGTTGCAAGTTTGGAAGGAGGATATAACAAAGACGGCCTTCAGAAGTAGATATGGCCACTACAAATATGTAGTCGTGCCTTTTGGTCTTACGAATGCACCAGCAGTCTTTATGTAATTGATGAATCGGATATTTCAGTGATATCTGGATTCTTTTTTTGTGGTGTTTGTGGATGACATATTTGTGTATTCAAGAACAAGGGTTGAGCATGAGCAACACTTGGAGATAGTGTTAGAAATATTGAGGGACCATCAGTTGTATGCCAAATAATCAATGTGCGATTTTTGGATACAATAAGTATGCTTTCTAGGCCATGTTGTTTCTGAGAAAGGTTTTTCAGTGAATCTAGATAAGATAAAAGTTGTTCTTTCTTGGAAACCACTGAATAATGTCTTTGAAATAAAAAGTTTTCTTAGTCTATCTGGTTATTACCGATGCTTTGTGCGTGACTTCTCACGATTAGCTTCTCCAATGACATCATTGACAAAGAAAAACCGTGCATTTCAGTGGACTGAGGAATGTGAGAGATCTTTTCAAGAGTTGAAACTTCGCCTTACATCAACACCCATCTTGGTCTTTCCTGAATCAGGACAATGCTATGTGGTGTGTTGTGATGCCTCGGGAATAGGGTTGGGAGGTGTTCTAATTCAAGGAGACCATGTTGTTGCTTATGGTTTAAGTTAGTTGAGGGTGCATGAGAAGAATTACCCAACACACTCTTTGGAATTACCTTCAGAAAGTTGTATACTTAGTTGGCGAAAGAAGCTTCAGACGAATGGCTATTGATGTCGGTCTTAGCTGACCTACATGTGGAATATGAAGAATGAGGTGATGTTGCGGTTTTCGTTCCAGTTGCGCTTGTTCCTGATTTTTTGGAGATAGTAAAGGATCCACAGGAATCTGATGTAGACTATGTTTCAATGAGTTCAAAACTCAATGGTGGGGAGACCATTGAGGGATGGAAGCTGGATGGGAGTTCATTTTTGCGGTTTCATGATCGGATGGTTCTACCTTTAACTGATTAAGAACATCTCCTTCATTCTTACCACCAATCCAAATGGATTGTTCATCTAGGAATACAGAATATGTATAAGGTGTTGAAAGAATAGTTTTGGTGGAGCGGCATGAAAAAGAGGGTGGCCGAGTTCGTCTCACGGTGCATCAATTGTCAGTAGGTTAAAGAAGAGAATCAGAGGCCAGCCGATATGTTACAATATTTACCTATCCCTGTGTGGATATGGGATCATATAGCAATGGATTTTGTTATAGGGCTTCCAAGAATAGTCCAGAAACACTATTCCATTTGGGTGATAGTGGATCGTCAAACCAAGTCGGCCCATTTCATCCCTATTCATGAAACTCATACAGGGGAAGATCTTTCAAAAATCTATATCCAAGAAGTGGTAAAGAGGCATGGTGTACCAGTTTCTATCGTGTCAGACAGAGATCCAAGGTTCACATATCGTTTATGGCGATCCTTACAGAAATCCCTCAGAACTCAGTTGAATATGAGTACGGCGTATCACCCTCAGAAGGATGGACAATCTAAAAGGACAATATAGATATTTGAAGACATGTTTTGGGATTGTGTAATGGATTTTGGTGGCTCATGGGATGAGCATATACCCTTACTGTAGTTCTCATACAATAACAGTTCTCAGGCCTCGATACACATGGCTCTGTTTGATACACTGTATGGGCGTCCTTGTCGTTCTCCACTATGCTGGGTGGAAACAAGTGAGACTTCACTAGTTGGTCCGAGCCTTGTCCAAGAAACAACGATGAAGATTCAGTTGATTAAAAAGAATACGAAGATGGCACGGAGTCATTAGAAATCTTATTCCAATCATCGCTGAAGACTGTTATCGTTTGTGGTGAGTGATCATCTCTTTTTGAGAATCTTTCCAAGGCTTGGACATCATCATTTTGGGAAATAGGGAAATTATATCCTCAATATATAGGCCCTTTTGAGATATTGGAACGGGATGGCGAGGTGGCATATCTGTTGGCATTACCACCACGGTTCAGTGCAGTGCATAATGTGTTCCATGTATCTCAGTTGAAGAAGTATCAGTTCGATCCTGACCATGTGATCAAATGGGATCACGTTGACCTAGAACCAGATGCTTCGTTGGTACACATTTCGGTGCGGATTGTCGATGGGCAGGAGAAAGTATTGCATGGAAGAAGCAACGTTCTAGTGCGGGTTTTGTGGAAACACGGTCAGATTCAGGAAGAGGCATGGGAACGCGAGAAATAAACGAAATAGCTGTGGCCAGAACTCTTTCAGGCAAGTGATGATTTTCTTCTTTCTAAGGACGGAAAGGCCAATGGTGGGGAGAATGTAGTACCCCCGTTTTCTGGAATGTAACCCTTACATGATGATTTTCTTGGTTTCAAAAGATATGGGTGACGTATGCGAGAATAGGTAGATCCCAGAGTGATGTTTGAAGCAAAGGCGAAGGTGTGCGGTCGGCGCACGACTTGTCAAACCGTGCGGAAAAACCTTGAGTGTCTGAATGAGGAGGCAGTGGCTTCAGCACAGTCGGTTCACGGTTAAGGGAAATTGTGTGATTAGGTCATGCGTGAAAGATGGCCGAGGGAGAAGCTAACACACGGTTAGCGCACAGTTTGTCAAACCGTGTGGACTAACTGTGCGGTCACTTAACGTTAGATCCTAAAATTGTGGATCTAACTCGTTTTGCCTTCAATTGCCCTATTTAAACCTCCTAAGTGACCCTAACTCAGTATTACTCTCCCTTTATGGTTGTAAGACTTCTCCCAAGTGTTCTGGAGGTGATCTGAAGGCTTCTCTTGGTGAATCGAAGCCGGATTCTTAAGCTATGTGATCTTTCTTGATCGGTTTCTCAGATCTACTTAGATCTACTTCTCCTCCTCCCTTTTTTTTCTTATATCTACGCCCGTTATGGGTATATATAAGGGTGTGGATGCCAAATATGTCAAAATTTGGTCTTTTTGTGTTAGGAGATGAGATCTAAGGAATGGTTTTTGGAGTTTTGACCCGGTGTTCTTGAGTGTTCTTCGTTTTTGGCTTCGTTTCTCCCTTTTTATTGAGGTAGGTGGCTTCACTCTTGACTCATCTATTTATAATTGGTTTTCTTAGTTTCAAATTGGTTATTTGAATGGTATTTATTGTGAAAATCATGGAATAAATCTTCTTTAGTGATGATTTATGGTTTTGATGAAATGGTGAAATTTTTGTAAATTGTTGTGAAAAGTGTTTTGGCTTCTTGTATTTAAAATGTTGATTTTAAATTATGGATTTGACGGAATGGAAAATGGTTTGATGAAAGATGGGTTTTCAATAAAAAGGCGTGTTTTATTAAAATAGTTTGGTATTGAAATGACTTGATGAAATTGGTTTATTCTTTGGTTTTCATTAAAAGTACGTTTTTATTGAAATGGTTCGAATTGGTTGAACACACTTGGTTTTGATGAAAATGGTTTTCAATAAATGTAGTTTTATTTAAAGGATGGTTTTGGCATGATTTTTGTGATTGTGTGGTGTGTGTTCATGTTGCATATACAACGCTTGGTTGAAATATGACCTTCTACTCGGTGGAAAAGATGTACTACCACATGGTAACTACTTGTACTAGGCTCGGTTGAAATATGTCCTTATGCTCGGTGCCAAAGGTGTAATGGAACACGGGAAATAATTACCTTGTGACAACTTGGTAGATCGAGGAGAGACCGCTCATGAGTACGGAACTCTCATAACAAAGCATGCATAGTTGATTTCACGGGTTTGTGAAATGGTTGGGTTGCCAAAACGGGGTGTTTGTGAAATGGTTCTAAAGATGGATTTGTTATTTTTCTGGTAAAATGACTTGTTGGAAAATTGGTTTCAATTCCTCTTGGATGCTTTTGGTTACGAATGGTTTTGGAAACTGGTTTATATTTAGTTATAAATGCATTTGAGAAAATGTTTTATATAAACTGTTTTTATATAATTGTTGCAAAATCTTCAATCCTAGTGGCATGAGTAGGGAAGTCATTGGGGAAAACCTACTAAGTTTCATACTCACCCCTTCTTTGGCATGTTTTTTCTTTTACAGATGTCGTGTTTCGGGAGACAGGTAAAGGTAAAGAATCTTGTTTCTAGTGGCTCGTGGTGATACTTGGGAGATGTTGTGGAGCTTGGAGCTTGTGGAGCACTGAGTCTTAGTGTTTTTTGAGAGTCTTGAGTTGTTTATCTGTTGTGCACTTTCATACTTGGTTTGGTCTTCAGTTTTTGTGTACTATGATGTGGTTTGACATAAATGAAGTTTGTTTAGTTGATCTTTCATTTTTTCATGGATCATATAGTGAATGTTTGGTTATGGTTGGTTTATGGGTTTATTTCATAAAGGGTAAATCATCCCCCACTTATATTTGAAACCCTTTGGCATTTATTTCCAGCCATTGGTGACTTGGGGATGTCGTTTAAGGCCAAGTAATGACTCGTTGCACTCTCAATCCAGTAGGAATTGGCGGGTCATTACACCCATTGTATTAATATGTTATTGAAACCGGTCATCATCAATAAATCTATATTTTGGGAATTGGTTATAATAATGCTCATTCTCCTTACACATAAAACACTAATGTGTGGGAGAATCATTCTATGCATGTTTCACTCTATTCACATCAATGGACAACTTCATCCCCTTAGTTCTGAATTCAATTGTCGGATGTTCTTCCCTTCCAAAATTAAATAATTTATAAGTCCCTATAAGACAATTTCCTCTATACTTCTTTCCATGCCTAAAAAATAAATTAAGGCATGTCTTATTTTCTCCTTGGTCTTTATACTTTCCATTTAACTCTATATTCTGTTTCCTTTTAAAACCATGAGACCAATATGTTACTTCATCCTCCATTTCCACCATTATTGTAAAATTAACAATATCTTCATTGATACTAATGACTCTAATGAATAATGACCTTTTGAGACTAATATTTAACCCCGAAAAAATTGGTTCACATTAGTGTATGGTTTCATGATAATTCTAGAATCATGCCTCATAAGTCTTAAAAAATTAGCCCCAAAGGTACCAATATATTCATCTTATTTTTGATTCACCTCATGGAATTAGTTTCCATATTCGTATGATGAAAATGTGAAAAAAAAATTAAAATATTAATATCTATAAATCATCACAATCCATGGATTCAATCTCAACATGTCACCTTGTACTCTTTGTTAGACTCCACCACTCCTCAACTTCACCTTCTAACCGATATACATCCTTAATGAATTTATCATGTTGTGAACACTGGATAATGGTGGATATCTATTTACTGGTACTTATAAATTGTTCAGCAATATGTTTATCATAATACCCATTGAAAGAAGGTTGAATATGCCACATGAAGGACTCAATAAAATATTTCTCCCTCCATTTCTCATTTGGAAGTCCCTCATGGATCATAACTTGAGAAATTTGGGTGAACATAGAAAAAATATTTTTATACTATTAAAACTAAATTTGTATGTATTTATTCTAAAGAAGAATTTTATTTTGTCAAATAGAATATATAAAAGTTTCAAATATTGGATTTAAAAAGGTTCCATCATTAAAAAGCGGTGAAAGTGCATTTTTTTTTTGAAATAAATACTTCTTTTATCTGAAAAAATGAATTTGTTCTTAAATTATGTCCAAGAAACTCATAATATGGATTCTAAAATTATAATGATTATATATAGTTGAATATTCAGTCAATACTATTCATAACTACTTTTTAACGTCTAGTTTGGTAAAATTGGGGTGTGTTTGAACCCTGTGTTGCGTGCAGTGCAAGTTATTGAATTACTTTGAAGAAATAACGTACTATGAAATCTTGGGGTGTTACATTCTTCCCTCCTTAAATTAATTGTGTCCTCTCAATTTGAAATTTTTCTCCAAAAATAAAATTATGAAAACAGAAAATACCTTTGTGGGAAAACCCACATCCGAAATTGGGTTAATAAAATTGGTTCTTAATAAGAGAAAAAGGGGAATCAAAAAGTAACAACCAAATTATGATCTCAATTAAGAGAACATTGGTGGAAATTAGAGACACATAATTGGAGGAATACATTAATATTTATATGGATTTATTGAGGTCAACAATTACAATCAAGTGTAAAATTAAAGACCTCAAACCCAACAATCTATGATGATTTAAAATAGCATCAGTTCAACGAAACATAAAGTATTAGGATAACACATTTTGGGTTTTAAGATCCCTTCCCTAAAGTTTAAGAATTATGTTATCCATAGAATAAGAGGAATATATATATATATATATATATACTTGACAAGTATAGATTCACCCTTCAACTAATTCCTACCACAAACTCTTCTTTCATTTCAAAAGATTTCAAAAAAATATTCAATTTAACCTAATCATATAGGGTTCCCAAAATAATGAATTTATAATTCACCTATCAGACCTTTTAAAAAGAAACTAAATTATACAATCCAGGATATCACATAGGCCAGTGTTAGGTGATGCACCCATGTCGCCCTTCGGTTGTGGGTTCAAGTCTCACGACCTTGCCAGACGAGACGGGTTGTCTCCCGACCTCCGGGATGTCCTTTTTATGGCAATCCAAAAATAATCTCAAGAAATGATTTAACCTTAACAATAGTATCCAATTTAAAACTTTATCAATACCAACCTTTAGACTTATCCAAAAATACTTCTATCCAAACTCACAATCCAAAATTTATAAGGAATATAAACACAATGAGGATCCCTTTTTCCACATAATAATATGTGAATACCTTCATCATGTATTCTTTTAAAACACTATAAAACCCTGAATTACCATAAAACCATATTTATTACATTCATGCTCCCTTATTACTTATTTAATACTAGATATATTCCTTATATCCAAAAAATGTTAAGACTCCAACAATGATAAAATAAACTAACCATTAATTAGTGCCAAGTTAGTCAAGAATATCCAATATAATTTACCCAAATCAACCATCTCTTATTCCCAAATTACTACCTCAGTATCTAGACAATATTAAGGATTACCTTTCCTTAAACCATGTATTTTTTTAAAAAATAACTTACTGTTGAGTCACTTTTCATAATACCATATAATCATAAATCTTCAATGAAATAGTACTTTAGTATAATCCTTATTTATTTCCATAATTTATATGACCAGTACATCGTTAGTACAACACTCAAATGAAACAATTATTTAATAACTACATAATAACACTAGGATTTCCTCTTCATCTGTGGTAGTATCATAACTTGATTATTTTTCATTAGCATTATTTGGGGAATACTCTGATGATCAGAACATTGATTCATATAGTGTCCCAACTCCTTGCAGATGAAGCTTTTACATTTGATACATTTTTATTATCCTTTTAATCACACACTTGATGTCCTTTTTCTCAACACTTATAACAAACTCACATTCCCTTCAAGCATTTACCAAGGTGGTTCTTTCCACAGTAATCACATATGGGAAAATCATTCTTTTCCCTCATCCCTTTATCCATCTTTCTCTCTTCCATCCTTTTCTTCTCTTTCTTTGCTTTAAATCCATAGGACTCAAGGAATTCTTTACTTATCTTTTTAACACATGATGATATTTGTTCATATGTTTAGAATACATGGGAGACAATTTCCCTTCCAAATGATGGCTTAATACTGTGAAAGATATGATCCTTCATACTCTTTGGATCATACGTATTGTGGAGTTCACATTCCTTCTACTGAGTGCCATTTTTATACAATGGAATACAGTAGGTCGGTTTATGAATTGCAATGAATAATTCCAAACTTGTGAAATACTTAATGTAGATTGAATAGTTTATAGATATAATCTATAATCATAAAAATGTTTTCTCTGAGAAATTATATATTCATAAACCCTTCATAATGGTTTGTAAATAAAATGAGAATTATCTTAAGCATATCCCCCAGGAGTGTCGTAACCAAGAGTGTAGCAAGGCTCATTTCGTGCACTAGTTCTTATTAGAGTCTATATCAAAATGGTATTTTTGGGTTTTTCCCCTAGGTACAGTTGTTCCAGAGGTGCCTATATCTGCTCATATCCAGACAGGGATGTATTGCTCGGAAAACTCACAAAATATCAACATTACCAAAATTCTAGGAAGTTATTCTATACTAATCCTCAAAGTCTATATTTGGGCAATGTGCTCTAATTAGAGTTTATCTAAATCTGGCTTACAAGGTTTATACTAAACTTCCTATGATACCAACTATAATTCCCCGACCCTAGTTAACCAGATTCAGTGCATTATTACATAACATTGGCATGATCACTAAAGATCAAGTCTCGAAAGACCGATTAGTTTAGTAGCCTTGGAAACACTAGATACCTTCATAAGTCTTAAATTACATCATAAAGTGAAAAAGTATGACAAAATTGTCTCCATATTCCACAACTATATCCCCTCAGACTATCCATGCAGTTCATTCATAAAATACTTCTTCACATCCTGTAATAATAAAACATAAAAAAGGGGTGAGCTCAAATTCTTAGTAAGGATAACAATATAGCAAAAACATTCATAAATACGCGTAAACATTTAAGGCAATATATAAATAAAACAACAGCCTTTTAAACATTAACTTTAGCATAATATAGAAAAAATAAAATGATATAATGTCATTTACTTATTCACATGGATATTCTACTAGTCTAATAGTAACATGAAATATCAATAACCACTTTCATAATGAATGAATGCATAATGCCAGACTATCATAACCACATAGTCAAGGCCTTGTGCCAAGACAAGAAATAATATTTTGTCAAGGACTTGTGACAAGACACTAGTTTGTCTCATGAGACCTACCAATGCATCTACGAGCTATAGTGGGCTCCACCCGTCACTTACTAAGTCCAATGCGTTCCTCATATGAACGGGTTTAAACATAACAAAAACATTTGTATTAAAACTAGCATATGAAATGTCAATACTTTATCTATAAACCATGAATGGTATAAAAATAACACATCCATTGTTAAACAGTTCACACAACCTTCAATACAATATGGGATTTTTGTATCATAACAAACTAACTTCAAATAAGCTTAAAATCCATCAAAGGATGTTGATATATATGAAATCAAAATTATTTGAGAGAAATATCACATCTTTGAAATCATTTAAAAGTCACATAAATATTGAATACAACATTTACTTTGAAAATATTATTATAAGATTGTAAAGGAATCTTTGAAAATTTTATAATGGAAGAAAATAGCCACACCCGCAGTATATGTTAAAAAAGACATTCTTACCTTAATTTTGTTGAAAATGTTAAAAAGGACATTGTTTGGAAAATGAGAGAAATATTCCTTTATAAACATCTTATAAAAAGTCAAGAAAGGGTATAAATGACTTTAACCCATATCTATAAAATAGTATGAATGTTTTGAAATACATTTTTAAGAAACATGGATGTGGATGATAAAGAGGTGCCAGTAGATAATTACGTATAAACAACCTCAAATAATAAAGATATTGTGAAATAAACCTTTAACTTGTACTTTTCCTTGGTCGAAGGTAGGTTGAACTCCTATATAATAAAGAAATAATTGTTATTAAATTATACAAGAATCATATAAAGTAATATTATATCATATATGATCTTTTAACATTGCTTTGTTAATAATATCTTAGTATTATCGTTGTTTCATGTGTTAACGGATTTTTTTTTCTTTATATTCATTGTTATGTGAGTCATATTTGTTATGTATGGGATTTATATTATTCATATACAGAATTATATCAAGTCTTTAAACATTATTTTTAATCATCAAATAGAAATTAGTCTTGAATGGATACGATGGGGAATGAATCTCATCGCGTTCGTGGAGACTGTAATCTGTACGTACGTATGAGCGACAATATCATTCTTTTGATATTAAAATAAAATAGAAGTGTCTGGTATATCATATATACAGAATCATTATCATTTTATATTTTTCATTTACATCAATTACACATCATTATATTACCCATCCAAATAATGTATTGAATAACAATTACACTACGACGTGGAGACAGTAAGTTGTACGTACGCACGTATGGTGACATGTCATTCAAAGGATGGATATAATAGTTAATATGGTTGTACCATATTTCTAATAACATCACATTATATAGAAGATACTGGAGTTATTATTTTATAATGGAAACAACCAAGAAAGAGGAAGTGAAAGAAGAAAGGAACTTGAAAGAGGTGATTAAATATTAACATCTTCTTTGGGTTCTTCGTATTGATTTGATTAAAAGGGATCATTATGTTAGCTTTCTAACTAAAGTAAGGTCTCTAGGATGAAGGGAGGAATTTTTAGATGGTATTTGAGTAGGGTTTGGCTGAACCAAAAAATTTTTAAGGTATTAATCTGAGAGAAGGGGGAGTTCCCTTTTATAAGAGGGGTGAGGGGTACCTTAAGAAAAACATAAAATATTATTTATTAATAATTTTATATTAGGTTTATAATGACTAAAAACTGATTTAATTCAATTATAAGATATGGATGGGCCGAAATCCACTCAACCAATAGGTTTTATACAGGTTTGGGTGACTATATTAACCTTATCTTTTAGATTTAACTCTTAGATAATTTGTTTGACATTTACCATGTCTCTTTGTATTTTTATATTATATGGCTAATAAACATACTATAAACAGACAATAAATACCCAAGTGGTTTATTAATGACATAAATATCATAATATACGTCCTTTATCCGATCATTAGATTTTTAGGAATATTATATCAATTAATAATATATTATTTGTTTTAAAAATTCTTTTATGTCAATTTTGAGACTATTTAATATTTGATTTTTTTAAAGTCATAAAAACATTATTAATTCAAAAAAAAAATTTTAATAAATCCTAACATGCCATATTAACCTATAAAAGTCTTGTATGACATCAAAATATTAAAATTATATTTATTTTAACAATTATAATACCATTTTTTTTATTTTTTCATAAATAAACAAAACACTGCATTATCATTTTTCCATAAATAAATTTAATTATTAAATGTATAAATATTATAAATAAAGTAACATTTTTTATAAAATAGATTTAGCTTTCTAATGAATATTTATAGTCTAAAATATAACTTATATAACTTCTTGTAAAAATTGTTTTACTAAAATGTATTTGTTTATGTCATTTTTGCCTTTACTTTAAATTAATTCACATAAAGTGTCCTTGTCACTCTCAAGTGGCTCCATGTGGTCCCAAAATCAACCCAAAGATTCCCATGGTCAGACATGTATCATCCAATAGGGTTAGTACATGTGTTAGGGTAATTTAGTATTATTTTAAATTTATTTCCTTACCCATATTTAAAGGATTTACCTTTTAACCATGGTAAATAAAATATTTACCGAAGTAATTATTCATAATATATAAAAATAAAAGTTACCTATTTACACAATTTGGACCTCCTAATCCCAAATATTTATTCCATTTTTATAAATTCCAAACATAGAAGTGGTAGAAATTAGTTTAAAATTAATTCTCGCTATCAAAACAAAAAAGTGTGTTTTTAAGAAATAATAACTATCAAATGATTGACACTTGTTTATGTCTACTTTAAATGTGATATTACATAAAATGACCTACATTAAATTAAATGATAAAATTGTAATATAATGAAATATTAAAACCACTCTAATGTATATTTTGTCACTATAAATTATTTTGATTAAAAAAGTTGTTTTAATTAAAATTTAGTATTTTCACTATTCATCAAAAAATTAATTTTTTCAGAAAAATACCAAAAATTCAACCTAAGATAAATTTTATATTCCAAATTAACAAATTAATTCTATTTTACCAAATTAAAATCATAGACGTTGCATTTATTAATTTAAAATTAATTCTCGTTGTCAAAACCAAAAGGTGTATTTTTAAGAAATAAGATCTATCAAAAGATTGACACTTATTTATGTCCGATATCAAAGTAAAATTACTTATAATGACTGGAATTGTATTAAATTGTAAAAACATAATCTATTTATACTTCCTAACAATTAAAACTTATAATTTAACACTATAATTTATTTTGATTAAAAAAGTTGTTTTCAGTTAAAATATAGTATTTTTCACTATCCACCCAAACATGAAAGTTATCAGAAAAGCACAAAAAATTTATTGAAACTAAACAATTATGTCTCAATTCTAAAGAAGAAGATTATTTTTTTCATATATAATATATAAAAGTTTCAAATATTGGATTTAAAAAGTGTTCATCATTAAAAGGCGGTAAAAGTGCAGTTTTTTGAAATAAATACTTCATTTATCTGGAAACAAATGATTTAGTTCTTAAATTATGTATAAGAAACTCATAATATGGAATATAAAATTTTAAGGATTATATATTGTCCAATATTTATTTAATACTATTCATAACCCCTTTTGAATAGCTAGTTTGGTAATCTTGGGTTGTGCTCGAACTCGGTGTTGCGTGTAGTGGAAGTTATTGAATTACTTTGAAGGAATAATGTACTATAAAATATTGGGGTGTTACATTATCCCCTCCATAAATAAATTGCATCCTCTCAATTTGAAATTGTTCTCTGAAAATAAATGGTTGAAAATAGAAAATACCTTTGTGGGAAAAACCACATCAAAAATTGGGTTAATAAAATTTTGGCTTAATAAGAGGAAAAGGATAAAATTGGTGTAAATTAGAGAAACATAATTGGAGGAAAAAAGTAAATATTTATAGGGATTGATTGAGGTCATCAATCACAAACAAGTGTAAAATTTAGGACCTCAATCCCATCAATCTATGATGATTTAAAATACCATCGGTTCAACAAAACATAAAGTATTAGGATAAAACATTTTTTGTTTTAAGATCCCTTTCCTAAAGTTTAAGAATTAATTTATCCATAGAATAAGATTATAATATATATATATATATATATATACTTTACAAGTAGAGTTTCATCCTAAAACTAATTCCTACCGAAAACTCATCTTTCATTCCAAAAGATTTTAAAAAAATATTCTATTTATCCTAATTGTATGGGGTTCCAAAAATAATGAATTTATAATTCACCTATCAGAACTTTTAAAAAGAAACTAAATTATTCAATACTGGATATCACATAGGCCAGTGGTATGTGATGCACCCTTTTCATCCTCCAGTTGCATGTTCATGTCTCACGACCTTGTCGGACTCCATAAGTTGTCACCCGACATCCAGGATATCCATTTTATGGTAATCCAAAAATAATATCAAGAAATGATTTAACCTTAACAATAGTATCCAACATCAAACATAATCAATTACAACCTTTATACTTATCCAAAATACTTCTATCCAAAATAACAGTCCAATATTTTTAAGGAATGTAAACAAAATGAAGATCCAATTTTTCAAGTAATAACATGTGAATACCTTCATCATGTATTCTTTTAAAACCCGATAACACCCTGAATTACCATAAAACATTATTGATTACATTCATGATCCATTATTCCTTATAGAATATAGATATATTCCTTATATCCAAAATTTTTGAATACTCCAACAATGATGAAATAAACAAACCATTAATCTGTGCCAAGGTATCCAAGAATATCCAGTATAATTTCTTCAAATCAATAATATCTTATTCCAAAATTACTAACTCAGTATTAGGAATATATTAAGGATTACCTTTACTTCAACCATGTATTTTCCAAAAAAAGTTTAACTTGTTGTTGAGTCACATTTCATAATAACATATAATCTCAAATCTTCAATGAAATAGCACTGCATTACAATCCTTATTTATTTCTATAATTTATATAACCAGTACATCATTGATACAACAATCAAATGAAAAAATTATTTAATAAATACATAAGAACACTAGTCATTCCTCTTCATATGTGATAGTATCATAACATTATTATTATTCATTAGACTCATTTGGGTAATACTCTGATTATCTGAACATTGATTCACGTAGTGTCCCAACTCATTGTAGATGAATCTTTTACATTTGAAACTTTTTTTATCCCTTGCAATCACGTACTTGTTGTCCTTGTTCTCAAAACTTATAAAAAACTCACATTCCATTCAAGAATTTACCAAGGTGATTCTTTACATAGTAATCACATATGGGAAAATCCATATTTTCCCTCGTCCCTTTATCCATCTTTCTCTCTTCCATACTTTTCTTATCTTGCTTCGCTTCAAAGACATAGGACTCAAAAAATTCTTTATATATCTTTTTAACACATGATACTATTTATTCATATGTTGAGAATACATGGGAGACTATTTCCCTTCTAAATTTTTTCTTAATACCATGAAATATATGATCCTTCTTACTCTTTGGATCATATGTATTGCTGGAGTTAACATTCATTCTATTGGGCGCCATTTCTATACAATTGAATACACTAGGCCAGTTTATAAATTACACCGAATAATTAAAAACTTGTAAAGTACCTAACATAGATTGAACGGTTTATGGATATAATCCATAATCATAAAAATGTTTTCATTGATGAAGTATATAATCATAAACCCTTCATAATGGTTTTTAAAGAAAATGAGAATTATCCTAAGCATATCCCCCAGGAGCTTCGTAACCAAGAGTGTATCAAGGCTCATTGTCGTGCACCAGTTCCTGTTCGAGTCTAGCTCAAAGTGGGGTTTTTGGGTTTTACCCCTAGGTATATATGTGCCAGAGCCCCCTTTACCTGCTCGTACCCATACAGGGATGTATTGCCCAGAACACTCACAAAATCTCTACATTACCAAAATTATAGGAAGTTCTTCTATACTAATCCTCAATGTCTATCTTAGGGTAATGTGATCTAATCAGAATTTATCTAAATCTAGCTTCCAAGGTTTATACTAATATTTTTCTCTAATACCAATTGTAATGTCTCGACCCCAGTTACCCAGAGTATGTGTATCATTACATAGAATTGTCATGATCAAAAAAGATAAAGTCTCAAAAGATTGATTAGTTTAGTATCCTTGGAAACACCAGATGCATTCATAAGTCTTACTTTACATCATAATGTGAAAAACTACAACAACATAGTATCCATAGTCCAAAATCATATCCCCTCAGACTATCCATGCAGGTCAGTCATAAAATACTTCTTCACATCCTGGGAAAATAAAACATAAGAAAGGGGTGAGCTAAAATGCTTTGTAAGGATAACAATATAGCAGAAACTATCATAAATAAGTATAAACATTTAAAGAAATATATAACTAAAAAAAATCCTTTGAAACATGAACTTCAGCATAATATGGAAAAAATATAATAAAATAATTCAATTTACATATTCACATGGATATTCTACTAGTATAATAATCACATCCAATATCAATAACCACTTTCATAATGAAGGGATGCATAATGCCAGACTATCATAACAACATAGTGAAGGCCTTGTGCCAAGACTACACATAATTTTTTGTCAAGGCCTTGGGACAAGACAATAGTATGTCTCATGAGACCTATAGATGTATCTAGGAGCTACATTGGGCTTCAACCATAACTTACTATGTCCAATGCATTCCTCATATGAACAGGTTTAAACATAACATAAACATTCGTATTAAAACTATCATACGAAATGTCAATGCTTTCTCCATAAACCATGAATCGAATAAAAATAACACGTCCATTTTCAAACATATCACAAATCCTTCAATACAACATGGAAGTTTTGTATCATAATAAAGTAACTTCAAATAAGCTTAAAATACATCAAAGGAAGTTGACAAAGATGAAATCAATACTATTTTAGAGAAATATCTCTTTTTTGAAATCATTTAAAAGTCATATAATTATAAAATAAGACATTTAATTTGAGAATAATCTTATAATATAGTAAGGGAAGTTTTGATGATTTTATAATGTTGTAAAATAGTTTCACCCTCCGTATAAGTTAAAAAAGACATTCTTAACTTAATTTTGTTGAAAAGGTTAAAAAGGACCTTGTATGGAAAAAGACAGAAAGATTCCTTTATAAACATCTTATAAAAAGTCAAAAAAGGGTATAAATGACTTTAACCCATATTCTATTAAATAGTAAGCATTTTTTGAAATACATTTTTAAGAAACATGGATGTGGATGATAAAGAGGTCCAAGTAGATAATTACGTATAAACTACCTTAGATAATGAAGAGATTGTGAAATAAACCCTTACCTTGTACTTTTCCTTGGTTGAGGGTAGGTTAATCTCCTGTATAATGGTGAAATAATTCTAATTAAATTATACAAGAATCATATACATTAATATGATATCATATATGATCTTTTAACATTTATTTGTTAATAATATCTTAGTATTATCGTTGTTTTGGGTGTTAACAGATTAGTTTTCCTTTAAATTCATTGTTATGTGAGTCATGTTTATTATGGATGGGATGTATATTATTCATATCTATAATTATATCAAGTCTTTAAAAATTATTTTTAATCATCAAATTAAAATTAGTCTTGAATGGATACGATGGAGAATGAATCTCATCGTGTTCATGGAGTCGGTAATCCTTACGTACGCACGAGCAACAATATCATTCTTTTGATATTAAAATAATATAGAATTGGATGTTATATCATATATACAATATCATTATCATGTTATGTTTATCATTTACATCAATTACACATCATTATTATACCCATCCAAATAATGTATTGAATATCAATTACACCACGATGTAGAGACGGTAAGCCGTACATACGCACGTATGGTAACATGTCATTCAATGGTTGGATAGAATAGTGAATATGGTTGTACCATATTTATAATAACATCACAGTATATTGAAGATACTGGAGTTATTATTTTAGAATAGAAACAACAATGAAAGAGGAAGTGAAAGAAGAAAGGAACTTGAAAGAGGTGATGAAATATTTACCTCTTCTTTGGGTTCTTACTTTTGATTTGATCAAAAGTGCTCCTTATGATGTAATTATGACTAAATTATGGTCTGTAGGATGAAGGGAGGTAAGGTGATAGGATATTTAGGTAGGGTTTGGTTGAACCAAAATTCTTTGAAGGTATGAATTTGAGAGAAGGGGGAGTGACCTTTTATAAGAGGGGTGAGGGGCACCTTAGGTAAAATATAAAATATTAATTTATAATAAATTAATATTCAGTTTATAATGGTTCAAAAATGTGTTATTTCTAGGATAAGGTGGGTATGGGTCTAAATCCACTCATCCAATAGGATAAATTCATAGTCGGGTTATAATGTCTCTTTGTATTTTTATATTATTTGGTTAATAAAATTACTATAAACTGCCAAGAGACCCCCAAGTGGTTCATTAATGACATAACTATCATAATATAAGTCCTTTGGAAGAACATTAGATTTTTATAAATATTATATCAATTAATAATATCATATTTGTTTTAAAAACTCTTTTATGTCAATTTTGACACTTTTTAATAATTGATTTTTTTAAAGTCATAACATCTTTATTAATTCAAACTAAATTTATTTAATAAATCCTAACATGCCATAGTAACCTAAAAAATTAGTGGATGACATAAAAATATTCAAATTATATTTATATTAACAATTATAATACCATTTTTTTGATTCTTTCATTAATAAGAAAAACACTACATCATCATTGTGTCATAAATTAATTTAATTGTTAAATGTCTAAAAATTATAAATAAAATACCATTATATTAGAAATTTTTTTATATTTATAATGAATATTTATATAAAAAACTATAACTTATAGAACACCATCCAAAAATTGTTTTACTAAAAGATATATGTTTATGTCATTTTTGCCTTTACTTTTAATTAATATATATAACCTATCATTATCAATCACAAGTGGCTCCAAGTGGTCCCAAAATCGACCCAAAGACGCCCATGGTCAGACATGTAACATCCAATAGGTTTAGAACACATGTTAGGGTAATATA
Source organism: Viscum album (assembly GCA_963277665.1). Lineage (NCBI taxonomy): Eukaryota > Viridiplantae > Streptophyta > Magnoliopsida > Santalales > Viscaceae > Viscum > Viscum album. The sequence continues at coordinate 1,620,650,433 of OY728155.1, read as the reverse complement.
ATATTATTTTAATATTATTTTAATATTATTTTAATATTATTTCTTTACACATATTTATCGGATTTACCATTTGACCATGGTAAATAAAATATTTACCAAAGTAATTATTCATAATGTCTAAAAACAAAATTTACCTATTTACACAATTTGGACCTCTTGATCCCAAATATTGAATCCATTTTTCAAAATTCCAAACCAAGAAGTGGCGGAAATTAATTTAAAATTAATTCTCGCTTTCAAAGCAAAAAGCATGTTTCTAAGAAATAATAACTATCAAAATATTGACCCTTGTTTATGTCTAGTTTAAATGTGAAAATAGATCCAATAACATAAATTATATTAAATAATGAAAATATAATCTAATTAAATATTAAAACCCCGCAAATTTTTAATTTATCAATATAAATTTTTTTGATTAAAAAGTTTTTTTTAATTATAATTTAGTATTTTTCACTATTTGTCAAATAAAAAATGTTTTCTAAAAAATATCAAAACATCACCCTAAGATAATTTTGATATTCGGAATTAAAAAATGAAGTCTATTTTACAAAATTAAAAACATAGAAGTTTCATTTATTAATTTAAAATTAATTACCGTTGTCAAATCCAAAAGGCATATTTTTAAGAAACAATATATATCAAAAGATTGACACTTATTTATTTCCACTCTCAAAGTGAAATTACTTAAAATGGATAGAATTGGATTAAATGGTAAAAATATAATCTATTTATACTTCCAAACCATTAAAATTTATAATTTAACACTATAATTTATTTCTATTAAAAAGTTTTTTTCTGTTAAAATATAGTATTTTTCACTATCCACCCAAATATGAATGTTATTAGAAAATCTCCAAAAACTTATTGAAACTAAATTCTTATGTCCCAATTCTAAATAAGAAGTTTATTTTTTCAAATATAATATATAAAATTTTCAAATATTGGATTTAAAAGGGTTCATCATTAAAAGGGGTAAAAGTGCATTGTTTTTAAATAAATACTTCTCTTATCTGAAAAAAGGAATTTGTTATTACATTATTTTTTAGAAAATCATAATATGAATTCTAAAATTATAAGGATTATAAATAGTTCAATATTCAGTTAATACTATTCATAACCACTTTTGAACAGCTAGTTTGGTAATCTTGTGGTGCGTTCAAACCCGGTGTTGCGTGTTGTGCAAGTGATTGAATTACTTTGATAAAATAATGTACTATGAAATCATGGGGTGTTACATAAAATATATAATACATTTATTAATTCTCACTTCAAAATTATGATCATTGTATGGGTTTATTTCACAATCTCATTAAATCGAAAATGTTTTCCAGTTGAATGAAATTATCATTCAATTTTCTAATAAAATATTTTGATTTTGTTATAATTTTTTTATTAATTTTTTTCATATAATATTACCATATTTCACTCTTTGGTACTCAAAATGTTTTATATTTTTTTCTAAAAAACCTAACTTCATTTCTCTCTTCGGTCGGAAAACCACTTTCTTCCAAAACATGTTTTCTAAAAGTGTTTTGAAAAACATTTATTTATTTTAAAAATTATTTATCAAATTATTTTTCACAAATTTTTTTCTCAGTAAAAATTATTTTCATAGGAATCTTATGTTGTTCTCAAAGCAATGTTCATTTGTATTTTAGTGTAATTTTATAATGCATCTTCTTTAAATCTTCCAAAAAGGGATCATTCTTAACCTTTTACATTAAAAAAAGAGTGTTATTTAATATTTTAAGGAATGTAAAGAATTTACCATTATCATGGCCATAATTTATTTGAAAGCACCTTCATAATTTTATGAGTATCATTTTGAAAAAAATGTATTTTTAAAAATTGATTTTCAAGGGAAAGTATTTTCAAAATGTTCCTCAAAATGAAAAGGTTATTTTTCTAGATAATGTATTTAAAGATATTTTTATTGTAATTATATAAAAATATTTCAAAGTCCCTTGATTATTAATCCTATGGGTATATATTATATTAATATTATCTTAAATATTACTCTAGATTTTTTATAATCACTTTGAATAAGGAATGTGTTTACATTCACTTACTAAATTCGTTTTTTCTCATTAAAATTTTGTAAAATTATTCGATTTCCTATAGACATTAAATTTACCCAAAATTTAAATATTATCTTTCATAGTAAAGTTTATTTCTTCGAAAAAATTCCATTTTTTCATAATGTGATTACTTCAACAGCTATTTGATTGAATATGGAAATATTGATAAATATGTTTCCTTTACCAAATATAGATACATGATGATAAGTAACATTACTTATGAATTAGATATATTAATCAATATATGAATAATTCATTGTACTGTTATGACATCAGTTGGGTAACAGTTAATGTAATCCCTTCGATGCATCGGTATTCTTATGAGAAAAAATATGTAAACCAGAAACCCAATGTGATTCTATATAATATTTTTTCTATTGTATTTTTAAAATTCTGGAAATTAGTATGTTTTAATCCTTCTTGTGGAATATCTTTATGGTAAAGGTATCATATAACAAGGAAATATAGCATCCAATAATTTATAATTTCCTTCATTAATAATTTTTTTATTATTATCTAACATATTTTCACTATGATAAAATACATGGATGGATTTCATTGTTAGTTTATTGATAAAATCTCAGGTGTTTCTAGTTATTTGACTTTCAATATTGACTCTAACATACCTTTTTATGAAATTCATATTATTTAAATGGAATTATTGTTCATTTATTTACCTTTCCATGTTGATTATCACTACTACAAACACGACCTTTATCAGCGCTAAAAATGGCCTTTATCAGCGCTAGAAAAGCGCTGATAAAGCCAGCGTAGATAAAGGGGGGTCCCCTTTATAAGCGCTTACTTTATCAGTTCTTTTGTTTTAGCGCTGATAAAGGACACTTTTATCAGCGCTTTAAACAAAGCAATGATAAAAGTTAAAAAAATTAAAAAAATTTAAAAAAATTTAAAAAAATTTAAAAAAAATTAAGAAAGACTGCAAATCGGGGGGGCTTTTATAGCGCTTAAACCCCCCCCCCCTTTACAGCACTTTTCAGCCTTTACACAGCACCCCACACACCCCACGCACCCCCCTCCACCCTTTAACAGCGCTTGCTCCAATATTCCCCATGCGCGCACACCCCTGCCTCTACCAGGATTTGAACTCGTGACCTCCCCCTGCGCGCCTAAGCCCTTACCACTACTCTATTTTGATTTTCTTTCCAATTCATGATCTCTCTCTATATATATATATTTATATATTTAGTTATATTTATTCGTATAGTAATATATATAGTAATATTAATATATATATATAGTTATATTATAATATATATATAGTTATATAATAATATATATAGTAATATTACTATATATATATAGTGGTATTAATATATATCTATATCTATATATATATATATTTAGTTATATTTATTCACATAGTAATATATATTTATATTAATATATATATATATAGTTATATTAACATTTATATAGTTATATTAACATATATATAGTTATATTAATATATATATAGTTATATGAATATATATTTATATAGTTATATTAATATATATATATAGTGATATTAATATATATATATTTATGGTGATATTAATATATATATTTATAGTAATACTAATATATATATATATAGTTATTAGATTAATATATATATAGTTAGATTAATATATATATAGTTAGATTAATATATATATATAGTTAGATTAATATATATATATAGTTAGATTAATATATAGGTATATAAATATTCATATATTGGTATTTTAAATAAAATGGATATTAGTTATTATTTAGATAAAGCTAATATATTTTATATGTAAATATGTTTAATTATTTATTTAAAAAATTATATTTTTAGGTGCGAATATATATAAAAAATATGTACATATAGTTATATATTTGATTATAAATAGCACTTCATTATAAAAAAGGATGAAATTTTAAATACATAATATCAATATGAATGTAATACCTTGAATAAATTCAGTCCCTGCCAAGAAAAGCCAATAATACCCACTTAAACGAGTTTGAAAATCCACAAAATGTTAAAAAATCTGGGTACCCAGACAAAAAACACAATTTTGGAGGCCTTCTGTGCCTCTTTTGGCCTTGAAAAACACTTTACCAGGGCTCCCCCCGGTCACGCGACATAGAGCTCTTCGCAGGCTTCGAATTGATATGTGGTAGAGCTAAAACAGACACCCGGATCAAAAGTTATGGCCGTTTGAAGTTTGAGATGCGTTTTCAACATATTTTGGATCTTTTTTTATTTTTTTTAATTTATTTAGTCCTCAAATTGTTATTAAATGACTATTACTCCATAATGATTTTCAAAATATTAATTAAAAATATTTTTTTAAGTTTTTTAAGAAGTCATTTTCACTAAATATCTTATATATTAAGTATAATTAGTGTAAATGTACATTTATACTTATCTAAAATATATTTAAAAATTATATATTATATTTATATAAAAATATAACTATATTTATATATTAATATATTAATACATTTTTTAAATTTTTTTTTGAAGCCTACCCTTTATCAGTGCTAAAAAAAGCGCTGATAAAGGCCCCCCTTTATCAGTGCTACTAAACAAGCGCTGATAAAGGGGGGCGGTGCGAAAAATTGTTTTTGTGGTAGTGTATTCTTTTTGATTCATGGTATCTTCTTGTGTATTAATCTCTTATTGAGTATTTAAGCTCACCCTAATTTTGATTCCTTTCCTTAGTATTCCATGATGTTTTCAAATATTGATAAGTATGGGTACACTAGATGGAATAATGTAATACTATATAAAATTGGTTTCCTAATTTGGGAATTCAATGGTAATTTTAGTCTCAAGTATATATATAGCTTACCAAGATAACTAAAATATTTGGTCCTTTGGTATTTGAATCATGTATAGATTCAAATGTGAAAAATTATGGAAATGGATACAAGATAGTAGGTTCTACATTGCTACAATTATTTAGCATAATTAATTTATTTCTATGGTGACTTATAAAGAAATATTCAGTCCCCTACGGGAGTATTATCAACTAATTAGTTTTTCTTTTTAATTATAATTATTCAAATTTATTTTATCCACAAAAATTTATTTATATTAGTATCATTTAAATAATTTTTTGTTACTATATTAAAATTATTATATTTTTTATTCATATGCCATATCTATTCGGAAAAATAAAACAATCATTCATGCATCATCCCCATTACCACCTCTATCATGCATCACATTTTTACTTCCATCAAGACATTTTAAGGATGTATCTGAGGATGGAATTAAATGATACATACAGTTTTTACGATATCATTATGGTTGCTGTATGAAAATTACATAACAAATTAATTATATTTTCAATAAATGATTCTTATCAATTCAATCCTTTAAAACAAGCTAACTAAGATTAAAATGATCATGTTTTTCTATGTAATGTGTTAATAAAAATTATCTTCTTGTTGTAATTATTTTAAATTATGATATATCAAACTAATAAACATAATTTAATTTCATTATTCCTCTCTTATAATGATATTACAACTAATATATGTCATAATAATCCATTAATCATTGGCGCAACATGTCTGGATTGGTTTAACCACCTACTTGACAATACTATGAATTTATTTCATAAATGAATTTGGGAAAATACGTCCTATAAAAATATAATATAAATTCATAATAATTATTTATATTTTAATCAATAAAATTTACATAAATATCTAATTAATCAAATGAGAAAACAACCTTAGATCAACAAGCATCACAGAAAATAAAATATAATTTATATAAATATATAATATATAATAGCTTGGATTTTCTTTTAATAATGTTATTTGAAATGTCCCAGATTTACCCAGGCCATTCGTTGTGAAAATATAGTGCTCGTTCAATTCCTTTTTGAAAATCCAGTTCTTCTGGTTTTCTTGGGGGTCATAGTCATTTGTTTCGGGATTTTTCCAAAACTCTGGGTTCACCAAACAGTGGCACCGTAATAGTGACACATAGAAATGATAGCATTATAATAGTCACACACCGTAACAGAGGCACCATAATGGTCTCACATCGAAACAGTGTCCCACCCATTACCAAATTTCTAGTTTCCCGAGTTTTTCATGTTTGGCCCCTCTTACGTTTTAAATGATGTAAACCATGTTTTAATCCTTGTTTGGGTGTTTCTAAGTTCATTTCAAATGATATTAGGTATATATTTAATATTATGATTCTATGGTGACATTGAGATACTCAAACAGCATGATCTTGACCATGATCCCATATTAATGTATTTTGAAATTTTCCATTCCTTAATATAGGATCTGGCTCTTCAAACCAGAGGTCTTCTTTACCCACTGTGTTTTATATTCTCTCTTGGTGCACCCAGTGCCTTCTTCTCTAAAAGAGTCATGTCCCTATGGTAGATCCTCCTCCTACTAAGTTTTCTTATAGTTTCCTACTACTCATGTGATCCCCTATTCTTGGTGCTAGGAGGAGTTTTGGTGGCATGTTGTTTCAAGTAGGTATTTTCTAGCACTTTTTTTTTGTTTAATGCGGGGTGAGTGTACTAATTATTCCTTATGAAGACCACGTGAAAAATTTTCATAAAAGGACTTATAAATAATGTTGAGGAATATAATCCAAAGATAACACGGTCTAATGAATAATGGGTTGGGGGTTGATTGATGTTTGATCACCTGGTCTATTTTGTTATTCTTCTTCATTTTATAGACTTTAGTGGTTTTGTGGCTTCTGAAAATCATGGTCATTGGGGGCCTTTTCTTGAAAACTGGTGATGTTATATTTTTTTATGATGCGTTGATAAATGATTGTAACATGAAATATAATTAATCTTTTATAACCGGTTAAATAAAATTGAAACCTTGGATGAGAACCCTTGTGTGATCCCCCCTATTTGTCAATGGGGATTAATGAACAATGTTTACCAAATCTTTATACATCATATTTGATAGTTGTGGTTGGTGCTATGTTCGGTTGGGTTATGTGAATTTTGGTGGGATGTGTAGTGCTAATGTTGGGAGCATAGTTATGGGTATAGGGGTGGGAGGTGGATTTTGTTCTAGAAGATGGGTGTGGTATGTGTGTGTTGTGGTGAAATAGTTTAATGGTAGATTTTGTGGGATTTGTGTGGGTGGCGGTTTGGTTGGTGTGTTGGAATCATAGGTTGAGAGGTTAATTGATTGTGGAATGGATGGACTTCTAGGCAGTGGGACTGCATTTTTTGTGTTGTGGCCATCAAGAAACATTGGGAAGCAGGATTACAATGTGGTTATGGATTTGTTATGAAATGGGATTGCATCTGGTAAATGATTGGGGAGTGGAGTTAATGGTTTGGGTTGTGTCATGACTTCATGTAAATATGATCTTTGGGTGTGGTGTTGTTGTGTAGCGAGGCTATCAGGATTTGTTATGAGGGCACGATTGTGTAGTATAACTTTGATGAATGACAATTGGAAGTGTGCCACTTTGTTGTCCCTTCCGTCATCATGAGGAAGGTGTGTCATGATAAAATGGTATCAAAGGTTGATGGTTGAGGGATAGTATGTATTTTAGAGCTAGGAATTGTGAGGATCGCATCGGATGGTATGGAAATAGTGCTAGGAAATCTTGTTGCATGAAATATGCTAGGGAAGACTAGCTAGTACATAGGTTTTTATGGCCCCAGTGATCTGATATGAGGACTCTAGAACTATTGAACATCCATGTGAGGCTACACTGATTATAGGGTAGAGGCCCTAATAAAGGCATGTATATCATAATGACTTATGTTCTTCTATGCCTTGGGGTCTTTGGAAATTTAATTTAAATAAAGAGCCAAAATAAATTTTAAATAAAAATTTCCAAATTACTTAGGATTAGGAGTTCCTAGTTTTCCCTTTTCTACTAGGGCACCCAGACATCACCCATGTTTGGTATGATCATTTGAAGCCAATCAAGATATCTTGGTTGACCAGTGGAGGGACATTCGTGAGGTGGAAGATGACTTGTTTCAAAATACCCTTTGTTCCTTCCAGTGGCACCATTGGGACCGTATAAAGGCAACATTGTAGGCTTAGAGAGGGAGGGATGGATTGATAAGTAGACAATCACCTTTACCTTGATCCTTGCTCAAAGAGAGTACTAGGGTAGTTAGGAAATGATCCAAATGTGAGGATCAGTGCGTTGGTGTTGAACGCTTTACCTTGGGGAATGGAATGAGACTGATGTCTCATGGGATAACATTGAAAAAGAGTTTCTAGAAGAGTTTGTTCCTTGATGATATAGGACGAGAAGAGGCAAGTGCTACTCTCCCTATAATATTGGAGTATGTCGGTGAGGGAACTGAGGATGAAGTTCAGGTATCTCATATGCTTCTCTCTAGATATCTTTCTAGATGAGTAGTCATGGGAGAGACGCTTGGGGGAGGAACCCATACCTTCTCTTTATAATTTATTCACTCCCTTTACCCTACCGACATACATAGAATTTTAGGAGAAGGTAGAAGTAGAAGATAGAATGAACACTCAGGGAAGAGTACCATGAGTGGGGATCCAACTGAGTTTGTCGAAGGAGAAGGAAGTAAGCAACTAGTCTCCAGCGTCAATGCCTTCCCAGTTTTGGCCTGCAAGAAGTATGACTCAGCAGTTAAAATTCTGATCTCTTAGTCCTCACCCTTTCCCCAAGGTCTCAGGACAGAGGTTCTTCTTCTATAGAGTTCGTGGACATCTTCAAAACCAGTTCCCAGTGTGAGTGCAGTATAGTGGGGATGGGTAGTCTCAGTGCCCACCTTAGAAATAGTGGTTTTCGATTAGGCCTTTCCAATAGTTGGGGTAGCGAGCTCCCACTCCACAGAGGTTATATGGTGTTGGAGGAGGCCAACATCAGGGTTCTCCTTAGGGACCTTGACCAATGCATGTTTGGGGTGTCGGTCGATAGGATCGGTGTAGAGGAGCTAGGCGTGGGTAGTTTCATGCCCTCGAGGAAATAATTCTAGTGGTCTCAGAGGTTTTTTGAGGTACAATTAGTCTGTTTAGTACACTTGTTTGTACGTTTTTTGATTCAGGAGCTTTTAAATACATTTTTTCACCTGGTCTATCCCATAATCAAGGACTGGAGGTTGAGATACTTCTCATGCCCGTGGTGTTGGGTATGCCAGATGGCAGTCAGAACTGTCTGTTTGATGTTTTGTAGGGATGTAGAATGATGTTGGGGCCCCATCAGCCTAGGTGGGATCTTCTTTTTCTATAGATGAATCCATATGTTGTCATCCTAGGCATCAACTGGTTATTTTTGTTCACTCGATTATCTACTTCTTTCGTGGAAGAGTCATTTTTTCAAGTGTGTATGGCCAGCATGTAGTTTTCATTGGTGAGAAGAGCTATTATGTGGGAAGTCAGTTGGTGGAGACTCTTCTCCCCATTCAGTGAATCTATTTGTTAGATCAGTAGACACATAGATGGTGGATGTTTTTTTAGTTTTTATAGAGTTCTTGGATGACAAATCATAGGAGGTTGTGACTCTACCCCCTAGATGTTACTTTTATTTTGGAATAGACATGTAACCTAGTGCAGGTCCCATTTTCATGGTTCCTTATCAGATGTGGCACTTTTAGTTGGAGGATTTTCAGATTCAGGTTGATTACCTAATGAAAAGGGTTTTATCTCACTCAGTGTCTAACCATGGGGTTCTCTAGTCTTGTTCTCAAAGAAGGAAGACATTATTCTAAGGCAATGCATAGACTATAGGAGAATGAATCAGGGGACGGGCAAGAACAGCTACCCTCTTCTTAGAATAGAAAATCATTTCGGCCAACGAACCGTGTTGGATTTCGAAGATCGATCTGTGGTGTGGATATCACTAGTTGAGGATGAAGGAGGATGACTTCCCAAAAACTACTTTCAGGTGCTGGTATGGGAACTTTTAGTTCACGATTATTCCCTTCAGTGTAACGAATGCACTAGATGTGTTCATGGGGCTCATGAACTTGGTCTTTCACAAGTTCATATACTTTTTCATCTTCATTTTCATTAATGATATTCTGATTTACTCAATTTCATAGGAGGAGCATATTGAGCACCTCAGGATTGTCTTGGAGGTCCTCTGACACCACCAGCTCTATAGGAATTTACCCAAGTCCATGTTTTGGATAATAGAAGTGAAACTAGTTGGACATGTGGTGTCTCCGCATGGGATGTCAGTGGTCCCATAAAAGATCAATGTGGTTGTTTCTTGGGTATCACCCAAGAACGTGGAATTGATTTCAGCTTCCTTGGTCTAACGGGCTATTACCATTGGTTTGTAACTGACTTCTCTCGAGTAGTGTATTTGTTGAAATATTTCACTAGAAAAGACCAGGCCTTCATGTGAATTGAGTAGAGTCCGGAATCTTCCAGCTACTTAAAGGGGATGTTAGTCAGTTATCCATTGGTATGGTTTCTAGAGGAAGGGGTAAAGTTCGATGTGTTCTTTGATTCATACAGCTTAGTTTTTGGGTGTGTATTGATTCAACATTAGAGAGTGATCTATTATGGGTCTAGAAAGTTATGTCTACATGAACATAATAATTCCACCCACAATCTGGTCCTTGAAATGTTCGTGTTCTCAATTATGTTTTCGCAACATTACCTCATTAGGGATCACTTTCTGGTCTTCACAGAACACTAGATCTTGAGTTACTTATTCTCATAAAGATACATAAACTTGTGGTACTGAAGGTGTATAGAGTTTCTCCAAGACAACTACTTTGATATCTCTTACACCTGAGGAAATGGGAATGTTTTGGCTGATTACATAAGAAAGAAGTCAAATAATGAGGTAGTTCGGGAATCCCCAGATTTTTGGAAGGCAATAGAATAGTTGGTCGCCTTGCATCTGGATATGTGAGTGGATGGTGGTTTCAGTTGTCTCTATTAAATGATAGTATAGTCTCCCTTGATGTTGAAAGTGGAGGATTATCAGTGGGGAGACTCAGAGATTGAAGTGATGTCTGATTGTGTTGTCTTGGGTGATTATCTAGAGGGATGGTTATAGTATTTTCAGAATCAGATGTAGTTCCATGATAAGTTGTTTCTACTGATGGAAACATGAAAGGTAGTTCTCAGTGAGTTCCATAGATCACCCCTGGAGGTTCATCCAGGAGGTTTTAAGATGTAATGAGGCTTGATGAAACATGTTTGATTTCCCAGGATGAAGTATGAAGTGGATGAGATTGTGGCAGGATGCCTAGTGTGTCAACAGGTGAAGGCTGAGCAGTGTGTTCCCGATAATCTGTTGTAGCCTTAGATGTTCCCAAGTGGAAACAGGATGAAATATCCATCGATTTCATAATATTATTACCTAGAACATATGGAGGATGTGATGTTCTTTGGGTAATAGTGGATCAGTTAATGAAGTCAGCTCACTTTTTAGTAATCAAGCAGTCAAACATGGTGAATGCCTTTTCATAGAGGTATGTAGATGAGGTGGTATGGATTAATGGTGTTCCAATATCCATTGCATTTCATTGGTATACATGTTTAACTTCGTAAGTCTCAAAGGGATTGCAGCATGATTTTGGCACCCATTTACACCTCAGCACTACTTTCCACCCTCAGATAGTTGGAAAGACAAAGAGGATCATCCAAACATTGGAGGAAATGTTACAAGAATGTGTTATAGACATTATTCGGTCTTGGGTGTGACATTTTCCATTGTTATTGTTTTCTTATAATAATAACATTCATTATTCCATTTTTATGGATCTTTTGGAAGCTCTAAACGGTAGGTCGTGTTGGTCACCCTTATGGAGGATGAAAGTTGTAGAGGTAGTTATCCTTGGTCCAGATGTGGTAGAGAGTACGATAAAGAAGTTGAAGATTATCTGTGAGAGGATGGAGGTAGTTTAAGATAGAAATAATTCATATGCCCATCATAGGAGGAGGCCTTTGGAGTTCATGTTTGGGGACCTTGTTTTCTTGAAGATTTCCCCTCGACGTGGGTAGTATTGGTTTTCCATAGGGAGGAAGCTTTCTCCTAGGTTCATTAGACCATTCGAGGTGTTGTGATGAGTTGGAGAGGTGGAATATCATATGGAATTTCCACAGCGGTTGGAGAGGATCCAAAACGTCTTCCATGTATCTCAACTCTATCGATATCTATATGATTAATCACACATAATTTATTGGAGAGGGTCGTATATCAAGGATGACACATTGTTTGTGGAGCGATTACTAAGAATCGAGGATCATTATGAGAAGGTAATTCTTTGATGGACCATTCCCTTGGTTTTGTGTTATGGTTTCATGGTGGCCTCAAAGAGTGTACTTGGGAGTGACATGCACAAATGTGTGCTCAATACCTAGAGTTTTTCTGAGATTTTTTCTTCTATTTTAATTTTGTACTTTTTTTATGATGTAATGCTTGACCTCAGTTTCTATGAGATGAGTTGATTTCTTGTTCTCTGAATGTGTGTGAAATGTACAGATTGTGGGGAGGGGAGGATCTGAAAACTAATAATGATTTGTTAATGTGGATGTGATTAATCCATTGTGGGTGAGTCAGTCCCACCCGATGTTGATAGTATCTTGACATGGAAGAAAGAGCTCCCTAATCCAAGTGACTGGACAATGCGATATTGGTGTTTGTGTAGTTGTTTGGGGTAGTGGGGCCTTGGTGTTACTATAGTTGTTCAAGAGATAGATGTTATGGATTTTTTCTTTGATGTCAGGGTTTTCACTCCAGCTTTCAGACAATACAAGGTAGTTATTTTATTGAGAGTTATCTTATAGGATGGTTGTTCAGACCCCTATTTTTTAGATGGTTTTAAATTCTTTGAGATGATAATAGTTTGAGAGGTATCTAATGAAATGAATCAGATTTACAAGGGCCATTCCTTTGTGAAAATCTAGTGCATGATCTATTACTTTTTGAAAATACAGTGTTGGTGGTGTTCTTGGGTGTTTCAGTTGAATGTTTTCGGATTTTTCCAAAAATATGGTTTCACTAAATGATTTCACCAAAACAATGGCACCATGATGGTAGCACACCGAAATGGTTGCACCAAAACAGTGGTTCCATAACGATCACACACAGAAATGGTAGAACTGTAATGGTGTGACCATAATGGTGGAACTATAATGGTCTCACATTGAAACGGTGGCACCGTAACGGTCGCACATTGAAAAGGTGTCTCACCCATTTCCAAATTCCCAGTTTCATAAGTTTTTTTAGTTTCAACCCACTTAAATTTTGTTTGATGTAATCTGAGTTTTAAGACTTATTTGGATGTTTTTAAGGGTTTTTCGAAGGAAATTAAGTATACCTTTAATATCCTAACACTTCATGGACTTTGAGATACTCACACTGCGTGATACTAACCACAATCCCATGACAATGGATTTTGAAACTATTCACACTTTAATATAGAATATGGCTCTTCAAAGTTGGTATCTTCTTTTTCCAATGTATATTTTGTTCCCTATTTGTTAGTTGAGATCCCTCCTCTCTATATGAGTCATGTTACTATGCTAGAATTCCCCCATTATCGATTTTCTTTGAGTTTCCAACTACTAGCGTGATCCCAAATTGTTGGCGCAAGGAGGTGTTTTGGTCGACTATTGTTTCATGTTGGGATTTTTATGAATCACTAAATTTTTGTATCATGCAAGGTTGGTGTACTAATGATTCCTTATGAATAATCATTGAATATTTTTCTTTAAATTCCTAACAAATAATTGCAGGGAATATGATAAAAAAATTAGGGTCCAATGAATAACAAGCTGGTGTGGATTGATGTTTAATCTCCTATTTTATTTTTTTATCCTCATTTCTTTTATGGATTATTTTGGATGTGTGGATTCTTAAAATCAGGGAATTTGTTGGCCTTTTATTGCGCATTGACGAAGCTCTATTTTGTCATGATGCTTTGATAAATGACCATAAGAAGAAATCTTATTAATCACGTATTTCTAGTTAAATGAAATGGAAACCCCTAGATTAAAACCCTTGTGTGATCACCCCTCTTTATCAAAGTGGATTAAAGAACTTTTTATACCAAATATGAATAAGTCATGCTTGATAGGTGTGTATGGATGTCGTGTTCTATTGGGTTTTGTGACTTTGTGTTGATTGTGTGGTGTTGTTGTTGGGAGCACAGTTATGGGTACACGAGTGGGTAGGGGAGTTTTTTCTATGATAAGGGTGTGGTATATGTGTGCTATGGGGAATTTATTTAATTGTAGGCTTTGTGGGCTAGGTGCATGGGGCGTTACAGGTGGTGTGTTAGAATCACAGATTGAGAGACTGGTTGATTGTGGAAGGGGTAGATTGGTAGGCAGTGGGACTTCCTTTTTGGGTTGTGTCTGTCATGAAATGATGGGTAGTGGGACTATTATGAGGTTAGGTAATTTTTATATAGTAGGACTGAATCTGGGAAATCATTAGGCAGCCGGGCTGTCGGTTTGGGTTATGTTGTGAATTCATGTAAATAGGTGTGTTGGGTGTGGTGTTGTTGTGTAGTGGGGCTGCTGGGATTTATTGTGAGGGAATGATTATGGGGTATAACTTTGAACAATGACATTTGGCAGTGGTTGAACAGGTGTGTAGAAAAAACCGGGGGTGTTTTGTGGGACTGCAAGTTCGTTTTTCTCTATTGTTTTAATGAATTAGTGATAAAATAGGAATTTTTTTACCTTGGTCCATCTTCCCTTGTTCAATGTTGGTGGTATCTAAGAACAATGAGGGTTTGATACTGTGTGTTTAGTTAATCGGGATCTTCACCATCTAAGGTAGTTGTTGATTTTTTTCTAGGTAGTTTCTCGGGGAAGTGCTGCAACAAATTAAAGTGAACCACTTAATTAATTGATGAATAGAAATTGGTTAAATGAAAAAGTGGTTTAGTTTATGCTTTAACAGTGGTTGTTTGAGTGGTTTTGCATATAGGGGGTAGCCGTAAAAGTGGTTTTGGTGTGCTGGTTGTTTGTTTTGGGACCCACATGTTGGGATGTGTGTTTACTTTTCCATATGTATAAATTGTGGTACCTTGTGATTTTCAATACCCCCCCCCCCCCCCCGTGTTGAGCATCGTGGGTGAACACCCCCATTTCTCTAGGGAGGGTGTCTTTCCCAACATCCCAGTGGGAGGACGTATGGTTGGTTAATGAATATCTTCCATGCACCCCCTTCTAGGTTCTAAATACTCAAGCATATCAGGCTGGGAAATAATGGAATGAGGCTCAGCATAGTCCAATATCCTTCGGGAAGGTTTGTTGTGGATGAGAGGCCCAGGTATTTGTGGTCTACGATTGTTTTCCCAAGTGTCTTAGAGATGAGAACCAGGTGTCTTCCGGGAGTGGAAAGGTTGTTGTTTCCTATGTTTCTACATGAAATATATGTGGTGTGGTTGAGGCCCAAGTGTGTTTGGGAGGGTTATGGCATTGGGACTGCATTTAGGAAGAGTGGTAGTATCCAGATGTTAGTCATTCAGGATAGCAGTCAACCAGTGAGAAGGTAATGTGGGGCACCCAAATATTGATGTTCTTATACCACAACTTTACTTGAATTGTGTTATTTGGAGTGTTTTACTTGGTGGGTCTAGGCTTGTTGGTATACATTGGTCGGTTCTTGAGGTTCTATTATTTTCTCACAGGGGCATTAGTATGTTCACCCACTTCTGCAAGGGTGGTTTTAGTTTTCCTAATATATATACTTGTATACTTAGCCTACAATTGTAAAATTGTTTTCTGGTTTCCAATAATACTTTAGGGACCATGTTAGACCTTATTTTCTCTAGATTCGGGATACTTGTTGTCATGGTTCTTAGTTTCTCCCTTTTTGGTGATTGTTTTAGGTGCTTTGGTTTTACTTTTGTCGCAGTTTATGATTATAGATGAATTTTAGAATGGTTTAAATTTAATTTATAATATGTCTTGGAGTTAGATTAGATGATACATCTTATCTCCCAATCCTAGTTTAAAAAAGGTAACTCCTTCCATTTTGTGTGAAATTATATACCCTTGTTGATAGTCGCCACTCCATAGCCTATAAAGGTGGGACACGGGGGGTCATTATATCATTCATCTTGAATAAGGAAGGGTGTGCCACTTTTTTTTAAATTCCCTCATCTTGAGAAACGTGGGTCATGATAGTATTTTAGTCTCTATCAGAAACCTTCCCTTTCAAGGTGTTTTGATTTGTAGGTTTCTATAGTCGAATTGGTCTTCATGGTCTCAATTTGGATTCAATGAGATAATATACATTTTTTGAACCATTTATTATTTTTATTGGGTTTTCAATACCCATAGATATATTTTTATTATTCTATTTTTAATTAATGGGATTTACCAGACAAATCATGTAACCATATACATGTGGATATTGATTCTATTTTTTCCCAGGTAGTAAAAAAAAATTGTAGCTCAACGTTCATCCATTTCATTATAATCATTCTATAAAAATTATTGCATATACGTCGGGTACATTATACCATTTAATTTTATTAGGTAGTATTTTAAAATTGTTTTTTGGGATAGAAACTACTAACACATACACAATTTGAAACAAAAAATATCACTTGTTGGCATACATTCTTTAAAAACCATCAAATTTATTTTTCGATAAGATTTATGATTGGGTTAATCCAGTATATCATTAGCCATAAAAAATTTCTTTATATGTTATGAGCTTCACCTTTAACATAATTCATATTGGGTGATGTTCAACTAGAGTTAATATTATTATACTTATATAAAAGGTGTTAATGTTGTTTCATATATTGTTATTCTGGTATGGATGATTATTAGAAGGTTGATTCTATACTGTTTGAGCATCCACTTTCATTATCTGGAAGTTTTATGATCATTTTTCCCTTTATTTATGCGGGGGAAATTATTAAAATTCATGATGATTAATTCTCACTAATTCATGTTGGTCATGGGTTGTTATTTTTTATTATTCATTATATGGATAGCCATGTTTTTGTTCATCAAAATATTCTTTATGTAGTGGTATGAAATGTATTTTTGACTCGTAATGTGAATGAATTGGACTTGATAAGGTGATGGTTAGGGCCCTAAATTATACATCCACTCTATTCCTTTATAAGTTTTATGAAAAAATAGGCTTCGGTTTTGGTTTGTGCCTACCCAATTCAGAGGGATTTCTTAATTGATATCATGATGAAAAGTAAGTGTTTAGGAAGAATGAAATAATGATGGGATTTTTATATTCATTGGTATTAATTAAATTAGTATGAGTTGTATATTATTTATATACATGTTTCCATTTACATTAATAGATATTGCATGATCTATGTTCCATGTTAATTTTTATTTCATGTTATTTGTCTGTTTTTGCTAAAATATTTATGCTATGTTTATATCATAATTTCTTTAACCGTATGTTTTCCCTTACAAATCCTGTAACACCCGAGATTTTTATGAGTAATTTTTTTTTATGTTATATATATATCATCAAAGGAATCTTTCACTACACACTAGCTTGTCTTACTTTACACGCAATGGCAACCTTCCTCGATAGCTTGCGTTGTACGCAATACCGAGTTTCAATAAACGACGATATGCTATTAAAATATTATTTAAAATAACCGTTATGAATAGTAATAACCACTTTTTTAAATTTTATCATTCAAAATGGACCTCATTTTTGGATTCGGAATACTGAAATTAGCCCAGGGTGAAATTTTGGTATTTTTCTGAAAACATTCAATTTTTGATGAATAGTGAAACCACTAAGTGGTAGGTTAAAAACTGAATTTTGCATAAAACTTAATTTTACCGCTTCTGTGAATGGAATTTCGAAAATCCGACATACACGGTTGATATCAGTAAGTAAAATGTGGTTCAATGAGATAAAAAATAATTTTTTTGTGAATAGTAACTTTTTACTTTTTTTACCGCGATTAATAGTAAATAGGGTAACTAAGGGTAAATATGATATTATTATTACCCTAAAACATGTCCTAATTCTATTGGATAAGTGTAATTCGACCAAAAACAACCTTATGAATATAATATGACCATTTAGGTCCACTTGGATTAGATTATGACATTTAATATTATTTTATTTAATGAATAGTCAGAATAGTTAAAATCAAAGTTTAAAAACTAAAACATTTTTAATAAGGGGTTATACATAAGATAAATTAGACTATAAATATTCATTAGAAAGATAAAAATATTTCCTACATAATTATATTTTATTTATAACTTTTAGACTTTAAATAAATTTATTTATTTATGACACAACGATGATGCAGTAATTACCCTTTTAAGAAAATGATAACATAATTGATGTTATAAATGCTCAAATAAATGTAATTTGAGACTTTTTATGAATTCCACTAATTTTCTAGGTTACTATGATATATTAGTGTTGATTTAATCAACTTGGATCGAACATATAATTCTGTTATGACTTTCACAAAAATCATATATCAAATAGTGTCAAAATTGACACAAAATAGTTTTTAAATCAAATAGTATATTATTAATTGTTATTTTATTCCTAAAAATCTAAGGTTCGGCCAAATGACATAGATAAGGATATATATATTAATAATAAACAATTTGGGGTTCGTTTGGCATGTTATAGTAAGTGTATTAACCATATAGTGTAAGAAAACAAAATGACACGGTAAAAGTTAAATTATTTAACTTAGTGTTAAATCTAATTGATAAGGTTAAAATAACAACCTAAACTTGTCTAAATCCTATTGGTTGATAGTATTTCGACCCATCCCCACTTTAACTTCTAAATAAGACCCTTTGGAACCATTATAAACCGATTTTGACTTTAATATAAAATAATATTTTGAGATATTCCTAAGGTGCCCCTCTCCTCCCTTATAAAAGGGCACCTCCTCCCCCTCCTCCTAACACCAATTTGAGCACTCAAGCTCGACCAACCCCGGCCAAAATCCCTTCTCCACTTCCATAGAATAATCCTAGAGGTCCTGGTCTTCTTCAAAGACCAATCTTAGTTCCCTAAGTGGAGGATTCAAAGAGGCGTTTAAAAGAAGAGGTAATATCCATTACCAATCTTTTCAATTTCTTTCTTCTTAAACTTCTTCTTCTTTAGTTGTTTTATGATAAAATAATAACATCATTATTACTTACATAATGGTATGTTATTATAAATATTAAAAAACCCTAATTAACCTTCTATCCATCCTACGGAAAAATGAAATCACCGCGCGTGCGTACGTACGGAATACCGTCTCCATGCCGTGGTGTAATCTATTTTCCACCATCACCTTACAAGGATGGGTATAATGGTGTAATGAGTAAATATATATGATTATTATAAAGTGATATTGATACTTAAATAGTATAAATACACTTAAAAACAATTCCACGATCATGGGAACAATATCATCGCTCGTGCGTACGTACGGAATACCGTCTCCACGATGTGATGCGACTTGTTCTACATGATCATCATTACATAGTAATTATATAAATGAATTGAATGAATAAATATGATATATTTTACACTAATACCATTCTGGATATAAGGTATCTATAACCTTAAAAGAAGAATAAGAATTCATTCTGCAAAACACGCATAAGAACAAAAGGCAATAAAGACCCGAGTAACAAGTAACAATGAAATATTACTAATAAGAAGCTAAGAATATGACCATATATGATATCATATCAATATGTATGATTCTGGAATAAGTCAATAACATTATTTAAACCATTATACAGGATCTTTGGACACGTACAAAGCAAATCGGACCTAAGGTAAGGGAAATATCACAATCTCATTTTTATCTGAGATTGTTTATACTTTGGTATTTACTGGGGTGTATTTTATCATCCACATCCATGTTTTCTCAATATGTAATATTATTTTCATCCACCTAAAATTATTTAAATCCAATTTTACCCTTCGGTGAGTTTTTAGTAAAAGATATGAAAGGAATATTTTGTCGTTTTTCGTACGAGGTACTTTTTTGACTTTTCCGACAAAAGTACGAAGAAGGTTTTTTTTAACTTATACGGCATGAATGGATTTTTAAAACATTATTTCCAAGAAGCTTCCTTTTAAAGTTTTCAAGTTTATTTTTAATCAACTTCTTTTAGTTTAAAGTTGTATGACTTGTTAAGAAATGAAAAATGTTTTTTAAGAGGAAAGAATATTTTCCTCAAGAATGGAGTTCAAGTGTTTTATCAAAATTATTTTCCATCTAAGATAATAAAAGGTTCTGTTTTTATCCCTATTATTACATTGATTTGATTATGTTGTGATGGAATTATTTTTATGAATTCCTTTATCTTATATGAATTTTTTTATGATGTCATGATGTTTAAGATTCCCATTTGTATTACATGGGTTATGCAATGATGTATGATTTATGATTTTGTGTCACACATAAGAAAGGTATCATTATGAGATGGGTGGGACCTATATCTCCCTCCAATGCATTGGGTAAAGATTTATATCTCATGATATAGACATGGCTGGAACGGAAGGTTATTCCGGTTCAGTGATACAGGACTGAAACGAGGAGTGAACTCGGTTCAAAAATGGGCTTTGTCTGCTAAGATAGTCTTGGAAATGAGTCATGACTAACAAGAAATGATTTTCCATGATTATGTGTGCATGCCACAAAGTTTCAAGTTTTATGTTATGATTATGGGGATCTCATTTTCACTTCTATGATTTATTCCATGTTATGATATTATGATCTCTTTTGCATGTTATGATTTTCAAAAAGATATGATATGATTTTTATTTCATTTATTTGCCCTTTCTGAGCATTTGAGCTCACCCTTTTTTGTATGTTTTATTTTCCCCAGGTCATGAAGATGGATATTAAGTACAATATGCAAAAAGGGACTCTAGATATGATGAAATAAATGGGAGGAAAAGTAGATGCTTTATGAACCAGTTGTTTATGTTTCCCAGTTTCTAAAGACACTATACCTATACGGTCCTTTCGTGGTTTTGTTATATGTTGTAATAAGTATGCTTCAACTTTGAAGTATTAAAAATGTATGTAAAGTATGGGTCGTTATAGTTGGTATCAGAGGAAAGGTATAGTCAACCTTTGGAAACTAGGATGTGAAAGCCTTAGTAAGAACCCTAAGGATAAGTCTAAGCATAGAACACAATCTTAGTGTTTTAGAAATGGCCATGAGTAACCTAAGATAAGACCTTAAGTGTGAAAATTTTATTCTTGAATTATGTGGTTTTCCAATTATAATTATTTTTGCTCACACTATTCTTCTTGGTTTTAGTCAATGGGTGGAACCCGAAGGAACCGTGTTAATGCAGAATGCGACGGGCAATGCAATGATTGTCCCCCTGAGCAACCAAACGTTATGGGAGCTGGAATGCAAAATCTTGTAGCCATTCTCACACAACTTTCTCAAGCTATGAATCATGCAGGACTTCCAAACGAGCAAAGTAAGGAGCAACATTCTATTGAATCCTTCATGAGACAGCGTCCACCTTCATTCAGTGGGTCTACTGATCCATTAGTTGCTGAACAATGGATTAGTACTACTGAAAAGATATTTTCAGTTCTTCAATGTTCTCAGCATGATAAAGTCATCCTAGCAGTGTATCGTTTGGAAGAAGATGATGATCAATGGTGGAATCTTATTAAGAATACGAGGCAAAGGGATGAAATTGAGTCCATGGAATGGGACAGGTTCATGAACTTATTTTTCAATAAGTACTTCCCTCGTATTCTCCAAACAAAGATGGAGAAAGAGTTTCTTGAACTGAAGCAAAGGGATGATGAATCTGTTGGTACCTATGAAGCAAATTTTAGAAGACTTGCAAGGTACGCTTCTGGTATTATTATCCATCCTGAGAGTAAGATCGATCGATTCTTTAGTGGCTTAAAACCAATTCTTCGAAGGGCGTTAGCCATAAGGGACTTCAATAGCTACGAGGATATCGTTCGATGTGCTCTAAAAGTTGAGATAGAGATTGGAGTAACCCATCAGTCATATGGGTTTGATAAGAAGAGGAAAATGGAATACAAAGGAAAATCTAAAGAGCACACTGAAAATAAGATGATCTTTCCCTTATGCTCAAAGTGTGGAAAGAAACACGTAGGGAGTTTTCATAAAGGGACAAGTAAATGTTTCAAATGTGGAAAGAAAGGTCATCGGGCATTTGAATGCCGCGATGATGGGAAGAAGATGTCTAATGATGCAAACAAAGGAAGGGATACACAAAATGAACCTATTACACATCAATGTTTCAAGTGCAAGGAGATGGGGAATTATGCCAATCAATGCCCAAATCCAAGGGTTGATGATGATGGTCGACGTCAACAAACTCTTAAGGCTAAAGATAAAGTAAATTCACATGCAATTTCTATCAGCGATGTGGAGTACGATAACGAAGTGGTGAAAGGTACACTTACCATCCACTCTAAAGTAGCAAATGTTTTATTTGATACTGGATCCACCCACTCTTTTATTTCTGAAGAATTTTCTAAGGGTATCACCATATTACCTAAACAATTAGATGTTGAGTTAGCTGTGACAACACCTAATGGCACATCAATCGCATAAAAAGTTTATAATTCTTCTCCGATCGAAGTTTGTGGGAAAGTGCTTCCTGCAAATCTGGTGATCCTTCCTATAGTGGAATTTGATGTGATTCTTGGCAGGGATTGGCTTTCTCTATATGGAGCTCATATCAATTGCCAAATAAGGGAAGTCACATTTCATATTCCAGATCAATCTATGATCGTCTATCAATGCAAGGATGAACATAACCTTCCAGTGGAAATTTCTTCCATTTCATGGGTATTGATTCCACTAAATGAAGGTTATTTATCTCAAATGGTTGGTGAGAAACTCGTGATTAAGAATATTCCCATCGTACGGGAGTTTTATGATGTCTTTCCGGAGGAATTACCAGGTCTTCCACCAAATCGTGAAGTTGAGTTTTCAATAGAACTCATACCGGGTGCTTTTCCTATTTCAAAGACACCTTATAGAATGGCCCCAATTGAGTTGCAGGAATTGAATAAGCAACTCCAAGAGAATCTTGATAAGGGATTCATACGCCCTAGTGCGTCACCTTGGGGAGCACCTGTTCTATTTGTTAAGAAGAAAGATGGATCAATGAGACTCTGCATTGATTATCGAGAACTTAACAAGATCACTATCAAGAACAAATATCCTCTCCCACGCATTGATGACTTATTTGACCAACTACGCGGATCTCAATACTTTTCCAAGATTGATCTTCGTTCAGGGTATCATCAATTAAGGGTCAAAAGGGAAGATATACCAAATACGGCTTTCTGTACAAGGTATGGACACTATGAATTTATAGTGATGCCATTTGGTCTTTCTAATGCCCCTACTATCTTCATGGATCTAATGAATAGAGTCTTTAGAGACTATCTTGATCAATTTGTGGTAGTCTTTATAGACGATATTCATGTCTACTCAAAGAGAAAGGAAGAGCATGAAGATCACATGAGAATTATATTGAAGACCCTGAGAAAGGAGAAGCTTTATGCCAAATTTACCAAGTGTGGATTTTGGCTTCAAAAAGTTGCATTTTTGGGTCACATAATCTCAAAAGAGGGGATAACTGTGGATCCAGCAAAAACAGAGGTTATCGAAAGATGGTCGAGACCAACAACAGTAACTGAGATCCGAAGTTTTCTTGGTTTGGCTGGATATTATCGATGTTTTGTAAAATATTTTTCACGATTATCTAACCCACTCACCAAGTTGACTCGGAAAGGAGTTAAGTTTGTTTGGACAGAGGAATGTGAATAAATTTTCAAGGAGTTGAAAAGAAGGTTATCCAGTGCACCTGTGCTTACACTTCCTTGTAGTGGAAAAAGGTTTGTGATCTATAGTGATGCATCCAAGAAGGGATTGGGGTGTGTTCTTATGCAAAATGATATGGTGATAGCTTATGCCTCACGATAGTTGAAAATCCATGAGCAAAATTACCCAACACATGATTTGGAGTTAGCTGCGGTAATCGTTGCATTAAAGATTTGGAGGCATTACCTCTGTGGTGAAAGGTGTGAAATTTATACTGATCATAAAAGTTTAAAGTATATTTTCACACAAAAGGAGCTGAATATGCGTCAAAGAAGATGGTTGGAGCTGATTAAGGATTATGACTGCTTAATCCATTACCACCCTAGGAAAGCAAACAAGGTGGCAGATGCATTAAGTCGACAAGACCATGCTAGTTTATCCATGATGAGGATCACAAAAGATCCAATATTTATGGATTTACAAAGGATGGATCTTGGAATTATAATGGAAGGGGGAAAATCTTATCTTTCTCAAATGAATGTTCAACCATCTATACATGTGAGGATTAAAGAGGCAAAGAAAAAAGATATCGAGTTACAAAAGAAGGTGAGAAATGTTCCTGAATTCGACCTTGATTATGATTGGATAATAAAGTTCTGGAATCGAGTTTGTGTTCCTCCCATCCCCGAGTTAAAGAAGGAGCTGCTGGATGAGGCTCATAGTTCTTCATTCTCTATTCATCCTGGAAGCACGAAGATGTATAGGGACCTTAAAGAGTACTTCTAGTGGAATGGCATGAAAAGAGATGTTGCTGAATATGTCTCTCGATACTTGGTTTTTCAACAAGTTAATGCTGAGAGACAGAAGTCTAAGGGGATGTTACAACCATTACCCATACCCGAATGGAAATTGGAAAACATCACAATGGACTTTGTCACAGGACTTCCTAAAACATCCAAAGGCAATAATGCTATCTGGGTCATAGTTGATCGTCTTACAAAGTCTGCACACTTCATTGCTATTAGAGAGGATTTCTCTCTAGATCAGCTTGCCATGATATATGTAAATAAAGTGGTAAGATTGCATGGAGTACCACTTTCTATTATATCTGATCGGGATCCGAGATTTACCTCGAAGTTCTTGCGAAGTCTTCAGCATACTCTGGATACAGAGTTGAGTTTCAGCACTGCCTATCATCCTCAGAAAGATGGTCAGTCTGAGAGAACAATTCAAACCCTAGAAGATATGTTGAGAGCCTGCTATATGGATTTCAAAGGAGGTTGGGATCAACACCTACCTTTGGTGGAATTTTCTTATAATAATAGCTTTCACTCCATTATTCAGATGGCTCCTTATAAAGCTCTCTATTGAAAGAAATGCAGGACTCCAACTTGCTTGGATGAAGTTGGGGAAAGAAAGCTATTAGGACCTGATCTCGTTGATGAAATGGCAGAAAAGGTCAGATCTATTCAACAACACATAAGAGAAGCTCAGAGTCGACAGAAAAGTTATGCCGACAACCAAAGAAAAGACCTAGAGTTTGAAGTGGGTGATAAAGTGTTCTTACGAATATCTCCCTGGAAGAGGGTTATGAGATTTGGAAAGAAGGGGAAGTTGAGCCCTAGATATATCGGTCCTTTCGAAATACTGGATCGTGTTGGGAATGTAGCTTACCGATTGGCGCTTCCACCGAATCTCTCTCAAGTTCACGATGTGTTCCATGTATCTCTCCGGAGAAAGTACATACCTGATCCTTCACATGTACTCAGCTCAGAAGTTGTACCGCTAGAGCAAGATCTTTCTTATGAAGAACAACGGATAGAGATTCTGGATCGTAGCGAAAAAGTCCTACGAAACAAGACCACTCGATTGGTGAATGTTTAATGGAGGAACCACCAACATGAAAAAGATACATGGGAGCTTGAGAATATGATGAGGGAGAAGTATCCTCATCTGTTTGTTACAAAGTGACGAATTTCGAGGGCGAAATTCTTTTTAAGGGGGGTAGAATGTTACACCCGAGATTTTTATGAGTAATATTTTTTTTTATGTTATATATATATCATCAAAGTAATCTTTCACTACACACTATCTTGGCTTACTTTACACGCAATCGCGACCTTCCTCGATAGCTTGCGTTGTACGCAATACCGAGTTTCACTAAACGACGATATGCTATTAAAATATTATTTAAAATAGCCGTTATGAATAGTAATAACCACTTTTTGAAATTTTATCTTTCAAAATGGACCTCATTTTTGGATTCGGAATACCGAAATTAGCCTAGGGTGAAATTTTGGTATTTTTCTGAAAACTTTCAATTTTTGATGAATAGTGAAACCACTAAGTGGTAGGTTAAAAACAGAAATTTTGCATAAAACTTAATTTTACTGCTTCTGTGAATGGAATTTCAAAAATCCGACAGACACGGTTGATATCAGTAAGTAAAATTTGGTTTAATGAGATAAAAATAATTTTTTGGTGAATAGTAACTTTTTACTTTTTTTACCGCGGTTAATAGTAAATGGGGTAACTAAGGGTAATATGATATTACTATTACCCTAACACATGTCCTAATTCTATTGGATAAATGTAATTCGACCAAAAACAACCTTATGAATATAATATGACTATTTAGGTCCACTTGGATTAGATTATGACATTTAATATTATTTTATTTAATGAATAGTTAAAATAGTTAAAATCAAAGTTTAATAACTAAAGCATTTTTAATATGGGGTTATACATAAGATAAATTCGACTATAAATATTCATTAGAAAGCTAAATATATTTCCTACATAATGATATTTTATTTATAACTTTTAGACTTTAAATAAATTAATTTATTTATGACACAACGATGATGCAGTAATTACCCTTTTAAGAAAATGTTAACATAATTGATGTTATAAATGCTCAAATAAATGTAATTTGAGACTTTTTATGAATTCCACTAATTTTCATGGTTACTATGATATATTAGTGTTGATTTAATCAACTTGGTTCGAGCATCTAATTCTGTTATGACTTTCACAAAAATCATATATCAAATAGTGTCAAAATTGACACAAAATAGTTTTTAAATCAAATATTATATTATTAATTGTTATTTTATTCCTAAAAATATAAGGATCGGCCAAATGACTTAGATAAGGATATATATATTAATAATAAACAATTTCGGGTTCGTTTTTCATGTTATAGTATCTGTATTAACCATATAGTGTAAGAAAACAAAAAGACACAGTAAAAGTTAAATTATTTAAATTAGAGTTAAATCTAATTGATAAGGTTAAAATAATAACCTAAACTTGTCTAAATCCTATTGGTTGATAGGATTTCGACCCATCCCCACTTTACCTTCAAAATAAGACCCTTTGGAACCATTATAAACCGATTTTGACTTTAATATAAAATAATATTTTTAGATATTCCTAAGGTGCCCCTCTCCTCCCTTATAAAAGGGCACCTCCTCCCCCTCCTCCTCACACCAATTTGAGCACTCAAGCTCGTCCAACCCCTTCCAAAATCCCTTCTCCACTTCCCTAGAATAATCCTACAGGTCCTGGTATTCTTCAAAGACCAATATTAGTTCCCTAAGTGGAGGATTCAAAGAGGCGTTTAAAAGAAGATGTAATATCCATTACCGATCATTTCAATTTCTTTTTTCTTAAACTTCTTCTTCTTTAGTTTTTTCATGATAAAATAATAACATCAGTATTACTCACATACTGATATGTTATTATAAATATTAAACAACCCTAATTCACCTTCTATCCATCCTACGGAAAAATGAAATCACCGCGCGTGCGTACGTACGGAATACCGTCTCCACGCCGTGGTGTAATCTATTTTCCACCATCACATTACAAGGATGGGTATAATGGTGTAATGAGTAACTATATATGATTATTATAAATTCATATTGATACTGAAATAGTATAAATACACTTTAATACAATTCCACGATCATGGGAACAATATCATCGCTTGTGCGTACGTACGGAATACCGTCTCCACGATGTGATGCGACTCGTTCTACATGATCATCATTACATAGTAATTATATAAATGAATTGAATGAATAAATATGATATATGTTACACTAATACCATTATGGATATAAGGTATCTATAACCATAAAATAAGAATAAGAATTTATTCGGCAAAACACGCATAAGAACAAAAGGCAATAAAGACCCGAGTAACAAGTAACAATGAAATATTACTAATAAGAAGCTAAGAATATGACCATATATGATATCATATCAATATGTATGATTCTGGAATAAGTCAATAAAATTATTTAAACCATTATACAGGAGCTTCGGACACGTAAAAAGCAAATCGGACCTAAGGTAAGGGAAATATCACAATCTCATTTTTATCTGAGATTGTTTATACTTTGGTATTTACTGGGGTGTATTTTATCATCCACATCCATGTTTTCTCAATATGTAATATTATTTCCATCCACCTAAAATTATTTAAATCCAATTTTACCCTTCGGTGAGTTTTTAGTAAAAGATATGAAAGGAATATTTTGTCATTTTTCGTACGAGGTACTTTTTTGACTTTTCCGACAAAAGTACGAAGAATGTTTTTTTAACTTATACAGCATGAATGGATTTTTAAAACATTATTTCCAAGAAGCTTACTTTTAATGTTTTCAAGTTTATTTTTAATCAACTTCTTTTAGTTTATAGTTGTATGACATGTTATGAAAGGAAAAATGTTTTCTAAGAAGAAATGATATTTTCCTCAAGAATGGAGTTCAAGTGTTTTATCAAAATTATTTTCCATCTAAGATAATAAAGGGTTCTGTTTTTATCCCTATTATTACATTGATTTGATTATGTTGTGATGGAATTATTTTTATGAATTCCTTTATCTTATATGAATTGTTTTATGATGTCATGATGTTTAAGATTCCCATTTGTATTACATGGGTTATGCAATGATGTATGATTTATGATTTTGTGGCACACATAAGAATGGTATCATTATGAGATGGGCGGGACCTATATCTCTCTCCAATGCATTGGGTAAAGATTTATATCTCATGAGATAGACATGGCTGGAATAGAAAGTTATTCCGGTTCAGTGATACCGGACTGAAACGAGGAGTGAACTCGGTTCCGAAATGGATTTTGTCCGCTAAGATAGTCTTGGCAATGAGTCATGACTAACAAGAAATGATTTTCCATGATTATGTGTGCATGCCACAAAGTTTCAAGTTTTATTCTATGATTATGGGGATCTCATTTTCACTTCTATGATTTATTCTATTTTAAGATATTATGATCTCTTTTGCAGGTTATGATTTTCAAAAAGATATGATATCTTTTTTATTTCCTTTATTTTCCCTTGATGAGCATTTGAGCTCACCCTTTTTTTATGTTTTCCTTTCCCCAGGTCAGGAAGATGGATATTAAGTAGAATATGCAAAAAGGGACTCTAGATATGATGAAATAAATGGGAGGCAAAGTAGATGCTTTATGAACCAGTTGTTTATGTTTCCAAGTTTCTAAAGACACTATACCTATACGGTCCTTTCGTGGTTTTGTTATATGTTGTAATAAGTATGCTTCAACTTTGAAGTATTAAAAATGTATGTAATGTATGGGTCATTATAAATCCTTTTATATCATCCCTTTTTATCATTCTATTTCCCATGTATAGAAAAAAATTATAACAAGTGACACA
Organism: Viscum album; assembly: GCA_963277665.1. Lineage (NCBI taxonomy): Eukaryota > Viridiplantae > Streptophyta > Magnoliopsida > Santalales > Viscaceae > Viscum > Viscum album. The sequence goes on along the minus strand of OY728155.1, from coordinate 1,620,620,931 downwards.
TTTATAAGGATCTCTTAGGTGATAAAAAAAAGATATTAAATAAATATTGTGGATTAACTAGTTTCATATATAATTAAAAAAAGAATGTGATACAAATATAATGGTATTTGTGAGTTATTGTTTTATTTTAATAATATAAAGAGATAATATTTAAAATATCCATTATATATTAGATGTGAAAAAATAATTATTTATTTTTAAATTAAGGATGGTAATATTCAAAATTTAATATTTTGTATCAAATTGTGTATTTAAAGTATGCACCTATGAACACTAGATATTGGATAATGGGTTTGTCGTGTCACATTTTTTCAAATTAATTTAGTTTAATTATTCAATTTTCATATCTCATGATATATGGGAAACTATATTACCATCTTATTAAGGAATATACAATGTTAGTGAGTTAATATACAACACTTCCTTGTTGATGTGTGTCACATTCAAATTGATCGATAATGAAAGAATCGCCCTAATGAATGAAAGACTTAAAGAAATAAGAAAAATGTTTCATCTATTGGAACACATATTAAAAAACTGGTCTCATATCCTAAATTACATAGATTATTGCACTAAACTGGAATGGTGTATTATAAATTATATGACAGTTCACTCATGTGAAGGATCTGAAATTTATGGACTAAATGGGTACTCTTATGTTGTATGATTCCAAAATGGATGTTGAAGTTAGGGGACTTTACTTTTAATAGAAGTAAAGTGAACATTTCAATATCGACATAAAATAATGAAATAAATCAAAATAAGTTTTTCTATCAAAGTCATCATGGGAATAAGACTCATACAGTTTTTCTTCTCATTATGTACTTGCTGAATTGTTAAGGACGTTCATCGTATTTAACAAGAAAAGAATAGGACACTAAATTACCATCATTAAATACCCATGGCTAGATTGAATAACCAAATAATTATGATAATATGAGAGTAATAATATTGTATTCATCAATTATGATGACCCATAATTGCAATATAATAATAAATCTATAATAATATTTAAAAAGAATTTTCATTTTAATAGAGAAGAAATAAGTGTTAAAAAGGATACATTTAAGGCTTTAGAAGAAATTAGGTATGATGTAACCTCTTAATATAAAGATGAAATCCCAAATAAAAATTATTACAAGTTATTTATTGCATAAGATTACATATTTTTTTCATTCCGGTATTCATAAATCTAAATTTGAAATAGAAAAATTATCTTTTGAAGAATTAAATAAATATTTTACTATGATAGAAGATAAATATGAAATCTTGAAAAATAAGAATTAAATTTTTATTAAATATTAGGGTGATTCCATGAGTGAAAAATATTCAATGAATAATTATATTAAATATTGAAAAGCATCAATAGACAAATATGTTCTCACTTTTTTCGATTATGGTGTTAAATTAAATATATACAAAATGAAGTATCGTATCTTAAATATATTACCCATTTCATTACAATGGAATACATATACCTCAATAAAAAGTTTGGAAAGAATAAATGAAATAGAAAAATATTTTTTTATAGGATTTAATATTGATACAACTAAATTATATATATATTATTTTCTTCCTATTTATGAAAACCAAAACCTATATAATGTAACCTAGTTTCACTGTGGACGAATTGTATACTATACCAATATTTTTAGTCTTAAATTTCCTCAATTTTTTGTGTTAATAATTTATATATTTACAAAAAATATTTCAAACTATTTTTTCACAATTGAAAATACTATTTTCATTCCAAATTCCTTGATTGTTAACATTAAAGGTCCCAAGATAATATTAGTACCAAAACACAGTATCTTATGATATTTTTTTTAGGAAAAAATATATAAGAATAGAAATAAGAAGTGGTATATGGAAAGTGTATGATCAACATATATATGTTGATATTTTTTATACTTTAATTTTTTGCACAAGTTTGATATAGCATCTCTCACTTTTAGTGAAAACACTGAATGAAAATTTATTGGATATATATCAGATGGAAATCCAAGTTATGTTATCATCAACATAATTCATTATATAATTATATTTAATCATAACATTATAATTATATATCAACATTTTTATGAATGTTTCCTTGTAAAAAGTTTAAAAAAACCCACATTATATATTTAAGGGAAAGTCCCTTAAATTTAAGTCCCCAAGACCGAAAATTATCCACACATTAAATCGTAACTCTTTGAGTAGAAGAAATGTAGATTTTTAGAATGATGAAGTAAATTCATGTTGGATTTTTTAATGGATTAATTATATGATTTAATGTTTGTTCCTTGTGTAATTTATCTAAAATAATTCTAATTTCTTATTATACTCAATTTAAATAAGATAAAAATAAACGTTGTGGTTATTTCCAAATGTGTAAGAAGAAAAAATATAATTTATGTTAGATAAATTGGTATCCACTTCTAGACCAATATAACTTATCCCCATATATTTTTATTTGACCATCTAAAATATAAAACCTTAGAGGTAAATATTTATTTATGTTCTTATTGTTCTATTTTTAGGTTTTATAATTGTTTATTTTTAATACTTTGAAATTAATATTATTCAAGTCTTATTAATTATTGAAATTTGGTCCTAAAATAAAATTATGGAAAAATTATTTCCTTGATAACTCAGCGTGTATAAGATTTTTAGATACATGAGTTCAAATAATTTTTTTGAAAACATCTATAAAAAACACCTTTTTTATTCCGACAACACCTAAATAGAATGGTTTTGTTAAAAATAATAATATGACCTTAAAATAAATTTCTAGAAAAATATCTTGTAAATGTAGTTAATAAATTCAATTTTTTGTTAAATTTTTAAAAACTCACTTATTTGTCATTAACATTCATATAATTAAGACAAATTAAAAAAACACCAGATAAGACATTAAATATTAGAAAACAAAATATTGGATACATAAAATATTTCTAATTCAATGTTTATATTCTTCTCACGAATTATAATCATGGTAAATTTTATCCAACTGAAGATAATGTAATGTTTCTGAGTTATTATACAACTTATAAATATAATTATATTATTAATAAAAATACTAGGATTGTTGAATAATCTATTCATGTACAATTTTATGAAATAGATCATTTTGATCACAAACATAATAAAGTTCATTATCTAACTAATTATTTTCAATACATGATATATGAAAATATTTTTTAATCCTAAAATTATTATGATTTGGATATTTATATTTAATGAAATATTATTAAAAGGATAGAAACCAGTGAACCTAAAATTGTACTTCCATGATATCCTAGAACATAATAATATTACAATTTATATATAGTAATAGGAAATTTAGATGAAGGATTATGGAGAAAAATAATGTATATGAAACCTTTTTGGAGTTATCATCCTTCATTTCCCAACAAGAAAAAACTATAAAATAACCCTTAGAAGATGATAGATGGGTATAAGCTATGAAAGAAGAGTTAAACCAGTTTAAACAGAAAGATATTTAGAAACAGTTGATATACCCTCTATTCTATCATGGAAACATATAAGGTATTTAAAAATATTTAGGATTATCATGGTGTGATCATTATATAAAATTATAAAATTCTTGAAAAAGTTCATAATCAAGGATAATGAATAGAGTATGAGGAATCATTTCCCCCAATTTCTAGATTAGAGGCTTTTAGGGTAAACATATTATATTACTTTCATATTAACCATAAATTATTATATATATTTGTAAAAAATGCCTTTTATAGTGGTTTTCATCCAAAACCAGTTTATATTAATCAGCATCTCAATTTTTGGAAATCTTATATTTTAAATTTTTATTTTTACAACTTACGGAATATATTTATAGTCTAAATTAATAACATAAAGCTTGGTATAAATGTTTATGTTTATTTATTTTTTTAGTGTATTTTATATAGGTTTGTTAAATGTTATAATTTTTTTGGAAAAAAACATCAATAAAATCTGAGTTGTTTAAATAAATATTAATTAGGTAATTTTTGGATCAACAATTTAAAAAATGTGTAATTCTTTCCCAAAACTCATGAAAAACGAATTTCAAATGAGCATGATGGGTTAGAAATAATTCTTTCATGGATTTAAACTTATCAAAAAAGATTTTTGGATGTATTAAATTAAAGAAAATAAATATTTAACATACATATGTGATTTAAACTCGAAATTAGTCAAAACATGATACTCGTATGTGTTCAATTGTAAAAAATGAGTTGGATGAAGATGGGAAAAATTTTAATAAAGAGTTATAAAGAAGGATAATTGGAATCTCTAAATATATATGAATCCTAGTATACTAGAATTTTCTTTGTAGCAATATTATTTTATATATTTTAATAAAATCTAACCAAATATCATATGAATGCTACAAATATAATTTTAAGGTATTTTAATGTCCCAATTTCTCTTTATCTGGATTTTCCAAAAACCTCAAATTTTAATTTAATCTCATATTAAGATGAATAATATTCTAGGTTTTAGGTAATATTGAAAAATAACCACTAGATTCTAAAACAATTATAGAAAATACATGATTTCTTGGTCTAATAAAAAATAATACTCAATTTCATTATCTACTGTATAATTTGTATACATAGTTGTCAGTAATTTTTGTGTACACGTGTTATGGATGAAACACATGTTGATGCTATTTGAATTAAATTTTATTCTAGTACCAATAAAATTGGATAACACTTTTGATAAAAAAAATTCCAAAAATACAATGAACCCTTCATGAAAAAAGAATACACATCGGATGTATCATTTTATGACAGATCTCTCTCAAAATTTTAAAATTTCTATTGAAATTACTAGGACACAAATCAGTTTATTGATATCTTTATTAAGACTATTTATTATGAATAGTTTCATTTTATTTTATGGGAAATAATATTATTTTAATTTTAAATGGGTTTATTTATATAATATTATCTTCTGTTCAATTTCTATTTATGCAAGCACCTAATATTTTATCACATAAAACTAAGTTCGATAGTGTGTTTGACATGCAACATCAAGATTAAACAACATATAAAAAATATAAATGTTATTATTTAGCTATTTAATTTAATGTTATGAATTATACTAACAACATTACGATTTATATATTTCTATTCTATTCAATATAAAGTATTGATAAATTCTATGTAAATAATAATTCAATTTTTAGTTAAGTAATTTTATTCTTTGAAAACATGTTTTATTCAAAAACTATTATTACATAATTTTGTAAGGAAATATTGTATATTTGATTTTGAAATTATAGAAAATTTATTTTATAAAATGAACATAATTTTTAAAATTATATTATAAAAATTTTCTTAAGGTAAAATTTTGTGTTTTTTTGAAAAATATTGTTTTTCTTTGAATATAGAAAAATACTGATCTTTGCAAAAATACCATTTCGTTTCAATAAATTAAATAATTTAAACACTCAATTATGATTTAAATATGATTTATGGTAATAAAATTATTATTTATTTACTTTTAATCCATTTAATTACTTTTTAATAAAATTTATTTGGTATTCTAGTATAACTAGTTTATGGGTCAAAAAATATATTTTTTAAATGTTTTAAAGTGAAAAATGTTTCTCCTTTTCAATTAATCAAAATAATATATATTGTGGAAATTAATAACTTAAACATATAAATTACATATATGTATATATTAATTGGGATTAATACAATGATTACGAAAATTATTTTATAAAATATAAAACCATCTTTTGCTCAAAAATACAATTCTTGAAAATCCACTTTTTCGTTGTGTATGCATGTTTTGGATTCAATTAAATTTTATCAGTTCTATGAATTGAATTTTTTAAAAATTATTCTATATTTTTAATTCAAAAATATTATATTATATAAAAAACTAGTACTCGCCCGTGCTATTGCACGGCGTATTCGATTACTATTTTTTCGTTTAATAAGAGATTAATATTTATAAAAGTTGAGAAGAAACCATAATGTAGAATAAATTTTAATTAGAAAGTAATGGTGTATGATAATGGAATTAGAGTGCATGGAATATTAACAAACCATTGTAGTAGTTGACAAAGAAAAAAGGGTAGAATAAAAGTATAGGAATTTTTTAATTTTGAGGAAGAAATTTTTATTTCATATTCAGTTTCGATCACAATAATTGTACGGTAGGAACTAAAAAAACTAAAAGATAAATCAAGGATAAGATAATGGTTTTAATAATGAAAATGAGAAATGTGAAAATAAATTAATTAATACTAAATTGAATGAGTGGGATGTTTGAGAAAAAATAAAATGGAGTGAAACTATTCATCATGTATATTGAACAATATAGAATGAGGGACGTAGAGATTAGAGACATAGATGTAATCGAACATGCAATTGAATAAAATAAATAGATGAAAATAGAGTCAGTAGCCATTTCATTATTATTGAAAGCATGAAATTGGATCAAAAAAATAGATGAAGACAAATTGAATCTGGTTTTTCTTCACTAAATGTCAATAGTCTTTAGTTGTTTTTAAAATCTTAGCTGAATAGATACCTTTCTTAAGTGGGGGGCAGTAAGTATCGTGCTCCCTTAGTGGATCCACGCACCCATGTTAAGTGGCTTTAGAATGTAATAATAATTTATAAGTGATCAATGAAACATAATAAATATTTTGAAATTACAATTGTGGTCATAGTTCTCAAATATGAATAAGTAACAGTAAATACTAAATTGTCTAAAATTAAGTTAAATAGAAACAAGAAATGGAAACAAAAGATACTGATGGATAAAGTATCTGAAACATTTAAAAAGAAACATAGAAACATAAGTTGAAATAAAATAACATCATGGTTCACTGTTAGTAAATAAAAAACTTCGGACTGTTATGTCACCCTAGAAATAGGACAATGGAATGTTCTATGACTTTGGTTTCAGTACTTAAATAAAGTTTTAGTACCATATACATGACCAATAATAGTAACAATGACCATGATTTTCAATAGCTTCATGTCCACCCAGAGTCCAGCTCGTGTCATTAAAATGTGCTTTCAATAGCCTCCCAGTCCTGCCATCATCTGTCCATGCAGAGTAGCTGCAGTTTTTCATGTTTCTAGACAGTTATATTGATCCCTAAAATAGGTATTAAACCTTCAATGTGAGTAAAATTATGGATTTATTGGAAACAACCAAGAATTCAACTATTTATTCATGATGTTTTGAATGATACTTTGAATCAAATTTGATAACTTTGAATGAGTTGAGAAAATTTATAAGAATTCAAGGTAGGTTTCAATAACTAAATACAGAAAAGAAATTTCTTTTCATGATTCCATAAAAATAAATAACATGAAATTTAGTATGAGTGAATTTTTATGAAGTTAAATTGATATGGTACTCTATGGACCTTAAAAAATTTTCATTGTTGCTGGAGAACACAGTTTAAGGGTCAATAAGTTTATAGGCGGTTAAACTACTAATTCTATCATAAAGAAAGATCAAATAATATATGATGTAAATGATAATGTGAAAAAATAGAGGCCATATGCTATGGTTACAGGCAATAAGTTACAGAAATGTCTGACATCATATTGGATGAAGTAAATAATAAAGTAAATCATAATAAAATTCTAAAAAATAATAAAATACAAAAAATTAACAAAACTTCCCACTAATACCTGAAAATGCAAACTCATTTCTGCTCACTTTCATCAATTTCTTCCAAATTGTAGGGCAATAAGTACCTGAAAATTCAAATTCATTAATGTTCATAACAACTGCCACAAGCATAGAGAAATGGACTCAAAAATAGTGGAAAATAATGATTGCGATTGTTAAGACCTTTAAAAAGTGATGTTTTGAGGATTCCAGACCATTATCCTTAATATCACTCAATGATGGAATGTAAAGGTAGAACAACTTACCACTACTAAAATTAATCTGTAATTCCAAAGACAAGGTATGCCAAAAAATAGTTTAAACTACCAAAAACCCTCTGTTAAACACAACCAAAACACATAATGGATGGTTCTTATGAACAGAAATGTCCCTAGAAGACAGAATGAACCCTGGAAAAGAAGTAGCGATTCCCAGGTTTGAAGAACAGGGATATCCTAAATCTGATATCTAATCGTGAAAAATAGGGAATTGGAGCTAGCTAGAGGTTTGACATGGATTTGTAAGATTGCTGGAGACAGGTCTATTCCAATTTTTTCCTCCTACAAACCTAAAACCATTGTCCACAAATATGTCAAAAACCTGGTGATTTGCAATGAACATATGAGAAATGATAAAAAATTTAGATGAGTATCATATCATTGCCAACAATTATTTGAAACGAAAACATGATTATCATGAATTTTCATATTGGATTCAGTCACATCCATGCACACATGACCATAATTTTTCCATGTAATTAACATATTTCTAGACATGAACTACTATTCAATAGTTACAATTAAAATTTTTATTTGGAAAAAAATTAATCAAAACAGAATACATGTTTGGTAACAGCCTATGGGTGTCCTAATAAACGAATAGTTTACAGATATCCAGGTGACTAAGGCTTCCTCTAATACAATAGAGTATTCATTTTAATTGAATGCAAGTTAGAGAATGAACAAAATGCATAGGACATACCAAATATTGAATGAATTGTGTTGTGTAAAACATGTAAAATTCCTATACACTGCACACCTGCAAGATGTAAACATATACTATGATTTTCCCTTGATTGAAACCCAAAAATAATGTAAACATTGACAAAATGTGAAGCTGGTTTCATTATTACAATTATTAACCTGGAAAGGAAGGCATTTTAGTTCTGAGACTCCCATCCAACTAATATTTTATTGCTTCCACAGGAGACCATAATACAATATTTTTTAATATATTCCATATAAGGAACATGTTCGTGAAAAATAAAGAAGTAGAATCAAAGACTCCTGATGATAGAGCGTTACAGAATTGCAGAATTAAAGAATTTGAAAAAAGAAATCTGTAATCCGCAAACATCATATGCAACATCACCACCATGGAATGGTTCACTGAAGTCATGCTTATGACTTTGAATACATTTTTACTATAGATTCAACAATATTGACCAAGAAAAAGAATTACATGTAATGATTAGTGACTCAAAGCAGGATATGAATTGTATTGATGATTGAATAATCCATATGTAGCAAGAAAAATTGGTTCTTGGAGAGAACTGAACACTTTTCCAAAAAATTATGAGAACCCACAAGATATGGGGGAACATTGAAAATTTACAGAACTCACTACATCTATTATTCTAGAACATCAATGCAGAATCAAAATGATTCCAAAAATCACCAAAGTATATCCACAAGCAACATAACATCCCTAAAAAGGAAAAAGAGTTGGATATATGAATGAAGAACGTAGAAAATGTTACAATGAAATAAATTATTTTAATGTGTCATTGAATATCAATTGACCTGCCTAAATTAAAGGAAATTAAATAGGGATTACACACCAGATTTCAAAACCCTCACCTAGTTGTTTCCTTCTACCAATGTTAGGATAGTAAAATCGCTAACCCACAGTTTGTATCTATAAGTAATCATAGAAGAAAAACATAAAATCACCTAATAAATAATTTTATACATAAAAATATAAATTTGGATGGATAGTACATAGTGGTGGGATGTTCATGAAAAAGATACAACTGAAACATCACCTGAAAATCATCAATGGTTACCTATGGAAGGGAAACTGGAAGTTTTCATGCCATGATGTTGGGATCACAGGCCGTCTGATGAGATAAGAATCTCTAGTCACATTAAGACATGATCCAATGCTCTAAAATACATGATCCAATACTATAAAAAATAATCAACTACTCAAATAAAACACATGACCCACTTCAAAATTCATGATCCACTACCCAAAAAAAAGCTTGTTCCACTGCTCATATAAAAAACATGTACCACTACTATAAAAAAAATTCTAGTTGTGAAATAAAATACAGGATCCAATCCACTGCTTATAGAAAATTCAAGATAAAAAACTATAAAAAATGATCCACTGGTCTAATACATTTCCACAGTCCACAATTTTCAGTCGCATCCACTTGTATAAAATACATGGCATGTATTAAGTCACATCCATGCACACATGACCATAATTTTTCCATGTAATTAACATATTTCCAGACATGAAATAATATTAAATAGTTAAAATTAAAATTTTATTTGGAAACAAATGAATCAAAATAGAATACATATTTGTTAATAGCCTATGGGTGTGTCAATAAACAAATAGTTTATAGATATCCATGTGACTAAGACTTCCTCTAATGCAATAGAGTATTCATCATAATGAAAAGAAAGTTATAGAATGTAGAAAATGCACAGGACATACTAATTATAGAATTAATTGTGTTGTGGAAAACATAAAAAATTCACATACACTGCCCACCTGCTAGCAATAAGCATATACTATGATTTTCACGAGATTGAAACCCAAAAATAAAGAAAACATTGAAAAAATGTGAATCTGGTTTCTTTGTTTCAATTACTAACCTGGAAATGAAGGCGTTTTTGTTCTGATTCTCCCATCCAAGTAATATTTTATTTCTACTACATGATACCATCATACATTACTATTGACAATATTCCATATAAAGAACATGTTCGTGAACAATAAAGAAGTAGAAACAAAGACTCTTGATGATAGAGCATTACAGAATTACAGAATTAAATAATTAGAAAAAAGAAATCTACAATCCAAAAACAGCATATGAAACATCACCACCATGTAATGGTTCACTGAAGTCATACTTATGACTTTAAATACATTTTTATTATAGATGCAAAAATATTGACCGAGAAAATGAAGAACATGCAATGATTAGTGGCTCAAAGCAGGAGACGAATTGTAATGATGATTGAATAATCCATATATAGCTAGAAAAAATGAATCTCGAAGAGAACTGATCACTTTTCAAAAAAAAAATATGAGAACTCAGAAGATAATGGGGAACACTGAAAATTTACAGACCTCGCTACATCTATTATGCTAGAACACCAATGCAGAATCATAATGATACCAAAAAACACCAATGTATATCCACAAGCTGCATAACATCCCTGAAAAAAGGAAAAAGAGTTGGATATGTGAACGAAGAACGTAGAAAATGTTTCCATGAAATAAATTATTTTAATACGTCATTGAATATCAATTGACAATCTTAAAGTAAATGAAATTTAATTGGGATTCCGTACAATATTTGAAAACCCTCACCTATTTTTTTCCTTCTACCAATGTTAGGATAGTAAAATTGCTAACCCACGGTTTGTATCTATAACTAATCATAGAAGAATAATATTAAATCATCTAATAAATCATTTTATACATAAAAATGGAAATTTGGATGGATAGTACATAGTGGTAGGATGTTCATGAAAAAGATACAACTGAAACATCACCTGAAAATCATCAATGGTTACCTATGGAAGGGAAACTGGAAGTTTTCATGCCCTGATGTTGGGATCACAGGCCGTCTGATGAGATAAGAATCTCTAGTCACATTAAGACATGATCCAATGCTCTAAAATATATGATATAATACTATAAAAAATGATCCACTACTCAAATAAAACACATGACCCACTTCAAAATTCATGATCCACTACCAAAAAAAAGGCTTGTTCCCTAGCTCATATAAAAAACATGTACCACTACTCTAAAAAAAATCCAGTAGAGAAATAAAATACAGGATCCAATCCACATCTTATAGAAAATTCAAGATCCACAACAATAAAAAATAATCCACTTCTCTAATACATGTCAAGTCATATTTAGTATAACTAAATGTAACTAATAACTCAAATAAAATATAATGATCAATAGCTCCATAAAATGTAACTAATCCTATATTCCACAAAAATATATTGTTAGTCAATCATGTCACCTAGTATGCCGGATAAAAACGTTGCATCACCACTGTGGAATGGTTCATTGAATTCATGATTATGACTATAAATATAGTTTTATTAATTATTACATTTTTATGTTAAATACTTCATGACCCATCATATAAAAAATTCAAGAAAATAAAGCTGTTGTTTAACCTGGATTTTTATTTCTGAGTTATAGATGTGGAATAAGAGATAATGATCTTTGAGTTTGAGCACCAACAAAATCATCCAACATGTTAACCTACAGATACAATAATGTTTAAAAATATAAATCCATAATAATAATGATTACCTTGGGCATATTATGTAGTCAATCCTCATATTCAATAGAGATTCATTCAGTACATACTAATACTGAATATCAAACTACCATATCAACATCCTATTGTGATCATAAGAAATATGAAAATTGTTTTCCATAAGAAATATAGAAACACTTATTAAGAAGAAATACATAATAGAAACTTGTCTAATCCCATATTGAAACTCATGGGTTTTGAAGAATACCTTGGCCATGTTAAAGTAGTCAAACCACATAGCCTATTGAGATTCATTCAGTACATACTAAATCTGAATATCAATCTATCCATATCAACCTAAAATGGTGATCATAAGCTATCTGGAAAAACTTACGCATAAGAAACATGGAAATGGTTATGCATATGAAATGTGTAAAAACAATATGTGTGAGAAATTGGGCAACAGTTGAACAATCTATCCCTAAATATCTACGTATAACTAATATGGAAACCGCTTCATATAAAAAATGCTGAAACACTTATTTTTTCACATTGGGTAAGAAATTTTGTAAATTTCATGGACATCTGAATGCAGGTACACCTATATGATATATCCAAGTAATACCAAGATGTGGTAGGTAGAACTTTATAGAGAAGTTAGTGGGGACGTAGCAGTATCGAAGACAGAAGGTTCCACTAAAACACATTCTTCCATATAAATCTAGTTGTCATGCGGTTCCTAGGTAATGTAAAATACATAGTCAGTTGAATATTGTAGGTTGGATAGTTTGGTTGACAGTAGAAGAATTGTTACCTTTATGGAGATATTTTCAGTCAGAAGTATGTAGCTGTATAGAGTTCCAAAGGAAGATATTGTGTGTATTTTTTGGGTATAACCGTTCATCCACCAATAGTCGAAGATGTAGATTAGGGTTTCTAGTTCTGGTAGTAGTTGCTATAGAAAACGCTTGCGGTACACGGTGTAGCAGTGAAAGAAATCGGAAACCCCTTATCGTCAGTGCAGTGGAAGAAATATGAATCCCCTTATTGATGATACGTAATGTCAAAGACTGAACGGTTGAGAAAATGAGTGGAATTTATACATGGAAGAAATTGGAAACCCCTTATCGTTGGAGTAGTGGAAGAAATCTGAATCCCCTAATCGACGATACGTAATGTTGAAGACTGAACCGTTGAGATAATGAGAGGAATTCTGACATTAGGATTGGATGAAGCTTCTGTAAGTTGAGATTAATACGGGAGGAAGACGATGGAGAAGCAAAGAATGAAACGACAATAGAATCAGATTGTTCAGGGAAAGAGATAGTGGATGTCGATAGTGTAGGTCGATGGACAATCGTTGGTAGAAGGCGCTGGAAGTGGGAAACTGTAAGAGGGTAGATGGGTCGCAGTACGGCGTTCGTCATAGGCGAGATGTGGGAGGAAGACTCTAGAAGAGGGAAACCCTAGGTTACGGTGGAAGAGGGAAACCCTAGGTGGGGAGACGACTCGCGTTATAGAGCCGGTGGAAGTCGATATTGGATGGGTATGTCGGGTGTTTGGGTAGAAGGTGGTGGGTTAATTGGTAATTTGTGTGGAAATGTTGTAGATGTGGCTTAATGTGGTGGTGACACAATAGCATGGATACACCTAGGATTAGTAAATATAGTCGATTAAAATAATTTTTGGACTATAAGTAATAGTGAAAATAATATAAATTAGTTACCATAGTAATGGTAAAAATGGATTTTCCAAGGATTAAACTAAAAAGATATTGATAAAATGACAAAAAAAACTGTGTCTAAAATATATTTTATAGACATTTTTCGTCCATATAATGTCTAATAATTGATAATCGTCTATTTATGAGCCTTTTTTCATGTAAAAATTTTTATTACATCATTTTATTTCAAAAAAATACAGTAGTTCTGCTTACCTAACTTATAAAAGTCCACCCACTCACCTCTCCACTTCACACATTCATAGACCTTTAGAATAGAAAAAAAATACCACAATATCTTACTTATTTCCAAAACCATATCCTATAATTCTATTTTTCTCATAAATCCATCCTATAAATAATTTTTGTTTCTTACCTAACGATTATTTGAGAATAAGAATTATAAGGCTAAACTGAGTTTCTTTATTTTATTTGTTCTTACTACTCATTAAGATACACTAAATTATTTTTATATAATAATATAAGTATATCCCATAAAATTATATTTTATTATTTTAAATTTTTTATGGAAATCAAGAACCCATTCCATCAAATGGGATATGAAATCTCCATTTGTGTCAACGATAAACTAGCTTTTCCCAAACTGATGTTGTTCATTTTCTCTCATCAGCTTTCATGAAATTTCTTTAATGATGAAATTAAAGTAGATATATGATAGTGTTAACATATTTGTACTCATTTATTAATTATATCACATATCCTTTCTTACATTCCATTTTTTTCTGGATGTTATAATGCCGCTCGAGTGTAGGTTAAACTATCGTGTTAAGAAGTGATGCAATTCATTTTTCACTAACGCTTTACATTGAAGAGGATAAGGATGATTTTAATAACTTTATTTGATATAAATTAAATAATAATATTATAAATTAAATATTTATCCTTCATAAAATAATATATTTCTTTTTTCTTACACTAAAAAATGATAATGTCGTTCTCTTATGTGTTGACTAATACCTCTATGATGAGATGTGATTATTTTTTTCATCACCAAAACACATAGATGATATATATAATTATATTTAATGAAATAATATGTTATTATTGATATTATCATCATTCTATAAAGATAATATATTACTTTCCATAATTCCATAATAATCATTGAAAAATAGAAACATTACTCATTTGTATGTATATCCTAACATCTCGTGATTGTAATGTAGTTAATTTTTCATAAATATATTTCATGATTGGATTAAAAAAGTATAATTTATGAATAAATATGAATGTTATTTCATTATAATTATTTTTTAGGTTTTTAATAATGACCTATTTCATCAATTTTCAATCTACCGATGTAATATTTGACACATAAGCCAAATATTGTCGAAACACCCAACATAATGGAAATTGATTAAGTAATTTCATATAAAATGGTAATAAGTGGAATAAAATTATAAATAAACTAAAAAAAGTTAAAAATAATTTATATATTTTATATAATTTTTTTCTTCAAAAATATAATGAACTAATGTGACACGTCAGACTCAGTGTAGGGGAATTTGTCTCAATTTCTTATCATACATACATATTCTGATTTCATGACCCTATATAATTTTATTTTATAAGCTATATATACAGCCAAATTAACATTTTATATCCTAAAATTTCCCACTTTAATGATACTTACCATTTTTTTATTGTTATTCCTTCATGGGGATTACTATTCATGTGTTACCCATGAGATAAGAGACTTTTCTTTTAAAAAATATTATTTTAAATTTTTTTTAAACTCATTATCTCTAATCAACAAATTTTTAAATTTTTTTATAAAGGTTGTTATATGGACATAAAATATTTATTAAATACATTTTATGTAACTTTTCATTTATTTCCAAAAAATCAAAAGGAATCTTTCTATGTGCCAAATGTGAAAAAAGGTTACCAATGAAAAACGAAATGGCCTATTTTTATCATATATGAAAACTTTAAATTTTTCCTCCACAATGATAGTTATTTTATTTATTGATTCCATTTCGTGATTTCGATATTTTTTCACTAAAAACATTTATTTATTTTAGGTTATTTTTGTTTTTGAAGATAGGATTTTAAAATAAAATGTTATTTTTTATCTAAAAGATTTTTTATATGGGATTAGATGTTTATTGTAATTGTTTTTATGATTAAAACATGGAATCATAAATATAATTATTAATTAAATGGTGATTGATAATTTAAATAAAATGGGTGATCTTGATATAGATTGTATAAAGGGTTGAGGCCCATTATAGCTCACATATGAGCCCAATGTAGCTTGTAGAAAGGGTTAATCTCCCATTATATCTCACGTAAAATGGGTGATTCTGATATAGCTTATATGAAGGGTTATCCCCATTATTACTCTATAATGCATTTGTTAATTATCCTTATAAAAACAAGAAATAATAAGTGAGTTACTGAAGGGTTTATCCTATCGATTTAAATGCATTACAATTGCTTCGTATATGGGATTAAAACATGTTTTGAATATGATTTTATGAGTTCCCAAAAATGGTTTTTATAATACTTGGTATGGTTTTTATTTATTTTCTCTCAGAAAAAATTATTTTTTTCCAGTGAAAAAATATTATTTATTTCAAAAAAATTTCATTCAGATAAAGGAAAAAAATTCATGGGTTTTCGTGTTTCCACTCGACAACTATTTTTCATTCTTTTTATGTCCCTTACTAATATTTCTATGCTCCTCCCACATATTAAAATGATTTTCATAGGTTTTAAGGATGGCGAGGTAAAGTATGAATTCAAATACAAAGTCTTGAATTTTAACCATTAAAAGGACTCATGCTTTATTTTAGATGTTTTATATTATGAGAAAAGTGGATAACAATCAGAAGTGTCAAAATTATATTTTTTTTGTTTTTTAAGATATGATTTATGAAGTAATTATATAAAAATATACACCGTAAATGATCTTAAAAGTGAATGAAAGTGAATTATAGTCTAAAACTCATGATTCTGTTATGTTCAACGCTAATGGTTGGTATTAGTGGTCAATTTATATTACTCAATATTAAAGTATTATGATAATAAAATTCCCCTAAAATATTTTACCATATAATTTTGTTAAAATGATATATAATATAAATATTACCATACATATTCATCTAAAATAAATGTGTTAAGAATATTTTTTGCAAAGGAAATAAGGAATTTATAGTGGGAATGCATCAAGTGAGAAACAAACTACTAAATAAACATCCAGATATGCAGGAGTTGGAATGGAATAGTTTTTTTCACTGATGGATCAGTTGAAACAAGATATAAATTGTGGTGGTATCCATTTTAAAGAGGAAATTGAACTACAATAAAGGAACCTGTCTATAGTAGATCCTTTTATAAGGAAGCACCCCCCATCATTCACTGTATCATCAAACCATGTGGTAGCCCATAGATGGATTTATTCCCTAGAGAATACATTTGAAGTCATGGTGTAACAACCCGAGATTTTATGAGAATTATTCTATTTAATTTCTTTGTTGTATTTTGTTGTACGCTACACCAAGATTATCTTATACAATATGCAACACCAAATTAGCTTGCAGTATATGCAACACTATTCTTGGCTCGTGTTACACAAAATTTCAAGTTTGTTTTGTGGAAATTATTCTACAAAACATTAAGTATAGATATTGTTTAATGTATAAATGAAATAAGTTTTGATTATGTTATACACAACACCAAACGGTGATTTCACTACATGCATCCCTGACTTGGCTTGCATTACACGCAATCGCGACCTTCCCCAATAGCGTGGGTTGTATGCAATACCGAGTTTCACTAAACAACAATATGTTATATAAACTAGCCGTTATGAATAGTAATACCCACTTTTTTAAATTTTAATTTTCAAAATGGACTTCATTTTTGGATTCGGAATATCGAAATTTGCCTAGGGTCAATTTTTTGTATTTTTATGAAAACTTTCAATTTTTGATGAATAGTGAAAACACTAGGTTACTATTTAAAAACTGACTTTTTATATAAATAATTATTTATTTTATTTAAATTTATTTTATGTAAAAATTTATACATAATACCTATATAAGTTCAATGTAATTCATTGGAGTCATTCTATAATATTTTTAGACGTATAAAAATTTTATTGAACTTTTCACCATCTTTTACCCACCTCCTAGGAGAATCTGGAAATTCACCTAAAACATAATTTTACCGCTTCTGTGAGTGGAATTTAGAAAATCCGAGAGACATGGTTAATATCAAGGACTCAAATGTGGTTCAATGATATGAAAATAATTTTTGGTGAATAGTAAATTTTTACTTTTATTTACCACGGTTAAAAGTAAATATGGTAATTAAGGATAAAAATGATATTATTATTACCCTAGCACATGTCCTAATTCTATTGGATAGGTTTAATTTGACCAGAAAAAAACCTTAGGAATAGAATATGACCATTTAGTTCCACTTGGATGAGATTAGGACGTTTATTTTTCGTTTATTTAAAGAAGGGTTAAAATGGTTAAAATCAATGTTTAATAACTAAAACATTTTTAATATTGGTTTATACATCAGATAAATTCGACTATATATAATAATTAGAAAGTTAAAAAGGTTTCCTATATAATTGTATTTTATTTATAATTTTATACATTAAATAATTTAATTTATTTATGACATAATGATGATGCAGTAAATACCTTATTAATGAAATATTAACATAATTAATGTTATAAATACCCGAATAAATGTAATTTAAGACGTTTTTTGAATTCCACTAATTTTATAGGTTACTATGACATGTTAGTATTGATTTAACAAGATTTTTTCTAACTAATCATGCTGTTATGATTTTCACAAAAATCAACTACCAAATAGTGTCAAAATTGACATAAAATAGTTTTTAAAACAAATATTATATTATTAATTTTTATTTTATTCCTAAAAATATAAGGTTCGGAAAAATGACTTATATAAGGATATATATATTAATAATTAACCACTTGGGGTTTTTTCTCTTGTTATAGTATGTTTATTAACCATATAGTGTAAGAAAACAAAAAGACATGGTAAAAGTTAAATTATTTAACATAGAGTTAAATATAAACGATAAGGATAAAATAGTAACCTAAACTTGCCTAAAACTTGTTGGATTAGAGTATATCGACCCATCCCCACCTTAGATTAAAAATAAATCAATTTGGAGCTATTAAAAACCGAATATGACTTTTTAATAAAATAATATTTTGTGTTTTCCTAAGGTGCCCCTCTCCTCCCCTATAAAAAGAGAACCCATTCCCTCTTCTCTTCACACCCTTTTGAGCAATAAAGCTCAGACAAACCCTACCCATTTCTCTTCTCCACTTCCCTAGCGACATTATGGAGGTTCTGTTCTTCTCAAAATACCAACTCTACTTCCTTAAGAGAAGCCTTAAAGGAGGTGTGTCGAAGAAGAGGTAATCTCTTCTTTCAATTCTATCAAGTTTCATTCTTCTTAAACTTCTTATCATTTAGTTATTTCATTATAAAGTAATAACATCAGTATCAATAATATAATGATATGTTATTATAAATATAAAACAACCCTATTTCACCTTCTATCCATCCTACAGAAAACAAAATCACCACGCGTGCGTACGTACGGAATACCGTCTCCACACCATGGTGTAATCAGTTTTTCCACCACCACCTTACATGGATGGGTATAATGGTGTAAATAAATAGCTATATATGGTTATTTTAAAGTGATATTGATTTTTTAATATTATACATACACTTCAATACAATTCCACGATCATGGGAATGATATCATCGCTCGTACGTACGTACGGACCACCATCTCCAAGAACGCGATGAGATTCATTTTATATGATTAACCATTCAAGAATGATTATAAAGTATATATAATGAATAATAATGAAATATATGACATAATTAAGCTGCTGGATTTATGTGTATATATATATCATCTACTTACTTCCATTCAAGTCAATAAAGAAAGGTAAACAGCGTTCATCCGTACGTACGGCCTACCGTCTCCATGAACGGTGTGTTACATGGTATGTAAGGAATCTTTCTTTTGTCTACGTTACGAGGTACTTTTTTGACTTTTCCGACAAAAGTATGAGAAGAATGTTTTTTTATCTTATACAGTATGAATGTATTTTTATGGTTATATAAAGCCTTATTTTCATGACGCTTCCTATAAAATATTTCATGACTATTTTCAACAAAATCTATTTCTTTTAAAATTTCGTGACGTTTTGTGAAAAGAAATTAATTTTGAATAAGAAATGATATGTTCCTCAAGAATTCATTTCAAGGGTTTTATCAAAACTATTTTCCATCTAAAATGACATTATTTAATATGTTTATGTTTCATGTATAATGTCTACATTATTTAAATGGTTTTATTCTTCATATGATAAAATGATATACATTTTTTTATATGGATTATGTTAAGATGGAATGATGTTTAAGAATCTCATTCTATTACTTGGGTTAGGCTACGATGTATGATTTATGATTTTGTGGCACAGAAAAGAAGGATTTCATTATGAGATGGGTGGGACCTATATCTCCCTCCAATTCATTGGGTAAATATTTATATCTCATTAGATAGACATGGCTGGAATGGTAAGTTAATCTGGTTCAGTAATACAGGACTGGAACGAGGAGTGAACTCGATTCAGAAAGGGACTTTGTCCACTAAGATGGTCTTGGCATGAATTCCTTGGCTACTATAGAAATCATAACATGTTCTGAATGGTATCCACAATTACATGTTTTATTCCCATTGTATTTTATCATGATTGATGTTTTGTTTTGATATATTCCTTACGTACTTCCATGGTTTATGTCTTTACTCAAGATTTTGATGTTTAAATTTCTTGTTCAAATTTTTGCTTTCAAATATTAATGGATTGTTTTATGTTCTCTATGTTTACCCTTACTGGGAATTTGAGCTCACCCTTTTTTATGTTTTCCTTTCCCTAGGATTTAATGAATGGTTTTAGGGAAAAAATAAAAGAGGAAGATCTTTATGGGAGATATTGAAGATCTTTCCCCAAGATTAGAAGATTATATTCCGAGTTTCCAAAGACACTAAACTATTACGGTCATTTAGTGTCTTTTTTTGTTATGTATTAAGTATTGTTAAAAAGTAATGTAATGTCCATGTACATAAAGCTTTGGGTCTCTACACATGGAATTTTAAAAACATCAGAATATTCCCCTTTCCATTTATTTTTTCTAAGTTGAATCTGATTGATTATGGTCTTTAGTTTAGAATAATAGAGTGAAAGATGATCTTAATCCCATGTATTGAGAATCATTTAATTATATATTCCTTGAGAAATATTTCACTATTTTTGTTCATATTTGGATAGAGAAACAATTCCGGGAATCGATTAAAACTGATGAACATACGATGGTCAGGAATGAAGAAAACATCACAATGTTAGTCTGATATGTTCCCTTTTATTGGAAATTGATTGGAAAGAAAATAATATTTAATTAGGATTGAAACCACATTTACAAATATTATTTGATACATAAAAATTTATAATTTTTTATTAATTTTATGATTATGTTGTGGATGATGAGTTTTAGTTTTCCTAAACATTTTTTATGCAATATGACAGCTGTAATAAATGGAAATGAAGGAAGTAAATATAGAATAAAACGACAAATAATTTTGTATATAAGCCCAAAACATGTTAACAGTGAAGAAACATGAATTTTGGTGAACATTTTTGATGTTATGTAATGTCTTACTTGTGAGGTATGTTTTCTTATATGGTTATTGATAAAAAAGAAAAGAGTGTTAAACAATAAAATAATGACATAAAATATATCTAGTCATTTTTAATATTTTTTTCATTGAGTTGGTGAATTATGATATTTTTTGTCTGAATTTTCTTACTCAAGGTAGAAATAATTATGATCAAATATAAAACGGTGTGAAAATATAATTTATTGTTGCTACATTTGTCATTATGTCATCTGGTGAAGTAGTGAAATCTCTAGGGAGCTCAATATTTTTCAAAGGATAATCATAAGAAAATTTTTTTACATGGTCCTTTTGAGGTTTTAAATGATGTGATACTAAACTGATTAATTTTATTTTGGGAGGTGTTTTATTCGGTTTATATGTATGTAATATTTTTGTTTAGCACTATGAATTCCTTTCAATTTTTACATGATATTTATGGTATTGATAAAATTTATTCTCTAAATGACATTTTCTGATTAAGGTTTTTCTTAGGTATTTTCACCATATTTCTAGAAACACTATATGGATGAATGTTTATGAAATGGTACAACTTGATGGTATGGCTGGCAACGTGTCACATTCGGCATGGTTGTAGGGCTAGAACCCAAATCCAAAGGTTGAAAAGGGAGTAATGACTAACATAAGTATATGTGACATCTAAGTTTGTAATTCCCTGACCCCAGTTACCTTGAGTCTGTGCATTATTACATAACATTGGCATGATACAAGGAATCATGTCCCGAAACACTGATCAGTTTAGTAGGCTCAGAAGTACTAGATAAAAATATAAGTTTTTAATTACATTATAATTTGAAAAATAAAACAACAACATTGTTTCCATTGAAGACATTAATATCCCATAACCTATCACTATAGTTCAACCATAAAATACTTCTTCACATCCTGGGAAAAATAAATCATTGAATTGGGTGAGATCAAATGCTCATTAAGGATAACAATGTAGCCGAAACATTCATAAATAAGCATAAATATTTATGGCATTGTATAATATTTAAAAAATAATTTTTAAACATAAACATCAGAATAATATGGAAAATATAACTCAAAATAATTCCATTTATTTATTCAAATGGATATTCTACTAGTTGAATAATCACATGTAAAATCAATAGCTAATTCCATAATGATGAAATGCATAATGTCGAACATCATAAACACATAGTCAAGGCCTCGTTCCAAAAATAAAAATAATATTTGGTCAAGGGCTAGTACCAAGACACTATTTTGTCTCATAATACCTACCGATTCATCAATGAGCTATATCAGGATCCACTCGTCAGTTACTAAGTCCAATGCATTCCTCATATGAAATGGTTGAAACATAACATAAACATTCGTATTAAAGCTAGCATATGAAATGTAAATAATTTAGGCATAAACCATGAACAATATAAGAATAACACATCCATATACAAAAATATCACAAAACCTTCAATACAAAAAAAAAATATTGTATCATAATAAATCAACATCAAACAAATGAAAAATCTTTAAAATGGTGATTACGTTGATGAAATCACAACCATTTAATAGAAATATCTCTATCTTATTTTAAATCATTTAAAAGTAACATAATTATAAAATAAAACATTTATTTTGAAAATATTCTTATAATCTTCTGAGGGAAGCTTTGAAGGTGTTACAATGGTAGAAAATAGATGTACTCTTCGTATAAGTTAAAAAACATTCTTTCATTAATTTTGTTGAAAATGTCGTAAAGGACCTTGTTTGGAAAATGAAGAAAAGATTCCTTTATAAAAATCTTATAAAAACTCAAACAAGGGTATAAATGACTTTAATCCATATTCTAGAAAATAGTAAAAAATTTTTGAAATACATTTTTAAGAAACATGGATGTGGGTGATAAAGATGTCCAAATAGATACTCACGTAAAAAAAAATCGGATAATGAAGAGGTTGTAGAATTAACCCTTACCTTGTACTTTTCCTTGATCAAGAGTACGTTAAAATCATGTATAATAGATAAATAATTTTAATTAAATTATACATGAACCGCATACATAAATAATATATCATATATGATCTTCTAATATTTCTTTGTTAATAATATTTCAGTAGTATCATTTTTCGGGTGTTAATGGATTCATTTTACTTTATATTATTGGTTACCTAAGACATGTTTGTTATGGATAGGATGTATTTGATTCATATCTAGAATGATATTAAGTTCTGAAACATTATTTTTAATCATAAAATGAAAATTATTCTTGAATGGTTTTGATGGGGATTGAATTTCATCGTGTTCATGGAGACGGTAAACTGTACGTACGCACGAGTGACAATATCATTCTATTGATGGTGAAATCATATATAATTGGTTGGATTATCATATATACACAATAATTAAAATTTTCTATTTATTATTTAAATCATTTATACTCATTATTATACCCATATAAATAATGAAGTGGTTGAATGACAAACTACACCACGATGTGGAAACGGTAATCCGTACATACGCACGTATGATGACTTTTCATTCATAGGATGGATAATATAATGAATATAGTTGTAAAATATTTTTAATAACATCATATTATGTATAAGAAATTGGATTTATTATTTTGGTATGGAAATAATATAGAAATAATAAGGGAAAAAAGAAAAAAACATTGAAAGAGGTGGTGAAATTATTACCTCTTCTTCAGGTGTTTCCTTTTGAGTTAATCAAAAGGGATCCTTAGGTTGGATTTATGAAAAAATTAAGGACTCTATGTCTAATTGAGGGTATTTGGGAGGATATTTGAACTGTTTTTTGCAGAGTCTAATGGCTTTTGAAGTTTTATTTTGAGAAAAAGGGGAAGTACCCTTTTATAAAAGAGGTGAGTGTCACTTTAGGAAACGTTTACAATATTATTTTATTATACAATCATATTCAGTTTATAATGGATCCAAAATAATTTATTTATAGTATAAGGTGTTTATGGGTCGAAAACATCTCAACCAATAGGTTTGAGATAGGTTTATTTAACCGTATTAACCTTACCCTTTAAATTTAACTCTTTGTTAAATAGTTTAACTTTTACCATGTATTCTTGTATTATTATAATAAATGATAAATAAACTTACAATAAAAAGACAAGACAATCCCAAGTTGTTAATTATTAATATATATAACCCTATCTAAGTACTTTGGTCGAACATTATATTTTTAAGAATATTATATCAATTAATAATATAGTGTTTGTTTTAAAAACTCATTTATGTCAATTTTGACACTATTTGGTATTTTTTGTGAATGTCATAAAAACTTTATCACTTCCAAAAAAAATTATTTAATAAACAATAAAATGTCATATTAACCTATAAAATTAGTGTAATTTATCATAATTCTAAATTTATATATATTTGGATATTTATAATATCAATTATTTTAATCTTTCATTAATACAATGATTACTACACCATCAATGTATCCAAAATAAATTTAATTATTTAATGTCTAAAAATTATAAATAAAATACCATTATATAGGAAATAGTTTTATATTTATAATGAATATTTATAGTCTACATTATATTATTTATTACCCTTTATTAAAAATGTTTTAATTATTAAACATTGAATTTTAACACTCTTTACTTTTCTTTAAATAAAATACTAATAAATGTCCTAATATAATCCAGGTAAACCAAAAGAATTATATTTTATTCCTGAGGTTTATTTTGGTCTAAATACACTTATACTATAGAATTACAACATGTTTTAGGGTAATTATAATATCATTTTATTACTTTTAATTACAATATTTACTTTTAACTGTGGTAAATAAAAGTCAAAAGTTACTACTCACCAAATATTATTTTTATCTTATTGAAACACATTTTACATAATAATTTCAACCATGTCTCTCATATTTTTGAAATTTAATTCAAATAAATATTAAAATTACGTTATATACAAATTTACAAATGTGCCTATAAGGTGAGTAAAAGACGGTAAAAAGTTCAATAAAACTTTTTATATCTAATATTATTATAAAATGAATCCAATAAATTACATTGAAAATATATAGGTATTATATATCTATATTTACCTAAAATAAATTTACATAAAATAAAAAATTATTTAAATAAATATTTGGTTTTAAACATTAATGCAATAATTCTCACTATTCATAAAAAATTAAAAGTTTTCAGAAAAATACCAAAAATTCACCCTAAGAAGATTTTGATATTCTAAATCCAAAAATTATTTCCATTTTGAAAAATAAAATTTCAAAAATTTCAAAAATGTGGGTAATACTATTCATAAAGTCTAGTTTGATTTGTCATGGTGTGTTAAAACTCCATGTTGCGTACAACGCAAGCTATTGCATTATTCCAAGGGAAATGTACTGTGGAAGCTTATGGTGTTTCATTATCCCCTCCAAAGAATATCATCCTAAAAAATTATACGATATAACTACATAAAAATATTCAGGTTCTTCTTCATCATAAGTTCCTCAGGTTCCCACATTACCTCTTCCATCATATGATTTCCCCATAGAACTTTCACCAAACGAGTCATCCAGTTTCTCTACACTTGTTCTCTGGAATCAAGAATTCTGATAGGCTCTTCACAATAAGACCGGTTGCGTCCAGGTTTTATTTCTTCATAGGTGAGTATATGTGTTGGGCCAAGCATGTATTTTCAAAATAGTGATACACAGAACACATAATGTACTTTGGAAAGACTTGACGACACTGCAAAATGATAAGTTACTACTACAATTCATTCTACAATTTTGAAAGGTCTGATGTACCTGGTACATAATTTTCACTTCTTACCGAATCGTATAACACCCTTCCATGTAGATACCTTCACGAAAACATGATCATCTACTTGAAATTACAAATATTTCCTTTGGTTATCGACATATATATTTTTCATACATTGAGCTGCTTTAATGTGGTTTTGGACAACTTTCACCTTTTCCACTCATACACAACAAGTTCTAGGCCTACAAGTTTTCTTTCACCAACCTCATCACAACAAGTAGGTGTGTGACATATCTTTCAATATAATGCTTCATATGGTGACATCTGAATACTTGAATGGAATCTGTTATTATAGGATAATTCTACCATAGGTAAATATTGATCCCACATACCTTGAAAGGCATGTTTGCAAGATCTCATCATGTATTCTAAGGTTTGAATAGTCATTTCTAATTTTCCATCAGTTTGAGGGTGGTAGGGAGTGCTCAAACGAAGTTCAGTATCCAAGGCCTTTTGAAGACTTTTCCAGAATCCTTATGTAAAAGGGGGATCATGATCAGAAACAATCGATAGGGGTACTCCTTGAATTCTTAAAACTTCATTAATATATAGTCTTATTAAACGTTCAAGACGTAAATCCTCTCTTATAGCATGAAAATGTGCTTACTTGGTAAGAAAATCAACAATGACCCATATTGAATTGTTTCTTCTAGGAGTCTTTGGTAGCTCCATGACAAATTCAATCATAATATCATCCCATTTCCACTCAAGTGTGGTAAAAATATACATGAAACCTCTAGGATGTTGTCTTCCAGCCTTTACCTATTGAGAAACCATAAATCTTGACACATAATCAGGAATCTCCTTCTTCATGTTGTCCACCAAAAATGTTCCTTCATATCTCTATACATCTTAGTGCTACCAGAGTGTATAGAGAAATTGGAGCCATGAGCCTCATCCAATAAATCTCTTTTTAGACCAATTATATCGAGAACACAAATCCCCTTCCCAAATTTTAAAATCCCATCTTCATATACTAAATCGATCAATCTCCCATCATTCCCAACTTTAATTTTATTTTGAAACTCCTCATCATCAGTCTGAGAACTTTTTATCTTTATAGTAAATATATCATATCAATTATTTTAAAAGGTATTGATGTTTTACCTTCCATTATTATTTCTATATCAATATTTACTAGATCTATGAATTTAGCATCCCTCTCAACTCTCATCTTGTTCAAAAATCCATGATCCTTTCTGCTAAATGAATCTGCCACCATATTTTCCTTCCATGAGTGGTATTGTATAGTGAAATCATAATCCTTGAGTAGTTTAATCCATTGTCTTTGCCTCATGTCGATTTCTTTCTATGATAAAATATACATCAAACTCTTTTGATCGGTATATATCTCACATTTTTCACCATATAGATAGTGTCTCCATATCATCCAAGCATAGATTATAGATGTTAACCCAAGATCATGAGTGAGATAGTTTTTTTCATTTATTTTTAGTTTTTTTATGTAAAGTTGATAACTCTATCATTTGGCATAAGTACACAACCATGTCCTTTAATTTAAACATCACTATAATTAATAAATCCATCATTCCCATATCGTAGTGTCAATATAGTAGAATTGACTAATATTTTCTTCAACTCTTCAAAACATTATTCACATGGTTTTTTCCAAACAAATTTAACCCCATTATGTGTGATCTTGGTTAATTGGTTAGCCAATCAAGAAAAATCTGAACGAAGCACTGATAATAACTTGTTGAACAAATAAAACTGTGTTCCTCTGTTATACTCATCTGTGTTGTCCATTCATGGATTTCCTTGTTCATTGAAGGATCAACAGATATTCCATCCTTAAAGTGAATATGGCGAAGAAAAAAATTATCTTGAAGCCAAAATTCACAATTGCAAAACATCCCATATAATTCATTTCTTATAAGGGTTTTCAGAATATTGCACAAGTAATTTTCATGATCTTCATATATTTTTGAGTAAACCATGATATCATCAATAAATTCCACTAAAAAGTCATCAGTATATTCCTTGAAGACTCTATTCATTAGATCTATTAAAACAGAGGGTGCATTAGTCAGTCCAAAAGGCATTATTATAAATGTGTAATGCCCATACCTGTTTCAAATTGTTGTTTTTTGAATATCTTATTGCTTCACACACAACTGATGATATCTAGATCAATGGTCAATCATTTAAAAATATTGATCTCCATGATGTTGATCAAATAAAAAATCATTGAGAGGTAGGGGATATGTGTTCTTTATTATTATAGCATTGATCTTCTTATAGTCAATTCACAACATCATAGATCCATCTTTATTCTAAATAAAAAGTACAGGGGCTCCCCATGGAGAAACACTACGGAAAATAAATCCTTTACTACTCAATTCCTCTAGTTGTTTCTTTAGTTCCACTAATTCTATAGTGTCCATTCGATAAGGGGTCTTTGATATAGGCCATGAATAAGGAATTAAATCAATAGAAAACTAAATTTCTCATTTTGAAGGATGTGTCACGAACCAGGCCGGGTCGTCATCCGACCCAACGCCCGACCCGGTCCGCGATATGGCCCGAAGGGCATTCCCGATCCCCATGGGCTGGCAACTAGTGTCAGGCATCAAAACAACCCAGTTGGGAAGGGTTTGGCCCATGACAAAGATAAGCAAACATAAACTGAACAAGCAGACAAATAAAGGAAAACAAACTGAACGACGTGGCAGCAGAAAAAGGAATAAACAAAGAAACACGACATACCTCAGGTGACCCCGTGGATCACCATGGAACGACAACCACTCACTCCCAAAAGCAATCCAAGATTGAAACCTGAAACTAAAAAGTAAAGTAGGTGTGAGAACCGAGATGCTCAGTAGGAAAGCCAAAAACAACCACGTCCTATGCCTCCGCCTTTATTAAGAAATCCACTATGCCAGTTTGGAAATAAGATATAATAAAATAGTGTTTCTCCTTTTCACATTCAAGTAACGAGTTTTCATTTTCAGGTAAAGCCTTTTACTCCCACTACATTTTCAAAAATAAGTTTCAAGCATGCATTAACATTTTAAAATGAAAAGAAACCAATTTGGGTTAAAATATGGTTTTCAAAAACAAGACATCAAGTATGAAACAGCTGAAAAGAAAGTTACATCATGAGAAGCCTGACAAAAATGAGCACCATGGGTAATCCCTATAGGCAGCTAGAACAAGTGGGAACCTAAAGACCTCGTACCTCAGTGAAATGTGGCTTAGAAGACCACGACCCTCAGAAAACGTGGCTTAGAAATCCACGACCCTCATAAATTCATATGTTTAGTTAGTGTTGTTGCGTCAATCCTGCTAGAAATATCGGGACGAACCCCTGCCGTGTCATCTAGCGTACTAGTCCTGGTCACCCACCTAGATACCCGGGGTTTTCCCATTTTGCTATATTTCAAATGGTGGTGAGTTTTCTTTATCAAACAATCAAACATGTACATTACACTTTCTTTATCTAAAACTCATTCAACCTTTCACCACCGCACTCCCTACTTAAGTGCATTCCCCCTCTTTACATCACACAATCACGCACAAGCCTTTACACTAGGCACATATATCACAAACCTCTCATAAACACTTGCATCACATTTTATTTTCAAATTTAGGGGAATGACTAAAAAGGGGTTTTCTATTTTCGCAACACAAATCTCAAGGTTCCAAATGGGCCTCAATAGAGGTTTTTCTCTTTCATAAAACATTATTAAGATGCCAAACGTGCTTAACTACAAAAAGGGGACACCTTTTACAATCAACCGACCAAAAGGCCAAACACCTTTGGAAATAACTCTTACCAATTCAAAACCACTTAAGAAATCCATTTCTCAAGAAAAGTCACTTATGACCAACGGCTATGAAATACATTTTCAATTTTCCAATACAAGGCATAATAGTTTCTAGCAACTGAAATCAGGTTCCATGGCATGTGTATATAGCATAGTGTAAAACATGTTTTTAAAAAATTCAAGCAATTATGAATTTCAAATTAAAAGATTAGGCATAGGGGACCTACCTCAACATGTCGCTGCATGAAGACGAACATTCAAACTAATCCTTGGCACACACACGCACATGCATTTATACATATATATATATTTACTCCCCTAGGTGCATTGCACATATTCCATGCGCCATGAGGGAATATGCACAATGAGGGAATATCTATATATATGTCTTACCGTATGCATGTACATGCAGCGATCCTCGATACCCGCGACCCAAAATCATCGCAGCGAGGTACAACACACTACACAAATAATTTACTGAAATAATTCAAACACATAATCAAACATTTGACCAATTTATAAAACATTTCAGCATGCTCAAAGTGGTACATTTTCCCTCAAAAAATTATTTTCCAGCACCCACGCACCTCAAGTACCCACAAAAACACATTTCTCACAACTTGCGTAACTCATAAAACCCATTTAAAGTATTAAAAAGAAAAGCACATAATCAAATTAACCATTTCCAAAGGCCTTTCCAAATCATCACATAAACCGAAGTCAATTTCCAAAACATGCATTCCATTGTATAAACCATTTCCAAAACATGTTTTTCCCCATCCAACAACTTAAATAAACCATTATGCAATTTATAAAACAACCCAAGGAAACACCTCACTGCCTCACACCGAGAAAATACCCAAAATCCCCTCTTTAGAAACAAATTCACATTAAAAACCTTTACACAATTTAATTAAAACAATTTTGTATCCTTAAAAATTATTTAAGGTATCATTCTAAATTTTCATAAACCAATTTTTAAAGAGTATAACACAGCTTTGCACACAAAACCAACTTCAACCTTCTTTCATTACCAGATGCACACAATGCCACATTAAGAACACAATATTTATCATTTATACAAAATAATAAACTAACTACACAACTTACAAAACACTATCAATTGACCAGATACAAGGTTCTCAACATAAACACACTCATACCATAATAACACACCGCCAAACAAAACAAACGCAAACTAAATTATTTTAAAAACTAGTTTTGCACCAAAAAAATAAAACATTGAACACCAAATTTATTTAAGAAAGTAAACATAATTCACCACATAAACACAATTCGCACTCAACAAGTTAATTAAAGAACATCTTAAATTAATTAAACAAGCAAAACATTGCAGACGCAAGAAGACGTAAACCAGAAACCGACTCTGGACCAGATAAAGACCTCAAGGGTCCGAAAACTCAATTTCATATTTTTAAAATTGCGTAAATATATATGAAAACGCATAAATATATTCTTACCCAGAAATCGGCGAGCAGACCGAAATGATCCGACTCGCTTTGCCTTCAGCGGCAGTGGATGGGATGCAGTCCGGCATGACCTGGGAACCCTTCGCAAACCCTACGAGGGAATTCTTGGGCACACCGGAGCAATGCGGAGGCACCGCAAAATGTCACGTTCGCCAGAAACTCGCTGGAAAGGGGCTGGACTCGCCGGAATCACGCCGGAAAGGGTGGTCGGGTTCGGACAGCAGGTGTTAGGCGGGTGTAGGGCAGCGGGATGACGCCGGAACAGGGGGGTTCCGGCTAGGGAGGGGGTTTCGGGCGGCGGCAAGCAGCCGGGGAAGGAGGAGCACGGGCAGAGCTGGCCGGGAGGTGCGGCCAATGGCGGCCTGGTGTTGGCCTGGAGGAGGGCGAGTCGGAAGGGAGGCCGGCGGTGCGGAGGGGTGCCGGCGGGGAGCGGCGAGCGGAGGGGCGCCGGCGGGGCTGCTGTGCCGAACGGGGGGATAGGGTTCGGCGCTGGGGGGGTGGGGAGAGCAGCGCGACAAGGGAAAGAAAAAAAAAGAATGAAGACAAGAAAAAAAAGAAAAGAAATAAAGGATTAAAATAAAATAAAAATAAATAAATAA
The DNA here is from genome assembly GCA_963277665.1 of Viscum album. NCBI lineage: Eukaryota > Viridiplantae > Streptophyta > Magnoliopsida > Santalales > Viscaceae > Viscum > Viscum album. Next base: position 1,620,588,617 of record OY728155.1, on the reverse strand, counting down.
AATGAAATAAAAATAAATAAATAAAAATGAATAAAATAAAATAAAATAAATAAATGGAATTTGAAATAATAAACAAATTCCTAATTAATAATAACAAAATAATATTATATTATTTGTTAATGTTAGACACCACACATGGTCACGTACGCGGTCGCGCGTCCGGTCACGTGCACGGTCACACGCCCGGTCACTAGAGCAGTGCGCGCTCGGTTGTGTGTGCGGTCGCACGCCTAGTTGCGGGGCCATGTAAAAATGAATTTAATAATATAGAACAGTCTATTATTAAGAATGGGAACCGACCACAGTCACGGGCAAGGTCGTGCACACCAATAATGACACATTTAACAATAAAACATTGTCTAAATGTGATTGGGCGCTACAGACTGTCGCGCGTACGGGCGCACACCCATATAAGATCCCAAATCCATTTTAAAATAGAACTGATTCAATCCGAAACTCAATAATAAAGACCCAAAATAATTAAGTTAAAATAATGCATTTGTCGGGGTGTGACAATTCTCCCAACCACAAAAACTTTCTTCCCCCAGAAAGTCACCAAGCCAAACGAGGAAACAAACTCGAGTTTGAAACTAAATGTGGCCAAAAAATTCACAACTCGGCGTGACTTTTCACTCCATCAGTCACACCTGACCAACTCTGAGGGAAACTGAAAAGAAAAGAACCATTAGGAAACGAGGAGGGTTCTCCCCACCACAAGAACCCGACTAGCACAACCGATATTGAGACTCTTAGCATGAGCTAACTCTGGAACTGTCAACTTGATCCAAGAGGAAACTGCCACATAGACCAAACCTTTAAGAAGGCACTTCAAGATTCATGGTGGGTCTTCCCACCATTTAAGGACTGACCAGCTTCAACCAGTGATCACAGACCAGTACGAGAATCCCAGCACAAACCGACCCATGAACTCTCCGCATAAACTAGACCCCCCCCCCCACCACATGGGGTCATCGACGAAAGACCCCAAACGGAGTATCGGACCAACCCCTATTCATTATTTCCCAAGACGCAAGTTTCTCCAAAACGAGAACATCCTAAAAAAGAACGGGTCACCAAAGGAGCTAGCCACATGAGAGAGATAATCATCTTGAGACTCACAGCCATAATGATTCAACTCCAAAGCTCCTATTTGAGGAGGCTCAACTACTAAAATTACATGAAAATGATACCCCCACACCTCCTTACTGTCAAAGGGGGGTATTCAAGGAACAAAGACCACAATGAGGAAATGAGGCCTCTACGCCACTTACAGTAGGACAGAACCTTCAAAGAAGGGAGAGCTACAACAAGGAAATTCATATCGTCCCCATTTCAGCATTGGAGAAAAAAATTAAACCAAGGTTCCCCACACACAAAGATTCCTGACTACGTGAAAGGCTTCGCTCCGAGAGCTGTGGTTGGAGCTCTGATGTCTCGAAGCATCTGCTGCCCCGCAGTCAGGAGCTGACATTCTCCTGTCGAGACCCCTCCTGACGAAGCCGCTAGCAGAACCTCTCTAAGTTTCCCAAACAGCCACACTGACAGCAAGTCTTCAATGGATGATGATGACAAGGCGGCTTAAAGTACCCAAACTGAGCACACTAGAAGCAAACAAGGGGGTGGTCCAACTAATAGGAGATGGAATTTACAAGATGAATTGTCTGAGACAGGTTCCTCTGATTTGCTCTCACAGAATGGGGAACCATCCTAAACACCAAAGGGAACCGGTCCTTGAACAATAGATGAAGACCCCACACAAGAGAAACTTTAACTGATTCTGCGACATTATCTTTGTAGAAAAGGGAACCAACTTCTTGAGATGCCCAACGTAGGACTTCACTATTCGTTGGCATTGTTGGACACTCACTAGTTCTGCCACTTCCCTTGCCTTCACTTCCTTGGGTATAAACCATCTAACGAGAGTCATCTTAAACACCTTCCAAGACATACCATCATAAAATGACGCTGGGATTATTTCCTCCACCAATCCAAAGTAGAACCATCAAATGGACTCAAACCAACACGGACTCTCATAGCTTTGGGAGTTTCCAATAACCTGAAAACACCCACGACTTCACCATGCCAGTATACTACCTTCGATAGATCACGATCACTACAAAAGACGGACAACAACCAAAAAGAATTCAATTCCACCACTCTGCTAAGAATCTGGGTAGAACCAACAACTCGAAGAGGCTCACTAGGAACTTCTGGGACTTTTCTGTGCAGCATACTCAAAAACAAGAGGCACAAATCCGAATCAAATCTCATCATAAATAAAAATTCCAAACCTCAATCACAAACGAAAGCTCGAACTCAAATCACTATTCCAACCACAATTCAATACGTCAAAACCAAGAACTCACGAAAAAGAATACCCAACACAAAAAGAGAACGCTAAACAATTTCTCACTCACATTTCTAAACATCTGAAAAACCCTTTTTGAAAACCATTTTTCAGAAACCAAAACCACTTAAATATCCACCATTGATATCCCATGAAGTCTCAGACATACATATCCCTGTGCTAGCTCAAGCACCCATCCACTCGCATCACCAATTTCCCCACTTTCCACATGCGCACCTCAATGTATGTGATCACTCATAGGAATACCAAGGGTCAATTTAAGACACTTCTCCTTTCCAAAACATACCATTAAGCACACATCAAAAATTCCCAACCAATTTGAGAAAGTGACTTATCGTCAAAGTAATACATTTTCAATTTCCAAAACATTTTCCAATTCACATTCCAAAAAGTGTTACTGAGATTCCAAAACAACTTCCAAAACACCTCACATTTTCCCTTTTGAAACCACACATTTGTTAAAAGAAAACAATTTCCATTTCAAAACTACTTTTCCACTCTAACACCACATTCTCATTTGAAACCACCTTCACAAAAATCCATTTTCATTTTTGAGATCTATTCACATCAAAAAAATGAAGGTCAAACTTAAATCACATCAAACTTTACAAAAATAAGGGAATAGTGGCTATGCCAACCCGGTAACATGGCTTAGCAGACCATGATCCGAGCGGGCATCCACCACAGGAAGTATCTTGAACCGTGCACTCTGGCTGTACATGGGTCGCTACTCCATCCATGTCCACCGCGTAACACTGGCTCACGTCCTTGGTCATCCCTCATCTACACATACCAATCCAAAGAAGAAAATTCAAATGTCGGACTACCCCTGGAAACTCGAGTCTCGGGACGGGAAAGGGTTCATGAAATCCTTCCCACACCTACCTCTCGAGTCCCGACACACCTAATAACCAAGCTACTTGACACCCCAAATAACAACGGCTCCTCTGATACCATTTTGTCACGAACCAGGCTGGGTTTTCATCCGACCCAACGCCCGACCTGGTCCTCGACATTGCCCGAAGGGCATTCCCGATCCCCACAGGTTGGCAACTAGTGCCGGGCATCAAAACAAACCAGTTGGGAATGGTTTGGCCCATGACAATGATAAGAAAACATAAACTGAACAAGATGAAAAATAATGGGAAACAAACTGAACGACGTGGCAGTAGAAAAAGGAATAAACAAAGAAACGAGACATACCTCAGGTGACCCCGTGGATCACCATGGTACGACAACCACTCACTCCCAAAAGCGATCCAAGACTGAAACCTGCAACTGAAAAGTAAAGTATTCTTGAGCACCGAGATGCTCAGTAGGAAATCCAAAAACAACAACATCTTATGCCTCCGCCTTTATTAAGAAATCCACTATGACAGTTTGGAAATAAGATATAATAAAATAGTGTTTCTCCTTTTCACATTCAAGTAACGAGTTTTCATTTTTCAGGTAAAGCCTTTTACTCCCACTACATATTCAAAAATAAGTTTCAAGCATGAAATAATATTTTAAAATGAAAAGAAACCAGTTTGGGTTAAAATATGGTTTTCACAAACAAGACATCAAGTATGAAACAGCTGAAAAGAAAGTTACATCGTGAGCAACATGACAAAAATGAGCACCGTGGGTAATAACTACAGGTAGCTAGAATAAGTGGGAACCTAAAGACCTCATACCTCAGTGAAACGTGGATTAGAAGACCACGACCCTCAGAAAACGTGGCTTAGAAGGCCACAACCCTCAGAAAACGTGGCTTAGAAGGCCACGACCCTCAGAAAACGTGGCTTAGAAGGCCACGAACCCCATATATTCATAGGTTTAGTTAGTGTTTTTGCGTCAATCCTGCTAGAAAAACCGGGACGAACCCCTGCCGTGTCATCTAGCGTACTAGTCCTGGTCACCCACCTAGATACCCGGGGTTTTCCCATTGTGTTCTATTTCAAATGGTGGTGAGTTTTCTTTATCAAACAATCAAACAATTACATTACACTTTTTTATCTAAAACTCATTCAACCTTTCACCACCACACTCCCTACTTAAGTACATTCCCCCTCTTTACATCACATAATCACGCACAAGCCTTTAAACTAGGCACATATATCACAAACCTCTCATAAACACTTGCATCACATTTTATTTTCTAATTTCGGGGAATGACTAAAAAGGGGTTTTCTATTTTCGAAACTCAAATCTCAAGGTGCCAAACGGGCCTCAATATAGGTTTTTCTTTTTCATAAAACATTATTAAGATGCCAAACATGCTTAACTACAAAAAGGGAACACCTTTTACAATCAACCGGCCAAAAGGCCAAACACATTTGGAAATACCTCTTACCAATTCAAAACCACTTAAGAAATCCATTTCTCAAGAAAGGTCACTTAAGACCAACGGCTTTGAAATAAATTTTCAATTTTCCAATACAAGGCATAATAGTTTCTAGCAACCAAAATCAGGTTCCATAGCATGTGTATATAGCATAGTGTAAAACATGTTTTTAAAACAATCAAGAAATTATGAATTTCAAATTAAAAGCTTAGGCATAGGGGACCTACCTCAACATGTCGCTTCTTGAAGACGAACATTCAAACAGATCCTTGGCACACACACGGACATGTATTTATACATATATATATACACCCCTAGGTGCATTTCACATATTCCATGCGCCATGAGGGAATATGCACAATGAGGGAATATCTATATATATGTCTTACCGTATGCATGTACATGCAGCGATCCTCGATACCCGCGACCCAAAATCATCGCAGTGAGGTACAACACACTACACAAATAATTTAATGAAATAATTCAAACACATAATCAAACATTTGACCAATTTATAAAACATTTCAGCATGCTCAAAGTGGTACATTGTCCCTCAAGAAATTCTTTTCCAGCACCCACGCACCTCAAGTACCCACAAAAACACATTTCGCACAACTTGCATAACCCATAAAACCCATTTAAAGTATTAAAAAGAAAAGAACATAATCAAATTAATCATTTCCAAAGGCCTTTCCAAATCATCACATAAACCGGAGTCAATTTCCAAAACATGCATTGCATTGTTTAAACCATTTCCAAAACAAGTTTTTCACCATCCAACAACTTAAATAAACCATTATGCAATTTATAAAACAACCCAAGGAAACACCTCACTGCCTCACACTGAGAAAATATCCAAAATCCCCTCTTTAGAAACAAACGCACATTAAAAACCTTTACACAATTTAATTAAAACAATTTCATATCCTTAAAAATTATTTAAGGTATCGTTCTAAATTTTTATAAACCAATTTTAAAAGAGTATAACATAGATTTGCACACAAAACCAACTTAATGCTTCTTTCATTACCAGATGCACACAACGCCGCATTAAGAACACAATATTTACCATTTATACAAAATAATAAACTAACTACACAACTTACAAAACACTATCAATTGACCAGATACAACGTTCTCAACAGAAAGACACTCATACCATAATAACACACCGCCAAACAAAACAAACGCAGACTAAATTATTTTAAAAACTAGTTTCGCAACAAACAGATAAAACATAGAACACCAAATTTATTTAAGAAAGTAAACATAGTTCACCACATAAACACAATTCGAACTCAACAAGTTAATTAAAGAACATCTTAAATTAATTTAACAAGCAAAACATTGCAGACGCAAGAAGACGTAAACCAGAAACCGACTCTAGACCAGATAAAGACCTCAATGGTCCGCAGACTCAATTTCATATTTTTAACGTGGCGTAAATATATATGAAAACGCATAAATATATTCTTACCCAGAAATCGGCGAGCAGACCGAAATGATCCGACTCGCTTTGCCTTCGGCGGCAGTGGACGGGATGCAGTCCAGCATGACCCGGGAACCCATCGCAAACCCTACGACGGAATTCTTGGGCACACCGGAACAACGCGGACGCACCGCAAAATGTCGCGTTCACCTCAAACGCGCTGGAAAGGGGGCTGGACTTGCCGGAATCGCACCGGAAAGGGGGTTCGGGTTCCGACAGCAGGTGCTAGGCGGGTGTAGGGCAGCGGGACGATGCCGGAACATGGGAGGTCCGGCTACGGAGGGGGTTTCGGGCGGCGGTGAGCAGCTGGGGAAGGAGGAGCACGAGAAGAGCTAGCCGGGAGGTGTGGCCCACGGCGGCCGGGTGCTGTCCTGGAGGAGGGCGAGTCGGAAGGGAGGCTGGCAGTGCGGAGGGGTGTCGGCGGGGAGCGGCGAGCGGAGGGGAGCCGGCGGGGCTGCTACGCCGAACGGGGGGTTAGGGTTCGGCGCTGGGGGGGAGAGCAGCGCAACGAGGGAAAGAAAAAAAAGAAAGAAGAAAAGCAAAAAAAGAAATGAAAAGAAAAAAAAGAATTAAAATGGAATAAAAATAAATAAATAAAATGAAATAAAAATAAATAAATAAAAATGAATAAAATGAAATAAAATAAATAAATGAAATTTGAAAGAATAAACAAATTCCTAATTAATAATAAAAAAATAATATTATATTATTTGTTAATGTTAGACACCACACATGGTCACGTACGCGGTCGTGTGTCCGGTTGCGTGCACGGTCACACGCCCGGTCACTATAGTAGTGCGTGCTCGATTGCGTGTGCGGTCGCACGCCTAGTTGCGCGGCCATGTAAAAATAAATTTAATAAGATAGAACAGTCTCTTATTAAGAATGGGAACCGACCACAGTCGCGGGCAAGGTCGTGCACCCCAATAATGATACATTTAATAATAAAACATTTTCTAAATGTGATTGGGTGCTACAGACGGTCGCGCGTTCGGGCGCACACCCATATAAGATCCCAAATTCATTTTAAAATAGAACAGATTCAAACCGCAACTCAAAAATAAAGACCCAAAATAATTAAGTTAAAATAATGCATTGGTCGGGGTGTGACAGATGTCTAGGTAAATCATCTAGAAACATGTCAACATATTCTTTCACAATAGGTACGTCCACTATTTGAGCATTCTTTTCCTCACCCATAGTAATTTCATTCTCTTCCTCCCCAGTAATTGAATTTAATAAATCCACTAGGGGTTGATCTAGATAAACATCAGGTGGTGACGTTTATTTTCTAAAGATAAGGTACTCCTTGTCATCATAGAAAATATTAATCTCCTTTTTCTTACAATAAATTTTTGCATCATTGTATGAAATCCAATCCATACCAAGGATTATATCATATTCAATCATGGTTATGACGATTAGATCAGTGGATTAATAACATTTATATTCCCTAATGGATATTGACTCACAAAACATTGTTGTTATAATACTTCACTTGGGAGTTTTGACTGACAACTCCCGTGTTAAACCAAATTTAAAATATCTAATTTTCATAGAAAACTGGGAAGATAAGAAACAATGAAATGATCCAGAATCAAATAAAGCATTGTCTAAACTTCAGGAAACTATTAAATTACCTACCACCACATCTTTCGAAAGTTCAACCTCAGCAATAGTGATCGCATAAGCTTGGAATTTCTCCCTTGTCCTTTTCTGAGTTAAGATTCCTTGGTGCTTGGGGCATTCATTTGCATAATGCCCCATTTCTCTACAATTGCATCATTCAACATTGACAGCCTCTTTATTTCTCTTGTAATCACGATCTTGGTGGTCGTTTTCACCACACTTATAACAGACTCTCATTCCCTTCAGGAAAGTACTTGGGTGTTTCTTCCCACATTTACCATAGGATTAAAATTTATCTTTTCCCTTCTACCCTTTATTTCAATTTCAAGATTTTTCTGCAAATATCTTCTTCTCTTGCTTTTCTTTAAAGTCATAAGACTTAGAGAATTTATTTTAGTCTAGCACATGAGACAATATCTTCAAAAAATGAGAAGGATTGTGAGACTAATGATCAATAGAGAAATAGTTTTACCCATCAAAGAATCAATTAATCTTTTTCCTTGGGTTATATATAAAATATGTTGCTTGCCTTGCTATCCTTGTAAAGTTAGCCTCATACTTTGTGACATTCTGATCCTCTTTTGGACCCAAACTCATAAATTGTATTTCCATATCTTCTCAAGGGTCATGAAGAAAGTATTATTCTAAGAAAATATCTTCAAACTCCCTCCATTACATATTTGATACTTCATCATCTTCATTTTTGTTTTGAATTAATGGACACCATTGATCTTCATCTCCCGTGAGGTGATAAACTGCCATGAAAACTTATTCTCTTTCGCTACTCCCCAAATGATGAAATATTTTCTCTAACAAACTTATCCATTACTCATCTACAAATGGACTTGTAGTCCCATTAAATATTGTTGGTTTTTTCCTTAGGAAGCGGTCTAAAATTGATCCTCCTCATTGTGGATCAGGGAGCTCCATATAGGTAAGGTTATTATTCATAACCTGAGTGAGTTGTCCCAGTATGGTGATAAGCTGATCAGCACCAGTTACATCACCAGCTCCACTATAATTATATTGTGTAGGAGGAAAATACCTACATGGATTACATGTATTGATACAGTTTCCATTCCTTCCACTAGGTTACATTTATAAATAATTTCATACACATAATTAGGTTGTGAATCTCAATACATAAATACGAAATTGTAAAAAACATAACCTAAATTTAAAAGTTTATAGATATAATCCATAATCATAAAAATGATTTCCTTGAGGAGGTATATACTCATAAATCATTCATAATGGTTTGTAAAGAAAATGTTAATTATCTAAGCATATCCTCTGAGAGTGTCGTAACCAAGAGTGTAGCAAAGCCCATTGTCATGTACAAGGATAACCTAGGTCAATCCCGAAACTCCTTGTCGGAGTTTTTAGTCCAAGGTACATATGTCCCAAAGCCACCTCTACCTGCTCCTATCCAGAAATCGATGTATTTCTTGGAAAAACACAAAATCTCTACATTACCAAAATTCTAGTAAGTTCTTCTATACTAATCCTCTAAGTCTATCTTAGGATAATGTTCTCTAATCAGAGTATTTCTAAATCTAGTTTCAATGGTTTGTACTAAACTTTCTCTGATACTAATTGTAATTCCCTAACCCAAGTTACATTGATTAGGTGCATTATTATAAAACATAGGCATTATACAAGAATCTTATCCCAAAATATTGATCAGTTTAGTAGCCTTTGAGGTACTACATATAAACATAAGTTTTACATTACATTATAAAATGAAAAACAAAAAAAAATCACCTTTGAACACATTCATATCCCTTATCCTATCCTTGTATTTCATCCATAAAATACTTCTTCGCATCCTGGGAAAAATAAAATATAGAAAGAGGTGAGCTTAGATTCTCATTAAGGATAAAAATATAGCATAAACATTCATAAATAAGCATAAACATTTAGGGCAATGTATAAGACTAAAACAAAAGCATTTTTAAACATAAACTTCAGTATAATATGGAAAATAAAAATACAAATAATTCCATTTACTTATTCACATGGATATTCAACAAGTCAAAAATACACCTGCAAAATCAATAGCTCATTTCATAATGATGGAATGCATAATGTTGGACATGACAACCACATAGTCAGGGCCTCGTACCTAGACTACAAATAATATTTTTTCAAGTCCTTAGTCCAATACACTATTTTGTCTTGTGAGACCTACTGATGCATTGAGGAGCTATACCGGGCTCCACCTGTCACTTACTAATTCCAATTCATTCCTCATATGAAAATGATGAAACATAACATAAACATTCTTATTAAAACTATAATATGAAATTTTAATACTTTACCCATAAACCATGAATGGTATAAAAATAATATATATTCAATCATTCATATCACAAAACCTTCAACATAATACGGATCATTGTATCATAATAAATCAACTTCATACAAGTGTAAAATCCATCAAATGATGTTGACATAGATGAAATCAAAACCAAAATCTCTTTCTATTTTGAAATAATTTAAAAGTCACAAAATTATAAAAGAAAACATTTACTTTGAAAATAATCATATAATATTTTAAGTGTAACTTTGAATTTGTTATAATGGCAGAAAATATATGCACTCACCGTATAAGTTAAAAAACATTCTTTCCTTAATTTTTTCGAAAAGGTCTTAAAGGACATTTTTTGGAAAATGAATGAAATATTCCTTTATAAAAATCATATAAAAAGTCCAAAAATGGTATAAATTACTTTAACCCATAGTCTAGGAAATATTAATATTTTTTTAAAATACATTTTTAAGAAACACAGATGTGGATAATTAAGAGGTCCCAGTAGATACTCATGTATAAACAACCTTGGATAATAAAGAGATTGTAGAATTTTCCCTTACCTTGTACTTTTCCTTGATCAGGGGTACGTTCAACTCCTGTATAATAGTTAAATAATTTTTATTAAATTATTCAACAACCACATATATAAAGATGATATCATATATGATCTTCTAATATTTCATTGTTAATAATATTTCTGTAGTATCATTGTTTCGAGTATTAATTTATTCATTTTCCATTATATATTTGGTTAAGTAAGCCATGTTTATTATGGATAGGATGTATTTTATTCATATCTATATTGATATTAATTTCTTAAACATAATTTTTTAATATTAATTATCCTGGTTAAGTAAAAATAAATTTATCAGGGGTAAACTAAACATATAAGGGTTAAAAACCTATAAATTCTCTAAATTCAATGGGATGGAAAACTTTTGACCATATATTATCAATATATCATTAATTTTATATTTTCTAGAGTTATAATAAGTGAAAAACGTGGCTATACCTTTTCATATTCAAAAATTACAAGTCTGTCACTCACCTCACTTATAAAATTCAACCCACTCTCCTCTTCTCTTCACACCATCAATGACCATTGTGTCATAAAATACCCTCCCAAATATATTTTATAATTCCATACAAACATACTAGATTTTTTTATTTGATCACACATCCATATTTTGAAGCCTTTCAGTTCTTACCTAAGAAGGTTTCTCAAATAAGTGGTATCAAGCTTAACCGTGTGTCTTTATTTTATTTCTTTTCCACCTCCTAAAAATATTATCTAATTATGATTTCAATGTAACACTAGTATGTACATATAATTATATTTCATTATTTTATTATTTTTACCTGTATTCTTCTCTTATTCCATTTAATTGGATATGAAATCATCATTCACGTGTACGACGGGATACCACCTCACAAACCGATGTCTTTCATTTTCCATCTTCACCTCTCATAGATTATTGTAATATTGGATTTAAAGTGTATATACATAATTTATTTTTAAATTATTTATAATGTTTTATTTCATATATCAATAAACTTATTACTTTATATATATTTTTGGATATGATAATGTCTCTCGTGTGTACACCGGACTACTACCTCATAAAGTGATGCGATTAATTTTTCACTAGCACATTACATGTACGTTAATATGGAAAAGGATAGTAAATATATGTGATATAAATGAAATAATAAAGATAATCATGAAATATATTTCATTCTGAAATAATAATATATCATTTTCTATCTAACACTGTAAAATGATAATGTCATTCATATAATTGTGGATTACCGTATCCATGAAGCAATGTGACTATTTTGGTCATCACCACAACACATGGATGATATTTAAAAGTATATTTAATGAAATCATAGGATACTTATGATATAATTATCATTATTTAAAGGTAAAATTTTAGTCAACTTCTTTCTATAATGATCATTGAAGAATGTAAGTGTTACTCATGCGTAAGTACGACCAAACGTCTTCATGACTCTAATGTAGTTCATTTTTTATAAATGTATTTAATGATTGTTTTTAAAATGTCAATTTTATGTATAAATATTAAAATTATGTCATTATTATTATATATATTTTTAATAATTACCTATTTGAACAGTATTCAACCTACTGATGTAAATTTAAACACATAATCCAAATATAATCAAAACACCCAACATAAAATTAATTGATTAAGTAATTGTATATAACATGGTAATAACTGAAATAAAATAAATAATAAATTTTAAAAATAACCTAAATCATCTAAATATTTATCATAATATTATTATTTAGGAAGATAAATAATCTACGTGATAAGTCGGACTCAAAGTAATGGACTTCATATAGATTTACTTTTTTAGGAATATTTTGATGTTATGGACCTATATTATTTTATAAGGTTTATATACACCCACATTGACTTGTTATATCATTAAATTATTAATTCTCATAATATTTGATTTTTTTAATGTTACTCTTTCAGGGAACATACGATTCAATTTTCCTCATGTGATAATGGACTTTTCTTTTAAAAAACCATCTTTTAATGTTTTCCTTTTAACTCGTTTTCTTCTATTTCCATGTTTTAAAATTATTTTATGATGATTTTTATATGTATATAAAATATTAATAAATTACATTTCATTATCAGTTTTACATCGTTTAATAGGTTTCCAAAATCAATCTTCAATCTTTTTTAATATGTAACATTTTGATAACTGACAAAATGAATGTTCTATTTTAAATGTATATGGAATTAATGACATTTTATGCCATTATTTCCATCATTTTATGTCTATATTACTTTGAAAATTTTTATTTTTTATTCATTAAAAACCCCATTTCAAATTTTTTTGTTATTTTTTTAATGAAAATAATTTTTAAATGAAAATGGTATTTTTATATGTGAAAAAATATATATGTGTTCAAAAGTGTTTTTAAAATGGTATTATAATGAAAATGTGAAATTATAACAAGCCTTCTCTTTATTACACATTAGCTCTTGATTTACAAGATAAAAGTACACATAATACTACATGAAAGATGAACAATAATTGTGTATTTGGAAATTAGGTACATTACATAACAACCAAAAATATAAAAAACATTATCTTTATTAGAAATATATTTTACATGATCATAAATAAATAGTCGAAATCATTTACCTGAAATTATACTCATAAGACAACCAATAATAATTAATAAAATGAATCTAAAAATTCAAACCAAACAAGTCTTAAATAATATTCATAATTGAGTTAAAAAGTTTAAACCAAAAAAGACTAAAAAAAAAAACTAAAACATCACCCCAAACTTCTGTGCAATAAGAGGAGAAACATAATCCATCCACCACCACCGATATCCATAACAAGATCCACTAGAAACCCAATTTTCAAAGAACTACATGCCTTTCCTTATCCTAAAACAAACAAAAAATAGGGTATGCATACACCTAAATGTGTATGCATGGTATGAGTCAAAGCCCAATAAGATTATACCCAATAGAGATTCCATGCCAAAACATTAATAAGATAATCTAACATTGTCATTTAAATATATGATTTTAAAATATTTCCAGGAAGTCGTTGTTCAGTAAACTTTTTAAAGAAAAGAAACCACTAACAAATAAAACCAATACCACCATTTTCTTAAAAGAAAAATGGATTTCTAAAAGATCACACACACACACACAAGAGGTCCACTGTATGCCAATGGTTGGCACCCCGTCATATAAGTTAGAGTATCACAGGTAAATCCGTAGGGTCAAACTAGCTCAAGTGGGATTCTAAGAACCTCACATCTCGATAAAAATGTGATATTGGAACCATTACCATCAATGTTCTCATGTATTAGAAACTAATAGGTGACATCCTCATAACCCTAGTGGTATCCAACCATCATCCAAATATTTAGTTAGTGTTGTAGTCGTCAATCCCGCTAAGTGAAATCAGGCTTAGCCACTTCGGAATCACAAGCTTGTTAGTCCTAGTTTGTCTACCTAGTTATCCAAGATTCCCTTTCTCTACTCAAGTTAATGTTCACATATCAGTAACACAGATCATTTAAAAACACAAGTCAATCCAAACAAGGTACACATAGTGTTCCACTACTTGCACACCCAAATCCCATTTTGAAAACATATGAACACCAAATAATTTCATAAACATGCCTAGAACTGCTTATGTAATTTAATAATTCATTTAAAAGGCTTCTAAAAAATCTTCAGAGGCACCGTAAGGATTTTTACCATAATAGATACTCAAAATACTCTTTTTAGATCAAACGTGCATCAAAACCACACCATTTCATGATTTAAATCATATAAATAATTTAATAAAACATTTGAACAATTTATAAGGCATTAACAAATGGTAAAACAAAGTTTTACATAAAAAAGACACCCAATTTCACATGAAAATGATACTTTAAAATCAAACACACAGCATAACCATATAGAAACCTAATTCTCAACACCTATATAATTTAAATAATCAATTAAATAATTTATAGAACACTACTAATTATCTCAATAATAATTTACATCATTTCACAACATTTTCCCTAGTAATCACCTTTTTATAAATTTGTACATAACTTAAAATCATTTTCAAAACATTCCTTCCATATTTTAAAATAATTTACAATTCATATTGAGATATTAACAACATGTTCAGTATGCCAAATTACGAAATTTTCCTTTAAAACATACTTATTAACCTATATTCACCTTATGTACCTTTTGAAACCTGATTTTCACCTTTCAAACAACCCATAAAATGTTTCCAATAAACACCACACAGAATCACACACACACAACATTGCCAATTTCTATTATAAAATCCATTATCAACACATAATCATATCAAAATACTTAAAAATATATTTTACACCATGAAATAAAACCATAGAACACTTTAATAAATCTAAAAATGCGTATTAAATTCATCAAATAATGCTAAGGCATGGAACCACCTACCTTCGGTGGAGAAGTTTTCGAAAAGAGGTGAAAAACCCAATCTGAACCTCAACTGCACCTTGAACAAACCTTAAAAAGGAATGATTTAACCAAAAACAACAATATTAACCCCTAATCATCAAGAACTAACCCTAAATATGACACCATAGCAGCTGAAAAACTAAAACCTCAAACAAGAGGAAGAAAAACCTTACTCGGAGGTAGACCACATCCACGATGGAGGAAGAGGGGGGCGGAAAGCGACTTGGAAGGCTGGAGACGCGAGGAAGGGTTGTCAGAGGGGAGTCATGTCAGAGAAGGTAAGTGATGCACTAGAAATAATACTGGAAGGAGGTGCGTGCCGAAGAGGATTCATGGCTAGGTCATTCATAATGGAGAGGAAGGAGGGAAGCCGGCCGGTGGTTCACCGGAGAAGATTTGGGCCGAAGCGCCAATAATAGTCTAGCCAGCAAGGATTCACACCCTAGGGAAGTGTCGGATGGTGGTGGAATATTGTCCAAGGGGGGCTAGCGGTCAGTGGTGTGCATGGGAAATGGTGTGGGCTGACCAACAGGTGGTCTCTAGAAGAGGTGGCCAGATGAAGAGGGGGTGCACGGCAGGTTGTGGAGGAGGGGGGAGTGCGACTGCAAAGGGGAGAGGAGAAAGGTGGTTGGTGGATGAGGGAAAAAGGGTGGAGAGAGACGTAAAAATGTTAAATCTACCAAATAAAAGTAATAATGACTATAATCATATTATTATTATTATTAGCATAATAAAAACTAAATTTTTAACACTAAAATGATATGATTAATTATATCAATAATAACATTAATATTACTAATACTAATAATAATAATAACAATAATTTCAATAATAATATTATTATTATTATTATAAAAATTATTTAGATTCCATTGAATTTTTCCCTTATTTTATTTTATTTAATTATTCCTTTAATTTAATTCATTTATTGTTTTGTTTAACACTTATTTTAATGCATTATTTATTTTTAATGTAAGGAAACCACATGGTCACCCAATAAGGCTTAAGAGACCATGTATGGATCATGCATTGGATTCTTCCCATTACATAAATTGCCACACGAGTACCTGGGTTGACCACAAGGCTTTCGCTAACTGTGTGGTGCCCACGCATTGGCCTAAAACCTGAAAAAAAAATTAAACATCGAGAATTTAAACTGAGTCCCAAACCCAAACTTTGATAAAATATCCCAAAACCTCAAACCCCTCACACCAGGTTCTTGAGAAAAACAATTGATATCCGACTCAGGATGAGAGTGTGGCTAAATTAATACATTGGGTGTTATATAATAAATATGGACGGAAAATAACTAAATATGTTTTCTATTTAATCAATAAACTGAGAAAAAAGTTCATCCCTAGATAATGTTAAGGAAGAAATTTCATAGATATTAATAAAAATTGAATATCAATAAATTAAATGCTTAATTTTTGAATGTCTTGCTTCCTAGTAATTTGATTCTTTTACCATCAACATTTATCCTCAAGACATTTTAAAACATATTTGTTAAAAACACATCTGATTTGGATAATTGATTTCATCTCGTGAGATTTTTGATGCATCAATGGAATTGTATTAATCGGTCCTCAACCCATGTAGTGTATTTCCAAATATTTACTCATATATTAAATAATTAATTTAATTAATAAACAACATGTCTTATCATCAAATATCTTTGTTGATTAACAGATACAAATTTATCAATGTTTCCCCAATTAATCAAATAATAATCAAAGGGAACACCGTAGGTAAAAATTGTATGTGGTTTATAAAATAATAATATGCATTGAATGATAATATAATTATTTAAAATAAATTTAATGTATAATAAAAATGATCATAAGAAAGTGATTTCTTCAAGAGAAAGTTAACAATCGCAAAAGAAAGAGATATTATAAAGATAATTATTATAACTTGGTAATTTTCTAGCCAAATCCCATTAGACGATATGGTTAAAAGTGAAAATAAAAATACCATAATTTATTATTGAATAATGTTATAAAATGAAAAAGTGTTATTATATACACCACATTAAATTAAATTATTTCATAATAACAAATAAGTCTCAATGGAATGTAAATTGAGACGAAATCTCTTACCTTATATTTCATTTTAGTTGGGTGGTATCTATCCTTTGTTATAGTGTTTTAAAAATTGTTAAAACCTTATAATAAAACCATAATAATATTTATAATATCATATATAATCTTTTTGTAAAATCTTATTACCGTTTGTTAATAATATTTCATTATTTCCATCCTTTCAGGCGTTAATTGCCTAGTTATTGAAGTATATTTTGACATGTAATTTATGTTAATATTAATTAAAACATTATTTAATAATCTCAAAAATGTAAATCATGATATAAATATTATATATTTTCATTATATTTTTTTATATTAATCCACAATGTTTGGAAATAGGAAATGAAATGCACTGTTCGTGGAGGCGGTAGGTCGTATGTACACAAGCATGCTACATCCATTTATTTGTCATATTTAAAAATTAAGTGATATTTGTGTTTGTATTTTCATTAAATTATAATATTTATGTCATATATTTTTTTTAAATCATTCATAATACATTCCATGTATATTATTAATGAATCACATCACTTTGAGTAGGTGGTATTCTATATGTCTAGAAACAAAGTTATCATATTCTCAAAAATGGAAAGCTTAAAGGTATTTGTTATATAAAAAATAACATAAGAATAAAAGAATTATTAATATCATATATATTATATAAAAAAATATAAATACATCATTATTACCAATCTTATGTGGTGTTAATGGAGGAATTAATGACATTGGTTCACTAGGTCGTGGCCCGCCGAACACACGAACGATGATTGTTTATCCCATTTGATATAAGAGTGTGTAGCTATAAGTCATCCGTTTAAAATAAAAAAAATTAATAATATTTAGGATACTTATGTTATTATATTATCAATATATAATAATAACTTAAGGGATGGATAATGAAATAAAAAAAGAGCTTGTTGAAAAATGTCATATCTTCTTTGGGTAACTCCATTTGGTTTATACCAAAATTATTCCTTGGTTTGTTGTATTCACAAAGCGAAATGTATATTATGAGTGGAGGGATGTTTTGAGATTATTTTTTCAGTGTTTTTAAGATCCTAATTCCATTATATTTTTTAATAAGTTGTAGGGTTGAGTGCCTTTTTACAGTGGAGGAGAAGTGGCATTCTTGAAAATATTAAAATGTAATCACTATTGGGAGGTCTCCCTTAATTACTTTTCCAATAAATATAATCCAAAATAAATAATAAGTAGTATATAATATATATATTTCCATCCAATAGGTTTTTTACATGTTTATAGGTCCTTTTTTCCTGTATGTCTAAGGTTTAGTCCCATGTTAAGCTATTTTTTCTCTTAATTGCAGTAATTAATTTTAATTTATTTCACTAATATTTTTGATAAAAAACTAAGTATAAATTATTAGAAATTATAAAATATGAGGACAAAAAATATTGAATCCATTTTTTAAATTAAAATCACTTAATTTGAATAAACTAATTTAAATTCAATCCCACGTATGCAATGGAAAAAAATGTTTTTAAAGTGTAAATGTTCAAAAGTTCACTAATTTTTTATATATATATTTGATATAAAAAGATTAAAATGACCTATATTATATTTCTAGATTCACAATTTATCTAATGAAACTTCAGATCCAATAAAAAATATAATTTAACAAAATAAATTATTTAGATGAAATGGTAGTTTTCAATTAAAATTCAAAATTTTTAACTATTCTTCAAAAGATGCAAATTCATAGAAAAATACAAACAATTCATCGTAATATAATTTAGAAATTAGTATTTCAAAAATAAAGTTTATTTTTACTTATAATGTTTATAAAATTTACAAAATTTAGTTTTAAAATAGGTTCACCATTAAAAGGTGAAAAAATTACGTTTAAAGTAATAAATCTTTTTATGCATAAAATTGGATTTATTCTTATCTTAGGCCTGTTAAAAATATTTATTAAATGTAAAAACATTTAATTTAATATTTAATATGTACATTTCATTAAAATAATACACTTTGGTTCTCATAAAATATTTTTACATTAAAACACATCCTTTATATAAAATTGGGTTCTATTTTCATTTCTAACACCAAAGAATTATATAAACATATGTAAATAATATTTTACAAATTTAGTTAATAACATTCATAAATGTCATTAAAATGGTTAGTTTATAACTATCATATTAAATAATAATATTAATAGTATATTTTAGTTAGGTAAAACCTGGTCTTGCATGTACCACAAGCTAATCTCGATGGTTCGTGTAGAGAAATCTAAGCATAATATAGTGTGTAATTCATGAAAACCCAAATGTTGTGTGTGGTGTAAGCTTAAATTTATGTTTTTTATATATAATTCTATAAAAAATATTAAATTTATTATAAAATTAAAATATTATAATGTCTTGGTTATCACAACAACATATAAGATAAATAACCAATCCTTAATTATAAAATTTAATAAAAAAAATACTAATTTTCAACAAATTTATAATGTTTTTATTTTATATTTTTAATTATTTATTACTTTTAAAAATAAATATTAAATATTAAATTAAATTATATAATTAGAAAAGAAAAAATATTTATGATTTATAAGTAGTTATAATGAAACAAATATAACTATAATTAATAACTACTTTGTTACATTAGATTATTTATATTGATTTGAAAATCAAAAAATAGAACGTATCAAATAAATTTCATTGAAAATTCAGTGAATAAAAATCTAGAAAGAAACCCTACTACTAATATTTTCATAATGTAAAATCAATAGTTAATGTATACCTCTCGTGGTGACTAAATTGGATCTTTCATTAATATTTTCAAGAAATCAGTTCCAATGCTTAAATTTAAAATAAATTTAAAATATGATATTTTAAACATAAAAAAAATAATTCAGATACAAAGCATGAGTACCCAAAAATATCTTATATTAATAAGAACCGTTTTTTGTGAATCAAAAATATTTTCATTGAATTAAATATATCAAGAAAATGACAATTATTAAAGAAATGTCAAATAAATATAAATTCAAAAATGGGGAATCATATAAGATATCTATGTAATGTATCGCCCCTCCTCACTGGGTTTAGAAGACTATGAGATATTACATGTCCTTAGAAGACATCCCCAAGATGAAAAAGGCTAGAAATAAATGCCAAGGGCTTCAATACAATTAATGGACAATTTTTCCTTTGAAAATAAAACAACCATAAATAACATACAATAACGAAACAACATATAAATGATTCATGAAACTACAATAATCAAAAATAAAACAAGACCAATGTCACGACCCATCTTCAGGGTCTGTGCTGTGACTACCCCGAGCCCTCCTTCCATAGGCCAGGGGTTGGCGACTAGCACCAAAGGCATAAATCCTGATAAAAAGGAATTCATTGAGTTTTTATTAGTAAATAGACAAAACATAGTATGCAAGCTGAAGTAGACACTAAGTAAACTAAGTACAAAATAAAGTGATGGAAAGTAAATGGGCCAGCATACAAACCTAACTGAAAGTACAGTACAACTGAGAAATGAAAGTACAACAACTGAAAAGTAAAGCTGAAACCACCAAGTCGTCCTATGGAAACCCCACCTGAAAGTTGGGTACAGTTGGTCTCCTCTACTCCTTGAATCCATCCGTCTGCACCATGTACGTCCACCTGATAGTCCACCTCCGGGTACCGTCTCGCTCCACAAGCCTCAACCACAATCAGCACTATTCATTGTCTGCAACCAACACAATGTAGTGAGGGAATAGACCGTGCAGGGGTGAGTATACGATACTATGTAGGGACCCCGAGACCCTTGAAGGTCTCCCAGAATCCACAAAGGATAAACTATAAAGGAAAGATAAAAACATTAAGTATCAACCAACTCTACTTAGGTATATGCCCATACATATATCTAAGTCATCAATTCCAGTTCGACTCTAGCTTAAGAGTCTGAGAAAATCCCAGTCCACACAAGAAAGCACAACCCAGTCCACACAGAAAAACAAGTCAATCATATCTATGATAATGATTGAACGTCAAGACTCAACTCACACTGGTATACTACTCATGAAGAGGGGTGGAGATGATAGATGTAACATCTGAATCAACTCCCCTGCCAAACCCACGTAGGATCAAATTTCAGAATTCATGGATTCCGAACCCACGTAGGATCCTAGTATAGTAACCATCGCTGACGAACCCACGTAGGATCCAAGTATAGTCATCCTCACTGCCGAACCCATATATGATTCAAGTACAGTCGTCCTCGCTGCCAAACCCATGTAGGATCCAAGTACAGTCGTCCTCGCTACCGAACCCATGTAGGATCCAAGTACAGTCATCACTGTCATCGAACCCACGAAGGATCCCAGCACGGTAATCATCGCAGTCATAGCCATCTCTAGGGTTTCCGCACATAGCACACTCGATTCCGGGAGGGTTCGCTCCTTGAGTCAAAGGGTTGGATACATAAACCATCACGAAGACCAGAGATGATGTATCCTAACGTTCTGTCCCATGTCATAGGGGAAAAACCAAGCAAAACGAGACCACGTCATGGAGAACAAGACAACCAAGCCATTTTCCTATAGTACACGACATGTAGGTAAGCAATACACACCGTGTCATCAGATAACGAGTACTACCCATGTGAAACGGCCCATGTCATGGGGATGGTCATGTAAAATAAGTAAGTACACGGCGTGTGGTATGGTTACATGTCGTGTAGTCATTACACGGGTATTGTCCATGTACCATAGCTCATGTCGAAGGGTTGTTCGTGTAAAGTAAGTACACAGCAAGTGGTATGTTTACACGCCATGTCCAAACTTCTGGGGTCTGCTTCGTGTAAGCTGGCCATGCCTGGCCGTGTGGTGGAGTACCAGCCCGTGTACTCCACCCAGTGTCCTTGTATTCTCAGAATACACGTCGTGTCATCACGAAGCTGCTACTACCATGGTGAAGGTAGTACACGATGTGCCTCTTGGCCGTGTGGTTCTGCTCGTGTCCATGTATCTCCCAAATTACACGTTGAGCCTCACGAATCTCCTTCTGCCTTTTTATGAAGTGAATACATGTCGTGTTACCTAGCCGTGTATTGATGTCCGTGTTCGTGTATTTTCCCTGAATACATGCCACGTATGTCGAAGCCTCCTCTGACAAACAATGTGGAGAGTACATGCTGTGTGTCTAGAGTCACACGTTGTTTGTTACTTTTCTAATGTTCGAAACAGAAGCTACAGTATGCTTTTACTACACGGCATGTGCTTCTGGAGTAAATGCCTTGTATTATGGAATTTTCCAGAAATGACACCTCTGACCAGCACACCTCCTAAGGCATCTGTTCTTCCTTCTGATGATCCAATTTCTATGAAACTTCCGCTTCTAGGTCGCTCTGATCCTCCGAGGCCATTTTCGATGTTTTAGGGCCTCCGATAGGATCCAAAAACACAACTTGATTCACCGCTCAAGAACAGTTGAAGGTCTCCACTTATTCATAAGAATGGAAGAGGAATCGGACTGTGTTAGTTTGGTTCGGTCTCTTCCGCATTAGTCCGATAAGAAGTGGTTTAAGAGGAATGAAAACATGGAAGGAAAACCTATATTTCTCAACACAAAACACACCCCTACCTCGAAGGAAGTTCGTGGGTGTCAAGCGCCGCGAATGATGGTTTCGATTCCGTCGTCGTCAGTGTCTCCTCCAGTATCGCGGAGGAAGAAGAGGATGGAGAAACTGAGTCTCCAAGTCAATTTTCTTCGTTGGAGAGTTGGCGTTCTTCATTTAAGGGTGTCATTCATCACGGGAGGATGAAGTTCATCTAAAAAGGATTTAGAGCTCTCTCCCAAAATCCTCTCACAACAATCCAACTCCCCAAAATAAAATAAGTCACATCTTATTTTATTAATTCATGCCAATCATTTAAATTTCAAAATTCAAACACATAACTCAATTAATTGAAGAGGTTCAATTAATTAAATTAATGTGTGTTGGAATTATTAAAGTGGAAGAGGATAAGTCACTTTATTAAAGAGGGATATAGGGGAGTTACTCAAATAAAGGGGGAGTTAGGGAGTTAGGGAATGTGAAGAGTTGGGGCTCAGGTGGGCCCCACATAACCTTCATCCTCTCAAGGGTAGTTAGTAACTAGTGGGCCCCACCCCAACTCCCACACCTAGCATATAACCACTTAGAATAAAGAATAAAAAAATTCTATAATTTTTATTCAATTCTTATTTTAACCACAAAATTAAACTCCTTCTCCCGTGCACACACATCTACAGTAAAAGTACACTTAAGAAATTACCGACGATGTTGTTCCATCGGTGCCCTCAGATTTCAATTCCGAGCTCTGGTTTAAAAGATAGAAAAACATGCTCGTTCATTCACTAAACGTACCCAATCTAATCTTCGTAAATTGATTTCGGGCACACCGGTCCTCGGAATCAGGTGCCGTCAGAAACTGCGTACTCGTAAAATACCATAGAATTTAAGAAAAAAAATTCCTTGAAATTTACGGGTCTTTAAATTACTCCCACCTCAAAGATTTACGTCCCTGTAATGCTACATCATAAACTAGGGAAACAAATGAGGGTATTGTTCATGCATCTGAGCCTCCCACTCCCATGTGCTCTCCTGGAGGTTCTCGTTCTTCCACCTGATGCGCACTATAGGAATCGACCATCCACATAGGACTCGCTCCTGTAAATCCTTGACCTCCATCGAGACCTCCAAAAAATTCACCTCATCATCGATGTCCAACTCCCCATGGTCAATGATATGTGTTGGGTCGTGCACGTTTCTCCTCAGCTGAGATACGTGGAAGAAATCGTGCACCCAGTGCAACTGAGCTAGAAGATCATGGCGATAAGATACCTCACCTATCCTGCTGAGAACCTGGAAAGGTCCGATGAAGTGCGGAGATAACTTTCCGCCTCAGTCAAATCTCTATAATCCACATCGAGTTCAGACCTGTAATAAAACATGGTCCCCATCCTCGAACACTAGTGATCTCCGCCTCCTGTCAGAATAGGACTTCTGTCAGCTCTGAGCAGTCCTCATTCTCTCTTGGATGATCTATACCTTCTTTGTCAAGGCCTGGACCATTTCTAGTCCTACAAGTGCTGACTCCCTGGGGTCAGTCCAGCATAGAGGTGATCTGCAAGGTTGGCCGTACAATGCCTCGTTTGGTTCCATTCCGATGGTGGAGTGGTAGTTGTTGATGTACGCTAACTCCACAAAGGTTAGGTGATCCTCCTAGCTGTGAACAAAGTCAATGACACATGCACAGTGCATGTCCTCGAGTGTCTGAATGGTCCTCTCCATCTGGACATCCATCTGAGGGTGAAAGGTGGTGCTCATGCATAGCTGTGTCCCAAATTCCTCCTGCAACCCCTTCCAATGTCGGGAAGTAAAGAGAGCATCTCTACCGGAGATGATAGATGATGGCACACCATGAAGCCGTACAATCTCCTGAACATAGAGGCGTCCCAAGCTCTCCACTGAGCCCTGCTCTCTGATAGGTAGGAAGTGGGCCGACTTGGTGATTCAGTCTACAATCGCCCAGATGGAGTCATTACCTGTGGAAGTATGTGGAAGTCATGTCACGAAATCCATAGATATCTCGTCCCATTTACACTCCGGGACCTCTAAGAGATGTACCAAGCCTGCTGGTACCTGGTGCTCCGCCTTCACCTACTGGTAGGTGAGGCATCATGAAACGATCTCTGCCACAGCCTTCTTCATACCTGGCCACCAGCGCTATCATCTGAGATACAGCTATATCTTTGCTACTCCGGGATGTACCGCTAAAGGTGAAGTGTGAAACTCTCTCAGCACCTCCACCTATAATGCAACTGGTACCATGGTACGTCCCCAAAAAATAATGACGTGCTCTCCTCCTATAGAAAATCAATAAGGTGCATGTCCTGTGGATATCTGTGCATGTCGCGTCTCACAGTCAATGTCCCCATTCTGTGCCTCTTTGAACCACTGAAGTAGTGGAGGAGTGACTGTGAGCGACTATAGAAATGCTGCTCCATCTCTATCCACGAAGTATATCTACAACACAACTAGTTTCTATGTCGCCTCTCTAAGTAGCTGAATGCTAGATCTTATGCTGAGTACATCGGCTACTACATTTCCCTTCCTAGGAGTATATACTATCTCATAGTCATAGACCTGGAGGAACGAGAGCCATCTCCACTATCTCCGGTTCAGGTCCTTCTGCGAGAATATGTACCTGAGACTCTGGTGGTCAGAGTAGACTGTAAAGCACTCGCCATCCAGATAGTGCCGCCACATCTTCAATGAGAAGACCACTGCTTCTAACTCGAGGTCATGGGTAGCGTAGTTCTGCTCGTTCTACCTCAACTATCATGAACCATAGGTGACCAATGCCCCCTCTTGCATTAGGACACACTCGAGTCCGATCCCTGATACATCACAGTAAACTATGTAACCTATGCTCTCCTCTGGTAGCCTCAAGATGGGTGCACTGGTCAATATCCGTCTCAGCTACTGGAAGCTCTATTGACATTTATCTAACCACACGAAGAGTTTCCCCTTCTTCGTCAAAGCTGAAAGCGGTTCTGCAACTCTGGAGAAGTCTGGAAAAAATCTCCGATAGTATCCAGCCAAACCTAGGAAACTCTGCACCTCTATCACGCTCATGGGTGGCTCCCAAGCTATTATTGCCTTGATCTTCACAGGATCCACCACAACTCCTGCCTCAGAGATGACGTGCCCCAAGAATTGGACCTCCCGAATCCATTCCCAGCACTTCGAGTGCTTATCATAAAGCCGGTGCTCTCAGAGTGTATCCCGTATAACCCGCAAGTGGTAAGCGTGCTCTTCCTCAGTTGTCTAGTAGATAAAAATGTCATCGATGAAGACTACGAAAAACCGATCGAGGTAAGGCTGGAAGATCCTGTTCATGAGACTCATGAACGTAGCTGGAGTATTAGTTATGTTGAAAGGCGTAACCAAGAACTCATAGTGGCTATACCAACACCTGAAGGCCGTATTCTTCACATCCTCGTCTCGAACTTTGAGCTGATGATATCCCGACCGGAGGTCTATCTTCGAGAATCATTGTGCTCCCTTGAGCTGATCAAAGAGGTCTTCAATCCTCCGAAGTGGATACTTTTTCTTCACAGTCACCTAATTCCGGCGACGGTAGTCGACACACATTCGCATGCTCCTTTCCGCCTTATTGGCAATCAAAAGCAGTGAAGCCCAGGGTGAAACACTAGGTTGGATAAATTTCCTGTCCTGCAAGTCCTCCAGCTGTACCCGTAGCTCACGAAGCTCAGCGGAATCCATCCGATATGCTGAAGTAGATATCGGGGATGTCCCGAGGTACAGGTCAATGTAGAAGTCTACCTCTCTATGAGGAGGTAATCCTAGAACATCGTCAGGAAAAACGTCTGAATACTGATCCACCACAACAGGAAAACTCGGACTCCTCACATCAACTGCTCCCAAGATGAGACTACCCAACTGATGGGTGATCGGCTATCCTATCCTCTGCGTGAGTCCATCCTGTGCTGCAAAGGCTCCCTTCTCGCCGGGGAAGGTGAACCTTCTCCCATCGGTGCAGACACACTGCACCTTGCGCCTAATATAGTTGATTTGAGCATGGACCGTAGATAACCAATTCATACCCAAGATGACGTTGTGGGGCCTCGACGCCACTACAAGAAGATCCCAACAAAAGATCTCGCTTCCTAGAGTAAGCTCACACTACCAGCACCAGTTTGTAATCATCGAGTCTGCTCCCGTAGGATTCTATAGCCGTAAGGATCGGGCCAACGGCTCTGTTGGAATCTCTGAGCTCCGAATAAGGGCAGCAGAAATGAAAGAATGACTTGCTCCAGTGTATATAAGAAATGCAGCAAGGGTGGAGTAGACACAGATAGTACCTCGAATCATCTCAGGTGTTCCGTGGTCGTAAGCCTCCACTGCCTGAAGCTGAGCCTACCTCTTTCCGCCAGTTCCCTCTGGTCGGGGTGGAACTCCTAGTGGTGGTGGTGGTAGAGCCTCAAAGCTTCGTCCACCACCTACTACTTGGCCAACTCCTCTACCTCGTCTGCCTGCTCCCTGCGGACCGCCATGGTCGAACCTCTACCTCTACTTGGGTGGTCCCTCAACCGTCTTCTGCTCCTCTGCATGGAGGGTCAGGCAGTCACGATCCATGTGGCTCTGCCCGCCACATGCATAGCAATGTCTGCCTCTCGAATGACTGGCTCTACTACGTGTGCCCCGCACATCCGAACCAGTATCCTGAGGTCACCCTCTTGATGGTCTGGTCCGCTTGGACCTCTGAAAATCTTGTCTACTATCGTCTGAAGAAGACTCTACTACATGTCGCCCAACGGTAGGCCTCGCTGTTGGTGTAGGCTCAACAACAAATCTCTCAACAAGAAGGGATCTCTCCAGTACTCCTGCCCACGTCAGAATGCTAAGGTAGATCATCGAATCCCTAATCTCATGCCTCAGTCCCTGCTCGATGGTCCGGGACTGGAAGAATGGGTCCCGTACCATATCCGTGCAGTAGTGCGAGAGGTCAGTAAATCTTGATGAGTACTGGGCTACTGTCATGCTGCCCTGCCGCAGCTATAGTAACTCCTGAATGTGCACCGCACGAAGGGTGGCTGGAACAAACTCCGAGCGGAAAAGGATCTTGAAGTCCGTCCAAAGTTGTGATGCCTCGTCGTGCACCTGTAGCATCAGGCTCCGCCATCTACCTACAGCTACGTGTAGGAGACTCGCCCCAAGGATCTCCATGACGTCAGCTGGTGTCCCTACTAATCTGAAGACTCAAACAATAGCCTACAGCCAATCCTCAGCTGCCTGAGGGTCTGTCTCTCTGTGGAACCTGTTTGGCCTCTGACGCTGAAACTCATGCAGTTCACTCAGGAAACGTGCACCCTCAGCTGCTGGGGCTGGTGGAGTCGGTGGATTGGCGGGTAGAGGTACCGCCAGTGCCTCCGCTGTAATGGGCCCTGCACTGAGGCCTCGTCGCTTAGTGGGTTGCCATCTCTCAAAAATCTCG
Source organism: Viscum album (assembly GCA_963277665.1). Taxonomy (NCBI): domain Eukaryota; kingdom Viridiplantae; phylum Streptophyta; class Magnoliopsida; order Santalales; family Viscaceae; genus Viscum; species Viscum album. The sequence goes on along the minus strand of OY728155.1, from coordinate 1,620,560,357 downwards.
GAACACTAGCTGGCTTCCGTCGTGGGGCCATCCTGAAAGAAACAGGTGTTCTACAGTTAATACAGTATACCTGGTGAGCTGACATAAAGTAATCACAAAGAAAACTTTTAAAACACACATGCAATCAATGTTTTCGTGCACTGAGTCGGAAATCAGAAGTCAGGGTCCTGTTGTATGGATACGTCGGCCGCCGCACCAACACTGGACTCCCTGGACTGATAACCACACTCAATTCCCTAAACACCATTGCTTCACATATAAGAGAATTATCAGAGTCCTAAGTTCTGAAGTAGAACCGACTCCTCTGATACAAATTTGTCATGACCCGTCCCCGGGGTCCGTGTCGTGACTACCCAAGCCCGCCTTCCATAGGCCAGGGGCTGGCGACTAGCACCAAAGGAGTAAATCCGGATAAAAGGGGAGGGATTTCATTTTTATAAGGAAACAAACACAATAGAGTACACAAGCTAAAGTAAACACTAAGTAAACTGAGTGAAAAAGTATGTGCTGGAATGTAAATTGGCCAGTATACAAACCCAACTGAAAGTACAGTACAACTGAGAAAATAAACTGAAAGAGATAAAAAGTAAAGCAGAAACCACCAAGTCATCCTTCGAAAACCCCACCTAAAGGGAGGGTACAGATGGTCTCCTCTACTCTTCGAATCCGTCTATCCGCACCGTGTACGTCCGCCTGATAGTCCTCCTCCGGGTACCGTCCCGCTCCACAAGCCTCAACCACGATCAGCGTTGTCCGTCATCTGCAACCAACACAAAGTAGTGTGAGCATATCCCATGTTGGGGTGAGTATATGATAATCATTTGGGACCTCGAGACCCCCGAAGGTCTCCTAGAATCCACAAAGGACAAACTACAAAGGAAAGATACAAACACAAAGTATCACCCAACTCTACTTGTGTATATGCCCATACATATACCTAAGTCATCAATTCTAGTTCGAATCCAACTCAAGAGTCCGAGAACATCCCAGTCCACACAGAAAAGCACAACCCAGTCCACACAGTAAAATAAGTCAATCATATCGATGATAATTATTGAAAGTCAAGACTCAGCTCACACATGTATACTACTCACGAAGAGGGGTGGAGATGACAGATGTAGCTTCTCAATCATCTCCCATGTCGAACACACGTTGGATCCAAGTACAGAATTCATCCCTGTCGAACCCACGTAGGATCCTAGTACAGTAACCATCGATTTCGAACCCACGTAGGATCTAAGTATAGTCGTTCTCACTGCCGAACCCACGTAGGATCCAAGTACAGTCGTCCTCGCTGCTGAACCCACGTAGGATCCAAGTACAGTCGTCCTCACTACCGAACCCACGTAGGATCCAAGTACAGTCATCATCATCGTCAAACCCACGGAGGATCCTAACATGGTAATTGTGGCAGTCGCATCCAGCTCTAGGGTTTCCGCACACAGTATACTCGATTCCGGGAGGGTCTGCTCCTCAAGTCAAAGGTGTGGATACCTCAACCGTCACAAAGACCATAGATGATGTATCCCAACGTTCCATCCCACGTCATAGGGGAAAACCCAAGCAGAACATTCCCAAGTCATGGAGAACAAGACAACCAAGCCATTTTCCTAAAGTACACGGCGTATAGGTAAGAAATACACACCGTGTCATAAGATACCAGGTACTTCCCATGTGAAATGGCCTGTTTCATGGGGCTGGTCATGAAAAATAAGTAATTACATGGCGTGTGGTGTGGTTACACGCCGTGTCTTCAGTCCACGGGTACTGTCCGTGTTCCACAGCCCGTGTCGAAGGGTTGTTCGTATAATGTAAGTAAACGGCATATGGTATGGTTACACGCCGTTTCCAAACTTCTAGGGTTGGTTTCGTGTACACTGGCCATGCCTGGCCATGTGGTGGAGTACCTGCCCGTATAATCCACCCCGTGTCCGTCTATTCCCGAAATACGCGTCGAGTCATCACGAAGCCGCTACTACCATGGTGAAGGTAGTACACACTATGCCTCTTGACCGTGTGGTTCTGCTCGCGTCCATGTATCTCCCAAATTACACGCCGAGCCTCGCGAAGCCACTTATACCTTTATATGAAGTGAATACATGTTGTGTTACCTGGCCATGTATTACTGTCAGTGTCCGTGTATTTTCCCTAAATACACGCCATGTTCATCGAAGCCTCCTCTGACAAATATTGTGGAGAGTACACGCCGTGTGTCTAGAGTCACGCGCCAAGTGTTACTTTTTTAACGTTCAAAATGGAAGCTACAGAACACTTTTACTACACGGCGTGTGCTTCTGGAGTACACTCTGTGTATTCTGGAATTTTCCAGAAATGACACCTCTGACCAACACGCCTCCCGAGGCATCTGTTCTTTGTTCCGATGATCCGATTTCTACCAAACTTCCACTTCTAGGCCGCCCAGATGCTCTGAGGATGTTTACGATGTTTTCGTGCCTCTGATTGGCTCTGAAAACATAACATGATTCATTCCTCAAGTACAGTTGAAGGTCTCCACTTATTCACAAGAACGGCGGAGGAATCGGACCGTGTTAGTTTGGTTCGGTCCCTTCCGCATTTGTCCAATAAAAAGTGGTTTACGAAGAATGAAAACATGGAAGGAAAACCTATATTTCTCATTCCAAAACACACCCCTACCTCGAAGGAAGTTTGTGGGTGTCAGGCTCCATGAATGATGGCGTCGATTCCATCTTCTTCAGTGTCTCCTCCCTTATTGTAGAGGACGAATAGGATGGATAAACCGAGCCGTCAAGTTGACATTCTTCATCGAAGAGTTGATGTTCTTCATTGAAGTGTTTCGTTCTTCACGGGAGGATGAAGTTCTTCCAAAAAGAATTTGGAGCTCCCTCCCAAAATCATCTGACAACAAGACAACTCCCCAAAATAAAATAAATCTCATCTAATTTTATTAATTCATGCCATGCATTTAAATTTCAAAATTCAAACACATAACTCAATAAATTGAAGTGGTTCAATCAATTAAATTAATGTGTGTTGGCATTATTAAAGTGGAAGAGTAGAAGTCACTTAATTAAAGAGGGAGAGAGGGGGGTTACTCAAATAAAGGGGGAGTTATGGAGTTAGGGAATGTGAAGAGTTGGGACTCATGTGGGCCCCACATCACCTTCATCCTCTCAAGGGTAGTTAGTAACTAGTGGGTCCCACCCCAACTCCCACACCTAGGATATAACCACTTAGAATAAAGAATAAAAATTGTTCAACATTTTTTATTCAATTATTATTTAAACAACAAAATTAAACTCCTTCTCTCATGAAAATGCATCTATGGTAAAAGTCTACTTAAGCAATTACCGATGATTCGGTTCCATCGGTGCCCTCGGATTTCAATTCCGAGCTCTGGTTTAAAAGATTGAAAAACACGCTCATTCATTCACGGAATGTACCCGAGAAAAACTTCGGAAATTGATTCTGGGCACACTAGGGCCTCATAATCGGGTTCCGTCAGAAACTGCGTACTCTTAAAATCCCATAAAATTTAAGAAAAACAGTTCCATGAAATTTACTGGTCTTTACATCCAAAATATACCATAAAACATATTAGAGTAAAATTTGGATGCCAAAACTAAGATCATAGTATAAATTTAAAGACAAAAACCCAAAATATCATAGACTCAAAAGATATAAACTCCACAATTCCCAACATTCTCTAAGATCCATCTCTACAATATAGACCAAAGTACAATTATTCACCACAAAATAAATGAGATGCTTTTCCTTTAGGTATACTTAAATAAATAGTTACAAATGTGCCAAAGATCCCAAGTGGGGGGTGATTAATGAACCTCATTTGGTTTTCCACAAATTAATTCCCTAGTTATGCCACAAGGATAGAATATGTTAACACATTTATATAAAAAATTTATATAAAATCATTAAAAACCTTTCATAATTTTATAACAAATAAACAGAAATTCCAAACCAATATATTTTTCCATACTAAAATCATTTCCAAGGAAAGAAACCAAACAATTATTTAAAATCATTTCTAAATATAGTTACAATACCCAAATTTCATCTCTATGTACACAACCACAGATGCAGTCAAGAATGTTGTGTCCATTAATAGTGGAACATCGCATCCATGCTCTATCCCTTTTATAGTGGTATTTCATGGCGGTCATCCATCACATTCAGCTCATGATTAGCCATTTAATCCAACAACCATGCCAACACAATATTTATAAAACCAATCCAATTAATTTTTTTTACTAAAAATACTTTTCCATGAGTCAAAACCAAACAAACCAATTTAAAATATTGTTACCTATTTTACTTTACACCAAAACACCCAATGTCCATGATTCTCTAAACCTTAACCAAAGAGGGTTTCCAAAAAGTATTCTATAAAAATTTCACAGTAAATTTCATGAGAAAAAATAAATTTAAAATCAAGCCTCTAATTTCTAATAATAAGAGTTGAGAGTAAATCCACCAAATTTGGAAACTATGGAAAAATTGAAAAATGGTACAAATTCTATAACAAAACCAAGTGGAAAATCCAAAACCCCACCTTAAATCTCATTCCATAACCAAAAAAGTCACATATTATAATGAATGGAATTAAAAAACATAGATATATCCCCTAAATATTATATCATTGAATATAATAGATATAATAATATGATATCATAGAAAACCACCATGAAAGGAGACTTACCAAGGAATCTGGGATTCAACGCACTGCGATTTTACAACATACACTAAAAGTATCTATCCCCAAGAAAGAAGATGGAGAACTTATGAAAACACCGCCTTTGATAAAAGATAAATGGAAATTCAACATGGAGGTCCATCTTAAAACCAAATCAACCTTCCTTTAAAGTATGGAATAACCCAAGAAAACATGTGAAGAGTCACTCCAACAAGATATATTGGAATTTATAAGGAAAGTAAAAATTAGAATCCCTTTGTTGGTAACCATAATTTAAATTATAAGGTACATAAAATATATCAACTACATATGCAAAGAAAGTATAATTTTGGGAGAAACTTAAAAGGTAATTCTAAGAAATAAAATTACTTGTAACCAAACAATTCCATTATAAATGTTAAGATTCATATATATTTTCAATCCCATTAACCATAAGAGAGATAATGTTTTCTAATGAATTAACTTATTTAAGAGAATCAATAAATATTATACCTTACTTATTTTATTCATATCAACGGATAAGAGAACTCAAACCTAATCAAGTGGTTGTGCGACACACCAATCAAGTCATTGAATACCCAAAAGTTGTTTTTGGATAAGTTCTAGTGAGTGTGCGAGGTTTTTTATTACATTCTAATTTTTACATCAACAATATAGAGAATGACAAAGGTAAGAATCATTCCCCCTCGTCTTTGGAAGACTATTTATCAAGAATTTCAAAACAATAATAAAATTAAATGAAGAAACACTTTCCATGACTATTGGTGAGGCAATAGTGCATTTTACCATATTTGAGTCAATGAAGTACCCTCATGATGAATATAATTATTTTACTATAAACTATATATAAGTGACATTTTTATGAAGAATAGATTCCAATTTTTGATGAAATAATTTTAAAATAAAATGACTTGTGAAATAAATAGTTTATTATTCATTCTAACTCTAAAAATAATATTAATATAGAAAACAATTTAAGAAATTGAAAGATTTAGGAGATTGGTGAAAAAAATTAGATAAATTACTCATATTTGCTAATAAAACCTCTATATTACCTATGTAGGATGTAGGAAATAATGAATTGTTCTTTGGATATTCAAATAAATCCAATTATCCTACCAAATAAGTTAACTCCAATTTTGGAAATAACGGAGAGAATTGGAGGTAGAATAAGATGGATCTAGATAAACTAATACCAAAAGAATATGAGAATAACCTCTTTTATAAGGATATTTCTGATTTTTCTCATGACATAAACATGAAACAAAATCATAGAAATTCAAAAGAAAGTGTTTTTTCACTCTTTAAGAAGAAATATTATGTCATGTAAATATCATTCCACGTTTAATAGGACATATAAAATGACTAGTATTTTATCATTTAATATAGGAGGTATAAAGGGAATGGAATCAAACATACCCTTTGAGGTGAAGGTCCAAAATATAATAAAGTTTTTTGGATATCCTTGGAAATAGCCTATAGGGGATTCCTGACTGTTCCACGCTTCCATCAAAACAATAAATTCATGTGACCAATTTCCTTTTCATTTTTTTGTACACTCATTTTTTTTAATATTGGCTTTCTGAAATAAAATGTATTTTGTAATTAACTGGAATACCATTTGAGATAAGCTTGGGGGAGATGGATAATGTAATTTTTTATTTAAAATCCATTTTTATATATTAAATTTAGTATCTATATTTTAAAAAACACAAAAAAAATAATTCATAGGAATCAAAACATAGTTTCTGTTAGTTTATATTATTATATTTTTTGTAGTGTAAATATATAAATGAAAATGAAAAAAAAAGATTGGAAAATTGAACTGCAATATTTTTATACCGAATTAAAATAAAATGATAGTCTTTGAGGACTGTAATTAATTCCGAAATTATTTATTTTTGAATTATATTTGAGTTAACATAGCCTCTTTTATTAGGTAAATTCTATTTATAGACAAGATAAATATATTTAAAATTGAAAATATCTTTATAGAATCAAAAATATACAAAGTGGTCAGTGGAATTTTGAACATAATCTCAAGTAACCAGACATTGTCTTATTTAATTTCACCTTAGGGAGGCTACCTAAAAGAAATTCATAAAATTCTTTCAAACATACAATAAAATGGGAAATCGGGATCCCAAAATGAATCTTTGAGATAATGTCACTTGGTGTGTGAGTTTAAACCCTCTATAAATATTTAAATAAGTTTATTTTAATAATTCTTTGCACATGAAAGGCTGGTGAAAATTTAAATATTAAACTAAAAATAATGAGTAAAGTTACATTTTTTTATAAATGAATTCTTGTAGCATAGGGGGATATTGGACCTAGATGAGTAAGGGGGAAACTGACTTATTAAAAATTCTTTTTATATGTAACAATGAAGTTTAAAAATTAGATATTGTATTGGGAGCTTTAGAATGAAATATAGATACAAGTCCTACTTGTTAAAATTTTAATTCTACTAAAATCTTTCGAATTCACCTGTAGAATAAGAATTTTAAATTAAATAAAGTAAAATGGTGTGTGAATATCACATATGAGGCATGAAATTTTGGGGAAACATATTTAACCCCTCTCAATTCTTATTTTTATATTTGAAGTTAGTTTGGAAGATCAAAAATTTTGGAATCCCGTGATTGAATTTTCTAAGAGTAAAATATTTGAAGTTTGGGGGAATAAAGTGAGCTGAAAATATAAAATATTTAATATATTATTCCTTTAAATTAACCTTAATAATTAAATAAATATTAACAAATCATTTTATTTTATTATCTTTATGAAATATGAACATAGATTGTAACATGACTTAAAACCTATGTTTAAATATTTATTCTTTTTTAAGGTAAATTGTGAAGCCACGCATGTATTTAGAAATTTGAAATTATAATTGTATGATTCTAGAAGTTAATTTATTAAAGAGATTAATGTTTTTGAGTTTTAAGTCACTTATTTATTTTTTCAATTAAAAAAATCCATTGTGAACTTCAATTTTAAATTTAGATTAAAATATGAATTTTGAATGATGAAAAAACTATGGTTTTTTAAATAATATTTTTAAATTTATTGATTTAAATTAATTTCATATTGTTTTGGAATAAATAGTTCAAATATTAAAATTTTGGTTTCAACTGTTTTATCATTTTTAATAAAAAAATTGGGAAATATTCCACTAAAAAATGTTGTTGAAATTCATTTAAAAAAGTGGAAAAGTCTCAAAGTAATATCACATGAAATTTCTAACTATTTTCATGTTTAAAATCTCAAGTTACCACACTAAGAGAAATGAGATGACTGTGTTTATTTTAAAATGTTCATGTGGTAGTACATAAAAAGTTACCATTATCTCAATGTTACTTCCCAATTAATCTCACCCTTCTCACCATCAACCATCTTTTCTAGAAATCTTAAAAGTGACCACGTAACTAAATTTACCACATATTCATGGATGTTTAAGCTATTGTAAATGGGAACTAAGCTATCATAAATGTCTAAATACCATTATCCTAAGTTACAACCCCACTCATGTTACTACAAACATCTAAAATCCCACTCACCACCACCAATAATAATATATTCAAAGTCGACCAAGCTCATGGTAGGGTAGAAAAATTGCCTATTGAGGCCAAAAGAGATCAGCCAAATATATCTTAAATAGACAAAAATCTCAATGTGTCTAAGATTGAATATCACATGAAGTAAGATCTTTCTTAAATATCTCTTTACCTAAGAAGATGTGTGTCCTCCTAAGCTCTCTGCCCCATTCCATTTGAATCCACTCTATTAGATATGATTCTCAACATTTCACTTTGAACAAGTCATTAACACTGATGAATATAAAGCATAAGTATGGTGGATTCCTGAGAAGTAGAACCCGATCATCGACGTTGACTGATGAACCACTAAAAAAATTCCCACCATAGAAAATGGTATTTCATGCTCAATTTTGAATTTTCACCAAATCCAATATCATTAGACAACACTAGTCAACCAACCCAAATAATAGTGAGGAGACAACTGAACCTCTTCAGTATGATGACTTGGGGCTAATAAATCATTGAGATGATAATTTTAATTCAACCAATGATGTTGATTTTTCAGTTAAAAATTATTTTTAATTCCTTATATATGTGTCGGAACTAGTGAGGCCACAAGACCAGCCCCACACAATGGTCATTAAAATTAATACCCATGCACACCATGTTCTCAACGATTCCTTTGTATAAATTAGGCTTCATTCCACATGCCCCATCCTTTAATTATTTATGTCACCTCCAAGAAACCATCCAATAGATATCGATCGAAGGAAGAACCCCCATGACCTGAAGCTCCACTATTGAAAACCACACTCACCAGAGTTTGAAGAAGATTTATCAAGCCAGTGCTCACATAGGGTTTCCTCTACCGAATCCATCCATTCCTTGTTTAATTCGAGCCTATTGGATATATAAGGGTTATAAATGGACTTGGGTAAGGGACATTCTGAGGTATATAAAGGCCATCATACTAGTGTGTAAGAGTAATTGTAACACCCCAGGTAAATAAAGAATATGTCATTTTCATATTTATCCATATTTGTGAATAAAATATTAATATGACTTTAAAGGGGATGTTATGCTCGATGGCGTACCCAACACGCAACAACGAGTTTCTTGGGAATCTTACGTTGCACTCTAATAATAAAATAATATTATTTCAAATGGTAGTTAACATGTAGCTGTTGTATTGGCGGGAATGGATAGAAATAACTAAAATATTATTATATATGTTTTTTTAAATGTTTTTACATTTATCCAATAAAATCTAAAGGCTTAAAATACGGAAAGAATTCAATTTTAGGCGTATATGCCCTAGTTTTCACTAAAGGTTCACTTATCGCCTTTTAATGGAGAACTGTCATTAAATATAGTTTTGATCACTCTTATACATTCTTGTGGACCAAATAAAACTCTTATTAAGAATCGGGACATCAAATTTTACTTTGTGTAATTTTTTGGCATTTTTCCGATAAAGTTCATTTTTTAATGAATAGTGTAAAATGTTGTGTTTTAATTCAAAACCTCTTTTTAACCTAATTTATTTATATAATTAGATTATATTTTGAATTGGTTTTAAAGTGAAATTAGAAAATATTTTTACCATTAAATCCAATAGTGGTCGTTGGAATTAATTTCACTTTGAAATCAGACTTAAACTAGTGTCAATCTTTTGATACTTATTGTTTTATAAAAACACGCTATTTTCTCTGACAGCGGGAATTAATTATTAAATTAATTAATGTGATTAATATGTTTTGAATTTTGTAAAATGGACTTCATTTTTGAATTCGGAATATCAAATATAGCTTATGGTGAATTTTTGGTAATTTTCTGAAAAACTTCAATTTTTGATGAATAGTGAAACCACTAAGTGGTACTTATAAAGACTGATTTTCCGTTTAAATGAAATTTTGCCATCATTGTGTTTTGAATTTCAAAAATCCGACATACATGGTTATCATTAAGAAGTAAAATGTGGTTCAATGGGATAAAAATAATTTTTTGGTGAATAGTAACTTATTAAGTTCTTAATCGCGATTAGTGGTAATTAGGGTAGTTTAAGGTATAAATAATGCTTTAATAATATGAAATGACCTAGACACATGTCCCAACCTTATTGGTTGTGTCATGGCCGACCAAGAAAAGCCATGGGTCAACTTGGGGACCCCATGGAGGCACTTTGGTTGGGAAATGACATAAATAACTTTTTATTTAATGTAAAAGTAAAAATGACACAAACATAATATGTTTTACGAAAACAATTTTTAAATGGAGTTATAAAGATCAGATTTTTGATTATAAATAGTCATTGGAAGTATACAAAGATTTAATACATCATAGTATTTTTTTTATAATTTTTAGACATTAAATAAATAAAATTATTTAAGACATAATAATGATGCAGTGATGACATCATTATTTGACGATTTAAATAAAATGGAATGATAATGTAAACTCTATGAACTACACATGTCCAAAACCAATTGTATGAGTGTATTTCGAACCCTTATCACCTTATACACGAATTATATCAATTTGGGACCTTTTAAAACCGAAACAAATTTTCAAATAAAGTAATATTTCTTTACTTTCCAAAAGTGCCCCTCCTCTCCTCTTATAAAAGGCCCCCACCTCTACCTCATTTCACACACTCCTCAAGCCTTTGGCTCGGCCAACCCCTGCCCATTTACTCTCTCCAAATCCCTCTCCTCATCCTAGAGGATTACCTTTGGGCATAATCTTTTCAAAGGAAGCCTTTAGGCTCAAATCAAAAGGAGTTACACTTTTAAAGGTAATTCATTCTCTCTTGTTCATTTGTTTTATTTTGCTTCTCCAACCCTCTAAACTCTTTTTATTTACTTCTTTTGTAACAACACCAGTATCTTCAATATACTAGGATGTTGTTATAAGATTTATTTGAGCTACACTCTCACACAACTACATCAAATGGTTAAAGAACATACGGTTTCCGTGGATGGAGAAATTCTGCCTCCCGAAACGATGATTGTTCAATACTCATTTAACACCTTCAAAGGTGGCCATTATGATGTCACTATTTTTATATATGATATATAATATGTTTATGTTTTCTTTAAGCTTCTGTACTTTTCATTTTTGGCATACCTTCATGGTTTCCATTATGGGTAAACACGATATCTTCATTTAAGGAAGTGCGGACTACCGCCCCCTCAAAGTGATGTGATTCGTTAATGCCATATTTGGGACGTGTAAAGGATGGATTTAAAGTTATTATATATGATGTTATAATGGAATTATAATATACCTCTATATTATTATTATTTCGTTCCATTAATGTATGAGATAGAAATGAAAGTAGTGTTCATGCGTACGTACGGCTTACCGTCTCCATGAATGGTGCATTTCATTTCTTATCCCCAAATGTAATGTCCTATTAAAAGTACATGTATATAATGGATATATATAATTAATGATATATCTAAATGATGAATATAATTCTGGAATTAAAATATACATACCTCTCATTTAGTTTTAATTCCATTAATATGACAAAGAAATGAAAGTAGCGTTCATGCGTACGTACGGCTTACCGTCTCCATGAACGGTGCATTTAATTTCGTACCTCTAAATGATTATGTAATATTATAAATACATGTATATGCTATATATATACGATACATATTATATCCAAATCAGGAATTTCATTCTGGATATAAAGAACCATTGACCACACGAACAACATGTAATTGTAAGAAGTCCACTTTCGACTTAAGAACCAAATATCGACAAAACAAACATGATTAACTTAAATGATTAAATAATGTTTATAACATGGTAATAAGTGATATAAAAGCAATAATGAAATTTAAAAAGGTTCTTAAGTAATTATAAATTAACTCAAGATTATTATTCAGGAGATTAAAGAACGATCGAGTCAAGTCAGACCCGAGGTAAGGGATCCTACACCTCTCTTTCTTTTTAAGTACACTCTTTTATTACATTCCTTTTAAAGCTCATATTTCTTATTATTGGGGTGATCTTTTATATTACACTTACTGTAATTTTTATGTTCATGTGATGAGAGACCCTATTCTCTCTCATCAATCCATTTTGGAAGTTTTGAGTGGCGCCGTTAGGCTGTCGATCTTTCGTAAGAGATCTAACCTCTCTCTTTCTTTTAAGTACTCTCCTTTATGTCACTTCTTTTAAGATCCACTTTGTAATGTTGGGGGATGTTCTTTTATATTCCTCTTTCTATACATTATATTGTAATGTGATGATATACCCTATTTGATCTCATCAATCTATATTTGGATGTATTATGTGGCGCCGTTAGGCTGCCGAGTTTTTGTGAGGGATTTTTCATGTCACTTTTATTCTCGTGATATTTCTGCTACATTTGCCACAAATTCCATTGAGTGGTGTATGTAATTCCCATTATTCTACTATTTGTGTAATATACTTCCATTTATGATTATTTACATCAATGATCTATTGTCCTTCTTTCATGGGGTGTATGTTTTGAAAGATACCCAAGTCGGTAAGGGAACCTTTCACCCTCCTCTTTTTTAAAAGACTTCTTTTGTTGGGTCTTTTAATTTACATATTTTTATGTTGGTATATGTTCTCATATATCCTTATTGATGTAAATTTTATGTCCAAGTGATGAGATACACTTTTTATCTCTCGTCAACTCATTTTGATGTGATATCGTTAGGCTGTCAAGGGAACTTTTTAACCCAATTTCGATTGCATTGGGTTCAACATGTAGTCATTGAATATGTCATCCATTGAATATGTGTGAATGTACTTTTATTGTTTTAAACTTAATATCCACTTATATTGGGTGTATTTATATTTGTCACACATATTTTTGAGATTGATTTGTCCTTAATTTAAGGATACCTTCTTTATAAGGGATTTCATCACATTTGACATTTCTATTGAGGGTTCATTGTTGTTATGCACCAATTCGCTCTTATATGGTGTATATACTGTCCTTTGGAGTATTATATCATGAATCCATTTATTCTCATGATATTACAAAGTTCTGACTAAATGTTATTCCTCAATTATTGTATTCAAGTGTCTCAAATTTTGGTAAAACCCCTATATCGCTTTAAATGTTTTAATTATTTGTTATTATTAATATCCATGTTTTCAAAATGGTTTTAAGGATTTATTTATATGGATATTAATGGTTTAACATTTTAAAAGCTTCAAGGTGGTATGGGACACTTTGATTCAAAAATCTCTTTATTAAATGTTTTAAATGGTTTTGAAAATGGTTTTGATAAAGGATTATATTATGATATATTGTGATGTGGAAATGTTATCATTCCTTTATATTGGTTTTATGTTTTATGATTTTATATTGGTACTTGGACATTTTAACGGGTGGTTACGTTATAAACCATATGACGGGTGGTGCCGTGAATACCAGGATGGGTGGTTACGTTATAACCTCCAATGCATTGGGTATGGAAGTCGGCCGTATGGCTATTCTATTAAGTATGTATGGAAATTGGCCGTATGGCTATTCCATTAAGTGATATGTGTGGAAGTCGACCGTATGGTTATTCCACTTATGTATGTTTATTTCCCAAGTTACCTTTATATATGTTATGTGTTCTTTATATGGGTTTTATGGTAATTCTTTGGTTAGAAAAAGGTAAGTAATGATACTTTTTTTTCAGTGAAAAGTTTTTACTACTTCATGAAGGTGAAAAGTATTACATTGATAAAGTATTCATGGTTTACTTGTTGTTTTGAAAAACTAACAGTTTTCATTCTTTGTGTATCCCTTACTGAGCTTCTTATGCTCATCCCAAGTTTTTTGAAATGTTTTTCACAGGACATAGCATGGAATAGGGTCAAGGATGGGATCAAGGGAAAGTCATGCTACCTAAAACATGGAACTATAAATGTTTCTTTTAAAGAGTTTTTATTTTATGGAAATTTAGTAGAAGCGACGACTTTGTAATCTTTTGAGATGTAATAGTTATGTCCTAATTCTCTAAAACTCTAAACCTGAAAAGATCCTCAATGTGAATTATTCATTTAATTCAATTTTAAGTAAGGTTTAAGGCTGGGGCCTTATAGTAATTGAGAATTTTTGGATGCTCTATAAGGGTGATGGTCAGACTACATATGAGTTTAATAAACTGAATGAGAAAACATAAGGGTAATACCGCATAAGGGTCACTTCAATTACCTCACACTCACATAAGGGTCATGTATGAGTTCAATATGGGTCTACACTAGCATAAGGGTAACATCAATTAATCTGATTCCACATCCAAGGTGTAAATATTATGGCCCAATGTAATTCTTCAAGTGATCATATTTTGAAACATTCAATTTTTATTGGAGCTACTAAAGAGAGAAAAAATTCTTCTCTGATTATTCTTGATATAGGCATGATCAGGGGAAAGAAATACTCTATAAATGAATCATTAAGAACGTCACTTATGGAAACAAGTTGATCATACATTGATGAATAAATCACAACACAACACTAAAATTTATGACCATTCCTAGAGAAGTTTAATGAATTTGTGTTACTCACATGGATAATTTTGAAGTGCACCAAAGAACTTTCCTCTCTGGAGACAAACCCAAGTCCAACTACAACTACATTTTCCCCGAGTTCAAAAAATGTTAGGTGGATAACCTAGGTATAGGTAGTTCATAAATGAGTTTATAAGGGGATTTTAAATTTATAAACATAATAATAATTAAATTAAATTGGAATAGAATAACTTTACACACTTTATTCATTAGGTTTTCACCTAATTCTGGGGTCTAACAATGAGTGTTATGTTGGAGTCACCCCCAATACAACTGGCCTATGGGATCAGCATTGTAGATCCCACATGGATATTATTTACCCAAGGTAAGGCTATGGATCAATCAAACCACCAAGTCATATATAACCCAAAATTATATAGATTATTTTTTTTCTCTCTAGACATAAGATACATTTCCATAAGAAAAATTCTATTCCAAAAGATCTATCAATGAAACCATTCCATTTTATAGCTCATCCTCGTGTCCTAGACAATAAAAAATTATGATATCCACTAATACCCATCATCCTCAAACCCCTCCATAAAAATACCCCAAATGCACTATAATGGCCTCCACTATGTCACAAACCTTATCTCCACACTACAAGATTCTTATCTAGTGTATATTTTAGTATTAACTCACCTAGTTCTCTTAAAACCTCCTATTAATGCCTTGGTAACCTAAAATGAACTAATTAATGCACCAGAAAGGTATAATCCATTACATACCTCGTTTAGGTTCTTTTGATTCATTTAATATCCAATCCATAAGGGTTTTGATAACTCAACTCCTTTTAATTGAGTAATTATCATTATTCTTGAACATCATTCTTATTTTATGGTTTATTCCAACCTCAGACTTTATTATATTTTATTTTAACTTTATTTTATATGGAATTGAAATTTATATTGAAAATTATTTTTCATTGATGTATTTCTTTCTTCATGAACATGTGATGTTAAGAACAATTTCCCTCCTTTATAATATTTATTCTCTTCCATGTCCATATTATTTCATTCTAAAAATGTTTTTATGGATTATTTTAAAATAAAAATTTGTATTATCTTATGTACTTTTCATATTTTTTATATCTTTTCAAAGTAATGTTTTATAAATTCTTCATCCATAGGGGTTTTTCTATAAAAATACTAAAAAAAATTAAATAGTTATTTAATTTCACTTTCAAAGATTTTTTATATTCCACAAAAAAATTCCTAACTCTACCTTCAATTATTCCCAAGGGTATATTTTTATTGATTCTTTGACAATAATTTTTCAAAAAATATTCTTATCTCCTTCTCATGAATGATTTATCAAAGTGACTCGTAACTTTTTCTTTTCATAATAATTTCAAAAAATGTTTCATGAAATATATTTTTATGATTTCACTTATATTTTATCCATATCATATAAGGATCTATCTCTTATAGATTAATATTTTTGAGAATCCTCTATGTTCTTTTATGATATAATTCCCGTGAGAGATTTTATTTTAGTATCAATCGATTTAATACTTGATATTATTTTTTTTACCATGTTTAAAAATGTTCTGAAACCTATTTTGTTTCCATTTGAGTTTTATGATGTGAAGTATTATTGATTTCATGTGGCACACATAAGTTTGGTTTATCATTATGGGATGGGTTGGGTTCAATATATCCCTTTAATTATGTGGTAAAAGCTTTATATCTCATGGTATGACTATATTAAATGAGTTTTAATGCTCGGTCCACAACGGAAAATGATTTCTAATGCATGATCCATGATGGGAAATGAGTTTTCATGCTCGATCCACTATAGGAAATAGGTTGGATGTTTGATCTTCTATGTTCTGGGAAATATGCAGTAACACTGGATCCACTAGGTTATGATGTAATATGTATCTAACCATGAACTACATTTTTATTTTATATGTTTGTTCTTGTGACACATTTTCTATTCCACACTTATATGTTAGATTCCAATATTATTCTCTACAGGTCTTCACTATTGTATCTTGTTTCTGAATTATTATGTTATGATATATGTATGATCATTTTAGGTAATATCTCCTTCTATTATAATTCTTAGAAAAATATACTAATTACATTTACATTTTAATCATATATTTTTCCCCTTACCATATTTGATCAAATGATTATATTCCAACCCTTTATTAATCTTTGATAAGTTTCCCTTACTAAGGGTTTTATCTCACCAAATCTTTTTTTTTTCATTTTCCCTAAGGAAATATATATAGTACTATATTTATAAGAAAGTTATTAACAAGGAACTTTTTGGAATATATTTATGTGTGAATTTTATTAAAGAATTTACATAGTTAATCTTAAAAAATAATACTTTAGGTTCTGGGATTATGAGATTATTTATGATATGGAATTTTTAAATTATGTAAATGATGTAAAATATTCATATGTTATGATTTGGGTTATATTAGTAGCTAATATAGCCAATTTTTTTTTTAAATTAGGTTATTTATATTTTTAGGATAAAACATGAGGAAATATTGTTTCAACTAAAACGGTTATATGTTAAAAATAATGTAAAGTGAAAAATAAATAATATTTATGAATAATTAAAACAAAATCCCTAAAAAATAATTTTAATTCATTAAATAATTTCCATCAATTGAGTTAGAATTCAAATATAGTTCAATGCAATTTTGTATCCCTTTTTTAGGTTCATTCAATTATCAAGAAGTTCTAATAAATCTCTTTGATTGACTTAACCTATTTTCAATCAAGGTTATATTTCCTTTATAACATGCTATAACATAATAAACTCAAAAAATAAATCATTTATAATAAGGATTGAACATTATTACATTTATAGAATATTTTTTATTTAGAGTTTTATAGAATTAGGTAAAAATTTACATTATATAGTGGACACTTTCACACAACATGCATTTTTCCACAAAAATAGGCCTTTAAGTTTCCACCCTAGTTTCATTCAGGACACTTATTCTTCATTTTGGATGAGTCTCTATAGCATAAATATTGACCTTGATAAAATTTACTTTTACCATTAGATCCTATGAAAACACATTTTAGAACATGGTAAAATAAAATAAAATCTTTGTAAAAGACATTAAAAAATAAGGAAAAATATTTATTCTAATAAAAACATGAAAATTTATGATAATGTTAAGCTTTTTGGAAATAAAACTTTGAGAACATAAATAAAAAAATCACATTGTAAAATCGAACCATTCTCAAATAAAACATTTTATAACATATTATTAATCATATGAAAACAATGAAGTCATATTTAAGCATACATGAAATCAAGAAAATATTTCCTTGAAAAAAAACCATTCACCTTTAAAAGTTCATAAGCTTTCCTTACACCATGAAATCATATGATTTCAATAAAAAATCTTCTTGAAACCATGATATATGTATCTTAGAGCACAATATTAATCAACATTGTTCCCTAATGTTTAACCCACATCAAAATTACTGAATCCATGTAAATTTCATAAGAGTAACCAACTCTGTTATATCCCACATTTTCCCCTTTAATGAATATGTAATTATAAAATGAATTGGAGATCTATATTAGGCTCACCCATAACCTTAGTCTATATTTGGCCCTCATTTCATCATATATTATTCTCAAATATCATATCAAGAAAAAAAAATTATTGTACTTTTTACACCTAAAAACCTCTAAAAATTAATTTGAACCCGTAATCAAGAATCGTTCTATTTTCACATAATCATAAGAAGGAATATCGTTTTTCTTTAAAATCTCTTAAAAATAAAAATTCTAAAAAAATAATGATTAAGATATACTTTTATAACCATATTATCTTAAATAGGAATATTTAAAATGAAAAATTTTTTTGAAGGAGGAAAATTTTGGTCAAACATTATATTTTAAAAAAAAATTATTTTTGTACTATTATAAACAATTAGAAATAACCCACATATAAAACATTAAAAATATTCATTTTTTGAAAATTTGTAATGAAATTATATTATAGTTGAAAATTTCCTTTATAATCCTTTGAATTACAAATAAGAACATTTTTCAGAAATTTAAATCAACATTGGTATAAATGAGAAAGAGATTAAAATATTTTTAAACAACCTTTTAAAGTAAAAGCCCATTCAAAGAGTCTCAACTCATTTCATTCATATGTATACCCTCTTGAATGATAAAATTATATTAGTTTTATAAATGACTAAGAAAATTTTTCATGATCATTATATTATAGTTATTTCATTTATTTCATTTCTTCCATGTTTTATTTAGTTAATAAAATTATTGATTTCATGTTTGAAATTTTTAGGATTTCGGTTTATAAACTAAAAATATACTTGGTACGTTTAAAGTGGTAAAATATTAATGGTTATATTAACTATAGAATATTAAAAAAATTATAATTATTATATTATACATTTTATACTCTTTTAAAACCTACCATGTAAGGATATAATGAAAAATTAACCATGTCATTTCATGGAGATGGGGGTTTATACATACACATGATAGTGTTTTTATATTTCTACTTGATGGAAAAAAATAAAGTGGATTATATTTTACTTCAATAGAATCATTAATATGATATACCTATTATATTTATTTATTATTTCCATCATTATGACCATCCTTTGAAGGTGTGAATGAAAATTGAATCGAATCACTTTGTGGATGTGGTAGTCCACAGATACACATGATCAATTTTATTTTTTTATAACTGATAGAAGGGTTGGAAGTAAAGTAATGTATTATAATTAAGGAAAAGTAATTATATAATTAATATCATATATATTTACATTATCCATAATTTTTACCATAAATATGATCCAGTGATGAAAAACAAAACGCATCCCTCCATGGAGGTGGTAGTTCACACATACACACAAGTGATGTTTTCATTTATCATAGGACGGAAAATAAGATGAAAAAGAGTTATACCATAATAACAATAACATTTTAAGTATATATAATATAATTATGTTATTATTTTAGTGTGGTTAAATTAGATATGTTGGAGGTAGAAGAATAAATCAACATGAAATAGTCAGTTAAAATTTATGCCTCCTTTTTGGGAAACCTCTTTAGTTTACACATTAAGCCTTGTTAGGGTGGTCATTTGGTGAGACCGTGACCTCTAGGATATGGTTAGGGATTTTGGGAATTTATTTCGGTAGATATTGTTTGAGATAAATTTCTAATTTTTTTTGAAGAAGTTATAATAGTATTTTCTCTTTTATAAGTGAGTGGAGTGTTATGGTTATAAATACTAAAAACTTCTAAAAATATTATATTGATTTCTCAATGGAAATTGGAAAAAATGGAAATATTTCATATAAAAGATAGATTAAATTTAAAATATTAACATATATTAATCACTTATTAAAAATATGAACTCTATTTTACCATATTCAATTTCCAAAAGTGGTATAAATTAATTTTAATGTAAATATAAAAACCACAAACCAAATAGATTTTAAAAACAATACCATTTTTAAGAATATTAATGATTTTAAACTAAAATATATATTTATTTTGATCTATATAGAATAAATAAGAAATTTTTTAGTCCAATTTTATTAATTTAACTTTTAATGAAATCGAAAATAATATGGGACATTTTAAATATATGAAAATAAATGAAAATATTGATAAACAATGGTATTTTTCACTATTCAGCCAAAAATCAATCGTTTCATAAAAATATGAATAATACACCCTAATGTAGATTCTATATGTTGAATATATAAAGTAATTCTTTTTTATAACATTCAAATTCTAAAATTAAACATTTTTATTTTAATTTAAACTATACAATACATGGGAAAATATCTTGTTAAATAAAAATATTCCTTATTCAATTGATTTTTTTTTTAATTAATATATATAAATATGAAGATTATGAATCCATAAAATGTATAATTTTAATTTATAATATTAATTTATATCAAGGAATATTTGGTTTTTCACATTCTTCCCCCTTTATGAAATTTCATCCTATCCATTTTATTCATTCCATAAAAAGTGAGGGAATTTTTCTCTCATAGCTTTTTTTTATTCCAATGTTTCTTCCTCAATCATGTAATTATTATATAAAACCATAACATGGTGAATCATATTATTTCATAGTACCTAATCTCTTTTATCTAAAATATAAACCATCTATTATCAATTAGAGAGATTCTCTCCAAACTGTACAACTTTTGGTGTCAATATATGGGATACATCAGGTACATACTTCCTTAGAAAATAAAAATAGAAGGTATCATGTAATTGGGATAATTTTAGAGGTAAGGATACTCAATAAGAAACTAACCCCACAATATCTATAAATTCATAGGCACCAATGATTTGTGGGATCAACTTTCCTTTTTTTGTTAAAATTCATTACACTTTTTAAAGGATATACTTTAAGAAAAACATGATCTCCTATCACAAATGAGAGATATTACCACTAGTTATCCACATAAATTATTTACCAACATTGATCTCCCATCATATAGTGTTGAATCATCCTTAGCATCTTAATCATATCTTTTACCAAATATGGTCCCAATAACTTCCTTTCACTAACTTCATCCCAAAAAAATTTCATTTGATGCCACTTTCCAAATAATGACCTAAAACATGTCATGTACATACTAGAATGAAAACTATTATTATAATAAAAGTAAACTAATGAAATATATTGATCCTAACATCTTTAATATTATAATGAGAAATATTGCAGTATCTCTTCTAAAGTATGGATCATTCACTCTGATTATCTATTATATTTTGGATAAAATGTTGTGGGGTCCCCATAAATGAAGCAATGAGATTATTTGGCCAGATTCTATTCCAGTTGGTGGATGATCCAGTTACCCTTCTGATTACATATTCTGATTAGAGTCATATGCCTCAATAATGAAATAATAAAGTATTTTATTCACATATAAAGGTTATTTATATACATTATGACACAATAAAATACAATTATTTAATTATATTGTAATGTTTTAAAAATGAAGAACATTGTACAAGTGTTTTTCCTATTTAATGTTGAAGATATTATTGAAAACAAGTGGATGTTAAAAAATTTGGGTAAGAAATGGAAATATTTTAAGTAAAGATTATGGAATAAATTCAATGATACATAGTTGACCACTCAACAGCAGTATGATAAGTTACCAGAAGGCGTACCTATAGAGTAGTGGAAGGTGTTTGTTGATAACCATCTCTATGAGAAGTACACAGTATTAAAAATATATGGTTATATCAATTTCATTTTACATATATACATTCATATGATATTTATATTAAATTACATACATTACTTTTAAATTACATGTTATTTTTTCAAGATGTTTCAAGAAAAAAATGTATCATGTTGAGTTAAACAAATCAACCCCCATAATGTCGGTTCAAAGATATTTTAAATAAATAAATAGACTATGCTAATATTTTCATTAGTTTAAATATTTATAAGATAAAATTATTTGTTTGAATTATTTAATTTTTTATTTATCTCCTTTTTAATTTTGTTATAGAATCTAAGGAACCAGTCTCTCTAATAAAACTTTGGTTGAATATTCAAACGAAATATGATTGGAATTGCATGAATGGTCCTACAAAATAAGCGAGGGTATAAATTAATTTTTTATTGTAATAACTTATTTTCTGTTTTAAATTTTTTAGTATATATTTCTTTAAATATGACTATTATTTGTTTTATAGAAAAAATAAAATAATAATAGGATGCCAATCCCAGGTAGTGCTTCTCGGTCTCACTAGACGATCAAGTTAGTCAATTATTTAAGAAGAAGCATTCTTGTTTCTTGTGTGGGATGGGTTTAGGACTAGTACCATGTGAGTTCTTCATTAGGTCACTACGGATTATAGCTGAATCTACTTGTGGATGTAGTTAATACCTACCAGAAGTTTCTCAAAGGCATTTTATGGAAACGCAAGTCAAAATACAGAAATAGGGGAGACCAATATTCTAATCAGGGGATCATATATATATATAGGATATTAATGTAATTTATTTTTATAAATAATTGGTTTATTTATATTAGTAGATTACTTGATGTGTCCCTAGTGAAATTGATTCAATGGATGGTTTGAATGAGTAGGTAAATTATATAACTTCGTAGTCATTTTGTACACAAACTATTATTAGTTTTAAAATTAAATTTAAATATACAAAAATATCTAATTTTTAAGAAATTTTTCATACATTTGTGGGTATTGTGGAGTGGATACATAGATAGAGATGGTATTGATATTAGTTCGTCTGGTAGTGATAAGGTTTGAATATGGATTCAGTGATAGTGATGTGTAACTAAACTCATGATAGACTAACATAATGATATAGTGATTGAGAAACCATAGTGTGGTCTACGGTATGGGATATTAGTATTTCTCTTACATTTCATAAAATTTATATTTTTGGTTAATTTGTAATATTTTATTCTAAATATTCACTTATACTTATCATTTTTAAACTATTTTCGGTAATTTTTTAAACGATTCCATGTAAAGTATTCTATAATAGTTTTATGAATTTTTTAATTTTCTAAAATGTTATATTATATTTGGTATGGGTAGCATATGTTTACTGGGATGAAAGAATGGATTTTAGTAAGCTCGTTTTAAGAGGGAGAGTAAGGTTGGACTATTTAATTAGGAGGTAAGAAGTAAGTCATGGGTGTATAAGAGGGATATTACATTTAGTTCTACATTTTATTTTCTAGTATGATTTAATCATGATTATATAATATTTCAAGAAAAAATTATGTTTTGAATTTTATAAGTAATGTGGGAGTTTTTTATTTGGAAATGTGATTGGTAAAAGCTTAATCATGGGTCTAAAAATATTTAAAAATGAATTTTAAAAGCTAGTTTAGTTGAAACATTCAAATTTAGGTCTTTATTTTTAGTTTAATTAACATATTTTTATTAATAATTTATTAATTTAATAATATTTGTGTTGTTATTAGTTGTTTTATTTTTCTTATTATTATGTTCAAATTGAAAACCCATTGATAGTTGATCTTTTATGGTCTATCTATAGGTAGGTTTCCATTATAATATATTCTTTTGGTCTTATAGTGATTTCATATTCACATTACATAATAATTATTTATTTTTATATATATATTGTCTCGTGTGAGTTTCCCCATAGGATCGGGAAATGATCATGTTGGCCTAATAGTAAACATGGACCGCCTAGCTTGCTAAATAGTTTGATGGTGGTGCCTGGTCGAATGAGTTTCAATCTCCCTTTTATGGATTGTTTGAAGGATTGTATTCCATCTTAAATGTAAAATGGTTTTCATTTTTAAAATTTTATTTTTGAAAACTTAATTGGTTATTAGGGTAATTAAAATGGAAAATGGTTATCTATAAAATGGGTTTAGTAATATCAAATAAAAATGGAAAATGGTTCTTTAAGAACCTGTGATAGGATTTCACTAAGGGTCTAACATGAGTAAGATGAAACATGGGGTATTTTAAATTTGAATTGTAAAATGGATTTGACTTGGTTTCCAAATAATTGAAAGGGTTTGATTGGCTCAATTATGGTATTTTTGACCTTTTATGGGTGGTGTGTTAGATTTCCGAATTCTCATGTGCTTCTCGATTATGGTTCACTTGTGTGTATATTGGTGAATGATAATGCATATTATGTGTATATAATTATGAAACATTTTCTTATGTGTATAATATTGGTTTGGTTTGTAGATTTATTTTCATATTAATTATGTTTTAATCGAAAATCCATTTACAGCTGGTCTATTATGGTTTATTCATTTTTGGTCTAATGTTTTGATTATGTATGATTCTATTTTTGTTTTATAGGGTTGTATTTTCTAAAATATTTTATTTATAGAAAAATAAAGCGATGATTTAAACCATCATTATATATTATTAAATATAGTGGTGGTTTAAACCACTACAAAATAATCATCAATTATGAGAGAGAAAACTGCCATTAAAAAACAAAATAACCACCAATAAAAACATTTAATGTCACTTCCCATAAACCACCACTAAATGACTTGAACTAATTCTTGTTGGATACTGAAAAAAACATTAGTGGTGGTTTTAAAAATCCAATATGGAATCATTTGAAAGAGTTTTAAACAACCAAAAACATAAAAAATACCCACCAATAGAACCATATGTTTTTGGTGTGTGATCTTCTTTGAATATTGATTAAGTCTTGAATACCATGCTCTTTGTGCCTTCATTAATCCATATAATTCCTTCTTCTGCTGAAAAAATTTGTTCTCCTATTCATGGACATGAAACCCATATGTTTGTTCAATGTCCACTTATTCTTATAGAACACCATTCAAAAATGTTGAATTAACATCCATTTGGAAAACATTTAATTTCCTTTATATTTATATTGAAAGGAATTGTTGAATAGTCTCAATCCATGAAACAAGTGATAATATATCATCAAAATTTATCCATTTATTTGGGAGTATACCCTGCACAATTGTCATTATTTGTTCTGAATTTCCAATCCATCTTTATTTAGTTTGTTTGTGAAGACCCATTTTGACCTGATGATATTATTATACTTTGTCTCAAAAAAAATCTAATGTATGATTATTCTTAATTGGGTCAAGCTCTTCATTCAAATCAAGAACTCATTTCTCATCTCCAGGTACTAATTCATAACATTTAGGCTCTACCTAAGATAAAAAATATTCCTATTGTAAAGCCTTCATTATCCATATTTGAACTATCACTTCCTGATCACCAATGATGTTTTTCCTATCTATTTCATCTCAACTCATTGGATTCCATGCAGATATAGATTTGACTTCGTTCTTTTCATCATCAATATCTTCTTCTGAATCCTCATTTTCTAATTCAACTCCCCATGAGTTTCTTACCTCCTCATCACTACCATCATGGAACTATTCATTGTGCGGATAAATATTTTGTTTATTCTCCACTATAGTGACGTTTTTGCTTTCAACCAATTTCCTAGGCCTCTATTTGAAGAATTTATATGATTTTATTTTTCTTGAGTAACTAAGAAATGTCTGATCATATTCTTGAGACTCAAACTTTCTATGTTTCTACTTATTGAGAATAAAAAACTTAATGGTAAACATTCAAAATTATTTCAATTTTTCCTTCTTTATGTACCATTTCTCATATAGGGTATTTTCTTTTTTTAGATAAAACAAAAAGTAATTAGTTATATAGACCAATTTCAAGACACATCCTTTCAAAATTTCTCTAGTAGCTCTTTTTCAATTACCATTGTTCTAGACATTTTATTATAATCCTCTCTTAACCACTCTATTTTGTTTAGGTGATCTCTCTTATGAATCTTGGTTCCTTATACATTTTTTCTCAAGATAATCCTCCACTTGGATATTTGTGATTTTTGTACCATTATCAATTAAAAACATCAAAATCTTTTATCCAAGAAACCATTTAGCTTCCCATTGATATTGTGTAATGAAACTAAACATGTTGAACTTATTGTCCACGAAAAATATCAATTCCATCCTACTGAAATCATCAATGAAATAGACATAATACCTATTCTCTTCAATGTATCTTGGTGAAATAGGTCCACACACAACTATATTCAACAATTAAAGCACTACAATTGAATTTTTTTACTTTTTCCATGTACATATTTTTGATAATCTTCCTATATTGAAAAGAATAAGACATGTGAGTACGCTCATGTGATAACTTGGGGAGATATCATGTTGCATCACATTTGAATAAATCATCCTGAGATGGTCGGTATAGATGGATAATATTTTTATGCTACAACCTAATTTCTACCTCTTTGGATAGAAATTTAATATCCTCTTCTCTACTGACAAGGTAAATATTTCATTTCAAGCACATTCCCTCTAAAAAATAATTCCATATTTATCATTTATGATACAAAAAAATCATGGAAAATCATATAGCATGACCTGAGTCACCTAATTTACTAACACTATGTAAGTTGTAAATGAGACCTCTGATAACAAATAGATCAGCACGTCACATATCTTTTCCCCATATTTTGGCTTTTATCAAACTAATAATCTTCAATGATTCATCATTTCCAAATTTAAAAATACCTTCCTTATAATATTTGATGCATGTAACAAGATCCTTATTTGCAGTCATATGGGATTTTCATCCACTATCAAGGATCCATACACCATCACAATCTAATTATTTAAGATAAATATCTAAAACCACTTCTTGGTCAATTCTATTATTTTTGAGCCATCTCATTGACCTCATACCCATTTTGGAATGATATTCTTAATCTTCTTTACAGTAGTAAGGACCAACATAATCTTGTAGAGCTACAAATCAATTTTATGTTGTCATATGATTGGTGATTTATTTAGTTTCTACTTAAAACCACTTTGGGTCTATTTTGGCACATTTCTCTGCATTGTTGGTGATCAATATCTAGCTATGTGTCTGAATCCTCTCCACCATAAATAGTGACCATCAAAATCACTCCTGGAATATTGAACTCTATTTGGATTCCTTTATTTATCTTATAAAATTTGACACCTTTTGACTATAGAACATGAATTTTAGGAATGTCCCATATTTCCAAAACAATAACACCTAATATGTTGTGAATTCCATTGAGTTTTTATTATAGTAATGGTTTTTCTACCAATTCATTAAACTATATAATTTAAATTTTTACCCAAATTAGTTTTCAAACATGGATTGAGAACTTTTGGTCTAACATCAATCATTAGAGTGTTTTTGTGAACAATACCCATACCATCATTGCAATTTAGAAATGACTATTGTTTATCATGTTCTCAACCTATATACTCTAATGAAATCCTTTCAATCCATTGAGTGATCTGGTTTCCTAATGTCAAACCAAGAGTCAAGATTCTCTCTTGATCTTATGATTTTCTCTACAGGTTGATAGATTCCTATTAAAGTTCTTAAAAAAAATTTCTTTGATATTTTTTATGTTATTCAAACTATCGATCACAATTTTCAATTCTTTAACTTTTAACTTGGCTCGAGGACTTTTCGGAGATCTCTGACATTGAAGACTTAAGATTTTCAATTTCTTCATTCATCTCATACTTTTCTTCTTCCAACTACTATATATAGAGTTTGGAATTATGAAACACTTTGTTGTATTTCTTGGTTTCAACTCTCCATACATCTATCTATTCAACTGCAGCTTCTAATTCAACATATAGATCAACCCTTCCTTTGACATATCCTTTATTGTTTCCACTTTCCTCCCTTGTCTCAGAGTTACCTAAAACTACCACCATACCATTTTCTCCATGATACTTTCATTTCATCATATCTTCAACCTCATTTTCATATGAATTTTCATTTTCTTATGAAATTAGATTCTTCTTCTTGAAGAAGTTTATATTAAAATATTTCTTACCTTTCATATAGGAAAAATACTTCTTCATGGGAATTTCAAATTAATCTTTTTCATGGTATTGAAAATTCTTAAGTCACCTTACTGCAAGATGTCCAACCTTTCTACATCAAAGGCATTCAAGTGGATCTTTCCCTTTGAAATTTACTTTTCTTATTTTTAAATTTGAGTAAAGGAATAAATTGACTTCATCCATCTCTTATTATTCCTTGCTATATTAAATAGTGATATTCTTTATAGCCTTTAATACCACCTCTTTGGACTTTCCTTTTTAAAAAAACTCATTATCATCATTTCTTGTCTCATATATAACAATATTACTATGAAAAATATTCAATTTTAACTCATTTGGATCTTTATATTCCAAATCAAAGAGTTTTAGATAGAACCAATGTGTAATTATTCTCAATATGTGATTAACAAACTTTGCATCTTTGATAATTTTTCCAATACCATGCATGTATCATAGGAAAACATTCATCCAATCAAAGAATGCATCTACAGACTCATTAGGTTGTACTCTAAGGTCCTCATATTAACTCCACATAACTGATAATTTTTCTTCTCTAGATTTTAAATCTCCTTCATAAATATTTAACATCCGTTCCTACATTTCAGGCATAGACTAACAGGATATTTCCTTCGTTTATATTTTGTTAGATAATGATTCTCCTAAGGTATTCATTATTTAACATCAACATCCAATTCTCTTAAGTCCTTTTCTGATAAAACACAATCATCCACACTAGAAGAAATACCATAAATCGAATATATAAATACATATATACCTAATTATCAAAAAACGTTTTGCATCTGATTCTTCCACAACTGAAAATTTTTTCAATCGAATATTAGAATCCTTTTGTGACTAATAACCTCTATTGAAACCATTGAGTGAGAAAACCTAATTTTAAACTTTCCCTATGATACAAAATGTCAACCAAATTAGGTTAAATACCCTAATAGGGAGGTGAATCAAGGAATGATATATTAAAAAAACATAAACTTTAGATCTTATTTAATTTTTTAAAAAAACTCTTACCTTCATTTCCCATGTAAATGTATGTTAATAAATGAAGGCATACATGAGACATAGAAATTTTACATGGTTCGCCTACATTAGGATACATCTAGGGAAAATAAAAAAATGTACTTATGTACCAAATTCTCTAAAGTAAATTAATATGAAAAAGTTTAGAGTGCACTCATTATATCTCATAGTTCACTACTATTCATAATTTGAGAAATTGATGCTCAATGAACTAAGGAGTGTTCACTGCTGCTTCAGAAGACTCTTTTTTTGATTACTTGAATCAATTTTTTTACACCTAATTTGGTTTATCACGAATCTCTAATTTAATACACATTATGAATAACTCTTTGTCACATAATTACTGTTAAATACCTTTTTATTCATATAAGATTAACTTTTTTAATCCCCTTTCCCAACTTTCATGAAACTACCAAATTATTAAGGAATATTTTGAAATTTTAATGAAACTTTTCCTTCCATGAAACTCAAAAAATTTCATGAAATTTAATAATTTTTTTCCAAACTCATAAATTTTCATGAAATTTTAACTATAGAGAAAATTCTTTCCTTCATGGAACTGTTATTCTTATAAATACTTAACATAAGGAAAACTGTCACAGAATTACTTCTCGAATTCATAGCCTTCGGATTTTCATTAAGGATTCCTCTCTTAAAATTAGCAGGGTAGACACCTATTTATATAGGTTTTCTCACCTTCATTAGAATTGAAAAGTAATCACTACCTTTTCAACAAAAATCTTCACACTTTTTGGTTAATTTCCCTATCTTTTCAAAGCTTTAGGGAAATTTTCCATTCATGAAACATTGCATAATCATGTAAATTATCATCTTTCCTTTGCAACTCATCTATATTTTGTGAAACAGTATTTCATGAATCTCTAAAACTTCGTGAAACCACACATTCAATAATTCCATTTATTTATCATAATTTCATGAGGCATCCCTGAAAATGAAAATTTCATGAAACTTGTTCCATCCACAAAATTTTGGACCCTAGATTTTTTGAAAACACAAGGAAATGATGCCACTTTGTGCACGAAACATATTGAACCACATATTGAGTTTTCATACCTCTATCTTGGATATTTTTCAAAATAACTTATCAATAATTGTTATATAAATCAAAAATTGGCCTTGTCAATATTCATTTTCAATAAACACAATCAACCCAAAATCACTACAAAGTTAATTTGAGGGGTTTTTTCCAAACAAATTTTCTTACCAAAAATAAATTTCCTTTTAACCCATCATAGATTTTTGGTTTTTTATTGATTAAACTTATCATGAGTGTGTTCTATATCTCTATTTATTAATCCTTCAGTGTTTTTTATCTTCCTTGTCAATGTTATCACTTCCCATTGATGTTCTATAATTTGGAAACCTAGTTTTTTAGTGGCCTTCATATTTCCATTTTCATCTTTTCAAGAGAATGTTTTATTAACCATTTTTTTGATGTGGGATATCAAATTTTAAAACTTCGATTATAAATTTCAGGTTAATATTATGAGGATTTAATTTTTTTAAAGGGGTATAATGTAACACCCTAATAATTTAAAATAACAACACAATGGTTTATATCATACACAACATGTAACACCGAGTCTAAATAAACCCCAATATAATATTAAATTATTATTAGTATTTTCACATAGATATTGAATTCGAGGGTATTAATAGTATCAACTAAATTATGAAATATATAGAGAGAGGACCTACTCAATAAACTTTTATTTAATAATTCTTATGAAATTAGTACCTAATTTTCAGTAAGTTTATTTTATGCTTTGAAAATAAGTTTTCTTAAAAATTATTATTTTCTATTTATGGGTAGATATTATAATTAAATTTTATAGAATAAATAAATTTTAATTTATAAAAATAATATATTTTTCAAAACCACTATATCAAAATTTTATTAGAGTGAAATTTTCAAATTTTTCTTACAAGATTCATTTTCCATTGAATAGTAAATTATGCTGAATTTTATTGAAACATGTATTTTTGTTTCAACCATTTGAAAAGATATTTTTTATTTTAAAATGGATTATAAGTATATAAAATTTCTATTATATTATTAATAATCCAATTAATCTAATTGGAATCAATTATATATTTTTTTCATAAAAACGTATTGATACATAAAAAGACATTTATCTGAAAATATATATATATATATGCATGAAATATATCTTTATCTAGATCACTATTTCTGAATGATTTTAATGAAATTTATATATTATATATTCAATAATATTTTTTAATATTAATAAATTATTTTTACTATGAATGGGAAAAGAATAGATCGTATTTATGCATAAAAACTATTTTTTTATGAAAAACTATCATGTTTTGCACACTTATTTTAAAATTAATTATTGTCACTTATTAATATTAAATTTGATAAAATACATTCCATATTTGAAACAGGAACCAAAAAAATTTTAAATAACCCCTACTATTTTTTCCATATGAATAGTAATCATGGTAAAATTTATCACCTTAGTAATGTGTAAATTTGGTTAATCTATGTTAAAAGTAAGTGATAATGCCCAAGACATTTATATTAATTATTATTGGATGAATATAATTATACCCTTATCACCTTAGGATAAAAATAGAATTGTTTAATATACATTTTCATTTGAAAATGACCCTTATCATATTTTAATCAAAGAAAGTTACAAAATGTCACTCTCTTAGTTTTAAAAAACTATTATGTGTCTCTATAGGTCCAAAATCAAAATATTAACAAAACAAAATGTATTTTTTAAGATTAATGAAATTATTTTCGTGGTTGAAATTTATTTCGAATTTTTAAAAATTATATAATTACATTAAATGCTTTTGAAACACTAATATAGTATTTATTTAATTAAAAAAATTATTATTAAAATATTACACTTGATATAATTTAAATGAGATAATGTGTACAATGAATTTTCAAGATTTATATTACATTTTAGGGTAGTTTTAAAGTATTATATTATAATTCCTCCATTTTCTCAATGTATTAAATGTAAAATTAAATTAATAGTGTAAAAATTGACATTAATGGTGTTTTATCAATGAAATATTTTATTAAATTATTTAAAATTCATAAATATATTACGTTCGACCATGAGAATGGTAAATGGTTCGGAACATCATACATAGTTTTAAAGACCCGTAAATTTCAAGGGAATGTTTTTTTCTTAATTGTTTTGGAATTTTACGAGTACGCAGTTTCTGACAGCACCTGATTCAGAGGCCTGGTGTGCCCGGAATCAATTCCTGATGTTTTTCTCGGGTACATTCAGTGAACGAATGAGCGGGGTTTTCAATCTTTTGAACCGGTGATCAGAATTAAAAACTGAGGGATCCTATGAATTTGCAGCGCTGGGATTCGCTTAGGTGAAGCTTAACATCAACTGACAAGGGTCGGACGAAAGAGATAAGTTTTTAGATTTTTAGAAAAAGTTTTATATATAATAAAATAACTATAAGTTATTTTATTCTTTTTCTTTCACCGTTGAGCGACAGTTTGCGGAATTGCAGTGTACCGAAGATCAATAAATAGGGGCAATTTAATGACTCGTCCCTTAGGTTGTGTAATAGCAACGCCCGTTTGTTTAATAGGTACATTAATTAAGGTTCGTTAATGAACCATAATAATGGACACAACGTGAGGATTAATTATTTTATTAATCAACCCTTCGGAAAATGATTTGAGGACCCGCGGGAGGAAGCTCTGACGAAACGCCAACGACGCCAGCCTCTGACAAAGAATGACGAATAATGCCAGTTCCTCGGAGATTGACAACACGCCACCAAATCCTCTTCCCTGCGGCCGGAGAGGAGACGCTGCTTCCTCCTTGGCATGCCTTGGAAATGCCTACAATCCTCTTCTCCGCAACGCCGTGTACCACGACACCGGCGATCGTCTTCCTTGTTGAGGTAGGGGTTATTTACAATCATGATTAATTTAAAATTCTTCGTTAATTAAATTGGCTGCTTGATATCGACATAACTGGAGTAATCGGACCACAAAAACATGGCCGATCCTCCTCCCCTTTTTTTATTTGTTAATCCTCTTTGAACTTGCAGTGATGGCGGCGTGGTGTAGTAACACCGCGTGGGAATAAAAAGGACTGCGGCCGGAGTGGGCTGTGGTGGAGGTGCGGGGTTCAGTTGTGCTTTTCCGGTGAAACTGAAGGAGGCCACGGCTGGGGCGGGCCGCGGCGGAGGGGTGCTGCGCCGTCGTGCCGCACCGGTCGGACAGGAGCTACGGCCTAAGGTCGCATCGGTTTCAGAGGAGCGGTCGGCAGAGCCGGCCGCCGGCCCCACCTGGAGGCGGGACCCCCTCAGGTCCCACGGTTACACAATGTCAGCCATAATGGCCGGCCATTCATGAAAAATAGGGGGTTGAAACCCCCGGCCAGCGCAAAAGGCGGTGCCCCCCTTTGCACCCCGCTTGGCCAGCGCCGAGCCTCCCGTGCAGGGCCGGGCAGCCCGCGCCGGGCCGGGAAGCCCGCAATGGGCCGGACAGCCCGCACTAGGCTGGGCCGCGCCAGTCGGGCCGGGCCACGCCCAAACTAGCTGGACCTGGATCTGGGTCGGATCGAACCGGTTCGGGCCGACCCAGGGGATATTGGGTCGGGTCGGACCGGGCCCAAACCCCCTAATTTCAGACATATCTATTCAAACGCCCATAACTCGGGCTACGGACATCCGATCGATGCACCTTCAATTGCGTTCGATTCCATGGATCGAGATGTTCATTTAGGTATATTAGACTCAAGGTTTCAGAGAACTTTGGGTACGTCCGAGTTGGTTCGAACGAGAAACCAATCGGGCACTTGGAGCGGAAATGCTTATAACTTAACGACCAGACATCCAAATGACGTGTCGTCAGCTACGTTAAAATCCTCTATGTGAGACGGTTCTTTTGGCTTACTCCACTCGAGGTTTGGACATAGATGTAGTACATTCAGGTTGGTATTATCTTAAAAATCAACCGGACCCCTAGGATGGAAAAGCC
Organism: Viscum album; assembly: GCA_963277665.1. Taxonomy (NCBI): domain Eukaryota; kingdom Viridiplantae; phylum Streptophyta; class Magnoliopsida; order Santalales; family Viscaceae; genus Viscum; species Viscum album. Next base: position 1,620,526,112 of record OY728155.1, on the reverse strand, counting down.
AATATCTCTCAGACCGGGCGTCAGATAGACGCGCTGTTAGTCGCGTTGAGTTCCTATTGACGAGACGGAACTTTGTGATACATAAACTCTAGGCTTTTTGACAGTTTATGTATCGACCCCCTTGGCTCGTGGAGCGGAACCTCCCAGAATCGAGCATGCTTTGTGCGAGAACCCTAGAGCTGGCTGCGACTGCGACAATGACGACTGCACTTGGATCCTCTGTGGGTTCGGCAACGACAACGACCATACTGGAACCCTCTGTGGGTTCGACGGTGATGACTACTATTCTTGTATCCTTTTTGGGTTGAGCAGTATTTGACTCTGTACTTGTATCCTATGTGGGTCCGGTAGAGTAGCTGGTCTTGTATCCTTTGTGGGTCCAACAGCTTTGCTGGTCTTGTATCCTATGTGGGTCTGATAGCTTAGATGAATCAGTGGCTACACCTGATAATCTCTATCGCCTTATGAAGCGTATACTTCTGTTAGCTGAGTCTTGATTTCCAATCATTATCATTGATGTGGTTGAGTTGCTTTCCTGTGTGGATTGGTTTTTTCTTTCCTATGTGGACCGGGTCGTGCCTTCCTCTGTGGATTGGGTTTTGCTTTCCTGTGTGGATCGGAATGTTCTTTCCTTTATGTATTGGGTTTTTCTTGGGTTCGAGAGATATATCCGAACTCTAACTGATTAATTAGGTATATGTATGGGCATATACCTAAGTGGAGTTGTTTGATAGTTAGTGATTGTATCTTTCCTTTGTGGTTTATCCTTCGTGGATTCTAGGAGGCCTTCGGGGGTCTTGGGGTCCCGACTGAGTATCATATACTCACCCCTATATGGGCTATGCCCACACTACGTTATGTTGGATGCAGATGACGAACAACACTGATTGAGGTGGAGGCTCATGGAGAAGGACGGTACCCGGAGGTGGACCACTTTGCAGGACATACACGGAGCGAACAGCCAGACCGAGGAGCTGTGGAGACAATCTGTACCCACCCATCAGGTGGGAGTTCAGGAGAATGACTCGGTGCTAGTATTTTACTTATGGTTGTTGAACTTTACTTTCAGTTTTACTGTTTTTTTTGTTGGGTTTGAATACTGGGCTACTTACTTTTTCAGCACTTACCTTGTACTCAGTTTTACTTAGTGTTTACTTCACTTGCATACACTATGGTGTTTGTTTACTCTTTAAGGGAAATGCCTTACCTTCTTTTGGGTTTTATGCCTTTGGTGCTAGTCGCCAGCCCCTGGCCTATGGAAGGTGGGCCTGGGGTAGTCATGGCACGAGCCTCGAGGACGGGTTGTGACAAATTGGTATCAGAGGAGTCGGTTCTACCGCAGAACTCAGGACTCTAATATTTTCTTCTTTGTGGAACAATAGTGTTTAGAGTATTGAGTGTGGTTTTCATTCCAGGGAGTCTAATGTTGGTGCAGCGGCCAATTTATCCATACACCACGACCCTAACTCTTGATTTCTGACTCAGTGCATGAAAACACTGATTGTGTGTGTGTTTACATCCAAAAGTTTTCTTTGTGATTACTTTGTGTCAGCTCACCAGGTATATTGTATTGACAATGGAGCACCTATTTCTTTTCATGATGGCCCCACGACGGCAGCCATCTAGGGTTCCAAGCTTTGTCCGAGATGGAATCCCACCGAGCGACGAGGCCTCGGTTCAGGGCCCCATTACAGTGGAGGCACCGGCGGTACCTCTACCCACCGAGCCACCGATGCCACCTTCCCCAGTAGTTGAGAGTGCACATCGCCTGAGTGCACTGCATGGGTTTCAGCGTCAGTGACCACCCAGGTTTTGTGGAGAGACGGACCCTCAGGCAACCGAGGATTAGCTGGAGGCTATCTTCAGAGTCTTCAGGTTGGTAGGGACACCGACAGACCTCATGGTGATCCTCACTGCGAGTCTCTTGCACACAACAATAGGTATATGGTAGAGCCTGATTCTCCAGGTGAACGATGAGGCATCTCTACTTTGGAAGGACTTTGAGAGCCTCTTCCGCTCGGAGTTCGTTCCAGCCACCCTCCGTGCGGTGCGCATCCAGGAGTTACTATAGTTGCGGCAAGGCAGCAAGTCAGTAGCCCATTACTCGGAGAGATTTACCGACCTCTCGCACTACTCCACGAAGAGGGTACGGAACCCATTCTTCTGGGCCTAGATATTTGAGGAGGGGATGAGGCATGAGATTAGAGCTTCGACGATTCCACTCAGCATCCTGACGCGGGCGGGGGTGCTGGAGTGAGCCCTGCTAGTGGAGAGCTTTCTCGTCGAGCAGCCATCAGCAGTGAGACCCACCACTGGACGGCACAGAGCGGAGTCTTCTACAGCTGTAAGTCGATATAAGATACAAGTGTCCAAGCGGACCAATCCGTTTGGTGAGAGACCTCAAGACACGGGTTCGGCTGTGCGGGGCACACGGTGCAGATCCAGCCTTCCGAGGAGCAGACATTATTATGCATGCGGCGGGCAGGGCCACATGGCTCGTGACTGCCCGAACCGCCATACAGATGAGAAGCAGATAGTGGAGGGACCTCCGAGGTATAGGAAAAGGTTCGACCGTGGCGATACGCAGGGAGTAGGTGGATGAGGAAGAGGAGCTAGCCGAGCAGTGGGTGGTGGACGACGCATCGAGGCTCTACCACCACCACCCCTAGGAGGTCCACCCCGACCACAGGGATCCAGCGGGCAGAGGCAGGCTCAGCTCCAAGAAGCAAATTATTACGACCACGGCGAACCTGAGATGATTCGAGGTACTATCTGTTTCTACTCCACCCTTGCTGCAGTTCTTATAGACACAAGTGTGAGTCATTATTTCAATGTCGCTGCCCTTGTTCGGAGCTCGGAGATTCCGATGGAGCCGTTGGCTTGATCCTTGTGGTTGGAGACCCCTACGGTAGCAGACTCGATGATTACGCACTAGTACTGGTAGTGTGAGCTTACTTTAGGAGGTGAGATCTTCAGCTTGGATCTTCTTGTAGCGGCGTCGATTCCTTTCAACGTCATCTTGGGTATGGACTGGTTATCTACAGTCCATGATCAGATCGACTGTATTAGGCATAGGGTGTGGTGTGTCCGCACGGATGGGAGCAGGTTCACATTCTCGAGTGAGAAGGGAGCCTTTTAAGTGTCGGATAGACTCACGCAGAGGAGAGGATAGTCGATCACCCATCAGTTGGCTAGCCTCATCCTAGGAGCAGTTGACATGCGAAGTCTGAGTTTTCTTGTTTTGGTGGATCAGTATGCGAACGTTTTTCCTGACGACTTCCAAGACTACCTCCTCGCAGAGAGTTAGACTTCTACTTTGACCTATACCCCGGGACAGCCCCGATATCCACTCCAGCATATCGGATGGCTCTCGCTGAGCTTCGAGAGCTACGGGTACAGCTGGAGGACTTGTAGGGAAAGGGATTCATTCGACCCAGTGTTTCACCCTGGGCTTCCCCGATTTTTTTCTCCAAGAAGGTGGGCGGGTGCCTTTGACTTTGTGTCGATTACTGTCACCTGAACCAGGTGACCGTGAGGAACAAGTATCCAATTACGAGGATTGATGACCTCTTCGATCAACTCAAAGGAGCATGTTGGTTCTCGAAGAGAGACCTAAGGTCGGGCTATCATCAGCTCCGAGTTCGGGATGAGGATGTATAGAAGACGGCCTTCAGGTGTCGGTATGTCCACTATGAGTTCTTGGCGATGCCCTTCGGTGTGACCACCGCTCTAGTAGTGTTCATGAGTCTCATGAAAAGGATCTTCCAGCCCTACCTCGATCAGTTTGTCATAGTCTTCATTGACGACATACTGATTTACTCGACGACCGAGGAGGAGCATGCCTACCACCTACGGGTTGTACTGGATACACTCCGAGAGCACCGGATTTATGGTAATATCTCGAAGTGTATGATATGTCTTCGAGATGTTCACTTCATGGGGCACTTCATCTCTGAGGCGGGAGTTGTAGTAGATCCCGAGAAGGTCGAGGCGGTACTTTCTTGGGAGCCAACCAGGAGCGTGACGGAGGTGCAGAGTTTCCTAGGTCCGGCTGGGTACTATCAGAGATTTATGCCAGACTTCTCCAGAGTTGTGGTACTTCTTACAGGTTCGAAGAAGAAGGTAAAACCCTTCGTGTGGTAAGACAGATGTCAATAGAGCTTCCAGGAGATGAGGTGGAGATTGACTAGTGCTCCGATCTTGAGGCAACCAGAGGAGGGTGTAGGGTACATAGTTTAGTAAGACGCATCACGGACTGGGCTCGGGTGTGTCTTGATGCAGGAGCGAGCATTGATCGCTTACGGTTCACCACAGTTGAGGCAGAACGAGAAGAACTACGCTACTCATGACCTGGAGTTAGCAGCAGTGGTCTTCACCCTGAAGATGTGGTGACACTATCTGATGGGTGATCACTTTACAGTCTACTCTAACCACCAGAGTCTCAGGTACATTTTCTTACAGAAGGACCTGAACCTGAGATAGCGGCAATGGCTCAAGTTCCTCTAGGATTATGACTTTGAGATCTTCTATACTCTTGGAAAGGGGAACGTTGTAGCTGATTCTCTCAGTAGGAGATCGGGCATTCAGCTACTTGGAGAGGCGATGGAGCAGTTAGCCGCTTTGTAGATGTCCTTAGTGGATAGTGATGGGGCATCCTATCTACAGTCTCTTACAGTAACTCCTCCACTTCTTCAGTGGGTCAGAGAGGCACAACGTGGGGATGTTGACTATGAGATGCGACATGCACAGATATCCTCAGAACAAGCACCTGATGGATTCTCTATAGGAGGAGATCACGTCGTTCTTTTCAGAGGATGTACCATGGGACCAGCTGCTTTGGAGGAGGAGGTGCTGAGGGAGTTTCATACTTCCTCTTTGGCGGTACATCTGGGAGTACCAATGATGTACGAGGATCTCAGACGACAGCACTGGTGGCTGGGTATGAAGAAGTATATGGCAGAATTTGTTTCTCGATGCCTCACCTGTCAGTAGGTGAAGGCGGAGCACTAGGTACCTGTAGGCTTGGTACAGTCCTTGGAGGTCCCTTAGTGGAAGTGTGATGGGATATCTATGGATTTCGTGACTGGTATTCCACGTACTTCCAGAGGACACGACTCCATTTGGGTGATTTTAGACCGACTCACCAAGTCATCCCACTTTCTATCTATCAGAGAGCAGGGCTCAATGGAGAGATTGGGACGCCTCTACGTTCAGAAGATCGTACAGCTTAATGGTGTACCATCATACATCATCTCTGATTGAGATACTCGCTTTACTTCTTGGGTCTGGAAGGAGTTGTAGGAGGCATTTGGGATGCAGCTACGCCTGAGCACCGCCTTTCACCCTCACACGGATGGTCAGATGGAGAGGACCATTCAGACTCCCGAGGACATGCTCCATACATGTGTCCTCGACATTGGTCGCAGCTGGGAGGATCACCTACCTTTGTTGAAGTTTTCATACAACAACAGCTACCACTCCACCATCGGGATGGCACCATATGAGGCACTGTACGGACGACCTTGAAGATCACCTCTATGTCGGACAGACCCGGGGGAGTCAACACTAGTAGGGCCAGAGATGGTCGAGGCCACAACGGAGAAGGTGCAGATCATCTAGGAGCAGATGAGGACTGCTCAGAGCCGGCAGAAGTCTAATGCAGATAGGTGGCGGAGACCACTAGAGTTTGAGGATGGCGACCACGTTTTCTTACGGGTCTCACCTCGGCGTGGATTACATAGATTTTGTCGGGGCGGAAAGTTATATTCGTGCTTCATCAGACCATTCCAGGTTCTCAGCAGGTTAGGCGAGGTGGCCTATTTCCTGGATCATCTACCTCAATTGCACCGAGTGCACGACGTCTTCCATGTATCTTAGCTGAGGAGATAGGTGCATGACCCGACGCATATCATTGATCATGGAGAGCTGGACATCGATGACATGGAAACTTTTGCGGAGGTCTTGGTGGAGATTGAGGATCGACAGGAGTGGGTCCTACGTGGACGGTTGATTCCTCTAGTGTGCATCAGGTGGCAGCATGGGAACCTCTAGGAGAGCACATGGGAGTAGGATATCAGATGCATGATCAGTACCCTCATTTGTTTCCCTAGTTTTGTGATGTATCTTTACGAGGATGTAAAGGCCTTAGGTGAGAGTAATGTAAAGACTCGTAAATTTGAATGAAATTTTTTTTTCTTAATTTCTTTGGGATTTTATGAGTACACTGTTTCTAACGGCACCTGATTCTGAGGCCCGGTCTGCCCAGAATCAATTTCCGAAGTTTATCTCGAGTACGTTCAGTGAACGAATGAGCAGGTTTTTCTATCTTTTGAACCAGTGCTCAGAATTAAAATCTAAGGGCACCGATGAATTTGCAGTGCCGGGATTCGCTTAGGTGAAGCTTAACTTCAACCAACAAGGGTCTAACGAAAAAGATATGTTTCTATATTTTCAGAAAAAGATTTATATATAATAAAATAACTATAAGTTATTTTATTCTTTTTCATCCACCGTTGAGCGATAGTTGGTGGAATCACAGTGTAACGACGATCAATAAATAAGGGCCATTTAATGACTGGTCCCTTGGGTTGTGTAACAGAAACGCCTGTATGTTTAATAGGTTCATTAATTAAGGTTCATTAATGAACCATAATAATGGACACAAAGTGAGGATTATTTATTTTATTATTCAACCCTTTGGAAAATTAATTGTGGACCCACAGAAGAAAGCTCTGACGAAACGCCAACGATGCCGGCCTCCAAAAAAGAAAGATGAAGAAGGTCGGTTCCTCGAAGATTGATGACACGCCACCAAATCCTCTTCCCTGTGGCCTGAGAGGAGACGCCGCTTCCTCCTTGGCACGCCCCAACAATGCCTACGATCCTCTTCTCTGTGACATCGTGTACAGTGACACTAAAGATCGTCTTCCTTGTTGAGGTATGGGTTATTTATGATCAAGATTAATTTAACATTCTTCGTTAATTAAATTGGTCGCTTGATATCGACATAACGGGAGGTAATCGGACCGAAAAAACACGGTCGATCCTCCACCCCTTTTTTATTTGTTAATCCTCGTTGAACTTGCGGGGATAGCGGCGCAGTGTTGTTGCACCGTGCGGGAACGAAAAGGAATGCGGTCGGAGCGAGCCATGGCGGGGGTGCGCGGCGTCGTCGCGCCGCGCTGGAGCACCAATGGGCCGTGGCCGGGGCGGGCCGCGATGGAGGGGCATGGGGCTGACGCGCGGTGCCGGTCGGACAGGAGCCGTAGTCTAAGGCCGCAACTGTTTCAGAGGAGCGGCCGGCTCTTCCGGCCGACGACGCCAACTAGAGGCGGGACCCCCTCAGGTCCTGCGGTTATACAAGGCCAGCCTTAATGACTGGTCGTTCCAGGAGAACCGGGGGTTGAAACCCCTGGCCAGCACAAAGTGCGGCGCCCCCCTTTGCGCCTCGCTCGGCCAACGATGAGCCACTCGCGTTGGGTCGGGCCGCCCGCGCTGGGCCGGGCCGCCCGCGCCGGGCTGGACCGCCGTGCCGGGCCGTGCCCCCCGCGCCGGGCCGGACTGCCTGCGCTGGGCCTGGCCGTGCTAGCAGGGCCGTGCCAGCCAGGCTACGCCAGCCTGGCCGGGCCATGCCCAAACGGGCCGGACCTGGACCTGGGTTGGGTCGACCCGGTTTGGGCCGACCCAGGGGGTATTAGGTCGGGTCAGATCGGGCCCAAACACCCTAATTTCGGACATATCCGTTCAAACACCCAAAACTCGGGCTACGAACATCCAATCTACGCACTGTCAGTTGCGTTGGGATCCTTGGATCTAGACGGTTGTCTCGGTATATTACACTAATGGTTTCAGAGAACTTTTGGTACATCCGGGTTGGTTAGATCCTGAAACCAACCAGGCCCTTGGAGTAAAAACACTTATAACTTAACGACCAGACGTCCAAATGACGTTTCGCCATCTACATTGAAATCCTCTTAGTGAGACGGTTCTTTTGGCTTACTTCGCTCAAGGTTTGGACATAGCTGGAGTACAGTTGTTTTGGTTTTAGCTTAAAAATCAACTGGGCCCCTGGGAAGGAAAAGCCGATATCTCTCAGACCGGGCGTCTGATAGACTCGTCGTCTGTCACGTTGAGTTCCTATTGATGAGACGGAACTTTGTGATACATCAAATCTAGGCTTTGTGATAATTGATGTATCGACCCCCCTTGGCTCGTGGAGCAGACCCTCCCAGAATCGAGTGTGTTGTCTGCGAGAACCCTAGAACTGGCTGTGACTGCGACGATGACGACTACACTTGGATCCTCTGTGGGTTCAGCAGCGACAACGACCATACTGGAACCCTCCGTGGGTTCGACGGAGATGACTATTGTTCATGTATCCTATGTGGGTCCAGTAGTATTTTACTCTGTACTTGTATCCTTTGTGGGTCCTGCAAAGTAGCTGGCCTTGTATCCTTTATGGGTCTGACAGCTTAGCTGGTCTTGTATCCTATGTGGGTCCGACAACTTAGATGAATCAGTGGCTACATATGATCATCTCTATTGCCTTACGAGGCGTATACCTATGTGAGTTGAGTCTTGATTTTCAATCATTATAATTGATGTGGTTAAATTGATTTCCTATGTGGATTGGGTTGTTCTTTCCTATGTGGACTGGGTTGTGCTTTCCTTTGTGGACTGGGTTGTTCTTTCCTGTGTGGATCGGGTTGTTCGTTCCTTTGTGGATAGGGTTGTGCATGGATTCAGAAGCTGGAGCCAAACTATATCTGATGACTTTGGTATATGTATGGGCATATACCTAAGTGGATTTGTTTGATACTTCGTGATTGTATCATTCCTTTGTGGTTTATCCTTTGTGGATTCTGAGAGGCCTTTGGGGGTCTCAGGGTTTCTACTGAGTATCGTATACTCACCCTTGGATGGGCTATGCCCGCACTACATTGTGTTGGATGTAGATGACGGTTAGCACTGATCGAGGTGGAGGATCGTGGAGCAGGACGGTACCTGGAAGTGGACCACTTGGTGGGACATACACCGAGCGGACGGTCGGACCGAGGAGCTGTGGAGACTATTTGTACCCACCCTTCATGTGGGAGTTCCGGAGGATGACTTAGTGTTGTTGTTTTACTTACTACTGTTGTACATTCCTTTGAGTTGTACTGTATTTTTAGTTGGGTTTGTATACTGGCCCACTTACTTTTTCAGAACTTACCTTGTACTCAGTTTTACTTAGTGTTTACTTCACTTGTGTACTATGTGTTGTTTGTTTACTCTTAAAGGGAAATTCCTTCCCTTCTTTTGGGTTTTATGCCTTTGGTGCTAGTCGCCAGCCCCTGGCCTATTGAAGGCGGGCTTGGGGTAGTCACGGCAAGAGCCTCGAGGACGGGTTGTGACAATAGTTAATTTATGGTTCACTTGGAAATTTATAATAAAATTATCAACCCTTTGTGATTAAAATATTTGTTACCATGGTTTGTGTAAAAAATAATTGACTAGGGGTTTAATCAAAAAGATAATAATTAAAATCAGAGATCTTGAGGACTTCTACAAAAAAGAGGGAATTGTATTTACCAAGTCCTAAAAGTTTATCTCTTCATCTACTCTACTTAAATTGTTTTACCCATACTAAAATAATAAATATTGTATCATAAATATACTTCTACATTATTGTTATTATTATTTAAAAACCATATTCCCTATCTTTTTCATCCTATGAAAATCAAAAACATCGCTTGTGCGTACGTACAACTTATCACTTCCACATAGTTATGTGATTATTTTTTCATCCTCGCTTTACTTAGATAGTTATAAAGATATAAAAAATGATTATTTATGATATTTTTGACCTAAATATAATTTGGGAACTAAAATATCATATATACCACCATACCTTTCAATCCATTCAAAAATGATAATGTCACTAGTTCGTACATGTAGGCAACCACCTCGATAAATAAATGTGAACTATTTTTTTACATTATATGTGGATGGTAATAAGGATGGATTTACTGAATATATATAATCTATATGATATAATAATAATTATTAAACTATTAATTATTATTCACCTTTCTTTTGTTTCATCTTTCAAAAAATGAAAACATCGTTAATGGGTACATATGGCATACCATCTCCATGAACGGTGTCATTAACTTTTCTGAATATTTATTTTAGGGATGACTATAAATATATATATATATATATATAATTTATATTTTATTTATTCCATTAATAAAATTTTTTATATAATGAAACCATGATAAATATACTTGTACTGAAACTTTCGAATCAAAACATACTTGAAAACAATGTAGTTAACACACAAAATATTGATAATAATAAAATATTATTAACAAACGAGTGATAAAATGTTATGAATGGATTATATATGATATCATATATATTAATATTTTTATTTAATATAATTATAATAAATGTATATTTAATATACATGGGGTTAGAGAACCTATGTGATAAGTCGGACCAGAGGTAATGGATTTTTTCTCAATTTCTACTCCACTGAGAAATATTTGGTATTATGCAAAATTATACTTTTTATGTGGGGTATATGCTACCCATTTTAGTTAATTAATTTGATTATATATTTATTAATTATTATAAATCTTCATTTCAATTTTACTCTCATAAATAATTTCTATATTTTCTTCCAACTTTTTTAAATATTTGGAACTTAAATCAAGCATAGAAATGTTTAAAAGAAAAAATGGTCTCATTTTTGTTTTTATAAGATATATTTTTCTTCTATAACCATATTTTCTATAAAATTATCAAAAAAAATTAAACTTCAACAAGGATTTATTAAAATACATTTTTACCCATTTTTTTTACTTTCTATAAAATGGTTTGAAATGAATCTTTTTTTTAATTTTCTAAATGAGGTACTTTGTGACTTTTCTGAAAAAATTATAGAAGGAATAGTTTTTAAAATTATAATTAACAAGTGGATTTTCTATCCTTTATGGATAATATTTTATTTGAATCTTCTTTTCTAATTTTATAAGGTTATTTTCAAGGAAAATTATTTACTTTATAACTGTACACTGTTATTGAATAAGATATTTCAAAAATGTAAAGGTTGTTTCTCTAAAGAATGTTTCAATAATATTTTAATATATTTTTTATTCATCAAGGAAAAAACCATTTATTTTAGTTTTTCACCATTAGTGATATGTTTTAATGATACCATACATAAAACATTCACTTACTTTTGACAATTGGATATTACATATTTCTAAAATATCCATAACTTTTATACAACAGTTTTTATTATTACCTAAACCATATAATATTTCTACATACAGTGTTATAATTTTAATTTATTTGATTGATTGAGAAATTATTTATAAATATTTATTCATTACTCAATATGGATATTTTTTTAGAATACATATTTTTTTCAATTAAATCAATCATTTGATATATGATAAATGAATTAGACATATAGTGAAGGGTGGTGCCTATAATTATATATCCCATTGATGCATCAACTGGTCTTAGGTGAAAAATATGTAATATATAATTAAATGGGTTTTTGGGGTATTCCTACCAATAGTTTTAAACTTTCTTGTAATAAGACATCGAAGAAATCGATACCATGATGTATGATATCATTGCACCAAATTTTAGTCATTTTCATCATTGAGAATCCAGTTATTATTATCATTCAGGATATTATTTCATTGATATCATAAATGGATGAATTTTTTTCTCAAGTTATTTATTAAATGGAATGTGTTTTCAGTTATTTATCTTTCCATATTGGTTAGGCCCTATTTACCTATGATAGATTCCACTATATGGAACCCTTACTGAGCATATAAGATCGCCTTTTTATTTCTTTTTCTTTCCCCTAAAGATATGAATAAGGATATTATGAATAATATGGAGGTTGTAAGAAAGTTTTTATTCTTTTTATTTTATATTTCCAGTTTAATATGATAATCGTGTATGTATCTAGTTCTTAAATACCACTAAACTATTTTTTCCTTTGGGTTGGGATTTATTATATATATTGATAATGTAATAAAGTAACCACTATTTCTGGACTACAATAGTTAGGGTTGTATAGTTAGGTATTGGTGGGAATATGGTTCCTCACCCCCTATATTGAAAGAATTGAAAGACAGGGTTCAAAATCTAGTGATGAGTTTAATGATAATGGAACCTTTACAAATTACTTTAAAGAGGTGAAAGATTCAGAGGTGGGAATTGGATAGGATACCTTCTATTTCACATATAGAAAGAAATTTCACAAGAATAGGAACTACAATGAATTAAATAGGAAGAAATAAAAATATTCTAATTTTGGTATATTCATCATTGCATGTGATTTTTATAATTCACTTCTTTGGTATTGAATACAATATTTAATATTTGAATTCAAATGAGAAAACCAAGGATGTTTTAAAATATTACAAGAAGTAAGGTTAATGTTCTATGTAACTAAAGGAGGTTGATTCCTAAGTCATCTAATACATTCTCACACCTTCACATTACTACGTGGACTAATTCCCTTAAATTGTTGTTCCGTATTGAGGTTTTCCAAAACATAAATATAAATCCCCATTTTTGGACACAATAAGATATTATTTCATATATAAAATGAATTTTCCTATGGTATATCATACATAATTTATATTTTAATTATACTTGAATCGAAAATTTCTAATATCATAAATTAACAATGAATAAGAAATATAAAACTCAAGTAATACCATGTTTTGGTAAGATAATTCTTAGTCAAGTAAAACTAAAATTAATTGTCATGTGTATATATAGAAGAGTGCTTAGGATCTTAGTAACTAAAAATATTATGTTATTTCGATGTAATTAAATAATATGTTTTAAAATAAACCTTTAAATATTAAAGGCCCTAAATCCACAAAACTTATAAAATCGGTTCAGAAAGATACATGTGAACTATTCTAGAGAAATCTGTAAGTAAATTAATATACTTCATGAGATTCCTTTAAAAGATTTTAGGGTTACAAAGTAGATTTTTGAATACATAGGGAAAAATATATGAGATCCCTTGATAAAGTTTTTCATAGAACAACTTAATCAATAATTCATCAATAATTTAAATGCAGAGTGAATAATTTCATGTAATTGCATTACTTTGTACACATCAAAGTGATGATGGTGTCAAAGGAGGATCGATGATGAGTATATATTTATTAAAGGTATTATATAATTATTTTTGAGTCATGTTTCACAAATTTGAGAACTAAAATCTTACTATATTCAAACTATGTCGACTATGGGAATCATATAAGTTATAATATGAAATAAATCCATTATTTCATAGCTTTATATATTGTGATGATAACCATTTCTTGAAACCAATTTTATCTACAAACTTATATCATGTAAACCCTATGTTTATCTTAGTTAATTATCCTAAAAGGATATTTATGATATAACTATCCCAAATATATAAATTCATTAGTTACATGATGAACTATATTTATAAAATAGTGAAGAACTTATCTTTTGAGATAGTGAGAGAAAGTTGAGAATTAATTAATCCAAGCCTCCATATACAAATGAGGTTGTATACGAACACTAAAATCCACCAAAATATGAAACCAATGTAGTGGTTTTATATTTAATAATCTATGAGATATATTATTTGATGAGAATAATGAATCTAATAAGGAATTAGTTAAATGGTAAAAATCTAAAATTCTAAATTTCATAACAATTTATATATGGATTCCACATACCGAAATCAATTTCTTTATTCTGGTGGTTTCTCTATATTAGGTAAAATAGTTAGTGGTTATTCAAGAAGAAACAAAGCATCAAATATAAATTTTATACCAATAAGGTAGGATTGTTTATTGCAGGCTTCAAGAAATGTATTGACATATTCTATGATCAAACGTTTTCACAAGTTGTCATGAAAAAATCTATTCAAATTATAATTCTCATATAAACCTTTCGTGATCATGTAGTTGGTAAAATGGATATCAAGTCTAGCATCTACAATGGAAACTTTATGGAATATTTCTATATAATTCAACTAGAAGGGTTTCTAAAACCATAATATTTTAATAAGATATAAATGTTATATAAATACATTAATATATCAGATCAAATATCATGATCATGGAAAATTAATTTTCATGAATCCATAAGATATTTTAGTTTAATTAAGAACCAATGAAATAATGTGTCTATAAAAGTTTATTGTGAGGTATAAATTTTCTCAATACAAACATTTTGAAAACAGATAGAAAATTGATACTTAAGATTATAGTAAGTTAAGACTAAGATAAAATATATTTCTCCAATAATGACTTAAAGCAGAAACCCATGATCTAGGGAAAAATATCTACCATGATAGATCTATGTTATTACATAGAATAGTCCACATTATATGTATTTATAAAGTATTAAAAAAATTATATGGAAAAATTAAAGGATATAATTATTTCTTATGTAATAAGGCATGAAATCTCTATAAGATATCACGTTAAAGAACATGTGAAGATTATTATCTTTATACATACATAATCTAAAATGATTTGTATCTAGAACATATATAATGATATGTAAATATATTTTATGTTTATAATTTGTAAATTATAATATGAAAAATTTCAAGTAAAACCTGGAAAAATAGATTAGGTAGTAGTCAAAACTCTCTGATTGTACTTGAGAATGTTTAATGTATGAGTTCCAGTAGTTGGAGAAATGGGAATACCAGTTATCAAGGGGATATATTACTAGTTTATATTTAGATCAATGTTATCTACTATCATATTTTTTTCTTATGTAAATGAAATATAGTATCATACTAAATCTAGTCGTAACCATATCTATATAGATTGAGCTTGTCGCATCTTATGTTGCAGCTTAAGAATTAGTTTATAAATGATGTGTTCTATATTTTTAAATTATAAAAAGTTAATAAATTATTAATTTTATATATATTATAATGAACTTATCACTAGGGTATTCTCTAATATTTCAGGTTCATAAGAGAGGAAAATACGTAAGCACTAATTGATATCACTTCATGAGGGTTTTTATCAAAGTAGTGAAGTTGCAGCAAGCAGTATAGCCATAGTAGAATGACTTAATGTAGTTACCCAAGTTCTAGGAAACAATATCTACCAATATAGATATATTATGTTAATTAGATAAATTTATATTATATATTTTGATAAGTTATTGATAAATAAATAATTAAAAATTTGAGGAGAGAGTTGTATCTTATGTAATAAGGTGTGAAATATCCCTAAGATGATGTGTTAAAGCACAATATGAGATTATTATATATTGGATTAAATATTCATAAATTATATGCATCTAAAATATATTCTATTATATGAACTAATATTTTATATTTCTTATACATAAATAGAAATAGGAATATATCAAGTATAACTAAAAATGGCATTTGGTATTAATCAGAACTGTTTCAAAATACTTGTGAAAGTGTAATGGATGATATCTTGTTGGTTAGAGAAGTGGTAATACAATATATCAATGGGATATATATATATATAACTATTTTTTTTAGATCAATTAGATATAATATTACAATTAGTATTAACAAAATAATAAAGATAATCTTATAAAATCTAGTGGTATCCATATCATTAAAGACTAAGTTAATTGGAGATTATATTATAGATTAATAATTAGTTTATCAATGATATATTATAGATTTTATAATTATACCAAGATAGTAAAGTGTTATCATAATATATGTTATGATAAACTTATGATTATGGTTTTATCCAAGATATTGGGTTCATGAGAAAGAGTTAAATGTAAAAACTCAGTGATATCACTTCTTGATGGATTTTCTCAAAGCGATGAAGTTATAGAAAGTATTATAACCATAATAGAAAATGGAATTCCAAGAAGAATATTTATAATAGAACATGAAAATCCAAGGATATGCAGTTACACCTTAGTATAAGCATGTTTTTCATGTGATAGATAATGATTTGTTAGTCAGTAGTTGGCTCTGGTACAGGTGGGAGTCTTTTTCAATTGGTGACCTAGAACTAAAAAAATTATTAATTTTTATTACCAAAATACTAAAAAATATCTTATCACATGAAAAGTTTTATTCCGTATAAAATTAATTTTATAATTTCTGTAGAGTTTTTTTCATAATGAAAAGTTATATTAATTCCCTATTATAATGAAAACCTAGATATGTTGTGATAATATTCTAAAATTTTATGTCATATAGTATATATAACATCTATCTAGTGAGACATATATGATATTTGACTATTAGGTTATAAAGGATCAAATAAATTAAGAATTCTTCTCGTGAAGTTTGAACTTTGTAATCTCTAAGAAGGGAGGTTATAAGGACAGACCATCCAAAAGTAATTCAAAAGAGTATATGTTTCATTGGATATTCCTTTATTTGGATGTGTGTATTAATCCTTAACCATGAGATTATTATTATTGTTTATAATGAATCTCATAATTTTATTTATAGGGAAAAAAATTATGATTACATTTTCTTATAGTTAGGTAGCATATGTTGGGTTCTTCATAAGGAATATGGTATTAATTGAATAGGTAAAAAATGTATTTCTCCCTCCTGGGTTAATGAAAGATCTATATTTAGCCCTTTGATTGAAATGGAACTATCTGATTAAATCCAAGGAATGGGTAGTTCATTGATTATTTCATTTTAGTGATTAAAATAAATATAAATCAAGAATATATGATAATGAAACATGTATGCTACTTTCATGATTTTATATTCTGAAAAAGGGATTATATTATATAATAGTGTTCTTAGGGAGGTTATTTTCAACGTGACATTAAATTCTTTATTTGTGGGTTCATTTAAATGTCACTAGAGGCTAATATTGGTCTTTACATAAGTTATCCTAATGAGGCTAAGAAAGGTACCAAGAGAGTCACACACTAAGTGTATCAAAAATATCATTAGATTCTATCTTGAATTTAAAAATATGAATATATATTATTCCAAGTTTGTGGAATAATAATTATTCTTGTAATTTTGATTATATGAATTCAATCACCATATATTCGAGTTTAGAATATAAGAGTTGAATTATATCTCTTGTATATTATTAAAATTTATTTATTTATTCAACAGTTTAGTGAATATATTAATAAAAATATTTATTCAATTATGTGAATATTAATTTGAATATTTATTTGTAAGTTTTTTTAATATATTATTTTTTTTATTTATTAAGTGAATAATATTTATTTTAAATAATATTTTATTTTTTTATATTTTATAAATACCGAGGGGGATTGATTGGATGAGTTAGGGGCCTTATGTAAATGTTATATTTTATTTTATATCATTAAAAACATTAATTTATTTACTTAACAAAGGATATTTAAATACACATGTGTAAAGTGACATAATTATATAATTATTATTATATGTGGGAAATATATTATAGATAAATTTGAAAAAGGGCATTAACTTAGTTATCAAATAACTAAACCTAACTATATCATCAATTTTATATCATTTTCGAGAAAAATGAAAGTTGTTTTACACGATCATAAGACTATATAATTTTCTCAATCCCTAGAGTGAAATACTCTTCCTTGTGTATCTAGACTAAAGAGAGTGCAAGATAAATTCTTTTTACAATAAATGTTGATAAACTCAAAGCACTAGGTTCCTCCATGCTAGCACGCAAAATACCAAAATAATTTTTCATAGATTTTTGGATAATGTGTAGATACGCCTATAGTAATCCTAGCTTGTGTTTTTTCCCACAGTGATGATTCAATAATAGTAGAATCTAAATAGATCAAAGTATAATAATCATGTTTCAGGACAATTCTATTTTTAAATTTGTTATTAACTAAAATAGAAAGATCCTCACTAAAATATTGTACGGTTTCCTTTCCAGTGTTTTTCAGATATTATCCATTGAAAATGAGGAAAAATCATTGTTTGTCACTGCCCTACAAGTTTCGTTATTCTCTAGAACCTTCAATAAACACAACCAAGATACCTCAACTACCTCAGGAGAATAAGCAAGTGTACAAATGTCAATGTGTCTATAACATTTAAATATATACTAATTTATAAATTGAAAACAAATAAAAAAATATATCATGATAGGGATCACAAATGTTTAACCAAAGAGTAACAATGGATAACTCCTTCACAATTAGAAAGGTACATACCCTCTTTGAGTCTCATTTTTGGAATCCATGAATGTAAGAACTTGTAGGAAAACTAATCATCTTCCAAATGCGTATATTTATTGTCTCTGAAGCCTCACCTTATTCCATGGATATTCAAGGTGGATCATTCATGATTTGTGGTTAAATCCTTCAGATAATAACTCATTTTCCTTATATTCTCTTTCTCATCTTATTTCTTATTGGTTTATTATTTCCCTATCATTGTGTTCTGATTTGAATTAACCTTAGGGTGTCAAGCTTGACTTTTCATTATGATATTATTTCTTTTAGGGTCTCTGATCCCTCTTTAGTATCTAGTTTAGTCTATATTCAAATATTATGACTATCCACCTTCGATTCGAGGTATATTTTTCTCATGTCCTATCTTTTAATTTTTTTAACCACCAATTGATTGATTTTTAAATTGAAATTTAAATTATTTAATGGTAGTATTATTATTTTTATTATATTTATAAGAGGAAAATTGAGTTTCATTTTTCATTCTATTAAAATTGAAAGGTTTTTATATTTTAAAGGCTATTAAAAATATGATTTTATGTGACCATGCACACCGTGTGTTTGAAAATATTCTAAAATAGACTTTCTGAATTAATTTTAATATTTTAAATTATGTTTTGTTCTTAAATGGGAATTATTAAAATTTTACATGAAATTTCAATAGATATATGAAACCAAAAATAATTGATAATGTGATTCAATAATTTTTTTCCAAAATAAAATGTGATATCTAGAAGTTATTTAGCCCTATTTAGCCATAAATTGAATTGGAAACTATTGTTTTTACATTTTGAGGGTTCTCAATGAAAATGTTTTTTTGTACATTAATGGGAATTAAAATGGTTTGATAAATAATTTTTAGTTGAATTTTTTAGAAATTGGATGTCAATTTGTTGATTTTAAAGAGTTATTTGAAAAATAATTTTAAATAACTCAAAATGGCTTTTCTTTATAAGTCTATTTCAATGAAATAATATTTGAAACTTGAAATATTTTCTAAAATTGTGTGTGTCTGTGTGTGAAAGACTCTTGTGCTCCATTTTATTGTGGTTGATATAGATAGTGTCCCAATGATCATGCCATATATTTTATGTGATATGAGGGATATATGATTGGGGTTGTTTCTTATGAGGGTGATGGATATGAGAGTGAGTAATTATAATGCTTTGTGATACTTGTATAAATCACTATTATTTATTTACAAACGTTTTTTTATTCATGGGAACCTGAGTATCTATGTGGAAATACCATAATTTATAACAATCTCGCTTATTCACACCCTATCTTGTGACCCTTGTAGTTTGGTCTTATTGGGCTAGAGGAGGCACCCAATGAGACTTGTTTATTCAAGTTTTGTTATTTGTGTATTTATTGAGGATTTAACAGAGGAAGGACATTGGCCCAATTATTTTTGTAAATGTTAGGACTATATCACTTTTTGAATTAGGATAGAGTCCATGACACCCATTACAAGGATTATGGTTTGATATAGGGGGTTTCTTTAACTTCTCATTTTATCCACTATGTAAGATCCCATATTTTCTAGGTATGTATATCTATGATTATTTCATTAAATTTAGGTCAATTTATTTTGGCCTATTACTTAAACCATTATTTTCTTTTTTCATCATGGATGTATGTTTGTTTTATTAAACACTAGATTAGGTTATGAGGAAACTTGAGAAAGCCAAAGAGGATCCACATAGAGAGCCTTTGTTGGGGAAAATAACTTAAAGTCTGGGGAGGTGTGTTTTTTTAATTATTATATTCTTGGCGTAAATGGTTCAAGTGCTACCAAGGGTTCTTGGTAATTTGATAATCCTTAAAGGGGGTTCGGTTTTCCTAATAAAATTAAAAAAACTATCTTCAGGACACTTAAACACCTTTTAAAAGGGTTACACGACATGTAAAGGCCACCAAACTCATGTGATGAACTGATTCATGATGATAAGTGGTTACACATTGTGAACCAATTACATGTCATGTAATTTTTAGGACAATTAAATATTTAACTAAGTTTGTGGGTTTTTATTTGTATCCTTCTAAAAATAAAAAAATGATGTGTGACTCTATTAAACACTATATAATTTCCTAAGCAGAATTTTAAAATATTTCATGCTGCTGATTTTTCATTCACCTCACAATAAGACCACTCATATCAACCCTAGGGTATCTTCAATGAAATTTTTGGAATTCCTCAATTGATTTTGGATATCCTGATCATGCATCTGATCCATAGTAAGTGGTTTTGATTAGGTTTTTCTCTCTCTCCCTTCATTCTTGAGTTTTTTTGCTGTAATATCTTAACAATGAGAATTTTTTGTTTTTATTATGATTGGTTTTGTTCTAGGATCCATATTTAAATCATCTTCTCCATATTTCTCATGGTAAATTTTTATTGGAATCGTTGTTTGATCTTCAGATAAAGGGAGTGTTTCTAAATCATAACTATATGGTCTAATTTTAACAGCTAAGTATATGAAATATTATTATTGCACTAATTCATATTCATAGTAATTAAATAATTGAATTGAAAAATTGTTATTCTATTTTAGATTCATCATTGGATCTCTTTGGATTCAATTAATGATGTGACCTAGCTTATGGATACTCGTTGGGTGAGTAAACCTTTGAAATAATAAATTCGAAATTGATTACTTATGATTTTTGTATGACATGTAATTCAGATGATTTATTATTATAGATTCAAATTTTAAAATGGATTTTTTGAATATTTAAATAAATATGAAATTGAAGGGAAAATGTAATGATCATAATTAACCATTTAGTCCTGTGTGGTCATTTTGTGATATACTGCTTGTTGTGATATACACTTGTGACACATGGTGAGGTTCTTATATGTCAGGTATTGACCCTAGAATGAGTAGAGATGGTTATATATTGGGTTATACCCTAACACATACTAAGATTATTATATATATATATATATCATTATATTCCCTGAAACATGTTGATATGCATATATACTAGGCCTTTACCTTGGAACTTGCTGATATGCTTATATACCAGGTCTTGTCCCTGGAACATGATGAGATACATACATACTGGTATATTCTCTAACACATGCTAAGATGCTTATATATCAGTTCTTGACCCTGGAACATGTTGAGATGCTTATATACTAGGTTATGCCCTGACACATTCCAAGATTCTTATGTAGGGATCTTGGCCCATTATTTTGTTATATCATGGTTATATGGTTGTGGTTGTCATGTTTATGGTTTGCATCGTTGTGAGACAAGCTCATAGACCTTCTGAAATGGAACCAAGGAAAGTTAGTTATCACCATGGTTATTTAAGTATGGTCAGTGTGGTTGTGAGACTTGCTCATAGATATTACGTCATAGTGTCGAAGCAGGTTGATGTGGTATTAATTTAATTTTTTAATTAAATAATACACTATTTTATAACTTTATTTTATACACTTATTATCAGAATGGTTTTTTATACATGGTGGTAATGACCTACTAAGTTGTACTCACACCTTATTCGGGCCTTTCTTTGGAACCCAAGGACATTTCAAGGATGTAGGTTTAGATAAGGGGGAAGTACCTCATTGTTGATTGTTTCTTACTGGTTGGGATGGATTTTGGAGATTAATTTGACATGGGGTTTTGGAATTAGATCCTTTTAGTTCTTATTTGAGTCTTCTAGTATGTTGTTTATATTTCTTCTAGCATGACATTTAGTTACAATCTAGCATACCATTACATTATTCCTTTCTTATTTATTGGATTATTCAGTTGGCTTTTATTTTCAGTTTTCTATTTTATTTTATTAACTCAATTATTTTTCACAATACGATATTTATTTATTTATTCGTTGTATTGTAACTCTATACTATGGTCTATAGTATCCCCACTATGTTCACCACACCATCATTCATAGTAAGAATCCTATGGCATATAGGGAATCATACTTGAGTTATCACACCCAACCCATCTCTACCACATGAGATAGTGTCGGTTTGGGGATTCTAAAAATTTATATCAAAGCCTCCGGTTTTTTATGTTTCGTTACTAATTGTTAAAGTTAGTAAAGATACTAGGATCTGTCGGGACTTGGTAATAATTGTGTACATGGGAGTAGCTAACCAATATACAGATGAAAATCCAAGTTCATAGGGGTGGATTGTTGTTTAACACGGTTTTCATATTAGAGTTAATTTTATTTCACCCTGAGTGATTAAAATGTTTTGTGATGTTATTATTTCAGGATGTTATTGTTTCTTGAGATTTGTATTCATGGTCTGGTATGGGATAATAATTTTATGCATACATCATAACAGGAATTTAGGGGTATATACTAACATGCATGATTCATGATAGGGGAATATTTATATGCATGTGATATATTTCATATGTAGAATGCAATATGATATATTTGTTATAAATAATAAATGAAATTAATGAATCAATATATCATTCTGAAATATGTGATAACCCATGCTTAGAGAGACTATTATTCAATGGTTCTCTATTTTAGTCACCTGTTGAGGTTGAAATTGTTATTACCGAGTTCTCTAAGGTGTGTGTTTGTCTTGTAGAGAAAATTCCTCATCATAATCTTCAAATTGATCATTAGGAGTGTTAAAATTAGCATTCTCATAATGAAACTAAGCTTGATCTTCTTGTAGATCTTAAGGATTATATAGATGTTTAGCTTTTTGATATCTTCCTACAGTTCGTGTGATCCTTGGAAAGGGAGACTGTTCATACCATTCCTTTTATGTATGAGCTGACGAGAGAGTTTCAACTCCAATATCCATATGATTTAACTAAGTAGAGAGAATCCCAAGTAGATTATTCAATATTGAGTTAATCTATATGATCTTCAATAACCTCAATACACCCATAGATAGGATGGTGAATGTTGATTCATATATGCTTCATGTCCTAGCCATGTGTTGGTCGGCCATTCTGGATAAATCCAAGTAGTAAGAGGAGGTATCTTTGGAGGAATTCAATATGATGTTCTTAATAAATTTTTTTCTTAAGGAATTGAGGGATTAGATGGATCATGAGTTCATACAACTGACAGAGGGCATGTCAGTGATGGACTATGTTGTACATTTCACCAACCTATAGTTCATTTCACCAATGTTGGTTAATGATGAAATCTATTGGGTGGTACATTTTTAGGATGGTCTTATCTATGAGATTAGGTCTCAGGCGAGAATTTTACATATGAGAAATTTTTAAGACATGATAAATCATGAACTCATCATAGAGTAGAATCTGAGATAGGCTCTGATCAGTAGCCAAGCTATTTCAGTAGAGTGAACTAGGAGCTCTTATTCGGGTATATATAAAATCCATTATAAAACTTTTCAATAAGGTAGTAGTGGGAAGAGAATCCAGCGTAGTGTACATGTATCTTAGTATCACATTCCATTATAGTTCTATAAGTATGGATGGATTGTACATAAGTTCCCACAGTTACCTTACCCAGAATTTGAGTGTCTTATCTATTGAAGAATGGGTCATATTCGGATGTTTTTTGGAAAAATTTTGCTGGAGATACAGTACTAGGGTGGTCAAATAACATAGTGTAGTTAGATAGAAACCTAGGGTAGAGGGGAAATCTAGTTTCATTTGTGTCAACCTGTTAAATTTTACTCACACCCTATTCAGGCTATCACTTAGAAATTGAGAAGATTACAGGGATACAGGTTTGGATAAGGTAAAAGGACCTTGTTATTGATTGTGGATTACTAGTTGGGATGGAGTTTGAAAATAGAACTGACATGGAGTTTGGGACCAGGATCCTTTGATTCATTATTTGATTCTTCTATTATTTTATTATTATTTCTTCCAGCATGATATTTAGTTGCATTCCATCATGAAATTACATTATTACTTTATTATTTATTGGACTATTCAGTTGTATTTTTTATTTTTTCATTCTATTATATTATTTCCATTATTTTCCACACACTGATTTTTTTATTTTTCCCCTATATTATAACTCTATATCAGAGGGTATAGTCTCCATCCTTTGTTCACTGCATCCCTGCTACTAGTCAATAGCCACTAGTGTACGAGGTGGATCTCTTGAGTTCTCATACCAACTTGTTTCATCCATGTGAGAGGGTGCCAGGTCAAGGGATGTTACACCCTAATTGATTTACTTGTGTATTACCCTTGATTGATTCCTTTTATTTTAGGGTTTTGTTTCATTTGGTGATTCGGTTTTTTTTATCCATTTATTCACATGGTGTTTTTTTGTTTTATAAAAAATTTAGGAAAAAAATTTATGAAAATATTTCTTAAATATAAAAGGTTATGTTTAGTGGGGAAAGCATGTTTTTAAAAGGAATGTTTCCATAGTGTTTTTTTATTTAAGGAAAATGAAAAGGGAATTTTTATAAATATACTATCAAATGTTAATAATTTGGTACACTTTGGGAGGGAAAATATATTTTTATATTGTATTTAAAAATATATTGAAATAGGTTTATAACTAAAGGTTAGGCTTGCAGCAAGTTGTGTGATAACCTACTAGGATTTTAAGCTCACACCAATCAATAATATCTCAGTTTTGGGATATTTTTAGATCTTGTTTGCTTAAGGACAATTGATTATAATGGTATTGGCTGGTGACCTATGGTCACATATATATAAGTCTTTATTATATTTTATTTATTATACCATTTTGTATTATCAAAATAGTTCATTCCTACTTTCTTTTTCGTTAAAAAATGGTTAATTATATTTTTTGGTGACTTGGTGATAGATATCAGTGGGTATTTATGTGGTGGGAGTTAGTGGTGTGATAAGGTATTACTTTTTTTAAATTTTTTTTGAAAAATTTATATTGATTATACTACTTCTTATCTCCATGTCCATTTTGGCACAGACATCTTGCTTGTGAATGTGACATGCCAACATTTAATGTGAAGTTTTGTTACATATATAATTTCTTTTGTTTGAGATACATAATTCTCAATGTGGTGTTACTTTAAGCCTACTCACTATTTTTTATCTAGTGGGGATTAATAAAACCCTTATCTCTGGTGTAAAACCTGGTCGGGTTCCTTTTGTGGAGTAATCCCAGGACAGTTCGTTGCATGTAAATAAAATCATGTGTCATAGGAACATTCAAATAGGGGAAAGGGAAAAACTAATAAAGTTTCAGAATAATGTTTATATAAGTAAAGTGTAACCATATCATGTATCATAGGCACATACACATATATATACATGTGTGTTTGTCTATCACTATGATCTCCACCAATACAAAAACCTATATAATAAATTTACAATAATGGTAGTAATAACATACTTACCTTGTTAAGGTCTACCACTATTTCATTGGGTATAAAAAATATAATAGTTTTCCAAAATAAATATATAATCACTTACCATGCACAAACATAAAAAATATCAAACAATTGATATAATAAAATATCCATCATAAAATAATAAAAAATAAACTTCGTTTTTATCGAATTGAAAATCATCCTTGACCATAAACAGTTACAAGAGCTTCTATAGAGATCCACATATCAAAAATTTTCATATCCAAATAACTAATCATACTAAAATACATACAATTCATACTTAAGAATGTAGAAAAATAAATTCCCCCTCATCACTCATCATGTTGCCTAAGGTTATACCCCGAAACGAGCACTAAAAATTCACATTATCTAACTCATAATTAATCTAAAGTGACTAACCACACTTAAAACATTATAACTATGGGTTTATTTAAAAGGATGTATTCCCTCCAACTCATTGTAATTAATACATACCCAAAATCAAACCCTCTACTTCACTATCATTGTAAACTTGCACATACTAGTTATTTACAGGGAAATGTATTAATAACCATTTATGAAGAACTCATTATAAGATTCATACCATTATATATAATATCATCTGACAATAATTGGATCCATTGATTAAACTAAAATATTAATCAAGTACTAATAAAATAGAAAATAATTACTAAAATTGTTAAAACTCAACATAAGAAAACCAAAATTACCATTAAGAATTCATAATGTTATGGTAGGTTGAATAAGAATTAAAGGATGAAAATAAAAAAAAGTTACCAACCCAAATAAATAACATTCTATAATATGACTGTTATAAAATTTGTTATGTTAATCCAAATTGTGGGATAACATTATAAACAAAAAATTCCTTTATATGTTTAAATATAGGTCACTAATTCCCAAGGAAGAAGGTTTAAAAGTTTTATTTATTTTCAATCTAATGATTATTTATTTGAAATAAATTAGATTCATAGTCACTAACTAAATCACCCCATTCTATTCTATTAAACCCAGTAATTACCCCTCCACCAATGAAAACTCTTTACTGAGGGTTAAGTGTGGTTCATTGACTTGAAATTTATTTAGGTTATAAATAAAAGGAAATGATTTTACCATTATAAAATAATACTATGATTTAAAAGAAATGTTTGTATCAATTAATAATATATAAAGGATAACATATCTCAAGAATCAAACACATTTCCTCAGAGAAGTAACATAAACAACCTTAGGAAGTAAAGGTAGCATAACCATAAATACAATTAATCATTTTACCTTTTAGATCAAATAAATAAAATTAAAAAAATTATTGGAATCCCATATATAAATAATATTAATGAATACTGTTTAATGAAATAAATATTTATCTAGAAACACTATAAGAATATTGAGAAAATTAAATAAACAATTATACTTGTTACACTTGTTATACTAATATTTCTATAAAATAAATTTTTTATTTGACATGGAAAAGGTATTCGTTGGATTTCTCAACTCCTATAATAAATAGAAGAAAACACATACCCATATTTGAGAGCAAAAGTGGGGAATCGAAAATATAAAATGATAATTCATAAAAAAAAATATTCTACCATGGTATACATAAATTATACACTTGTTGTGATATTAATCAACTTTACTTAGAAACAACAAGTGGGTTCCAACATCTAATGGTACACACCAACCACATAAATTATTAAATGCTTTTGTAGGACCCTTTTTCTATCAAAAGTCTGCCATAACCTACTTTTTTATGGAAAAAAGAAAATATATTAAAGGGAACTTAAATATTTTTAATAATATCCAGTGTTCATGAATAAGGTACATGAACTCCAATTTATTGGATTTTGTAATTTTATGAAAGATTCTATTTTTGTCTAACATTTATTACATTATTTAATAGATACATTTTTATTTACATTATTATAATGCTCACAAAAACAACCTCATTATTTAAGTGACTTGTTAAATATCATTTTAATAATTAATTAATCCACATATCAACATGTTGGAAAAAATCCATCAAGGTAACATTATTGTATTTTTTGGTTTATTTTTTTTCTTGAAAAAAAGTGTTTCCAAGGATAGTTGTGGAATTCCAATAGGGTTGTTTACAAAGATCCAAGAGAAAGGAATGGATGCTATTGAGGTGGTACAAAAAATTTCATATACAAGTTGGAATTATTTAAAATTATTTTCCAGATCTATGGGGTCCAAAATTTGGAGGATGGATCGATCATATAAAAATATGGATTTCCATGAATTACTAAAAAAAATATGTCTAAGGAAAGTGTTTTGTGAAGATTAGATTTTTTCAACTGTAAGGATATTTTCAATGGAATTTGGTGTCATGAATTCTAGGTTTCGAGAAGGTGTGGAGCATCATGAAAATGTTAAGGGTTTATGGTTACCTATGTGATTACGAGAAGCTTTCGTAATAGTGAAATCTACCATGAAATTCATGAAAATAGGGAGCTTCATGAACAAGTCGGGAGATCATTGAAAATGGTGATAATGAGGATGGAAGGTTCGAGAAAGGGAGTTAATTCTTATAAGTAGGACTTTACCCCCCCCCCCAAAAAAATCATTGAAAGACTTGATTAAGATTCTACACCTCCAAATTCACAAAGGTGATTCATGAAGGTTGTTCTTTCGAAATAGTTCCTGAATAAAATAATTTTTTGAATGATATGAAAGTTTACCATAAGTTGTAAGAATCATGATTGTATAGAATTTCACAAAGGCTATAAAAAGTCAACTAAAAGTTGTGAGCTTCATGAAAGCTAAGTAAGATTTGAGAAAGTGTTTGAGCTTTGTGAAATGTGGTTTCTTCACAAAGGATGATTGAGCTTCATGAAAGAACTGGGATTCATGAAATTTATGGGGTTCATGAATTCTAAATGTAATTTGGAATAATTTGGAAATTTCACAAAGTCAGTGTGAGTTGTGTGAAGGTAGTGAGCATTGCGAAAGTATTAAAAATGGATTTCCAAATAAATATGGGGTACAGTGATATTCATCAAGTGGATGAAAGTGGGAATTCAACATAGAATATATCTTCAATTTAGGATTCATTCATTTTGATAATGAAGTTACCTACATGTCTCTAAACTGTGTGTGAATACCTTCTAGAGAAGTGAGTAAAGGATGAGGAATAAGGTGATCCTTTCCACCAGTAGTGATCCATCCACAGAGATATTGAGGGAGTGACCCTTGGTAAGTAGTGAGTTGTCCCTAATCATTGTAAATGCATTGATCCTATGAATAATAGTGATCTGGCCCAAACCTTTCATTTTTTGTGTGTCTTAGTGGATTTGGTACATCGTAACATTATCATTGTGTTATCCTTAGATATATCCGAGTGGGTATGAACTAGGAAAAATATATGTGTCCTTGTGCTTGGTTTGTTTCTTTACTTTCAGTTCACCATCATCAGAAAAATAAGGATGGAATAAGATCAACATAAACACTAAAGAGAAAGTAAACTGACCCTTATAATAAAGAGTGCAAAATCTAGTGGGGAAGGAATAATTATATAAATAATATCCACAACCTTATTCACCCCCCCCAACCCTTTCTATATATCTAAACCCATTTTGGGACTAATAATTGGTATCCGAGCGATTGGATTATTTTATCATTTTTTTCTATGACTTGGTTCAGTTGATTATTGAAATTAAATTTTTAATCTACTATTATCTTGTTGTTCCATGAAAAAAGGAAAAACTGAAAAGAAAAATTAGAATTATGGTGGAATTCAATAGTTTGGAGATATCCATTGAAAGCATTTGATTTATTTGAATGGAAAAAATAGTGTTTTGAATAATAGTTTGGATGAATCATATAGTGAAAATATTTAAACATTCAATGATGATGTAGTAATTACTGATGAACATGATATTCTAAGTGATTTTGTAATTACAGATGATGAACAAATTTTAAGAAGACCAAAAGTGTAATTTTTCCATAAAATAAAGCAATTTGATCAAAATATGGTAGAAGAAAATAAACCTAAATATATCTGGTTCCAAGTGAAAGAAATTGAATTCAATAAGTTGAGAGGTTTAAAAAAGTATATTTGAATTGGCCATGGATCTAAGGGATAATAATGACTCTAAAAATAAAGAATTTCAAAATATGTCAACTTAGAGAGAGAAAATAAAATTTGATGAAAATTGAAAAAAAATTGAACTCAAAACAAATTCTAAAGTTGGTAGAAATAAATGATAATCTTGATACACACCATTCAAAACTGGAACATGAGAATCAAATGGTATAACAAGTGAATATATTTTTTAAAGTACACATTCCTCGGATGAATTTTAAAATAAAAGATAAACTGACAAGTTGGATAAGCTCACATGAGAATTGGAATATGAGATGAGTAGTGGTAAGAATATCAAGACATAATTTAATACTCAACATGAATAAAGGGATATCAAAATCCAACAATTTAAAGAAGATCGAGAATCAGTCAAGAAAGAAGTGGATAAATCTAATACTAATGGAAATCCAAAATTTAAGGATGATTTGAATTCACTATTTCATTTTCCCTCAAAAGGTAATAATGAAATGAAAATAAAGTAATTTATTTCAAAGGAGAAATAGGAAAGGATTTTATCATCCCAATTTCCATACAGTTCTGGAAAATCTAGTATTTGATAAACCCTCTCCCATGCATGATAGGAAAATAGCCATGAATAGATCCAAAAATTCGAAAATCCTTTAGGTGGTGTAAATAGACATAAAAATTCCTATAAATTTTTTTTGACAACATGTAAAATTTATGCGGGATTCATGGTCATATTTCATGTTTTTTATCTAAAGAATTGTAATATATTTTATATTGTTCAAATATAAATATTTATACATATGAGAATAAGAATAATCTTATTGAAAAGTTTGAAGGGAACTTCTGTCAGAAGAATGTATCCATCAGATTCTATTATTTTGGAAGGCAAGGACACACCATGATTATGTGTCAAGAAGCCTAAGGGCTCAATATTAGTATTAGAACTCCAGATGCATCAACATCTCAACAGACAAATGGGGACATGAGGTATTTTGTTAATGGGGTATGATTTATATATAATTATCATGGTAATTTAGAAACATGTTATAGTTGAAAGAAATTAGGGAAGGAAATGAACTCGAAAGGAGTTCCCCTCTCAAGTGGTGTATAGAAAGAGAGCCTATACTATAAGACAAAATGATAAATTGATAAATAAGTTTAAATTCTTTGAGGAAACATTAGGAGATCAATGAAAGATATATTAAGAACCTCCTCTATTAAACTAAAAAATATCTCTTAGAAAGAATGTGAATTAAAATGGATGAAAAAATGGAGGAAGTAATACAGTTGTAAGTAAGAAGAATTTTTGTTTTGTGCAGGAACCACCACCTGTTAGAAACAGTGTGGTGACATGGAGAACTGAAAAAAGAAAAATGAATAAAGAATTTTTTGACAAGATCAAATGTCATGATAAAAGGTGAGAAGTGAAGGTAGGATAAAGATCTCTCTAATAGAGGAAGAAGAAATAGAAGACAACCAATAGAGAGATTCCTACTCAGAGAAAGACTCAAAAAATGGAATTTTGGTGGAGAATTAAATAAGGAAATGTGTGCTGGTGGGTTTAAACCCTAAATTATAAAAAATACCAAGCCTATAAAATCTACATATCAGAAGAAGACTGAGAAAGTGGGTAATGAATATCTATTAATATGGATAGAGTAGTTAAAATTTAATGTTTATTAACTAATTCTCAAGTGTTTTAGGTTTTTTGGAGAGATATAATCCATGGGTAAGTTTCATAAAAAATTAAAACTGGTGATATGATAGGCTACATAATTCCAATAGAATAAAATCAGTTACTATATTTGATGAATAAATCTAGAATAATTACTTTAAATGAGTTAATGGTCTATGGATACATGATATGTATTGATTTAATTGAGTACAATGGACAGTGATGGTGTTATTAACTTTATATCTTGTTTCCTACACTGAGTTTCCACTAAGTTGGATTAGTGTTTTTAGTGATGGATAATTTCTAACCGATAAGTTCACCCACTAAAAAATTTATCAAACTTAACCACAAATAAAAAAATATTAAACAACAGAAGTTTCTCAAACCTGTAGTAACATGTGAAGAAATTATACAATAAAGGAAGAATGTTTTTGGGTCTAAATAGTGGGCCTAACAATAGGAATATTTTCATAAGATATGGGGATAATTATATATTCTAATCACATACAATGTCTCAATTGTATATAAATTATTAATTTTTATGTTATTTGACATCAATAAGATTGATTGGGGAAGAAGCGGCAATATTCATGTATTTCATTATTATCTATTTTTTATAACAATATGGTATCAGCTGACTACTTTCAGGACACCAAGAGGCTATGGAGAAGATTAACAGTTTTTTTAAAAAGTGTTCTCCCCACTCTGAAGAGTAATTCATCATTTTAAATTTTCTAAAAATGTACAAATAAGGTTTAAAGTTATCTAGTTGGGTGTCAAGTTATCATTTATAAATGGGGTTCTAGAAGAAGAAATTATATTGGGTATTCAGATGGTTTTCTCATTCATGAGGATTAGAATAGAGTTTTTTGGCTGAAGAAGGCACTATATGGGTTAAATCTAAAACTAAGATCATGTTATTCATGACTTGATCAATTTTTGAAGAAACTCAGTTTTCAGCATTGGAGAGTTGATAACAATCTATGTGTAAAAATTATAGTAATAAAATGATATTGGTGCTGGTGTATTTCAATGACATAATCTTTGGTGTATTAGATAAAGTGTAATTAAAATAGTTCATAAAATTCATGAAAAGTGAGTTCGAAATATCAATTATTGATGAATCTATATTTTTACTTGGTCTACAGGTTACATGAGGAAAGAATTGAACTTTAATTTTTCAATATAAATATTCCAAGGAGGTTTTTAGAAGATTTGTAATGGATAATTCCAATGAGATGAAGACTATGGTGGCTACCCAAATGAAACTATCATGGTATGATGAAGGGAATGCAATTAATGTCACATAATATAGGACTATTTTTGGCATTTTATTGTACTTGATATTGAAAAGACCTAATATTGTATTTTCAACATGTAAAGTAGCAATATATCAAAGAAATCCAAATGAAATCCACTTTCTTATAGTGAAAAGAATATGTTGGTATATTAAGGGCATGATGGATATTGATTTTCTATACAATGAAAAATATCAGTGAGACTTATTGGGATATGGGGATTATGATAGTTCAGTATATGATAGAAAATCAATGTCAAGTGTTTTATTTTGAATTGTTGGATTTTTTATTTCTTTTATTAGAAATAAACAATATTTCATTTCAGTTATAACGATAGAAGTAGAATATATTGTGGCTAATCAGGCATGCACATTGTTATTATGGATGAAGTAGTAACTTGATGATATGGGAGTTCTACTTAAGTCTCTGATCTAAATCCATTATGATAATTCATGTGATTTAAATCTTATAAAAAATCATTCCATCACTCAAGGAAAGATCATATTGAGATTAAGTATTATTCTTTCAAGGACATTGTAGAGCAAGGGCTTGTGAAGTTGGAGTATGAGTCTACAGAATTATATGTTACATACATTCTGAAAAAGGCCTTTCCCAAAGATACATTTGAATGTAATCGACTAGATCATAGAGTTTATTCAACTCCCAATACTTCAAAACGTGTGGATGTGGGACCCCATATTCTTGAGGTATGATGTGATTTCCTTAATGTGATGATCTATGTTCTTTAGCCTATTACAAACCATAAAAAAGTGGTTTTTAGGTTAGTTGACAACGGGGGATAATTTGTTGTTATAAAAGGGGATAAAATGATTTAATCAAGAAAGGGGTATAATCAAAGTAAGGGGAGTTTTAAATCTGATTATTATAAAAATGACCGATCAAAGGTTATATATCATGACATATAGGTTTCATGATGAAAGTAGTTGACTGTTTTCGGAATGAATTGACTCATTAATGAACTTTTTATACTATTATTTCTCATATTGGGATTAGATAATGTGGTATTATAGTATGTCTCTAGAAAATCATTGATTGATATCTGAATTTCAATAATCTAATTTTGTAAGAATATAGAAGAATCTTTAACGAGGTACCAAAATCTGAATAATAGTTAAGAAATCTTGATGGGGAGATTATTGGTAAAAAATCCCCCAAGGTAACCTTGCATTAATTTTGGGTTGATTGTGTTTGTTAACAATGTGGGATTCTGAAGTAAATTGTGGAATTCTATAAGGGTTATTGATGACCAATGTTTACAAATATCCAAGACAAATTAATGGATTCTCTAGAGGCCTTATAGAAATCTGCATATACAAGGTGGCATTGTTTCCCAATATTTTCCAAATTGTTGGTGTCTAAAATTTGGAGGATGGTTCAATCATCATTAAATTTGGATTTACATGAATTCCTCATAAAAATATGGAAAAGGAATGAGTTTCATAAATATTTGAGTTTCAGGATGGTAATAATATTTTCAAAGAAATTTGGTGCTGTGAAGGATGGATTTTGAGAATATGTGGAGAATAACAAATTCACAAAGAGTTGATGGTAATATTTTTGAGTGCAAGAATATTTACAAATGGTGAAATTTTCCAATAGCATCATGAAAATAGGGATCTTCATGAATAAGATGGTAGATCTTTGCAAAAAGGTGATGATGAGGATGGAATCTTATGGAAGATGAGGAAATGCCTATAAATAGGCCTCTACCCCCCCCCCCCCAAATAAAAGAAAGGAATGACTTAATGAATATTTAAAGGCTCCATATTTTCAAAGGTGATTCATGACGGTTGTTCTTTATAAATAGTTTGTGGAGAAATAAAGATTGTGAAGACTATGAAAACTGAACAAAACTTGTAATCAATGAAAAAGTATGAATGCTTTTGAAGTTTATAAAAAACAACCAAACATTGTGAGCTTCATGAAGGCTAACTGAGCTTCGAAAAAGTGTTTGAGCTTTGTGATAGGTGTTTCCTTCATGAAGGATGTTTTATCTTCATGAAATAGGTGAGCTTAAAGAAAGTTATGGGATTCACTAAGGCCATAAATACTTGTTAATAATCGGGAAGTTTCATGAAGGCAGTGTGTGATTCATGAAGGTAGTGAGCATCATGAAGGTATTAAAAAGGATTTCCCAGTAAATATGTGGTAAAGTCATATTCATCAAATTAATGAAATTAGTAATTAAATAGAGAATATATCTAAAACTGAGGACGTATTCATTTTTGATAATGAAGGTACCTACATGTCCATAAACTATGTGTGAATCCATTCTAGAGAAGTGAGAAAAGGAAGAGGAATAACGTGATCCTTTCCATCGGGAGTGATATATTAAAAGACAGATTGAGGTAGAGTCTCTTGGGAAGCAGTGATCTACCCTTACATATTCAAAAGGTATAGAGCTTGGTCATACAAGTAATCTAACATGAACCATGAATTTTGGATGTGAGCCTTAGTGTACTTGGTATATCGACACATATTTGTTGTATGATCCTTGGATGTATCCCTATGAGGGTGGACCAAGATAATTTTGTGTGTCGTTGTTTTGGTTTTCCTGATTTACTTTCAATTCATTATCATCATAAAACAAAGGAAATAATAAGGTCAATATAAACAATTAAGAGAAAAGAATGTGATTCTTATAAAAAAGAGTTCAAGATCCAATGGGGAAGGAAGAATTTGATAAAGAATTTTCATACCCTGATTCATCCCACTCTCAGGGTATCTAAGCCCTTTATGGGCATAACATATCATATTTTATGCCACATGAAGAATTAAATATGATAATTATCATATGATATTTTGGAAAAAGATATTCTATGTCATTTAATATTAACATAATGATATAGTTTCTAGAACCATGATCAAACACAAATCAAGGTGTGGTGACTCCCAACACATCATGGTTCATTATTTTGAGCATATTTTAAATAATATATTACTTCAACTAAATTCTCACAAAGTTTATGAAAAATATCATAACTCTTTTTGAATCCCTTTAAACTCATTTATACATTATTATCATATAAACTCTACAAAATATTGCAAAAACAATTTGTACCAAAATTAATCATCATTATAGAGCCTATAGTATAACCCAAAAGTCCTTATATCATTAAAAACTATAAATTTCTCAATCCATAATTTTAAAGAAAGAGTTGCCATTAAATAAAATTCATTTCTACCCAAGTTGTAAAGGGTTCTTGTATGATCTCAATAAAACACACTCATATCTCTATATGAACATATCCATCATAACATATATCTTTATACATCATATGAATTCTTATATAATCATTTTTTCTTTCAAATAAAGTGACCATTAAGAATAGAACATGTCAATCTAGTTTACGTTATCTCATACATTCATGATTCTTCAAAATAGATTGGTTGGATTGAATGCTACATCACATTAATTCATCTAAATACTTGTACAGATCACTTCTCACTGAACTAATCATAACAATTCATTTTATCAATCTAATCCAATAAAGGGCCAAGTATCATAATTTTTATATAAGTGGAAAAATATTATCTTGGTTAAACTCAATTGATTACATGATCAAAAACAAACTCAATCACCATTTATTAGATCGACATTAAAAATTTAATAAGAAATATATCAAAGTATGAATTTTTACACGATAATTTCCTTGTATACCAAGGGTAATTAGAAGAATACACCCCTAGGTATATCATTCATTATTTGATATTCCAAGTGATATACTTTCATGGGTTAGACCAGATAATAATTCATCACTTATTACCAGATGAGTCTAATTTTTATCATATATAAGATTATACACATTCTAATATTAACATATCATAACAAAAAATAATACTCTATAATGATCATTGATTAGGGAAAACTCAAATTCATACTTTAATGGTGTTTTATCATTCTATTATTCCTGTAATATACACAGCTCACATAAATGAATGATAAGTGGAGATTTCATTTACTATAAAACCATGATATATTACATTAACAAAAATCATTATATCCAATGTCTAATATATATAATACCTAAATTTTTTACATGAACATCATATTTATTCAATATTAATGGAAAATTGTAATTGATCCACTATATTGTTCTCTATATCTACATAATAGATCTCTATACCGCCACTATCAAATGATTTCTAAAATGAAATGGTATTTTTGAAGTATGTGTTTAGAATTTTTGTGATAGATGGGTTCCTTGTCCTAATAAATAGCTACATTGTTTTTACATTAAATCCCATTTACTTATAAAATAAAAGGAACTATTGTAGGGACCCATAGTTTTTTCCCTTGTTAAACTAAAGTCAATTTCAAGTTTCATTGTCACGAGACCTACCTGAGTATAGAATGGTAAATTAACCCAAGTAGAAAACCTATGAAAAAAATTATATGGTTCAATTGATCATTGAATGTGGTGTTTACCCTTATGCTTAATTCTAGTGGAATTTCGATTAGGTTTAGTTTTATAGGGTTTAAAATTTTTATTACATAAACTAATTTTTATCTCAAACCTTAGATTGGGATATAGTGTTCCTGGTTTTTGATGTCTAAACTTTAGAATATTTCTATGTCATATTATGGGATGAATTGCTGATCTGGAATTGAAATTTTGAAATTTTGGACCCTTAATATAAATATATTACGTACATTATATTATTGATAGCCTATGTGCATGTATTTTTGATAAAATTATTATATCACTTAAACAAAGTGTTAGATCAGAAAACTGATCTCATAGTAGTTTCTAGAATGGGGCTTTACACTAGGGATTTTTTGGATGTCATTTATTTTATTATTTTTATTTTTCTATGAATTTCTGGTGGTGGGAACCCTAAATTCCCCCAATAAATCCATCCGTATAGATCTTCTCAAGAATTATCCACTGTTTTTATTGAAATGAACCTGGAGTGTGGGAGAGAGGGGAGTGATTACTGATCATGGTAGAATCAACAACGGAATATGATAGATGATAGGAACAAGATTCATGAATACATCGAAAAATAGATCATTGGTGATTATGAATGTGAACACAACCTTTATCAATAAATAATACAACTGGAGTTATGGATATTTATTAGGATAATTTCTCCATTCCTAAACTGTATATTGAATCATGGATAAAAACCTTAATTATTCATTACCAAAATGGAGTGGATTATTTTTTCATTATTATATAAACCCTATATCAAATTTCAGTTTTTTCACCATGCAATTTTCATAGTAAAGTAATTATTTGTTTTATTTTTATAAATTTTCTTTTTTAACTGATGAATTAATTTCTAGATCAACAAAGTGAGAGACTCATTCTTCTTATTATCCTATCTTCTACCTCACTCCTCCCTTTCTCTCTCTTTCACTCTTCCTTCCTTACGGTGTGTGGATGTGAGTATTTTCCAACTATAGAGATAGCTAAAGGTGGTGAAGGGGGGTTAGCGTGATCTTACAATAAGGAAATGGTTGAGTGACAAGTGAGATTTGACAACATATTCGGTCAGCGGCCTAAGAGATGGGTCAAAGAAATGGGAATTTTGGTGTGTTGTGAGGAGGTGGGGATGGAAATGACACAATCCAAATAATCCCCTATGGGATCAGATGTTGGGATGCCTACCACATGGTAGGTGATTGATCAAATTTGTGTGGGTGGATTCATTGGTCCAAACAGCCCCGGGTCTTTTCTAACCCAAACATGGGTGGGGTGGAAGAAATTTAGTACATGCAACCACCATGAATCGGATGGATAATTCCCATCCACACATAGCACACCATATGGGGTTCTCAAAGGCCAACACATAGCCCACTCCTACCCATAGAGGAGTTTTTTCATAAAACCACCACTAGGTGTCCAATTTAGAAAATTAAATAGTCTACCCTAAGTATTTTTTTCACATATATCAAAAATAGTGTAGTTTATTCAGTTATATGAGGATATTTGAAAGTCAATATAGTTATTTCAAGGATATATCTCTGTTGGATCGATGGTGGTGTTCTTCTTTTATGGCCATAGCATTCTCTTTATCCTTTATTCCATCCTAGGATAGAGTTTGTGTCACACTACATACTTGGGGTATGGGATCCTCTACCAATGGATTGGATAGGGTCAGTACCCCCCCCCCCGCTAGATATTTAGGGAATAGGATCCTCTATATGTAGAGTCAGTATTCACCATGTCTAATACAACTTGAGTTTTACAATTTTACAATGAGTTTTTCATGACAGATTCTCATCACTAAAAGCAATTAGCGACGGTAATTTGTCAAAAAACCATCACAATAAACAGAATCATAAATTTAATTATTTTTTATGGACCATAGTAAAAAAATCATTTATGACTGCATATGACTCCCATCATAAATAAGTATTGAAAATTTTAATATAAAATTGTGATGGTCCATGACAAAATATATTTATTTTCAACGGACTATGGTCCCCATTGAAAATAATTTTTAAAAAATTTAAAAAACAAAAAATCTGATGGATTTTTTAATCCTTCCACTACAAAAAATCGGACTATTTGCGATGGGGTATTGGTGGTAGGACCCCATCCCCAAAATTTATTTTGGACGTGGTCCCATCACAAATACTTCATTACATAAAATTCCATCGAAAATAGTTACTCTGGGTTTTTTAAAAACAATATTATGACGGGCCCATCGCAAATAACGTTTTAAAAAATATAAAAATGAATCAAATAATATTATTATTAATAATAAAATAATATTAATAAAATAACTATTAATAAAATTAAGATTAATAAAATTAATAATAATAATAAAATTTAAAAAATTTAAAAAATAATAAAAACCTCAATATACACAAAAATATATACAAAATAATAATAATAACTAAATAATAATTTTAATAAAATTATAAAATAATAAATAAATAAATAATTAATTAATTAATTAATAAAAAATTAAAATATTAAATAAATAATAAAATAATAAAAAATTAAATATTAACAACAATATAAAAAATATAGTATATGGAAATGTAAATATATAATATTACAGAAAAAATACATTCAAATGATTTATCATAAATATTAAATACATTAATGAGGGGGAGGGTCGTATGGAGGAGGTGTAGGAGCTGGAGGAGAAGATAGAGGGAACTCCATCCCTAAACCATGAGTCAGACATCACATGTACTCCATCATCTGTTCCTGCTGTTGTTGCTGTCATCGATACATATCCGCCTATTGTTGTAGTTGTTGTCGATGGAGTTATTCCTTCACCCTATACATACTCTCTGTAAGCTCACCCTATTCTTGTATCTACTTCTGATATTGTGCAGTAAATGATGATGACTCACCATGAGCTCCTCTAGAGGTACATGCTGACATCGCAGTGGTGCCATAATAACTCTCAGGCATTAATCGAGATCC
The DNA here is from genome assembly GCA_963277665.1 of Viscum album. Taxonomy (NCBI): domain Eukaryota; kingdom Viridiplantae; phylum Streptophyta; class Magnoliopsida; order Santalales; family Viscaceae; genus Viscum; species Viscum album. The sequence goes on along the minus strand of OY728155.1, from coordinate 1,620,486,148 downwards.
TAGACCTATAACTTGGTCTTTATCAAATGCATACTAGGTCATCTGCATCCATACTGCTTCATAAAATCTTGTAGCACTGGTATGATCATTGGTCTCAACCTGAATCTCAATCTATTTCTAAGACATCATGACCTCATATGACTCCTTCAATTGCAATTTAAAATTAAAATACTTAAAATATTATTTGCAGTTAATTTTAAAACTCAAAAAGAAATTACAATGACCAAAATATAACATTAGTGATCACATATAATTTCTCTAGTGACAAGATTGTAGTACATCCATTTATAAATGTTGAACTTTGAAATATCTGGTTATTCAACTGTCTATATGAATATAAAATAAATAGTTTACATTTAAATTTATATAAATTAATTAAAACAGGTACTTACTCTATGTTCCCTATACGTACTGAATGTAAGACTACCAACTCGATGTGTCACATCCTGTCTCCCCCGGTTCTGTCGACCTACTAATGATCTCCTCTAAAAACGATCACCCATCCAGTGTGAACATAATCCATACCAAACCTAATATGACATTTAATTAGGTTAGTGTGTGCAGTAATACTAATCAAACTCTATGACTCCAACTCTCCTCATTACTTTCCTCTTAAAATTATGAAAAAAATTGATGCCAATGATCATGCATACATCCCTATCATGCCTTCCAGATAGAGTCATGCATACACTCATCGATGGGATATCATAAACCCTAAAAAAATAATATCAAGTTATTAGTAAAATATATATCAAAATAAATATTATTTATTTACATACTAGCCAATGATCGAACATGTGGTGCTGAACATCTACCAAAATCTGATCCCTTGTAACCTAGGCTTCAGAAAAATAATTTCACAATATAGAACTCCCCTGTACAATAAGTATATATGAAAAACTGTGAAAAAAGAACAAATAATCAAACAATTACTATGTAAAGAAATTAATTATAATTAATTAAAACTAACCAAAATATATATGTAAACATACCTCTGCATGTGGGGTTCTAAGCCAAGATGTAGACATCACTCGTGGATAGGGTTAGGAATAACAAATCATGCAAGACCACGCCACCTCCAAGTCCTCTCTGAAATGTCAGCAGTCTGAGTGTCAGATGATCTGAAATCCTACTCTTCATCAGGTAGACCACCCTCCTTGAACTCATGAAACATTTCTAAGTCCATCTGAAACACGAAATGACTATTGTTAGAAAATATTTGAAAAAAACTACAATATATATAGATATATATTATATATGATTATAAATATTATTTAATTGTTTCAATATTAATATTCATCCTTATCTACATATATGAAGGTTTCAATATATTCATATTCCTCCTCAAAATCATCAATTTTCAAATGAATTTCAATTTCATCATCTCTTTTCATTCCAAATTCATTTGTTACATCATTAACATCTTTATCACCATTTACCATTAAATAAGAGGTTTCATCATCAATATTCATGTCTCTTTATGATAAATATGGATTTGGAGTAGTCTCTATAAAAATTTCAATTCATTTCACTTCAGTAGAACCACATTCACTTTGAATAAACTGATTTTCCCAAGATTTTATTTTTATTATCCTCCAACAATCACACAACTCTCTTGAAGTAGCATAGTAATTTTAATAATAAATCTGATGTTCCTGTTGAGCCAATAAAAATAGTTCATTTATTATAAGATGGATTTTATATTTAATATCAATGATTCCATGGCTCAGATGAATATGAATTCCTCTCTCAATATCCAACCACTAACATTTAAACATAATTTTTTAATTCTGTCACAGATAACATAGTTCAGTAATTTCTTCCAACATGTCATAAAAGTCAACTTCAATTTCTCTTTGATTATATCCTCTCAAGAAAACACCACTATTAATTGTTCTATTTATTCCCCATATGTATTTATATGAAATCGAAAACCATTCACCCTATATGAAATATATTATTTAACTATTTTGGATGGTGGTTTACTCAATACACATAATCAATTATCAATTTTATCAGTATGTTGAGAAAACTGAAAAATTGTAACATATTATAAATATAATAAGTAATAAATTTATTTGATATGTTAAACATAAATAATTTAAGTTACCAATTTTGAAACCAGTAGGAAAAATTAGTTTTCCAACATTCTTCAAGAGCAGCTACTATAATTTTTGGATGTTATTTCTTGAAATGATTATCATATAACCTATAAATAAAATAATATTAATTTACTGTAAAAAATATTATAAACTAAGTGATAAGACTACTAATGGTAAAAATGGGTTATTTCTTCATATTTGAGTAGAACATATGTATGAGCTCTATGATATTAATCATCTGAAATCTATCGTTCAAGAACTCCACTAAAGAAAAGTTCTGGATGATTAAAACTAATAATTTATTTCACATATACTGATCAAAATTTCCCTCATTACGGCCCATGCAGTTTTTTAGGGATATTTAGATTTAAAATAATGAGAGCGGAAAAAAAGAAATCTCTTCCTATAACTAATCTTCTACAATTGATCCTTTAACTGATGCTTTGTTAGGTAATTTTTCTTTAATTTCTGCATACATCTCTTGAATGGGTACATCCATAAAAATAGTATCGGACCTCCAAATTTATTTCATGTAGAAAATGTAATATCAAATGTTCCATTGATTCAATGAAAGCCAGTGAGAAGATTTTTTCCAGTTTACATAAAATTAATACAATATCTTCTTGCAGTCTTATTAGTGCATCATAATCTATTTTCACTTCACAAATGTCTCAAAAAATATGATATGTATTTTAGTGCATCCCTAATCATAGAATTAAACAAACCAGTTAATCCAATCAGAATTATTCTTTCCATTATAACATGTTAGTCATGACATTTTAATCTTGTAATATGATCATTTCTAACACATCTGACCAAATTGAAAACATAACCATCTGGAAGTCTCAAATATACAATTCACTAACAAAATAATAATGTATTTTCTTTAGAAAGTTTATAATCTTCTTTTGGATTCATTAGCTTCTATGATCTGACATTTTTAAATAGTTTAAGTCCTTGGATCCTAAAAATTTGGACAAGATCTAATCATGCCTTTATATTATCTTTGTTATTACTTGATGTATCCAAAATTGTGTAATATATATTATCAAAATAGTTCTTTTTAATATGAATGACATCCAACATGTGACAGACCAACAAATCAGACAAATATGGAAGATCCCAAAAATGATTCATTTTACCCAAATGTATTCTTTCCCAAAGCCATAAAATTTTTATTAGTTGATAGTTGGTCCAAATGTCATGGGAGGTAATTAAGAGACAAATTATTTTAACGCCATACCTAAGATAATTTTTGGATGTCCATCTCTTTCAATTATTTCTTTTCTGAAATGACATTTTTTCCTCCGAAAAGGATGATCGGTTGGAAGGAATATGTGATGAAAATTGAAAAAACAAGTTGTTCTTCTATTAATGAGCATAAATGATTTTTTGTCTCCCAAACAGTATGGACATGATTTGGGAACATGTGTACTCAATAAAGAAAACATTTCATATGTTCAAAAGTCTCTAATTATCTACATCGATGTAGCTTTTAATAAGAAATTTTGTTTCACTGCAACATCATATGTACTGACACTATTACTATACAATGAATTTAAATTTTTAATAAATAGTTTCAAATAAGCATCAATTTTCTTTTTTGAATGTCCTCGAATTAATAAGGTCAAAAAGATATATGGCTCCTTCATCAATATCCAAGGATATAAATTGTACGAAGTTTTAATGATATAACAACATGAATACTGACTATGGTAAGAACCAAATGGACAGAAACCATCATTATAAATATCCAATTTCATTTTGGTGGATTTTGAATCAAAAGACGGATGTACTTGGTCAAAATGTTTCCATGAATCACCATCATATGGATGATTTAAGCTTTTACATATTAAAGTATTGGTTTTGTGACACGACATCAATGTCGCTGTGGTTTGAGACCTAAATAAACACCGTAATCTAGGTGTAAGGAGAAAATACCTCAACTATTTTATAGTAATCAATTCAGACTTCCCTATTTGAGCTTCTTTATACTTTGATTTTCCACATGTGGGATAACTATCCATTGAATCATTTTCACCATAATATAAGATGAAATCATTTGAACATGCATGAATCTTCTGAATACCAAGACCCATATTATGAACCAGCCTCTTTCTCTCATATAAATTTATAGGCAACACATTTCCTTTAGGTAACAGTGTTTTAACCAAAGAGAAAATATTATCAAAACAACTATTTGACATTCCATTACTTGACTTAATAGCCCTAAATTTTTTAACCACATCAAATTTACTTATCTTGCAACAAGGATATCGGGAATCCTCATCATTTTTTAATAACTCATAAAATTGAGATGGTTCCTACTCAATATTTTAATCAAAATCATCCTAAGTTATAGTTTTTTTGAATGATGGACCTGCCACATCATGTGCTGAATTTTGAAACAATGATGGATTCAGAACCAAATTTTTATTATCTTCTATGGAACTGTGTTCACCATGTCGATACTAAGAAATATAATATATTTGAAAAAAATGTATTAGATGACCCCCAATGTTATCAAATGTGTCAAACATCCTCAGATAACATTTTTTACATAGACACATAATTATCTCTTCTAAAACAAATTCTTGTTTTGATGATGCAAATGATAAAAAAAATTCAACACCCTCAATATATACAGGATTTATACCCAAAATATTTGGATTCATGTGTTGATTTATCCAAGAATAGTCATCATATAATGATTATTGTTGACTTCCTAGTTCCATATTTCTCTAAAAATATAAAATAATTAGTTTTTTATGAATAATTTGATATAAGAAAAACATGATTTAAAAATAGAAAAATTTGCAAATTATTCCTAAGTATTTCTAATTATCTCTATTTATTACTAATTAAAACTAATTAACACTACTTATTACTAATTACCACTAATTATAGCTATTTATAAATATTTATTACAATATATTACTCTTTATTACTATTTATTACTAATTGTTACTATTTGTTTATAATTATTAATAATTATTCCTAACTACTGCTAATTACTTTTAATTAGTTACTAATAATTATTACAAATTAATTATTCTTAAATATTAAAAATTATTCCTAATTATTATAAATTACTCTTAATTATTCTAAATTACTGCTAATTATTCCTAATTATTGTTGATGACTTCTAATTACTTCTAATTACTTCTACTTAGTTATTAATGATTGTTGCAAATTAATTATTACTATTTATTTCTATTTATTAGTATTTATTACTAATTATTACTAATTATTACTGTTTATTACTATTTATTGAAATTTATTACTATTTATTACTATTTATTACTATTTATTACTATTTATTACTATTTGTTACTATTTATTACTAATTATACTTATTTATTACTAATTGTACCTATTTATTACTAATTATACATATTTATTGCTAATTATTACTAATTATACCTATTTGTTACTAATTATACCTATTTATTACTAATTATACATATTTATTACTATTTCTACCTAAATAATACTAATTATACCTATTTATTACTATCTATATCTAATTATTACTAATTATGCCTATTTATTACTAATTATTACTAATTATTGTTAGGACCAAGTAGAAGGAAGAGTTGGTTTGCATGGATTGTCTTTTGTTGATCTTAAGGAAGTTTTCATAAAGTAAATACACCTTGAGTTTTTGAGGAGTTCGGAACCTAGAACCTGGTGATCGAAGAATTCGGAGTCTATAAATTTGAAGTCTGGAAATTTAAGAGTACGGAACTGAGAACCTGGTGATCGAAGAATTCAGAGTCTGTAAATTTGAAGTCTGGAAATTGAGGAGTTCGGAACCGAGAACATGGTGATCGAAGAATTCAGATTCTATAAATTCGGAGTCTGGAAATTGAGAAGTTCAGAACCAGGAAATTTCAAATTCTTGAAATCTGGCTGATAGAAGATGTGAAGGCACCAATTGTGATGATGCTTTACTGTTTTGTAACTCTAATTTGTGAGTATATTCAAGAACTCATAATGAAAGAAAAATTTGGGTGGTGAATTCATACCGAGATCTGTAGGAGTCATTCTGAGAATTCAAAATCTTCGGTATTGATGATTGGAGAAGTCGTATCGAGAACCAAGAGTCGTTCCGAGAATCTGGAAGAGCCATTCTGAGATCATGAAGTTCATAGCGAGATGTTCAGAGTAGACTTGATAAAGCAGAAGTTTGTAGCGGAATGTTTGGAGACGACTTTCTGAAGAAGAAGTTCGTAGTAAGAAGTTCGGAGTCGACTTCCTGAGTCAGAAGTTCATAGTGGATGGTTCGGAGTCGACTTGCTGAAGAAGAAGTTTGAAGCAAGAAGTTCAGAGTCGACTTGTTGAGTCAGAAGTTAGGACTTAAGAAGTTCGGAGTCTACATCCTGAACCTGAAGTTCGTAGCCAGAAGTGTGTAGTCATTCCGAGAAAATTGGTGAAGTCGTAACCTGAAGTCGCACTGACAATTGAAATGGTGTCATGTCGAATAAGTGATGAAGAGTCATGCCGAGAATTGAAAGTGATGTCGAAGACTCAGGAAGGATTGATTCGAGAAAGTGATGCCGAGAATCAGGAAGGGTGGATCTGAGAATATAATGTCGAGAAGACAGATGACAGGATCCGAGAATGTGATACCGAGAAACTTTTGTAACAATGTCGAATTCGGAAAAGGCCAAAGTTCTAAATCAAGAGAAGTGGAAGAAGATTCGAGAAGATTCTATAAGTGTTGACAAAGTCTTAATTACTCCAAGATTTCAGGATAAATCCATATTTTGGTGAATTTAAGTGAGCGGGAAAATATTTTGGTTTCCTGCCTAATCACACTTTGGAGCACCTATAAAAGGAGATCAGGGTGCTAAGTAAGGGTGTGATGAAAAAGTAGAGAGAGAAGCTCTGATAATCTAGAGAGAGCAAGAATATCTTGGCCGACTAAGTTTCATTGTGGTTTCAATAGAAACGAGAATTTTATACTGGTTGACACTGTATTGAGTTTCTCAGATTGAAGAAAATTCGGAGTGGATATTTGGAATGGGAAGTTCAGAGTGAATATTCGATGTGGAGAAGAATTCGGAGTAGAGAATTCAAAATAGAGATTCGGAATGGGGAATCAGTACTTGTTGTCACCGTATTGAGTCTCTCAGACTAAGGAAGACTCGAATTGATAATTCAGAGTGGAGAAGAATTTGGATTGGAGAATTCAGAGTGTAGATTCAGAATGGGGAAGCAGTGCTGGCTATCACCGTATTGAGTTTCCCAGACTGAGGAAGACTCGAATTGAATATTCGGAGTGGAATAGAATTCGGAGTGGAGAATTCGGAGTGGAGAATTCAGAGTGGATATTTGGAATTGGATGTTTGGACTGTAATTGATCTATCTCAAGTCCAAGGAGTCCTTGCCTTTTTTCTGGGTAAAGAAGTGAAGATTTGTGCTGAACTTGCTTACACTTGTGTATTTGAAAGGAAGTGTAGGTAACATAAGTTGTTACAAGAAACGAGACTTTGCCCTGTTATGCTAAGAGGGTGAAAACGCACGAGATTGATTGTTTCACAGTGCTTCATGAGTGTAAGGGTATATCCTACTCATTGTAATCCAAGGATTGTTTTCGTAGTGGATTGTATGGTGCTGGATTATTTCCAACCATAACAAGGACATAGCTATTCTTATTGAATATTGAACCTTGTAAATTGTTGTGTTCCATTGGATGTGTGCTTGTTTGTTTTATCAGTAGGGAATTATATCTCTAACATGAGACAAAGGTTGTTCTCAATTTTAAGGGAACTTAAAAAGAAATAAAGGGGTACCACTGATTCACCCCCCCCCCCCCCCCTCAGTGGTTCATTGCTCCAACTGGGTCCTTACAAGTGGTATCAAACGGAGGTTGCCTTTGGTTTCCTTGCTGATGGAGAATCTGAATTGTGTGAACAATAAATACATTCTGGTATTTTATGGGAAGAACTATCACATCTGGAATTATAGAATGCTATCGTATCTCATGTCTATTAGTTATGAAGTTCTTGAATCTACAATAGTTGGGTTTCCCCCCATTGAAGACAATGTTCCACTTACATCTGTTGACAAGAAGTTTATTGAGAATGATGGAAGAGCCAAGAATGCTATATTGTCTTTACTTTATGAAAGTTAATTCTTGAGAGTAAAAGGAGTGGCCATAGCCAAAGGTATATGGGAAAAACTGAAAAACATATACGAAGGAAATACAAAAGTCAAGAAGGAAAAACATCAAATCTGGATATTGAAGTATGAATACCTGAAGATGCGAGATCATGAATCTGTTGGGGATTTCTTCACCAGAGTAAATGATATTGTTAGCACCATCAGATGTCTTGGTGAAGAGGTGAAAGAGTCTACTGTGGTGGAAAAGATCTTAAGGATTCTTCCTATTAAATTTTATGCGAAGGTATCTTCATTAGAAGACATATACTCGGAGACCTTATCACTTGATGATTTTCATAGCACACTCATTACTTATGAGATGATAACAAAAAAGGCTATGAAGAACAAGACAAAGGTTGATAGAGAATTATCTTTCAAGGCCATGAAGAAGGAGAAGTATGAGAATATCTGGATTAAAAAAGATGGTGGTGACTCTTACTCTGAAAGTGAGGTATGTAAAAATCTTAATGATATTTTATCCTTGTTTTCAAAAAATGTTAAAAGAGGCACAGGTAAATACAAGGGAAAACATCCCTTGAAGTGTTTTGAATGTGGAGGCATTGGCCACTTTGCGACTAACTGCCCTCGAAGGGAGAATGAAGAAGACCGTGATGAAGAAGAAATAAATCCAAGAATGTTATGGAAGAAGCAGGGTGGTAAAGAAAAATCAGGGAAAGAAAAAACTTCTTTAAATCCAAGAGAAAAATCATTCTATCCATAAATGAAGAAGATGAAGAAAGTGATTTTGAATCTGAAAAATCAGTTGAGAATGGTGTTGAGAATACTTTCATTGCAATAGTGAATGGTGAATATTTCCAAAGCAGCTGCTTGGAAGTGGAATAAAATCAGCTTGACATGCATCTAAAAGAAGAATTGAAAGAATGTTTAAGGAAGATCAGAAGGCTGGAGAAACTTAACAAAAAGTTGGAAGATGAATGTTCCTCAGCGTGCAATAAAGCTAATGTTAGAGAAGAAATTGAGAAAGAACTTGAAGATTTGAAGAAGTCTCTTGAATATGAGAAAAACCAAAATGAGCACATGATAGTTAAGCTAAAGGTAAAAGAGGAAGAATTAGAAATCGTTCAAAATAAGCTCTCAGAAGATGAATCAAAAAACATTAGTTCTCAAAACACAACTACTGATGTTGTTAAAGGATCTCAACATGATCATTCTAAGAAAATTCAAATGAAGAATAAAGTGGTTGTTGTAAAGAAGAAATCTAAGAAAGTTACTTATATGGACAAGACCAGTGTTACTGGGAACTATGAAGTTTCAAGGAAACCTAAGTCTAACACTGGTGAAAAGAAAGAAAAATCATAGAAGGCGTAATTCCAGCATATCAATCTTGCTAACAAAATAATGGTTGGTGGGGATGAAGAAAGATCAACAAAGAAGTATCCGAAAAAAAGATTCAGAGGAAGGTACTCCTTCTATGGGAACTGTTGGTTTTGTGGTGGATTCGGTCAAACAGCGAATATGTGTTGGTTCAATCAACATTATTACCACCACCCAACAATTTATAAAAGGCAGAGATTGAGGGGGAGTCAATCTCCTCAAAGGAAGAAGAGTGCGAAGTTTTTCTTGAAGAAAGTTGATAAGAATGAAGTCAGGACAGAAAATAGGTTCCAGCCACTAGAGACCATTTTTGAAAGGTGTGAACAACCCGGACACCTTTAAAAAGGATGTCTTGTGCTGTTACCGGCTCAACAAGAAATTCTTAATTCTCATATGCTGAAGGTGAATAAACAAGTGAAAGAAGAAAGATCTCTTGTTGTTGAAACTGCTATAAAAGTTGTAAAGTAAGAACGACCTTGGATACATGATAGTGGGTGTTCTTCACATATGACAGGATAATTGAAGTTGCTAAAGAATATAAAGAAGTTTAAAGAAGTCACAGTGACATTTGGAAATGATGAATATTTAAAAATCAAAGGTGTTGGATCAGCCATCATTGGGAAAAAAATTGAAGTCCAAGAAAACTCTGTATGTTGATGGGTTGAAGCACAAAATTCTGAGTGTATCACAATTGTGTGATAAGGGTAACAAAGTTATCTTCACGAAATATGGGTTTATTGTTAAAAGTGAAGAAAATGGGCAGATTGTTACAAGAGGCCAACAAACCAATGGGAATGTGTTTTAGGTTGGAAATTCACAAAACTCTTATTACATGAGCTTAGTGGAAGAAAATCAGTTGTGGCACAGAAGACTTAGACACATGTGTTAGAGAAATATGAGTAAGTTATCTCAAAGGGACAGTGTTCGGGATATTCTAGATTTTCGAAGAAGAAGAGATTGGTGTTTCACTACCTGTCAGAAAGGAAAGATTACAAGTGTTGTGTATAAGAAGTTTGAAATTTGTTCAAAACAACCCCTTGAACTAATACATTTTGATATATGTGGGCCGATGAGAAAACAATCAACAAATGGATACAAGTACTTCACCACCTTCACTGATGATTTTACTCGCATTGCGTGTGTTATGTTTATGAAGCACAAGTCAGACGCCCTGAAAATGTTTAAAAGCTTCTGAAGGAAAGCTGAGAAAGAATGTGAGTACTCTATGAAGAAGTTGAGAACAGATAATGCTGGTGAGTTTAAGTGTGAAGAACGTAAAGACTATCTTGAGAAGAATGCAATTCAGCATAAATATATTTCTCCATATACACCTCCACAAATGGGGTCGCTGAAATGAAGAACATAAGCTTGGTGGAAATGGGAAGAACCATGTTTCTTGAAAATGGCCTTACTCATTACTTTTCGAGGCAAGCTACAAGTACAGCTGTTTATATTCAAAATAGATGTTTCTATAGGCCCCAATCAAACAAGACTTCATATGAACGTTTCTATGGCATTACTCCAAGTATGAAGCATGCTAATGTTTTTGGGAGCCCATGCATCATGAAGAAGAAAGGTGTTAATAGTGGAAAATTCAAACAGAAAGGAGAAGACGGAATTTTTCTTGGTTATGCTTCAGAATGAAGAGGTTATAGATGCTTTGAAAAAGAAACAGGAAGAATAGTGGATACGGTTGATGTAAAACTAATTGAAAATCCAGGGAAAGATAAGCATGTTCAGACAGACAAGGAAGATGAGGAAGATGAAGCTAATGATTCTGATAAAGATGCAATGAATTCTAATCCTAATCCAGATGAAGAATTAGATTAATCCATCTAACGTGATGAGGAAGGCACACAAAAAAATTATCCAAGGCTGATGAAACAAGTGCAAGCTCAGAACATAATTGGTGATCAATGTCACATGGTTCAAACAAGAAGAACAAGTAATTCTATATCACATACTTCCTTATATTTCAAAGTGGAACCAAATGATGTTAAAGAATCCTTTGAGCATCCAGAATGGGTTCAAGCCATGAATTAAGAATTCAATCAGATTGAAAAGAATGAAACATGGGAACTCGTACCCAAGCCTGAAAATTAGAACATTATCAGCACCAAATGGGTCTTTCGGAAAAAGTTCAATGAATAAGGTGAAGTTATTAGAAATAAATCAAGATTGGTTTGCAAAGGCTACTCTCTGATTGAAGGAATTGACTTTGAAGAAACTTTTTCTCTCGTATCCAGATTATAAACTATCCGAATCTTTCTTGCTATTACTGCACAATGAGGATACAAAATCTTCCAAATGGATGTTAAATTCACATTTCTTAATGGTGATCTCAAGGAAGAAGTTTATATTGAGAAACCATGTGGCTTTGTTGTTGGGAAAAATGAAAATTATGTTTGAAGGTTGAAGAAAGCCTTGTATGGGCTAAAGCAATATCCAAGAGCATGGTATTCCAAACTGGACACTTGCTTAAAGGAGATGAACTTCAAGAAAGGAAGAGTTGACAGCAATCTGTACATAAAAGAAAGCCATGATCTTTCTCTTGTTGTGATTGTCTATGTTGATGACAATATTTTTGCTGGGAATAATGAAAGAAGATATGAAAGGTTTGCTGAAGAAATGATGAATGTCTTTGAGATGTCCATGTTGGGTGAAATGAGATACTTTCTTGGGTTACAAATTTTTCAATACAAAGAATTCATTTTTCTCTCCCAAGAAAAGCATGATAAGGAACTTCTTAAGAATTTTGGGATGGAAAACTCAAAACATGTATCAACTCCTCTCTCAATGAGAACAAAGCTAAGAAAATATGATGAACGAAAAGATGTTGATCAGAAAGAATATCGAAAGCTGATTGGAAGTTTGTTATACCTAACTCCATCAAGACAAGATATTGTTTTTGTTGTTACCTTATGTGAAAGATTCCAGAGTGCTCCTAAAGAATCACATCTTGTTACTGGAAGAATAATTCTCAGATACATAAAAGGAACAATAGAATTCGGAATCAAGTATAGTGACTCAAATAACATTGATTTTTTTGGCTATTCAGATGCAGATGGGGCAGGAAATGGTGATGATAGAAGATCCACATCAGGTGGAATGTTCTTTATGGGAAAAGTTGTGTTGGCTGGCACTCGAAGAAGCAAAATTATGTGACACTTAGTACGGATGAAGCTGAATATGTTGTCGATACTCAGGCTGCTACTCAAATTATCTGGATGAAGAAACAGTTGGAAGATTTGTTAGTTGAAGTGAAGTTTCCCTTTCTCTTGGGCTGTGATAATCAATGAACAATTAATCTTACCAAGAATCTAGTCCAACATTCTCGATCAATGTATATTGACACGAAATATCATTTCATCAAAGAGAATGTGGAAAAGAATGAACTTAAACTTGAATATGTTTCATCTACTGAATAAGTTGCTGATATTTTTACAAAACCTCTTCCAAAGGAATCATTCTCAAGATTGAGGTTGAACATGGGTGTCCAACGTCTTTCTCTTCAAGGCTAAGGTATGTTGTTACATCCCCTCTCACTTCTTACCTTTGGATTGTTCTGTCATGGGGGAGAAGTTTTTTGAATCATAAATCTATTTTCCAAAGAGAGATTTGTGGGTAACTTGTGAACTCAGCATTGTTTGTGTATATGAACTATTCTAACTATTTGTTGGAGTGGTTATAGGAAATAACTTGAAGTTGTTTACAGGATGTATGAAGATGAAGATGTATGAAGTTGAAGACGTCATTTTCACTTCCTATAGACATCATGGTTTTGCTATCATTGATTCTTGTTTCCTACAATGATTTTTGCTCATGTAGGATTATAATTATTGATAAGTAATCCATCTCTTAAGGTAACAAAGTTTGGTGATTTATGAAAACTTGTTTGACAACAAAATCCAAAGGGGGAGACTATTAGGACCAAGCTAGAGGAAGAGTTGGTTTGCATATATTGTCTTTTGTTGATCTTAAGGAAGTTTTCATAATGGAAAGACACCTTGATTTTCTGAGGAGTTCGGAATGGAGAACCTGGTGATTGAAGAATTCAGAGTCTATAAATTCAAATTCTATAAATTGAGGAGTTCAGAACCGAGAACCTGGTGATCGAAGAATTGGGAGTATGTAAATTCGAAGTCTGGAAATTGAGGAGTTTGGAACCGAGAACATGGTGATCGAAGAATTCAGAGTCTTTAAATTCGGAGTTTGGAAATTGAGAAGTTCGGAACTGGGAAATTGAAAATTCTCGAAATCTGGTTGATAGGAGATGTAAAGGCAACAATTGTGAAAATGCTTTGCTGTTTTGTAACTCTAATTTGGGAGTATATGCAAGTAATATTAATGAAAGAAAAAGTTGGGTGGTGAATTCATACCGAGATCTGGATGAGTCATTCTGAGAATTCAAAATCTTTAGTATCGATGATTGAAGAAGTCGTATCGAGAACCAAGAGTTGTTTCGAGAATCTAGAAGAGCTGTTTCGAGAACCTGAAGTTCGTTGCTAGATATTCAGAGTCGACTTGCTAAAGCAGAAGTGTGTAGCGTAAAGTTCAGAGTCAACTTGCTGAAGAAGGAGTTCGTAGAGAGAAGTTCGGAGTCGACTTCCTAAGCTAGATGTTCATAGCGGAAAGTTTGAAGTCGACTTAATGAAGAAGAAGTTCGTAGCGAGAAGTTTGGAGTAAACTTGCTGAGTTAGAAGTTCAAAGTGAAGAAGTTTGGAGTCGACTTCCTAAACCTGATGTTCGTAGCCAGAAGTACAAAGTCATGCCGAGAAAATTGGTGAAGTCCTAAACTGAAGTCGCACCTAGAATTGAAATGGTGTCATTCCGAAGAAGCGATGAAGATTCATGCTGAGAATTGAAAGTGATGCCTAAGTCTCAAGAAGGATGGATCCGAGAAAGCGGTGCAGATAATCGGGAAGGGTGGATCCGAGAATATGATGTCGAGAAGACAGATGACAGGTTCCGAGAATGTGATACCGAGAAACTTGTGTAACAAGGTCGGATCCGAAAAAGGCCAAAGTTCTAAATAAAGAGAAGTTTAAGAAGAATCGAGAAGATTATAGAAGCATTGAAAAAGTCTTAATTACTCCAAGATTTCAGGAGAAATTAGGATTTGGGTGAATTTAAGTGAGCGGGAAAATATTTTGGTTTCCCTCTTAATCACATTTTAGAGCACCTATAAAAGGAGATCACGGTGCTAAGAAAGGGTGTGATGAAAAACTAGAGAGAGAATCTCTGATTATCTAGAAAGAAAAAGAAGAGCTTGGCCGACTGAGTTTCATTTTGGTTTCAATCGAAACGATAATTTGATACTGGTTGACACCGTATTTATTTTCTCATATTGAAGAAAATTTGGAGTGGATATTCAGAATGGGAAGTTAGGGGTGAAGATTCGAAGTGGAGAAGAATTCGGAATGGAGAATTCATAGTGGAGATGCGAAATGGGGAATCAGTACTGGCTATCAATATATTGAGTTTCTCAGACTGAGGAAGACTCAAATTGAAGATTCGTAGTGGAGAAGAATCCAGAGTGGAGAATTCAAAGTGAAGATTCGGAATGGGGAATCAATGATTATTGTCACTGTATTGAGTTTATTAGTCTAAGGAAGACTCGAATTGAAGATTCGGAGTGGAGAAGAATTCAGAGTGGAGAATTCGGAGTGGAGATTCGGAATGGGAAGTTCAGACTGTAATTGATCTATCTCATGTCCAAGGAGTCCTTGCCTTTCTTCTGGGTAAGGAAGTGAAGATTTGTGATAAACATGCTTACACTAGAGTATTTGAAAGGAAGTGCAGGTAACATAAGTTGTTACAAGAAACAAGACTTTTCCCTATTGTGCTTAGAGGGTGCACACGCACTAGAGTGATTGTTTCACAGTGCTTCACGATTGTAAGGGTATATCCTACTCGTTGTAATCCAAGGATTGTTTTCTTAGTGGATTGTATGGTGCTGGATTGTTTCCAACCATACCAAGGACGTATCTATTCTAATTACTAATTATTACTAATTATTACTGATTATTACTAATTATTACAAATTATTTCTAATAATTACAATTTATTACAAATTATTGCTAATTAATTCTATTTATTACAATTTATTATTATTTATTACTAATTATTTCTGATTATTACTAATTGAAGTTAATTATTACTAATTATTAATATTTAATACTAATTATTACTAATACTAAATATATTTACTAATAATTATTAATATTTATTACTAATTATTACTAATTAGACCTATTTAATACTAATTATTACTGTTTATTACTAATTATACCTATTTATTACTAATTATTCCTAATTATCAATAATTATACCTATTTATTACAAATTATTATTTATTATGCCTAATTATTATTAATTACTGCTAATTATTCTTAATTATTCCTAACTAATCATAATTATTCCGAATTGTTATTAATTATTCTTAGTTTATTATCAATTAATTCTAATTATTCCAAATTATTATTAGTTATTCCTAATTATTCCAATTTTTTTCAATTTTTTCCTAATTATTGCTAATTATTACTATTATTAATAATTATTGCAATTTATTACTATTTATTTCTATTTATTTCTATTTATTACTACTTATTACTATTTATTACTATTTATTACTAATTTTTACTATTTATTACTATTTATTACTATTTATTAATATTTATTACTATTTATTTCTCTTTATTACTATTTATTACTATTCATTACTATTTATTATTAATTATTACTATTTATTAAAATTATTAATAATTATTACTATTTATTACTAAATATTACTATTTATTCTTAATTATTCCAAAATATCATAATTTATTAATAATTATTACTGTTTATTAATATTTATTCTTAATTATTACTATTTGTTTCTAATTATTACAATTTATTCCAATTTATCCCTATTTATTACAAATTATTACTAAATATTACTAGTTATTCGTATTTTTTACTAGTTATTACTAATTATTCTTATTTGTTACTAATTATTACTAATTATTTATATTTATTTTCATTTATTACTAATTATTCAAATTTATTTCTATTTATT
Source organism: Viscum album (assembly GCA_963277665.1). Taxonomy (NCBI): domain Eukaryota; kingdom Viridiplantae; phylum Streptophyta; class Magnoliopsida; order Santalales; family Viscaceae; genus Viscum; species Viscum album. Next base: position 1,620,469,483 of record OY728155.1, on the reverse strand, counting down.
ACTAATTATTTATATTTATTACTAATTCTTCCTATTTATTACTAATTATTTCAGTTTATTACAAATTATTACTAATTATTCCGAATTATTACAATCTATTCCGAATTATTCTTAATTATTACAAATTATTACTAATTATTACTATTTATTACTATTTATTCTTATTTATTACTATTTATTCATATTCATTACTATTTATTCCTATTTATTACTAATTATTCCTGTTTATTACAAATTTTTATTAAATATTCTAATTTACTACAAATTATTATTAAATATTCCTATTTATTTCTAGTTATTCTTAATTACTATGTATTCCAAGTTATTCCTATTTATTACTATTTTTTCCTATTTTTTCCTATTTATTACTATTTATTTCTATTTATTCATATTTATAACTAATTATTCCTATTTATTACAAATTATTATTATTTTTTCCAGTTTATTACAAATTATTACAATTTATTACTATTTATTTATATTTATTACTAATTATATTCTAATTATTACTAATTATTCCTCTTTATTCCTAATTATTCCTATTTACTACTAATTATTTCTACTGAAAACTATTTATTACTGATTACCTCTAATTATTACTAATTACAACGACTTATTACTAAGTGGCGTTACTTGTTATAATTTTATAGTATTTATTATTAATGAAACAAAATATTTTTAAAAATGAATAATGTGAAATAAAACATTCTAATTCTGATTTAATTTAATTTTCACTAACTAATAATAATTATAGCTGACATAAAATTAAATCAATCAACTAAAAAAATAAAAGCAGTCGATAAATGCCTTAAAACAGAATCATTTGTACGCTAGAAGGCTTGAAAATCGATCCAATGTGAAATTTTAAACTTTGGAAAAACATTGAAGAGAAATATGAGAGTTCAGAGAGTTGGGGGAGTTGAGAGAGATGTGAAATGAAAAAAATTGATGAGGGTATATATAGTTTAGAATATTTGCAGTGGGAGTATTTATGACGGATCTTATGGAAAATACTAACCCCTTATTAATTAGGGGTGGGGTTTATAAAGGTATTTGAGATGGGTCTCGTCACGAATACCTAGTTGTCGTCATAACATTTGTGACAGGCAATAAATCATTTCACAAATAATATTATTTGTGATAGGACCCATCGGAAATATTGAACCCCTATTAGTTAGTGTGCAGTGGTTAAAAAGGGTATTTACGATGGGTCTCATCGCAAATGCGAAAACCATCGAAGGGTATTTGTGACGGGTCCTGTCACAAATACTAAAATTGTAACATCCCAGGTAAATGAAGAATAAGACATATTTCATATTTTTTAATATTTTTTAATTAAATATTAATTTTACTTTAAAGGGGTTGCTATGTTCGATAGCGTCCGTGATACGCAACAGCGGGTTTCTTTGAATTCTTACGTTGCACACTAATAATATAATAATATTATTTTAAATGGTAGTTAACTCCTAGCCATTTTATTTCCAGGAATGAATGAAACTAAATACAATATGATTATACATGATTATTAAATGTTTTTAAATTAACCAATAAAAAGTTAGAGGCTTAAAATGTGAATGAATATAATTTTAAGCATAATTTACATTAAAAGGCAGATTTATCGCCTTTTAATGGAGAACCCTTTTTAAATCTAGTTTTGGACACTTTAATACATTCAATATTACTAAATAAAATCCTTCTTTATAATGGGGACATCAAAATTTACATTGTGTAAGTTTTTGGTATTTTTCTGATAAAGTTCATTTTTTAATGAAAAGTGAATAATATTGTATTTTAATTCAAAAGTGCCTTTTAATATAATTTATTTATATGGAAAGATTATCTTTTAGGTTGGTTTTAAATTGAAATTAAAATATATTTTCACCATTTAATCCAATGTTGGTCATTGTAATTAATTTCAATTTCAAATTGGACATAAACAAGTATCAATCTTTTGATAGTTATTGTTTCTTAAAAACATGCCATTTGTTTTGATAATGGGAATTAATTTTAAAATTAATTAATTCGACATATATGTTTTGAATTTGGAAAAATAGACATCATTTTTTAACTTGGAATATCAAATAATGCTTAGGCTGAATTTTTGGTATTTTTCTGAAAAAACTTCAATTGTTTGATGAATAGTGAAACCAGTTAGTGGTAGTTAAAAAAATGACATTTTCATTTCAATGAAATTTTACCACTTCTATGAATTGAATTTAAAAAATATGACATACATGGTTGTTATCAATAAGTAAAATGTGGTACTTTAAGATGCAAATAATTTTTCATGAATAGTAACTTTTGACTTTTATTTACCATGGTTAAAGGTAAATAGGGTAATTCAAGGTAAAAGGAATATTATAATAATTCAAAATTACCTTGAAACTTTTCCAAACCTTATTGTTTGAGTCATTAACGACCATGGGTATATTTGGGTCGATTTTGGGACCCCTTTGATCCACTTGAAAGTGATAATGACAATTTAGATTAATTAACTTAAAGACAAAATTGGCATTAACAAAAAGTTTTTGTAATTAATTTTTATTTGGTGTTATATAAGTCCTATTTTCGACTATAAATACTCATTATAAATCTAAAATTATTTTCTACATGATATTATTTGTTTTATAATTTTTATACATCAAATAAATTAAATTATTTATGACATAATAATGATGTAGTGTTTACCTCATTAATAAATCATTCAAAAAATAAGATTATAATGATTAAAATATTATCCAAAACATTTCAAATTCTGATTAGATGTTTTTATTTCGACCATTAATCTTCTTATCTTTTACTATTATTATTTCTGGACCATTAGAAACCGAATATAATCATATAATAAAATAATAGTTTCACACTTTCCTAAAGAGCCCCTCCTCCCCCTTAAAAAGGAGACTAATTATAACCAATTCATCACACCTCCCAAGCCATTTGGCTCGTCCAAACTCTACCAAAATAAGCTCCCAACATCCCTCTCCTCCTATTAGAATCCTTACCTTAGGCATAAGGCCCTTCAAGAAATCCTTTTGGTTCAAACCAAAAGAAGTTTCCTAAATTAAAGGTAACGATTTTTCTTAAATTGTTTTCTTTTATTTTACTTCTCCAAACACTAAACTATTTTTTATTCCTTTTTTTGTAACAACACCAGTATCCTCAATATAATATGATGTTTTAATGAGAATTATTCGAACTACACTTACACACACCGCCATCTAATGGATGAAGAACATAATGTTTCTGTGGATGACAAACTAAGGCCTCACGAAACGATGATTGTTCAATTACATCTTACCGCCTGTCATGGTGGCCATTAGGATGGAACTAAATTTATATATGATATATATTATGTTTATGATTTCCTTATTCTTCTGTACTTCCCATTTATAGCATGCCTTTATCGTTTCCATAGTGGGTAAATATGATAATCTTATTTGAGGAAGTGCGGACTACCGCCCCCTCAAAGTGATTTGATTCGTTAATACCTTATGTGGGATGTATAAAGGTTGGATTTAACTATATTATATATGATATTATACTGGAATTATAATATACCTTTGTATCATTATTTTCTAATTACATTAAAATTAGAAATAGAAATTAATGTAGCTTTTATGCGTACATACGGCTTACCGTCTCCTTGAATGGTGCAGTTCATTTCTTACCTCCAAATGTTATGTACTGTTATAAATAAATGTATATGCTGGATATATATGATATATATGATATATAAATCATGAATACCATTCTGGATATAATGCACCTTTGACCACATGGACAACTTATAAATATAAGGTGTTCATTTTTTACTCATGTACCAAATTTCGACAAAATGGACGTTATTATCATAAATGATTGCATAATGTTTATAACATGGTAATAAGTGATAAAAGAATAATAAACTTGAAAAAGGTTCTTAAGAAAGTATAAATTAACTTTATTTTATTATTTAGGAGATTAAAGAATGATCGAGTCAAGTCAGACACGAGGTAAAGGACTTCGTCTCAATCTCCTTTCATTGAGGCATATTTTGTTCTAATACAAGACATTATTTTATACGCTGTATAAAACATCTTTGACATTTCATTTCATTCAAAGGGGATCTTTTTCTATGAAGCGTTTTACTAAACAACAAAAAGGAATGTTTATTTTAACGTATGCGGTGATAATGACCTTTTCCACCGCCTCGAGTATTATTTGGTCTTTGCCTTCCTCAACAAGCCATAATGTTTTTTTTAAATAAAATAAATACCATATACTCTTTTATATATTTTGGTATTGAAAATGGTTTTTTTATAATGGATTTTTTATGTCAATATATTTAAGTATTATATGGTGATTGAAATGTGGTAATGTTTTCTTTCAATTATATTTGTTTTATGTTTTATGATTTTATAATGGTACTTGGACATTTGATGGGTGGTTACGTGATAAACCATGTGACGGGTGGTGCCATGAATACCAGGATGGGTGGTTACGTTATAACCTCCAATGCATTGGGTATGGAATTCAGTTGTATGGATATTCCATTTAGTGATATGTGTGGAAGTCGACCGTATGTTTCTTCCATTTAAGTATGATTATGTCCCAAGTTACCTTTATTATGTTATGTGTTCTTTATATGGGTTTTATGGTAATATTATGGTTAAAAAAGGGTAATTAATTAGGTTTTATTTAGTGAAAAGTATTTACTACATCATAAAGGTGAAAAGTATTACTTTTTCTAATGTATTCATGGTTTACTTTTTGTTTTTGAAAAACTAAGATTTTTCTTCTTTGTGTATCCCTTACTGAGCTTTTTATGCTCATCCCAAGTTTTTGAAATGTTTTTCACAGGATATAATGTGGAATAGGGTCAAGGATGGGATAAAGGAAAAATCATGCGGACATAAACATGGAACTAGACATGACACTTTTTTTCAAGAGTTTTTATTTTATGAAAAAATATAAATTGTATAGAGGTGTCTACTTTGTATTTGAAATGAACTGTAATAGTTATGTCCTGATTCTCTAAAACTCTAAACCTGAAAAGATCCTCAATGTGAATTATTCATTTAATTCAATATTATGAAATGTTTTAATCCCGAGTCCTTATAGTTGGTATCATAGTTCAGTTTAGATAACTTTAGGATTTAGGGTATTGTTAAATTAATGTCCCTAATGATATTTATGTTAATATTGAAATCATATAGCATTTACAAATTACCATGTTGGTTCACCTAAGATATTTCAATGTTCATAATGGTTTTCTTTAGAGGAAACAAGGCAGCTATGTTGGGACGACATCAGGAGGAAGACAACCTTCCAAATCAGCAACCTGATATAGTCGAAATCGGAACTGAACAGTTTGTTTCAGTGATGGCACAGTTGAATCAAGCAATAAATGGTGGTGGTATTCATGCATGAGATCATCCAGATCAACGACAGAGGAACATGTCAGTAGTGGATCATTTCATGAGGAAACATCCCCCATCATTCATAGGATGATCTGACCATGTGCTAGCTGAAGGGTGGATTAAAGCATTGGAGAAGATTTTTGATGTCATGGGTTGTTCAGAACATCAAAAGGTTAGTCCCGTTGTTTATCGTTTTGAAGGTGAAGCTGATCAGTGGTGGTCGATGGCGTAAAATATCAGGGATAGTGATGATATTGATGCTCTTGTTTGGGATGAATTCAAAGGTTTGTTTCCTGAGATATATTTTTCTAAGGTGGTTCATCTTAAGATAGAGAAACAATTCCTAGAATTGAGGTAGGAGGATGACTCTGTGGCTACTTATGAAGAAAAGTTCACTCGACTGGCAAGGTATGCACAAAATTTCATCCGAGATCTTGATAGTAAGACAAATAGATTTTACTGAGGACTAAATCCACGATATCGAAGAGCGTTAGCCTCTCGTGAGTTCAAAAGTTATGAAAAACTTGTTCGATATGCAGAGAAGCTGGAAATCGAGTTTGCTGATGATCAAGTGTTCTTTGAAAAACAACAGAATAAGAGGTCCAGTTGGAAGGTAAAGGGGAAGAATTTATCAAAGAATCCTGGAGGTAAGAAAAATATATATCCATCTTGTGAGAAGTGTGGTAAAAAGCATACCGGAGAATGTTTATCAAAGTCTGGAAAGTGCTTCTGGTGTGGTAAGTCTGGTCATATTTCTCGTAACTATAAGGAAGATGATCAATAAGGCAATGAAAAACCATCGGTAATATGTTTTAAGTGTAATGAAAGGGTTCATTATGAATATGTTTTTCTATTGAAGAACTCACCTGAGGGAAAGAAACCAGACCACAAGAAAAAAGGGGTGGTGAAATCTTTTGCAACTACTTCAGCAGATGTTGGGTCATCAAATGAAGTTGTATCAGGTACATTGTTTGTTTGTTCAGATTATTCCAATGTGTTGTTTGATTCAGGGTCAACACACTCTTTTATTTCTGATAAGTTTTCTAGTAAATTGGGAATTCCATCTCAAGATATAAATACAGAACTTACGGTAAAAACTCCTGGAGGATTTGTTGAGACAAAAAAGAAAACATAAGAACATTCATGTCTTTGTGTGTAGAAAGAATCTACCTGAAAAACTTATTGTTTTTCCTCTAGTAGAGTTTGATGTTATATTGGGAATGGATTGACTTTCTGTTTATGATGCTAAGATTTACTGTAGAGTTAAGGAGGTTTCTTTTCAGAATGATTTTTAGTTATTATACAAAAATGAACCCTTGCTTTTGATTTCATGTCAGGAAGCTGAAAAACTAGTAAAAGATGGAAACGAATGTTACCTTGCACATATTGTTGAAAACAAAGGAACTGTTCAGATTAATGATGTGCCAGTGGTAAATGAGTACCTTGACATTTTTCTGGATGAGTTTCCTGGTATTATACCTGATCGGGAAGTTGAATTTACTATTGACTTAGTTCCCGATGTTATGAAAATTTCAAAACCCCATTATTGAATGGATCAAATTGAACTTTTAGAGTTAAATAAGCAATAGCAGGAGTTATTAGATAAAGGATTCATTTGACCTAGCACATCACCATGGAGTGCTCATGTCTTGTTTGTTAAAAAGAAATATGGTTCAATGAGACTTTTCATTGATTATAGAGCATTGAATAACATCACTGTTAAGAATAAGTATCCTTTTCCTCATATCGATGATTTGTTTGATCAGATCCAGGGAGCTCTGTATTTTTTGAAGATTGACATGAGGTCGGGGTACCATCAGTTGAAAGTAAAGGAAGCAGACGTTCCAAATAACACGTTTCATACTAGATATGGCCATTATGAATTTGTAGTTATGCCTTTTGGATTAACCAATGCACCTGTTGTATTCATTGATCTTATGAATAGAATTTTCCGTGAGTTCTAGGATAAGTTTGTGGTTGTGTTCATTGATGATATTTTGATTTATTCTAAAAGTAAAGAGGAACAAGAATTTCATTTAAGGGTTTTATAGAAAACCTTAAAAGAAAAGAAACAATTTGGGAAATTCAGAAACTGTGAGTTTTGGTAATAACAAATTTCTTTCCTTGGTCAAATTGTTTCAAAAAAATTGCATAACTGTTGATCCTGCTAAAACAAAAGTTGGTTAAGAATGGAGAAGACCCACAAATATAACCGAGATTCGTAGTTGTCTTGGTTTGGATGGCTATTACTGGAGGTTTGTTGAGAATTTTGCATGGTTATCTAGTCCAATGACTAAGTTAACTCAAAAAGGTGTTATGTTCATTGGGACAAAAGAATGTGATTATTTTTTTCAGGAATTGAAAAGAAGATTGGTGAATGCTCCAGTTTTGGAACTTCCATCCAGAAATGGTGAGTTTCTAATCTAAAGTGATTCTTCATTGAAAGGACTTGGATATGTCCTTATGCAGAATGATCAGGTAATAGCTTATGCTTCACGTCAGTTTAAACCTCGTGAGTTAAATTACCCTACACATGATTTGGAATTAGCTGATGTTGTTTTTGATTTAAAATTTTGGAGGCATCATTTGTATGGATTAATGTGTGAAATATATACTGATCACAAAAGTTTGAGGTATATATTCACTCAGAAAGAATTGAACATGAGACAGAAAAGATGGTTGGAATTAATCAAGGATTATGATTGTACGATCCATTACCATCCGGGAAAAGAAAATAAAGTGGCTGATGCTTTGAGTAGAAAATATAATGCTTCATTAAAAATGTTATGTTTGGAACGAGATCCTTTGGTTTTTGATTTGATGAACTTTGGCATAAAAATTTTTGTTGCAGGAAATTCTTCTATTTTGTATCAGGTGTCAGTGAGATCATCTCTATCAGACAGAATAAAGGAAGCATAGAAAGAAGACAGTGAGTTGCAGAAAAAGGTAGAGTTGGTTCAGAATGGTAAGTTTCCTGATTTTAATCTTGATAATTATTGGGTATTGAGGGTTGGGAAGAGAATATGTGTACCTTGTGATTCGTAGTTGAAGAATGAGTTGTTATGTTAAGCTCATAGTTCTCCATTTCCAGTTCATCCTGGCAGTACTAAGATGTATAGAGATCTTCAAGAGTATTACTGGTGGGATGGAATGAAAAGAGACATTGTTGATTTTACTATGAAGTGTTTGAATTGTCAGCAGGTTAAAGAAGTGCGATAGTTACCTAAAGGAATGCTTCATCCCTTACCGGTGCCAGAGTGGAAATGGGAAAATATATCCATGGATTTTTTTGTGGGATTACCAAATACATCTCGAGGTAATAATACAATTTGGGTTATAGTTGATCGATTTACTAAATCTGCTCATTTCCTTCCTATTAGAGATACATTTTCTCTAGATCAACTTGCTCGGTTGTATGCTAAAGAGATAGTCAGGTTGCATGGAGTTCCCCTCTCTATTATATGTGATCGTGATCCCAGGTTCACTTTTAACTTTTGGAAAGGCCTTTAGAAGTCATTGGGTAATGAATTAAATTTTAGTACATCTTTTCATCCTCATTCAGATGGGCAATCAGAATGAACAATTCAGACATTGGAAGATATGTTACATGCTTGCTCGATAGATTACCAGGTAAGTTGGGACCAATATATTTCTTTGGTTGAATTTTCTTATAATAACAGTTTTCATTCCAGTATAAAGATGGTTCTATTTGAGGCATTATATGGAAACCGTTGTCGAACTCCAGCTTTTTCGGATGAAGTTGGTGAAAGGAAGCTGATGGGACCAGAATTGGTAGAAGAGATGGAAGAGAAAGATCATTTGATTCAGAAGCACATGAGAACAGCTCAATGCAGATAGAAAAGTTATGTCGGTAACCAGAGGAATGATATTTCCTTTGAGATAGGTGATCATGTCTTTCTCAAAGTTTCTCCATGGAAAAGTGTGATGTGTTTTGGTAAGAAGGTAAAGTTGAGTCTAAGGTTCATTGGACCTTATGGAATTCTGGATAAAGTTGGATCATTTGCGTATAGAGTGGCTTTACCACCAATTTTATCCCAGGTGCACAATGTTTTTCATGTTTCGATGTTGAGAAAGTATATGCTAGATCCATCTCATGTTTTGAGCCCAGAGGTAGTTCAGTTGGAAGACAATATCTCTAATGAAGAACAACCAGTCCAGATTATTGACCATAGAGAGCAGGTGTTGAGGAATAAGGTAATTAACTAGGTAAAGGTTTTGTGGAAAAATCATATGGTTGAAGAAGCAACGTGGGAATCTGAAAATGCTATGAGGGATAAATACCCCCACTAATTTTGATAAGTGAATAAAAATTACGAGGACGCCATTCCCAAATGGGGGGAGGGATGTAACATTCCACGTAAATGAAGAATAATATATATTTCATATTTATTAATATTTGTGAATTAAATATTTATTTTAATTTAAAGGGGTTGCTATGTTCGATAGCGTACCCGATACGCAACAGCGGGTTTCTTTGAAATCTTATGTTGAACACTAATAATATAATATTATTATTTTAAATGGTAGTTAACTTCTAGCCGTTGTATTTGTGGGAATGAATGAAACTAAATACAATATTATTATACATGATTGTTAAATGTATTTAAATTATCCAATAAAAATTTAGAGGCTTAAAATGTGAATTAATCTAATTTTAAGCATAATTTATATTAAAAGGCGAATTTATCACCTTTTAATGGAGAAACCTTTTTAAATCTAGTTTATGTCTCTTTAATACATTCTATATGACCATATAAAATCCTTCTTTAGAATGGGGACATCAAAATTTACTTTGTGTAAATTTTTGGTATTTTTCTGATAAATTTCATTTTTAATGAATAGTGAAAATATTGTATTTTAATTCAAAAGTGTCTTTTAATCTAATTTACTTATATTGTTAGATTATCTTTTAGGTTGGTTTTAAAGTGAAATTAAAATATATTTTTACCATTTAATCCAATGTTGGTCATTGTAATTAATTTCACTTTGAAATTGGACATAAAAAAGTATCAATCTTTTGATAGATATTGTTTCTTAAAAACACGATATTTATTTTGATAATGGGAATTAATTTTAAGATTAATTAATTCCACCTCTATGTTTTAAATTTGGAAAAATAGACAACATTTTTGAATTTGGAATATGAAATAATGCTTCGTCTTAATTTTTGGTATTTTTCTGAAAAACATTAGTTTTTGATGAATAGTGAAACCACTTTGTGGTAGTTAAAAAAACTGACTTTTTCATTTAAATGAAATTATACCAATTCTATGAATTTAATTTCAAAATTATGACATTCATGGTAATTATAAAGAAGTAAAATGTGGTTCTGGAAGATGAAAATATTTTTTGGTGAATAGTAACTTTTGACTTTTATTTACCGCGGTTAATGGTAAATAGGGTAATTCAAGGTAAAAAGAATATTATAATAATTCAAAAATTATCTTAACACTTTTAAAAACCTTATTGTTTGAGTAATTAATTACCATGGGTATCTTTGGGTTTATTTTGGGACCCCTTTGATCCACATGGAAGTGATAATGACAATTTCGGTTAATTAACTTAAAGTAAAGACAAATTTGACATTAATAAAAGTCTTTTAGTAATTAAATTTTATATGGTGTAATATAAGTACTATTTTGACTATAAATACTCATTATAAAGATAAAATTATTTCCTACATGATATAATTTGTTTTATAATTTTTAGACATCAAATAAATTAAATTATTAATGACATAATAATGATGCAGTGTTTACCTCATTAATAAATCATTCAAATAAATAAGATTATAATGATTAAAATAATATCCAAAACATGTCAAATTATGATTTTATGATTTTATTTCGACCATGACTCATCTTATATTCGACTATAATAATTTTTCTACCATTAGAAACCGAATATAATTATATAATAAAATAATAGTTTCACACTTTCCTAAAGAGCCCCTCCCCCCCCCTTATAAAAGGAGACCACTTCTAACCAATTCCTCACACCTCTCAAGCCATTTGGCTCGTCCAACCTCTGCCAAATTAATCTCCCAAAATCCCTCTCCTTCTCTTATAAGCCTTGCCTTAGGCAAAACGCCCTTCAATAAATCCTTTTTGTTCAAACCAAAGGATGTTTCCAAAATTAAAGGTAACGATTTCTCTTAAATTGTTTTCTTTTATTTTACATCTCCAACCCCTAAAATATTTTTTATTACTTTCTTTTGTAACAACAAAAGTATAATAAATATACTAGGATGTTTTTATGATATTTATTCAAACTATAATTACACACACCTCTATCTAATGGATGAAGAACATAATGTTTCTATGGATGGAAAACTAAGGCCTCATGAAACGATGATTGTTCAATTACATCTTACCGCCTCTCATGGTGGACATTATGATGGCACTGTATTTATATGTGATATATATTATTTTTATTATTTTATTATTCTTCTGTACTTCCCATTTATATCTTTCCTCTATGGTTTCCAAAGTGGGTAAATACGATAATCTCATTTGAGGAAGTGCGGACTACCGCCCCCTCAACGAGATTTGATTCGTTAATTCCTTTTGTGGGATGTATAAAGGATGGAGTTAACTATATTATATATGATATTATACTGGAGTAATAATATACCTTTGTTTCATTATGTTCTAATTCCATTAAAATTAGAAATGGAAATGAAAGTAGCATTCATGCGTACGTACGACTTACCGTCTCCATGAACAATGCATTTCATTTCTTACCTCCAAATGTTATGTACTATTATAAATACATGTATATGCTGGATATATATGATATATATGATATATAAATAATGATTATAATTCTGCATATAATGAACCCTTGACCACATGGAAAACTTATAAATATAAGGTGTTCATTTTTTACTCAAGTACAAAATATCGACAAAATGGACGTTATTAACATAAATGATTGCATAATGTTTATAACATGGTAATAAGTGATATAAAAAGAACAATTAACTTGAAAAATATTATTAAGAAAGTAGAAATTATCTTCAGTTTATTATTCAGGAGATTAAAGAACGATCGAGTCAAGTCAGACACGAGGTAAGGGACTTCATCTCAATCTCCTTTCATTAAGGCATATTTTGTTCTAATACAAGACTTTCTTTTATACGCTATAAAAAACACCTTTGAAATTTTATTTCATTCAAAGGGAATATATTTCTATGAAGTTTCTTACTAAATGAAAAAAATTAATGTTTGTTTTTAACATACACGGTGACAAAGACCTTTTCCACCACCGCAAGTATTATTTGGTCTTTGGCTTCCTCCAAAATCCATAATGGTTTTTTTAAAATAAAATAAATACCATATACTCTTTTATGTATTTTGGTATTGAAAATGTTTTTTTATAATGGATTTATTATGTCAATATATTTAAGTAATATATGGTGATCGAAATGTGGAAATGTTTTCTTTCCATTATATTTGTTTTATGTCTTAAGATTTTATAATGGTACTTGGACATTTGATGGGTGGTTATGTGATAAAACATATGCTGGGTGGTGCCGCGAATACCAGGATGGGTGGTTACGTTATAACCTCCAATTCATTGGGTATGGAAGTCGTTCGTATGGCTATTCCATTTAGTGATATGTGTGGAAGTCGACCGTATTGTTATTCCATTTAAGTATGATTATGTCTCAAGTTACCTTTATTATGTTATGTGTTCTTTATATGGGTTTTATGGTAATCTTTTGGTTACAAAAAGGGTAAGTAATGATCTTTTATTTAGTGAAGAGTATTTACTACTTCATAAAGGTGAAAAGTATTACATACGTTAAAGTATTCATGGTTTACTTGTTGTTTTGAAAAAGTAATAGTTTTTATTATTTATTCACCCCTTGCTGAGCTTTTTACGCTCATCCCATGTTTTTTGAAATGTTTTTCATAGGGCATAATGTGGAATAGCGTCAAGGATGGGATCAAGGAAAAATCATGCAGACTTAAACATGGAACCAGACACAACTATTTTTTTCAAGAGTTTTTATTTTATGAAAAAATAGAAATTGTGTTGAGGTGTATACTTTTTATTTGAAATGAAATGTAATAGTTATGTCCTAATTCTCAAAAACTCTAAACCTGAAAAGATCCTCAATGTGAATTATTCATTTAATTCAAGATTATGAAATGTTTTAAGGTCGGGTCCTTATAAAAACCCAACAAAGATTATTTAGGACAGGTGAAAACCATATGTCGCAAATAGTTAGTTATTTGTGACGGGACCCATCCTCGTCACAAATGACGGGTTTTCATGTAGTGTTCATAATTTATTAAATAATTAACAAAATTAAACAATTAAGGGTAAAAAATGAGAAAAAACAAAAAACAATATGATAAAAATATGAATGACAGTATTACACCCACACATAATATGTTTATCAGATCAAAATACATAACAGTCATTAAAAATTGATTATCAACTAGTTTCAGGGCAAGGATGTTCACCTAAAGGGTCGGGAGAGGAAACTCTATTCCAATGCCACATGCAATCCAGCACATAAACTCCAACATCTGCTCATCTCTCTGACACTGCTGCTTATGCTCCTCCTCCTACTCTCTGTACATCTGATTTATCATCTCATCCTATGATCCCATCATATATTCATACTAAGCATTAGATGATAAAAACGACTCTGCATTATCTCCCTTCAAGCCAACTGATGACATCATAGAGATACCATAATAATTAGTAGGTTTCAATTCTAAACCAATAAGGATCACTTGATCTTTCCCAACACCATGCATAGTCGCCTGTATCCAAGCTCCATCATAAAAATCATACCCACAAGTTGAATATACTATACCCTAATCTTTACTCTCTCATGAATGTAAATTCATAGTCTCATTCATTTCCTTCAAATATAATTAGAAATTAAAATAACAATAAAATTAATATCGGTAAAAAAATTAAATTAACTAACCACAATATTTCTTTGTTTGTCACTGAAAAGATATTTTGTACAAGGATCAGTGTACATTTTCTTTTAAACATTGAACTCCATAAGAGGGGGGTCAGTAACGCATTCTATAATATAAAAAAATTGCATTTAAAGTATATATACATTAATAAATAATATTAATTACCATATGTCATCAATGTGTATCAAATGTATACCTCCCAGCCCTCTGTGTGACCTCCTGCCACATTAGTTCTGACTCCCAGATAGTGACCTCTTAAAAATCACTCATATTTAGTTGGAGCACAATCCAACCCATATCTGAACTGAGATATAGTCTAGTCGATGAGAGAAACAATAATGGTAAAAATAGTAATAAAAGCTCTATCTAAGGATCCCATTCATAGATTATGTAAAAACTGATGAAAACATTCACATATACAAATCTCTCATGCATCCTATATAGGTTCTATCATTCTATCATTTATTGGAGACAATAAATTCTACAAGACAATTAAAAAAACATGTTACTAATTAAATAAATTTAAAATAAAATATATTATTTATTAACTTACAAGCCAGTGGTCGAACATCTGATGTCCAATAGCAATGGAAACCTAATCCCATGACACCCATAGTGTAGAAAAAAAATTCTTACAATTTCACCAACCCACCCAAAAGCTAAATGTGAATAATTGTGAAAATAAAAAAAATAATCAAAATATTATTACGAAAATTAATATAAAAACTAAAAACCAAAAAAAATAAATTAAAAAATTAAACATACCTCTCTAGATGAGGATAAAAATCAAGATATGAGCATATTTCTAGAACAAGTTCTGGAATTATAAATCTATAATGGTTATGCACACTCTTAGTATGTAGTTCTATAGCATCATCCTACATGTTAAATAAATCGAGGTCATCATCGGGAAGTCTGGAATCACCGAGAGAATGAAATATATCATCAGGAGAATCCCTGGATATCTAAAACAAATAATATTTCCAATAAAAAATTATTAATACATATATCAAATATAAAAAAACTAATAAATACCATAATATAAAAATCTTTCTTGTAAATATTTATTAACACATATATAAAATATAAAAAATGATAAATATCATAATATAATAATTACCTAAAAATAAATACCTGGATATAAAAATCCTACCAGTAAAAATTTTTTACTTTAAATATCAAACATAAAAAACCAGTAAATTCATGTACAATATAATATTATTATTATTCAATAATTATTAATAAAGATATCAAATATAAAAAATTGATAAATATTTGCATCAATAAGGGAATGGGATAGATCATCAGGAATATCTCCAACCATCTGAAATGAAAAATATTTACAATAAATAATTATTAATACTGATATGAAATATAGAAAACAAATAAATACCTGAATATAATACATCGTTCGACATATTTATTGTCATATTCATTGATGAAAATTTCTTCATCTTCATCATAAACATCAACTACTTTAATATGACTTTCATTTTTATCATTTTTTATTACTTCATCAATATTATAAATATCATTGACCCTTAACTGGGAGGATTCATTATCGATATTTATATCACATCAGGTAAAAGATATATTTGGGGTTATTTCTTAAGAAAATTCAATATATTTCCCTTCCATATGACCATTTTCATTTTAAAGTAATTGATTGTCAAGTGATTCCATTTTAATTACACTCCAATATTCATTTAAATCTCTTGGAATAGGATATTAATTTTCTTTAAAAATTGACATGCTTGATGTGTCAACATAAATGGATCATTTCAGGCAAGAAGGCGATTTTATGTAATATCAAAAACTCCACGTCATGGATGAAATTGAATCCTTCGATCAATGTCAAACCAATGAAATTTAAGCATTGTTACATAATTTGATCCTAGATAACATAACTCAATTATTGCATTCATCATACCATAAAATTGAACTTCACTTTCTTTATGTTTATATCCTTTCAAAAAAACCACCATCATTCATTGATTTCTTTGATTCACCATATATTCAATTATGAAATCAAAATCCATTAACCACATAACCAATATAAGATTTAACCAATTTTTATGGAAGGTTTTTTATCAAAAAAAATGTATGATCAATTTTATTTTCATGTTATGTTCCTGAAAAACAATAAAAATTATTTATGATAAGGATCATTACAAAAAAGAATTAATGTTTCATCATAAAAAAAAATCATACAAGTCTTTGAAACCAACATGAAAAATTCTATTGGTTACGTTCTTCAAGAGAAGCATGGGTAACTTGTATAAATTATTTTTTGATATGGTCATCATATAGTCTATAAAAGAAATAAAGAAAATAAAATTATCTATTATAAAATTTTTAAAATAAAAATTAGTACTTTATGAAAAAATCATTTCATTTCTGCATAATGTAGCTAAATATATGTTTGATATCTATGAAGTTCTTCATCTAAAATCCATCATTCATGATAACCACCAAAACCAAGCTTAGGTTGATTAAAAACTATTAATCGATGGATTGTGACATCATCAACATTTTACTAATTATGACACATAAAATTATGTTTTGAAGGATATTCATATGGAATATAATAAGATAATTTTTTTAAAATATCCTCCTATAAGTATGCTTTCGCAGTTGACCCTTCAATCGATACCTTGTTACATACTCTCTTCATTGATTTTTACATTAATATCCAAAACGAGTACATCCATCAGAATTGTATTAGCCATCCATATTTAGCTTCATACAGAAAATGAAATATGAAATATTTTATTGAGTATAATAAGGTTGGTAGGAAAAATTTCTCCAATTTATATAAAATTAAAAAATAACTTTTCATGTCATACTCAATGCATCATAATCTAATTTATATTCTCAAATATCTTTGAAGAAATATGATATTTCAATCAACATTTCCTAGATTGAAGAATTTAATAGCCCTCCAAGACAAATTGGCAGCAGTATTTCCATTATTAGAAGGAATTCATGGATTTTTAACCCAGTAATATGTCTATTTATGATACAATGAGACAAATTATAAGCTTAACTATCCCATAAACAAAAATATCTAATACATTGATAAAATAATAATTTCCATTCCTCATAATGCATGTAATATACTTATAGCTTTATTAAATTTTGTGATATTTCATCTTCAAATAATCCAATTTCAGGACGCCTGCAAATTTGGGATAGATCTAACTGTGCCTTTACATTATCTTTGTTCTTACTGAGTGTGTCCATCATGGTAAAAACTATTTTATCAAAAAAATTATTCTCAATATACATTACATCTAACATGTGACAAGCCAACAAATTAGACCAATATGGAAGTTCTCAAAGAAAATATTCTTTATCCAATTATGATCTCTCCCAAAACCATATATTTTTTGTTCATTTATAGTTAGTCCAAAAGTAATATGAGGTAATGAAGAGATGATAAATTTTACCTAAATACCTAAGAGAATAATTGGAGATTCATCTATTTCAATCCTACCATTTGTAAAATTATTTATATTCCTTCAAAAAGGGTGATTTTCATTAATAAATATCCAATGACAGTCAAAATAACTAGTATTTCTTTCATTAACAATCATAAACACTTTGTTATCAACCATGCAATATGGATATGATTTTAAAACATTTTTACTCCATCCATAAAACATACCATTTGCCAAAAAGTCACTATTTTCATTATTAATGAAATACTGAGTGTAAAATTATAATGTGTAACTATATAATATATAGTTACATTGTTGTTCTATGAGGGAATTAACTCATCAGTTAGTGTCTTCAGATTAATATCGATATTCATCTTCATATGTCTTGGAATTAATAACTATATATATATATGGTTCCTTTACAATCATCCAATGATTTAAGTTGTACAAAGTTATAAAAATGGGCCAATAATAATATTGATTGTCTTAAGAGCCAAATGGGAAAATCCCATCATTATAATGATTCGACCATATTTTATGAGGTTCTGAAGAAAAAAAAAGGTGTATCAAAAGAAATTGTTTCCATAAACCACCATCACAAGGATGATTTAATATTTTACTAATCGAAATATATGATTGATGTCATGCCATCAATGTAGCAGTGTTGCAAGACATAAATAAAGGTTCTAAATGAGTTGTAATTAAAAATACCTAAACTATTTCATAGGAAATATACAATTTAATTATTGAGCCTCTTTATATATCTATTCCACTCATGTTTTACAATTAACTAATGATTTATAATCACCATAATATAAGATGAAATTTTTTTAATATGCATGGATATTATGATAACTAAGACCCAAATTATGGACTAACCTAATTCTTTTATAAAAACTTATAGGTAATGTACTTCTTCTAGGAAACAATGATTTAACTAAAGAAAATATTTGATCAAAAAAACTATTTTACATTCCAAAATCTAATTTTATAGCTATGAATTTTGTAAAAGGTATAATTTTTATTATGTAGCATCCAGGATATAAGAACTCCTCAGTAAATGTAATCAGATTTCAAATTTGAGATGGTTTTGATTCATGATTTGGAATATTATTCTGAGTTTTTGTTACCTAAATAGAGAGACTAGTATCCTCATGTACTAAATATTGAAATGATAGATCCATAACAAAAAAGTTTGTATTTTATACTTAATTTTTTTCACCATGTTGATAATAAAAAATATAATCCTTATAAAAACCAAAACACATTAGATGAAGTGAAACATTGTCAAATTATTCAAATCTCCTAAGATCGCATTTCATAGATGGACATTTCATTTTTCCTTCATAAAAAAATTCTAAATCTGACAATGAAAATGATATAAATTTTTCAAAACCCTCTATTTAAATTGGATTTATACCAAATCTATTGGGATTTTTACGATGATTTATCCAATCATGGTTACATAATAGAAATTGTTGTCTACTTCCTGAGTTCATATTTATCAAAAAAAAATAGTAACAAAAGAATAATTATTACTCATTATGACTAATTAAAAATTATTTTTTTTATTTTAATTATCACTAATTATGACTACTAATCATGAATTATTACTAATATTTACTAATTAGAACAAATATTTTTTAATTTTTACTAACAGATGTAATTATTTATTACGTAATACTAATTATTTGTTAATTATAAATGAATTTTTAATAAATGTTATTAATTTTTAATAATTATTAGTATTTAATATTTTTTTACAATTTATTACAAATTACTATAATTTACTAATATTTACAAATTGTTAATAATATTTATTAATTAATACTAACATTTACTAATAATTACTAATATTAACTCAGTATTTTTTAATTATAACATATTATTTAATGATTGTTAATAATTATTTTAATTATTACTACATGTTTACTAATTATTGTGTGCTTTTAATAGTTGTTAGTATTTTTATACTTTTTTACAAGGCTTTACAAATATTTTACTGATTATTATAAATATGGTTAATTTTTAATAATTTATATAGTTATTAATTAATTCATACTAATTAGTTATTTATTATAACTAAATTTTTAATAAAAATTACTACTTTTTAATAATTATTATTATTTCATATATTTTCTTTTACAATTTATTAAAAATTATCATAATTTTCTCATATTTACAAACAGTTAATAATATTTTGTAATTAATAATAACATTTACTAATTATTACTAATATTGAATAATTATTAATGAATTATTAAAAATTATTTAATGTTTATTACTAATTATTTAAATTATTACTACATTTTTACTAATTATTGGGATTTTTTATAATTTTTGGTATTTTTTATATTTTTTTAAAAAGTATTAAAAAAATTCTAATTATTAATAACTATGTTTTTAATAAATATTATTTATTTTTAACTGTTATTTTTTCATTAAAACCATTTTATAATATTTTTTTATAAAAAAATATTTTGTTCAGATGTTTTATTTAAATTGATTTTCTCATCATTTTTATAATACACTCATTTCCTATTTATTATATATATATATATATATATAATTTCCTAATCAAATATATATACATCAAATATGTTTATACGCATCTTTTAAACAAATATACATATCAAATCTATACATCCATACATACATACATACATACATATAACCATGCATGTTTTTTTAAATATTTATTTATGTATATTCACATGTCAATATATATATATATATATATATATCCAAATGATTATAAAATTATATTCATGTGTTTTAAATACATGAAAACTAATCATAATATAATAATCAAGCATGGTTTAACATCTTAGCCACAATCCAAGCATTATAATGATTTATCAAAAATTATATCACAATAAGCATGATTTCAAAATAATCACAATAAGTCACAACATTTGACAATCTCTTTAAAAAAATTAAAAACATTAACTATGTTTGAATTAAATACTTTATTTCAACGTTATTTTTAAAAAAATTGTGATTTATTTAATATTTATTTTTATAAGGGGTAATATTTTTTCCCTTCATGAAATCTTATATTAAATACTTTTAAGAATTATTTATCATTTATTACGTACTCCACTACTACTCCTCATACATTAAATTTATATGGCATCATCATTCCATAAATTTAATTTCATAGTTTATATTTTATGAAATCCCAATAATTGACCAATTAAATAGATTTATATTAACTTTTTCAACATTTATATAAATAAGAGACACCCCTGTAAATAATTTCCATAATAATTATATTTCTAACAATAACATAAAATAAAAAATTCCAAATAATTTTGATGAAACTAAAAAAACATCCATCTTATGGTCTCACCATTAATATCCCCCCACGTATATAATATTAATTCCAAAATTTATATTTTAATCCCTAAATGTCAACATACTTCAATTAATCAACAATCAATTCCATCAGGTTTCCATTTAAAATGATTTCCACATTTGGCATGATTATATATATATATACATATGTTACAAAAAATAATATATATCTATATATAATTCTAAAAAAACATTCAACATTTATATATACATATATCTGTATATATATATATAAGTTCAAAAGGTTTCCTTGATTATATATATATATATAACTCGCAATATTTTCCAATTATACATATCATATATATATATATATATTAAATTTATATATATATATATATAAATGGAGGGTGTGGGATGTTAGCATGCGCATGCGCATTGGGAATCAACGGGGTGGCCAGATACCTCAAAATAAACAAATATGAACACCCAAATAGAAAAATATCTTAAATATAATGGCTAAATATTATAAAAAATAACTTAAATCAATTGGAATCAACCCATAAGGAGCCAGATCACATTGTGTTTGATGGTCGACACCCAAATAGGGAAGAATAAACTTCCAGTAACCATAAATACCAAATAAACCATAAAAATTGGGTAAATGATTTGACCTATGGTTTGATCAAACCAAATCTAGAGATATGGGAGGATAAATTGTAAAATAAAGTAAGTATGATAGAATAAGAGTCCATATCTAGGGGATTCAAATATCAATTAGCAAAAAATTATGGGCAACAGAAGAAATTGGAGCCAATTTCTCTAATGGGTGTGCACGAGGGATATTGTGCAATGGTGGAAGGAAGAATCAGGGGGAGAAGAAAATAAAAGGGTCACAAGGTTATTTAATTATCTTTTTATGAAATAATTATAGTGATGGACTATCCATCACTAAATATGTTGTCTATAAGACTTTTGTTATGGATCATGTTATCCATTGTAAAAAAAATTAACAAAAAAATTATGAAAGATAACATGATACATAAAAAGAGAAAATTTCATGAAAACTGTTTATGTTGGAAATAGTTTTCTATTACTATTACCCATCAAAAATAAGATTTTTTCAGTGGATATTAATATATATTGAAATATTTTGTTACTCTAAATTATTTTCAATGGCTTTTTATCCATCGTAAATAACCTTTCGTAAATGTATATTTATATAGTAGTATAAGAGCTCAGTCAGGGCATTGGATCCTCATTCACTAGAGTCAGTATCCCCAATCATCTTATGTCACGGGATCCTTCACTAAATTTCTTGTGAGTTTACATGATTTTATTAGAAATTATAGTTTTTAGACTTGATTGGTGGTTTGGAATTTATGGATTTAAGGATGTGGTACACCCACAACTAACGATCATGCATCAATGATGAGTACGTTCCCCTTTATAGATTTTGATGAAGGTATGGAAGATAGAAAAGCATTGAGGTATACATTTCTTCAATAGTTAAGACTCCTAGACACCCCATGGGTTTCCTTTGATCTGAGATATATAGTCGTCTTGTCAATATTAGCCATTGTGGGGTTTTTGGTTCTTTGAGCATTTTTAGTATCTCATGAGGTATGACCTTTGAGGATTGGATCTGAGATAGCTGAGACTTCCATGTTCCCCTTATCCTCCTATTAGTTGACTATATTAGGATATTTATTTGTCTTCCTCCTAGTTAGCCTCTAGTAAAAATTGTTCAGAGCTAACTAGTTTTTTTTTCCTTTATGTTTTCGTGGAATCTTACGGAGTATGGGTATACTCACTGTTTCATGGGTTTGTTTTCCCACATGTGTGATACATATGAATATAACACAATGTTCATATGTGGTATTATTGTACATGGAGATGGTGTCTCTTATTCAGAGTAGATTCAAGGTGATACTAGATGATGCATGGTGGAGCACGGTGGTTCATGATAGTGGAAGAAACCATTATAGTCGGGGATTGATCTAGAAGTACATGTAGTGTGGAGGAACCTTCTATAGTCTTGTGTCTTCCTGATTCAAAGGATTGTGTGATGTACAACTCCTTTGATATTTTACTATGTTTCATTTTAATTTTATTTGACATCTCATTCTTATATTGTATACATTTTAGTTTTTCATTTATATATATATATATATATTATCGGTGTTATTGAATAATGTATGCATTTGAGATATGTGTATATTGAAGGCTTATATAGGCTAATCCTTTCCATATTGAGTGATATGTCTACTCAGTTCTAGTTACCATCCATTTTCCTATTAGAGGATGGCTTTAGGAGACACACTTGGGTTACCACTTTCCTAGGTGTCCCCCTGATGGTTCAGGTCATGTATGAGTGGTATCGGAGCAGTTTTATCATAGGGGAATAGTTTGGAGTTATCATTCATTTGAAGAATGGTTTTGGAAAGTTATGTAAATTAAGTTACGGTGATCTCAAGTTTGATTGTAAGGCCATGGGGACTAGTTTAGGTGTAATAACGAGCATATCATTTCACCAGGACTTTGATAACTTGTTAGTTGACCCAGATCTCTGAGACATCATTATGGGGACAAGAAAGTTAGTACATGCATCATAAAGTAAACAGTTATGATCTTTCATGTCCTTCCTGTGTTATATCATCTATATATTCTCTAACCCATTTTGTTCCATACAATAAATTTTAGGGTATTACCCACTGATATACTTATTTTATGCATAGAAAGATTCATGGTGATCTCATGCTTGTGGTTGGGAATATCTCTACCGGTTATTGAGTGGTGGGGAATTATTTTAAAAACATGATTGAGTGGAATTATTACCCCATGATTTGTGGAAGTTCCTCTCTCATTTTATCTTACTGTAGTTATTTCATTAATATTGGAAGGTAATTTATATTATGTTATATAAGACAATTAATAGACTAGGTGTGTAGAATTTTTTTGGCATATACCTCATGTGTTTGAGAGGAGAGCCAGATCCTCAATCAATAGTGGTTTGGATGGAGTTTGAGGCTCGCATTTTTATTTGGCCTTCACTTCCACTGACTATATAAAAATGATTGTGTAGAGTTCCATTTATTTCTTAGTAAGATGATAGTGTATGATATTTATCTCAAACTTATTATGGGACTACACTGTTGGGATTAGAGTTTGAGTCCTTGTTTGGGGTGGAATTTTATCTGACTTTGTTGGTCCCTCCATAGGATAGTGTGATCATGTTTGAGTATGCATCAAGGCCCAACAATATCATGAGTTGTTTTTTTATATGTTTCATTATATAATTTTTCAATATCATTGATTCAGATAGATTATTTAGAGGAAGAGTTATTTATTCATGGTTATATTTCCATGCAACACCACCTTTGTTGAAGACCCCTGACTGAGTATTGTAAGATAGAGGATTCTGGTAGGGTAGTACCATGAATTTGGGAATATGTTAGCATTTCTCCTGAATATAGAATTATTGGTTCCATGTAAATAAATCCATGTCAATGATGATAACACTAAAAAAAGGTATTTTCCTATTAAAAGTGGTATCCTATAATGGAGAAGTTTTAATTGGGAATTTAATGGTGCAAGACGAAATTGATATGGAAAATACAACAATCCTCTCTCATCATTACCACCATCAATTGGTTTTTTCTTATAATGGAGTGTTAAAAGTAAAATATTTTGAATAAGAACATGAAATAAGTATATGTCTAGTTATCTAAAAATGTATTTCTAAGTATGATCCATGATATCTCTTCATGAACCCTTATACTATATGGTTTATGAGAAAGTTATTTTTTCTGTATCAAATGACTGAGAATTGGATATTCTTATGGAATTCTTAGTTATACCCTTATTGGCTAGACATTTTCCACTAATGGATACTATCTTTCACTCACCCATTCTGGTGAAATTAGTTTTTCGTAGGTGTATAAATAGGTCTTTTATGAGAGTCCTTTTTGAAAAAGATGATATCTAGTGGAACCTTTCATAATATAAATACAGTATCAGTGATAGTACTATATGATGATGTGAAATTATGTAAATGAGATAAATTATACCCCAAATAAATGAGTGTGACCCCTTACGTGTCATAAGTAGATCACTCCCTTGAGGGTTATAGTAAACTAACTATTATACAACAAGAATGGATCTATAAGATATATGGTTATATGAGGGTATAATTACTGTGATCATGGAGGAATATAAGGAATATTATGAAGGGAACCCTAGGGTTATCCCTTTATGTGATACTAACATGTTCATTGAATTATATCCCAAATATGGTGTTCAAGTGTTTTTGGTCGGATTAATGAACACCATTATGATGTTCATATAGAATATGGGCTAAATCCTTCATTGTGTCGGTTCAAGGAGGATATTTTTATGCTTTTAAGGTATTTAAAAAGTATTTACTCAATATTATAATATTTTTAGAACCTATCATTGAATGAGACTTGGATTCATGGAGTAACAGTTCATTTGTTAACGTTGAGTCTATAATGGTTAATGAGATCTTAGCAGCACAATAGTAGCATAGTAGTTGGTGCTTCTAGAAAAGGACTCAGTGTTCGGATGGTGGAGTAAGAACATGAGTAGCCAGATTTTTTGTAGTTATTCTTATATAAATGGAGATAAATTTCTCAAAATTATATAATGTTGGTGGCCCTATACTCTTCCCTTTTTTGATAGATACCATTGTTGGTGTCAACTTAATGGTCTTGATTGAACAGAATTTCTCAAGAAATTAACCTAAAGGGGTTTTAGAAAGTTGGAGATTGCATTAATCACTTCCTCATATTTATGGTGGTTTTCTCTTAGTGTTCATTCTAAGTACTATGATGAAAATCATATGTGGGGGCCACCATAGTGAATTGAGACCCTCGGTGTGGTATGTCCAATAGATTTTAGGTATTTACCCATCATATGGAAACTCTTTTTATGTAGTGGGGGTGGGTTCTAATAATTTTTTGGTTTTTTATTTCTCTTGTTCAGTAGATCTTATCATTGAGTATATATATGACATAGTAAAGACATCTGAATTGTCAACACCATCCACTTTAGATTATGGAATATTAGGCCACCCAACATATAGCTTTGTGATTTTGAGTTGTTTCAGGGGATTAGTGTTATTTTTTATGTTCTCATATAGAGATTTTATGAAAAATAAATAAAGACACAACATAGATATCTTCAATAGTTAATGAAAAAATATTATATATTGACATGTGAATAAAGTATTCTAATAGATATCTTCAAGGAATTTGGGTAATAAGGCCCATGTCACCTTAGTGTTAGGAACTAGTAACATTGGTTCATGTTCCTTACACGTAAGAGATAACAAATAAATTGAGGTAGGAACATGGGAGAATAATTTCATGAAACCCACCTAGATTCAATGTGTAATATTTTTAAAGAGATTGATGTTTGAGTGTTGTGTAGATGAGATTGTTTCATATAAAACCCATCTAGAACAATCTTTAAAGCTATAGAGAGTAGTGTCCCCACTAGAGGTGACCATAGAAATGAATATTTTTAAGAAAGATTCTAGTGGTTAGTGGATTAATTCCATATTGTATGGTAGTATTACTTTAATATGAGGAATGTTTTTTGGTGAAAATGATTGGTAAGTCTTGTATAGATAATATGCATGTTTTGGTATAAGTCATGCATTGGGATGGGCTGAAGAAGGTATCTATTAAATAGAAGATAATGTTTCCTTCCAAGATGGTTTTGTATTGAGTTTTTTTAGAGTTCAGAACTCTAAGATGAAGGAAGTTCTTGGAATAGTTTGTGTTTCCCACATGAGTTTGTTAAAGATATTCATTCTTTGTAAGGTATGATTTATCTCTTTTTAGGAATGAAATATTTTAAATTTGGGTAAGATGTAGTGGCCCATATCTTTTTTCAAGTCAATACTTGAGCCCAATTTTTGAGTTTCAATGTCCTGATTCCACCCTATGGGTAGGATGAAAAATTCACCCTAGTAGGCAACCTTATAAATTGTTTTTATGGTTCAGTTGATCTTCGAATACAGTGCTTACCCCCAAATTGAGTTTTAGAAAAATTTTGAGTATATTAAATTTAATGGGGTACTAAATATATATTATTTAAATTAATATTTTTCTAATAGATAGGGTTGTGATGTAATAGCTCAAGTTTTTGGTGTTTAAATTTGGAAATATTTTTATGTAATATTATAGGATTAATTTATAAGAATGATTTGAATTATAGGCATTGTGGAGCCTCTCTATTAATATTTTGAGTATAATATATTATTTTTAGACCTTATATGTGTGTTCTTGATAAAATTATTATATCTATTAAATGGGTCATAGGATGGAAAAAATAACATTGTGGCTGATTCTATAATTATTAGTTTACCTTGGCGATAGTGTAAGTATAGTTCACACCTTGGGTTTCTGAGATTGACCATCACAGGTGTCATTAATTTTATGTTTTTTATTTTGTTGTGAATTTTGGGTGGTGTAACCCCAAAATTTCCCTATAAAAAATCCTTATAGATTATCTTTGTGTTTAGACACTATTGAAATTAATATAACCCTAGATATAGGGAGATATGATAGAAAATCCCGATCATGGTAGAATTGAAAATGGACTGTGACGGATGATGGGATCTGGATTCATGGTGACATCAATAAATATATCATTGATGATGATGAACATGAACTAATCCTTTTTCAATGAGCGGTCTAACTTGAGGTAGGAATAATTATTTGGATTTTTTTATACTTTTTAAATTCAATATTGAATCTATGATAAAACCCTTTATTCTTCATTTTCAAAATAGTGTGGATTGTTTGTGTATTAACCTCTAAACCTAATCTCAAATCTAGGTTTGTGCATCATGGAATTCTCAAGATAGTCAAATTATTTTCTTTTATTTACCTAAATTTTTCATGGAATGTGGGAATTAATTTTTTGGTAGATAAAGAGGGTGGATTTTTCTTATCCCTATCTCCTCCATTCTCCCCCTCTCCTCTCATTTCTCTCTTTCCCACTCACTTACCAATTGTGTAACACCCACAGAATTTAGTATGTGTTTTACTTTAAATAAATACATTACTAGGTAGATTGCATTACACGAATCATAGAAACGAAACACACTTAAATATACCATATTAAAAAGAAAGTTAAACATTAATAAATACAATGTGAAACATCATTAACAAAATTAATATAAGAATAAAACCACAAGTGAATAAAAAGAAATTAAAATTCTTTTTTATAAAAACATGTTTTATGATTATTTATATATTATAATTATTATTATATAATTATATAAAAGGAATGTATTAAATAAATATAGGGGATGATAAATTTATAATATCCATGACATAATTAAGCAACTATAAGGAATTTTAATTTAATGATTCTTGGCTAAATGAAAATGTTTTTTTAAACATTATTTTTATTTTATATTATATATGTTTTATTTTAAAGATAAATTTATAATTTTTAGAATTTTAATATTGTAAAATAAAAATAATTTTTGGATTCATCCTAAAAAAGTTATCTTAGGTTGAAATATTTGTTACTTTTTAGAAATCGTTGATTTTTTTTTAAATAGAAAAAATTATCATTTTAAAAAATACCGTAACTTTTTTGAAATCAATATGGTATGAGTTTGAAATAAAAATATATGAAACCTTTTGATAATATGAATATTTATTTAAGGATTATAATAAATCATTTTAAACTATTGTGTTCAATTTGGAAACACATTCCTGCTTTTTTGTAACCTAAGTAATATTTTATTCTAATAAAAAACTATTTTTTCATTTTCCTTTAATTAAGTATTAAGAATTATCAATTTAGTTATGGATTTATTTTAATGTTATAAAATAATTTTTATTATTATCCATATTCCAAGAAATTCTCTGGTAATCAATTATATACATTGTTTTGGGGTAAATCCATTTTTATGCATAAAAATTAATTTTTATAAAAAATATTTTTCATTATGATTAACATACTTAAATTAAAAGTAACTTTTAACACCTATATAAATTTAATATTTTAAAATGTATTCCATATTTTGAATCATCATATTCAAATTTGGTAATATTTTTTGTTTTATTTTTATCCATAAAGAATAGTTACCATTGTAAGACTTAAGTCATCACAGTAAATCTTAAATGGGATAAAATTAGTTAAACTAAGAGATAAAACCACAAATATCCATAACACTTATTTATATTTAATTATATGAGTGGATTTAAAAATTAATTTATCATATATTCTAATAATTTCCTTTTGGTTCCTGTAATGACTTGTACCTTTCCAGTCTATTACTTTGAGGGAAATCTGGTGTTTGAGGTGCCCTGGGAAATCAAGGTGACTCATTTCAACACTTCTCAAAATTCCCAATTTTTCTAGTTTTCCAACGGTGCCTCATTCCAATGGTACTTCATCTTAATAGTGTCTCACGCAGGCGGTTCCTCACTGATGATATCTCACCATGGTGGTGTATCACCCTAGAGATGGATCATTTGTAGTTCCTCACCCTGGTGGTGGCTCTCTAGCGGTGTCTAACCCTGGTGGTTACTCATTGGTGGTCACTTGATCGGAAGTCCCTCATCTAGTAGTGGTTCAATATAAATGCCTTATCCAGTAGTGCATCATCTAACAGTGGCTCACGAGAGGTTCCAAGTCTAGTGGTGTCTCGTTGGCGGTGCCTCATCTAGTGGTGCCTTGTCTTGTGGTGCCTCATCTGGTAGTTTCTCACTCGTGGTGCATCATGAGAAGTGTTTCTAGTTCTTCAAGTTCTTCCCTTTTGACATCTTTCATGAACATAAAATGGGATTATGGAAAATTTTAAAAGGCTTTGAGACTGATTAAAAATACATAAATTACAACTTTAATTCACTAATGTTTAGGAGGATTTTAAATGGTCAAAACATGTGGTCTTGGAAATATCCACATTTAACAAAAAATCAAAACTATATCTAATCTCCTGACTCGGATCCAATCTTTATAAATCCAACATATATTTCGTCTTGATAATTCTTTTTTTCTTTCTCTTACTATGGGATATTCCAAATCCCTATTTCCATTGGAGTCATGTGGCCAGTCTACTGTAGTTGGTTCATGCTTCCCTAGAGGGTTACCTGCTCTATGAACGACCCTGTTTTTTGTGCAACCAATAAGTGATAATCACCCATCTTACAAGTAGCATTTACTTCATCTTTCTAAATTATTCATCATGCCGGATGGGTATATATATGTTTTCTCTTTTGAATATTTTTCATTCAGGATTAATAAATATAATCTAATTAGTTAAAAAATCAATATAGAGGGGGTTGGGAAAAGTGATGCTTGATCTTACTATATTGCTATCATTATTGATATTTTGTTTTGTATGGGATAACTACCCACTAAAAATTGCGGTCATTGGGGGTCCTTTTCGCACAATGGATGGTTTATGGAATTTATGTTGTTTGTATTTTTTTTAATTCATATATATATAATTTTCTTAACCACGTATATTCAGCTAATAAATGAATGCTCGTGATCATAAAATCTCTATAATAACCACTAAATTAACAAGTTTAATTCAATAAGGTATGCCTTATTAAATTTGAAAATATTTTTTTCCAAGGTATATGCGGTGATGTGGTTGTACAATGGGGATATGATGGGAGTGGTGTGATTATGCAATAGGGATGAAAAACTGGTTGTGAGGTGTTGTGTTGTTGGATATGGTTTTGAGTTGGGGGTTGGTTCTATTAATATGATGAACTGAGAGGATGAGTTTTAAGAAGGGAATTAATGTTTGTATTGGTAATCTTTTTGAGTCTTTTCATTGATAACATGCATAAAGACTCACCTCGTATCTAGAGGTCATGGTATGATGTGTCATTAATGTGAAGTGCCTTAATTTACCAGGTTTCTTCACCTCCTGAATGACTATTATTGTGTTTCTTATTGTGTGACATGTTATATAGTTTTCTATTTAGTGATAGAATAAATAAATAATTTTTTAATTAAGTTTGGAATGGCTTGGTTTGGTTTGATTAATGGAATAGAAGTGGTTAAATGGAATTGGTTGTAAATGTGAAATTGTAATTATGGATTGTTGTGTGGTGTTGTGCATTTAGAGGTGGTAGCAAAGGTGACAGTGTTGTGAGTTGGTTTTTTATCTGAGAATGAATAGGTTGGTATTGAGTGTTTGGTATTATTTTTATATACTTTTATTTCCTTTTGATTTATATATTCACCCCACCCATGTTGAGAACTATGTGATGAACACCCACATCATCACATTGGGGTGTTTTTCACAACACCTGGTGAGGTGTACAGATGGATAGGTACCCGCTCTTTTCCACTCTCTCTTCTAGGAGAGGTAGGTATGGAACAGGTTGTGATAGAAAATTCTATATTATTTCTTTAGTTGGTGTTGGTGGTAGACCAAGTGTTTTGGGGCTGAGGTGGTTTCGGAACTATGAGTCTTTGAGTGAGTTGTGATAGACCAGGTCCTTGTGGGAAAGATGGTTTGTTTCCCAGGTATCTTTGGGATGAGTTGTAATATGATTTCCAAGGATTCTTTGAGAAGAGATGTGATATGATGCATTGTGAGGCCTAGGTGTGTGCAGATGTGATGTGTTTTGAGGCCCAGGTTTTTGCAAGAGGTATGTGTTCTGAGGCCTAGGTCTGTACGAGCAGGATGTGATGTGGTATATTTAAGGGATAGGATCATTAGGATGCATAATGTTGGGAAATATCAGAATACTAGTTGTAAAGTGGTATGGGGTACCCTATCATCAATTTGATTTACCTTAAATTATATTACTTGACTTGCGTTACTTAGTGAGCATGCCTTGGTGAGGTTGGGATGGTTTGTATACCTTGATAGGTGTTATTTCTTCTACTATTTTCTCATAGGGTAATTAATATGCTTCTTTCATATGTTCACAAAAGACTTTGGATTTCCTACTAAGTATTCTTGTATGCTCACCCAACGTATATAAAACTGTTTTCATGTTTCTAAGAGGATTACATTTTCTATATTGGGTATTACTATCTCGGGCCTTAGGACAATATTTTTGTCACTTATTTAGCCTTACTTTTGGGTATTTACCTTAGATACTTTATTGTATTTGTACTAGTTTTGTTTATAAATTCTTGTAGGAAGGTTTGGGTTTCTATTTTATATTATTTCTTGGAGTTTTCATGGATGATTCATTTTATATACTGATCTTGTTTCTTATAAATGGTAATTCCTACCATATTGCGAGATTGGTACTCCCATGGTACTATTCAACAACCCAGGGCCTACTGGAGGTGGAGCTTAGGGGTCATTATCTATCTTTCGTCATTTTCATCCTAGGAGGGGTTTCTTTGGAGTGAGGGGGTCATGATATAGTGGTATTATAGGTGATGTTTGGGATATTGGATGGAGTTTGGAGTTAAGAACAGTGAGAATTTCATGGGGTGGTACAGAAATGGTTCTAGTTTATCTTGGTGCATGACATAGGATAGGGAGACCAGTTAGGGAATGGTATTTTAGGGCCCTCCATGATCTAGCACACAAACACTGAGCCTATTAAATAAACAAGTGAGATGGACCTACTTACAGGGTATAGACCTTGGAAATATACTTGCATCATATGACTTGAATTCTTGATTTAATTGGGTTGTTCTATGAATTATGAAACTAATAAAATAAATAAAATGAATTAAAATAAATCTTAATGAAAATTTCATACTACTTGGTCTTATAAAATATTTATTTTCCTTTTAGCTATGGCTCTTGGTCATCATCATTATGTGGCTCAGGTAGTTGAAGTTCAGTAGGATGGCCTTTTTGATCACCTTAGGGTTAATCCAGTTGAGTTGGATGATCAGGGGTAGAATACATTACATGCTTTCTAGTAGTAGTATTTAGGGAATTATGAGGGTAGTGTTTAAGACGTGGATATTGAGAGAAGGATAGAGAATATTTTTATCACTTTCAGTTTGATCTGGACCCTGAAGGGGTACTAGATCCCATTGGAATTTTTTCATTTGTGGGGTGTTGCAGGATAGTGGTGTACACTATATCTAGGATAGCATAAGGGGGTGTATTTTTTGTGGGTTTACTTATAGAAGGAGTTATGAGAAGATTTCCTTTCGTTGACCATGAAGGCTGAGAATATGTATGAGATATTCTCCCATTAGTAGGGGAGTATGTCAGTGTGGGAGATGGGAATCAATTTCAAGGACATTCTTCATTTTTTCCTAGATGTTTTTCTAGATTAGGAGTCGCATGCAAGTCTGCTAGAGAAGTCACTTCATCCTTTTATTTTTTATGTTGTTACTCCTTTTACATGGCCAATATATTAAGAGGTTTATTAGAAGGAAGATTTGATCAAGTAGATGCACTCAATATGAGGTATACCATGAGAGGGGGTCCATCGAAGTTATTCAAGATGTAGAGTTGTTAGTGAAAGATCTAAGGTGCTAGGACCATTAAGGTTTCAACTACTAGGGATTCGACCCCATTAGCTTCCTTTCTGGCCTTCTAGTTTCAGTGGTTTCTATGATTGTCCTGGGAGCTTTGGGCCAGTGTTTTTCAGTTTTGGGGTCCATGTTCATTTCTAGAGTTAGTGAAAAATAGTTTCCCAAGTTTAGTTTGGTGGAGGTGGATAGGTTAAGTGCCAGCCTCAGTAGAAGTTTGTAGTGAGACCGATTTAGTAGCATGCTTTTTCTCCACCAAAGACAGATGGAGCAGGTAGAGGCAGACCTCATGATGTTCTTCATGTTCAGGGACTGCAACCCGAGCATGTCCACTGATGTGGTTGTTATTATATAGTTATAGGATTTGGTCATGGTCATTTTCACACATTGGAGGTAGCAGTTTTAGTAGGGCCAAAGATCTTCATAGGATCAACCAGCTTGTTTAGTACCCTTGTTTTTTCCTTGATTGATTCAGGATCATTGCACTCCTTTGTTGCACCCACACTATCCCATTCTCTAGGGCTATAAATAAAGAGGATTATCATTCCCTTGGAGTTTAGTACACCAGTTAGAGGCCACACTATCTTTTCTGATGCATGTCGGGGGTGTAAATTATTGATGGGAACACATTTGTCATGTGGGGATATATTCTTGTTACATATGTAGATATATGATGCTTTTATCAACATCAACCGGTTGTATTCTCAATGTTCTATTATCTACAACTTCCATAGAAAATTTTTATATTCGGATGTGGATGGATAATGTGTGGTTTTCATTGGTGAGATGGTTCGTCAGGTGAGTAGTCAGCATGTTGATCCCCTTCATTCAATGTTGGCTGAGTTGTTCGTGGAATTAGTGGATGCCAAGATAGTAGAGGTTCTGAGGGTTTTTTTGAGTTCCATGATGTTTTCCCCAAGGAGGATATGATGTTACCCCCTTGACATGATGTTGAGTTCAAGATAGACTTGCAGCCTAGGGCTTCTTCGATTTTGATGGATCCATATAAGATCACACCTTATGAGTTGTGATAGTTCAGGATTCAGATAGATGATATTATGTAGAACTCTTTTATCCAGCCCAGTGTTTCACTACGGGGTGCTCTAGTGTTGTTCGCAAAGAAGGAAAACAATGGTATGGGGTAGTATGTAGACCACAAAAGTTTAAATAAGGTGATGGTCAAAAACTATTACCCTCTTCTAAGGATAGATGATCTTTTCAACCAGCTAATAGGGGAGAGTTTCTTTTTTAAGATCATCCTATGGTCTAGATATCACTATTTTAGGGTGATGGAGGGAGATATCCTGAAGACTTCCTTCAGATGTAGGTATGGCCACTTAGAGTTTGTAGGTATGGCATTTGGTGTTACAAATGCACCATCCATGTCTGTGGGGCTTATGAACTATGTTTTTAGTGAGTTCTATGATTGTTTCATCATCAAATTCATCAATGATATCTTAATCTACTCAGAGTTTGAGGGGGATCACACCGATCATCTCAACTATATTGCATTTTCTTTAACACCACCATCTCTAGGGAAATTTTTTCAATTGTAGGTTATGAAGATGAGAGGTGAATTTCCTCGAGCATGTGGTGGCTCAACAGGGTGTGGCAGTGGACTAATCAAAGTTTGAAGTAGTTTTTTCTTGGGTAGTACCCAATAATGTGGATGAGGTTTATAGTTTCCTTAGTCTCATGGGATATTATCCGAGGTTTGTGCCATATTTCTCTCATGTTGTATCCTTTTTGACAACTTTAAAAATGAATTACTAAGATTTTTTTCGAATTGATTAGTGTTAGGTACCGTTCAATTACCTGAAAGAGAAGTTGGTTAGTTCTCCAGTTTCTTGAGGAAGGGGTAATGTTTGAAGTGTTTTTTGATACTTCCCATCTGGGGTTGGGTTGCGTGCTGATGCAGAATTGAGCGGTGATCACTTATGGGTCCAGTATGTTATTTCCCCATGAGTGTAATTACACCACCCACGATCTGGATCATGAAACCATTTTTTTTTCACAAATTTGTGGTGGAATTACCTCAATGGGGAGTGCTTTTCAGTCCTCATATATCAAAAGAGATTGAGGTATATCATTTCCCAGTATGACCTTAATCTATGAAAATAGTGTTGTGTGTAGTTTCATTAGGATTATGATTTTGAGATATCCTATATCTCATGAAAGTGGAATTTCATGGATGATTCTTTAATCATAAAGTTAAAGAAAGATGTTTGAGAATATATGGATGCATGGCGAGTGATGAATGAGTTACCATACTTGAACATAGATGCAGGGGTAGATGGAAGTAGAGGTTGTTTTTTTAGATGATGGTAAAATAATATATGAGGAATTAGGTGGAAGAGTATCAGTGGGGGACTCAAAGGAAGGGGTGATTCATAATCATGTTGTCCATGGTGATGCTTCAGTAGGATTGTAAGAAGATAGTTGTAACCAGATGTTGTTTCAAGGGATATTGTGTGTTTCAGTGGTGATGTGTGATGGATTCCTTTTCGAGTTTCACAGATCACCTTTGGTGGTACACCCATGATTTTCTAAGATGCATCGTGGATTAAGGATGCAGTTTTGGTGGCCCAAGATGAAATGGTAAATGGCGATGTTTTGGCGAAGTGTTTGTTTTTTCCAAAAGGTAAAGGTTGAGCATCGTGTTCCTGGTGGTTTGTGTAGCCTCTAGATATTCCCAAGTGGAAATAGGATTGCATTTCGATGGATTTCATCATAGGGTTACCTAGATCTCAAGAATGTTATGATGTTATATGGGTGATAGTGGATTGGTTGAAAAAATCTTCCCACTTCTTAGCGATCAAGGAGTCGGGCACAGTGGATGCTTTGTCTAAGAATTATGTGGATTGAGTATTATAGTAGCATGGAGTTCCAAGGTCCATTGTATTGTATTAGGATTCATGGTTTACCTTGTGATTATAGAAGGGATTGTAGCATGCTTTTGGCACTCAGTTATGCATCACCACTACTTTTCACCCTCAGACAGATGGGTAGACAGAACAGTTAATCCAGATGTTGGAGGATATATTGTGAGCATGCGTCTTAGACTTTTGTGGATCTTTTTCAAGTCACATGACCTTATTATAGTTTGATTGCAATTATAGATATCACTATTCTATTATTATGGCCCCATTTTTGGTTTTTTAAAGAAGTCATGTGATAGAAAGAGGTTGGGGAGATAGCCATTCTTGCTCCCGATATGGTGAAGAGCACAACAGAGAAATTTTAGCTTGTTTGTGAGAGGATGAAAGCAGCATAGGACTATAATAAGTCTTATGATAATCACATATAGAGGCCCTTGGATATCAAGTTTTTAGACCACGTGTTCTTGAAGTTCTACCCTCAATATCGTAAGTAGAGATTTAGCAGAGGGATTAAGATTCCTCCAAAGTTTGTTGGACCCTTTGAGGTGTTGGGGAAAGTTGGTGGGGTAGCGTATCAGTTGGAATTAACACTACAATTAGAGAGGATCAACAATATCTTTCACATCTCTCATATATTTTTATATCTTCATGATGACTCCCATGTCATTGACTGGGGAGAGTTAGGTATCATGGATGACATGACATTTGTGGAGTGGCTAGTAGATATCCAGGATCATCTAGAAAAATTGTTGCATGAATAGACCACTCCTTTGTTTCATGTGGTGTGAAGTCATGGTGCCTAGGAGGAGAGTACATGGGAGTGAGAGATGCATATTCATTCCTAATACCCAAAGTTGTTTTAGGTTTTTCTTCACTCTATTTTTCCTTGTAATGTGATGTTTGAACCTTTTTTTATCATATGAGTTTTTTCTACTGTTTTTTGATGTGTATGGCGTGATTTATGATAAATTCCTAATGTATGAAAAGGGGAGGTCCTAATTTATAATTTAGATTCATTAACTGTGATATGATTAAACTTTTGTGGGTGAGTTAGTGCCGCCGAGATCAGATAGTATCTTGATATTGAAGAAGTTATTCCCTGATTCATGTGTTTGGATGGTGCGGTTTTTGTGGTTTTGAAATGTGTTTTTTTGTCATTTAGGTTGACATTTCAACAACCATGATGATATGTCAGGGTTAGCATATGTCGTAGGAGGTTTTCTTCAGTGTAAATGTTTCCACTCTAACTTTTGAACAACAGAAGGTGGTCTATAATTGATAGTTGATGAGTTTAGTTGATATAAATGTTTTAACTGTGAAGAGATCTGTGATAGGTATCTTGAGGGATAGTTGTTTGGACCCTTCATCTCTTTACCTTAAGTTTAGTGTTGAATTATCAAGGAAGATAATAGTTTTATAGGTATCAAATGTAATGGTTTGGAC
This sequence comes from Viscum album, assembly GCA_963277665.1. Classification (NCBI taxonomy): domain Eukaryota; kingdom Viridiplantae; phylum Streptophyta; class Magnoliopsida; order Santalales; family Viscaceae; genus Viscum; species Viscum album. The sequence continues at coordinate 1,620,431,588 of OY728155.1, read as the reverse complement.
ATTTATAGACTATTAATTTTTTGGAAATATGGTGTTTAAGGTGTCCTGGTAAGTCAAGTTGGATCTTTTCAAAACTTTTCAAAATTCCCAATTTTCCATGTTTTTTAACAGTGCCTCATCCCAACTATGTCTCACGCTAGTGGAACCACGCTCATGGTCTCCCACCTTGATAGTGTCTCACCATGGAATTGTATTTCTAGCATTACCTCACCCTAGAAGTGGATCACTACCTGTGTCTCACCCTAGTAGTGGATCGCTGGTGGTGTCTGACCCCAGTGGTCGCACGATGGTGGTTTCTCGTCTAGAAATGCCTCGGCTGGTGGTGTCTCAGTAGCAGTGCCTCATCTAGTTATTTCTCATCTATCGGTGGCTCATGAGTGGTGCCCCATCTGGTAGTGTCTCACTGGCGGTGCCTCATCCAATAGTGCCTCATCTAGCGGTGTCTCGCTGGTGGTGCCTCATGAGTAGTGTTTCCAATTCTTCTAGTTTTTACCTTTCGATGTCTTTCTTTGACATAAAATGGAATTAAGAACAAATTTAAAAGGCTTTGATACCGATTTAAAGTTCATAATTTATTTCTTTAATTACTTAAGGGTCTTAAGGCTTTTAAATGGTCAAAATGCATGGTCTTGTTAAGATCAGCCTTTAATGAAAAATCAAAATTGTATCTAATCTCATGACTCCGATCCAATCTTCCTAAATCTGACATATCATTCACCTTATTCATTCCTTATTGCTTTCTCTTACTACAAGATATGGTAAATCCCTATTTCTATCAGATTTGTCTGTCCAGGCTACTGCAGTTGGTTCATGTTTCCCTGGAGGTTTACCTTCTATAAACATGCCCCTATTTTTGGCACAACCTGAAAGTGCTGATTTTCCTTTTTCCAAGTAGGATTTCCTTCATCATTCTAAATTGTGAATCATTAGGGATGGGTATATAGATGTATTACCTTATAAATATAGTTGATTCCATATTAATAAAGATATTCAAATTGATGAAAGAAAATCAATATATAGGGGGTATGTAAAAGTGATGTGTGATCTTATTGTATTGTTGTTATTATTAATATTGTGATTTGTATAGGCTAACTACCCACTAGAAATCATGGAATTTGGGGTCCTTGTTTCTGCATTGTATGGTTTGTGGAAGGCATATTGTTTGGTTTTTGTTGAACTCTTATATATAAAAGTTGGTTAACCACATATATTCAACTATTAAATGGATTCCCCATGATCATACATTTTCTATGGTAACCCCTAAATTAATAAGTTAAAATCAATAAGATATGCCTTATTAAATGTGTAAATATGTTTTTAATTGGTATGTGCGGTGATGTTGTTGTACAGTTGGGTTGTGATGGGTTTGGTGTCATCATGCAGCAGGGCTACGAAACCGGTTGTGTTGTAATGTGTTGTTGGATGTGGTTGTGAGTTGGGGGTAGGTTCTGTTAATATGATGAACTTGAAATATGATTTTAGAGGATGGTAGTGTTTTTATTATTAATTTCCAATATTCTATTCATTTATAACATGCAGAAAGCTTTACCCTATATCTCGATTTCATGGTATGATGTGTCATTAATGTGAAGTGCATTAATTTACCAGGGCTAAGTACCTCCCGAATGACTGTTATTTTGTTGTTTGTTGTGTGTTATGCATGATAGTTACTTGGGTAGTTATGGAACAAATAATTAATTAATTAATAATGTTTGTGATGTCTTGGGTTGGTTTGATTAATGTAATGGAAGTGGTTAAATGGAATTGGTTGGAAATGTGAAATGGTGTGTTTGTCTTTTTATGTGGTGTTGATCATTTAGAGGTAGTAGCAAAGGTGATGGTGTTTTGAGTCGGTTTTTTGTCTGAGTACCCATCGTTTGGTCTTGAGTGTTTGACATTTTTTATATATACTTGAATTTACTTGTGATTTCTATATGCTCTCCACCCATATTGAGAACTATGTTCCGAACACCCATATTATCATGCAGGGGGGTTCCTAACATTCGATGAGCACTACGGATGGTTGGGTACTCACTATTTTACACTCTCTCTTTCAGGAGAGGTAGGTATGGCACAGGATGTGATAGAATAAGGTCTATTAGTGATTTATATAGTGGTTTTGATAGACCAGGTGTTTGTGGGTGAGATGCTTTGTGGCCTAGGTGTCTTTGGGTGAGAGCTGAGAGGCTAGGTTCTTGTAGGCGAGGTGGTTTGTTTCCCAAGTGTCTTTGGGATGCGTTGTGTTGTGATTTCCCCGGTTTCTTCAATATGATATGTGATGTGATGTGTTGTGAGGACCAGGTGTGTGTCGTGGGATGTGTTTTGAGGCCCAGGTTTTTGTGGGTGGGATGCACTGTGAGGCACAAGTGTGTGCGAGCAGGATGTGATGTGGTATACGGAAGAGATGGGAGCTCTAGGACATATGAAGCTAGGAAAGATCATAATACTAGTGGTAAAGTTGTGTTTGGTACCCTATCATCAATTTTTCTTACCATACATTATATTACATGACTTGCGTTCTTGGTGAGAGTTCCTTGGTGAGGTTGGGATGGTTAATATACCTTGATAGGTGTTGGTTGGTTCTAGTGTTTTCTCAAAGGGTAAATAGTATGCTTCTTTAACTTGTGCATGAGAAACATTGGATTTCCTACATAGTATAATTTTAAGCTCACTCTATGTATATAAAAATGTTTTCAGTTTTTTAAGAGGATTATGTGGACCGTGTTGGGAAAAATTAGCCCAATCCTTGGGATAGTTGTTGTATCGCTGATTTAGCTTTACTTTTTGGTATTTACCTAGGAGACTTTATTTTATTTATATTAGTTATAATTATACATGTATGTGATATATTTTTTGTTTTTCTTTTATATTATGTCTTGGATTTATCATGGATGGTTAATTCTATCTCCTGATTTTGTCTCTTATAAAGGGTAATGCCTCCCATATTGTGAGATCAGTACACCCTTGGTCCTAGTAACCTATCCAAGGCCTACTATAGGTGGGAATCAGGGTTCAATATCTCCCTTTAATCATTTCCGTCCCAGGAGGGGTATCTTTGGAGGGAGGGGTCGTTAAAGTTCCACATTCCTTTAAGAATGTTATTTATTATATTTAAAAGTTATTAATATTTACAAGGGTGTCACTCCTCTCACTTATAAAAATGAACCTCCTCTTATCACTTATCTACACACTTTAAGTTCCTTATCTTGAAAAATATATACCCAAATCAGTTTAAAACTCTCTTAAACTATTAACAAAAATATATATATTTTAACAGAGAATTATTACTTGAAAGGAAATAGGTAATTATAAGTTAATGTTATATAGTAATATAAAGACAAATATGGTTTTTATATAGCTTTAAAAGAAATCAAGATTTTATTTAAAGTATTTCATATTGTGTTTTACCAAGTGGAATTTTTTAGGTAAGGGGGTTCTTAACTCAATTTTCTTTCAATGAGTTATATCAATTCTCTATTTAATATTTTATTCCAAGATTATGGTTGTTATAAAATATAATTTATATATTTTTTATTTCCAAATGTTTTATTTTTAATTTAATTTTTTCAAATAATCAGGACATTTTTTATTCTTACTTCAAATATTACAATCTTTGTAAGGGTTTAATTTACAATCTAAAATTTTATTGGCCTTTTTTCTGTTTTAATTTTAATTGAGGGAAATTATATTTTATTTCCCTCAAAAACCCAAAATTATTTATTCTATTATGTTTATTTATGTTTTTTTAAAATATTATTTCCATTTTTACACTCTTTGGTACTAAAAAATATTGAAAGAATGTTTTTTATGAAAATATATCTTTATTTGATCATTTATGTTGAGAATATTTTTCTTCCATATCCATATTATCTATTTAATTTCATGAATATTCTTTTATTTTCTCTAATGATTATTTATGTTAATTTTCAAATATATTTGAATATATTTACAATATTTTCAAAAAGAATATTTTCCATGTTTTTAGTATGGGTTATTTTTACTTTCCTTATAAAGGTGTGAAAGGAAAGTTCTTTTAACACTTATATCTTAACCATATTTTCCCATTGTCATAAATTTTCCTCGATATAAATATTACTTTATAGGATTCCATGGTCTTTAAAATAAAATTGTATTCTCATTTTTTTATTTTTTATTTTTTATTTCCAAAAAAGCTAACAAAAGAAAATGATTATTATTATTATTTTTCAAAAGATAATTTTATTTCTCTTAAAAAGGTATTTTTTATTTATATCAACATGATTTAATGATCATTAATCTTTACTAGAGACATGATATAATGATACCATCCACCTTCATTCTCTAGATGTCTTGTGATGATGTTTTGAGGAAATTTTGATGAAACATTCTTTTTTACATGGGTTAATTAAGATATAAAGGAATGATGAATTATCTTATTTTCTTATGGAATATATATGTATGTCTTATTATTATTTGATGGGTGGGTCTATTATAGACCAAAAATTCATTAGGTAATGTTTTATATCTTATGAGCTCAAAGCTTATATGGGAAAATAACCCTACAATAATAGGGTACATGTAAAATTGTCCCAAGACTAAAAAGGTACATTGGTGGCTAGGTCATGCCTATTATATAATGAATTTATTAGTGGGTATCCTTGACATATGACTTCTAAACTTATATTTATGCCGCATTTTTATGTCATGTTCTTATGCCTATGTTATGCTATTATGGATCATGGTTGATGATTATATTATAATTCATGTCTTATGTTATGTCGATGCTTTATATCATAAATTATAATTTTGAGCTTTATATCATTGGGCATGATCTTATGTTCTTATAACCTAATACTAATCTTATTCTCACTTTCAATCTTCAAATATTATCTTCCATGTTTACTATTACTATGTGTTTGAGCACAACCTTCTTATGTTTCCATTTACCCAGTTTATGAATAATGATGTTAAGTAATATAAATCAAGAAGGGTATAATGTGTAGAGAATTTTCTGGGAGATATTGAATAATTTATGTGAAATAAGAAATTATTTTCATATAAAAATATCTCATTTGGATAGAAAGACATGGATTTTTTTATATAAAGGGGTTATTTCTAATTATTTAAAACTATACACATAAAATGTCGTAGGTATTAAAGTGTCTTAATGTTTTTTATTGATAATGTAATTATAGGTGGTTAAATTTGGGATTTATTAGTTAGTAACAAATATGATATGTGAAGAATATGTTTTAGCACAATATTTGCGTACATGTGTCAAGAGTTGTCTCAGTTGGTATCAGAACATGGATTAGATAACTGTAGAGGTTATAAATTTATCATATGATTACTATATAAGAGTTTTGGAAACTACTATGGGTTGATATGTTTACGGGTGATCATAAGTTAAAAGGCATAGATACCCCTTTTTTGTATTATATGATTGGGTTTTAAGTGATTAAGGATATTCTACCAAATTTTTATTGGGTCTTAAGAAGAATATATGATTGAGGTAAAAATAACTATTCAAGTTGACATGTTATTTAATGTTGATATAATTATGTTTAATTGAGACAATGTGTTAATTTATATTGGGAAAATATTTTGAGAATTATAGATAATATTGGGGATTGAAAAGTGATTTGGTGATATGGAAATTAAATTTACTTTGGGGATATATTAATATCATATAGATTTGTATATATTAAAGGTATATATTGATTGGTTTACAATTAAAGTTGTTTGGGTAAAAAGTTAAGTGGAATTTTAAGAGTATAGGTTTCTATGTTTTTTTGTTTTATAATACGGTTATAAAGATCACTATAGTTTTGGGTTGGTTATTTTAGGGGATTAAAGGATAATACTTAAGGAAATATTAATTCAACAAATAGAGTGTTATAGTGTCACAATTAAACTACAAGTATCGTGGGTTGAAAGGAATGTGTTATAGGATAAGACATATTGTGATTGATTTTCCATATGACATGACTGCTTACTTTGATTATTTATTAATTCCCACACTGTATTTTTTTGTTTTTGTAAATGGTTGGAACTAGGGGTAATTCTGTCAATAATGAATGTGATTTCTAATTCGATGAAAATCCTCATGAGCAATCAAATGGTAAGGAACCTGCAATAAAAAATCATATGGTTATTCATATCCAACTATCTAGAGTTATGATTAATAACTTAAACCTTTCCAATCCTAAAAACACATCAAATAATAATAAAATGGAGTTTCATGGATGTTCAAATGATACAACCCATGGAGGAATGATAAGTCATCAAACTAAAAGTCAACAATGTTTGAAGAAACATGGAGGAAACTATTTACATAAAACACATAAATTCTTCAAGTGTGTAAAATAAGTTCAATGATAAAAAGAATGTCAAGGAGATATGAAGATGATAAATAATAAAAATGATTGAGGAAAATCATGGCCTAAAGTGCCACCCATACTCAAATGCTTCAATTATAAGAATTATTAAAATTATGTTAGAAATTGTACAAAACAAAGGGTTAATGATAATAATCAACATCACTAAACCCCTATGACGTAGAAAAAATGAAGTTTTATTCAATCACAATTGTTGAAGTTGTCATTGATAATGATGTGGTGTAAGGTAGACTCACCATCCACTAAATAACTATAAATTCCCTATTTTATTCTAGATCTATCCACTCTTTTATGTCTAAAAATTTTTCTAAGAGTGTTAGATCACCACACTAATAATTATAAAACTAATTTTTATTTAAACATCCTAGTTCTATAATGATTTCAATCCATGACTATAAACCTTTCTAGTATAAGTTTGTGGGAATTTTCATCCTATAAATCTTACTATTCTCCCTTCATTAAAATTTTATATGATTTTCGGAATGGATCAGATCTATCTATATATAGTATATATAAATTGTTGATGCAGTGGAGTAAAATTTCTTATCCTAAATCCACATATCATAATCATTAGTGCAAGTAAGACTATAAACTCACAATAGAAATTAATTTCATTATATGGTACATAATAAATAACCATGAGGGATATATATCTCCAATTGTTTGTGAGAACTTGATATCAGTAAAATTTGTTTTATAAAGGGAAATGATGGGTTTCTTAGTCATAGAAAAGATGGTAAGGTTGATATCTAAGTAGATATTATATCTTTAGTATTGAATAACTTTGGTATACCCATATCCATTTTCATTAGTATGTGATAATTAAAATTTCAAGCATGTAATTTATTTAAGGGGGTAGAATGTAACACCCCAATATTTCAGTATGTGATATCCTTTAAATAAATTGTTTGTTGAGTATCTTATATCACACACAACACTAAAAAAATGAACCATAATATACCATGTCACAAATTTGGGTAAAAATTAACAAATATAATGTAAACATCATTAATAAAATTATAATAAGAATAAACCTCAAGTAAAAAATATTGACATTATTTATTATAAAAACATGTTTTATAATTCATTACATATTATTATTGTTGTTGTTATTATTATTTAATAATGATACCAATATAATTTATTAATTAAATTTATGGGATAATAAATTGATAATATCCAAAAATAATAATTAACCTACTTTAATGAATGTTAATTTAATGATCCATGGCTAAATAAAAATATTTTGTTTAAAAACATTTTTTTTTTGTATATTATATATGATTTATTTAAAATATAGATTTATAAATTTTAGGATTTTAATAGTATAAAATAAAAAATCAATTATTATATTAATCATGAATAATTTATCATAGGTTTAGATTTTCGGATTTTTATGAAATGGTTGATTTTTAGGAGAATAGTAAAAAATAATGTTTTTACAAATACTGTGACTTTTATAACATTGTTATAATATAAGAATGAAATAAAAATACATTATACATCTACCTCAACCAAATATGTATTTAAGAAGTAAAATAAATTATTTAAAGCTATTATGTTGAATTTCCAAATTCATGCTTGACATTTTTAAACCTAAGTTATATATTATTCTAATAAGAAATTATTTAGGACATTTCCTAAAATTAAGTATTCAAAAAAATCCGTTTGGTTTTAGATTTATTTTTAATACATAAAAATATTTAATTTGTATCCATAAAATAATAAATTCCATGGGAATCAATTTTATTCACGATTTTCGTTTAAAATCATTTTTATACTTAAAATGCAGTTGTCTAAAAACTATTTTGTGTTACTTTTTGTGAACTTATATTAAAAGTAATTTTTACCCTTATAATAATTGAATGTTGTAAAATATATTCGATAATTTTAATCATCGTATTAAAATTTGGTAATGATTTACACATCATTTTTGTTCATACATAATAGTTACCAAGGTAAAAGTTAAGTCATCACGGTAAAGGTTAAAATGTGTTAAAAGGGGTTAAACTAACAAATAGGAACAAAAAACTAACTAAAACTTGTCTAAATTTTATTTTATGAGTTTATTTAGACCCTAAATTATCATATATTTGATAATGTACTACTTTTTTCTGCTTTTCTTTGAGAATTAAATTTATTATATATAAAAGTTCTAAATATTTACAAAGGTGTCCCTCCTCTCACTTATAAATGGAAACCTCCTCTCTCCACTTATCTACACACTTTAACTGCATTATATCAAACAATATATGCACAAATAACATCGTAATTATCCTCCCCATATCCTAGAGGTTTTATTCTCACCAAAATACTAACCCAAGAAGGCTAAAGGAGAGATCCCATGGAGGATACCCAAAGAAGATGCAATTGACGTAATTGAGTTCTTTTAAGTTTATTTCTTCTTAAACCTCTTAAAAATTTTATACAAAAACATAAAACTAATATATTAAATGTAATTATTCTATATAAATTTTATAATTTTTATTCAAAAACCTTTATCTGCATCATTTCCATTTAATGGAAAATGAAAACGTCGCTTATGCGTATGTGTGGACTACCTCTTCCAAGAAGCGTTGTATTTTATTTACCATCACTACCTCTTGTGAGTATTTATAAAGATATATTTAATAAATAAATATTGTATATATGGAATAATTATTATTCTTTAATGATAAATATTTATCTAACTTCCTTTATTTTTATCTATTGAAAAATGAAACTGTCGCTAGTGTGTATATGCAGACTACCACCTCTATGAATGACATCGTTCATTTTTCATAAACACATAACATGTTTGGTTTTAAAAAATTATTTAACATATAAATATGATATTGATTATATGTTTAATATTCTTTATAGTTTTTATCTTCCATAAAAAAATTCATTTTCTTACTCATTCGGTCGTTATAAATCACTCTTTTTTGGGTTGGTTTTACTACCAACAAGAGAAATGTTATAATGATTATTTCATTAATTATTATTTAAATTTTAATAATCATTATATAAGATAATGATTTTTAATTTAATATATATTTATGATTATAAAATGGTGATATACATAATTTTATTCACTAATAAAATCAATTGATTTTTATGAAATCGAAAATTCTAAAAATGGAATTTTTTAGCATTCCATGAGAATCATCACCATAAGCTCCCTAAAATATACATGTAAATATATAATAATATAAAATACATATATAAAATCAAAAATTATATTAATTAATTGATTAAATCATTAATATGGTTCTTAGACTCAAACTAATGAATCAGAACATGCTTGGAAAACTAAATTGTTCGCACAAAAATATTGATTTTCACAAATAATTACCACTTAAAGGGAAACAAGGACTTATAAGTGAATAGTATATATTAATATAAATATAAATATTATTATGATATAGATTTATAGTAAATATAAACTTATTTTACATGAGGTTAGAGAATTTCTGAAAAAGCGGAAGTTTGGGTTAAGGGGATTCTTAACTCAATTTCCTTTATTTGAGTTATATCACTTCTCCCCTGGCTTTCTTATACGGAAATTATGTGTGTTATGCAATATTATTTTTTTATGTTTCATTTAAATATTTTTTTATTGTTTTTCATGTAATCACTTCATTTATTGATTCTTACTTCAAATATTATAATGTTTGTAAGGGTTTATGTTACAATAACAATATTTTCAAAATTATTTATGTTTCAATTTTAATTAGAGACAATTGTATATATTTATCTCTTAAACCTTATGTATTTTATTATAATTTTTTTATTTATGTATTTTAATTTATTCTTTCGATTTTTTTCCATCTCTGATACTCAAAAATACTAAATTGATTTTTTAACCAAAATCAGCCTTATTTATTCCATTAGGTCAAGAATATGTTTCCTCCATATCTATATTATTTTTTTCAGGAATGTTTTATTATTTTATCAAATGACTCGTTATGGTCGTTTAAAAATATATTTTACTATCTTTAAAACGTTTTGAAAAGGAATATTTTACATATTTTTAGTATGGGTTATTTTTTACTTTCTATGTAAAGGTGTGAAAAAGAATATTGTTGTTAATGTTTATCGCTTAACCATTTTTCCTATCATCATGATCATTATTCCTTAGGAATAATCATTTAAAATTTTTCAAGTGTTTTAAAATAAAATCATATTATCATTGTTTTTTGATTTTTTTTAACAAAATTCCAAAATAAAAGTTTTTTTCTTCTTATTTTTCAAAGAATATTTTTACCACTTTTATCAAAGTGTTTTTATCTATTTTAATTTAATTAAATATGCATTATGATTCATTGGGGATATGTTATAATGATACTATAATCCTTATTTATAATAATATATTATGATGATGTTTTGGGGAAATTTTCATGAAACCCATTTCTTTTCCATGGGTTAATTAAGCTACGAGGGAATGTTGAAAGCTCTTGTATTTTTATGGTATAAATTTTTATGGTTTATTATTATATAATTGGGGGGTCCATTATAACCCTCCAATGCATTAGGTAATTTTTTATAACTCATGAGATTAAAGGGTACACCTGTGGTTAGACCAATCCCATGAGGTTACATGGGAGATTTTCCCAAGACCAAAAAGGTATGAGGGTGGTTATACCAATCCAAAATGTAATTAATTTCTTAGTGTGAATCCTTGACATATTATTTTTATTCTTATGTTTATTCCATAATTTTATGCCATATTTATGTGTCAATGTTATGCTCTTATGAAACATGGCTGGTGATTTTATTATGATTCGTTTCTTATGTTATACTGATTCTGTATGCCATGAATCATGATTTGATATTTATTTCTTTGGTTATTATCATATGCTCTAATACCCTTATGATCATCATATGTACACTTATTATAACACCCCAAAATTTTAGTACATTATTTCTATTAAATATGCACTAAGTTGAATATCGTGTGACATACACAATACCAAATGAAATTGAATAATATATTATTTAAAATTAAAGATAAAAATTAACAAATTCTGAATATATAATGTGCATAAAAATTAATTAATTCATATTGGTTATTGATGTGAAATAAGTTTGAAAGTATTATTTTTCTATAAAATAATTTTTTCTGTATATTTTTTAATTTAATTTAAAAGTTAAATTCCCCTTATTTAGAGTATTATATTTATTTAAAAATAAAATTTTATACATGTAAACTAATGAATAATAATACATACATTTATTATAAATTTTTTAAAAATAAGGATATAATCATTTGATGGTAAAAAGATATATTTTTCTGAACACTTATTGTAAGTGTGTTAAGTATTGTTTTTCTTAATAAATTAAATTAATCACATTTATTAATTATTTTGATGAAATTTACTAATAATATATTCAATCAAATAAATTAACAATCATATAATTGTTTTTACTTGTCCAAAAATTTGAATAAATTCATTTTATGCTTTGAAAATAATTTTTTGTATTAAAAAGGTTTTTAAGTGTTTTGTGTGTAGATATTAGAATTATTTTATGCTAATTTTAGAAATTTTATTTAATAAAATGAAATTTTTTATACCATAATATAAAAAATATATTAGGGTAAATTGTTTTTATTTTTTGAAATAGAATATTTTTTTGATGAATAATGAAAAATACCAATTTTACAAATATTGTCATTATTATGACATTAAAATATTTAAGAATAATTTAAGATTTTAAGGAAAAAAATTTCTAGACCAAATATATATAATGATTAATATAATTAATTTACAATTATAATTTTAGACTTATAAATATTTGTTTGACATTTTGTAAATCTAATTAATGTTTTTATTCAAATAAAAACTATTTTTAGTTCTTCTATTTTAAATCAATTATTCATAAGGTTAATTTATATTTTGGTTTAGTTTAAATTATAAAAAAATACTTTGATTTAAAATTATTCAACACATTCAATTATAATCAACACTATACTTTATTTTTCTATAAAATTATTTTTATGCTTAAAAGAGACATTTTTATAAAAACGATTTTGGATATGTTTTGCAAACTTCTATTAAAATTAATTTTTACCACTTTTGAAATTTGAATATTTTAAAATAAATTAAATATTTTTAATCATAATAATTATTATTATCTAATAAGGTCAACTTAATTTTTTTATAAGGAATAGTAACCATGGTAAATATTTATCACTATAGTTAAGAGAAAAATGAGTTGTAACGGTTAAAAAAGGGATAAAGCTTCATAATAACAAAAAAAATTGTCTTAAGTATCATTTTTTTGTTTTATTTCTACCTTAAACTTATAGTATTTAATAATATGACAATTTGGAGCCATGTTACTTGAAAAATACATATATTATAAAATAAAGTTTCAAGTTTTTACAAGTTTGTAACTCACCTCACTTATAAAAGGATGTGTCATATCCTCTCTAATATGTACTTATTGAGCCAATTATATTAAAAAAATACCTATCCAAATCCATTACCAAGATTATTTTTCTTTTCCTTGGTCACCTGGTCTCACAAAAATACCAATTGAATAAATATTATGGTGTAATACAATAGACATTACCAAAGGAAGAGGTATATGTTATTAACGAGATTTTCCAAGTTACTTTGTTCTTAAACCTCCCAAAATATTAAATAATAATATAAAAATAAATACATAAGTATATTTACCATAATTATATGTTCTTATGTTAATGTTACATCTATTTTCTAACCCCTTTCCATTATATAGAAAATGAAAACATCACTCGTGCATATACATATTATCATCTCCATACAGCAGTATAATTATATTCTCATAACCACCTCACTTGGATGGATATAAAAATTGATTTCATAAATATATATATTATATTTATGAAATAATTTTAATATTTAAATAAAATATATCACCTGCCTTCGTACCATATCCTTCATTGGAAAATGATAACATTTCTTGTGCGTACGTGTAGACAACCACCTCAATGAAGAGATGTGATTCATTTTTCTATTACCGCTTTCCATGGATGATTATAAAATAGTATATAATGAATAAAAATGATATTAATTAAATTATTAAAATTCAAAATATTAATTAACCGTTAAATAAAACCTTAAATCAAGTTCAATATACCGAAGTAGTTTTGGAAAAATTGGCCGAACAACCTTATGTGGTCAATATTAGCAAGAACTATTCAATGAATGGATGTAAAATTATTATTAAAGGATCTAAGAAAGAGTAATATATATGAAAAATGTTATTAATAATGTATTTAATAAATTTAAATTTATTATTCAAGAATTTATAATGCTTGTGATCAAGCAGGAATCAAAGGTAGGGTTTTTTATCTCAATCTGACTCCATTGAGCCATATTTTATATTATGTACCTAATTTATTTTATATTATATTTATACTACACATTTGAAATATTATATCATGAATTTTTATTTATTAATGGTATTTAAATTTTAGATTTATATTCTATCTTTTAATTATTTTCATTCAAATGTTTTTAAAGTAGTAAATATTTATTTTATAATCTCACTCTTATTCAGGATTACTCATGTTTAAATTTAAATTGGAAGAATTATATATTATTTATCTTCCTAAACCCAATATATTTTATTCTCTATTGGTTATTTATATGGTTTTCCTGTTTTTCCTTCACATTTTCCTTTATTTGTTACTCAAATATTGGTGGATGTTTTAAAAAAATGACATTATTTCCTCTTTTAAGTTGAGAATATTTTTATTTCATGTCCATATTTTTTAAACTAATTCATTGATGTTTTTTTATAGTTTTAATTGATTAATAAAGTTATTTTTTTACTATGATTTAATTTCTATATAAAATTTAAAAAGGAATCTTTTTAAATTTTTATAAACAAGTTGATTTTAACTTTTTTTCAAAAGTTTGAAATAAATGTACTTTTTAACATATATAGCATGAAAAAAATTTCCAACCTTCATTATTGCTATTAAGTATTTATTTTCCTCTAAATTATTCTATTGTTTTTTAATGAAAATCATTTTTCCATTATTCTATGAATTTTTAGTTTTTTATATATTAAAAGAAAAGGGTATTATTTTCTTAAAGGACTAAAAATAGATTTTATACTTCTAAAGTGTATTTTATCTTCAACTCTACATTTGCTTTTATAAGTATATTACCCTTTCAAAATGATAAATTATTTTGTAAAGAATATTTTAAAATTATTATTAACACCTCATGAAAAAAAATTAGAAATTATTAATAACTTCATTTTTACAAAAAAGTTACAAAATCATTAAGGAAATTTCATTTTAATGTTATGCTCCATTTTCCTCTCTAATTCTCAAAAAACATTCCTTTATTTTAAAACCATCATTTATGATGAATTGATTGGATCCTTCTATCTACTAGATATTTACGTTTTATGCCTCATTTTTTTATATGGAACAATCATATTTTTGTTCTCTATCATTATTTATTATTATTTTGACATTATATCCATATTATTTTATATCATGGATATATTTATATTTTAAATATTATCTTAAATATATACCATTTATAAATATGTTTTTGGATAAGGAAAACTTATTGATAAATTTACTTCATTTTCTAGGGAAACATTGGTGTTATTTATTCTTGATTCGATACATATATTTATTGATTGATAAGGCATATTGAATATTTATTATTGATTAAAAATATGAAGAATTACTTTGAAATATGTAAGTGAAGGGTTTGGATTGGTTATAAATATCCCTTCGATACATTTGTCGATCTAATGAGACAAAAGGTTGGCTAAATTAGTTGGTTATTTGGTATATAACTACCCATTCATTAAAATTAATTACTATAAGGCCTTGAGGGTAAGTTCCATGATATCGTAGTATAAGGACTTAATGTTAAGATAATCACGTCTAGTATTATGAATTTTCTTATAATTATTATTATCCATGAAATCGATATATTGATATTTTCCATTTATATAACTTTAATCTCAAGTTATTGATTAAATGGAATGTGTATTGATAGTCCACTTTTCTATGTTTTTCATGCCTCTCCTACTCATCATATATTTTATTATACATTTTCCCTTACTCAGCATATGCTATAAACCTTTATTATGGTTTAGTTTTCCCAGGATATTAAGAAGATATCTTTAAATGATATTTAACAAAATAAGAAATTTATTAATGCCATGTTTCGTTTTTGTAATGTAATATAGAAATTGTATATGTATTAAGTATCCCAATAATGAAAAATTAATCGATACTTTATGTTGTAATCCCTTTTATCTTTTATAAATTTTAAATGGTCAATATTGGCTCTTGGTTACTAGAATCAGGGTCATTATATTTGGTATTAAATAAAGTTTAATAGTGCCCTTGAGAACTATATTTTAAAAGAATATATCTAGCATTATTATTATGATAAACCCCTTGAATTTTTAATAACTTTTAGTTATTTTTATGTTATGGTTTAATATTTATGATATTTTAGTAAAATTATGTTCATTCCATTATTTAGAGATGGATCCTAATATAAGGATGGGAAATCATATTGGCTCCCATAGTTAATATAGAAATTTACCACCAGAGAAATTTGATATGTATATTATCATAGCATAACATATTACAAATATATTCGGGAATTTATATTAGATTACAACCAATAACCTTGCTCATATAAAGAAACCCATTTATTCTCATCGTAATGAAATTATATTGTACCACTTAATATGATATAATCCTCTGTAATTTGAAAGAAATATTAATACATTGGTAATTAAATAATGGATATAGTCCCTTGAAAATATATATCTAGATTTGGGAAGTAATGAAAAAGAAAAGGTTATTTTGGAATTATATTATTTAAAAGTATATGTGGATCAATTGTGTCAATGTATTCAGTCTAATAAATTGTAAGATATAGAGGGAATGGAATGGAGTACCTCTAAGGTGGCTTTCTTTGAGAAATACTCTCCTCAAGATAAACATGATGATAGGGAAAGGAAATCCTTTAATTAAATATAGAAGGAAAAGCAATGTGTAGTTGAGTATGTGGAAAACATTACAATATTATTAAGGAATGAAAAAGACTATATATATAATCCAAAATGAAATATTGTCTATTTCGTTTATGTACTTAATTCAAGCCTTTAAAGGGTCCTCGTCTCTCAAAAAAATATCATATGATGATATGGTATCAAATTTCATCAGTAAATGGAAATAATTCTCCAAGTTATAAATTTTCAAAAAAAATCAATAGAACAAAAGTAAGACTGAGAACCAAGGAAAATATAAATGAAATTAGAACAAGGTAAGGTCGGAACTTCAAGAATGTGGTTATTATGGAATGAAACATCCTAGAAAATTATTATATGGAGTGGAAGTTTTTTACAACTATTGGGATAAGGTCCATATGACTCATGAATGAAAGGAAAATAAATAAATCACTAATATTCATTGTTTAAACTATAAGTATATGGGTCACTATTTGAACCAATACCCTAATCCTTTAGTTAATTTACCCTTGAATATGATTAAATATAAAGGTCAAGCTTGTGTAATTTCTAAAGTTGAAGTTGAATTCCCATAAATGGTGATAGAATGAAATTTGATAATAGAATCATGCATTATTTGATTTGTTATCTATGCACTTAATTATATTTTTTTATGGATATTTAATCATCCATTAACACTCAATATGGTTTAGTCAATTAAGATGCATAATGGTAATCTACTTTCAATCAAAATTCTTTCAGATTTTCCTTGTTGAGATAGAAAAATGTTTTCCTGTTGAAAATATGGTTGTTATACCATTGATTTACTTTTAAATAATACTAATTTTTGGGGTTTAATTATTTTTTTGGATTAGGGGATTACTAGATAAGGTATAAAATATTTTTTGTTGAATTATTGGTACGGTTTATAATAATGGATTTTAAGGTTAGAATTTTGTTGGATGTTGTTTCTACTCACGCTCACTTTTAAAATTTTAGTAAGTGAATAAATATAGGAGGAATAAATTTTATTTAATTTATGGATCTGATAATCCATTAAATTTTTATTTACATTCTTATATCATGAAAACTCATCCTCATTATTCATCATTAAGAATAAGAGATTATGAAAAGATAGAAAAATTCCCAAAATACAATCAGAGGATGAAACTATATAAATTATATTTTCTCATATTATTTATCCCAATATTAAAAGAATTATTTAAAATCCAAAATGAATAAAATAAAATTATAAAGTCTTGTTTTGGAAAAAATCTCTCATTTTTCAATGTTTACCTCTAGAAACTCATTCAAATTTATGGTTATTAGTATTATATAAACATAATTTTATAAATACTTAATTCCTAGAAGTACTTAGGAATTAATTACGAAGAGAAAATATACATATGATATTAAACCTATGTAAAGATAAATTTTTTTTGGTAATAATAAAAAAAATATAAGAAGAAAATTTATTTAAGGGGGAAGAATATAACACCCAAAGATTTTAGAAAGTGTTTTCTATTAAATAAATACTTTGTTGAATAGCATGTGATATAAAAAACTAAAATAAAGTGAATAATAAATTATTTAAAATGAAATGTAACCATAAATACATTATAAATATACAACTTGAAAGATGATAAATTAACACTCATTGGTAATCAATATGAAATAAGTTTAAGTGGGTTATTTTTCTATAAAATCAGTTTTGCTGTATATTTTCGTATTTTAACTTATAATATAATTTTATATTATTTAAAGTATTGAAAATATTTAGAAATTATTTTTTATAAAAGAAAACTAATCAATTATCATTTATAAATTTAGGATAAATTTTTTAAAATTGAACATAAATTCATTTCATGGTAAGAATATATATTTTTCAAAAAAATATTTTTAAGTATGAAATTAATTTTTCACTTAACAAATTAAATTAACCACATTTTATTAATGATTTTGATTAAATTTAATGATAATATATTAAATCAATAAAATTAACAATAATGTAATGGTTTTTACTTTTCTAGGAATGATGATAAACTCATTTTATGCTTCGAAAATCCATTTTTTTCAAAAAAAAGTTTTTGTGCATTTTATGCGGGGTTATTTGACAGAGAAAAATTAAGTGCATTTTTTTATTAAAATTATACTTATTTATTCATGATTTTAAATGATAAAACCCATGTATTTCAATGTTTTAATAAAAATGGGTAATTTGAATTATAGAATGAAAATGGGCTAAAATATGAAAATTGTGTAATTCTGGAATTTTGACAGATTTTAATCACTTTGGTGTTTTGATCATAAATTTTAAAATATGTATCCAATTTATGTGATTTTTTTAGGATAACAAGACTTGTTGTCAAAAAAAATATATTATATAAGAAGAGATAATTCGGCCCTATAAATACTGAAAAAAATCAATCAATTTGACAAAGTGTTTGGGCAGACAGAGTTGACCCCACTCTAGAAACAAGGGAATAAATCACGATTCCAATTGAGGTGATTTTAAAAGTATTAGAAATACTAATCATAGGAGAATTTAAAAATTAAATTTTAAGGTGTTATTCACTCATAATTATGGCTATTGGGCGCTCAACATTGAAGGAATATTTATAAATCATTCATCCAGAAATGAAGCTTAGATTAAATTATATATATATTATAATAAACATAGAGAATTGAGAAAAATTTTGAGGCCACATGAATATAATATTTTATAACAACTTTCTAGAGGACTAAATTCACTTATTCGGTCATTAATAGGTTCAAACACATGCAAACATCCAGAAGAAGAATTCTAGATCAAAACATCTCCCCACTCTCCTATAAAAGGAGGTGAATCCCTCCTTTCTAAATCATCGGTCGACACCACTAAGAAGGATATCTCTAACAAGGAGGAGTCTGGATGAAAATATCTCCCATTTATTATTCCTCGTTTTTTTTCTTTATTTTTTTTAGTTTTAAATTTTAATTTCAATATTTAATAAAATCATGAATTTTTTTAAAATTTTGTTTCTACCAATTTCATCCTCTTCTCTAACTCTTATTATTTTTAATTTTAATGAGTATTATTATAATTAATGTCACTAGTAATAATATTATTATTTTTATTAATATTATTATATTTAACTTAATATTCTTATTTTAGAATTTATTTTTCTTTTTTCATTTTCGTATTCACTTCTTATTTTTACAAACAAATATTCTCTTAAATGTAATTATTATTATTAATATTTTAAAATTATTTATAAAATATATATTTTAATATTTTCATTAATTCTCTCTCCCTCTCCCTCTCTCTCTTTCTCTTATCATCCCTTATTCTTTCATTTTTATTTTACATCTCTCACCGATCATTCTTTTTACATTATTACTCTTCTTTTTTCTTCTCCTATTCCACCCACTCCACCAAGTATTATCTAACTATTGAAAATGAGGGGATGATCCCAAGGATTTTCCTGGGGGAGGTGAATGTGTTCATGAATTTTCTTTAATGTTTAATTTTATGTTTGTGGATAAAATTGAGAAGAATTCATGGGTGGGGAAAATGTCCTCAATGTGGTGACTGACCCCAATGACATCCAACTCAATCTATCACTATTATTTTATTTAATAAGGTTTCACTATCTCCATTGGTTAGTTATTCAAACATCAGTGTTGAACTAACCAATGGATAAAACAGCATCAATGGAGCTGGGTCCTAGAAGCTGTAACTTCCTAGAATGAGGAGTGTCATCAACCTTGATTAAAGGAGGAGATATAATTATGAGTGCTTTGTCATTCGATGATAATCCACAATTTTTAAATAAATAATAATAGTTCACTCATGAAATTTCATATTTTTTTATCAAATTGAAATCAAACATATAAAAGGGAATAATGATTGGACCTTAAATCAAACCCTTAAACCAAGTTCTTTCTTATTAACTCATTCGGTTTATATTTTCATGATAGTTTAAATTGTCATTTTACATTTCATTATTTTAAATAATAAAAACCCAAAAGTATTTTCATTTTTTTCATTAAATTAATAAAAAACAAATACTTCATGTGATTTAGAATAAATCAAGTGAACAAACTGAAAGGCTCCTCAAGTGATATGACTCTGGTCATCCACTATATCAGACTAGGAAAAATTATAATTTCTTTTGACCACACCTTGTGACATGATGTGTATAAATATTGGAAATATTTTCTACCAATTTTAAAAAATTTATTTGATAAATTTTACTACATTTTTAAGTTATTATATCAAAATATTGTTAGGGAAAGTTTTTTCATATTTCATAGAAATATTTGTTTTTTGGTAAAGAGTGAAATTATTGATTTTATAAATACTTTTTTTTACATCCTTGCCAAGATATAATAATAACATAAATGTTTATGAAAAAAAAATATAAAATAATATATAATTAAGAAGTAATATAATTCATTTAAAAAAAATTATGTTGAACTTTGAAATCTACGTTAATATTTTGGAAATTTAAGTATGATTATAATTCAAATAAAAACTATTTTTGGTTCTTTTATTTTAATTAGGTGTTCAAAAGGTTACTTTTAGTTTTAGTTAGGATTGAAAATAAAATAAGTATGCTTTTATTTAACATAATATAATTAATTAAATGGGTATAAACATTATAATTTATTTTTTTGTAAAATCATTCTTATGCTTAAAATGTTTATTTTTCTAAAAATAATTTTCGTTGTGTTTTCCAAACAAATATTGAAAGTAATATTTACCGATTTCAGAAATTTATTCTCGTAAAATTGATTCCATATTTAGAATAAAAATAATTAATATTGGGAATCAATTTCAACTAAATTTTTGTTTATAAGTAATAGTAACCATAGTAAATTTTTATCGCCTCGGTTAAGGGTAAAATGAGTTAAAAGGGTTTAAATAAAGGGATAAGAATTCACGATAATACAAAAAACATACTTAAATATTATTATTTGGGTGTATTTGGAACATAAACATCTATTATTATAAACTATCACAATTTTGGTCCACTTTATTTGAGTAATACATATAATATATACTAAAGTTTCAAGTATTTACAAGTTTTCCACCCACTTCACTTATAAAAGGTATCCTCCAATACTCTCTTCTACACACTTCTTGATCTACTTATATTGACCAATAACCTCCAAAATAACTTCTAAATTTTATTTTTATTTACCTATATATATATTTCACACTGAAATTCCACTTCAATAAGGCTTAAGGTGTGATCCAAAAGAGATTATCAATGGAATAGGTATATGTTCTTACCGAGATTTTCTAAGTTACTTTCTTCGTAAACCTCCTAAAAATATGTAAAAAACATATTAAAAAAATTAAATCAGTATATTTATCATACTTGGATGTTTTTATATTAATGTTATATCCATTTTCTATCTCTTTTCCATCCTATAGAAAATGAAAACATCACTTCTGCGTCTAATCGGAATATCGTCTCCACATGGCGGTGTAATTTTTTTTCATCACTGTCCCACATGGATAATTATAAAGATGGAATTAATTAATATATATGATATTTATTAAATAATTATGATTATTTAAATATGCTATATTACATTCCTTCTTACCTTATCATCCTTTATAAAATGATAATGTCGCTCTAACGTACATATAGACTACCACCTCCAGGAAGTGATGTGATTCATTTTCCTATTACCACTATGCATCAATGATTATAAAATTTTAAACAATGAAAAAAAAATATTCATGAAATATTAAACCTTTTGGAGCTAAAAGTACCATTTTATATCAACTTTAACAATGGTTAATATATAACACCCCAAGATTCCATGGTACTTTCCCCTTTGAATAATACAATAACTTGTGTTGTACGCAACTTCGAGTTCAAACACACCACAACCAATCAAACTAGTCGTTATGAATTGTAATACCCACTTTTTTAAATTTTATAAATTTTATCTCTCAAAATGGACTTAATTTTTGGCATCAGAATATCAAAATTATCTTAGGGTGATTTTTTGGTATTTTTATTAAAACTTTTAATTTTTGATGAATAGTGAATAAACACTGCGTTATTGGTTAAAACTGAATTTTTATTTAAAGAATTAGTTATTTTATTTTAATTTATTTTGGGTAAAAATAGATACATAATACCTATATATGTTCAATGTAATTCGTTGGAGTCATTTTATAATAAGTTTAGATATATAAAATTTTATCGAACTTTTTACCGTCTTTTACCCACCTCTTAGAAGCATTTACAAATTTGTATAAAACTTAATTTTCCTGCTTCTGTGAGTGGATTTTCAAAAATTCGAGAGACACGGTTAATATCAGTAAGTAAAATTTGGATCAATAAGTTGAAAATTATTTTTGATGAATAGTAACTTTTTACTTTTATTTACCACAGTTTAAAGTAAATATGGTAATTAAGGGTAAAAATGATATTACTATTATCCTAACACATTCCCTAATTCTATTGGATAACTGTAATTAGACCAAAAACAACCTTAGTAATAAAATATGATCCTTTAGGTCCACTTGTATTAGATTAGGACATTTATTATTACTTTATTTAAAGAAGAGTTAAAAGAGTTAAATTCAAAGTTTAATAATTAAACCATTTTTAATATAAGATTATACATAATATAAATTTGACTATAAATATTCATCATAAATATAAAAATATTTCTTACATAATAGTATTTTATTTATAATTTTTAGACATTAAATACTTAAATTTATTTATGACGGAATAATGATAGAGTAATTACCTTATTAATGAAAGATTAAAATAATTGATATTATAAATATCCAAATAAATATAATTTGAGACTTTTAATGAATTACACAAATTTTATAGGTTAATATGATCTATTAGGGTTGATTAAATAAAATTTTTTCTAAGTAATAATGATGTTATTAATTTAACAAAAACAAAATACCAAATAGTGTCAAAATTGACATAAAGGAGTTTTTAAAACAAATATTATATTATTAATTGATATTATATTCCTAAAAATATAAGGTTTGGATAAATGGATTAAATAATATTATATATGTCATTAATGAACCACTTGATGTTCTCTTGGAAGTTTATAGTAAGTTTATTAACCTTATAATATAAAAATACAAAGAGACATGGTAAATGTCAAACTAGTTAACAAAGAGTTAAATCTAGACAATAAGGTTAATATGATGACCTAAACCTATCTAAAGCCTATTGTTTGAGATTTTTTAGACCTATCCCCACCTAATACTTTAAATAATTCATTTTTTATCCACTATAAACCGAAAATTATTTTATTATGAAATAATATTTCATTCCTTTCTTAAAGAGACCCTCCCCTCTCTTATAAAAGGGCACCTCCCCTTCTCTCATATTTACACCATAAAAGACATTTGTCTCGGCAAAACCCTAATCAAATATCCTATCAACTATCCTACTTTAATCCTAGAGGCATTCCTTTAGCCATAAAGCCATCCTGAAGATCCCTTTTGATCAAATCAAAAGGAAGAACCCGAAGAAGAGGTAAATATTTCTTCACCTCTTTCAAGATCTTTTCTTCTTCCACTTCTTATTTCTTTATTGTTTCCATTATAAAATAATAAATCTAGTATCATCTATATAATTTTTTGTTATTATAAAAATTATACAATCATATTCATTATTCTATCAACCCTATAAATGAAAAGGTCATCATGCGTGTGTACGTACGGATTACCGTCTCCACGTCGTGGTGTAGTTTGTTATTCAAACAATTCATCATTTGGATGGGTATAATAATGAGAATAAATGATGTAAATAATAAATATAACTTGATAGTGATTATTTATATATAATATAACATCCAATTATATACTACTTTAATATAAAAAGAATGATATTGTCGCTCGTGCGGACGTATGGATTATTGTCTCCACGAACGCGATGAGATTCATTCCATGTCGTAATCATTCAAGAATAATTTTCATTTTATGATTAAAAATAATGTTTATGAACATAATATAATTATTTATATGAATCAAATACATATTATCCATAAAAAACATTGCTTACGTAACCCAAAATATAAAGAAAAATGAATATGTGAACACCCGAAACGATGAAACTACTAAAATATCATTAACAAAGCAATATTAGAAGATCATATATGATATCATATTAATGTATATGGTACTTGTATAATTTAACAACAATTATTTCACCATTATACAAGAGTTTAACCAACCCTATTCCAAGGAAAATTACAAGGTAAGGGTTAATTTTACAATCTCTTTATTATCAGAGGTTGTTTTTATGTAAGTATTTACTGGGACCTCTTTATCATACACATCCATGTTTCTTAAAAATGTATTCCAAAACATTTTTTCTATTTACTATACTATGGTTTAAATTCATTTATACCCTTGTTTGACTTTTTATAAAATGATTTGAAAGTAATCTTTCCATCGTTTTCCAAACAAGGTACCATATGACCTTTCAGACAAAATTAAGGTAAAATGTTTTTTTAACTTATACGGCGAGTGTGGCTATTTTATGCCATTATAACATCATTTAATCTTACCTTACAGTCTTATAATAATATTTTCAAAATAAATGTTTTCTTTTATAATTATATGACTTCTAAATGCTTTCAAAATAAAAAGATATATTTCTCTAAAAAAAAGTTTTGATTTCATCTATGTCATCATCCTTTGATGGAATGTAAGCTTACATGAAGTTGATTTATTATGATACAAAACGTCTATATTATATTTAAGGTTTGTGATATGTTTGACTACAGATATGTTATTTTTACACCATTCATGATTTATGGATAAAGTATTGACATTTCGTATGCTAGTTTTAATATGAATGATTATGTTATGTTTAAACCTTTTCATATGATAAATGTATTGGACTTAGTAAGTAACGGGTGGAGCCCACTATAGCTTCTAGATGCATCGATAGGTGTCATGAGACAAAATAGTGTCTTGGCACATGGCCTTGACAAAATCTTATTTTTAGTCTTGGAACAGGGCCTTGACTATGTGGTTATGAAGTATGGCATTATGCATTCCATCATTATGAAAGTGGATATTGATATTGCAGGTGATTATTCAACTAGTAGAATATCCATTTCAATAATTAAATGGAATTATTTGATTTTAGCTTTTCTAAATTATGCTGATGTTCAAGTTTATAAGGATTTTGTTTTATTCTTACATTGCCTCAAATGTTATGCTTATTTATGAAAGTTTCTGCTATATTGTTATCCTTACTGAGCATCTGAGTTCACCCCTTTCAATGTTCCATTTTTCCTTCATTGCAAATAAGTATATTATGACTAACCTTTAGGGATAGTCTAAGGGATATGAGTGTGGCCTATGGAGACAATGTTGTTGTATTTTTTCATTTTATAATGTAATCTAAAACATATGAATGTATCTAGTATTTCCAAGGCTACTAAACTAATTAGTCTTTCAAGACTTGATCTTTTGTGATCATGACAATGTTATGTAATAATTAAACGACTCTGGGTAACTAGGGTCAGGGCATTACAGTTGGTATCAGAGTAAGTTTAGTACAAACCTTGGAAACTAGATTTAGAAAAACACTGATTAGAGAACATTGCCCTAAGATAGACTTTAAGGATTAGTATAGAATAAATTCCTAGAATTCAAGAACTGTAGAGATTTTGTGAGTTTTCCAAGAAATACATCCTCGTCTAGATACGAGCAAGTAGAGGTGGCTATGGAACAGATGTTCCTAGGGGTAAAACCTGAAAACAACGCTTTGAGCTAGACTCGAACAGGAACTGTTGCACGACAACGGGTCTTGTTGCACTATTGGTTACGAAATTCCCAGGGGATATGCTTAAGAACAATTCTCATTTTCTTTAAAAACTGTTATGAAGGGTTTATCGGTATATAATTCCTCAAAGAAATTTTTTTTTTGATTATGGATTATATCCATAAACTATTCAATTTCTGTTATCCTTTTTACAAGTTTGGAATTATGTATTGTGATTCATAAACTAATCTAGTGTATGCCATTGTTTAAAAACAGTGCCTAGTGGAAGGAATGGAATCTTTATCAATGCACATAATCCATGAAGGTATTTCCCTCCTACTCAAGATAATTATAGTGGATCTGGTGAAGCTTCTAGTGCTGATCATCTTATCACCATACTGGGAAACTCACTCAGGTTATGAATAATAATTGTACCCGTATAGAGCACCCTGATCCACAACACGGAGGATCAATGTTAGACCGCTTCATGAGGAAACAACCTCCAACATTCAATGCGATTAGAAATGCATTAATAGCTGAGCAATGGATAAAATACTTAGAGAAAATATTTTATGATTTGGGGAGTAGTGAAAGGGAAAAAGTTTTCAAGGCAGTTTATCACCTCACGGGAGCTGCAGATCAATGGTGGTAATTAATCCAAAACACAAAGGAAGATGAAGAACTATTGAACATGGAATAGATGGACTTTAAAGATGTTTTCTTCGAAAAATATGTTCCTCGTGACCATCGAGCAGATATGGAAAGACAATTTATGAGTCTGATGAAAAAATAGGGTGATAATGTTGCAAAGTATGAGGCTAACTTTGCAAGGTTAGCAAGTCATCCATCAGATTATATACATAACCCATGAAGTAATATTTGTTGTTTCTTTGATGGGTTAAAAACATTTCATTGTCACGCATTAGTCTCACAATCCTTCTCATCGTATGAAGATATTGTCTCATGTTCTATCAAGACAGAAAAGGAAATCTCTAAGTCTTATGACTTTAAATCAAATAAAGAGAAGAATAGATATATTTAACACTTTGGAAATGGAAATAAGGGGAAGACGGGAAAATTTGGATATCCATCCAGTAGTAAATGTGGGAAGAAACACCTCGGTACTTGCTTGAAGGGAATGGGAGTCTGTTAAAAGTGTGGTGAAAAAGGCCACCAAGCTCGTGATTGCAAGGGGAATAAAGAGGTTGTCAATTTTGAATGTTACAATTGTAGAGAAAAGGGGCATTATACAAATGAATGTCCTATGTGACAAGGGAACTTACCTCAGAAAAGTCCAAGATTATACGATCAGTACTACAAAGGTTGAAGCTCCAAAAGATGTGGTGGCAAGTAATTTAATGGTTTCCTCAAGATTATCCAATGCTTTATTTGATTCTGGATCATCGCATTGTTTTATATATTCACAGTTCGCTAAGAAAATTAGATATTTTCAATTTGACTTAACAAGGGATTTGTCAGTCAAAACACCTAAGGGATGTATCATTGTAGTAAATTTGTGTGAATCAGTTACCATTAAGGCATGTAAACATTATTTATCTGCTGATATCATCATCATACCCATTATTTAATTTGATATAATATTCAGTATAGATTGGATTTGAGACCATGATGTGAAAAATTATTGTAAGAAGGAGGTTACAATTTTCAAGTATGATAAAGAGTACCTTATATTTAGAGCAGAAACGTTGCCATATGATTCTTATCTAGATCCACCCCCACTAGCTCAACTAAATTCAATTATTGGGGAGGCATATAATGAAATAATTATGGGCGATCAAAGGAATATTCAAATATAGGATCTACCAATTGTCCAAAAATATGTTGATTTGTTTCTAGAAGATTTACCTGGATATCCTCCAAAACGAGAAATTGATTTTTCTATTGATTTAATTCCTGGTTCAAGGCCCATATTGAAGACCACTTATAGAATGGCCACTGTGGAATTACTGGAACTAAAAAAAACTAGAGGAATTGAGCAATAAGGGATTTATTCTCCCTAGTGTTTCTCCATGGGGAGACCCTGTCATTTTTGTAATGAATAAAGATAGATCTATGAGGTTGTGCATTAACAATAGGTAGATCAATGCTATAACAATAAAAACAAGTGTCCCCTACCTCACATTGATGATTTATTCGACCAACTTCATAGAGATCAATAGTTTTTAAAGATTGACCTTCAATATGGATATCATCAACTGTGTGTGAAGATGGAAGAAATTCCGAAAACAACATTTCAAACTAGGTAAGGGCATTACGAGTTTACAGTAATGCATTTTGGGCGAACTAATACACCCTCTATTTTCATGGTTCTAATGAACAGAGTTTTTAAGGAATATTTTTTTGACTTTGTAGTGTTATTTATTGATGATATCTTGGTATACTAAAAAATCGATGAAGATCACGAAATTCACTTGCGCATTATTCTAAAGGCTCTGATAAGAAATGAATTATGTGGGAAGTTTAGAAAGTGGGAATTTTGGCTTCAAGAGATTTATTTTCTTAGACATATTATCTATAAGGATGGAATATCCGTTGATCCTTCAAAGACCAAGGGAATCCAAGAATGGCCAGCACAGACAAGTATAAATGATGTACGCAGTTTTATTGGTCTAGCAGGTTATTATCGTCATTTTGTCCAGAATTTTGCCCGATTGGCTAACCCATTAACCAAGATCACACGTAAAGGGGTTAAATTTGTTTGGAAAAAAGAGTGTGAAGAATGTTTTGAAGAACTGAAGAGAATATTAGTTAATGATCTTATCTTGACATTACCATCGGGGAACGATGGGTTTGTTATTTATAGTGATGCTTCAAAAAAAGGACTTGGTTGTTTCCTTATGAAAAATGATAGAGTTATTGCCTATGCATCATGACAGCTAAAAATTCATGAGCAAAACTATCCTACTCGTGATCTTGAGTTAGCAGATGTAATAATTTCTTTGAAGATATAGAGACATTATCTCTATGGTGAAAAATGTGAGATATATACCGATCACAAGAGTTTGAAGTATATTTTCATATAGAAATAAGTCAACATGAGACAAGGGAGATGGATTGAACTACCCAATGATTATGATTACACAATACACTACCACCCGAGGAAGGAAAATAAGGTGGAAGATGCATTGATCAGAAAGGATCATGGAGTTTTGAACAAGATGAGTGTTGAAAGGGATCCTATTTTCATGGATCTAATGAAAATGGATATAGGAATAATCATGAAAGGGGACACATCAACACTTTTTCAAATGGTTTCCAAACCATCTTTACTATAAAGGATAAAAAGTACTTAGGCAGATGATGAGGAGTTTCAAAATAAAATTAAAGCTGTAAACTATGGGAGATTAATCGAATTCATATATGAAGATGGGATTTTGAAATTTGGGAAGAGACTTTGTGTTCCGGATATAATTGATCTGAAAAGGTAATTGTTAGATGATTCTCAGAGCTAAAATTTCATTATACACCCTGGTAGCACTAAGATGTATAGATATTTGAAGGAAAAATTTTGGTGGGACAACATGAAGAGGGATATTTCTAATTTTGTGTCAATGTGTACGATTTTTCAATAAGTGAAATCTAGAAGGAAACAACATATGGGATTCGTGCAACCTCTTCCCATGCCTGAGTGTAAATGGAATAATATTATGATGGAGTTTGTCATGGCACTACCAAAGACTCCTAGAAGGAATGATGCAATATGGTTCATTGTTGATCATCCTACCAAGTCATCACATTTTCATTCTATAATAGAAGATTTACCAATAGAACATATGGAAATACTATATATTAATGAATTTGTAAGACTTCATGGAGTACCCCTATCTATTGATTCTGATCGTGATCCCCGTTTTACATCAAGATTCTGGAAAAGTCTTCAGAAGGCCCTGGATATTGAACTTCATTTGGGGACTGCCTACCACCTTCAAACTAATGTACAATTAGAACGAACTATTCAAACCTTAGAAGACATGTTGATATCTTGCTCACTTGACATTCAAGGTATGTGGGATCAATATTTACCTCTGGTAAAATTTTCCTATAAAAAATAGCTTCCATTCCAGTATTTAGATAGCACTATATAAAGTGTTATATAAAAATAGATGTTGCACACCAACTTGTTAGGATGATGTTGGTGAAGGAAAACTCGTAGGCCTAGAACATGTTGAGGAAACAATGGAAAAGTTGAAGGTTATCCAAACCCACATCACAGCAGCCCAAAGTAGGCAAAAGAGCTATGTTGATTACCGAAGGAAGGATTTGTAATTTCAAGTAGGTGACCATGTTTTCTTGAAGCACTACAAGAGAAATAGTATTTGAAGTCCCCTAACATAGCCGACTACCTTTGGCGATCGCTATAGGTGGCCTATAGCAACCGCCAAAGGTGGTTTCTGGGCTTTGCAAAAAAAACCTTTGGCACCCCCCTCCCACCTTGATTCCCCTACCCCCTGATCCCCCTACCAGTCCTCTCGCCGCTGCTTGTCCCTCATCCCCTCATCGCCCTCCTCCCGTCTTGTGTCCCCCATCCCCTCGCCACCCTCTACCCCCTCGCTCGTCCTCCATCCCCCATCCCCTCGTTTCCCTCCGCCCATCCAACGTCCCATGTTACCCCGCCACCCTCCACTCCCTCATCGCTCATCCCCAGTTCCCACACAACCCTCCTCTCTAGATACCCGACATCCCCTATTGCCTACCTCTTCATCCCCTCCCTCACTGCACTGTCGTCGCTCGTCCCCTCCCTCACTGTCCCCTCCCTTGTTGCACCGTCACCGCCTAGTCCCCTCCCTCCCCGCACGGTAGCTACCCATCCCCTCGCTGATGCCGCCCGTCCGCTCTGGATCCCTACTGTCCTCTGTCCCCTCCCTCGTCATCTCACCCTCGCTGCATCGTCACCACCTCACCGCCTCCTCCTCTGGCTCACCATCACCACTGCCGCCCATCCCCTCCCCCGCCGCACTGCCTCCATCTCCGGATCCCCTCTGATGCCTCTCCTCTACCTCACTACACCGCCTTCGGCTCTCCTCCCTTCCAGATTTATAGCGCAATCAGGTATGCCCTATTTCCATTTAAGTGTTTTGATTTTGGATAATTTACAGCACAAATTTGGAATGCATGAAGATTATATGAATATTGTGTGTGAATAAAAAGTGTGGAAATGGAAGTTCGTGTGTATACAGGCTTCTTTTCATATGAAACAATGTGTCTTGATAGTGTGTGTATGAGAGACATCACACTTTACTTGGGGTTTGGAAGTTACACATAATGTTTGAGTCAATGTATATGTTGACTTAATTAATATTAAGTTGTGTTGTTATTTGATTTACACTACTCTTTATTTTTATCACATGTCTCTGTGTGTGTGTGTATCCCATGAGAAAATGTTTGAGGTTTGAACACATGTGTGTGATTGCATAGCCCATGGGACACATGTTTGAGATTGATCACATATGTGTGTTTTGATACTATATGATATTATTAATATTATATGTTCTTCTTCTATATGATATTCCATATTTCAATGTGATGTACTTTGTATATATTTTATATTGTGTTTTTCTATAAATGGTTTCAATGTTACCGGTGTACATATTGTGGCTCAGTATCCCTTAAGGGGGATCATGATAAGATGATGTATGTTTCATGAATATTGGACTGAGATAACACAAGTCATGATAGATTGGTATTTTTTGTTTTGGAATTGTATATATTTGATGTCATCCTTGATA
The DNA here is from genome assembly GCA_963277665.1 of Viscum album. Lineage (NCBI taxonomy): Eukaryota > Viridiplantae > Streptophyta > Magnoliopsida > Santalales > Viscaceae > Viscum > Viscum album. Next base: position 1,620,399,734 of record OY728155.1, on the reverse strand, counting down.
TAGATTAATTAGTTTTTTGATAAATTAGAGATTGATTGCTATCATTTATGGTTACTAGATACTACCTCTGATGGCACAAAGGTAGTGTGAATCTAAGAGGCAGTGAGTCGTTATTTTTACAAAGATACAGTTTCTCTGATTTTGAGAAGACTATGCGTATTCTTGCGTGAAGTATTCACTATTTGATCAAAATATGATTAGGGAGTCTTGAATATAGAATCATCATTAGATTTACCATACCAAATGATGATGATGACATGGGATTTAACTTACATTCCATTATCTATTCTCTTGTTTATTATTCAGAGATATAATTTGATTATTTTATTAATGGTCCACAAGAAACTGGTTAGTATTTATTTTAAATATATTTGATATGAAAAATTCATGAAATAAGTCTTGTGTAAATGATTGTTATACAGATATTATTATGGATAAGAGTTGGATTGATCTTCTAAATCAAACGTCTAGAGAATATTTCAATGGCATTATGCAGTTTATTGAGTTCACTTGAGGATTTGAAAGTGACTATATTAATTTTCCATGTAGAAAATGTGTTAACAGATATCAATTCACATGAGATACTGTGAGGGAGCACCTATTCTTTAATGGATTTCTGAAAAATTATAATATTTTGACTCTTCATGGAGAATAATATGTTCGTTATCAAAATACGGATGTCGTTTAGATGGATGTTGATGCAAGGATGAATGATCCAATGTAGGAAATGCTTACTAAAATGGTACGTGGGTTGGATCCCGAAGGCATCGACATCTAGAATACTAAGACTGGTGAGATAAATCTTCACTCTCATGCAGATCTTGATTCGAGGAGGTTTTATGAAGCACTTGATGATGCAAAAACAGAATTATATAATGGATTCACTTCTAACAATAAATTGTCATTTATCATGGAGTTGTTCCATTTGATGACTTTGAATTAGTGGCCACAAACATCATTCGACATTCTGTTGGTGTTATTGAAAAAGGTTCTTCCTGTCAACGCTATGATTCCTGAGTCGTATTACCATGCTCATAAGTTGACAGAGAACTTAGGTTTTACATATGAGACCATATATGCATGTGCAAACAACTGTATATTTCTTAGAAATGAAACTTCCCATTTGGATATTTTTACATTTTTTGGGGCTTCTAGGTGGAAAGAGTACAGGGAAAATCAAACTCATCAAAATCATATTGCGATAAAGGGGAAACTAATTGCCTAAAAGCAAATGTGTTACTTTCCCCTTAAACTGAGGTTGAAAAAAAATTTATGTCATCTAAAGTTTCTAATTTAATGAGATGGAATGCAGAAATACTTCATGAAACTGATGTGTTAACCAACCGGACACACTCTCATTCATGGAAGGATTTTGATAAGAGACATAGAAACTTTTCTAAAGATGTTTGTAATGTCCCATTGGGGTTGGAAGTAGATGGTTTCAATCCATTCAAGTCTATGGTTGGTGGAACTCATAGCACATGGCCCATGGTGTTGGTTCTATATAATCTTCCTATGTGTCATTGTATGAAGCAATAATTTATATTAATTTACACTCTTATTTATGGACCCAAATGTCCATGGGATAAGATTGATGTTTACCTTCAACCATTGATTAATGAGTTGAATCAATTTTGGGGTGAAGGTGTGATCACTTATGAATGTGAAATGAATGAAATGTTCAAACTCAAGGCTTCTTTATTGTGGACAATCAATGACTTCCCAGCTTATGAAAATTTATTAGGATGGAGTATGAAAGGGGAATTCTCTATCCCTTGTTGCAATGAAAGTAAAAAATATATATGGATTAAACATTACAAAAAATGGGCATACTTGGGTCATAGACTTTTTCTCCTCCCTCGGCACAGGTTCAGAAAGAACAGAGTGGCATTTGATGGTTCTAGGGAGTTTACCCAACACCAAAGATCATGACAGGAGTAGAAATGTTATCACAGATTGAAGAAGAAAACATCTACATGGTATATGAAATTCAGGATTTGGTGGCTCATCCATTACGCAATATTCGAGCTGCGGGTAGGCAGCGCAGTAACAATTGTAAAAAGAAATGCATTTTTTATAGTCTCCTGTATTTGAAAACTAACATGCTAAGGAATAATTTGGATGTCATTAACATTGAAAAAATTGTTTGTGATAATATATTGTGGAAGATTTTAGGTGTCAATGGAAAATCAAAGGACCATGTTAATTCATGTCATGATTTGGAAGAAATGGGTTTAAATAAATAGATGCATTTATAGTTAGATGAGGGAAACAAGGCATATATGCTTGCTGCACAGTATAGGATGACTACAAAGGAGAAAGAGACATTTCTTCCCATTTTTAAGATGCTCAAGTTGCCTGATGGTTACTCTTCTAATATTTCAAAGTGTGTGAATCTAACGAGCTGGACATTGCAAGGGTTGAAAAGTCATGAAAATCACATACTAATTCACCAGTTGATTCCAATAACAAATTGTGATTGTTTATCCCCCAGTGTTGTTCATCCATTGATTGAGATGAGTAATTTTTTTGGGTATATTTTTTTTATGAAATCAATGAATGAGTGATTTGAAAAGTTTGCAGGACCGAATTGTAATTATGCTCTGTCACTTTGATAAACTATTCCCCCCCCATCATTTTTCAATGTTATGGTTCACTTGATAGTGCACCTAACTGATGAAGTAATGGCTTCTGGTCTAATGCAATTTAGTATGATGTATCCAATTGAGAAGTATTTTAGTACATTGGAACAATTTCTATGCAACATAGCTCATCTAAAGGCATCAATATCCAAGGGTTATTTGATGGATGAGTGTACTACATTTTGTGAAGAATATCTTATGGATGTTGAAACAAAATTAGATAATCCCTCTCGGATTCATGATGGTCCAATTGAAGAAGGAACCATATTTGATATGGACCACATCGAGTGGATACATGCGCATCGATATATCTTGTTCAATATTCTAGCAGTTGCACCATTAATGCAGCAAGTGTCTTATCACTTTTATTGTTTAACTTTTAGATGTTTTTTTCATAATTTAATCATTTAAACACCATGTTATCATTTTCTGGAAACACATTAATGAGATAAAAGAAGAGATGTATTGTGCGACTGAGTATCAAATTCAATAATCTCATTATGTGTCAGTTCATGATTGGTTCAAGGATTTTGTACATATAAATTGATTTTGATTATGAGTGAAGTATTATACTAATTTAATTCTGCATAAATCATTATTTAATCTTATTAATTATGTAGGCTTACAAGCTGAGGGAGTTAGGGGACCCCATGCTAACTGAAGAATTTATCCAACTAGATGAGGATACATCTATAACGGCTCGTTGTTATAAAGCTATAGATGCTAATGGTATTCGATTTCACATTAAAGATGTTGATGTAAAATGAGAAACACAAAATAGTGGAATCATTTTTCCATTCGTCAATTCTGGTTATTACTATTTTTAATTGATAGACATCATTAAATTGGTATATGCACATATGTTGAAGTACATATTGTTAAAGTGTAATTGGTAGATCCAATGTGTGGATGTAAAGTCGGTCAATATCAGTTTCCATTGGTGAATTTTAACTATATGTTATACAGAAACGAAAGATTTGATAATGAACCTTTCGTTTGGACATCATAAGTGGAATAAGTATTCTTCGTTACATTGCCTTCTAATCCAAGTTGGCAAGTTTTTGTGAAAATGTCTCGGCGAGGATTGTTTTTATTTGAACAAGATGAACCCAAGATTTTTCCCTTTATTTCCCAACAGATTTATAAACAAATCGTAGTTCAATGTGATGAAGATATTTATTGGATCAGAGTGGATATTGAAGGAGAAACTATCGATTTTAATGTTTATTGAAAGGTATAATTTTTTTCATGCTATTCAGTATTGAATGTCAAAGGATATCATAAATTATCTGACAATTTTATAAATCCATGTAAGTTTTAATCCTAACTTTTGGAAGTATATTCATTTATAGATATTTAGGGTTATTTATCTTTTGGTATCTTCATGTTATTGTTGGTGTATCTTCCCATTGAGGTATTCTTGATTTGGTTCATGTCCTGCTTGAATCTTTATTAATTCATTCTTAAATTTGGCTATGCATTGATTGGTGTTGTACATAAATTTATATCTATTTTGTTAACATTATTATTTTTTAAAATCCATTTACAACTAATTATTTAATCCCTTTTTGTTTGATTAACAACTTTACAAGTTTTATTTTCTTAAAAACAATCCAATTTATCTTTTGGACACTATGGATAGTCCCCTTACTCACGTTTTCTATGACTGCAGGCATGTTAGGGGAAGAGGCAGCAGAACCACATCATCCATCTAAGCCATCAACGTCTCAAGGTCGAGGAATGTTTGAATCTAATTGTGTTTATTTTTTATTTAATTGATAAGCATATATATATATATATAACATCTATCAAATTATATATAAATTTTTTTTCAATAGGATCATACTTGACC